>JAHVAK010000033.1:8844648-13644648 GCA_019845155.1 Luehdorfia chinensis | reverse complement strand
AAAAATGTCTGGACGCAATTGCTTTCTGAGTTACAAACGGCCTTTTTGCGCTAACTTTAATACTATAATTTTGCTTATTCATGTATTATTAGCGTACAGTAAATAATAAATCGATTGATTAATAAATTAAATTGTTACATTATCCGTCGGAGGTCCCGAGATTTTCCTGGCTCTATCTCTAGACATTTACGACACCCACAGGAAGGGATAGCTAATAGATTCTTTTGCTCTGCCATTACGCGACAGACATTGTGCCGATATTGCAATTTATTGTTACATTTATATGTTACCAGCTGATGCCCGCGACTTCGTTCGCGTGGATCTGGAGTCTGGTTGTGGTGTACATGTGAAATATATGTGTGTAAAACTCATCCACTATAAAGGAAAATTCATACTGTGGGGCATCGTTACATTTTTAAAGGAAAAACAGTATCCTAAGTCCGTCTACAGGATGCCAGCTTTCTCTGTGCAGAATTTCATTAAGTTCAATTCAATGGTTGAACTGTAAAAAGGTAACAAACAGACAGAGGCACAGAGAGAGTTTGTTTCGCATTTATAATATTATATAGTACTAGCTGGATCCCGCGACGTCCGCGTGGTTTCATGTTTTTGAAAATACCGTGGGAACTCTTTGATTTTCCAGAATAAAAATTATCCTTTGTCCGTCTTCGGGTTGCAAGCTAGCCTCTGTGCCGAATTATGTCAAGATCGGTTCAATGGTAAGGTCGTGAAAAGGTGACACGCTCTTTAATAAAACCGTTCTTTTGGCAATGGAGACACCTACATCCAGTAGTAAGCTTGTAACAAGCTGTAATATTGACGATGATGATAACATTTTTTATTATTAATAGAGTCTTTCTACTGATATTGGTTGCAACTCAAAACGAGAACAACTCTTATTAATTCTACAATTATATATATCGTTAAAATTAAAACACTTTTATATTACTTTCGTCACTAGTAAGACAATAATAAAGGTCGATACGTTAGAACCTAATTAAAGAAATTGGGACACGGGTGGAGTAAGTAGCAATTATCTCTGGGAGTTACTTAATTATTGTTTGTAATCCAAAATTCCTACATATATTATTTAATTAAACAATAATTGTAAATTAAGAATTCTTGGTAATATAATAACAATTTGAGTGACAGAGAACAATGACTAAATAATTGCCATGACTATTTCATAAATGAGCTGATCAGGGGCGGGGGTATTCGCCTTAAATTTCACGTTGAAAAAGGAATCTAGGTTTGATCCCCGATGCTGGCGTCACTAAAAAGTTAATAACAGGAATTTTAAGTGTGTGAAAACATCATGAACAAACCTGCATGTCTTAGTAATAAATTTATTTTAAGAAATCTGCAAACCGCAACTGGAGAAGCGAAGCGGGTCCCCCGGCTGTAACTAGACTAGACGGCCAGTAACTAGAGACCATTCCTGCATAAAAATCCTACCACCACCTATTACCAACACCAGTAAACTTACTTTTTGTAATAAAAATATTGATTGTGAACACTAAAGTGTAACACTTTTCTTTACAAGAAGCCGCGGGTTGCTCACGTAATGTCCAACAGTTGACAAATAAAATCATGAGAATTTTTATTTATTGACATTGTCATATGACCTAGAGTTCTTTTCATTCTGAATAAACCGTAGATCTCCGAGAAATATCATGTAAAAAATTATGACTCAACTACTGAGCCGATTTGATGAAATTTTGCAGATAAATAATCAAGTTATTTCTCTGCCAAATTTCATCGACTCGGGTCATCAGTTCGACAAAGGACTTTCATTTTGATTAAACACGTAGTTCTTGAGGGATCAAAAATTGATTTTCACAATTACAGGTGACTTGAAGTCTGGGAAAGAGCATAGGAACACATGGCCCCAAGAGATGGGAAAAAGATTTTCATGGCTAAATTACTGAACCGATTTTGATGAAATTCGGCAGATTGGTGGCTTGAAGTCCCGAGAGGGACTTTTGTGTATATTCATTCCGATTAAGCACGTAGTTTCCCAGAGGTAGCAAAACTATTTGCTCACAAACTATGGAACATTTTTCATGACTTTCAGGAAATAAAAGACGGTGAAAATGTCACAAAAATATATTATTTACCCATCTACAAGCGAAGCACTTTAATTTCAACTCTTACTTTTAAAAGTCTGAGTACATTGTTTTGTTTTCGGTTAAAAATTACAGCCCAAATGCGCTACTTTTATTTCATTAGTTTTTTTGTTGGCTTGGCATTCTCTACGACTTTATGGATATACGAATAGTCACAAACGCAAGAGCTTTTTTTATTTGATACCTACCACCAGTAAAAACATATAAACATATTTACTGGTGGTAGGATTCCTATGCAGGAATCCGTCATGGTAGGTACCACCCCAAGGTCAGTTATTCTGCCGTGAAGTAGTAGTGTGCATTACTGTGTTTCGGTTTAAAGGGCACTGAGAGCTAGTGTAGTCACTAGGCATATGAGACTTAATAACTGATGTCTCAGGGTGACGGCGCAGTGTGGTGTCACAAAAATGTTCTGGGTGACAAAGCATTTGTTATGGGCAGAAGTTGCACTTACCATCAGGTGAACAGGTTTCATAACTTTATCCAATGTAAAAAAAAAATTAAATTAAAAAATAAACTATTCTGATAAAATCATATATACCCTTATTCTTATTGTGTGTTCAAGTTGATCTAAAACTACTACTTTTTGGGCTCGTTTAGCGAAGTGGCTTCGACTTCTGTGGGTATTTGTTTTGTTTCTGTGTGATGTTCAGGACGGGAAACGTCCGCCCGGAAGGATTAACTCACAAGAGTCTGTATGGCCTAAAGTTAGTTGTTACATGTTAAACGCACCCATGATACAGGAGTGATCCAAGCTTGGACTATAATTTGTAAAAGAAAACAAAAAATAAAAAACAATCGTTACGAAATTAGCATTTGTTATAAATAATTAATAATAATACTGTTATAAGAATTCAGAATCCGCTTTGTTGTATGTGTCAACTTTTTGACGGTATCAGAAACTTGGCATCTTTCATTTTCCACGCAAGCGAAGATGGCGCTGACGTGGTTCGCTAACCATCACGTCTAGTTTCCCGTAAGGGCGAAAAATGGGCTACGCCACGGATGTAGCCTCTGCCTACCCCAATGGGTTCATTTACACTGGATTGTTATCGATTCCTTATAAAGTGAGTACTTACAAATGCTAGCAACAAAACCACTCCATCAGCTTCAATGCTTGTATATTGTCACAAGATCTAAAGACCCTATTAAACTTTAGTAATTTGAAACTTTTCAGATTAGGAACTTTACGACATTTTACTTTATAAAGTTTGAAATGGTAAGAGCACAGCATTTTGAGCACCAAACCTTTTATTTAGAATTTTGGTAAGAAAATTAGACCGTATGAGTATCTTAAAATATAGAATCCCGTGGAAATGACAAATTTTACTTGTAGCCGGAAAATGTAGCATATGTTTAATGAAATTTATACATACATACATAAGATCACGACTGTATCCCATAAGGGGTAGTCAGAGACTGGGCACTCACTGCAAAAACAGATGATTGCCACAATCCACGTTTCACCAAAACAATACAATGCACTTGGTGTGATAGGTGGTGAGCCCATCGCCACCATGCGCTGTTGGGTGCACAGTGCGGTTTAATTCCTTACTCGCCTTTTACGAGATCCATTGGATAAGATGGAGTGGTAGTATTCTTTTAACGAGCCGCCGACACACGGCAGAAATGAAAATGAAATGAAATTTATAGAGACTTGTGATCGAAGGTGCGATGCAGGCACCTCTAAAATGGTTCTGCAATTTTTAGCACTGATTTTACCACGTTCTCAGCGGTGAATAGAAATATCGTTAGGAAACCCGCATGTCTGAGGAATAAAATGTCCGCCAACCCGCATCGGAGTGGCATGGACTCTTCCCGGGTCCAAAACGGACGCAGAAACGAGACGAGGCCTGTGCTCTGCAGTGGGACATTTATAGGCTGTTACTTTACTCTTTATTTTTACGTGATCGAACAAATGTACACGGTTGTACGAATAAAAGACAACGGTAACATAATATGAACTATAAACGTGAAAAAAATAAGTAGCCAGCAGATGATGGTAAGTGTCACGCTTGCCTTAACACTGCTATGTCACCCAGAACTTTGTGTTGGAAAGTTCTGTGCAGCGCCGAATTGCACACTTCACCACGAAACATCAGTTTTTAAGTGGCATATCCCCTTTCAACTGACAAAGTCAATGCTATTTCCTCACCAATGCTTGACAGTAGAACAACGGGCGCTGCAGAGAAGGTACAAAAAAGGTAGTACTCCGTCTGTACGAACCCTGCTGTACCCTAACTGTACATTGATAATTTAAAAAACATCTGTTTATTTTAGGTGTTACAGACAGCCCTCTGAACAGAGCTTGTACGGAGATGGACGAAACGGCGGCCCATGTCCTGCAGGACTGCCTTAAAGTCGCGACATACCATGCCAAGTATCTCAGCTTGCCGAGATCGCTCCCTGAGGTCGCAGAGACCATCAAGGGTCTGCTGCGATTCCTAAAGGAGCTCGATTGGCTCGAGTAAACCATTCTTCCTGCCTACACGCAAAACGCGCTAGATGTGGAGTTGTGGAAACCGGCCCGTTGCAATCAAACAGGCTGCAGTGATATCTGGTTAAAGGGAATCCTGTATAAGAATCCTACCATCAGTAAAATCAAGACGGACGTCGGTACACGCAATCAGAATAACTCTCGGCCAATTAACAACCACGGCGACAACTTCCGAATACGGTAGAAAACTATCAGCTGCGCAGGTGATATTATAGTTCCACAGGTGTACTGGTCAACAGAGCTCTCCTCGCCCTAACCTACCTGCGCCCGATGTAACGTTCTGGCTTTAAGATCGGAGGTCAACACAACCAGACCTTAAAATCAACAGTTTGTGTTTTTGCACAAATGTTGACATTGTCTGATATTCAAATCCTCCTAAGCGTCAGACCGATGTTGATGATTTTTTTGTGTGTGTTTGTGTGGTTTCCTGGATGGTTTAGATTCAGAATTGGAGCCGGTAGGTGGTTCACTCAGTAAATAGTTTATCGATAATTCGAATGTTTTTTTTTTGATTTGATTGAAAAATCGTTTGCTGAATCTGTTAACAGCGGTTTTTCCGGACCGATGCGACTAAAGAACCTTCAAGAAAAGAGCCTATTCCTTTCTCAAAGGCCGGCACGCATCTGCTATTCCTCTGGTATTGTAAGTGTTCATGGGCTGCGGTGATCACTTACCATCACGTGAGCCACCTGCTCGTTTGCCCCCTATTCTATAAAAAAAGCAGGCAAGCCAAGGTCCTTGCAGGACAACGTCTGTCGGTTCCGCTAGTATTTTTATATATTTCCAACATACATGGGTGCGTGGGAAATAATAGGTAGATAGTGTTTGATTTTTATTTTTATTCTAATGATTATTTATTACTGTGCTGACGTTACGATAAAGACGAAATTAATAGACAGAAAACGACAGACTAAGAATTTTTATAGTTGCACACTTTATTGCACAATATGCTTATTTAATAGAATATGTATTACTTTCAACAGTCCCACGTATATAGAAGAAAATTGAGTCCAACTTCAGTCTGTGATATAAAAATCCTTTTCATGGACATTACAGTTAGCTTAGTATTTTAATGATGCATTCAAATTCTATTCTAATTTAAACAGCGGATTTGAATACTTTATTACACCACTTCTCTAGATCTGTAAACCTAAAGGGACTTTAAAGAACAAATTTGCATAGCGTGAATTTAGTTTTGTTACGCGGTTCACGTGCACTCACTGTAAATGATGATTGAAATGTTTATCTCCAGATTTAAATTATTTAAATTTGCGTAGGTAATTCAAAGTGTAGTTTAAAAGAAATGAGAAAAAGTGACGAAGTATAATACATACATTTTAATCGAGGCTAGCGAATGTTTTCGTGTCGCAACAATCACTCTTAAATAGGCCTTTCAATTAAATAGTTAGTCTGCTTGCTCAATTACGTCTTTAACTTCAAAACAGGGGTAGGCTGGCTATACATCGGTTGGCTAACATTGAATAATTTATTCTACAGGGCGTGACTGCCTTTGCCATAAAAGGAGTAGGCAGAGACCACACTCGCGGTCCACTTTCTCTCTAGCGGGGAACCTGACGCGACGTGTGGAGAACCAGGTCGCCGCCATTTTGGCACGAGTCAAATAATTGCGACAGCATTGCATATTCTGGTATTATTATCCGTACAATACCTTAGTCGCCTCACACGATACGATGATAGGAACGAGGTAGGTGCTATTCTACTCTACCGGACACCTATCGGCTATCATTTTATATGTTCTAGTTTAAAACCTGCTCGTCCGTGAGTATTTAGAAGCAGCGGACCGATGTTGGTCAGATTTCCGAAAGTTGATCCATCTGCACGCTCATACATATTAGTCGCACTTGCAAATGCGTTCAGGCCTTCGTGCTTTTGTTTCAGTTAACAATTGTTAAATCTAAAATTCTGTCGTATTTATCCTTACTAAAATTGCCTTAGTGTTAAACGAGTACTACACGGGGACTATTACCCCCCTTACTAATAAACATTGTATAGCGGTTGTATAGTTACACAACGCTTTGTCTTCTTCATTCCAATGTCAAATTACTATTGACAGAAAGAGAGTGATATCGGTGTGTATCTCCCGTTACAAACGTTGTATGTTTATTAATAAGGTGGTTGATGCTTCAAATTAAATCTAAATAACAAAAACTTGGAAAGATTTAGTATTGTACATGTTGTTTATCAGATTCATTTTCCGCTTTACTTAATTCGTAATGTAATATGGGCATATGAGACTTAAGAACCAATGCCTTAGGGTGACGAGCGCACTGTGGTGTCACATAGAAATTTTCTTAGTGACACTGTATTTGTTGTGGGCAAACGTTGCACTTGGCATCAGGTGAACGTTTTGTACATTTCATCACCTTATACATTAAAAAACAATTTAAGTATACTACAAACTCGATGAATAGCATTTTATTACATTATTGAATGGTTTTATTACCGATAATACAAAAGATTGTATTTAATTGATGTATGTTAGTTCATTGTTATATTAACAATAAACCAAAATTCAGTACATAAATATTATAAAATTAAAATAAGGAATAAGGAAATTTAGACGGAATTTAACAAAACATTTAAAAAAATTATTGTAAATAAATTGTATTAACCGTACGGTTGTGGCGGCTCAAGAGAATCTACGTTCTAACAGCTAAATAGGTAAACTACGGTTGCCAACCCACCTGCCAAGTGTTGCAACTAAGGCAAACCCCCAATCTATGGGAGAGGTCTATGTTTAGTAGTGGACTTACGAGGGGCTGAAGTGAGTGTGACGGAAGAGAAGGTGAATTGTACGGTTTGTTTTTATTGATTGATAGTTTGCATTTATTTATTAAATGTGCTGTCCTCCATAGATATCACCGTCAATTTTTTTTAACGAGTATTGAAATCAAAGCAGTTGATACATGAAGTACATTTGTCACTGATCCTACATCTAGGTTCGTTTTGATCAGCGTATCTTTTACTGAGTCGCAGATTCTGAATTTAAATACTAAGCCCAGTCAATATTAGTATTAGTATAGTAAAAAACACTAATTCAAATATCGTAAACGCTTTACATCGGATAGGGTAAGGTAAAGACGTTTTTTAGTTTTGTAAATAAATCTTGTTTTATATTCCGTTTTAACAGATAATAACATTTGAAAGCCATCTATTTTAATAACATTGTAGGAGATGGAATATCTATCTCAAAAATTGACAGACCAGGAAATGACGTCGGTGACGGGCAGCAACATATTAGGTCTATCATACTGTTATAGTCAATTCAATCTACCAAGCGTCATTATTACGTGATTTAACGTAATATAACACGTAATTTGCCGTGTGGTAGCGGCTCGTTAAAAGAATACTGCCACTCCATCTCATCCAATGGATCTCGTAAAAGGCGAGTAAGGAATTAAACTGCACTGTGCACCCAATAGCGCATGGTGGCGATGGGCTCACCACCTATCACACCAAGTGCATTATATTGTTTTGGTGAAACGTGGATTGTGGCAGTCATCTGTTTTTTCAGTGAGTGCCCAGTCTCTGACTACCCCTTATGGGATACAGTCGTGATCTTATGTATGTACACGTAATCCCTTCTTGGAAGAGGCTCGTGTCCAGAAATTGTACTGTGACTGGATTCCTATGCTGGAGTCCGTCTAGGTAGATACCACTCCAGGGCCAGTTATTCTACCGTGAAGCAGTAGTATGCAAACATTACTGTGTTTCGGTTTAAAGAGCAATGTGAGCTAGCGTAATCACTGGGCATATGAGACTTAAGAACCTATGTCTCAGGGTGATGGGCACAGTGTAGTGTCACACAGAAATTTTCTGGGTGGCACAGCATTTGGTATGGGCAGACGTTGCACGTACCATCAGGTGAACGTTTTGCTCGTTTCATCAATTTATGCAATAAAAAAAGAATAATAACAAGTCGGTGATGATGATGATGACAAAGAATTAAAGGTTCAAAATAAAAACGAGTTTTGTATTTTGAATATTAGGGTGTGTGAATATACGAGTATGACAAGTTGTTGCAACTCTATCGCTTACATTACAAATAGTCCTACTAGTCTTCTAGAAGAAAATAAGGGATGAGTCCGTTATCTTCTATATATTGATACGTTAAGAGAAAACTACCTACACCTTTTTAAGCATATTGCGCGCCCGAAGGTCAACTACATAATAGTCTGTGGTCAAACACTAGGACAGAGTAGATATTGTCGACATGGAATTTTAAAATAGTTGCCAACAAATAATTACTTAAAGCTCAACAACGTTCGAACTGACTGACTGACCCATAACTTTCCAATATAGACATTGCTAATGTTGGCTCCAACAGATAAAATTAGCCCCATTTTCAAGACCATGGTCTTTGAATACTCACAATAACTAATGTCACCAACTTCAGATATTGTACTCTGTAGAATGAAAGGCAGATTCTTATTAGTTCCAAACAGTAGACTTGTGAAATGTCATGCTCGCTTAAATGCGTCTGCTTGCAGCGGCGCGTGGCGGGTCGTCCACTTCCCTTGAATATTGTCGAGGAGGGCGATGGCTGCCACATTCGTCATACTTGCGAACAGGTTTTTTTTTTGATAAAGTGGCGAGACAAGCAAAACGTTCACTTGACGGTAAGCGCAGTGTCTGCCCATAACAGACGCTGTGTTACTCAGAATATTTCTGTGTAGCACCACACTGCGCCCGTCACCCTGAGACATAAGTTCTTAAGTCTCATATGCCCAGTGATTACGCTAGCTCTCAGTGCCCTACAGACCGAAACACAATAATGTTTGCACACTATAGTAACAAGTGCTGTTGGTCTGCTCTAGTTTGCATGCATTTATTCATGGAGCATTTTGTCATGGAGCGTGCTTTTGTTTTCTATGAGACTGTTCTTTGTAAATTCATTTATAATGTACTTTTGACTAAGATAAAAAATAACACAAAAGAGGATACCTACGGAGTTTCTTTCCGTTTCTTCTCCGTCAGAGGAACATCATTACGAAACGGTGGTAGATTGTAAAAAAGTGACGTTTGACAAACGAAATTTATATTTCTTACATTGAAGAATAAATAATTCTCATTTTCATTTCATTTCATATATTATATTCGAAACGAATTCGAAATTACTTTCGAGTATCCCAATATTTTTATAGTGGGTAATGCCTACATATTACAGAGAAAGTCGGTGATGATACAGGGAAGCGGTTTAACCTACAGTTCCAGGGAATTCCTATTGGTGGTAGAATTCTTATTCAGGAATCCGTCTAGGTAGCCACTCCAGGGCCCAGATATTCTGCCGGGAAGTAGTAGTGTGCGAACATTACTGTATTTCGGTTTGAAGGGCACTTCTTTTTGAATTTCTTATTTTTATTCCGAGGTATTAATCAGATTAATTTCAGCCGCCGAATTTCACCCTTCCACATTGCGGCTTAACTCAAAATTCCATTCAAATCACCTTGATGGTTGACATTACACCACTACGCTTTTTTCAAGGCATTTTCTGCCATACCCGACCACTATACGTAATCTAATAATAAAAAAGGCTTTTCCTTTCTCAAAGGCTGGCGGTGTGTTATCCGCAATTCCTCTGGTATTGTGAATGTTCATCGACGGCGGTGATCACTTCCCATCAGATGAGCTTGCTCATTTAGTCCCTAAAATAACTTAAGACTCGTGAGGGAATCTTGGAATTTAATGATTACTATTACATATTATTAGAGAGGCTAACATGAACAGACATTAGTGCTATATTTAAAAAAAATACTGAATCGTCTTTGTCTAAAATAAGCAGTAGTTACACTGCAGTTGAAACATTTAGCCTACACTCAATGCACTAAAATGGAACGTTACCTTAAAATTTAATTACGGGTTTGCTCGTAGTTGACTGCACTGTTGCAAAGGTAATGTCGTTACTGCCGCTTCCAGGAGGAATTCAAATGTCATTATTGGCCGGAGAAGTAAAAACAACTTCCACCGTCAAATAGAGCAATATTATTAAACATATACTACTATTAACTATCAAATCCTACCTAATACCTATAAAACTATCAAATTTTTAAGCAGTAGTCGCTTAAATTAAATGTGTATTGATAAGGAAAAATAAACATAAATAAATTCGGGAAAGAGCAATAAACTCATTTACGAAGTAAGAAGACAGGCCTATGTTTGAATATGGACAGAAGAGAACATATTTATGTAGGTTCGATTTGCATTTTTACAGTGGTATAAAATATTTCAATAAAAGTGATCAGATATATAAATAAAAATGATTTCTTTAGTAGGAGGTAGGGAGGAAGTAGTAGTACCTACCTAGGTTTCCTTTATATTATGTTTTGTTCTTAAGACTGAGCTCATACTTGTAAAGAACAGTAATAGTCGTTACGTTATCCATAGTTCCATCTAGAGAAATCATTTACTCCTCTGCTTTAATTACGTAGCTTATTTCGCCCACACATTTACACCAATCTTTGTTGGAGGTTAATTGTTCCTTTCCACGTACGACTTTATTTGTACTATGTATAACTAATATTTGCTATTGTACTACTAATTAAGTTTCAGTCAGAGTAAGATAGTAAGTACTGGTAAAGGGATAATCGTCAAAAAACTGTAAGCGAGCCAAATCGTTAAGGAACACACAATAATAAAAAGAACTTCGAACATAAAAAAATCAGTAGCAAATAGTCATTCGGCCCACATTGCATCATCAAGCAACTTATAATACAGTCATGGTTGATATTGGATTTATTGAGAAGTCAGTGATATCTGTCTATAGGAATAATTTTTGTTCAATTCATCAAATTCTCAACACTACTGAATATGTAGCGACATCTATGCCACCAAATGACTGGCTCAAAAAATAGCTTATACGTTGAACATCGCGCAATAGAAGTTTCATAAACGCAAACTATATATACAACATCTAAAGATTATATCTCAAAGGAGACCTTCTCCCTCTTCTCTTCTTTCTGCAACCCCACTTCTAGTGACTATTTTGTGCGTAGGCAGGAATATTGGTCTACTCGAGCCAACTTCTCCAGGAATCGCAGCAGACCCTTGATGTTCTCGGGGAGCGGCTAGTGTGGCTAGCCGAGATACTTGGCCCAGTCTATTGCGACCATAGGACAGTGCTCTTACTGGACATGGGTCGCTGTTTCTTCCGTTACACTTTGTGTGATTCACCAGACTAGCGAAGCGACTTCGTCCGCCGCGTCGTTGCCCCTAGATCCGCTATGTCCCTTTATCCATTGTAGGAATCCTACCACCAGAACTTACTTACGGCTATAGCCGAATCATTTACCTCCACCCACTTGCGTATTTGAGCCGCCTCAGTTTTACTGTGGTGGGTGGGGGTTGGCTTGTATGATGATAATTTGGGACGAACGGCATGCGCACAGAGCGACCCCTTCCCCCCACCTATGTGCAGCCCAGCCATTAGATCCTGAGCCTCATCTTCCTCTACTGGATCAGAGTCGAAGAGCATGCAATCCAACTCCTCCTCAGAGAGGCGATCCTGTGGCTCAGGAGCGGCAGGAGTCACCGACCATGCAAGGCAGCGCTCTGCCCTCATCAGGGTCGGGATTTGGTCCCCCGGGATCGATACCACTACGTACCACCCGTCGTTTTGCTGCTCAGCGCCAAGTAGGAGACACAGTGGTTCTTCGATCGAGTGATAAGTCGCGTGAGTTCTTCCAGATTCCCTGTTCGTTCGGGATGAGTATGCCGCAGCGTGTTCGCCGTGGCAGCTCGGACTGTCACTTAATCGCCCGCTTAACGCCGGGGACAAGGTTTCAAGGACATTCCCTCCTGCTGACTAAAGTGCTCTTTGGTTGCCAGAGCTTGATTACACCTTCAGTTTAGAAAGAAAGAAAGAAAGAAAAAAACTTTATTCAATACTACAACACAACATACATTACAATTCAAAAAATAAGTAAACAATAAGATACGACGTATTACATTTACAGACTTACGTTGGGTTGTAGCAACGAAAAGGCTGTCGACTCAGCATAATGCTATGGCAGAGTTGCCACAGCGCTGTTATTCTGTCGATGCCTCAGGTTTAACGAGCAGTTTCCGGACATATTGTTAAACGACTTAGTATATTTTAAAAGAAATAAATATGCGCACATGTACACGGATACATACACACACATATATACATATATATAAATACATATACAAATATACATGTACATACATACACATACATATACATACACACGCATACACATATGCACATACATGCACACACATGCACATGCATTAAATAAAAAAAGAATAAAAATGCATGCGCAAAATTACAAAAAAAAAAATCTGAAATACTTACATCTAAACAAAGTTATTAAATATTTAACACAAATGCAGTGTAAACAGATAACAAAAATTAAAAAATAAAAAAGTTTCTGTATCTCTGTCACTAATCTATTAATCATGCGTAATAACCAGATTTTTAGTCTGTGCACTAATATGAAATTGAATAGTTGACACGTTTACTTTAATACGTGGCACCGAATTAAAAAATTTACTTTGTGTCATTGTTCTCTAGAAGATGAGACTCGTAACGAACTGTAAAATAAGGCTTTGTACGAATTTCTCGAAGCGGTGGCGGTAAATCGTTCCAGCACTTTGTTGCCAAGTAACGAAAACTACCTCGAAACGCAGCAGTAACGTGTCCTGGGACAGCTAATAGAAACTTCGCACCACGAGTATTATGAACGTTATATTCACTAGACCATTTAAGCTTGTTATATAAATATTCCGGGGTTTTGCTTTTAATAATTCCAAATAACAGGCTAGCGAACTGCAATTTAAGCCTAGATGCCATGTTTAGTAGTTTTCCCTTGTTTAAATACGATGAAACATGAGTTCTAGGAGGGATATTAAAACATAAACGGGCACATGCGTTTTGGACCCGTTGAAGCAGTTTCGTAGACCTTCCCAAAAGACAAGGGCCATAAACTGATATGCAGTAATTCAATTTGGACAATATTAAAGACTCACAGAGAGTTACTCTCATAATCAGGCTCAGGTAAGCCCGTATTTTGTATAAGATCTTTAACCTATAGAAACAGGCACGTGCTACATCCAAAACATAGTTCTCAAAACGCAATAGACCATCTATTTTGAGACCGAGGTTGCGAGCCTCATCAACTTGCTCAATCATTTCCTCCTGCAAGAAAAGTATAGGTTTGGATTCTGATATACTTTTAATCTGTGATCCTGAACCTAATATCATGAATTTGTTTTTAGCTGGGTTTAAATTGAGAGAATTACTTTTTGACCATAGTGCAATGCGTTCCAAATCTCTGTTTAGTATACTTATACTCTCAGTGGTATCATGAGGTTTGAAGGAAACATATAACTGTAAGTCATCGGCATACATGTGGTACTGGCAGTCCTTTATTACATTAGTTAAATCGCAGCAATAAAGTAAAAAGAGGAGAGGACCCAAAATGGAGCCCTGAGGTACTCCCCTAGTAACAGGCTGTGGACTGGACTGGATGATACCCGAACCATCTGCCTTTTGCAGTTCAACTAGTTGATATCGGTCACTGAGGTAACTATCAAACCACTTTATCGCAGTACTATCGAATCCATAATAAGCCATTTTTGAGAGCAAATTAATGTTTATAGAGTCAAATGCCCTGGAGTAGTCAAGGAGAACTAGGACAGTACTTTTGCCTAAATCCCTGGATGACAACACATTATCCACAACATCAATAAGTGCCGTACAAGTGCTACGACCCTTACGGAATCCTGATTAATACTGTGGAAGAACATTATTATCCTCCAAAAATGTGTACACTTGATTGAAGACGGCTCTCTCAAGGATTTTTGACAGATAGGGCAAAAGGGATATTGGTAGCAACTCCTTCACATTGCTAGGATTTGATTTTTTTGGGATAGGCCGCACTAATGCTGTTTTCCATTGACTGGAAAAAATTGAACAATTAATAGACTCATTACAACGAATTATGTTAGTGATGGTATTGAGGGTATGAGGAAGTGACAGGATTACCAAGTCTCTAGTCACACCGTCAATACCCTGCGCATTAGATTTTATTGCCAAAATAATATTAGCGACTGTGTCACTACTAACTGGTTTTAGCACTAGGGTTGCATCTCCATGCTTATGAAATTCATAATAGGTGAGCTGAGACACAATGACTTTATCATTTACAGAGATGTCCAGAAAATGTGAATTGATGGTATCGGGATCATCAAAAAATCGTTTGCTCCGAAAACGGGCCCCTTACATACCGGGCTCCTTGGTGTTCCAGGCCTAACTGATTACTTTTATTTGGATACCAGTGAGCATCTTGTCGGAATCTTCGCATCACCAAAGCGACCCACAAACAACAGAAATGGATGAAGTAATCCTATTTTTAATGTTACGTATCCAGTTTGTCAGTGTAGTGAATACATACATACAATCACGCCTTTTTCCATTTAAAGGGTAGGCAGAGGCCACACAAGCAGCTAACTGTTCGCAACCGAAGAAACAAGACGTGACGGTTGGCGAACCACGGCGCCGCCATTAGGGAAGGAGTCAAAAAAATCCTACTCCTCATTGTGTTTCAAGAGCAGTGACAGCATTGCATATTTTGGTGTTATTCTGCTCGTATAAAGGCTGTCTGTAAAATACCTTAGTCGCCTCATACGACACCTCGGTAAGAAAGAGGTACGTGCTATCCTACTAACATGAATAAATCTGAAAATTGTATTTTTCTTTTCTCACCCAAAAGAATAGTATTCTGCGCATTTGAATTGCAGTACAATGCACTCTCTTAAACATAAAGTTAACTTTCTTCTTAAGCATAAAGACAGACAGCATTAAAAATACAAGTTCTTAAAAGGAAAGCTGAAAGGACACTTTCTGCAGAAAGCATTTCTTCGAAGCGCTCTGCTTAATCAACTAATGTAAAGAACATTTTCTTTTATGTAACGAAACGTGAAAATATTTAAACAACTCAAAATTAAAACTAGAATTATGCTAACAAAAATTCTTAGAGTTGGTGTGATTTGAAAACGGGCTTACTGCCGACTCAGTAACGTTTAATGATAAGCTACTCTTAGTATTAATTTAATGTCTTTTAACATTATAATAATATAGATCAATACTAAGAAGTTTATTAAGTAACCGTTGAAAATCTGAGTTATTCTCAAAGATATTGATTTCTCTACATCTTTAAACCTTACAGCAGCTGAACAAGCAGTATTCTCTATATATCATCTATGCATATTTTAAATGAAATATTAATAGCTTAACATTTTCATCATTACACGAAGGCAGAATGCTCTATTGTTTGCAGTAAGTAACAGTTAATGTTATTAATATAAAAACAATAATGTGTTGATTAACATAAAACTTAAAGTTTAATTTATAGAGTTTCTAATAATTAAATTCAATTCAGAATTCAATTAAATAATGATTTAGAGAAGTTTAAAAGTAATATTGGTAAAATTTGATGCCAAAAGATTAGCTAAACACATTCATGCAAAAAACCATAATAAAATCAAAAAAAAATCCCTTACAAAGTTGGCTGACAAAGTCGAAAAGACATTGATGAATGGTTGATAATAGATATATATATATAAAGATTGTATGAGCTTTACGACAAAAATTCATATAAATATATTTAAAAAAGTATATTCTGCACCCAATTCATTACAATATGTAATAAATTAATAAATCAGATGAGAAACTAAAATGACTCCGATCTGACTCCGACTTCCATCTGTTAAACTGTGTAATTCTTCTTCGTTTAATTCTGGCCTCTCTCAATAGAATTCTGCCAATGTCAAGACAGTCACGGAAGTGACAATTTATAATTCAAAATTTCGATCAACAGTATAACTGTAGACTTTCACCAGCACTTGCTGCATAATAAACTATCAATATACACAGAAAACTTAAAATATACACAGAAATGAAAAAATTCAACAAAAACACTACAGTCACTTTTCGAGTTGACGCCAAAAGTCCAACTGTGTATTTGTTTATCACGTTAACTGACATTTAATAAAATTATTTTTTACGGATTTTTATCGGGTTTAATTTTTACTATTTTTAACACGACGTTTTGAGCGCTTAACAGCAACCATTGTCACGGTATGACTGAGGTGTCAGACGTCTTGTTGTCATAGTTAATCCGGGGTATCTTCAGCTTTTCATTATCGAAAGAAACTTATAATTGTTTCATTAAATGTATAATGTATAAAAAAAAGTAAGTTTCAGCCTATGAATGTCCCACTGCTGAGCACAGGCCTCCTCTCATTTCTGAGAGGGTTTTGGAGCTAGGAAGAATCCGCCACGCTGCTCCAATGCGGGTTGGCGGACTTCACATGTCCTCTAAATGTTTCTATTCCTCGGACATGCAGGTTTCCTCACGATGTTTTCCTTCACCGCTAAGCACGTGGTAAATCAGCACCTAAAATTGTAGAACAATATTAGAGGTGCTGGCACCGGGGATCGAACACAGGTTACTCGCTTACTATGAAATTAAAGGCGAGCACCAGGCCCCTGAGCTACCACGGCTTTGCCACGTAAATATAACAAATAATATCGTTAACTTACTTTAAAATTTAGAAAAAGACGCTGTCTCTCACTAGGATTCGTATTGCATATATAGTAAGTGCGTGTCACAGATTTTTTTTATTTGATAAAGTGATAAAACGAGCAAAATGTTCACCTGATGGTAAGTGCAACGTCTGCCCATAACAAATGCTGTGTAACCCAAACAATTTGCTGTGTGACACCACGCTGCGCCCATCACCCTGAGACATGAGCTCTTAAGTTTCATAAGTCCAGTGATTACGCTAGCTCTCAGTGTACCTTAGAACTGCAACACAGGTATTTAGTAATGTTTGAACACTGCTGCTTCACGGCAGAATAGCTGGCCCTGGGATGGTACCTACCCAGACGGATTCCTGTATAGAAATCCTACCACCAGAAATGTATAATTTCATACAAGTTGATTATATCTGGAACAAGTAGGGGTCATATAAATATCATATAAATATTTGTCAAGCCCTCGATCCATAAAGCAGAAGCTTTTAAGCGCTCAAATTTCTCGAAATTAAAAGGCTAAACTGTTAAGTAAACAGATTTGTTGATGAACTACGACATCCTTTAGTAATTGCGACAAAACCAAGTTTGCTGTGTAAACTGTTACAATACTCCAAGATCCCATTAAACTTTAACAATTTGAAACTTTCCCCATTAAGAGTAGTAACAAATTTTGTGTCAGTTTCTAAGGAATTCTTAATCGTCTGTCCGCGTTCATATTCTTGAACGAACAACAACACCGCAAAACAAAACAATACTTCAAAACATAAACAACCGGTATCAACGCGGTGTTGTCAAATTCAGCCCAAATGAAATGGGGAACTTTTAAAACATTTACTACATTTACTTGTTGAAAGTTTCGGTTGTAGCTAGTCACCATGCCATGTGGTAACAGCGGCAGAGGAATGATATTGAAATATTGTTAAGACTGCGTTGTCCTCAACAGATACCCACACAGAACCCCAACCTCCTCTTCTCCGATTTAGTTTAGGGGAACAGCTACAAAGCTCATGCTTACAATGGCTTTAAATCGGAAAACTTTAGTTTTCACTAGATATTTTTCCTACTTCGATTGCCCGTAAACATTTGTAAATGTTATATACTTAAGGAGTTTTCCAGGATTAGACTCGTCCTCCTAAAAAGTAAATTAACAGTAAATTAATATTGTTAAGACTGCATTGTCCTCAACAGATATCCACACAGAACCCCAACCTCCTCTTCTCCGATTTAGTTTAGGGGAACAGCTACAAAGCTCATGCTTACAATGGCTTTAAATCGGAAAACTTTAGTTTTCACTAGATATTTTTCCTACTTCGATTGCCCGTAAACATTTGTAAATATTATATACTTAAGGAGTTTTCCAGGATTAGACTCGTCCTCCTAAAAAGTAAATTAACAGTAAATTAATATTGTTAAGACTGCATTGTCCTCAACAGATACCCACACAGAACCCCAACCTCCTCTTCTACGACTTAGTTTAGGGGAACAGCTACAAAGCTCATACTTACAATGGCTTTAAATCGGAAAACTTTAGTTTTCACTAGATATTTTTCTACTTCGATTACCCGTAAACATTTGTAAATATTATATACTTAAGGAGTTTTCCAGGATTAGACTCGTCCTCCTAAAAAGTAAATTAACAGTAAATTAATATTGTTAAGACTGCATTGTCCTGAACAGATACCCACACAGAACCCCGATCTCCTCTTCTACGACTTAGTTTAGGGGAACAGCTACAAAGCTCATGCTTACAATGGCTTTAAATCGGAAAACTTTAGTTTTCACTAGATATTTTTCCTACTTCGATTGCCCGTAAACATTTGTAAATATTATATACTTAAGGAGTTTTCCAGGATTAGACTCGTCCTCCTAAAAAGTAAATTAACAGCCTATAAATGTTCCACTGCTGAACACAGGCCTCCTCACATTTCTCATAGGGTTTTGGAGCCGAGAAGAGTCCGCCACGCTGCTCCAATGCGGGTTGGCGGACTTCACATACATACATATAGTCACGCCTTTTTTAGCCCACTTCTCGCCCCAGTGGAAAACGAGACGTGACACACTCACCGCCATTTTACTACGATTCAAAAGAAAATCTGACTCTGTAGCGTTTCCACGAGCAGTACAATGACAGCATTGCATGTTATGGTGTTAATCTCCGAGAATAAAAGCTCTTCGTACAATTAGTCATGTATTCTACTCTGCCGGACACCAATCGATTTACCATGTCGTCGAAATAATTTATTCTTTCGACATGCAGGTTCCTAGCGATTTTTTCTTCACCGCTGAGCACGTGGTAAATCAGCACTTTAAATTGCGTAACAATTTAAGAGGTGCCAGCAACGGGATCGTAGTCAGGTCGCTCGCGCGCTATGTAATTTAAAGCGAGCGCCCAGCCCCTGTTTATAATAAATAATTAATTTGAACACCCGTGTTCCGACATTCTCGATACGTAAACATCTACACATGGTCCATATTTCCGCGGAATGTACAATGTACGACTATAACAGCAGAATTGCCATAAAATAGAGATTTTTGTATTCATATAACATTAACATTGGCATTAGAGTTGCGCTTGTATTTTATTGTATTCAGGTGGCGAAGCTTATGGAGCTAAATCACGTAACAGAGACTGTCGCTGATCATACATCAAATGCATCGTTTTCTTGATAATTGTCTTTTGACTAAACTTACCGCCTCTACAATACCAGCAAAAGACGAAGTCATACAGCGCATAATACGCGCATTAAAAATAACATTAAAAATCGAGGTGGTTCCAATTAAACTGTTCTACTAAGTACTTTCTTCTTATCGCCACATATCTACTGCTGGCAAACAAAAGTTCTATCTAAAGAATTATTATTTTCTTTTTTTTTTAATAATGCCCCAGAGTAGGTAGGATTTCTGCCGTATCGTGGGTGCGTTTTACAGACATAATTTTCAAATCCATAAAAAACCAGACCCGCAAAACCAACTAATTGTGTTTTGCACAAAAGTTGTCTCTGGCTGGGATTCGAACCCGGGACCTGCGGCGAAAAAGTCTATACACCTTTTACTAAATTCGTTCGGTGCTTTTCGTTAGCTGGGCTCAAGCGATTTGTTGTTCAAAATTAGAACGTTTATCGTGATGAGTTAGTAGTAAATCGCTAATTTACGCATATTTAGGGGCCTTTGAAGTTTCTGGTATACATAAATATTATTAATCAAATGGGCCTAAAAGGAGACTACGCTGTGCGCCGTTGTTACTTACCTAGTCGTATTCTATTTGGACATTAAATAGATACTATTTTATTGCATTGTAGCTGTCGCTCAAAATCATTTAAACTTGCTATATATGTAGTTTCAATAAATACCTATTGACCATGAATACTACTTAAAATAATTCAAGAAAAGAGCCTATTACTTTCTCAAAGGCCGGCAACACATCTGCTAATCTTTAGGTATTGTAGATGTTCATGGGCGGCGGTGATCACTTACCATCAGGTGAGCCGCGTGCTCGTTTGCCTCCCTTTCCATTAAAAAAAATATGATACTCGGGTAAAATAATAAAATTGTAATCCCTTAATGATATATAATGAATTAATAAATAAAGTAGATCCCCTGGCTAGATGGTGCGACGATCTGCGCAAGGCGGCTGGCAGCAACTGAATGCGAGAAACCGAAGATCGGGCTAAATGGCGCCTATTGGGAGAGGCCTATCTCCAGCAGTGGACTGCCGCAGGCTGATAATGATGATGATGATGATGATGATGATGATGAAATAAAGTAGAACATTATTTATTAATTCATTACTTACTTTGGACAAAAAACTAACTTGGCAATATTAGAAAAAAATGTTATTTGATGTTACTCGATGTCCTGTGCAGCTGCACTAAATATACTATTATGCAATACTAACATGTTTGTTTATAGGGAGCTTTCTTCAGTCAATTTCGTCTTCATATGCCACCTCGTACTCCTTAATTTTCATACTCGTTATTCCGCACCTAACTCGCCCTACGTTTACAATGTATGAAAAGCAAATTAGTTTTATATTATCTAGAATACTGTTAGTGATTCAGCACACTCACTCTTTTCTTACACTTTTATATTCCTTTTACAATGGTAATCAAGAGTGAATAGGAAAAGTTTCGTTCCCAAAAAGCTTAAGAAATTCATTTACACTACTTCTAAGAATATAACCCTGAATCGAAGTGTTAATAAGAAGCTTAGCTAACTTGGATGAGAGTAGAAGCACAATGACTGGAATTGAAAAAGTTACTTACGAAACCTACACATTTCTCACAATCCGTGAACATTATAGAAGACGAAACTTAATTAACTGTCTTGTTTGTACTTGTGTCTTTACAATAAATGTCATTCTGAAATTAAATAAATAAAAATATGTGCTTGTAACATCGGGTCATTGTTATTTCTGTAATATTTATTTATAAACGAATGTTTCTTTGTTCCTATATTATTCATCCATTGCGATGAAACTTTGGTGAGTTGCCGCGCCTAAGGTTTCCTGCCTATACCTAACCATTTTACAATTGGTGGCACGCGGGTCGTATCGGATAATTCCAATTCGTCTTCTATGCGTTTGTACATCGCATACCATAACAATATTATATTCTTTATCTATCTTTTAAAGCGCTTTGGAGCCGGGAGTCCACCACGCCGCTGCTATGCGGCGGCGGAAGGCGAGCTTCACATAACCACCAAATCTTTTTAATCCATGCAAGTTTCCTTACTATGTTTTTATATTATATATGTCACCTATATTTATATATATGTCACCTATTACTACGAGTAATAAATAAATATCGATGCAATGCATAGTTTTTTTTTTTCAATTATCACCCATTCCTACCAACATTATAAGTGGACTACACGAAATAAAAACGCATTTTTCTTTTATATCGGTTGCTGACCAAGAGCTAAGCTAAGTTAGTTAATCTTTATTCATTTACAATATTGAATCGTAACGCGTTGGCGTAAAGCATACAACCCACCGGCCAGGTAAACTATGAGTCGGCTTGGACTACCTGCTAGCTAGCAGGCTAGCTCACAACTAACTTGGCCGGTGAAATAAGCGCTTTAAATAAATGCGTTACAATTGGACATTTTAAATGAATACATACATACCGTCAGCCTTTTTCCACATAAAGGGTACACAGATGTCACTCACGTAGCCTATTTTCGGCCTAAGCGGGAAACGAGACGTGACGGATGGCGAACCACGTCGCCGCTATTTTGGTACAAGTCAAAAAATTCGTATTCCCCATTGCGTCCCCACGAGTTGATCTAGTGAGAGCATTGCAAATTATGGTGTTATTCTGCTCTAATAATGGCTCTCCGTACAATACCTTAGTCGCCTCTTACGATACCTCTGTAGAAAAAAGGTAAGTGCTACACTACTCTGCCGGATACAGCCGCCTAATTAACGACTAATAAACCGAGCCGTTAATAGTTCACAGCTGTACTGTAGGGCTCTCCCTAGAAGGGTGAATTAGCCGTAATCACCACGCTTGGCGGGTGGGTTGGCGTTTGCAGTATCAGACGCCTCACACCTTAGATGTTGCTGCTCATCCCTGGTCAGCCCTCTTTAGAGATTGTCCTTACTTCGCCTAGCGGAGGCAAGAAGATTTTTCTGGCATTTACCTTAGTGGGTTTTACGATACCCACAGGATGAGTTAGAAGATTTTCTAACGCCGCCCTTCAGAGGGCATTTATCACGTTTAATAAAGGAAGGTCCGGCAGAGAAGAACAGCACCTACCTTTTTCTTACCGAGGTGTCGTAAGAGGTGAGTAAGGTATTGTATGGACAAGCTTTATTCGTGCAAAATAATACTATATAATGCAATGCTGTCACTATAATGCTCGCGGGGACCCAATGGAGGAGTAAGAATTTTTGGACTTGTACTAAAATAGCGGCGACGTGCTTCGCGACCCCGTCACGTTTCATTACCCACGATGGCGAATAGTGGGCTGCATGGTGTAGTCTCTGCCTACTCCTTACATTGAAAAAGGCGTTATTGTATGCATGTAGGTAACAAAACTAAATTTACATTGCAGAGGTTTATTTTTAATATTTAGTAACTGTTCCCGTGTGCGTAAAATAATCGTATAGCATGGTACGAGTACCTGCCATATATCCCGCTGATCTCATTATTTAGCCGTGTGGTGTCGGCTCGTTTAAAGAATACTACCACTCCATCTCATCCAATGGATCTCGTAAAAGGCGAATAAGGAATTAAACTGCACTGTGCACCCAACAGCGCATGGTGGCGATGGGCTCACCACCTATCACACCAAGTGCATTATATTGTTTTGGTGAAATGTGGATTGTGGCAGTCATCTGTTTTTGCAGTGAGTGCCCAGTCTCTGACTACCCCTTATGGGATACAGTCGTGATCTTATGTATGTATGTATCTCATTATTCACATTTCAGCCCTTCTGGGTAATGTTCGGTTCTCAGTGGGGCCTTAATAATGCCTATATGCATAAACTTTCATAGCCATGCATCTTTTTCAATAAACGGGCTATTAATTGCATAAAAAAAGTTAAATCGGATTAGTATTTCCTGAGATTAGCGCGTTCAAATGTACAGACTCTCTAGCTATATTTCAATAGCAAGACAACCCGACTTTTGTAGCACTCAATGTCACGTAATAATTATTACGTGTTTATTATTGAAATTAGTCATTTAACCTCACGCTATGGTTTTATGTGACAATTATCTTGAAGATTATATCTTAATAATTATAATAAGCTGTAGTTGTATCTGATCTTAGTTATTATAACTGCATAAGATATATATTAGCAGACACAATTCACGATTATGAAAAGTGGCAAATTTTAAACGCGTCGGTCCTGGGTTTGAATCCCAGCCAGAGCCAACATTTGTGCAAAAACACATATCGTTCGTTTTCGGGTCTGTCTTGTACATGTGACACGTATGTAAAATGAACCCACGATATAGAAGAATTTTTTTTAAGAAATAGATGTTCTCTATTCCATTTAAGGAAACAATACAAATAAATAAAATATGATCAGTCAGTTAGTTACTGATTTTAAAAATTTATTATACGGTTTTTAAATTAATACTAAACAATATCCTTTTCAAAGATTGCCTAACTTGTAAATTATGAGGAATGAGTTAACTTATTTTGCCCAACTGCGACTGCATCTCCAGGCATCTATTACAGAAATATAATTTTTTTCACGATGGATTTACAACATTTCGCTTTCATCTCTGTTTTGCGTCATGAACGTAGCGTCATTTTCGACAACAGAATATATTTAGCGTAATGAAAGCCGACACAGAAAATATCGAAAAAGACATCTGTGAAGTGTTCTTGTAGCGGTTAGGAAATACTCGTAATGAAGTCTCGTAAATTACGATGTTTTAGTTATTCATCGTTCTCTACGTGAATGTGTCATATATTTCATGTTCGATTGTAGCCGCAGGAAAAACTTCTGACTTGTATCAAAATTATTTTATTTTTTCTTCTCTATTTAATGGTGTTTTTCTTGGGAAATATATTAAAAGGTATAACACTATTGTGAATAACTGAATACTACGAGTATTATATTATATACGAGCGACCCGTCCCGTCTTCGCACGGATCGTCGTCGTCGTTTCAGCCTATCACAAGTCCACTGCTGAACATAGGCCTCCCCCATAGAGAGCCACAAAAGTTTGTAGCTCTCATATTGGAGGGATTTTGCCATAGTTGCCACGCTTGGCAGGCGGGTTGGCAACCAATGTTGGATGCAATTTATTAATGAAGAAAATGGGAAGTGCGCTTAGCAATAATATAAAAAGTACTGATAACATGTGACAGCAGAACTGTCAAACTGAACATCACTTTTTTATTGAGATTTTAATACAAAATACCATCCAAGTTTCCGACTTTTCCAGTGGATTTTCCAAAAATTCTCTTCAATACAAACCATGTCCTGATAGTTAAGTAGACAACGAAAAAAATCAGACAAATCGGTCGATCAGTGCTCATGTGATACATGCGGCAATAGATTTTTATTTATATAGAAGACAATTGAACAAGAAGATAGAAGAATAAAAAGAAGAAGATAGATGAATAAAAAGAAGAAGATGGATGAAAATAATAATATTCCATCAACATTTACATGATGTTTATAATGGGTTAACTTATTTATGGTACTACCATAACTAATGGAAAGCGTAAAATAACTACTGGAATCCGTCTGGGTAGGTACCACCGCAGGCCAGTTGTTCTGCCATGAAGCAGTAGTGTGCAAACATTACTGTGTTTCGGACTGAAGGGCACTGGGAGCTAGCGTAATCACTGGGCGTATGATCCTGTAAAACTGAATTCTCAGATTCAGGATGACGGGCGTAGTATGGTGCCACAGAGCATTTGTTATGGGCAGACGTTGCACTTACCATCAGGTGAAAGTTTTGCTCGTCTCGTCATATTATCCAATAAAAAAAAACTAAATTTGTATAATGCTGTCTTAAGTGCGATCACTGTGCTAATGTGGTATTCAGGAATCCACGCCGGATCATCTTTGTGAAAATAAAAACCAGGAGATGGTCAGCAGCATCTTCCAGGAACATCTGAATAAATAAACTGCGGTTGCCAACCCGCCTGCCAAGCGTGGCAACTATTGCAAAATCCACCCAAAATGAGAGCTACTGACTTTTGTGGATTCTATGGGGGCGGCGTATGTTCAGCAGTGGACTAGTTAGGCTGAAACGACAACGACGACGACGAATAAAAACTTTGATGCAATTGTAAAAACGTAATATAATATGATTGCGAAATTTTACTGGTGGTAGGATTCCTATGCAGGAATCCGTCTAGGTAGGTACCACCCCAGGGCCAGTTATTCTGCCGTGAAGCAGTAGTGTGCAAACATTACTGTGTTTCGGTTTGAAGGGCACTGTGAGCTAGCGTATTCACTGGGCATGAGAGACTTAAGAATAGAATAGAATGGAATATAAATATTTTTATTCAATATAGATCATTTACATAATACTTAATGAACGTCATTTTTTTTAAACTAAACTGGTTGAAACGTTTAAGAACTTATGTCTCAGGGTGATGGGCACAGTGTGGTGTCACACAATTTTTTTCTGGGTGACACAGCGTTTATTACGGGCAGACATTAGGTGAACGTTTTGCTCGTTTCATCACTTCATCCAATAAAAAAAACACGACTACAGAGTACAGCATCGTCTGTGTTACGGTCGAATAATTGGTATAAACATGTGAAGCCTCATGGGCAGGAGTATCAATTTATGACGGATTAAATAAATAGTATAGCCATACATTTCATACACAACACAACCAGTTTCCAGTTTTTGCATAAATGTGAGTTCCGTTGAGAATCTTGGTATTCGTACCCAGCACCCATGGCACAATAGTCAGGTACTCTGATCACTTGGCCGCGCGGTTGTCAAATCCTATATCATTGACAAATGAGGGACACACAATGAGGGTGATATTATCTCCTGTGCTATTAATATAAGTCTTTCGCTAAGTAATCTCAGTGTCAAAGTTGTTTGTATTTAATTACGCTTTCACATATACCTTTAAAGCTACATCAATTTACATTGCCGATACTTTGTGTGATAAATGTTATGAGATCACGCGTATATTGACCTGAATAATATAGATATACCTTTCCCAACTTCTATTCCCTTCCCTCTCCAAGCTCACAGAGATCGCAATACCAGACGTCTCGCACCTGAGACTCAGCTGTTTGGAGATATAACGTCTGAAATATTTTAATTAAAAAAAATCATTTTATAATGGTCCCAGGACTCAGACGTAGTATCACCCTTTTTTGGCTCAAAATAAAACTGGCCCGTTATATGGTCCTTCTTGCTTTCTACTATTTTGCAACAATGTATGTGCTGCCTTGTAACGTTGAAACGTTTATATCTTAGGTATAATACCTAAGATATAAACTTAAATAAAACGCATATTTAATGAATACGTCAATTGGAGTTCGAGATCAAGTTCGAGATCAAGTTTCGACCTCAGCAGAACCACATTTCCGGTGCTAATGGAACACCTGCCAGCTGACTGTGACCCCATGTGGTCGTTCTATCATCGGCGTCCCTTCAGCGTTACAAGCAACCCTGGCCGACATCCCTCGTGCCACGCCGAACCACAGGGAAGTGCCGGGCTACGTCAGGAGAAATTAGGTGGGCTAGGGGGGTAGTTTTTCTTTATTTTTTTCCACGAACATCCATCATGTCACAGCCTGCGTAAAATAATCACCCCGTTACGCCCCGTAGCAATGGTAAAACTTAAGAAAAGGTCAGACAACGCTTTTTTCCCGTATAATGGGTAGACAGAGAACACTTCCGTCTACTTTTTGCAAGAGACATGACGGATAACTAACCACGCAGCCGCCATTTCAGTATGAGTTGAAATTCTTGCTCCCCATTGCGTTCCCACGACTAGCTAGCCGTCGGCACGGCAACCACTGGCTTGGCGGAGAGGAAGGAAAAGGGATTAGGTAGGAAATGCTCTTGGGGTTGGGAACGGGAAGTTGGGAAAGGAACCATAAGATGTAGGATACTACTATTTCGGAAGAAGCACAAAGAGACCGCAGTAGTTGGGGAGATCGGGCTACTAAGCAACTAAGTCTGCACTGCTGGACATAAGCCTCTCCTAACTTGGGAGGATTTGCCAAAATCTCCACGCTTGGCAGTCGGATTACTCTGCATTCGGCACCCTCTCCCGCCACTCTACACTCCCAGTAACTATGAAAAAAATATTGTTTCAGCCTATAAATGTCCCACTGCTGACCACAGGCCTCCTCTCATTTCTGGGAGGGTTTGGAGCTAGGAAGAATCCGCCACGCTGCTTTAATGCGGGTTGGCGGACTACACATGTCTTCGAATTATTTTTAATTTGTCAGACATGCAGGTTTCCTCACGAAGTTTTCCTTAACCGCCGAGCACGCGGTAAATCAGCACTTAAAATTGCAATTAACAATTTTATTAGTGCCGGCACCGGGAATCGAATCCAGGTCACTCGCGTACTATGAAATTTAAAGCGAGCGCCTAGCCCCTGACCTATTACGGCCCTTAGTAGCTATGAAGTTAGTCATAAATTTGTCCAATTCCAATAGTGTAAATAATAACCCTAATATAATTATTTATTAATGATATGCATTGCGTTATCGCAGTCAATACATGTGAAACTTTAATCTATCAACTATCAATCTATTTCAATATTTGTATCAGCAGTCCTGCTGTGCATGATAAAATCGTTAATAATTTTACTAATGAAAAGAGATTTGAGATTATTTTTAAGTATTATATATTTTATTTTATTTGTAAGTACATCTATGACACCACATGATAATTACAAGACGATAGCTCATACATACTGCATTGATTTCAGATTAAGTGATAGGAGAATGGCAGCCCAGATCACGGCCACCCCCGCAACGGTTATATTGTAAAATTTGTGAGATACCATGAAGAGCGAAGTCTATAATTTTATTATCATCGAATCGCCAATTCAATGATTAGATCTTTGATAATATAATAATATAGTGACTTGGCTATTGCACAGAATCATCCTGGGCAGAAATCGGTGTTCTTTTGCGACGATTTGTGATTTTCAAATCAATACTCAATGACTCAATGTTTCAATACACCGAAAATATATAGAATGAAAAAGACATGAACTACCTCCAGGCGTAGAAATCAGTCGGCGTGGACTAGTTTTTTATTATTATTATTTAATTTAATTTAAATATAAAAGTTTAGTTTCTATTATTTTATTCATTTTGATGTCAGCCCCTATATAAAGAACTAAGAAGAGGATATCGGTAACTAGGCATTAAAGAGTGACCACCGGTTAAGTAACAGTCCGACTCTCATTTAACCGGTCATTTGTATATTTTAGGTGGGAAAGGTGATGAAAGAGGTATGTGCTGTTTTACTCTGCCGAACCTATCAGATATCATCGGTTGTATTAGATCATCGCTAAAAAAATCGTAAATTTAATACTTACTTTAAATAAACAACTCTTGATTGCACCTAATATTTTAATTAATATTCGACTATAAACGGTTTACGTAAAGCTGCCTAATTGAAAATCTGTTCAGTTGAAAATCCCTCCTGTTATGAATCGGTCTAATTGCTCCGGAGAAATAAATAAGTAAACCGATCACGCTAACACCGGAGGCGGGTTAATTACAAATGTTAATATAATATTCAAGACATCGAAACAAAAAAAATCTAACTGTCGCACTGCTGGAAAATTAAACGAGCAAAACGTTCACCTGATGGTAAGTGCAACGTCTGCCCTTAAAAAATACTTTATCATCACTCTGACACATCAGTTCTTAAGTCCCATATGCCCAGTGATTACACTAGCTCACAGTTCTCTTCAAACCGAAACACAGTAATGTTTGCACACTACTGCTTCACGGCAAACTAATTGACCCTGGGGTGGTAACTACCTAGACGGATTCCTGCATAAAAATACTACCACCAGTGTACTAAAATAAAGTTACGTTTTTAGTAAATTAGTTTTAAACGTGCGAAAAAAAGGAAGTGGTTCTCATGGCGACACAAATATTTTTTTATACCACGCATAACTTTTTACGGAAAATTCCGATTCACTTCGAGACATCAAAGTTGTATCATCTATAAGGGTAGTTGGTTGTAAGGTAGTCAGTAAATAGAGAATTATTACCGACGCTTAACTTTGTACTGGGCTATCAAAATTCAATGATTATTTTTTTAACCATAGTGATTAACGAACCCCAAACAGCCTAAACAACATTCTCTCTTAATCCCAGTCTTAATTAAAAGTACAAAGAAAGAAAAGAGGTTTAAATTCTAGAGGTTTTAATGCGGTCAGAGATATACAACAGCGAAAAATAATACTAGGGCGTCCCCCTAAAGTGACGATATTAGGCGCAATGCTGCAGATATGCGTTTAGCAACCTAGACTATCGGTTCCCTAACTGTACGTTGTTAAGAACTGGTGAAGTAATGAATTTACGCAATACAAATATCTACTGCATCCAGGATCTATCGGAAGGGGCTATCAGCTACTCTACTATGGTTTAAAGCTATACTAGAAACGGCGTAGGCATAATTTTAGACGAAAAGCTTAAACAACGTGTAATATCCGTGGAAAGACGTAGTGACAGAATTGTTTCAGTTGCTCTCAATAAACAACCATCCTTAAACATAATATCAGTGTATGCTCGTCATGTTGGATGGTTGAATACTCACAAGATAAAAAGTTAGTTACTGGAAAGATCTCTAAGACTTTCTCCTAACAATGCCAGCACCTGAAAACTAAATCATAGCAGGAGATCGGAATGGACATGTCGGATGCGATGCGCCGTCGTCAGGGACTAAGAGCCATAGAAACTTCGGGTACGGTTGTCTTAATGACCAAGGCAGAGATATTCTGGAGCTGGCAAATATTTTTGAAATCCCAATAGTCAACACGTTTTTCAACAAAAAAGATGAACATCTAATCCCCTATAAAAGTGGAGGGTCTGCAACGCAAATTGACTACATCAGGTGTAGTCTGTTTGCGTGAAGAGACTGTATAGTAATACCAGTCGAACCACTCTCCACGCAACATCGATTACTTGTAGCTTATTTAAGCCTGCCACCTTGGAACAACCGGAAGAAGCAAGAGATGAAAGGGAGACTCGTGAGTAGTGTTTGGAAGGAAATTCAAACCCACAATAAGAGTTGCTAGTTGCTGGTATTGGGCAATAAGGGTAAATTTAAACCAGACAAAGACCCAAGCTGGTGGAACGATGATGTCAAAAACAATTTGCAAAATAAAAGTCAACTCTTAAAATCTGGCAAAAGTCAAAATTAGAACCGACCGACTTAACCACGAAAAAACTTAAAAGGATCCAAGAAAATGGTTGCAAAGTCAAAAGCGGCAGCTAGGGATGATATCTACCATCTTGAAAATGGAATAACAGAAGGTGAGATATTTAAAATTGCAAAATTTAGAAACAAGCAAACCAAAGGTATAAAACATAATAAATATATAAAGAACTCCTCCGGAACACTTTTACCATCCAACGAATCTATTAACAGATGGCACGAAATACTACAACAATTTTTTTAACGAAGAATCCCCACAGAATGCATTAGCGAAAATGAAGAGGTAGTTAAAGCTGCTCTATTCAATATGAAAAATAGAAAAATTATCCTGATGGATCCGACGAAATAACATCAGAACTTTTAATACTGTGCGGCGCCTCTGGACTTTTATGGCTTACCACACTATTCAATCTTATACTGTCGGTAGGAAGTATCGCTGTCGGATGGAGACTGAAGCAGTTTATTCTATTCTACAAAAATAAGGGTGATGAGGCTGAGTGCGGCAACTATCGAGCAATCAAAATTACATCACATTCCCTCAAGATCTGGGAAAGGGTGATTGCTGAAAGGCTGTCCAAAATTACAACAATAATTGTAAACTAATGTGGATTCATAGAGAAAGTCGGTACTATAGATACCAACCATACCATAAGAATGGGTCTAGGTAGGTACCACCTCAGGGCCAGTTATTCTGCCGTGAAGCAGTAGTGTGCAAACATTACTGTTTGGGTTTGAAGGGCACTGAGAGCTAGCGTAATCACTGGGTATTTAAAACTTAAGAACTAATGTCTCAGGGTGACGGGCGCCGTGTGGTGTCACACTGTTCTGGGTGACACAGCATTTGTTATGGGCAGACTTTGCACTTACCATCAGGTGAACGTTTTTCTCATTCCGTCACTTTTATCAAAAAAAAAAAGAATTTTTATGGAGAAATATAGGACTTGCAGAAAAAGATCTGCATCTGATCTGTATCGATTTGGATAAAGATTTTAATAGTATACCACGGAAGCTTATACGTATTGCCACCTACGCGCACCATTCGTCCCGGAGCAGTACATCTTCACTCTCCAAGATATGTACAATAACGTAAAAATGCCTGTAGGCGTTAGTGCAGAATTCGAGGTAAAAGTGGGGGTTTGAAGATCAACACTCAGCCCTTTGCTGCTTAACATCATCATGAACTATGTCACTGAAAATCTACAAAAACCTGCCCCACCGAATCTCCTGTATGTAGATGACCTGGTATGAATAGCCGAGACACTGCAACATGCAGCAGAGAGACTTAACATGCCTGGTGTCTGGCACTAGAATACCGAGGGCTTTGAGAGAGTAAGAACCAAAACAGAATACATGCTACTATCCGGATCGTATTGCATTACACAGACGCCTTGTATAGGTAACGTCCCACTAAAGCAGCCGATCACTTTAAATATCTAGGATCAATCATAACATAACATGCATCAATTGACAGAGACATCGAAAACGGATAAATACTGGCTGGTTAAAATGGAGGTCTCTGACGCGAGTTATCTGCGACTCGAGAATGCCCAGTGAGATCAAAGGGAACGTATACAAAAGGGCAGTGAGTTATCATTACTTTACGAATCCGAATGTTGTAAAAAAAAGTAAAGTTTCAGCCTATAAATGTTCCACTGCTGAGCACAGGCCTCCTCTCATTTCTGAGAGGGTTTAGGAGCTAGGAAGAATCCGCCACGCTGCCCCAATGCGGGTTGACGGACTTCACATGTCTTCGAAATATTTCTATTCCTCGGACATGCAGGTTTCCTCACGGTGTTTTCCTTCACCGCTAAGCACGTGGTAAATCACCACTAAAAATTGTAGAACAATTTTAGAGGTGCTGGCACCGGGGATCGAACCCAGGTTACTCGCTTACTATGAAATTAAAGGCGAGCACCAGGCCCCTGAGCTACCACGGCTTTCAATGTTGGCCCATACGGAAATCTGATGAGCGTTAACTCCCATGTCACTGAGATGCTCAGATGGTCTGGAGGAGTAACTCTTAAAGATAAAGTCAGGAACGGACACAGAGGAACTTTCAAAGTTGGAAAGATCTTCGAGAAAATTGCTTAAATTCCGTCTGCACTGGAAGGACCACATGTCTAGATTTGTCATGAAATAAAAGAACCTAAAAGAGCTGCGCTAGGCCACCAACCACTTGGTTGGGGACAGTGAAGAAGGATATAAAGGTAGTGCGACTAAACCCGAACATGACGCAATTACGCCCAGAACAACATGGGAAATGAGGCATGGGAGAAGAGTGAGTAACGAGATGTGTACTACCATACTGCGCCCGTAACCGTTGACATCGGTTCCTAAGTTCTTTTCTGCGATATTATGTTTTTTTTTTATGTTAGAGGAGGCAAACGAGCAAGCGGCTCACCTGATGGTAAGTGATCACCGCCGCCCATGAACATCTACAATACCCGAGGAATAGCAGATGCGTTGCCGGCCTATGAGGAAGGAATAGGCTCTTTTCTTGAAGGTCCCTAAGTCGTATCGGTCCGGAAAAACCGCTGGCGGCAGCAGATTCCATAAGGTGCTTGTGCGGGGCAGAAAATTGCGCGAAAAACGCACTGTGCTGGAATGCCAACCATCAAGGTGGTGACGATGGAATTTCGCACTATGCCGCAATGTGCGATGGTGAAAATCAGCGGCTGGAATTAATCCGAACAATTCGTCGGAACACTCCCCATGGTAGATCTTATAAAAAATGCAAAGGGATGCAACATCTCTTCGCAAAGCCAGTGGATCAAGCCGATCAGATAGAACATGGTCGTCGACGATTCGAGCCGCTCTCCGTTGAATGCGGTCTGGAATTAATTATATTAATTTAAATGGAAGTAGCCTGACAATGGGGCGCCCCCGCCCAGAGATGAGAACAGTACTCCATGTGCGGCCGAACCTGCGCCTTATAAAGTTGCAAGCGTTGGGCCTGGCATGAAGTACTGTCGCGCTCTACTGAGGACGCCAAGCTTATTAGTTATTATTATTTTAATGAGTCTTTTTTTTAATTGAATTGCTTGAGGTTGCTATTTTGATTAAATAATATTTAATAATTATTATATTAAGTTTATATACACTATTACATGCATGGACATTATTGTAACACTATTACCATTTTAGTTAATCACAGTAATATCACTCGTAAGGATATATAAACATGTAAATAAAAAAAACAACTTTATATATCACGATAATTTCAATAATATTTTATTTATAGTATCTTCAAGTTAATAACAACATGTATTAAGAATTTCAAATGACAATTATAGTCGTATTAAACAATCTATAAAAGTCCCGAGCAGAATTTTCCATTTCAATCTCAGTCGTCATTAAAAGCTTTCAAACCCATTTCATTCACTATTTTACTATCCAATATTTTTTTCATTACATAAATAAAAATATTTATACAAATTTGCTAAGTATTGTTTTTAAACAATCATATTTTATTCAACACAGGTAACAAGCTGCCTAAAGAATCAGCGTAAAAGTCAGGTTTCAAACTTGGATGCGTCATCATGTCTTCATGTGTTTTATTTGAAAGTACCAATAGAGTTTTGAAACCAGTTGCTTTTCCCAAACCAACATCTTGTTCAATCCTGAAAGCGAAGCATGTAACTTAAGTAGTGTGTCATTTTATGAATTTAAGATAAAGTAATATTATAAAGCCGTATTTTTTATCGAAACGAGCAAATTGTTCACCTGATGATAAGTGCAATGTCTGTCCATAACAAATGCCGTGTTACCCGGAGCATCTCTATGTGGGACCACACTGCACTCGTCACCCTGAGAGATCAGTTGTTAAGTCTTATATTCCTGGTAATAAACACTAGCTATCAGTACCCTTGAAACACAGTAAAGTAATAATACTACTGCTTGTATAAAAATAATTTATGACACAAAGTTACCTGTAGTTCTAATTATGTTAAAAACTAATAACTGTTGGAAGGATTCCTATGCAGGAATTCGTTTAGGTAGGTACCACTCCAGAGCTAATTATTCTGCCGTGAAGCAGTAGTGTGCAAACATTACTGTGTTTCGCTTTGAAGGGCACTGTGAGCTAGCGTAATCACTGGGCATATGAGACTTAAGAACTGAGGTCTCAGGGTGACGAGCAGTGTAGTGTCACACAGAAATGTTCTGGGTGACATAGCATTTGTTATGGGTAGACGTTGCACTTTACATCAGGTGAACGTTTTGCTCGTTTCGTCACTCTATCCAATAAAAGAAAACAAGGCCTAGTCTCGTTTTTAAGAGGTTAGTCGAGCCGGGAAGAGTTTACGTTGATGTAGACATGTGAACTTTGTCAAAACTGTCCTTTTACTGGCTTTTTTATTTTAAATATTGTGCTATAATTTTAGAATTACATATAACATTACATAATTGCAACAAAATATTTATTCTAAATTGTTTATAACATTTTCAATTTCATTTGTTATTTAGAATTTTTATTCCACTGCGAAATCAATAAAATTTTTAATTTAATATTTATTGAATTTCAGATTAACTTAACTCTAACATGTATATTTAATAAAACGTTTTCTAAGTTAACATAATAGATGAAATATTATATTACAAAGTAAATATAGAGACATTTAGTATAATAAGTTAAATATCGAAATATAAATCTCACATATCGCCAATAAAAAGTACTCTGCTGGGATCAGTGACGCCTGCACGTTTCATAGCGAATTGTCCCAATAATTTTCCAGGTTTACCCAGTAGTATAGGGGCACGATTTGTTTCTTCATTAATTATCTCAAGAAAAACGCCTGTTCCTGTAAAATTACGCGCTCTTTAATAAATACATTTTCTTTTTTCTTTCTTTCTAATATAGGAGCAAGTTGTTATAACACACATACATAAAATAGGCTTAAGAAAAAACAATGAAATAAATTCAATGAAATTCAATGAAATGAATTTGAGTTGAGCCTAAGTTATTGATATTTACTATAAAACTCTAAAAAATCAATTTCATCACAGTTCTTAAGATCAACACAATTCTTACTTCTACTGTCTAATATATTTGATAAAGGGTAAGTAACTAAAAAATTTGGCCGTGTTTATCAAAATGCTTTTCTAACCTCGCCTTGAAATTATCTACATTTACGACCCTAACAAGCACCTTTTTCAATTCCTGTACAGAAAGTAGTCGCTGGGAGCCAAGGTAAAGACTATACGGAGTATGATTTATTTCTTCACAGCCAATCTCTCTGAAAGCTAGCCTCGGAATCGCGCCGTGTGCATTGGTGGTCTTGCAAAAATAAAATTTCGTTCGCCTCCCCTTTTCTCCAAACTGACTTAACGCACTTATATTAAAATGGCAGCTCGTACTCAGCAATGATTGCCTCATTTTTAAATTCAAACACCTGCGAACCTTCCGCTGGCTGGACAATGGGTATGCAAAATATGTTTAACCAATTTTACTAAGCGTAGCTTCGCCTCTAACTACCACATTATTATAAGGTCCTCGAGTACAATTATTTTAACTTTAGCGAAATTTTCTTCGGCAACGGTAATATTTGGTTGTCCCGAGCAGGTATTGTTATCCAGAGACTGCACTCCGAGGGAATAAACTTAAGACTACCGGAGAAATTCAAAAATTGATTTCAGAGATTCTCCTTTTTACAAGGCCAGCTCTTTCTTACTCTTTTTTTCCAATTTTCTCTCTTTACATACTCCTATTATCCTCTTTCTCTACATACTACATCTACATCCAGAGTAATTAACTTTATGGTTATAGTGCCAAACTTTCCATATATACTAATTAAATTTCACTCAACTAGTGACCCACCGAACAAGCATTTGGTAAGATTAAAAGTAGGCTCAAAATAACTAGCCTGCTGGTATATAGATATGGGTAAATGTTCAGTTACGTGTGGCATTAACCAAATCGGTATTTCCCTTTATTGTTATAATTTTGTTTTCCATAGTTATTCCATTTTTAGAATTCCGTTTCTTAATAAACTTTTGGTAGGTTGTTTTGGTGAAACGTGGATTGTGGCAGTCATCTGTGTTTGCAGTGAATGCCCAGTCTCTGACTACCCCTTATGGGATACAGTCGTGATCTTGTGTATGTATGTATGATAATTTAGTAAATTGAGAACGTGATAATTTTTTCATGGACGTAAGCGCTAAAGTGAAAGTGAGCTTCACTCACCCCATGCTTCCAATGTTCATTATTTCCATTATTGCTCTTCGTGTCTGGTTTAATAATTAACTTTATTTTCATGAATGATAAAGATTAAACAAAGGATGAACATGCGTCAAAGTATTATAATTTGTTTAAAAGATAAACGTCTTTGGTTAGAACAGAAGATCAAAAAGGAAAAGAAAAAAATTACCTAATGATAAAGTTCCTGGCTTTAGAGGTACATATCGATCAGTCGCACCTCCAACATAAATCACGTCGGGTCTTTTTAAGTAAGTGATTGCTTTGTACATTTTTGGCAGGTTAACGTTGAAGTCACTGTCAAATACGACAGCCCCAATTTCATCATCGTCTTCCAAATATTGCAGAAAGTCAACGTACAGTTCCGTCCCGGTGTCTGGCTGAAATGAATTTAAAATTATTTCATATTTATACTTGCTACTTTCATAATTGCTATGAACCTTCTTGACAGGTCGGTAAAAACTATTAAATAATAAGGTAGAAGATAAGCTGGAAGAATTTGGAATAATACACATCTATAGAAAAAATAAAATTAACGTATCTGTCTGTGATTTCAGAATAATAGCAAAATTTAAATGAAAACTCGGATTTATACGATCGTCGTTCCAGCCTATCAATAGTCCACTGCTGAACATAGGCCTCCCCCATAGATTGCCACAAAAGTTATTAGGTCTCATTTTTGGAGGATTTTGCTATAGTTGCCACGCTTGGCAGGCGGGTTGGCAACCTCAGTTTATTTATTCAGATGTTCCCGGAAGATGCTGCTGCCCATCTCCTGGTTTTTATTTTCCCTCTGTCGACTTTTACGACACCCACGGGATGAGATGGGGTGGTAGACTCTCTTAACCCGCTACCACACGATGCCTAATCATAAATAACCAAAAATGTTTTAGAATCGTTTTGTCTGTCTGAACGTTTGTCTCGAATAGGCTCTAAAACGGCTCAGCAGATTTCAATAACAACTTTAGAGTTAACAGAATCAGACGTTACTTTGCGGAAGTCCATTATAGTCGGCTTATTTTACACAATTAGAAGTGATATTACTTACGCCATATTTACACGTGAATCCGTATTTCTCCAATACGTTTATCGTTTCCGGACATGTTACGCAATAAACTGTTTTATTGAAATTAACCGATTTCAAGTATTCCGCTATCGCTATCGAGGGTATAATTAAGTTTTCCTGAAAGTAAAAATTTCAATGCAACGAAAATATAAATCTCATCTAAATACTATAAGAAAAGTCCGACAGATGGCGGAATAATTCCAAACGTAAATTAGCTTGAGGGGCAACAACGTCGAAGATACAGGAAGTTTGTTGACGCGATTACCACACTGCCGGCCAAGCTTATCTATTAAACTACTGGTAATTAACTTAAAACTGGTAGAATTCTGCATCTTGCAGTGTAATTTTGATTTTTGGTATATGGTATATAACGATAAAAGCGAATGGAAGAAATATTAATTTTAATAACTGTAAGAAAAATGTTTAAATTCTTAACTTACATAGCCATTTTTAATACTAGCCGCTTCAAACAAGTCTTCGTAGTTTTTTTGAGACCGCAAGCTGTTATTGGAGACAAAATGGATAGTCTTTCCCAACTGTTTCATTCGATCAAAAAACTCGCCCACTCCAGGCAAAGGCACTTTAGACCAAATAACACCTACAACAAAATAACATATTTATAAGTTTTATAATATTAACAATGGGACAACTTAAGCATATTTTTCTTTATCGCGATTAAAAATGAAGAAATCCTCATAGACGCCAGACATTCAAAAGCTTTATTACTGTTTGTCTGTGTGTTGGCTAATTTTATGAAAGTAACAAATAAAAAAATTACGAATCATCAACAGCATATATTTTTTAATGAACATTTTTATAATAGTGAAGCCATACTAATGGAATAATTTCCACATGAATTGCAAAAAGGTAAATTCTGATTTATTTTATGTAAAAGTTATTACCTTATTGTGTTCTGCTTGTACTATAACTTTCCCTATTTCTCGATAAATAACTGGCCCATATTTTCGAAAGAGAATTAAAAATAAATGTAGTCATGACTTCTTATCGTTGATTTCTTCTATAGGAGAATGTGACAAGACTGACAAAGCCTTCATCTGCCCAAGTCCCTAGCAAGTGGTGTGTTACCCAGAACATTTCTGTACGGCACCACACTGCGCCCGTCACCCTGAGACTTAAGTACTTAAGTCGCATAAGCCCAGTAATTACCCTAGCTCTCAATGCCCTTAAGAGCGAAACACAGTAATGATTGCGCACAACTGCTTAATAGCAGAATAAATGACCCTACGGTAGTTTCTAGTTTCTTAGGCGGATTCCTCCATAAGAATCCTTCTATATAATGACCGCAACATTCGAAAACATATGACATGTGGACATACCGGCATGCTTAAAACATGCTTTGATTATTTCCAAAGAGTTGATGTCGACGGTGTATTAAACCTCATAAATTTAGCGTAACGTACAGGTCTTTAGACCTGAGTCAGTCGGTTCCTTGATATAAGTATACTGTTGTTTTCGTTAATCAATCAAGTTCATAGGGCGCGGGTAGGTTAGGATGAGTGAGTGCCGTGATAACCGTGCGGGACTATAATATCTCCTAAGCAGTAAATAACTTCCAATATAAAAAATAGGCCACCTAGAAGACTACTTCAATATTCACGTACTTACGAAAGAAGATTCTAATTAAATAGGCAGTATAATCATACATCTAGTAAAATAGAAGAACCCATTTTGTCTGTCTGTCTGTCTGTACGAACGGAATTAACTCGAGGCCTACTTAAAACTGTCTATATGAATTTTACACTGGTTATAGACAATAACTGGGACTGTGTTTTGTCATGTTAGTTTCCAAAGTTATGAATATTTTGTTTTCATTTAAATGAAACTGATCTTTAAGGATTTTATCGCGTTTAATTTTGAACTATCAACTAAACAAGCATACCACTGCAAGACTTCAAGACACAGTTAGCTCTTTCAGCGTAGATCTGATCAAAAATAATAATTAAAAGCTGAGGGTACCCCGGGTTAACTATGACATCAGGACATCTGTCACCTCAGTCCTCCGGTGACCATGGGTGCTATAAAGCGCTCGAAATGTTGGGTTATAAATAGTTCAAAATTAACGAGATAAAATCCTTAAAAAATATTCGCGTAAATATAAGAAATAATTTTTGTTCCAATTATTTTTCAAAGAACTGCCATCTATGGCGTAAAAGTAAAGTAACAGCCTATAAATATCCCACTGCTGAGCACAGGCCTCTGACATGATTTTCAGGGGTCTGATGACATGTTCCAATTCATCTTTGATCGGGACGCCAAATGACTTTTCTCACTTACCTCTAAATTGATCTAGTTATTAAGCAATGCTGTTACTATACTGTTCGTGGGAACGCAAAAGGAATAAGAATTTCTTGACTGGTGCCAAAATGGCGATGGCGCGGTTCGCCATCCGTCACGTCTCTTTTCCCGCGAGGGCGTATAGTTGGCTACGGGTGTGGTTTCTGTGGTGACTGTATATATTTTTATATATGTATAAGTGTTAATTGTCGTGTTTCTTGTTATAACCAATGACTACATACAATTAAAATAATGCCGTCCGATAAAAATAATTAACGATTCACCAAAATTAGTTTTTGGTGCCATTTGCCATTGTGGTTGTTCCGATTTGAAAAACAAATTCGCGATAACTTTTATCTTCCGTCCTGAAATTTGACACTGGTCTTGGCAATATTATGTATGACCCTATCTATGTTATAACCCATAATATATGTTAATACTTCACTTACCTGGGTTCGATCCCCGGTGCCAGCACCTCTAAAATTACTCTACAATATTAAGTGCCGATTCACCTCGTGCTCAGCGTTGAAGGAAAACATCGCGAGGAAACCTGTATATCCGAGGTATAGAAATATTTCTAGGACATGTGAAGTCCGCAAACCCGCATTGGAGCAGTGCGGCGGACTATTCCCGGCTCCAAAGCCCTCTTAGAAATGAGAGGAGGCCTGTGCTCAGCAGTGAGACATTTTTAGGCTGTTACTTATCTTCGAATTTTTTTACGAATCGCCAACGAAGTCGCAGTTTCAGCTAGTAATGAATAAAATGAGAATATTTCTTTAAAAATACAAATGGCGATTTAATTTTTATGTACTAATAACTGTTGAAAGAAATACTAAATGTCTAGTCACTCTTAATTCACATTTTGTTTTTGGAAAAATAACTAATTAATAATTAAAAACTTTAATGTGTACCGAAACGTACAATTCTATGCGGTTATTAGAGAATATATTTTTAAAGAAATACGAATGTCCAACTTTGTTTATATATCTTGATATAATAATAAAAATAATAGTTATAAAAGCATTTTTTTTTATAGAATAATTAAAATAAATTGCTTTACAATTTGCAAATACATCAATTAAAGAACCATGTGATTACTGTTGTATGTGGTGATGATAAACTTGAAGTAACATTTATTCTAAAATCTGTATAGATGTGTGTGTTAGCTACAACACATGCGCAGTGATCAGTCAATACAAAAACAATACTCACCGTCACAATCCGAAAACACATGATCGAAAGAATTTAGGAACTCTTTTAGGGCACTCGTATCCAAAGACATTAGATTCACCGGCTCCATGTTAATGTACGTTTTCACTGATAACGATAAAACACTCACAAGCTAAATCAACACGTGCGACTCTAACCTTGTCGAGTGAGCCACTGCGCTCGCGTCATGGCGCGTAAAATATATATATGGTATTTAGAGACGCTGTTTGTAATGGTTGCTGACGTCAAAATTTGAATTGGGTTTCCGATGATTTTAAGGAAAAATTATGATTTACTTATTTACAAACGAAAAACTGTGATTTTTTTTTAATAACTTTGATTCCGTAGCGGAAGAATTTATTGCACAACTTGTATAACTAGGTCAATATTGCACTGACTATATTATAGGCTTATAAGATTTTGATTAGACGATATTGATAATTACGTCGTAACGGCTATAAATAATATTTTATAATATATTAATAATCTAAAGGTCAATAAAAAATATTAAAACTTTTATTAAAAAAAAAAAATTATTCACTGCTATAAATGTTTGCCGTATCTAGTATCTACTCGTACTTTAGTCTGTTAGCGCTGTCACTTACAGCCTTTTGTTTATAAACTGGAAAACCATCGCTATTGATCCGCTAACCTTCCGCGCCATAATGATGGCCTTGCTTTTTGTTTCGCTACGTATTTGTTTCAATAATGGCATTAGAATGTAATTAACAAAAGAAATCGATTAAAGTCACAGCGTCCTTTCGCAATGACTAACATTATTTGGGAAGGACCGACGTGTTTTCTGACATTAGTTTCCTGTAAAGTTTGCTGCAATATACAGGTTTAATTTTTTTTGGCGTTATTTTTTTTTTGTAGTAAATCTATACTATTATTTTACGTTACTCGGAACACGTCATCAAATTCCCATCTACTGCTTTCCAGCACAGAACAGAAAATGTTGTATGTTTTCCTGTATCGTAGGCTTTGGGTCGTGATATGATGAATATATGTTTTTTTTTTATAAATAATAAATTCATTCAAATAAAATCATAAAAGTATTTCCCAGCGGGTATTAGAACCCGCTACCTATTAGGCTATTGAATCGTCAGTATTACATACAAACCACTTATTGAATTTTTCTAATATGACTTTACCGTGCTTGCAGTTTTTATGTACCTAAATATGTTGTATGTGGTACGTGTATATGGTGTAAATTATTTTTTTGCATTATCAGAAACACGTGGACAATTACAACCCAACCAGACCAGGAAACCGACAATCTGTGTTTCTGAACAAATGTTGGCTTCGGCTAGGATTCGAACCCGGGGCATGCGGCGTAGGTCAGGTAGGCACTAGGCCGAGCGGTCGACAAATAGTAATCAGAGTAGTTAAATTAAGACATAATGTAAATTAGACCTACTTTGCTTAAGATAAATTCGAAATAATGAAAAAACGCATACTCTTTTATGAATATATTAGATTTCTCCAGTAGCCATTTTCGATACAAACTTTAACTTGAAAATTGGCGTTGTTTGATTTGACTGCTATGTTGGATTACATACTTCTTCATTAAGATGTCTATAGAATATCTTTAGCAATAGCCACCAATTCACAACCCGTTAATTAAGTTACTGAACGTTCGATCTCATTTCTTATCTGTCGTACCGACGTCGTTGTCGTTGACGTACCGACCTGCCGAAACTAAATACACACGTAATAACTGTCCGATCTAAATAGATTATAACATTGCGCAAAACCGGCGCTGCTGTTTATCCAACTTCACAATACAGCGTGTGCCGTGTGGTGGCGGATGCCGTGTGGTAGCGGCTTAAGAGAATCTACCACCCCATCTCATCCCGTGGGTGACGTAAAAGTCGACGGAGCGAAAATTAAAAGCAAAGAATGGGCAGCAGCACCTTCTTGGAACATCTGTATAATTAAATTAAGGCTGCAAACCCGCTCGCCAAGCGTGGCAACTATGGCAAAATAACCCCAAAATAACAGCTGCAAACTTTTGTAGCAATCTATGGGAGAGGCTTATTAATAGCAATAGACTAGTAGTAGGCTGGGATGATGATGGTCATGAAAAAAGCGCCACTTTTCTCTTTAGTAATAATTTCTTTTTATTGCACTTTTTTTCCCACTTATATTTGCGTTCTCTGTGAGATTTTTGTATTATTTACGTCGAATAAAGTCTATGTCTAATACTACATGCACTTTTTCCTTTCCTCACCCACAGAGAAAATTCCTGTTATGAGGGTCCTCCATTATTTCTTTTAAAATATAAAATAGAATTTACTGGTGGTAGGAGTCCTATGCAGGATTTCGTCTAGGTAGGTACCACCCCAGGGCCAGTTATTCTGCCGTGAAGCAGTAGTGTGAAAACATTACTGTGTTTCGGGCCTGAAGGGCTCTGTGAGCTAGTGTAATCACTGGGCATATGAGACTTAAGAACTTATGACTTAGGGTGACAGGCGCAGTGTGGTGCTATATTCTTAGTAACACAGCATCTGTTATGGGCAGACGTTGCACTTACCATCAGGTGAACGTTTTGCTCGTCTTGTCACTTTATCAAATAAAAAAAAGAACGTTTTTGGTAAAAAGACAGTAGTTCTCTCCAAAACTGCATTAAACAGATTTTGAAACTATAACCAAAATTTTATTTTGGGTACATTCCAGAACAAAAACTAAAAGTATTTTGTGAAGGTTGTTTCTTCACGGACCGGACGTTCACTTGCCTTTCAATAAATATTAAATGCCTCTATATCACAATTGTATTTAAAACAGACCGAGAAAAGTTCAGTTAATGCTTGCGATTTTTGTTCTTGGTCGTGCTACTCCATTTTCTTTACTCGCAAATATGTTGTAAAAAACACTCGAATAAAAATATTTCCTATAAAAACAAATTCGTTTTATAAAGTACTGAGTATATGATTATTTATTACTTTAATAATGCCGTAAAGGTGCAAACTGGTCGGTGTACGTATGCGGATACGTATGCAATTAGACTTCGCAGTGTTGAGAATAAATCCACTGCAGATGAAAATTACAATACTCCACGTTACAATGCTCCTTGAATGTTTTGGATAGAAGTGGCGATTACGGAACAATCTAAGTGTTGTCGACCACAAAGTTGTTTCCCTTCACTTTCGTTGTGATAGCTCTACCGTTCGTATCGATAGTTCACCGTGCATGGTCGACGGAGTATTCCCAGCTATCCCAGTTATCCACGAAATTTTACCCCGGAAACTATCACTGGAAATAGTTACCCAGTGTATCGTCGTCGATATAACTGTACAGAATCGTTAATCGCTAGCCCATCGTTAATATAATTCTAAATTTGAAGTGGAAAACCAAAAAAGAAAATTACAAAATCCAACCCGGTAGGTGGCGCTGTGATCGCTGTAACTGGCTGAAAAGTTTCATACTTAAATGTTATTCAGAAATCATACTCATCGCGTCACATACCCGAACGGGCAGGACAACGTCTGCCTGGCCAGCTAGTGTAATATAATTATGTGAAACTGGTACAAGTACCGTATTTACAAGATATATTATGTAAGTATAAGAATATAAAAGTGTTTTTTGTAATACAGATGTATGTTAATTAAAAAATTAATTAACATGAGGTGCTAAAAATTAATTGTAAAATAGTATTCACACTAAAATAAAACATACAAAAGATTTAAAAAATAAAATTTGTAGTCTTTACAATTAGTTTGACAATGAAATGATAAGCACGCCTTAGTTGTTGCAGATAGCGACACTTTTACAATATCAATCTCTTTTTTTAATTTTGTAACTATGTACGATGTGGTTGTACAATAAATAAATTCAGGAACCATAAATATACATATATATATATAAAAATGTGTAACCTTTTTTACGTGACATTGTATCACATGCCGGGTACAGCTAGTATTATATAAATTTTACAGAAGATGGAGAGCGATGAAGAACAAACAACAACAAACTGTGCACTTGTTTCCTTTGCTAGCATATTTTTCTTAATTTTTAAGTAAAACGAAGTTTGAGCCTATAAATGTCCCACTGCTGAGCACAGGCCTCCTCTCATTTCTGAGAGGGTTATCAAGCTAGGAAGAATCCGCCACGCTGCTCTAATGCGGGTCGGCGGACTGGAGATGTCTTCGAAATATTTTTTATTTCTCAGACATGCAGGTTTCCCCACGATGTTTTCCTTCACCGCCGAGCACGTGGTAAATCAGCACTTAAAATTGCAATTAACAATTTTAGTGGTGCCGGTACTCGGAATCGAACATAAGTCACTCGCGTACTATGAAATTTGAAGCGAGCGCCTAGCCCCTGAGCTACTACGGCTTTTTGCTTTGATTAAAGAGAGCGCAAATTAACATTATTGTACTTTCAATGGACTTGTGTTACGAAACTCTACGAATATAGCAAGATTTCATATCTTGATATTATTGCTATTAATTTTCAATAGGCGTTGGGTAAGAAAATTGCCGACGTAAAAAATGGTTTTTGAGTATTAACCATCGAACGAAGAACTTATATTAATTAAGCGATAGCCTGTTCAAGTGTGCCGTTAGAGGCAAGTGCAAAGTAGGCAAAGTTTAAGACTAACTTTGTGGCAGTCTAAATTTATCAAAACAAAAATCTGATGTCTGCACAATTTATGCGACGGCCCCTCCAATCGCTTCCAAGTATTACACACATACATTAATCGATGTAGCTCGCATTGCAAGCGTGCTCTTAAATTAAGCCTTAATGAACATAAGCGTATCTGTCATTGGCTCTATGACTACCCTAGACCTTTTATTTGGCATAGACAAGTCCCTGAATATATAATGCCATACAGTGCTTCACCCTCAGGATTGCGGTAAAATAATATAATGCACAATAAAAATTCTTCACGTTAACATTCGGAGTATGCAACGGAATTTCGAAAGGTTTTTATTAATTTTTACAAGATTGAACATTTCATTTGATATAATAGCTTTCAGTGAATGTTGGTTAAGTTAAACATCCACTATTAAAGGAATTGATGGATACAAATGCTTCAGCACAACCGAGTGTATAAACAGAGCGGGTGGTGTCATTGCATACGTAAATAATAAATGGCCAGTATTGATGATGCAAACGGGCTATTGATAGAAGTCCCTAACGTATTCACCTTGCTATCGATCACCCTAATTTACAAGCTCTTCAAATTATGTCTCTTCTCTGGAAAGCAACCTAAACTCACTCAAATGAACCCCATGCCTTATTGTCGTGGGTGATGTGATAATGAATATCATAGATGCCGCAGTTCGTGAAGAAAATACATCAAGTTATTTTACCCTTTTAGCTGAACATGGCTTAACATCTTGCATAAACTCACCAACTTTTATACAGTCTTGTATAGATCACATTTTGTCTCGGCAGCAATTACAAGCGGAATCAGTAGTTTGTCCCGCTGACCTCACTGATCACAGTCTTATTATGGTTGGAATCACAACAGCTACCCACGAAATACTTGTTAAAAAGAGATCTAGAATAAAGGTTGACAATATAAAAATGAAAGGAAAAATGTAATAGCAAAGCAAGCCCATCGTCGTCATTGTCTACATACTCACCCACTAACACACACACACACATACACACGCACACACATATATACATAACAATATAAACAAATAAATAAATGTAATGATTTCTTATGTATATGCGCGAATATCATTAAATGCTTTCCCTAAGCCTTGCAGCAGCATGTTCACAGATGGACTAAGGAGCCAAACGGACTTATGGTTAGTCCAGACAAGCTTCAGCTTTTAATTATTTACTTTTCGTTCGATATACGCAAAACGAAATGCAGAATTCGAAATCGACGCACATTCTGGATCGTCCTCAATATATCAGATTTAATAGAACACAAATCCTTACAAAAGAACATCGACCCTGCCACAATCAAAAAGGACCGTAATTTAAATAGAGAAGATGGCCAAAAATAATATGAAATAATACTAAATTAACGTCAAAAATTTTAGAATTTATACGCAGACGTTATGACGCCGAAAACATTTTCGGTCTTATAATAGACACAGCTTACTTACGTTTTTAATTACAGGTTTGTGCTCGTGAGCTGTAAAATATATGTATAGGTTCGTTTAGACCAGAATCCAAAACCTTTATTAAATTATTAACATAACTTCTGGGTTACCACACATTATCTCAAAACTGCCATTATCACACTTGTTGGGTTTTCTGACAACGACTTGTTTATTTTTTTGTAATACAACAATTAGCTTTATAAAATATCAATGCAATTCTGTATTTCAGCTACTGCTTTATGTGTTTAAAAATCACTGGGAATTTTTTACTTCCTCTCAAACTTATTGTTCTCTAAATTAATATTAACGTCAGCGCTTTGTTTTACTTTGTGGAATTTATTTTTATTGTTGTCACTTTATGCATATTTATGTACGTTTATAAACATGTTGCTGACAATAGGGCCACGATTTTCACGGCAAGAATTTTACATTAATCAAACGGCCAGAACTATATACATTAATTAAAGACAACTTATTAATTATTCCCGCCTGTAAAACTTCATACATTCCGACATTTTCGTACTCAGTGTTTGGCACACGGGGCATTGGCGAGTTGGCACGCGCGATGGTTAGCGCCGACGGCACAGCAAAGAGTGTGTGTCCACGATTGCGGTAGTAATTATTTGGCAGGAATAATCCACAGAGCTCGGCACTTAGTTCTAAAGAGTGTTTCCGCATCATTTTTTACACGCCATGATTATGTGCTGATACGCTCGCCGAGTTATCTACAAAAGCGCATGAGGTATCTTAAAAAACTTTGTTTAACCTTTTCCAAGAAGAGCTTGTACTTTCGTATGGATTCCAATCACATCAATTTGGAATTTTGGATGTACCAGTGCGATGAATATTAAGCTTATAGTATCGTTTACTATTAATATTATAGTATCGTTACGAAAGTCATTAGATTTTTTTTTATGGGAGAATGATGATAAGATTATGGTAAGTGCAACTTCTGCCGATGACATTTGTTGCCCCGCATCACTCCAACATACACCTTAAGGAGCCAGGGCGGGACTGAAAATCAGAGCTGCGCAGTTAGCACAGCTAATCTGAGTCCTTCCCTTTTGCCAATCAACTCATAAACATGATTTTCGTTTTCCTTTTTATTCTTTCCATTTGGTATTTTTAGTAAATCAATTTTTTTCTCAGTACAATAATTTTTAGTTTTGTGTTACTAGTTAAGGGATGTTTTTATGTTAGCAATTTTTTTTTTGAGTTTAATTATTAACCGATTTTTATCTGTACTTACTTGATTGGCAATAACTATTTCTTTCTTTCTTTCTGTAAATCCAGAACATTTCTGTGATCCGGTCTGTCACAAAAGTTCTTTAGTCTCATATGCTTATTATGTTTACAGACTATTGCTTGACGGCAGAATAACTGAAACTTACGTACCTAGATGGATTCTTCTATGAAATGATATGAAATGAAAATTCTTTATTTTTCGACGTAAGAAATATAAATTTCATTTGTCAAACGTCATTTTTTACAATCTACCGCCGATTCGTAATGAGGTTTCTCTGACGGAGAAGAAACAGGCGATAAATACTTCCGTAGGTATCCCCTATTTTGTTATTTTTTTATCTTTGTTAAAAATACATTACAACATAAATAACAAAGAACAGTCTCATAGAAAACCAAAGCAAGCTCCATGTTAAAATGTTATACAAGATTTAATAACAAATGACTAAATGCATTGCAAACTCGAACAGACCAGCCTTCTCTAACAGCACCTGTTCACAGGAATGACGCATGTGGCAGCCATCGCCTTCCTTAACCATTTCAAAGGGAAGTGGACGACCCGCCACACTACGCCGCCGCAAGCAGAGACATTAAAGCGAGCATGACATACTCAAGTCATGGTAGCAACAAATTAACATTACCTAAATTAGATTCCGAAATTTGCCTGCTGTAGCCCTAGTGCCCAGTTCTGAAGTCTCAGTATGCCCAGTGATTTCACTAGTTCTCAGTGCCAGTTCTGTCCGAAACACAGTACTGTTTGCACACTACTGCTTCACGGCTAGAATAACTGGAACTGCGGTGGTACCTACCTAGACAGATTTCCTGCATAGGAATCCTACCTACCAGTAATCATCACGACGGTTTGCCGCAAACTTCACTGATTGGTAGCCAGCTTGGTGATCGCAATACCAGACGTATCGCACTCTAGACGCTACTGCCCATCACCGATCCAAATCACCAGCTTTCATTAACTGTAACACTGAATTTTGATTGAATACAAACCTTCCTTCCCTCATATCCTTAATCATACAAAATACACGTACACTTGATAAGATTTTATCGTAAATTTTATCGTCGTTTATCTATGGCTAATATTTATCTATAATCTCTATACCATTATTCCGTACGTACATATAATTGTATTTAATATCCTGTGAAATTAATATAATTTTAGGAACTTCGCATTTACTGGTTTTTAAACCTTTTATTAATATATAGAAACATTAACAAATTAATTTTAACTTAACCTTGTGAAGTCGTCGTACCAACGGTCTGTCACCCTATTATGTGGATTTTCTGAAATGCGATTTCCATCCTTAATTAATATGACTTTGAATTTCGAAACTTGATGAAGCCTACTATGATGGAGACCATCAGTAAACTAAATTAGACACTTAGACCAATTATTCACAACCTTAATAAAAATATAATTATAATCCCTGCATGGCTGATTTTGACCACTTTCGTATATTGTCCGGTGCTTTCGACCGCGGAGGAGATATTATAGTACCACAAATGTAAGCGTAAACAGAAGCACTCACTCGTCTCAACCAATCTGCGTTCGATGAAACGCTAATGCAATATTCGGAATTAGAGACATAGGAACAACCACAAAACACCCGAAAACGAAAAAATATTTTTGTTATCCAATGTTAACTCTGGGTGAGATTCGAAACCTAGAACCCGTGGACTAACCATCACTCGGACGTCAAACTAATTATAACGATCTATCGATTAAAACATCTAGTACCTGGTATACGTTAAACATTTGTATAGAGCTTAGTAACTAAAGCATAGCGGTCTCCTTTGTTAAAATTTAATCAAGATGTATCGTTGTACTTATCTTTTCACATAGCCAATTAATGATACAATTTACGAATCAAGATCGTGACAAAATATATAAGGTAGCGGTTAACTTCGTCTATGGCATTTGATATCTGAAACGTCAAAAATGGCTAAATATTTTTTATCTCTCTTAGTTCTAGCGGCTTTTGTCTGCCAAGGTATTGTACACTTATTTAATTTTTAATTAATTATTTCAGTATATATTAAAACCTCGTGAATCAGAAGCCTGTTACAGTGACTTCAGAGGCACCTGTATCACGTCTTGTATTCGAGTCCGTAATCAATATTCGTGCTACTTTGTTTTACTTTTCCAAACTGATGTATTGGGATTGTTAATCTAATTGTGAACGTTTGCTCTGTCGTGGTCAATGTCCTTAGATTAATGTCTTGCTGTGAGATGAAACACTTGAAGTCTTTTCGAATTTGGTGGTGAGTATTGCTCTCGGCTTAAGAGAATCTACCAACACATTACATCCCGTGGGTGTCGTGAAAGTCGACATAGGGAAAATTTAAACCAGATGATCGGCAGCAGCATCGTTCTAGAACATCTGAATAATTAAACTGCGGTTGTCGACCCACTTGCCAAGCGTGGAAACAATGGCAAAATCCGCCTAAAATGAGATCTGCAAACTTTTGTGCCAATCTATGGGGGAGGCCTATGTTCAGTAGTGGCGGTTACCAGTGGCGTTTTTAGCGCTTGTGCACGCTATTGTGGGAGAACTAAATAATGAACAATATTAATCACTGGGCATATGACACGTAAGAAATGATGTCTCAGGATGATGGGCGCGGTGTGTTGCCATAAAGGAATGTTTTGGCACAGCAACTGTTATGGGCAGACGTTGCACTTACCATCAGGTGAACGTTTTGCTCGTCTCGTCACTTTATACAATAAAAAAAGATGCGACGCTGCCACCAATCTTGACGTGCATGCATTACATTTAGTACGGAATTTAAGGACGAGTGCTTCTCCATGTTTAAGTTTAACCCTACAACTCTACAATTCCTTTGATAACCTTTTCTCGTTGATAACTGGAAAATATTACTGTGGGGGAAATTAGCCCGAAATATTTCAATGCTATGAATGTCTGTATTATTATTTTCCGGGGTATTTCTAGAGTTTTCTCGTCTATTTGGGATATACATGTGTAGATAGACAATAAAAAATAAAACAAGATAAAATAAATAAGACACTATATGACTACACAATACTATAAAATAAAATATATAAATAAAATCTTAACCAGACGGGAACCAACGGCCGAGGGTTAGGGTGAATGTAAGGTTATTATTGTTATTATTAGAGTAAGAATTTCTGATGGCTAAAAGTAATTATTTTATTATATCAATCAGTTATTTAGTCTCATTTGCCCAATAATTACATAAGGTATCAGTCCCGAAACACAGTAATATTTGCACATTACATAGGCAAAATAACTGGCACTGAGTTGGTGGTGGAGACGGATTCCTGCATAGGAAAGCAACCAGCAGTACAAAATATACAAAACGAGCTAAAATTTCATAATCTTAAAAGTTTCCCATTCTTGATTTCAGGTTACAGCGTAACGGAGATTTGGCTTGAAGACAGGGATGTTGATTACATCAGCCACGATCATTTGGGAACCTCTATTGGAATCCCTAAATTTATGTTTGATATTTTGATGTCTTGTCTTATCCAATTTCCCAATGGTGCTCTGTACGAGGCGTTCCCGAACAACAATATTCCGCATACCAATATATTCTTTATGGAATCTGTTCAACCATTTGCAAGTTGCGCTATTGGATTCAGAGGTATTGGTGTCGAGTTCAGTGGTACCTATCAATTGATATCTTCAGTAAGGCATGTTGCTGACAACAGTGTTACTCTAACGCGACAGAAGTTCAATCTAAAAGCCACCCTTCCGGATTTTACACAATAACTACTTAGTATTGGAAAAGCGATGATGTGGTTGCAGGCATATGCGGTTATATAAAGTCTTCTATGTGGTATAATAAAGTAATTCAATTTTTATTGCATTTTGATTAATGGCTATAAACAGTTAATAAAACTAAATGTTGCGGATTTCATGCGTTTATTTATTACACTTTTTGTTTCACATTTCGACACGACATGACATTTCGAGCGCTTTACAGCACCCAAGGACAAGGTAGTCCTTCTTTGGCCGTCCGTCTGTTCCAAAGTCGCGTTTTTTTTAAAAAGACGGGTATTGTCTTTTCAAAAAAAACCCGACCAGACACTGGTATTAATCCTGTGTCTTGAGTGCGTTTTACAGAGATGTGTAATTTACATTCACGACACAACCAGACCCGAAAACTAACAATTTGTGTTTTTGTACAAATGTTGACTCCAAAGTCAAAGTCAAAATTTCTTTGTTTAATTTAGGCTTTTTTAAGGCTTATAAGAACGAAATAACAAAATCTACATCGTATCGAAAAATGACCTTCTCAGAGAAGAACCGACACGAAATTCTGAGGTCTTTCTTTTTTCAATGCCAAATTATATAAGGTATTTTTTTTTATATTACATCATAAATTTTGTAGTTACGTGGTTTGCAAGTGCAAAGTATGAGCTATTTCCGATTTTTGTGTCACACTTTTAGGAATTTTATTATTTAATGTTACATCTACTAATAAAAGACTTTCTAGTTTTAGCCGACCTAAACGTGTCGCTGGCTGGGATTCAAACCCGGAACTCGCGGCGTAGAAGTCAGGTACTCTAACCACACGGCCACACTGTAAAAAATGCAATGAATTTTAATTTTCACAAAGTATTTTTTTTTAATTAACGTTGCAAAAAATCAACTTATATCAAGAACAAAAAATACGATATTATTAATTAGGAAGGAACATATCCAATATAAATTCTAGTACGTTTAATTAACGTGGTAGAAGTACGTAAAAACACTTATTTTATAAGCCCTCAATGATCACTGGAATTATTTATATACGATAATTTGTAATTTATTAATCTGATAGTTTACAATTACACTAGACCGCTAAGAAATAGGGTCAAAAATACCTGACCTAGCTTCATGAAATTAAGACTAAATTAAATAATATTTAAATGTGCTCAAAAAAATTAATTCAAGCTTTTTATTTTTTTAAATGTATAATAAATAAAAATGCGTAGTTTTTCCAGTATTTTCGTAAATGTAGATTGGTTACAGATATGCCGTTTTCACGCATTTTAGTACTTTGTGTTATCTCTGTGAGCTCGCAATACCGCTATTATGCGATTTGGCATACTTTCTACTAGGTTTTTGAAGCGATGCTGCGGAATATTCTGCCATTCCTCTATAAGAGCTTCTTTCATTTCACGTAGCGTGATTGGCGGCGGATTCCGCTGACGTACACGTCGTCACAGTTCGTCCCATGCATCCTCAATGGGGTTTAAGTCGGGGCTGCGTGCTGGCCACTCCAAGCGTGTGATACCGACTTCTTGAAAATAGGCAAACACTATCTGAGCTGTGTTCGGACGAGCATTGTCTTGGATTATAAAATTTCGGTCATGTAATTGCTATTAGCCTTTTTGACTTTTACAGCTTCATCGGATACTGTGCTCACGGGCCAGGGGCCCGTGTGCCAGGTTTGGTTTGACCTAAACATAAATACATAAATAATACTCCTACTAAAACCTCGAAATTCGGACTGTCGCGTTCGCTGCATGCTTGCGCGATTTCGAATATCTCAAAATAATTTTAAATCGTCTAATGACCGTACGAGGGAGGCTGCGGACCTCCATTCGGACTGTCGACTTGTGTGTCGGTAACTCTAGGCGGTGAGAACCGCCCTGGAACACGGGTGTATCTTGTGTACGCGGTGTGCGTTAAAACGGCATTCTAGCCCTTGTCCACTAAAAAAGAACCTACGTAGTTATTCAGAATTTCTGTAACATATCTTTCTGCAGTTAAAGTTACATTTTTTATCACCACTAGCTTAGTGCGAATTTCGGAAGAAATCCCAGCCTAAACGTGAACAGAGCCTCCGCCGGATGGTACTTTTTATTCTGTACAGGCTTGGTTATAGCGCTCTCCCAGTCTTCTGTACACTCTTTTCCTCCCGTCGTGCTTGTATAAACAGAATCTAGACTCGTCTGAAAACATATCTCTTGACCAGTCATTGAGAGTCCAATTCTCGTGTTCTCTACGATAACTCAACCTTGAGTTTCTGTGGTGTCTTTCTAGTTTTGGGCCATTTGTAGGTATCAATGGCTTTAAATTTACGCCGCCTTACGGTATCCGTACTCAGATTGTTTCCTCCAGCTCGTAAATGATGATTCTTTACTTGAACAGCCGTGAGAAAACAATTTCTTAAAATTGTTGACACCAGCCATCCTCCCGCGCTGTCGTGCACCTTGTTAGGCCTGTTCCTGGTCTTCGAAGATTGTATCCAGTTTCATGGAAACGCTGGAGTACTCGCTGAACTGTAGAAAGAGTCACATCAACAGTTCTCGCTGTATTTCGCTGACTGTGCCCATCTTCAAGCATTGTCAGGATCCTGATACATTCTTCAGGGGTTAACGACTTGATGACTTCAGAATAAAAAAAACTAAAACAAACACGAAAGATTGGATTTGAATTTTTTGGGACTAAATTCAAAAACGAGCATTATTTTACATTTTCAGTTTTTTATACAATTATCATATACAAATAATAAAGGTTTCATATATTATTTTATGTGGCATAAAATATTCTTTGATTTAGTCTTTATTTCATAAAGCTAGGTCAAGTACTTTTGAAGATATTGAAGATTTTCTAACCGACCCTTTTTCTTTGCGGTCCAGCGTATAACATAGGAATAATTGTGCATTTAATTATACGTACTTTCTGATATTTAACATGGTACCATATCATAGTGCTTATGAATCATCATCATTTCAGCCTACCATAGTCCACTGTTGAACATAGGCCTCCCCCATAGATTGCCACAAAACACGGTCCTGAGCCACCTGCATCCATCGACTTCCTGCAAAACCGTGTAGGTCGTCGCTCCATCTAGTGGGTGGTCGCCCTACACTGCGTTTGCCGGTACGAGGTTGCCACTCGAAAAACTTTCTTCCCCAACGGTTATCGGTTCTCCGAGCTATATGGCCGGCCCATTGCCACTTCAGCTTGCTAATCCTTAGAGCTATGTCGGTTACTCTGGTTCTGCTGCGGATAACATCGTTACAGATTTTATCTCGCAGAGAAACTCCGAGCATAGCCCTTTCCACAGCACGCTGCGCGATTCTGAGCTTCCTTATGCGGCCTGCAGTGAAGGACCACGTTTCGGTTCCATATGTCATCACTGGCAACACGCACTGGTTGTACACTTTTGTTTTGAGGGATTGAGGTATACTCGACGAGAAGATGTGACCCAGTTTCCCGAACGCTGCCCAGCCGTGTTAGATCCGTCGATTGACCTCTTGGTCGAAGTTGGACCTACCTAGTCGGACAATCTGTCCTAGGTATACATATTCGTCGACAACTTCGATCGTAGTGTTCCCAACAATAACCGGTGTAGGTGTGACATGGACGTTAGACATGATCTTCGTCTTGTCCATGTTCATCTTAAGGCCTACCCGTTGGGAGACACTATTGAGGTAATTGAGCATAGCGCTAAGGTGCTCCAGCAATTCAGCCATTATGACTATGTCGTCGGCAAATCGAAGGTGAGTGATGTATTCGCTATTGATGTTGATACCGTCCGTATCTTTTCCAGTCCAGTAGCTGGAAAACATTTTCCAATGCAGCGGTGAAGAGTTTCGGGGATATTACATCACCCTGTCTTACACCTTTCTGTAATTGGATCGGTTTCGTAGTCTGGTTCTGTACTCGGATAGCCATTGTAGCATTGGTATACAAGCACTGCAACACATCGATATACCGACAGTCAATTCGGCACCGCAGAAGAGACTCTAGCACCGCCGAAATCTCGACGGAATCGAAGGCTTTCTCATTGTCCACATACGCCAGCCATAGCGGAAGATTGTACTCTTCGGTCTTTTGTACAATCTGGCGAAGGGTATGTATGTGGTCTATGGTACTATAGCCTTTTCGGAATCCGGCTTGTTCGGGAGGCTGGAAGTCATCAAGTTTGCTTGCGAGACGATTCGTTATGACTCTCGAAAACAGCACGTAGACTCGGCTTAGAAGCGATATCAGTCTATAGTTCTTCAAAAGGGCGTTATCGCCCTTCTTGAAGACGGCAAGGTCGATCTTATGACCAATAGCGTCGAAGTCAGGTACTGTGACCACTAGGCCACGCGGTCGCCAATTACTTATTATTTATTAGTGGAACTTATACTAACATCGTCATCATTTCAATCCGTATTTGTTCCCATATAGTCCCATATAAGTCCGTATTGTCAATATTACCATGCTCAATGGGTGGTGTGGTAAACTTAAAAAGATTTTTGAGCTAATAAGGTGCCATATTCGCGAAAATGGAATAGGAGGAGCCATAATTTACCCATAGCAGTAAATAACCAGTAACATTTTCGAGTTAAACCTGTGACAAATAGTAAGCCATTTGACTTAGGATCGATACGGATGACGGTGACAGACGATACTTGAAAAGACCGAAATAATGATACTTATAGCAGTTATTGATAAAAGGACTATATTTCACTCTTTATTATGAAAGTGTATAAGTGACTTCTTAAAGTATTGTTTTTTTTATACAAACTGGCAAGCGGCTGACCTGACGGTAAGTAATCACTGCCGCCCATGAACATCCGTAATACCAGAGGAATCGCAGGTGCGTTATCGGCCTTAGAGAAAGAAGTATGGATGAAAGTCCCTGAATCGCATCGATCCGGCTAAATCGCTATCGGCCGCTAGTTCCACAACATTGTCGGGCGTGGCATAAAATTTCTTGAAAAGCGCACAACGGAGGAATGCGAGGAATTCTGGACAAAGGCTGGTGTCGTGTCAAATTCACCGACTTCAGGTACCAAAAAGACGATTCATGCGCAAAGCCACGGGAGCACCGAAGTTCGTGCGTAATGCTACTCTTCATATCGATTTAGGGCTTCCTACCATAACCCAATATCTAAAGTTGGCCTCCCGTCGATTCTTCGACTCTGCCGCCACGCACCCCAACCCACTGGTCGTAAGTGTTTTACCCTTGGGCCAATCATTCATAAATAAAGGTTTCGGCCAAGCGCTCTCAGTGCTCTGCCACCTTTCAATCCGGCGAAGCTGTGAAAGCCTTCGGGCTAACAGTGACCATCCGTCCTAAAAAAAACGGTGGTGTTAATTTTAGTGTAATAAAATTTCATTTTGTTCTCGCATTACGCAAACATTTTCAAGTTAGTGGTTTTGGATAATTTTGGTTACTGTTTAACTACTAAATCATACAAGAATAATATCATATGGTGGCAGGTTATGTGCAACAATTAAGGCTTGCATAACATTTCTTATTTACTATGTTAGATACTAAATTATAAATAAAAATGGAAAAACATATAGTAATACTTTAACAAGTAAAACTTGACAAAACTTTTAAGTAAATTTACTTAACTTAAAAAGAAGAAAGATTTGGGTTTTTAATGTTTGGTTGTAATGATTTAACTCAAAAACTACTGAATCGATTTTGAAAATTCTTTCACCTATAAACAACTAATTGCTATGATGTAACTCAAGGTATAAAAAAAATTCTGATTAAGTCATTATTTGGCGTGCGCTGCAAAAACTATTAATGATAAAGAAAACAATGTACTACATTTTCATAGTACTCATCATTACTCACAAAAAAGTCCGCGAGGCTATACGTCTAACTATTATAGTTCAGTCACAATAACCACTTTTTGTTCAAATTAGTCAATCAAAACACGGGTAGAATCGAAAGATGATGACATTCGTAGTAGTAGTAAATATTTTATTTTGAACATAGTGATTAAAAAAGTAAGTAAAAATTTGTTTTAAAGTGAAATCGGTTTTATTGTAAAGAAACATAATGATGCATATAATGAAGTAAAAGCTGAAGAATTATTAGATTAGATACCTAATTATTGTATTAGGTAGTTTTAATGTAGGTATTGGATGTCTAAATTCTATGATTATTATTTTGTTTCAGATGTAATTTTAGATTAGGAATTTTCTTCTTTTTCTTTGTCAAGCCCTTTCATTTGATGCTCATATTGAAAAAGAAAAAGTTATCCGCCATTTTGTAGTGGCAGCCATCTTGGAGTTGGTTTTTTTCATAGTATACTTTGACTGACTTAGTATTTTACTAGTTATGTCCTTCCATTCGATACCCATATTGACCGGTTTGAAAAAAAAATGTTATCCGTCACTTTGTGGCGGCGGCCATCTTGTATATACAATGATAATGAATATAAATAATTGCATTGTCATCCGAAATTAAGGTGTGTACCAAAGTTTAGATCAATCGGTCAACAGGAAAGGGGTAAAATTTCAATTACTGGATTTGACCCACACAAGACACAAACATATTAAATATCTTAATATACAATATCTTAGTATATTTTGTTTTTTTAATATTATTGCGTTTTATATAATGTTAATAAATGCCGTGTGGTGGCGGCTTAAGAAAATCTATCACCCCATCTCATCCAGTGGATATCGTAGAAATCGTCAGAGGGAAAATTAAAACCAGCAGATGGGCAGTAGCGTCATCCTGGGACATCTGAATAAATAAACTGCGGTTGCCAAACCGTCTGCAAGTGTGGCAACTATAGCAAAATCCCCCCAAAATGAACACTACAAACTTATGTGGCAATCTTTGAGGGAGGTCTATGTTCAGCAGTGGACTATTGATAGGCTGATGTTATGATGATGATCATGAATCAATAACATTTGATACACCATTTAATAAATAAATGTATAATATATAATTAAAATTACCGCATAAACTATTTTTTCATACTATCGTGAGTAGAATAGGTTTGAACAATATTCTACTAACGTCAGTCAGAAATTTGAACTGGTAGCAATCATCTATCAGTGTCAAATGGGCTTCATCCATGTCCTGTTCTCAAACCGTGTGTATAAACTTCGGTCGTATGGGATTTGAAACTTGTTTTGACGTGATGTATTGCACGCTAAGTTTGTGCAGTGTTGTAAGCACACAAAAGTGTTTTTATTTCTACATACACACACACACATTCCCGCCTCTTTCCCATTGGGGTAGGCAGAGACGACATCAGTAGCCCACTATACGCCCTCTCGGGAAACGAGACGTGACAGGTGGCGATATGACTTCTTGTGTCCGATTGGAAGAAATTTCTTTCAGACTAGCGACCCGCCCCGGCGGTGCAGTTTACTAATGAAGAAAATGAGAAAACGTCACTTATGTTAAGATTTTAATACAAAATACCATCCCCGACTTTCCGGTGGGTTTTCCAAAAAAAATCTTTCATTCAAACCTTGTCCTAACGAAAACAAAATAAAACAGCCAAATCGCACGAGCCGTTCTCAGGTTGTATTCATATACGAGTAGATATATAGGCGTAGATATAAACAAATATTACAATCATGTCCTTAGGCTCAGTAGAATTTATAAATGTGAGACCGTGCTAATGCGCGTGCCGTGCCAAACAACCCTTTAACTTTTTTTTTATTTATTATTTATTTATGTTAGAGGAGGCAAACGAGCAAGCGGCTCACCTGATGGTAAGTAATCACCGCCGCCCATGAACATCTACAATACCCGAGGAATAGCAGATGCGTTGCCGGCCTTTGAGGAAGGAATAGGCTCTTTTCTTGAAGGTCCCTAAGTCGTATCGGTCCGGAAAAACCGCTGGCGGTAGCAGATTCCATATGGTGCTTGTGCGGGGCAGAAAATTGCGCGAAAAACGCACTGTGCTGGAATGCCAACCATCAAGGTGGTGACGATGGAATTTCGCGCTATGCCGCAATGTGCGATGGTGAAAATCAGCGGCTGGAATTAATCCGAACAATTCTTCGGAACACAACAACACCTCAACTTTCACTGTTGAGGTTCTCCGATACATAAATTATCGTGGTTAGTCCATCTATTTGGACATGCGTAGTTCTTAACTGATTTGTAAAAGGAAATTGTTATAATTGTTCTTCTCTTGCTTTATTACCGTTGTAAACTCCACCATAATACGATGACTCGTCTTTGTGTGTGATCTGTCCATCGTACGCAATCAATCCCTTATTCTTGAGAGTTGAAAAACCGCTAGACTTCTAAATCAAATAAATCTTAATCTACATACAATCGTCATCATCATTTCAGCCTAAAACCAGTGCACTGCTGAACGCAGGCTTCCCCATAGATTGCCACTAAAGTTAGCAGCTTTCATTTTTGGAGGATTCTGCCATAGTTGCCACGCTTGGCAGAAGAGTTGAAAACCACAGCTTATTTATTGCGATGTTCCAGGAAAATTCAGCTACCTATATCCTGGTTTCAATTTTCCCTCTGTCGACTTTTACGACACCCACAGGATGAGATAGTGTGGAAGAGTCTCTTAAGCCGTTATCGCACGGCGAGGGTCACCGGCCTCGAGGGAAACCAGTTGGCCAAGATGGCGAAAAAAAATTAATTCCCTGTTGATGACTAAATTGATCCTGATGCACAAGACAACGTCTGCCGGGTTTTGCTAGTAACATGTATATAAAATGCGATAAGTTTCACGAATCTTTGCGGCCTCCTCCATATAAATCCAATCGATAATGTCCTTCGTCCGTTATTGTGTCATACGTACACTAGATGGATTAAAAATAGTTTACAAAATATTTTAAAGTTTTTAATATTAAAATTTAGATGAAATATACATACATACAATCACGCCTTTCCCATATAAGGGTTAGGCAGACACCACGTCCGTATCCCACTTTGCGCTCCCACAGAAAACGAGGCGTGGCGGGTGGCGAACCACGTCGCCACCATTTTACGGGAGTACGAGTTGAAATTCTGGCTCCCCAATGCGTTCCCAGGAGTAGCTAGGCATCGGCACGGCAAGATTATGAAAACGATTAGGTAGGAAATACACTTGGGATGGGGAATGGGAAGTTAGGAAAGGAGCTATAAGGTGTAGGATACTACTATCTCGGAAGTAGCAGGAGAAGACAGCAGCAGCTCGGAAGTCTAGGGTCTTACCCGGTACTCTACCGTATCCCTTAGCCAGGCAGTGACCACAAATTGATCACATGTTATGTAGAAACCACAAAAAAACAATAATTTTTTTTTTGATAAGTTTTTAATGTACCAAGTCAGTATTAAAATATAAAACATTATTATCCCTGGCTAAGGGGTATTTGCCTGACAAGGCACAGTATTTCAACAAAACACCATTCTTAAAGTTAGGAAGCAAACAAGTTCTAACAATGGAATATTTGAACTGGTTTTTTTTTCATAAAGGAAATTTTTAAATGCACTTCAGACTAAATGCTGTGAAAATGAAGTATCGCATTAAAATTAATTGCAGGTGCATTTTAGTTGCTCGCTGCACCACAACGTCTGTAATGACGTCATTACAGTATCATTACGGTAGAAAATTTAGTTTGGACAACTCGATCTCATACGTACGATAATTTTGAGTTTTAACATATTGTTATTTCGTGAAAATTATTTGATTTGAACCACTTATATTAAAATAGACGATGATTTTATTACACAATCTAATATCGGTACACTACAGACTCTTGCAAACTTTTAAATGAAACAAATTTTACGGATTTTACTGCATTTAATTTTGTTATTTATAACCCGACGTTTCGAGTGTTTTGCAGCACCCGTGGTCACGGGGGGACTGAGGTGACAGATGTCCTGATGTCGTAGTTAACCCGGAGTACCTTCAGCTTTTAATTATTATTTGTGGTCCGATCTATGCAGAAAGAGCTAACTGTGTCTTGAAGTCTTGACGTGGTACGCTTGGTTTTTGACTTAATTTTATTAATTAAAGGATCCCAAGCTGGTGGTAATACCCAACCATCTTCTCTATTAAAATTAGGATGTTTTTTAATTTCAATAGCCTCGCGAATCATCCTTGGTAGGAATCGGTGTTATTTTGCGAGAATTTGTGGTTTATCAAATCTGATGTAATGGTTGGGATGATCCAGAACATGGTCAAAGACTGCAGACTTCCTGGAGCGGTGATGCTTCACATCAGCTATATGTTCTTTTACGCGGGTTTTTACTGATCTTTTTGTTTGCCTCTATGTAAGAGAGACCACATTCACAATCCAGCTTGTATACTCCTGCATCTTGTAGAGGGATGTTACACTTGACAGATGGCAAAAACTGACTTATCTTCTGCGGCGGCTTGAACAATGTTTTTATGGAAGCCCGCTTCAAGATATAGCCAATCTTGCCCGTGACTCCTCTGACATATGGTAGGACTGCAGGTACACGCTCGACTGTGGCTGGCTTCACTCGGTCACTGCGACGAAGGCGCGGAACACGAAGCTTGTTGTCTTGCAAAACTTGCTTGACATGCTGAAGCTCGGCGGCCAGGTGTTTACTGTCACAGATCTCAAGTGCTCTCTGAAACAAAGATTTGCCCACGGTAGCTAACTGTGAAGGATGGTGGTGAGATTCACCGTTTAAATACCTGTTGGTATGGGTCTTTTTCCTATACACAGTGTGACTCAAGGTGTTATTAAGATTTCTAATTACTAAAACATCTAAAGCTAAAGAGTTATTTGTCTCTAACTCCATTGTAAATTGTATTTTAGAATTTATGGAGTTAAGGTGGTCTAAAAATGCAGTGACTTTATTAGAAGGTAGAATTGTGAAAGTATCATCTACGTACCGCTTGTAGAACCTTGGATTTACTGGAGATGTACGGAGGGCTTCCTCCTCAAAGTCTTCCATGAAAATGTCAGCAACAATGGGAGATACTGGGGAGCCCATCGCCACACCATCAACTTGCCTGTAGTATTGTTCCTTCCACAATATCTTGTAAACTTATTAAAATAACATAATTCGTCATTCATCATCCAATTTAATTTGTTTCTGAATTTATAAAGTTAGCTTTTTAAATATGGTTGGTTAGCTTTTTTATTTGAAATCTAAAAATATCTGTAATTGTATAAATTTATTTTAAACGAATGCTAGGTTTTTTTTTATAAAATAATTTCAAGTATCCCACACAGTACAAATAATTGACAATCCTCTTTTTTGCCTATTTTCATATTTCTTTTCATTAATATGTCTAATAGTCTTTAATCCAAATACTTAAGCGACTTATTGACTGTGTTAAATTTTAACTCAATGCGATAAGTTTCTTGAAAAAAAAAAGTCTGACCACAAAAGCTCATTGCTTTTACTTTGTGGGACGTAATTCTATTATTATCTGTCTGACCCACCTTAAAAATCCACTGGAGCTATCTATATGCATATTTTATGAATATTAATTCTGGCATTCATTATAGTCTACCTTGTTTTATATTGTTTTGGTGAAACGTGGATTATGGCAGTCATTTGTTTTCGTAGTGAGTGCCCAGTCTCTGACTACCCCTTATGGGATACAGTCGTGATCTTATGTATGTTTTAGATTGCTGCATACAAAACACGTTTAAATTTAAACTAGCTGACCCCGGCAGACTGCGCCCTGCCCATTCCGGTATGTGACGCGATGGATTTGATTTCTGAATCACATTTAAATATGAAACTTTACAGCCACACGACTCACGCCTCCTACCGAGTGGGATTTTGTAATTTTCTTTTTTGGTTTTCCCACTTATACTTCAGAACGATATTAACGATGTGGTTAACGATTCACTACAGTTATATCGACGACGATACGTTAGAATAGAATAGAATAGAATAGAATAGTTTTATTCATTAAAGATCATTTACATATTACTCATTGAAAGTCATTTTTCCCATTACAGAGGATACAAAGATGATAGGATGTAGAAATAGCTTGGCAGCGATCACTTCATACTCAGGGGTTATTATTATCTATGTGTCCCTTAATATTATAGTAACTCTTCTTTAAAGGTATTTGTTAAACAAATAGTTTGAACTTTTTAAATGAAAGACTGTGCATTTTCTGGAATTTCGTTGTAAAAATTATACATTACCCCAGTAACTGGCATAATTAATTTGTGATTGTTTCTGGTATTCACATTATGAACATCACTTTTTTATTAAAGTGATAAATATTCTTATGTACATACACGTTTTCATATACATATTGAGAGGCCAAGATTATAAATGGATCTTATGGCCCTCTTTTGCAAAAAAAATCACCTCTACGTCAGTCGCATTTCCCCATAGCAAAATACCATAAGACATAGTGCTGTAAAATAATTAAAATAAACTAATCTAGCAGTTTCAACAGTCAAGTTTCTAATTTTTTTACAGCATAAGCTGCAGAGCTAAGTCTACTTGCTAGTTTAAATATATGGGGCCCCATTGAAGTTTCGCGTCTAGAGTAATTCCATGAAAGACAGTGGTATCCACAAGGCTTAAATATTCCCCATTTACGAGTACATTTATATCCAATCGTTTATTATTTGGTGTTGTAAATTTTATACATTAACTTTTATTGCCATTTAAAAGCAAATTGTTAACGTTAAACCAATGTACTACTTTTGAAATAGCATCATTCACATCGTCATATAATTAAAGTTGACGTTTTATTTTGAAAATCAATGATGTATCATCAGCAAATAATATTATATCATTGTTATCCCCTACTAGGTAAGGTAAGTCATTAATGTAAATATACATAGAAATGGGCCCAAAAATAACAATCGTGGCCAATGATAGTCTCCTCTGTAAAATTTCGTGGATAACGCTTGGAACATTTGCCGTCAACCATGCACGATGATAATGGTAGAAATATCACAACAAAAGTGTAAGGAAACGATTTTGTGGTCGACTAAACATGGATTGCTCCGTATTTGCCACTTCTTTCCATAACTTTCAAGGCGCATTGCAACGTGGAGTATTGATATTTTCATCTGCAGTGGATAAGTTCTTAATATCGCGTCTGAGTCTGAGTCTAATTGCGTTACGACTTCGATGTGAAAGATTAGATCTTCTTGCTTGTGGTATTGTAAATAACAGTTGAAAATTGGTCACACAATTCAAAATTACATAATGAAGCATTAATCAAAAAAAATGATAACCTCACAAAGTGAACATTATTCGAAGGCAACCATACCGTTCTACTTACAAATGCAATAACGGTCGAAAATACTGATAAATCGCAGCGCCCGTCTGCACAGCTAGCTCAATGGCATGCAATGAAAGGACCGCGCAGTTGAATAAGCTGTCAGAGCATTATGAAAAGGGGACAAAAAGAAAAAGTATCTATTGTCACAAAACTGTGATGCATAATAAAAATTTTGTTACTATAATATTTTGACGGTTTACGTTAAATGTATATAATGTTCTTCATAATTTTTTCTTTGTTTTTTTTTGATGTTTTAATAATTATTCTTGTATTCACGGCAGAGACAAAACACATCCAACATCATAAAATCTGTTAAGCCGTTCTTGAGTTATAAATGGTGTAACTAACACGACTTGATTTATATATAAATAGATTTAACACAGCCAGTAATACTATAACAGATTTACGAATAATAATTCTTGTTCGTAGTAAGGTCACGTTGAAGTTAACGGGTGTAGCACATATATTAGTCAGATGGACTACATAAAACCTACACTGACACATGATACCAGAGAAAAATACTCGTAGCAATACAATGCTGCCATGTGTCGTGTGGCATACTGGCAAAGAGACAATCGGACATAGTTTTTAGGGGAGATAACGCTCTTTATTTTAATTCTCCATCGAGGAAAGATGTGCCTATCGGCCACAATAACCCTATACCATCAGATACACTATATGAGTTTTAACTTCGACGATGATGTTAAGTGACTATGCAGTTCTGGAAGGTAACGGGACTAGCATAAAAAAAGCCATTTCACTCTTTTCTCCTCGGATTGGGAAAGTACCACGTTCTCACAGAATATATCAAAAGACTTCGTATGGTGAGTATCCCACCTGGGACTGGTAACAAAAGCATCTTCATTCATTATCGAGAATTGATTAATGTAGGTGTATCATGATGACGGTGACTTTTTTATTGAATAAAGTGAAGTGACCAGCAAATCGTTTACCTGATGCTAAGTGTAACGTCTGCCTATAACAAATGCTGTGTCACCCAGAACGTTTCTGTATGGTATCACACTGCATCCGTCACCTTGAGACATCAGTTGATAAGTCTCATATGTTAGTGTACACTAGCTGTTAGTGACCTTCAGTCCGAAACACGGTAATGTTTGCACACTACTGCTTCACGGCAAATTGACTGGCCCTGTAGTAGGTACCTAGACGGATTCCTCTACTAAATATCATACTTATACATACTAATCCTACCACCAGTAAAAACTACTAGCTGCCACTGTCATCAACGGGTCGATAATGTGCCTGTTTTTCATATTCGGCAAATAATCTATAAACTTTATAAATGTGAGGCACATAATGCATGTCAATTTCATAAATGTGTTAGAATAATAAAACAATGTAATAACATTTAATCTGTTGACCAAAGCTAGCAACACTGTTTTTTTACCTTTTGTGTCTATGAAGTGTGTAACGTTTATAACTCTCAGGTGTAATTGTTCGCTCCTATGTTCTAAATAAAACTGATTAATACAATTTCGTCATTTATTTAATTAACAACAGGTTATGGGCCCAGAACGCCAACCAGTTATTAAAAATTAAAGTAGAAGTTAAAGTTTGAATATCGACGGAAAGTGAGGTTAAGTCTGACCGGCACGTGGACAATAAATTTTCGTCGAGAAGGTTATTACTTGTTTTCGTCGTCATAAGGCAAGGCAGGAAGGCAAGATGGAAGTAAATAACTCTAATAATGTGATGAAATTGGAAGGTGGCAGAAATTGGAATATTTGGAAATTCCAAACTACAGTACTATTGAGAGGTCAGGGATGGCTGGACATTGTGGAAGGGCGGACACTAAAACCTGGAGAGGCAGCTGCATGAATCACATGGGAGTCAAAAGATGCTAAGGCTCAGACGTTGCTAGTTACAAGAATGTCGGAAGATGTCATGTTACATCTCATATCATGTACAACTTCTGCTGAAATGTGGAGAAAACTTCTAAGTGTATACGAACAAAAATCTGAAACCAGTATCCATATTATACAACAGCGATTCTTCCAGTATAAATATGAGAAAGGAATTGAAATGTCGATGTTCTTGTCTAAAATTCAAGAAATGCAGAATCAATTAAAACAAATGGGCGAGGAAATTTCTGATAAGTTCGCCATAACTAAAGTCTTAATGAGTTTGCCAGACGAGTATAAGCATTTCGTGTCGGCGTGGGAATCTGCACCCGATGACAAACAAACGTTCGACAATTTAGTGGGCAGGTTATTAGTTGAGGAGGAAAGAGTGAAGGAAAAGAAAGAAGAAATCCAGGAAACTTCACCTTCGTCAGCGTTCGTAGCTAAAAGAAACGTAAAGTGTTTTTAAGTGTGGCAAACCCGGACATTTTCAAAATGTGTGTAGAAGTTATAAAGAAAATGAGAAAAAGGTGAATGATAATAAATGCTTTTATTGCGGCAAATTCGGTCATTATAAGGCGCAGTGTCGTTATAGAAGGTCAAAAGATAATAGTAAGATGAGTAATGCATTTGTAGTGTCGAACTCAGTATATAAACAATATGAAGAGTCAAAGTGGCTAGTTGACTCAGGGGCTAGTGAGCATATGTGCCGTGATCGCTCATTATTTTCATCATTCTCAAGTGCCTCGCAAAAGTCGGTAATTGTTGGTAATGGCGATATCATTAGTGTGCTAGGTTATGGACACATGGCGGTAAAAGTCAATAATGGGAGTGAATGGATAGACACGATAATAGACAATGTGTTGTTCGTTCCCGATCTAAAGACAAACTTGTTCTCTGTTAACCGCGCCGCTGACCGGGGATATGTCATGATGACAGATAACAATTCATGCAAGTTTTATAAAAATAAAGTTGTTTGCGCTATCGCAAATAGAGTTGAGAGTTCTTATTATATGGAATTTCGCTTCGAATACAAGGCTGCGAGTGTTGCAAAAGTAGTAAAGAATGATCTTAACGATTGGCATGAAAAACTAGCACATCAAAACTTTAATCATGTGAAGAACGTGTTGGAGAAAAATAACATTGAAATAAAACAAAATAATGTGCCCCAATGTGAAAGCTGCTTGAAAGGAAAGATGCACCGGTTACCATTTAAAAATAGCAAAAGTGTAAGCACTAGGACATGTGAAATAATACATGGGGATACCTGCGGACCCATGGAAGAAGTATCGATCGGCGGGTCGAGATATTTTGTCGCTCTGAAGGATGATTACTCAAACTTCAGAACTGTTTATTTTGTCAGAGCTAAACACGAAATCAAGCACTCTCTGGAGGATTTTCTAAATAAAGCAGAAAATGTTACTGGTAACAAAGTCATGACATTTAGAACTGACAATGGACTGGAGTTTGTCAACAAAGAAGTGATTGAAATGTTTTCTAAACGAGGGATAATTCATCAAACAACTGTCACCTATACACCCGAACAAAACGGAAAAGCTGAGAGGGAAAATAGAACTCTAGTTGAAGCAGCAAGGACAATGCTACACGCTAGGAACCTACCTAAGAAACTATGGGCTGAAGCGGTAAACACAGCCGCATTTGTTCTTAACAGGACAGGAAAAGGCAAAGAAGGAAAATCACCATATGAAATGTGGTCAAATAAAACCTTCAACATTCATCAACTAAAGGTTTTTGGTTCGCCAGTGTATGTACACATTCCAAAAGACAATCGAAGAAAATGGGACAGAAAGGGTGAGAGAGGAGTGATGGTTGGCTATGGTGAAAATGTCAAAGACTATAGAGTGTACTTCTCTGAGAAAAATTGTGTAGAAACAAAGAGGGATGTTGTTTTCTTACACATTGAGGAAATTGAAAAGAATGAATCAACAGTTACATTGGTTTTTAATGGCCAATCTACACTAGATGGTTTACCAGAAACAGTGAAAGCGAAGGAAGTACCTGAATATAATGAATCTAAAAATACCTTAAGTGATACTTGCACTAGTCTTAATATCCTGTAAATGAGTCTTTACAGGTGAAAGTGAGTTCCAAAGTGAATATCAACCCTCATTTGGCTCATCAGAGGTTGATGAAACATTTCAAGTTCAAAATGAAAGACCCCAACGAGTGCGGAAACAAACATCATTTTATAAATGTCACAATGTTGTAAGCGAAGAGAGTGAGCCAGTTACATACAATGACGCCATGGAAAGAAGGGATGCAAGTAAGTGGAGGGAGGCTATTAATAGAGAATTGCAAACCTTGAAAGACAATAATACTTGGGACATTTGTAATACACCGGTGAGTGAAAAATTAATTAGTAGCAAGTGGGTTTTTAAATTAAAAGGATGTAATAACATAAGGCAGTATAAAGCTAGGCTAGTTGCTAGAGGATTCGAACAGAATAGTGACTTTAATTTGAGTGATATTTATGCACCTGTAGCAAAGTTATCCACCTTTAGAGTCTTTGTAGCAATAGCAACTAAATTAAATCTGCCCATATATCAAATGGATGTTACCGGAGCATTTTTGTATGGAGACATAAACAAAGATGTTTATATTAGATTGCCAGAAGGGGCTTATTCCGGGGAGAACAATATTTTAAAGTTAAATAAGTCATTATACGGGTTAAAAAGTTCACCAAAGTGTTGGAACACTAAGTTCAATTCTATAATAGCTAGGGAAGGTTTTATGAGGTCAAATTGTGATTCATGTCTTTTCAAAAAGTGCAATGGCACAGATTATTTGTATGTTTTACTGTATGTCGATGACATTTTAATTTTTGGGTCAAATGAGAATCATATTTCACAACTTAAGGTTATATTAAATAAAGAATTTAAAATGAAGGATATGGGACTATTATCAAATTTTCTAGGCATAAATGTAAAGCAAAATTTGGAATCTGGCATTACTGAATTAGATCAAAGAAATTACTTGGAAAATATTCTCAAAAAATTTAATATGGAAAATTGTAAGGATATGTTAACCCCGATGGACCCCAATTTTAATACAAAGATATTTGCAAACAACACTATTTCTACAGATAAAAATGTTGAAAAGTCATGTAGGCAAATTATAGGATGCTTAATGTATGCTGCAATGGGTACTAGGCCTGATCTATGTTACCCAGTTTCTATGTTAAGTAGATACCAAACATGTGCAAATAATGAGTTATTTAGTGCATTAAAGAGGGTGCTAAGATATGTAAAGTATAGTTTAAATTATAAATTATTAAGGGTATTGTGATGCTGATTGGGGAGGTGATCTGAGGGATAGAAAGTCCACCTCAGGATATATGTTTATACTATCAAATTGTCTAGTTTTATGGTGCTCTAAGAAGCAAGCTTCTGTGAGTATATCCTCTACAGAATCCGAGTATGTATCAATGAGCATGGCTGCCAGTGATGCATCTTGGCTTATAAATTTAGTAACTGATTTTAACTGTGAAAATATTTGCCCAGTTAAAATATTTTGTGACAATCAATCAGCTATAATAAATGCCAAAACAGATAATCTAAAACGATTGAAACATGTAGATATTCGCTACCATTTTGTGAAAGACCTAATCAAACAAAATAAAATTTGTATTAATTATGTTAACACTAGTGAGCAACCAGCAGATATTTTAACAAAGGCTTTAAGTAAAGAGTTGATTGTAAGACATTTAAACAAGTGTGGCGTTATGAACACCACTATAAATTTATAGATAAATTTGAAGACTAATTCATTTCATGTCTATTATAAAATGTATTTACATTGAGAAGGGGTGTTAGAATAATAAAACAATGTAATAACATTTAATCTGTTGACCAAAGCTAGCAACACTGTTTTTTTACCTTTTGTGTCTATGAAGTGTGTAACGTTTATAACTCTCAGGTGTAATTGTTCGCTCCTATGTTCTAAATAAAACTGATTAATACAATTTCGTCATTTATTTAATTAACAACAAAATGATTATGAAAGAATGGGCGGTTAACTATTTTATTTTAAAAAGCCTTATTCTTGATTTCACTACACTCCAACACTTAAAATAATTAGCTTCCCATACAAAATTAACGTAATTATTATTACATACTAAATATTTCTTAACAAAATCCTTCCTAGCTCAATTTCCGTCATAGTTTCCTAGAATAAATACTCATATTATAAGGCGAACAGAGCATATTGTATTCCAGCCTGGGATAAAGGACTTGGAAATTGTTTTATATCACGAATGCGAGGAAAACGTTTGCACGGGTTATGAATAAGCTACCGAATGTAGAAAAAAAAATATTTGCGTTAGCCATAGCTGCGTTGTTCAAATATTTTTTATGATTTTATACCATGGTCAGTATTATTATATACATTATGAAAGGTTTCTTCAACAATGACACCGAGGAAGATGTGATATAGACTTGCTAAACATATGTAAAAGTAGCGGTTACCAACCTCAATAAGTTGCATAACCAACTTGGATGTATAAATATGTCATAGTTTCTGAAAATACATATACTGAATTTCTCTGCGCCTTATTGTTGCTTTTTATCAGGTCCCCAACATTTACTGAAAATATAACATTCATACGAGTACATTGAAACGGAAACTACAATCATTTTGCATTGTATAAAAACCCGTCTAGGTTGGTTTTGTTTTTAATGGAAGAGGGGGCAAACGAGCAAGCGGCTTACCTGATGGTACGTGATCACCGCCGCCCATAAACATCTACAATACCAGAGGAATAGCAGAATGGCCTTTGAGAAAGAAATAGGATCCTAGCCATTCGGCGTGGTGGGCGTTGAAGTCGCCGAGTATCACGATGTCTGCGGATGGGATCTGCTGTAGCATGGAATCTGCAGCAGATGTGATCGATGAGTCGTTTAGTTTTGGTATTATCGCTGTGGGACCTATAAAGGCACCCATAGATGCGAGGATGGTCGTCTCTGTCTATGCGCAGCCAAAAGTTGTACAGGTCCCTTCAAAACTGCCGTCAAGGCCAAGGCGTTGAGAACATATATCCTGTCTAACGTATACACAAACCCCGACCCGTGGCACAAAGGAGTGTTGTAGTTTGTACCCTGGGTAGAAAAGATAAGAGGTATCCGCCAGAGAGCATATTTGCGTCTCTGTAAGAAAAAGCAAGGCCGGCTTCGCCCCGCTTGGCCCGAGCAGTGTGCGGATTCAGCTGTGAAGCAGTAGTATGCAAACATTACAGTGTTTCGGTTTGATGAGCACTGAGAGCTCGCGTAACTACTGGGCATATGAGACTTAAGAACTGATGTCTTAAGGTGGCGGGTGCAGTGTGGTGTCACACAGAAATGTTCTCGGTGACACAGCTTTTGTTATGGGCAGACGTTGCACTTACCACCAGGTGAACGTTTAGATTGTTTTGTCATTATCTCCAATAAAAAAAATATACCTGATATTAATCATTTCTTCTGCAAAGGGTACAGCTGACACATTTTCAGATAGTACATAAATCATCAAATTATTTAATGTACACCTAATACTACTTAAATATCGTATAAGTAACTAAAATGACTTATTAGGGTTGTAGCAATATGTCAGATAGAGCGACTCACACTCAGGCTGGAAAACATAATTAGCCAAAACTACGGGGAAGGAAAGGGATTTCGTGTCCTACCATACACATAGCTCAGGAGCTATTTTCAGAGTACGAGGTGATGGTGAGTGCCGATAAAACAAAATCTCAAATTCCAGAAAACAACACAGCAGTGTTTCCCAAGTAGTTGTGGCGATTTCACGACACACCAACAGAGTCTACTACATAAAGTGAATAATGTAATGGACAGAAACTGGCAAAACCAGCAGAATCAAATAATATTACATGAAGATTACGTGATACGCAGTCGGAACCTAGCGGAACTGAAATAGCGGTGTGGCGGAGCAGAACTGAAAAGAAACAGTATCGGAAAAGATTAAAAAAAATGAAAAATTGAAGTCTTGTAAAAGCGTGTAATAATAACTAACCTAACCTAACCTAACATATATAAACATGAAAATGAAAGAAAATAGAAATTTATGCATACGCCAGGGTCAAGTGAATTAGATTTAAAAAAAATGCTTCCTACACTGTACAGTCTGACAAATTAAAAAAAAACAATGTAAGAAAAAAAAAGTCAAAATAAAAAGACAGAACCTAACCTAACCTAACCTAACATATATAAACATGAAAATGTAAGAAAATAGAAATTTATGCATACGCCAGGGTCAGGTGAATTAGATTTAAAAAAAATGCTTCCTACACTGTACAGTCTGACAAATTAAAAAAAAACAATGTAAGAAAAAAAAAGTCAAAATAAAAAGACTATTTTAGGCCTAAAATAGAAGACAAGTTGTTTTCGATTCGACTTTTCATTTAAATAAAACTAGTTTTTACGGATTTTATCGCGTTTAATTTATAACTATTTTTAACCTATTTTTTATAAAATTTTTAAGCCATAAAGGTTTTAGTTACTGCCTGTTAAAGCCAGTTAAAACTCAATAAAGTCTACGCGGAAAAAGAAGACCATGATATATATTTAGTATTTATGATCTTTTAATGTTTATTTACGTCTCGACTGTAGTGATAAGTACACATTTATTCTCGTATTTGCAATTCATATTACTCATTAGTGTTGTAATTTTTACTTTAATCTTTGTGAAAAAATAACCTCTATGATAATGATATTTTGAATAATCAGGATAATATGATAAAATCCAAGTTACATAATGATACATAGAATTTAGTTCGAAAATTTTCACTGGAACGTTTCTGTTATTCTTAATTAATATTTATCAATTAACAAATAGTTGTTTTTTAAGTGAGCAGTAATATTACAGTGACTAATATTTTTTTTTAATATTTATATTTTCGTTTATTTATTTTTCTCTAAAAATATGTTTCACTTCTGTCACGTGTACTGAGTTGCACACGCTCTTTTATTATTGTATTTAAGCTGTCCTTAATTTATCAACTTATCAAATACTCTAAATTTGAAAAAAATGTGCGATATTTATGTTAATACGACTCTATAAATTATTTGGTAGGATTTGATTTGGAACAATCGATCTATTTTCATGACGGCCTTCACAGGTTATACGTCAACTTTATGACGGTTCCTGCTATAAAAGAACGTAGTAAATTATTTTCAATCAGGGCAAACGATCTATTAATATTTATTATTAAGCGATCATTTGTGTTACTAAATGTTTGTTTAGTTAGATTTGGATATGGGTATACTAATCGGATTAGAAAAATGTATACTACAAAAATGTTAGGGTAGTGATGTCTGTAATAAGTCATGTGTTAGACTTCGGTCTTATGTGATTAAAATTTAAGATAAAACTAAAATCTTTGTGCAAAGAAATTGTCAGAAAAATAAATGATAAAGGTTTAACAAAAAATGTAGCCACTGGGAAGACATTTAAGTGTGATTGATTGGTTTCTTCGCAAAGACTCAATTAGATTTTTTAAATAGACTATTCAATCTTGTCACGCCAAAGACAAATTCAAAAACAGAGCCCTACATTAAGATTGATCGATTACTTCTAGTATAATAATTATATTAAATGTATATCATCATTACCATCTAATTGACAGAACTAATCAATTAGTTCCTGAACCTGGGCTCGACTCCATGTATGAATGCATGTATCCATTATACAGTCATCTGAAATTGCTACCAGGGGTCTATTGTGTAACTCTGTTTGGTTTCGTGATCGGTTTCATTTGATCCCATCAACTAATGAATGAGCTCCATACGCCAAAATGAAACCGATCACGAAACCTACCAGTTATAAAATAGACTTACAGGTCCTCTACTGTAGTAGAATCACCAACATTTAACCGCCGAAATACGTAACACGGCCTACAAATTTCTAATTAGTGCTATAATTTTGGCAGCTGTTAATTTTTACAAATAATTACAACATTTAACGTGGAAGTTAATGAAAACTGTCTAAACTTTAATTGACGTTAACAAATAACGGTTACGATTCGCACCATTTAAATTTATTTTCTGGTAAAGGTAGATTTTCTTTAATTAATGCATATTTTGAATTTGGAATACGTCAGGATGCTTAATTTTATGCCTGTAATATTTTATTATGATCAAAACCATTTCAATGTTAATAGTTGTTTATCTGTGGAAAAAATCGGAAGCACCTGTTTTTATTTGAAAACGGTTTTATTGAGGTTCTTATTGTATTTTAGCAAATGTCGTGTGATGTTTCAAATTTAAATCACTTTGTTAATATTTCTTGTCTTGATTGAATAAACTGTTTTCTTTAGACATACCACACATTACCATTACGATAAGTTGCAAAACATTCAGCGAAAAAACACTGAATTTGCACAAGGCTTTTGGGGCGTACTTTACAAATTTACGATAAACATAAATTATACATGCAGTCTTCATAAAGTATGTATATGGTAAAAAAATTTTGATTCGTATCGAAATGGCGACGACGTGGTTCGCCACCCGTCACGTCTCGTTCCCCGCGAGGGCGAAGAGTGGGCTACGTTAATGGCCTAAGTCTACCCCTTCTATGGGAAACAGGCGTGACTATATGTATGTACGTATGCATGTATGTATACTACATGAAGGTTACATGGAATCATGTATAAGAAATGCATAAATTCCAAAATATAAAATATGACGTATTAATTTATATATATATATATATTGTTGGTCTTCACGGCAGAATAACTGGCCCTGGGGTGGTACCTACCTAGACGGATTCCTGCATAAGAACCCTACCACCAGTAATAACCTGTGAGCACTGGCGGACCAAAGGCGTCTAGTACTGCGATCTGCAATCCGTCTACCAAGCGTGGTGATTACGGCAATGCCTATTTAGGAGAGGCCTAAGTCAAGCAGTGGACTTGTAACAGGCTAATTATAATGAAGATTTTCATATGACGACCGAGTGGCCAAGTGGTCAGAGTTTCCGCAAATGCCTTAATTCTGGGTTCGAATTCCAACCGGAGAAAACATTGAGCAAAAATCGATGGTTTTTTTTTATGTCTGGTTGTATTGCGCATGTGAAATTTTTATCTGTAGCGCGCAACCATGATAGAGGACAAATATTAAAAAGTGTGGGAGATAGTTTTGTTTAATAAAAAATAGAAAGGATTTTCATAAAAATAAGTTTATAAAACTTTTTACATATTCATTTAATTAGCTTTTTACATCCATTATAATTAACCCGCGTAAGCTATGTCCCTGTAAAAAAAACTGATTTTCACACGCGATAGAAGTGAGACCTTCAAGTTACATATCAAGTATACAATCTTCAAGAAGCAAGACTTCAAAATTTTGATCGACAGTAAATTGATAGTTAACTTTTACTGAAAATTTGCTGGATCTCATCTCCATCAGGGAGACAAAACAAAAGCACAATTTTGGACATAAATTGAATTTTCCAATCACTCTACATTTTTAGGAGCACTTGCTACATAATAAACTATCAATATTAAACATCAAAACTCCAAATATAAACAGAATTTAAAAAATTAAATAAAAACACTATCGCCACTTTTCGAGTTGGCGCCAAAAGCCTGGATAGTATGTAGTTTCATATCATCATTCACTTGTGATTGAAAAATAAGAAGCGAAACAGTCATGTTGTAAAAAACGTTTTATGAAATGAAAATAGTTAAATGAAATGAGAAGAGTTAAAAAAACCAGGAGATGGGCAGCAGCCCACCTCCTAGTTTTTTTTATTTTCCCTCTGTCGACCTTTACGACACCCACGGGTAGAGGTGGTAGATTCTCTTAAGCCGTTACCACACGGTAGTAGTACCACAAGGACTATAGATACAAAATATTTATTTTTTACATAAAATAATAAACTATATATAATAGATAACATTGAGTCGAAAACAAATTCTCTGACTTGCTTCTGTAACATTTTCTGTAAGGTGAACGAAGTGTATTGAATTCCAGTCGCAGCCTCAGATAAGAGCCTTGGAAATTGTTTTACGTGACGTCTGCAAGAGAAATGTTTGGACGGGATATGAATGAGCTACTGAATGTTGAGGGAATCTTTACATTTGCGTGGATTTTTGCAGTATTCTGTTCGGAATACGTATTGTGATATTTCTTAGCAGTCTTTTAATTCTTTGACATGGAAACAGTGAAAGAAATAACGTCTCTCGTTTTTTTTCTTTAATTGTTTTTTTTTTGTAAACGAAATCCGTAATTTAAAAACGATTTTTTTTTGTAAAAGGTATTGCACGGACTCGGACAGCCTTTATTTGTGCAGAATCATCGTCATAATCATCATCTCAGCCTATCACTAGTCCACTGCTGAACATAGGCCTCCCCCATAGATTTCCACAAAAGTTTGTATCTCTAATTTTGGAGGGATTTTGCGATAGTTGCCACGCTTGGCAGGCGGGTTGGCAACCGTAGTTTATTGATTCAGATGTTCCAAAAGATGCTGCTGCCCATCTCCTGGTTTTTATTTTCCCTCTGCCGACTTTTACGACACCCACGGAATGAGATGGTGTGGTAGATTCTCTTAAGCCGCTACATTAAATATTAATAATAGATTATTAATATTCAATGTTGTCACTATACTGCTCGTATGCTGCTGCTGCTGCGGGAACGCAGCAGGGAGTTACAATTTCTTGACTTGTACAAAAATGGTGGCGACGTATTTCGCCACCCATCATGTCTAGTTTGCGGCAGGGGCCAAAAGCGGGATACGGGTATGGTATCTGCCTACCCCTTACGGGTAAAATGCGTGATTGTATGTACATACACAACCTGATCTGAAAACCAACAATTTCTTGTTGCAAAAATGTTGGCCCCGGCTGGGATTCAAAGGCAGGAAGGCTCCACGGCATAGAAGTCAGCTACTCCGACTACTGCTACTACTGCAATAAGGATTATGATCAAGAAAAGCGCTGAGCATAAGATATTACATTTGCCGGAGTAAATTCTTCACAAAGAATTACGTATATATATATATACATATGTACATATATATATACGTATATATATATATACATATATATATAATTTCACATGCGCAATACAACCAGACATAAAAAAAAACCATCGGTTTTTGCTCAATGTTTTCTCCGGTTGGAATTCGAACCCAGAACTGCGGCATTTGCGGAAACTCTGACCACTAGGCCACGCGGTCGTCATATGAAAATCTTCATCATAATTAGCCTGTTACAAGTCCACAGCTTGACTTAGGCCTCTCCTAAATAGGCATTGCCGTAATAACCACGCTTGGCAGACGGATTGCAGATCGCAGTGCTAGACGCCTTTGGTCCACCAGTGCTCACAGGTTATTACTGGTGGGTAGGGTTCCTATGCAGGAATCCGTCTAGGTAGGTACCACCCTAGGGCCAGTTATTCTGCCGTGAAGCAGTAGTGTGCAAACATTACTGTGTTTCGGTTTGAAGGGCACTGTGAGCTAGCGTAACCACTGGGCATATGAGACTTAAGAACTTATGTTTCGGGGTGATGGACACAGTGTGGTGTCACACAGAAATTTTCTGGGTGACACAGCAACTGTTATGGGCAGACGTTACACTTACCATCAGGTGAACGTTTTGCTCGTTTCATCACTTTATCCAATAAAAAAATGTGGTGGTAGGATTCCTGTGCAGGAATCCAACTAAGTAGGTACCACCGCAGGTCAGAAGCAGTGGTGTGCATGCATGAGCACTTAAAAGTGCAGAACAATTTTTAAGACGCCGGCATCGGGGATCGAACTCAGATCACTCGCGTACTATGTAGAGAATTTTTCTCTGATTAAAAAAACCCAATTTCACAAAATTTCTACATAAAGCTTTTTTGCACTTGAACTCCAGAATTAAGTACTGATATCTTAGGGGACGGGTGCAGTGTGGTGCCTCACAGAAAGTTTCTGCGGAGCAAAGACCTCCTCTCGCCCCTGAGATGGTTTTGAAGCCGGGAAGAATCCGCCGATTGGCGAACTTCATGTGTCGCAGAAATATTTTTATTCCTCAGACATGCTGGTTTGCTCCTCATGTTTTCCTTCGCCGCTGAGCACGTGGTAATTCAGAGCTTAAAATATAGTACCATTATGGTGGTGCCGAATTCACGGATCGAATTCACTCGCTTACTATGAAATTTAAGGCGAGCGCCCGGTCCCTGAACTACCACGTCTCTTTAGTACGAGATTTCATATCCGAGAAATTTACTTCAAAATACATCGTTACAGGTTCTCTAACGATGTATTCCCGCACCGCTGAGCACGTAGAAAATTGATATATTGCGTTTAATAAATATGTCTGGTCGGCAACGGGTATAGAACTCAAATTGCTAGGGCGTTATGTTATTCAAGTTGTCTTTTTTTTATCCGGAAACGTAGTACAGACTAAAAAAATATAATCAGATATTGAAAAAGCTACATATTGTGATCGGAGATTTCAAATTTAAAAATCGCGAGCTACAGTGGCTCTTGATGCGATTCAAGAATTCATATCATCAGGAAATAGTCTTAAGTGAGTCCATCAGAGTAGAGTATTTTTCTATGTTAGGGATAATGAATTCCCCTATATATTGAAACATTGTCATACTATATCTTACTAACTAGGAACAATATGAGAGGATGCGATTAAAGTTATCGGAACAGAAAGCAATAAAATTCAGATCGTAGTATCAAATTTGAATTCAGAACAATGGCCCATCTCGATTCTGGTTGCCGCAAATGTAAACAAATTTGATATGCATTTATTCTCAGCCCAGCCTAGATTTATTTGAATAACTAAAGACTTGACTCGGGCGTTCAATCATGTTAAGCCAAGACAAAGTAAAAATGGTAATCTATGTATAATACACACATACAGCGTGATAAGGGAAGGTTGTGGAGTGATAAAGATAGAGAAAGGGTTGCTTAGATGCTTTGGACACATAGAGAAGATGGATGAAAGAAGATTGACGAAGCAGATTTATGAGGCGAGTGCGAATGGGCAAGTCGGTAAGGATCGATGTATTTATTCTGTTCAATCAGTAATAAATTGATATAGTTCATAAATTAGACGTTACTTTTCGGAAACTTTGCGAAAAAAAAGGAAGTTAATTTGCTAAATATAAAATGGTGTGTATTCCGTAGTTTTAAAGAGCACCGCCCGCCCTCCCTCTGTAGCGTGCACAAGCAAACTAACACCACCAGGAACCGCCACCAGTTACCCTCCATCACTACAATACTACCACTAAGTAATATACACCACTGAAGTCGAGACCACGACACAGACTCCACGACAGCCGCCGAGTGACTCGGCTAGTAACCTTTTATTAATTAATAATAAATTTATTTCTTTATCATTATTACCAGCTTGTTAGTAGTCCACTCCTAGACATAGACATGTTTGTTGATTTTCCTGTATTTACCACGCTAAGCAAACGGATTTCCGATCGCCGATTTAGGCTCACCTCAAAACCTGCTATTTTCAAAGAATTTCTTTAGTCTACTTACGCCGTAACCACACGAACATCATGATGAAGTTGTTTTAGAAAAAAAATCAGATAACACGATCTATTACAGTGTGTGTTAAGAAAATGTTACCATTTTTTATTTTGACATATGCACACAAATAATAAAAATAGTTTCATTTGCGATCAAACTGTTTAAGTGTAAAAAATTGTCTGGATAATAAAAAGTACTTTATTTAAAATATACGACTAGGCAAATAAGAAGTATAATATAAGAAACAAATTAACGGCAAAAACGTATCTAGTAATCCAAAATCAGAAAAAGTATGTTACCTAATAAATTAGACATATTGCTTTATTACAATATTTATCGCAAGTGGCCACTCTATCGTATAATAACGCTGACAGAATAAATGATTCGGCAGGATTAAATTTGAAACAATAGACCTATTTTCATGACGGATTTCAGGCCATATGTCCAAAGTTTATAGCGGTTTCCACAAAAAACATGCTAAATTTCTTCAATCTGAGTAAACGATTTTTGATTCAAGAGATTTGAATATGGCTGATAATACCATATAGTAAACCTGCAAATAAATTGTAAAACTAGTGCAATCGATGAAATTAGTTAATATGAAAAGAAAGTTAATTTGATTAGTCCCATCATCCATTCACAGTACACAGTAATCCATCATCATCATCATCATTTCAGTCTATCACTAGTCCATTGCTGAACACAGGCCTCTCCCATAGATTTCCACAAAAGTTTGCAGTTTTTGCGATAGTTGCCACGCTTGGCAGGCGGGTTGGCAACCGCAGTTTATTTATTCAGATGTTCCAAGACGATGCTGCTGCCCATCTCCTGGTTTTAATTTCCCTCTGTTGACTTTACCCACGGGGTGAGATGGGGTGGTAGATTCTCTTAAGACACCAGCACACGGTGCTAAGATTTAAAGCTTCAGTATGTAAGTAATGCCTACGAAAATTGCTTATTTAGAAAAACCTAATTATTATTTGTATAGTTTTAGTCTTTCACATGAATTAAATATTACAATAGAGAAAAAGAAACACGCAAAAATGGGTCCATACTTAAGAGTGATTGATTACTTTCCATGGCAAGGACTCAATTAGATTATTCAAATAGTAAGATTACTCATCCTGATATGTCGACGACAGGCTGCTTGAGAACAGATAGTATATTCTGATTGATCAATCGCTGATCAATGTATTATGTATAATATATTAAATGGACAAAGTACTTTCTGTGCAATAATAATTAAAAAAAACTTCATATTCAGAGACAATTTTATTATAAATGGAACTAAAAAATAATAAAACTGTTTTCCATAAAATTGCAACATATTTCTTTTCTTTTTTTCTTTTACATATCTTTGGTAGGGTTCCTATGCAATAATTTATTTAGGTAGGTGCCATTGCAGTGCAGTATGTCAGTTATTCTGCCATTAAGCAGTAGCATGCAAATGTTACTGTTTCAGTTTAAAGGGCACTGATAGCTTATGTTATTACTGAGCATATGAAGCTTAACAACTGATGTCTCAGGATGATGAATGTGTGGTGTCATACAGAAATAAGCTGGGTAACAAAGTATTTATTATGGGCACACGTTTCACATACCATCAGGTTCAAATTCATACAGTTGAAAACATTACATATCACTCAAATTCTCTGTCAGTATATTTTATTACAGAACAAGCCTCTCCGCTCCGCTCTCTGTCATAAATAGGAATTTACGAGGTAATTACGTACCACAGTTACATCGCTTGAAAGACGGGCTTGCAATCGCATTAAGATCATTTTTACAATAGGATACTGCGCCTTGCTCTCTGGTTGATTTCTCCCCTAACTCGGCTGTTCCGATATCCATAGAACCAAATGAATTGTGGATTCACTTACACTTGTACTTACTACACGACGGAGGTTTTAACTTTTTTTATTGGCGAAAGTGATGAAACGAGCATAATGTTCAACGTCTGATCATAACAAATGCTGAGTCTCCTTATATGTGACACAACACTACGTCCGTCCACGAGAAATCAGTTCTTAAGTCACATATGTCCAGATATTACACTATCTCTCAGTGCCCTTCCAACCGAAACACAGTAATGCTTGCACACTATTGCTTGACGGCAGAATAACTGACACTGCTGTGATACTTACATAGACGGATAACTGCATGCTAACTGATTTTGCTGGTAGTAGGACACCAGTAAAACTAGCCTGTGTCGAAATAATATCACCTACGCAGTTAATAGCTTTCAACAGAATTCGGAAGATGACAACATAATCAACTCGCAAATAATTTTAATAACGATTGCGTTTTACGTGGCCATGGCCAAGCAGTAGGAGATTCCAACGTGTTTTAATGTTTACATTATTTTTTTTATTTGATAAAGTGACGAAACGAGCAAAACGTTTACCTGATGGTAAGTGCAACATCTGCCCATAACAAATTAACAGATCATTTCTGTGTGACACCACATTGCGCTCGATACTCTGACACATCTGTTCTTAAGTCTCATATGTCCAGTGATTACGCTAGCTCTCAGTGTCTTTTAAACCGAAACACGGGTTGCTTCACGGTAGAATAACCGGCACTGGAGTGGTATCTTCCTAGACGGATTTCTGCATAGAAATCCTACCACCAGTACTTACACTTAATTAGCAAGTAATGAAAATGAAATATTATTTCATGGATTAGTGTTATCCGCGTATTATAGGTTATTTAAAGAAGTAACTGCCCACAAAAGTCTAAAATTACAAAAGGCATAAGCCTGCTCTTATTTTTCAGAGGGCTCTGGGAGCTACGAAACGTCAAGAGAAAAAGAGACCACTTTTGACTTTGACTTTGACTTTTCGCTGAAGTCGACGGTGCCGCTTGCAAAGGGTTTCGTAACAGACCTATTACACCGTTGTAGGTTAATTATGAGGGTTTCGCGGGGCTAGCTATATTAATCGGCAGCTCGTATGCCTCGTCACCCATTACTGCTATTAACTTCGGTAACATCAAATAATTTTTAACGTTATTAACTGTGAAATACATTTCAAGTCTTTCTACATACGACGAACACACTCCGATTTTCACATCGAACTCGTTTACTTTTCTAATCGACATTTTCCACAATTTTATATGCACTGACAAAGATAAGTAATCCGTAATTATCCTCGACGCTAATATAGTGTTCTAATAATGAGACAGAGAAACGCACGTACTTGGTCACAATTTATTCCAAAATGAATTGACATTATATAATTCTTAACCTACCCGCCACCATCATTACTACTAACTTATTTATATAATACCTTACACTACAGTATCCTATTTTTTTTCTCAAGATGTTTCTCTCTGCTACGTGCATAGTTAAAAGCGCTTCAAAGTCAGGTTAAAATTGCAATTAAGAATTGCAGTGGTGACAGCAGTATAATTCTTTATGACATTTCCAGCGTTTTTAATCTGTTATGTTTACCGTATATTATTAATACAATAAACTAAAATTGTAATAAATAAAGTCAGATCATCCAGATAATTAAACGATAAGATCTTGGGGGCTAGAGTGTTGGCAATAAACTGATTATATCGTTAAGTTACGGTTAACTAAGGGACGGGTCACGTTTTAGCTTAATCTAAATGTAATTAAGTAGTCACCCTAAAATCATTCCGGTCCCTAAAATTTAGAATGCACTGTGTATTAAATAGGAGCAAATCATTAACTTTTTATAATATTCTAACGTATAAATTAATTTTAATGTATTAATTAATCATTCCGGTCCCTAAAATTTGGAATGCACTGTGTATTAAATAGGAGCAAATCATTAAATTTTTATTATCTTCTAATGTATAATTTAGTTTTAATGTATTAATTAATTATTATTTTTTACAACTTATATTTATTTCAAAAAATATGATTCAGTAGTAAGTTAGTAGTACGACCGCGTGGCTCAGTGGTCAGAGTACTTGACTTCTTTCCTTTCTTCTTTAAATAAGCTGCGGGTCCTGGGTTCGAATCCCAGCCGGAGCCAACATTTGTGCTAAAACATAAATTGTTGGTTTTCGGGTCTGGTTGTGTTGTGATTGTCCCCGTGTTTCTGGCACTGCATCCTAGCCTACCTCCGATCTTATCGCATCAGCGTTACATCGGGCGCGGGTAGGTTGGGACGAGTGAGTGCCTCTGTGTTTGCGCGTACACTTGTGGCACTATAATATCTCCTGCGCAGTTGATGGCTCTCGACAGTATTCGGAAGTTGTAGCCGTGGTCGAAATCGGCTAGGAGGACATCATCATCAGTAGTAAGTTAACTCACCGTAAACCAATGGTCATAATATAACAATACTGTACCAACGTTTATCAGTATCTTTTGGTAACTAAAGTTCACTTCAAGTGCTATAAAAACTGAAACTACACGGTATAGTGTTAAAAGTGCTTCATTCAGAACAACGGAATACAATGCCAGTGCGACCTAATTTCGAAAATTCATGCTAAACCGCAACGCTACATTCAAATGGCCGTTGCTTTCCATTTACTGCAAGGCATTAATTTAAAATAATTGTAATGTATGAACTGTATTCATTCATGTAAAGTATAATTTAATACTAAGCAGATCTTAATGTTTACGATATTTGGGGAAATCAGCCAGATTAGTAGAAAATACAAACTTTTATACGTTCCAAAGAGACTCAAGGAGAGAATCAAGGACCTTTTCTGCGTAAGACTCTCTAGCGTCACACGATTACCTGATTTTAAATTTTTATTATCTACATGCATGTACTCATCATTGGCTGGGCTGCCCGTATTGTTGTCCTTGTGAGTGAGACAGAAAGAGTACTAGGTAATTTGTTTATAATTAGTTGCAATAATGATTTTACCGTGGTTTATTTTTTAATTATTTATACATTTAATTAATGTACAATCTGTAAATTATGGTAGTTTTATTTTATTTTTTTAAATACAAATAATGAAACATCATGCTTTAAGTTATTTTCGCTGTCAGGCATGTTATTTTGATTTTCGCAATTACATTCTTAAAAAGGATAGCATAAAATGCTGCTCTTCTTTCGAGTGCTTCACGTGATTTTTATATACATCTATTATGGAAGCTTATATTTAGAAAATTATTATAAGCTTTGTTAGCCGTGTGGTGGCGGCTCGATAAAAGAATACTACCACTCCATCTCATCCAATGGATCTCGTAAAAGGCGAGTAAGGAATCAAACTGCACTGTCGCGCATGATGGCAATGGGTTCACCACCTATCACACCAAGTGCATTATATTGTTTTGGTGAGACGTCGATTGTGGCAGTCATCTGTTTTTGCAGTGAGTGCCCAGTCTCTGACTAACCCTTATGGGATACAGTCGTGATCTTATGTATGTATAAGCTTTGTTTTTTATTATAAAATATTTCAAGGATATGTGCAGTCCGCCACCAACCCCAATCGGAGCAGCGTGGCTAACTGTTCCTGACTCTAATGCCCTCTCAAAAATGAGAGGGGGCCAGTGCTTAGGCAGTGGGACATTTATAAGCTGTAACTTTACTTTTTTTTGTTCATCTAAGCTTGTAGAACCAGTTGCAAAAAAAATATTAAAACAAATTCTCACCAGAAGAGAATATTTTTATTCCACCATTAAACTACGAGGGTGGATTGAAAAGTACTCGGCCTAACCAAGAAAATAAACACATACTAAATCAGTAATATTTTTATTTTTCTACATAATCACCATCAAGTTCAATACACTTTTGCCACCTCCCCTTCCAAGCATTTAGACCGTTAAAAAAAATGATTCTTCCTTAGAGTCAAAATATGCGTCTACAGCTGCTTTGACCTCGTCGTTTGTCGAAAATCTTTGACCTCCCAAGTGCTTTTTTAGGTTAGGGAACAGAAAGAAGTCTGATAGTGCCAGATCAGGTGAATACGGCGGATGCGGTAACAGTTCAAAGCCACAGTTGTGAATTCCAGCCATTGACTGTACTGACGTGTGAACACGGGCGTTATCTTGATGAAACAGGACTTTTCTTCTGAGCATTCCTCGACGTTTTTCTTTTATTTCCTCTCGTAAACGACGTAGTAAGGTGCAGTAGTAATCAGAGTTTATAGTCTGACCCCTTTCAAGATAATCAATCATAATCACACCTTTCGAGTCTCAGAATACTGAAGCCATCACCTTATTTGCCGACAAAATCGACTTAGCCTTTTTAGGGGGTGGTGAACCAGGTCTTCTCCACTGTTTTGATTGTTGTTTTGTTTCCGGTGTACAGTAATGAACCCATGTTTTGTCCATAGTAACAAAACGATTCAAAAAATCATCTGCATCGGCTTCAAATAACTCCAAACAGTCGCGTGAAATAGTCAAACGCGTCCTTTTGTTCAACTGAAAGCAGTCGCGGAACCCACCTCGCAGACACCTTGTGGAAACCCAACTCGTTGACAATGATGTTTTGAGTTCGTTCATAAGAGATGCCTATAATCTCGGTTATCTCTCTAATTTTTAATCTGCGGTCTCCCATTATTAAATCAAGTACTTTTTTAATATTTTCGTCAGTAGTTGACGTCGAAGGCCTTCCAGAGTGGGGTTCATCTTTCACACTCTCTCTACCACGCTTAAATTCTGCTATCCATTTTTTGACGGATGAATATGACAGAGCATAATCGCCTAATGTACTGACCATGTCATCATGGATGGCTTTTGATGATAGCCCCTTCTTATGGAGGTACTTAATGACGGCACGCTGCTCGATTTGCTCCATTCGCGGAAATTATGACCGATTACTTTGTTAATAAATTTATAAAATCTCATCTAATTATCGCACACGTTTCGAACTTCACACAATGAACTAGTCTGAACTGAACTAAATAATGTGGGTAGATTTGATTTTTAGAATTGAATGGATCTGCCGAGTACTTTTCAATCCACCTAGTATCATAAGCGACGGTGAGCAGCTTTCTTCTTTTACTCTTCTGTACTAAAGTTATTCTTTTGTAAATTTTAAAAGGAACCCATTTATAGGTTTTATTATTTTTATCTGAAAAAAAAAAACTACAAAAGAAGTCATTTAAACTTATTTGAAAGGAAATCGGGAAATGCACTTTAACTTCAAACGAACCTGTAGGCTTAATAAGTTAGAGAGAGTAATGTCCTTCGGAACTAAGAGAAAGTTTTGACTAAAGACGAACTTTTGTATTAAAGGTGAAATTTCGTATAGCTTTTTGGTGTATATAAGATATGACAGTTTTTAGTAATCAAAAGATATTATAATTATGTTATACATTTACAGTCACGCCTTTTTTCCATATAAGGGGTAAGGAGAGGGCACACATGTAGCCCACTTTTGGATCCCGCGGGACACGAGACGTGTCGGGTGGCGAACAACGTTGCCGCCAATTTGGTAGCAGTTAAAAAAATCTTGCTCCCCATTGCATTATATTTATGCGAGATTTATATTTTAAGTTGTAAGAAATATTTTTTTAGTAGAATATAGTTACAGATGTAGTTTTTTGTAAACATAATTTGGCGAGCTTGTTACTACACGAATTGCCTTTGTAATAATGTTCCACAGATGTTTATTCGATTATAATGATAATGTCATTATAATTTAATGATATTTGAGGTCGAAAAGCTCCGATTAAACCAGTAGTTTTGGAGAAAAACTGCTTCCTAACATTTAGGTTAGACAGATCAAATGAAATATAATCTGAAAAGTAGTTTTTAGAAAAATTATTGTACAATCATATGAACTGCTCAATCATTTAATAACTCGAACCACACTTACATTATTGTGCTACAAATAATTCATTCCATAATAAACTACAACTGTAAAAACTGTTAAGCCGCGTTTTCGTGCTGCTTACGTATACTCTACGACGCCTAGCCTTTCTACCTAACCAGTTTCTTTTTTTAGAACTGATGATCACTGTTAGCCCGGAGGCTTTCACAGCTTCGCCGGATTGAAAGGTGGCCGAGCACTGAGTGAGCTTAGCCGAGACCTTTATTTATGAATGACTGGCGCAAGGGCCCCCGAGGGGGCCTCGGCTCGGTCAGTTACTATAGTTAATAGAATCAGGCGTTACTTTGCTGAAATCCATTACAGTAAAGGAGAGAAAGTTCATTTGCTAAGATCCGCATGCAAAATGTAAAATGGTGTGTATTACCTAGTTTTGAAGAGCACCGCCCGCCCTGCTTCAACAGCGTGCACAAGAAAACCAATACCGCCACCGGGAGCCGCCACCAGATACCCTCCACCACTACAACACTACCACTAGGCAATACGCACCACTAAAGTCGAGAACACGACACGTATTTCACCTCAAAACGAGGCATTATCAAGTGATATTGACTCTACGACTGTCAACAAGTGGTAGAGTGGCAACTTTCTCTCCTTTACTTTATCGGTCAGTTACATCAATCGGGAGGGAACCAAGCCAGTTTCCGAATCGCTAAATATGATCTAATCCGTGGTACATTATATAAACTGACCGCAACACAGAAACGTTTGCACGCTACTACTCACAGCGGAACATTAGCCCTGGGTTATCACCTACCTAAACGAATTTCTGCATAGAAATCCTACCACCAGTAAGACAAACATTAAATAAAACTCAAAATTTTAGTTTGATTGGATGCTTTATTATGCTTTAAAAAAATAAGGTAGGAAGTGAAGAGACGAGAAACTTGTTCACCTGATCGTATGTGCAGCGTCTACCCATAACAGTTGCTGAGTCACTCAGAATCCCACACTGCGCTCATCACCCTGAGGAATAAGTTCCTAGGTCTCATATGCCCAGTAATTACACTACCTATTAGCCCTTCAAACCAAAACACAACAATGTTTGCACATTACTGCTTCACGGCAGAATACCTAGGACTACCTAGACCTATTTAGAAGGATTTCTGCGTATGAATCCCACCTGTAACTAACTAAGCTTATATACATAATGTAGTAAAATAAGGATAATCAAACCACAACCATTTTTCAATTATATTACAAAAATTATACACAATGAGGAATAATACATTATTAGATCATCTGTATGCAATGATTGCCAATCTAGCTAGTAATCCGTCGTGGGAAATTACGTCCAGTCTGTAGGGAATTCAGTATTGTTATTAATGTTATTTGATTACGACCACGAACTGGCGGTCGAGTGGCTTAGTGGTCAGTGTACTTGATTGTTATGCCGCGATTTGATTGGATTTGAATCCCAGCCGGAGCCATCGATTGTTGAAAAAAATACAAATTGTTGGTTTCTGGTTTTGTTTGTGTTTGTGATTGAGCCAAGATCGTAGCAAGTGGAAATATGTGGTCTCTGCCTACTCTTATGGGAAAGAAGTGTAACTCTATGTATAATCAATAATCTATGAGCCCGTGTCTTTGACAGTGTACCCTAACCTACCTCAAATCTTATCGCACAAGTGTTTTATCGGACAAGGGCAGGTTGGGACGACCGAGTGCGTCTGAGTTTTACGCGCGCGTTACCCTTGTTGCACTATAATACTCTTGCGCAGTTGACTCTGCGACAGTGTTCATACACTGCCACAGACATATAAGATTAATACTAACCTTGTACTATAAGTATTAGCGTATCATTACTGGGAAATCATATGTTGGTGGAAATCAACTCATCGGAGCAATGGCATATAACAGAATTAAACGTGACATAACTTTTATCCTGAAATCCTAAAAACTACTGTCTTCAAACGAATGAATAAAAAAGGTACTAAACATGAATTAAATAATGACAACAAACCCATGGAGGTCGTGGCTGCATTTAATAAGAAATCGCTCTACACTGCGTGTTGTCCCCAACGGTTAGCGGTTCTACAGATGCAGGTGACTCAGGACCGTGATTTGTAGTAGTCTTTTGGGGCTATGAAAAGCAGTCAATAATAATGATGAGGACGTAAATCACAAAAAAATATTACATAATCTTGACTACTACCACTGGGCATATGAGACTTAAGAACTGATTTCTCCGGGTGTCAGGCGCAGTGTGGTGTCACACAGAAATTTTCTGGGTGACACAGCATATGTTATGGGCAAACGTTGCACTTCCCACAAGGTGAACATTTTTCTCGTTTCGTCAATTAATCAACAAACTAATAGACGATAGCTTACTAACATAACTGAAATTGACGTCACTACTAAGAGGGAACAATCATTGTATCAGGTATCCGGCTACTTCACATATGATATGCAGACACATTTTAGATAAGGCATCATATTCTGGGGTAATGGCAGTGAGAGGGAAAATGTATTGAATCACTAAAAGGAACGTAAATGCTATGTACGTGCAAAAAAAGATCAAACCAGTCTTTAAAAAATATAAAATATTTATACTGCTATCATTATACTATGTATATGAAAATGCAATGGTTATAAAAATAAATCATTACTTCTTCGAATCACTGCAATAATTTAACAATTCACACGATACAATAATAAAAGCAAGCGAAAAAATGTAACATATGAATCTTCTATTTGTATAAACTGAGAGTGTTTGCGGTGTAATGCGGGCATCGTGCAAATATTACATAAAGTTTACTAATAGTTTGCGTGTTCCAAAAACCTTACGAGATTCCAGTATGGATTGCCTTTTGTTCAGCGATTATTCTGTAGTAAATAAGAATGTTTAAGGGTCTATGACACTGAATCTGACCCTTTTCGTAAACTTTCACACACGCGTTACATCCGATTTCCGAAGTTATGTTTTGTGCTAATATTAAGCTTTATAACATAATATAGGTACCACAATAAATTTATCGACTCGACGGTAATAAAAAGAGATGTTTGGCATGAATAATAATAATAATAATAATAATAGAAGTTTATTTGTCGAAAATCAGGCTTGCAAAAAATTTAATTTTCGAAAATACCTCGAAAAGCGCACAGTGGTGGAATACCAACCAATGCGATGTGAATGAAATTTAGTGCTTGGACGCGATTTACGATGCTGAAACTCAGCGGCTGGTATGATTCCGAACAATTTCTCGGAACACTCCCCAAAGTACATATGATTGAAAACGCAAAGAGACGCAACGTCTCTTCGCAAGGCCAGTGGATCAAGCAGATCGGAAAGAACCTGTTCGTCGACGATTCGAGCCGCTCTTCGCTGGATGCAGTCAAATGGAAGGAACTGGCACCTTCTCAAAGAAGAACCGGTAAGAAACTCTGGAGTCTTTCTTTTTTCAATACCATATTACATAATGTCATTTAAAGATTACAAAAAAAAATAACATCATACATCAAGTAGCCAGGGGGTTTGCTAGTGCGTTGTGAGTTATTTCCACACATCTTTGTCCTCTATGTAATGATCTATTTTATAACACGCTTTATCTTATTATGACTTTTTGATAAGTTTTTTAAAATCCATGTCCGATTTTTGTGTTACACTTTTACGAAGTGCTCCCCACTGTGCACTGTAACTTGGAATCAGTAGTGATTCCAAGAAATACAGTTTAATTTTCCAACGTATGATTAGAATTGTGTAAATTAATAATTATATTATGCGCCGACTTTGACATTTTAAAGTGAAAACATTTTGTTTTGCCTGCATTTAAAACTAAATTGTTTGCCGCAAACCATTTCGAAACAATATCAAGAGTTTCATTGGGCTGTTCCAGCCTTTGGTCATTTCTGTTAACTTTAAACTACATCATTTTTGTTTAAAGTTAACAGAAATGACTAAACATCATCGGCAAACAGAACTATCTCAGACATTTTTTGTACCAAAAATGGTAGATTATTAAAATAAGCTAAGAACGGAAACGGACCAAGGATCGATCCCTGAGGAACACCCATTTTTTGGCCACTTTATGAGTGCTATTTATAAGGTAGGAAGATAAAAGATCCAGTGAGGCTTCGCGAAAGCCGTAGTATTTAAGTTTACATATTAAATTTTTATGCTCCACGCAGTCAAATGCCTTTGAGAGATCACAAAACACACCGACTGTGTCATGAAAATCTTCCCTGGCTTGTAGAACATGTGAGGCTACTTTAACACCGGCAATAGTCGTTAACCTACCTTTTGTAAAGCCATTATTGTAAGCATTTAAAATTTTATATTCACTGAATTTTATATTTATTAAAATAAATGACCATTTTATCTAGCATGTTTTTTTCAAATATTTTACAAAAAGCTGGCAACACAGTAATAGGACGGTAACTGAATAAATTTCTCTGCTCCCCATTTAAAAACTGGTACAACTTTACAATGTCTCATCAGTTCAGGGAAGACACCACACAGAGACTAAAAATCATCGCCAATATTGGAGCTATATCGATAATAATTATATCAATTGCCCAGATCGAGAGCCCTCAGAGATCTTCCGTTTTTTTTTTATTTAATTTGCTAAATGCTTTTCCGACATCTGTAGGGCTAATGTGATTAAAACGAAAGTTGGGAATGTCAATATTTACATGTTCCCTTAGATATGACTCTGAAACTACAGCACTTGACTGCGAATGTTTAGCTTCCCATCGAGCGATCGATATACGAATAAATTTTGGGGCAATAATGGGTCTCAGCGACAGCTCAAGTACTAGAGAATTTATAATTTTTTTTTACTCAAACTCAATTTAAAAGATATAGATTTATTTTGCAATTCAACATTTCAAGTTTTTCATTTCCTAGAAGAGTCTTATAACACTTTTACAAAAATAAGTAAACCTAAGCAATTAGGACAACACTAACAACTCTTAACCAAATTTAAAACTGACGTTTAAGGATTCCTTCAACGTTTACTTTTAATGTCTTTCATTGCTAAACTTGATAAGTATTTTCCTATTAAACTTCTCCGTTAAGTCCTTCGATCTTATGTTAAAGAAGTGAATTCGACAGGGATCGTTAAACGTAATTTTATTAGTTCTGTAAACAGCTACCGAATTTTATCGTCGACTCTACAATAGCTCCCTGTTCTAAAAGTTATTCTACAACATCACCACCGATAAATAGAATAAAATATTCATTTATGTTAGCCGTTTTAGACTCTATATTAAGATGAATTAATCCAAAGAGTCAACAACTTCAGGTCACAGCTTGTATACGGTATCTAAGTCGATTGTTCTGGTTTCATATATTTTTATCTGAAGCATTTTTTTATATTTTTATTTATACTTTATATAGTTTGCTCATTTCAACACTTTCTAGTTCATAACCACAATTCGTTTATCACATCAAATAAAAAGTCAAAAAGAAGTTAAAAAAATAATTAAAAAAAAAACATATAACATTAACAAAAACGAGATGGCGTGATAAACGGGACCATTGTAATGCGTCCGGACTATATGTTTCTATATCCTAATAATATTGGTTTTCGAATCCACGACACAATAATCAGAAACATTGACTAGGTGATTCATCATCATGACTTCAGCCACTTTTATTTCACAAGTATGTTCAACACATGGACCCTTCCAATAGATTGCCACAAAACACGGTCCTGAGCCATATGCAACTCGAGAACCTTTCCAGCTGATTGACGTTATTTTATTATTTTATATTCCAGTATTTATCAGGTTTGTTCTATTGTACTTTTACCTCTTAGTAAAAAATAAAAGTACATTTACAGATACTTCATTTCTTTTCATGATAAAAAGGAAAATAATAACAGTCATTTTCAAAATGTATTATAGTAAAAGTTTCAGATTGATTATGTTTGTTGACGAAGGTTTACTTAAGCCGTATAAAAATCGTAACCAACAATTGTTACATATTCTCATAAAAATATGTTTTCACGCAGCACCATTTTATTTAATCTGCTACCGCCTGCGGACTAAAATGACATAAGTATCTTTAAGAAAAGAGCTGGCACCGCACCAATTCCTCTGATATTGCGGATGTTCACGGGCGTCGGTGATCACTTACCGTCAGGTGAGCCGCTTGCCCATTTGCTTATTTCTATAAAATATATCTATATACGAAAGTGCGTTACTGGTGGTAGGATTCCTATGCAGGAGCCCGTCTAGGTAGGTAGCACCCCAGGGCCATTTATTCTGCCGTGAAGCAGTAGTGTTTTCAAACATTAGTGTGTTTCGGTTTGAAGGGCACTGAGAGCTAGCGTAATCACTGGGCATATGAGACTTAAGAACTGATGTCTCAGGGTGACGGGCGTAGTGTTGTGCCACACAGATGTTCTGGGTGACGCAGCATTTGTTATGGGCAAACGTTGCACTTACCATCAGGTGAACGTTTAGCTCGTCTCGTCACATTTTAGAATAAAAAAAAACCACAGTGGTTGGTAATTTCTAAAACTGAATTGTTTTTACAGATTAAGTACGTGGTAGCGGTGTCCTTCACTGTAGTCCGCATTAGAAAGCTCAAAGTCGCTCAGCGAGCTATAGGAAGAACTATGATCGGTGTTTCTCTGAGAAATAGAATCCGTAACGATTATATCCGCAGCAGAACTGGTGTAACCAACTTAACCCTAAAAATCAAGCTGAACTTGTAATGTTCCTTCTTCTTCTTGGGGTGCCATCTCTTACCGGAGGTCAGCTATCATTAGAGCTATTTTTACTTTAGAGACAGCTGCTCAAAACCAACAACAAAAACGGTTGAACCATGTCCGGAGATTCTTAAGCCAAGAAGTACGCCTTCCGGGTGGTCTTTTCTCTTGAATTTTCCCTGCATGATAAGTTGGAGTAAGTCGTATTTGTCATAGCGCATTATGTGTCCAAGGTACTGTAATTTGCGTTTCTTTACAGTTTTCAAGACCTCTTTTTCTTTGTATACCATTTGCAACACTCTTGGGTTTGATATTCTATCCGTCCACGATATTTTCAAAATCCTTCTGTACACCCACATCTCAAAGACTTCCAGACGGTTGCTCATATTTTGGGTTAAGGTCCATGACTCAACATCGTACAAAAGAACCGAAAACACGTAGCACCGTGCCAAACGCACCCTGGTAATGTTCCGGTAAGATTTATTCGTTGAAGTATATCCGTTGGAGAAGAAAGGTTCTCGAGTGGCAACTTCGTACCGGCAAACGTAGTGTGGGATGATCCTCTTCTGCTCTATTTAAGATTGATAACATCTGCTCAATCACGGCATGCTCGGACTCCAAGCCTGTGAATGCTGGTTTTCCACATGGCAGCGTGCTTTCCAACTCTGTATCTTCTGCATATCAATGACATGTTACAAATTAGTAGTATTCATTGGCAGATTGCAGATGATTGCAGATGACAGTACTGGTGATGCCTTATACACCGGCAGTGCCAATATTTCTCGGGAACACGTCGACGAGTACCGGAACAAAATTGTCTCTGCTTTGTTGTATTGCTTTCATAATACTCCTCTCACCGCCTCAGTTAGTAACGGTGATCATTTACCATCAGGTGAACCGCTAGTTCGTTAGACCCCTCTTCTATAAAAAAAAATCTTAATTGCTGCAAAAACTCGACTCGCGGGAAAAGGAGACCGAGGCACGTCCTCGAGGACCCTGACAACGCGACCACTGAGACACTAGCGCTCTACTCAACACTACACACACAAACACACACAACACAATCATGATTATACAACCCCCGCCGTCGGCGAGGGCGTATTACACAAACTTATTCGCGATACTGCCCCATCTCAGGCCGGTTCTCCCCAAGCAATAGTATCATAAACAGAAACGTCGCTGGAATTTCTTGCGCCATTTCTTGTCTAGAATGACGGTCCAAGCCGAGGTCTCGGGGCCAGTCATCGATAAATAAATATTTGGCTAAGCGCCCTCAGTACTCCACCTTTCAATCCCGCGAAGCTGTAAAAGCCTTCGGGCTAATAGTGTCCATCAGTCATAAAAAAAACTTCTTGATTATCTCCTGACCTTACTGTCACTACATTTTACTCTTCTAACTTGTAATAATATCATCGCGACCTGTATGGATTTTCTTTGCATCTACTTCTGATATGACACCATCCAAAACAAGTTTATGAGATTCTTACATGACTCACGTCATTTTTTTGGTTATAATAGTCGTTGTCATAAGTTGACAAATATTGAATAATTTTAATTCGCCAACATCATGTGACGTTATTATCATGAGTAAATTTGTGGTTGCTGTAATAACGTGATAATATGTTAATTATCATAACACTACCAGATAAAATTGATAACAAACGATGCAATTATGAGCTAATTTATTTGTGTTCTGTATAACTTAATTATTAATGAATGTAATGTATAATGATTTCTTATATTTACGCGAACACTACTCATTTAAATGAAACTAATTTTACGGATTTTATCGGGTTTAATTTTTAGTATTTATAACCCGACGTTTCGAGTGCTTTACAGCACCCATGGTCACGGGGGGCTCTTTCTGCGTAGATCGGACCAAAAATAATAATTAAAAGCTGAAGGTACCCCAGGTTAACTATGACATAACAGGACATCTGTCACCTCAGTCCCCCCGTGACCATGGGTGCTGTAAAGCACTCGAAACGTCGGGTTATAAATAGTAAATTAATTAAACGCGATAAAATCCGTAAAATTAGTTTCATTTAAATAAATGTAATGTAATCATAATATTTTAGAAATTTAACCTTTAACTTGTATCAAATTTATATTATTTCTTAGATGCTTTCCGTAATAAATCTTACTACAACTATTGAATCCGATAGTTTTGAATATGATTATGTACGTAGATAACATAGTAAAGACATTTTCATATATATTTAATACCAATTGTTGTTATTGGACCATAACATCTGCTCAATCACTTGACACATTGACCTTACTTATCTTACCTCTAATGAAACAGTTCAAAGATATAATAAGAGGATGGATTGAATTCAGTGCCAAAGACTCATAAAGCGTCTCATGATATAGTAGTAGTAAAAACTGATTTACCGCTAAGTCATGAAACCGTCTGTTGTAAGAAAAATTATCCTAATATGTTGGAAATGCTTATGATTCCAGACTGCTTCAGTTGTGGTAAATGAACGTAAAAATGACAATTTAAAAATTTTAGTATTAAAACAGAAATCAGATCTATATTTAAAAAAATACTATCACTTTTACTATTGCTTTAAAGTTTTCACTTATTTTTCTTTAGATTTTGGACAATTCTAGCATATTGAAAATTTATTATGAAACACGAGTAACTCACTTAACTTCATTATTTTTATCCTCACGGGATAAGAAATAGTGAATTACTAATTTGGCTTGCTTAGAAGCTCAGACGCTTAGCCAATTCGCCTGTTAAGTAGAACAAATACACTGGCAATAGTGATTCAATGGATGCACAAAAAGTTTTCGAAACCAATGAAAAAAGATGTAATGTGAGTCTGGCGATGTAATTTGTATCAGTTAACAAAGAATTTTCTGTCCAAATGTAAAAAAATAGGGTTATTTTTTTAAAATACAGTTTCGTCACTTTTCCTAAAGGTAGTCATAAAGATTAAATATTCTTTTTTTTATTGGATAGAGTGACGAAACGAGCAAAACGTTCACCTGATGTAAAGTGAAACGTCTTCCCATAACAAATCCTATGTAACCCGAACATTTCTGTGTGAGAAAACCCTGCGCCCGTCACCCTGAGACATCTGTTCTCAAGTCTCATATGCCCAGTGATTACGCTAGCCTACAGTGCCCTTCCAACCGAAACACAGTAATGTAGAGACAACAGTACCTCCGTAGACTCGTGAAGTCGTCAAATCCTGTCAGTCGCAGTCATTGAATTCTCGCATCGGCTTCTTTCTCCAAATTTGATTCTAAAGTCTAGTCGGATTGTCATATACCGTCCTTAAGTTTTACTTTTAGGACAAGAAATGACAAGAAAATGAACAATTTGTGCCCTGCAGTGGGACGCTTATATTAATAGTTATCGTATCAGTACACAGAAAAGATGGAAGATTACGAATATGTTACGTTATTAAATTACTCTTTACAATCATACTGAGTGTCAAAATATTCCGGAAGCGAACTTGGATGTTCAACTTTTTCCCGTCTTCAGTTCGGATGCAAAAGTAAAGACGACTCTGTACTTACTCATTCATATAATTTGCAAATAGCGACGAGAAATTTGTTTTAAATAATTACACAAATCCAAAATCACTTTAAAATATTATGAAAAAACTGCAAATCTTAAGTAAATGTATTCTCAATTCATTTTATAAAACTTCGGCTTCGCACGGATGAAATTCACTAATGAAGAAAATGAGAAATGTGGTTAGAAAACATATATTAAGTATATTGTTAATATAACCAGGCGTTACTTTGCGGTAATCCATTATAATAAAAAATTAAAGATCCGCATGCAAAATTTAAAACGGTGTGTGTTACCTAGTTTTTGAAGAGTACCGCCCGCTCTCCCTCAATAGCGTGCATAAGCAAACTAATACTGCCACGTTCATACGATCCGCTACCAGATACTTTCTACCACTACAACACTACCACTAGGCAATACACGCCACAAAAGTCGGAGAACACGACAGGTGTTTGTCTCTACGACAGTCAACCGATCTTAGCACCCCTTTCTCTATCTTTGTCTACATCTTCTATCACACAGCAACGTTCTCTTATCACGGTGTTCCTCACTTTGTCCATCAGTCACTCCGATATCCGCAAATGCGAACGTTAGGTCTGTAGTTGTACAATAGGATGTTATCGCTTTTCTTGAAGAACAAGACTACCACGCTTCCAGCGTAGAGCTGCTGTTGATGATGGAATAAAATAGCTGACATGAAGTTTTTCGTTTTATTTTACTTTATTCTGTTGTATATATTGTAAAAAAACACACACATATTTTCGCTAAAGTCAATAGTGAAGTTTAACATAAAAAAAAGTTTTTCTCAATCCATGAATGTACAGAAAACAAGAAGAAGTTCGAATTAGCAATTACGTGTATAATGAAACATGCAGATATTTAAAAACTGTTTTTATTATTAATGAATTCATCAGGCCGTGTGGTGGCGGCTCGATAAAAGAATACTACCACTCCTTCTCATAAAATGGATCTCGTAAAAGGCGAGTAAGGAATTAAACTGGACTGTGCACCCAACAGCGCGTGGTGGCGATGGGCTCACCACCTATCACACCAAGTGCATTATAATTGTTTTGGTGAAACGTGGATTGTAGCATTCATCTGTTTTTGAAGTGAGTGCCCAGTCTCTGACTACCCCTTATGGGAATACAGTCGTGATCTTATGCATGCATGAATTCATCAACATTAACATCTATTCAATCCAATACAAAATATATACCTTTCTCAAGTTGGAGAGATTTGATGTAATCGCCCGATAAGTAAGTGGGTTGTCGATCGAAGTACCCGACATCTCGCACCTTAAGCTTGTTGTTGACCGTCACCTGGTAAAGATAATGTTTATTTGGCGGGAGCCAAGAATAAGTTTCTGCCATTTTCTTTGGTCGCATTTTAGAACAGCAAAGGAATGAGATAACGTGAAAGATTATTTTATGGCAATTTAAATACCATACATGATAGGTACGTATCACCGCAGTGCCAGCTATGCTGTCGTCGAGCAGTAGTGTGCAAACATTACTGATTCCGTCTGAAGGGCACTCACAGCACACGTATCATCAGGTGAACGATTTGCTCGTCTTGGTACTTCCTTCCTATAAAAACGTCTACCGGTAACATATAAAAGGAACATAATTTAGTAACAGTATAATAATAATATATAAGATCCTTCACTTCCTTATTACACTCGTCACTTTAAGGACTAATACAGTTAATTAAGATGAAGGATAGTTTAATTTTTTACGAGAGCGCTACTACTTACGAACGCTACTTTTAGCGATCATATAGATTTACGCCTAAGTAACATTTTACAATAGGTATTTATATAGGCCCTTAACGCTTCCTCTCTCTTGGCAAATTTATGTCTACGGCGACAACATTCAAATGAGCTATGCCTGACTAATACCAGTTGGATTACGAAATATGGCAACATTTAGAGGAGAAAGCCTGCGCTAAACCTCACCAGAATTTGGAGACTTTTAAAGAATCCCTAATTAAAGCTATGACTGTTAGAGACATGAACTTTGTGCGTGTTGCGGTCGACTATTGGCCACGGAGATTGAGGGGCTGTATTCAAAATCTAATCGTAGGAGGGCATTTCTAGTTCACACGAAAAAAATATCCGTCACTAGTCCTTACCTACCCGCGCCTGAAGTGACGCTCATGCGATGAGGCTAGGATGCAGTATCGCAGACCAGAGGACACTCACAATATAAACAGACCCGCAATAGAACCACCAACTTGTGCACAGATATTGTCAACGAGTATGATCCCAACCCAATAGCAACGGCGTAGACTAGACCAATTGGTCGTATTAGAGCACACATCCAGTCACGCCTTTTTTCCACGAGGCAGAAGCCACAAACGTAGCCCACTCTTCACACCCCCAGAACGAGACGTGACGGGTGGCGAACCACGTCACCGTGTTCTGGGTGACACGGCATTTGTTATGAGCAGACGTTGCACTTACCGTTTTGCTCGTCTCTTCACTTTATCCGATAAAAAAATATAGCTTATTCTTCTTATTTTTTTTATTACCACTTGACTGGTTTGACAACGTAATATATGTATGTAACAAAAATTCTGAAAAATAAATAGATTAAAAACGTACCTTAGTTAGCCACCAATTCATTATAAGTGCGTTAATTTATTAGCTACTTGTTTTCATAGGTAGTTGCTGCGGTTCTGTTCTACAAACTTTAGAATAACTTAGTACGCATATAAATAAACCCATTCCTTTGTATTCGGTTACAGTAAAATCTCGTGTCACCTCCGTCTTTTGTCAAAGCTGACGGAGGTCTAACAAGCAATTTACAGCGGATAGGAAGTTTCGCAATAAATTACTACTACGAGAATTTCAACAGCAAATACCTTATTTGAATTGTTTTATTTAACGAATCAAACCCGTGTATACATTTATTTATTAATTTGAAAATAATGTACTAGTAGTTTAACTGGTGGTACGATTCCTATGCCGAAATCCGTCTAGTTAGGTCACAGCGCAGGGTCAGTTATTCTGCCGTGAAGCTGTAGTGTGCAAACATTACTTTGTTTCGGTCTGAAGGGCAGTGATACTAGTTTCATCGGACGGTCATTAGATGACTTAAAATCATTTTGAGATATTCTAAATCGCGCAAGCACGCAACGAACGCGACAGTCCGAATTTCGAGGTTTTTGTAGGATTATTATTTACGTATTTTTGTTTGGGTCAAACCAAACCTGGCACGCGGGCCCTTGGCCCGTGAGCACAGTATACGATGAAGCTGTAAAAGCCAAAATGGTTAACAGCAATTACATCACCGAAATTATATATAAAACTAGTGTAATTACTGGGCATATGAGACTTAAGAACAGAAGTCTCAGGGTGATGAAAGCTCTGCACACAGAACATTTCTCTGGGTGACACAACATTTGTTATGGGAAGACGCTTGCACTTACCATCAGGTAAATGTTTTGCTCGTCTCGTCACTTTCCTCCTATAAAAAATTGTTGATTTCAATGGCCAGTCCTGACCAACTTTGCATTCTATATTCTATAACGTTATGCTTGTTATTTCTCCAATATCCAAATTATAAATTACTGGTGGTAGGATTTCTGCAAGTAATTCGTCTAGGTAGGTACCACCGAAGGGCCAGTTATTCTGCCGTGAAGCAGTAGTGTGCAAACATTACTGTGTTTCGGTCTGAAGGGCACTGAGAGCTAGTGTTATTACTGGGCCTGATGAGACTGATGTCTCAGAGTGTCGAGCGCAGTAGTGTGGGCTACGCTGAAACGTTTCGGTGTACACAGCATGTGTTACGGGCAGACGTTGTACTTTTTGCTTGTCTCGTCACTTTCTCCAATAAAAACAAATAAAATTTATACAGCATTTTGCGAAGCAGCGCCTAGCTGCAGCTAAATACTGTTTCTGAGTTCTACGCCTGCGGGTCAATTTGAACCAAAACTTAAGTTGTTGGTTTTCGGGTCTGATTGTGTTCTTGTACTTTTCCAAAAAAGTAAGAGGAGGCATATTAATCGATCATAGTACCAAAGGCATCGCACCTTAGAGGCTGCTACCTGCCACAGCTCTAAATATTTACGGTGTGGTATTTTTCTAAATGCCTATTCCTCCACCTGTTTGAAGCCAGGCATTTCCTTGAACAGATGTTCTTGCATTAGGATAAGTGTGGCAAACTACCTTTTTTGGTGGTAGGATTCCTATGCAGGATTCCGTTATATTCCGATAGGAATCCCGCCATCAGTACAAATACTTACTCGTTGTAAATTATCTCCCATTTTTTGCTGTATTACATTTGTGTATACATATATGGTAGGTTATGGTAGGATTCCTATGCAGGAATCCGTCTAGGTAGGTACCACCCCAGGGTCAGTTATTCTGCCGTAAAGCAGTAATGAAACGAGCAAAACGTTCACCTGATGGTAAGTGCAACGTCTGCCCATAACAAATGCTGTGCTACCCAGAAAATTTCTGTGTGACACTACACTGTGCGCATCACCCTGAGACATAGGTTCTTAAGTCTCATATGCCCAGTGATTACACTAGCTCACAGTGCCCTTCAAACCGAAACACAGTAATGTTTGCACACTACTGCTTCACGGTAGAATAACTGGCCCTGGGGTGGTACCTACCTAGACGGACTCCTGCATAGGAATCCTACCACCAGTAACGGATAAACGGAGACCCAAGTAATGAGAAGAGGCAGAAAACATTTGCGCAATGCGTACCATTTGAACTCAAATCGAAAGTTGAAACTGTTATATCCGTCTGTCGAGTGTGGTGGTAATGGAAAACCCCGCCTGCTTGGACGAGGCCTACGTCTATAATCCGGCAAGTTCGTGCGACCGTCCCGTAGGACGACAGACGGTGGCGAAGGCAATGCGACGACTCTCGTTGTAAGAGAGGTTGGGTAGTTTAGCGGGGAAGGGATTCACGTGTAACCACGCTTTACCTGGGTAGCCGGGCACTTTACCTGTTTACCTTACCTCCCACAACGTCTGTCGCCCCGCAGGATGGTCTCGCATGAACTTGCCAGACTATAACAATGGACTTTAACGGGTCGATGTAGAATTAAGAACTGTCTAATATAATTAATACTCCTTCTGGATAACGCTAATATGCTCCAAACTAAATTCTTATATTAACGATGTTGCGGTTTGCAAGATAAAGCAATATTAAATCAGTTGACGATCAACTAACAACAGATCTATGAATAACTTTAATATGATTGTATTATTACGAACGTGTTGTTTCCTACGATTAGCGTAGGAAACAATAATCTGGTTTTAAAAATTCTTACTGATTTTGACATCACATTTATAGAGAGAAAGTTCTAAGCTGTTACTTCATGCTATGATCTTAAGGAGCCGCACGCTGGGAACCGAGATGGGCCGAACTGGGAATGCACATGTCAGCGAGCTACCATGTTGTACGGCGCAGTCACAATTACAGTGTAGCATACGTTATGAGTTTAATACATAAAAGTAGAATATAAATTGATTTTCCAAGATATAACCAAAACTAAAATTTCACGCATTTTAAACAAAGCAGGAGTGCTATGAAAAGAATTACGTGGAAATTAAATTGCAAGTAAGGCTCGGAATAAAATCTGGGATTTCATTTCCGTTTGTAAGGTTGGCTGATACTTAAGTAAAAGTAATTTATCTAAGTCAAAATGCTATTTTTTATTATAAATGTGACTTTTTAACTACGTCTCTTTGTTTCATGATGAATATTAGCTCGTAATAAAGGCTTATTTATTTATATCAGTAATTCAAAAAAAAATTATGAGTTAAATCATTTAGTTAAGTTTATAAAAGAAGAAGTATGCTAAAACAACATTTAAAAAAGTGAAATAGGAGAAAAAATATTTTTTTAGTGAAAATGGGCAATTCGACTAAAATGGGTGTTCATTTTAAAAAAAACTATTTAATAGGTAATCTGAGCTACGAACGGCCCTGACTTACATATTATACAACACATATTTATTATGTGTATATCAAAATTTAACATTACGATTTGAGTCTGTTTTAATGCCCCGCTGAACATAGGTCTTGCCACACGATTCTCGCTTGAGATAATTAAGATAACTATTAAATTTAACTAGTTAACCGGTGCGAATATTTCACAGGGTAGCTTGATAATGAAGATATGGCGCCATATATATTATTTAAAGAATGTAAACAACTACATTCGACGGCTGTAGTGCATACTAGTTGAACAGATTCTCAACAGATGACGCTTTCTTAACTAATAATGCAATCAATTGTTTTAATGAAAACATTAATTTTAAGACATTTACTTATTTTTCGTCATTAGAAGGAAAAATAATCATTAAAATGGCATATCAAACATTAATTCTGATTCAGTATTAAGGAAGATATTTCATGCCGACGAAAAAACAACTTTGAGAAATAGTATTATAAGTAGATGGATTCTTGCAATAAAACTGAAGTTTTATCCTTTTTAATGACCATGGGTGACTCCCGTGTCCATGGATGCTGTAAAGCGCTTGAAACGGCGGGTTATTAATAGTTACAAACTAAACTGAAAAGTCGGTAAAATCCGTAAAATTAGTTTTATTAAATGTGTTATGTTCGCTTAATAATATGAGAAATCATTAGATAGATTCTTGTAATATTAAATAACAGGGGTTACACATTTAGACGTACTTCCTTTAATAGGTTAAAATACATTTTTTTTAATATAGATGATGAGACGAGGAAGATGCTCGACTGATAATAAGTTTATTTCTATTAGTGGTACGATTCCTATGCCGGATTATTAGGCATATATTCTGCCGTGAAGCAGTATAACTGGCCATGCAGACATTAAAACTATTTTTAAAGGCCTTAATGCTAGATTTTAAAACGAACTTGGAAAAGACGAAAATAGTATCTAACGTCCGTGTTACACCAATACCAGTTTCCGTTGGACACACTACTGCTGCCCACTTCACAGTTAGGTGTTTTTAAGTGTCACGGCTGCAAAAATGGGATAGTTCATATTTTCATCTACTCTTTTTTATGTATCGAGTTTTTTTTTAGTATTTTAGTATTTTCAATTTTGTTTTTATACTAACAACGTTTATCCGTGGAACAAAATCGTTGTCAACAATAGAGGCATATAATTAAATTGAAAAGTAACAAGTATATGCTTAATTAAATTCATTAGTGTTCGAAGGTTTCCGAAATGAAATTACTTAGATACGAAGTGCTTGTAAAAAGTTCTGATGACTAGCTTTGGCGTTCAGCCAAACACTCTGCCCCAGTAGACAAAAACTAAGAGTGTCTTAGTTATACGTGTTTTTCATTAGATTGATATCTTTGGATTATTTGTAGTTGTTCTTTTGTGTTATTGTTTTATCAGTAAAATATCTAATACTTATGACATTAATATTCTGAAAATAAACCCTTGATTCTAAATTGTGTTAAACCCTCTTTATTGTTTTTTATAAATAATTGAATGTAAATAAACATTCAGAATTAAAGGTTTTATGTAAAGTATAGAGTATAGAGCCGTGGTAGCTCAGGGGCTAGGCGCTCGCTATAAATTTCATAATACGCGAGTGGACTGGGTTCGATTCCCGGTGCCAGCACCACTAAAATTGTCAATTGCAATTTTAAGTGCTGAATTACCACGTGCTCGGCGGTGAAGGAAAAAAATCGTGAGGAAACCTGCATTTCTGAGTAATAAAAAAAAATCGAAGACATGTGCAGTCCGCCAACCCGCATTGGAGCAGCGTGGCGGATTCTTCCTAGCTCCAAAACCCTCTCAGAAATTAGAGGAGGCCTGTGCTCAGCAGTGGTACATTTATAGGCTGAAACTTTACTTTACTAACTTTTATGTAAAGTATTGCTTAATAAATATCTAATAGATTAAGGTATGGTCACATAAGGATAGTTTTGGTGGTATATTTCTGCATCGAGTGCGTTTAACAATATAAATTTCACACGAACAAACACTCAAAACCGGAGCAACTACGTGAAAGATATACAAATAGTTTCTTCGTGCGTGCATCGAACCTGCGTCTCGTAGAACAGACTACGAAGGCAATACTCCAGCCGAGCCGAAATAAGTGCAAGGTGCTATTACAAAAATGTCGTAACTAAAAATGTATTTTTTTTTACAGAAAAACTCATAATCTTAAATATATCAGTATATTTAAGATTTCTAACTCGGTAAATTGATTACTTTAAAAAACTGTTTTGGTGATGCTAGAAAATTACACGATTAATAAGCAAAAATTACAACATCTCGGATTATTTTTTTGAATTTCCTCAGTTTTATATTAGTCAGTGCGATATCACTATTATATTAGATACCTAGGTATAATTCATGGTAAAATAGACGGAAGTTTATTACTGCAGAACAGTGCTACTGTTTTAGGACATCGCCTAGTATATTTGAAAAAGTTATTCTCATCATTATCATCATATTTCAGCCTATCACTAGTCACTGCTGCCTCCCCCACAGATTGCCACAAAAGTTTGTTTGCTTACATTTTGGTAGGATTTTGCCATAGTTGCCATGTTGTTGCAGGGTTGGCAACCACAGATTATTTATTCAGATGTTCCAGGATGATGCTGCTGCCCATCTCCTGGTTTTTATTTTCCCTCTGTCGACTTTTACGACACCCACATGGTAAGATGTAGCCCAATACCACTACTAACTACAACATACAACCCTGAACAAATATTCCCGGGGTACAAACTGGAACATTCCTTTGTGCCACGGGCCGGGGTTTGTGTATACGTCAGAGAGGATATATGTTCTCAACGCCTCGGCAGCCTTGAAGGTTACGCATAGACAGCGACGACCACCCACGCGTCTATGGGTGCCTCTATAGGTCCCACAGCGGTAATACCGAAACTGACCGACTCATCGACCACATCCAAATGGCGGCAGATTCCGTGCTACAGCAGATCCCATCCGCAGAGATCGTGGTACTCGGCGACTTCAACGCCCACCACGCCGAATGGCTACGCTCTCGAACCACTGATCATGCGGGGAGATCTGTTTTTGACTTTGCCTTGGCATATGGTCTGACACAACTGGTTACTTCGTCAACGCGGGTTCCAGATGTGGAGGATCATACACCTTCCCTGCTGGATCTTTTGCTGACCTCTCATCCGGACGGCTATGTGGTTTCCGTCGATGCCCCGCTGGGATCTTCGGACCACTGCTTGATCCGGAGTAAAGTGCCTATCATGTGCCCATTGCGGTCGCGATTTGCAGGCTGCCGCCGTGTATGGCACTTCAGGTCAGCGGAATGGGAAGGGATGCGGTCTTTCTTTGCATCCTACCCATGGGGGCAGGTTTGCTTCTCGCTGGATAGTCCCGACGTCGTTGCCAATTCTGTCGCCGATGTGGTACTTCAGGGAATGGAACTCTTTGTTCCATCCTCTGTGGTGCCCATCGGTGGTAGATCTAAGCCTTGGTTTGGTGGCACCTGCAAAATGGCATCTCGCCAAAAGCAGCAGTGTTACCAGGCCTAGGTTAATGCATCGGCGTCTCGGGATTCAAAATCTAGCGATTTTAAGAAGAAGTACAACTCTGCCTCCAGGTCCTTCAAAAGAGTCATTGCTGCGGCAAAGTCTGAGCACATTGGCAGAATTGGTGAGAAACTAGTTCGTCTTCCTTCCGGAATACGTGCGTTCTGGTCCCTCGCCAAGGCTGTTCAAGGGAATTTCTGTCAGCCATCACTACCATCTCTGCACAGGGAGGACAACTCGCTGGCCCATGACGCAAAGGAGAAAGCCGATCTTCTAGGTTCTCTTTTTGCGTCCAACTCGACTCTCGATGACAGAGGGAACTCACCGCCGACCATCCCGTGCAGTGAGTGCTCTATGCCGGTCATCCGGTTTTTTCAGAGCTCAGTGCGCAAAGCACTCCTCTCCCTGGACATCCAAAAGTCGAGTGGGCCCGATGGAATTCCCCCTATTGTGTAGAGGATGTGTGCTCCAGAGTTGACACCGGTCCTTACGCGTCTTTTCCGGTACTCCTACTCTCTAGGCGTCGTCCCGAAGGCATGGAAGACAGCTTTTGTGCACCCGATCCCCAAGAAAGGCGACCGCTCAGATCCGTCCAACTACAGACCGATCGCCATTACCTCCTTGTTCTCCAAAATAATGGAATCCATTATAAACTGCCAGCTCTTGAGGTTCTTAGAGGACCAGTTGATTAGTGACCGCCAGTACGGCTTCCGTCGGGGTCGCTCAGCTGGTGATCTTCTAGTGTACCTCACTCATCGATGGGCGGAGGCAGTAGAGAGCAAGGGGGAGGCCCTGGCAGTTAGTTTGGACATAGCGAAAGCCTTTGATCGGGTCTGGCACAAAGCGCTTCTCTCGAAGCTTCCTTCATATGGGCTTCCCGGGAAATTTTGCAATTGGGTCACTAGTTTTCTCACAGACCGAAGCATCAAGGTCTTAGTTGACGGTGCATGCTCGGAATCCAAGTCTGTGAACGCTGGTGTCCCACAAGGCTGTGTGCTATCGCCAACCCTGTTTCTTATGCATATCAATGATATGTTACAGATTAGTAACATTCATTGCTATGCAGATGACAGTACTGGTGATGCCTTATACACAGGCCGTGCCAATATTTCTCGGGAACACGTCGACGAGCACCGGAACAAACTTGTGTCTGAAGTCGAGATTTTGTTAGACAAAATCTCGGACTGGGGCCGACTAAATTTAGTCGAGTTCAACCCCAAAAAGACACAAGTTTGCGCGTTTACTGCAAAAAAGAAACCCTTCGTCGTATCACCTAATTTCGAGAGCACTCCCCTTGTTGCCTCAACCAGTATCGGAATCCTTGGCGTCGACATATCGAGCAACGTTCAATTTCGCGGTCACTTGGAAGGAAAGGCCAAATTGGCCTCCAAGAAGCTTGGCGTGCTCAGTAAAGCGCGACAGTACTTCATGCCGGCCCACCGCTTGCAACTTTATAAGGCGCAGGTTCGGCCGCACATGGAGTGCTGTTCTCATCTCTGGACGGGGGCACCCCAGTGTCAGCTCCTTCCATTTGACCGCATTCAACGAAGAGCGGCTCGAATTGTCGACGACCATGTCCTATCTGATCGGCTTGATCCCCTGGCTTTGCGAAGAGATGTTGCATCTCTTTGTATTTTTTTACAGGATCTACCATGGGGAGTATTCCGAGGAATTGTTTGGATTAATTCCAGCCGCTGAATTTCACCATCGCACCTTACGCACCTCAAATTCCATCGTCACCACCTTGATGGTTGGCATTCCACCACAGTGCGTTTTTCGCGGAATTTTCTGCCACGTACTTGCACTTTATGGAATGTTCTGCCGTCAGCGGTTTTTCCGGACCGATACGAATTAGGGACCTTCAAGAAAAGAGCCTATTCCTTTCTCAAAGGCCGGCAACGCATCTGCTATTCCTCTGGTATTGTAGGTGTTCATGGGCGGCGGTGATCACTTACCATCAGGTGAGCCGCTTGCTCGTTTGCCTCCTCTAACATAAATAAATAATAAATAAAAAAAAAAGTTAAAGGGTTGTTTGGCACCTGCTCGTTTGCCTCCTATTCTATAAAAAAAAACATTATTTTCAATATAAATAACAAAAAAAATTCATATTTCATTTTTGATTCCTAGAGATGTCAAATGTAGTTAATCTTTCGTCTTGTCTATTATATTCTTTATTCCGATTTAGCTAGAAAAAGAGAACATCTCATACGAATTTCGATAAGTACGAAAAACAAGGTAAGTAAATGTTTTACAGTACCAAAGTTATTTAAACGAAATGTAGATCTAAATAAACTGTTTTAAATTATATTATAACTATATATAGCAGACAACATAATTATTTTACCACCCTTAGGTCTACATAACAACAAGGTCTATTTTCGTTTAAAATATTGATGTGACAGTTAGGTACTCCTGACACCATTGCATGACGTCTGTGACATGGTAATTTACTTGTAGTCCACGTTTATTATATTTTATTTGAAGTTAGAGCTGTTTTGTCATTTCATGCATGTTCATTGACAAAGCACACACTACCGTGTAATCTACTATACCATATAAAATATTGTTTGTAGAGTTTTTTAGCGTTTTTTTCTTATTATTAGAGTCATATACTTAAACTAGCAGATGCTCGCGACTTCGTCTGCGTGAATATAGGTTTTTCAAATATCCCGTGGAAATTATTTAGTTTTCTGGAATAAAAAGTATCCTATGTCCGTCTCCGGGATGCAAGCTACCTCTGCCAAATTTCGTCACGATCGGCTAAGTGGTTGAACCGTGAAAGGTAACAAACAGACAGAGGTCTGTCCCTGAGAATTACTTTCGCATTTATAATATAAAGTAAGGATTAAGAGAAATACTTGGCCGCCATTAATGAAAATAATGATGATCAAAATGTAAATTAAAGCCGCGGGGATAATACTTAATTTGTAAGTTTTTCAGATTTTACGCAGGAACCCTAAGTATTTCTGAAATAAAAAGTAGCTAAGGTTGTTCTCTGAAAAGTCCCCGTCAATGAAAGTCCCGCCAAAATCAATTTAGCTAGTTCGGTGAAGAGCCCGGACAAACAAACAGACATGATTTAATAAAACTACTTTTACGGATTTTATCGAGTTTAATATTAAACTATTTATAACCCGACGTTTCGAGTATTTTACAGCACCCATGGCATAACTTACAGTGTCTTGCAGTTTTGCTCGTTTTGCGTAGATCAGACCAAAAATAATAATTAAAAAAAGGTACCCAGGATTAAATATGACATCGGGACATCATGTCACTTCAGTCCCCCCGTGACCATGGGTGCTGTAAAGTACTCGAGACCTCGAGTTATAAATAGTTAACATTAAACGCGATAAAATCTGTAAAAGTAGTTTTATTAAATGTGTAATATTCGCGTAAATATAAGAAAACATTGAACAGACATGATTTCTAAAAACACGTGTTTTTTGAGTTTGGATAAAGAAAAAGATATTTATTGCGAAATCACAGACATACACACATAAAAAAGTAAAGTTTCAGCCTCTAAATGTCCCACATCTGAGCACAGGCCTCCTCTCATTTCTGAGAGAGTTTTAGAGTTAGGAAGAATCCGCCACGCTGCTCCAATTTGGTTCTCATGTCGTCGAAATATTTTTTAATTCTCAGACATGCAGGTTTCCTCACGATGTTTTCCTTCAACGCCGAGTACGTGGTAAATAGGCACAATTTTAGTGGTGCACCGGGCACAGGGAATCGAACCCAAGTCACTCGCGTACTATGACATTTAAAGCGAGCGCCTAGCCCCTGAGCTACCACGGCTGTAAAACGCGGCTCAACACACATACAGTCTAATTTTATTTATATGTATAGATAAGGTTACAGGGAAAGACGTAAAAGAAAGAACTATTAATGTTCTGAAACACTTATTAAGATATTAAGAGAAATATTAAAACTGTCTCTTACTAAAATGTCTCACTTATTAAAATATCATTTCCCGCGGTTGCGAAAAGTGGGCTACAAAAAAACTAAAACTGCCATGAACGAAAATAATGATGACCAAATCGCAAAGTAAATCCGCGCAAAACACATCCATCCGCAAAGGCCCAAATTTCTAAAATTTACAGATACCCTGAATATTTCCGAAACAAAAAAGTACCTCACATTACCCTCTAAAAAGTTCCCTACCCGCCAATGAAGGTTTCTGAGATTAGGTTGGACATACATATAGTCACATACATAGCCAGAGAAAAATATAAAAATATACTAAACCCCGCAATTCAGTATAAAAAAGAAAACGAGATCTCATTATTCGGTGAATACGAGTATACATAAAAGGCTATAATTCCAGTGAAAAGAACACTCCTGCACACAAAGCAAATCTTGAAAATTTAAAAATAAAGGTTGTCTAAGAAACATTATCATCATTTTTCTTTCGTCTCCTAAATTTATTTACTTGACATTTAGCTGCTATAAATCTATGCGTAGTATTGACTATAATTTATAACTATCTACAGGACGAGAAACCGAATTACCCGTGCATGAATCGATATCACAGCGTTCGCTAGCAAAACGCGAGGTTTCAGTTGCGCGACTTACACGAGGTATCTTCGTGTAACTGGCCATTCTCGAACAGCAGCATCTCATCGATAGCGACCCATACCGAGGTTTCTACCTCCTTAAAGAGTCCTTTGAATAGCTGCGAACCTCCTCTTGTTCCTCATGTTGTTGTCGTGTCGAACAACGGAGCAGTAGGCGGTATCATGACGCTGATCGCCGAGTCAGCAGCGTCGTTGTACTGTATAATCTTGGGCCTTCTGCGTCCGAGTAAAGACTTCCCACGTAACTGTTAAAGCAGCCAGGCCTTTTTATGGAAAAATCGTGACGAGACGAGCTAAACTGATGGTAAGTGCAAAGCATAACAAATGCTGTGTCTCTCAGAACATTTTTGTATGGGGCCACACTGTACCCGTCGCCCTGAGACATCACTTCGTAAGTCTCATATGCCCAGTGATTACGCTAGCTCTCAGTGCATTTCAGACTTTATTGCTTCTCGACAAAATAACTGTCCCTGCAGTGGTACCTACCCTAAACAGATTTCTGCATAGAAATCTTACCACCAGCGCAATACACACAAGTTCGAAAAACTCTTTTGTTAATCGGCTATCTAAATGTAAAATAATAGCAATAACCATGTGATTATGGCAGCGTACTATTCAACTGCGGGCCATTGATCAACTATAATTATAACAAAAACTCCCGACAAGCATTAACTTCAAAAAAGCTCTTTTATTACTTAGACTTTTCACAGAAATATTTCGCCTATGCTCAATCTTTTTTTTGCTTTTATATTTTCTCTGAATTGTGAAGCAGTAGTCCCAAATCTGACAAGGGTTACCTTAGTGGCTTTGCAATCTGCTGACTTTCAAGTTCTTTTATAAAGAATTATCGAAAAAATTCAAAGAAATTGTGTAAATAATGAGCGAAGGAAAAGAAAATATTTTTTAAGTGACACACTTACGTCTCAATAGTATATTACTAATGAAATACTAGTGTTTTCACGAATATAATCTTATACGTACGTTAACACACACAAGTGCAACACGCAAGTGTTACGCGAAAGCGAAAAGAAGTAGTGTCTTACAATGTCAAAGGTTAGTTTCATATTGCAACGTAAAAAAGAAAAATGATCTTCCACCGTCTCTTCACTAATTAGTTTAGCAATAACGGTCTGGTGCAGGAAACTTTGCGCAGATTAAAACAATAAATAACAAGAATTGTAGGAAAGTGCTGTGAGGATATAGTTCGGTAAATTGAATGACTATGTTTTATTAAAGTCGATAATACAAAATGATGACTTTATTTATTGTTATATTTATTACTAAACAAAAATCAAAATTAAATGTAAACATAATATTCTAGAAAACAATAATGATAACATTTCAAAAATAAGAAGTCCTGCGTGTGATAATAATATAGTATCACAAATTTATGAATAAACACAGAGGCACTCACTCGCTCTAAACTGCCCGCGTTCAATGTAACGCTCATGCGATAAGATCAGAGGTAGGTTAAGAAGCAGTGTCAAAAATAGCGGGGGCAATCACAATACAAGCGGACCACTATATCGTTCTTTTATAGACTCTACAGTTATACTGGTCAACGAAAACGTTTAATAACGTCAGATCATTTTTGACATATCGCATATCGCCATATCGCATTGGATGACGCGTTACCAACTTTCTAGTTTTTGCATGTTCATTCTACATCAAGTTTAAACTGAGATTCGGTACAAATCAGGCACACAGCTCTGCAGTTGACGAAATATGTCTTAATACGAATAAAAAAATATGTCCTAGACGATCACGCAGCATATCAGCTGTAAAAATTGCAATTAAAAGTCTTGGTATTGCCAGAATCCAATATCAAATCCAAGTTACAAAATGATGTTCTCCTAGCCGATTTCGACCACGGCGACAACTTCCGAATACTGACGAGAGCCATCAACTGCGCAGGATACCCGCGCCCGATGTAACGCTGATGGGATAAGATCGGAGGTAGGCTAGGATGCAGTGTCAGAAAAACGGGGAAAAACACAACACAACCAGACCCGAAAACTGAATACTGAAGAAAAAATGAGACAGTTTGTCGCTTCATCTAGTCGCCCTACGCTGTGTTTGCCTGTACGAGATTTCTACTCCAGAAACTTTTTTTTCTTACGGTTATCGGTCCCACAAGCTATGTGGCCTGGCACACTGCCACTCCAGATTAATTATCTTTAAGTTTATTTAAATCACCTTAGTTCTGCTAAAGATATCAAGGTTTGCACACAATACGTGACAGTGCGGTGGCAGGGCGGGCAAAATGCCAGGGGTCACCGGCCGGGTGGGGGGCTGGTTAAACTCGAACTTAACTCGAACATTTAATAGTTTGAAATTTCGACATTGACATCGTCACTAAATCTAACCAAAAACAAACTTAACATTTTGACTAACAATTAAATTGTTATTTCTATCTAATACGCTCTTTAAATTAAAAATTACTAGAGAATCAACGAAAACTGCGCACAGTAATTGTAATAGCGTTTGGGCATACGTACTTTACGAAATGATTTATTAAAAAAAAAAAACTACGACGTTGGTTAACTTCTTTACACTGAGAGAGAACCCCATCCCCGTCCCCCATCAAATACAAAGCATACCTACCATACTTTCTATAGCTAGCAAACTAAGCTTAAAGTTCTATTCTTCACACTCTTCTGCAAAAACGTACTGCTAACGCGTAACGTAACTTACCTCTGAGTGTTGTTAGTTAATAAGTAATATATTAATTCACGATTTATAAAACTTACAGCATAAATGACAACCAAGAAAATAAAGTATAGAAAAACTTATAACTATAGAAAATCTTAAAAGAAAAAAATGTTATTTCGAAAACGGTTTTTTATATTGGTGAAAGTGGCTAGACGAATAAAGCGCACCTCATGGTGCACTTACCATGAGGTGCGCTTTGTTCGTCTAGTCTGCCATAACAAATGCTGTGTCACAAAGAAAATTCCTATGTGGCACCAGACTTCGCCCGTCATCCTAAAACTGAGACTTCAGTTTTACAGTCCCATATGCCCAGTGATTACACTAGCTCTCAGTGCCCTTCAGACCGAAACACAGTAATCTTTGCAGACTACTGTTTCACGGAAGAACAACTTGCCTGCGGTGGTACCAACCTAGACGGATTCCGGTAGTTATTTTACGTTTTCCATTAGTTACCAGAACATTACCAAATATTTCACCACCGTCGCCTTAATAGCAAAAAAGAAAATAAAATTGATGCACATCAAACGTAATTTTCTTGTAACAGATTGTTTGCTATAAAATTTTACGAGTATTTATTTTAATTATCTTTCAACCGATATTTTTCGATGACATTATTTATTTTCTGGTAATCTCGCGTTTAGCATGCAATAAATCTAACAAACGTCGAATGAAGCGAAAGGAAATAAGATTTATATTGACTTCTCCCTTCGCACAGACGTATTTGGCGTGATAACTTGTTTGGAATGTAAGCTGGCACTTGCGAATGTGGAAGATTAATGCATTCAGATTAATGATTTAATGCAGTCTGTGATTAAATTCGGGAGCCACCGTAGATGTAATATGCAAAAATAAGCATAACAACATTTTTATGGAAGATGATGATGATGTTCTCCTGGCCGATTTCGACCACGGCGACAACTTCCGACTACTGTCGAGAGCCATCAACTACACAGGAGATATTATAGTGCCACAAGTGTAAGCGCAAACACAGAGGCACTCACTCGTCCCAACCTAGCCGCGGCCGATGTAACGCTGATGCGATAAGATCGAAGGTAGGCTAGGATGCAGTGTCAGAAACACGGGGACAATCACAACACAACCAGACCCGGAAACCAACAATTTATGTTTTAGCACAAATGTTGGCTCCGGCTGGGATTCAAACCCAGGACCCGTGGCTAAGAAGTCAGGTACTCTGACCTCTAGGCCACGCGGTCGTCATTTTTATGGAAGATAGCGCCGATAGACAAATGATGTGTGTCACCAAAACATTTCTATGTAACAGCACACTGTGTGCGTCACCTTAGAATAATTAGTTCATTATTCTCATCATCATCATCATCATCATTTCAGCCTGAGTGGACTAGTGCCACTGCTGAACATAGGCCTCCCCGATAGATTGCCACAAAAGGTAGTAGCTCTCGTTTTGGGGGATTTTGCCATAGTTGCCACGCTTGGCAGGCGGGTTGGCAACCGCAGTTTATTTATTCACATGCTCCAGAAAGATGCTGCTGCCCATCTTCTGTTTTGTTTTCCCATTGTCGACTTTTACGACACCCACGGGATGAGATGGGGTGGTAGATTCTCTTAAGCCGCTACCACACGCCGTCATATGCCCAGTAATAACCGCCTAGACGAATTCCGGTATAAGGATCCTAGCACCAGTGATTCGCGGATATTGTCAAACCGTTTCTTTATTCCTCGCATTGCATATAGTTACTGCTGTAGGAGATTGTCTGCTTTTGTCATAATTATCATGGTGACTTCTGTCCATTTTTATTTCTACAATTCATCTAAAAATAGTGGCGGAACAAATTTCCCTGAGGTGATTTTAAACGTTAATAATTTTAAGAAAAAAAAATAAAAAGGCGAAAGGTGCAGCTATAAATGCGAAAGTGCGGCAAGATTTTTTTTGTGGAAGAGAGCCAAATGAGCAGGTGGAACGTAATGGTAAGTGATCACACGCCGCCCATGAACCCTTTGAGAAAGGAATAGTCTCTTTTCTTGAATATACCTAAGTTTCTCTTTGCGAAACCGCTGGCACTAGCACGTTCAATAAAGTGTATGTGCGTGGCAGAAAATTCCGCGAAAAAAGCACTGTAGTGGAATACCAACCATCAAGGTGGTGACGAGAATGCTGAAGTTTTAGCATCTGACGTGAATAAGTTTTATTCACGCCAGATTTACGTGATTATATGCGTAAATCTAATGTCATTAATTAAAAAAATATACAGAAGTTTTCGCGTTTAAGAAATCATTTCATGTATCCCTAGGAAAATATGTTACAAACTTCTCCTTAGCTATTGAAAAAGTGAGCAACATAAATTAACTTGAGTTTTGGAATCAATTTTCATGGAAAATTTTTAGACGGCACGCAGAAACTTATTGAAATGGTAACCGTAAACAAAATTTTATTGCGACGATCTTTCCGAATTATCGATATCGTCAAAGGTATAAATAATTTTTATACGGATATATTTATACAAAGCTTACTGGTGGTAGGATTCCTATGCAGGAATCCTTATATGTAGGTACCACCCCAGGGCCAGTTATTCTGCCGTGAAGCAGTAGTGTGCAAGCATTGCTGTGTTTCGGTTTGAAGGGCACTGTGAGCTAGCGTAATCACATGGGCATATGTAGACTTAAGAACTGATGTTTCAGGGTGACGGGCGCATTGTGGTGTCACACAGAAGTATTCCGGGTGACACAGCATTTGTTTTGGGCGGTCGTTGCACTTACCATCAGGTGAACGTTTTGCTCGTTTCGTCACTTTCTGCAATAAAAAAAATATTCAAAATTAGACAAATTTTGTTTATGATTTTTATGATTTTTTTTCTTAGAAAACGGTATATCGCATATAGTTATTTACGAAACTTTTTGGTCAAGTTTTGATGATTAGATCAATGAGAAAATCACGAAACTCTAGAGCTGCTGCGTTGTAGTCGGTTTTATGATTAAAAAAATATTATTAATATGTTTGCCTATTACAAATGGCCTAGATATTAAGGCAATTATGTCGTATTGATGGAATAGCGGATTTCATTTCATTTTAATTGCGGATGTTCATAGGGCGGCGGTGGTCACTTAATATCAGGTGAGCCGTTTACCCCCTCTTCAATATAAAAAAATTAAAATACGAGTATGTAATGTATACTAGTACCGCATGATCGAATTCTTTTATTCAAGTTAATTCAAAATTTCTTAATTCAGTATAGGCTTGTATAAATCTCTTATGAATGTCAAAATCCACACCGGTTCAAAAAATAAGACTTCGTCAGAAAAGAATCGGCAAGAAACTCTGGGGTCTTTCCTTTTTTTCAATGTCATTCCTTCAGTCTTATTTTCAATGTTACATTACATTATGTCATGTATGCAATATATTATTTAATTACAATATCACATATTTAGTAGCCAGGTGAATTGCAAGTGTAGAGTAAGAAATATTTCCACACATCTCTATCCTCTATGTAATGATTTATTTTATATAACGTTTTTTCTAATAATGTCTTCTTGACAAGTTTGTCTTAATAGTGACATTACGAAATAATGTAAATAGACATTCAATAAACGTTCGCCATAATTTCATACTATCAATGTTTAAGAACATCACAGAATTGGATCGGTCGCACAGAGGTTCAGGCATCTGAATGGTTTCAGCGGGTTGACAAAACTAAAAATTAAAGTTTTAAACTTTATACTGCTAGACGATAATTTTAGTGTTTCAACACAATTTGTTTGTGTAATAGTTATCATAAATGAAAACGTATTAACAAAATAATAAATTATTATTTTAGTGTCAATCGAGATAATTTAAAATTAATTTTATTAAATTACCTACTTCATCGTCATCGTTTCAGCCTATCTCTAGTCCACTGCTGAACATAGATTGCCACAAAACACGTAAGTTTTTTTTTGTGGCAATCTATGTTCAGCAGTGGCTTTCATTTTGGATTTTGCTATAGTTGCTACGCTTGGCAAGCGGGTAGGAAATCGCAGTTAATTTATACAGATGTTCCAGAAAGATGCTGCTGCTCACCTACTGGGTTTTAATTTCCATCGGTCGACTTTTACGACACCTACGGGATGAGATGGAGTGATAGATTCTCTTAAGCCGCCAACACACGACACCAACTAAGTTAGTTACCGATTTAAGTACCAAAATTTATACACCTTCTTTTAAAGGTTACATTATCAAGAAAACTGTTTTGACAAACGGAATTCACATGTTATTAAAAATGAAAGAAGGTAAAGCATTTCAAACAGGCACAAATTATAGAAAATATCATTGTTGAATATTTAAGAAATTACCGTTAAATTTTCTTAACTAAAAATGTTAAATTGGGTTGAGATTTCTCGTGTAATCTAAAAAAGAAATTACATAATCACTTTTATATAAGAAATAACGTTTTCACTTTGAGGTAATCTCTTAGTTTAAGTACAGACCTAACAAACGGAAATTATATACAAAACCTTTCAAAAGTAATTTAATTTCATCGTAATCTCCTTAAAATGCTTTGTATTTTGAATTTACGCTTTGGTGCGGTTACATAGGAAAACTATGACCTATTTTTGTTTTCTTTCGTCCACTTAGAGTATGCCTCAATTGCATTATATTTTAAAGTTAGTAATAAAAGCTTTTAAAAAATTCAATACATTGGTGGTACGGTTCCTGTGCCAGAAACCATCTAGATAGGTAGTCAAATTTAGGGAGCTTTCAAAAGTCTTTTGAAAAACTAATAAAATCTAATAAAAATTCGTGTTGCCGGATTTGAAGGCTTTATTAATAATGAATTCTAAAAGTGAATCGAATATAATCTTACTGCTAACTTACGTCTAAAACTCTTAAAAAGCAAAACATAGAAGTTCACATGATCCTGCTTTGTAAGCCCTCACTAGTCGAGGGGTGAAGGGCAAGGGGGATGTATGTTGTGCATGGTATGTTGTAGATGTATATATAACTACTAAGTCAGCCTGTGCATTGTCAATATTTATAAAGCCTTTGCCTAGTGATAGTTTCACAGCTAGCAGCACTATGTTTATACATGGTATTCGCTGAAAAGAGCGGAAACAGGGATTATTAGAGAATATAGCAAGCATACGACGCTACCTTATGCTTGCTATATTCTCTGACAAATGCAACCTGTTGCTCCACCATCAATTCAGTCAGTGACACGAACCTTGCGGCTCATGCACTCACTAGGCACATCCAAACTGTCGTCGAGGATTCCTCGAGACAGGTCCCAGTGGCGGACGACCACCGCTGGATCCTGCCTAACGACATTAGAGACCTAATGAGGCGCAAGAACGCAGCCACTCGCGCTCACGACTTATATCCTACCGTCAGCAATAGAACAACACTACGCACCCTGCAACGTGAGGTCCGAATACGTATGCAGGAGCTCAGAAACGATCGGTGGGATAACAGTCTCATTAACATCGAACCGTCTCACCTCGCCTTCTGGCGACTTCCAAAATCACTAAAAGGAGGCACATCCCGTTCAATGCCCCCTTTAGTACGACCCAACCAACCGCCTGCCTTCCTAGACGAAGAAAAGGCAGAATGTCTAGCTGACAGCCTAAAATCTCAATGCTCCCCAAGCACCTTACCGGTCGACTCCGCCCACGTCGCGTTAGTCGACAGCGAGGTCGATCGGAGGGCTTCTCAACCGCTCCGCGATTCCATACCGCCGGTTAACAGCACCGAAGTAGAGTCTATTATTAAAAACCTCCGTCCGAGGAAATCTCCCGGTCCCGATGGTATCACTAACAAAGTAGTTAAGCTCCTGCCTACTACCATCATTCAGCTATTGGTATTAATCTACAACGCAGCTCTGGCCAACGCAATCTTTCCGAACACCTGGAAAGAAGCAGAGGTCGTAGGGATTCTAAAGCCCTCTAAACACCCGTCCGATCCCACCGCATATCGGCCTATAAGCCTCCTCAAGGCCTTAGGCAAGATATACGAACGCCTACTTCTCGCCCGCTTAAGAGACTTCATGCAGTCTCGAGGGATCCCCATCCACGAGCAGTTTGGATTCCGTGCCAAACACTCATGTACCCAGCAGGTGCACCGCATAACGGAGCACATTCAATCCCGCTTCATACGCGGGCTTCATACCGGAGCGCTCTTCTTCGACGTGGCGAAAGCGTTCGACAAGGTCTGGCACAACGGGCTCATATACAAGTTATATGGACTCGGTGTGCCAGATCGCCTCGTACTCATCATACGAGATTTCTTACGCAGTCGAACCTTCCGCTACCGCGTCGAGGGGGTGCGATCCGAATCACATCCCATCCTAGCCGGCGTACCACAAGGCTCAGTCCTAGGTCCCGTGCTCTACACCCTTTTCACGAACGACATACCGCACACCAGCGGCGTCGAACTCGCCCTCTTCGCAGATGATACCTGCCTATATGTGTCTGGACGTAATCCAGAGACTATCTCTAAACGCCTCCAATCCGCAGCCCGAACCCTCGGGAACTGGTTTCGGAAATGGAGGATCGAGGTCAACCCAATCAAAAGTGCAGCCATGTACTTCTCGCGGCGCATAACGCAGCATCTCCCCACAATAGAGTTATTCGATCGTCCAATCCCCTGGGAAAAGACAGTCAAATACTTAGGCGTCCTATTAGACTCGAGACTCAGCTTCGGTCCACATATTAACCGAGTAAGGAACCGAGCGGCGTTCGTACTCGGTCGATTACATCCGTTACTAAATAAAAATAGCAAAATGTCCCTACGTAATAAAATTACACTTTACAAAGCCTGTATTCGGCCAATTATGACATACGCAAGCCCCGTATTTGCGCATGCCTCCCCGCGTCAAATTCACCGACTTCAGGTAATACAAAATCGATTCATGCGTAAAGCCACGGGAGCACCGTGGTTCGTGCGTAATGCTAACCTTCATATCGATTTAGGGCTTCCTACCATAGCCCAATATCTAAAGTTGGCCTCTCGCCGATACTTCGACTCTGCCGCCACGCACCCCAACCCACTGGTTGTCAGTGCCGCCACTTACAACCCCCTCGCGATACACCAAAACTCGACCCGCGGAAAAAGGAGACCGAGGCACGTCCTCGAGGACCCTGACGACGCGACCACTATTGCCCAAGCGCTCTACTCAACACTACACAAACACCCATTATCACCATCATACCGCCCCCGCCGTCGGCGTGGGCGTATCAGACAAAGTTATTCGCGATACCGCCGCATCTCAGGCCGGTTTTCCCCTAGCAGTAGTGTCATAAACAGAAGCGTCGCTGGAGTTTCTTGCGCCATTTCTTCTCCAGCGGAAACGCATTCCGAATTGGTGGTAAACTTATCTAATAATAATCATGGTATTAATAATTATAGTAGTAGTAATATTGCCCTCCCGATTGCAGTAACTGACCGAGCCGAGACCGGCCCCCTTGGGCACCCTCGAGTCTGTTACTCTCGCAACCTGTTGCACTTTTTTACAAATGCTGTACTTTTTCAACGTAGCAAGATCATCATCAAGTCAAAATCATTATCCAGTTCTAGACACTTTTCGGCTCAGTCTTCGTCATTTATTAGAATATATTTAAATATTTTTAACGTGTTAGCTTAAACGCAATTTAAAATTGATCCTGAATATTTTTATCAATATATTATACGATGTTAAAAATGGTAGCGAATACATACAAATATCCATAAAGTAAAGCAAACAAATATCGAAAAATTATGTAAGGAAAAAACTACTTACGTCTATTTGTGTATTATGGTAATTTTTGTATTGCTTAGTGAGACAAAGGAGTACACATTCCACTCGATAATAAGTGGTAACGGTGGTCTAATGAATACGATCTCTTTTTTAAATTCTCAATCAACAGTTAGTTACGAGCTGTGATGAAATGGTTTGTACGAAGTTTTCGAAACAACCCCGACACTCTGTTACGGTATATGGTATTGAAGAACAGGTAGTCGTGGTAGCTCTAGGTATGGGCGCTCGCTATGTATTTCACAGTACGCAAGTAACCTGACTTTGTACCCGGTGCCCCCCATCCCCCAAATTTGTTTTGCAATTTTAAGTGCTAATTACCACGTGCTCAGCAGTTGAACTAAAAGATCGTTAGGAAACCTGCATGTCTGAGTAATCAAAATATTTAGGGGACATGAAGTCTGCCAACCCGCATCGGAGCAGCGTAACGTTTATACGCTGTTATTTTACTCCCTCGTCGATCGGTATGACTCTACCTTCTAAGTCGGATATCAATAATTATCATATCCAATCATTCCCTTCATTTAATTCCATTTCCCAATAAATTCTTTTCCACGTTCCAAAAGTCACTCAAAAATGTAGGGCCGCCTAGCATTCCAATATTTAAATACAAATTCCAATTATAAATGCGTAAATGAAGGTGAAATCAATGTCGGTTATTTAAAGAAGAGATTATAATCAAAACAACAAGCCTCTATTCTAGATTTTTGGAGTGGCACTTTAAAAATAACTACAGTCGGGAAATCGACACTATTTACAGATATTTGGTGCTTATACGTTAGTCAATATGCTTATACATTACTTTATTTCTTTTTCTAATGTCGAAAATGTAGAGATGTAATAAATTCACGTTGTAAGAGTGCATCAAAATATCTTTTTCTAATGTCCAATATGTAGAGATATAATAAATTGAATAGTTCAGACATTTTCATTGATAATCTTTCCTAAGTTGATATTATAAGCTTCGAAAGAGGCTGCTAAATAATAATAACATCTTATAATTTCTTAAGCGTCTCTTGTTCTGCTTACCTTGACAACAAATTCTTAAAAGTCTAGGCAATGTACTTAACAAAGAAAAATGACTCAAATTTCATCCATTTTTTTCGGCTTATTGTGAGACGGTTGTAATGAGAATAAACCAATATTAGAAATGATGTATTTTAGATAGATCTTAAATACATAAGTAGAGTAAAAGCATAACTTTGTTACAATGTTAATATATATTTATTTAGATTCAGAATCTCATGGGATACAACAAACCTTTAATGAAAACAAAAACTCTGATTGTTAAAATTACGAAACATATTTTCTTAAAAGTTATTTTTACAATCTTGTAAAGTAGCGACATGTTTAAATCAGTAGCAGGTACAGGAATGTCCTCATATTCTATACTAGCTGTGTCCCGCGGTTTCATCATCATCATCTCAGCCTATCACCAGTCACTGCTGAACATAGGCTTCCCTCATAGATTGCCACTAACATTAGTAGCTATCATTTTGGTTTTGATTTTGCGTTGCCACGCTTGGCAGGTGGGTTGGTAACCGCAGTTCATTTATTCAGATGTTCCAGGAAGATGCTGCTGCCCATCTCCTGGTTTTTATTTTCCCTTTGTCGAATTTTACGACACCCACAGGATGAGATGGGTTGGTCTACCACACGTTACCGCGGTTTCATACTTGTAAAATATACATGTTGACTATATCTAGAAAGGTTTTTTTTAGAAAAACGGCAGATCTGTGCTGCAGCATACAATCGCGAAATGGATAGAAATAAGTGAAAGTGATTACTTCACACCACTGATTTTTAGTCCGTCCCATACGGATGCAACTCGGACAACTGTGTGCGCGCCATTCACATGTCCGATAAAAATTCACTTTACGCAATTCTACCATTTTAGAATATTTAATAGAAAATATTATGATCTCCCATATCTTCTTTTCCAATTAAGCATTTGAAGTTAAACGTTGTTTCCCATCCGTTAAATGCACTCGTCCAACCCAGTGTAGCCCACACTAAAATTTCTTCTGGGTGAGTTTAAAGACATAAACATCCTACCTCGAAATTCGGCGAAGTGGAAATCGAACCGTGGCCTGCAGCGCAGAAGCCAATTATTTCCGAATAATTTCCCAGCCGTTTCTTACTTGTAAAACTTCTATTCTCCCTGGACTAATACTACATTAATAGGGGGTGAATGAAAGCGTCGATAGTCTAATAGTTATCACGGACTGCGAAACATGACGTCATATGATCGAACCCGCTGTTTAACTATTGTCGTGAACCATCCTAGCACAAGCTTTTAAACATAGTTGTAGTTATGTAGTTGTGTTGTTAGTGTCTTAGGTTAACGGGAATATTAATAATGTTAATAGCATTGTTAGTACTCGTATTTTTTAATCAATAAAAATTATTAATCTTCATGATCTCGTCGTCATTAATAATGAAATGGAAAATAGTTTAAAACTGGCTCCTTGACAAAAAAATTGATAATAAAAATTCTGCGTTGGTGAAATTCAAAGTTTTGGATATAAAATAATCAAGAAAAAATATGTATAAATTTTTAAAATAACTGGAAAGGACGTTTATTTGCTAAGATCCCTATCATCATTGATCCTCATAGATCATCATGATCATCATTTCAGTCTATCTAAGTCCACTGTCGAATATAGCCCTCCCACATAGATAGGGGGGATTTTGCCATAGTTGCCATACTTGGCAGGCGGGTCGATAACCTCAGTTTGGTTATTTTGATGTTCCAAGAAGATGCTGCTGCCCATCTCCAGGTTTTGATTGTCCCTCTGTCGACTTATAAACACCCACGGAATGAGATGGGGTGACAGATTCTCTAATGCCGCTACCGCACGCAAAATACAAAATGGTAATATTACCTAGATTTTGAAGAGCACGGCCCGCGCTTATACAATAGCGTGCAAAAGCAAACTTATACCACCACCGAGATCTGACACCAAATGCCCTTCTACACTACAAATCTACCCCTAGGCAATATACACAACTGACATCCATAACACTATACATGTTTCACTTGAAATTTAAGCATTATCAAGTGATATTGACAACGATAGATAGCCGCAGAGTTTTTTAATTGCATTGTAATGGATTTCCGCAAAGTAACTGGTGATTCTATCCATGAAATAAAAGGTTACTTTAATGCCACCACCGGAAAAGTATTTTCACATATTATTTGCATTTTTGTTATATTGTTATAAGTAATGTTATATCTAATCTATTATTTTAATTTAATTTCTTACATTATTTTAAAATGATGATACTATATATACTCTTAGGTTAATCCGTGCTTAGTCACACTTAGATTTATTAAGTAACCAGTAACCAGCACCGAATAAAGCAAATGGAAACAAGATTTATATTGACTTCTCCATTCGTGCAAATGTATTTGGTGTGATAACTTGGTTAGAATTTAAACTGCCATTCATGAATTCGGAAGATACTTTTGGCAATATGCGATAAAATACAGTAACATGTTAACATATAAAAGAAAAAGATTTACGTCGGATACAGAACCTTCATTGTGTGCGCAAGTAAGTGAGTAAATTTTGAAGTTTCGTGAGAAACTCAATCGGCAACAAAAGACAACAGATTTCAGTTGGAAATTCACAATGATGACAACTAGTATAAAGTTAGAATTCAATGTTATCAAAGAGGAGAATAAAAAATATATGTATTACTTTATAATCAATAAAACGTAAGTCTCTTTAGAAAACATATTAAGCAGATAATTATAGATTCTTAAATTTGATAATGATCAAATTTTAAGATTCTTACTTTTAGTAGAATGTTATCGTTCTCGTATCTTGCCACATCATACAGAAAAATGAAATTTTATTCAATGTATTACATTTTCACGTTTATAAAGAATTTGTCAAACTTCGTGGTCATAACGTGAAATTCTGTTTTCACAACGCAAACATCGTAAAACTACAGTATAATTGCATTCTGCTGTTCTACCACACAAATGCTTTTATATTTATATACTTTTATTAGTGGTAACTTATTCATTCACAATGTATCCAACATTTTCCTTTCTGGAAACTAAAGACCTCAATGCCGTTAAGTAACCGTTAAAACGCTATTCATTCAAAAGGAGTCATTAGAGTCGACTACGGGACATACCTAAATGGCTTCAGACATTAGATGAATGACCTACTAACTGAAGCCTGCGACTAGGTCCACATGAACTTAGGTTTTTGAAAATACCCTGGGAACTCTTTGATTTTCCGGAATAAAAAGTATACTATATCCATCTCCAGGATATAAGCTATCTCTGTGCCGAAAGTTGTGTGAATGAATGTGTCCGTCAAGATCGACTTAACGATTGAACCGTGAAAAGGTAACGAACAAACAGAAGGACAGAGTTACTTTGCATTTATAATATTAATATAGTATGGATGACAGGTAACAGAGTTTAAATTTGCAAACATTATGCATAGTGCTCTAAAAAGAATATCGATGAAAGTAAATATACATAAGACGAAAGTAATGGTTTTCGAAGTGGAAGAAAGTATGAAGGATTGCAAAGATCTGATTGAAGGAGAAAGAGTGGAACAATTATAAGAGATTGTATACTTGGGTTCAAGGTTCACGAGAGACGAAAATTATGAAGGTGATATTGAGCTAAGAGTGTTGCAAGGAAAATAAATGTATATACAGTGGGCCCTGCATAATCTTTATCTGTAGCCAGAACGTATCTAAAAAGGCGATACTGACTGTACCGAGACAAGAACTGGTCCCCACAATTATGTGTGGTAGTGAATTTTGGGTTTAAAAGAAGAAATTAAGATTAATGTTGTGGACATAAGAAATTTTAGAAGTATAGAAGAACAGCGTGATAAGGAAACGCTTAGATGTGATAAAGATAGGGAAAGGATACAGAAAGATGCTTAGATGGTTCGAAAAAGATCGAGGAGTCCTGATTTATGAGGCGAGTGTGAAAGAAAATGTCTGTCAGAGTCGTAGCAAGTGGACAGATGTGGTCTCTGTCCACCTGCCCAACTACACACGGGCATAATTCTCATACTTCTACTTGTGATAGGGACATGGGAACTGCCGGTTTTGTGGTTTGTATACTTGGAGGTATTATTATGTTTTTTGTGCTTGAATGGTGGTCAGTGACTTTGCTCTATTAATTTTAACTGCCGTTGGCGAATCATCTAAGAGAGGGGCTCCTTTACGTGTACCTCTGATAAGTGGAAGGACCGGTAGACGAGCAGAAGTTATCCTTTCAGGGTGCGGGTGGCTAAGTCAGTGATGGATCTGAATCTCTCACTCCCCTGCTAGATAGTTGGGAGGTGGGATAGGTTCGATAATGATACATACCATTCATTCATTCAGGTCATTTTCCCTTAATTAAAAATGGTCATATTAAGGTTATATGTATGCTTTTTGGCATGGAAGCTTACCAACGCACGTACTCGTACTAGAAGCCCACTGACCATATATTAAGAATTATAAATATATGAATGAGAATATATTTTGACTATGATATTACAATTATATTTATTAAGGACCAAACTACTTTGGTAGCTCAGGGGCTAGGCGCTCGCTTTAAATTATAGTGTACTGCGATTCGATTCCCGGTGCCGGTTAATTGCAATTTTAAGTGCTGACTTACCACGTGCTCGGCGTTGAAGGAAAACATCGTGAGGAAACCTGCATGTCTGAGAAATTAAAAATATTTCATAGACATGTGAAGTCCGCCAACCCGCATTGGAGCAGCGTGGCGGATTCTTCCTAGCTCCAAAACCCTCTCAGAAATGAGAGGAGGTCCTGTGCTCAGTAGTGGGACATTTATAGGCTGAAACTTTATTTTTTTTTACTTTAGTTTTGGTAAGTTTAGCAAATTTTACCAGTTTAGTAAGTTGTTATATGTTTTTACTGCACTAAATATATTAGTATAATGAGAGAAAATCAAAGTAATAAACTACAGTCAGTCACAAAGGAGAAATGTGTTGTCATTACCCGTTTTTATTGTGTACATAGAACAAGACTCGTTAACCTAATTTGATAAATAACGCCTCAGAACGAAAAAAGAATACCACGATATTTTTCAAAGAAACAGTAGCTATTTTAGAGATTCTTAGAGGAAAGTTTTCTCTCGAATCTGTGTAATATATTTTTTATTTTCTTTTTTTATATGTATTTACGTAAATACTACACAATACGAAGAAGATTAAGGCTTGAAACTGAATAGTGATTTCCGGATTTAGTCGCGTTTAATTAGTTTATTCTGAATAGGCCTACTTTCGACTAAAATCCCACCAAGTGTCTTAGCACTTTATAATGAGTAAAAAAAAAATGAATTGTTTCAGCCTATAAATGTCCCACTACTGAGCACAGGCCTCCTCTCATTTCTGAGAGGGTTTTGGAGCTAGGAAGAATCCGCCACGCTGCTCCAATGCGGGTTGGCGGACTTCACATGTCTTCGAAATATTTTTTATTCCTCAGACATGCAGGTTTCCTCACGATGTTTTCCTTCACCGCCGAGTACGTGGTAAATATAATGAGATTATAGTCAATTTATTTTATGTGCCAGACGTTTCGATTGCTTTGCAGCATCCACGGTCACGGGCAACAAGTGTTAGATGTCCCGATATCATAACCAATCCGGGCTATGATCATCTTTTAATTTTTAATTTTGTTAAAATTTACAAAAAACAAACTTTCATTGTTTTGAAGTTTTGCAGTTGCTTTGAAGTTCTACGATGTCAACCAAGCCAGTACTCAGCAATTTTCTGTATCGAAATAAAGATTTTTTTATTTACAATCGCAAATCATCATTGGCAAAAACATTCTCAAGGATTTGTGTTCAAATCTGATATAATGGTTTTGGGCGTGTTCACAGACTGCAGACTTCTTTCAGCGCGAATACTTTGCGTCTTCTGTTTTCTTTTCTTTTAAGTAATTTTAAGCATATTTAAAAAGGTTCATCCACCATCTACAGCTCTATAACCTACTGGATTATTATGATAGTCACGGAGCTACGAGTAAATAGATCATGAACTTTTGTGTCGCCGACTTCGCAATATAATAATAAGCTTATTCACAAACACAAATATTTACATAAAAACACAATTTCAACAGTGACAGTAGTAGTACAAAATTCGTGTGTGTGTGTGTGTGTGTGTGTGTGTGTGTGTGTGTGTGTGTGCGTGCGTGCGTGCGTGCGTGCGTACGTGCGTGCGTGTGTGTGTGTGTGTGTGTGTGTTTTTAATTATATGTATTACATTTTCGTATTTCTTGTACATTTCCTAATTTATTGTACACCCGAGATGTCAACGCATAACATTGTCGCTTGGCAAACTCTCTCTGACTTCTTACCGTGGGGCATGTCTCTTTTCTTTCATGAGATGTAGGCAAATACGGTACAACTTCTTTGTGATATCTGAGTGTGATATTTTTATAGTACAGTTGCCTCACGGTTAGTACTCTGCAGTTTTGATAAAGAGAATGAGAAGGATACTTAAAGGGGAGAAAAGACAGTACTTTTAAAATGGCTCTTTGTGCTCTTTCCAGTCTTAACATATGGCTTTTATCTGCACCTCCCCACGCTACGATACAGTATGTTATAACAGACTGGCAAAGAGCTTTATAAACATGTAAGAGAAGGTCATGATCTGCAATTTGTCTTAAGTTCTTAAATATATAAATGAGCTTCCTTACTCTACTCGTAACGTTTTCGATGTGACGGTTCCAAGTTAATTTCTCGTCAATGGTTACGCCAAGATACCTGATGTGCTTAACTCACACTGTCTACCGTCAATTACGGATTTTTGATTGCATGGGAACGTGTGCTTTACTTTAAAACGAATAGATGGATTTCTAGCCTCTGTTATACTGAAACATACATATTTAGTCTTCTCTACATTTAATGACAGTAAACTTTTTTCCAGCATTTTCGAGATCTCACGTAGTCCTCTTTCTGTAAGAGTATGCACTCCATCCCATGTCTGATGATGGAAAAGCAAAACCGTGTCATCTGCGTACATCAATAAGTCTGCGCCCTCCAATTTTAGATTGCAGAGGTCATTCACATACAAAAGAAAAAGGGTTGGTCCCAGAGTACTCCCTTGAGGTACCCCATAACTGCAGGCTGATGTATCACTAGTGTAAGTGCTAACTTTAACCTGTTGGCTTAGTTACTTAAGTAATCATCGAACCAGTTATAGCAGACCTCGTGTATACCCATTCGCTCCAATCTCTTCAGTAGTATCCTCGGAGAGACCGTGTCAAAAGCCTTTTGAAAATCAAGGAAGACACTAACACAGCAATTATTACAATCTAGATAGCTTGTTCCAAGTGTAGATAGTTTTAAAACAGCATCGTCGGTGGATTTATTTTTTCTAAAACCGAACTGATTAGATGATATAAGATTTTTCTGTTCAAGGAATTTCATGAGTCTAATGTTAACTATTTTTTCCAGGATTTTAGAAAGCGTACTTAAAAGTGAGATGGGCCTATAATTACTTGGCAACTTCTTATCCCCGCTTTTGAAAATCGGAGTTACAACGGCCTTTTTGAACGCATCTGGGAAAACCCCAGTTTCCAGGCTTAGATCATATAAGTGACATAGTGGATCAACTAAAGAATTAATATTTTGTTTTATAATCTTTGGACTAATCTTATCCCAACCTGATGTTTTCACATCCTTCATCTGTTGCACAATCTTCTTAATCTCTAATGGGTCAGTGGGTATAAACATTATTGACTCAATGCTGCTTTTATGGTGCATAGTCTTACTTGCTATCCCCTCTTCCGTCTCGCTAAGTAGTTTTAATGTTTCTTCAGACAATGTTTTGCCAATTGATGTAAAATATGAATTAAGTTCGTTGAGCGATTCTTTTGGTGACTTGCTATGTGAACATAATAATTCAGTAGGTGTACTTTTAAACTTCTTTAAGTTGTTAATATTTTGAATAACTTCTCATGTGCCTTTAATGTCACCGCGTCTTTTCTCCAACAAGCTCCTTAAATATTTTCTTTTTTGGCATTTAATTATATTACGAGTATTACACGTGTTTCTATATTGCTTATATTCATTTAGATCATTCTCATCCTGTGGAACACGCTTTAGTTTTCTGTGGAGTTTATCTCTTTTTCGCATGCATTTTAATAATCCTACTGTAATCCAAGGTTTAAGCGGTTGCCTTTTTTTCGATAATTTACATATACAACTGTGTTTGTTTATTATCTCTTGTATATTTTTAACTAAATACCCAGCTGTATGATTACAGTCATTTAAAGTATAATAAGATTCCCAGGAGATGTCCGAAATATCTTTTTTGATTCTCTCTGGGTTTAGGTCGACTCTTTCGCAAGTTAATTTTTTCCTTTGCACTGAAAGAGATACATAAAGTAATATAGGTGAGTGATCTGTAAACTCATTAAAAACAATAGTTTGAGCTTGTCCATTCGTTTTAATCATAAAATGATCCAAGCAGGCATTTTGTCAAGTAGGTCTATTAATACCAGACACTAATCCATGTGTCGCCATTAAATTAATGTACTTTGTTGTGTATGCATTCGCGCTTTCATGAAGAATGTCCAAGTTAATATTTCCTGTTAATACGACATTACTACTTTTATAATTAGTTAGTGTGTTATCCAATGTTTCTAAGAATTTAGTAGCGTTTGAAAAACTCGGTGGCCTGTAGATACATAACACAGTGATATTACTCTAGATTTTAATAACAAGACAGTTACCATCCTGAAAATCCGGTTCAATGGCGGAAACTTCTAAGTTATTATTGGTATATACTATCACCGCATCATTCTGGTTTATATGTCTATTAGTATAGAATACATTGTACCCTGCCAGTGTCGGCGGTTCATAATTTTCATATGTCCAACATTCTGTTAACACCACCATGTCTATATTTATATCAAACTGACTAAGTTATACTACATATAAACGCATCCAAATTACAATTCGCACTGCGTATGTTAATAGAAACTATACATAAGCATTGATTATTTTGTACTGGACAAACAATGGATAATGTATCTGTGCACTTTGACGGGTTATCAGAACAGTAACAATTTATTAATCCAATTTGGTCTAGCTTGCAAAATATTATCTTTATATATTAATCTTTAAAAATTAATGCAATATATTAATAAAATATACCTGATTTAATAGAGTAGCGGCTTCTAATAATTTTTGGTAGAACAACATTCATCGAGATTTGACCCTAAAAGAAAATTAAACGTTAATTTATTTACAGAAAAAAATATTCTTAGTGGAATAGTGAACGACAATTCGTTCGACAAATTCAATCTTTTAATCGAAATAATTGGGTTTAAAGATCTTTATTTTCTCATACAAATATAAAAATTTTCTTAAAGAGAAAATACATTTTTCAATTTACAATGGTTTTTTTTTTTTTTTTCTAGAGTTCAGAAGACAATGTTTTCAAGTGTAACATAAGCTTTTTTTTTGAACATTCCAAGAGTGTCACTATCTTTTATATTATTTGGGAGGTTATTAAACAGTTGTGCTCCTTCGTAAAGTATGCTGCGTTTGCCATACGTTGTTCTTGGACAGTAAAGTTCTATTTTGTTTTTATTGCGTAAATTGTGTTTATATGTTCTTTTATTTAGAGTGATTTCAATATGTATATCTTTTTTTAAAATCTTTCTTACCAATAGGCATGTTTTGTATGTATAAAGTTGGGTTAGGTTAAACAAGTTTGTTTTACTGTACACAATGTTTGTGGGTGTTAAATAGTAATAATTATATAATATTTTTATAAGTTTGTTTTGTGTTGTCTGTAACTTTTGGAGGTTTGATTTTGCAGCACAGCCCCAGATTTCGATGAGATATTCTAAATTTGATTTTACTAAAGCATTATAGATCACGGCACGCATTTTATAGGGAATGCAGTGGTTTATTTTGTGTAGTGCACCAGTAAGTGGTATAATTTTCGCTCTAACAGAATCGATGTGAGCTTTCCATGTCAATTTATCATCCAAAATTAGACCTAAGTATTTTTCTTGTTTAGATTTTCTTATTTGTACATTGTTAATTGTTAGCATTGGGTAGCCAGTATTTTTTTTATTTTTGGCGGCAAATATCATGTATGATGTTTTATTTATATTAATTGTTAAAAGATTTTTCTGGAACCATGCACTAATAATGTTAAGATCTTGTTGTGCTTGAGTTATGATTTCTTGAATTTTGTGTCCAAAATAAAAAAGGCATGTGTCATCAGCGTACAGTGTAATGTTTCCTGAAAGTCCTATATTGGTTATATTATTAATATAAACTAAAAACAGTAATGGACCGATAATCGAACCCTGAGGAATGCCAAAAGTAATTTTTTGAGGACTACTTTCATAACCGCCTATTTTTACTATTTGATATCTATCGGTCAAATATGATTTGTAAATTTGAAGAGCTTTTTCAGTAACACCTATTTCAATTAGTTTATTTATAAGTATGGAATGGCTAACGGTGTCAAAAGCTTTCTGTAAATCTATGAAAATACCGAGCGCTATGTGTTTATTATCAATATTAGTTTTAATTTTTGTCACCAAATCAACGCACGCAGCCAGTGTGCTTGATTCAGGTCTAAAACCGTATTGTTCTTTACAAAGGAAATTTATTTTAGTTAAATATTCATTTAGGCGGTTATAAAGTATCCTTTCAAATATCTTGGATATCACAGGTAACACTGATATCGGTCGGTAGTTACTAGGGTCGGTTTTACTGCCCGATTTATAGATTGGCGTTACTTTTGCGACTTTAAGAGTATCCGGGAAGATGCCCTGTGACAGACATTTGTTTATACAGTTTGTTAAATTTTTAATAATCAGAGGCTTTATACACTTCAAACATTTTGTACTTATACCGTCAATACCAACACTTGTGTTGGAGTCTAAATTGTTAATAATTTTATTAATTTCTTCTACTGTGCATGGTTTCAATTTGGATAAATTTCTATTGTATCGATACGTATTTAAAGAAATTATGTTATTTGTGTTATTATTTAATTGCCCTATATTTTTATTTGCCAAAATACTCCCAATAGTGGAGAAAAATAGATTGAAGTGATTACAAATTTCCTTACCATCGGTTATGTCCATCGAGTTTACTATAAGCTTAGGGGGCGCACGAGTATTGTTATAACTTTTATTGTTTACTAGTGAATTGATAAGCTTCCAAAGATTTTTGGGTTTATTCTTACAATTATCAAACGCCTTATAATAATATTTTTTTTTAGTATACTGTATCTCCTGTCTTACTTTATTTCTTTCCGAGACAAAATCTTTCTCGGCTTCTTTATTACGAGTGTTTTTTTTGTATCTCTTCCATAGCATGTTACGTTTATTTATGCCACATATTATTTTTTTGTTTATCCAGTCCTCTTGTGGTAAATTTAGTGTTTTATACTTGCATATTTTGCTTTTCTTTATATAATGTTTTATGCAGTCTTCCAGTATTCTGTAGTTATAGTCAGTGTTTTCGATTTTGTTTTCCGATAACATTTTATATAACTTAGTGTAGTCGATGCTTTCGTATTGTACTCGCTGTCTGGGAGGATGCTTGTAGTTTATTAGTTCTAAGTAAACCTGCTTATGGTCTGACATTGAAGACTCTATTATTCCAAAATTTACGGTGTCGTTATGGAGATTTGATAGGACATGATCTAAGATGGTTCTTGTCGTCGCAGTTTGACGTGTGCAATAAATATAGTCTATATTATTCAGTATATTGTATCCTGTCTCTTGAAGCATATCAAGATACATTTGTGTTTCCTGGTTTGTATTTAGTAAGTCCAAATTAAAATCACCGACAATAATCGCTGTTTTCTTAGTTATTAGTTGAGATGAGAAAATGTCAAGAAAACCTTTTAGGCTCGACTTACCGGGTCTATATATAGCGCCAATATATAAAGCATATTTTTCCAAAAATATCCAAAGGTAGTGGTTTCCACTTTCACAGAGCTCTTCGGATTCAGTATATTTTACACTATTGTGTATAAAGATTGAAGCGCCACCACCTGTTTTATTTTTCCTATAACTGTATACATGTGTGTAATTGGGTATTTGATATAAGTTTGCATCCGACTCGGATTTCAGCCATGTTTCTGTCAATATTATTACCTGAAGTGGGTGACTGATTGATTTTACAACACATTTGAGTTCATCAAACTTTCCGTGCTTACGAATACTTCTTACATTAGCGTAGAATATTTTAAACGACGACGAGAATTAAAACAATTATTCTGAATAATAAAAATATTAGGTCCTTACATATGAAATTCTCGTTTTGTATGGGAGGAATATAGTCGGTTTTTTTTTGTAAAATATATTCAATTAATATATTCAATTAAGTATGTACCATTGTCATCTATGCACTTTTGCAAAAAAAAATCATGGGTGCGAGAATCAATAAACTATTTGAAGGCGGTTTGGACTGCCACGTCGGAGATGTATTTTTTTCCTTGTTTCCGAAAATTCCGAAAAAAATGTCTGTATGTAATCTGTTGGAGCAAGGTCCGGGGAGTACCATGTAATTAAACTCTCTATATTGATCTACCCTGGACAAAGTCAAAAGTCTAAAATAGATGTAATAACAAGTATTGAGAATTTTTCTTTGGAAAAAGCAGCTAAAATATGTTTTGAAATCATTTATTATAATAGCAGCTAAACCCTTCCTGAGGGACCTGTTGATCACCATTAAGAAGAAATCATTAAAAAAAATCTTGAGCCGAACAAAAGGATTTGGAAATATAAATAAAAAGAAAGGCTTAGAGAGTGCCTTTCACAAAAAAATATGGCTTTTAGAGTACTAGAGATTCTGCTACACAATAGTACCCCAAATTTGACAAGGGTACTTTAACGGTTATGCACTCTGCTGACTCTCATGTTCTTTTATCAGAAATATCGTGTTATAATAAAAAACATAAGCAAATATAATACTTATATTTTAAGGACGATCTGCATGGTTTTACGGGAAGTCGATGTATGCAGGTGGCTCAGGACCGTGCTTTGAGTGATGAAATAGATGGCGACGATAATGTATTTACATACGATTATCCATGTGTCGGCAGTGAGAATCTGTGACCACATGTACTAATATGTGGATCATGAAAGATGTACATCTTATCTAAGATTTATGACCTTTAATGTAAATGAATTTCAACTGTCAAGCCTGTTTCCTATATGAAGGGTAGGCAGAGACCTCATCTGTAGCCCATTTTTCGCCCCTGCAGGAAAGGAGACGTGCCGGGTGCGAACAACGTCGCCGCAGTTATGGTACGAGTTGAAATTTGTACTCCCCATTGCGTTTCCCACAAGCATTATAGTGATAGCATTGCATATTCTGTTATTATTCTGCACGAAGAAAGGCTGTCTGTACAAAACCTTATTTGCCTCTTACGATACCTCTGTAGGAAAGAGGTAGGTGTTATTCAACTCTGCCGTACACCTATCGGCTTAATAAATTTAACGAAATGTAAAATATTACTGTTATTTTCGCTTTTACTTTATGGTTATTGAATCCCCGCAGTTTCACCTACGTAAAATAAGCCACATGACTGCGCCGTATGGCGTGGTACCTCGATGACCTTTGCATTTACAGTTCAGTTCTTCTCGGTAAAGTTCGCTTCTTAGCGTATGGCTCTTTAAGCTACAGTATACATTTTCCTCAAGAAACGTGCTATCTAATGCAAGGATAATTTTTCAAATCTGTTTAACATTCACTAAGATTAGCGCGTTCAAACATAGAAACTCTCCAGCTTTATAATAGTAAGATTTGTTGTTCTTATTACACATTGTTGTTATAAAAAATATATTGTATTTTTCGGTGTGATAGCGGCATTTAAAATCATAACGAAATTCCCGACGAAACGAGAATTCCGTCGATGTTCTAAGAGTGAAAGAAAGGGAAAAATCAAAAACTGAACCCTTAATTGGACGAGCCACTTTAGCCAGATATACATCACCATAAAACTTGCTATAGAACTTAATCTGAAAACTAAAAATATTTAAACAATGTTTCATAATAAAAATGAAAAAACTTTCGTTCGTGCCGGTTTTTTGAAGTTTGCGTCAAAAATGAGAGGAGACCAGTGTTCAGCAGTTCGAAATTTATAGGCTAGCTATACTAGCTGATTCCCGCGACTGCATCCATCAAGTGCATCAACCAAGATCAAGCGGAAACTATTATATTTTCCAAGAAAAACCTATGTCCGTCTCCAGGATGCAAACTATCTCTGTGCGAAATTTCGTCAAATATACGTTCAGAATATATAGCTATTGCAGTGACTTTGCTGTGCTCATGGAAATATTAACATTCGGTCACCGCTCTACTTCATATGATTGCAATTCGATTTACTCGAGCATTAATTACCTCCAGATGCATGCATCAGACCTCGAAGATACAAACTCAAGGGAAATCAACAACACAAATTTACATATATTTGTTATATTGGTATAGTGTTAAGGGAATAGATTCGTGATTAGGTTTTAACACATGCTCAGAATAAGTTTTGTTTACAAATTATACATTAAACATACATAAAAACAATCGCGCCTCTTTCCCATATAAAAGGTAAGCAGAGACCACACACGTAGCACACTTTGCGCCCCCGCGGGAAACGAGACCTGACAGGGGGCGAAACACGTCGCCGCCATTTTGGTACGTGTCAAAAAAAATTCTTACTCTCCAGTGCATTCCCACGAGCAGTATAGTGACAGCATTGCATATTCTGGTATTATTCTGTACGAATAAAGACTGTCCGTACATAACCTTAGTCGCCCCTTACGACACCTCGGAAAGAAAGAGGTAGGTGCTATTATACTCTGCCGGACACCTATCGGATGACCTACCATTAAAACGTGTTGGAAATAAACAGTAATGTATTTAGACAAACTATTACGTAATTCAAGGGATTAAACCAGATAATATTTACGATTTCGTCTTTCAGTAATTCTGAATCTGCATATCTGAATGCTCAGTTTCGGGTTCTGAGTTCAAATCCGAATCGAAAACTAAATTTGTATACCAATTTTCTGGACGTACCGTGTCCATGCAACTTCATTGGTACTGGTACTTATTGTGTATATTTGTATTTTGCTGGTATTAACTGCACCATAAATATATGTTGTATGACGAAAGTTTCTTAATTGTTGCTGTTGTTTGTTGTTAATCTAAGGTGAATCTAAAACTGAATCTTCATCATTTGAAAATAGCTGGGTACACAAGAAAGCTCGATAATTGGGTGCCACACGAGCTCACTGAAAGAAACCACATGAACGTGTACTCATTTGCGATTCTTTATTGAGACGTAACGAAACCGAACCGGTTTTGAAGAGATTGATAACTGGTGATGAAAACTGGATCACGTACGATAAGAACGTGTGAAAACAGTCGTGTTCAAAGGTCGGTCATGCTTCACAGACTGTGCCAAAACCCGGGTTAACTCGCTTTAATGTGACGCTGTGTGTATTGGGGTTGGAAGGGCGTTGTTCGTTGTGAGCTTTTAACGCCGGGCAGAACCATTGTACGAATCTCTACTGCCAACCATTGATGAGAATAAAGCAAGAAGTTGAGAGAAAGTGGCCGGAATTGATGAATAGAAAAGGTGTGGTCTTTCATCACGACAACGCTAGACCACACATATCTTTAGCCACTCAGCAAAAATTAAGAGAGTTTGACTGGGTGATGTTAATGCATGCGCCATATAGCCCTGACTTTGCACCTTCAGATGTCCACCTGTTTTGGTATCTTCAGAATTATTTAGGTAGTGTCAGGTTAACATCAAGAGAGGACTGCCAAAACGACCTGTCGCTTTTTTTGCTCAGAAGTCCCAAAATGTCTACAGCAACGGTATCATGTTATCTTCAAGATGGCAAAACGTCATCATGGCACATATATACTGTAATCAAATGTAAATTTAATAATATGTCTTGAGTTTTCGCATAAAATGCGAAGAAGTTTTTCATTGTGTAGGGAAATATGGAAAACTTGTTTATCCGTATAACTTATATTCGCCATTGTGTTCCTTTTTTCTCTGGACCTTCCATAAAACTCAATTGAAGTTGTAAACGAAGGGACAGACTATATTAACTTTAAATATCTCCTAAAGACTTTTTATAAAATGTCGATAAATATAATTAGGCTTTTTAAGCTCAACGTGAACGACATAAATGTACACCATTCCGCAAAATTACATCCCTACAAAAAAAAAAAAAACAGGCAATATATTTTTGAGTCAACGTTTTCATTTAAAATTTTCATCGACGTGAGTTTTAAAAAAAACTATATTTTTACCTACGCCAAGTTTTCATCTGTTTGCAACTCAGCATTATCTAAACTCTCGTTAAGTCAAATTAAATCGTCGTGAAATTATTAAGACATAGTAAAAGTACATACATACATACATAAGATCACGACTGTATCCCATAAGGGGTAGTCAGAGACTGGGCCACTTACTGCAAAAACAGATGACTGCCACAATCTACGTTTCACCAAAACAATATAATGCACTTGGTGTGGTAGGTGGTGAGCCCATCGCCACCATGCGCTGTTGGGTGCAGAGTGCAGTTTAATTCCTTACTCGCCTTTTACGAGACCCATTGGATGAGATGGAGTGGTAGTATTCTTTTAACGAGCCGCCACCACACGGCTTAGTAAAATTAAGTTAGTATTAGAGTAACGTTAAGGAGATTCTCTTGTTTAGTGAATCAAATAACGATTTCTGATGATCAGCAGATATCGTTATTTTTAAGTACATCAACATATGCTGTGTTTTTCACGAGAAAATGAGGTACGTGCCATTTTATATGAAAATATATCACGAGAGTGACATTATGTTCCAGAATTGGCCAGTAATAACTACGAGGATATCATCGAAGGCCAGTTTTTTAAAATGGTACTGATCCATAGTCTTGTTAGACTAGCATTAAATCAACTTTATTTTGACATAATTTCAGCAATTTGAAAATTATTTCTTTCGCTTCAAGATGAATAATGGGTGGTGTTACTGCAGCGCATCAGATTAGGGGAAAACTATGTATTTTGTACCTAAATTTGCATGGGCTCTAATTCTAATCTAATCAAAACCAACGGTCGATAAGGTACTCTGTTAGCTGCTTTTGGTAAACATATTCTTTAGAACACTTATAATAATACCGCGTGGCCTAGTGGTCAGAGAGTACCTGACTTCTAAGCCGCGGGTCCTGGGTTCGAATCCCAGCCGGATGTTGGTTTTCGGGTCTGGTTGTGTTGTGATTGTCCCCGTGTTTCTGACACTGCATCCTAGCCTACCTCCGATCTTATCGCATCAGCGTTACATCGGGCGCGGGTAGGTTGGGACGTGTGAGTGCCTCTGTGTTTGCGCGTACACTTGTGGCACTATAATATCTCCTGCGCAGTTGATGGCTCTCGACAGTAGTTGGCAGTTGTCGCCGTGGTCGAAATCGGCTGGGAGAACATCATCATCATCAACATCAATAATATTTTTAATAGCCTTTAACAGAAACAGATAATAAAATATATAAAAACATAATTGCGGACAGAGGGTAAAGGAAAATGGCTCAAATTGTTCTGCATTATATTTTTTATAATCAGAAGACAGTAATTTTTGGTGTAGACACCAAAAATTATTTTGGCAATAAAAAAAAACCTATCTTTCAATGTATTTGCTTAGTCTAACGTATTATATAATTCACATTGCGTATTCTAAATAGCCACGTGAACGAACTCATCCGTTACAGTATTTTCAATTTCAGTCACGTGAACGCGTGTTGGGGTTCACGATTGATCACGTTTAGTTATGTAAAGAACATCAAACAAATATTTGTTGGATAGGTATATCTCTACAAGGTATTTTTCGAATTTTTTTTATGTTGCACCCTTCACAACTTTCTCCACGCCCACGGGTTGACTGGGAGAGAATGCCAATAGGCATTAAGTCCGCCCATGGTTACCCTTTTAATTAAGGTGTAGAATAAAAGTAAAAAGTAAAGTAAAGTTTCAACCTATAAATGTCCCACTACTGAGCACAGGCCTCCTCTCATTTCTGAGAGGGTTTTGGAGCTAGGAAGAATCCGCCACGCTGCTCCAATGCGGGTTGGCGGACTTCACATGTCTTCGAAATATTTTTTATTCCTCAGACATGCAGGTTTCCTCACGATGTTTTGCTTCACCGCCGAGCACGTGGTAAATCAGCACTTAAAATTGCAATTAACAATTTTAGTGGTGCCGGCACCGGGAATCGAACCCAGGTCACTCGCGTACTATGAAATTTAAAGCGAGCGCCTAGCCCCTGAGCTACCACGGCTCTGTAGAATAAAGTTTTAATAAATAAAAAAAAAACTTACAGATATGTATCATTAATAATTGAACCTTGTGAGCGTGTGATATTTTAACTTTTAATAATATCAACCACCATATCTTCTACTCTGCTCATGCCAGATTTTTTTTAATAGAAATATTTTCATTGTCAGTACAAAATGTAAATTTTAAATGTTTTTCTCGGTGTATATTTTCCAGGTGTGATGTCTCATTTGTATAGCTATAAATAATGAAAAAAAGTTATTACAATAAAATCGTATACAACGATGTCTGCTGCTTCTTAATAATGAAACCGAGCCTGTCTCTGTAAGCCTGTTTCAGAAAATTTTACAATCCCCTTCACCCCCGAAACCTTACTCGACGAAATCGGCACTTTGCCCCCACGCTCCTATAATCTATCCAACGATAAGCGATGCAATGCGCCCTTTTTATTACTTCTTGTGTTAGTCATATTCAAAATATAAGTACATAGAAATACAATACATAGTAAATAAATAAATCTATTCTACTAGATAAGTCTCTTTGCCACTCAGCTATGATAGCCGCACTATATCGTTTATACTACTCGTTACTATCGTGCCATCATTGCACAGAATAATATTTCTTATTTATCGACTGTTTTATTTATTACCTTTGTGTCTATATAACAAAGGAATATAAGATAATATTCTGTCGCAACCAAATTATTGTTATTATCTTTATATTTATATTCATAATCGTTGGTGAGTTTGTTAATGATCGTGTAACTTCTGAACGACTTGACCGATTGAGGTCACATTCCATTTTTTTTTTCTGTCTATACGTAGATTCATAGTTACGGTAGGATTTCATCAATAGCGCTTTAGCCAAGTTATTAACAAATTCAAAATTTTATGGATCAAAATAACTCATATCCACAAAAATTTTTACTTTATTGCAAAAAAAAGAAAATCACAAAATCTGGACCCGATAGGTAGCGCTGTGGTCGACTCCGTCACTCCATGTGACGGATTATTAATCGACATTTATAACACTATAATTTCCTTAAAGTTTCATTCTTAAATGTAATTCGAAGATCATAGTTATAGTTACTGGTGGTAGGATTCCTATGCTCCCCAGGCTCTAGGTAGGGCCAGATTGCGATAAGCAGTATTGTGCAAACATTACTGTGTTTCTGTGAGTTAATGTAATCACTGGGCATATGAGACTTAAGAACTTATGTTTCAGGGTGAAGGGCGCAGTGTGTTGTCACACAGAGACATTCTGGATGATACCGCATTTATTATGGGTAGACGTTGCACTTACCATCACGTTAACGTTTCGCTCGTTTCATCACTTTGTTTAATAAAAAAGTCATCGTTTCACCTATAGAAAAGGGCATAACAATGTCTGCCGAGACAACTAGTATACCGAAGAATACGAAAGAGAATAAGAAGAATAAAGAAGTGAAATATAATAGCTACATTTTAATTTTTCCACTGAGTCTATATATGAAGTCTATATAGTATGGTTTAACTAACTAGGCTAGGATGAGACTTGACCTCCGATTATAAGAGCCACCAGTCCTGTCTATCCCGCACCTCCTCGTGTCAGTTCTACACCTAAAGCTCATGGAAATCATTCATAACTTTATTATCTCCATTAGTACCTGGGACGGCCGAACAGTCATCGACCACTCATTTTACAGCTTTTTCGACTTGACCGAGCTTTCGTGTGCTTCTATCTCTGCAGATTTTCAATTTCCTGGTTGCGCCTTGTTCTCTACTCTCCATCTTCAGTCCGTAAAAAAATCATATCGATATAAAACTGACTGTCTAATTGTCTACTTCATGGTATTATATTAATATCATTGTTGCGTATCATCATAGAGAAGGCGTAATAGTCCATACGGGAAACCTTTTTTTGGCAGGGGGAGGCCTGTCACCGGGTCGACGTGTGGTATTTAAAGTGATAACCTTCTTGCCCTTTGCTTAATATAACCGGATATTGAAATGCATCGTAATATTTATGCGTATCAGGCGCCCTGGTTAACCTATTATCACGGTTATGTAAAACAATATTGCGCGATTCAATCCATTCGCCTGCGACCACGACTGCGACTTTATTCATCAATGGCGTGTTAAATCGCCTTTCGTGTTCCCTACTTGGTGTACGATCTGGGTGCATCACTACTTTATAATTTTAACTCGGCATTCTCCCTAAAGCAGTTTTAAAAGTGTTCATAAGACAACTTTCCCTGTGCAACAATCTTGGTATTTTTAGTAGAGTTTCTCTTTCAACGCGTTCAATATTTTGACACCTGCGGTCTGCTTCGGTATTTTCATACCCCATAAAATAAATCTGTATGAACTTATGCTGTTCGCTGTCTAAAGGGAGCAAAGAGCCAATTCTGTGGTAAACTTAACCTTGAATTTTAAAAGTAGGCGAAAAATTCCTGGCATTAGGACTTCCCTGTCTACACCAAATGATGTCATTTGAAAACACGATTTTTTTTTTGTTTAAAAAACGTCGTGACTCATTAGCGTCATATAATAGAAGTGTTTTTAGCGGTTCATCTGGCTCTCCTAGTAGTGGAAGTGAAACTTTCCCTCTGGAGCAGCACATACCTGCAGTTTCCTCCTTCCGTTTCAGTGTTTCACAATGACTACATGTTTGGTTCATTCTTTCTATAATTACTAATTGATGATTACCATAATCAATCAATGGATTATATTCAAAAGCAGCATAATTAAATGCCTGCCACGTATTGCGTTCAAATACTCGTCTTCTTTCGAATTATCGTTCAGGATTCCAACATCACGTAACCGCTAAACCGCAAATGAATCGGAATAACTGTCGCTAGAACAAGTCACATTCGTTGTCCCAATTTAATACTATTCATTAATTGATACTTAGCAATTATCACAGCGCCAAGGTATTACAATTTATCAACATTTAAAAATATAAAAATTGGAATACTAATTGTAAACAAGATACTGCTGCCATTAAGGTTCATACTCCACTTATTTCTGGGTGTTTGGTTTCTGACGAGGCTACCTTACCATTTACAAAAGTAAGCATTTCGTGTTGTCCAAAAACCTTAGTATATAAAATTCTTCAAATGTCATTGCGTAAGGGATATTTTGTATATTTTATGGAAGAAAGTCTTTCACTTGATGGTAAGCGCAACGTCTGCCAATCGAACATTGTACCTGTCTAAAAATACTTACAATTTTAATAACATTGACTGTATTCAATCAAAATCTTTAACTAGTATAAAATTAGGTAGTTTTGTTGGTAACAGCAGTCAGCGTGTCATAGAGCTCCCTGTTGACTCTGCCACAGCTGACCATCACAATCTAAATATAAACACCATATTAGGAAAACCTAGGTGATTTGACAGGAGTTCATCAAAATATACGAGATTTTGCTAGTAAAGAATTAGAGGTAGAATTAATTAAAAAAAAATACAATGTAACGGAACACTAGTTAAAAAGTTTTAAAATGTTATTAGGGTTTAATGCCTATCATATTGCTAGTGCTTAGAGCAGACAGTGTACAAATCGCAGTGAGTTAGCTATAACTATATATTATAATTAGTAAAAATGTTATACAAACAAAGGAACGTATAGGCATAATTGGGCTTTCTGTAGCCTGCATAGGTGAAATGATATCTTGTGTTGAACTGGATGGATACATGGTAATTTGTGTTTATCGCCCATCTTATGACACCTTATGACGCCCAACTATTGTGAATTTGAGTATATATTGAATGATGTTTTGGTATTTTTTTTATTGTATAAAGTGACGAAACGAGCAAAACGTTCACCTGATGGTAAGTGCAACGTCCGCCCACAACAAATGCTGTGTCACCCAGAATATTTCGGTGTGACACCACACTGCGCCCGTCACCCTGAGACATCAGTTCTTAAGTCTCAAATGTCCAGTGATTACGCTAGCTCACAGTGCCCTTCAAACCGAAACACAGTAATGCTTGCACACTACTGCTTCACGTCAGAATAACTGGCCCTGGGGTGGTACCTACCTAGACGGATTCCTGCATAGGAATCCTACCACCATTATTAACTGATAAGGGTAACAGTTCGTTGCGATTATAATGTAGATTTGCTTAGTGGTAGCTTTTAAGCAATAAAATTAATGTGCTTATTGAAATCTTTTAATCTCATAAATATATTTATGGAACCTACAAGAATCACGGTAACTTCGGCAACATACATAGACATACAAACAAAATATTTTAAATGGTCTTGTGGAACATTATAAGTGCGATCTGTAAAGGATTATATTCCTTTACAGAGCGCACTTATAATGTTTGTTTTGTTTGTTGCTTGAGTACGTCGTGTGACGTGTTGCCCACTTCCCTTTAATATGGTTAATTTTTTTGGTGATGGCTGGTCTGCTCGAGTTTGCAATATACTTATATATTTTATTTTAATCTTGTCTAAAACTGTATCATAGAGCCTGCTTTTGTTTTTTTTTTTTGAGTATATTCTTTGTAAATTTATAATGTATTTTGACTAAGATAAAGAAATGGTTTTCAAAAAAGAGCGTACCTACGGAGTTTCTTTCGGCTGTTTCTTCTCCGTTAGAGGAACCTCATTACGAAACTGGTAATAAATTATAAAAAAAGACGTTTGAAAAACGAAATTTATATTTCTTAGGTCGAAAAATAAATAATTTTCATTTCATTGCTCATAACAAATGCTGAGTTACCCAGAATATTTCTGTGCGACATCACACTGTGCTCGTCACCCTAAGACTATCGGTTCTTAATTCTCATATGCCCTGTTAATTAAATTAAGCGGCGATAACCTAATGGTTTAGGGTACGGACTGCGAAACCTGTCGTCGCACGATTGAGCCCATCATTCGACTATTGTCGTGAATCATCTCCGCAGCATAAGCTTTCAAGCATAGTTGTAGTAGTTAGCAGGTATATTAGTAATGTTAGTAGTATTGCATTCTTAAAAAAAACACTAGCTATTGGTGCCTTTCAAACCAAAGCCCAGTGATGAATCCACTATTGCTAAATAACTGGCACTGCGGTGGCACCTACCTAGACAGATTCCTGCATAGGAATCTTATCACCAATAGAAATGCTTGAAAGTCTAAGTACTTTTAAAGAAGAAATAAAATCTATGTCGGTATTGCAATAAATATTTTTTACCTCAAGTCTTTACAGCATTTTATTCTACATCATCAGTAGGTTAATAGTCCACGCGAGTAATCCATAGTGACAACCGCTTGGCCCAGTGGTCAGATAAAGTGACTTCTACGCCGCGGGTCTTGGGTTCAAATCCCAGTCAGAGCCTAACATTTCGGGTCTCGTTGTGTTGAGATTGTTTCTGTGTTTTTGACTGCTTAGGGCGCGGATAGGTTGGGACGAGTGAGTGCCTTTGTGTTTGCGCGTATCTACACTTGCGGCACTATAATATCTCCTGCGCAGTTGGTACACAGCTCCTGACAATATTCGGTTGTTGTCCTCGTGGTCTAAATCGGCTGGGAAGATATCATCATCATCATCATCATCATAATCATCATAAATAGTCCACAGTTGGGCATGAGCTTACCGAATTCAGTCTCCTCCTCCCCTATACTAATCTACATAAGATTTGCTGCTGCTACGCTTCGCGGTCGAATGAGCGATCATAATCCTGTATTACTCGTTGTTCAAAATGTTTCGGCATAAATTTTACTAACTATTAATTTAAATAAACCTTATTTAATGATTTCATCACGTTTAATTTTAACTATTTATTACCCGACATTTCGAGTGCTTTACAGCGTCCCATGGTCACGAGAGGACTCAGCTAACAGATGTCCTGATGTCATAGTTAACCCAGAGTATCAAAACTTGTGATCCAACAGGTGATAATTTAAAAGCCGTATGACGTAGGAAAAACAGCGTTAGTAATATAAAATGAACTTCAATAAGCTGAACTTTACATCGCCATTACCGTTATGGAGTTTGTAGCCATTGAATCTGCTTCACGGCAGAATAACTGGCCTGGGGTAGTAGCTACCCAGACGGATTCCTGTATAGGGATCCTACTACCAGTAATGGTGCACATAGAAGAGGCTCTGGTCATCGTGACTAAATACATCGATCTTGCCGAGAGGTGCAGTCTCAAGAAAATCGTCTATTTAGGAAACAGACTATAAAGGAAAGCATTCCAAATTTTTATTAAAATTAATTATCAACTAAACTACTTTACAATCACGTGACGTAAGGTGAGCTTAATAATAACAAAGCCGAACGTTCCCGGAATTAGGGTTTGCCTGTTTAATATAATTCAAAATGAATTGAGGCCTGACCCTTGGCTTACCATAGGTTAAGTGCTTTATCTGTTTATCCCTCGACCGTGCAATGGAGTAAGTTTTATTGCTTAATAACGTTGACAATAAAACGACGTTTACGTTTACATTTGAATTTATTACTAAATTTGTCCCTGAACTAGATTGTAAAAATAAAAGCTATCAAACAATTCAATGACAGACTTTCAAAAACTAGCTAAGTTAAGCCAATATAATATTGTAATAACATAATATGTAATTGATTATCAATCAATTATTAATCAAGCGATTATTAATCAATCAATTATTAATCAATGATTAATAATTGATTGTCTCTGGCACTGCCTGCGATCTGATCGTATAAACTTAATATTACACGAAGACACGTGGAGCTGAGGTTGAGTGGGTGCTTGAATTCTGGCTTTTTCATATACATAATGATGTGATAATGATGATTTATGATTGACAAAAACCACATCGTCCAGAAAATCTTTTTATTGTTTAAAATTTATTAACATAATATTTCCTCATAATCCATCCTATTGTTAGCTTAATCTATCTGAGGGTAACAGTGGGTGCATTTAATGCACATTTACATTCTTAGTCAGTCAATGTGTTCGTTAAAAATAAATAATTCAAATCTGATATATATAGATAAATTGATCTGATGATACATACATACATACATAAGATCACGACTGTATCCCATAAGGGGTAGTCAGAGACAGGGCACTCACTGCAAAAATAGATGACTGCCACAATCCACGTTTCACCAAAACAATATAATGCACTTGGTGTGATAGGTGGCGAGCCCATCGCCACCATGCTTTAATCAATAGTAAAAGTAAAAAAGTAAAGTTTCAGCCTATAAATGTCCCACTGTTGAGCACAGGCCTCCTCTCATTTCTGAGAGGGTTTGTAGCTAGGAAGAATCCGCCACGCTGCTCCAATGTGGGTTGGTGGACTACACATGTCTTCGAAATAATTTTTTTATTTCTCAGACATGCAGGTTTCCTCACGATGTTTTCCTTTACCGCCGAGCACGTGGTAAATCAGCACTTAAAATTGCAATTAACAATTTTATTGGTGCCGGCACCGGAAATCGAACCCAGGTCACTCGCGTACTATGAAATTTTAAAGCGAGCACCTAGCCAGCCAGAACAATAGTAATTTTACATAAATTAAATTATTTATACAAAACACTCGTATTCAAAACATGATACGACATTTACCTCCTAATACTCCAGCACCGCCTCTCTTCAAATTCGAACCGTCATTAGTCATTTAGCTCATTAATTTAACGTTATGCTCCGGTAATGAAAACCTAAACATTACACAAAAATAAAAAGGTGATGATGAATAAGAACGTATGGAAAAAAAATATGACAGAGATGGAGACCATGTTTGCTGAACTCGTAACGAAGCAGACTCAGCAGAATAATAAGATGGGTACTCTGCTGTCATTCCCTGAAGAAATTTGATCTCAAAACACCAAAATTAGTATTCAGAACTCCGAAATTCTTACCCAAAATGAAGAAAACCAACACACACACACACACACGCACACGTACACCTGAAATACAGCCCAAAGCCTAGTTTAGGCACTAATCTCCCACAGTATGCAAATGTGTTATACTTTAAAATTATATTAGATTTTTTGTATTGAAACAGTGACGAAACCAGCAAAACTTTCACCTGATGGTACCAAAGTCTGCCCATAACAAATGCAGTGTCACCCAGAATATTTCTTTGTCACACCACACTGCGCCCGTAATCCTGAGAAATCACTTCTTAAGTATCATAAGCTCAGTGATTGCGCTAACTCTCTATGCCCTTCAAACCTAAACACAGCAACGTTTGCACGCTACTGCTTCACGGCAGAATAACTGGCCCTGGGGTGGTACCTACCTAGACGGTTGTAATACGTTGGGTGTTAAAAAAAACGGTGTAGCCAGTACATTTGCTGGTACGAGGCTGCCACACGAGAACACTTCTTCCGCAACGACTATCGGTTATTTCTTTATATATCTGCCACCACTTCAGCTTGCTAGTACTATACTAGTAAAATTGTAGGTGTTAAAAAACTACTTAAACGGATGATCGTTAAGTTTAATGCAACAGGTTCGTAAACTCAACACTGCCAATACATAAAATAATTGAAAATAAATACGCTGGTACCTACTTACTCCATATATAAATTTTAAAGAAGATGGAATGAGTGACTTTCGAATAAATCAACAAGACATTGTCTATACTAAATACTTATTTTAAACTTTAACTCTCCTTGACATTTTGTTATCCGAATGTCTCTCCTGTGAGTTTCTAACGTTCTTCTCAAAGCTATCGAATACAAAAGTAAATTATTACACGATGTTCCAGATGGTCGAAAAAAAAACGACGATGTCAGATGTAGTACAAATTGTGGTTAAATTTGGACAGTACTGAATATTTTAAATTGGTTTATTTAAATAATCAATAATTTAAAGAAGTTTAATGTGTACTTTTAGTGTAAGTTTTGCTTTTCAGCTATATGCCATGTTGATATTTTAATTGTATAGTGAAATATTTACCATTTATTAAATGTTCCTTTTGAACTATTAACATATGATACTACGTCTTCATGCGAACAGGCAAAGAGACAAATATTTATTCAGACACAAACAGTACACAATACATGCACAGTATTATAGATAAATACCACATAATTAATCTTTAGTAGTTGTAGCTTAGACCATGTTAAACGCTAAGTCATCTCAAAATAGTAACAGGCGACTTATAAACGCAGGTAATCAAGTGTACCTATTAACCCGATGAATCATAGAAAGGTCTATCAGAAGTAATCCAGTTAAAAACTGAATGGAATCATTATCATCATCATCATTTCGGCCTATCACTAGTGCCACAGCTGAACATAGACCTCCCCCATAGATTGCCAAAAAAGTTTGTAGCTCTCACTTTGGGGGGCTTGCTGTAGTTGCCACGCTTGGCAGGCGGGTTTGCAACCGCAGTTTTTTTATGCAGATGTTCCAGGAAGATGCTGCTGTCCCATCGTCTTGTTTTCATTTTCCCTCTGTCGACTTTTACGACACCCACGGTATGAGATGGGGTGGTAGGTTCTCTTTCTTTTCTTTTATCTTTTCATTTATTTTGCAGAAAAGTACTGGTAGTAATAATGCTGTTAGGATTTCTATGCAGGAATCCGTCTAGGTAGGTATCACCTCAGGGCCAGTTATTCTGCCGTGAAGGAAGTAGTGTGTAAACATTACTTTGTTTCGGTTTGAAGGGCACTGAGAACTAGCGTAATCACTGGGCATATGAGACTTAAGATCTGATGTCTCAGGGTGACGGGCGCAATGTGGTGTCATACAGAAATTTTCTGTGTGACACAGCATTTGTTATGAGCATACGTTGCACTTACCATCAGGTGAAAGTTTTGCTCGTTCCGTCACTTTTATCAAATAAAAAAAAACTTCAAACCTCAATAACGTTCAAATTAATAATTTTAAGAATCCTGTGGTCGAATTTCGACCGTAAGGACGACCATTAATTTTTATAAACACTTAACTGCTTGAATTGTATTTATACCCTATCAGTAGTTTTCTTTGTACAATGGTACTACGGTTTAATGTTCCGTGAATTGCAGCAACAGATCTACTTTAACAAAACTTTATCCTACTAGATTCAATTCAAGTGTTCTTAGTACGATTTTGTGTCATTCTAAACAAGTTCTGACGATTTCTTGTTAATTTAACCTAAGTATTTTATTTTGGTGGAGGGTACCTGGTGGCGGTTCCTGGTGGTTAGTTTGCTTGTGCACGCTACTGAGGGAGGGCGGATGGTGCTCTTCAAAAAACTAGGTAATATACACCATTTTTATAGTTTTGCATGCGGATCTTAGAAAAATAACTTACTTTCCTTCATTATAATGGATTTCCGCAAAGTAACGCCTGCTTCTATTAACTACCTAAGTATTTTACTTAGTTTACTCTGTAATAAAAAGCTAGAATGGAAATCGGCCAATCATAAAGAGAGAAAAAATTATCTTTTGTCTATGATTTTCCTATTCAATAACTTGTCTTAGAATTATGGATAAAACCATTTCACATAACAATATTAAAAAGAGTGAGTAGTTGCAGCCTGGGGCCGAAGCCTTCACCTTTAATACTCGTACCATAGTACGCGACTGACCTGAGTCGATCCTCGATGCCAGTACTTCCAAAAATGCTCTACAATTTTAAGTGCCGATTTACCTCTTGCTCAGCGGTTTTATTCCTCAGAAGAATCTGCGTTGGTGCAGCGTGGTGGACTCTTCCCGGCCCCAAAACCATTTCAGCAAAGAGAGAAGTCCTATAATCAGCAGTGACTTGTATAGACTGTTATTTTGTTAATTAAAAAAGTCGAAATTCTATGTGCAGAAGAATACGAAAACTCTCCTTGGCCCACATTTTACGTCTCTAATGGCGTTTAAATAGTATCGGTGTAAACTCTTTGGAAATTTCAGCAATCCTTTTAAAAGTAATTAAATAGACTACAGGTAAGAGTCAAGGCAACTTCGTTGAATTTTAACATGGTATGATCTAATATGATGATGATGATGTTCTCCTAGCCGATTTCGACCACGGCGACAACTGCCGACTACTGTCGAGATCCATCAACTGCGCAGGAGATATTATAGTGCCACAAGTGTACGCGCAAACACAGAGGCACTCACACGTCCCAACCTACCCTCGCCCGATGTAACGCTGATGCGATAAGATGGGTGGTAGGCTAGGATGCAGTGTCAGAAACACGGGGACAATCACAACACAACCAGACCCGAAAACCAACATCCGGCTGGGATTCGAACCCAGGATCCGCGGCTCAGAAGTCAGGTACTCTGACCACTGAGCCACGCGGTCGGATCTAATATATTGCATATTCGACCTCTACACGTTATGTTACATGATCTATATATATATACATTTTAATTGCTTATAACAAAGTTTGTGGTGATTTTTTAAATTAACAAATTATCTTCAACCACAATATAACCATGCTCATTTAAGGTTAAACGTCTTTAAAACTTAATTATCATTGGGGCTACATGATATTTAAAGATGATGATTAATTAAGATTAATAATATTCTACAAATGCGAATAGTGGGAAGTAGTGTTAATGATAATATTTACTAAAAGTTAGTAAGAGGTCATTAGATTTCATCAACAAGTTGTCTCGTTCATTATGCAGATTAAATAGGAGATGCCACTTATAAAATAAGAGTTGTATCTTAATGCAGCTTTTACAAACAGTTAAAGGCTGTTTTATTCAATATACAATTCTGCAAGAAGAAAAGAGTCTTTCTTTCGTAAAATTCTAATGAATGAAAGAAATTATTATTTTCGTGGACTTGGGCCTTTTAATGGTTTTTTTTTTCTCCAACTTAATGATCATGATCCTGAGATTTCGTTATATGAGACAATTATAATTAACAGTGGACCTAGCTATGAAGTTAGTTCCTTGAGACAAGCTTACCACATCGATACCTTATTATCATAAAATTTACATCGTAAACAGAAATTTTTCGATGAAGATAATAATATTATAGGCAAGGCAATGTCATTATTTTTTACCCGTAAAGGTAAAAGGAAACGAAACGTGTGACAACGGACTAATCCGTTGTCACACGTTTCGTATCCTTTTTCTTTAAATCTCCAAAACTAAAACGGTTCATTAAAAGTACGTGAAATTACGAGCAAATCGTTCACCTGACGGTAAATGCAACGTCTGCCCATAGCAAATTCCGTGTCACCCTTAAAAAGCTGTGTTCACCCTGAGACATTATTTATTAAGACTCATGTGTTAAATAATTACACTAGCTCTCATTGCCCTTCTTATCGAAACACAGTAATTTCAAACTACTGCATCACGGCAGAATAACTGACACTGCAATGGTGTCCCTAGACGGACGTTGTGACCAATTTATTAAACTTTTGTAAAACAATCCATAACAAATTCGAACATTCTTTTATAAATATTTATGGTTTATAAAGATCACAAATCCAAGTCATATAAGGACGATTATATTTTTTATCATGCCTGCCTGTATATTACCACCCACCTCATTCCTTGGGTGTCGTAAAAGTCGACAGATGAAAAATTAAAACCAGAAAATGGGCAGCTGCATCTTTCTGGAACATCTGAATAAATAAGTTGCGGTTGCAAAACCGTCTGCCAAGCGAGGCAACTATGACAAAATCCCCCGAAAATTAGAGCTACAAAATTTTGTGGCAATCTATAGGGATGGACTAGTGATAGGCTGAAGTATAATACTTTAAAGTAGAATTTTCACAGATAAATAACAAACGTTTTATGTAGAGAATCTATATGTAGCAAATCCATATAAAGTAAAACGGTGCAAGTAGGTCGTCGCTCCAACTATTGGGGCGCCGCCCTACACTGCGTTCGCCGGTACGAGGCTGCCACTCGAGAACCTTTCTTCCCAACGGTTATCGGCTGTACGAGCTATATGGCCGGCCCATTGCCACTTCAGGTTGCCAATCCTTAGGGCTACAGATAAATTACAAACATATTTATGTAGATAATCTATATGTTGCAAATCTGTATAAATCAGAAAAAAAAATCTGACTAAAAGGTAAAATTAACAATAGGATCAACAGGATTCCGTTAAAAATGTTGTGGAATTCTCAAGTTAGCTTTGAATAGAAAATAATACATTAGTGAATCTTAAATTTAAAAATGTAAAAGGAAACGCAATTTAAGCATTCTCAACAATTCCTAAGTCATTAGCGACAGCGTTGGCCGTAAATAAAATATTCATCCGATTTTAGAACGCCGTGTGTAATTTCCTGCGTTCTCCCTTATCTTGTTCGCTGGTCCATATTGAAAGCCCCTAATGGCTACGTTTGGAATTTCAGTGTCGAATATCTTTTAGAAATTTAATGCTATATTTCAATATTATTGGCAAGTGATGTTGTCATGTGTTTCAAAATTGATTTTTACTACCTCAATAAAATTATTTTATATCAAATATTTTTATTTAAATCTGCAGACGGACTTTCTTAAATCTTTCTCTTAATATTGAACAAGACTTCGGGGGGATTGCCGTCTTCACTAGCTCACCGACACGTCCGTTCCCAGCTGTCTGTTTTTTATTTGATAAAAGTGATGGAACGAGCAAAACGTTCACCTGATGGTAAGTGCAACATCTGCACATAACAAATGTTGTGTCACCTAGAACATTTGAATTGCATAGATTTCCGATCGGAAATCTATCTCTATTTCATCAAGTGAAGGCAGCACAGACATTACCCTGGATGGCGATCTGTTGGGAATCTAGAATATTGGATGCGTGTTCTCTAGGAACTCGTACCCTGTTTTTGTAAGTGTTATAGAGCAAGGAATTTCTAAATAGCTTTCTTTGGGATTTACTGAATTATTATATAATTATTATTTTTTAATTTGGGATTTATAAAGTTTTATAATTAACCAATAGTTGAAATTAATTTGTAGCTTTGTTTAATTAAGGATTTCTATTGTTTTCTTACTGTTGTATACCTAATTCTGTTGTTCAGTTATTGCATTGTAGTTTGCACCTAATTGGGGTGACACTAAACTTGTTTTAAGTATAATAGTTTTGTTGATTGTGATGTTGTTTACTTTGTTGGTGCAATAAAAATAACTAAATAAATAAATTATCAGGTCCAAAAATGTAACAGTCCACATACGCTAGATATAGCGATATATTGTATCTGGCGAAGAGTATGTGTGGGCCTATGGTACTAAGGCTTTGTCGAAAACCTGAGGGACTTGCAGTCGAATAATTAAGAAGCATTTGAATGACTGCAAGTATCGATTATCGACCCACTTTTAGAAGCTCTTGTGTATTATTAACCTGTGTATACAACATTAAAAATACTGAAGTTAAAAACGACATTTATGACTATCTATGTTTAGCAGTGTACTTGTGATAGACTGTAATGATTAAAATGATGATATCGAAGGCAATGAGAAGACTGTAATGTACGAAAGCAAAAGATTTCTAGAATTCTGTAAAACTCGTTTTACAAATTGTACTAGTGATTCATATCGATAAAATTACATTTAAACAGATCTTAAATATTAACGATAGTGTTAGTTAATAAACTTCATCTAACCGATATAATTAGTAATATTCATAAATACATTTAAAACATTCCGATGATGAAGACAACACTTTTTTTTTAAATCACCTTGCAAAAATGAGTAAGCGTTAAGAAAAACTTTAGTTAACAAAAATAATCCGTCAGCCAAAGGTAATATAGCAATTTTTACTGGTGGTAGGATTCCTATGCATGAATCCGTCTAGGTAGATACCACTACAGGGCCAGTTATTCTGTCGTGAAGCAGTAGTGTGCAAACATTACTGTTGTTCGGTTTGAACTGATGTCTTAGGGTGAAAGCGCAGTGTGGTGTCACACAGAAATATTCTGGGTGACACGGCATTTGTTATAGGCAGACGTTGCACTTACCGTCAGGTAAACGTTTTGCTCGTTTCATTACTTTATCAAATAAAAATAATTAAAAAAACCTGTTGAAAGAATTTTAGTCGAATGCTACGCATAATTTGTATGGTTTTTGTAAATGTAACATTATTAACGACTATTAACATATTTTGTTACTTATTGTGTCGAATAATTAAAAAACTAAATGTTATTGTATACGTATGTATGTTTCAAAGCCCTTAATATATACCAAAATTGTCAAACCTTACATAAAACGTTTGCGCCATCAAAATTTTACTTTCATCGCTCTACTTGCGTTAATGAAATCCTAAAACTTACCTTCAATCAAACTTTTGTAATTTACCGTAATGAAATATGTCATGGAAATGTACATTTTGGTTATATGACAACCCTGAAGTTAAAATGAGATCTTCCCTAAGTAAAACTCCTGTATTGAATAATAAAAAGCGCATTTAATATGTCGTTATGTCCAATCATGAACTCGGGACTCAGAGGTCAACGTACTTACCTCTCCGTGTTGCGATCTATATCTATATATCTTCTGCGCAGTTGATGACATCCCACAGTATTCGGTAGTTATCGCCGTGGTCGAAAATCGGCCAGGTGGACATCATTATTATTGTTGCAAAATAAATATTGTCTTATTGTAAATACAATAATTAAAGTAATAATTCTATTATATTTCGTACGACGTGATAATCAAGCAATTAGCAAGCGTTATTGTAACTTCTAATGATTATCCTTAATGAAAAATAAATAAAAATTATTGAAATCGAAAATCGGTCCCGCACAGTAGAATGCGGAGGGAGTTCTACTGTGCGAACATTTTTCTTCCAGATTTATTATAATCAACTATATATATTTTCGGTGATGTAATTGCTGTTAGCCGTCTCGGCTTTTACAGCTTCATCGGATACTGTGCTCGCGGGCCAGGGGCCCGTGTGCCAGGTTTGGTTTGACCCAAACATAAATAAATAAATAAATAAAAACTCCTACAAAACCCTCGAAGTTCGGACTGTGTCGCGTTCGCTGCGTGCTTTCGCGATTTCGAAAATCTTAAACATTTTAAGTCGTCTACTGACCGTCCGAAGGAGGCTGCGCGCGTCCATTCGGACTGTCGACTTGTGTGTCGGTAACTCTGGGCGGTGAGAACCGCCCTGGAACACGGGTGAATCTTGTGTACGCGATGTGATTATTGACTATTGCGCGCCGCTCTCTACGGCGGTCGCGCGTCGTGGTGCGTGTTATATTAAAGCTATTGACTGTGTGTACAGTGTGGCTTGGATCGTGACTGACAGTATCGTGGTCAGGAAGAGCTGAGACGTCCGTGTCGTCTAGCACGTTTCGCGGGCGACGTTTGCGTTCGGTCGCGTTTCTGTTTGGTCGGTAATTTGCTGCTTTAACCACCAGCTGGTTTGAATGAACCGCGGCTTTTTCGAAAAACCGCCGTGATAATTCTCTAAAGTGTTCAGAGATTAAAGGCATTTCACAGTCGCTGTGAAGATCTACATTGCGTTGATACCAACCGGCTCCGGTGGCAGTTCGCAAGAATCGATTTTGAACGCTCTGTAACTTCTTTAATTGATTGCCCGTCGCGTGAGCGAAAGCGACGCAAGCATAGTCCATTACGGGCCTTATGCAAGTCTTATAGAGGCGAAGTTTGTGTCTTAAGCACATTTTGCTTGAGGAGCAAGTTAATGGGTATAGACGGCTTGAGATAAAAGCCGCTCTATTGCGTATGTTTTTAATGTGTGCAGCGAACGACATCGCTGCGTCTAAAGTGACCCCGAGGTATTTGACGCTCTTTTCCCAGGGAATAGGGCGTCCGAACAGGGTGATCGTGCCTAGCTGATTGTTGCCGATTGGGTGACATCGTCTAGCGGGCTTTGGTGTGCCCCTCGAGAAGTATATCGCTACACTTTTCTCGGGGTTTACCTCTATTCTCTATTTCCGGAACCATTCGCCTAGGCGATCGGCTGCGGCTTGGAGTTGAATCGTTATGCGGCCCTTGTGCTTGTCGGAATAGTACAAGGCCGTGTCATCTGCGAAAAGCGCAAGATTGACTTTCGGGTCTTTAGGAATATCGCTAGTGTATAGCGAGAAAAGGAGTGGGGAGAGGCAGGAGCCCTGAGGGACCCCCGCTCGGAGAGGGCGGCTTGAGGAGCGCGTTCCCTCTACCCGAAAGCGAAATAGGCGGTTAGACAAGAAGGCTCGTATGATGTTCACGAGTCTGTCTGGCACATTAGTGTGATACAACTTGTAATACAAGCCGTCGTGCCAGACTTTGTCAAATGCCTTTGCGACATCGAAAAATAAGGCCCCTGTGCCTACAGGCTTTGGGCGGTCGTTTAAATTCTCTAAGATGTGCTCCGTTAAGCGGTGCACTTGATGAGTGCACGAGTGTATAATCAACTACTGTGTCATGTCTAGCCACCAATCCCTATGTGCCGGGATAGATAGCTTCTATTGCCATTTTAAAACATCCGCAAGGCACAGAGCTATGGGACAAAGACAAAGTACTCTTCAGATAACATAATTCAGGGAGCCTATACGGGGTACACTACCAGCAGTTTTGACATGAAAATGCATGTGGACCGAAATCGTTAACATACCTGAAACAAGACTAGCTTTATGTGAAATAATGACGCTACTTGAAGTCTGCGCGTTAAAAAAATATGTATCAACTATTAAATAGATATATTAAACAATAGAAGAAAGAAGAATTGTCTGCGCTACTCTAGTATGGGTAAACAGACATGATTATTTTCGATTTTTTAATTATCAGAAATGCAAAGCTTTCGCACAATATTTTCCTCCATCCTTTCTTGCCACCAAGGACTACATTCATATTGCTCGAGTTGAACGCCTTACCCTGGAACTATCACGTCTTTTGTAAATATTAATATTGAATATTTAAAAATAAGTTTATTAAAATGACAGTTAGGCAAATTTGTGGGTCACAAACAAAATGTGTCACCTGAAGCAATCATCGAAATAGATTGCAAGACATATGCCGCTTTGACGTGGCCGTCTTCAACATTTGCATTTCTATTTACATGTAAATTGTTTCCACAAACACCACTACTTCGACCCGTGGATAAACACTCTTAATATCCTTATAGAAACTGATCAATTTTACATATATTTTAACCTTGCTTTATGTCAATCAGTGCTACAGTACAAGCTGTAAAAGCATTATAATGATGAAGGAAAGTAGGTTAATTTGCTAAGATCCGCATGCATAAAAATGGTGTATATTACCTAGTTTTATGAAGAGCACCGCCCGCCCTCCCTCAGTAGCGTGCACAAGCAAACTAACACCGCCACCAGATACCCTCCACCAGATACCCTGCACCAACCACTAAAATACTACCACTAGATAATATACACCACTGAAGTCGAGAACATGAACGTGATTCGCCCCAAAACGAGGCATTATCAAGTGTCATAGACTCTACGACAGAAGGCGTACCGTCTGTCAAAAAACTAGGTAACATACACCAATTTTATATTTTGCATGCGGATCTTAGCAAATTAATTTACTTTCCTTCATTATAATGCATTTCCGCAAAGTAACGCCTGATTCTATTAACTGCATTATAATGATGATAGAATTCATGACCTTATGGCTGATGATAGACTACTGTGACAACTTTCATATTCTATCCGCTATAAACTGCGCATGAGGTGTTACAGTCCCACAAGGAACGTACTGCCGCGGACCAGGCAACGCACTTATATACCGCAGTCAGAATTTACCTACTGGCTCTAAAATACTGATATTCAAGTGCACATATCTTCTAAACCCAAAGATATATCCGCTATATATTACTGATGAATTTAAACGAAGAATTGGTTCATGAAAACGCTTTAGTTTGAAACTGATTTAATTAATGTGTGCAGCTGCTCATTTAATTCAGTGTTTGACACTACACAGCGCAATGCGCAGTGTAGTGTCAAACAGATATATTCTTGGTGACACGGCATTTGTTATGGGTAGACGTTTCGCTTACCATCAGGTGAATGGCTCGTCTCATTACTTTATCCAAAAAAAAAAAAAAATTAGGCCCATTTCAAAGCTATGTCAGGTAATAGAGCGTTGCTCAGATAATAGAGCGGATTGTCTTCGATCAACTTGTAAAGCAGTCTTTTATGCTTCAGCATCATGGCTTTCTCAAAAGTCGGTCGATTGTATCTAATTTAATAATTTTATCTACCAATTGAATTTAATTTGTGAACGTAATAATTTAGCCATTGAAATAAAGAATGCCAGTTAGTAGATTTAAAAATAATTATACTTTATTTTCCATCGCGTAAATATAAAAAGTCATAAGAAGATATCACATAAAATTTATAGTCCAAGTATTATTATATATGTTATTATATATTATGATTTATAGGAGAAGAGATTAACTGAATTAATGGTACATATTCGAGGTATTAATTTTAAAATGAAACTCCGTAGTTTCTCGACAGACACAGGAAAAGACACAAGTGCCATTGTTACTGACAGCTTTTACTTGACCCTGATCTAAATAGATGAACAAATTGTTCTTATGATTACTTATCTCGTATGTCAAGGTGCCCTTTATAAACTGAGCTGTAAGCAGATATTCACTTTGGTAGTTATTGTTCTTTTTTAACAGAATCATCTCATTTTTTTATGTTTATAAAATATAAGAAATTTTGGCCCGTAAGCCGTAAGGCACTCTCTCAAAATTTTGAGATTTTGGCCTTAGAAATACATTTCACTGGATATCGCACATTGTGTTAACTATATCCAATTTTTGTTAATGTATAAGCTTAAAACAAAGTCGTGTTAGCTACACCATTTATAACATTTTCGGTATACAACGACATCTGTGATACAAGACACTAAAAACAAATTATTTTATATGCATGACATTTCTGTTACAATGAATACTTTTTATTTTTTCTGTCTTTTCTGTCCTCTGATAGCTGATTCAACTGCACAATCTTTTCATTGCATACCATTGAGACAGCTGTGCAAACGGGCGCCGCGATTTCTCAGCATTTTTTTCGAGTTTTTACCAATTTTCATTTAGTTTTCGACTGTATTGCATTTGTAAGTCAAGCGGTAAGTTGCCTTTGCCTTTTTTTCCAGTGTTATTTATATAAAAAATTGGCGCGAGACAGAAGATCTACTCTTTCACATCGAAGCCGTAAATCAATTAGACGTCGCAATATTTAAAATCAATCCATTACAATACTCCACGTTGCAATGCGCCTTAAATGTTTTGGAAAGAAGTGGCGAATACGGAACAGACCAAGTGTTGTCGACCACATAATCGTTTCCTTTCACTTTCGTTGTGAGTTCATGGTCCAAGGCAAGTGATCCAAGCATTATCCACGAAATTTGACGGCGGAGACTATCACTGGCAACAATGGTTATCCAATGTATCGACGTCGATATAACTGTAATCGTTAACTGCTAGTTAATTTAATTCAAAAATTTAAGTCGTCGTCGTTTCAGCCTATCAATAGCCCACTGCTGAACATAGGCCTCCCCCATAGATTGCCACAAAAGTTTGTAGCTCTCGTTTTGGGGAGATTTTGCCATAGTTGCCACGCTTAGCAGACGGGTTGGCAACCGCAGTTTATTTATTCCGATATTCCAGCAAGATGCTGCTGCCCATCTCCTGGTTTTCATTTTCCCTCTGTCGACTTTCACGACACCGACGGGATGAGATGGGGTGGTAGATTCTCTTAAGCCGCTACCACACGGTCAAGTTTAAGTTTAAGTTAAGTTTAAGTGGAAAATCAAGAAATAAAATTACAAAATCCCATCCGGTAGGTGTCGCTGTGATCAAACTCATCGTGTCACATACCGGAACGGGCAGGACAACGTCTATCGTGCCAGGTAGCTGTGTATAAATTCGCGCGAATGAATATATCTTCCTGTGTAACTCTTTCTGTGTACGTTAGTCTGTTTGCAGTTAATTTATTAATGGTGATTTTTTTTCAATAAACTCTATTACTTCTTATAGGCATAATACACTCTGCAGTTCATGCAGATCATGTTTTGGATCATCTCATCCATTACATCAGATTTGATAAACCACAAATCCTAGCAAAAGATTCCTATCAAGAATAATTCGTGAGGCTATTGAGATTAAAAAACATCCTAATTTCAATAGAGATAATGGTTGGGTACTACTACCAGCTTGGGATCATATTTTAGCGACATCTATGTCGCTACATGCGAAGCTCAATAAATATCCCATACGTTCATCTTCGCGCTATCAAAGCTTCTGAGATGCGAACTATAATTACATACATACAATTGCGCCTTTTTTTCCATATAAGGGGTAGGCAGAGATCACACCCGTAGTCCGATTTTCTCCCCCGCGTGAAATGAGACGTGAAAACAACCTTTTGGTACAAGACAAAAAATTGTTAATTCGCATTGCGTTCCCACGAGCGGTATAATATTACTAATAACTTTATTTCAGGTTTTCACCCATCTATCCAAACTAATATTATACAATTAAAAATAAATTAAGATTGTGTTTTAATAGTTTTAATATTTACTACACAGTTAAAAATTTATTTCGATCTCGGTGCACGTATATCCCAAATTCGAGAAACGGTTTATCAAAGCATTCAGACAATACCTCAACTCTATACTATACTCTATTAGAATTTCAAATTCTCAACCAAAACGCGGCGACACGAGATCTGATTAAAAGCAAAATAATCAGCAACCCTCGTAGCCGCAAACATGTCTGATGCGCTGCAGTATCTAGGCAGTTTCATCAAGATACTCTTATTGTTTCTCGCTCGTATTTACTGTTTCTCGCTTCTTTAGTACAGTTAATCTAAAGCTGAGATGTATAAAAACTTTTAAATAACGCACTAAATATTAATATGTGTTGCCTATGTGTATTAATATACAAACGTATATATTTATATGTCCATTTACACAATTGGGCATATTTGGGCTCACCACCTATCACACCAAGTGCATTATATTGTTTTGGTGAAACGTGGATTGTGGCAGTTATCTGTTTTTGCAGTGAGTGCCCAGTCTCTGACTACCCCTTATGGGATACAGTCGTGATCTTATGTATGTATGTATGTATTTACACAACGTAAGACTATTCTCCGTCCCACAGAAAATAGGGTGTGATAGGTAGGTTTTTTTTTTTATAAAAAACAATTCCCCACAGTAGGATTTTCTCCTGTATCGTGGGTGCGTTGTACAAACATACGAGTACATTTCACATGCACAACACAACCAGACTCGAAAAGCAACAATTTGAGTGTTTGTACAAATGTTGCTTCCGGCTGGGAATCGAACCCAGGACCGGTGGCGCAGAAGTCAGGTACGCTAACCACTACGCCACGCGGTCGTCAAATAGTAGGTGAAATAGAAGTCCGTGGCATTTTACTTATTTTTAATAATATAGGAAAAGATCGTGAGGAAACAATCATGTCTGCAAATAGAAATCAGCTACCTCCGCCTAATTTTCTACGAATAAAAATATGCAGTAAAAAATTGGACACAAAATTGAAAACCCACAAGAGTTTCAGTTGCAACGCATATGTCATCTCGTCGATAAAATTGCTTTTTTCAGTCGGTTTTATTGCTTAAAAACCATCTTGCTTCAATTAAGTACTTCGTGTCTTACTGGATATTGAACACTACAATTCTGAAAGTATAATGTTTTTGATTCCAGACTTCCAGTAAATATAATAGACTAAAAATCTTTTAGTCTTGTCCAAAATATTGAATTTTGTTTGCCCCTCATATATCATGCCACTTAATAATATTTTTTTTTAATTAAACCGCTTAGGAATTTTAGGAATTTTAATTGCAGAAAGTGCCGAGACAAGCTAAACGTTCACCACAACGTTCAAAAAGTTCAATTTTTTTTAAACAAAGACGTTTTATGATGGGTTATTATAATTTTAAAGAATACATGGATGATGATAACACCTAGGAATATGGTGATCGCTGCCAAACTATTTCTACATCTTTATATTTATGGTTTTGTTTTGTAAATTAAATTGTATTTAAAATGACTAAAAAGAAAGAACCTGCTCGCTGGGTTTCCTTCTGGTTCTTCCCAGGACAGTCATTTTTATGCGAACCAGTGTGGTTTGAAAAATGACGTTCAATGAGGATTATGTAAATAATCTACATTGGATACAAATTATTCTATTCTATTATTGGCTTCGGATTTTGCGCAATTGCCAGTCTTACTTACATAAATAAAGACATAAAATTTATAAAACGAAGTATTAAATAGTTTGTTTAAAATTTTATTTCAATTGATCAATGTCAGAGCAAAGCGAAACCATTAGTCCAATCTACTTTCAAAAACTTTGAATGAGATCAGAACTATTTATTAACTATGTCTTAAATAAAAATCTCCGCACTGACTGTACTGCTAATGAGTTAAGTTTTTGTATATTTTTATTCTGTTTCTTCTTTTTAAAGAAATCTGGTAAAATGATTACTTTTATTTTTAGTTTAATAATTGTTTTTATAATTTCATATCCATTATTTTAATTGATTTCAATGTAAAGCTTGGTTGTATTGACATTAATATTTTTTGAGAATAAAATATAGTGCCGTCCCCATATTATTATTCGCCTATCGTTGCTTTAATTAAGGTGCTTCGTAAAGGTTAAAAAATTACAATTAAAGTTGTTTCACAAAATAGAAAGAAACAGCGTTTAAATATCGAGACATAAAAGGACACGTGAAGTTTGCCAACCCCCATTGGAGCAACGTAACGGACTCTTCCCTGCTCCAAACCGCTCTCAGAAGTGAGAAGAGGCCTTATTTCAGCATGAGGGACATTTATAGGCTGTTTTTATTATTAATTAACACCGTATTTACGCTTTAACGTCCTCCATATTTCACTTTATTGTGCAACTGCGTCGCCCGTTTCAGCCGGCAAAATTTTGCTTTCATCGCTCTACATTCGTTAATGAATTCCTTAAACTTACCTTGAAACTTTTCTAATTTTCCGTTATGAAATATGTAATGTAAATTTACATTTTGATTAGATGAACCTTTTTTCCAGAGGGAAAGATCCATTTTAGGGGTAAAATTTAATTAAAATAAGTTCTCAATTAAATAACCCATTAAACTCAATGATCTATTCGTATAATATATGCTAACATTTTAAAATAGCTTATTTTTACATGCCGTTTTACGCGACTCGCGCTATAATTACCTTGATCGTTGGCATTCCACCACAATGCGTTTTTCACGGAATCTTCTGCCACGCACGACGACTTATGGAATCTGCTGTTCAGTGGTTTTCCATGACCGATATGCCCAAGGGACCTTCAAGAAAAGAGCCTACCCCTTTCTCAAAGACCAGCAGCCCACCTGCAATTGCTGTATTATTCTAGATGTTCATGGGCGGACGTGATCACTTAACATCAGGTAAGCCGCGTGTTCGTTTGCCCCCTCTCCTATATAGAGAAAATAACGACAATTTTTTAAGAGATATACATAGTTCATAAAATAAAAATTGTATCTTTTATATAACTTTTATAAGCAACAGAATAGCGTCTTTCTTCAATATTTAATTCGGTAAAGATGCTGAGAGAGGTTACTTTCGCGAAATCCTAATGAATTGGATAAATTATCACTTTTGTAGACTCGAACCTTTTAACCATTAAGTGTACTTCAGAATTTTAAATTAAATATTTTCTTTAGTTTTGTGTATAATTAAATAAAATTGGTTTCTTTCAATTATCTATATTTAAATATCAATAAAATTAAGGCTATTAAGAATTTATTTCGTAGATATACAGGCGAATTGTCTTAAGAAAATACTGCCATTATAATTTATCTCTCATGTTCACAAGAGATATATTAATGCCTTAATTTGGAAACTTCGGATTCCTGACTGACTGAAAATTTAGATCTGTGAACTATCAGTCTTTGTATGATACGACCGCGTGTCGCAGTGGCTTCTACGCCGCGGGTCCTGAGTGCGAGTCCCAGCCGGCTGCCAAGAGCACATTTGTGCAAGACACAAATCGCGTGTCTGTTGTTGCTGTGCATGTGAAATTTATGTTTGTAAAGCGCATGCATGCAAGGATATCTTGGATCGGGATCCTTCCTAGTAAACAATTTATTGTAAACAGTTTTAATAAAAAAAAACATGTCGAGATATAGTGAACACCATCTTTATTGGTATTAGAACTCACATTGTCTCGCCAGAATTAAGTTTACAATGTTAATCCCCATTTTATCAGTAAGCAAATTATCAAGTCAATTAGAAACAAGTTTCAAAAGGGTACAGATAACCACTGTATTCATTGAACACATGAGACTTAGAAACTGATATCACAGTTTGACGAGCGCAGAGTGCGGTGCAACACAGAAATGTTTTGGGTGACACAGCCTTCGTTATATGCAGACGTTGCATTTTCCAAGAGGCGAACGATTTGCACGTATCGCCGCTTTATTTCATAAAAGGATAACGTTAATTTTACCGGTGGTAGGATTCATATGCAGGAATCCGTCTAGGTATGTACCACCCCAGGGCCAGTTATTCTGCTGTGAAGAAGCAGTGTGCAAACATTACTGTGTTTCGGTTTGAAGGGCACTGAGAGCTAGCGTAATCACTGGGCATATGAGACTTAATAACTGATGTATCAGGGTGACGGGCGCAGTGTAGTGTCAAACAGAAATGTTCTGGGTGACACAGCATTTGTTATGGGCAGAGATTGCACTTACCATCAGGTAAACCAATCATTACGTCACTTAATAAAATCAAAAAAAAAACTAAATAACTATATAAGTATTGTCTTATTAGTTGTGTGAAAACTAATTAATCACTTAAACCCATTAAACAACGGTTTAAATCGAAAACAAATTGTAAGTAGTAAAATGTCGGCCGCATGGCCTATTGGTCAGAGAGCATGACTCCTACGCAGCAAAGTTTGTGTTTGAATCCCATTTAATGAAAAATGTGTTTGAAAACATTTGTGGAAAAACAGAAATTGGTAGTGGTGTTGTGCGTGTGAAATTTATGTCGGTGAGACGCACTGACGATGCAGGAGCTATTCTAGTATTTTTGAGGCTTATTGTGTGTCGGAAAAGACGACAAAGACAAACGGCATACATCCGACCGACGATGATCCCAATTACCTAACCAGACCAGGAGGTTAGTTTGTAACTCTGGTTGGTTTCTTGATCGGTTAATTTTGGCGTATGAAGCTCATTAATTGGTTAATGGAATGAAATGAAACCGATCACGAAACCAAAAAGAGCTACACAGTAGACCCCAAGACCTAAGTGATCCAAACCAATGACGGGTGGCGGGGTCTATGATGCAAAGTGTCTGGTACTACGATTGCCAACTCAACTTGCCAAGCGAGGCTATTACAAAAAATCCTCCGGAACTGGAATGGGCTAAAGTTCAGTAGTGGACTGTATTGAATGTGGTGATTATAACAATTATTGTTGTGTACCGATTTTTTTTAATAAACAGTGTTTAAGACATCAATAAGAACATGCATGATGTAAAAAATATTTAAGAGTAAATATTTATGGTTTTAGCTTTCGCGAAACTGCGTCACATCTTATCGTGGAGTATACCTCAATCTCCCAAAACCACCCACTCTAAAATGCCCTAATGCGTCCTACCCTTCCTGCTTCAGCCTTTCCGCTTCCAGCCATGGCTATTTCAACTTTTTGTGCGTTTTGTTTTGTATGTCCTAGAAACCCCGGCTTGTACATTTCAGAAGAGAGCGGCCCGTCACAGAGTCCCAGTTGCCTCAGATGTTCAGAGTAAGTGACTGGGATTAAGCAGTAGCTCGCAGAACCGGAAACTATTGGGAAAATAAGATTCGCGAGTGGCAACCTCCTACCGGCAAACGCAATGTGGGTGACCCCCTCTAGATAGAACGGTTTTGCGGGAAGTCGATGGATGCAGGTGGCTCAGGATCGTCTTTTGTGATAATCCTTTGGGGAGGCCTATGTTCAGCAGTGGACTAATATGATGATGATGATACTTCATATTTCCTTTTAATTTAATATGTCAAAATTAATTTTATTGTCATAATTCTATTAGATGGCCGTTTATTTTATTAAGCAAAAATTTTGTTTCTTTATTTATAACTTAATTGAAAGTGATTAGATTCGTTTATTCTTTTAATCGCGGTTTCTTTCGGACCTTGTACCGCTTTGTAATTTTTTATTTCTCCTTGCCTCTCTTAATTTCTTATGAAAATTTATAACGCAAAATACTTTAAGCTTTTATGATTAAGGGATGTTTCTTTGCTGTTAATACTTTTCAATTATCTTTAACATCAAGTCCCACGCTAAATAACAACAATTTATTATAACTCGCACAAGCTATTTTGCTACACTTACTTTTTTATATGAAGCAGAGCGAATTTTTCTTTTAAAACACTTATTTCTTGTTAAGTTATAGTTTCCATCAGAGGGTGATATATATTATGACATAGATGGGATTTATATTTAGGGATCCGTCAAGGTAGGTACCGCAGGGTCAGCTATTGAGCCATAAAGCAGTGATGTGCTAACATTACTGAATTTCGGTCTGATGGGTACTTGATAGTTATTAGTTACTGGGCTTTAATGAAGCTTAAGAACTGATGCCTCAGGGATACGGTCGCAGTGTCGTGCCACACAGAAATGTTCTGGGTGACGCAACTTTTGTTATGAGTAGACGTCGCTTTATTCGATAAAAAGAACTTTTAGATTCGTTTACAATAATAGTAGAATCGGAGGAACTATCCTGCATCATACTTTATTTTAGTTATTGGAAATTTATCGTGTATGCAAAAATAAATTATTCTAACCACCATTTCGTCTAATCATCTGGCTAATGTAAAAGTCGATAAAATTATTTTCTGGGTGACACACCATTTGTAATTGGGGCTACGTTGCACTTTCTCTCGTCACTTTATCAGATAAAAAAGAGCGATTGTAAATCCGCTTGCCATGCGTAGCGATTATATCAGATACAACTTGGAGACATCTATGTCCAGAAATTGGAAATTTAGTCGCTGCTAAAGAAGCTGCTTTACTAGCATTCAGTATTACTTTGGAAGGATTCCTTTGTATGTATTATATTTGTAAATGTATAAATATATATATATATATATATATATATATATGTGTGTGTGTGTGTGTGTGTGTATATATATGTATATTTTTATATCTTGTATACATTCCATATATTTAAAATTTATTTATGTAGTTTATTGATTTGTTTTTATCAATTTGTACACTGCCGTCTTTATTTGTCAAATTTTAGTTTTTGTCCATCCAAAGGTTGCCTGGAAGAGATCGCTTTTAGCGATCTATTTATTTTTCCTTTATGTATCTTTTCTTATGGTGTACAATAAAATGATATTTAATTTAATTTAATTCCAGGTACCACCACAGTGCTAGTTATTCTAATGTGCAGAATTCCCATGTTTTGGCTTAAAGGACTAATTGAACTCATACCTAGTGTAATTATTATGGATATGAAACTTAAGAACTGATGTCTCAGAATGAGTTGCGCAATGTGGTGCCACAAATGATTCGTGTGACGATGCAGTTGAACGATTTGTTTGTTTCGTCACTTAATTCCAATAAAAACGCATAAACCAATATAAGGCGGTAATGTTTTGTGGGAAGTCGACGGATTCATGTGGCTCAGGATCGTGTTTTGTTGCAATCTCGCACCACGACGCGCGACCGTCGTAGAGAGCGGCGCGCAATAGTCAATAATCACACCGCGTACACACGTATCACCCGTGCTTCAGGGCGGTTCTCACCGCCCAGAGTTACCGACACACAAGTCGACAGTCCGAATGGACGCGCGCAGCCTCCTTCGGACGGTCAGTAGACGACTTAAAATGTTTAAGATTTTCGAAATCGCGAAAGCACGCAGCGAACGCGACACAGTCCGAATTTCGAGGTTTTTGTAGGAGTTTTTATTTATTTATTTATGTTTGGGTCAAACCAAACCTGGCACGCGGGCCCCTGGCCCGCGAGCACAGTATCCGATGAAGCTGTAAAAGCCGAGAAGGCTAACAGCAATTACATCACCGAAAATATATATGTTGCAATCTATTGAGCCAAGCCTATGTTCAGCAGTGGACTTGTGACTGATCAAAACTATGATGACGACGACGCGACAATAAGTTATTAACAAATGATTTCACTTCGTGGTGAGCAAAAGGCCATCGTCCAAACTGTGTAACTGCAGAGCTCTAAACTGGTGAACTCGTGAACCTAATTTAAAACTCTCATATTACGTGACTGTGGCATTGTGCTAGAGACTAGTTCCTCTAGTTACTTTGTTAAAGTGGAACTTTATAGGAACCTTATGACCCGTTCTTTATGACAAGATTTAAACTGTACTACTAATTTGAAGTTTTATTCTTTTTTTTTTTGTAAAAAGTGAACCCTAGTAGTGTAGTAAGAAAAGTAACGCCTAAACAGCCTTTAAAAATATTCCATTACCGAGCATGACCCTCCTCACATTTTATTAATAACGTCTTAACGCAAGACCCAGATAGTATAACACGTCGTCGAATTATTTGTAAGCATAGTAGATTACCACTTATCTCTTTCTTACCGAGGTATCGTAAGTAGCGACTAAGGTATTGTCCGGACAGCACTTATTGTGCAGAATAATACTATAATATTCATTGCTTCTTACCAAAATGGCGGCAACGTGATTCACCGCCCGTTACGTCCCGTGCCGTTGTGGCGAAAAGTGGGTTACGGATGTGGTCTTTGCCTACCCCTTTTTTGCGAAAAAGGCGTGAATGTATAAATGTATGAAAAAATTATAGATACAATTTTGCCATTATGATTTTATATTAAATCAAAAGTGACAAGTTATTTATCTTTTTTAAATACATACATGCATACATAAGATCACGACTGTATCCCATAAGGGGTAGTCAGAGACTGGGCACTTACTGCAAAAACAGATGAATGCCACAATCCACGTTTCACCAAAACAATATAATGCACTTGATGTGGTAGGTGGTGAGCCCATCGCCACCATGCGCTGTTGGGTGCACAGTGCAGTTTAATTCCTTACTCGCCTTTTACGAGATCCAATGGATGAGATGGAGTGGTAGTATTCTTTTAACGAGCCGCCACTACATGGCTAATATATATTGTTATATATATTGTTGGCATAATTATATATTGTTACATCTTCTACACTGTCACCCTACCATAAGAATTTTTTACTTTCGTCGTATCTATGTTCAATAAATGAATATTTTTATTACTGGCGAAGTTTTAAAATATCATATAACATTTATAATAGTTAAAATAAAACGTGACAGACACCCTTAAATAATTTTTGTTTTATTTAAGGGATAATGTTCGATCGAGTATTATAAGAAATAGCAAAGTATGGGTTGGGTTGGTACATTGGGTTAAGTATCAAATTATATATTATAAAGAACATAATTCTTTATTCTAAAATATAATCTATCATTCTCTAATTTTTATATAATAAATACATTTACTCTTAAATATGTTTTAACACCGAATTTAATTTGGTAAGCAATATGTCCTTACTAAATTAAATCCAATCGTAAAAACACGTTTTCGCCCATTTTCCTGTAAAATTAGAAAGAAAGTATTGGATTGTAAAAGTTTTAGTTTTGTTAAAAAAAAACAATAAATAAATAAAAAATAAAGTACTTGGACTTTAAATTTTAACAAGATTCTTAATCAAATAAATATTTTCATAATGTAAATGTTAATATAAAATTCGAGTTCTCCTAACAACGAAAGAAAAAATAATATCCTATTTCTATCACGAAACAAATAAATATATTTAAACCAAGTTCTGTAAGTGCTTTCAGAAATGCAATGTTTATTTTAAGAAACAATATCAAAAGCTGAATGCAGTCTAACAGACGTAAGAAACACGAAATATTTGAGATTAACAATTCAAATCTCGTTCAAGCAAACATACCGATATTTCATTTGTTTATGAATAATGCAAAACAAACGTGAATGAAACGTTATATTCGTATATTTCATCCGGAAACGGGAATTGGCCAGAGATATTTGTAAAGTACGTTTTTGTTACGTTAACTAAATCATCTAAGCCGTGTGGTGGCGACTCGTTAAAAGAATACTTCCACTCCATCTCATCCAATGGATCTTGTAAAAGGCGAGTAAGGAATTAAACTGCACTGTGCACCCAACAGCGCATGGTGGCGATGGGCTCACTACCTATCACACCAAGTCCATTATATTGTTTTGGTGAAACGCGGATTGTGGCAGTCATCTGTTTTTGCAGGGAGTGCCCAGTCTCTGACTACCCCTTATGGGATACAGTCGTGATCTTATGTATGTAACTAAATCATGAAATGACTAATGTGTCAACTACATTATCGGCGTATTCAAATGCTATTTTTTTTAACCATTAAGGTCCAACTGATACAATCCATAGTTTATTTAGATTATCACACATATCACAGTCAGCTAATTGTTCACTACTAAAAATACATCTCGCCTAAAACTTCTTCAAAATTCAGAAGTTCTAAGACACCACCGCGGTTGAACGGCTTGTGAAGTCTTCACACCATCTAATGACCTCCTATAGAGCCAGTACGAGATTGTCCTTTAAGAACTAGTTCCAAGGAAAAGTAGATAGATATATCTATTTGAATTCGGATATTACGGTCTGTCTAGGTAGGTACCACCCCAGGGCTAGTTATTCTGCCGTGAAGCAGTACTGTGCAAACATTACTGTGTTTCGGTCGGAAGGGCACTGAGAGCTGGCGTAATCACTGGGCATATGAGTACTTAAGAACTTATGTCTCAGGGTGTCGGGCGCGGTGTGGTGTCACACAGAAATGTTCATGGGTGAACATCGGGTGAACGTTTTGCACACCTCGTCACGTCTTCCAATAATAAAAAGAATATCCTTAAATAAAATATTTAATATATAAATATTGAGAAAAGCTCCCGAACTTTCATATTAAATATGAACGAATAGCGATTGTTTGCTGTCCTGATGTCGAGAAGAACTTTTAGTAATTTAACGTCTTGAAAATAATTATAAGACTATAGGCAACTCGGTATTTTGTAGAAGAAGATATATTGAGACAAGCTGTCCCCACTAATTTATTAGTGACTAAATTAAAACACAATAGAATTAAATTAAAATACAGTATTATTTTAGAGTAATAATAACTTTAGTTATTTACTGTAATACCTGCAAATTTAAAGTCAATATCTCAAACATCTCGATTTTTACTGAGTCCACAGACTCATTTCATATTATTATTTTTTATTTCACTTTTGTTAATTCTGGCCAATATTATTTTATGTTCTGTGTAATTCCATTTTTTTTCTTGTTTTGTTTTGTATCTATTGTGATTAGACCGTGATTAAATGTGCTTCTTTCTTTCTTTCTTTCTTTCTCATATTTTTAGTAACATCCGTTCGGGCAGACAGAATATGATTAAGTAAGCATATAAAAGGAATGTAAATGCAATGAGCTTTTCAAATAAAAACATGTAAATCGTGTCCTAAGTATACATAAACGAAATGTTAATTTGCAATTTAAATTCAGTCCTTCCTATTAAGATGTTTAAAAAAATGCATAATTTTACTGGATAATTTCGCGGTCCCACGCAGTACCTCTTAAGTCACCTTCCTGGGTGGCCTGCAACTTATAGGGGTAGCACTTACCACTTTTTACTGGTGATAGGATTCCTATGCAGGAATCCGTCAAGGTAGGTACCACCCCAGGGCCAGTTATTCTGCCGTGAAGCAGTAGTGTGCAAACATTACTGTCTTTCAGTTTGAAGGGCACTGTGAGCTAGCGTAATCACTGGGCATATGAGACTTAAGACCTTATGTCTCAGGGTGATGGGCACAGTATGGTGTCACACAAAAATTTCCTGGGTGACATTGCATTTGTTATGGGCAGACGTTGCACTTACCATCAGGTGAACGCTTTGGCTCGTCTCATCACTTTATCCAATAAAAAAAAAACTTACTTTCATAAAAAAATTCTGAAGGGCATTTAACACAATGCAACTTATTACGAATTTACCATGTGCTCAGCAGTAGAGAAAAATTTCATGAGGAACATCGCGTCTCTATAAATAAAAATGGACATGAGATGTCCGCCAATATGTATTGATGCAGGGCAAACTTTCAACGGCATGACATATCTTTTAAGAATGAAACAATAAATGTGTCTTACCAATGGGCTTTTATAGAAAGTTAATAGTTTTATAAATGCAACTTCTATTCAATTAGTGTGCGACACTTTAAAAGTTATCCTTATGTTTTTATTCTATAAATTAAATGAAATCGCAAAGTCAAACTCTCTGACACACTTTTTATATATTGGATCAAGTGATGAAAGGAGCAAAACGTTCACCTGATGGTAAGTTCAACGTATGCCCATAGCGAATGCTGTGTCACCCAGAACATTTCTGTGTGACACTACACTGCGCCCTGTCACCCTGAGACATCAGTTCTTAAGTCTCATATGCCCAGTGATTACACTAGCTCACAATGCTCTACAGACTGAAACACAGTAATGTTTGCACACTACAGCTTCATGGGCTAGACGGAATTCCTGCATAGGTATCCTACCACCAGTATTCTAATTAAAACTGTTATTTAAATTTTCCATGAACAATTCGAAGCCCTCCAAGCTTGCTTAGTCCATCACCCCACCACATAACATGTAATGTTTACATAAACTATAATATCCAGAGAAATAGACAAATACAATGTTCACATAACCGAAGTTTATTTACCACTAGAAGAAAAGAACAATGTTCCCTGCAGAAAGTAATTCCATTAAAAGTTTGAGCCTGTGATGTGTTTTCTGTTTTATACAAACTAATAAAAGCTGATAGCATTAGTGCCCTTATGGTATTGTATCCGACTTGCTTTGAAAAACTACCTAACGTTTTTTTTGTAGTCAAAATTTGGTTATAAAACATAACATTGCACAAGCGTAAAAGCTTACTTACCGAAAAAAATTAATTATCCTATTTTATCCGATCCTGTTTGTATACACAAGAATACAACTAGAACCGAAAACCAATAATTTGTGTTTTTGCACAATTGTTGGCTGCAGCTGGGATTCGAATAAGCCAAGGACCTGCGTAGAAGTGAGGTACTCTTACCACAAGGTCACGTGGCCATATTTATGAGTAGATAACGGAGTATTATTAATAATGTTTTTAATATAACCAAATTTTACGTATTTTATCGTCGTAAACCGTACATCGACGTCCTGATAGCATAAGTCCTAATGGTGATTATCAGTTTAGATCGCCTATGACATTCGGCCGTCTTACACCTCTGTCCCCCCGTGACCACGGGTGATGTAGTCGAATCGTCGGGAAATATAGCAAAAAGTGAACGCAAACAATCCGTAAATATAAATAAATCGTTAAAAGAATACTACCACTCCATCTCATCCAATCGAACTCGTAAAAGGCGAGTAAGGGAATTAAACTGCTCTGTGCACCCAACAGCGCATGGTGGCGATGGGCTCACCACCTATCACACTAAGTGCATTATATTGTTTTTGTGAAACGTGGATTGTGGCAATCATCTATTTTTGCAGTACTTGTTTTACTTGTTTTCGGTGAAGTAATCGCTGTTAGCCTTTTGGCTTTTACAGCTTCATCGGATGCTGTGCGTTCGCTAGCGTGCTTGCGCTACTGTGAATATCTCCATAAATTATCTTAAGTCATCTAATGACCGTCCGAGGGAGACTGCGGGTCTCCGTTCGGACTGTCGAGTTGTGTGTCGGTAACTCTGGGCGGTGAGAACCGCCCTGGAACACGGGTGTATCTGGTGTACGCGGTGTTATTAACGATAGCTGCGCGCCACTCTCTACGGCGGTCGCGCGACGTTGTGCGTGTGATGTTGAAACTATTAACTGTGTGTACAGTGTTGTTCGGATCGTGGCTGACCGTATCGTGGTCAGGGAGTGCTGAGACGTCCGTGTCGTCTAGCACATTTCGCGGTCGACGTTTGCGTTCGGTCGCGTTTTTATTAGATCGATAATTCGCTGCTTTAACCACCAGCGGGTTTGGATGAACCGCGGCTTTTTTCGAAAAACCGCCGTGATATTTCTCTGAAGTGTTCAGAGAGTACGGGCATTTCACAGTCGCTGTGAAGGTCGACATTGCGTTGGTACCAGCCGGCTCCGGTGGCACTTCGCAAGAATCTATTTTGCACCGTCTGCAATTTCTTTATATGGTTGCCCGTCGCGTGTACGAACGCGACGCATGCATAGGCCATTACGGGTCTAATGCATGTCTTGTAGAGGCGAAGTTTGTGCCTAAGGCACATTTTGCTTGAGGAGCAAGTTAACGGATATAGGCGGCTTGCGATAAAAGCCGCCCTGTTACGCACGTTCTTGATGTGATCAGCGAACGACATCGCTGCGTCTAACGTGACCCCGAGGTATTTGACGCTCTCTTTCCCAGGGAATAGGGCGTCCGAACAGGGTGATCGAGCCTAGCTGATTATTGCCGATTGTGTGGAAACGTCTAGCTGGCTTAGGCGTGCCCCTCGAGAAGTATATCGCTACACTTTTCTCGGGGTTTACCTCTATTCTCCATTTCCGGAACCATTCGCCTAGGCGATCGGCTGCGGCTTGGAGCTGAATCGTTATGCGGCCCTTGTGCTTATCGGAATAATACAGGACCGTGTCATCTGCGAAAAGCGCAAGATTGACTTTAGGGTCTTTAGGTATATCGCTAGTGTATAGCGAGAACAGGAATAGGGAGAGGCAGGAGCCCTGAGGGACACCCGCACGGAGAGGGCGGCTTGAGGAGCGCGTTCCCTCTACCCGGAAGCGGAATAGGCGATTTGACAAGAAGGCTCGTATGATGTTCACGAGTCTGTCCGGCACTTTCGTGTGATACAGCTTGTAATACAAGCCGTCGTGCCAGACTTTGTCAAATGCCTTTGCGACATCGAAAAATAAGGCCCCTGTGCCTACTGGCTTAGGACGGTCGTGGAAGTTTTCTAATATGTGCTAGGCGCGTGCGTTAGGCGGTGCACTTGTTGAGTGCACGAGTGTTCGGGGCGAAAGCCGAACTGCTCGTCTGGTAGAATATTATTATTTAGGACGTAGTCTTTTAATCGACTAAGAATTATTCGCTCATAAATCTTGGCCATCGAATTGAGGAGACTTATTGGGCGATAATTGGCTGGGATGTTCTTCGGCTTGTGAGGCTTCGGAATACCTATAACGTCCGCTTCCTTCCAGTCGTCCGGGAAGGAGCAGCTGGAGAGGAGCGCGTTGAAAATACTAACTAACAGACACAATAGCGGCGTAGTTAGACATTTGATCACCATGTTGTTTATGCCATCGAGGCCGGGTGCGGATCGGTTTTTAAGATTTTTAACAATCTTCGTGACTTCGTCGAGAGTCACTGGAGTCAGTGGTTCGCCCACTGGTGGTATGGCAGCCCTGCGTTCGAGTTCCGCGGCCACCTGCTGCAGGTGGTCGGGATCCGCAGGCGCGAGAGACGGAGTGCATTGGCTCTCTAAACTGTCTGCGAGGCATTCGGCTTTTTCGCTGTCGTCGAAGGCAAGCGAGTTGTCGTTCGATCTAATAAGCGACGGCTCGATTTCTCCAAGCATAGTGTCCCAACTGTCGTTAGTGTACTCAGATAAGCGCTCTTTAACTTCCCTTTATAGGAGGCGCAGTCTGAGTCTATTCTCGTCTGTACTATATCTGTCGTGCGCTTTGGCCGCACGGTATTTTTGCAGTGAGTGCCCAATCTCTGACTACCCCTTATGGGATGCAGTCGTGATCTTATCGTATGTAACTATAAAAAGTTAATGCTGTAATTTCTTGCCAATTTTAAAGAAGGTTCACGTAATCGGCATTCCAAAGTCTAAAATACTAAAAAACTGGACTTCGGAGTTACAGGCAGACCCATTAGCCTTATCAGCTCTATGACTAAAGTACCAGAACGGTAAATTCATTAGTCGACTCGAAGACAGCGTTTGACTTCTCAATATCGTGCTGGACGTGCAGTTCTTCTCCCAATCGTGCATTCATCAAATGCACCACCTCATGGAGAATATTCTCGAGTGCTAAAGTAAATTAACAGCCTATTAATGTCCTACTGCTGAAAACAGGCCTCCTCGCATTGTTGAAAGGGTTTTGGAGCCAGGAGAAGTTCACGACGCTGCTCCAATGCGGGTTGGCGAACTTCACTTGTATATTATATTCCTTGGAGATGAAGGTTTCCTCACGATGTTCTCCGTCACCGCTGAGTATGTCGTACATCGTACACATAAAATTGCAGAACAATTTTAGAGGTGCTAGCACCGGGGATCGAACTCAGGTCACTCGCGTACTATATAATTTAAAGCGGAACTGCCGGCCCCTGAGTTACCACGGCTCTAGTTCCTGAATCAAAACATTGAATGGTGGCGCTCTTCTTCGGTGTCGCCAAAGCCATTTTCGACAAAATCTGGAACAAATACCATATGCAGAAGTACCCAGCGGGTTTGTCCACATCATCCCAGCTTATCTGCCAAATATCGCTCCAGAGGGAACTCTACCAAAGCCGACTTGGCACAATTTGCCGACAATATCAAGTTTTCGTATCCGATAGAAATTCGAGGAAACGTGTCAATTCCGAACCGAGAAGGTATGTTTGAAAACACCTTGCAAAAAATAAATACGCCTCTATAACACTATTTAATAACTGATATTCCATGGAACAGGTCGGCTGTTATCGACGGAAATTCAAGGAAAGATTTCAACCCTTTCTTAAGAAGGGGCTCTAGGAAGGGGCTGCGTGAATACGATTGATAATCGAATAACTGTCGCACTCGGCGGGTTGATAATCACATTAAAAATCAAATACCTGACCATCACATCCCTTTTTGTTACTTTACTTGCTTCTTATGAAATCGCATTTATGTTAATGTTGTATGTAATTATGATATATAGGTAAAAAATAAATGCACAAAAAATAGTCGAATTCTATAGTTTGTAGACGTGTGCTATTATATATATCCAGTTATTATGTATATTAGAACCAAAAAAATGAAGCCAATTTAATTTCTTTTAACTTTAAAAGAAATTGAATAGCTTGGATTGGTTTTTTTTTGGTGCCATTTGGCACCATGGAGGTATTAATATGAATTTATGTTAATAACTTTAAACACTGGCGATTTAAGTGAAATGTGCCTTATTAGTTACAAAAATATCAACTACTGTTACATACTATTACTTAAAAATATATGTCGATTGATTAAAAGTATTCTTGTAATGCGACTTGATATTGTTTCACCTGTGCCAAATGGCACCAAAAAACCAAACCAACCTATTTAATTTCTTTTAAAGTAAAAATCTAATTTAATTTTTTTTAAAGTTAAAATAAATTAAATTGGCTTTTATTTTTGGTTCTAATATATAACTGCATATATATAATCCCTTTTCCCCATATAAGGGGTAGGCAGAGGCGCGTGTAGCCTACTTTTCGACCTTGCGAGAAAACGCTTCCAATTTGCCGCTATTTTGGTACGTGTAAAAAAAATTTGACGCTACGTTGCGTTCCCACAAGCAGTATAGTGACAGCATTGCATATTATGCTGTTAATCTGCACGAACAAAGGCTGTCCGTACAATACCTCAGTCGCCTCTTACGACACCTCGGCAGGAAAGAGGTAGGTGTTGTTATACTCCGTCGGACACTTAACTGATATATGCAAATGATGAAAACGATTATTACACTATGCTGTTTATTCGTATCACCAGTATATCTATTTATTTGTTACTCCGTGCCACATTTTTTGTCTTACAAGTAATATACGGGTACGTATTATATTATTTTTTTACGAGACGAGCAAAAACATGATCCAATGGTAAGTGCCTCGTCACCATGAGATATCGGTTCTTTAGACTCATATACTCGTATCGTGTATTCACATTAGCATAAGAGTTCTTCAAACCAAAACACAGTGATGTTTTCACAACACTACCTAACAGTAGATAACTGACACCGCAATAGTGCTTAACTAGGCGGATTCCTGCATAAGAATCTTATCACCAATAAATTACATAATTAATATTAAAATAGAACATCATCATCATCGTCATTTCAGCCTATTACTAGTCAACTGCTGAACACAGGCCTCCCCAATAGATTGCCACAAAAGTTAGCTATTGTAGGGGATTTTGCCACGCTTGGCAGGCGGGTTGGCAACCGCAGTTTATTTATTCAGATGTTCCAGGAAGATGCTGCTAATCTCCTGGTTTTAATTTTGTCTCCGTCGACTCATACGACACCCACGGGATGAGATGGGGTTGTAGAATGTCTTAATCCGTTGAACTGATAATCTTAAATTAATTTTTACTTATGTCACTAAAATCAAGAAAGTCACTCTTGGATCAAATGTTCCTTTTTAATATTATTCAAAATGGATATGATTGCAGTGAACTTTAGAATCATCTGTATATTTGTATTCCAATTCGTTCTAAAGGTATATGTGATATATACAATTATTTACTATTTTCACCTAGGCTTAGTAGAACAAATCTCGTTTACCACCATTTGTTCTACCAAAAATATGTAATAATAATATTTCATGATACCCCATCGTGAAATATTTTTATAAACAGCGATAATGATGTTGTGTGTTGTTTAAAAATAGTTTGTCTATTAAAGTTTTATTCATTATTTTACATTAATAATTTTTATTCGTTTTTACTTTCTTATGTTCTTTCTTTCTTTATTTCTTAGTTACATAGGGTTAGGGTTTAAATGTAGCATATTAATGTAATGTTTATTTTTAAATTTCGAAATAATTCGCTACATATTCTGTGGAGAATGCCGGTTGTACAATTATAAGTTAAGTTTATCAGTATTTAGAAAAAGCTTTATAGTACAATTGTTCGTTGTTCCCAATAATTAGCTTAACTGCCAAACTATTGGAACAGAATAGAACTTTGCTATCAAATAACTATCGCATTAATAAAATTCATAGAAATACGCCATGGGTTGACTGGCAGAGAATGCCTGTAGGCATTAAGTCCGCCCATTGTTACCTTGATTTTAAGGTTTACAACAAAGTTTTTAAATAAAAAGAATAGTCATAATATAGACAAAAAGATTGTCACGGTATGAACTTCCAACCAACTTCGGAATAAAGGTCATGAGGCCAAATAGAAATGATTCTTATCTAAAAATGGGTATTCAATAGCTCCTGAGTGCCTTTTTCTGAAACTGACAAAAAAGGATAACGATGTCGTTAATAATAAAAAAAATACATAATTTTTTGCGGAAATTTAATATAACAGCGAAAGAAACTTAATTTGCTAAGATCCGCATGCAACATTTTAAATGGTATGTTTTTGAAGAGCATCGCCCGTCCTCCCACAATAGCGTGCACCAAATATCACCTCAAGCGTGAACCGCTACCAGATACCCTATCTGGTGGCAGTGTAAGTTTGCTTGTGCACGCTACCTCCACCCCTGCTACGCCTGTTAGGTATACAGAAAGGGTTCACGGATTTGGGTGATATGGTGAAAGGTTCTTCCTTAAATGGAGCCTGGGGGCGTAAACGGGAGTTTTTCATCACTTTATACCTAAAAGCACCATCTAGGCTTTTGGCTGGAAGAAGTGGAGACAACTAGTTCTACGCTCTCAACAAGATGGGGCCACCTAGAAGCCAACGCCTTCGTAGTGCCCGAAAACCTACAATATTCATTTTCCCATAAATGTTGGCTCCAGCAGGGATTCAAACTCGGGACCCGCGGCGCAAAAGTCAGGTACTCTGTAGTACCATTACGCCATTCTGGCTACCTACCACTAGGTTATATGGTTGTAGGCACTGTGGGGTTTTAACCAGTTAAAGTCCAGCATAATATCCATGTTGATTTTCCGTCTATAGAAAACAATAAAAGATTGATTGGAGAAGTACTTGTGTCGCATATCCAGAAGAGAGCTGATGACGGACCGTCACTACTGTGGTAACGATGAGAACAAAGCGCAGCTTACGTAGGGGGTTGGTCCAGCTAAAGCGGAGGGCGCGACGATTCTTACCGCGGCTTAGGAAGACGACCGTTCGCTCCCTGCCTTGACCAAATCCGGTAATTAAGAAGTTGTTTAGCGCCGGTATTGCCCAGTTCGATATTGCCTGATGATGCAGAACTTTAGATGGCAATTTCGCTAAGAGATAGTAGTGCTGCTGTACCGGCCGGAGAGTCCGGGCACCAGAAGAGGGTCTTTCTAGCTCCCCATTACTTAGACTTAGATGAACACGAGGTAGGTACTTCGACTATTAAGAAGAGGTCCGTGATGGAGCGCATCCCTGCAAATAAATTTCTATACGCGAATAGTTCCGGTAATAGCCACCACTGTCATATCAAAAGTCAGAAAAAGTCAAAAACTTTAACACTAATTGACAAACTTTGGTTTATTTTAAAGATAGAATGATGGAATATATCAGCATCTTAATTATTGTAGTTCGTTAGAATAGTTCACAGCTGAATTACGAGTAGACCCGCTTTAATAAAATGCCGCATAAAATGGATGACATACACTTGGGAATGACATGTGTCGAAACTACTAGAGACCTCTTCTTCACTAGGACGAATATAAAATGAAACATCAATTGGAGATCGCGAAGTGACTGTTTCACTGTACTAATATTCTAAGAATTCTTCATTGCTAGTCAGATAAAGAAGTAAAGAAGTGCATAATGCAGCACGAAAATTTAAAAAATCTTACAATAACCGAAAATTACTGATGGTAGGATTCCTATGCAGGAATCCGTCTAGGTAGGTACCACCCCAGGGCCAGTTATTCCGCCGCGAAGCAGTAGTGTGCTAGCATTACTGTGTTTCGGTTTGAAGGGTACTGTGAGCTAGCGTAATCACTGGGCATTTGAGACTTAAGAACTGATGTCTCAGGGTGACGGGCGCAGTGTGGTGTCACACAGAAATATTCTGGCTGACATAGCATTTGTTGTGGGTGGACGTTGCCCTTACCATCAGGTGAACGTTTTGCTTGTTTCGTCACTTAAAACAATAAAAAAAAAACCCGAGTCGTGGTTGTTATTTGTCGTATTTTTTTCTGCTCATTATTAATGGAAACAAGGATATGCTAAATGAAGTAAAATTTTAAATTATATGCAAAATAAAGCCAAGAACGAATTAAGTCAGTTAACTCGAGTTGAGTGTAAACAGCTTTCACATGTAAATCTTTCGAACTACGCCATTATTTACGTACTCGAAACGTTCGCACCGCCTCTGCTTCAAGTTTATGGAACTAATATCCAACTGGAAATACTAATTTAACGTTTCGCATAAACTTTACTCGCTGCTGTTTCTTTTAGTACCTAAGTCATAACGGAAATTTCAAATAATTTTCAATCCTTTAGCGTCTCGTTTACCTATACATCAAGTTATATTTGCTTGAAGTGTTATTAAGACGTTTTTTTTGAATAACACATCTGTTTAACTACGCAAGTATTTTTTTTAATTGCACTAAGTTGTTCACTCACGTCACCCTTTAATATTGTTGCAAATAAGATGTCACCTATACTTTATTCAAAATATTTTCTTTATTCAGGTCACGTGTAAACCAACTCTTACTAATGCAAATTTACTTTAGACGTATACATTTTTCTGTTATACTAAATATCGTAGGCATATTAGATAATTGTTTTATTAATAGATCAATCTTCATATCAAGAAAGTCAGTTGCAGTGGGAACGTATCAACATTTTAACTACATATTATAAAAAAGAAATATTATAACTTTATTTATTTACACTTCGCACAAGTGTACATTCTAAAAAAATATTAAGACAACGGTACAAAAATCGGCGGTCTCATAGCTACGAGGGATCCTCTTCATAACCGGTAAAGGGACATCCGTACTAATATACAAATGCGAAAGTAACTCTCTCTGTCCCTCTGTGTATTTGTTAACTTTCCACGGCTCAACCGCTGAACCGATCTTGACGAAATTTGGCACAGAGATAGCTTACATACTGAGAACGGACATAGGATACTTTTTATCTCGGAAAATAAAATGGTTCCCATGGGATATTTAAAATACCTTTATCCACGCGGACGGAGTCGCGGGTGTCAACTACTCGTAGTAATGAAGTAAACTAAGAGGATGTGTAAATTAATAAAGAGTTTTCTTTCAATAACGCGACCCGCGTTATTGAAAGAAAAAAAACTGATTTATTGGCACAGCATAGAAAGACAACACACTTAGATACATTTACCACTTAACACTTAATTATATCAGAAAATTCAAATTAAAAAAAATAAAAGCAGTAAAGAAATGAACTTTAAAAAAACTAAAATTAAAATAGAGATATGCAATGTGCGTGTCTCATTGCTTAGCAGCTAAAGTCACCACGGATGTCAAATTTAACTATAGCAGCGTGGTTGAGTATATATTTATTTAGTAACAGCCTATAAATGTCCCACTGCTGGGCACAGGCCTCCTCTCATTTCTGAGAGGGTTTTGGAGCGGGAAATAGACCGCCACGCTGCTCCAATGCGGGTTGGCGGATTTCACATGTCCTCGAAATATTTCTATTTCCCGGATATGCAGGTTTCCTCACGATGTTTTCCTTCACCGTTGAGCACGTGGTAAATCAGCACTATATTTTTTTTTAGAACAATTTTAGAGGTGCTGGCACAGGGGATCGTACCCAGGTTAATCGCGTATTATGAAATTAAAGGCTAGCATCCGGCCCCTGAGCTACCACGGCTACACGGCATATTTATTTATATGTTAACAAATAAAAGAGCATATGATGAGTTTAATGTACGAGTATGATAGATAAATTTAATGATGTATTACGGATAGATTTTAACCAGAAGAGAGTGTTCTTTGCAAAATGTTACGTTTGTCTACACTAAAAAGTACACTAGTAGTACACAGTACACACCATAAAAATAAACTTAAATACTGAAATATATCATCGAACTATTAACAAGCATTGCTTGGCACTTTGAGGGAATGACAGTAACTCTATAACGAAATGACCAATCTCTCATGGTGTTCAAATTATTGCTTCATTGTTTAATTGCATCATGGAGGTGCCAGATTGTACATATAATTTAAGATCATCCGCGTGCAGATGGTACGAACTACACAGCCTCGACGTCAGACCAAGTTGAGACATTTTGCCTCAAGTTGACTGATTTTTTTTTTATTGCATAAAGTGATAAAACGAGCAAAACGTTCACCTGATGGTAAGTGCAACGTCTGCCCATAACAAATGCTTTGTCACCCAGAAAATTTCTATGGGACACCACACTGTGCCCATCACCCTGAGACATAAGTTCTTAAGTCTCATATGCCCAGTGATTACGCTAGCTCACAGTGCCCTTCAAACCGAAACACAGTAACGTTTGCACACTACTGCTTCACGGCAGAATAACTGGCTTAATAATAAAAAAATGTGAATTAAAATTACTCTTAATTAATTAATTCAAATTTTAAATTAAATATACATACATAAGGTTTCATACGGTGCACCCCAGCGTAGGTGTAATAAAATAATAATATAGGAAAATATTTGAAATATAATTAAATTTCACAATAAAAAATAATACGAAACAAGAGTCTGAGTCCAAGAGTATTCACACTATATAATTAAATCCCAGTAAAGAATCTACCACCCCATCTCATCCTGTGGGTGTCGTAAAAGTCGACAGAGGGAAAATTAAAACCAGAAGATGGGCAGCAGCATCTTCCTGGAAGATCAGAATAAATAAACTGCGGTTGCCTACCCGCAAAATTCCCCTCAAAATGAGAGCTACAAACTTTTGTAGTAATCTATGAGGGAGGCCTATGTTCGGCAGTGGACTAGTGATAGGCTGAAATGATGATGATGATGAAAAGAAACAGTTTGTTATGGGACTTTGAGCCGGGAACATCTGAAGAGAAATTTCAGTAACATAAAAATGTCTTAGTAGGAAGCTAATACATTTCGTAGCAAATGCCCAATTTGTTGAGGAAATTCGGAATTACAAATAATTTCCGAACACCCAAGGCAGTACAAATGTTTACCCGTGCTCAACTTAGCAGAAATCCGATTATAGATTCTTTAGTGAATTTCACGGACCAAAGCACAGAGTACCTTCGTTTTGATCTTGACAATAGAAAATTCTTTTCGAAAAACCACGATAAAATGGCCGTCCTTGGAATAAGATGAATAAATTAGGAATATATTTGTTATATATATTTTTCATAAAAAGTCCGTCCGAGGTAATATAACTTTTTCGGACTTATTGTGTATTGCGTAAATTCTTGTTCTAACAGTAGGTTTTCTCGTAATTCACTTTAAAAAATATTTTCATAATTTTGAAGCATGCCGATTCGTTGCAATAATGGTTGGTTATGAATGGAATGGTTGAAACGATGCTTGAAATAGTAATTTGTACATGTATTTTGTTAAAAGAAGGAAGACTTACTCTACCGATGTCTGTACTACAAATTATGGTTCAAGTCCACAAACATGTAAACGGCCTCCCTGTAATTATTTCAATGAACAAGAAGATAGTAGGTAATACAACGATACCACTCCGTTCCCCCAAAGGGTTCTCGCCTTATCATGGTGGAGGATGGAAGAAAAAGCGGCGATCCTCTCCGGAAAAGGTGGTGGTAGGATTTGGTCTGGTGGTCTAGTGGTAGGATTCCTATGCAGGAATCCGTCTAGGTAGGTACCACCCCAGGGCCAGTTATTCTGCCGTGAAGCAGTAGTGTGCAAACGTTACTGTGTTTCAGTTTGAAGGGCACTGTGAGCTAGCGTAATCACTGGGCATATGACAATTAAGAACCTATGTCTCAGGGTGATGGGCACAGTGTGGTGTCACACAGAAATTTTCTGAGTGACACAACATTTGTTATGGGCAGACGTTGCACTTACCATCAGGTGAGCGATAAGTCATATCGGTCCAGAAATACCGCTGGTGGCAAGTTCCACAGAGTGGTTGTGCGTGTTGGAAAATTCCGCGAAAAGTACACAGTGGTGGAACGCCAACAATCAAGAATATGTGGATGGAATTTTGTGCTATGCCGCAATGTACGATAGCGAAAAACGGTGCCTGGAATAATTCCGAAACAATTGCTCGAAACACTCTCCATGGTATATGCGATAATAAAAGACGCAAAGTCGCAGGGGCAAGTGGATCAAGCTGAATCGGGTAGAACCTAGTCATTGACGATTCGATCCGCTCTTCGCTGGATGCGGTCAAATGGAGGGAGCTGGCACGGGGGTGTCCCCGCCCAGAGATGAGAACAGTACTCCATGTGTGGCCGAACTTGCGCCTTGTACAGTTGCAAGCGCTGGGCCGGCGTGAAGTACTGTCCCGCTCTATTAAGCTACGCAGCTATTAGCTATCAGGTATTAGTCGAGTCAACTTGTCATGTATTATCATCATCATCATCATTTCAACCTACCACTAGTCCACTACTAAACATAGTCCTACCTATAAAATGCCAAAAAACACGGTCCAGGGTCACCTGCTTGCCCGCAAAATAGTGCAGATCGACGCTCCATCTAGTGGGAGTCGCCTTTTATCCCCAACGGTTATCGCTTCTACGAACTATGTGGCCGGCCGATTGTCACTTCATCTTTCTAACCCTAGGGCAATGTAAGCTACTCTAGTTCTTCTACGGATATCATCGTTACGGATTTTATCGAGGAGGGAAACACCGTTCAAAACATCTTTCCATAGCTCGCTGAGCGATTTTGAGCTTCCTCATTTGACTTGTATGAAAATACACAAATTGTTGTTCTGATAGCATTGCATTCTCTACAAGAGATGAGACGCAAAGACTGCGTATGTACCCCCCATTTACAACCAACCTTCTTATTTTCTTAGATTTTCATTACCTAGTTTTTGTGTTACCTATACAGCAGAGTTAACCACATACTTCTTCAACTATGCTTTTCCTAAAATTAAGCCTAAAAAACGTATCTGTGTATGGTTGCTGAAAAGAGACTATAAAGAAACAGAAAACCTTACAGTTTTTGTAACGTAGAAATAACGGGGGATCTGATGACCAGAAAAAGGTTGGTCGCAAAAATATTATTATAGAATAGAAGTAATTGAGCAGTACTATCAAATTGTTTACATAGCGATAGTGAACCTACAAAATGCAACTTTTATATGCAGTCGTTATATTCTCACGCAGAATTTGGAAGAATTGTGAAGCTGTGTGTCGCCGCACTGCTCCCGTTACCCTGCGGCTTTATATGCTCTGTAATTACACTTACTAATGTGCCTTAAAAGCAGAATACGGGAGTGTTTGCACACCACTATATAACGGCAGAATAACTGGTACAACGTGGTTGCTACCGAGGTTTATTCCTGCCAAGGACTCCTACCATGTGATGAAACACACTTTCTTTTTTTAACAAATATAAACTGCAGCTAAACTTTAAGCCCAGTAGCGACTTACTTAGCAAACAGAAACACTGTGCACTAAGCCATATGAATATCGATATAATGCCATAACGTCGCAAATTTTACCTCAAGTAGAAACATATTTACGCGCCCTACAATATCTATTGAAACGAAAGCCGACATCCCTATTATGGATGAAATTGATGTTCTTCGATATGTGATGTAATTTCATACTTGTAATGGATATGAAATTTATTGGTCGTAAAATGCGATCATGTGAGCTACAATCAGGCTGATGGAAACTAAAAATATGTATACATTACACAGAAACGGCATTAGAAACTTAGATTTATGCACAGTAAAAATCTCTTATTTCATCTGACAATTGATTAGACGCGATGAGAGTTAAATTACAATGTCCATTACTGCCCCACTAATTTATGGCGATGTCCAACAAAGTGATATTATTAATTATTCTTCTTTAATTAAATCAAGATTTCATAATAATGCGTAACAAATCAAAGCTGCCGTTTTAAATGAAGATAAATAAGATATCCTTTAGAAATGTTGGTTTCATAGTAATGGTGCGATCTTGGACTTTTTATTTCCGCTGAGTCAAAAAGAAAACCTTTTTTATGTTGAAACGATTATATGTTGAATTAATGCCACTTGTTGCCACTGATACTTATCGCGTTGTCCTTTTTTATTATTTTAATACTTTAAATGAAGTGTTACAAATACTTTACAATAATATAGCTTCTGTCAATATATACTGGTGGTAGGATTCCTATGCAGGAATCCGTCTAGGTAGGTACCACCCCATGGCCAGTTTTTCTGCCGTGAAGCAGTGTGCAAACATTGCTGTGTTTCGATTTGAAGGGCACTGAGAGCTAGCGTAATCACTGGGCATATGTGACTTAAGAACTCTTGTCTCAGGGTAACGGGCGCAGTGTGGTGTCACAAAGAAATGTTCTGGGTGACACAGCATTTGTTATGGGCAGTCGTTGCACTTACCATCACGTGAACGTTTAGCTGGTTTCGTCACTTTATCAAAAAAAAAACGTTTATCAAAACGCTAATTTGACATAAATTGAGTGAGAGGAATGACGTATTTAAAACTCAAAACACACACGATTTATATTATTCTGAGCATCACATCATGATGTCTACTTCAGTTTTTTTTGTTGGCGAATTACGCCCGGAAATTATTATGCACCGGTTTTAACTGTGATTTCTGTTTATCGCGTATTCAAATATGTACAATTCGCGAACTGTCAATCGAATTGCAACATATTTGGGTATAACAGCTCTGGCATTGACTTGAGTAAGTATCAATATAGCATATCGTCTAACGTATTTTTAGTTCAAAGGTTACAGCCTCAATGTGTATGAAGTTAATTGATCATTTATTTATTTATTTATTTAACTCTTTATTGCTTCCTTTACAATAAAGGGATACAAAGGGCTGACTTAATGCCTTTAGGCATTTTCTCCCAGTCAACCCATGGAGTGGTGAGATTATTTTAATAGGTGTAGCAATAAAGGAAAACAGAGAAAGAAAGAAAGAGAAAGAAAAAAAATGAAAACCTAAATAACTCCTAAATATTATAAATATATATACATATATAAATATATATTAAATACATAAACATATACGTATATACGGTATACATACATATTATACATATAAATAAACGTAAAATAAAAAAAAATATAAATAAATAAATGCACACTTGTAACGATGACCAACTACTAACTATTTATGTTGTCATGATTCTCTGCTAAATGATCACGGACCAACTTCTTAAAGGAGTATTTATTGGGCGCTTTCCTGATGTAATCGGGCAAGGAGTTCCAAAAAAGTGCAGCCCGGACAGTGAAGGAGTTCCTAAAGAACCCGGTGAAATGTGTAGGGATGCAAACTCTTATTGTTAGAGGACGAACGAAGAACCCTATCATGTGATGAAGACAGATACTGAAATTTGTCTTTGAGATATGAAGGCGAAAATTGATCATTTAAAATAGAGAAAAGAACAAGCAGTATCCTGGAATTGCGCCTTTGTCTTATGGTAAGCCAATTTAGCTGAGACCTGAATTGAGATACTTGATCATACTTTCGCAGACCAAAAATAAATCTTATACAGTTGTTAAGCAGGCGCTCCAGCTTGTTGAGAAGATCTTGGGATAAGTCTGGGTAACACACATCTGCGTAGTCAATAATGGGTAATATAAGCGTTTGGACAAGCAAGAGCTTAGATCTAATGGGGAGAAAATGTTTCAGACGATAAAGAGAACGTAAGATGGCAATGACTTTCCGACTAATGTCGGTAACCTGAACTTTCCAGTTTAAAGTGTTATCAATGATTAGACCAAGATTTTTCACAGACTTACTAAATGGAATAAGAGTATCATTATATCGTAAAGAAGGTAGGCCTGAATAGTCAACCTTATCCAACATTCTCGGACTACCTACTAGGATAGCTTGGCATTTCAGTGGATTGACAATCACTCCATAACGAGTTGACCAATCTTTGAGAGCGTCTAGATTATTATTTAAATGATTGATTCCGTTATGAAGATCGTCAATTTCAGATTGCACATATAGCTGTAGATCGTCCGCATACAGATGGTACGAGCAGTCGGAAAATGGCGGTGATTAAGTTTATAAAAACAGAGAAAACTATGGGAGAGAGAATTCCGCCTTGCGGCACGCCAGTTTCGACATCAACCCAAGCTGAGATTTTTTGTGCAACATGAACTGATTGCTGGCGCCCGCGAAGATATGATGCGAACCATTCTAAGACATTAGGCGCGAAATTAAGATGGGATAGGATGGAAAGGAGGATGTCATGATCAACTGTGTTAAAAGCGTTAGAAAAGTCAACTAGCACTACCGCTGTTATTTTTCTTTCTTCCATACCTTGTCTAACGTCATCAGTAACTTTGATTAACGCAGTTGCAGTGCTATGACCAGGGCGAAACCCAGACTGATAAGTACTCAGTAGGTTATGTCTCGAAATAAACGTGGAAATTTGCTTATGAACACAGGCTTCTAAAATTTTGGAAAGAAAGGACAGAATTGATATTGGACGATAATGATTAGGGAGGTTGGGAACAGAAACTTTAGGAAGAGGCTTAACAAAAGCCATTTTCCAGTGGCTGGGATATTGACCAGAATCTAGAGAAAAATTTAATATGTGGGTAATTGCCGGGAGAAGATGTTCTAGTATAGTGACTACCCTATGTCTGCTGATGTCATCGCAACCCACAGCCTTAGGTTTAATATCCAATACGAACTTTTTAATTTCATCCTGGTCAACAGGAGAAAAATTGAATGCCGGAATGTTAAGAGATTGCATTGACGCAATAGAAGCCATAGTTTGGGAACGGATTGTAGGGTCCATTGCTTTGATTTAACTCTTCAAGTGAGAGAGAAGGACCACAATCCAGTGTGGCCGGCTTGCCAACACCAAAAGTTCTAAGGAATTTCCACACTTCGGCAGATGATAAGTTATAATTATTGTTATGAAAATATCGGCGTTTAGCAGCACGTACCATCTGATTGCACCTATTACTGGCGGCCTTGAACAGTGACCAGTTTTCCAGAGAACGGTCTCTTTTAAATCTAATAAACGCTCGATTCCGTCTAGACATTGCCATACGTACGCCCTCCGTTATCCAGGGAGCAGGGGGACGCTTCCATCCAAAACCTTATGAACAGGAGCATGAGCATCATACAGGCTGAGAACTTTGTTATTAAGGAATGTGACTTTATCGTCGATTGTAAGGTACTGCCGTCAATGCGGCGAAATTGAGATTGAGAGCGTCACACATAAGCTTGTCATAATTTATTTTGGAGAAACTGCGTAAAGCCAGTATGGAAGGAGAGTGACTAGGAGGTTTAAGCTTGTATGAAGCATAAATAAGGTCATGACGAGAAATACCCAAGGCGGGTATCTGCCCGTGTGTTGCAACACGGACAGGAGAAGCAGCTAGAATAAGATCAATTAAGGAGTCATTGGTATCAACATTATGATGTGTTGGTCCTAATAGAAGAAAAGAAAGATTGGCCGACTCCACTATTGAAAGAAGTTTTTTAGAGCGTGGGGATTCTTTTAACAAGTCAGTGTTAAAATCACCCATGACTATACAGTGTGTGTAATCAGAACAAACATCAACGAGAGCCGATTCCAAAGTGGCGAAGTAATCAGTGGACACTACCCCCAGAAGCATCCTTGTGCCCTTGACATCAAGTTCCACAAACAGAAACTCAGATGAAGCGGTGTAGCTAGATGGAGAGGCTAACCTTATTTTATGAGGAATCGATGCATGCAAGTACATAGCTACTCCACCTCCACCTTTATCAGTGCGATCATTCCTTATAAGCACAAAGCCTGGTAAGGGATATAACGTTGACTGCAAAGACGGCTTCAGCCAACTTTCCGAAACTAAAATTGCATGAGCCTTAATGGAGGAAAATGACACTTCGAGCTCAGAATGGTGGCTTGGAATGCTTTGAGCGTTAATATGACAAATATTCAAATATTTATCGCAGGTAAGAAAAAACTCCCATAAGTAAATCATAAGATTAGACATACAACCATTAAAAGAATCATTACTAGACATAAATGAAAAATCTGATCATCAAGTTTAATGAAGGTTTTCTTGTATTTTCAGCATCCAAGCTATGCCGTCATATGTTTTTTTTATTGCATAAAGTGATGAAACGAGCAAAACGTTCACCTGATGGTAAGTGCAACGTCTGCCCATAACAAATGCTGTGCCACCCAGAAAATTTCTGTCTGACACTACACTGTGCCCATCACCCTTGAGACATAGGTTCTTAAGTCTCATATGCCCAGTGATTACGCTAGCTCACAGTGCCCTTCAAACCGAAACACAGTAATGTTTGCACACTACTGCTTCACGATAGAATAACTGGCCCTGGGGTGGTACCTACCTAGAGGGACTCCTGCATAGGAATCCTACCATCAGTAAAATGCTTGCCAGAGAATACTGAATGGAAGTAACTACTTATAACTAACGAAACAAACCTATCGAGACAGTTTGGCCACACGCTTGGCTGTTCCGTTTATGGTATTAGAAAAAGGGATAATTTCTTGTTAAATATTTTTCTATGAACTATCACAAAGCAAAGGTAAAATGGTATGTTCTCAAAAAAGTTTGTTGTAATTACCATCTTTTTTACATTAAAATATATTCAATATTACATACTGACGTACGTAATTACGTCATTGCATTTTTTAGTTTATGTATTTTTTGCAGGAAATAAGAAATAATCCATGATGGTTGTGTGGAAACAGAACAAGATGTACAAATAACTATAATTGGAAGATCATTTCCGGGTTATATGACTGCGCCTGAAGTATTGTCTTCATTCCCGGGCACTGTGATAGAGCACCGAGTGTTCCCTTCTAGAAGTATCTTTGGTTAACATATTTGGTATCCAATTTATTAGGATGAAGTTTGAACAGTCAGAAAGATAAAAGTTCGCTGTAATTGTCGTGATGATGGCAATAATTCGGTATAAGGAAATTGCAAGATATGAGGAAGACGTGACCCACCAGCTACTTTTATAGACCAGATTTAATTTTAAATACGAGTAGATGGATGTAACATATATTTTTCAATCAATATTTTATTTAAATTAATAAAAGTTTTAATTTTACATACTTTGTCTTTTTTACACAGGGGGTCTCATAAAAGAGCATAGATTTTGATTAATGAGAAAAAGCGGTGAGATAAGCCAATTGTTTACCAAATGATTAGTTCAACGTGTACCTATAAAAATTGCTATAAAGCTTTCTGTAGTACTGCAAGCTCATCTCACCCTGAGATGTCTAAACTAATATTATAAAGAGGAAAGATTTGATTTTTGTATGTTTGGCTGTAATGATTTAACTCAAAAACTACTGAACCGATTTTAAAAATTCTTTCACCTATATACAACTTCATTATCACTGAGTAACATGAGTTTATTATTTATTAAAAAAAACGAGATTCCTGCGAAAATTGCTATAATCAAGGTATCAAAAATTTACTGATAAAAATCATTATTTGGCGTGCGCTGCAAATACTATTAATTATAAAGAAAATAATGTACTACATTTTCGTAGTCCTTATCATTACTCACATAAAAGTCCGAGAGGGTATATGTCTAACTATTATAGTTAAGTCACATTAACCGCTTTTTGGTTCAAATTAGTCTATCAAAACTCGAACAGAATCGAAAGATGACTGACATTCGTATCACGATATTAATCCTTATCCTACAAAATAGTTTCATAGTCGAGGTTGATTATGTACACGTAAAGTCGTCTTTAAATTATTCGAATCGGACCTATAGTTTAGAAGTTACGACTGGTATAAAAATGCTAAAAGTAAGAAAAATGCCGCGGTGCGAGCGAGCAGCCCTACGCTGCCCTACGCTCGCCCGCGCTACTCGCGAATAGACCTACTCATATTAACTTTTGTAAATTAAAAACAATTGAATAGTGGTATGGTGTGGCCGCCCGGCTTCATGCAACTTGGGCATCATTGAGGAGCGCGGCTCCCTTTGCGCAGCGGTCGAGAGCGGTCGTTTTATTTTGATAACACGACATCAAATATTGGCTATATTTCATGGCTTATGTTCCCTTAAATAAAACATTATTTTGGTAAAATACCGTAATGTTATCTGACCAGTTACAGAGCCGCCGATGAGAATTGTCGCTACAAAAAATGTTAGTTTGAGGAGAGGTCTAAGGTCCAAATAAAGTACTTATTTATCTTAATAATATCTATCTACCCGTGCTATTACCCGTATCTTTACCATCAGGTGATGTTGGCACTGTCGGCAGAATAACTGTCTTTATGTTGGTATCCATCTAGACGGATTCAATTGAAGTAGCGCCTGACAAAACAAATAGGCAAATATTCAATTTGACGTTTGTCGACAGAATAAGTAGACGTTATTTTTTCTAAGTACAGAATACAAAACCTGAGTTTATACTATAGGTACTTTAAAAGTTTAAATGCACTATAACTCGATTATGGACATGACAATATTTAGGTGGGGCTCACTCTACTGACGTTTCTATTATTCTTAATTAATATTTGAATTAATTTATATATGGAGCGGTTCATAAATTGTCTAAAATTTTCTCTAAACGATGTTATCTGATGTATTATACATATCAGTAACTCAGTAATGATCGGACTTTTTATTAATTATTTTCCCTAGTCAATGAGGCTCTCCTGGGCGATTTTCTACCACAACGACTACTTTCGAACACAGCCGGTGCTAATAACTGCGCAGGAGATATGAGATTATGGTGGCAGATCGCGGGAACACAGCAACCATTGTGTCAGAAAATGGGGACAATCACAACACCGCCTGATCCGAAACCTTTTTTTTTATTGGATAAAGTGATGAAACGAGCAAATCGTTCACCTGATGATAAGTGCAACGTCTGCCCATAACAAATGCTCTATCACCCAGAAAATTTCTGTGTGACACCACACTGTGTCGATCACCCTGAGACATAAGTTCTTAAGTCTCTTATGCCCAGTGCGCTAGCTTACAAGTGCCCTTCAAACCGTAAACACAGTAATGTTTGCACACTACTGCTTCACGGCAGAATAACTGGCCCTGGGGTGGTACCTACCTAGATGGATTCCTGCATAGGAATCCTACCAATAGTGTACGATATAATCGACGGTTAAAATAACAACTATAGCACTCGACGATACTTTATATAACCAAATGAATCTTATAAAATCGTCACGTCAAACTGGTTTGACTGTTGCCAGTGTGTCATTTCTGTACTCTATAGTTATTTGGTGTAAATTTTGTTGTTTTAAACTTAAGACACTTGTCTGTTGAATATTTTTAATATCATTTTTTTAGTGTTAATATAACAATGCCAACACTAGGATGACTAGGACACTCCCGTATCGACAGTTCGTTATGCATACATAAATTTTACACGCACTGTACAGTCAGTCCCGCACAACCCGACCCCGAAAACCAGCAATTTGTGTTTTGCACATATGATAGCTCATAGATGTCCGGTACTCTGACGGCTTGACACGTGGTAGTACTAATAAATATATTTATATATTATTATATACGACATCCACAAGATGGAGAGGTGGTGGTAGTTTCGATACCTTCTGCACCGCACGTCATATTTTTCGTTAGTGAAAACGTGTTAATGTATAATGTATAAACGTGTATGTATGTATGTGTATAAGTTAAACTATTCCTTAATTACTTTTTATGTGTGTGAGGAAGAGAATACGTCGAAATACACACATGATACACAAATATGTAATGCAGAATGAGAGGTCTGTTGCATGCAATTGGTAAACATTCAAACATCTTATTTTTTTATTTATTTTTTTATTTTATGTAAAGTAATTATACAGCTCCCTCTTAAAGTCCCTCTGCTGAGCACAGCCCCTCTCTCATTCCTGATAGGGTTTTAGAGCCTACTACAATGAAGCAGGAGAGTTTTTATGTTTGTATCTCAGGCAATACTAATTATTTAGAAATATATATTTGATAATCCGTTTATTGAAGAAGGTTTTAGGCTATAAAACTTTATGCTACTGCTTTAAAGAGCTGCATGCTGAGAGCCCAACAATACCCAGAAGGACCGAACGTTGGACGCAGTCATGCGGGTCGGTTTATTTATATTGCCCGTAAACTAAAGGTTCATCACATTTTACAGTCAATTAATAATACCACGCCGCACTCAGCTCCGTACAAAAGTTAGCCAATCATAACTTTCTATGACTTCTCTCTTCCATGAAGAATCTCGAACGTGCAATGAATACCACTAATGATTAAAAATACTGTAGAATTAAACTTTAAACGTTTTTAACATTGTTATAAAATATTCTCGTTCACTTTATATTGTTTTTATTTAATTTTGAATTTCTTGTAAAATAAGTAACAGCCGATATTAATGTCCCACTGCTGAGCACAGGCCACCTCTCATTTCTGAGAAGGTTTTGAGGCCTGGAAGAATCCGCTACGCTGCTTCAATGCGAGTTGGCGGACTTCACATGTTCTCGAAATATATGTTTCTTGTGCATAAAATAAAAGTATTCGCTAAATTTTTCTAGTATTTATTTTCTACGATGAAAAATTAAAAAAGTAAAAAAGATATCCTAGAATACAATTTGAATGATAATAAATAAATTAAATGTTTTTCATAAATAAATTTATATTTAATAACTTTAAAGAATAATGTAAAATATTATATTTAATTAATTTATTATAATTAAAAACCACGGGTTATTTAAATTAAAGGAATGTGAGTAAGGGGATTACAAATGTCGCACTCCTCTAATTTTGTTAAGAATTTTGGAGACTTCAATCTGTTTTGTCACGAGTTTGCGGACTTCATGGCGAAATATAGCATTTCTAAGAGACACAGATTTCCGAATCGATGTTTTCCTTCACCACCGAGAATGTGATAGAGCACTAAAATCTAAAGGGAAAAAAAATATAAAGGGTAGGCAGAGGCTACTCATGTAGCGCACATTTCGCCCTCGCGGGACTCGAGACGTGACGTGTGGGGAACCACGTCGCCGCCATTTTGGTAAGAGTCAAAAAATTATTATTCACCATTGCGTTCACACGAGCAATATAGTGACAGCGTTGCATATTATGGTGTTATTCTGTACGAATAAAGGCTGTCCGTAAAATTTAACCTTAGTCGCTTCTTACGACACCTCGGTAGGAAAGAGGTAGATGCTATTCTACTCTGCCGGATACCTATCGGCAATTCGATTTACCTTACTATATATTGCTTAAATTTTAACGGTATTGAGACCGCGGTATGAGTCCATTTCATTCGCGTGCTATGTTATTTGCCGCCAAGGTCATTTTCTGCAGTCGCCGTATATTTATCCATAGTGTATAGATAAGATTTTTTTTTAAATTTTCATTCTGCAACCGCCAACCAACGCCTCGTTTGCACATCAGGTGTAATTGTGATAACCGCTACCTAGTTATGTAATCTGTATTGGTTGCTCCTGTCCCAAGACGCACCTACGTTAGGTCTAATTTATAAGCTTAGCTTTGTTTTCGTTTTGATCCCGAGAACACAGATGTTGAAAAGTAGATTCAGCTAAATCACCCACATCGACTTGTCGCCGCTGGTAGGGAATTTTCTATATTAAAAAAAGTAAAGCTTCAGCCCATAAAGGTCCCACTGCTGAGCACAGGCCTCCTCTCATTTCTTGAAAGGGTTTTGGAGCTAGGAAGAATCCGCCAAGCTGCTCTAATGCGGGTTAGCGGACTGCACGTCTTCGAAATATATTTTTTTTATATCTCAGACATGCCGGTTTCCTCACGATGTTTTCCTTCACCGCCGAGCACGTGGTAAATCAGCACATAAAATTGCAATTAACAATTTTAGTGGTGCCGGCACCGGGAATCGAACCCAGGTCACTCGCTGACTATAAAATTTAAAGCGAAGCGCCTAGCCCCTGAGCTACCACGGCTCTTTACTATATAACAATGTATAATCATATAATAAATTAAGACTTAGGAACCTCCGTCAATGAAAGAAGTATAAAATTTACAATGTAGTTTTTTTTTAAACTAGCACCCGGTCCGTTCAAATTTGACTAGCTACCTAGTTATTATCAAGGAAGGTAATCCGTTTATTTTTACTTTTATTATCACCAATATACCGAATTAGGTTATCGTAAAAATAAAAATAAGTTATGGTCATAATTCTAAACACTGGAATAATACCGTCCACTTAACTAATTATGCCCAAAAGCATGATGCAAAAACTTACACCTGTTCACAGAATTTCCATAACCTTAATAAAGAACCTTCTAGGAATATAAATAAGTCGGGCAATTATTGGAAGTAATTAGTTCTCCGATCTATCAATACCTTGCTTACAGGTATTGAAACCCGGTTCGACCGGGATTCCTGTACTTACAAGAACTCAGGTAGACTGGTCCTTTGAGTCGTTCACCTCGCTCGCTTAGCCAATATGATCGCTTTTGTTAGCTAATTAAATACGAATAAGGTCGAAATTCTTTTGTACTTAACTTTGTTAGCGGCAAACATAAATTGGTTGTAAAATGGTAGGGAATAAATGAGTCTTGTAACTTGACAATTTATTATTGTCACTTTAGTCTTCAGTTTGTGTTTGACCATTGGCGGATGTGTTTTGTGGTGTGAAACTGATCTTTTAAAGTGAATTATATTTAATGTGAATTTGCTAGTGTCATTGTCTTAAGGATCACTTCGTTCAGGTAATTAACGTATATTTTATTAGTTAATTAAATCGATTATTTTATAATTATTAAACGATTACTGTCTAGAAATTTCTTGAAGCATATATTAATTAATTAAGTAAATTACGTAATTGGTCTTGGAATGGTAAAAAGATGACTAAATTAAAACGTGTTTAATTATTCTTACACGTTGTTTTAATTCATTTAAATTATTATTGTAAATAAATGGTCAACACTTATGAACTGTCGTAGTATTATATTAAGTAATGGCTGATTCCTACGACCTAGTTCGCGTGGATATATGTTTTTTAAATATCTCGTGGGCACTATTTGAATTTCCGGGATAAAAATTATTCTGTGTCCGTCTCCAGGATGCACGCTATCTCTGTGCCAAACTTTGTCAAGATCGGTTCAGCGGTTGAATCTTTAAAAGGTAACACGCAGACAAACGGACAGAGAGAGTTACTCGTACTTTCGCATCTGTAATATTAGTAAGGATTGGGAATTCTTTTTTGTTGTAGAGTCAAATAAAAATTATACTTTATAAATAAACAATGGTTTTATCGCTTTCTTTTAAAGTAAATGGTAAAGTTATAATATTTATAATATATATATGGAAATATTAACAAATATTTTAAAAAGTCATGAATTTTTATAAAGAACAGTTTAATTTTTTCTTCATAACTAATTAGAGCATTATGGACATGGCAAATGACAGAGTTACAGTCACGCCTTTTTCCAATATAAGGGGTAGGCAGAGGCCACTAATGTAGCACACTTTTCGCCCTCGCAGACAACGTGCCGTGGCAGATGCCGAACCAGCAGCTCAGCCATTTTGTTACGAGTTAAAAAGTTCTTACTTCCCATTGCGTTCCCACAAGCAGTATAGTGACAGCATTGCATATTACGGTGTTATTCGGCACGAATAAAGACTGTTACGAATTTTTGCAATACCTACGAACATATAAACGCAATAAATACATCCGCTATATTTATACTCTTTTGCTGCTGATAGGGTGCGCAGAATCCTCTTAAATTTTAATACGTTTTATGAGTGGAGTTTTCTTAAATTCAATAAGTTTCCACATAAAAAATATATAGTCTGGCAACTATATATTTTTTATGTAGAACAAAAACTTGTTAAAATATTTGATCAGATTAGCGATGAACTAAAAAATGCAACATAAGAAATTGACATGTTATTGTGTGTGGCCGCTTAAGAGAATCTACCACACCATCTCATCCCGTGGGTTTCGTAACAGTCGACAGAGGGAAACTGAAAACCAGGAGATGGGCAGCAGCCTCTTCCTGGCAGACCTGAATAAATAACCTGCCTGCCAAGCATGGCAACTATGGCAAAATCCCTTTAAAAAGAGGACTACAAACTTTTGCAGCAATCTATGGAGGATGTAAAGCAGTGGACTAGTAATAGGCTGAAATGATGATGATGAAATGTGTGTTATTCCGAAGACCACCTAAAAAGCTTAAACCGTTATAACTCTATTTAAAATTAGTTACCTATTATCTGTATAATTTTATTCGAAGAAAAGCAATATTAATAATGATACAAATACTGGCATGGACAAAAGAAGCACTATTTTACTTTTGAAAAGGTCATTTGTGCCGAAGACAATGAGACATTGTTATTATACTGATGCGACCGGTGTGAGTCCATATATAAACAATATGGTGTGGCATGTGGGAAATGAGATGGGATGCGGAACGGAATGTGAAACGCAGATGTTTTTGTTCAGGAATTGCGAATTCTAAAATAACTTAACATCGATAGCTAGTACAACACACAAACGGTTCGTTTTCGGGTCTTAATGTTTTATTACCATTACCATGACTTTGACAAAGTTCGAAAAAAAGTTGTTAAGAAAGCTGTAAAGTGCTTTGATGCAGACCCCTTCTGTATTTCTATGTATGTGCTAGACTGCAACGATTTTTTTAATGGGTAAAGTGATGACACGAGCAAAACGTTCACCTGACCACGTCGCCGCCATTTAGGTACGAGTATAATTAAGTATGAACACAAAGAATATGCTGTATTGTAAACGACGTCAAGAATAGTTCAAACTTTTAAGTTTGTTAGTATTGTTACATTTAAATTCAAATTTAAGTTTTACACCGTACCTACTGTACCTAATTTAAAATTTATTTTCTATTTATGATAAGTGTAGTACTTATCATCAGGTGAACGTGTTGATCGTCTCATCACTTTCAGCCAAACATAAAAGATTTGTTCGTTCGGTAGGCGCAAGGATTAAGCGATTGGCATCCGCGCTGTAGGTCGCGGCTTTGATTCCTTCGCGGGACAAATACTTGTCTGGCCCAATACAGACAAATTAAAATTATGATTGTCTTTAATATAAGCCCTCATAGGAGAACCAGCAAGAAACTTTGGGTTCTTTATTTTTTCAATGCCATTTTACATACCATCATTTAAAATTACATAAAGATTATTAATACATCGTAAATTTGGTAGCCAGAGGTTTTGCAAGTGCAGAGTAAGAGTTATTTCCAGACATCTTTGTCGTCTATGTAATGACCTATTTTAAAACAAGCTTTGTTTAGTAATTTTTATTGGATAAAGTGATGAAACGAGCAAATCGTTCACCTGATGATAAGTGCAACGTCTGCCCATAACAAATGCTCTATCACCCAGAAAATTTCTGTGTGACACCACACTGTGTCGATCACCCTGAGACATAAGTTCTTAAGTCTCAAATGCCCAGTGATTACGCTAGCTCACAGTGCCCTTCAAACCGAAACACAGTAATGTTTGCACACTACTGCTTCACGGCATAATAACTGGCCCTGGGTTGGTACCTACCTAGTCTGCCTACCCCTCATACGAAACAGGTGTGACAGTACGTGTGTATGTACTAAATTATACGTAGAATCCATTATACTGCGAACAATTTACGTGATTGATTCTAAAATCGTTTTAGCCTCCATATATTCCAATATTTATTATAGAAAAAATATTTTAACTAATGATAATTTTATTATTTTTGTGGAAATTTTCTCTTTTATAATATAATAAAATATGGCCTGTAAAAACTCATAACACGACTTACGATGACGCGTGGTTTACTGATCACAGTACCTGACTTCGTGACTGACGCCGTGGGTCCTGGCTTTGAATGCCAGCCATTCGTGCAAAAACACAAATTGTAGGTATTTGAATCTGGTTGTGCTTGTGTTCCCGTGTTTCTGACAATCCTAGCCTACCTTTTGGTCTTATCGCATTAGGTTAGGACAAGAGACTACCTGTGTTTGCGCATCGCTTGTGGTACTATAACATCTCCTGCGTAGTTGATAGTGTTCAATTATTGGGTAACTGTTGCCGTAGTCGAAAATTGCTCTGGAAAAAAATCAATGTCTTTCACACATACAGCCTGTTTCATGGGATAGTTTTCATGGAGCATTTAACAATTTACATTCTTAACAAACCTCCTTTATTAAATATATAACCCTTTTATTTCAGATCCCGTTCCGAAAAATGACGACCATTGATAATACGGAAAAGGTTGATCAGCCTAAAACTCTACAAGAAGCACTTAATATAATAAAATTTTTGAAAACAACACATAAGCAGGAAATTGGAAGAATTAAAGAGGCGTATCATAAACAATCAGAAATAATTAAGAAACTAGAAATGAACAGGAAAAGAGAGCTCGAGTTCTTATCAAGTGAACTCCAAAAGTATGAAATAAATTTAGCTATACGAATGGAGGCAGTAACTGTACAACTGTCACAGAAAGATGAAATTATCCGAAAACAAGCTGAGATAATCGAAGAACTGAACAAAAAAATTAACCACGAATGTTCTGCGTCTGATGTAACTGTTGCTGATTCTAACTCTGACTCTGGAGTAGCGTTAGACAATGAAGATAATATTACTAACAAAAGCGGTGAAGTCAAAACTGAAGTTAAAGCAACTAGGAAATGCAGCCGAAGATTTGCAGATCCTATTGGTTTTCTTCGCAGAGTCGATTTTTCTCCTATGAAATATAAGCCATGTAATCGAGAAGTAAATAAAAAGAAAGAAGAGAAAAAGAAACATGCCGATGTTCCATTTTCAGGAAATAGAATTTTACTTCCGCAATTAAGTAATGAAAAAGCTACAAGTGAAGACGAAAGAACTGTTTTTGAAGACATTGTTCTTTCGGATAGTTTAATAGAACCTGTTATAATAAAACCAAAGAAATTAAATGACAGTATGAACAATCACTTCTCAGATGATGGAAGTGAAGATACCAGTGAAGAAATTTTCGACAGAGTAATGACAAGAAGTAGTATGAGGAGGTCTGTTAAAGCAAATCCAAAATATAAGAAAATTAATCGAACAAAATCAAAACTACTGGACCAAGTTAAAGTTAATATTGTGGATTAGAAAAACATTATTTAATTTTTTACTTAATTTTGTGCAATGTAGTTTATTTAATAATTATATTTCATTGATTGAAATCTAGTTATTGGTTTTATTTATTGTTCATATATAAAAAGATCGTATTCAGTATTCCATTAACAGCTTGCCCTGCTTTCTTCAATTAATTTCGTAAGGTTTTTCTAAGTAGTTTAGAATCCATCTGAGCACTACGTTGTAAGCCTAAAGTTTTGTTTTTGACTTTGCAATTGATGGCATTTGCAAAAAGTGTATTTGTCAGTAGCTACTGAAAAAGAAGAGGTAAAAATTTGACAAAGAATTTAAATTGCCAATATTGAAAACGTACACACAGAAAATAATACACAGTGATAAATTGTATTATGTACAACTGGTCACTGACCTAGTCTAGGAGATCGATAAGCTAAATATTTTACGCTTTGAGGCACTAGATGATACGGCGAACGATTTTTTTAATTTACTCAAAAGCTTAGGTGCTACGATTACGCATTGTATAAACATAAATAGATCGGTATAAAAATATTATATCTTTAAGTTTTCCACCTTTTATATGGTTTTTATATGGGTATTATTTTAATTTTAATTTAATCTCAATGCCGTGTGTTGGCAGCCTAAGAGAATCTACCACTTCATCACATCATATTCACATCATCGTAAAAGTCGACAGAGGATAAATGAAAACCAGGAGATGGGCAGTAGCATCTTACTGGAACATCTGAATAAATAAACTGCGTTTGCCCACCCGCCTGCCAAGCGTGGCAACTATCGCAAAATCCCTCCAAAATGAGAGCTTCAAACTTTAGTGGCTATCTGTGGAGGATGCCTATGTTCAGCAGTGGACTTGTGATAGGCTGAAAAGACGAGAAGAGTTTTAATGCAATCCATTTCACAACTGCACTAAAAAGATAGTGCAGTATCTTTTTTTTGCTTACTTTTTCGAAAAACAAACATGAACTTTCGCTTTTGTTGATGTTATCTGACATACGAGCGTATATTGACAAATTTCAAGCAAGTAACAGAAGTTCCTTTGTTCAACTTTGTGGTTTGACAAAATAGTACCGAATTTAATCGTTACGTAATATAACACGAAATCTATATGATTATTTTCGAACATTAGAAGTAATAACAATCTTAGCAATGATTTTAATATTTGTCTAAACATGTATTAATTATTCTATACTCCTATTTTTTGTCCTAATCATATTCCGTTTTAACGCTAAGTAACTCACCGGACACCTAAGGAACGTTACCCACAAACCAATCCATGAACTTGTTTTCTTACAAATATAATTGTTATCAGGATTTCGATTGGTGCAGAATTGAAGGAAGGAACGAGCAATAAAAAAGTATAGTATGTGTTATTGTAATTTGGATTGATAAACATGCTACCTATAATAACCTTATACTTCGTCACAGTTTTAATTAATTCCTCTGCTTCCTGAAATCTTGAAAGATGTACATATTCTGAGATTTGTATGTCATTGAGTTTCTATAACACAAAAATCTGCACACAAGCAACATAAATTAACACTTTTTTAGATTAACGTAATAACAACAGACTGGCTTTTAAAATAACCAAGTTATTCCTTATCCCTTTACATCGTCGTGACAGTTATTCGATTGAGAAAATAGTTTTTAATTTCGCATCCCAGATTAAAAATAAATCCTTTCTTAGACTTAGTTCTAATCGAACTAACCGGTTTTACACAGCTCCCAGAGTCTTTGAGTTAGAGATTAAGACTCCACCGAGACTTTATGGCTATTATGTTCTAACAAATTTATCTGGAATTAGTGGCCTAACTTATCTGCTGCTGAATAAAGGTATCCGATAGTATGTTACAAAAATGTTCGCAAACTTATTAGTCGATTATAACAAGCAATGCTAAACCTTTACAACCGTATACACAACCAACGCATCATTAGTAGCAGGGCAGGTCATTAATCAGGATTAATCCGGGGTACATTTAGCTTTTTAATTATTTTTGGTCTTTAAGTCTTGAATTGGTATGCTTGGTTTTTGATTCAATGATTAAAAAGCAAAAATAATAATTAAAAATCTGAAGGTACCCCAGATATCCTATGACATCAGGACATCTGTCTACTCAGTCACCCCGTGACCATGGGTGATGTAATGCGCTCAAAACGTCGGGTCATACATACGTAAACATTAAACGCGATGAAATCTGTAAAATTCATTTTAATTAATATGTAATTTCCTGTAAATATCAGAAATTATTAACACGAAGTAAATATTTGCATTTGTTAAGCTGAATAACTTTTTAAAGTTTATCCTATCTGTTATAGTAACAAGCTACGACTAACTTAACAAAATTATAATTATGGCAGTGTAACAGTTATATGTTTGTTAACTTTTTTAATCTCAAATACTTTACTCGTAAATGTTTTTTATGATAGTGAAAGAATTTTAATTTAAGTGTTTATTGAAATGTGGGAATATATCATTTAAATATTTATGGCCATCATTACATCAGTCGTCTGTTGTTTACGTAATAATCTACCTGTTTTGTATATTCGAGTGTGCTTTTATAATCGATGTGAAAGTGAATATATTAAGCGGTTTAATTAAATATTATGTTAATAAAATTTCGGGATGCGGCTGTCACGTTCTGGTATTTAAATTAACAAATATTAAATAAACAAATTATTACAGAATTGTTAAACTTAAGATTACTCAAATTCTAGAAACAAAATTTTGAATATTACCTTGCTGAAAGTGTTATGTGTACATAAGGCAAAAGCGATCTTTAATTAAAATATGTAAATGTAAAACATTAATAAAATATAAAAACAACAATAAACATTATGAATTTTATTTTTATCTTAAATTTGTTTGATGATCCATGAGATGTGAGTTGTAAATTAAGTTGTCAAAAAAGCATAAAAGTAAAATTTATTAATAATTAAGTTATTTATTTTCCTGGAACTGTAAATATGTGAGCACGATTTTTTACGTGGCGATACCTAAGTAGTCGTACTAAAGATTACTCACAGGTAACGGCATATAAAAGCCGAAACACCAACCGGTATGCTGAATCCAAAGAATCCGCTTTTATTAACGAGTGATGGTGATCACTGAAGGGCAGGGCACACACAGTTTACCATGATCCTTAAATACCAAAAGAGTTACTGGTAGGCATTTTTCTTTGTCACTTCATGATAAAAGATTGATGTATAACGTAAATCGTAATTTATTTAATGTTAATCAATGAGCCGCTGTAGCTCAGGGACCTGGCGCTCTACTTCATTTTCATTACATCAAATGCATAAGAATTTTATACAATTTTAAATGCTGATATACGATTTATTCGGCGACGAAATAAAAAAGTAAGAAAACCTATCTTTATTAGCAATAAAAATATTTCAACAGCATGCAAGGTCCCTCACGTGATGAACTCATCGCGGCCCCTATATCATGTCCTATTCATCCATCCAGATGTGGAACATTTACAGTGGTTTAATTTACTTTAATTATTTTGAATAATGAAATACCTTTCCAAGCACTTTACCAAGCTTGATGGGTCACCGGACTTCGTCAATACTTAAGTCTGTTTCAAATTGTAAGGTCAGTTATTAACACGAATATAGTCAGCGTTTAAATAATCATTTCAGTGCCATGATCAAATTCTTAAGTGAATCAACCTTTTCCCATCGATAACTTACGAAATTTTACCGGCATTCATTCAAAACATCTATACTCCGTACTATAATTATAAATGCGAAAGTAACTCTCTCCGTCCCTCTGTCTGTTTATTACCTTTTCACAGCTCAACCGTTGATCCGATCTTTACGAAATTCACCATTTCACATAGGATATTTTTATTCCATAATATCAAAGTCTCCACAGTATTTTTAAAAAACCTCTTTCCACGCAGACGTAGTCGCGGGCTTCAGCTAGTTATTAATGATTATAAAGATGGTCCTTGTAATAACTGGAATGCGAAATCGTGGCTTAATGTCGACAGTGTGCAGTGAGGCTACTACTACATGGAACCGTTGTTACGCTGTCCGAATATATCTCTCTATGGTCTATGCGGAAACTATTGTAAAAACGTCAAAAAGAGTTGAAGGTTGCGTGTCCATCAAAATTGTAAATATGTATATGATGGTATGTTTTAATTTCTGCCTAATATTTACGAGTATATATTTTTATCTCTTTCCAGAATAATAAAGTACTCCTGACCTGATTTCTGATCCTTGAGTTAATTAACTAATAGAGTTTAAACTTTAGAAAACACTTAAGTGATAAACTCTCGCTTCGTAACTTGACTTAATATCTCTACCACTCTAAATACTTACTATTTAACAGGTTCCCTAAATGGTGACAATTACGCAACGGTAAATTGACCATTAAGCTGAAACAATACAAAACAAAGGTGCAATAACTTTGTTCCTTATGAGCATTCAAATTTAAATGGATTGTAGCATATGGTGAGAAAATAAATGAGTATTTATCCAGACGACTATAGCGTTATGGATCATAAGTCGATTATTGCCCGTTAAGATCGACCAGAACGACAAAATGTAATCATTTATTATTTTTCCACAGGCCAGGCTTTTTCTCTTCTTCAGAATGTTGCATACACTATCTCCACTATGTCTACTATATCTTATAAATAATAATCGCAACCATCATAAAATAGTCCATATTTGGCGCAAATCAGGTTCAGTACACAATATTAAAGTTACATTTTTTTTATGTAAGTGGCGAGACAAGAGATTAGTGCAACGTCTGCCCATAACAAATCCACTGCGCTCGTCACCTTGAGACACCAGTTCTTAAGTCTCATAAAGTCAAAGTCAAAATTTCTTAATTCAATTTAGGCTTATTTAAAGGTCTTTTGAACGTCAATATCTTCACCGGTTCAAAAAATAACCTTCTCAGAGAAGAACCGGAGAGAAACTCTGGAGCGTTTTTTTTTCAATACCATATTACATACTCGTAATATCATAAAATTTATTACTACAAAATTTAGTAGCTAGGGGGTTTGCAGAGTATGAGTTATTTCCACATACAAAATATGTAATGATCTGTTTTATAATACGCTTTTTTCTAATAATGTCTTCTTGACAAGTTTTTTAAAATGTATGCCCGATTTTTGTGTTAGACTTTAAGGAATTCTATTATAAAATTTTATACATCAACTAAAAAAAGACTTTCTAGTTTTAGCCAACCTAAACTTAAGAACTTCTAGCGCGTCGCCTCGACCCATTCTACAGGATACAGTATTTTTTGATAAATAAATTATGGTTTTTCCGTACGTACATTATATTTTCATAAATAAACAACGACAGGAAGTGTCAAAATATTAGTAGTATCCTTGAATAGTTCTCGTAGGGACTCGCGAAGTCCTAAGTTAAAGATTGCCCGAAATGCTTGTTTTTCAAAATTAATATTGTTTCCAATCCAGCTGCGGATCCCCACGCCATAAGAAACAATACTGTGGAAGTATGCAAAATATACTAATATAATTCATCAGTCAGCTGTCTTATCTTTCTTAATGCAAAATGGCAGAACTTAATTTCGGAGCTATTTTTTCAATGAATGCTCCCCACTATAACTTGGAATCTATAGTGATTCCAAGAAATGCAGTTGAAGTTTCAAATATTAGAATTCTGTATATTAATATTATGCGCCGACGTAAACATTTGGTTTTGCCTGCATTTAAAACTAAATTATTAGCCGCAAACCATTTGGAAACAATACCGAGAGTTTCATTGGGCTGTTCCAGCGTTAAGTCGTAAAATATGTGTTAATTCAGTTGATCGTTTGAGCAATTCTTCTCATTTAATTATTACAAATAATTTCAGTAGGTGTAGATTACGAGTATATACATATATTACTAATATTTTGGCGGAGAGCTACGACATAATTATATTAGCGGAAACATGGTTAACATCGAATATTGCGGATTGTGAGGTAGTTGACCACCGGTATATTTTGTATAGATGCGATAGGGATCGCGCAGCCACTGGTAAGCGGGTGGCGGCGGGATGGCGGCGGCGTGCTGATTGCTGTGCGGCGTGGTTTGCTCCCACATGCTGAACGTGTACTGCTACACTCCAGCCTAGATAATAGTCCTGGTGATGGAGTAAGCACAGCGCCCTTTCCATCTATCAATTATGTATTTTTGAAATTCAATGCGCGAAATAATAATTATGTAATCTGCGGATTGTATATTCCACCTAATCAAAACCTGTCTACTTATTCATCTTTTTTCAACGCACTCATGCATCAGTTAAATGGAAATAACTTAGATATTTTCTATATAGCTGGCGACTTTAATATACCACATATTAACTGGCATGAATTTGAATCCTATCTTATAAATACATCTGCCGTTCTACCTGACAGCAGTTATTATATTAAGAGCTGTGTCTTTAGATTCTTACGAGCTACCTGTTCTAAACAATTTAATGATATCACTAATAACATGGACAGAGTTTTGGACCTATTAATATCTAATAATGAAGCTTCTACCTGTGAACCGCCACCTAACCCCTTAGTACCTATATATCTCTATCATCCTCCTTTTTATGTATTAGTTCCCCTCGCCCTGTCCTATGAATTTATAAAAACACCATCTGCCCCTAGATATTATTTTTTGGAGGAAAAATTCTCGGCCATAAACAAAAGTATTAAAAGTATCGACTGGTCAGAAATCTTAAACAGTGTACCGTTGGAAAAATCATCATATGTTTTTTTATGAAAAGATTTATGAGATAATTAGAATATATATACCTTTACGTCCTGTTAAATCTATCAACTTCCCATCTTGGTTTACTCGTCCCCTTATTCACATATTTAAAGACAAAGAAAAGGCTTGGATTAATTGGAAGAAATTTAACACTAAAGAATATTACGAAGAATTCTCAATGTTTCGACATAGATTTAAAATACTTAGTAAAAAATGTTTTGACAAATATATAGAATCTGTTGAAGATGGACTTAAAAAAGACGCTAAAAAATTTTGGTTGTGTGTTAAAAACAATAAAAAGAAATCTGGTATCCCATCACGCATGAGATATAATGACGTTAAATCTGATAAGACGGAACAAATATCTGAGCTATTTTCAACCTTTTTTGGATCTGTGTTCGAACCGGGAGGGGATGTAAATGTCGATCTGGAGACCTTACCGATCAACAATAATTGTGACTTCGTACTATCTAAATTACATCTGTCAGTAGACTTGGTCATTAAAGAACTTAAATCGTTGGATATAACTAAGGGGCCTGGGCCTGATGGTTTACCACCATTCTTCATAAAACATACGGCTGACTCCATTGCCATTCCGTTGGTTATATTGTATAATAGAAGCCTACATGAGGGCATAGTTCCTGATATATGGAAAATTGCTAATATAGTCCCAGTCTATAAAAGTGGCTGTAAGAATGACGTCACAAACTATCGACCTATATCCCTGTTGTCTACCTTAGCGAAAGTGTTTGAACGATTGTTACACAACTACATATACCCCCACCTGCATAAAATTATAATTGAAGAGCAACACGGGTTTATTAAAAAACGTTCAACTGTCAGTAATCTTATCTTATACACTAATTACTTATTTGAATCTATGGACAAGCGCGTTCAAGTAGACTCTGTTTATACTGATTTCTGCAAAGCTTTCGACAAGGTGGACCATGAACTGCTTCTGCAAAAGCTTGCGTTTAATGGTATCCGTGGTAACTTACTTAGATGGTTTTCCTCGTACGTTAAGAAAAGAACGCAAAGAGTAAATGTTAACGGCTTCACATCTGGCATACTTAAAGTCACATCTGGTATAGCACAAGGTTCGATTTTGGGCCCTTTGCTCTTTGTCTTATTTATTAATGATATTAATCTATGTTTTCACGACACAAATTTTTTGCTATACGCTGATGATCTCAAAGTCTACAGCAAAATAACAAACATTCATGATTGCTACAAAGTACAAGATGACTTAAATCGCCTTACAAATTATTGCAAGAAAAACAAATTGTTTCTTAACTTAACCAAATGCAAGTCTATTACCTTCTCGAAGAAGTTACGTAATATTAACTTTACTTATTCTTTATGTGATACTCCTCTAGAAAAAGTATCTGTTATTAAAGACTTAGGAATACTCTTAGATTCGAAGCTTCACTTTGATGCCCATATAAACAATATCATTGATAAAGCTATTAAGATTTACGGTATGGTACTCCGAACCTGCGTCCACTTCAAAAACCCCTCTTCATATCTCCTGCTATATAAGTCATTAATTAGATCTCAACTAGAATACGCTACGTCTGTTTGGAATCCGTTTTATGCAAAATACCATGATCAATTGGAATCCGTTCAACGTAAATTCCTAAATTCTGTGAACTACCGTTGCTTTCATTCTAAGTCATCATACGAGGTACTCTTAAGGAAATATTCATTGCCAACACTAAAAATGAGAAGATTGATCATCGATCAAATGCTATTATACAATATATGTAATAATAAATTTGACTGTAATAACCTTGTCAGCCAAATATATATCCATATACCTTATCGAAGCCACACTATTCGCAAGACTCGCAAACTGTATTTATTTGAAATTCCTAATTGTAAGACCAATGCCGGAGGGCGTGCGCCCATTAATCGAATCATGAACCTATTTAACACACACTTTTCAGACACTGACTTGTTCGCATGCTCTCCTGCTTCGTTCCGAAAAAACATATGTGAACTGCTCTATTCATCTTATTTTCAACTCCTCTAAAATGTGTATTTCTTTATTATTGTAATATTTCTTTATCAATAGTATTGTAACTTCGTGTAACCGTATATAACACATTGCCCCAAATGCATTTAAATAATATTTTTAGCAATCAGTGGACAACGGGGCTGGTTACGCTTCAATAACCACTTGTATTGATATACCTCATTGAATTTAATTATGTAGTGTAATTGTTTGTTGTCCCTAATAAATGAAAAAAAAAAGTCATTTCTGTTAACTTAAAACAACAATGATGTATTAGACATTGTTTGTACCAAATATGGTAGACCATTAATGTAAACCAAGAACAGAAATGAACCAAGGGTCGATCCCTGAGGAACACCCATTTTTACTGCACAACCTGATGACATAACACCGTTAATGGCCACTTTATGCTTTTTTTTTAAGGTAGGAAAATAAAAGATCCAGTGCGGCTATCGGCTCTCATAAACACGGCATACTTATAATACATCCGGCCATGAAAACCATTACTTTGAGTTTTGTTCAATTGGATTTATATGACCTTCGGTCCGAGGTACCGCCTGTACCTCGGTCTCAGTCAGTGCGTCAGTTAAGTTAACTACCACGTGGCCTAGTGGTTAGAGTAATTGACTGCTACGCCGCAGGTCCTGAGTTCGAATCCCAGCCGAAGCCAACATTTATTTTAAAACATAATTTGCTCATATGTCATAAGAATTGAGTAAGACTGTGTCCCAGTGATTTCACTAACTGATCACTTGATAATGTCTCAAAACGAAACATTATCACCGAGGTAATCTGGTTAATAATTTCTAGATGCCGAAACAAGAAAGATTTCCATCATCATCACCATCATTTCAGCCTATCATAGTCCACTGTTGAACATAGGCCTCCCCTATAGATTGCCACAAAACACGGTCTTGAGCCATCTGCATCCATCGACTTCCCGCAAAACCGTGCAGTTCGTCGCTCCATATAGTGAGGGGTCGCCCTACACTGCGTTTGCCCTAACGGTTATATTGTATTTCCATATATTTTCATAATAACATTTCAAAAAGTGTGAGGCAAAAAACTCGTCAAGAAAGCATTATTGCATAAAACGATTCAGTTATAATATAATACGTACGTACTTAATAAACTAATGCACAAAGCGTATTAAGAATATATCACTATTATTGAGGACAAAGATGTGTGGAAGTAGCTCTTACGTTACACTAATCAAGGCAAGGCAAGGCCTCTGCCTACCAAAACAAATTAAATTCTAATAAATTACATTATGTAATCAGGCAAAAACACGAGTTTTTTGCAGATGCTTCGCTTAGAAGTAGCTATTTTTTGAATGTGAGAGCTATAAACAAACCTAAATTTAATGAAAAAAATATTTCGACTTTGAATGTAAATATTTGTTTTTCAAATGTACAATAATTATAGTGTCCGACTTGATTATGGAGGAGAAATTTGTATCATTACGCGGACGTCACAATATCCTGTATAAAATCTTGACTTTTTGCCTATACGGACGGGCTTCACTCGAGAACTACTATAGCAGAACTATACCTGACTCAGATCTTTTTAATCCAGCCTAAACAAGTCCCCGCGAACAAAATCGCAGAATAGCTAGTTCATGATACATGCATCCTGCTACAAAGTGTAGAAATTACACGGCATTCTAGTACCAAAACGAATAAAATTAGTGTCGGTCATGCGATGAAGTCGTGTGGTAGCGGCTTAAGAGAATCTACCACCCCATCTCATCCCGTGGGTGTCGTAAAAGTCGACAGAGGGAAAATGAAAACCAGGAGATGGGCAGCAGCATTCTGCTGGAACATCTGAATAAATAAACTGCGGTTGCCAACCCGTCTGCCAAGCGTATGGCAAAATCCCCCCAAAACGAGAGCTACAAAATTTTGTGGCAATCTATGGGGGAAGCATAGGCCTCTCCCTGAACATAGGTTCAGCAGTGAACTATTGATAGGCTGAAACGACGAGTAACCTGGGTTCGATTCCCGGTGCCAGCACCTCTTATATTATTCTACAATTTTAAGTGCTGATTTACCACGTGCTTAGCGGTGAAGAAAAACATCGTGAGGAAACCTGCATGTCCGAGGAATAGAAATATTTCGAGGACATGTGAAGTCCGCCAACCCGCATTGGAGCAGCGTGGCGGATTCTTCCTAGCTCCAAAACCCTCTCAGAAATCAGAGGAGGCCTGTGCTCAGCAGTGGGACATTTATAGGCTGAAAATATTATACCACAGCGACAACTGGCGGAAGATACCAACTAAAAACACAGAGGTACTCACTCGTCCCAACCAACTCGCGGCCGATGTAACGCTCATGCGATAAGATCGAATAATCTAGAATACAGTGTCAGAAACACGGGGACAGTCACAACAGACCCGAACACCAGAAAATTGTGTTTTAAACAAATGTTGGCTTCGGCTGGGATTCGAACTCAGGTCCTGCGGCGTAACTCTAACCACTAGGCCGAGCTGTAGTTAACTTACCTAACGCACTGAATGACGCACGTACCTGGGTCCGAAGCCCATATATTTTTTTTATAGAACAGGGGCAAACGAGCAGGTGTCTCACGTGATGGTAAGTGATAAATATATATATATATATATATATATATATATATATATATATATATATATATATATATATATATATATATATATATAAGTATATAAATACAACATTCGAACAAAAGTCAAAGTAATGGTTTTCTGGGCCCGTAAGTATATTAAGTATGTATATTAAGTAACAAGGGATGTTTGTGAGAGCCAATAAATGTCCGGCAGAGTAGAATATCACCTACCTCTTTCCATATAATATGGACAGCCTTTATTCGTGTTGAATAAGAACATATGCACTGCTGTCACTATACTGCTCGTGGGAACGTAGTGGGGAGTAAGAATTACTCTTACCAAAGTGACGGCGATGTGGTTCGCCACTCGTCACGTCACGTTTTCCGCGAGGGCGAAAAGTGGGCTATGTCAGTGGCTTCCGCCTACCCCGTATATGGGTAAAAGGCGTGACTGAATGTATGTGTGTACCAACTCAACAAAGTACCAAGAAGTAGAAATCGTCACCCCTAAGAACTTCGATAGAATGAAGTTGCCGTTAATTTGCTTTTGATTCCCTTCATTCACCACACGAAACATAACTCCCTTTTTGAAGGAGCCTATGTCTAGCTGTAGACTATAAAGAGGCTGATGATGACGACAGCGAAGAAACATAACAACATTATGTTGCTACTTCAGTAAGAGCGTAGTGTTACTTTTTTTTATTTGATAAAAGTGACGGAACGGGCAAAACGTTCACCTGATGGTAAGTGCAACGTCTGCCCATAACAAATGCTGTCTCACCCAGAGACATCAGTTCTTAAGTCTCATATGCCCAGTGATTGCGCTAGCTCTCAGTGCCCTTTAAACCGAAACACAGCATTGTTTGCACACTACTGCTTCACGGCAGAATAAGTGGCCCTGGGGTGGTACCGTACCTACGTATTCCTACGGATTCCTGCATAGCAATTCTACAGCCACACTAACCAACCTCCACCACTCCGGTCAAGCCGACCCAAGTAACATAGCTCTACCACGTATGAAGTCCATACTTCCATACAAATATTATAAATGTGAAAGTAACTCTTTCTGTCCCTGTGTCTGCTTTTTTAACTTTCTATGCTTCAACCGCTGAACAGATCTTGACGAAATTTGGCACAATAATTGCTTGCATCCCGGAAACGGACATAGGATACTTTTTATCGCGGAAAATTAAATAGTTCCCACGGGATATTAAGAAAACCTATATCCACGCCGACATAGTCACGGGCATCAGATAGTAATAAATAAATCTGGTATGAAGTTCTAGTGATCAGAGTACCTGACTTATTTAGCGCGGGTCCTGGGTTCGAATACCAGCCGGAGACAACATTATGTTACATATTAACATGTACCTACGCTGAGTTTTTTTTTTTTTTTCAATTATTTGCAAGTATTTAAGTGCATAATATATTCGATGATAATACTTCAAGTCTATCAATTTGAACCAGATGTTTTGTTAAATTTTTTAAGAAGTAACTGCCCCTGGAGTGCTGGCAACACATTTAGGATTTCAACTATAGACCATTGCAAGTGATAACAGGGAATGCATTTATCACATTACTCACGGCTTTCTGGCAATACGAGGAAATTCTCTGACATCGTTGCCATTAACGACCGAGGAAATGTCGCGACTGCTTCATATCTTTTCATTACGTATGAAGCATTCGCAACATTTATATTACTAAACTAAATTTCTCGTATTTCATCGCGTTTTTCAATTATTTTTCCGACTTTTTTAGTGCTTGGAGTATTCGTGGTTATGGGGGGGACTGAGGTGTTAGACGTGCTAATATCATTGTTAATCCCGACAACCTTCAGATATAATTAATTGTTTTTGCTGTTTTGCTGCGATCTACAAAAACTAATTTCAATTAATTCGTTTCATTAAATGTGTATTGTTTGCATAAATATAATGTCATAATTAAAAGTAATTAATTGTTAGGAAGATATTTTTTTAAATTATTAACTTTAGTTGGTGGAGACGCACGAACGATCACTAAAGAAAGTAGATTCATTTCCGAACCAGTTCTCTTATGGACATTAAAGTGCCGTACCCGTTTTTTGTATTGGAAACTTGTAAACGTATATGCTAATATCGTTCTTTTTATAGAAGAGTGGGCAAACGGGCAAACGTCTCACCTGATGTTAAGTGATCACCGCCGCCCCTCAACACCCGGAATAAATGTAGACAATATGGAATCTTCATCAACATCTTTATCATCAGCCTTTAACGGTACGCTATAATCGTCACGCATAAGATGGAGGGTGACGATCGCGGGTGGATATCAAGCCCCTGCTCATCGTAGTGTGCAAACATTAAGTACTGTGTTTTGGGGACTGCCGAAGAGCATACCTGGCATATGAGACTTAAGAACTGAAGTCTCAGTGGGACTAGCGCAGTGCAGTGTCACACGGAAATACTCTCAGTGGTTTGTTATGGGCAAACGTTGCACATACCATCTTATGAACGTTTTGTTCGTTTCTTCATTATCTCCTATAAAAAAGAACTATCGAAATCCACGAGATTTTGTAGGTGTCTGCAGTATGACCACAGTAATACATAAGATCATGACTGTATCCCATAAGGGGTAGACTGGGCACTCACTGCAAAAACAGATGACTGCCACAATCCACGTTTCACCAAAGCAATATAATGCACTTGGTGTGATAGGTGGTGAGCCCATCGCCACCATGCGCTGTTGGGTGCACAGTGCAGTTTAATTCCTTACTCGCCTTTTACGAGATCTATTGGAATGAGATGGAGTGATAGTATTCTTTTAACTAGCCGCCACCACTGCAAATGCCGAAATTAAGGAATTAGAAATATAATATTTTTCCTTTTTTATGTGTAACCAACGAAATATTATCCAATTTTCATAACAAAGGAGAAAGTTAATTTTCAATGTATCTTTTCACTAAAGACGTTCGTGTAATAAAGTCGTTTCTGTCACGGGAGCTGACAGTAAAAATGTGTTTGGTACAAAGTAAATTAAAATTATCAGACGGCGGTATCGCTGGCAGGTATTACGCTTGAATTTTCTTATTAGCTATTCCAAATATTTTGATTTTATTTCTAGTCACAACGAAAAGTATTCAAAGAGTAGAGTATTTAAAACAGAGTAAGCCAATAATATTTTGTACTTTATAGAAGAAAATCACTATTAGACGAGCAAATCGTGGACCTCATGGTAAGTGCAAAATCTGTCCATAACAAATGCTGTGTCTCCCAGAAAATTTTACATAGCACCTCGGTGCGCTCGTCACTTGACTCTAGTTCTTAAGTCTCATATGCCCAGTAATCATACTAGCTATCAGTGCCCTTCAGACCGGATCACAGTAATGTTAAAATTAAACTTTGTTAATTGTCTGTATTTTCTGTGTAGCATTTTTAGAGATAGTTATTCCGCTTTGCTTCTAAAGCCATTTAGGCATTTACTTTAGCTGCTTAGTACTTTTCTGACCGAAATACAATTGTTAACACACTTTACTGCTTGACGTCAACAACTGGCAATGCGATGGTACCCACCTAGGCTGTTTCCTACTAACAGTCCAATAATCTGTCGTAAAGAAATCTCTGATCTTTCTCTATCCGCGTGTGTTTGTATACCATACCGACTTAGAGGAAATGTCTACAAAATCTCATGGTTTCCAATGGGTGCAGGAATCCATCTCTAAAAATGAAATTACGTGTACCGGTGGCCAGCGATTTGCAAGACGTCTGTTTACAGAGATCACCAAGCTGCCTACTAAGCGTGGTGATTACGGCAAATCCTCCCGTCATGGGAAAGGTCTATGCCCAACTGTGGACTTTATACAGTGTGATGATGAATAAGTGGAATAAAATATACAGCGTAGCTACACCTATTAAATTTTTCCCGTATACGATTTTGACTAAAGCGGAGTATCAGATTTACCAAATGTTATTGTCATGTTGTGTGCATACAGTCACAGCAACCTTCACTAGTTCTTACTTTATATCGATCTTGCTGTGCCGAGCGGTTTCACCAGCGTAAAAATGCCGACCCCGTCATCGATGATATAAATACATACATCCCTATTTGAATCGGATTTTGAGGTTTTAGTTTTTTTGCGGGAACTCTATTTTTTTTTCAAAAACTAAAGTAGATTAAGTTACCCGCTATAATACCAGCTATCTGTTAGTGAACGTCCCGTCAAATTTGGTCCAGCCGTTTTGGAGACTAGCCGGAATTAACAGATAGACATACAATTTTATTTTCTTCTTATTAGTAAGTACAGTTTCATAAGCATTGAGTAAAAAGCTGTTATTTTGTTATTACAAACAGACACTTCAATTTTATTTTATTTGAATAGATTGTACGTTTTAAATCGTAAAGATTGAACATCGACCGGTAATCAAGTAACTTAAATCGTTTGAAAATTATGTCATTTAAATAGCGTGGATTCATAATTTTATAATTGGCTTTCCGGACTATTCAAGTATTATTAAATTATAGGCCAATGAAAATAAGAGATACTGGTATTAACTTTGATTATAAAAAACATCAATATAAATTAAAATGGTGGATGAATGGCAATTTTCATTAAGGATTTTACGTACTTACTGTGCTTGTATTTATGGCACGTAGTTGGTCGAGCTCGGTATATCTTTTTGGTACTGATTGGGACAAACATTTACCTTTCACTTGTTAGTGAAACGGGTTTCGTCCATTGATTGAGTTAGACTTTGTTTAAATATTTTTTTGAATTTAAGTTTTTTATAGAAAAAAGTGACAAGACAAGAAAACCGTTCATCTGATGGTAAGTGCAATCAGTCCTAAAGTCTAATATGCCCAGTAATTACACTAGCTCTCAGTGTCTTTCAGGTCGAAACAGAATTCTGCACACCGCAAACAGTATTCTGCCGAATAACTGGCTCTGCGGTAGTACCTTCTTCCTGCATAGGAATCCTACACCCAGCGACTTTAAAATCCTATATCAAATTTGATAATACTTTGCATTATGGTTGAAAGCTAAAGTGGCATATAGTTCAAAAAATTTGAACTTACTCCCAACAATTATTAAGTAAGACAAACTAACTCAAGAATAATTGAGAAAATAAAAGCAGTTTGTTAAATTTACATAGTGGAAACATTCCAATACAAAAATTGTATTTTTTCGCCCTCTGTACCGAACAAGCTTTCGTGCAATATCATTATGGAGGAAACAAATTGAGTCTGTTACATAAAAAATTGCACTTATCAAAAGAACTGACTTTCGCCATTTGTTTATATTAACGTAACATGATATTCAGTTATTTACCAACGGAATACCTTTGGTGAATTGAACTGAAAAAAGCTATTTAATGTTACAGTATAAAAATTTCTACGGCATTGTTTCTTAAAACAGTCACATATTAAGATTTTTCCGATATTGTGTATGCATTTTACAGTCATAAATTACACAAAAACCACATCCAACACGTGTATCTGTGTGCGCTACATTTTTGTTCTACCCGTGAATCAAATCCGTATTTCATAGAGCAGAAGTCAATCCCTCGTTCACAACGCCAACTGCAGCGTCATACAATATGTAATTAATATTTATATAAACGCCTTTTCTCTGAATGATAAAACTCGGTCTTGGTAATACATCTTTTGTAAACAAAGAATTAAAAGTTCGATGACGTAATGATGGAAATAAATTGGATTCTATCTTATATTGATATTCAGTAAAATCATTAAACAGACAAAAAAAATCGACAGAAACTGAGTTATAAGTCATCGGAACTAAATAAAGGGTAAGAGATCACATCTAATGATTTCTTATATTTACGCGAATACTACACATTAAAATAAAACTGATTTTAACGGATTTTAACGCGTTTAATTTTCTATAAGAAACAGCGAACTATAACAGTAAAAAGTGTTATTTCAAAGTGGATCGGACCAAAAATAATTATTAAAAGTAAAGTAAAGTAAAAGTACCCAGGGATAACTATGACATCAGGACATCTGTCACCTGATTCCTCCCGTGATCATGGGTGCTGTAAAGCGCTAGAAACGTCGGGTTATAAATAGTTGAAAATTAAACGCGATAAATGCGTTAAAATTAGTTTTATTTAAAAGATAACATTTAATTCCAGGAGTACCAGATACCTGTAGATTGGTCGTGGGAATGAAAGTTTAAATAAACTTGTGCAATTATTGTAAAAAACATATTGTTTCATTACGCCGCTTGTGCACGTAAGCATCGCTAATATACAAAACAAAGACTTCAGGCGGAGAACACAAGGTGCTGACCAAGGTGTATGTAAAGTGCCCAAAACATCCCAACGTCGGTTTCTATGACATAGACTATTACAACTTTAGTCATTATGGTTTTCACGCCACTTAGATAATCGTTGATCACTTACATGCTGTGAACGAAAATATCTTAATATAAAAATATTAAGATATTTTCTTAATATTTTTTAAATGTCAACAAATACGTGTAAGTTTTAGTTAATTCATAGCTTTTTTATGTCAGATTTAAATGAACAGATAATCTATTAAGTTAAAATATAATTGATTATATAGTTACTAAGATATAAAAAAAAAGTAAAGTTTCAGCCTATAAATGTCCCACTACTGAGCACAGGCCTCCTCTCATTTCTGAGAGGGTTTTGGAGCTAGGAAGAATCCGTCACGCTGCTCCAATGCGGGTTGGCGGACTTCACATGTCCTCGAAATATTTCTATTCCTCGGACATGCAGGTTTCCTCACGATGTTTTCCTTCACCGCTAAGCACGTGGTAAATCAGCACTTAAAATTGTAGAACAATATTAGAGGTGCTGGTACCGGGGATCGAACCCAGGTTACTCGCTTACTATGAAATTAAAGGCGAGCACCAGGCCCCTGAGCTACCACGGCCTAACTACTACTAGGTACTAAGATATACGAGTATAATAAATTTCATAGGTAAAATATTTATTGGTATTATATTCGTTTGATACGAAATTAATGAAATAATACGTAATTACTACCAATTAAACTCCCAAAGGAAATTCGCTGCTGGAATTTCAATTAGACCATTGGAAGCTTTGAATGTCTACGTCTATGTATATGTCTAGCATAATGAATAAAGTGAAGCACAGGAAATTACAATCGGCAAACCGAGAGTGAAGTGAAATAATCCGAGAACAAGAGCTGTGTGACTGTTTTGTCTAAACTTGTCTATAGAAACGTTAGTAGCGTTAATAGAATATTAAGGAATAAATGCACCTTCGTTAACACCATCCTAATTTCTAATATAAGTAAATAAACAATAGATACTTTCTTTATTTTTTTTTAGTTTTTTTTACTGGTGGTAGGATTCCTATGCAGGAATCCGTCTAGGTAGGTACCACCCCAGGGCCAGTTATTCTGCCGCAAGCAGTAGTGTGCAAACTCTACTGTGTTTCGGTTTGAAGATCACTGTGAGGTAGCATAATCACTGGGCATATCAGACTTAAGAACTCATGTCTCAGGGTGATGGGCACAGTGAGTGTACAATAGGCTTCACATGGCTATGTGTGGCGTCTAAAACATATTGAAGCCATCTTAGGCGAGGGAAAGTGGCATGCGTGAAAATATAATCTCCTGCTGCTGCTATCATCGAAACGTCTTTACAGCATACATTATATAAAACATACGACACCTATGTAGGCAGCCGCCGAGTTCACTCACAGAGTATACATCACTTGATAATGCTTATCTTACCTAGTTTCGTGGTGTTAGAGATGTTATTAGAGAAAGTGGCTTCCTTTGGCGGGCTTCCCGAGAAATTATGCAATTTGGACAACAGTATTCTTACAGGCCGGACCATGAAGGTCGTAGTCGACGGTGCAAGCTCAGACTCCAAGCCCGTGAATGCTGGCGTTCCACAAGGTTGCGTGCTATCACTAACTCTGTTTGCTCTGCATATCAACGACATGATACAAATTAGTAACATTCATTGCTATGCGAAAAAACTACTAAAGAGGAACCCTTTGTCGTTTCCCCTCGCTTTGCGAATACTCTCGTCGCTGCCTCGGCTAGTATCGGAATCCAAGGATTGAACTAAACGCCTTGGCGTTGACATATCGAGTGACGAAGGGAAGGCCAAATTGGCTTACAAAAGGCTTGGCGTGGTGAGTAAAGCGGAACAGTATTTCACGGCAACCCATCGCTGGCAACTTTGCAAGGCGCAAGTTCAGCCTAACTTGGAATACCGTTCCCATCTCTGGGAGTACTCCGCTTATGGGAAGTATTCCGATGAGTTATTCGGATTAATTTCGGCTCCTAAATTTCGCCATCTCACATTGCGGCACAGCGAAAAATTTCATCGGCACCACCTGGATGACTGACATTCCACCAATGTGCGCTTTGCCAGAAATTCTCTGCCACGCACAACCACTTTGTGGACTCTGCTGCCGCCAGCGGTTTTTCCGAACCGTTACGACTTAGGGACCTTGAACAAAAGAGATTACTTCGGGCCAGTCTCGCAATTGCGCATGCGGACCTTAGCAAATTCACTTTCCCTATTAAAATTAGTAACCTACAACAGTTAGAACAGCTGAATAACGTTTTGTGTTAGTCAGTTGAAATAGGACTGAATTGACGCAGTTTTTACCGTATGATATACTGTGATTTAAAATGTTAATAAGTTTCAGGTATTAACGGGACAATTTAACGTAAGTCGGAAGTGTAAAACGTCCACTTTCATATATTTTTTGAAGTTGGCTTCTTGCCACAACTATTAAGAAGTTTCCACTTCGCAGCAATTTAATTTTGCCCACTCATGTCTTATTTCTGATAAGGAGGGAGCTCGGCCATGTACATGTCAGAATGTCTTGCCAAATTGTCTCATTAAAAACAATTTTTAGATATTTCTATTTTGTCTTTTCTATGCAATTGTACTAGTAGCTTACAATTCCTTCGGAGTTGAAATGCCAAAAGTCAAATGACTGCCTTCTAAAATTTAAGTAAGTGACAGCGACAGGAAGAACAGGAAATTACTCTCGACATTCTGATGTTGAAGTAAATTACATTTGCCGCCGACACTAATGTAAATATTATTTTTAATATTACTGATGTTAATAATTATTTAAAGTATGGAATTGACAATGAAATTAATTTAGTTTTTATCATTATGTGTATTTCCATGCAAGTTAAATTTTAGAGTTTTTGTTCAACTTATTAACAGTTGGTTTTTTTACAGGAACTTGCTGGAAGAGAAAGACGATAGAAGCATCACGTGCTATTATCGGATGATATTCTGAATGGTGTCAGTTCAAATTCACAATTCAATGTACTTATTCCAAGTCAAAGAAATGGAAGGTTAAATTGGAACTGTTAAGCGAAAATTGCGCACTGGTTGTACGAATGTTCCTAGTCAGGGAATGTAATTTTTAAAGTTGAAATTCTTTCGTAAAATTCTGGTTTAAGACAGCGATCGTAACGAACTATATATTATACTTGTATATTGCAAGAAAAATAATATATCAATATTTTAAATAAATAATAATTAAAATGTAATATTTAAATAATATTGTTAAATAGTGTAATTATTCCTTCTTCATACAAGCTCCTGTTACTGTTATATAACGGCCTATGACGCATCAACAACACCTGTTGTGCTGCAGATGTTCATAGACTAAGGTGATCACCCATAACCATGAGTTATATAATCTCTTTTTACCGAATTCAAAAAAAGAAACGGGTTATGTTCTATTGTATGTTTTTTGTATGTATCTTCACCGATATTTTCGGCAATTTAAAAAAAATCTTTTTGTCTAAAATAGGATACCGTAAAAGGTTAATTCAGAAGTCAGTTTATTTAAACACTTATTTTGTCTATAAAATTCAATATAATTAGCAAAATACCAGTACTTTCCTCTGCCATGATATATGTATGTTAAACAAAATAACATTTTCTCTGTCTCAATTAAAAATTTGAATTAAGAACACCCCTCTCCCCCAAGGTCCTCAAATATCATTTTATTAGGGAAGGCACACAACTTTGACAGGTTTCTGGAAAATTCTCCTGAAGCAGTGCGTACCTCATATGTCGGATTTATGTTATCAGCTCCTGTGTACTTCTTGGTAATGCGTGCTAATGGTCCACTCTCCTTGGCTGAACTCTTACTCTTTAGGCTGCCACTTGGCTCTCTGTTTTTATCTCGCTAAGTATTCGCTCTGCCGTTTTGTCCAGAACAGTTGCAGTCTCTGCTGGATCTGTCGTCATCGTGTGAATGAATGAATACTCAAATCCTTAAGTCAGTCTCAAGTACTGAGGCTAACGGCTCATCAATTAAGAAATGTGATGATGTCAATGGCACTAACTCTTTGGGATTATCACTCATATAGCGATATATGATCAGAAGATCCATGAGAAAATCATGAAAATCTTAAATTCGCTTAAGCATATTTGGAGCTATTACGTTGAAGTTGAAGTAAGTTATTTGATTAAATAATACACAATCGTTAACTCTTATCCGTGTGGTGGCGGCCTAAGATAATCTACCACCCCATCTCATCCCGTGGGTGTCGTAAAAGTCGACAGAGGGAAAATGAAAACAAGATGGGCAGCAGCATCTTCCTGGAACATCTGAATAAACTGCTGTTGCCAACCCGCCTGCCCGGCAACTATGGCAATATTCCGCAAAATGAGAGCTACAAACTTTTATGGCCATTTATGGGGGAGGTTTATGTTCAGCAGTGGACTTGTGATAGGCTGAAACGACGAACGACGACGTTAACTCTCAACTATAAAAAATCATCAACGGTTATCGCGTATATTAGACTACAAAATGTGGAAGCCAGGCAATTGTATGACTAGTCTGTGGTAGAAGTTTAATCTTTAGCAGTTGAACACTGATATGATAATAAAAGCCTGTACATATCGAAACTATTCCAAACTGTATAAAGTATTATTTATTTAACAATCAATCCAATTCATTAACAATCGAGCTATATTTTATTTACTTTTTAAAATTAAAATTGCTTTCAATTAAATAGTGGAAAATTTCAAAACAAATAGTGACTGTATTTGGTTATTTTATTCACGAACCATATTTACTTTAATATTTCGCCAAAAGGTATTGCCATCTAAATGAATTACGACTATAGTGGTTTGGTGTAATTTTTATCATTTAATGGCGCTATATTCCAATAACAAAAAGTCTTTAAGTGTTTAATTAAAACATCAATAGCTTAATACCGTTGTATATTTATACCATTCGGTTTTAAAACGCCTTCTCAATGTGTGATTTTCTTGTGAAAACGAGTCTGCAATAATTTGTACTGCATAGTTCAGAATATATTTTTAATACATATACGTAGCAAGAGGCATAATAGTGGCCGGTTAATTTAATGATAATGGACTGTTGCGTGGAGAACATACTCGTACGTTGTTCGCAGTGAATAATTGACAACGATTATAGTGAAAAATACTTGTTACTGAACGAGCAATCCATACAGTGTATATATTTAAAGTAGTCCATCATTTATACAACTTTCACATTTTTAATTCTTAATATTGTGTCATGGGAATCAATCAATACTAACTACGTAATAATTTTAAGCTTGAACGTTGTTCAGGTTTGAGTAATTATAATTATTAGCTGGCAACATTTTAAAATTCTATGGCGACAATCTCTACCGTGTTTGACATTAACAGTATGAACGGAAATAATAAATGTTTTATTGCACTGTACAAATGTCATACGAAAGGATTACAAGTTGTTCTGGCCTGATCCCAGGCCACTGCGGCATTCATGGTAATGAATATACGGCTCTTCTAGCAAAAGAAGCCACTAGAACTGGCACCGATACTTACTGTAAGACCTACTTGTATGATCTACTACCTCTGGCTAGTTCTGACCTCATGGTCTCATCGCGTGACGCATAGCGCAAATCCAAACTTGTCACGGGTAAATACTATGCTAGCATTCAAGAAGATATCCCAAATAAGCCTTGGTTCTTTTACTACCCTAACTCTAGCAAAAAAATTACATCTACCGCTTGTCGCCTTCGTTTTGGCCATATCTGTACACCAGTTTACTTAGCTAAGACAAGGATCAGTGACAACTCGATTTGCGAGGGTGTGTTGGATGAGGGATCCCCTGATCATTTATTCTTTGCTTGCCCTAAACTTTCCCAATCTCTGTATGATTTCGTCCCTCCACATATCCCACGACCCATGAGTATGGTAACCCTGTTATCTTCAGTTTACACTTCTATTGTAGAAGTTTCTGACAATGGAACTATGGTCAGTTTTGATGCCCAGTCGTTATTTACATGCCTACCTGTTGAAGACTGTATCTCAATTGTAACTAGGAAGCTAACAGAGAACAATATGCCAATAGAAAATGCAGAATTACTTAGACATTGCCTAACATCTGGCTTTCTATTGTGGAAGGAACAATACTACCGGCAAGTAGATGGTGTGGCGATGGGCTCCCCAGTATCTCCCATTGTTGCTGATATCTTCATGGAAGACTTTGAGGAGAAAGCCCTCCGTACTTCTCCAGTAAATCCAAGGTTCTACATGCGGTACGTAGATGATACTTTCACAATTCTACCTTCTGATAAAGTCACTGCATTTTTAGACCACCTTAACTCCATAAATTCTAAAATACAATTTACAATGGAGTTAGAGACAAATAACTCTATAGCTTTTCTAGATGTTTTGGTAATTAGAAATCCTAATAACACCTTGAGTCACACTGTGTATAGGAAAAAGACCCATACAAATAGGTACTTAAACGATGAATCTCATCACCACCCTTCACAGTTAGCTACCGTGGGCAAATCTTTGTTTCAGAGAGCACAAGGGATCTGTGACAGTAAACACCTGGCCGCCGAGCTTCAGCATGTCAAGCAAGTTTTGCAAGACAACAAGCTTCGGGTTCCGCGCCTTCGCCGCAGTGACCGAGTGAAGCCGGCCACAGTCGAGCGTGTACCTGCAGTCCTACCATATGTCAGAGGAGTCACAGACAAGATTGGCTATATCTTGAAGCGGGCTTCCATAAGAACATTTTTCAAGCCGCCGAAGAAGATAAGTCAGTTTTTACCATCTGTCATGTGTAACATCCCTCTACAAGATGCAGGAGTATACAAGCTGGATTGTGAATATGTTCTCTCTTACACAGGGCAAACTAAAAGATCAGTTAAAACCCGCGTAAAAGAACATATAGCTGATGTGAAGCATCGTCGCTCCAGGAAGTCTGCAGTCTGTGACCATGTTCTGGATCATCCCAACCATTACATCAGATTTGATAAACCACAAATCCTCGCAAAAGAACACCGATTCCTACCAAGGATGATTCGCGAGGCTATTGAAATTACAAAACATCCTTGGGATCCTGGGAATTTTATTAATTATAAAATTAAATCAAAAACCAAGCATACCACTGCAAGACTTCAAGACACAGTGAGCTCTTTCTGCGTAGATCAGGACCAAGAATAATAATTAAAAGCTGAAGGTACTCCGGGTTAACTATGACATCGGGACCTCAGTCCCCCTGTGATCATGGGTGCTGTAAAGCACTCGAAACGACGGGTTATAAATAATAAAATTAAACGCGATAAAATCCGTAAAATTAGTTTCATTTATATAGTTTTTTAGTATCAGTTGTCTGGCCTGCACTGACCTGGGTTCGACCGTCGGATTCCGGCACCACCAAAATTTACTAGATACGAGCATAGAAGAAATTTAAATATTTTTCACGTTTAATGATGACCATGCCGAAGGTTCGTAATAAAAGTAAGAACATTTAATATCTTATTAATTTTACGCGAAAAAGTGCTAACAAGAACTATTTAGACTCGCTAACAAAGAATTTAAGTCAATTTATACTCTCTTTTTCTTTACTTATTTGCTTAAACTAAATATACGAGTATATCCGTATTAAAGGCGAATAAAGTTGGAATTTACTCAACGTAAAATAAACCTTTTAAACTCGTGTTAAAGTTTTCTGTTAAAGATGTTACCCAATGTTTTTATCCCTAAAGTGCACTCCAGAGTTCCTGTTTCGCGCGACATCTTGTTTACAAAACGTCTCTCCTGTGAATTGGTAATGTCTTTTGAATACTATTGGATGCAAAGTAGACTTGTCAACGATGTTCTAAATAAATGAATATGATACGGCAATTGATATTTCTCTTTTTAATAGATACTAACAATGCTCACTCTTGAGTACGCCACTTCTCCATGTCCTGTGCGATCGCTCGACAGTTTTACTTTATTGAAAAAAGTGAAGCTAGGAGCAAACCGTTCAACTAATGGTAAGTCCAACATCTTCTCATAAGAAATGCTGTATCACCCAGAACATTTATGTGTGGCACCACACTGCGCTCGTCACCCAGAAACATCAGTTTTTAAGTCTCATATGCTTAGTGATTACACTAGTTCGTTGTCCTTACCGAATCACAGCAATGTCTGCACACTACGGCAGAATAACTTGTCTGGGGACCACCCCACCCAGACGGATTCCTGCATAGGAATCCCACCGCCAGTTGTCTCCGACACGGTCACAAATAGAAAAATTCAAGAAATACAGTGGAGATAATGCATGAAGTCATTAGATTCAAGTAGTTATTTGATTAGTGGTCTAATTTTGTTTGCATATGTTCATCGCAGCGACCAGCGATAGTCCGACAGGCAACTTATGTATCAGTTGATTCTTCTCTGTTCATAGAAAACTCACTGAGAAACTGGTACCATCGGTATTTTTTTCAATGAAATGGAAATGACTTTAATTTCATAAAGAAATATTTGTTTGTAATAAAAATAAACAAATAACGGAATGGAAAAATCACAAATTCACTGTATAGAATAGATGAAGAAATATATCGAAACACCAAACACCGAGATATAAGATATAAAACAAATACAAATGCTAATATTGATACACGTAGTTCATCTACTACCTATCTTTATATATCTATGGTAATATGCAATGGCCCCTGAAATAAATAAAACTATGCAAGCTTACTTTGTCTGAAATGAATGTTTTTATTTATTTAAACTACTTTATTTAGAAGTTTTCTGTCCCTATTTTATGATAGATGAAAATAATATATATCAAATAAAAAACACGACAAATGAAATGAAAAATACCTTGTAGTAATGATATTTCATTACTACAACTTCTATCATGTAAAGACAATTCCCTTAGGCGTCGTATACGCAAAACGATTTGTTTAACTCATTAGTATACAGATGTTTAACGCAAGCCACGTGTTAGCTACTTTCATATAATATATAATGGGTGCCGCACAACCGTGCGGTGGCGGCTTAAGAATGTACCAGCCCATCTCATCCCGTTGGTGTTTTAAAAGTCGACATACGTAATATGAAAACCAGGAGAATTTTTCTGGAAAATCTGAATAAATAAACTGCGGTTCCTAACCCACCTGCCAAGCGTGGTAACTATGGCAAAATCCCCCTAAAATGAGAGCTAAAATTTTTTGTAACAATCTGTGAGGGAGGCCCATGCTCAGCAGTGGACTAGTGCTAGGCTGAAATGTTGATGACTACTACTTACTACTACTTCAAATATTTACAAATATAACCTCATACAATGATTTTAGTGATGCAATTAAACAATTGAAAAACAACTTGATGAGCAGAGGAATAAATCTAATGAACTCGATAATTTGTTACGAGCGTCGTTGTCCGATGTGTGACATTTTGACATTTTCGCTCATTTATTTTTGTAGTAAAATTAAAATATTCCTGAATGTAACGAAATTGCGATTTTTAAAACGTAATTTTGTTTTGTTGAAACCAAACGTGATAGCATCGCCCTGTTACTTCACACTGGTATTATCTAATCCGTTGCGAGGTCGAGCCACCTCACTAATGGGTCACAGTTAGAATCCCGGTCAAACATCTGAAGCTCCTTCATGTATCAAATTAATGTAAAGCCAAATTATGCTGCCTAATCACGCTTGCTGAGTGAAGGCGAGAGTTCCCGAACGCGAATATTAACAGGATCTTTCACCTCGCGTCGTTTCGTTCAAGTCCCTTTTTTTATAAAAGAAAATGGCAGGACGAACAAAACAACCACCAGATAAGGTAAGTACAACGGCTGCCCATAACAAATGCTGTGTCACCCAACGTTTCTGCTTGGAACTACACTGCACCCGTCTTCCTGAGACATCAGTTCTTAAGTCTCATATGCGCAGTAATGCCAGAAGCTAGGAACTGCGCAGGGCAGTATTCGGAAGTAGTCGCGGTGGTTAAAGATCGGCCAAGGGGACATCATCAGAATCAGTGGTTAGGTTATAAACTGCTTTTTGAATTATTTACATCTTGAAGAAGACGTAATATGTGATACTGTTTTAAATCATGTTAATTCTATTGGCTTATCATATTTTTTGTAAATTAATAAATAGCTGTATCAGAGCAGCTGCATTGAACAGATATAATTATGAACTATATCGGTTTTAATTACGTTTTAACGAATTTGTTAATTAATATTTAAGTAGAAATGAAATTCTCATTAATGAAATTAATAATCCCAAAATATGAATGGGCGCAAATTTACTGACGAGGTATCCAACCTTTAGTTTTCCAAAATAAATACACATAAAAAAATACGTAGTTTGTAGCAAATAATTGATATCTGTATTCTGTTATAAACCAGACATAGAAAAAACATATTAAAGACCAAGATACATTGAATTCAGATATAAGAGACTTTCCCCTTTTAGTATTATATGTTATCATTGTGTTAATTATGCGATCTTAGTACGCAAGTTCGACTCTTGTGTTGTGAAAATTGTTCTGCAGATTTAAGTGTAGATTTACCACGTGCTAGCGGTGAACATTGCGAGAAAAGCTGCATGTATGAGGAATAAAAAAAATTCGATGACGAATGAAGTCCACCAACCCGCTTAGAGCGTGGTGGGCTCTTTCCGGCTCCAAACACCTCTCATAAATGAGGACGCCTGTGCTCAGCTGTGGGACATTTATAGGCTGTTACTTTACATTTTACTTACTTTTTCTAAGTGTCGGCACAAACACAGAAATAAACACATATTTTATGCCAATCGCAATGGAAAATCAATGTGGGATGATCAGTAGAAGGTGCTGTATATTAGAGAGACGGAACAGTTGTCTTACAGCCAGACACAAATAAAATTAATCGGTTAATTACATGCCTTTTGTATGTACTCGCCACTAATTTATCACTTCAATCAATTTGTCTTATTGTATTTTAACAGAATCAAATAGCAAATAAATAATCTTACTGGTACACAAGGAAGCCAATAACGACCTTCATAAAAAACTGTGTAATATATTTATTTCCATTTACAGTGAGTTGTTATTTCTTTGTAATTTCACTTTTTATTTATATGTAAATTAAACAGTTTTTAATCTAATCTATAATCGTAATCGCAATTCGATCTCAATCGACCCTTTAAGTACTTTCCTTATTACATTCTGAAATGGATCGTCAAGTGGAGTTTCGTATATATTAAATTGTCAAGTAATGAGGAACGTCCTCGATTATCTCGCAATCAGTCATACTAGATTGGAAATTATGTTTTGAGAAATATGCACCTCTTAGTAAATGGGAAATTGTGAATATTATATATGATAAAGAAAACTCGTAAAGAATATTATTAGTCTTAATTCTTTTTTTTAATTATTAAGAACCACATCTTGATTACAAATCCTGTTTTGTTAATTCATGAGAGTATGTAAGTAGACATAAATAAAAAAAATTAATTATACCGATCCCAAAACAGCCTATACTTTTTCTATCTATCTTTTCTCTGTGCTACTTCTCTAAATAAAATTCAGATATGATTTTTGATTTATTAGAAAATCAATAATTACTAGGTAAAGGTATTCTACGGGCAGCCTTTATTCGTGCAGAATAACACCATAATATTTAAGGCTGTGCCTATATTACTCGTGGGAACGCAATGTGTAGTACCAAAAAGGCAGACGTGTTTCGCCACCCACCCACACGAGACGTGACTCGTTTCACGTGGGGAAAAGTGGGCTACGTGTGTGGTCTCTGCCTACCTCTTTTAAGGGAAAAGGCGTTATTGTATGTATGCATAAACTACTATTAATTGCTTCTGATTTATTTATTTTTTTAATTATATTCTAGGCGAGCCGTGTGATGACAGCTTAAGGGAATGTACCATCCCATCTCATCCCGTGGGTGTCGTAAAAGTCGACAGACGGAAAATTAAAACCAGAAGATAGGCAGCAGCATCTTCCTGGAAAATAATAAATAATCTGCTGTTGTAAACCCGCCTGCCCGGCAACTGAGGCAAAATTCCGCAAAATGAGAGCTACATACTTTTGTGGCCAAAAGCTGGGGGAGGCTTATGTTCAGCAGTGGACTTGTGATAGGCTGAAACGACGAACGACGAAGTTAACTCTCAACTATAAAAAATCAATACAAAATGTGGATGCCAGGCAGTTATATGACTAGTCTGTGGTAGAAGTTTAATCTTTAACAGTTGAACACTGATATGATAATAAAAGCCTGTACATATCGAGATTATTATCGATTACACTATGGGGGAGGCCTATGTTCAGCAGTGGACAAGTGATAGGCTGAAATGGTGATTCTTGGAAATTACCGAAATTTCAATAAAATGTTAAAAAGTAAAACCTTTATTCCTATTTTAGCGGTATATGAGTAAATTTCAACAAATTATGTAAATTAGTTATTTGGCCATTTGGAGTTTTCAAATAAATCATTCTCCGATTCGGATGTTTTATAACTCAAATACAAATTGGAAATTAGGCTTAATGTTCAATTTGCCAATTCGTTCAATAGGATCTAATTTTCCTTTAACGAGGAATGATTTTTAAGCAATTAGATTCTGAATTATAAACTTTTAAGCTTGTCATTTGTCACTGTACTTAATTTTTTTTGTTTATTTACATTTTTTTTAAATAAAAACGATGCTCCAAAGCTGTATTTCTCCTGCCCTGGGGTGCGATTTATAGACATAAATTGAAGACTCTAATGAGTCTTAATCATAACTAAGCAGTCTTAATCATAAAAAGTCAATTTTTATGATTAAGACTGCTTAGTAATAAGTTCTTCTCTATTTGGTGTATTTTTTCAATATCAATTACGTTCACTCTTATCACTTAATAGAATCTACCACCCTATCTTATCCCGTGGGTGACGTAAAAGTCGACAGAGGGAAAATGTAAACCGGGAGATGGGCAGCAGCATCTTCCTCAAACAACTGAAAAAATAAACTGTGATTGCCAACCCGCCTGCCAAGCGTGGCAACTATGGCAAAATCCTCCCAAAATGAGAGCTACAAACGCTTGTGGCAATCTATGGAGGATGTCTAAGTTCAGCAGTGGACTTGTGATAGACTGAAATGATGATGATGACTTTATTTAATACGCACAATCATCTCTTTATTGTGTTTGTCCGTCCGTTTACGTTTCTTATTAGCTTTACGTATTTACATTGTTAATAATTTGTGTAATTAGCTGTAAGTGGTGGTAGGATTCCTATGCAGGAATCCGTCTAGGTAGGTACCAACCCAGGGCCAGTTATTCTGCCGTGAAGCAGTAGTGTGCAAGCATTACTGTGTTTCGGTTTGAAGGGCACTGTGAGCTAGCGTAATCACTGGGCATTTGAGACTTAAGAACTGATGTCTTAGGGGGACAGGCGCAGTGTGGTGTCACACAGAAATATTCTGGGCGACACAGCATTTGTTGTGGGCGGACGTTGCACTTACCATCAGGTGAACGTTTTGCTCGTTTCGTCACTTTATGCAATAAAAAAAAAAGTTTTCCTAAAATTATAATAAATAAGTTCGTTTTTCTGAATAAATTTTAACCTGGCATGGGATTCGAAACAAGATACCGCGGCGCAAAAATCAGGTACCTACTCTGACGATAAGAACACGAGGTCGTCAAACGCGGTTTTATTTTCATCATCATGCCATCATGGCCCAAAGTTTGTAGCTCTCATTTTGGGGTGATTTTGCCATATTTGCCACGCTCGGCAGACGGGTTGGTAACCGCAATTTATTTATTCAGAGGGTTCTCCTGAACCCTCTTCCTAGATGCAGCTACCCATCTCCTGGTTTTCATTTTCCCTCTGTCGACTTTTACGACACCCACGGGATGAGATGGGGTGGTAGATTTTCTTAAGCCGCCACCGCACGGCTCCGTCACTACACGACTTTGTTTTAGGCTAATGTAAATACGTTATGAATTCCTTCAACTGTTTCAAGTTAGGTAAGAAATAGTTTGTAATGTTAATTCTAAGTTAAATATTATGTTTTAATCAAAAAGGTTGGAGGCGCCAAACTGTGCTTGTTAATTTTATTAATGAAAGTTATTTTGGTATAATGATTCATGTAATTAAAAATACATTATTTTAAATATGCCTAAAAAAATATCCCGCTGGGTTTCTTACTGGTTCTTCCCAGGACAGATGCATTTTTTGCGGACCAGTGTAGTTTAAAATAAGGAAAAAAAAGGACTTTCAATAAGTATTATGTAAATAATATATATAGAATAAAAATTTATTCTATTCTATTCTATTCTAATATATATTATTGATGATGTCCTTCTAGCCGATTTTATGAGAATTGTGAACTATGAATCATATCTTTATTGTGAACCATAACACTTTAACTTATAATAAACTAGCCTATGCCCGCGACTTCGTCTGCGTGGATACAGGTTTCTTTAATATCCCGAGGAACTTTTTTTTCGGAATAAAAAAATATCCGTCTCCACGTCGCAAGCTATCTCTGTACCAAATTTCGTCAAGATCGATACAGCGGTTGAGCATTGAAAATGTAACAAACGGACAGAGGGACAGACACTTTCGCATTTATAATATTAATATGGATACTTGAACAGTAATATTGCCGGTGAAGTAGGTTTTCTTGTTTGTTTCTTATGTATTTAATATACTTAATTGCAATCTGTAGACTAGATATGAATACAAGAGTTTTACCCTTGCTGATATTATAAAATTTATAATATTAATACGTGAAGAGAAATCTTAGTACCCCTTTTTTAAGCATATTCCGCGCATAGAGAATGTGTGAGATTTGGCATAGTTAAAGTTTGTACGGAGAAGAAGCGAGAAATCTAAAATAGCATACATTTTAGATTTCTCGCTTCTTCTCCGAATCCAAAACGACGGCTGTCTGTAGAAGTCGCACCCGAATAATTTGGAAGTAGGCATTACGTTATATGTATTTTCATTGGTTCACGCCAATATGAAACTTCCTACTTAAATTTTCGTAGTAGGCCCCCAGGTGAGACATACAGACGCAAAATTATGCCACAAGCCGATTCATGGAAAAAGTAAAGGCTAGTCCTTGTTTGACTTAGTCCTGGTGGTAGGATTCCTATGCGAGACTCCGTCTAGGTAGGTACCACCCCAGAGCCAGATATTCTGCCGTGAAGCAGTAGTGTGGCAACATTACTATGTTTCGGTTTGAAGGGCACTGAGAGCTAGCGTAATCACTGGACATATGAGACTTAAGAACTGAAGTCTCACAGGCAGACGTTGCACTTACCATCAGTTGAACGTTTTGCTTCGTCACTTTATCAAATAATAATAATAATAATAATTTTGTGTTGGTTACAATTAAGTTTCAGCTCACGGCACTGGTTTTGGTTCGTAAAAACTTTTCACAGATCCGGAAAACGCTGCTAGCGAGTCTCAATTTGGGATCGTTTCATAGTGCAAAGACCACAAACAAATCACTTAAGATTGCTCAGTGAGTCTCCAGGCAGAAATACATAAAGCCACCGACCCAAGTCGAATTCTAGTAAAATGTTTTGTATTCAACATCTACATTATGTACTTGACGGAAAATAAATAATTTTAATTACTATTTTATATTTTCGCTATGGAACAAAACATTAGTAATTAACTATTTAATTTTATTTAAGTTGCAACTATCATGAACATTATATAGCTTTCAACTATATACGGTATTAAGATTTTATTTAAAAATTACATCTCAGTTTTCAATAGTTCTTACTTGATCATAGCTATTGTAATGTTATGTAACAGTTTGCGCAACAATTTACGCAATCGCTAATTGCACTAGTTATATTTAATTACCTATTGGATACTTAATGATTGATATTTGAACCAATAAACTTTTTAGCTCCATAAATTTTTGTTTTGCTACATATTCAACAATCATCAAAAAACAATCTCAGTTCAGTTTTATTTTAATGACAGTATTACTAAATAAATCCAGTGAGGCATAAGTTCTTATTTAATTTCTAGTTAGATCTGCGAAACTTGGTAGCATGTTGTCTATTTTTAAGTGGGCATGTAGTGGTGGCTTATTAAAAATAAGTTTGGAAACTAAATCCCGACTACTTAAAAATCGCACTGTAACTAGTATGAAACAAGAAAATATTCTTGTCTGTCGTTCTTATCTACAAATTATTCAATATTTATCATCTAATAAGCTGATAACTTACATAGACATTTTAATTTAATACATAGACCAAAGACACGCAGCGCCACCTATCGAGTCTAGATATTGTAAATTTATTTTGTAAATACTCAGGGTAGTTACCCGTTGTTGACCAGTTGACCAAAACAATATAATGCACTTGGTGTGATAGGTGGCTAGCCCATCGCCACCATGCGCTGTTGGGAGCACAGTGCACTTTAATTCCCTTACTCTTTTTTTACGAGATCCATTGGATGAGATGGAGTGGTAGTATTCTTTTAACAAGCCGCCACCACACGGCATTTCTTTTGTACCATTAACATATATTGTGAATATGAGTTTTTTTTTGGATCATAAATATAGAGTTTGTGAATATGGCCTCAATCGGTAAAGTCGTTCAGAAATTACAGTCACTAAGAGACGCACCAACGACTATATCAATACATATATGTAAAGATATTCACAATAACTTCTATTTTATCAGAAAATAATTTTAAATTGTCCTTGATCTTCTAATTTTTTATATTCATAATTGTATTTTATACAATCACTGTCATTTCTTACAATGGAATAAAAGTTGTGTTGTATGCCGAAGACCGTCCAAAGAAAAGACAGATCGTATGTCAAGATTAAAATGCTTTCAAAATAAAATTGAATGCTTAAATAGGTTTTGTCTGGTTTGCTTATTCGTCGGAATTTCATTCGAAACTTAGGTCAACTATTTAAAGCAGAAAAAAGTATTTTAAGAATTTTATTCTGATCTCTAGATCTGTACTACTGCATGATTAAATATCTTTCTTCATAAAATTCTATTATCTCTCTTCATAAAATTCAGTAAATTAAAAACAACAATAGGACTGGATCCTATTGTTGTTTTTTTTTTTATTTAATGGTTTTCATATTTTTTCATAATTTCAGCGTATTACTAGTCCACTGCTGAACATAGGCCTCCCCCACAGATTGCCACAAAAGTTTGTACCTCTCATTTTTGGGGGACTTTGTCATAGTTGTTACGCTTGGCAGGCGAGTTGGCAACCGCAGTTATTCAGATGTTCCAAGAAGGTGCTGCAGCCCATCTTCTGGTTTTTATTCTCCCTCTGTCGACTTTTACGACACCCACGGGATGAGATAAGGTGATAGATTTTCTTAAGCCGCCACAACACGGTAATTTAATGTTAATTACAGTTCTTTTGAAAATGAATGAAATTACATTCCTTAGTCATAAAAGCTTTCAACACTGATATTACTGCACCGGAAATAAAAGAGCAAATAAGGCACCAGCCTTGACACTTCTTAAAGTTACGTAGTAACTTATCTGTTATTGTCAGGAGATTCTAAAACAACTGCATATTCTTCAGTCGTCCAAAAGAAAACTTCAAGTGTGGCCGCGTGGTCTATTTTTTTTTAATAAAGTGTGAAAACGTTCACCTGATGGTAAGTGCAACGTCTACCCATAAAAAATGCTGTGCCGTCCAGATTATTTCTGTGTCACCACACTGCGCCCGTCACCCTGAGACATTTGTGCTAAAACACAAATTGTTGTTTTTCGGGTGTGATTGTACGGTTATTGTCCCCATGTTTGACACTACATCCTAGCCTACCTACTACACTGCTTGATGGCAATCGCAGCACGAGACACTTTGCACCTTAGACACTGATGCTTGTCACTGATCGGGATAATCTCTTTAGATATCGCATAACAGAGATAATAATTTCACCATTAATCGAAGCTATGAGACTTTTCTGGCATTTTCCTTAGTCGACATTTACGAAAACCTCGGTATAACACTATTTCTTGATTACTGTAGTAGGTGCGTGTGCTTGTATTTATTTAAAACTATTAGCACAAAATCATGTACAAAAAGGCGGATTTAATGCTACAAGGCTTTCTGTACCAGTTTACCTTCGGGTCAAGCAGACAAGACGTAGTGGATGCCAAAATCAAAGAAAAAAAATAACTAGAAAAATCTACAATAAAGTACTATAACATAAGAATATAAAATATTCTCTAAGAACAATAAATCATTCAAGATCGTCAGTGACGAGGTTGTACTTACCGCGGAAGCATGGTGGGCGTGGCTTTTTAAGCGCTCTCACCATGCACAAGCGTGAAGTGTGCAGCCTCCGCAATTACTTTCTGGCGAGATCCAGTGAATCATTCTGTGCAGACATCATTATATATAATAAAGGACTTATCCCTTATCCAACGAGTAATGTCTGGACCCGCCGTTTCCGACCGGGACGCCGTGTGGAAGGAGAAAGAGCTCCACGGGAGTTTCTACAAAATTCTACATGAGCCTTTTGTAGACACTGTCGCCTCCCTCAACTAGCTAACTTTCTGTGATGTCTTTGGGAAAACCGAGGGTTTTGTGCAGTACAAGATCAGGTTATTAAGACCAACGACTATCGGTGATACATCCTAAAGGACGGCACTGTCAACGTTTGTCGAGCATGTGCAGTCCCGGCGAGTTGTTTAGGCTAGTAGCTAGGATACTTCATCAGGACCTCGTTCATAAGGCTATCGTGGTTTGGAGACTGCCTTACTATGGGTACTTGGCGGAAGCCGTGCTCAAAATGACAGGTCCGGGTTCAGTCAAAAATATTATTGGTCGACATTACCATTCCATATGATAATAACTTCGCAATAGCCGAACAGATAAAAAAACCAAGTATCTGGACCTGGCTCAAGGGGTGACTGACATGTGGGGTGGTGTGTCGTCGAAAATTATTCCCATGGTCGTATCTGCAAACGGGTTAAACGTCTCTCTGGACATCTGGACGATTTTTTAAATCATTTTACTGGTGGTAGGATTCCTATGCAGGAATCCGTCTAGGTAGGTACCACCCCAGGGCCAGTTATTATGCCGTGAAGCAGTAGTGTGCAAGCATTACTGTGTTTCGGTTTAAAGGGCACTGTAAGCTTGCGTAATCACTGGGCATTTGAGACTTAAGAACTGATGTATCAGGGTGACGGGCGCAGTGTGGTGTCACACAGAAATATTCTGGGTGACACAGCATTTGCTGTGGGCGGACGTTGCACTTACCATCAGGTGAACGTTTTGCTCGTTTCGTCACTTTATACAATAAAAAAAAAACAACATTTAATCCATAAAAAATATTACCAAACATAAATATAATAAAAATGGAAGTAATATTTTTGAGCAAATTACTTATCTTTGCTATACAAAGTTACATAATGATGCTTAAATGAACGACTGCAATGTTTTTACAATTCTAACACAAAATAGAACAGACACGTGCCTTAAATAGACACGTAGCTTTGTTCGATACTCACACGTTTCTTCAATATAACATACATTTCAAACAGGTGGAGTTTGTTCGAAGCAGCTGAGCTGCACGTGCACGTATCAGAGTTATCCCTTTATATAATTTAAAAACATTTATAACATACTAGCTTTTCCCTACCACGCGTTGCTGTGCCTAAATGGTGAGGAACGTTATTTTTTTATATGATAAATTTAACAATACTTGTGGGTATACAATATCTTTAGTTGTATCACCCTTGGTGCAGATTGTCTGCTTCGCCGACCCTAAAACATGCAACATATAATTGTCGATGTGCGAAACAATCTATACGTAGATCTAATCTTTCACAGAATTTTAAAGATAGGCCTTATTAATGGTAATTGCAAACGCCAATCTAATTGGGAATTGCAGTCTCTTAAATTTGATAGGGCATATCCGTTGGAATCGTAGGAATTGGTGGAATAAGAACATCGTCACCTTTGACGCCATGCAATGAGAACACACTTTAGTCATAGTGCCGATCAGAACATGCATGCAGTGCAAGGCGCTAGTAATCGAGTGATCACAGATCGGAGTTGTTGTCGTCTTCAAGCTATTCTCGGCTATCGCGTCATTCTGTTGAGAATGAATTAGATCTGAAGATGCAGAACCCGAACGCCGGGCTCGTAACCGTGCATCCTCAAGTATGACTGCACGTTGCTCCGCTGCTTCCTCGGCACTTAATTGAGCCATTCTTTGTTTATTTTGCTCGTTCTCTAATGCCCGTTCTTCCACACTTTGATCTGCAATTACTCGTCGCACTGTCTCCGCTGCGCCGGTTCCTAAGTTTGCTTTTCTTCTGGGCATTACTGTTATTAGCTTAAATATATCAATTGCACTAAAAAATAGAAAATTACAAATAAACCACATAAAATTAAAATTAAAAATAATATTTCAAAAACAAAAACTTATTTCTTATAATTTGAAAGCGTCTCGTAAAAGTTTGCTAAAAGTAATTAAAACATAACTTCTAGCTTTGACCCATGCGAATATTTCGCACAGAATCATGGTCAGATGGCGTCATCTACCTTCTTTAAAGAATGTAAACAACTCCAACCGTCAGCTATCGTGTACGTTAGTTTTATACAATTAAATTAATTAATTCAATATTTTAATCGTTTTTTAATGAAAACTTTTATTTTAAAATATTTACTTATTTTCGCCATTACAGGAAAAAATAATCTGGCTGATTAAACATTAATTTTGATACAAGGGAGAGATTTTATACCAATGAAAAAATATTTCCGAGAAATAATATATACCTACATATAGATAAATTACAATTGCTGGTATATAGTTTAACATTATTACCATTATTTATAAAAATTAGATATTGTAGCGGCGGGAAGATTACTAATAGTTACAGTTACTTTTAACTAAAATATAGAATCAGGCTTTCGTATAGTAGCGAAATTTCCCGAGCGACAATATTGAAGCTTCATTCTACATTTTGCCACGTCCATTTCTGAACACGAACATTCTGCTTTTCACGGATTTTGCAATGGAGTTAATAGGAAAAATACATTTTATTACATTTATTTTTATCAGATCTGTATCTCGCAAACTCCTTGTTGTTTTATCAAATAATCTTTTTCTTTATCGGATTAAGGTAACAAGACGAGCAAATTGCTCACCAGATGGTAAGTGCAACGTCTGCTAATAACAAATGTAGTGTTACCCTGAACGTTTCTGTGTGACAACACACTGCGCTCGCTACCCTGAGACGTCAGTTCCCAAGCCTCATAAGAGGACATTAAGAACTTTAGACAGAAACACAGTAATGTTTGCACGCTTGCTTGACGGCAGAACAACGGGTGGCATACCTTCGTAGACGGATTCCTGCACAGGAATCCTACCACCTGTAATCCATTGTAATACCTCTCTTTGAGTGAGACCTTGGAATAATAAGTAAAGTAAAGTTTCAGCCTGTAAATGTCTCACAGGCCTCTACTCATTTCTGAGAGGGTTTTGGAGATAGGAAGAATCCGCCAGGCTGCTCCAATGCGGGTTTGCACATTTCTTCGAAATATTTTTTTATTTCTCAGATTCTCAATTAACAGTTTTAGAGAGCTAGGCATTTTATTATTAAATACGTCTGTAACACGTATGTGTGGACGCATAGCTCAACAATCTTCTGAAGAAAACTTTTTTCTTTACTATTATTTTATAAACTAAAAGTATCCCAATAGCAACCGATCCCCCGTTGATAGATGCTTTGTGTTCATTGGCTATTATCCCATTTCAACCATAAAAAAAACCTTACTATTTATTACCCAAGTATTGGTAACTTTTGTTTATTTTTCCATATTTATAAATTTTTTATTGAATAATGCGATGAGGCGAAGAAAACATTTACCGTAAGTGCATTCTGCCCATAACAAATTTTTTGTCACCCAGAACATTTCTGTGTCCACACTGCGCCCGTCCCCATGAGACAATCAGTTCGTTCTCATATGCCCAGTTCTCAGTGGCCTTCAGACCGAAACACAGTGATGTACATCAGAATAACTGGTTCTGCGGTGATACTCGACTGATTCCTGCATAGGAATCCAACCACCAGTTAATCATAATATTTTTTTCAAATATGATTTATTCAGAATCATTCGAACGAAATACCTAACTAGAAAATGGCATTACAACGTTTTCGTTCATTTTACCTACCTATAACAAATGTTCTAGGTTTTAATGTAAAATATTTGCAGGATAACGTATATTTACTTTGCGTGGTACGATGTGTTACGATTGTATTCGAATATTTAATAAGAGTGCATATACATCATTGAGACTATTGTATATACCTTATCAGTACATAGTACGAGGTGGGTATCTTGGTTAAACGTCTAGCTATTCACCAAAAATAAAAAAAGATCAATTGGACGTTGCCCGTACAAATCCCGTGCCCGAAGTCGCTAGCGATATGAAAGCGGCCACCCAACCATGTACTGTCCGCTCCATGATATCTTTATCCACTGGAGCGCTATTATATTAGGAGTGCCTTTGTCATATTCCTTCTCCATTTCCTTTCCAATAATTCCTATTCTAACTTTATCGTAATATTGCAAGAAAAAAGACAATAAATATCCGTATAAAAGTGCGTCTTGCGTTTTTCTGTATTTTGAAAATCGTTTATAACGAGCTTAAGTTAAATTATATCAGACGGACAGACAGACCGATCAACAGACAAATACATTCTAAGACACGTGATAGTCAAAAATTCTAAATATTCAAGACGAAACTATTATGAACTGAAAATGATAGTAACTACATCTGGAATATGACAAAATGTGTACTTTATCAAACAAGAAACGGTATGTTTATTCTAATTTCAAGGTATTTTGTACATGGTATAAACCCTTTTTTAGTCTAGTCAAATCCGAAACCTGCAATTAGTAAATACGAGTACATGATATTATAAGACGGTTACACTTTATAAAATGTAAAAACGCCTATTAAATTATCATCATCATATAACATTTTTTTTAGTTTTGATAGGTAAAATCACTTATAAAGTTTCAATCTGTTAATTCTATATCTTATCCAAATGAGTTTTAAACGTTCCACCGTAACTAGTAACTCCATAGAATAGTATTGATTAAGCCAGAGCGTTGTATAGATTCAGAAGAATTTTACATCTACAAAAATCTCGCACAAACTGTGGAAAAAAAATTATAATGTATGAAGGAACCAAAATATATAATCAGTTACCAAAAGCTATAAAACAATTAAACAATATCCAAACTTTCAAAAAATCTTACATAATTACATCAATGCAAAGTCAATAAATTCAATACTATGTATATCATATTATAATAAATTATAATACTATAATAATACATTTCTATTTGACAAAGATCAATGCCACATCTAGGAATGCTTTTTATGTGTTACTTTGCGTTGAGCGATAACCACTTGTCGTTCTGTCGAGTTAAATTTATATAAAAAATATTTAAAACTACCTACTATTACTATTTATGAATATTACTTCTATTTATAAATAACTTACAAGTTATGTTAAATCTCTAAAATGTTGTATTATTGATATATGTATGTAAAAATATTAACTACGATATTTACCAATATTTACCGTTCGCATTAATGTTTTACTTTCATTATGTTTAATTCTCGTGTAAGTGAATGTCAAATTCTTTTGAGAAATAAAGTTATCTTACTTACGTGCGTAAAGTACTTACTTTTCATCATTACGGTATTAGTTTAATTCATCGGTAAACTTAGAGAGCAGAACTAATGTTGACTTACTATGTTGAGAGCCAAATTGAACATTTGATAATACTTCATATCTCTTATAGTGATCTTGAATTTGTTTGCATATGCATTTTTTAACTATCTTGTCTATTACAGGTGGTATTGTGATTGATCTAGTGCTTGAACCTTATATATATGCCACCCAATACCTATTTTCAGTTCTTGTGGATAATTTTCCTTATACACGCTGGATTTTTGCGTTTATCTAAGACATTCAGAATTTCGTCTCCTCTCTCTTATCTCTTAATATCTATGCAGCGAATACCATCTATACGAGCCGATTTATCAGTACTAGATGCCAGTGATAGAAATTCGACCGAAATTAATAGAACTAAAAATGTTTTTTTTTAATAGTGATAAAAGTGACGGAACGAGCAAAACGTTCACCTGGTGGTAAGTGCAACGTCTGCCCATAACAAATGCTGTGTCACCCAGAACAGTGTGATACCACAATGCGCCCGTCACCCTTAGACATCAGTTCGTAAGTCTCATATGAACAGTGATTACGCTAGCTCTCAGTGCCCTTCAAACCGAAACACAGTTATGTTTGCACACTACTGCTTCATGGCAGAGTAACTGGCCCTGGGATGGTACCTACCTAGACGGATTCCTGCAAAGGAATCCTACCACCAGTATAATACCTTAAGTATTTGAACGGCATTGAGGTTTGAGCAATTATTTGTTGGCAACATTTTAACATATACATTATTATAATATTTATTTCTGGAAGTTTCTATTTATTAACGTCTATTATTTCTATGTTAACTAAGCATTTTATTACTCGTGTCATTTTTCCACTGTGTAAATAATTAAAAATATAATATATATAATATATAAATCTTTTTTCGAACATATTATTTATTTTAATTGTCTTATATTCCTCCCTCTGTTAAAATTAAGACATCAATGTCCATCCATTAATTAGTTACAAAACCTTAGTAATAAAAATAATTTAAACAATATTTTTAATTTAACAATTAAACAATAGTAATTTTTTAACAATAGTAAGGTTACTACTCAATACAACACAAATACAAAAGTAAGGTCAGTAGTAGGAATACCCTAGGTAAGTTTTTATTGTAATCGTTAATATTAAGGGAATCGAAAACCTCGTTAATATCTTGTATTACATAACTGTGTTGAATATGTTCCTGATGATAAATGACTTTTCGTTAACTTATTTACGAACCAGTCCTTTGGACTGGATGAATGACTTACGGCGAGGTCACTCTCGATGGTATTCTTCGCAAGTCCATTCTAGTTGATATTGGGTTGTGCAATGCTGAGAGCTGCTTGGATTTGAGAGGCTTGAGCACACTCGGTTGGCATGAACGCATTTACCACGTTTGTTGTATTCGAGTCCAGGGGGTTTTCTTACTATTTATCGCAGTCACTTTTTTATTTCTAATGCAGGTACTTGTATTCCACACGGACGTAAATTACATATATATTAATTGACGATCTTTATGTTTACGGGGAAAACGTCTCGATCCGAACTTAGACCGATAGGCATTTATTTATTTATTTTTTATGACACACCAACAGCATTACATACAAAACATTGCCTCAAAGCAACAAACATAATCCAGGTATATTCTTATATGAATGCCAATAATAGGCGTGTACAACATTCGTTTTATAATGAAGACATGTTATTAATTGTTATTTACGATTTGATTAAGATTACAATTATTAACAAAATTAAAAAAGCGCTATACCTCTACTACACTACTACTATATTAACTAAGACCTATGATGATTTTATTTTTTAAACTAAGACAATCATCGTGAAAAATGTCAAAGTTTTTGATTTTCGCACATAATTTATTGTACTCAGCGCACATTCTAGCTAACGGGGAGCATTTAAGAAGCATTGTTCTACTTGCAGGAATGTGGAAAGTGTTGAATATAGGATTTCTTGGATACTGATATGGGATATTGAGGTTTACGTCACCTAGTAGATCACTACACGCTATATTTCCGGATAAGAGCTTTTTAAGAAATACTACATCCAGTAATAGACGACGATCACGAAGTGACATAATTTTAAAATGTTTTAGACGGAGGTCATAAGTAGTACGGTGGGAAATACCAGACGAATGAAATGAAAGGTGCCTAGTGAATGAACGTGTTATACTTTCAATGCGTTGTGAATAGGTGATACAATAGGGACTCCATACTATAGATGCGAACTCAAGTTGGCTTCGAACCAGTGTATTATATAAGTGAATTTTAATTCTAGAGGACATAAAGGCGATACTTTTGATGCATGTGTGTGCGTGAGCGCGTGTATTTACAAAGGTTGTGTATACTTTACCTGCATCACTGCTATTATACGCAGTGATCCGTCTTTCATATTTGTTGATATGAGATTAATTAATAATTGTTTATATACTGTACAGTTATATTACAATGATTGATTATTTTGTTAATGTACATTTAATTATATTATGATCACATTTCCAATAAATGATAGAAGTTTCACATTTGTCACATGTTGCACGCGCCCAGTTTTTTTCCAATAAAATTTTACGATAAACTGCATTGGACGAAATTAACCATAAAATGGTTTCCATTCATATTTATACTGTTTGACACAAATTTATTGGCGAATGTCTCTTGAGATGTGTTCTGTTTTATTTTATTTTTATAAACGCTCAATCATTGAACAGCCGCAGTTCATTTTAAACAAATGACAAATAGTTGCAAATATTTTACAAATGAATAAAGTTCAGTTGGAAATTGTTTCCAATTAATTCGCGCACTGTTTGAGATACTTTTAAATTTCGAACCATATTTGGTCACATATAAAACGTTGGATGCAAAGAGCAGTCTCAAAATAAATTATGTTTTTTGTCTGTATGAGTATGGGTGCAAATAAGTACAAAATCCACCGGATGGTAAAAGGTGACTGCGGCAAATGCAGCCTACATTTGTTCTAATCAATGTCTATCCTATAAAATCCTAATCAAGCGTTGTCAGCTCTTAGGAGATCGTGCGTAGTCCTAAAGTCTTTTTTAAACGATTCCGCACAGTAGGATTTCTCCTGTATCGTCGTGTGCGTTTTACAGACAGTTTCACAGGAACAACCAGACCCGAAAACCAACAATTTGTGTTTGGGCAAAAAATGTTGGCTCCGTTTGGGCTTCGAACCCAGGACCTGCGGCGTCAAGATCCGGTTCTCTGCCACTACGCCACGCGGTTCTCAAATTTTTGTTTTTGATATTTTTCACAATTTCTGTTATTTTGTTCACGTTGCTTAACTACTTTTCTCTTTGCGATTATTATTATATTGATGCATAATTGTGATAAATATATAGGTATATTCTATGCCAATCTATCCAATGGGAAAAGAAATACAATAAATAAAGTGAAAATGACGTGTTAACTGGAAATTTCAAAGCCTTATTGTAAATGATTCGGTTTACCAATTATCTAATTCCAATTTTATGTAGTGAACGACTGCTCAATTGGACCTGCATATTTGAAGGGATATTGTTGTATAACGCTAGCTGGAGTACAGAACACTGAATACTCTTTGATGTGAATTATTACTAAACACGCGCTTTTATTTCATTTAAAGTTTTGTTCACTCTAATAGTGAATACATTTTACTGCAATGCAAATATTACTGTGTTTAAGCCTGAAGGGCATTGAGAGGTAGTGTAATCACTGGTGGTAGGATTCCGATGCAGTAATCCATCCGCCAGCCACCGAGGGTCAGTTATTCTGCCGTGAAGCAGTTGTGTGCAAACGACCTGCCCGGTGTTGCGGGAAGTCGATGGATGCAGGTGGCTCAGAACTGTGTTTTGTGGCAATCTATGGTGGGAGGCCTATGTTCAAAAGTGGACTAAAATAGGTTGATGATTATAATATTAAGGAATACATGGATGACAATAATCTCTGGGAATGAGGTGATCGCTGCCAAGCTATTTCTACATCTTTATTTCTATTCTATATAATACTGATGTAATTGTATATTATTTTTAAAATTACTGATAAAAATCACTCTGGGTTTCTTCCTGGTACTTCCCAGGACAGAGGCATGTCTTTGCGAACCAGTGTAGCTTAAAAAAATACGTTCAATGAGTATTTTGTAAATGATCTATATTGAAGAAAAATATTCTATTCTATTCTATAGTCGTAGTAAAATACTGTATTTACTTAAGTTCGTGCATAAACTGGATATAATATAAAAAAGAGCATAATAGCTTGCTTATCTTTAATTTAAAATACAAGTTACTGTAACCGCACTATTCAAATGAGAAGGAGATTGTATCGTAAAATTTATTATGTCTACCATATAAACCCTCGAAAGAGCGCATGACTTGATATTTTCCAGTGTTTTCTTTTAGCGCTTCACATTTGTCTCGTTTTACAAACATACATTTTTTAAATTCATCATCATCACTTCAGCCTATTACTAGTCCACTGCTGAACATAAGCCTCCCCCAAAGATTGGAACAAAAGTTTGTCACTCCCATTTTGGGGGGATTTTGCCATAGTTGTGACGCTTGGCAGGCGGGTTGGCAAACGCAGTTTATTTATTAAGATATTCCAGGAGGACGCTGCTGCCTATCTCCTGGTTTTTTATTTTCCCTGTGTCGACTTTTACGTTACCCACGGGACGAGATGGGGTGGTAGATACTATTAAGCCGCTACCACACGGTGTACCACACGGTTTTTAATTACCATCTCTAAAACTGTTTATCGATTATTATGAGATTTCCACCATGAGGCAGATTATCTTAAAAAATTAATATATTTTCTTATTATTCGTTAATACACTATAAACATTCTGTGAAATATCGTGGTGAACACTAAAATTTTAAAAGCCTGTCACTAGTCCAACTGCTGAACAAAGCCCTCCCCCATAGATTGCCACAAAAGTTAGTAGTTCATTCTGGGAGGATTTTGCCATAGTTGCCACGTTTGGCAGGCGGATTAGGAACCGCATTTTATTTATTTAGATGCTCTAGGAAGATGCTACTGCCTGTCTCCTGGTTTTTATTTTCCTTTTGTCGACTTTTAGGACACTATTGGAATGAGATTGGGGTGGTAGATTCTCTTAAGCCGCCACACGTTCTTAAACAGATTTAATAAATAAAAAGGTACAGATATTTTTCATTTAGTTAATAAATCTGCAAGTCTGCTATTGGTACTGCAACCTCCTTCCTAATACATAGAATAGAATAGAATAGAATAGAATATTTTTTTATAATATTGAACGTCTTATTTTTTTGAACTACACTAGTTCGCAAAGAAATGCCTCTGTCCTGGGAAGAACCAGTAAGAAACCCAGCGGGATTTTTTTTTCAGTCATTATAAATAAACAATTACAGCAGTTTTATAAAGATGTAGAAATAGCTTGGCAGCGATCACCTCATTCCCATGGGTTATCATCATCCATGTATTCCTTAATATTATAATAACCCTTCTTAAAAAGTCTTTGTTTAACAAATACTTTAAACTTTTTTATTGAAAGACTGTGCACTTTCTGGGATTTTGTTGTAAAAACGTATACATTGCCCCATGAAAGAGTCACTGACTCTGTGAAGTCGGGTAACTGGCATAATTAATTTGTCCTTGTTCCTGGTATTCAGCATTATGAACATCACTTTTTTTATTAAAGTGATTAATATTCTTATGTACATACATAACGTTTTCATATACATATTGAGAGGCCATTGTTAAGATATTAATTTCTTTAAATATATCTCTAAGAGACACGCTAGAGCCAAAATTATAAATAGATCTTATGGCCCTCTTTTGCAAAACACCATAAGACATTATGCTGTGAAAATAACTAAAATAAACTAATCGAGCAGTTTCAACATTAGTCAAGTTTCTGATTATTTTCACAGCAGAAGCTGCAAGAGCTGAGTCTACTTGCTAGTTTAGATATATAGGGGCCCCATTGAAGTTTCACGTCTAGAGTTATTCCAAGAAAGACAGTGGCATCCACAAGGCTCAAATCTTCCCCATTTACGAGTTCATTTACATCCATTCGTTTAACATTTGGTGTTGTAAATTTTATACATTTAGTTTTATTGCCATTTAAAAGCAAATTGTTAACATTAAACCAATGTACTACTTTTGAAATAGCATTATTCATCGGCAAATAACACTATATCATGGTTGCCCCTACTAGGTAAGGTAAGTCATTAATGTAAATTAGGAATAGAAATGGGCAGAGAATCGAACCCTGCGGCACACCTATAGATACTGCTGACCCGGAAGAACTCGTACTATTAATAACTACTTTCTGCGTTCTATTGCTCAAATATGAAGTTAGAAGGTTAAGTGCAGAATTTTTTATACCGTAATGATGTAGTTTCCTGATGAGTGTTTCATGATGAACGCCATCGAAGGCCTTAGAAAGATCACAGAAAAAACCCTAAGGCATCCTGTGAATTCTCCCAGGCATCGAATATATACTTCATTAGTTCAACACCGGCATCGGTAAAACCAAATTGGTTTTTGTGAAACAATTTATGTAAATTAAAATGTTTTAACATTTGATTAAGAATTATTTTGTCAAAAATTTTACTTAATGTTGGTAGTACAGAAATAGGTCTAAAGTTAGAGGGGTCCGATGTACTACCAGATTTAAATAAAGAAATTTACAGATTTAAAAACGAACATGTGGCATATAAAAATACAATTAATAAAAAAAACAAATGCAAATTCTTTACGTAGTAACAGCCTATAAATATCCCACTGCTGAGCTGATGCCTCCTCTCACTTTTAACAGACTTCAAAAATGAGGATGTTCATCGTTTTACCGATATTTTACCGATATTTTCTTCAATTGTGAACCAATTTTAAAAGTTATTTCTTTTGTTTGTAAGGCGATACTGTAAGAGTGGTACTACATAATGTTGATCAAGTTCCGATGATGGGATCCATGAGAAAATCATGAAACTCTTAAATTTATTATTAGTATATTTGGAGCTGTTGCGTTGAAGTCGGTTTTTTGATTAAATAATGATTGAGAAGATTTTGGAAGCCGGGAAGAGTCCGCCACGCAACTCCAATACGGGTTAATCCATACTAATATTATAAATTCGAAAGTAACTCTCTCTGTCCCACTGTGTTTGTTATCTTTCTACGGTGCAGTCTCTGAACCGAACTTGGCGAAATCGAAATTTGTCTTTTGTAGCTTGCATCCTGGAGACGGACATACGATACTATTTATCCCGGAAATACTAATAGGTCCCACGGAATATTTAAGAAACCTGTAGCCACGCGGACGAAGTCGCGGGCATCAGCTACATAGGTAATTATATTATTAAGTTGTCATTTTAAATATTATATTAAAAGATGTTTAATTATGAACGTAAAACTTTAAAAATTACCACCGGCGTGCTACAAAACTTGCGAAATAAAAATTTTACAGCTCGTTACTGGATACTATCCAGAATATCAAATTTGTGAAAGAATTTTCAACGCTAAAATTGCTTCCTTAGTCTCCAGACGTTGCTAACGACATCCATTGTCAGTTTTTGCTGTACAAAGTGTAAGAGTAACCAGACTAAATTTAAACATAAAATCGGTATTAGAACTACATACGATATTTGAAATAACATTTTTAATAAAATCACTAACACTTTTTTATTTTAAAATTAATTATCTTATACAAATAGAAATGCACAAAGTAATGTACAGGACACGTCTTAAAAGTTTGAACGAAAACATAGCTGATGTGAAGCATCGTCGCTCCAGGTAGTCTGCAGTCTGTGACCATGTTCTGGATCATCCCAACCATTATCAGATTTGATAAACCACGAATCCTCGCAAAAGAACACCGATTCCTACCAAAGATGATTCACGAGGCTATTAAAATTAAAAAAACATCCTAATTTTAATAGAGAAGATCATTAATAAAATTAAATCATAAACCAAGCATACCACTGCAATACTTCAAGACACGCTTAGCTCTTTCTGCGCAGATCGGACCAAAAATAATAATTAAAAGCTGAAGGTACTCCGGGTCAACTATGACATCAGGACATCTATCACCTTAGTCCCCCGTGACCATGGGTGCTGTAAAGCACTCGAAACGTCGGGTTATAAATAGTATAATTAAACGCGATAAATTCCGTAAAATTAGTTTCATTTAAATGTGTAGTGTCCGCGTAAATATAAGAAATCATTAAACGTTACTAGTTGACAAAAACATGAGCATGCATACAGTCACGCCTTTTTCCCATATAAAGGGTAGACAGAGACCACATTCGTAGCCCACTTTTCTCCCCCCAAGCATAGGTAATCAATTTTAGTGACTTATTTAAAGTTTTCAGTTACAACTGACTGTTATAGTTTTAATAATTTTCTATAAATACGTTACTCCACACTAGGATTTCTCCTGTATCGTGGGTACGTTTTCTCTAAAATAAAAAAAGTCTGTACTTAAAATGCACATATATCACACGAATATCTGCCACGGTACGACTATAATATGTAAGTCATACATATCTTTCAGGCAGGAATCGAAACCGCAAAAGCATATTGCTGAGCCACTTGACCCATCGAGGTGCTGATAAAATTATTTAAAATGTGTTCATGAATTCTTTAAAACTGTAATAACTCAACAAAAAAGCACTCGTGCAACTCAGAAGACGTGACGAAAGTGAAAATAAAAATAAATAAACATAAATTTTATAAACACAAATTAAAAACTGTGTATTAGATATACAATGTACAGCTCTCTTTCTCCTACTATTTACGTTATGGGTATCTTTCTTCTCTCATGTAACGAAATGTGCCTAAACGTGACGTGTCCTTGAACCCCAATTCTTGTCCAATTGTCAAATCGACTCCTAAGAAGTTTCACATCAAAAATATTATGTGATGACAACGTAAAATTACAGTACATTACCACAAGGTGCGAGACGTGCGTAACTGGGATCACCTATCCTCTTACCAAGTGCCATGATTATTAAATTCTTCTAGCCTATTTACAACGAGGCCAGTAATGTTCTTTTAGCACAGTGAAAAAGTAACAGCATAAATGTCCCACTGCTGAGCACAGGCCTTCTCTAATTTCTGTGAGAGTTTTGGAGCCGGGAAGAATACGCCACGTTGCTACAGTGTTGGTTGGCGGAGACCAAGCTCACTAGAATAATATTTAAGGCCTCGACTTATATTCACGACCCCCCCCCCCCCCCCCCACCCCCTCCCTCCCGACCGTTCAATTTCTCTATTAACTTACTTGTACTCAATTGTACGCGCGAAAACATTTCCTCCTTTAAATATGTATGTGGTTTAGTCATCTACCCAAGTAAACACTTGGTGTTTCGTACATTTTCTCAAGACTCGACGAACAGACGTTAAGAGCACGTGAGATTAATGTTAGAATGCCGTATGATCTAAAGGGTGGTTATCGAGTTCTATGTTAAAGCGTATTTTTATGGTGCAAAGCTAAGTGCAACTTCTGCCCATAACAGATGCATGTGCCAGTAATATGTGCACACTACTGCTTCACTGCAGAATAACTTAAGTACCTACTTATCGCTTGACGGTAGGATAATTGGCATTGTGATGAGACCTATCCCCTCGGATTCAATTCCATCATTCAGTTAAAAAAAAATTATATTATCATAGCTCTCATTTTGGGAGAATTGCGCCATAGTTTCCACGCTTGTTGGTAGGCGGGTTGGCAACCGCAATTAATTTATTCAGATAAACCACAAAGATGCTGCTGCCCATCTCCTGTTTGTTGTTTTCCCTTTGTCGACTTTTATGAGATGGGGTGGTAGATTCACTTAAACCGCCACCACACGGTAAATATGCGTATTGGTTTGTGTCGACGTAAACACACGACAGCAGACATAGTGAAAGGCTTCATAGAAGTTCCATTCTCTATACTAAGGCAATGCTTACTTTATTGTAATTTAATTTTCAAGAAAAAAATCCACTAAAATATCAAACCCATAGAAGCAACGGCGTGTATATGAAGATTTTACTTTTATTGTTAATTTTTAAAAAATCTATTTGTACGAGCACAGTATACGCTTTCAAGTTACGAGTTTAAATTTAGAGCAAACAACAAACACATTAATACGTGAAGAGAAAACTTTGTACCCCTTTTTAAGTATGGATCGAACACGGAAGAGTGAGATTTGGCATAAAGTTTATATGGAGACAACATACATAAATACACACAGTCACGCCTTTTTCACAAATAAGCGATAAATAAACGAGTCAAATAATTCCTGTCATTGCGTTCTCACAAGCAGTATAGTGACAGCTTTGCATATTATTTGGTGTTATTCTGAACGGATAAAGGTAGTCCGTACAGTACCTTAGTCGCCTCTTACAACACCTCGGTAGAAAAGAGCCACCCCATCTCGTCCCGTGAGTGTCGTAAAAGTCGACAGAGGCAAAATTAAAACCAGAAGATGTAGCAGTATCTTCCTGAAACTTCTAAATAAATAAACTGCGGTTGGTAACCGAGGCAAAATCCTCGCAAAATGAGAGCTACAAACATACGTGTGTTGTGGCAATCTATGGAGGAGGCCTATGTTCAACAGTGGACTAGGGACAGGCTGAAATAATGATGATAATGATATGAAGGAGCTCGAAAAGCTAAAATTTACATATAATATGTAAAGTCGAAGTTACTAAAAAACGAAAGCTCAGGTTCAATAATGTATATAAATCTTAATCAGGTAATTGTATAATAATCGATTATTTAACTTTTACTTTATAAACATTTTTTTCTGCCATGGTGCTTTTTCGCACATGTTACACACATTAAAAGGCTTAAATGTTTTTACAATTATAACTACGGTCGCTCTAATAGGAGCATTGTAAATTTTGTTTAAAACAACAATTCAAAATAATATATTATAATCCATTATTTTGTGCTATTAATTTTCTTTTTTATTAAAATTAATTTCTTACTTCATCGATAATATATACATCGTGAGTTACATATTTTATATTTAAAAACGAACAATTCAAATTAAAAAAAGATTTTTTTAAATGAGCAATATCCACACAATAGATGTCGTTAGAAGCAACACTGAGGTGAAGGAAGCAATTTGCAGCGGTGTATTCTTCACTTCATTCATTCTTCAGAACGAAAAAAAAAAGTACAAAGAATGGTTCAGATACGATTTATTCTCTTTATTACATTTTATCATTATGAAAAGTGGGGAAAAAAGCTATTATTATTACGAAAAAAGTTTTTATTCTTTGTAACCTAATATTTGTCATTAAATAAATATTTATGTGACTTATTTTATAAGTTATAAGAAATATAATGTATATAGAATTTTATCATTACAATTTATTGATTTCAAAAAGTAAAATATTGTAAACATAGACAAATTGAATTTTCTTATCCATGGATTGTTGTCATATTTTTTTTTCTGATTACCCGCTAAATAAATTTTTATTTATAATATATCTAGTAAATTGTAGTCCCATATTTTATTGTGTTTTCATTTTTAATGTATTGACGAAAGTAGTTACTTACTTGATTATTCTTATTTGTGGTACATTGTATTGAAATACGAGGAATATATTTGTTATTGTTATCAATGGGATACGTAAATATTTAAAAAGTAAGTATTGAAAACGAGTTCTTTTTTTTTTTCGCTCATACCTAAAAAGTATTGCTTGAATAATGTTTAAAATATTTTTAGGAATGTTAAAATATGGCGCTCAAGTCGTCATCAGATAAGCATGAAAAGTCGTCAAAAAGGAATAAAAAGCATCAGAGAACTATTAAAAGTCACTACTCAAACGACTTTAAACAGGAAAAAATAACGAATACGGCATTAGAAAGATATGCAAACAAGAAAAAAAAACCGAACAGAAAATTGTCAACGGCCCAATTTTCAAATGTACCGCATTTAATAGAAACAGAGGAAGGCTTTCCTAATAACTCATATATACTCTCTTCAGATTATATGTCAGTTTGTACAGCAGAAATGGCAACATACTGCCCTCAATACATGTCTCAACAGACTTACTGTTTTCCTATTATCATGACTGAATGGAGTCCTATAGTTAATACGGTACAGACACCAGTTTATGCAACGCCCATACAGCAAGTTCCATTTGCTGTGATTAATTCGTCCGTATTACCGCAGCTATGTCCTTACACTGGGGCTATTGTTGCAGAACCAATCATAACAACTGTACTTCCACAACCAATAATGCCTGAGCCTTTGATAGGAATAGCAGAACATTCATACAATCCGATTGCATATTCACCGGAACAAATACCACCTTCACCCGTTAATATTATGAATGATCAGGCTTATTATAAAATCCCTTATGAGGATAATATAGCAACACAAGACCCTATTGCTGTATCAGCAATAGATGATTCAAGTTACACGGAAGATCCTATAGAGTTTTACTTAAATTTGCCAAGAGAACTATTTCCAACTACAAGAATGCTCGCAATCGACCCAAACCCGATTGTAGATGAGTTTTGTAAACAGTCAAATATAAATGATCACGCAGCTTGGATACTGGATTTGGAGTTCGGGATACCTAGAGTACCCATCACCCGAGCCATTCCGGTATACGACGTCCAGTTCAATAGCATTCATTGTAAAAACACTCCAAGTGCAATACACCCCGGTTTCGAAAGTTGCAGCGAGAATTTTAAGCGGGTTGTTCTCTTTTACTATGATTGTATTGTATCGGCATGGTACAGAGGTTACGTGATACTGAACAATGACAGATCGGTTGAAAATTTTCAATATTGGTTACTTTTGGCGATGCAATTTTTCGGAATGTGTTGGCCGTGATACGTATGATAGAATGATCTTCGTTTGTAAATATAACTAAATGATAATAGATATCCATGTGTAAATAGTCTCAAGTGTTATTTTATTGTAAAATTATTTTATTTGCTTGAATTATTGCCTGAATAAATCTTGAATTAATGAGTATTTTCACAAAATATGTTAACATTACAGATATCATATAAAACATTTTCCTGGTGGTAGGATTCCTATGCGAAAATCCGTCTAGAGAGTGAGCACCCCAGAACCATCCAGTACATCGCTGTGTTTCGGTTTGAAGGGCACTGAGAGCTAGTATAATCCTAGGCATAAGAGACTTAAGAACTGAGTGCCACACCGAAAAGTCTTAGGTGACACAGCATTTGTTATGGTTAGACGTTGCACTCACCATCAGGTGAACGTTTTGCTCGTCTCCTTAACTTATCCAATAAAAAAGTAATACGATTTAATTAAGATTCTCTAGTTTTGGCAACCTAAACACAGGAATCTCTAGCGTGTCGCCTGTTTCCATACATACATTATATTTCATAAACTAGCTGATGCCCGCGACTTCGTCCGCGTGGATATAGGTTTTTGAAATATCCTGTGGAAACTATTTGATTTTCTGGGATAAAAAGTATCCTATCTCCGTCTACAGGATGCAAGCTATGTCTGTGCCAAATGTCGTCATGATTGGTTATGTGGTTGAACCGTGAAAGGTAACAAACAGACAGAGGGTCTGTCCCTATGAATTACTTTCGCATTTATAATATTAAGTATGGATTAAGAGAAATACTTGGCTGCCATGAACGAAAATAATGATGACCAAACTGCAAATTAAAGCCGCGAGGAAAATACCTAATTTCTATATATTTTCAGATTTTACGTAGGAACCATTTCTGAAATAAAAAGTAGTCCCCGTCAATGAGAGTCCCACTAAAACCGATTCAGCTGTTTATGTGATTAGCCCGGACAAACAAACAGACAGAGACATGATTTTTAAAAACACGTGTTTTTTTGAGTTTCGGTAAAGAAAAAATATTTATTGCGAAATCACAGACAGACAGACATACACACCAATTTTATTTATATGTATAGATAAGGTATATTATTTATTCATATGTATAGAAAGACGTAAAAGAAAGAACTATGAATGTTGTGAACCACTTATTATAGTTAATAGAATCAGGCGTTACTTTGCGGAAATCCATTATAATGAAGAAAAGTAAGTTACTTTGCTAAGATCCGCATGCAAAATATAAAAATGGTGTATATTACCTAGTTTTTTGAAGTGCACCACCCGCCCTCCCTCAGTAGCGTGCACAAGCAAACTAACACCGCCACGACAGACGGCCGCCGAGTGACATTGACTCGGCGGCCGTCTGTCGTAGAGTCTATTACGCTTGATAATGCCTCGTTTTGGGGCGAAACACGTGTCGTGTTCTCGACTTCAGTGGTGTATATTATCTAGTGGTGGTATTGTAGTGGTTGGTGGAGGGTACCTGGTGGCGGTTCCTGGTGGCGGTGTTAGTTTGCTTGTGCACGCTACTGAGGGAGGGCGGGTGGTGCACTTCAAAAAACTAGGTAATATACACCATTTTTATATTTTGCATGCGGATCTTAGCAAAGTAACTTACTTTTCTTCATTAACCACTTATTATATATTATGTGAAATATCAAAACTGTACCTTACTAAAATGTTTCACTTATTAAACTATCGATTCCCGCGGTTGCGAAAAGTGGGCTACATGTGTAGCCTCTGCCTACCCCTTGTATCAGAAGAAGGCGTGATTATATGTAAGTATGTGTTAAAACTGCCATGAACGAAAACAATGATGACCAAAACGCAATTTAAATAAATTAATATAATTTCTAAAAGTTTTCAGATTTTACGCAAAAACCCTGAATATTTCCTAAAGAAAAAGTACCTTAGATTACTCTCTGATAAGTCCCCTACCCGTCAATGAAAGTTTCTCAGATTAGTTTAGACAAACAAACAGACAGACTAAATTTTTAAAACGCGTGTTTGAGTTTTGGTACCCTGCAAATTATTTTTTTTAATCTCATATGTATTATATGAATTTAAGAAAAACTTTATTGCGAAATCACAGACAGACACTCTAATTTTATTTATTTGTACATATTTACAACAAAATTTAAAATAAGTATTTACAGTTAATGAAAAATATGTAAACCCAAACCAACTAACCTATAATAATAATTAATAACCCTACAATTATTAAATAAATAAACAAATTTTAAAATTTTAACGATAAATTCCCAAAGTTTGTGCCAATTGCTATGAGCAATAAACATTTATCCAGACTATTTGATCAATAAAATACAGAGTTTTATGATATATATATATATTCCTAGTGGTATGTATATATATATATTCTATATTTTTTTAGGTTGAACCAAGCCTGGCTGGGCCCGCGAGCACAGCTATCCGAATCCGATGAAGCTGTTTAGGCCACAACGGCTAGCAGCAAAAACATCACCGAAATTATATCAAATATTTGTCTTTAAGTCTGTGGGTGCTGAATGTAGAAGAATGAAGGCTTGGTTACCTTGGTAACCGAAACTTGTATACACAAATAGAACTTCAAAGTACAGCTGAACTTCCGGGCGCGGTGAAAACATTTTAAAAATGTTTCTTAGTCAAACAACGGTCATTTGTACTACAATGCCATCTGTTGATAATGCTTATTAACTTTGATGGCGAAAATAAGTAATTAACTATTGTACTTATATTAATTATATTTTATGTAAAAAAAATACAATAATATTTTTTCATTTGCTGTGTTTCAGGTTCAGGTGTTAGTTTAATACTATAGAACTTTATTTTACATCTTTTATTATCATTTTTTAGATTACTTACTTGACTCATCGCCACCAATGAAAAAATTCGTATATTTCAAATACTCGTAACTTCTTATAGAATGAACCGATTTTAATAAAACAAATACTAAATGTTACAGGAAGATACCCTCGATGATTTTCTTAATGAGTCTTTTGATTAAATTTGGTACTTTTGGCGTGGTGCGTTCACAAACAGACAGACAGACAGACAAGCAGACTTTTCTAAAAATGATAGAAATGTATTTAGTTACTTAGTTTTAGCCTCCCTCAATGATTTTTATCTCAAAATTTTTTAATGTACAGACACGAGAAGCTTACAGATTCATTATGTGTATAGATATACAACGACGGAAGTGTCAACATATTAGTATCCTTGAATAGTTCTCGTAGCGACCCAAGTAATAGATAATGAATATTGTTTCCAGACCGGCCACGGATCCCCTCAGTAATACGCCATAGGAGGATACTGAGGAATTATGAAAAGTAGACTAATTTAGCTGTGGCTTTCATCAGTCAACTGTGTGATCCTTCTAATAGCAAAAATGGCAGAACTTAATTTCGAAGCCATTTGGAAAAAAACTGTCGCTTTGCGAGTTGATTTGGCGGTTCAATTCCTGCACGGGACAATTACTGGTATGGCCTACAGAGTATTGTTTCAAGTGTGGCAGGGCGGTTCTCACCGCCCAGACTTACCGACATACAAGCCGACTGTCAGAATGGAGGCCCGCAGCTTTCCCTCGGACGTTCATTAGACGACTTAAATTCATATTTAGATATTCTAACTCGCCCAATGGTCGAAATTCTTATATCCATACTAATATTATAAATGCGATAGAAACTCTCTGTGTCCCACTGTCTGTTTGTAACAATTTCACGGCTCAACCGCTGAACCGATCTTGACGAAATTCGACACAGAGATAAGGTTGCATTCTGGAGTCCTATGTCCGTCATAGGATACTTTTTATTCCAAAAAATCAAATAGTTGCCAGGGGATATACATCCTATATGCTACATACACGCGGACAAAGTAGCGGGCATCAGCTAATAGTATATATAAATTTTAGCTTTCTTCACTCCTCCATATAAACTTTAACTATATATGTCAAATCTCACATATATATCACAAATATAAAGGGGTATAAAGTTTTCTCTTCACGTAGTAATATATAGATTTATTTTCGCGTCAAAACCGTGGTATAATTTCTACCGTTCGACCTTATCTGCTGCTGACCTGTATTTAAGGCCCCTAATGGCCTAGCTGGAATTTCTGAAACAGAGAATTCTGGTCATGCATTTGAATCTAATTCACGGACCGCAAATGTGCCACGTAATGAATAATTAGATTCGCTAATTGTAGGCACCATTTCAAACGTTATGTATTAATCAGTGGTGTGTTTCAAAATTCCAAGAGGTGTCCGGCAGAGTATAATAGCATCTATGTCTTTCGAGAGGCTACTAACGTAATGTAGCCGTGTGGTGGCGGCTCGTTAAAAGAATACTACCACTCCATCTCATCCAATGGATCTCGTAAAAGGCGAGTAAGGAATTAAACTGCACTGTGCACCCAACTGAGCATGGTGGCGATGGGCTCACCACCTATCACACCAAGTGCATTATATTGTTTTGGTGAAACGTGGATTGCTGGCAGTCATCTGTTTTTGCAGTGAGTGCCCAGTCTCTGACTACCCCTTATGGGATACAGTCGTGATCTTATGTAATGTTTACTAACGTAATGTTCTGACTGCCTTTATTCGCGCCGATTAATACCGATAATATGCGATGCTGTCACTGGAACGCTCGTGGGAACGCAATTGAGAGATTTACTCTTACCAAAATGGCGGCGACGTAGTTAGCCACCCGTCGCGTCTCGTTTTCTCGTTTTCACGGGGGACGAAAAGAGGTCTACGTGTGTCTTTGCCTATTTCTTATACCGAAATAAGGCGTGACTGTATGTATGTTTGGTTTAATCGAATTTTCCAATTTTATTTGCACCCCAACCTAACATCCGAAAATTTTTGATGTATTGAGAACCGATGACAAAACAATAATTTCATGACTGTGACCTGCAGGACTATTCGTATCCAAAGTGAATGATCACTTATAAAAGTGCTTAACGAATATCTGCTAATTAAGTGACTGCATACTGGTTATGATTAACAAAAAAAGACGTCGTATGGAAAATAATCGTCATTTTCTTACTGTTAATAGTAATTACTGTTCAATCTGTTTTTTTTTTAGTTTTTTGAAGTGAAACTTTGAACGCAATGAGGGTAAATTTTAATTCAAGGTCGAATTTGAGTGCAACGTTTTTATTCGTTTTTTAAATTCCTATTTAGTATTAATCGATTAATAAATTATAAGCGGCTTAAGAGAATCTACTACCCCATCTCATCCCGTGGGTGTCGTAAAAGTCGACAAAGGGAAAACAAAACAGATGGGCAGCAGCATCTTCCGGAAACATCTGAATAAATAAACTGCGGTTGCCAACCCGCCTGCCAAGGGTGGCAAAATCCCCCTAAAACGAGAGCTACTACCTTTTGTGGCAATCTATGGGGGGCCTATGTTCAGCAGTGGACTAGTGATAGGCTGAAATGATGATGATGACGAATAAATTATTGTGACAGCACTGCATTAATGCCTTTTACGGCACCTCGATAGGAAAGAGGAAGGGGCTATTCTACTATACCGGACACATAAACAAGCTGATAAAAGCCTGCTAATAACTCATCAAGCCTAAGCGACAGGCTGACGATGATGGGGTAATTAAGTCGTTAATTTTTTCCAAACAGGCGGAACCGTTAACAAGGCTCTGCACTTAACTTTTAATATTTTAATATTCTTTTATAAAATATGTATCCCCTTATTGTTTGATGACCGCGTGGTCTAATGGTCAGAGTACCACACTTCTATGCTTTCGGTCTTGGATTCGAATCCCAGTCGGAGCTAATGTTCGTATTTTATAGGGCAATGTGGGCTACGGACGTGGCTCTGCCTACCCTAAAAGTTGTGACTGATAATGGCTGCCCGTTCAGCAGAATCTGCACGCTACTCCCGTCCCGGTCAAGTAGAATATACCCATGTTAAGTCAGAAACCGGACGCTTTTCATAATAAGCACGCAATCCGAGCTAAATCCATGACCATTCAGAGTACCTATTTACCACGTGCCTGACAGGATAGTATAATTTAGTGTACATATGAAGATCCGTCCCCGTGCACTTGCAGCTTCGATGACGACGGCGTGGCCTAGTGGTTAGAACCTGACTTCTACGCTGCGGGTCCTAGGTCCGAATCCCAACCGGAGTCAACATTTGTGAGAAAACACAAATTGTTGGCTCTCGGGTCTGGTTGTCGTGCCTGTGACATTTATGTTTGTAAAACTTATGACGATGTAGGAGAATTCTTGCCGTGGTGTTATTTTTTTAAAAAACATGAGGTAGGTATATATACCTAAACTTTTCCACAGTGCTTACCACTGCATCATAAAAGTACAAGTGTTAGTTACACTTACCTTCAGGTGAACGAGTTGTTCGTGTTGACATATTAATCCACAAAAAAAGATACCTCGCCCCTTAGACGTTGCCGGTCACCGGTCTGTGTATTTTCGGTGTAGAAAACTGCTTAAGAGAATGTGCTACCCCATCTCATCCCGTGGGTGTCGTAAAAAAAGACAGAAGAAAAATTAATCCCAGTAAATTTGCAAAAAGCAGCAGCATCTTGCTGGAACATGTGCCAATGCGCCTGCCAAGCGTGGCAACTATAGCGAAATCCCCCAAAATAACAGCTACAAACTTTTATGCCAATACACGGGGAGGCCTACGATCATGATACAGATATTTGTATATAGTTATTTTCTAGGCATTTCTGTTAGTTGATTCTAAAGTTACGCGAGTCTTGAGACAGATTAGCATTGTTTTTATAGAATAGGGGGCGATCGAGAAAACAGGCTCACCTGATGGTAAGTGATTACCGCCGTCCATGAACATCCCCAATAAACTACCGTTGTAATCTTACTACTATAATAAAGCTAGCTGCGAAGATCGCGTGGCTTAGTGGTTGGAGTAATTGACGAACAAGCCGCGGGTCCTGGGTTCGAATCCCAGCCGGAGCCAACATTTGTGCAAATACACAAATCATTGGTCTTCGGGTCTGGTTGTGTTCTGTTTGTTCTTGTGTCTCTGACACTGCATCCCAGCCCACCTCCGATCTAATCGCGATTGTTTACGCCCACACTTGTGGCACCATAATATCTCCTGTTGATAACCGACAGAATTGCCTAGTTGTCGCCGTGGTCAAGAATCCAGGCAAGGAGGACATAAATAAAACTAGAGAGCTTGTATATTTGAACGCGCCATTATCAAGAAATATTAATCAGATTTGATTTTTTTTTTCGATTATATAGCCCATCTTTTGGGAAAAATATATATACTATTAAACTTCAGAACCGAACGTTACCGAAAAAGGCCGAACTTTGAATGCTCAGGTCAGCGAGGTGCCATGGCGTACGACGTGGTCATGCGGTCGGCTTATACTCGTATTACGCGGGTGAAAACGCTAGTCTAATGATATAAGAATGAAAAAATCCAATAACTTCTTTCCATGTTTAATCATTTAACAATATAGTTATGTGCCAACGAACAATAATAGGTTCAACGTAATCATAAACTATTAATTCAAACAAAATTATAATAGAATATACATAGATCATAAACATCACTTTGTTAAATACTAATTAATAACTAAATGCTCGTTATGCTCCAACAAAGTGTGATTTGGTAATTGTTTTCACCTTATTGTTAATGTCATAACTTATAGTGAATTAAACTTATATAGTTTTCACAATAATAATAAAACTAATCTACGCATAATTACAGGTGAGGAGTATATAAGACACAATTAAAAGTGACGAAAAAGACTCAAAAATTAAATATGTTAGATAGTAGAAACTTTGATCTTAAGTATTATCAGATCATATTTTAAAATATTTCGATAAAATAGAATTTAATACAATATAATATTCCTTTAAAGATTACCTTTAAAGTTAAAAAAAGAAATACAATCAAATATCAGTATCAAAGATTCTATTTACAAAAGTTCAAAAATTACTAATGAGTAAATAATACTGTAAAAGAGTACAAAAATTAACATCAAAAAGGCAAGAAGAATTGCAATCTAAAATATTTACAAATTAAATGCATTGGCCATCTAACTTAAAATACTAAAAATATACCGTAAACTCATTTTGTTACCTGTTCTGTATTTATACTAACTGAAAAACAATATAAAGATAGTATAAAATACAAAAAAGGTAACCCACATATATTAAAGTTTATGTCGCGTATAGTATCGAACTCATGTTACAACAAGTATTTACAAAAGTAATATTAAAATTTATCAAATATGTGCAAAAAGCGAAATAACAAAGTTATCGGCGTGTTTTGGAAAATAAGCAGTTATTGTAAGGGCGTTTATTATAGGTCCAAGCCTGAGTATTATCACCGTATTGAAGCTTTTATAGGTATTTATACAGAAATTCGCTTGCACGAGTTCCGTACAGCTTCCCGGTAGACTGTTCCGTTAATAAAACGCCTCAGAAAACGTTGAATCGAATCAACATTTTTGAAGGTAACTTGCACTAAATGGTAATAAATTCGCTTGTTCGATCATTAGGTTTCAGCTGGAACGCGAAATTCTGTCTCTTTAATGTCACTGTTCATCGTCACTACATTTAATAAATCATTCACATTAAAAAACACTGTTTATAGTTTTTTTCTTATGTGTTCACTGTCTGTAAAATCCACGGTACAAATTTTGATATTCTAGTACAGACGCCCGGCAGATTTGCTTCTCCGCATCCGATGCCCCAACTTATGATTCCAGCTAGGAAATATCTGTTATCTTTCCCTTTCACCTGGAAAAAAAATTGATGTTGAAAAATCGACTTCGTTAGACAAGATAGAAAAAAAGTAAAGTAACAGCCTATAAATGTCCCACTGCTGAGCACAGGCCTCCTCTCATTTCTGAGAGGGTTTTGGAGCCAGGAATTATTCGCCACGCTGCTCCATTGCGCGTTGGCAGACTTCACATGTCTTCGAAATATTAATTGTTCCTCAGACATGCAGGTTTCCTCACGACGTTTTCCTTTACCACTGAGCACGTGGTAAATCGACAATTGCAATTGCAATTAACAATTTTAGTGGTACCGGCACCGGGAATCATACCCAGGTCACTCGCGTACAATAAAATTTAAAGCGAGCGCTTTGCCCTTGAGCTGCCACGGCTCTAAAAAGATAGAAACTCAGATAGAAATACTATTGTACGATATTATCTGACTCTAAAGAAAAGTAGAATAAAACGTCATATCAGACTCTGTAAATGTTTAAACTGCGTCGTTTGGCGGGGATAAAACTCCGAGCTCTTTTATATTACGAGTATATGGGACTACAAAAATAGCAGACTTTCCATTAAAGTAACTTGAAGACAATTGTAAAAATATATCATTCAATTATTTTAAAATGGCGAAGTTGGCACGGTTCTGCTTCTTTTCAAATTATAAAAGAACTATATTTGCCTCTACTCTGTCACTATCTTAATAATTATGTCTGGGGTTCGAATTCCAGCTGGAGCAACCATTTGTGCAAAGACAAATTGCTGATCTGGTGGTGTTATGGTTGTCTTCGTGTCTGCATCACTGCATCGTAGACTATCTTCCATCTCATAATTTACGTGCTTCACTTCGGGCGCGGATACGCTAGGAGGATTGTAGTGCCTGTGTTTATACGTGCACTAGGGGCTCTTTAATATCTTCTGCATAGTTGATAGCTTCTGACAGTATTTGCCTTTATCGATAATCGGAAAACATTACAGCACTAGTATCGTCATTTAAAACCAGAAAATAAATGGAATGTAGTTTAATTATAACTCGTGTAAATATGATTAAGGTAAAAGAGTAAATGGAGAAATTGTAAATTCTAATGAATGAATTGAAGAGAAACTTTAAAAGTTTACTGAACTACAAAACATCATATATCAGAAATGGCATTCAATACTTTAAATAATTTGTCAGTTGACAGAAAAAAATGAACACAGTTCAGTCAAAAAAAAATACTCTAGTTGCAAGGTGAAGCCTTGACCAAAAGGCGTCAATAAATCACAGATTTCAACCCACTAAAGAAGTACTTACTTGTAATGGCCCCCCGGAGTCTCCTTGACATGAATCATGACCACCTCTCTCATGGCCGGCGCAAAGAAATATATCTGGGATGAATTCATGTCGACCCGCTCGTAAAAACATTGATTTGCATCGCTCATTTGAAACTATTGGAACTTGCACCTGGAATAAAGTTATGAAATCTTAATATTATATTGTTATTATTTCACATCAGAGTAAGTTATTTTAACAATTTGTGTTCAAAAGTAAAAAACTCTTAGATATTTTTGTTGTTCCATTGCCATATTTTTTTCAAAGAATATGATGAGACGAAAAATTCGTTCACAAGTGCAACGTCTGCCCATTGCAAATGCTGAGTCATCCAAAAAGAAAACAGTAGAGCACCATGCGCTCATTAACTTAAGCCATAAGTTCTTAAACTCATAGAGGAGACCTATCACTTTTTTCACATCGTTTTTTTTGCATTTTTCTTAGTCGACTTTCAACTACGGGATGATCAGGGATGGTGTGGTAGATTATCTGACGCCGCAACCATACAGCAAAGCTCTATTATAACTCAAGCATGTTGAAATAATTTTATTTAATTTTAATCTTAGCAAGACAATCACAGGAACCTCTGAATCAAATTAGTTATAGTTAATTAAAACCTGAAGCATTATTTAATCTCATACACACTAAGCTGACACATTTACCACTGAGCTACGTTGCCAAGTTATAAATACTACGATGTTCTACATTTTATGTATATAAATATTATGCAACGTTTAATAAAATGTATACCTCCTGCAAAACCGAGGGCAGAACACCACCTTCTGATAGTCTGCCCCAGCCAGTGACCGTGGCGTTCTCGCCAACCAACAAATCATCCGTCGCCGGCAAGCAAATCGGCGATATATGAGGCGCGAACTGAACTTGTGAATCCAGTTTGACCAGCGCAAGATCGTACTCGTAGGTGAAAAAATTGTACTTCGGATGAACAGCCTTTCGAGCCACGCCACGCTCGACGAACGGATATTGCTCGGAAACAGATGAAAAATCATATTCCCCCACTCGTATTCTTATTTGTGATGTCAGGAGACTGAAATGAACAGAAAAGTACAGCAAGTTAGTTAGCTTTTCTAAGAAAATACTAAGTGCTACTAGATTATTTTAGAAGGTATATTTTTAGATACTTTTACAAACATCGGAAACCCAGGACAAAACAAATATTAATTCGCGCAGAAGTCAATAGTTCAACCACTAAGTCGAGCAATCTCATTTATCTTGCAGTTCCCCGTCTGCTTTGCTCGGCGTGAAATAAAATTAAAAAAAAATTGTAATGATTTCTTATATTTACTATTTACTTGATACACTTGAACCACTAATCCTCGCAAAAGAACACCGATTCTTACCAAGGATGATTAGCGAGGCTATTTAAATTAAAAAGCATCTTAATTTTAATAGAGAAGATGGTTGGGTACTACCACCAGTTTGGGATCCTATAATTAATAAAATTAAATAAAAACCAAGAGTACCACTGCAAGACTTCAAGATACAGTTAGCTCTTTCTGCGTAGATCTGACCAATAATAATAATTAAAAGCGGAAGGTACTCCGGGTTAACTATAACATCAGGACATCTGTCACCTCATTTTTCCCGTGGCAATGGGTGCTGTAAAGCGCTCGAATCGTTGGGTTATACATAGTTCAAAACTAAACGGCTTTATAGAGATTTAAAATAAAAAAAATTGTTATGAATATATCTTATGACATCCAAGGCAATGCAACTCTATGCCAAATTTCTTTAAAATCCTTTTAGCTTTATCTTACTACCATGAAAAAGAGAGTTTGGAAGTTTGAACGTGTTAATCTCAAGAAATACTAATCCGATTTTTTTTATTACGTTTGATAGACCCTTTATGGCGGAAGGTTATCCACATATATATTATAAATGCGAAAGTAACCTTCTCTGTCCCTCTTTGTTTTTTTGTCCCTGTTTGTTTGTTACCTTTCCCCGGCTCAACCGCTGAACTGATCTTGACGAAATTTAGCAGAGATATAGGATGCTAGATCCTGCAGACGGGCATAGGATAATCTTTATTCCGAAAAATCAAATCGTTGGCACGGGGTATTTAAAAAACCCATATCCACGCGGACGAAATTGCGGGCATCAGCTAGTGGGCTATAAAACGCTGCAGCCTTATGAAGTCGCACGCTGTGAACCCAACTTGGCGTAATATACGCGGGTGAAATCGGGGGAAGCGGTTAATAATACTATAAGGATCGGAATGGTAACTTTACATAACAGTAATCTAACGACTTGTCATAATTAATCTAAGTGAGATATATTACAGCTCTATAAAATGTGTAAAATGTTAACGATTCAGCTAAAATTATTATTACGATGAATCAAACTAATTATTTCTTATTATTCCTTACTTGAAACCATTCCAAACAACACGATTTTTCAGAAAAACGGAATCTCTTGACACAAGAAGATTCCATCCCTATTTAAGCATTTGTAACCTGGAAAATCTTACAATGAATACTGTCTTTTAGCGAATAACCAACTTAATGCACAAGAGACCGAAAATGCACAGTCAATTTGAATAGCGTGGTACAATATAATATACGGACGTAGGTATAGTGGTGGTACAATTTCTATGCAGAAATCCGCCTAGGTAGGTTCCACCGCAGGGCCAGTTATTTTTCCGTAAAGCAGAGTGTTCAAACATTACTGTGTTTTGGTCTGCAGGTCACTGAGAGCTAGTGTAATTACTGGGCATATGAGACTTAAGAACTGATGTTTCAGGAGGACGGGCGCAGTGTGGTATCACACAGAAATGTTCTGGGTGACACAGCCTTCGTTATTGGCAGACATTGCACTTACTATCAGGTGAACGTTTTGCTGGTCTTGTTACTGCATACAATAAAAAAGACTGATTAAGAAGAATTATGGTTATATAAGAAAGGCTTAATTTGGTTTGTTTTATTCTAACTGATCCTGTGAATAAAAAAAGTATTAAATGTCTAAGGAAACACGATCGGCCCACGGGGCAGACTACCTGAACAATAAGCAATAACATAGACAATAAAGACGAGATAAACAACTTTGAAAGAATATGTATCTTAAATTTAATAGTGTTTGGGCATTGCCAACAAAACTGGAATGAACCTGGAGATGCATTACAGAGATTAAAAATTTGAAATACGCTCCACTTGGACCGACTGTGCGAAAAACCGTACCGAAATTCACAAATGTCTACAAACTTCGGCCATAATATTTTGAATAAACTGCTGTTGTGTATTTGTTTGTAAATTTTATGAATATTACACGCATGGGAATAGTCATTCTATTATTAACTTTGTGTGTTATCATCTTTATGAGTACCATTTACCCTCGAACTAGTATTATGCCTTGCAAGATACGTAGATTAAGTTTTTGAATCTTTATTGGAGTATATATTGGAAATCTTATTTTCTTTTGTAATACATTTGTAATATAGAATTTGTCTAAATAGATTTAGGGCGAAAGGTTTTGAGACTGAATTGACTGCGGTTAGTGTTACTCTTTTATTTTTTATAATGCTCTTAATATATTATAATTTCAATATGAGGTTCTCAAATATTTTTGTCCCGTAGATCACTTGCTGATTTCCATAGATATTTATATCTTGACATAGCAAGTCGACATCAAATCTGGGGTCCATTGATTGCTAAGAAAATGTATGATTTGAACAATCCGCTGACGCTGTCCATCAGTGGATTTAGTTAATAGAATCAGGCGTTACTTTGCGGAAATCCATTATAATGAAGGAAGATCCGCATGCAAAATAAATTAATAACATTTTGCATGCGGATCTTAGCAAAGTAACTTACCTTCCTTCATCATCAGTGGATTGTTCATATGTATGTAAGTGAATTGTGACTCACAAGTGGAGTGAATTTCCTGTTATTACGCTGTGGATGCGATGGGCGTTTGAAGCACGAAACTCCTCGCCCCTTAGACCCTGATGCCTATTAGTAATTGGGGCATTTTAGATGACTTATTTAATATTAAGTAATCGAATACTTACTTAATATTACATATTAAGTAAGTATTCGAGCATCTGCAGTGAGCCTTAAGATTTCCTAAAAACTTTCCTTTTCAACACCTCGTGCCACATTCGTGCGCGGGTGTTTAACAGAGGAAATTGGGGTAATTAATTCTCGTACACTACATTCTGGCGAAAGCGTATATTTTAAAATTAAATGACGTACATACATACAGTCACGCCTCTTTACCATATAAAGGGTAGGCATATATAATTTCGGTGATGTAATTGCTGTTAGCCTTTTTGGCTTTTACAGCTTCATCGGATACTAAAGGCAGATACCACTACGTAGCCGACTTTTTGAACCTGCGGAAAACGAGACATGACGGGTGGCGAACCACGTCGCCGCCATTTTGGAAAGAGTCAAAAAATTCCTACTCTCCATTGCGTTAACACGAGCAGTATAGTCACAGCATTGCATATTACGATATTATTCTGCACGAAGAAAGGCTGTCAGTACAATACCTTAGTCGCCTTTTACGACACTTCATTGAAGTGGTTGGTGCTATTTTTATTTTTTTTATTGTAACAAGTGATGAAACGAGCAAAACGTTCACCTGATGGAAAGTGCAACGTCTGCCCATAACAAATGTTGTGTCACTCAGAAAATTTCTGTGTGACACCACACTGTGCCCATCACCTTGTGACATAAGTTCTTAAGTCTCATATGCCCAGTGATTACGCTAGCTCACAGTACCCTTCAAACCGAAACACAGTTATGTTTGCACACTACTGCTTCACGGCAGAATAACTGGCCCTGGGGTGGTACCTACCTAGAAGGATTCCTGCATAGGATGCTATGCTGCTCTGCCGGACAATGGGTGTCGAATGAAATGGTAGGGAAGTTTAATGATCGGAATATAGAAGTCTCTTATAACTTACTCATCGACGCAGTGTCCTGCTGTTGCTATCCAACCCTCATTAATGATAGCGCCTCCGCAGCGATGTGTGGACGAAAACCCAAAAAACGAGTTGCGTCGCACGGAGACCTGCCACGGCCATCGACCGAAGCTGGAGTCCTTGCCACCCATTATACGGGTTTCTGGTCGCGGCCACATCGCTGTCAATCCACACTCTGAAATGTATTATGACAAATTTACTGTACAGTGTATAAACATTCAAATGTTGGTTACATCTTCATCTTAATCGTTTCAGTCTATCACAAGTCCACTTCTGAACATAGGCCTCCCCCATAGATAGCCACAAAAGTTTGTAGGAGGGATTTTGCCAAAGTTACCACACTTGGCACTGATTGGGTTGGCAACCGCAGTTTATTTATTCAGATATTCCAGGATGATACTACTGCTCCTCTCCTGGTTTTTATTTTCCCTCTGTCGACTTCTACGACACCCACGGGATGAGATGGGGTGGTAGATGCCCTTCAGCCCACCACACGACCGGTTGGTTACAATCCCCGTCTAATTTTTGAGAGGGTTTTGGAGATAGGAAGTCTTCCACGCTGATAGAGTGCGTATTTCATATGCTGTCTGAATATTAAGGTTACAGGAATTTCATATCGCGAAGTTCTCCTTCACTGATCAGCACACATCAAATCTGCATTCAAAATTGTTCGTACATATCACGCTCAGATCTGAGACCTTTTCAGGAATGGCCACGTTAAAGGACCTCCAACCGTCGAGCTTGTATGAAAACGCTAATGAAAGTAGAAGAAGCGAAGATGTGCGTCAGGATCGTAGTATTTGGAAAGATGTGGCCTCTGCTTACCCCAGTGGGAAAGTGACTATGCATATATACATATGTATACACATATATGTATGTGAAATTGCTCTATGACCGCGCTAATCTCCAGAATAACTTAAACGAATTAGCATGCGGTTTCTACTGCTTTGACCTCCAGGAACATTTATGCGTATTAAGAAATCCTTTGGCACTTATTAGAGCTGAGCATTAACGTTATTATTAGTGAATCATGTCGGGAAAAAGTTTAAATATTGTTGTTTTCCTTTGCTAATTTATTTAGTAAGTATATCACCGGATGGAAGCCGAGCCAGGGGGTCTGCTGTGTAACTCTGATTGGTTTCGTGATCGGTTTCATTTGGTAGGATTCCTATGCAGGAATCCGTCTAGGTAGGTACCACCCCAGGGCCAGTTATTCTGCCGTGAAACAGTAGTGTCCAAACATTACTGTGTTTCGGTTTGAAGGTCACTGAGAGCTAGCGTAATCACTGGGCATATGAGACTTCAGAACTGATGTCTCATGGGTGACGAGCGCAGTGTGGTGTGACACTGTTCTGGGTGACACAGAATTTGTTATGGGGAGACGTTGCACTTGCCATCAGGTGAACGTTTTGCCCGTTCCGTCACATTGATTAAATAAAAAAAAATCTTATTAACCAATGAATGAGCTTAGTATGCCAAAATAAAACCGATCACGAAACCTACCAGTGTTACAAAATAGATCTCCAGGTCGCTAATATAATTTAAAATGGACCCTCGCCAATGACCAGGATTTAGTAATACATTCTGTTATATAATCTGATTTTTTAGGTTAAGATGAAGTTTGGGTTTCACCACGATAATAAGGACGTGGTGACGAAAAGTCTAAATAACCTTTAAACCCTCAAAACAAAAGTCGAGACTGTTCAGACCAATTTGCAAAATGCATGATTTTAGTAAGTTTACCGTTTGGCGGAAAGACTTGACTTCTAAGCTACAGCTTTTGGGTTCGAACTCCAACATTTGTGCAAAAATGCAAATAGATGGTTTTCGGGTCTGGTTTTGTTGTGCATGTCTGTTTAAAGCACCTGCGTCACAGGAGATATGGCAAAAGTAACCTTAACCTCACTACAACCTTACTTGTACCTACAGATTAGCTGTAGTTGAGATTAAGATGTAATATTATACTCATAGATATAGAATAATATACACGTGGAACACTACAACCAGACCTGTAAACAAAAAACATGTCTTGTATTTTGCAGAAGCGTTGGCTCGACCTGCGCTTCGAACCCAGGACCTGCGACTCGGCTGTCAAGGACTTTTTTTTAATACGAAGTACTAGCATTTCTTATGAATGGTGAGTGCATTTTACACGCATAAATTTCACATGGACCGGGCCCTGAAATCAACGACTTGTGTTTTTACACAAATGTTGGCCCCGGCTGGAATTCGAACCCACGACTCGCGGCGCATTAGTAAGAGATTCTGACCACATGGCAATTTTCTTTTCACCCTACAAACAATATCATAATAATTAATAAAAAAAAACCGACTTCTATGTAGCAGCTTGTAATTTGACGATTTTCTGATGGATCCCATTATAAGAAATTAACCAAAATTATAAGGAACTACCCTTACGATGTCTCCGTTTTAATTGAAAAAAATCATACAAATCGAATTGTAAATAAAGAAGTTATGCTCGAACATAACCACAAAAATATACATACTAATCGATTCTCAAGAACCTTCTCCTTTTTTTAAAATCGGTTTAAAATACTGTGTAGCGAATTCATTACTCATCTTCGTAAATCTTAATATTAAAGAACGGGTATTTTTGACGCAGAGGTCATCGCTATCTCGCAGCCCTAAGTGATTGGCGGAGGAATGGCATCAATCTGAAGGGATTTTCTAAACTGTCAATTTCTTTCCCAAAGTAAATGTTTCGGAAATGACTTAGTAAGTTAGTAAGATTTTACTAACTTGTTATATCACAATTTCATTATTTTGATATCCATCTCAAAAACAAATGTTTGGATAACTAAATGTTTGGAAGACTAAAATAATGTGCTTATTTCTATTCACATACGAGTGTAATAAATATTCTGCGCCACAGAGAACACAGAGACACACACTACCCGCGCTCGATTTAACGCCCATGCTGAAAGATCGGAGGTAGGCTAGGATGTAGTGTCAGACACACAACACATCCAGACCCAAACACGAACTATTAGAATGTTGGCTCCAGCTGGTATTCGAACCCAGGACCCGCGACGCAGTATTCAGGTACTCTGGCACGCGGTCGTCATATACAACATATCACATGAAACTTAAGTATATACATAGACAATAACCCCGACTCACAGTGTGTTTTGCCATCATCATCATCATTACATCATTTCAGGCTATGTCTAGTCCACTGCCAAACATAGGTCTCCCCCATAGATTGCCCCAAAGTCTCTAATTTTGAGGGGATTTTGCCATAGTTGCCACGCTTGGCAGGCGGGTTGGCAACCGCAGTTTATTTGTTCAGATGTTCCAGAAAGATGCTGCTGCGTAACTCTTAGTTTCCATTTTCGCTCTGTCGACTTTTACGACAACCACGCGAGGAGATGGCGTGGTAGATTATCTTAAGCCGCCACCACACGGTATTTCCATAATATGTTGAAAGGTTACATTCTAATATCCTAATGTCCTTAAAATCTCATCGTCATTTATTCTACACGAACCCTAAAAATCTATAAAGTTTTTTTTTTATTATTTCATAGAAGTGACGGAACGAGCAAAACGTTTCACCTGATGGTAAGTGTAACGTCTGCCCATAACAAATGCTGTGTCACCCAGAAAATTACTATGTGACAACACACTGCGCCCGTCACCCTGAGACATCAGTTCTTAAGTCTCATATGCCCAGTGATTACGCTAGTTCTCACTGCCCTTCCAACCGAAACACAGTAATGTTTGCACACTACTACTTCTAGGCAGAATAACTGGCCTTGGGGTGGTACCTACCTAGACGGATTCCTGCATAGGAATCCTACCACCAGTAAAGGACTCAAGACTTAAAGACCTAAATATAAGGAATTTCTTTAAAAAATTCATCAGTTGAAACGAAATGGTTTCATTTAAATTTTTATTTACCCTTCTCAACGTAAGAGCGTTTTCACACCGTCCGATAGGATAACGAGCCTTGTAAAATGTACAAAATCAACTCCCGCCATTTATATTATCTGACACGATATCGGGTATCGGATGCGATATATTTTATACACTCTACGGTCTTCATCATTGTATCGAAATCCGATACTGATATCGTTTGAAAACGCTTTCAGCAGCGGTCATTTTAATCAGTCTTTTTGGAGTACATACAAACTGAAATTTTTACTTGTGTTTAGTCTCACAAGAGTACGAAATATAACAGTTATTTATTTATCTAAATCTACGCACACTTAAATATATGGTATATAATATATTGCACTATTATGCTAATTTGAATAGACTCATATCATAAAAAAACTTTAATTAAATTATTAAAATAATTTTTAAAAAATCATATAATTTTTCTACTTTGAAAAAAAAAACAGTAAAAAAAAATTTGACGTGGACTTCCGGATATTTTAGGGATGTGGTCAAGATAACCCCCGTGTCCAAAATTTTATCTACTGGTTTCCTATTTCATATCAAAAGTGTAGAAAAATATTTTTTTAATTATTGTTTTTATCTGAAATGGCAATGACTATTTGAGTGTGAATATTTGAACCTCAATACGATTTTTTTTTCTTATGAGTTAAATGAGCGTCATGAGACGTGCACTTTTGGATTTTCCAAACTCTTTTAGCCTTGCAAGAGAACGCTATTTAATAGCTTTTTCATAATTAAATTATATACTAACCAGCACTATTAGTGGCAGCGGTCGTTTGCATCGGCGAGGGTGTAGGATCATCAATCTTGTCGATTACATTCAACGACGGATCCTTAGGCTTCATATAGTTCTTGTGCGGCTTGCTGGTGGTGGTCGTGAACTTTTTAGTTGGTTTCGGTTTACCGGCAGGCTTCTCCCAGTTTGAGGGTCTGGTTTTAGTTATAAATGAAGGCTCCGTAGTCGCTTGCCAATGTAGGGTGTTGATATTGCTCGGTCTCGACATGAGATGCGCTGGAAAATTAAATGATTAAAAACGGAAAGTATCGTTTGATTGTTTTAAACTGGTGGTAGGATTCCTTTGCAGAAATCCGTCTATTTAGGTACCACCGCAGTGCCAATTATTCAACCTTGAAGCAGTAGTGTACAAACATTACTGTGTTTCGGACCGACTGGACCGAAAGACACTGATAGCTAATCTAATTATTAGTCATATTCTTATCCCTGAGGACTGTGATGGACTTCGTTGCCAGCAGTATTATGCTGCAACTTATATCCAGGATTGATCACTACTTGATTTACTTGTAATTGAAAGATGTATTTGTATTTCAAATTTGGTATTTCTATTACAATTACACCCTTTAAATGTAATTTTTAATTCGTATTTCATATACCTATCAAAGTTTCTGAATGTATTTTGAAATAAATTTATTTTGTAATAAAATAAATACTGTATTTTGTATTTTACATTTCAAATACACGACTTCGAATTATCGAAAAAGTATTTTGTGATAGCATAAGATTTGATTAATTAAGTTTTTTTATTAAATCGGGAAATAAATAAGTTGCAACAACAGAAATCTTCATTTTAAATAATAAGTGACGGCGCCATCTGTGACGCAAATCGATGAATAATCTCACCTGCCGAAATACTATTGTCGGAGTGTTGTTCAGATACGGCCATCGGCCGCGCTCCTGGCATTATGCTAAGACTAGACGAAATTTTGTTGTGGGGACTAGTTTCCATTTCGCCGCTCGGCCTATTTATATTTTGGTACTTATTTACACTGTTATAAGGTATTTTATTAACTATATCACTATTTTGTTCGCTACTTGATTCTATGCTTAATGAGGGTAAATTTAGTTCAGGCGGCCGATAATTGTATGATGTCGGCGCGCCATCTATCGGCTTTGTCATGAACGACGGCCGTTGTGTCTGTGAGGTTGGCCGTGTCGAAGCCTGTGTCGAAGTCTCGGTTTGTTGTATTGTGCTGTATGTGTTCCTCGGTGGCGCTGTATACGGCCGATCGGTGACCGTGATGGGACTTTGTGTTTCTGAAAATAATAATTAATATATTTTTAAATTATCTAACAATATTTATAAATTATAATTACTTTAACGACTTAGGGAAAGCTTTTAGTAACACAAATACCAGGAGTATTTGTGTTACTAAAAGCATACATAGAAAGCGACATAGAAAAAACTCCACAAGTGGAAGGATGACAATCCTTGACGTCAAGAGATGTCGCTGTCCGCAGTCCACACATTTCTTGAGGAGAAGTTTACCTACTATCTGGATTTGATCATTTTTTCGCAGCTAGACATTTTAAAATTTATCGTACCTACGATAACAATCGGTTTGTCCGGCAGTCGACAGCAAGAGCCGAACATGAAGCCGTCGACACATACTCCCGCATGCGTGCCACCCACGCGGTTGCACTCCTGCACCCACATGCACGCCCCCCGCGCCACACCCACTGAACACGACTTGCGCGACATCTGGTAACCTGAAAAAAAAGTGGATGTTAGTCGAATGACTGGAACAAAAAGGTTTTACTAGTTGCGATGCTGTCCTGACTGAAATTTTATAGTGACACAAGTGAAGGCAAGGACCCATTTTTTCTAACCTATCCGCGACAGATTAACACAGATCGGAAGTAGGTGCAGTGTCAGACACACGAAGACAATCACAACACAACAACCGAATAACAATTTGTGCAAATTTTTGGCCGGTTGTGACTGACTCGGACTCGATTCAGAGACCCGTGGCATAGTAGCCAGGTATTTTGAACACTAGGCCACCCGGACCTTACAGTCGCCTGTACTACTTATAACACTGCCATCTATTACTGACATTCTAAGCAACGACGCTACACTTTGTTTATGAAAAGAAGATATTTAGTCTTTAGAAATGGTCCACCAAAGTATTTGTAGATGGCAATAGAAGTAAAGTTAAATTTTTATTAGTAATATATAATATAATGTATAGTAAAAGTTTATAATAAGCCGTTGTAGCTTAGGGGCTAGGCGCTCGCTTTAAATTTCATAGTACGCGAGTGACCATGAAATTGTTAATTGCAATTTTAAGTGCTGATTTACTACGTGCTCGGCGGTGAAGAAAAACATCGTGAGGAAACCTGCATGTCTGAGAAATAAAAAAAATTCGATGTGCAGTCCGCCAACCAGCATAGGAGCAGCGTGGCGGATTCTTCCTAGCTCCAAAAACCCTCTCAGAAATGAGAGGAGGCCTGTGTTCAGCAGTGGGACATTTATAGGATGACACTTTTTTTACTTTTCACTTTGAATGAGTATTAACTTTTACTTATAAATATTAAATTAAACGATTGGTTAAACAATGAACTATTACTACCGATGGTTAAATAAATATAAGACAATTTATATGCATTGCTTTGAATATGTACGTCAGATACGAGTAGTTAGGTAATAAGACTTTACGAGTTCTTTTGACACCCATTGATCCATTCATATTTTTGTTTTTTTTTATTATTTTTTTTATTTGATAAACTATCGAGACGAGCAAAACGTTCACCTGATGGTAAGTGCAACGTTTTGCCCATAACAGATGCTGTGTTACTCAGAATATTTCTGTGTACCACCACACTGCGCCCGACACCCTGAGACAAGTTATTAAGTCTAATATGCCCAGTGATTACGCTAGCTCTCAGTGCCCTTCAAACCGAAACACAGTAATGTTTCCACACTACTGCTTCACGGCAGAATAACTGGCTCTGGGGTGGTACCTACCTAGACGGATTCCTGCACAGTACCAGAAAAAACTTTTTGTGAGTAATCTTCATAAAGATTTAAATCATAAACATTATGAGTTTCTAACCGCAAAAGTTTAAACGCGTATTTAGTACATACATATAGAGATGTAGTCACGCCTTTTTCCTATATAAGGCGGAGGCCACACACTTATCCCACGAAACGTGACGTAAGGGGTGGCGAACCACGTCGCCGCATTTTGGTACCAGTCAAAAAAAAATATTACTCCCTATTGCTTTCCGACGAGCAGTATACCTAGTGACAGTATTGCAAATTATGGTGTTATGCTGCACGAATAAAGGCTGTCTATACATACTGGTGGTAAGACTCCTATGCAGGAATCCGTCTAGGTCGGTACCACCCCAGGGCCAGTTATTCTGCCGTGAAGCAGTAGTGTCCAAACATTACTGTGTTTCGGTTTGAAGGGCACTGTGAGCTAGTACTGGGCGTATGAGACTTGAGAACTTATGTCCTCAGGGTGATGGGCACAGTGTGGTGACACACATAATTTTTCTGGGTGACACAGCATGTGTTATGGGCAGCCGTTGCACTTACCATCAGGTGAAAGATTTGCTAGTTTCATCACTTTATTCAATAAAAAAAAAATACCTTAGTTGCCTCTTACGACACCTCGGTAGGTAAGATGTAGGTGCTATTCTACTCTGCTGGACTCTTATCGGCAATATTTAGATAAGATTTCATATTATACATAAAATACATATCGATATAACTTTGGCAGATGAAACCTAAAATGTCATACTATGGTCACCATAACATCCATACTATTACTATAAATGCAACTGCCTTTGTCCCTCTGTCCGTTTGTTACCTTTTTACGGCTCAACCGTTGAGACGATCTTGCCTAATTCAGCACATAGATAGCTTGCATCCAAGAGACGGACATACCATACTTTTTATTCCAGAAAATCAAAGAGTTCCCACGGTACATAAAAAAAACTAAACTAAACTAAACTAAAAATAACTAAAACGGACGCAGTCAGTCGCGAGCTTCAGCTGGTAATTGATAAATATTTTCTAGGTAGTAGAACTCCTAGGAAGGAATGCGGCTAGGTAGGTAGGGCAGACCGGGGTTGGTTTTGGACTGGGGTAGGTAGACTAGATGCTCCTAGCTTCTTGCAGATTTGACTGAGAGAATCAATGTTGCACTCAAAGAGAGCTCGCTACTTGACCGATTATTCGCACAGAACGCGAGAAACGAGGAAATGTCTCACTGCCAGTTAGAGCGCAATATCTATAATTGGGATACCTAAGTAGTTTTTCATCAACACATCTTTTTCGTTCTTACATTGTAATTTATAGTCAAGCTTATATAAATTTAATTTGAAATTGAAAGTAAATTATTATAAAATGTATACAAATACGTATTATGACTATTAAGCAAAGCATAATAGTTTAGTGAATTTTTGAAGGCAGAAGCTCTGGTCGGGGTTGGTAGGCCAATTGCGTATTGCGGTTTGTTGACTATGATCCATATGTTGCTGTTTTTTCGAAAATATTTATGGTTTACGAAAACAATCAAAGTTTGAGATAAAAATTAATCATTCTTTTATAAATAAGCCCGTCTGCGAAGAATTCTGCAAAACTAATGACTTTTTATCGGATAAAGAGACGAGACGAGCTAAACGTTCACCTGATGGTAAGTGCAACGTCTGCCAATGAGAAATGCCGTGTCACCAAGAATATTTCTGTGAATTTTTCATTACACATTAAATTTTGTCATCCCGTAATTTAAGCTAACCTACTCTAGTTGACTAGTCTACCTACCCCAGCATTGGGGCAGGTTGACCATCGCGGAGAGGTTTTCTAAAGCTGAAAAAATCCTGATTTTATTTAATAATATTCACATTGAACCTTTTTTTTATAATTGACTATGAAATTTGGCACAGTTTACAATATTTCTCATTAACATAAAGACAATAGTTTTTTAAAAAAAAAAAATTATAACCAAAAACGTGGTCAACTATCCCCGGTCTGCCCTACCACCGCATTGATTAGGCTTCCGCCAAGCAGTGTCATTCAAGCACCGTTTTGTTTCGGTTAAAAGGCACTGAAGCTGGTGTAATTACGTTGCTTATGACAATTAATCTTTGAATCAAATTTTTATCAATATTTTATTTTTATTATAAAAAAAATTAAATATAACTTTATTGTACACCATACTCGTACAACAAAGTTATATTTAATTTAATTTAATTAAACACGAAAGTCTCATGGTGACGAATGCAGTGCGGTCCTTCACAGAACTTTCCAAGCAAAGTACTGGAAGTCGACGCCACTGTTATGGGCATTGGTTGCACGCATCGGGTTAACAACACTGTCGTCTCATCACTCATTCTCATAAAAAAATTGCAACTCGTGACGGAAGTCAAACTTTTTGGCGATCTAAATCTCGGTTTGTAATAACAGCAAGGGAAAAACGGCGGAGAGATTCAGAGAGAGAAAATGAAGAAAAATATTCAAAATCCATTATACGAGTAGTATATTTTGAGGATAGTATGTATAGGATCAAAGATGTACCCATCAAGTTATATAACACAGTTCTCTCTTTTTATATCTCTGGTTATATACCTATTTCCGTCCCTTTTACGTCAGAAACTTTTATTTTGCAAAGTTACATATAGAAAAGTTGCATCCAAAAAGATTATGAATGTATTAATCTTTAGCACTGGAGACAAAATTTACTAACGTTTAATAATGCAATACGCTAGGAGATTATTAGAGAAAAACAGCAGAGCCTTTAGTTCTGGTTTTTCAGTTAGACAGTTCCACATGTTTCATTCGCTCCGAAATTGGACCTGAATTCGTTACTTCCATATAATGGAACATATCAAGAGCGGTAAATAAATGTTCATTAGTTTTTCCACCTACTATCTAACTTCGGTCAGGGAATTCCCCAATAAATCCCAATCTTTTCCTAAATTCCTTGCGGACCAGAAGTGTTAGATACATAAGGACGTAATTGTTTACATCGTAATCTAAAATAGACTTTACGTTACGTAACTATGGTTGTAATTGATTTAAACCCAAATTGCGGTTACATCTTTAACGACGTGCGGGATCAAAGCTATTAAATGGATGAAAAATGTTCTATTCCGTCCACGACGACACGCAACATTCGCAAAGATTTTTACGTGGTTCCGTTATTATAAACTAAAATATGAATGTTCTTACTTAGAATAGAAAATTTTTAGACCTTTCGTGAGCGCGGTCTAACTGATTATTGATAAAAAAATATAAAGTATCGTTGTAACGTTGATTAAAGTAAGCTTTTGCGTTGCTCGAATCAAAATTAATATTAAAAAGAATGTCGCCGATCATGTAATTGCGCTGTACATGGTATTTCGCTGACCTGTACATTCACAGATCTGCCCTTCTCGGCAACGTTCCGTTCTCAGCGTGGCACCAAAAGTCGTTAGTACATACATATATACATATAGTCACGCCTCTTTTCCCATTGGGTTAGGCAGAGACCACATCTTTCCACTTGCTACGATCCTGACACCTGATCCTGATCCTGATCCTGATGGGTAGTAAGTAAGAAGTCGTTAGTATGCAGCTTATGACCCGATTTCACCGATCGCTTTGGAAACCTAGTTTAATAAAACCACGTTTTACTTAACTGAGTTCAAATGTATCATTTGGTCTCGGTTTTTGTCTAACCGATTTCGCTGTTTACATGAAATATCGTCACAATCTAAAACGAAAACTCGATGTGTTTCGTATTTTGTGACATCAAACTGTTTGTTTTTATGCATGGGTTACATAGGTATGCAAACAATAAACAATACGAATTAAAAATTATTTTTACTTTTTACATAGTTGTGCAATTGACAATGACAGCTCTATAAACGCTTTTAAAGAGTTTAACGTCGGAAATTGGGCGTTCTGAATATTAATCGCGTGAAGTTTTAACTGCGTTCATTTGATGTTGATGAAATACAAACTGTAGCATTGAACTCAGTTAAACGCTTAAAGTTCGTTTAGCTTGAACTGATCGCGTTTATTTTTAACGGACATACGTGCAGAAAAACATGTGCAATGCTGTTACTATACTGCACCGCTGTTACTATACTGGGACCGCAATGGAGAGTAAGAATTTACTAGTACTAGTACCAAAATAGCGGCGACGTGGTTCGCCACCCGTCACGTCTCGTTACACGCGGTGGCGAAAAGAGGGCTACGTGTGTTGCCCCTGCCTTCCCCTTACAAAGAAGAGTGATTGTGTGTATGTATGATATGTCGTATAATGCAATATTTTTTTTTGAATCGGTTTAGTATTTTCTGACGCGTTTGTTCTTTGTATTACCTGTTGCGTTTAAACATTTAAATTCTCTAGTTTTATTATAGGTAGATAGATAAAAAACAAACAACTTATTAAGATAGAGACACGTCCAAGTTGCCACGACCTAAACAATAATGACCAAAACAAAAATTAAAGCCGCGCGTACCTCGTCGTTCCGCATAACCCCTAGTTTACAGTTTTTCAAATTTTACGCATGGCCCCAAGTATTTCCGTAATAAAAAGTAGCTTAGATTATTGTCTGAAATATCCTCTACCTGCCAATGAAAGTCCCTTTTAAGTCGATTCAGTCGTTTCGGATATTAGGGCGGACAAACTAAGAGACAGACAGACAAAAATTTTGAAAACGCGTCATTAAGTTTTGGTATCCTGCCAGTTACCATATGTGATTAAAAAAGTCTATATTGCGAAATCACAGACAGACCCTTAAATTTTATTTATTTGAATGGATAAGAATTTTAAAGAGATGTGAACTGACGTCGACGACCGCGTGACATAGTGATTAGCATACCTGACTTCTAAGCCGCGGGTTCTGGGTTCGAATCCCAGCAGTAGCCAATATTTGTGCAAAACACAAATTGTTCGTTTTCGGGTCTGGTTGCGTTGTGCATGTAAAATTTATGTCTGTAAAACGCACCCTTAATACAGGTCCCAGCAGTATAATTTTTCCTTGCTTTTTATATCATGTTTACAGGATACGCAAAAAGACTTTTCTTTAAAAAAAAAACTCCGGTTGGGATTCCAAACCAGGACCTGCGGCGTAGAAGTCAGGTACACTAACCTCTAGGCGACGCGGTCGTGAAGACAGACACATATTTCTTGAAAGACACATATTCCCTCTGTTGGGCAAGCGGGTCGGTGTGTATGGTTCTGATATTGACGCGACGATTAACGCACAAGTGGCGTTGTGGGGAAGTAGTGTTTATTACTAGATAATATGGTGTTTTTATCCATTAATTGAGTTTTTCAAAAGAGTAATAAAGTTAAACCGATAGGTGTCCGGCAGTGTTGAATATCACCTACCTCTTTCCTACCGAGGTGTCGTAAGAGGCGACTAAGGCATGGTACGGACAGCCTTTACTCGAAAAGAAAAAACGTAACGAGGAGTGAGAAGTTTTTGACTCGTACCAAAATGTCGGCGATGTGGTTCGCCACCCGTCACGTCTCGTTTCCCGTGTATACGAAAAATAGGCAACTGGTGTTTTCTCTGCCTACCCCAAATAGGCATGACTGTATGTATGTAAAAGTAATGGACGAAAGAATAAATACCCGTGTGGTGATAGAGTTAGAAAATCTGCCTAAGAAAATTATCTCGACATCTATGAAATGAAATGGTGCATTTCATTTCTCAGGTGTTGTTATTATTTTTCACTCTTGGTTTTATAGGAGAAGCGTAGAGATACATGCAAAGTATTTAATAAGTTCTAGGCTTTTGTTTGTGAGGTCTATATCCTGCAGTGTGGTATGTATTAAATATATTTTATAATAGTATGGTGAGGGTACACTCGAACGCCACCTGTCATATCTACCTACTTTTAATAAATCATTAGTCTCGTATTGCGTTGTTTCACTCAAACATCTATTTATACTAAAATATTAGTATACGCTATTTGGCGACAGGAACCCAAAATATTGCGTGCGCTGTCGTGTCATATACGTTTTTCATAAATCATGGCTGAGAGTAAAGTTGATTTTGGAAGCCTGAAGGAGTTTAAGCTGCACACGGAGCGGTGGTCGACGTACATGAGCAGATTGAAGGCGTGGTTTACTATTCATAACATCAAAATAGCGGATCAATCTAAATATCTCGTAGCAATAGTGGGAACGGAAGCCTTGGATCTTATAATAGATTTGTGCCATCCTGAAAATCCGGAGAAAGTAAAAATCGATGAAATTGAAAGAATCGTTGAAGAGCATCTATCGCCGAAACGATCCGTAATCGCCGAACGAATGATATTTAGATCGAGCAAACAAGCCGACGGACAATCGGTAGGTGAATACTTAGTCCAGCTAAAGAACCTAAGTAAAGCATGCAAGTTCTCTAGCACCGAAAGCTTAAAAGAAAACCTACGCGACCAGTTCGTGCACGGACTAATCAGCGATCGTATAAGGCAAAGAATTATGACAGAAAAAGATGAAGAGCTATCACTAAGGCGCGCTACGGAGGTGGCGTTGTCGTTGGAGGCGGCGATGCGAGACGCGGAGCCGGCAGCGGAAGTCGGCCGGACACGCGAAGAGGGCGAGCTCGTGCATGCGCTCAGCAAGGAGCGGCGTGCGCCTGCAGCAGGGAGGCGCTGGCGAGCCCGGGCCCCGCGATCTCACCGAGGAAACGGCGCCAGTGGTGGCGCCAGTGAACTGACACAGCGATGTTATCGGTGCGATGGGCAGCATCGACCAGATAAGTGTTCCTTCGCTAACAGTAAGTGTTATGTTTGTAGCAGAAAAGGTCACATAGCTAAGGTGTGTCGGTATCGTAAACAATCGTCAGTGCACGGTGTAATCGACGAGCGTACGTCGGAATCGTCGTCCGACTCAGACGATAAAAGGTCAGTAACAGTGTACCAGTTGAGCGATGACGATTCAGACAAGCGTTGGACTATTCCCGCCAAAGTGAATGGTGTGGCGATAATGTTTGAAGGTGATACTGGGTCGGCGGTTAGTATAATTTCTAGTAAGATTTATAAAAATAATTTTCAATCAAATATTTTACAATCGTACCAGTCAAATTTAAAAATGTATAGTGGACAGAAGGTGAAACCGAAAGGTAAACTCATTTGCTCCGTAGAAATTAACGGTTTAGTAATACATAATTTAAGTCTTATAGTTATTGATAATGACTTTAGTCCGTCGCTGTTAGGACGAGATTGGATGCGATCTTTTCATATACATTTCCCTCGTTTAAAACAAGTGAATAGTTTAAAGTTACACACACCTTCGAGTTCTAAGGATGCCATCAACACTTTATCGAAGCGTTTTCCTAACGTATTTACATCTGGCATAGGTACGTTTAATAAATGTATGATTAAATTAACGTTAATAGAGGGCGCCGAGGCGGTGTGGCGGCGCGCGCGGCCCGTGCCGCACGCGCTTCGCCCCGCGGTCGATGAAGAGCTGGCGCGGCTACAGCGCGAGGGGATTATTTCGCCCGTTGAGTGGAGTGACTGGGGTACGCCGGTTGTACCCGTCCTTAAAAAGAATGGCCAAGTTCGTCTTTGTGGTGATTTTAAAACAACCATTAATCCGGTAATTATAGACGATAAATATCCGATTCCGAGGATTGAAGACATCTTTGCGGCTCTTCAAGGTGGTAGAATATTTGCAAAAATTGACCTAAGTAATGCTTATTTACAATTTTTGTTAGATGACACTTCAAAGAGGTTATGTACCATCGTTACACATCAGGGTATGTTTTGTTTTAACCGTTTACCGTTTGGAATTAAATGTGCGCCGAATAAATTTCAGCGCATAATGGATAAGTTGTTTAGAATGCCATATGTGACCTGCTATCTGGACGATTTGACCATCTGTGATGTGAATAGAGATAAATTATGGGAAAGGATAGTAAAAGTGTTTAAAATCCTCTCCGACTGCGGCTTGCGCGTTGCACCCGAAAAATGTACTTTCTTTAAAAAATCTATATCGTATTTAGGTTATGTAATAGATGCGAACGGTTTACATACTGATATATCAAAGGTGGACGCAGTGAATAAAACACCAATCCCTACTAATGTCAAAGATCTAAAAGCATTTTTAGGTTTAATTAATTATTATGGTAAATTCTTAAGAAATTTAAGCGATACTTTAAGCCCTCTCTACGACCTATTAAAAAAGGGTAATAAATTTATTTGGAACCAAAAATGTAACAACGCTTTTGAGTGCGTAAAAAAGTCTTTGAATAGTAATTTGGTATTGGCGCATTTCAACCCGCGACTTCCCACTACAGTGACTTGCGATGCGTCACCGCGCGGAGTAGCCGGGGTGTTGTCTCAGCGCGGCGACGACGGCGTCGAGCGTCCGGTGCAACACGCCTCGCGCACCTTGTCTGCCGCGGAACAAAACTATGCACAGATATGTCGAGAGGGTTTGGCTTGTATATTCGCTGTTACTAAGTTTCACGACTATATTTTTGGTCGCGAGTTTACGCTAGTGACAGACTGTAAACCGCTGGCAGCAATCTTTAATGAAAATAAGGGTATTCCATTGATGGCAGCGAGCCGACTCCAGCGGTGGGCTGTCATATTGGGTGCATATAATTATAAAATAAAATGTATAGGCTCTAAAGATAACTGCGTAGCCGATTGTTTGTCGAGATTACCGGTCGAAAATAATGATGAACACACTCGGGTAGACTCATACATAAGTTTTATAGAAAAAGTAAGCCCGTTAAATTTTATACAAATTCGTAAAGGTACAGCACTTGACTGTACATTACAAAAATTAATTACAGCTATCAAAACCAACTGGCAGTATTGCAAGACAGACGAATTAATTAAGTATCATAAAATTAAACAATTTCTTAGTATTGAACAGGGATGTGTGTTATACGGTCATAGGGTTGTCATCCCTAGTAATTTACGCAAATTAATATTAGACCAAATACATGAGACTCATCAAGGAGTTGTAAAGTGTAAAAATTTGGCGCGTAATTATGTGTACTGGCCCGGCATCGACTCTGACATTGAGCGTTTGTGCGGGGCGTGCGACACTTGCGCTCGCGAAAGGCCGTCCCCCCGCGCCGCACCGTTGCACCCATGGGTTTGGCCACCGGAACCGTGGTATCGGCTACACGTTGATTTCTTCTCCATGTTAGGCAATACTTTGTATTACTTTGTAATAATAGATGCACATTCAAAATGGATCGAATCCTTTCGAGTTGCAAACACATCTGCCAAATCGACAATATCTAAATTATTAAATGTATTTGCGCGATTTGGATTACCTCATGAGCTAGTCTCTGACAATGGCCCCCCATTCAACGGCAAAGACTTTAAAGAGTTCTTGACTAATTCAGGTATTTCTCACATCACTACCACACCTTATAAACCTAGCAGTAACGGTGCGGCTGAAAATGCAGTGAAAATTATTAAAACTACATTAAAAAAGGCATTATACCAAAAAAAAGATTTAAATAATGCATTAGAAAGTTTTTTATTTATTTATAGATCGACTCCACACAGCGTTACGTGTAAAACTCCAGCCCAGTTATTATTAGGCAAGCAAGTGCGTACAACATTTGATTTATTGCGACCTAGTGCAAACGAATTAGTTAAACAAAAACAACTAATGCAAATAAAGCACAGGGACGGTCTAGTACGACAATTTAGTCCAGGCGATGAGGTTTATTTTAAACTATTTAAAAATAATAAATTCACTTGGGAAAAGGGAATAGTAGCTCACCGTACAGGACCTTTAACTTACCAAATTAAACATTCGGGTAAATACTTGAAAAAGCATGTGGATCAGTTAGGTAACGGTAACTGTCAATCCGTTGTAGAGGAAACGTTTGATAGATGTCGATATACAAATACGTCCGCCGACAACTACTCTGATCGCGAGCAAAGAGACGTAGTACAAACGAGCAGCACAGATGGTGCGACCGGTTTCGTACCTGGGACTGAGTTGCAGCGAGCGGTACGCCAGAACTCTCCGTTGCCCGTAACGCAAGAGTGTAACAACACAGCTGATAGATCGTATCCAAAGAGAATACGCAAGCCAGTGCAGAGATTCGGATTAGACATAGTATAAGACAGCTTTCTTTCGGTCTCACCTTATATGGTCTTTCTGTAAGGATAATTATATAACTGTTTAATTACTATATTGTTACCCACTGTTAGTTTAATATATTTTTAATTTATAAATGTTACATTTAAAGTTAAGTTAAGTAAAGTTATTTTAGTTAAGTCATGAATTTTTGTACCCGGGGAAAGGAAGAAATAAAATAAGGAATTAACATAACAAATAGTGTAAAAGTATATTTCCGCTTATTAATGTGTTTTTTTTTTAAAAAAAAAAAGAAAAAATGTTAATAAACTTGTTCTGAATTAGAGAGGGAAGAATGGTATGTATTAAATATATTTTATAATAGTATGGTGAGGGTACACTCGAACGCCACCTGTCATATCTACCTACTTTTAATAAATCATTAGTCTCGTATTGCGTTGTTTCACTCAAACATCTATTTATACTAAAATATTAGTATACGCTACAGTGGAGTAAGCATTTGTCAAAAAAAAATCAAACTAGCCCGTACAAGACCGTGCTATCGTCAGACCAGCTCCAGCGACCAGTAACATATTAATGAATTGTCACCGAAGCTACATTGGTACGCCAAATTTTATCGGAAAGTATGTTAAAATTTACTTACAAGATTTGAGTCGAAAAGAAATACCAAGTCAACATAAATAAGAGCTTGTAAAAATTTCAACATTTCCACTACATGTTGCAGTATGTTGGCTGACTGTTGGAATTTATCCGAATTCGCAAACTGTTGCAAAAATGCCACAAACTGGTAATTTGAAGCAGCATTAATTGTACGATGCTACCGACTCTGAGGTCACCAACAAGTATGCCAAGCATAATGAATATGGACAAAACTTCCTCGAAATTCAAGACATTTTTTTCTGGCGCTTACGAGGAAAGGCAAATGTCCAGCAGTGGACTTCAGAAGGCTGGTGAAGAAGAAAGGGAACATTTTTTAATTATGAGGTATTTTCACTTATGTTACAATTGGTACGATTCCTGTGTAGGTACACCAAAGTCACTGCAAACGTTACTATTTTTTTCAGCCTGAAGGTCAATGAGAGCCAGTGTAATTGCTGGGCACATGATAGTTAAGAATAATTCTTGACAACAGTTTAAGAAAAATGGTCGTCAAAAATGGTAAAGTATATAAGATACAGTAACAAAAAGACACGAGGGGAATAACAACACACCAAAAAAACTTTAATATATATTTTTGTAGAAATGTTAGCTCCGGCTGGGATACGAACACAAGATCCGCGGCAAAGAAGTCAGATATTAGACATTAGATCAGCCGGTATTCGAACTTAACGTCGTCTGATTATTCATGCATCGTACAAAATAAGTATTTATAACTATAAATGTAGTACTTTTGTACTGCTGGAGAGAGCACTGGAGAGCACTGGTTCTGGTTTTAACTTTCCCTCTGCCGACTTTAACGACACCCACGGTATGAAATGGGATGGCGATGGGCGGAACGGTATTTATAACTATAATACCTGTGAACTATAGAGGGCATTTAAAAATTCAAACAGAACAAAAACTTCTTTCATTTTTGGCTCTGGAATTTATGGCTGTCGTTAAAAGTAGCTTAAACTACTTCTGGTTTCGAAATTTGCGGAGAGAACTTTGCTCCGATTTTAACAAACTGTTTTACTCATATATAGGTTGTTTAACGTTACGTTGACTATTTTTTTTTTGTATCACAAAAACTGTCCTGTTTTCGTGGCGAAGTGGTGGCAAATTACATTCTTCTGTTCACATGGCTCAGGGTTTGTGCGAATATTGAATGGATCTGAAGTCTGTGAATGCTGGTGTCCCACAAGGCTGTGTGCTATCACCAACCCTGTTTCTTCTGCATATCAATGATATGTTGCAAATTAGTAACATTCATTGCTATGCAGATGACAGCACTGGTGATGCCGTATACACCGGCCGTGCTAATATTTCTCGGGAACACATTGACGAGTACCGGAACAAACTTGTGTCGGAAGTCGAGTTTTTGTTAGACAAAATCTCGAATTGGGGCCGACTAAATCTAGTCCAGTTCAACCCCAAGAAGACACAGGTTTGTGCGTTTACCGCTAAAAAGAAACCCTTCGTCGTATCACCTAATTTTGAGAGCACTCCCCTCGTTGCCGCAGCCAGTATCGGTATTCTTGGCGTCGACATATCGAGTGACGTTCAGTTTCGCGGTCACCTGGAAGGGAAGGCCAAATTGGCTTCCAAAAAGCTTGGCGTCCTCAGTAGAGCGCGACAATACTTCATGCCGACCCAACGCTTGCAACTTTATAAGGCGCAGGTTCGGCCGCACATGGAGTACTGTTCTCATCTCTGGGCGGGGGGCGCCCCAGTGTCAGCTACTTCCATTTGACCGCATTCAACGGAGAGCGGCTCGAATCGTCGACGACCATGTTCTATCAGATCGGCTTGATCCACTGGCTTTGCGAAGAGATGTTGCATCCCTTTGCATTTTTTATAAGATCTACCATGGGGAGTGTTCCGAAGAATTGTTCGGATTAATTCCAGCCGCTGATTTTCACCATCGCACATTGCGGCATAGCGCGAAATGTCATCGTCACCACCTTGATGGTTGGCATTCCAGCACAGTGCGTTTTTCGCGCAATTTTCTGCCCCGCACAAGCACCATATGGAATCTGCTGCCGCCAGCGGTTTTTCCGGACCGATACGACTTAGGGACCTTCAAGAAAAGAGCCTATTCCTTCCTCAAAGGCCGGCAACGCATCTGCTATTCCTCTGGTGTTGTAGATGTTCATGGGCGGCGGTGATCACTTACCATCAGGTGAGCCGCTTGCTCGTTTGCCTCCTCTAACATAAAAAAAAAAAAAAAAAAAAAAAAAAAAAAAAAAAAAAAAAAAAAAAAAATCATGTCGCTGAAGTTATAATAATTCATGCGAATAAAGACAGAAATAAAATAAAAAAGAAGTCAACGAAGTAAAGCCATGGCTCGGCGGTGAAACTTACTAGACATATTCCTGCATAGGAATCCTAGCACCAGTAAACAAAACTAAGAGAATAGCCTGTAAAATTCTCTTCCGACGAAGCTGTAAAAACAGCTGAGCTAACAGGATATTAAAAAAATCCTTATTTATAACATTCGAGCGCAAGTATGAACAACGCGTAGTAGAATGAGGCATATCTCTGTTATGTTTTTAAGCATAAAACTATATGGCTACAACGCAACTAGAGACAGAATTCCTGAGCAGTAACTCATCTAGGTATATTCCACCGCAGTGCCAGTGTGCAAGCATTCATGGGACTCGGTCTGAAGGGCACTGAGAGCTAGTGTAATCACTGGGAATATGCGATTTAAGAGCTGATGTCTCAGAGGGCCGGGCGCAGTGTGATGCCTCAAAGAAATGTTCTGGGTGACACAGTCTCTGTTATGGGCGAACTTTGCGCTTACCATCCTTTTGCTCGTCGTGTCTCTTTCTCTTATAAATACATATAAATGCAATAAATAGATCATCTGTTCATCTTACTACTTCTAAAATACTTTGTAAGTTTATTTATTTATTTATAATCTTCATTGATTTCCTTACATATTACAAAGGATACAAAGGACGGACCTAATGCCTTAAGGCATTTTCTCCCAGTCAACTTAGCGTGGCGATAACGGCGGAGAGGCCAGAACAGTGGTAATTGATGCATAGTTTTAAATTGAACAGTCAAGCGATGTTCAATTTAAAATTTTATACAGTATGTTCAAAATTACTTTGACTACTGGACATGTAAAAGAGTAATAACTATATTAAAAAAAGACAACTTAGTGGTAATTGCTTGAAAATAAAACGCTTAATCAAAATAAACAAAAAAAAATATTCTCCTTAAATACTCTTGTAATCAAAATATTATTCCTAACCACTGAGCGACGGATTCTCATCGAGGAATGCTTAATAGCAATAAATTGTTTGAAATGTATTGACCACCGGATTACAGTTTGACTACCGGTTTACTTGAAGCGCGGTTCAATTTCAAAAAGCGAATTACAGCTTAGTAGTTCCGATTAATAGTTGTAGTAAAGTTAACAGGATATTCTTGATGTCTTTCATATGGTAAGTGACCGGAGTCTTTATTACTGGCTGCGAGATCATATTAACCGAGAATGTATGTCTAATAGCAATGGGCTGACTTTTCATAGAAGAAAGTGACATGACTGGCTCGCTCACCTCATGGTAAATCGTTCACCTGATGGTAAGTGGTACGTCTACGGTTAAAAAAATGCTTTGTCACCTGGAACATTTCTATATGGCACCACTAAACGCACGTCACCATGAATCTTTAGCCTCAGTATGCCCAAACATTACACTAGCTTCGGTACCCAAACTGAAACACAGACATGTTTGAATACTACTGCTTCGTCATCATCATCATCATTTCAGCCTATCACTAATCCACTGCTGAACATGGGCCTCCCCCATAGATTGCAACAATAGTTTGTAGGTCTTATTTCGGGCACTTTATTTATTCAGATGTTCCAGGAAGATGCTGCTGCCCATCTCCTGGGTTTTATTTTCCCTCTGTCGACTTTTACGAATCCCAAGGGATTTGATGGGGTTGTAGATTTAAATAATAAAAGAAAGTTAACCCAATAAATAGAAGCATGTAGTCCTCACATTTTTTTCTAGCAAACTCACCGGCATTTTGAACTTATTTGCTTTCTTTCGTATCTTACACATATTTTTTTTTTAACTAGACCTATGTATATTTCTCTACGAACTTTGAATTCACGTTAACTAGACCTCTACGAATTTCACTTTCCCAAATATTTCACACGATCATTTAAATAAATGCTGTAAAATATTATTTAAACATTCAATGAAAGCCTTCCACTCCATCTCATCCAATGGATCTCGTAAAAGACGAGTAAGGAATTAAACTGCACTGTGCACCCAACAGCGCATGGTGGCGATGGTCTCACCACCTATCACACCAAGTGCATTATATTGTTTTGGTGAAACGTGGATTGTGGCCGTCATCTGTTTTTTTGCAGTGAGTGCCCAGTCTCTGACTACCCCTTATGGGATACAGTCGTGATCTTATGTATGTATGTATGAAAGCCTAAAATAGTTGAGGCTAAATAATTCTGAAGTTATTAAAACGTCGTTCGAAATTACGTATAACAAGAACAGTTTATAATGCTTATAAAATATTAGTCGACCAACTCGAGGTTTAAAAGCATTTAGTACACTTAGCGCTTATACAAAGTTACGCAGTAAGTAAATAATTCTGTTCGGATTTTATAATGCAAAAATGTCGTGAAATAATGTCAAAGAAACATACAAACTGGACACCAGGACTCGCCGCTAGGCAGCCAAATACCTGTACCAAAACCTCGTTTCTTAGACAGATGCTTAGGTGGGAGCAAAAATTTCAGGTGCTTAATACCAGGGGTGTTAAATGACGACCGCGTAGCCTAGTAGTTAGGTTACTGACTTTAACGCCGCGGGTCCAGGGTTTGAATCCCAGTAGGAGCCAACATTTCTGCAAAAACACAATTCGTTGGTTTTCGGGTCTGGTTGTGATGTGCATGTGAAATCTATGTCTGTCTGACGGTACAGGAATAATCCTAATGTGAGACTTCGCTTTTTTTTCAAATGAAATGACAATACTCTCCGTGGATCTATCGGGAACGCTTCAATAGGTTTATTGTCGTATCGTTATATCAGAATTCATGTAATAGTTTGATTTCCAACGTTCATACAAAGTACAAACCGAGGTAAATGCAAATAAAAAAAATGATAACTGGTATACAAGAAGTACAAAAACCAGAAATATATCAAATAAAAAAATAAAGTTTAACAAGTACGTCTATTCATTCACTGTTATTAATTTTCGATGTTGCAAAAAAAACATATTTATTACAACCAATATGGCAATCCCAGTTATCGCCTAAAGACTGGCTCGTTGTCGACCAGTAATTGGGTCTCATTCTCGTAGCTCATACGAAATGCGCCTATGTCGAGCCGATCCATAATTTGTTTCATGCATTGTTTGATGTTTAATTTGTTTTATATATTTAACTAAAACGAAGGTTTGTCTATTTCAAAATAATCATTTGTTCTTAACACGACAATATTTTCTCTGCGTGATAAAATCCGTAACGAACGATGATATCCGTAGCAGAACTAAAGTAACCGACATAGCCCTAAGGATTAGCAAGCGGAAATGGGCCGGCCATATAGCTCGTAGAACCGAAGAAAAGAAGATATATATCGTACTGTTGAGCACAGCCGTCCCCACCTTTCCGAGAGGGTTTCGGAGCCGGGAAGAATCCACACGCTGCTCCAATGCGGGTCGGAGGACTTCACATGTCCTCGACTTTGTTTTTTTTTTCATAATGTGACGAGACGAGCATAACGTTCACCCGATGGTAAGTGCAACGTCTGCCCATAACAGATGCCGTGTTACTCAGAATATTTCTGTGTAGCACCACACTGTGCCCGTCACCTTAGGTCCTAGCGCTCAGTGCCCTTCAGACCGAAACATGCAGGTTTTCTCACATGTTTTCCTTCATCGCTGACCACGGAGTAAATAAACCCTCAACACTGCAGAATCGTATTAGTATATTGAACAGAATAGAAATTGGTGGCGGCTCATTAAAGGAATACTACCACTCCATCTCATCCAATGGATCTCGTAAAAGGCGAGTAAGGAATTAAACTGCACTGTGCACCCAACAGCGCATGGTGGCGATGGGCTCACCACCTATCACACCAAGTGCATTATATTGTTTTGGTGGAACGTGGATTGTGGCAGTCATCTGTTTTTGCAGTGAGTGCCCAGTCTCTGACTACCCCATTATGGGATACAGTCGTGATCTTATGTATGTATGTATAGAAATTAGAGGTGCCGGTGCTAGAGACTCAGGTCACTTCGCGTTCTATGGCTACCACGGCTATTTTAAATATGGTAATTTTATTGGTACGTGGAGATGGGCGCTTTCCTGTCTTGCCCTATGTTGAATTGTAAATTCGATCCCACTAAGCAACATCAATCCTGCCCGAAGATTCATTCAGAATCTCTTAAAGCAAAAGCGCCTTTAAGAACATTTTAACATCCCATAGACTCAATAAGGTATGTGTCAAATTAAAGGATTAGGTCTACAATTCAAGTGTGAATACAAAACAGCTTTCAATTGCAATCCATATACAAGCTGTGATAAGTTGCTGGTGCTTGTAGTTCTGTGGGAAATGTTTTTGCATTGTTAATCGTATTCTCCATTAAATCTTCGATCTTAACATCAAAGTAATAGAGAAGATATTAATATTTAAACCTGGATATTTTTCACAACTTTGCCACACTACGATTTCTCCGGTATCGTAAGTGTATTTAACGGACATACATTTTAAACGCACAACGCAACCTGACCTGAAAACGAACACTTTGTATATTAGCGCAAAAAAAATATATTTTTTTTGGAAGACTGTAACGAGGCGTGACGAGACGTAAAGATACACAGAAACCCGAGACACAGCTCCATACTAAAATCACTACGAAAAGCAGTTTAAATTCTCCGAACTCCGAACTTCGAACTCCTAGCCGATTTCGACCACGGCGACAACTTCCGACTACTGTCGAGAGCCATCAACTGCGCAGGAGATATTATAGTGCCACAAGTCTACGCGCATACACAGAGGCACTCACTCGTCCCAATCTACACGCGCCCGATGTATATAAGGTGAGATAAGATCGGAGGTAGGCTAGGATGCAGTGTCAGAAACACGGGGGACAAACACAACACAACAAGACCTGAAAACCAACAATTTATGTTTTAGCACAAATGTTGGCTCCGGCTGGGATTCGAACCCAGGACCCGCGGCTTAGTAGTCAGGTACTCTGACCACTAGGCCACGCGGTCGTCAACGTTACATAATGAATTATTTAAACAATGAAGCAATTCAGCCTAACTTAATAGTAAAATCCCTATCTATATTTGACTATAATGAACTACTTTCAGTGACAAGCTTAGGCAACTTGGGAGTACAATCCCCTGAATAATTAAATTCCCATCCGGCGAGAATGGAAGGAACTTATACGTTCTATCGAATAGGAAATGGAAAATTGCGAACAAACGTTATTATGGCAAAGGCGATAAAAGAGGAAATTTATCGAGATATTTGTATTTCATTTATATTCACTGAGGAAATAGCTATTTTAAGCGAGGAAATGAAAACGTGATGATGAAAAATGACATAAATTTGATTGACTGCTTAGGTTTTAAAAAATAACACTATTGCTAAGTGCCGTGCCGTGTGGTGGCGGCTTAAGAGAATCTACAACCCCATCTTATCCCATGGGTGTCGTAAAAGTCGACCGAGGGAAATCGAAAACCAGGAAGGTGGGCATCAGCATCTCCCTGGAACGTCTGAATATATAAACTGCGGTTGCTAACCCGCCTGCCAACATGAGAGCTACAAACTTTTGTGGCGATATGTTGGGGAGGCCAATGTTTAGCAGTGGACTAGTGATAGTCTGATGACGACTGATGATGTTCTAGCCGATTTCGACCACGGCGACAACTTCCGTATATCCTGTCGAGAGCCATCAACTGCGCAGGAGATATTATAGTGACACAATTGTACGCGCAAACACAGAGGCACTCACTCGTCCCAACCTACCCGCGCCCGATGTAACGCTGATGCGATAAGATCGGAGGTAGGCTAGGATGCAGTGTCAGAAACACGGGGACAAACACAACACAACCAGACCCGAAAACCAACAATTTGTGTTTTAGCACAAATGTTGGCTCCGGCTGGGATTCGAACCCAGGGACCCGCAGCGTAGAAGTCAGGCACTCTGACGACTAGGCCACGCGGCCGACTACGACGGATGACGACTACCCTAAGTAGGAAAGACAAAGCTGTGTTAAGAATACAGTAAATCATCTAACAAAACCCATTTGAAGGGAATGAAGCAAAGTCAGGTGTTTCTCATCGTGACATTAATTAATGTAAAGTAAAACGGGGCGAAGAGTAGAAGGCTTTCACGAGTATTGCCATGTATGAATAGGAAGCTAAGCTCGCAAACTTGTGCACCTATGTGCGTGTTTACTTAGGAGTTCAAGTCACTGTGATATTATAATGAAACTAATGTTTTTATATGGAAGAGATAGAAAACGAGTAAGCACCTTAACTGACGGTTAGCGATCACTGAAAACCAGCGCTTGAGTTCTAACTGGGGCATTAAGCTAAGTGAGACCTTGACTTGGTGGCCTCGACACGCTTGAGAGTGGTAGCGGCCTAAGAGAATCTATCACCCCATCCCTTCCCGTGGGTGTCGTAAAAGTTGACAGAGGGAAGTTAAAACCCGGAGATGGGCAGCAGCATCTTCTTCAAACATCTGTAAAAATAAAGTGCGGTTGCCAACCCGCCTGCCAAGCGTGGCAACTATTACTATAAGCTACAAACTTTAGTGGCTATCTATTGGGGAGGCCTATGCTCAGCAGTGGACTTGTGATAGGCTGTTATGTTTTCTTTCTTTCTTCATTTCTTGATCAACGCCACTAATCACAACAAAAACACTCGCATTACCAGAGTAATTGCGGGGGCGTTGCCGGCCTTTAAGAAAGGAATAGGCTCTTTTCTTGAAGGTAAGTTTCTGTTCGGAAAAACCGCTGAAGGCAGCAGATTCCACAATATGGTCGTGTAAATGAACACCCGCACTGCCAGATTAATTGCGAGAGCGTTGTAGGCCTTTAAGAAAGGAATAGGTCCTTTCTCTTTTCTTGAAGGTTCCTAAGTTTCTGTTCGGAAAAACCGCTGACAGCAGCAGATTCCACAATATGGTCGTGTAAGGCTGGAAACTTATCCCAGAGTTACTATCCATGGAAAAGTAAACTTAACAACCTATATGTTTATATTCGTCGAAACGGTTGATGCAGGGGCTACGAAATTGGCAGTCGCAGATGCGATTCCCGCACGCGAAAATTATTTGTATAATATATTTTTACTGGTGGTAGGATTCCTATGCAGGAATCCATCTAGGTAGGTACCACCCCAAGGCCAGTTATTCTGCCGTGAAGCAGTCGTGTGCAAACATTACTGTGTTTCGGTTTGAAGGGCACTGTGAGCTAGCGTAATCACTGGGCATATGAGACTTAAGAACTGATGTCTCAGGGTGACGGGCGAAGTGTGGTGTCACACAGTAATTTTCTGGGTGACACAGCATTTGTTATGGGCAGACGTTGCACTTACCATCGGGAGAACGTTTTGCTCGTTCCGTCACCTTTATGAAATAAAAAAAATTATAAAAAAAAATGTAATAGTTGTTTTAGGGTCTGGAAGTTTGTGAGTGTACTATTTATGTTTGTAAATTACGTCCACGTTACAGGAGAAATCCTAGTGTGGGGCTACGTTATTAAAATAAAATGATGAACTTTTACTGGTGGTAGGACACCTTGTGCAGGTTTTCCTGGTGCAGGAATCCGTCTAGGTAGGTAACATGCCAGGGCCGGCTATTCTGCCGTCAAGCAGTAGTGTGCGAACATTGCTGTGTTTCGTTTTGAAGGGCACTAAGAGCTAGTGTAATCACTGGGCATACGAAACTAAGAAACTCATATCTCAGAGTGACGGGTGCAGTGTGGTGTCATACAGAATTGTTTTGGGTACTGAATAAAAAAAAATATTTTGTTTGAGAGGGTTGGCAGACTCCACAAGTTGTGTAAATATTTAATTTATTTTTATGGCACCCAGGCTTTCTCTTGGTATTTTCATTTAACGACACGCGCAAGTTCAATTAGCACATTTTTATTGCAGTTAACAATTTTATTAGTACCGGTACCGATAATTGAATCCAGGCTACTTGCGTACTATAAAAATTGAAGCGAGCGGCCAACCCTCAGTAAAATCCGGTCAGACAATCAAGCACTTTTTTATTTATTTACAAATGTTATCGCTTACTTGAAACTGAATTCAAGTGAGCCGTGGTAACTTAGGGGCCGGCGCTCGCCTTTAATGTCATAGTAATCGAATGGCCTGAGTTCGGTCTCAGTGCCGTGCACCTTAAAATTGATTTTGACATTTTAGTGCTGATTCACCACGTGCTTAACTGAGAAGGAAAACATTGTGAGGAAACATGCATGCCTGACGAATAAAGAAGGCTGGTGAACATCATAATAAATAAACTGCGGTTGCCAACCCGCCTGCCAAGCGTGGCAACTATGGCAAAATCCCCCCAAAATCAGAGCTACAAACTTTTGTTGCACTCTATGGGGGAGGCCTATGTTCAGCAGTGTTCAGCTATGTTCAGTGAAGTTTGAGTGAAACTTCTTTCGTATATACTATGGGGAGTGTTCGGAATCATACCAGCCGCTGAGTTTCATCATCGTACGTCGCGGCACAGCACCAAATTCCATCCACATCATCTTGATGGTTGGCATTTCACCACTGTGCGCTTTTCGCGGAATTTTCTGTCACTCGCCACCACTCTGTGGAGCTTGCTGCCGCCAGCGATTTTTCCGGACCGAAACGACTTAGGGACTTCAAGAAAAGAGCTTATTCTTTTCTCAAAGGCCGGCAACGCAACCCGCGATTCCCCTGGTGTAGCGAATGTTCATGGGCGGCGGAGATGACTTAACATCAGGTAAGCCGCTTGCTCGTTTGCCCCTCTTCTAAAAAGAAAAATTGCACAAAACGACAGTGCGTGGCAGAAAATTCCTGTGAGCATGCATATCATGTAGTCATAATTCGTATTGTTTTTTATATTATTTATTCTTTGTTTACTATTATTAAGTCGAATAAGAAGGTGATTAGATTAAGATGCTATTTCTATTTTAGTTTTTTTTTATCTACAGCAGCGAATATATGTTTTTTATTTCTTCTTCTTCTAAGAGTTTCCTCCGAACCTTAGCGTACGTAATTTCTTTGCGGCGCCACACTGCGCTGTGCACCGCAATACATCTTAAATGCCCTGTAGTTACACTAGATCCAATCTTCTTCGAAGGAAACACAGTTTTTTTTATTGGATAAAGTGTTGAGCCTACCTGATGACAAGACCAACGTCTGTGCACAACAAATGCTGTGTCATCAACATTAGTGTGTGGCACCACATTGCCATTAATACCCCGAGATATCAGTTCCTAAAACTCTTATGCTCAGTGATTACACTAGCTCTCAGTGCCCTTAAGACCGAAACACAGTAATGTTTGCACACTACCACTAGACGGATTCCTGCATAGGAATCTTAAAATAAGTAAAAACAAGGTTACCACGTAAAGATAATTTCAGAACATATAAGCCAATCGGAACTGCTATTAAGTACAAAATTAACTGCGGACTTTTTACTGGTGGTAGGATTCCTAAGAAGAAATCCGTCTAGGTATGTACCACCTCAGTGCCAGTTATTCTGCCGTGAAACAGTAGTGTGCAAACACAGTGTAGTGTTTCGGTTTGAAAGGGTACTGTGAGCTGTCGTAATCACTGGGCATATGAGACTTAAGAATCTAATGTGTCAGGTTGATGGGCACAATGTGGTGTCACACAGATATTTTCTCGGTGACACAGCATTTCTTATGGGCAGATGTTGCACTTACCATCAGGTGAAGGTTTCACTCGTTTCATCGCTTTATGCAATAAAAAAAGTACAAAATTAACTGCGGAGCGACTTTCAAATATAATATTATCGTTGTTGGTCGATTGTTAGTTATGAATTACAGGACTAACACGTGATCCTCTACTGCCGGTCTTATAAATAAGCTCTAAGTCTCACAGAATGACATAAAAAGAGCTACGCTCAATGTTCTGTGTCATAGAACAAGAAAAAGAGAACGACGTCAACCTAGGTCGGTCGACATAAAGAGTCGCTTAATGTGCCAATGCGGGCCATATCAGTAAAAGCAAGTAAATTAAAGTAGTGATAGGTCGGCCACATATCTCGTAGAACCAATTGCGACTGAGGGAAAAAAGATTTTTAAATGTTAATCTTATCTATATACTTATAAGTGAAGATAATGCTTTCTACCTCTTTTTAAGCATATTGCGCCATCGGAGGAGTGGCGCATTAGGCATAGTTAAAGTTTATATAGAAATGGAGTGCAGAAAACTAAAATGTATATGTAACATATGTTACAAATACGTTAAATTCTTTAAAAAGGTAATGTATTACAGTTGAATTTCGAAGATTGGTCGACCAGCCATTAGTGTGGAACACGAATGTTTAGTTTCGGATTAACCATAGATTTCATTTTTCCATTTTCTCACTCTCACTCTATTCCGTCATAAGTCCCGACATAGGTCTACCCCATAGATTGGGGGATTTTTCCATAGTTGCCACGCTTGGCGGGTTGGCGACCGCGGTTTTTTTTTAGCGGTTCCAGAAAGATGCTGCTGCCCATCTCTTTGTTTTAATTTTTATTACGGTAGTTATCACCATGGCAGAAAATCATCATCATCAGTTTGAAGTCAATAAAATTAGTTGAAATTAAAAAAAATTCGTAAGCAACACTACAAAATCACGGCTCTTCATGCCCCACTCATATTTTGAGATGATTAAAAATTATAATTGACTAATACTGGCAAATTTATTACTTCAATTAAAAAAGTATTTATCATTCAAAAGCTCAATGAGGAGTCACGGATTTAATCAATTATTGGAATGAAACTGCACCTTACGGGCGCATTTGAATACAGAGCTAGCAATTAAGAGAATGTCGGTCAATAAAAGCGAAAGCGATGGCTGGTTACTATTGAAAATCTGATTTTATCCGACACTGCCCTTTGAAGAGCAGTTATTTTTTATGCTCACCTTATTCGACGTTCCATTATTTAAATTAATACAGTAATGAGGTTTTAAAAGTAAGTAGTATAATATCTCAATGGTATTGAAAAAAAAAAAACATTTTCTGTAGCCAGTAACATTTTACGTAAAAACGGCTAATTTAATATTTAAACTTCTAAAAGGTAAAGTAACAGCCCGTAAATGTCCCACGGCAGAGCACAGAACTCCCCAAACTTTTAAGAAGGAGTGAGCTAGGAAGAATCCGCCACGCTCCACGAATTCCCCAATTTCACAATTCTCTACAAGTCCCCGAAATATTTCAATTCCTTAGATATGCAGGCTTTCTTAATATATTTTCCTTCGCCTAGGGTTACCAACTTTATAATAAAGTATTGTACGTTATTTCGGGTTATTTTCCTCTATGCGAGGTATACCTATGACAACATTATAGTAAATGAAAAAACTTTATTTCACATAAGTTGACACTTAATGGCAGGAAGAAAGAAACAATGGACTCTCTGAATTTAATAAGAAACAAATTATTTATTAATCTAAACTTAAATGTAGATTTCGAAGATGACAAATATTTGATGAAGATTGCTAAAAGAATTTAAAAAATATTATTTAAAGACAATAATTAACTAAATAAGCAATGCTTTTTTTTTCATACGATGTACTTTCATATACTATATCGTTTAATATCAGGGAGGAAACTGGTGCTACCTCTTTACTGGTGGTGGGATACCTATGCAGTAATCCGTCTAAGTAGGTATAACTACAGGGCCACTTATTCTGCCGTGAAGCACACTAAGTCAAACTTTACTGTGTTAGACTTAAGGTATTAGACTTAGGAACTGATGTCTCAGTGTGCACTGGGCCCGACATCCTGAAACTTTCTGGGTGGACAGAAATCTGGATGACAGCATTTATTATGGGCAGACGTTACCACCAGTTGAACGTTTTTCTCGTATCGTCACTTTCTCAATAAAGCGTCACTGGGTTGCGTGCATTTGAAGCTTAAAATAACTTACAGGTAAGTCTCAGTGTTTAGCTATTATAATATCAGTGATAAATAAATAATTACCGCGTGATGGCTGCTTAAGAGAATCTACCACCCCGTCTCATCCCGTGGGTGTCGTAAAAGTCGACAGAGGGAAAATGAAAACCAGAAGATGGGTAGCAACATCTTCCTGGAACATCTAAATAAATAAAATGCGATTTTCAACCCGATTGTTAAGCGTGGCAATTATGGCAAATCCCCAATAAATGAGAGCCACAAACTTTTGTGGCAATCTATGAAGAAGGACCTATGTTTAGCGATGACTAATGAGAGGCTACAAAAATAATACAAATCCATTCCTCCTGTAACAAAATCGAGCTGTAGTCGAAAAAGGGAATAGCTCCCTTTTGTTACGCGTAATGAATATAATATAATAATATCGAAAAGATCCGTGACTTGAATTTATATCAATACTAGCTGATGCCCGCGACTTCGTCCCCGTGAAAATAGTTTTTTTTTCAAATATCCCGTGGAAACTATTTGATTTTCCTGGATAAAACGTATCCTATGTTCGTTTTCAGCATACAAGCTATCTCTATGTCGAATTTCTTCAAGATCGGTTTAGCGGTTGAGCCGTGAAAAGGTAACAAATAGACAGAGGTACAGGGAGAGTTACTTTCGCATTTATAATATTAGTATGGATTATATCCAGACGATAATAACCTCCGGGAATGAGGTGATCGCTACAAGGCTGTTCTGTAAATACTAATAACTAATGTACCATTTATTTTATAACATAATTTCAATTACAAAAGTGAACATTTGACTAATAAAGAATACCTGCGGTATTTCTTTCGCCTGTTTCTTCTCCGCACGGAGGAACCTCATTAAGAAACGGCAGTAGATTGAGAAAATTTTGCATTTGAAAAATGAAATTTGTATTTCTTACGCCAGAGAATAAATATAATTTCGTTTCCTCATAACGTTTCTAAACAAATACCGTTCAAATCGTAAAATTATTTAGATTCTGCCAATCATAATACATTTTATTGATATTCTATAAGCAATTATGACTTAGATTATTAACTTGAATTATAACGATCGTGTAAATATTGGAATAATTATTTTAATTGTGTTGTTTTGCAGTTTACAGTTGGCTCAGTTGTGGTAGTGGCTAAGTGATGAGCGTCCTATAGGCCGCTGGTTCGATTCCCGAGACAATACAGGAGAAATTTTCAAATCAAAATATAAGAAAACCTTTAACTATATATTTGGTTTAAGGCAACTATGGTAAAATTCCCCCTAAAATGAGAGCTACAAACATTACACAACCTAACAACAACAACCTTAACACCTGTAATTATGCTCTGTATAGTTTATTTTTCTTATTAACACGGGAGCGAAGCCGCGGGTAATAGCTAGAACTGTTATACGCTAGTCAATAGTGAGACGTAGCATGCAATCCCATCAATGTATGGGAGAGGCCTATGCTCAGCAGTGAACATGTGACGGGCTGAAGTGAGTGAGTTCGTTTTATATCTTCTTCTCTATAAGACTCTTAACAGGCTCTTCCAAGAAGGGTTGATTTGCTCTAATCTGGTCTAGGTCTGATATTTTTCGTGGTAGGTAGTTACTATGCGTCTGTCGGAAGCCATGACGGGCATATCCCTCTGTCGAGTTTTTGAACACCCACGAGATGAAATGGGGGGCAAATGTTCATACTCCGCCACCACACGGTATTTTGTAGATATCTTCAAAGCCTACTTCATTGTAATATATTATAAATGTGAAAGTTTGTATGTTTGTTTATCATTCAATCACGTCCAAACGACTGAAGGGAATTTAATGAAATTTGGCAAACAGTTTAATTTTTTTTTTATTACAACAAAAATCCGTAATTTATAAATACATACATACATACCTAAGATCACGACTGTATCCCATAAGGGGTAGTCAGAGACTGGGCACTCACTGCAAAAGCAGATGACTGCCACAATCCACGTTTCACCAAAACAATATAATGCACTTGGTGTGATAGGTGGTGAGCCCATCGCCACCATGCGCTCTTGGGTGCACAGTGCAGTTTTATTCCTTACTCGCCTTTTACGAGGATCCATCCATTGGATGAGATGGAGTGATAGTATTCTTTTAACGAGCCGCCACCACACGGCACATTTATAAATAACATAACTAACTCAAATAAATTACAGCCTGAATGTAATATTACACAATATTTGAGTTCCTTTCCATTTCATTACAGCATACTTTCTTCGTTTCCTTTCTAATCTCCTCTCACTCGTTTTATTTATTCTACATTCCATTTTTAATACGTGTTAATAGGTCATAGAATAAAATGATCAAGCTAGTTAATGTACTGCAGTACAATTTAAATCTATGAGAACTAACTAACACTGATAGCTTATGTTGAGAAAAAGTATAAATTTTGTTCCCATAAATATAGGAATTACACAGTTTTCACTATGAAATACACTATGTAGCTTATTAATCATCATCATCATTTCAGCGTATCACTAGTCCACACAGTGAACATAAGCCTCCCCCATTGATTAACACAAAAGTTTGTAGCTCCTATTTTGGGGGGATTTTGCCATAGTTGCCACGCTTGGCAGGCGGGTTGGCAACCGCAGTTTATTTATTCAAATGTTCAAGTAAGATGCTGCTGCCCATCTTCTGCTTTTAATTTTCCCTCTGTCGACTTTTACGACTCCCACGGGATGAGATGGGGTGGTAGATTCTCTTAAGCGGCTACCACAAGGCTTATAATATAGCTTATTAAAATATCTTAAATCAAGTCTGAACTGAACAACAGACAAAATATTAAAGTAGAAAAATGACGAAGCGTTATGTAACTACTTTTTAGTATTATTCTTCACCCAATCTTAGCGTAAATTATGTTCATGTCATAGTGATCGCAGATAAATGTCGAAATTTTAAGCAGTTACAGAGAAAACGATATCCATTGTTCAAAGGCTACAAGATAATTCCACAAAGACACCCAAAAATGTTACGAAACCTAAATAAGTCTCGTTTTGTAACAAAGAAAACGAAACTCAGACAAAAGATGTAAGACAATCTCGCAACTTGTTAAGGTCGAAGCAAAATGCTTTATGCCCTAAAAAATCTCAGAGTAATTTTTGGATTGTGAAAATGGATGTGAAGGATTGAGGCGATGCTGTTACCATAACGATAATAAGTACACCGAGAACAATAGAAATGACGTAATTTATATAATGCTTTTCATTTTTGTTCCTTTTTGTTACACCGCCTTGCGTGACGATTTTTAACCAAGGCGACAAGTTCCGAATACGAATTCAAATACCGTCTAGGTAGGTACCACCGCAGTGCCAGCTATTCGTGATAGCACATGTTATTGATATTCCCCTGGCCGATTTCGACCACAGCGACAACTTTCGAATATTGTCGAGAGCTATCAACTGCGATGGAAATATTATAATGCCACAAGTGTACGCGCAAACACAGAGGCACTCCCTCGTCCCAACCTACCCGCGCCCGATATAACGCTGATGCGATAAGATCGGAGGTAGGCTTGGATGCAGTGTCAGAAACACGGGGAGGACAATCACAACACAACCAGACCCGAAAACGACCAATTTGTGTTTTAGCAAAAATTTTGGCTCCAACTGGGTTTTGAACACAGGGACCGGCGGCTTAGAAGTCAGGTACTCTGACCACTATGCCACGCGGTAATTACTGGGCATATGAAGCTTAAGAAACGATGCCACAGGATGACGAGCGCAGTGTCTTGCCACGAAAAATTGTAATTAACAATTTTAGTGGTGCCGGGGAACGAACCCACGTCACTCAGATAACTCTGCGCTATCACAGCTAAAAGAAAAGATTTGCAGTTTGCTTGCCTAAATATAACTGCGCCATAAATTAGCCGTAAACGAGCCATTTTCCCTGTGCCTAAATACGTCTATATACACATTATAATATTAATAAGATATAAATAATCATACCAAGTTGACGACCGCGAGGCGCAGTGGTCTGAGGACCTGACTTTTATGTCGCGGGTCCTGAGTTCGGATCCTAGCCGGAGCCAACGTTTGTCCAAAAACTTAAGTTGTTGGTTTGCGGGTCGGGTTGTGTCGTGCATATGAAAATTATGTCTGGAAACCCACCCACGATACAGGAGAAATCCTACTGTGGTGCATCATTTGCTTAAAAATAAAAAAATAGGTGATTGTTTTAGTATTGTTTTTTTATATTCTTAATACTCTTTCTATACAAATAAATTAAATTGAACAGCTTTTTACTCAATGCCTGTGAAAGAACATACGGCACTTACAGGAAAAAAACAATTATTAAAATTTTTGTCTGTCTGTCTGTTTGTTTGTTCCAAAACGACTAAACCGATTTTGACGGAACTTTAACTGACAGATAGCTGATATTGTAGCGGTTACTTTAATTTTAGAAAAATAATAAGAATACCGCGCATAAAAATTAAGCCCCAAAATTCGATTCCAATAGGGGAGTATGTATGTATATCATCGCTCGGGGTTGCCTTTTTTACGCGGGAGACACCGCGGGACACAGGGTTTTAGTAGAAAATAATATTATCATCGCAAAAGCATACATTTAGATTTGTAGTGGTGTAACAAACTAACCGACTATTTGAGATATATATAATCTTTTGGTATGGTGGCGGCGTAAGAAAATCTGCCGTCCCATCACGTGGCATGGGTGTCGTAAGAGTCGACTAAGGGAAATGTCACGCTAATGTTATGGCTTCCGACAGGGGTCGGAATAACCATCAGAAATAGCAGACTTCAAATACACAGCCCCATGATAGGCGCCTAAGGTGCAAGGCATCTGGTACTGCGATAACCAATCCGCCTGCCAAGCGTGGTGATTATGGCAAATACTCCCTATTATTGGGTGAGGTTTTTGTTCCAGCATTGGACTATTAACAGGCTGATAAATAAGAAAAATTATTTACTCTTTGCACAGCTGGCGTATTGAATAAGTATATAACAATAAATATTCACGAGAAAATTGATTGTACCTTCAGAAGAACAGTGGGTAAAAAATATAAGTATGAAACAGAGCTATTACTGCGATGCAGCATTTTAAACGCAACTCCGCAGATGATGAGTCCGGAACCATTAGATCAGGTAGGTCTTTAGTAACGGGCCAAACATGTCGTCATTTACCTATTGAGAGTTCAGACCATTTAATTAGAATGGAGTTCTTTGACGCTGCTCACAAGCGGTCTTGGCAAACGTCGTTTGAACCGTTAGTGACATGTGAACAAGCTTTTGGTGTCTTTTTTCATAGGTATATTAACTTTTTTCACGTTTTTTTTATTTATATGAATAATGCCTTCTTTCTTTAGGTATATATTTGGTTTATATACACACAAAAATACATAAATAGCGTATAAAGTCACTGCTCATTTCATATTGAAATTTCTTCTGTCGTTTGTAGACAATTGGAGTGAGAAGCATATATAGTGTGTACTTTTATCATATTATTTATGTAGATGTACGTACATATACATTCAAAAAATTAAAGATAACAGAAAAAAATTATTATATAAAATATATGACCACAACAAATTAAAATACAAAATGAATACTAAAAATTATATATACTGTAGCAATATGGAAAGGTAGTGCTCATAAATACTCATAAAATACAGCTACAGTAAACGGAAATAAGGAAGAAATTGCATATGTTCTTCTTCTTTTAGCGTTGTAGCTGGATATGTTTTTTTTAGTTAAAGTGAAAAGACGAGCGAAACGTTCGTCTGACGGTAAGTACAACGTCTGCTCATAACAATTGCTGTGTCACCTAGAATATTTCTGTGTGGCACCACATTGCGCCCGTCACCCCGAGATATCAGTTTTTACATCTCATATGCCCAGTGATTACATTAGCTGCTCAGTGCCCTTCAGACCGAAACACTAGTAATGTATGCACACTACTGCTTCACGGCAGACTAACGTCCCTAAGGTTGGTACGAGTACCTACCTTGGCGGATTTCTGCATAGGAATCCTACCACCAGTAAAATAAGTAAATGAAATAACCAGCAAGACTACAAAATAAAATGAAATGACAAAGTAAAATGACAATTCACTTTTACTTGAGATTCGCTGGATTGGTTTAAACAAAACGAAAAGTACAATTTTGGTCTTGAATTGAGTTTCTCAATCAATGTACACTTTCACGAGCAATTGTTGCATTATAAACTATCAATATTGAGCATCAAAAGACGGAATATAAACAGTAAATACAAAATTAAATAAAAGCCCACCGCCACTTTTCGAGTTTGCGACAAAAGTAGGTACTTGGCGATGGTTATATCCTAGTTTACGGTTAATGGATTTTTTTAAGCCGCTAACACACGACAAATTGATATTAATATATTTTATATAAATTTTACATACAAACTGACGTACTGACTTGTTTATATCAATCGGTAAGAATATGTTCCTTCGCCATTTACAAGTATTGTTTGACGTTCAGGAAGCGTTGCTAAAGAAAAAAAAAATCTGAAAGGTATCCTTGTTTGTCATTCAATCACGCTCAAGCGTCAACACAACGTCAAAAAATAACAATCATTTGTAATTTCTTATTTATACCGAGCGGTGTTGGCGGGGAAAAGCTGTTATCGTATTAGGCACAACATAGAGTCACGCCTCTTTCCCATAGGGGTAGGCAGAGACCACATCTTTCCACTTGCTACGATCCAAACACATCTTATACAAGCTCGTCGGTTGCGGGTACTTTAGGCGTGGCCTTAAAAGATTTATGAGGCGAGTGTGAATGGGCAAGCCGGTAAGGGTCGACGTGGGCGAACGTAATACGATCAGATCGTAATCGTTTTTAAGGCACAAAGTCAAATAATATAAAGAATAATCGAATGAATACATACTTACATAAATATAAAAGTAAGTATATTCACTTATTCTAAGTATGTTACAAGCTCCCACTTTAATGAGTTAATTCTTCTTCTTTCAGCGCTAATGCAATGAACAGGAATAATTCTAAAAGTAGATAATGATGTTCACGTAGATAACAACATTTTCGCTGACGTACATTGTTGTTATAAAGTTTAATTTTATTAAACGTGGTGTGGTGCAAAGTTTGTGTTGTGGTGTCTAGTTAAAAGTTTATTTATTGTTGAATCTTGTCTAAAATATCAACCATGCAAGCTCCGTGGTAATATTGGTTTTGGTTTTCTTCGAGACTAATCCTTGTTAATTTATTTACAATGTATTTTCGGCTAAGGTAAAAATAAAGAACAGAGGAACCGCATTGTGAAACGGGGATACATTGTAAAAAAATTAAGGGGTAGGCAGAGATCACATCTTTCCACTTGCTACGATCCTGACACGAATCTTTAGCTTCTTCTACTTTCATTTGCGTTTTCAAACACGAATTTGTTATATTTCTTACGACGAAAAATAAAGAATTTTCATTTTATTTTATTTCCATGTTAGCTTGTACGATTTGAAAATATTTGGGCCATAGTAGATATTATTCTCAAACAACTCTTGGCTACGAAGTTCATACAGTTTGTTTTAAAACGTACAGCCACTACTAGCAGTGAATAATGGGTCGAGGAAACTACTGACTAAAATATGTTGTGTTTATTGGCTGAGTCTCAGCGTAGGCGTCAGTGTTTCAGGTAGCGTGGTTGACTCTTCACGGCTCGAAAACCCTCTCCAAAATAAGAGGAGGCCCGCCCAGTAGTGGGACTTTTAAAGGCTGTTACTTTTCTTTCTTTTATAAAATAAATATCTTCGTGAAAGGTACGCAAGCTCACCCTGATATAATCGGGAAACCAGGGTGAAAGACAATATTATGATAATGAATTAAGCCGAATTGTAGTTAGCCGATAGATGTCTGGCAGATAAGATATTATAGATATATTCTGCCGTGAAGAAGTAGTGTGCAAACATTGCTGTGTTTCGGTTTGAAGGGCACTGTGAGCTAGCGTAATCACTGGACATATGAGACTTAAAAACTTATGTCTCAGGGTGATGGGCACAGTGTGGTGTCACACAGAAATTTTCTGGACGATACAGCATTTTTTATGGGCAGACGTTGCACTTACCATCAGGTGAACGTTTTGCTCGTTTCATAACTTTATACAGTAAAAAAGAAAAATCTACCTTCTTTCCTACCGTGGTGTCGGAAGAGGCGACTAAGTATTGTACGGACAGAATTTATTTGTTCAGAATAATACTATCCCATCGTACCGCTCATGGGAACGCAATGAAGATTAAGAATTTTTTAGACTCGTACCAAAATGGCAGTTCGCCATCCGTCACGTCTCTGTTCCCGCGGGGACGAATAGTGAGCTACATATGTGGTCTTTGCATACCCCTTATATAAGATTATTATTATTTTAATTTTCTGCCCCGCACAAGCACTTTATGGTATCTGCTGCCGCCAGCGGTTTTTCCGAATTGGCACAAATAAACAAATAGTTCATTAACAAAATTCTAGCTGGTATTCAATGTGTCTCATTGTGCCAACAGTTACGAATGTATCACATTAAAATGATAGAAGTCGGAACATCGAACATTTGTAAGCGAACTTAAGAACTTCCCCCCATTGTTATACGAAAGGAAACGGTAAGTTGCTCGACAATTCTTTTGTCCGAACAATGAACGCGTGTTACGTCCTACCGTCTCTTACATAACAGTGGATCCTCCCCATTATTATTCTCTTTCACAAAGTAATTTGTTAAGTAAATGCACGTTCAAATTATTATTCAATGTTACGTGCTGTTTTATTAAAAGAATATCACTTAATTTAAATTCCTTCAGGTAATAAATGCGTTCTTTTTTATAGGGCGAGACGAGCAAAGCGTTCACCTTATGATATCCTACAATTAGGTCCTATACTCTTCCATCATCAAACAATTGATACATAGAAGCATATAATAGCTAAGCCTACGTGAAAAAAGTAAGATAGTAATACCCTACACCTTATAGTTCCTTTCATAGCCTCCCATTCCCTACCCCAAGTACCGTTTACCTATTCCTTTCCCCTTCCCCTCTGTCAAGCCAGTGGTTGCCATGCACATAGCTTGCTACCCGTGGGAACGCAATGGGGTGCAAGAATTATAACTTGTACCAAAATGCAGCGACGTGGTTCGGCACCTGTCTGGTCTCGTTTCCTGCAGGGGCGAATAGTGGACTAAGGATGTGGTATCTGCCTTATATGCGAAAAGTCAGTAATTATATGTATGTATGTATGTAAGCAGTCGTTACACTTACCAACAGTTGACCGATTTGCTCGTCTAGTCACTTTCTTGCATAAAAAACCGTCAACATCGAAAATCATATCAGTGCTGTTGGAGAATAATTTGGGTTGATGAATTACTTAAAATTCCATCCATATCATCTTGATGGTTGGCATGGCACCACAGTGAGTTTTTCAAAGAATTTTCTGCCACGCACGGCCGCTTTGTGGAATTTGACGCCGATATAACTTGGAGACCTTCAAGAAAAGAACTTATTCCTTTCTAAAAGGCCGCCAACGCAATCGTAATTACTCTGGTGTTTTGACACTACGAGACAGATGCAATTTACAAAAAAAAGTTACATCAGAATAATGATGACCAAAACATTAAAACAATAGAGCTACACAGTAAACAACAACAATAAAAAATTAAATGGGGTAAATTAAACGAAACAAATATAAAGAATGGGTCCCGAGCATAATTTAGATAAATAAATACTTAAGAGAGAAAAGACTGGAAGCGATGTGTCCAATGTTTAATAGTTATAAATAGTAAAATAGATATCAATTAAATAGTGGAAAACATATTCACTGGCACTACCGACACTTACGAGAAATTATTCAAAATATCCAATTGGTATCCAGGCTGATCAAAAAGAAGTAAATATCCTTTAATCTCTCTACCATACGAAGCAATAGTGATGTTAATTCACTGAATTTTAAACCTAATAACATGGCGTTACTTGTAATGAAAACTACTCGTATAAACGATCAATATAATTTCGCTTCAAAGCCGTTAAGAATAGAATGCGCCTCGCGCAGTAATTATTGGTATCCAAGCGGGCGCGGGGACAGCCGCGTAAATTACTTTATTGGATACATCGTTGATTACGAAAACGCTCATTTTGTCCATAAACTTAAGACCGTCTCCCTTCTTTGGAAGAAGCTGAGTCCTATAAATTTACAGTTAGGACTGAATTTTAAATAATTCCTTATAAGATCGCGTCTTTCTTCCAATTATTTGAAAATTTTGCTTCATTAGATCGTAGTTTCACAATAATCACTAAAACTTTCAGGCAAACGCGCAGGCAATCGCAGTGCCAGCTGCAACTGTAAGGTTGGTTAATTTATAATCTATGCTATTCCTTTAATATATGTCGCCATATAGGCAATCATATGGAGAAACTAAAAAATAAAACTCAAAATAAAACGTTACCTTTAAATCGACCCTTTCATTGGTGCAGAAACGTTATACCCAGGACCCATGGCTAAATAAAAAAAGTACGCTAAGCACTGAACCATGCAATCGTATACCATGCCGTCGTATTTTAAATAATAACGGACACATCATTAGAATTAAACCCACAAGCTTCTCCGCTTGTGAGACCAAAAAAAAAGCGCGACAAAACAAAGAAAATACGAGATGAATCGATATTATTCAATTCACGAAACACAATGGCGAACTGTAAAAATAAAACAAAGATGAGAAATGATGTATTAATAATATATTAAAAATAATGACAACGTCCGTACCGTAAATCGAAAGATAATAAATAACGGCGTGTCCGATTTTGTTTCTATTTGGGCATCAATTATTTTTTATGGTGCAAAAAAGACTAATAATTTTGCGATTGCAAAAAAATTGTGTTCAGTTTAAGCGTGAATTGTTTTTTTATTACATGAAAAATAGCATGTGTCTAATAAAAGTGTCTAGTTCTTGATGATATACAGTTTTGTGTAATTATACACATGGAATTTTTGCCAGTTTATTAAACAATACTCCGTCTATCTTCTACTTCGGAGACAGACCCAAGTCATTAAGGAACAACTCGTGAATGCGTTGGAGACGATTATTTTAATTAAGAATTAAATTAAGAAGCAATTTTTGGAATTGATGGAAAAACTGTATATAATTTCGGTGATGTAATTAGTCTTTTTGGCTTTTACAGCTTCATCGGATACTTGGGAAAACTGTGCTAGTGTATTGCAGACCCTCAAGTTTGTATATAACGGCTCCAAATCCCTCTCATTTCTGAGAGCGGTTTGTGAGTCACTGTTCTCAGCAGTGGGACATTCATAGGCTATTACTTTTTGCACGAACATTCGCATCGGGTGCAATTAGAAACCGGGATCAGTGGTTCAACAGCCAGGTACGCTGTTCGCGCAACAAATATCGACGTTAATAAATGAATCTATTTTCTTTTTTCTTTCTCATTTATATCATTCCTCTGTCATCATTATCAAATTAAATATATTCCACTACAGAATCCTCAATTTGGGATTCATCATCATCATCATCATCATAATGTCAGCCTATCACTAGTCCACTGCTGAACATAGGCCTCGCCCATAGATTGCTACAAACGTTTGTAGCTCTCTTCTGAGAGGAATTTGCCATAGTTGCCACACTTGGCAGGCGGGTTGGCAACCGCAGTTTATTTATTCTGATGTTCCAGGGAGATGCTGCTGCCCATCTCCTGGTTTAAATTTTCCCTCTGTCGACTTTTACGACATTAGATGGGATTAGATGGGGTGGTAGATTCTCTTAAGCCGCTACCACACGGCATTTGGGATTATTAACGTTAAATGCTCCCCTCTGCAGGCGAATCGGCTATCATTGTACGAAACGCCTAAGACGCTCTGGTTCGTCACAGACCTTCATATGTTAACATACATACAGTCACGCCTTTTTCCCCTACAAATAGTAGGCAGGGGCAACTAACGTAGCCCACTTTACGCCCTCTAAGGAATTCTTACACCCATTGCGTTTCCACGAGTAGTATACTCGTAGTGACAGCATTGCATATTATTATTTTTTTTTTTTAAAAACGAAGCCCCACAGTAGGATTTTCTCCTGTATCGTGGGTGCGTTTTACAAACATATATTTCACATGCACAACACAACCAGACCCGAAAAGCAACAATTTGTGATTTTGCACAAATGTTGCCTCCGACTGGGAATCGAACCCAGAACCGGTGGCGCAGAAGTCAGGTACGCTAACCACTACGCCACGCGGTCGACGAGGTGGGTTATGGTTATGGATTATGGTGTAATTCTGCACGAATAAAGGCTGTCCGTACAATACCTTAGTCGCCTCTTACTACATCTAGGTAGCAAAGAGGTAGGTGCTATTTTACTCTGCCTGACCCCTATCGGTTATATTTTAAGTCTAATAAATTTATAATATTCCACGATATCTTTCTGATATTTTCCATTGTCGACTTTAACGACAGTAACAGTATGATATAGGGTATTTGGTCACCACCACTCGGCTTGTATGACACACACCTATACAAAAGTGTGAAAAAAACATGAGTATTGCGTTCATAATTTATGTGTACAACCTTCTTTCAAATGTTCTCGGTGATATAATGACATTATTACTGCATTAACCCAAGCCGGCAGCGTGTAACTATGTTACCATAGATCTGTGTAGTGCTTTGTTGGTGCCATTGTGATAATGGATGTGCCTGTGTGGAGACAGATTTCCTTTAAAAAATATTTTAATGTTAATCACGATTAGAAGTCGTAGTAATTTAGTGAAGTTTCTGTCGAAACATTTAGTCATGTAAAAACATAATGTAGAGATTTACCACGTGATCTGCGATGAAGGAACTACTAAAACCCATCAGGCTTTAGCTATACATTGGCTGTAACACGTTAATTAGTTAGTTCGACCCTAGAAGGACTCCGGTCTTACTGAATAATAATAATTATATAAATAAAAATAACATATAATTATTATATAGTAATTGTTAGCTTAAGGGTACTGAGTGACGAGAACCGGAAAACCAATTACTGGCAATTACTAGAACTATATTTTGATTGTATATGTTGTACTGGTGGTAGGATTCCTATGCAGTAATTAGTCTAGGTAGGTACCACAGCAGGGCAAGTTATTGTCGAGAAGCAGTGGTTTGCAAACATGACTGTGTTTCGGTCTGAAGGGCACTGGGAGCTAATGCAATTACTAGGTCTACTGACATTTAAGAACTGACTTCTCAGGGGGATGCTGTGTGGCGCCACACTTAAATAATTTGGGTGGCACAGTAATTGTTATGAGCAAACGTTGTGCTCACCATCAGGCAAACATTTTTCTCGTATCGTTACTATCTCCTAACAAAAAAGAATTGTTTATTTTTTTTATCTTTTTATTTTATTTATTTTACAATTTTTCGGAGAACTTGAACCTTATATAATATCTAAGCGGGTCCGCTTATAGATATGGAGGCTACTTATTGTTCCCACATATTTGACTTGACCACATATTTTATGGGTTGCACCGACCTCTTGCCACCGGATGGACTATGTCCTCGTTCACTCTTGCCCCGCACTACTCGCCTTACAAAAAATAAGTTATCTCTATGCTGAATTATTGTATGTGAATTTTACTAATTTTTAAGCAGCAATGTTACGCTTCACTCCAGTACTATTTCATAACATAAGGTACCCTGTGCTCTTTGCACTGAAAAATACAAACTCTGATAACTAAGAGAAATAAATATCCTTTGTATCACTCTACACAGTTCACCCCTATATATAAACCACTACCAAGTGAATTGGTAAACGCTGCACTAGACCCTAATACCTTAGATGTTACTATTCATTATTAGTCTGAATAATTGAGTTCCGAGATATCAGATGGCTATTCTGTCTAATGTATTAGAAGAAGTCTATAAAATATATACCAATAAACACCTTTTCTTTATTTCTCCTTTCTTACAAATGGTACGAGTATAATTTTTGAGACAGTTCCATTAGTCAACTTTTACGACACTCACGGAATAAAATGACCGGTAGATTCACTTTTGCTCCTACCACAAGGCTTATCCGTTTTATAAGCATACATTTGTGCTGTAAGAAAATATTCTAAATAAAATTAATGAACATTAAAAGCGATTAAACGCCGTCTCCATACTTACTTAACCCCGCAGCATAAGCAATGTAATGAGTGCGGCTAAAGACCGCTATATTACCGCGGTAGACGACCTCTCGACCTTCGCTCAACGTACATCACTACTGCCAAATTGATTACCTTTCACATAATATTAATAAAAAGGGCAACGTAAAGTTGATAAATGTAAACATTGTTTGACACTGCGGTTTCGCGCCTTGCGCTACTGTCAGATGTAGCTACATTACAAACTTTAACATTATATATGTAATACCTATAAATGTACCTGTTGTTATTAAATGTTGTGAAATTTACGAGAAATAAATAAAATAATTATCTCATTACTATTTGAAAAAAGGGCTTCAGAAACACCTTAAGCTAATAAAATTAGCGATTAAAAAAGGGCTTATAAATCTCCCACCACTGGGCACATGCCTTCTCCGATTTCGAGAAAGATTTTAATCCGTTAAGGTGGGTAAAATTCCGGTAGGTGAGAGCATACTTCACGTGTCTTCAAAATATTTTTTGTCAGTAGTGCCAGCACCGGATTTGAAATAGAAACAAAATGATCATTAAAAGCTAAAGAAGGTATTCTAGATTTCCTTTGACCCCTTTTTTATCAGGACGTGAAACATCTCAGTATATTATTAAATTCTTTCTCAAGCGCTTTCCGGTGAACATAAGTGTTGAAAAGCACTCCAAACGTAACGTAAATAGTTAAAATTATAAGTATAATATAATCTTAATTAATCATTGCCATAAATCTAATAAATAACTTCGACACAAGATTACCAGTTAGCTTCGTTTAATAATAATGAAATGTCCAGTCTGTAAGCAATAATTTAATTCTACATTTGTATATAGAAATAAACATATCTCCCCTTAAAAGCCGGACTCGCTCTGGGATTACGGTCCTCCCTTATTCATTTAGCGTAGCCCATTTACATATTAAAGATTAATACGAAAAAAGCCCATTGCTCTGTTTTATTTTGCTTAATACTCGTAAATTATTGAGGCGTTTCAGCCTTCATAATTTTTAAAAATACAAATATTATGTGCTGCTTTTTGTTCAGACACTCAACGGCTTATTTATTTTGATAACAATTTTTGGCGACAGATCATGTAGGGTAGAAAATTTCACTATAATGTATTCACGACAATTTGTAATAATTATTTCTTCAATAAACCGACTTCCACGCAGCAGCTACAAACATGCGTATATAAATTTATGACTTCATGGATAAAGTTGTCATGGATCCCATCATCAGAACTTGACCAAATTTATATGGGTCCACCCCTAACCTAAATACTCGCTTTGTAATTAAAAAAATAAATAAAATCTGATCATAAACAAAGAAGTTATATCGGAACATATATAAAAATATACAGACGTTAATATGCCTCCATCTTTTATTAAGTCGGTTAAAAAAATAAATATGACGACCAAAGTAATAACGTCTAAGTCGCGCACCAATTTCAGCAGTTTGCGGAGTAATCAATAACAACACCCACACAGAAGCAGACATTTAACATCGGTTTCTGTTGGTTTAGCCGCTGAGGGTTTGTTCAATTTCCGCACTATGTCTGTAAAACGCACCAACACTGCAGTAGAAATAATAGTGCATCGTTATTATAATAAAAGAAAAAATCTGATTTTAAAATAAAACATTTAACAGACTATATAAAACTTGTTCTAAATAATCTTTTTTATGTGACGAAACGAGCAAAACGTTCACCTGATGGTAAGAGCAAGGTCTGCCCATAATTTTCTTTCGTCTCATTCTTAAGTCCTTAAGTCCTTAAGTCTCATATGCCCAGCTAGCTCACAGTGGCCTTCAAAACGAAACACAGTAATGTTTGCACACCACTGCTTCACGACAGAATAACTGGCCCTGGGGTGGTACCTACCTAGACGGATTCCTGTATAGGATTTATTTCGTAATATTTCTTATAAATTTTTACTTTAAATGCCTATTTTTACTCGTAATCTTAGTTATCATTTATTACGTGCAGTCCACAATGCGTGGCAAATATCGTAAAATAAAATGGAGGTGTGTAAATTTTCAATCATCACATTCAAATCCGACTTCACGGTCTAAGGTTGACACTTGTTGTAAGCACTCTGGATGCAGACAATAATAATTATTATGACAGACTCTTGAAAGATCACTTTCTAAAGGCTTTGAATACAAATTTGAAACCATCTTTTTATGTCTGAAAGATCAAGTAAATTGTGATTGTCACTTAACAACCTTCACTTTCATATTTTATTACAAAACAACATTTTTAGACATTTCGGGACATTGAATAATTATAAAAGTTTCGTCAAGAACAATTAACATTATTTTTTAGATGTATGATAATTAATAATACTAAAGTTATTTTGTGTCGAATAAAATTCATAAACATCTACTCGTAATATTGATTTTTAGTCAAATATTTATTTTAGAAAGATCATTGTTTCATGTTCTTCATCACCATTACTGGTGGATTCCTATGCAAGACCCCGTCTAGGTAGGTATCACCCCAGGCCAGTTATTCTGCCGTGGCAGCAGTAGTGAGCAAACATTACTGTGTTTCGGTTTGAAGGACACTCAGAGCTAGTGTAATTATTGGGCATCAGACTTAAGAACTGATGCCTTGAGGTGACGGACGCAGAGCGGTGTTACACAGAAATGTTCTGGTTGACAAAGCATTTCTTATGGAAAGACGTTGCACTTACCAACAGATCAATGTTTTGCTCCTCTCGTCACTTAGTTTCAATTAAAAAAAAATTATTGCTAATTCATGACTATATGTTCCCTTTTTAGGTGCAATAGTGATGTAATGTAAAATATATATAGTGTATTAATAAAATCTGTACGTGCGCCGTCAATTAAATTCGCCGCGCGAGATTAACGGCATTCAGACCACACTAGCAATTGATTACTCGTCAATACAACGGTTTTTGCATGTATTTTTTGCGAACTCTTCTTTGATCTTGATCCAACCTATTGTATTTAAAAGGAATCACGTTCGCTTGTAAAGCGTAAGCTTGCGAGAAAATGAACTTTATGGCATAGTGGTACATGCGGTGTATATTTTTACGAACGAAGGTTAGATATTTGTTGTCTATTTAAATTAGTTATGATGACTTGCGAACGTCGGCGCGGAAAAACAGAAAATTAATGTAACTCTACCAAATTGAAGACCGCAATTCTTCAATAGGGATTGCGTTAGTACGTAGTACGTCGTGTTTTATATGATGCCGCTGTTGGAAGTTAAATATACGCAAGCAGATTATCGGACCGTTAGACTAACAATCTTTAGAGATATAACAGAAGCTAACCAGTATGTGGCTTCTGTATGATTGTTTTTTACAAAGATAGGTCATCAACACTTGACGGATGTACAGTATCGAGCAAACGAATTATATTGAGACGTCGTGATGTTAGGTCGGGGCTTTCAGAATACTTAAAAAAAGTAAGCTACAATATACGGCTCAATTTTTTTAAAGAATAATCGCAATAATAATTATGAAATCGAAGCATCTCTTCATTCTTGGTGTTATGTCCTCCTGGCCGATTTTCGACCGCACGCGCAAACACAAGAGCACTCACTCTTCCCAACCCAGCCGTGCCCAATGTAACGATCATGCGATAAGATCGGGGGTAGGCTAGAATGCAATGTCAGATTAAAGGACAAACACAATACAACCAGACCCTTACATCTGGCTAGCCAGTCCGCGGCGGGCGGCGAGAAGATCAAAACCTCACGTGGGGATTTGACCGTGTGTACCAGTGAAGTGGACCACAAGACTACCAGCCAAGTGGCAAACCCAACGACCCGTGCATAGTTGCGTACGGCGAAGAAACCGCTGAGGGGGGCAAAAAGCCCCGAACAGCTTCCCGGTGCCCCGTGAGGGGCGCAAGAGAAGACCAGTGACAACCAGACCCGAATACAAACAATTTTGGTTTTAGCACGAATGGTGGCTCCGGCTGGGATTCATAAACAACGGCGTGGTACAAGTACGTGTGGCATGGTGGCATGGTGGTCAAGTACTCTAATCATTAGGCCGCGAAGTCGTTTTGATGATACCCACACAGGATCGATGGTAGTTTTACAAACTCTTGTCCGTGTGATGGAACAGTTTTATATCGGAGAGGGGGAAATCGAGCAAGTGCTCACCTGATAGTAAGTGATCACCGCCGCCCATGTACCAGAGGAATAGCGGGTGCTTGGGTGGCCTTTAAGTAAGTAATAGGCATTTACGATCAATGTTTGTAATCATAAGTAGTCTGCATCGTCTGGCCTTGCGGAGAGATCTTGCATGGTAAGTCCCACTGTCTGCCTATAGCAATTGCTGTGTAACCCAGAACATTTCTGTATCACACCACACTGCGCCCATTACCCTAAGACATCAGTTCTTAAGTCTTATATGCCCAGTGGTTACACTAGCTCATAGTGCCTTTCAAACCGAAGCACTGTAATGTTTGCACACTAGTGCTTCACGGCAGAATAACGTACTAGGTAACCAACACCAAACTCTTTTTGTTGGTGTTGGTTACCTAGATGGATTCCTGCATAGGAATCCTACCACCAGTCAACTTTGTACGGCGGTGATATAACACCACAATAACAAGGAGTGCTACTTTGATTTCACTAGCTATTCAATTTAATGCATCCAATGAAGCTTAAGCGATTCGATCGAAAAGCGGTCAAGATGCAGATGTTAATTAGATCTATAACCTAGAAATTGCACAAAAACAGTATGTATGCAATAATATGTTCAGTTTAACGCAAGCATTGGTAGCTCTTTACTATGTATTAATTTACAAGTGTACTAAACATTTTAGTGTGCTATTTTATCCACACATAATAAGCCACACATAAAACAGATAAAAATAATTCTATTTACACTCCAAGAATCAAAACAGCACGAGAAAACCACAAAACAGCAAATTCTTTGTTCAATAGAGATATACATAGAAAATGATATTGTTATATAGTTTCGAATTTATATAAAAGAAATGAAATTTTTCATTCTCAACTTTTCGTTTCTTTTTCTCTAAACCCAAAGCAACTATGTAAAGAAACTAACAAATCGGTATCGAAATTCAAAAAAAAATCTTGGCAAATCCTCCCAACATAGGCCTATGTTCGACGATGGGTTGTTAAGAAACGATGATGAAGAAATCGTTATTCACTCTTCCTCGATTTTCAACGACTGATACAAAATTATTTATCTGCCTCAAGCAACAACGTTATTTTGTAATCGGTACCTAACATACTTATGAATTTTCTTGCAAATCAAGAATATGTAGAATTTTAGTGTTAATCTAAAGACTACTTCGACCCGAGTTCCGAGAACGATTCAGAGAAATTCAAGTTAATTTAGCTGTAATAAACAGGAAGCAATATCAGCAATGCCAATGAAATAAAACTTTATTATCCTTTTCATGACTTTAAGGCGGGCCATTCATGAACCAGATGAAATTATATGCTGTGTAGAAACGCAATATAATAGCATCTGTATTTCTCTTCAGGATAGGCAGTATGCCAGAAGTTATATAATACACATACGATAGCGTATGTGAATTTTAGCATGTTACCTTTATAGCGCAGTCGTTTTGTAGTCTTTCTTCGATCTTTGTAGAGTTTTGTGCATAAAATCACCTAATCACGGCTTTTTCTTTTTCCAATACTTCTTATTGATTATGGAAAATAATATATGGTTGACAATTCAAAAGGAGATGAGCAGTAGGATATTTTTTACCTTAAGCATGGCAACTGTTTGAAGAGTTCATCAGTGAACAATAGAGACCTGAAATTGTATTGATTGTACGTCTTTTACTGCCTCAAGAAATACAAATTCAAATATTAACACTGGTGGTAGGATTCCTATGCAGGAATCCGTCTAGGTAGGTACCACCCTAGGGCCAGTTATTCTGCTGTAAGGCAGTAGTGTGCAAACATTACTGTATTTCAGTTTGAAGGGCACTGTGAGCTAGCGTAATCACTGGGCATATGAGACTTAAGAACTGATGTCTCAGGGTGACGGGCGCAGTGTTGTGTCACACAATAATGTTCTGGGTGACATAGCATTTGTTATGAGTAGACGTTGCACTTTACATCAGGTGAAACATTTTGCTCGTTTCGTCATCCTATCCAATAAAAAAAAAAATTACAATCTTAGTAGGGAAGAAAAAAAATGAACAGCACGTGCAAATACTGTAAAATAACTGGTCAATGATAAGTTAATCGATAAAAATTGATTAAGAATAACATAAAAGTTGCAGAAAAACGTTGCACTTTACTTTATAAACTACGAATTGTTAATTTGTAGTTTATAAAGTAAAACTCCTTTCGTCGCGATAAGAGCAAAATTTTGAGGTATAATTTGAGCTAGTTATAATTATTAATTTCACATGTTTTTAGAGAACATATGCGATGTACTAGCGGGATTCAGGAGAGGAATGGGATACATGGATCATGGCTTTTCCTTACGCAGCACAGCCGAAAAATTCTTGGCTCAAAATCAAAAAGTCGATTGCTCATTTGTAGACTTGGAAAATAACTATGACAAAGTGATGAGGAATGAATTATGATCGTCATTGTATGTATGGGGGGAACCGCAGCTTGATACAAACACTGAAATCACTCCATAAGGATTCCAGCGCTAGTGTCAGGAGTAAACGGGCAAACTGGTTTACATCAAAAAGGTGTTAGACAGAGATGTGTAGCTTGGACGGGGCTGTAAAAATTATTTAAAGACTTTTGACTGTTATCAGACTGACTATTGGAAGATTGGACAGAGAGTGCGTATGGTTAAATAGTGAATGATCTGACAGTCAAATGCCTCCTATATGCTGAAGACCAGGTTATACTCGTATAAGCATCATCGGAGGAGGAGTTGCAGGCGATGGTTAATATTATGCATGATGCTCTAAAAGACAAAGGTATGGAAGTAATACATAAGTTATGATTTTTGAAGGAAGAACAAATTTGTGATTGAAGGAGAATGACTGAAACAATTGAAAGAGTTTGTCTACTTGGGCTCAAAGTTTACGAGAGACGTCAAGTATGACTGTAATATTGAGGGAAGATTATTGGCAAGAAATATTTCACTTGCAATTACTTAGTGACTAGCAAAAACGTATCGAAAAAGGTACGACTGTCTGTAAATAGAGAAGCACTGGCAAACTTATGCATGGTCTGGCAAGAGAAGCATGAAAGTAAGATTAAAGCCGCGGGAATGACAGTTTGAGAAGTATAGCTAGGACTATAATAGAACACCGTGATACTGGGAACGTTGCGCTGCGGTACTTAGAAGGTTTGGACCCGTAGAGGGGACGGATGAAAGAAGATTGACGAAACAATTTTTTGCGGCGCATGGGCAAGCCGATAAGGGTTGACGTAGGCGAACGTATCACGATCAGATCGGAGACGTTTTAAGGAAACGTTTGACGTGGCCAAATCGAAAGGTACCCGCAACCGACGAGCTTGTATTAAAACGCACGCGAAAATAGTAAAATGCGAAAGTCTTGTGTTAGAATCGTAGCAAGTGGAAAAATTGTGGTCTCTGTCTACCGTAACAGGAAAAAGGCCTGATTGCATGTATGTTTTAAACTCACTTCTTAAGCTTTATTAAAAGTACTATTTTAAAAGTAATTTATTCTTTAATCTAATTCACGATACTATAATTGTAACTAATGTTGACAGATCTGCTTGGTCCGTTATTATTTCGCACTGGCAGCTATATATGCATCTATGTATATCTCTGTTTAATTACTTCTATGCGTTCGCGCATCGTTCATCTGATTGAGTTGAATCTTTGATCAGTTGTTGTTGCGCGAAATTAATGAACAAAAATAAAACTTTGACTTTTATTTATTTAGTGCATGAAAATGTGTCTGTTTTGTATGCATACACATGAACATAACATTAATTTTAATTTATTAAAATTACAAAAAATAATTGTAAGGGGAAATGCAACGCATGCCCGGCTTTAAATAGCTAATTATAAATTATTTACGAAGATTATAAGATTATGGCAAATCCTTCCTTGAATTTGTCTTTATCCAGCAAGACACTGTTAACAGGATGATGATCATGATGAAAGATGATGATTTTATAAGTAGCAGAATTAAATTAAAAAAGGCTTTTAAACAGTGCCTAACGGATCAAAATCATCAGACGTGACGTACACTCCGTCAGCACTAGCCGAATCTTCAGTGGGAGCCCTTAAAAGTAATTTGCTCTTGCATTCTCTACATTAAATCACACATTAGAAAATGAACGAATTGAAATGAGGTTTAACGGAAGTTTGCCGATATGTGTCCGAGTAGAGTAGCACCTACCTCTTTACTACCGAGATGTCGTAAGAAGCTACTAAGGTATTGTACGGACAGCCCTCATTCGTGCGAAATAACACCATTACATGCAATTCTGTCACTATACTGCCCGTGGGAACGCAATCGGGAGTAATAATAATTTTACACGTACCAAAATGGCAGCGTCGTGGTTCACCACCCCTCACGTCTCGCTGCCCGCGGAGGCGAAATGTGGGCTACATGTGTGGTCTGTGCCTACCCATTATATAGGAAAAAGGCGTAACTATATATTCAAAAACATATTTAAGTTACTTTAAAAGTTTACATTCAAAATAAACTTTGCAATCAAATCATTGCATATCTTAAATCGATACAATAAAAAAAACCTGGTATATTCAGACGAGCAGCAGTGTTTAAGAAGTCTGGTATTGCGATCGCCAATGCGCCAGCTAAGTTTGGCGATGAAGACAAATCATTATTACTTGAGAGAAGCCTATGTTTGGCGGAGGACTGGTTTTTTTTTAAATATAGTAAATTTTAAATATTAATATTGAGATATCATGCGCATATCGTCGCTGCGACGTACGGTGCAACACAAGTATGTTCTAGGTGACACAACTTGGTTATGGCCAGCTGCTGCACTTACCATCAGGTTAACAGTTGCTCGTATTATCACTATGTTTTATAAAAAACGAACAAGTGCGAGTTTAATTCCGTACATTAGGTACTACAAATGTAAATTTGTACGCCAAATATTGCGAAATTGAATATGCTCTATTAAAACTATAGATTCCTTAATAAGATTTAGTAATGAAGTATTTTCTGGATAATGATTTCTTATATTTACACAAACACTACACGTTTAATTTAAACTAATTTTCCGGATTTTATCGCGTTTAATTTCTTCACTTTTTATTTATAACCCGACGTTTCGAGTGCTTTACAGCACCAATGGTCACGGGGGGACTGAGATGACAGATGTCTTGATGTCATAGTTAACCCGGAGTACCTACGGCTTTTATTATTATTTTTGGATATTTCTTCTATATGATCATTCTCCTATGGTCTTAAATAATTTTAAAACTATATAACCCCGCACAAAAAACTCTTTCATTTGATATGTGACACGATACAATTAGATTTTTTTTCTATTATACCACAAACGTGCCTCGATATTTAAAATTCATTTATGTGTACCAAACTTCAACTTAATCGGTCGAGTAGATTCAGAGCAAATAAGGGTTCCGTTTTTTACCAGTCAACGCTTTTCTTAAAATTGTAATATTTGTTACGTTCCAGTATTTTATGGATGCCATATTAGAACGATATATCAATAGTACATCGTTCGTTGTACATTTGATTAGCGTCCATATTGAACTGTGTTTGATTGCATGCCCGAACGATTTCGGTGATTGGGAATGGAAATATTGGATTTCATTCCCAGCTGCTTAAACCACGGGTATTTATTTTATAAACGTACTAGCTGAAGATGTGTGGTGGCAAACAAGGAGAATCGTGGGTGTCGTAAAAGAGAGAGGAGGGAGAATGAAAACTAGGAGATGGGCAGCAGAATTTTCCTGGAATATCTGAATAAATACACTATGGTTGCCAACCCGACTGCCAAGCGTGGCATAATGAGAGCAACAAACTTTTATGGCAAAGTATGGATTGGGGACGCCTATGTTCAACAGTGGACTAATGATTGGCTGAAATGATGATAATGATGACTAACTAAAGCTCGCAACTACGTCCGCGTGGATTTTAACGGTATTTTTAACATAAGCTATGTTAAAAATACCGTGAAAACTCTTTGATTCCGGAATAAAAAGTATCTTGTGTCCGTCTCGAGGATGCATCACTGCGTCGAATTTCGACAATATCGGTTCAACGGTTGAGCCGTGAAAAGGTAACAAACAAACAGAGGAACAGAGAAAGATACTTTCGCATGTATAATATTAGAATGGCGCATAGCATGATGATGGCATGTCTGATAAATTAAAAATATTTCGAAGACATGTGAAGTCCGCAACCCGCATTGGAGCAGCGTGGCGGATTCTTCCTAGCTCCAAAACTCTCTCAGAAATAAGAGGACGGCTGTGCTCAGTAGTGGAACATTTATAGGGTGAAACTTTACTTTACTGCACATATATTATATATTTGCATGTAACATTGACAAAAAAGTAAGAAATAAGTATCTACAGGTGACGTACCTGTGATTATTCAATGCTAATTTGCGTTTCATTCAGATATTTCACTTTACGTTAAGACTCGCAAATAATCAGTGACTTCAAAATACTTAACGGTTTCGACAATTTAATAAATAGTTACCTCTAAATATTAGATTGTTTAATTAAACTAAGATGAATATTCAATTGTTTAAAATATACAAGGTGTTAAAGGTGACAAGCCGAAAAGGGGAGAAATTACCAAACAAGTAACCTTTACTCAAATACGAAATCGCGAAAATCAGCCGTTTTATATAAAATGAAATACCTACTCGATTAAAATATATGAAGCTGCTGAATTTTTAGGCGCTATTTCAGCGTTTGCTACATCGCCAAAATATTTACATGTTTAGCTAGCTCGTCAACAAAACAACTTGTACAAAGAGTTTAATGTTAAATAATATTTACAATTACATGATGATGTTCTCCTAGCCGATTTTGACCACGGCGATAACTTCCGACTACTGTCGAGAGCCATCAACTGCGCAGGAGATATTATAGTGCCACAAGTGTACGCGCAAACACAGAGGCACCACTCGTCCCAACCTACACGCGCCCGATGTAACGCTGATGCGATAAGATCGGAGGTAGGCTAGGATGCAGTGTCAGAAACACGGGGACAAACACAACACAACCAGACCCGAAAACCAACAATTTATGCTTTAGCACAGATGTTGGCTCCAGCTGGGATTCGAACCCAGGACCCGCGGCTTAGAAGTCAGGTGCTCTGACCACTAGGCCACGCGGTCGTCATTACAATTACATATTCTAGAACTGAAAAGAAAATATTATGAATTTCTTATATTTATGTCCCCGTGTGAAACGAGAAGTGACGGGTGGCGAACAACGTCGCGGCCATTTTGGTAAGAGTCGAAAAAATACTTACTCCTTATTGCGTTCCCACGAGCAGTATAGTGATAGTATTGCATATTATGGTGTTCTTCTGCACGAATAAAGGCTGTCCGTACAATACCTTAGTCGCCTCTTACGACACCTCTGCGGGAAGCATTCAGGTGCTATTCTATTCTGCCGGACACCTATCATCTGATCCACTAAGAATAATAACTAAAAGCCCCAGTCAGAAGAGCAGTCTCCGATTTCTGCAAAACAGAAATTGTTGAATTACGGTCTAGTTGCGTGTGAAAATTATAATGATTTCTTATATTTACGCGAACACTACACATTTAAATGAAACTAATTTTACGGATTTTATCGCGTTTTATTTTATTATTTATAACCCGACGTTTCGAGTGCTTTACAGCACCCATGGTCACGGGCGGACTGAGGTGACAGATGTCCCGATGTCATAGTTAACCCGGAGTACCTTCAGCTTTTAATTATTATTCCTTGTCCGATCTACGCAGAAAGAAACGTCGGGTTATAAATAATAAAATAAAACGCGATAAAATCCGTAAAATTAGTTTCATTTAAATGTGAAAATTATGTTTGTAAAATGCACTAACGAGACCGGTGAGCTCCTTGTGTAGACATAATCGATTAAATTTAAACACCAGAAAACCACTTGGGTTTCGACACGCGGCGCGGCGTAAACTAATAACAAAGTCGATGTGAGCTGAGCATGTAAAGTGGTCACCACAAACGATGAATGAAAAAACTTAAAGTACCTCTGAGCAACTGGAACTGAAGATTCAATTCCTAATTGGGTAGGCATATTGTTGTAGACTGCAAGGTTCTAAAAAGCCTCACAAAATGTAAAGTTAGTAAAAAGTACCTCCTCTCATTTCTGAGAGGGTTTCAGAGCAGGGAAGAGTACCACCTGTTCCAATGCCGGTTGGCGGACTTCACGTCATGTCCTCGAAATACTTATTATTCCTCAGACTTGCAGATTTCCTCACGATGTTTTCCTCGCCGCTGAGCGCGTGGTAAATCTGCGCTTAAAAGTGCACAATTTTGAAGTGCCGGCACCGATCATTGAAGTCAGGTCACACTATTAAAATTAGCCGAGCGCCCGGCCCCTGAGCTACCAAGACCCACAAAATGTAACATATATTAAGTTTACTAATGTACTTATGACCGGCTTCTATATTCAACAAACAGTTATTGGTAACAGTTATCATGGGGCAATGTATACGTTTTACAATAAAGTCCCAGAAAGTGCACAGTCTTTCAATCAAAAAGATTCCAACTATTTATTAAACAAAGACTTTTTAAGAAGGTTTATTTTAATATTAAGGAATACTTGGATTATCATCATCCTCATCCCTTGGGAATGAGATGATCGCTGCCAAGCTATTTCTCCATCTTTATAATACTTTTTTTTTAAATTACTGAAAATAAAATCCCGTTGGGTTTCTTGCTGGGTCTTCCCAGTCAATTCTTTGCAAACCAATGTAGCTTATAAAAATTACGTTGAATGAGTATTATGTTAATGATCAATATTGAATAAAAAATATTCTATTCGTTTCTTTGCTAGAACTAACGTGGCGTTACGCAGCGCTTCACAACTTTATCAAGTAATGTATGAGCTACTGACGTCCGTTAGTTATAGGAACGGTTCTGACTTAGTATTAGTAGCTTATTTAACGGATCGTAAGGAAGACGTCTCGTTTTATGGATACAGGAACCGGGCGTTAGTCGATTGATTCGCGTCCGTAAACGTGCAGACGGTTCGTTATCCCCGCGTCTTTCACATGCGGGCATTCATTACGTCTCCCTCGCCCGCGTAAACGAAGCCGCAACTAAATTAAGGCCAGTCTGATTTGCCCCTGCGAGAAAATCTACGTGGATTGCATCGTTTAATTTCACGCTTGCTAAGGCGTACCAGTATCCATTGTACACAGTGATATGTTTATGAGCGATTGAACACTTTTGTCTTAAACGATTTCTCGACAATTATAAAGTTGCTTTCTAATTTCATTTCCTTAGAAGAATGTTGGTTACGTTTTTTTATTTATAAATTTTTGTGTATATTACATATCTTATATATTAGACGAACGAGGCCTAGTGGTTAGCGTACCTGAAGACTGCGCCGCGGGACCTGCGGGTTTGATTCCCAGTCGGAGCCAAAATTTGTGCAAAACACAAATGCTGCTTTTCGGATCTGGTTGTGTTGTACCGAGAATACGGGAGAAAATCTAACTGTGGGGCATAGTTAAAAAATATATACTTATATTTATAATTAGCTGAAGTCCGCGTGGCTTTAGGATTTTTAAATTTCCCGGGGGAACTTTTTAATTTTGCGAGATAAACTACAAGAACACAAGAAAGATTAGATTATAAGATTTTTTTTATTTAGATTGTGAATGTGGTCTCTCTTCCATAGAGCAAACAAAAAGATAAAACCTTTGACAAAGACAAAAAAGCATCCTCGCTCTAGAAAGTCTGCAGTCTGTGACCATGTTCTGGATAATCCCAACCATTACATCAGATTTGATAAACCACAAATCCTTGCAAAACAAAACCGATTACCTACCAAGGATGATTCGCGAGACTATTGAAATAAAAAAACATCCTGATTTCAATAGACAATATGGTTGGGTATTACCACCGTCTTGGGATCCTACAATTAAAAAAAAGTAAACCAAAAACCACTACAAGACACAATTAGCTCATTTTGCGTATATCGAACCAAAAATAATAATTAAATGCTGAAGGTTCCCCGGGTTAACTATGACATCAGGACATCTTTGGGTGCTGTAAAGCACTCCAAACGTCGGTTTATAAATAGTTCTAAATTAAACGCGTTAAATCCGTAAAAAATAGTTATATTTAAATGTGTAGTATTCGCGTAAATATAAGAACAACGTAGAGTACGTATACGCATCGCAGAACTACGTCACAAAGCAGTGCCCTCTTTCCGATATGTATATGCCGATAGGTATCTGGCAGAGTAGAATAGCACCTACCTCTTTCCTATTGAGGTGTCGTAAGAGGCGATTAAGGAATTGTACGGGCAGCTTTTATTCGTGCAGAATAACAACATAATATAGAATGCTGTCACTATACTGCTCGTGGGAACGCAATGGGGAGTACGAATTTTTTGACTCGTACCAAAATGTCGGTGATGGATCGTCCCCCGTCACCTCTCGTTTCCCGCGAGGGCGAAAAGTGGGCTACATGAGTGGCCTCAGCCTATCGCTTATATTGGTAAAAGGCGTGACTATATGTACGAGTATGTATGAGTATTTTCAAATACCAACAGTAGAAATGCTACAATGGATACGATTCAGACGTTGATATATTCCCCGTCAAAGCACACTGCACCCACGAAGTCGAGTGAGCAATCATACGGTGTTTTCACTTTCATCCGAAACAACTGTTAGCCCGGTGCGCCGTCGTCATGGCAACCGTATCAATACCGTACCGTGGAATAAAACCTGGGCACGTGTTTATTTCATCAACAATAAAAAGCCGAGCAGAAAGGTAAAAACTTTGCGACGTTAACGTCGCAAAGTTTTTACCTTTGTCATTATATAATATTTTCCTGGTTCTATATCAACTGGTAACAGTCATACAATATGCAGCTCATGAAGTTTAAGATCGAGTAAAAATTACGAAAGTAACAAATCGGCACCATGACATTTAGAAGCATTGTCATGGTGCCGTAAGTTGGATATCCTTATTTTTTAAAGCAATGAAAATTATGATAGCTTCAGATGTTCGTAACTCTAAGCTGATCTAAGAACAGTAACGTAGTGCATATGGCAACAGTTTCTTTTATTATACGTTAAAATTAGAGAATTTTCGTTACGTTTCAGTGAAAAAAAGGCTAACTACAAAAAGTCGTGCAACATAATAAAACGGTTTTAATAAGATATATTAGAATGTAACCAGGCCAGTGATACCTGTCCGGCAAATACGGTAGAGTACCGGGCAAGCGACTCCGTCCTCCCGAGCTACTGCTGGCTCCTCTTGTTTCTTATATAAAGAATAAATCTAATCCTATATTTCCCATTTCCTACCCCAAGTCCATTTCCTACCTAATCCTTTTCCCTACTTCTCCGCCAAACCAGTGGTTGCCTTGGCGATAGCTAGCTTCTCATGAGAGAGCATTGGGGAGCAAGAATTTTCAATTCTCCAAAATGGCGGCGACACGGTTCGGTTGTTTCATTAGGAGGTGAAAAGTGGGCTTCGGATGTGATCTCTGCCTACCCCATAAGGGGTAAATAATATAAATATATAAATGGGAAAAACGCGAGTGTATTTATGTATTAAAATGTTACACTATTATATTATACATTAATTGACACCGAGCACGAACTAGAAAAATTATTAATAATTTCAATATGGATTGTAAGCTGAGGAAAATGTATGAATTTTATTTTCGTCGACCGCGTGGCGTAGTGGTTAGCGTACCTGACTTCTGCGCAACCGGTCCTGGGTTCGATTCCCAGCCGGAGGCAACATTGCAAAAAAAAAACTGCAAAAAACACAAATTGTTGCTTTTCGGGTCTGGTTGTGTTGTGCATGTGAAATGTATGTTTGTAAAACGCACCCACGATACAGGAGAAAATCCTACTGTGGGGCTTCGTTTTTTAAAACTCAAAAAAAAAACTCAAAAGAATTTAAAGCACCAGCGGAATCGGTTTAATGTCACATATTCTATTTATAAATTACGTCTGAACCCGGCTTAAGCGGAAAATTTATTACTTAATGCAAATTGAGATGGTTGCATTCAAAATGTTTCGTCATCTATATAAGCTAGTTAACTTCTTTGCAAGAAAACTCTACGATGCTTTTTTGTCGAGATTTTATTAAACAAATTTCAAACATATGGTTTTTTGTAGGACGAAAAGTTGAACTATTTTTTCCTTTTCTTTTATTTAACCGACTTTTAAACATGAGAAGGTTCTCAATTCGTTTGTGTATATTTTTTAAGTATGTTCGGGCATAACTTCTTTGTTTATGAACCGATTTTAATGATTATTTTTTATTAGACAGGGATACCGTGAGGGTAGTCCCTTATTCTGTCAAGCTCTGAAGAGTGGGTCTATAAAAAATCATGACTCAACACACAACTCTTTCTGGAGCTGCTGAGTAGAAGGTTTTTTGATTAAATTGAGCAAAGACCAGAGAAAACTTTTGGCAACTTAGATATTACATCACTATTATTTTGACTTCGACAGGACCGCGGAGAGTAGTTAATAACTCATTTAACATTTAAATAATTATGTCTATCTTATAGCACTAGCGATAATTTTATATCTGGCTCTGTAAGCAGTTGTTACTAGCTGTTTGAAAAAAAACTGTATGTTGTTGTATCGATTAAGTGGCAAATACTTCAAAATAGTGATAGAAATAACCAGTAAAATTTAATTTATTAATACTAAAATAAAGAAAAGATTAAATTTTAGACACCTTTAAGAAAAAAATCCAACAGAGACTTAAAAACTATTTATGTGATAAATGTGCGTTTATATATATTTAAATATCAAAAAAGTAGCAAGACAAATTATAGTTTATTGATCAAAGAGACTACTACAAGAGCTTTCTCTCATATCTGCATACGTTTGCTTTTGACAAATTTATTACACTCATGTACAAAATTAATTGAAACTCTCATAGATAACAAATACCATCCATTGAAAAGATATAAATTATCGTCTTCATCATCATATCCAATTACATCTTAATTTGTACTGTAATCCATCAGTGCCGTATTTAAAAGCATTAAGGTCTATTATTGCTGTAAATGTTATAATAGCCCCTTTGTGGAGATTTCAAGAACTTCTTGAGAGTAATTTAGTGGTAAATGTAACGTTTGTATGTTTCTGACAGAATAATTAATCTTTGGAATGCATACCAAGTTGTGATTCTATTTACTGATTAAAATGGAATGGCCGGATCAAAAGCTATTTTGAATACAGATCTACAATCTTGACAACTGCGTGGCTAAGTACTCTGTACTGTAGGTACTCTGACGTACCTAAATTGTACGTTGAGGATCCATGGTTGAAATTCCAGCCATAATTAATGTGTGTAAAATCTGAAATAGTTTTATTTCTGGTCTGGTTGTGTTGAGGTTTCCGAGTACATTGTAAGTCTGCAACTGTGCTTTTCTCCGATCTTTTCGAATGGTGAAGTGTTTCCCACTTCCTTTCTCATCTTGCGACACTCGCGTAATCAGTTAGGGTGAAAGATGCCTTTACTTTATTTTTTTATCTGTTTTAATGTTACATGAATAGTAACTTTAATTAAAGCTAAATACTATTCAGTATTACCGGAAATGTCGAAAACCATCAATATCTTTCAAGGAGTAATTGAAAAATTTGGTAGATATAAATTGCACATGCATAAAAGCCGAGATTCAGAACCAACATCAATAGGCCTGCGGGAATTGAACTCGCGGGCAGAACCAGAAACTGATCGCTCAGCCACTGTACCAACCTAGATGGTGAAAATCGAATCTATCCTAATCGATGATCATTGTCTCGTCAAAGTGCTAAAGAACTACTACTATATTTACTGTTTAAAAAAATCATAAAGCTTTAGTATTATCAATTATTTTTAGCAGATAATAAAGGAGACGAGCAATAAGTTCATCTGATTGTAACTGCAACGTTTGCCCATAACAAATGCTGTGTCTCCCAGAACATTACTGTGTGATACAGCATTTGTTACGGGAAACGTCACACTGCGCTCGACACCCTGAAAAATTAGTTCTTAAGTCTCATATGGCTAGTAATTACGCTAACTCTCAGTATCCTTTAGACCGAAACAGTAATGTTTGCACACTTCTGCTTCACGGCAGAATAACGAACCTGGGGATGGTACCTACCTAGATTCCCACATTCTTGCATAGGAGACGGATTGCTGGATAGGAATCTCACCACCAGTAAGTCAATAGATGAGTCTTACAATAAATAAGGAAAGTCGAACTGCATTTTTTTAATCTTCACCTATTGCTCTTTACTGCTCTGTGGTGTCTACTATAAATTGTAGTATACTTTAACTTTACGTTTTCTTTGTAACCTCTCGTGATATGGCGATTTTATTGTCGGTAAAATATCTTTTTATCTATTGATATTTGGACACGACTGCATGCGCCGGCATCACGAACCGAATAGAAATCAGCAATGTATTTTACTTGAAGTACAATTGGAATCTACAGGAGACCTCTAATCTAATTTAATATATTGCATACACAAAAATGTTTATATTGTTGCCTACGGTATTTGTATTCCTTAAATATACATGCTGTTCGAAAATTTTTACGTGTAAATACCATGGATGTATATGTATTGTACAAAACTATTTTTTATTGGATAACAATTAAGAACGCATCTAACAGACTAATCCAGATTTAGCTGTAGAACAAACTAAATAATACAAAGTTTCTAGATGTGCATCGCGTGTTATTATATTGTTAATGGCAATAATATCCGACGTGCGAGAAGAATCGTTTCCGTCGTATATCTTCTCGGTTGAGAAAGCAAACTAACATGGAATGCTACATATGAAATACATTCTTAAACAGGAAATATAAAAAACAATACAATGTAATTTAGCGAGTCTTACGATTATAGCGCTAAGCGATTTTTAAAGGTGATCATTTTACATTAGGGTTCATATATATGTGGACTTTTTCTTATGGAGTATGCATTGTAACTTCTCCAACCATTGCATGTGTGCATTTTAATACAGGCATGTGACTAGATGTGCAATTTATTCATTCGATGGTAAGTACCACCGTAACAGTTTCAGCCGCGCCTAAAAATATGAATTGGAACTATGTGGCAACGAATTGAGAACGTCATACTGAGACGTCAGTTCTTTTTCTCATAAGCCCTGCAATTGCACAAGGTATAGTGTCCGAAACATCACTGTTTGACGGCATAATAACTGGCACCAGGGTAATACCTACCCCGGCGTATTTCTGCAAAGAACACTAGTACACTATCATCACTATAACACTATTCTCTCTTCATTAATTACTGAAACAATTTTGCAGTGTCCGATCGTTAAAGTAAGCCCACGTATCCAATAGTAATGTAGTTTGGAATATGATTTACGGTGATCAGAAAGATGGATAGCTTCAGAAATAAAACCCCCTTGTTCATGATTATGAAATAGGAGATGGTGCTCGTCAGACCGGTTGCCACCCCGGCGAAATTTTACACACACAAAAGTTTAACAATCGCAATCTTCGAAATTCTAAAAAAAAAAATAGGGTACTACCTAGTTAAAGACGTACTTATAGTCGATACAACTCCTCTCTTTAATATATTTAAATTTTCCTTTTAATATGAGTTCACTCCATGATCCTGATTCAAGTCATTGAGTGAAGTCATATTTTAAAGAGCAAACTCTAATGCTATAGACGAAATAATAGACTAAAAAAGTAGCTCCGTACTGGGACATCATTTCGCAAGAATGCCACAGAAATCGACACGCTATATTGTTTCTACTCCGCAAGCACTCTCGTGTCGGCCTGTCACTGATCTCGCGTTTGATACATGGCCGTTATCGTGGCCATAGATATGTAGCTACAGTGCAGATAAATTAGGAAATGTAACTGGCGTATACTTGGGAACTTTTCTTTCGGAATGATAAATACTTTCGAAATCTTTAGCACGAATTTTTGTAAATTTCTACTACTTTTAAATTAAGTGACGATAAATTCGTGGATGTACGGTCCTACGGTCAAAGTCTATATTCGAACTTTCGATACAACTAACAAGAAAATATATTACTCGTTTACGTTTTCAGTCCTTTATGACTTAACATTCACACTAATAATTCAATGGTGAATAAAGTCTTCTCCGTAGATTGAACTTACGGAGATAATGGATATTGTTTTTTCTTTTAATAAACCGGTTAGCAACCACAAAATAGTGCTCAGCACTGTAGGCTTATCCGTGTGTTAGCGCCTGTAACATATTTTAAATCAGAAAATACACAAATGAGCTACAGGCAGTAGCGACTAAGGTTCGAAGCAATTGATACTGCGATTGCAGTACCTCCTACCAGGTTTGGTATTTGTTTTTATGAAAGAAAGTGACGATACGAGCAAATCGTTCACCTGACGATAAGGTTACCAATGCTGGCGTACAAGGTTCTTACATCAGTTCTTAAATCTCATATACCCAGTAAGTCCACTTGCTATCAGTGCCGTTGAAACCAAAACACATTAATGTTTGCATACTGCTGCTTTACAGTAGAATAGCTGCGGTAATATACTCGTAGGTAGGTACCTAGACGGATTCCTGCATAGGAACTAACTCTAGTAAAATTATTAATACGACTAGTTGTACCTTTTTTGGGAGGTGTATGTTAAGATGAGTATGCTATTAACGAAACGTTCATCATTACAGTCTACAACAGTAACGGCTAAATAGAGATTCCCTAATGAGCGTTACTTACGCCAATCCTCGACTAAACGCTTTAGCTGCTAACGGACGCATTACATTGCATCTCAACGTTTAGCTAAAGAACGTCTCGCTAGGTTTGTGACATATGGTCTGGTTCTCTTTCGTCTCGTTATAAAAGTAAAATTCAATTAAAATTCCTGAAAGCTAATGAAATTACCTTTCGAATGATACCCTCAAACCACAACATTGCCATTGGCCTGTTGTGTTAAAATAGTATTTAAATAATTTTTTTCGAATATGCGATTTTTTTGACGCCGAGTGTATATCACTATTTCATTGTCACTGCAGTTTGCATACTCAAAAAGCTACAACGATGACTTTGGTACTACAACAGCACTGACAGTAGATGCAAGCTCCTGGCTAATTGCATTATTTTATTGACTCTATACCACGCACGGGATGATATGGGATAATTAATACGATGTCAACACACACTGATGAATATTATAATAAATATTTAAGTATTAATAATGTCATAAATGTAATGTTTTAACATTAAGAGAAGCTTATCAGTTTTACGGTACGTTTATTTATGGCTACGATGAACATAAAATCGGCTTAATAAATTGCATAATAGGTTAAATATGACAAGAAATTTGAATAAGTAATCTAATTTTTAAGTGCAGCCGTTTATCATAGAAGTTAGATTGATTGCTACCACTACCAAATCTCGCAATGACCCTTTAAAACCTGTCTGGGAAAATAATTGACTTCAAGCTGCCTATCTTTCTTACTAAGATATGCGTAGTAGCTGATGCTTTTATATGTTCGTCAGGTTTTTAAATGGCAGTCTCTTCGGTGGCAAATGTTTACTTTGAAGGCGCAATATCTTTAATTTCATGGATGGATTCATGACGAGGCACACAGCGTTACATGAGAGAGAAGAAAGATGTAATGTAATAAGAGAGAATATATAATATACTTATCTAATACACAGTTTTTTTAATTTATGTTCATTTATTTTCAATTTAATAAAATTATAATATATAACTTTCACTTCTGTGGTATGTACTGTGTTGCACGAGTGCTTTTCTTTGTAAACAATTGCAAACAAAACTTTAAAAAAAAATCTGTATTAAATGAGCAATTTTATTATTTCACAACAGAAGTTAAATGAAAATGCTAGAATTGATTCACAGTTGCCTCACTGCAGTATATGTTACTCATAGAATATTCATCAAACGTATTTGCATGACGAGTTCGAACAATTTTGCAACTTTAATTAAAATCGTAATAGATAGTTTACGTTTATAATTATTAACTTAATTGATGTTATATTTCATTTGAAGCTTTTCTCGTTAAGCATATTTCGTTTAAACAACATTTGTTTTATAGTCAAATTTAAAGCCAATGTGATGTTGATGAATCACATCACATTGGTCTTTCTCAGTAAGCGCCACTTAGCCATATCTTTTCCTTGCCACACATAAATTTTACTGCTGGCAGGATTCCTGGCAGATAGTTTTTCCGAGTCTAAATATTTGTGTACGTGCAATTTATATCTGTAAAACGCACTCACCGTTCACTTTAAATCTTAGTGTAAGGCATCATTTTTTTAATTATATATACCCACACGCGAATACTCACGATATATATGTTGAACAAATATTGGCTTCGGCACGCATCAGCAAGCGTATGTTAACGACTGAGCCAACAGACTATCACAACACACACTAAATGAATATCTACATAATTAACAAAGAAATACAAGACATATTATTTAAATATTAAATTTCTTTTTTCTTTGTCATCTTGTCCCCATAGCCAAAAACTTATTGAAAAATTAAACAAATTTATGGTCATTTCATTTTTATAGACTACCTAGAAAATTTGTTGGTCCGGTATTGTATAGGCTGATTAAGAGGTAATTCAGTGATTATTTATATACAGTTATAGGGCAAAGATAAAAAAAAACACGATCACAACATTCCTCTAATTCATAGTGTTAAAGTGTATTCCAATTTATAGTTAAAAATTATAATTTCAAACGAGTATTTGTAAAATATGGTAATTGAGGCCCATATACATCCACTATTGTCACAGAAGATGACAATGCACCTTGTACCTAATATAAGGAATATTAGGTACAAGGTGCATTGTTACTGTCGTGATCATAAATGGAATGCGTCCTTGCCTATATTTGTCTAGTGCTGTACCACTTGCCAGTTTTGATTTATTATATCACGTGTATTTTGTTAGAGAGCGCCTGGCATATTTATATGATACATTCAGTGTGTGTGTGCGTGCACAACAAAACATCAAGTGATTTGAAATGAATGTAGATAAACCATAGTAATAAACAGACTCAATACCAGACAGTTAGAAATTTATACAGATACAATCAAGAAAAAAGATAGATTGAAGATATTAAATATTCGAAAATGCACTTCACTCTTGACGCTCGTTTTTCAACTACCGATTTAGATAAATTGACTTAGAAAGCACCTTCTGGGACCGATGTTGTTAATGAAATTCATGAAGTCTAGACAATGTCAAATTAACTATTCAAATATAAAGCAAACATTAAAAAACAATTTTTTAACCTTAACCTTGACGGATCAATATTTCCAAAGGTAACTTTTAAAGTGTACGTTTCAAGTATGTATTACAATTATAATTACATTACATTACAGTATATACTCGTATAACATCAACGAATCGCATACATATTAAATAGTCTAGCTATTTCACAGAAATTTAATGCATTTTAGTATTCGTTCACTGAAAACCAATTAACTATTTCTCATCCATATTGTTAACTGGCCACCATGGAATATTACTAATATTTAAATGTGTTTTGTATGTGATGTTGGAAACTTAATCACGCTCGAAGTGTTGAGCGGATTCTATTCAAATAAGGAATCATGGAATAGGACGTAAAATAGAATTTAAACTATTTACGTTTATATTTATACGAGTATTTACACACAGCTTGCAAATCATATAGTAAAAATTAAAATACATTAAAAATTGTTCGCGTCTATTTTATACATGCACAATATAAAGGATAGGGCCACACACAACGATTGCCTATAATTTTAAAAAATGTGGCATGTAAATTTGTAACAATTTTTACAAAGAAATAAGGCAAATAAACAATCTGGTGGTAGGGTTCCTATCCGTTGAGGTAGGTACCACCCCAATGCCAGTTATTCTGCCGTGAAGAACTAGAACGCAAGTATCTCTGTGTTTCGGTATGAAAGGCAGTGAGAGGTGGTGAATTCACTGGGCAAAGAGAAATGCCTGGAAAATTATGGCCAACATTTGATTATGCAATAACTATCTTTATTATGCCAGACCTCAGTTCTCCTAACCGGTGGCGGGCATCAGCGGGCTAAGTGTCTAGTACACAAATCCGCTTGCCAAGCGTAATAAAAAAAGTAGATATTTGAAATGGATATTTCGTCTCTCTACGGTCTCTCACTATAACCAAACCCTATTTCCACTCAGCTGAATAACACTTATTGAATAGAATCTACCATCCCATACTGTCCCGTGGGTGTCGTAAAAGTCGACAGAGGGATAATGAAAACCAGGAGATGGGCAGCAGCATCTTCCTGGGACACCTGAATTAATAAACTAAGGTGGCGAAATCCCCCAAGATGAAAGCTTAAGTATTTTATATCAATCTATAGGGGAGGCCTATATTCAGCAGTTGACTAGTGATAGGCTGAAATGATGAAGATGATGGCGAAAGTAAAGTTACAGCCTATTAATATCCCACTGCCGAGTACAGGCAGTTTCTAATTTCTGAGAGGATTTTGAAGCCGGGAAGAGTACGCCACGCTGCTTCAATGCGCTAACCCGCATCACGGACTTCACATGTCACGTGTCGAAATATTTTTATTACTCAGACACGCAGGTTTTCTCACGATGATTCCCTTCACAGCTAAGCAGGCGGTAATTCAGCACTTAAAATTGCATAATAATTTTAGAGGTACTGGCACCGGGGTTCGGTGTACTACCACACTACTACCACGGCTTTACTCTTATAGTAGTTGGCACAATTTAATAAATTAGATTTCATTATAGATGTAACAATGCACGTACTTGTACTAAGTGCCAGTTATTTTAATAAACACTCAATAATAAGTTGTGTAACAGTGAAAGTATACGATAATATCCCGATAGACAAATAGAGGCGAGCTCGAGTGCTGGCCGCACCTTGCGCCAAGTGTCGGACAACGAAAGTGACTTTTGACACTCTTCGCGCCATTAGTAAATTGAGTTAACTTTGTACTATGTGCCTTTTTATTGTTAACCTACTTAAATTGCTTTTTTTGTAACATTCCAAGTACGATTTCGTAAGTATATGCAGTGTAATAGGAGGCCTCATTAAGTCTTATAACATGCCATATGAAACCAAAGGCGAAACGATTGGTAATTAAACGATAAGTAGAAAGACACTTACTGTCTATATCATTTCCATTCTTACATTTAAATATAGTGACTATAGTTTTAACTGGCGGGAGTAATTTTATGCAGGAATCCGTCTCGGTAGGTACCACCAGGGTAAGTTGTTCTGCCGTGAAGTAGTGGTGTGAAAACATTACTGTGCACTGAGAACAAATTAAATTACTGGGCGTATAAGACTAAAGAATATCTGACGGGTGCAGAGTGGTGTTACACAGATACTTTCTGGGTGTCACATCATTTGCTATAGATAGACTTACCAGCAGGTAAACGTTTTGCTCGTCTCGTCACTTTCTCCTACAAAAAAAATCTTTCGAATTTGCTACTATTCATTTCCAGATATTAAGATACATAAGAAGAAACTTAATCGAAATTGTAAGAGATGTTTCCGTGTGGTGGCGGCTCGTTGAAAGAATACTACCACTCCATCTCATCCAATGGATCTCGTAAAAGGCGAGTAAGGAATTAAACTGCACTGTGCACCCAACAGCGCATGGTGGCGATGGGCTCACCACCTATCACACCAAGTGCATTATATTGTTTTGGTGAAACGTGGATTGTGACAGTCATCTGTTTTTGCAGTGAGTGTCCAGTCTCTGACTACCCCTTATGGGATACAGTCGTGATCTTATGTATGTATGTTTCCGGGAAGTTGCCCGTTTTATACTCGCAGTATATTGGCTGTCTAACTGTTCAGTGACCCTTTCTGCTGTCATGTTAACAATGTCATATAGTGCCATTTGTAGTTGATTAGCAATGTTATATTTTTAAAAAATATTTTATTTAATAGCGTGAAAATTAAACCTATCTGAAAAAAAACTTGGGAGGTAAAACCTTACAGAAATACATTTATAAAAGCTGGGTACATAAAAAAGATCGTTTTTTTATTGAGACGTAATGAAACCGAACCGTTTTTGTTAGAGATTGATAACCGGTGATGTATTTTCTAAAGCAACGGGACCATGTCACTAGCTTCAAGATAGCAAAAAGTCATCGAACAAAATGGCACATACTCGTATATACTGTACTTAAATGTAAAGAAACTTTGAAAAAAAAAATTCTTGAGTTTTCATATAAAATGCGAAGAAACTTATACTTCTGCTTATAGAAAGCGGACTCCGTAGACGAAATCTTCCAGCAAATTATTTTCATCACATATAAATTATACCTTACCGTTTACAATCTTTTCATACTAAATAAAATACCGTTCAGACAGTGGAATCTTATTCTTAAAGTTATGTCTAATTCTATATAAACGAGCTAGACTTTCCTTTCTAAAAGAATGAATATTTATTACTTAAGCTTATATTTGTCTAACATCATTGATCGTCTATTTTTCTTCATTAATAATTGAACCCGATTACTAATTGTTCATTATAAATTAATGTGTCAAAATACAAAATTGAAAAAAGAGAACTTAATATATGTGCATATTTAAAATAGTTAGGAAGGTATAAACATCTATGCAAATATGCCACAAAAACCATTTAATTATTGTATGTCCTATATAACCATGTACTTTCTGTAACATATTTTTCAATAAAAACATGGCTCTTTAAAAAAGTAAGGGGTCAAGCAACACGTTCGGTTTTCTAAAAAGCGTCGGACTAGATATCGAGTGAAATCTTGCGCGCTAGACAGTTTGTCTCCTAAGTGCAAAGGGCCATAAAGGCAATGGAAATGACAAGACCTCCATTACGTAAAATAGTTTTTTTTTGTAACTTTTAACACAGAGATATAAATTCGATACACAATCATTCCTTAATGGAATTTACAGATTAGGTAAATCCTTATAGACTATTACTAAATTGGAATATTATGTAATTGACTATTATGTCGTCGTCGTTGGAGGGATTTTGCCATAGTTGCCACGCTTGGCAAGCGGATTGGCAACCGCAGTTTATTTATTCAGATGTTCCAGGAAGATGCTACTGCCCCTCTCGTGGTTTTAATTTCCCTCTGTCGGCTTTTACGACACCCACGGGATGGGATGGGGTGGTTGATTCTCTTAGGCCGATACCACACTGCTATTATGTACTTAATTATATAGACTAGTTTTTATAACTTTCTCCATAACGAAAATAAGTAATTAAGCTATTACGAACCAATAAGAGGAGTGGCACCGAATGCTGAAATAAAGGCTTTTGACCTTGATTGGCAGCGAATGCTTTTTTTATTGGTTAGGTGACAAGACTAACAAAACGTTCACCTGATGTCAATGCAACGATGTTAAGTGCAACATCTGCCCATAATAAGTGTTGTGTCACTCAGAAAATTACTGTGTGACACCACACTGTGCCCGTCACCCTGAGACATCAGTTCCTATGTCTCATATGCCCAGTGATTACGCTAGCTCTCAGTGCCCTTCAAACCGAAATACAGCAATGTTTGCACACTACTGCTTCACGGCGGAGTAACTGGCCCTGGGGTGGTACCTACCTAGACGGATTCCTGCATAGGAATCCTACCACCAGTAAAAGTGTTATATCACCCAGAACATTTCTGTGTGAAGCACACTGCGCCCGTCCCCCGGAGGCATCAGTTCTTAAGTCTCATATACCCAGTGACTACGCTAGCTCACAGTGCCCTTCAAACCGAAACACAGTAATGTTTGCACACTACTGCTTCACGGTGGAATAACGGGCCCTGCAACTGGTGCCTGGTACCTACCCTGGTACATGTACGGATTCCTGCAAAGGAATACTACCACCAGAGATGCTCATTTTTAATCCGGGCAACATACCCGGTCCAGTCGTACTTTAGAAGGTTACTTTTTTGTATAGAAGAGGGGGAAAACTCACTTCAACTACACTACGTTACTTTTAATATTAAAGAAATCTCATTAATGTCTTAATATTCCATATAGACGATATTAATCGGTTGTCACATCTAGAAACACATCTATCAGTAATAGTGCAATGTTCACGGCTGTAGGGCGTAATTGTAGGATTTCCGCCATGCGCAAACCGTTTCACCAGCATACGTGGAAAGTTGGTGAGTGGCGGAACATAACAGATGCAATGTCCAGTGCCACTCCGTGTCATTTATGTGATCGATACTAAGAATCGTATTATTGACCTGTAGGTACAGTTTGTTTAACAGTTGGCATAGTTTCTTAACTTTTCCAATATTCTTTAATAGTATGTATGTATCTTAAATAACGTAAGAATAACGTGTGTAGGCAAAAATGTATGAATTGTTTATAAGTTAATTATATTACGGTTAGTATCACTTTGATTATTAATTTAATAATTAAGCCGAGTTTTTTTTTTAAAGTGTGAGCCAACGGTAAGCAGTAGTAAGGTAGCAATAGAAAGTAGTAAGGTAACCTATAAGATAACTACAATTCGAAAAAGCTCGAATAAATTAATTCAATCTTTAACCATTTCTTTCGCATCGTATTGCATAGTACATTTGTTATCATTATTCTTCGACATTCTTTCTGCATGAATTGCGACACTTTATGAATTCTACAACCACACAATTTTTAATAAATAATTAAATATTACAGCCATACTAATACAATAAATGCGAACTTTACCCTCTCTCTCTCTGTCGGTTTGTTACCTTTTCACAGTTTAACCGCAAAACCGATCTTAAGATATAGGACATTTTTATCCCAAAGAATGAAGTAGTTCCGACGGGATACGGATTTTAAAAACCTATATCCACGCGGACGAAGTCGCGGGCGTCAGCTAGTAAAGTATAAATAGCAAAGACCCTTAACTGAAACGATTTAATGTAACATGACTGGTTTCGCGAAAGCCCATTTGCATATTGGTTTCATAATTGTGTTATTCTGACTAATGGAAAACCCCGAGTGAGTAAACGCATGCGTTTGCGATTTACGCAATATTTTGTTTCTCTGTATTTTCCTTTTCAAATTTTAAAGATACTTTAACTTCTAATATTCAAGATTTTAACTGACAATATTAAATCACTAAATATAAACAGTATAAACCATCAACTTCATATTTCGTAGTATTTATTATCTATATATAAAATTTCTCCAAAGTGTTTAGACGGTATGAAATATCTGCTTTAATACTGTATCAAAATTGATGTATGATGGACTATTTTGAAGAATTATTTTCCCTCTGAGGCCGAAAAAAGCAATGTCGTAAAATTAATGTTTTCGTTTAAAACCATTGATTAAAAATATTGAATTTATAACTTAATTGTAGAAAGCGCCATCTGTTAACACTATGTTCAACTAATATGCACGACAGCTGTCGGTTGGCGTTGTTTAAATTTTTCAAAGAAGTCAGATGGCGCTATCTTTTCATGATCAGGATACTGTGCGAAATATTCGCACAGGTTAGTTGTATTTATTGGGAATGTCAATATTTACATAAATTCAAATAAAGACTAATGTAGCTATGAAAGTGTAAAAAAAATTTCATTGGCGTTCAGATTCTGTGACTTCTTAAGTCTCGTATGCCCAGTTATCAGTGCTCTTCTAATCAAAACACAATTATTACATAACTATCTAGACGGTTTCCAGCACAGGAATCCCACCACCAGTTAAAATCTATACTAATATTAAAAATTCGAAAGTAACTCTCTCTGTCCCTCTGTCTGTTTGTTACCTTTCCAAGGCTCAAGCTCTGAACCGATCTTGAAGAATAGATATAGATAGGATCATTTTTATTACGGAAAATCAAAAGTTCCCGCGGGATATTAAAATGAAACCTATATCCACGCGGACGATGTCGCGGGCGCCAGCTAGTCAATTACCTACTTCACTTTTCATTTTACTTAATAATAAGCACACTACAATAACTAAAGTTAATTATTTTTCATTCGTTAGAATCAACCGTACTTATTGTCTTATTACTAATGACACATTTAATGCTCATTGAGTCATGTTATGCAGCGATCATACTCGATACGCATGTCGAAACGATGACACAAATTGCTCGGCATGTGGATCACGTGCGCAATCCCGACCCCGGTTAATTCATCGTCGACTGCCATACAGTTGCGTATAAGTGGAAGAGTAATAAAATCCAGAAACTGGAATATATTTCATGCTATTTTATATGGAATTAAGCTTAGCGATTAAAGATTAATATTGGACATTGAAGGAAAATATGCCGGTCCGTTTAAGTTGTACCCTATGGAACTTTTTTTAATATACATACAGTCACATCTTTTTCCCATATAAGGAAGGACTTAGCCTGTCTTCCGTCCCGAGATGTGACGGGTGGAGACCACGTCGCCGCCATTTTGAAAAAAATCTTACCCCCCATTGCGTCCCCACGAGCAGTATAGGGAGAGCATTGCATGGTATGGTATTCTTCTGCACGAATAAAGGCTGTCCGTACAATACTTTAGACACTTCGGTAGGAAAGAGGTAGGTGCTATTGTACTCTGCCGGACACCTATCGGCAACTATTTTTAATGTACTCGTATTTACTATATTGGTATATATTATCTAGTATTACTATTATATATTTTTAGTATTTCATACGTAATTTGGAAACACGAACACTAATGATCGTGGCAGTCCTGGTTTGGAGTCCCAGCCGAGGCCAAGAGTATAAAATCAAAAGGTGTTGGTTTTCGCATGCGACTGCTAATATGGTGTCTTATCGCATGATCTTCATATGAGGCGGAGGTTAGGACGACTGAGTGCCTCTGTGATTGCGCGTACACTTGAGCCACTATAATAACTGTCGCGCGTTTAATTACTTACGGCAGTACTCTGAGGTTGTTGCCGTGGTAGAAAATCTACAAGAAGGACATACTGGGTTCACTTCGGTGTCTGAAGTTAACTCTTACTGTCTCCCGGAACCAAATTAGACATTGTAGAGAGTTATGGCGTAATTAAATATTGCTATGACTTTCAACCTCCCGCGTTTTTGGGTATGTATAATTAAATCAAATATTTATAGGATATTATGAAAGGTCACCTACATTATGTATACATTTTACTACCCTATCGAGTAAGGGAGCCTATAAAAGCAAAAATCTTTAAAAATATTTAATTTTTAACTTCGTTGTCCTTATTTTGAAATTAAATGTATAAATCTTTAAATTTAAATAACAAATGCTACAAAAAAGTATAGCATTTACCTTATTAAAGCATTTTATCAAATATAGTGTAAATAGTTCCTTGTAGTTTTATATGCTTAATAGAAAGAAGAAAAGTTAGAAATAAAGCATTTATTGGCACAGCACAAAACGACAACACACAGACACAATATAAACACACACTTATAAAATAAAATACAAACATAAAAATAAAAAAATAACTGAATCAAACAAAAAAATCAAAGCACCAGAAATAAAAAAGAGAATAGCATTAAAAAAGATGATATGGCTGAATCAATACGTCTCCAGATCAGCTTCATGTCAGACTGTAAAACCTGTCGCTACTACTATATCTTTTTTATTGTATTATGTGACGAGACGAGCAAAACGTTCACCTGATGGTAACTGGTTGCGGACGTTGGTCCGCCCACAACAAATGCTGTGCCACCTAGAACAATTCTGTGGGCACCACACTGCGCCCGACACCCTGAGACATCAGTTCTTAAGTCTCATATGCCCAGTGATTACGCTAGCTCTCAGTGCCCTTCAGATGGAAACATAGTAATATTTGCACACTACTATTTCTCGGCAGAATAACTGGCCTTCGGGTGGTACCTTCCTAGACGGATTTCTGCACAGAAATCCTACCACCAGTAAAGTATGCTTACCTTGTCTCTCACAATACGATCTTCAGTGATGAACTAAGCTTTCCCGGACGTGACCCGAATAAATCAACATGCGTCGCGCGATTATTAGATTTTAATTACTTAATTGTACGGATTAGCAGTGTATGTAATGACTAAAAGATGAGAGGTCAAACGAAAGTGACAAGTGAACTTGTAGGGTGACTACACGTTTTACAATAGTTAAGTCTAGAAATCTGCCATTCCACATTGGAGCAGCGTAACAAACTATTCCCAGCTCTAAAACCCTTTCGAAAATGAACGGAAGCCTGTGTCCTATTAAGGGATATTTATAGACTGCTACTTTACTTTTTTATACCTAGAAATGGCCTGTACAAGTAATTCGTATGAAATATCTATGTAGCCGTTTTCTAAATGCAAATAAATGTCAACTTTGTTTGCTAAATATTAAGACTGTCCAGCTATTCTACCACCTTACAGTCCGGGCGATTGACCTTTATGTTATACTACGTGTGCCCCGCGGTTTCACCTGTGTAAAATAAGCCGCTTACATGATTGTGCCGTACGGCATGGTACCTCACTGATCTGAGCATTCACAGTTCCGCCCTGGGTAATGTTAGGTTTTATATCGTAGCATGTAGTTTTATAACATTCGTCAATAAACGTGCTATTAAATGCACAAAAGTTTTTTCTATTCGGATTAGTATTTCCTGAGATTAAAGCGTTCAAACATACAAACTCTCCAGTTTTATTACAGTACAATTTATGTTCGTAGTAAGCGAGCAACCCGAGCACGGCTCTTGATGTCTGCGTCGAAATTGCTAATTGCAGTTTTAAACGCTGATTAACCGCGTACTCAGCAGTCAAAGAAAATACTGTAAAAAACCATGACAATATTTTTCTTTTTATAGAAGAGGGGGGCAAACAAACAAGCGGCTCACCCGGTGGTAAGTGAATACCACCTCCCATGGCCATCTACAATACCAGAGGATTAGCGGATGCGTTGCCTGTGATAAGTAAAAGGCTCTTTTTTTGAAGATCGGTCCTAAGTCCTAAGTCGTATCGGTCCGGAAAAGCCGCTGGCGGCAGCAGATTCCATAAAATGGTCGTGCTTTGTTTAAACATGTAGAGGACATTGTGAATTTTCTCCTTTCTGCTTAAATTACCCTGTCCCCACACCTGTATTACAAAATAGTAGGCCTTTCAATATCAGTAGCACAATTATAGGCTTTTAATCTGTGTTAAATGGTAATGAAATGATAAAGCGGGTAATTATCACAAAATTAAAATAATAGGTCTGGTTTTGTGTACATAGTGAATATTATTAAGATCTAAAAGTTTAAAATTAACATAATCTGACGAGTAACAGAACTTTATAAGTCGTTAAAACGGTATAATAAAACAAATTATAATGCGGTAACGCAGCAAACTGTACAATCTCAGACAGTAAAGCTTAATACGCTGACCATGTATAAATACAATAAGAGAAACGTTTACAGCGAAGTAGATCGTAAAAATTTTAAGTTATTTTAACATAAACAACGCTTTGCATGAACAGTGGAAGCCGGTTTTAAGAATATATTTAAAAAAAGACTTAATACTTTTTTTTATCATTGGCTAAAGTATCATGTTACAAACTATTAAAATTTTACACGACATTCGAAATTTGAAAGTTAGAACACTATTTAGGTCGCAATACAATCAAATCGGCAGTCTTAAATCAATAGAATTTTGGTAAATCAATGCATAAATATATTTATAATTGTATCGGTCTTACTTGGTGAACGAGTAGCTAACCCTGATGTAAAATATCCTAAATTACCGTAAAACATTCCATAAATCTTAATAGCAATAAAAGTATTATAGGTGGTAGGATTCCTATGCAGGAATCCGTCTAGGTAGGTACCACCCCAGGGCCAGTTATTCTGCCGTGAAGCAGTAGTGTGCAAAAATTACTGTGTTTCGGTTTGAAGGGCACTGTGAGCTAGCGTAATCACTGGGCATATGAGACTTGAGAACCCATGTCTCAGGGTGATAGGCACAGTGAGGTGTCACACAAATTTTCTGGGTGTCACAGCATTTATTATGGGCAGACGTTGCATTTGCCATCAGTTGAACGTTTTGCTAGTTTCATCACTTTATGCTATAAAAAAAAAAGTTAGGGAGAAAAATTATATCGAAATTTCTAGTCAACGTAACGCGATACATGGTTACCCTACCTGTCAAAGGGCTATTTATGAGTCCAACAAAAGCGTAAAGAGAAGCAAGAAAGTGAAACCCCTTCACTTTCCACTATCTTTATATTATTTTATTATTTTCATTAATTATTCTACTTATAAACGAATAGTAAAGGAAATTAATTCGAATATATTTTTACTAATTAACAACATATGTGCGTTTCAATATATAAGGTTGCTATATATTGATATCTACAAAAATGAAGTCAATTAAAAAATATTTTACTTTATTTAAATATTTTAGATTGGAGTGTTAGGTTTAAAAATAGAAGAATCTCCTTTTTCAAGTTAACTCCTAACTGAAGTTGTTGATGACATTGTGTCGGAACCTTCAATTTTCGGAATGCCTTCTTCTGATTTTACAAAAATATACATTTACACAAAAATCTTAGCATTCAACATTTACTTATAGTAACTAAAATCATTCATGATAATCACCACGCTTAATTACTATTTTTTTTTTTTTTTTTAATTTAAAAAAACGAAGCCCCACAGTAGGATTTTCTCCTGTATCGTGGGTGCGTTTTACAAACATATATTTCACATGCACAACACAACCAGACCCGAAAAGCAACAATTTATGATTTTGTACAAATGTCGCCTCCGGCTGGGAATCGAACCCAGGACCGGTGGCGCAGAAGTCAGGTACGCTAACCACTACGCCACGCGGTCGACTATAATAGTAGAAAATTACGAAGTAAATACCTAAGTTTGAAATGACATTATTAAAACAATATTGAGTCGGCGTTAGAGTTGTTACGTTCATACATACAATCACGCCTTTCCCGTATAAAGAGTAAGCGAAGGGCAGACACATCGCCAATTTTTCGCCCCAGCGGCAACCATGTCGCCGTCATTTTGGTACGAATCAAAAAAAAAATCTTCCTTCCTATTGCGTTTTCACGAGCAGTATAGTGGCACCATTGCATATTATAGTGTTATTCTGCACGAATAAAGGCTGTCCGAAGAATACCTCTCCTCCTCTTCCTCAGGTCCTCTTACGACATCTCGAAAGAGGTAGGTTCTATTCTACTCTGCCGGACACCTATCGACTTATTATTGGCCAAAGTATCATGATACAAGCTATTAAAATTTTACACGAAATTCGAAATTTGAAAGTTTGATCACTGTGAAGGTCGACCATAACTCCTACAATCATATCGGCAGTATTAAGTCAATAAATGTTTGCTAAATCAATTCATAAACATATTTATAAATGTATCGGTTTTACTTATGACATTTAATGTATGACAAAATGCATTTAATGATTAATATATAATTATTTAATGATTAAATGATAAAGATAAATGTACGAGTATATATGACTTTGGTGCCATCAAAAATAAAAAAGTATAAAAACTGTGGTGGAAAAAATCATATATTTCTTAATATAAATAAAAATGAATTAACATTTTCTTTAAATAAAGCCAGTAATCAAATATACAGACAACCAACAAAAATAATTAATACGAAATATCCTAAGCAATCTATAAATTTTTATCTATGAAAAACATTATAAAATTAATACTCATATATAATCACATAAAATAAAAAAGGCTCTTTCAAGTCGGTGACCATACATTTTTAAACTATATCTATGCTTAAAAAGAGAATTTAATATTTTCATTATGTTATGAAAGCGTTCAATTATTCACATACATTCAGAGAACCCTCGCATGTTACAAAGAAAAATTACCATTTGCCTTTGGATAAATAACATTAATTCAGACAAGATGGATCGCTATATCCCAAATGTTACTCGGGTTTTCCATTATTTATGCAAAGCTGTCCAATGAATATACGAATATTATCGTTTGTGTCTGAAGTACAAAAAATTGTTGCGATTTAAAGCAAACAATAATTAATATCTAAGACCAGTAAAAAATCACAGTTTTCTAATGTAATGCACTTAAAGAAAAATTAAGAAACGAGGTCTATGGACGTGAAATCTATAGACCTCTGATGGACATAGAAGCTGATTGAAGTAAGATTTCGCCCTAGGCCCATTGTGATAAAACAATTCTTGTTTTATAATCTTATTGTTTTTTCATAAGAGAAAGTTACAAGAAGATCAAACTTTCACCTGATGGTAAGTGCAACGTCTGCCCTTAACAAATGCTATGTCACCCAAACCGTTTCTGCGTGGCACCACACTGCGCCCGTCCTTCTGACATATCAGTTTTTAAGTCACATATGCCCAGTAATTACACTAGCTATCAGTGCCTTTCAGACCGAAACACATTAAAATTTGCATATTGCACACTACTGCTTCACTTCTTCACATCACTGGCCCTGCGGTACATACCTAGACGGTTTCATAGGAATCCCACCACCAGTACATTCCTATGCAGGAATCCGTCTATGAAGATACCACCCAGGGCCAGTTATTCTGCTGTGAAGCAGTAGTGTGCAAACATTAGTGTGTTTCGGTTTGAAGAGCACTGAGAGCTAGAGTAATCACTGGGCATATGAGACTTAAGAACTAATGTCTCACGGTGACAGGTGCATTATGGTGTCACATAGAAACGTTCCGAGTCAGCATTTGTTATGGGCAGACGTTGCACTTACCATCAGGCAAACGTTTTGCTCATTTCGTCATTCTATCCAATAAAAAAATATTACTTGAAGAATTAGTACGAGATAGTCAAGGAATTTATTAGACGAATATTACGAAACCCACGAGTTGAGACGGGACGGGAGATTTAAGCACGCCAACGGATTAATATTAGGTACATTCATGAAATACAAAAATAAAACCGTATAACTTAATTAATTTAGTATATTTATATTTAGATAAAATAAAAAAATATTGAGTAAAACTTCTAGTATCTATCCGAGCCGTGCCGTTGTCGTGTGGCGGCTTAAGAGACTCTACCACCCCATCTCATCCCTTGGGTGCCGTAAAAGTCGACAGTGGGAAAACAAAACCAGGAGATGGGCACCAGCATCTTCGTTCCTGGAAGATATGATTTTTTTTTATTGCATAAAGTGATGAAACGAGCAAAACGTTCACCTGATGGTAAGTGCAACGTCTGCCCATAAACAATGCTGTCCTCACCCAAATACTTCTGTGTGACCCACAAATGCGCTCGTCACCCTGAGACGTCGCCTAAGGCTACGTTCAGCAAGTTTGACAAGTGATAAGGCTGAAATCATGATGAGAATGAGTGGAAGTAACAAGCCATTTTGAAAGGTAAGTAAAGAGTAAGCTCTTTCCTCTGCGTAGATCGTACTACAAATACTATTAAAAGCTGAGGTACTCCGGTAACTATACATCGGGACAACACTGTCACCTCAGTCACCCCGTGACCATGGGTGCTGTAAAAGCGTCCGAAACGTCGGGTAAAAATAGTTTTCAAAAAAATACAACGTGATAAAATATGAGTTTTATTCAGACTGACAGTGATCGGTGTGAGATGACATGCGCTTTGGGTACAGTGAGTATTCATACTCGCCCTAAAATCTAGCGAAGTGAGATGGAGTGTAGACCTGACGTGAGGACACTTAATCCTCTTCACAAATATGTCGTATATAGGCCGTATATAGCCTGTGACGCTGTTAAGACAACACGGGGTTGCCCATGACCCGTACTACTCACTCAGCCTCCTCGGCTGAATCCACAGGAACGACATGTCAATATGTGCGAAGCGAGGTTCGACCGCTGGAATCTACCACTCATTCAAGTGGATCGAGTGTGAAGGTGCCATTCCGGGTTTGATCTAGGATTTCCGATTTTAAGTATGTATCGTTTAAAGAAATACTAAAGCTATAGTAAAGGATATTAATTACAGTTGTCCATTTTGGAGGAAAGTATTCTATCACCCATCAGTAACATCAAACATCAGAAACTCCGAGTGTGTTGATATAAAGACTTATTTCAATCTGCAAGTGTTAAGGGGCCATTAAATTCTTTGAAATATTCTCGCTCTGGGTCGCACGCTTCGAGCAATAAACAGTGTTAAACTTAATTCCGCTTTTATGGCGCAGAACGATAAGAGTGAGTGAGAGATTGAACTGTAAAACGCTATCTTTGTTGTTAAGTGTCAAGGCGGCCTTACACCAGCTCCAATCAAGATCAGGCACGTTTTATGTACGTAATATAAAGCTCAGGTGCAAATCAGCTATATGTATTACGTGATGCGTGTCAGGTGGACAGAAAGGCAGTCAACAATTTAAAAAGGGTAGTTTTGTCTTCTACTGGTTCAGGATAGACAACCCATACAGTTTAACTTGGTCTTTTTTCCACGAGCATGCACGTTAAGAAATTGGATATGCAATTTACGATTTTTTTGTATGTTGATTAATTTTTTAGCTTTCTTGTTACTCTGACTCAGTTACCAAAATATTATCAAAATAAATGCATTACTCAGATAATATCTTGATAACTGCTTTCTCTAACTTGAAAATAGAAAAAGAAAAGTAAGAGTAGTAGTAAGTATTGAATAGTGATGTGAACTAATCTATGTGCATACGAAAGACAACATATGCAAACATAGAAGTCAAATTAAAGTACGTGATTAGTCACTCGAATTGGCAAGAAAATAATCGCAGCCGAGACGCCATTGTATAACGCCTGTGCTATTTAAAATCGATTAATATATGTATCGATTACGTTTGCACGTCACGTCCACTTGCACAACGAATCTTGCCGCCTCGTGATATGCTAAATTTCTTTAGCTTACTTTACAGTTTTTACAGAGCTTACTTTAAATCATTAATGTAAGCATTCTTTCAAAATCAATTTAAGGACGTTATCCGAAACATCGGTTGTAAAATGGCGATGAGTTCGAACTCGTTAATCTCACGAAGTATCACTGTGAAAAGACCTAAACAATCAACGGATACTTTTATTTATATAAATAGATCAATAGATACTACCATAATCTAAAACTACTATGTGCTATATGTGTTCTGGCTTTAAATGATGGGTGTATGAACTCAGCTGCGATTTGATATTCTTTCAATGTTGAGTAGGAAAATAAAGTGCAAAAGAGAATGCTCACTGTAAAATTGCTCACCGATGCCCGCCCTGGGCGCGGGCCGAACGGTCGCCGCCAGCGCTAGCAGCGCCACCGTCCACCACCATGTCATCACAACCACACCTGGAAACAAACAGAAATTATATATTTTTTTCAGGGCAAAAAGGGTCTAAACGAGATAATCGTTCTCTTGGTGGGTAGTGCAACGTGAAAATTGGGTTGATAAAGTCATTTACAGATCGTTAATAGAACTATTTGATCAATTTTTTAACAAGGTTGGTCAGTATTGTAGAGGGAAAAAAGAATTAATGTAAATTCCATGTTCACAATTATATAAGTGTGTGTTTTTGACATTCCTTCTTTTTTCCTTGTGTTTTTCAAAGACTGTGCAGGGCATTTGAAGACTACTATAGTATAAATAGTAAAAGAAGTTGTATAATAATGTAAAGTAATTAAATAAAGTATAAATAGTATCATAATGTACAGTAATTAAATAAAGGTTATATAATGAATTAAAATGTCATAACATTTCTACTACACTGTTAAGATCGATATTATTTGCAGAAACTTAATTACATTATTAAACAAATATTATATAAGAATAGGAATTAAGGTAAAAAATTCAGAATATATACTATGCCGGGCGATCTCAAATATGGGATTAGATAGTTGATGGAAAGCGGAATCTAATGCCAGATGTCTGATTCAGCAACGCCAATGTATGCTTAACTTAGTGAATACAGCAAATCGACCCAACCCGGGCGTGGTCGATATGTCATTGTACTCTAAAAATATCTAATTAAGAAGTACTATTTACAAGCCTCCTCTTATTTTTAAGAATTTTTTAAAGCCGGGATGAATCCGCCACGTTACGGTCCAACTTCTGACTGGCCATTTTACCGTTCGCATACCTTAATTTTAGGTTTAAATTTCCGTACAGTCGAGCGCATAAAACACTACAATATATAAAAGTTTAATTTAAAAATTGAAACGTTAAACGAATGCTTAAGTACATGTTGGTACATGGTTATAATACGAATAATACTACATTCAAAGAGCCAGAGCGTCGACTTTATCGTATTGGCATGGTTTAGTTCCAACCAGTTATTAAGGTTTATGTTGATGACTGTAATCGTAAATAGCTTGAGCATTTACACGTTATCACTTAGCTGTCCATTAAACGCTTATTACGGATGATTCATGCCACTACGGCGAATGTAATGCCTGATACAATCAATACAGATCAACGTGCATTAAGAGGCTTAAATGGGTACTGGAAATATTTTCACGTTCATAGTTTCTAGTGCTTTAATGACGATAAAAATAATGTTCATTTCGCAGAGTTCAGACTAAGTAGTGGCGGACGATCAATCTATCTTACTTTGTTTTATTCTATTTACTACACTATATTTATCGATGTTTGTGCGGGATAGAGAACTTGAATTATCAGTTATTTTGAGAACCAGTTGACGATCAAAGCGTAATTTTCATTTATACGTATTATTATATAATGTTGAATTTTCTTCAACATGTATGCGATAGCCTATAAATGCTCACTGCTGAGCATAGGCCTCCTATCATTTCTTAGAAAGTTTTAGAGCCGGGAAGAGCCCGACACGCTGTTCCCATGCGGGTTGGTTGTGTTCACATGACCTGGAAATATAAAGGCTCAGACATAAAGGATTTCGAAGCAGCACTTTCAATTGCAGAGCACATTAACAGCTTCCGCGGGGTGAGAGAGTGCAGCGTGCAGCGGAGTTACAAGTAGTCAGATATGCTGGAGAAAACTTTATAGCATACTGATTATTACCCAAAAATTAAAAACAAAACTGTCAACATATTGATATAAAATTCAATATAGGGCTATTCATCTGTACACAGTTGAAAAAATATCATTACCTATATTCACCTATATACTAGAAATAACACACATACAGAGTCACGCCTCTGTCCCGCTGATGTGGGCATAGACCACATCTTTCCACTTTCTACGATTGTGACTAGCTTGCTACGATGTGTTCATACTTTATGTGTAGCCAGAACGTATCTAAAGACGACGTACACGAAGGAGTACTGGTCGCGACACTTATGTATGGTATGGTCCCTACGCTTTTGTATATGGAACAGCGTGATAAGGGATAGCTTGCGGTGTGGTAGAAGATGTAGTGACAAAGATAGCGGAAGGGATGCTGAGATGGTTTGGACACGTAGAGATGATGGATGAAAGAAGATTGACGAAACAGATTTATTAGGCGAGAGTGGATGGGCAAGGCGGTAGTGGTTACATAGGCGGAAGTATAGGTTCAGTCGAGCTCATTTTAAGCAAAGCCCACGTCAAAAGCAACCGACGAGCTGGTATGAAAAGATTGCAAATAACACATTCCGATTTGTTCCTTTTAAAATCATAAACATTTCAGCTGCCCTATTTTTCCTATCAGATCGTCGTGCTGGTAGAGTAGTACAAACCGATAACGCCAAAACCTAACATGGCGTTGTACCTACGCATTTACGACTCTGTTACGAATAAACATGAAACTACGGTCGTGAACTATTTTTTTTAACTTCGCGACAAAAATGACACTTTTAACAAGTGGCAGAATTCATAAACTTTAATCTTCTTTAAACATTACTTGTCGCAAATGTTTACTACGCCGAGTTTCTAAAGATTTTTTTTATTTATTTAAGAGGTAATAAAAGATAACTTTATTTGGCAAATAACAAAAAGGGAAGTACCCCTAGACTAACCGTTACATTATTTTTATTACCACCAACAATGTATATAGTAATCTCCAAAGATTTTTTAAGAACGGTTATTATAATATTAATGTCTCATGTATTAGAATACATGGATGATGATAACCCCTGGGTGACGGATGGCGAACAACGTCGCCGCCAATGAGATTTAAAAAAAATTCAATAGGACTTTTGTAAAAAAAAATACAGTATTCAATTGCTATTTTTTTAATCTAATAAATAATAATCTAATATTTTAACCAAAATTATATCAAAAACCCAAAGTTATTTAAAACATTACATTGAAAATTAACATTATTAAAGATTCAAAATACCACAAAATTACTTCAGTATTTCCCCCAAAGGAATTTGAACATTTTCAATCTCCTACTACAGTTTTCTTATTATCATAATACAAACGACATTTCTGGTAGATTGCGTTAGAAAATTGTTTTCCGACTCAATCCAGACAACACTCCAACTCCGTACCTTCACAGTTGAGTAACTCGACGACGTCGGGAAATTGGACGAGTTTAAAAACTTTATCTATTTCGTGCACAAGTATCTTACAACATCTGAACTTTGTTTCGAGTCTATATTCCTTGTCTTCAGAATTATAACATAAACTTAAAAAATTAATACATTTAAAACTTCATCGTCATAGATTTTTTTTTTTCGTCGTAGGTGTAACGTCTGCCCATACCAAATGTATCGACCAGAATAATCTGTGGCGCACCTCATTATGCCCGTCACCCAGAGTTGTCAATTCTTAAATCTCATATGCTCAGTGATTGCACTAGCTCTCAGTGCTCTTCAGAACGAAACACATGCAGGAATGACGGATTTCTGCATAGGACAGGTATGTAACAACAACATCAACATCCCACCACCAGCAGCTCATGTAGATCCTCGCCCCCATTTATTTATTAGAAGTTTGGGCAGTTATGCTTCAAGGGTCTTCGGTCCTGTTCTAATTAAGTGGCTTAGCATTTACCTTCTACGCCATGGGCGGCGGTTTCGAATCCCGGAAGGGACAAATATGGGGCATCGTTTCTCGTCTATTTATATATTTGTACTGTGTATTTATTTTTTGCCAAAATATGCTTTGACGACTTCAATGAAATTTATGGCTTATGGTTTTTAGGTCATTAAAAGAATATAGCTAAATTATATTTTGGGAGCAATTTGGTTTAACGATGATTAAAAAAACGTCACAAGCAATGGAATTATCGTAGTACAATTCAAGTAATAAAATCAACATTAGATACTATTGGAGTAGTTTTGTATTTTTATACATATAAAATTAATTAATGTTTGAACAGCGGCAAGAACCAGAATTTAAGGTAGCCGAAGTAATTGAGTTTCTAAAAACATTTTATTTCCTTTTTTGACCGACGGCGACGAGAAAACGAATTTGTCTCCTCAGCTTGTCGATATGTTAGTAAGCATAGTGTCTACCGTTGAACGTATCCAATTCCTTCATAATTAATCACTTTCACGTTATTTGCTGATAGCAAAGTTTTGTATTTACGTTTACAAAATAATATATTACCGAAGATTAAAAACAATGATTAATAAAAGATAAAGTGAAAGCGTCCTGTCAGTTTCGTCACCCGCACCGAAAGTAAAATATCTTCGTGATTTTGTAACAAGATAGGAATATTGACAAGATAAATATAGTAATATTTTTATACCGAACTAGCTGGTCTGGCAGACGTTGTTTTCTGAATTACATTTAAGTAAGAAATGTCTAGCCTAAGTTACCCGCTATAATATCAATTACCTGTCAGTGAAAATCATGTTAAAATCGATCCAGCCGTTTCGGAAATTAGCCGGAATAAACAGACAGACAGACAGAAAGACAGGCAAAATTTAAAAACAAAAATTTCTTATGAGTACTGTATATACTTTCATAAGCATTGAGTCAAAAGCTGTATTTTGTTATTACGAACAGACACTTCAATTTTATTTATTTGTATAGATGTGCTAGCGGTTAACGATTCTCTACAGTTACATCGATGACGGTACATTGGATAACCATCGTTACCAGTGATAGTCTCCGCCGTCAAAATTCTTGACTAACGTTTGGAACACTTGCCGTCGACCATGCAGGGTAATAAAGGTATAACTATCACAAAGATTTTAGGGTCGACAACACTTGGATTGTTCCGTATTCTCCACTTCTTTCCAAAACATTCAAGGCGCATATGTAATTTTCATTTGCAGTGGATTGATGCTCAATAATGCGAAGTCTAATTGCATTACGGCTTCGATGTGATAGTTTAGATCTTATGGCTCGCGGCATTGTAAATGACACAGGAACAATACACAATTCAAAATTACATAATCAAGCAATTATCAATCACAAATTTTATGACCTCACAAAATGAACGTCTTCGAAGACAACATACCGTTTGACTTATAAATGTAATAACGATCGAAAACTGAATGTAAATTAGTGAAAAATTGGTAAAAAAATGCTGATATATCGCGGCGCCTGTCTGCAGAGCTAGCTCAATGGTATACAATGAAAGGACCGCGCAGTTGAATCGGCTGTCAGAGGATAATAAAAGAAGATGGAAAGAAAGAAACAGTATTTGTTGTCACAAAACTGTCATGCATACAAAATAACATAAGTTTTATTTTTGTCATCTGTGGCAGTCACAGATGGCGTTGTATACTAAAAATGTACAAGAAAACGAATTTCCTTCAAAATTTTTGTTTTCGTGATTTGTATTCGGGGCGGAGACAAATTCAACAAAACCAACATCATAAAAATCGGTGCAAACGTTCTTGAGTTATAAATGGTGTAACCAATCCGGCATTGTTTTATACAACGTGATTCATAATTGGTATAACATCCCGGCACCTACCCATGCTATCTTGATCTAATAAACACAATGGTGAAGCTTTAATGACAAAATTGAATACTAACAATGTCCATACAAAACTTTAAAAATATTTGTTTTGTAATACTTTACGCGACCCTAACTCAGAAAGTCGTTGCCCCGAACCACACAAATTCAAAATACGTTTTCTTCTCCATTTAACTTATGTTACCTTACTACGGCCTCATACTAACAGATTTACTTCGCAACAGAATTCCTTAAGCTTCATGTTATCCTAGTACTTGCGAGTTCTTTCGATGGCAGATCAATGGAAAAACGCCCAATTAAATTTATGAGTTCATTGCCTCGATCAGCTGTATAGCAGGGTAGTCACCTATGAGTTTTGTGCAAATTCTTTAAGTCAACATATCTCCTACAGGTACCACGCTACGAGGCTTATTATATTTTTTGGGGCATTTACACATCGTCCCTTAGCCCAGCATGCCGGGATGCTTAGGACATTATGAATGACCCTGTATATATAGATTATGTAATATTCCGGACTTTTTTAAATACTGCCGAAGAAAACCTTAATTACAATATCTCCAAATACCTGTGTGTCTCTAAATACCTTATTAAGAAATGATAATCTCTATTTAAAACGTATGGTAAACTGCATTTGATTCCGCGTGTCGGTATCTATAACTCTGTTCATTGTTGTGTAATTTTAAAGCTGACTAAGCACGTGTTTGCCGGCGAAGGAAATCATCGTGAGGAAACTTGGAATTTATGAGGAATTAAAAAAACCGAGGATATTTAAATCCATTAATCCGCATTGGAGCAGAATAGCAAAACGCTCCTAGTTCCTACACCCTCTGAAAAATTAGTAAGCGCCAGTGATACGATAAAGTTTCACTGGAGTATTTATTTTATTTATTAGTAGAATATTAGAGTATTCCGTTATTTTACTAATACATACTTTTTAAAAAACGTTTAAATTTGTATCAACTATTGTTAATACGAGTATAATTTGCAACAATTAATTAAGATAAGATCAAGTTTAATTATGAAGATTGATCTACTATCTTGATTTTATGTTCAACACACCGTACTTTACGCTCGACCATGAACGCTCTTTTCCACAAAAAACCAAAAGCTGGATTGAAATGTATTTAGATGTAATTTTTGTCTGTCTTTAATTTTTTTTAATTTTTTAGTAGCCTAAAGTGACGAGACGAGCAAAAAGTGTAACGTCTGCCTATAACGAATTCTATATTTCTGTGAAGCACCAAACTGCCTCCCGTCTGCCTGAGACTCATATCCTCAGTCAGTCACTAGTTCTCTGTGTCCTTCAGACCGAAACACAGTAATGTTTGCACACTTCACGCTTCACGAAATAATAACCGGTCTATGGTGGTACTTACCTAAACGGATACCTGCTGGGATTCCTAATCCTACCACCAGTAGAGTTTAAAATAGCAATAAGTTGCAATTTCTTTTAAATCAAGATGGATAATATTCTATAGAATTAGTTTTAAGCGGGTAATCATAAAGGCTCATGCTTCAACCTTTAATTTATAAAAGTTTCTGAAAGTGACATTTTGACATTTGACACACGTAGCCAACTTTTCGCCCCGGCAGGAAACGAGAAGTGACGGGTGGCGAACCACGTCGCCGCCAATGAGACTATTGTAAAAAAGTACATTATTAGTATTTTTTTAATCTATTATAAAAAATATTTATATCAAAAACCCAAAGTTATTTAAAACATTGGATTGATAAGTTAACAGTAATACGTATACCAAATACAAAAAAATTGCTTCAGTATTTCCTCCTAAGGAATGTGAACACTTTTCTTCGTGACATTTTATAACGAAATTAAATTAGTGAAAACTGCTGAATGACCTCAAAAAAACAACGGAATATTTTTTTAGTAGCTTAACTTATAGATACTTTCCGAATATATCTCTATAAAACGGACAAGTAGATACCGAAACCTCATAAAACATTTTGCCCCGTCGATTCTAAATGAAATTCTTTCGAAAGAGTCTTCGTTAACGTTCTTTTGATCTCGGAATTTATAAAACGTTAAATGTTGATCTGTAAGCAATTAAAGAAATATATAATTAGCTTCTGCAAAGTGTGCGAAATTAGATGTTCCAAGGAAGAGTAAATACGACGAACATGCTCATTAATGTCAGACAGACGGCACGTCTTTTTGCCGAAGCAGAAGTACATTGCTCTCATGACTCATATGACACTATTTATCTGTTAAGTCAATAAGTAATGGTAATATTATTAACCTTTACAATATATCTAACGTTAACAAGGAACGTACAATTAATGGATAATAATTGCTTTGATGTAAACAAGAGAAAAGTTATAACATTATGGTAGGATAGGATTAGGTAGGTAGTTAGTAGGATGTTTATGTAGATACCACCGCAGGGCCAGTTATTCTGCCGTGAAGCAGTAGCGTGCAAACATTACTGTGTTTCGGTCTGAAGGGCACTGAGAGCTAGTGTAATCACTGGGCATATGAGATTTAAGAACTTGTGTCTCAGGGTGACGGGCGCAGTGTGGTGCTAAACAGAAATATTCTGAGTAACACAGCATCTGTTTTGGGCAGACGTTGCACTTACCATCAGGTGAACGTTTTGCTCGTCTCGTCACTTCGTCAAATAAAAAAAAACAAAAAAAAAACAGTTATTCAGCTGTGAAGCAGTAGTTTAGTAGCTGCGTTTCGATTTGAAGGGCATTATTAGCTAGTGAAATTACTGGGCATATGTAGCGTCGTGGCACTCATATTTTTTTTAGAACATCTAACATGTTAATTTTAGCCCACATCTATATCACTAAAAATAAAATGTAGGTAATATATATATTATGAATAGTGGGCATTTTCTTATGAGGGCACTAAATGTAAATTTTTAGGTAGTTGCACTAATCTCCAATAAGCTTATTTCTTATAAACAAACGAACCTATACAATGAATAAGGCACTAGTCTGAATGCATTAAAATATTTATAAGCAAATACGCACTTCTAGTATCTTTAGTTCAATGTCCAAATCATCTGTCTCACCTAACAGCCGAGGGAGACAGGTGCGTGAACTAATCAGAGCCGGAGTGCCGCTACGTGAAGCAGGGCTTACAATGATGACTCTAATTTGGAAAATAAGCTTACTTAAGTTAACGTCAAAGAATACTTTTGCTTGTTTGATTTAGTAAAATAGAATTATTCTACCGAGTCTTCTTTAGTGTTTTATAAGCGTGACAGAATTATTAAAACTGTTCCTTAACTGTAACTGTTCGTTAATATATGAGTATATTCATTATTGTAATATGAATTATATACTCGTATATCCTTCCTAAAAATATGAGATATTTTTTCGATTGATATCGGACGTACGACAAACATGTCCTGTAGATGTTCGTGCAAAATAACCTGACGCTTAAAAATATATGTAATCATTTTTAATCGAAACCTGGCCAAAATACTATGCAACTCATCAAGAGTGACAGCGCGTTTACATCTCCATTTTTCATCGACAATGGATGTAGTTGTCTACGGCACACAGTGACATCTTATCATCAATTGGAATGAGACCACGTTTGCGCAGCATAACTCTGCTTAAAGTGTGAAAGAATTATTGTGTTTTAGTTATAAGGGCACTGGGTAGCAAGTGTATTTACTGGGCATATGGGGCATAAGAACTGATGTCTCAGGGTGACGAGCTGCAGTGCGGTGCACAGAAATGTTGTGGGTGACACTGCGTTTGTTATGGGCAGACGTTGCACCTACCACCAGGTGAACGATTTGCTCGTCTCGTCGCTTTTTAAATAAGAAACTACTTTTACTTTTTACTTTTAATTGACAGCCAGATAACATGCTTATTAGGAAACAGATCATAGTACGGAGAAAGTAATGAACTTAGCTAACTTGTAACTAAGTTATTCATATTCGCAAGTCAAGTCAAGTCACTTAAAGTAATTTACATATTTCCGAACGAATCCATAGCATGCTCTCAGTACCTTCACATGACGGACGGATGAAAATATGTCGGCGTGTTGGTCACGATTGGTCACGATTCAGCTTGCACAAGTTAATTGCACCTTCTCCGTAGACCCCTCATTACTCCACGTCACCATCGATCAAGTGAAAACGTACTTTCGTTCATTGGAAAATAAACTGGGAAATCGGAAGCGTTCCAAACCGTGTGACTTTAAATTAGACAGTATTACGGGCAAGATTAATATTCCACGTCAGCTATTAGAGGCCATTGGACGTACTAATATTTGTTCTGCCTATATTATACACTGAATACCGTAGCTCTGTGACCTAAAGAAGGTTCTGTGGGTGCAGTGTTAAGCGATCTGCATCTTCGCAATGAGTCGGGCATACGATACCAGAAAAATTTGCAGGAAAAATATTTTGTATATCCTACAAATTGTCTGGGTGTTTTTGTGAGTGCAATTTATGGTAACAAACCCACTTACGATTAGGGATAAAACCGAATGTAGGATGTCGTTCCTTTTTGAATTAAGTGAAAGTGTAAGCACAGTGAGATTACTTTAGCCTTTATCTAAAAGATAATAATCATTACTCAAAATATGCTTAATTATTCTATGAACTCTATGTTTTAAATTTTATAACCATGTTCGAATCGTTAATGATCCCGTGTTTAATTTTAAAAATCGAACTGTCATGAATTTTTTTATTTTCGTTTTTGAACGCATTTTATGACGTACGAAATTCTTCGTCTTCTAATAACGTTAGAAATACGTGAAGAAAATCATTGTCTGTACATTAAGGACAATCTAGTAAGACACACACTGCGATAGGGGACGATTATGAAACCAAATAAAAGATATTTGGCATTTTAATGTGAAAACTACTTGGCCGATTTTGGTGGGGTTTACATTCTTTGAAATCTCGTCCGAATACTATTATTCTTTTTAACCCTGAAATCTTCCGGAAGGTTACAAGACGGGTTGAAGCCATTATTTCATTCTATTCTATTTATTGCTGTTGATTATTTTTTTGTTATTTAAAAAAAACACTACACTTATTACACTACGACAGCGTCATCAATATCATGCGAGCAAAAGCTAGTACAATAACGACATCTTTTTCAAGACGACGTAAGCGATTTCTTATTTACTTCAAAGCAAAATTATCAGCAAAAACAAACAGGCAAATAAATCTTTCTGCGTAGATCGAAATAAAAATAATAATTAAAAGCTGAAGGTACTCCGGCTTAACTATGACATCGGGACAACTGTCACCTCAGTCCCCCCGTGACCATGGGTGCTGTAAAGCGCCCGAAACGTCGGGTTAAAATAGTTCTATATTAAACGCGAAAAAATCCGTAAAAAGTAGTTTTATTTAGATGTGTAATATTTACTTAAATAAAAGAAAACATCAGGCAAATAAATGTACATACATATATAGTCACACGTTTTTCCCATATAAGAGGTAGGCAGACGTAGCCCACTTTTTGCCCACGCGGAAAATGAGACGTGACGAGTGGCGAAATACGCGGCCACCCGTAAGGCCCGTGAGGAGTAAAAAATTCTTACTCCCCAATGCGTCCCCACGAGCAGACTAGTGACAGAATTGTATGTTGCATTGTGTCATTCTGCACGCATAAAGGCTGGCCGTACAACACCTTAGTCGCCTCTTAAGACACCTCGGTACGAATAAGGTATTCTACTCTGTCTATCGGCAAATAAATATTTGTTTCAGTATATAATGAATGATGCGATTGATGAAATATGCATGAGCAATGAACTATCCTTATGATATAAAGAAATTCACTCAGTTAGCCATTTATTAAAAAAAAGCGTCAAAGTTACTTTTTTCACGTTCTTTTTTTTGACAATTGACGCAGCTAGTTTTACCACATCATAAAGCTTTCGCTACCGCCAAAACCGTGTTTCAAAGACTACCGCCTTAAGCGATGCGAAAACGAAAGTAAAACTTTAAGCCCGTCTTAATTTACACGTAAAAACGGCTATTACAAATTCGAAAGTTATAATTATGGTAATCAGTCTTTATAAGGGCCGATAATTCTATATAATTCGATAAGGCAAAGTATCTTCGCAATGTCGTACTTGGTAAGACAGCGTGAAGTTTTTACACGCGATTCCCTCGACAATATTTTACGACGACAATGAATATTAAATATCGAGTAATAAAATTTTACTACACAGTTACACACTAAATAATTTCTTACACAGAGAGACGTAGTTAATAAGATATTATTTTATTACTCGGATTTATTTTATTTGTAAATTTGGCTTTTCTCCTACAATTCGGTGGTCTTTCTCATTTCTCAGAATGAAGTAATGAAGGAATTTATAATGTAGATTCGATTAACATTGTTTGCAAAATTTACTTTTCAATTTGCTTTTCATCTATCTATGCTCAATATGGCAGTGACAATTAGTAATATATATATTTATATATCAATATATGTATATTTAATGGCGATGGGCTCACCACCTATCACACCAAGTGCATTACTCGTATATTGTTTTGGTGAAACGTGGATTGTGGCAGTCATCTGTTTTTGCAGTGAGTGCCCAGTCTCTGACCACCCCTTGGATACAGTCGTAATCATATGTATGTATGTATATTTAATACGCTTTTATTCGCTTGACCTATATGTATGAATGTAATGGAATCATGGATTTCAAATTACACCTACTTCCAGATGTCCGAATAATTTGAAATTTAGCACACGATTTTTTAAATGGGATAAAGTGACGAGACGAGCAAACTGTTCACCTGATTCTAAGCGCAACGTCTACCCATAACAAATGCTATGTAGCACCACACTGCGCTCGTCACCCTGAGACTTCAGTTTTAAAGTTTCAAGTAGACTAGCTCTCAATGCCCTTCAAACATTACTGTGTTTCGGTTCGCTTCACGGCAGAGTAACTGTCCCTTTAGTGGAGCATAGACGGATTCCTGCATAGGAGCCCAGTTAAAAATAATTTATACTTTTTCGTTTTCATAACATTTTAACCATATCCAGGTTATACGATTTTCCAATATATTCCTGTAGGCCGCAGTGATGAACGCATTCACTTTTCTAATATGAACGTATTCTTTGAAACATATAAATAAATCGCATGAGCTTCGTTACGCGTATATTCTGTTGTGTAATTAACCTATGAAATATAGTATAGTAGATATGGCAGGGAGATTAAATTTGTGGCGCATTACGGAACGTTGACGGCCATCACAAGCTCCGTTGTTTGCGGTCAACAGTTCCGAGGTTAACCGCTTTAATTTCGTTTATTACCGACTAAGCATGGATTCCGCAAGGTCCGATAAGCTATTGTCTCCGAGTATCGTAAATGCGGTAGGAGATTGCTAATTAGCTACCAACGTACGTTAGTAAAATTAGCGGCATGCATAGAATTATTTTTAAATTCCTACCTTAATAGGTAGTAAATGACTATTAAAAAGTTGGTACATTATTTATTACCTTTTATAGGCTGAAACTTTACTACTTTATACTTTCATTTCAGAGGTGCTGGTACTCAGGTCACTCGCGAACTATGAAATTTAAATCAAGCTCCCGACTCTTGTGCCACCACGGCTATGCAGCCGTTTCACGTGTGCTATTTCAAGTGCTTACTTACCCCAAGCTCATCGGTGAAGGAAAACGTGAGGAAACCTGCATGTATGAGGAATAAAACATATTTCGTAGATAGGTTAAGGCCGCCAACCCGCATTGGAGCAGCTTCGCTGAGTCTTCCCGACTCCAAAACCCTGTCATAAATGAGAGGAGGCCTGTGCTCAGTAGTGGGACATTTATAGGCTGAAACTTTACTACTTTTATAATTTACTTTCATTTCAGAGGTGCTGGTACTCAGGTCACTCGCAAACTATGAAATTTAAAGCAAGCTCCCGACTCTTGTGCTACCACGGCTCTGCAGCCGTTTCACGTCTGCTATTTCAAGTGCTTATTTACCCCATGCTCATCGGTGAAGGAAAACGTGAGGAAATCTGCATGTCTGAGGAATAAAACATATTTCGTAGAGTCGCGGAGTCTTCCCGACTCCAGACATAAATGAAACCCTGTCATAAATGAGAGGACGTCTGTGCTCAGCAGCGGGACAATTAAAGGCTGATGTTTTCTTAACTTTGATGCACATAATGTGGCATATGGTGGACTTAATGCAAAAAGGCATTCTCTCTCCGTCAACGATAAGGCTAAGTTTTTTTTTATTAATGAATAAAAGTAAGTTACTTTGCTAAGATCCGCATGCAAAATATAAAAATGGTGTATATTACCTAGTTTTTTGAAGTGCACCACCCGCCCTCCCTCAGTAGCGTGCACAAGCAAACTAACACCGCCACCAGGAACCGCCACCAGGTACCCTCCACCAACCACTACAATACCACCACTAGATAATATACACCACTGAAGTCGAGAACACGACACGTGTTTCGCCCCAAAACGAGGCATTATCAAGCGTAATAGACTCTACGACAGACGGCCGCCGAGAGTGACGTGACGTTACTTTTATTCATTATAATGGATTTCCGCAAAGTAACGCCTGATTCTATTAACTATTTTTTTTTATTGTAGAAAGTGACGAAACGAGCAAAACGTTCACCTGATGATAAGTGCAACGTCCGCCCACAACAAATGCTGTCTCACCCAGATTACTTCTGTGTGACACCATCAATGCGCTCGTCACCCTGAGACATCAGTTCTTAAGTCTCAAATGCCTAGTGATTACGCTAGCTCACAGTGCCCTTCAAACCGAAACACAGCAATGCTTGGACACTACCGCTTCACGGCAGAATAACTGGCCCTGGGGTGGTACCTACCTAGACGGATTCCTACCTTACGTATACGTTACCGTTACGTATACGTAAGGTTAGTTTTGTCTTATTATGAATTGTAGCAGATATGCAATTTGGCTAAATATGTAATAAATTATTGCAGTTGGCGACCGCGTGGCCTAGTGGTCAGAGTACCTGACTTCTACGCCGCGGGTTCTGGGTTCGAATCCCAGCCGGAGCCAACATTTGTGCTAAAATACAAATTGTTAGTTTTCGGGTCTGGTTGTGTTGTGATTGTCCCCATGTTTCTGACACTGCATATATCGGGTGCGGGTAGGTTGGGACGAGTAAGTGCCTCTGTGTTTGCGCGTACACTTGTGGCACTATAATATCTCTTGCGCAGTTGATGGCTTTCGACAGTATTCGGTAGTTGTCGCCGTGGTCGAAATCGGCTAGGAGAACATCATCATCACATTAATTTCTTGCGATTATTATTCACCAATTTCTTTTAAATACACATCTAAGTAATGTACAATATAGCTACATTAATGATTTATGTGAAATTAATTGCCAGACACTATCTAAACACCATACAAATCATAATGTGCAAAGGTATTAATATTCAGTGATAACAATCATGTAATATGTTCCCGTTGATCGCATGTCGACAAATGTGTTACGAAGTATGAGACAATAGAGATGAGACAAAGGCGTTTGTCAACAAGCAGGGAAAGTAAACCACCAACACGCGCATTGATATGTCGCTGTCAATCATCTGAGATGAGAAAGCTAAGACGGCTTGTGTGTACATGTCAAAATATTATGACGAATTTGAAGAAAGTCCCACGGAACAATACTTCGGATGGCAGGAGGAATTCCGTTTAGCCTATGCGGATTCTGTTTAAGAAGTTATTGAAAATGAAATATTTAAAAATAGTTATTTTACAAATGAAGGAAAGAAAGTACAACTGCCCCTAACAAATCCTGTGTACCCAGAACATTACTGTGTGGCACAGCACTGCGCTCTTCAGCCTGAGACATCAGTTCTTTAGTCTCATATGCCCAGTAATTACACTAAGTCTAAGGGCCCTTCAGATCGAAACACAGTAGTGTTTGCAATTTGCATACTACTGCTTCACGGTAGAATAACTGGCCCTATGGTGGTACCTACCTAGACGGATTCACTAAGCACTGCGCTCGTCACTATGAGGCATTGGTTCTTAAACGCTAGTTTCATTGCTCTCAACATCGCGATAACGTGTCGCTCACCTGATAGTAAATTTAGTCTGCCAATAATAATTACTGTGTCACCCAAAACAACAAAAAAAATTACAAATTTCTGTGTGGCCCAACTCTGTTGCTATTTTTTTAGTCTCATATGCCCTACATTACTCGTAGTTTACAATGCCCCACAAACCGAAATGCAGTGATGGTACCGACTTAAGCAAATTCCTGCATAGAAATCCCACCACCAGTGAAACAATCACCTAAAGGTGGTTTTTGCAGCAAATAAGGCTCCGCTTCTCTTCACTCACCATACGCAATACAGCACCGTTATTATGGTATTCTAGGAGAGTCTGGTAGTTCTCAAGCTGGTATTCTAGCTTGCCACGTAAAGAAGTTGGAAGTTATTTTAAAATAAATAGCTACTGTAACTCAGTACGTACTAATGGACAACGAATGTATAGATATAGATATATTTTTTTTTAATTTTTTTAAGAAAACGATGCCCCACAGTAGGATTTCTCCTGTGTCGTGAGTGCGTTTTAAATAAATTCCACATGCACAAACACCCAGACCCGGGACAACTATCTGTAGGCCATACAGATATTTGTCCCGTTCGGGAATCGAACCCGCGACCCGCGGGCGCAGAAGCCAAGAGCTTAGCCACTGCGCCAACCGAAAGAAAAAACTGTACCAAAACCAAAATAGGCCAATCGTTTGATATCGGATAAGACACAACAACCTTTTTACTAGTAAGCCATTTTAAGTATAAACATGTTTTGCTAAAGTAGAGACTTAGAAACTGTAGAATTATAATCGATTGCAATCGAACATACTCGTTATATATGATTACTGATGCGAAGTGATTGGAGACGTGTCGTCTGAAAAAAGTATTTTAGTTTCGTTTAAAATAATTTCGAAGTAAGACTCCGTTCCCATTCCATATATTTAAAACGGAGTTGCAGAGTTGCCTTAGACAGTTGCTCCAAAATACTAAAAATGTTTTATTTCAGGAAAAAAAAATATTGTCCATTTAATGGATCATCGACATTTTTACGCATCCTCAATGAATACAGAGATACAGATGACGGTCCCCTGACAACTATGTGAACTCCCTAGACCTTTTTACTCGCCATAAGTTAAGTAAGATTGACTTGCTTTTTTACGCTGGGATTCTGTGGCAGCAGCGTCTACGCAAAATGAAATCTTCCGATTCTAAGCCTACCGATTAGGGTATCCTCCTAACACGGAAAAGAGACCTATATAATTTAATTACAAAAGCAGTGCCTAAAAAAAAACACCCACACCCGGAACATGTATCTGTATCCGTCCAAAGAAATGTTTCTCCCGTGCACTAATCTAATCGCTTAGTAAGTTCGCCAACTGAGCCTACTGGCAGCAGAATATAGAAGCTGATGATGATAATTAACTTCGTAAAAAAGTTATGTGGTTTTCTCATAAATACTCTTTATATATTGATATACAGCCGTCTTTCACAGAATTCGTAGATACACAGCTGATAGCATAGAAAACTAATAAAACCTTGTAGCCGCTGTCTACTCGACCACTTATCGTGCTGTTACCTTATTTAGACGCGAAGCTCCTTTATTGCTGCTTTGTGGAATAAAATTACAACTAGCTTGATTGATGTTTATTTGAATGTAAGTTATTATAGGTATTTCATCAAGTACCGTAAACTTTAGTAGCAGATAGTCGAGACTAAATTATCATGTGGAAATCTATTATTTGACTCTGCTACCAAAAGGTGAGTAGATATTAATTCTAAATTTGTTTTAATACAGTGTTAAACGGAGAAGTTTTGCAAGGAAACTGATATTGTTTTATGATCATTGTTTATTTAATTATTAGTCATGGATTTTTTTTTTTTTTGGTAAAAGAAACAACCGAAATCGATCTTAGATAATGTGCTGCAAATTCATAACTGCCCTAAGAACTTAATCCCTTTAATCTAATAATACAGCTCTATATACCGTTGATGGTATGCACAAATCCCAATAATATATTATTTATATTCCTAGGCATTTATTCCTCTAGATTTTTTCTTTCACTTCCGAGAATGTAGTAAACGTTAAGACCTACGTTGCAATTAACAATTTTTAGTGATGCTGTCAAGCGAGGATCGATACCGTATAATGAAATTTTAGCTGCCTGAGCTCTATGCATTCTCTGAATTTTATCATAGCTCTGACCGGTGCACCTACTTCTTGACACCACAGCGACCACCTACCGTCAGGTGGTCTGTGCAATAGAATTATAGTCACTATTCAGTTTTACAAATAAAGTAATGTATAACGTTAATCGAGCCGTGGTAGGTCGAGGGCCTGAAAGCTTGCCTTAAAATTTCAAAGTACTGCGAGTGATTTTCAGTTCGAAACCCCGTGCCGGCACATTTTAAATTATTCTGCAGTTTTAACTGCTGATATACCAGATGCTCAGCGGTAAAGGAAAACATCGTGAGGAGACCTGCATTGTTCGAGGAATAAAAAATATCGATGATATGAAAGTCAACAATTGAAACCGCGAGGCGGAACCAGCCAAAATTCAGCCAGAAATCAGCACTCTCAGAAATGAGGAGATCTATGTTCAGCAGTGGGACATTAATAGTCAGTTACTTTATACCGTCAATACCACTTGAAATATAACGTATGTGGCATGCGTCTTACTCAAAGCGAAGAGTAATGACAGCATAGTCAGTTAAATAATAGACGTCTTAACAGATAGACTGAACTATATGATCATTAATTACGAGTAAACTCACAGATGCGTCTCAGGGTTTGTAGGCTAACTTGATCGATGAGAAATAAGATTACTCGATACACTAAAGTATTTATGTTATTTTCTGACGGCTTTAGAGTCTCTACTACCGCATCTCCCAATATTGAGCAGCTATCATCATCATTTCAGCCTATCACTAGTCCATTGCTGAACATAGGCCTCCCCATAGATTGCAATAAAAGTTTTTTGGTATAATTTTGGGGGGATTTTGCCATAGTTGCCACGCTTGGCAGGCGGGTTGGCAACCGCAGTTTATTTATTCAGATGTTCCAGGTAGATGCTGCTGCCAATCTTCTTGTTTTAATTTTCACTCTGTCGACTTTTACGACACCCACGGTCGAGATGGGGTGGTAGATTCTCTTAAGCCACTACCACACGGTTATCTTATATTGAGTAATATTTTTGCCAATTCATGTTTATTTATTTTTATTTAAATCAAAATATTGATGTGTGGTAGCGGTTTAAGAGAATCTACCACCCCATCTCATCCCGTGGGTGTCGTAAAAGTCGACAGAGGGAAAATGAAAACCAGGAGATGGGCAGCAGCATCTTGCTGGAACATCTGAATAAATAAACTGCGGTTGCCAACCCGTCTGCCAAGCGTGGCAACTATGGCAAAATCCCCCCAAAACGAGAGCTACAAACTTTTGTGGCAATCTATGGGGGAGGCCTATGTTCAGCAGTGGACTATTGACAGGCTGAAACGACGACGACGACGAAAATATTGATACATAGGTTTCACTTCCGTCACGTGTTCTGCTCTCAGTTCGCTTCGCTTCAGTTCAGTTGTTTTTTTTTCAGCGTTGCGACCTTTAGTGAAGCCCTACGGCGTTTAAAAAGTTAAAGTTTAATAACTTTGTTTATTTTTGTTCCTACAAATTGTTTTTTTTATGTATTAATTAAAGCATGGAGCTCTTACCAAAATAGCATCATCATCGTCATGATTATTGGTTAGTAGTTTACAGCTAGCTATAAGCCTTTTCCCAATAACATAAAAATTGCTGTGTGCTCCATGCTTGGCAATCGAATTGGTGGTCGCAGTTCCAAACAATCGGTACCTTAGATACTGCTGCCGTCATCTGTCTATGTATTTCCAGTCTCGCGTTTTCGAAATGGATTTATCTTTTTTTTATAGGAGAAAGAGTCGAGGCGATCGAAACGTTCGCCTGATTGTAATAAGAACGTCTGACCATAAAATATTCTGAGTCACCCAAAACATTTATGTGCACCACACCGCGCTCGCAACCCTGAGACATCAGTTCTTCAGTCTCACCCAGTCATCATTACACTAGCTATCAGTGCCCTTCAGACCGAAACACAGTAATGTTTGTACACTTGGTTCATTGCAGAATAACTCGCCCTGCGATGGTACCTACCTAGACGGGTTCGTACATAGGAATCCTACCACCTATTCCCTGGCTTTTGTTATGAACCAGGGCATGAAATGGGTTGATAGTTTATGTTACGCCGCCGCAATATTTTATGAATGTATAAAACAGCAAATGGTCATTAATAATCAGAGAATCTCATAATCTTTCTTTTATTGTTTCAAATGTAAATATAAATGCAATTTCAAACATAAAAGTGAAAACAAACATAATGTTAATGAAAGTGAAAACATACAATGTCATTGCATTTAATTAATACAATTAGGTACTACAAAAAAAACTCTCTCCACATAAAGTTATAAAATCTTTAACACATGTTCATATTAAATGCAAACTCTTATGTAATCACTTTCTATAGAAAGTCGTAATAAAATAAAACAATTATTATAAGAAATATTTTAGCGATAAACACTTTACGCGCACCTCACTATTAGCATAAAGTCGGTACATCACATACCGACGAGGTAGAAAGTTTTCCGGACAAATTAATTAAATGCACATTAAAATTGTTTCACAACTCCATTTATGATCATTTACAAGTCAACTCGTTTGTACATTTACGATCTCGTCGCATTTTAACACAGTAATCTAATGTAAAGATTTGCGGACAGACATTAATATTGCAGCTTAAAATTTAATTAATTCGTAACCAAAACAATAACTGATATATCTTTCGATGGTTTTTGAAGATCGTGAGAAATTCAATTATCGACACTCGTCGTCGTTTCAGCCCTACACCAGTCCACTGCTGAACAAAGGCCTCCCGCATAGATTGCCACAAAAGTTTGTAGGTTGTCTCTCGTTTTGGGGGTTGCCACGCTTGGCAGGCAGGTTGGCAACCGCTGTTTATTTATTCAGATGAAGATCCAGGACGATGCTGCTGCCCATCTCCTGGCTTTCATTTTCCCTCTGTCGACTTTTACGACACCCACGGGATGAGATGGGGTGGTAGATTCTCTTAAGCCGCCACCACACGGGGAATTATCGACATTTAATTGATTAATTTCACTTTATGTTTTCCTGTTCGATGACGACGTGGGTGCGTTGTACAAAAATAAATTTCAAATGCACAATACAACTTGACTCCATAACCAACAATTTGTGCATTTGTACAAATCCGGGTTCGAAACCGGCTGGGATTCGAATCTAGGACTTGCACCGTAGAAGTAGTAATTACATTTACATCGCAACAACAGTATTTGCATCTTCTCCAGACAATTTAGAAATCTAGGTAACAAAATATTTCTCTGTGATTTACAACGCCTTTCTGATGTTCTGAATTCTTAATCAGAAACAGCCAACACAGAACACAATAACCTATTAATAATAGCTGCCAAACAGGGCAAGAATATTGGATGTCCAATCGAAAATTCCGATCTAGAGTCCGCTATCAACATAATTCCTACTGGTCTTAACTATTAGGTCATTGTAGCGGACTCAGATATTTTTAGTTTAACTTTTAAATACCTTCTTAATGCGTAAGAAATAAGGGTAAGTTCTGTAAAATAATGTTTAAGAATATAGTGGCCGCTTTAAGTTTATTTTTATAAAAGAAAGTGTTCTCGATGAATTCGTTCACCTGATGGTAAGTGCAACGTCTGCCCAAAACAAATGCTGTGACACACAGAACTAAACACTACAGCGCTCTATACCCTGACGCATCAGTTGTTAAGTCTTATATGCCCTATTAATTACAATATCAGTACCCTCAGGCCGGAAACAGTAATGCTTGCACACTTCTACTTGATGGCACTGGCTCTACGGAGTGATAAAAGCGGATTTCTGCACTGGAATCCTACACCATCTGCACCACTCACAGGATCTGACCATAATAAATCCCATCCACAAATAACACCCAAAAACGTATCCGTAATTTTGTTCAAGATGCCTTGTGATACTTTGTTCTTGGTAACGATGCGTTAAAATTCACACTATTAACTGCTGGAATTCCACATCCTCTACCCTAAGCTAATGTGATCATCTTGGTATTTATCGCAATGTCAGTTTGGCTTGTTTTCGGTGAAGTAATCGCTGTTAGCCTTTTGGCATTTACAGCTTCATCGGAGGCTGTGCTCGCAGGCCCGGGGCCCGCGTGCCAGGTTTGGTTTGACCCAAACATAAACACATAAATATAAATTCCTACTAAACATCTAAATTCGGACCGTTGCGTTCGCTAGCGTGCTTGCGCTACTGTGAATATCTCCATAAAATTATTATCTTAAGTCATCTAAGACCGTACGAGGGAGGCTGCGGGCCTACGTTCGGACTGTCGACTTGTGTGTCGGTAACTCTGGGCGGTGAGAACCGCCCTGAAACACGGGTGTATCTGGTGTACGCGGTGTTATTTACGATAGCTGCGCGCCGCTCTCTACAGCGGTCGCGCGACGTTGTGCGTGTGATGTTAAGGCTATTGACTGAGTGTTGCTCGAATCGTGACTGACCGTATCGTGGTCAACGTCCGTTTGGTGGAACACGTGCTGGCCTTTAGTGGTTGTACGAGTATAATAGAATATACCACGTTATTTCGGGGATTAAAATTATAGCATACTTTTCTTTTGTGGTAAAAGTAAGGAGTGTGTATCTTTTTTGATTTTGTTATTATTATATAATCATTTTAATTTTATTTTCATTAAAAATAAATATGTGGTATTCTACAGAACTAACATTTATTTCCCTGGCAAAGAAAAGATTATAATATATTGATTATAAATTGACTTTGAAAGAGAAAATACACGTTGTATTTAATCAATATATTAATTCCTGAACAGGAAAACTTTGTTATTATAAAAGCAAATTCCGCGCACTGAGGAGTGTGATATTTCCTATAGTTAAAGTATATGGGGGTGTAGAAAAAATTTATATATATTGGCCGAGGTGTCGTAAGAAGCGACTAAGGAGGGAATAACACCATAATATGCAATGCTGTCACTGTACTGCTCATGGGAACGCAATGGGGAGTATGAATTTTTTGACTCTTACAAAAGGCGGCGACGTGGTATATCACCCGTCACGTCTCGTTTCGCGCGGGGACGAAATGTGGGCTACGTGTATGGCCTCTGACTGCTCGTTATATGGGAAAGAGTATAAATAAATACATGCATTGCAATAAAAAAAAGTTTATGAATTACGGTAGAATTGAGGCCATTGGACGACACCTGGTACTTTTAATCGAAAAATTTGCATAGTTATAGTGATATGCAAAACTATATAGATATGAGTCATCTGGAATGGTCCAAGCTTTAATGCCGTTCCAAGAAACATGGAAAGTAAAATACCCGGAACGTCTCGGCGCAATAAGAATCGAAATGAGGTCATTACACGATGAAGCTGTTCGATGTAGGATACTGGGTTGCGAAATCGACACGATCCTGGGCTGAACATAATAATCACATACTTAATAACTACTAAATTTACGGATTTTATCGCGTTTTAACTACGTATTACCCGTCGTTTCGAGCGCTTTACAACAACCATACGTTGTAAAGACGACGAGACGGCCACGAGAGGACTGTTTAACGTTCTGATGTCATATTTTTGGTTGGATCTGCGCAAATAAGAAAAATAATTAAAAGCTGGAGATCCCCCATATTAACTATGACATTAGGACTTAATAAAACATATCAGTCCTCCCGTGTGGTTGTAATTAGTAAAAATAACGAGACAAAAGCTTTAAATTTAGTTTTGATTAATGTGTAGTATTAGCGAAAATATAAGAAATCAGTCTAATGATCATATACGAGTATAATGAAGAGAGATCGACAATATTTTTAATTGGAATAAAGTGACGAAACGAGCAAAGCTTTCACATGACGGTAAATGCTTCGCCCTACACTGCGTTTTCCCGGTACGAAGGTTGCCACTGGAGAATTTTCTCGAGCTATATGGCCGGCCCATTTCCACTTCAGCTTGCTAATCCTTAGGGCTATGTCGATTACTCTGGTTCTGCTGATGATATCATCGTTGCGTATTCTATCTCGCAGAAAAAATCCGTGTATATCCCTTTCCATACATCGCTGAGCGACTCTGACCTTCCTCACGCGGCTTGCAGTGGAAGACCACGTCTCGGTCTCGTATGACATCACTGGCAACACGCACTGGTTGTATGCTATTGTTTTGAGGAATTAAGGTATACTCGACGAGAATATGTGACGCAGTTTCCCGAACGCTGCCCAGCCGAGTTAGATCCGTCAATTGACCTCTTGGTCGAGGTTGGACCTACCTAGTCGAACAATCCGTCCTAAGTTTACATATTTGTCGACAACTTCGACAGTAGTATTCCCAACAACAACCGGTATAGGTGTGACAGGAGATTGTACTCATCGATTTTCTGTATACCCTGGCGAAGGGTATGTTTGTGGTCTAAGGTAATAAAGCCTTTTTGAAATCTGGTTTGTTCGTGAGGCTGGATGTCGTCAAGTTTGCTTGCGAGACGATTCGTTATGACCCTCGCAAACGGTAAATAGACGCGGCTTAGAAGCGATGTCGGTCTATAGTTTAGCGTTATCGCTTTTCTTGAAGAACAGGACAACCACGCTTCTACTCCACTTTTGGGGTAGCGCCACCCGGGATGCCGGAATTAAACAGTTCCGGAGGGACTTCTAGTATCGGTTTTCCACCCGCTTTCAGAAGCTCCGCTGTAGTTCCGTCCTCATCCGGCGCTTTGCCATTCTTAAGCTGTTTGTGAGCCGTACTAATCTCACTCAGACTAACGTCCGGGATATTATCAGAATAGTGTCGGACGAGATTTTCTCTTGGGTCGTTACTCACAATAGTGTGTGCCCTCTTACGACGATGTGTACAGCTGTCTATAAAATGTCTAGATCTCACTCAAAATCTCTGGTCCAGCGGAAATGACACCCCCGCTCTCGGTCCCTAACTTAATCAGTTGGCTCTTTCCGGCAGACAGATCCCTGGCAAAGACCTTGGAGCCATGGTTTCGCTCTAGCGCTTCTTCAATATGAACTGTATTAAAGTTGCGTAAGTCTCGCCACATACATTTGGAGATCTGTCTGTTCAGTTGCCGATATGCTGACGCATTAGTTGATGACTGGAGCTTCAATTCACGCCTAGCCTCCATGAATTTGAGTGTGGTCGGAGAGTTTCTGGATCTTTTTGTGCGGTGGGCCTTGCAAAACTTTGCCACCGTATTAACATTTTCTACAAGTTTCTCCTTCATATCGTCCACTGTAACGCAATCATCCAAGCACTGAAAGCGATTTAGAATTATAAGATCTTTGGGAGAGATGGTTGCCCTCCCGGTGGTTGAACATGTTACCGGATTCGAGAATTACCGTATCTTCTCCTTATTTTCGGACTTCAGATAATCTTACAATACCCCAGTGTAACTTGCTCATCTCCTTTTCCAGTTCCAAGATTTTCTTCCTTAGCGTCCTTAGCGTGCGTGCGTTGAAAGTTGCCAGGACCAGTCTTCGTTGGCGGTAGCAAGATCTCCTCTGGAGATTTATCGCACCCTGCCCCGCCGTTACCATGACCGCAACCGCAGCCAGGACTAGCGGGGGTTGACTAGGGGCCGTTGTAAATTGATGCCTGGTTCAACTGTAGTAACGATGTTATCTCGAAATCAAAGTTTCCACTACCCCTTCTCCCTTCCCTTCTACTTTCCATGTTTATATTTAGATCAAACATCATAAAAATCGCAACTTTTCTCTGTGAACATCTATTTTAAGATTTGAAAATGTGCAAGCGCCTCACCTGATTGTAAGTTATCACCGCCATAAACACTTGAAACACCGGAGTAATTGCGGGCGAGTTGCCAGCTTTTTCCTTCCTCGTAGGCTTTTTTCTCTTAATTTTTCAGTTAATTTCGTTGTATTATATTTATTTAATATACACATTATTTAAAAAAATATTGGTGTGGTGTGATGACAGTCACGATGTTGGACATTTACTTTTTATATTCAGTTATTGCAAGAACCAAAAAACCTGATGGGGTTATTATTTATCGTATGTTACCATACATTGTAGCGAAAATATTTCCTGTACGTGTTTACTTTCTGTGATATATTATGCAGTATATCAAAAAATATATCAACATCTGCCGAAGAAACAAGAAAAATTTGTGATCAATATTTACAGTGACCATCGAAAAATTGGAGTTATAGTTAATGAGTTCAGTGAAAGAAACCCTATTTATTAACTATTCAGACTGTAAGATTTTGAAGTCGCTAATAAATCAGTTTTATTTATGACCGAGTTCTTTTAAAAGTTAAGAGAAGATGAATAACGAGTTAGTTTTGTAACCAATACAACCAAAACATGTAAAAAATTAAGAATTACATTAAGTTTCACTAACATGCTTAAAAGATTTTTTTTAGTCAGTTTCTGCCGTCGCCCAATCTCTTGAATGGAAGTAACTAATTCATCTAACAATGGTTTTACTACAATTAAGAAGTGTATATAATTATTACATTCATGAGTTAAGACCGCATGAGTTAGGTCACATCTGGCTACTGAATCGAGCATTGTGGTTTGGAATCGTAACCAAAAGCAATATTAGTGCATTTGAAACTTTAATCAATATTCCAAATATTTGATTTTGATAACACGATATATAGAGTGAATGTTGACGAGATCTCAACCAATAGACAGCGTAGAAATAAAAAACGTGTCGTTAATTTACAAACTAATCGACTTTAAAATACTGCCAAAATAAAAATGATGTAGCGTAAAATTATGAAGTCCGAAACTTGAACTATACTTTTTGGAATTTTCTAACACTTTTTATTTACAAAGCAGTCTAATCTACCTCCTTCAGACATCTAATGAGATTGACCTACATCAAACCTGATAGCGACTTTTCGAATCTCTCTCTATGTAACAGAATAAAATGTATTGCAACATCTCACCTTTCTATGCCTGCAATATTATGACAAGATATCATCTCAATCGGACGTCTCAAATGTCTTGTACAAAGTTTATCTACGATCTCGTCAACGGTTCAATGTACGTCGCTTTCACTTTCAAATTTAATAGAGCCATCACCTGCAGGAGTGAATGTTTGCACAATTATAATGGTAACGTTTTTAATTGTAGTAAACCTTGTTTGAGTTAGCTGTAAGTTTAACAGTTGTCTGCTGAAAGGTAATATATTTATTATACATATTAATTAGCTGATGCCCGTGACTTCGTCCGCGTGGATAAAGATTTTTTAAATATCCCGTGAAAACTATTTGATTTTCCGGGATAAAAAGTATCCTATGTCCGTCTCCAAAATGCAAGCTAACTGTGTGCCAAATTTCGTCAAGGTTCAGTGGTTGAACCGTAATAAGGTAACAAACAGACAGAGGGACAGAGAGAGTTACTTTCGCATTTATAATGTTAGTATGGATTACGTCGTTCAATGTTATGATTTGTGCTCTATTACAAATCTTGTATATTTCTTTTCTATTGGAGAAAGTGACGAAACGAGCAATACGTTTATCTGATAGTAAGTGCAACGTCTGCCCATAACCAATGCTATGTCACCCAGAACAATTCTGTGAGACACCACACTGCGCCCGTCACCTTGAGACATCGGTTCTTAAGTCCCATATGCCCAGTAATTACGCTTGCTCTCAGTCCCCTTCAAAGCGAAACACAGTATTGTTTGCACACTACTGCTTCACGGCTGAATAACAGGCCCTGGGGTGGTACAATACGGATTCCTGCATAGGAATCCTACCACCAGTGAATATATTTGTAAAATAAACGCTTCATGGATGAACGATGTGTAGATTTTTCCAAAATACTCAAAGCGGATTTTTTATTTTAATCTGTATAGTTTGAATATGTTTTTAATAAAAAGAAAAAGTATCGAAATTTTTAAAGGTTTCGCGATTTTTTAAACAACGCCATGCAAAATTGTTAACGCACGAGTACCATTTACATTAAGCTTTTATCAACTCTTCCGAACAATGCTGAATAACAGAAACAAACATAACACAAAGCATAGACAATAAGTTCCGCCATTAAAAGTTCTAGCAAAATTTGGGATAAGAAATAGGTTTACCGTTCGCAAAAAGTTATCATCGGTTTTTGTCAAGCGTATTATTAAAGAGGACCTAGAAATCAATTTTAGCGTACAAATCGCACATAACGAGAACAGGGCGGTAGCGTCCTCGGCGAATGGACAAAAAAATCAATTCAATCGGAATCGGTAACGTGCGGATCAAGCGATCTAAATTCTTAAAGCCAAGTGGAATCAGCACCAAATTGTTAAGTGAAAATCGCAATTTTGTTCGATACATTGGTTCAGCTGTCATCATTTTTTGTATAAAAAAAAAGTAAAGTTTCAGCCTATAAATGTCCCACTACTGAGCACAGGCCTCCTCTCATTGCTGAGAGGGTTTTGGAGCTAGGAAGAATCCGCCACGCTGCTCCAATGCGGGTTGGCGGACTTCACATGTCTTCGAAATATTTTTTATTCCTCAGACATTCAGGTTTCCTCACGATGTTTTCCTTCACCGCCGAGCACGTGGTAAATCGGCACTTAAAATTGCAATTAACAATTTTAGTGGTGCCGGCACCGGGAATCGAACCCAGGTCACTCGCGTACTATGAAATTTAAAGCGAGCGCCTAGCCCCTGAGCTACCACGGCTCTTTTGATTTTTTGACTTTTCATTTTTTGTATAGAAGTAGAGTATAGTAGGCTAAACGACTAAATCGATCAAGTGATGGTAAGTGTTAAGTCTGCTCATAATAAACGCTGTGTCACCCGGAATTCGTTACTTCGTCAAACAACGTGTGCACTCTGCTTGCTACAGCGGATTAACTTTCACTGGCTCTTCCTGCAGGAATCCTACCACCAGTAACTGTGGTCAAAGATGGAATCTCTTAATTTTTTAAAAAAAAATTTAAATCGTTAATGCGCAATTGATTTTAATTAAATATTTTTTTAAATGTTTTACTAATTTACCTGGCTTTTCTAATTAGCTAAAGTAACAGCCTACAAATGTTCCACTGCTGAGCACGGGCCAGCCCACTTCTCATAAAATATTTCTATTCCTCGGATATGCAGGTTTCCTCACGATGTTTACCTTCAATTCAAATTCAAATTCAAAATGATTGATTTGCCAGAGACATGGTACATAAATAATGTTATTATAAAATTTTAACATTCCAGCATGCTCTCACTCGAATAAAAAATGTGCAAATATAAAATAAATATAGAATTAATTGAAGATTATTAACATGTCAACTTATAATATAACATTCATAAATTATACCCATAAAGAATTTAGTTACATTCATAAATCATTAAAATCATAAAATAATAAGAACTAATCAACCTTCACCGCTGAGTACGTGGTAAATCAGCACTTTAAATTGTAGAACAATTTTGGAGGTGCTGGCACCGAGGATCGAACCCAGGTTACTCGCTTACTATGAAATAAAAGGCTAGCACCCAGCCCCTAAACTACCACGGCGCCTGAGAAAATCAGCATACTAATGATTAATCATAAAGTTAGCACAGTATTTTCAATTCGACTATATACGCTATTATTATTCAAGCGCAATATTGTAAAACATAGTTAATGAGCAATACACTTTATGAGTAATAAATGTAAAGCTAGTGTAGTGTATGCAGTTTACGCGACCGCTCATTTCTCAAATCATTTACAAGCGAAATCTGAAGAATTTATTGAAATTGAGAGAGACTGCGATTAGCTGTACAGTAGATAGTATCGAGACGTGGTTGGAAGAAATTTATCTATTTTCACCTCGGCAAACAACAGCCCGCTTTTTCACGCTACAAAGAACACGATATTTGGCAACATCGATTTTTTTTGTATTTTTTCTTATCTAGAACTAGAGAGATTTCAATCAGCTCGTGACATACCATTATATGCCTTTCACTGCAATGCTCACTGGTGAACGTTTCAAAGGCAGTCAACGACTGAGATAAATCGAACCCCAAAGTTAACAAGGGTTATACTGGTAGTTACTGGGCTCAAGAGGCGTGAGAAGTATTTTCTTTTACGCAATGAATAATGAATAAATAAGCCGTATTAGAATGTTGACAAGCCCGTAGCGATAAATATAAAAAGAGCGTTGGCTCATCATGAATTATAATGTAGCTTCGATCCGATAACTCCGGAGGGATTTTTGCGTCGAATTTATTTCTATAAACTAATGGTTATTTCGGGAAGGATGAGATAGAGCAGAGTAGCCAAGCGTTCACCTGATGATAAAACTAATTTGCTTTAAAATCTCCATAGGCGGAGGAGGCAAATCATTCCAGAATTTTGATGCGGCAAACTGGAAGGATTCCTATGCAGGTATCCGTCTAGGTAGGTACCATCCCAGGGCCAGTTATTCTGCCGCGAAGCAGCGACGAAAACAAAAATCTAGTCACTTTCAACGACCAATCGCGAATACGGTTCCTACAGAAACTACCGCGCGAAAAACCCACGAACGTCTCTACAATAGAAAAATTTATTTTTAAAATTAGATGAACTCTTGGAAAATACCTTATAAATACGTCACTCTTTTTTCCCATATAAGGACGAGGCAGAGACCATTTAGCAGTCCACTTTTTGCCACCGCAGAAAACGAGACGTGGCGGATAGGTGAACCTCGTTGCCGTCAATTTGGTGAGAGTCAAAAAATTATTACGCCCCATTGCGTTCTCACGAGCAGTATAGTGACAACATTGCATATTACAGTATTGTTCTGCACAAATAAAGGCAGTCCTTACAATACCTGAGTCGCCTCTTACGACACCTCGGTAGGTGGTAGGTGCTATTCTACTCTACCGGACACCTATCGCCTTTCTCTATAATAGTAAAAATATATTTTATAAAATGAGATGAAGTCTTGGAAAATACCAATATTGATAATATTGTAATAAAAAAATACGATTTTATAAAATATCCAGTCTTAATTTTCGCGCCAGTAAATTCAACCTAGCCCAACGACATATATCACGCAACCGAAAGCTTCGATATGGGAATCAAACCTACACGATATACTGTCCCCATTCGACGCTCCAGATAGAACATTTTGCTCGACGTTGTCAAGATAAAAGTGGACAGGTTTGTTGAGTTGACATTTCCGTAACTATAAATTTCTGTATTATTTGCTTTATTTTGTTAGAGCCTATAAATTGTTATAAAAAAGTCGTCATCTAATTATATAGATATTGTTTTAATACCAGCTACCGGTGATCACTTACCATCACGTGAGCCACCTGCTCGTTTGCCTCCTATTCTATGAAGTTTTGAAGTTTCAGCCTATAAATGTCCCACTACTGAGAACAGGCCTCCTCTCATTTCTGAGAGGGTTTTGGAGCTAGGAAGAATCCGCCACGCTGCTCCAATGCGGGTTGGCGGACTTCACATGTCTTCGAAATATTCTATATCTATATATATCTATATCTATTCTATATCTATTCTATATCTATTCTATATCTATATCTATTCTATAAAAAAAAAGCTTCATCGTTTCAACCTATCACTAGTCCACTGCTGAACATAGGCCTCCCCCATAGATTTGATGTTGAACAAAAGTTTGTAGCTTTCATTTTGGAGGGATTTTGCAACCGCAGTTTATTTATTTAGATGCTACAGGAAGATGCTGCTGCCCATCTCCTGGTTTTACCCTCTGTCGACTTCTACGACACCCACGGGATGAGATTGGTTGGCAGATTCTCTTAGGCCGCCACCACACGGCCAGAAGTTTATAATACTAAACAAAAATACGTTTTTAGTGCCGACTCCTATCTTTGCCTCATAAACACATTTAAATCATAGGATCATCGTTTAAATGCTACGACGGCAATGTCCACAGCCAAAAAAGCTAGTTTACGTGGTATTTCGGCTTCGATTAAATTGCAATATCCGCGTTGATTCTTCTTAAGGAATTTCGTGTAAATTACTTCATAATCAATAATGAAAAATGGTCACAAAAAAAAACGTATACATTAATTTACGATGAAACATTTACGCAAGCACTGCCAGTGCGTACGTTTCAATGAATGGGTGTATACACAAGGAACATTACATTAAATTGCTTAATTTAAATTATTTCGCTCGAATTACACCTCGAACGGTTAAAGAACCGGCATTTGCGACACTAGATGAACGGAGCGTTTTCCAGCTAAATAACACATTATTCATGTCGCTAGTGAGTCATGAAGCGTTGCGATAGTTATCTTCAGCCACCAAGCACAGTAACCTCCGCATAGGTCTGCTGAAGCTTGTAGCACGTTATCTGATGCGCGCCGCTCGTCAGATGACGCCGATGGCTATCGGACACAGTGCTGTGAAGAAATGTGAAAAAGTAATATATGGGACAGTTTCTCACGAATAGGTAAGACAGCAGGCATGTTAAGCTGGATGATTTTTAAAAATAAGTACTAAAAATGATCTTTATAACGCGATTAATATAACGTGTGGTGGGGGCCCGTTAAAAGAATACTGCCACTCCATCTCATCCAATTGATCTCGTAAAAGGCGAGTAAGGAATTAAACTGCACTGTGCACCCAACAGCGCATGGTGGCGATGGGCTCACCACCTATCACACCAAGTGCATTATATTGTTTTGGTAAAACGTGGATTGTGGCAGTCATCTGTTTTTGCAGTGAGTGCCCAGTCTCTGACTACCCCTAATGGGATACAGTCGTGATCTTAGGTACTTATGTATGTTAATATAACGTTGATTGATAAAGTTTTTGGTTAGGTTGACTGGTTACCGATCAGAGATGGAAAGAATAAAGAAAGTCAGAAAGATAAACAATTTTTTTTAGCTCTCATTGATTGTTAATGACCAAAGATTATGAATCGAATATGCGCGATGTGACAAGGAAAGACTGATTTACTTTTTAGAGATTATTTGAAATGAAAATACTATCATATTTTTTTTATTGATTTAATATATATACTTCGCTTTATTACCCCTGCAATTACAAGTAGATAAATCCTATTTTGCCTGAATCTGATAGTAGAGCGTTTATCAGTTGTTTTTTTATTTTATTTTTATTAAAAAGCTATCCATTATTGTTAAATTATTACTTGACCGCGTGGCCGAGTGGTTAGAGTATCTGACTTCTACGCCACGGGTCTCGAGTTCGAATAATAGCCGGAGCCAACAATTGTGATAGAAAAATACAAATCGTTGATTTTCAGGACTGGTTGTGTTGTGATTGTCCCCGTGTTCCTGACACTGCATTGCGTTACATCGGGCTCGGGTGGGTTTAGACGAGTGAGTCCCTTTGTGTTTGGGCATAAGCTTGTGGCACTCTATAATATCTCCTGCGAAGTTCACAGCTCTCGTCAATATTAGGAAGTTGTCACCGTGGTCGAAATCGGCCAGGAGAATATCACTTAATTATAACTGATAATAAAAAAGTTTACAGAGGCAAAATTTGATCAAAAATATTGATCTTCTTTTTCTTCTCTCAAATTTAAAATTTGGCCTCTCTTAATGAATTTTGCCAATGTCAAGCCAGTACAAAATATTTCACTGGTGGTAGGATTTCTATGCAAGAATCCGTCTAGGTAGGTACCACCCCAGAGCCAGTTATTATGCCGTGAAGCAGTAGTCTGCAAACATTACTGTGTAACTGATGTCTCTGGGTGACGAGCGCAGTGATGTGTCACACAGAAATGTTCATGATGACACAGCATTTGTTATGAGTAGACGTTGCACTTACCATCGGGTGAACGTTTTGCTCGTTTCGTCACTATAATAAATAAAAAAAAATTGTTGGACACTTCTTTAAGCCGTGTGTCGCAGCTGGTTGCGTTGCAAAATGCAACCGGGCCGGTCGCACCGGCATATTTGCTTACTTACCCTGTCGCCTACTGACAGGATTGTCTACACGGACGCGATAACAATTCAACTACCGCAATTGCGAGTAATAAAGTATTTTAAAATGCATATAAAACTTCTGCACGATGTCCGTTTTTCAAAGAAAGGTCTTGCTAGGCAGCATCACTGAGAAAGTAAAATAAACGATTTAAATTAAAGAAACCTTCGGCGTCTTCCTACATTCCCGTTTTAATGACAATAAATTCTCATGGAGCTTAATATCTATTAGAATTGTTTTTTTAATACTAATAATCAACTAGTTCTTAAGAAATATTATTGCCTATATAAACGTTTATATTAATTTTAAGTTATTATGATGATTTCTTAACATAAATGACGATAGAATCCTTTATTAATAAAGCGCTTCGTTAAATGTTTTGAATTTATTCGAAAGTTAATTGTTAAATGTTAATGAATTCTCCAATTCCAAAGTAGCTATATTAAGATGCTAGGTTGATTCTACATAGGTTCTAGATAGTTCTAGATAGGAATATTTTGAGAGAATATCAAGCAACTCACCAGCATGACTTTGGCTCATTCCAGCTGAACTTCTACCAGTGCTGAAGCTGCAAATAGACAGTAAGTAATCCAAATATGGGTATCTAAGTGGAACTATATACTTGTATCCGCTGGTGGCAGGACTTTGTGAGAATGTGAGTTCGATCGTTCCGATCTGCCCTTTCTTTTCGAACGCCCTTGATACGTTTCAGTAGAAAAGTCGAATACAGTAAGACACATCCATGCGATACTGATTGGACAAAAAGAACATACCATTAACGTTAAAGCCCATCAAACGTTATGATTAGTCTCAAAGGCATTAGTCATGGCGGATATATGCAATAACTATGGCAACTGTAACACTAGTCATGCAGAAAGACTGCAGAATACAATATAAATAAAGTTATTAAGTAAACAGAAATTATTTAAACTACACGAAAATAAAGAACGGAGACATGTATGTAATAAACCATTACATGAAAATAAAGAAGAAAGAAATATAAACATAAGCAAATTAGAACAGTTAGCAGACGTTTGATGTATATATTAACTGAGATTAACCCATATTAACTGACTTGGATAAGTGAAGTAAAGTACTTGGCAGCGATATAAAGTACTCTTGCTGTCGACGTGACGTACTTACGTCGATTAGAACTCAAGAGTGCGGAGATGCACCACTAAGAGCTATTCAGTAGAGCGTGTATGTACGTGTGGAGATATCACGTGTGTGAAAATAACAGTTAAAAGCATGTGAGTGGTTTCTAATATGTAACGTATGACAAAAATCCATACTATTTAATTTTATGATGAGAGTGCTAATTTTGTGAGTTTGTGTATATGTGAAGGGTAATCTCCGACACTACTGCACATATTTCGAAAATTCTGTCACCATATGAAAGATACGATATTCCAGACGAAGACAAGCTAAATATTATGTATATAGATATATATTGTAGCTAAAAGTACTTCGGTAAAGCCGGGAGGGCCGCTGGTTTTAAATAAATGAGGAGGTAATATCAAAACGTCCATGTTTTCTTAGAACATTTTGGAGAAAACATTTGTCTCCTAATTTCCTTCCTCTGATTAACAGAACAAAAATCTGGCGATCAACTATTGGCGGAAAGTGCATTCAAATTTACTGATTGCAAAGCTTCACAGATTGGTGACTGGAAACATCATACAGTGTGAGTTTATCGGCACTGCATTCGCCAACCCTGCCTTTCCGGTGGGGTACGTATTAACACATTTTGAATTAAGAAATGCATGCCAGAATTATTGGCAATCTGTGTCCAGCTATGGTGGTCTGAGACTGAGGTGGTCTTGGAGAAATAAATGAAAATGCGTTAGTAAGTGGACATGGATACATATACAATGAAACGCAAAATAGCATGAAATAAATGAATGGCCTTATTCATAAAAAAAATCTTATGATAGATTTATAACACTGAATAATTAATTATAAAGCTAATTAGGCCCTACTATAAATATTATAAAACTCCGCTATGGGAAACTTAAACATGGTTAAATTATCGTCTTAATCAAATTTCGTATCTATAAATGTGAAACATCTGTAATTTTGTATATATTTGGTTTGAAAATTTGGGTCAAAAATGAGTAATCTCTCTGTTATAAACCTGGTCAAGGTTATAAACCTGCTATATTTTTTATGAGTAAGACCGTAAAAGTTTAACAGTATTTTAAATATAACAGAGTCTTAAATATTAATTCGAATCTAGTTGTTAATAAATCAGCAATGTAAAAAGCTAATTGATCTCGCCTTTGCGTATAAAATTTGAATAATATTAGTAGGAATTCGAATTGGATCGGAATATAAATCTGCGGGGTAGATTAATATTAAAATGGAATTCATTATTAGGTAATTCGTTTTTCTTCATTCTCATTCATAACCAAGATGGTTAAGTTGTATTAGATATTACATTTTGCACGAATTTCTTTTCTATTACTACTATTTTACCTTGTGAAGTTGGCAGACTTGAAAACGCTAAACACACGGACTCGCGTCGTTATTTTAACTGAAACTCAGAGGCAGACTCGTAGTTCATAATACAATCTTACATAAACTCGTCGAGGTTCATAAAGCACACTCACTTCTCTACGATTACGTTCAGAGGCGTCAGGTTGCCTATTTCACTCATGTAGATCACTGTCAGCTGGAATGACTGAGTGTAACATAGACTATAAATAAACTGCATAAACCTCTTCACGTATCATATTTTTGTGATAAACTAGATTTAAAACAAATCATTAAGTGAATAGATAGTAACATATTTTATTGGAGTTGAAAATCTTTGGGCGCGATGAGACTAAAATTTAAGGTTGAATTTTAGTGCAATATTTGTGTTATGTTATTTAAAAAGAAAAAAAAAAGAAATAATGTTTTCGTGTCGTTTACAGTGGGCAATATTTTTATTAATTCAATTTTATTTTAAATCAAATTTCATATATATAAGTTTCTTCTTTCAGGTGTACTAAGCTTCACGCGCTCTTTTTTATTTTCACTGTAGTTTATAGCTTGTTTCATGCAATGGCTAAGTAATTGGCTTCTACGTTACCAGTCGTAACTTCGGTTCCCGCCAAAAACAATTATTTGTTTGGCCTACATATTGTGCCTGCTGACCTACTTTCACAAACAACACTAACTACCAATATACAAAAGAAATATTGGTGAGAGGAGCAACGTTTTCTCGTTTCGAGTTTGCTATGCAATTTTTATTACACTACTCTAGGCTGATGCCCGCGACTTCGTCTGCGACATATAGGTTTTTTTAAATATCCCTTTGAATAACAAACAGACAGAGGGACAGAGAGAGTTACTTTTGCATTTAAAATTTTAGTATGAATTATTATATTTTTATTATTGTGTATTAATAAAAATTATTAGTGTTTAGATATCTACGGCGTTTCGTTGGCTTCTTTTCTGGTAAAAGTAAACCGGTTTTATTTTAATTTTTTTTCAATACCTTTAAAAATTAAAAAATTAATGAATTAAGTTGAAAAATTAGTTACATTTTAGTTTAATATGTCCAAGACGGCTAATGTCAGTACTAAGTTATAGTTTTGAAAACGGCATCAGAAATAAGCGTTACATTTTTTTTAATCGGACATACAGGAATTATTATCTCCCGAAACAGAACACTACACTAATAAAACCGGTGAGCCATTTGCAGATACTATATTGGGTCAGAGACCTATATTTTAAATGTCATAGGATGATTTTAAAGTGATAACAGCAATTCTCAATGTTTCTATATCACATGCTCATGTCAAACATGTAGTAGACGCATACTTCAGGTAATATTTTTTTTATTGAATAAAGTGAATCAAAACGTTCACCTAAAGGTAAGTGTAACGATTGTCCATAACAAATGCTGTGTCACTCAGAACATTTCAGTGTGACACCACACTACGTCACCCTGAGACTTGGTTATTAAGTCTCATATGCCCATTGATCTAGCTCTTAGTGCCCTTCGAAACGAAACACACCAATGTATATGTTTACCTTTATCTTAGCTTACCATTAAAATTATTTGATATTTATAAATTATAAATGAAATCATGGGATTATCCCTCATTCCATGTCATTCTCAGGGTATTTGAAAGTGAATGGATAATTGGTCTATTCAGAACTAAATGTCATTTGCCCACGCGACCCAGTCCACTTAGATAATGAAAGAAAGTAATATGTGTACAGAGCGCTCACAAAAAAGACATCAATAAAAGATTAAACACGCACAAAATTCAATTATCCGCCTACACCTCTTGTAACGGGTAAATAAATTATTCTATTTGTGGCCTGGGTTAGAAATTTACTAGTGGTAGGATTTCTATTCAGGAATGCGTCTAGGTAGGTACCCCAGGGCCAGTTGTTCTGCGATGAACCAATAGTGTGCAAACATTACTGTCTTGGTTTAAAGGGCACAAGGAGCTTGTGTAATCACTGAGCATATGAGACTTAAGAACTGATGTCTCAGGGTGACGGGCGCAGTATGGTGTCACACAAAGATTTTCTGGGTGACACAACATTGGGAGATAAAAATGCAACAGACATTACATTTCAGAAGTTTCATAGTAAACAACTTGTGGTAGGATTCTTATGCAGAAATTCGTCTGGGTAAGTATCACCGCAGTGTCAGTTATTCTGTTAAGTAGTAATGATCAAATATTACCGTGCTTTGGTCTGAAGGGCACTGAGAGGCAGTATAATTACTGGGCATAAGAGACTTAGCAACTGATGTCAGAGTGATGAGCGTAGTGTGGTGCTACACAGAAACGTTCTGGATGAAAAAGATTTCGAAAGTATTTTGTGTTTGACCAAATCATTTTATTTATTGATTGCCATCTGATAAATTAAATAATTCTAACATCTACGAAGATTTAGCATTCAATTTGTTTATGGTCCCAAATAGACAACAATTCCATATAAATGCCTGTCACATCTAATCCTGAACAAATATGCTTAGCGTGATTATACTCGTATTGGTTTTTCCCTAGGGTTTGGCAAAGCAAAATCTAAATTCGACGGCACAGATCCATCAAAGGATCCTCTTAATGATTCATCTTGAGTATAACGTATTTGCGTACTTTCTAGTTAACCGTTGAGTCAACAAGCATTCACTCGTGATTGGGTAAAACTTATTAGCAGAACTCATATCAGAGCCCATATACATATTTAAGCGAATAAATTTACATTTTATATGTCAGGTATTTCAACGACTTTTTTTTTGCCAACAGGTTCCCGGCACAGCAAAATAGCACCTACCTCTTTCCTACCGGCTTGTCGAGAGAGGTATCAAATAAGATACATAAGAAAACTGGGACTGAAATATTTATGAAGCACTAAAAATCTTGCCGTTATTTATCGCTTCCTTGATATAATTTAAATAGTCTTTCAACATTAAAATTCAATCTGATATGCTTAATATAGTATAAGGATGTTTTTCATTAGTAATGAATTTTGCTCCATTGATTTGTTTGGGTCAGCGAATTTATAGTTTCCATGGCAACGAAATGAAGAGCCAGAACTAATGAAATGCTAATACACCGGACGCTGTTCAATTCGTCATGGGTACAGCACGGCTACAGTGATCAATAACTCGACTGCAAAAAAATGATCTCCATTTAATAAGAAACATTATTTATGTATAACTATTTAATTTCCTGTTAGTACTTTTGTTGTAGAACAAAAAAATAAATTTTAAAAATAAACGTAAAATTTTAAAATTGACACCAATAAATTAACGCTTAAATATTTACGGGCTGTGGCCTGTTATTTGTTATAATTGTATATAGTGTGATTAAACGTGCCATAGTTTTTTTTTATCAATTTCGTATCACCATCATCACTATCACTTCAACTTATCACTAGTCCACTGCAGAGCATAGGCCTCCCCAATAAATTGCCACAAAAGTTTATAGCTCTCATTTTAGGGGATTTCACCATAATTGCCACGCTTGGGCAGGCGCGTAGGCAACCGCAGTTTATTTATTTAGATGTTCCAGTAAAATGCTGCTGCCCATCTTCTGGTTATAGTTTTCCCTCTGTCGACTTTAACGACACCCACGGGAAGAGACGGGGTGGTAGATTCTCTGGCCGCCACCACAGGGCATCATTTCGTATATATTTAAAAAAAAAATTAACAGTTTTTGGGGAATACAGTTCCGAAGCAGAGAAAATCATTTAAACGGTATCGCAGCTGTATTCTCGACGGAGTATCATCATGGAAAATCAGCGCTGTGGTGTTTACTGCAACAATATGTTGAGTGACGACCTCGCGACCTACAATTGTCAACTGAGTCGTACAACTTTATGATGACATTTTAGCGGTTATCGCGTTTAATTTTTTAACTATTTATAACCCGACGTTTCGAGTACTTTAAAGCACCCATGGTCACGGGAGGACAGAGGTGACAGATGTCTCGACGTTATCGTTAATCCGAGGTACCTTCAGCTTTTAATTATTATTTTTGGTCCGATCTACGCAAAATGAGCTTACAGTGCCATTGAAGTATTGCAGTGGTTTGCTTGGTATTCGATTTAATTTTGTTAATTATAGGATCCCAAGCCGAATGGTAATACCCAACCATCTTCTCTATTGAAATTAGGATGTTTTTTAATTTCAATATCCTCGCGAATCATTCTTGGTAGGAATCGGTGTTCTTTTGTTTAATTAAATGTGTAATATTCGCGTCAATATAGGAAATCATTATACTTTTTGTGTTGTTTTGTTGTTTTTTTTCTTGTTCATGCATATTGCGTAGTGTACGTCGGTGGTTTTTAATAAATAAAGTATTTCTTTACTTTCAGTCATTCAAAAATATTTTTCTAGCAACTTTTAATTTTAAAGAGTCCACTGCATAGGAATCCTACCACCTGGAGATAGTGTATGTCTCTTTAGCCAATATATTACCTACAGCAATTCGCTTGAATTGACGTTCTATTCCAACTCTTTCACGGTATAGCAGTAGTAAAAGCCACAATACTGAAACTTCAAATAATATGTGAAAAATAAGAAAAAGACTCTTCTTCTAAATTACATGTCAAATTCGAATATAACTTTTAAATGAGTCGTAAATTGTTTAATATTACAGAACCTCTGAGACGAAAATCTAATGAGATTCGATTTAGAATAAGTTATGTTAATTCGTGTCTTTTTCAAAGCCACAAAGATGCTAAAGGAATAAAATAAAAAAAGTAAAGCCTGTAAATGTTTAGATACATCACATCTCACATATTGATAGGATTACGGAGCCAGGAAAGTTTCGCCAAGCTACGAGTTAAGGTGGAGTAGTCGACTTGTCTTCTCTATATTTATACATTAAAAAAATACATATTATTATAATGAATACCATTTTGTGGATAACGTTGCTGATAACGGTGGTTACATTAGTTACTTAAGTTCAGTTATAAATTAATATAGTCCTCATTATGTAATTTTTTATTGTCCTTAATAAATAAATAAAAAAACACCTGCTACGATCTAGTTCAAACATTGGCCTACTCATAATAAAAGAAATTTACATTTACATGCAGTAAACTTTCCAGGGCCAGTAATTGTGCCGTAAAGCAGTAAAGCAGTAGTGTGCGAATATTACTGTGTTTTTGTCTGAAGCGCACTGAGAGCTGGTGTAATGACTGGGCGTATGAGTTAAGAACTGACCTTTCAGGTGACGGGCGCAATGGGGTGTCACACATAAATATTTTGGTTGGGACAGCTTTGCCATGGACGGACGTTGTACTTACCATCGGGTGAACGTTTTGCTAGAGCTAGTGTAATCACTGAGCATATTGTTTGTTTATTGTATAAAGTGACGAAACGAGCAAAACGTTCACCTGATGGTAAGTGCAACGTCCGCCCACCACAAATGCGTGTCACCCAGAATATTTCTGTGTGCACACTGCACCCGTCACCCTGAGACATCAGTTCTTAAGTCTCAATAATGCTTATGAGACTTCTGACGTCCTAGGGTGACGGGCGCGGTGTGGTGGCACACAGAAATATTCTAGGTGACACAGCATCTGTTATGGGCATTGCACATACCATCAGGTGAACGTTTTGCTTGTCTCATCACTTTATCCATTAAAAAAACATAACATAGAGGTCCGCGCCATATCGCCATTCGGCCTGCCCGTTGGAACGAATAATACATAGTCGCTACTAAAACTACTGACATGAAATTTACATAGTTTATAGATAGTGATTTTAAAGTATTGGTTTCATAGTAATACCTCAAAGGGAGATAACCTTGATTTACATGCATTTGGAAAGCCCACGCGGCCAAAGTCGCGGGCATATTTTACGACCATTAAATGTCTCCTTTGATATGTAAGGTCACAAGTCCGTCACTTTCTTTTATTACCCGACTACGGCAAAACCAAGCCTCATGTTACAAAAAAGTGGCAGTCAAATTTTTTTTTTAAATTATTGAGTAAGATGTCAAATGAAAAAGGAGAACTTCTACGTTCAGAAATATTAAAAGTTTTAGGTATTCTTTCTAGAAACTTGGGGAATTTTTGTGATTTGATTACCACAGGTTTCGTACTCGAAACATTTATAAAATAAATTTTTAATTTATTTTATTTAAGCCTGTGTTAAAGTTTTTTGAACATTATCCATTAATTATAGTAAATGTTTGCCGCTATATTTATAAACTTTTTATTTTATCGAAAGTTATTACACGATAGGCATAACATTAAGTACTTTTATCAATGATGAATGGATAGACACACCTACTCGTATTTTTGTTAAGATTACGAAGCCATAGCATCGTTGCTGCCTTACAAATGATTATCACAATTAAGTCATTTATAGAAAACAGGTTTTACATCGGCAGTCAATCTTCAATTATATTTTCGGTTTGAACATAGTTTTTTTTTTAATTCATTGACTACGAAAACCTGTGAGTTCAGCAAGTTATTTATTAGAATTGTGACCTGAAGTTTTATTTCAATAGTAATCTTGTTCTTAAATGATATACGTCTTTCAATGTTTTATATTTTTATTTTTTTATTTTTTGTCAATATAAATTAAAACAGGCATGTCGTATTAAAAGGATATTCAGGCCTAATAAATTTACATTGTTTTTTTTTTCAGTTTAATTTCGATAATATGTTCCAATAAATTGACCTTAAACAGTTGATTGAAGTTCAATACAATTATAATATTTTTTTATCTTAAAGAAACCGAATTAAAAAAATGGCGGTGGCCTTAGCGACTATAAGACAAATTTTTGGTATTCGTACCCCTTATCTCTGTCACTGCGAACGAACCTTTCTCCGATAATATATGGCTATGTAATGCTTCGATTATTTAATTGACGGAATACGTAACGATAAGTCTTCGACGTTCTTCGTGTACGCGCAATCAATTATGCTGCTATATTATTAATTCGGAAGGTTTCATAATTTGTTCAATAATATATGTACTTTCGTTTTTTTTATATATATATTTTGCAAACCACAAGTATTTCGGGCAATCTTTAACTTGGGACCTCGCGAGTCGCTACGAGATCTATTCAGGGAGACTAATATTTTGACACTTCCGTCATTGTTAATTTTTGAAAATATTATGTACGTACAGAAAAACATTAATTTATTTTTAAAAAAAAATGTCTGTATCCTGTATAATGGGTCGAGGTGACACGCTAGAGGTTCCTATGTTTAGGTTGGTCAAAACTAGAAAGTTATTTCTTAGTAGATGTATAAAGTTTTATAATAGAACTCCTAAAAGTGTAACACACACATCGGACATGGATTTTAAAAAACTTATTAAGAAGACATTATTAGATAAATCGTATTATAAAATAAATCATTATATAAAGGACAAAGATGTTTGGAAATAACTCATACACTGCACTTGCAAACCCCTTGGCTACTAAATTCATTATGTATTTTTTTTTTTGTAATCTTAAATGACATTATGTAATAGGGCATTGAAAAAGAAAGGCCCCAGATTTTCTTACCGGTTCTTCTCTGAGGTCATTTTTTGAACCGGTGTAGATTATGATGTTCGAAAGAGCTTTAAACAAGCCTAAATTGAATACAGAAATTTTGACTTTGACTTTGAATACTATTGTACAAAGTGACGAGACGAGCAAATCGTTCACCTGATGTTAAGTGCAACGTCTGTCGATACCAAATTCTGTGTCACACAGAACCTTTCAGTGTGGCACCACACTACGCTCACCTACCCGCTGTCGTTAGTTAACAAAGCAATTTTCTCAAATACTCAATAGTCAGCATTTCACAAAAAATCACCCATCAAGAGATTATTTTGTTTAATCGTTGCCCCAGACTAAAATTTCTCGTGTATCATGGGTGCGTTTAAGAAACGTATATTTCTCATGCACAATAGAACCAGACCCGAAATCCAATTTGCGTTTTTCCACAAATATGTGTTATTGTTGGCTCTGACTGAGATTCTAACCCAAGATCCGTAGCGTGGAAGTCAAATGCTGTAACCACTAGGTCACGCTGTGGTCAAAGTAGATTACTATAAATATGATTTATTTAGTAGGTGACGTACATAAATAGGTCTATTTATTTCTTGCCAGCCGTGAAGCAGTAGTGTGCAAACATGACTGTGTTTCGGTCTGAATGTCACTGTGAGCTAGCGTAATCACTGGGCATATGAGACTTAAGAACTAATGTCTCAAGGTGACAGGCGCAGTGTGGTGCTACATGGGCAGACGTTGCACTTACCATCAGGTAAACGTTTTGCTTGTCTTGTACCTTTATCAAATAAAAAAAAACCTACCTCTTTCCTATGGAGGTATCGTAGGAGGCGACTAAGGTATTGTATGGACAGCCTTTATTCGTGCAAAATAATATACAATGCTGTCACTATACTGCTCATGGGAAAGCAATGGGAAGTATGTATTTTTTTGACTTATACCAAAATGGCGGCGACGTGTTCGCCACCCTAACAGCTAACGTGTATGGCCTCTGCCTACCCCTTATATGGGAGGCGTGGCTGTATGTATTTATTTGCTTCCTTGAACTAGATAAAACCAGATAGCTAACAACTACTACAAAGTTGAAATAGCGAAAGTACCTAAGTAGCTCTTCATGAGGCGTTGAAGCAAGTGGGTAACACGGTAGCGGCGCTGCCAATGTATTGACAATCATCCATTCCCTATAGAGATTGTTATCTCTTCACAGCGAAGCGTCGATTTATCGATAACTTACCAAGAATTGATCTATCGATACTATTCAATTATTAAACGAATTAAGAACAGCCTATTAATAATTCTTTTATTCGTTTTTCGACCGCTCCATTGTTCGGGAGCACACATAACTTTCAATAGGAAAGCGTCTTGTTTCTTAACAATGCCGACAATGCTTTTTTACTTTTACCTATTATACACGAAACGTTGTTATACTACTCAATATAAGGGCAAATCAAATATTAAAAAATAATACTCGACCGCATGTCCCGTTTTTTGAATCGTTGTACAATCGCGTACGACTTGCTTTTGTTAGATTTGTTTTATTTTAAATATTGACACCTTTACCTTCTTCTAATGTATATTATATTATTTTGTGTACTTTTTTATCATTCAAATATAAACTTAACATTTCATACATACCTACTCAATAAAAGTAACAGCCTTTAACTGTCACATTGCTGAGCACAAACCTCCTTTAATTTCTGAGAAGGTTTTTGTAGCTGGGAAAAGTTCAATACGCTGATCCAATGTGAGTTGGCGGATTTAACATGTCTTTGTAATATGTTTTTTTTCTCTGACATGCAAATTTCCTCACGATATTTTCCTTCGTCGCTGAGAAAAACAATTTCAGAGGTGCCGGCACAGAGAATCGAACTCAGGTCACTCGCGTGCTATGAAATTTAAGACAAGCGCTTGACGCCTGTGCTACCACGGATTTTTACATTTACGCAAACTACACTAACATAACTACAACTATCGCTTTAAAGTGCACTAATAAGAACCGGTAACATTTTCGAACGCGACTATACCCTCGACCGCAAGACGGACGAAAGTGAAAACGGCCTTAAAACTTGTATAAACAGTGGAACGTCTGGTTTCAGTTGACAAAAACAAATATTGGACTCACGTCCCGGCGCAATAAGATGAGTGCTATAGAAAGTTGCCGGGCCAATACGCCTTTTCTTATCATTCATTCTTTCATTCAATATTCGTAGTAATAAGTAGTGCAAAAAATCGGTCTGCAGGAGCGTCCTCCGAAAACTATTATAGGGTTGTGGAACAACGTCTATAGAATTTTCTTAAGCAGTGGATATCTCACGAAAGCCAATGTGTGGCATATATGTATTCTAATCACAAGATTTAGGAAGATTAATGCTCCTATTTCTCTCTGGCACTTAATGAAGAAATCTTAATGTCTGTAATTGATAATGTAACATACATTTTTTCTCCTCCTCCCAACTAAAGAAACTATGCATCTCATCAGGATATCTCCGATATCGTGAGTACATTTTACAGACAACATTTTCATATGCACAACACAACCAGACCAAAGAACTAACGATTTGTGTTTTTGCACAATTGTGTGTTATTGTTGACTCCGACTGGGATTACAACTCAATACCCCCAGCATGAAAGTCAGATTCTCTGACCACTAGACCACGCGATCGTTATATATACATTAAGTATGTTACATTAAGTAAATCCATACTTATATTATAAATGCGTAAGTAACTCTCTCTGTCCCTTTGTCTGTTTGTTACCTTTTCATGGATCAACCGCTGAAACGATCTCGACGAAATTTGGCACAGAGTTGGCTTGCACCCTAGATGACGGACATAGGATACTCTTTAACCCGGAATATATAAAAATTCTCACGGGATATTTAAGAAACCTTTATGCGCGCGGACGCAGTCGCGGGCATCAGATAGTATTCATATATAACACGGACAATCAACATTAGTGTTTTTACTTTAAAATTTTAGACCTACACTTTACCTTTGTTTTTTTGCATATCTACTACATTGTAATAGATTAAGTGTGATAATAGGTTAAATCTATATCAATACGTCCTATTCTCGTCCTATAATCTATATTAATACGTAAAGAGAAAATTTTATACCCCTTTTTAAGCATATTTGCGCGCACAGACGAGTGTGACATTTGGCATAGTTAAAGTTTGTATGGAGAAGAAGCGAAATTTATATATAACCTAATTTTATGTAATGTATTTGTAACAAATATGTGTTACAAGTATATTAAATTGAATAAACAAATATTCATTATTTACGTTCATACTGGCAATATCCAATCACATTATAGTCTGTGGAGATTGTCGCCATGGAATTTTGAAATGTTTGTGTCTGTCTGTGGTATGTTTGTGGCTGTCTCTATGCTGCTCGTGGGAGCACAATAGGGAGAGATAATTTTTTGACTTGTACCAAAATAGCGGCGACGTGGTTCGCTGTCCGTCACGTCTCGTTTCCCGTGAGGGCGAGGCCTACTCCTTATACAGGAAAATGGCGTGACTGTATGTATGTATAATACAACCTTAAATTTCATAGTACGTGAGTGATATTGGTTCGATCCGCGGTACCGGCACCACTGAATTTGTTAATAGTAATTGGAGTGCCGAAACCGTGTCAATAGATTCACGCAAAACAAATAACTAAACTATGTTTTACTTACATAAACAACAAATACATACAGAATCTGCTTCAATGCATACGAAAATTTTAAATTTACTTACGTCACATGAAATTAACACTTTTAATTTCACTAACTGTCAAGTCACGTAATGAAGTAAAAACTGCTGGCGCCGTTTGTACGTCGGTCACGATCGCGTACAACTCCATGGAATTAATTCGCTCATTGCTAATTCTTGTGCGGGAGAGACTGTTGCATAACTTGTGACAAAATTCACGCAACGTAGCAACTGCTTCTCTATTTTTTTTATTTTCACTTCGTTCTGACAAAGATGATCTTTAATTGGCGGCAATCGGATAAATTACTGGTATTTACCATCACAGTGCTAGTCGTTGTAATCAGTCGTGTGCAAGAATTAACATGCCCCGGTACCACACAGGAAATTGCAATTTAAGGTCTGGGGATGATACTGCAACTGCTATAGTCCGGCAAGTTCGTGTGCGACCGTCTCGCGGGTGACAGACTGAGGACGATCGCGCATGAACTTGACGGACCATTAGGTCATTGAACGTAATTTCGCGTTACTTATAACCATAATAAATGATGTCATTTAAATATCATTTGCCGTAATCACAACGCTTGGCTGGCGTACCAGACAATTCGTACCTAAGACACTGCACCTCTTCAATAGCCTATCTAAACTTAAATTAGCCCGTTATCAAACGTAGATCTGACATAATTGAGACAGTAATTTCTCCATTAATCGAAAGTAATGCGAATTATCCGGGCATTAATATAACGCGTAGAAAGTAGATTGACGAAACAGATTTATGAAGCATGAAAATGTTAATGAAAAAGCCGGTAAGGGTCGACGTAGACGAACGTATCACGATCAGATCGAAGACGTTTCAAGGGAAGGCCAAGTCAAAAGTGCACGCAACCGGCGAGCTTATATGAAAACGCTCATGAAAGTGTAACAAGCGAAGGACGTGTTTCAGAATCGTAGCAAGCGGAAAGATGTGGTCACTGCCTACGCCAAAACGGAAAGAAGCGTGTCTCTAGGTATTTATATGAGTAGACTACTACTAGTAGTACGTTATCAAATGGGGTGGCAGATATTGCAACAACATAAATCTAATAGAGACTGTAATAATCTTTATAGAGAACATTTGAAGAGAAAGGTAAATAAAAACACTTCGGTCTAATTACAGAAGTAAGAACTAATTACTCACCATCCAATCAAAATACAAAAAGAAAGAAAATCATAACTGAGTATTTTAAAATTGCCTTAAAATCGCTTTCACTTCCGTTTCATCTAAAATATGATAACAAAATTAAAAGGTAGACATAATTAAGAAAATACTTTGTTTTGAGTCGCTCTCATTATTTATTTCACTTTTGTTTCGGTATAACTTGTCTGGTGCATGACTGATGATAGCATGGTTGTCTCGAGCGTTTCGTACCTGCCATTTGCGACGTGAATTCAAAGATGTTGTGGTCTAAGGATCCGAGCTAATTCAATTATTATGCAAAGCTCTATTTTTGACGACCGCGTGGCCTAGTTGTAAGAGTACCGGACTCCTACGCCGCAGGTCTTGGGTTCGAACCCTAGCCGAAGCTAACATTTGTGCAAAAACATAAATTGTTTGTTTTTGGGTCTGTTTGTGTTGCGCACGTGAAATTTATGTCTGTAAAACCACGACATAGCAACAATCCTAGTGTGGAGCATCGTTAAAAAGTAACGAATTGTATTTCGGATTTGGATGTAGTGAACTTTCCTCCTGTATATCGACATCTGGAACCTTCCTCCGATCGTTTTCCTCAGGTGCTATATTGAATATGGGAAGGCGAGGACTAGTTAGTGACTCTGTGGTCATGCTGACCCGGTACTATAGTATATCTTTAGCAGTTAACGACTTTAATTAGTTAGTAGTTAGTTATTTCGTCATCACTATCGGTGATGTACATCTTTAACATTATAAATAATAAAAAATACTACGTACGGACGTCAACGGTGATTTATCATATCGAATACCGTGGTTATTATAATGTTGACGAAGGGAATGGTGAAAACTCGTGACCTTCGATAAAGAAGGTAACCATCGTCAATAAGCCAGATTTCAATTAACCAACCCAATGACTAGCAGGTTCGTCTAATTTTAATTATCTTGCTGGTGGTAGGGATTTCAGTGTTCAAACATTACTGTGTTTCGGTGTCAAAGCGCTGATAGATAGTGTAATTACTGCGCAATTGAGACTTAAGAGCTGTTGTCTCCGGATGTCGTGCGATGTGAGGTGCCACACAATGTTCTAGGTGACACAGCGTTTGTTATAGGCAGACGTTGCACCTATCATCAGATGAACGATTTGCTCGTCTCGTCTCTCTACACAAAAAATAAATTAGTATAGTTTGATTGAGTTAACGAGTAATAAGATAGTTCGTAGACTATTGAAACCAAAAGAGCATTTGTAATGCAGTTTATGTTTTATATTATTTTTTTACATCTGATGATAATAATAAGGAATCAAGCGATCGAAATTATTATAACCAAAGTTTTAATAGGCTGCTATTAAAGTTTGAACAAATCAAAAAGTTTTATTGGAACTTTCATTCCGAGAAAGTATTTTAAGTCGGTCGTTTGCAAAAATCATATTTTCATTAATATCCCGACGGAGGGTAACGAAATGCGACGAGTGTAAGTTATAATTATATTTCCTTTGTCACAAAAACGTTTATGAAATAGAACTGCCAAAGTTATAACTCGCTTGAATTTTTAATAATAGAAGGATAGAAAATGGTGTGTTGGATAGCGTACAATATTATTTTATTAATCGTTATTTGATATTCTAAATAATTTATACAATATTGCTTACATTCGTGTTCGATTACTTACTTTGATATCTTCTTGTTACCTCTTGTTGAAAGACTTGTTAACATGGACATCTTATCAATAATAAACAATTGTCATGATTTTACTATAATTCTCTTTATAGAAACGACCTTAGGAAGATTAAGATACAGTCTCAAATACAGATGGACACTCACCCAGTTCAAGAGCAAGACCTATTCTGGGACTATATGACATGTATGAGTGTCCTGTAAATCACATATATGTTTAATTATGTATGTGTAAGATTCTAGCTTTAGATTAGAAATATTGTAAACAAACCAAATTACATCAAAGAGATTGCGGTCACAGAAGAAAAAAACTTTTACTCACCTCTCACAGATAATATATAGTCTAATAAAGGTTCAGCGGTGTGGATCGAATATGACACGGGTACTCGTGCGGAAAACCAGCTTGATCTAATAACGTATCTGGTTCAAAGAAACCTACATAATCATATTTGTTTCGCAAGACGCCGAAACACGTGTGAGTGAGGCGTTTTCACTTTTTATTAGGGCTATTTTAGACATGGTTATTAACGTCACGGTTTATTATAGGGACCGGTTGCTAAGGTAATTGCCCCGCGGTCGTATTTTCTTTCATTACAGCTGTGCAATAATAATTGCGGCTGTACTTTCATCGTCGATTAACGGGCGTTATGATACCGGGGCGTAAGGACATTGGATGGACTGATTTACATTAGAATGGACGTCATAAATTACGACTCGAATATTTTTGTCTTTATTTTAGTGTATTTTATTTATTGGATAAAGCGAGGAGACGTGCAAAACTTTCACGATGGTAAGTGCAACTTCTGCTCATAACAAATGACGTATCACCTAAAACATGTGCACGTCATACTGAGACCTCAGTTCTTAAATCTAATATGTCAAGTGATTACACTAGATCTAAGTGCCCTTCAGACCGAAACACAGTAATGTTTGCACACAACTGCTTCACGGCAGAATAACTGGCCCAGGGTTGATGCCTACCTAACAAATTCCTGCATAGGAATTCTACCGCCTGTAAAGGCAATGTCTTGCAATTATCTATTTAATAAAAGTCTGGTGGTGGTGGTAGGAATCTTTCTTAGTAGATCCAATCCAAAATAGCAGTGCCAATTATTCTTCTGTCATGGATTAGCTTTAGAATCGTTACTGTACTTCGTTCAGAAAGGCATTGTTAGCTTGTGTAAATAATGGACATACGATGTATAAGAACTGATGTGACACTAGCATTTTTATAAGCAGACGTTGCTACCATCAGGTGAACCTTATGCGGATCTCGTTACTTTCTTCCATAAAACAAATGTGGAAGACGACATTTTTAATGCCAATTTGTTTTGTAATTAATATCTAAATATATCCTGGCTGTCAATAATCTTATGGGTTTAGGGGACGGTCAGTGAAATTTAATATCATAGGCTCGAACCCACAGTGCGACTATTATCGTAAACCACGTCCTCACATAATCGTTTAAGCTTTGTTGGAAGTGGTTACATCTAATCTTTACTAGTATTACTATGAAAGCAGTATTCATAGCATTCGTTTTTGAAACAAAACCGTTGGAATTTTTTAAACTGTTTCAACTTCGATATTTAACAGATAATTTTATGCATAAACGATTACATCACAGGCGTTTACATTTTTTTTTTTAAAAAACGAAGACCCACAGTAGGATTTCTCATATATCGTAGTCTGTAGGCTATACAAATATTTGTCCCGTGCAGGAATCGAACCCTGGACCCGCGACGCAGAAGCCAAGAGCTTAGCCACTGCGCCAACCGAGCTGACTTTTTATTTTTATTTATTCTTTATTGTATTCACCTTATTTAAAATAAAGGATTACAAAGGGCGGACTTAATGCCTTTTGGCATTCTCTCCCAGTCAACCCAAGGCATAGAGAGATACTGTTATACTCGTAGGTGCTTTACAATGTGAAAATTCATAATTTTCAATACTTACTAATAAAAAAAAATTATATCTAACTTCATACTTCATAATTATTTTTGGTTCGGATTGTTTGTAAGTTACATTCTGCAAATACTTAATCTAATGTCATTATAATTATAACGTGCATTCAAAACAAAAGTATAAAAATTATTCCGCGAAATCAACTTCAAACCATACCGATCAGCTTCACTCATTTTGTTTTTAGTTTGTAATTTACAATTAATGTATCGGACATTAATTGTACGAGTATATTACGTACTACAAATACTTATTTTCATGTAAATCTTAAGTTGTTCGTGCATTAAAAACAAATGAATTATAAAATTATTCCGTAAAATCAACATAAAACAGATCGGAGCACGAAGCCTGATCGGGCGAAAGCGGAATCACCCACACGCGAATGACAAAGTAAATGCAAGGCGGGCCCACTTTTCATCTGTCACTTGCATCCATTTTACTCTCGTTAACGGTAACTCTCGAATATGTTTGAACCACGGCGCTTTGTCATTTTATAAACGTCAAAAAATAACCAGCATTAAAGTCGGTTCGTTTGGCGCAGTGGTTAAACGATTGACTTCTGATCTTTTAGTTGCGGGTTCAATTCGAGCTCTGAAACAACAGTTGTATGGCCTGGCGATAATTGTTGAGTTGTCTGACCGTCTGCGTATGTGTAACTTATGTCTTGCAGACACAACTTATTAAGCTGCCCCCGCCAACATTTAATAATTGTCTTTGGAATACATCTAATTTCTAAACCTTTGAATTTATTGATTTATTGAAAGTAAACAGAGGCTAATAATTGATTTCTTACTATAATCTATACAACAGATTAAAATAAAAAAAAAATAGTTTTTATATTAAATATGTTTAAACCGAACGACAGACAAACGTACAAAAACTTATGTTACTACTACTAATTATGTTTTTAAAATAAAAAATATTTTATACAAATTACCATAATATGAAAATAAGTTCATAATCTCGCTTATCTTGTTTGTGATATACGGTTTTCTATATTTAACTTATTATCGATATTATTAGGTGACAAAATCTAAAACAAAAGTATTTTAACTCCATTTAAAAATGGGTACTGGTATAAGTCCGTTAGATCCTGCTTCTAGAAAATTGCTTTAGACTAGTTTTCGCTCGCGTCTTATGGAATTTTTTAAATGTGCTTTGGTCTCCAGGAAGAACATTCCCTTTGCTTATACATAACAGGAGTTACAATTCACATTTTTTTAAACTTTGTGTAAGTTTTAACGAAACATCTTCATGTACTTTTTAATAACTTCAAACTACTTGTCCATTTGAAAATTACTCATCAGTAAGCAGCAGTAATCCGCACGAATATAATAAATGCGAAAATAACTCTCTCTGATGTTACCTTTTTACGGTTCAACCGATTGAACCGATGGTGACGAAATTTCTCACAGAGATAGCTTTCATCCTGTAGACGGACATAGGAAACTTTTTATTCTGAAAAATCATGTAGTTGCTACGGGATACTTAAAAAAACATTTATTCGCGCGGATGAAGTCGCGGGCATCAGCTAGTATATTATACAAACCATAATAGTTATAATGATTTCTTATTTAAAGCTGAAGGTACTCCGGGTTAACTATAACATCAGGACATCTGTCACCTCAGTCCCCCCGTGACCATGGGTGCAGTAAAGCACTCGAAACGTCGGGTTATAAATAACAAAATTAAACGCGAAAAAATCCGTAAAATTAGTTTCAATTAAATAATAGTTATATTAAAAAAAAATATGATCCGAAATAATGAACTGCTTCAGTTTTGATTCTTGCGTAATATGGTTTATATTAGCGCTACTCTTGGCTTTTGAAAGTTTATATTAAACTCATCCGTATTCAGTGCCGTTAAGTTGAGCGTGTTCAGAATAGGTTTATAGGTTGTAAAAAACGAAATAAACACTTTATTAGACACTAACCGCTGCCGAATACAACACAGCGTACGTTGACATAACTGAATTTTTTTATATAAGTATTTAGTTTCCTACAGATAGTATTGATTATAGTATATGGTAGGCGGCAGCCATGTTGTGGCGGCTTCATAGAATCTACCACCCCATCTCATGCAGTGGGTGTCGGTAAAAGTCGACAGAGAGAAAATAATAACCAGGAGCTGGAACATCTGAATAAATACACTGCGGTTGCCAACCCGCCTGCCAAGCGTACAACTACGGCAAAATCACCCCAAAATAAGAGCTACTGATTATTGTAAGAAACTGTGGGGGAGGCCTATGTTCAGCAGTGGACTAGTGATAGGCAGAAACGATGATGATGGCGATATATGAGCGATTTACCACTGACACATCACGATATCTCTGAATACAAGACTTACTGACTTGAAATTTGGCATACATTTTTTTTATTGTATAAAGTGACGAAACGAGCAAAACGTTCACCTGATGGTAATAGCAACGTCCTACCCACAGCATAATGCTGTGTCACACTGCGTCGGTCACACTGAGTCATCAGTTCTTAAGTCTCAAATGCCCAGTGATTACGCTAGCTCACAGTGACCTTCAAACCGAAACACAGTAATGCTTGCACACTACTGCTTCACGGCAGAATAACTGGCCCTGGGGTGATACCTACCTAGACGGATTCCTGCATAGGAATCCTAGCACCAGAATGCTTTACCGACATAGACACGGATTCTTTGATCATTTAGTCTTAAATGTGTAAACAGGCTGGTACTGTTCTGTATACGGACATAGTAGCAGTTATATTATAAATCGTTTGGTATTTGTTATTCGTGGAACGTAGTCTGGTGCCCCGATTTGCGCGGCACGTCCCAATTTTCAGGGATCTGGTGAGACGTCCCGATTCTCCGTGTATCGAGGCGCCAAATATCCCGATTTTTCACTAACCTCTAGATTTATCTAGTTTGTTTAAGTATTATTTATTTGGTTTCTTGTACTATACAATGTTAACATACCACTTAAAAATTACCGACGGATAATAATATATGGTGTGGTCGCGGCTTAAAAGAGTCTACCACCCCATCTCATGTCGTGGGTATAGTAACAGTCGACAGAGGGAAAATAAAAACCAGGAGATGTGCAGCAGCAACATCTTCCTGGAACATCTGAATAAATAAACAGCGGTTGCCAACCCGCCTGCTAATCGTGGCGTGGCAAAAACCCCCCAATCTATGGCGGAGTATGTTCAGCAGTGGACTTATGACGGGCTAAAGCGAGCGATAATAATATACGATGATTCACAAAAACCTGTATTTTTGTAGCCAATGTAGCTGTCCCGATTTAAAAACAAATTCACGATTATTTTAAACTTCCTACTGTAAGCTACGAGTATAACACTGATTTTCGATGATGACCGAACTAAAGACAGCATTCTCGATACCGAATAATTATGGTACATGCTAAGTTAAATATCACGCATTCTTCATTCGGAACTGTATCCATCAACCTTTTTTTTTATAGAATAGGAGGCAAACGAGCAGGTGGCTCACGTGATGGTAAGTGATCACCGCCGCCCATGAACACCTACAATACCAGAGGAATAGCAGATGCGTTGCCGGCCTTTGAGAAAGGAATAGGCTCTTTTCTTGAAGGTCCCTAAGTCGTATCGGTCCGGAAAAACCGCTGACGGCAGAACATTCCATAAAGTGCAAGTGCGTGGCAGAAAATTCCGCGAAAAACGCACTGTGGTGGAATGCCAACCATCAAGGTGGTGACGATGGAATTTGAGGTTATGCCGTAAGGTGCGATGGTGAAATTCAGCGGCTGGAATTAATCCGAACAAGGAGGTGATGGCGATCGGTCTGTAGTTGGACGGATCTGAGCGGTCGCCTTTCTTAGGGATCGGGTGCACCAAAGCTGTCTTCCATGCCTTCGGGACGACGCCTAGAGAGTAGGAGTACCGGAAAAGACGCGTAAGGACCGGTGCCAACTCTGGAGCACACATCCTCAACACAATAGGGGGAATTCCATCGGGCCCACTCGACTTTTGGATGTCCAGGGAGAGGAGTGCTTTGCGCACTGAGCTCTGAAAAAACCGGATGTCCGGCATAGAGCACTCATTGCACGGGATGGTCGGCGGTGAGTTCCCCCTGTCATCGAGAGTCGAGTTGGACGCAAAAAGAGAACCTAGAAGATCGGCTTTCTCCTTTGCGTCATGGGCCAGCGAGTTGTCCTCCCTGTGCAGAGATGGTAGTGATGGCTGACAGAAATTCCCTTGGACAGCCTTGGCGAGGGACCAGAACGCACGTGTTCCGGAAGGAAGACGAACTAGTTTCTCACCAATTCTGTCAATGTGCTCAGACTTTGCCGCAGCAATTACTCTTTTGAAGGACCTGGAGGCAGAGTTGTACTTCTTCTTAAAATCGCTAGATTTTGAATCCCGAGACGCCGATGCATTAACCCAGGCCTGGTAACACTGCTGCTTTTGGCGAGATACCATTCTGCAAGTGCCACCAAACCAAGGCTTAGATCTACCACCGATGGGCACCACAGAGGATGGAACGAAGAGTTCCATTCCCTGAAGTACCACATCGGCGACAGAATTGGCAACGACGTCGGGACTATCCAGCGAGAAGCAAACCCGCCCCCATGGGTAGGATGCAAAGAAAGACCGCATCCATTCCCATTCCGCTGACCTGAAGTGCCACACACGGCGGCAGCCTGCAAATCGCGACCGCAATGGGCACATGATAGGCACTTTACTCCGGATCAAGCAGTGGTCCGAAGATCCCAGAGGGGCATCGACGGAAACCACATAGCCGTCCGGATGAGAGGTCAGCAGAAGATCCACCAGGGAAGGTGTATGATCCTCCACATCTGGAACCCGCGTTGGCGAAGTAACCAGTTGTGTCAGATCATATGCCAAGGCAAAGTCGAAAACAGATCTCCCCGCATGATCAGTGGTTCGAGAGCGTAGCCATTCGGCGTGGTGGGCGTTGAAGTCGCCGAGTACCACGATCTCTGCGGATGGGATCTGCTGTAGCACGGAATCTGCCGCCATTTGGATGTGGTCGATGAGTCGGTCAGTTTCGGTATTACCGCTGTGGGACCTATAGAGGCACCCATAGACGCGTGGGTGGTCGTCGCTGTCTATGCGTAGCCAAAGAATGGACAGGTCCCTACCTTCAAGGCTGCCGAGGCGTTGAGAACATATATCCTCTCTGACGTATACACAAACCCCGGCCCGTGGCACAAAGAAATGTTCCAGCTTGTACCCCGGGTAGGAAAGATAAGAGGTATCCGCCGGAGAGGATATCTGCGTCTCGGTAAGAAATAGCAAGGCCGGCTTTGCCGTCTCCAGATGGTAGTGGACGGCATTAAGATTGGAGTGTAGTCCCCTGATATTGCAGAAATCCACGGCAAGCGTGGTAAGGGGTGCCGAAGGTTTTTTGCTACGTTTGCCTCGACTATATGTAGAACTCCAAGCAAACTATTTGTGAAAATCTCATCGAGTTCTTTACCTGAATAATCAATTCGACAAAGATCAAAATGCATGCATTATTAAACATTATTTATTACTTCATTACCAATAACCTTGTCAAAATACATAACGAACTTAAATAGCCATTTATGACGTCACACCTAACGCGTTAATGAAACTCTCATTCATTTATCACGCCGTTTAAATATTAACGGAGCTTGGTACTCGACGCAATGCTCCACTCCTCCATCTGTCAACCAGTAATTACGAATGTCGCTTTTAATGATACAAAATTGTACGTCAGAATTATTGTATTATTTTGTAAATATAAAGATACATTCTTTAACAGAATACAGTATTGAACTTCAAACATAAAAAATGTAAATGCGAATCAGGACTACGAAAAAAGTTATTAATCGTTAGTCTATGTACATGCGTGTATGTCACGAAACTATGTTTTTGTTTTGTTTACTGTAATCAAGCGTGTTAAGGTTTTTGCAGCAGCGAATAATTAAAAAAAAAACAATGCCCCACAGTAGGATTACAACACAACTAAGCCCACAACACATCTAGACAAGACGCACAAATGGAACTTTTGAATAACTTAACAGATTGAGATCACATTCACACAATATATTTGTTTTGTCTAGACGATGCATTATAAATATACTGTGTTACGGATACGGTAATTAAAATGCATACTTAAATGAACTCAGAAATCCAACTCATTGCGTCACATACTGGAAATACCTACAGGATTATAAAATAAAAAATATATTCTCGCTTTCTATTAAGGGGTGAGTGGACACTGCAAAAAGCGATAAGTGGGTACTGTATGCAAGCACCCACGTTTGCGAGATCCGTCTAAATTTCCAATATCTCTCAACTACCTATAGCCGACTATAAAAGTTTATTTATTACATATTTGCTCATAATGGCGCAAAGTGTGTTTCATTAACATATCAGATGAAAAATAACTACCAATGATCTCCTAATATTTGATATCAATTAATTAGTGGGCCATTATGTTCATAAAAAACCCGATCTGACCCATAACATTTATTTGCATATTACACTATCGAATTGTGTCTTATTTATTGCTGAGAATAAGCTGGCGTTTCACCACAATCCTAGACCTAAAGTAGCAGTAGTTCGTTATGGTGACCAGGTTGGTTTAGGAAAAAGGAAATACATTTATGAAGGATCACAGAAAATAAATTAAAAAGTGAGAGTGTAAAAGTACAGGCCAGGGCACAAGGCAAGTTCATTTAACTATTCTAGCACGTATAAAACATCTTGAACTGAAGAAGAGAAAACTGAGTTCTCAAGTCTTATATGCCCAGAGATTACGCTAGCCCTCAGTGGCCATCAAACGGAAACACATTAATGCTTGCACACTACAGCTTCACGACAGAATAACTAGCCCGGGGGTGATATCTGCCTAGAGAGCTGGATATAGGCCTCTTACAAAATGGGAGGGTTTTTCGTTATCACCACGCAGGCGGTTTGGCGATCGTAGTGCCAGAGGCCTCGTTCCTTAGATGCTTATACCCGTCACCGATGATTGTATTTTTCGAGATAATTATACCACACCCACGAAATGAGATATGTTGGTAGATATTTTTATGTCAGCCGTTTGACAGAATCATTGAAGACCAATATACATCTTTTTTTTTATTGGATCAAGTGATGAAATTAGCAAAACGTTTACCTGATGGTAAGTGCAACGTCTGCCTATAATAAATGATGTGTCACCCAAAAAAATTTCTGTGTGACACCACACTGTGTCCATCACCCTGTGACATAAGTTCTTGTCTCATATGCCCAGTGATTATGCTAGCTCACAGTGCCATTCAAACCGAAACACAGTAATGTTTGCACACTACTGCTTCACGGCAGAATAACTGGCCGTGGGGTGGTACCTACCTAGACGGATTCCTGCATAGGAATCCTACCACCAGTATAAGTTTCCGACCAGCCTCAATCTAGAAACTCTTCTTTCCAGGAATCCTAACTACCGCTGTAATTACTAACCAAATGTTAAGAAACGTATTTTGTCAATAACAGACGTGTTCTTGCAGCGTCAGGAATTGATTTCCACGCGCCGTAAGCTGCGGTTAGACATGGAGCTTCAATTTAATCTTCAGAAGTAACAAAGTCCCTACATCCTAATTCTTCATCCAGAAAGAATGTAGGTTGGCAGCGACCTCTAAATAGTAGGTTGTGCTCGTTTCGTGCCGTTACTGTACCATCATCAGCCACTTAACAGTCCACAACTACACTCCAGGGCTTAGGAATGTCGCAAGTTGGAAGCATTCGCCATTATTTGTATTAGGAAGCGGCGGCGATCGCACGTACCAGACACATTGCACATTATACGCTGCTGTCCCGACAGAATAATTAAGGTTTAGATATTTGAAATAGTATTTCCGTCATCTGTCGGACGCCATGACGTTTTACTGTCATTTCCTTCGCCAACTTTTAAGACTCTCGCGAATGAGATTGGTTATTATCTTCCCTCATTCTATTCCCACACAAATTTAATTTCATAATTAGTATTTTTTTTTCACATCATGTGACTAAAGAATAATTAATTTATATACTAAAGAATAGAGTAAATTTTACATGACAAGTTATCCGGGAAAAATTACTGTACGTTTATTACCATTTTAAAAATCATCCCTGCCACCGACATACTCGTATTTTCATTTAGTATAATATGTTCTCTTCGTAGTATTACTTACAACTATTCTTTACATATAATCACCTCAAGTCTAAATTTTGTCATCTAGTACACGCAGGTAAAATATAATTCAATTCCACAAACTTTATCAGACTATGCTTTGTAGAATTATAAAATACAAGCTGATGCCCGCGACTTCGTCCGCGTTGATTTTGATTTTTTGAATATCCCGTGGGAACTTTTTATTTTTCGGGATAAAAAGTATCCTTTGTCTGACGCAAATTATCTGAATTCGTCAACAACGTGTCTACGGTTGAACAGTGAAAAGGTAACCAACAGACAGAGGGACAGAGAGACTTACTTTCTTTATAATATAAGATTATTTAGAATATGAATGACACTGAAACATTTCCCAAAATACGACAATTTGGTTACCCTAAACCAAAGGCAAACTATCCGCTTGCTGGTTAGCCAGCGGTTAATGAGTCGACAGTATCTAAAACGCGTATAAATTGCTATTAAATCTACTATTATAGATACCAAGAGTGGTTAATACCTTGCGTACTAAAGACGTAAACTGTTTTACAGTTTTAATGCTAAGTTAATTATCAGATGAACTATTTAAAGTCCGATTTCGAAATCACTTGCAATTTCATTGTAATAAAATCGAACATTATCCGTAGTTTGAATTGCTAATGAGCTTCCAACAAAGGAAGCGCTCAATAAATGTATGGTACAGCTCCCATTCTAGAATAATTGATAAAAATCGGTAGGTGTTTTATTATACTTTACTTTTTATTGTTTTTTAATACGTTTTAAAATATAGACAACCATTGAAATGTAGAATAGTTATAAATTTATTATTTAAAATTCGAATGTGAATAGGGACACGTTTCTTTTATTTTATAATTCAGTTGTAAAAATAAATGTTATGATGTGGTGTGATACATACATACATACAGTCACGCCCTTTTCCCATATAAAGAGTAGACAGAGACCACACCCGTATCCACTTCGCCTCCGCGGGTGTATAGTGTATTACACTATAGTTCTTTATAGTTAGTATATAGTAGCTTGTAAGTCACGATAGATTTTCTTATATCAGTCATGGTTACTGTGCTTATAAACGTGACCAATATTTAGGACGCCATATTTTACCTCTTTGTGTGGGAAAGTGAAGGGTGACAGAAATTGGCCGACCAAGTTTTTTTTTAAATCTGTCAAGTCATTGCAATTTTGTAAAGTTATATATTGATACTTCATCGATCTTCTCTTTTTTACAATATAATAATATTTGTCATTGCATTCTCTACAACGCATAGAGCCGCAGTGGCTTAGAAGCCACTATTAAGCTATTATTAAAAACGAGCTGTTGTATAAGTAATTTAACAGTCTATAAATGTCCCATTGATGTTGTAAAAGTAGAAGTTCCAGTAAATAAATACATTTTCTTTCTCCTTTCTTCTTTCTGATGTGCATAGGCCGTCTCTGAAGCCAAAAAGAATCCAAAAGATTTTATTTTTCTAAAATATGCAGATGACCTCACGATATTTTCCTTCTCAAGCACATCAGGTGAACGCCTTGCTAGTGTCATCACTTTTTTATAGAAGAGGGAGCAAACAAGAAAGTGACGCACTTGGTGATTATCGCCGACCATGGACATCAGCATCACCAAGGTAATTTCGTGTGCGTGTTCCGAGTAGGCGCTTTTCTCAAAGGTTCCGAAATCTGGTCGGTTCTGTAAAACCGCTTGCGGTATAAGATTTCACTTATTTCCTTTAAAAAAAAATCAAACAGTACATACGAAATACTAATTTTGACACCAGGTAAGGTTAAGTAAAACGAATATTCAAAAAAAAATAAAATATAAAAATTCATACACAGGGCAAGCTTTACAAATGAATGCACTGATAATTTATCTCAATAGAAAAGATCCTTTATCATTTATAATTATACTGAAGTCATGCTCCATCATGCTTACTTTGCTGGACTTCAATGCACAAAGGGTAATTTCTGCGGATCTACCACAGTTTCCTACTTTCGAAATTTGATGATAATCTTGGTCTAACAGGTGGTAGAATTCCTATGCATCCCAGGGCCAGTTATTCTGCTGTGAAGCAGTAGTGTGCAAACATTACTTTGTTTCGGTTTGAAAAGCACTGAGAGCTAGCGTAATCATTGGGCATATAAGACTTAAGAGCTGATGTCTCAGAGTGACGGGTGCACTGTGGTGTCACACAGAAATGTTCTGGATGACACAGCATTTGTTATGGGCAGACGTTGCACCTACCATTAGGTGAACGTTTTGCTCGTTTCGTCACTTTATCAAATAAAAAAAAGTTTATAAAGTTTAAAGTTATTCAATAAAAATCTTTCAAATTAAAACGAAATGAAATACCTAGTCCACTTATCCTATAATTACGTAAATGTCACATTTATAACTTATGTACTGCACTGTTGAAGTTCTTTCAATTACACTAGTAAACTAATTTCGTCTAATTTGAGTAAACTTTCGAAAAATGAACAAAAGTGCGCCGCATAATTATGTCTAAACAAATAAAAAAATTAATACTTTCACTTCCATTCGCGTGGCATAAAATGTTAATGTTGGCGGTGTGACCCAAAAGCACGAAAAACTCCATTTTTAATTGACGAACCGGGTGATAAATAATTCACGGTTGTTACTAAAACTCTTCGACTTAGCCGCGGGCCATTGTTAGATCACGCGTATCTCATTATGTTCACTCTAAATAAATATTAATATTAATAGCTGTTTATGTGGCGATGTGCCTAAATAAAATCGAAAACAAAACGCTCTGCCTCTTTTATTTTGCATTCCGAGACAGATTTCTATGAATAAATAATAAAGTTGTTTTCGGATTTTGTTAACAAATACCTAAGTCGAAGGCTACTATAAATTTCTAAATAAAGTAATGACCTACCTGAATTAAACAGTACCTTCCTGACTTCTATTTACATACATATTCTGTTTTATTTTTTTCTTTTTGTTAGCTACCACAAAAAGTCAGTACCACTAATCCACTGCTGAATATAGGCCTCCCTAAAAAAGTTTGTTGCTCTCATTTTAGAGGGGTTTTTACATAGTTGCCACGCTTGGCAACCGGGTAGGCAACCGCGGTTTAATTATTCCGATGTTCCAGGAAGATGCTGCTGCCCATATCCTGGTTTTTAATTTCCCTCTGTCGACTTTCACGACACCCACGGGATGAAATCGGGTGGTAGATTCTCTTAAGCCGCCACTACACGGTCACCGCAGTGTCTTTGCTAGACCAAATTAAATAATCTTATAAACACATTAGCTGATGCCCGCTACTTCGTCCGCGTGGATGTAGATTTTTAAAATAAAGCGTCGGAATTATTTAATTTTTCGGCAAAAAAATATATATCTTAAATATGTATCTTATGTCCATCTTCAGGATGCAAGCTATCTCTGTGCCAAATTTCGTTAAGATCGGTTCAGTGGTTGAACCGTAAAAAGGTGAAACAAACAGACAGAGGGACAGGGAGAATTACTTTCGCGTTTATAATGTTAGAATAAATAATCAGTGTATGATATTATACATCTAAACTAATATTATAAACAGGAAAAATCTGATTTTTTGTATAAAAAAAAGTAAAGTTTCAGCCTATAAATGTCCCACTACTGAGCACAGGCCTCCTCTCATTTCTGAGAGGGTTTTGGAGCTAGGAAGAATCCGCCACGCTGCTCCAATGCGGGTTGGCGGACTTCACATGTCTTCGAAATATTTTTTATTCCTCAGACATGCAGGTTTCCTCACGATGTTTTCCTTCACCGCCGAGCACGTGGTAAATCAGCACTTAAAATTGCAATTAACAATTTTAGTGGTGCCGGCACCGGGAATCGAACCCAGGTCACTCGCGTACTATGAAATATAAAGCGAGCGCCTAGCCCCTGAGCTACCACGGTTTTGTATGTTGGGTTGTAATGATTTTTTTAAATCGGTTTTTTAAATCCGTTTTTTTAAATCGGTTCAGTAGTTTTTGAGTTTTAACTCAAAAAAATCAACTATATACAACTACATTATCACCGACTAACATAAGTTGTGTTTAATTTAAAATAAACCGATATCCTTACGAAAATCGCTATGATGTAACTCGCTAAGGTATCAAAAATTTACAGATAAAAGTCATTATTTGGCGTGCGCTGCAAAAACTATTAATCACAAAGAAAATAATGTACTACATTTTCATAGTACTCATCATTACTCACAAAAAAGTCCGCGAGGCTATATGTCTAACTATTATAGTTAAGTCACAATAACCATATTACAGATATTAATCCTGATCCTACAAAATAGTTTCATAGTCAAGTTTGATTATATAGATGTAAAGTCCTCTTCAAATTATTCAAATCGGACCTATTATTACTATTATATTCAAATCGAAGTAAGAAAAATGCCGCGGTGTGAGCGAACAGCCCTACGCTCGTCCGCGCTACGCTATGTTATTATTATTTTATATTATTTTTTGTATACTAGAAACAATTGAATAGTGGTTTGTAATTTTAATTATATATTTTCTTTTATTTAAAACTTTACAACGCTCTTTAAAAAATACAGCGGCATACTTGGACATCATCGAGCTCCCTTTGCGCAGCGGTCGAGAGCAGTCGTTTTATTTTGCTAACACGACATCAAAAAATGTTTACAAGGAAGCTCTGAGCCACTAATCTTTCATAGCTTATGTTCCCATAAATAAAACATTATTTTGGTAACTTAATCTTGAGGTGGCGGCTCGTTAAAAGAATACTACCACTCCATCTCATCCAATGGATCTCGTAAAAGGCGAGTAAGGAATTCAACTGCACTGTGCACCCAACAGCGCATGGTGGCGATGGGCTCACCACCTATCACACCAAGTGCATTATATTGTTTTGGTGAAACGCCCAGTCTCTGACTATCCCTTATTGGATACATGCGTGATCTTATGTATGTATGTAATCTTACCTGACCAGCTGCAGAGCCGTCATTGAGAATAGTTGTTACACAAAATGTTAGTGAAGGGATTGTCGTTGTTCTATTTGCCCAAATAAAGTACTAACCTTTCCAATATCTATCTACCCGTGCGAAGCCGGGGCGGATCGCTAGTTACTTGTAATAACAGCTATAAATAAAAAAGTAGGGCCCGAATCAAAAACTTTAGAAATGAATTTGCAATTCCCGTAAATACAATTTTGTTAATGGGGTTAAGTAACGAAACGAGAAACTTGTTCACCTGCTGGCACCACTTCTTGAAGGCAGAATAACTGCAACTGCGGTGATGTCTACTTAAACGGATTAGAAATGGAATCGGCATCGGAATCCTACCACCAGTTACCAGTAACCTAGAGGTCAATAATAGCTTTAGCAATATTAAAAAACGAATATTACTTCAAAAAAAATCAAATTTCTAATCGTTATGCTCGTTTAATTTGCGGTACAAGTGGATATCGCTAGATTTATTCTACATTTTCTATAAATGGAAACTTGCGTGAGTTGTCGCATGTAAATCTTTAATGCTTTTGCAAAACTATAAACATTAGCGCAGAGACAGACCAGTCGGAAAACTAGTCCAAACCAATTAAATTATTAATATCGAGATGAATACTACGTACCATCATATTTATAATGTTGGTAGTCGGTCGCAATCAATTCATTAATTCAAAGTTATTATTTAAGTTAGAGATATCAAATGCGGATAAATTTCTTGCTTTATAACTTAAAACATAACAAGCAATTACAGGGAACAGTTATGGCAATTAATGCGAGGTTATAGTGTGCAGTAAATATTTTATATAATTCATTAATGTTTTACTAGTGGTAGGATTGCTATGCAGGAATCCGTCTAGGTAGGTATCACCCCAGGGCTAGTTATTCTGCTGTGAAGCAGTAGTGTGCAAGCATTGCTGTGTTTCGGTTTGAAGGGCACTGTGAGCTAGCGTAATCACTGGGCATTTGAGACTTAAGAACTGATGTCTCAGAGTAACGGGCGCAGTGTGGTGTGTGGGCAACAAATGGTGTGTCACACAGAAATATTCTGGGTGACACACCATTTGTTGTGGGCAAACGTTGCAGGTGTACAACATTCACCATCAGGTGAATGTTTTGCTCATTTCGTCACTTTATACAGTAAAAAAAAGAGTTATACGGCTATAGGCCGTCTATTGGTACTCGTAACTAAAAATTCACGATATAATTTCGTTTGCGAAAATTTCACGAAATCCTAAAATTTTTAAAACAATATCACTTTTTGTTGGTAAATGTGTAAATTGATACTGACAGTAATATATATATATATATATATATATATAAATATATAACTTTTTGATAGGAGTTGACACGAAGTCAAATGAGCTTATAATAAAAAAATGTAATACCGCCTCAAACTAAAAATAGACTAGTTATATTTAAAATGGATATGCAAAAGGTGGATATGTTACGAAGTGTTCGGTACACATACAAATATAACCTATAATTTACAGGCGTTACTGTGGTTCAGTCTGAAGGGCACTGAAAACTAGCGTAATCACTGGATATATGAACTTAAGATCTGATATCTCTGGGCGATGGGCGCAGTGTGATGCCATACAGAAATACATTACTTAACACAGCAGTAACCATACACAGCATTTATTGTGGGCAAACGTTGCACTTACCAACAGGTGAACGTTTTACTCGTCTCGTCACTTTATCCAATAAAAAAAAACTTTTGTGACGCAACGGTATTATACACACCAAAGAACTTATGCCTTCCAATCGAGGTAATTACGTCAAATCTTCCTTACTTGGGAGACGCTAATGCCCAGAAGTGGGTTAGAACTAGGCTCAAAAAGTATAAACGAAACAAAAACTGACTGTCTGTCTGACTTACGATTATTTATTTATCTTAAGTAGAAAATTAACAATTGTTACGTAATAAATATTTATTTTGGACAATTTGTGAAGTGAAACTTCTTTGAGTGCGATAAGACTAAAATTTTAATCAATTTGAGTGCAGCGTTTTCGTGCAACTATTTTCATGCCACGTATCTGTTATTCGTAATTATTATTTATAGATTAATATTTGTCTATATACTGAACAGCTATTATACAGTTAGTAACATTTCTATTAATCCACGTTTTGCTTATTTTTATTTTTATCAATTTTTGTACTGAGTTTTCACGAGCACATTTTTCAGTAATACATTTGTTTCTAAATATGATTAAAACAATAAAAAACCACTGGGGCATATTTATAATAAAAATACAGACTTAATATTGGTCTGTGTAATCAACACGACGATTAATAAGCAAAGAATGAAAATGCACTGGAAACCGGCAAATGTGACACGACGTTAACTTTATGAAGATTGTATGCAAATCATAAATGTCCTATATTCATAATCATTAGATCATTACAGTAGTGGCTGAAATAATTTCCCCGCGCCGGCGAGCCTCGGAGCTCATGAAATATGCAACGAACGCATTCGTTACTCCAGGTGGAAAGCGCAGTTCTCGAAACATTGTTTTGGTCATTGTTATTGATTTACTTAAATCTTTGTTACGTGTTGACGAGTACTACAAATAAAGACTATTTGTTAGTACGTAAATTAAAGATCACAGGTGATGAGGCAAGCCAATATTTTTTTATTACAGAAAGTTTTGATACAAGCAAAACTTTCACCTGATATTAAATGCAACTTCTGCTTATGACAAATGCTGTGTCACTTAGAATATTTCTGTGTACCACACTACAACTGTCCCTCCAGACACCAGCTCTTAAGTCTCATATGTTCTGTAATTACACTAGCTCTCTAGTGCCCTTTAGACATTAACATAGGAATGTTTGCACGCTATTGCTTCACGGCAGTAACTGGCCGTACAATGGTACTTACCTAGACGGATTCCTGCATAGCAATCCTATCACAAGCAAAAGTGCTTAAATTTTTTTCTCCATTGCATTATTGTATTCATGTTTCTATCGGTACTGTAAAACATCCTGCCCATAATACAATGATCGTCGCCATCATGATCATTATCATCATCATCGTAACTTAACTATAAAATAATGCTCCATTTCACGCAAAGCGGTTACGCCGGCTGTAATGAACAAAATATTATAACCACTGAAATTTAAGTTTCGTTTAAGTAATTTATGGCTGACATGGTAATGAAAATTTCAAAAACAAGTTCATGCTATTTTTTGTATTGTTCTACGTGACAAAAGCGTGTGACCTTTGTGAAAATTACAAACAACAAACGTCACAATAAAAGTTAGCATAAAATACTGTTCTGATAAATAACATAAAATACGGTACGTATTTGGATAGCTTTCGTAGAATTTTAAACATAAATGTCAGAGAGTCACGCAATTTTATTTGAACCTAACATGACTGACCATAAAACGATGTATAATAATTAATAAATCAATTGAATTAGTATTGTTACAAGAATTTTCAGGTCTAATCCATGAGTTGAGTAGGTATGCTTAAAAAATAAAATTAATTATTTAATAATATTTTTAATTGGTCTATTAATAAAAAGCATCAAACAAAATTCAAGATATAATTAATTAATTTTATTTTCTCTACAGTTTTTTTTTTATCTGTAATTAAAAATGCCAATCAGAATAGTGACGTCATCGTTCAATAAATATTTTCTCTAATAATAACTTAACCTCAAAATAGGTGTATATTTTCTCTAATAATAGCATAACCTCAAAAAAGGTAAGTTTAAGTGGAGTTACTAGTTAACTAGAGATAAAGTTGCAATGGTACTTACATCGGAATGATCTTCACAAAAAAAATAATTTTATTGCGCTGATACATCTCTTACATTCAATTGTCCAAGTTTCAACCACTTATTTCGAATATCTGTATTAACCGGGAAATGAATAAACAACTTTGTGGGCGACTTGATATAATGTTCCTGCAAGAAGGCACAGCACAGCATTGGATGGTAATTTTTCAAAGTAATAATTAATATTCGAGCAAAATAACTTTGCAAATAATTACCTTAATTTTATTTTTTGACAAGACGTCACACGCGGTCACGTGATCACAATGGCGCGTTTTTGTGTCTGAATCTTTTTATTGCATTCGAAAGGGTAATAATAAAAAAAATAATAATGTATGGGTATTATTTTGAACATGTAAAATGTTTGATAAAAATTTTCAAAAGTTGTCTGCTCCGGAATTGAAAACGTGATTTTCTATGCATAGTGTGATTCAAATTTTCGGGATTTATTATTATTTATTTATGGAAGATTTTGATCATGACGTCGCTAACATAATCCTCGGCACGGCATGAAACCATTATTTTCGCTGGTGGTGTATGTGATCATCGCCACCCATGAAAATCCTCAATACCAGACAAATTTCATAAGATACATAATAACATAAGAGAGCTTTTCCAGGTTATTCGCATACGCTACTATCATAAACACGAGGGCCAGCCAGTAAAAAAGCAGTGTGCCCGTAAAAAATGCTGTAACCCAAAACATTTCTGTGTGACACCATACGACGCTCGTCACGCTGAGACATTTGTTCCTAAGTCCCAAATACCCAGTATCACTGTCGATGCCCTTCAAACCGTTCTGTACTAATTCACGGCAGAATAACTATTACCTAGAAGCTCTTACTCAGAGCAGTGAGTGACAGCAGGAAAATAAACGGAACTATATTTAGCTTAATTTTTGACAAATATGTATTGATTTAATTAAAATTAATTAAATATCACTTTATTGTAAACCATAAAAAATATACATAAAGGAAAAAAATAAAGAAATTAATAAAAGGTACAATGGGCGGCCTTATAAACGTGAAACTTACCTGGTGCGCGGGCGGCATGCATGTGTCGAACGCTGGCGCTCGCGGCGCATCACCGCACTTGTATCGCCACACACACACACACCCTGAAACAAAATCGTACGTTGAAGCATTTTAAATGAATTCCTCAGTATATGGGTTGTGTAAGGAAATTCGTCTCCTGGGTGTCTTAAAAGGCGAGTCTCATTGGCAAACGCATTTCCTGGATCGCACTCTTAAAGTTTTTTACAGAATAAAGTGACGAGACGTGCTGATCGTTCACCTGATGGTAAGTGCAACGTCTGCAAATAACAAGTGCTGTGTAACTCTGAACATTTCTGGACCACACTGCGCTCGTCACCATGAGACATCAGTTAAGTCTCGTATGCTCAGTAAGTACGCAAAGCAACCAGTGCCCTACAAACTGAAACACAGTAATGTTTGCTCACCACTGCTTCAAGACAGAATGACTGGTAAGATTACTGGTAGAAGGAGATATTCTCCACAGATCAACTCTTTCTTGTTCTAAAAAAAAGTGTACTGCTTGCATAGGCTGATCTCGAGTTGGAAGGACTTGCCGTAATTGTCCACGCTTGGCACGCGAATTGGCAACCGCAATACCAGACACATCGCATCTAAGACGCTCTGCGAGTCACCAGTCAGGATAATTTAGGTCTGGTATAACTGAGATTGACTAAAATAATAAAATGTTTACTGGTGGTTGGATTCCTGCACAGTCAGTCTAGTTAGGTACCACCGCAGGGCTAGTTATTCTACCGTGAAGCAGTAGTGTGCAAACATTACTGTGTTTCGGTCTGAAGGGCATTGACAGCTAGCGTAATCACTGGGCATATAAGACTTCAAAACTGATGTCTCAGGGTGAGGAGCGCAGTGTGGTGCCACACAGAAATGTTCTGGTTTACACAGTATACAGGCAGACGTAGCACTTACCATCATGTTAACGTTTTACAAATAAAAAAGGCCATTATTTAATCTATAACATTTTTCTGACATCGACTTTTACGATACCTACAAGTTAATACAGATTGACAGATTCTCTGATACCGCCATCGCACGGCACCAGCTACCAAATGGCATCCGCAACCACACAGCAAATTATGTACTTTAATAAAACAATAATTCTATTCCGTATCCATACTTTAATATTATAAAAATGAAAGTAACTCCCTCTGTCTGTTTATTACGTTTTCATTGCTAAACCGTTGAACCGATGTTAACGAAATTCGGCACAGAGATATCTTGCACCCTGGAGACAGATATAGGATACTTTCTATTCCCGAAAATCAAAGAGTTTCCATGTTATTTTCAAAAACCTTAAATTCGCACGTCGCGAGTTTCAGCTAGTGCATTATAAATCGACAAATAACAGTCGATTCAAAACGTTTCATTAATAAAATAAACTATGCGGTCTATTTGTTTTGAATTTGCATTTAATAAATGTTCTATTGCGTACAACCGTTTTTTTGTTTTACTTTACTTTACTGCTAATTTTCGTCCATTCATACACAAATACCTTTAGTGGCGACCGCAATACTGCGCAAGCGCAGCTGGAATAACTGTACGTGACACTGCTAACAGCCCTGTGCGTCACTTCCGTCAAAGAGTTTCTATTACTTTTAGCAAGAAGTTAATAATTTAAAGTGAAAATTTAAATAATAAATGTAAGGTTGCAGCGCCTTGCTTATTATCCCACACGGGTTTGGAACTGGTCCCGAAGATCTAACATACACTCGAATTATTTCCCACAGAAAACAATTTCTCCTAGCGTTCTAACAGTTAGTTTGTTTTTGCTGGAGAAACGGCTTAAATTCGCATGATCTTTCGAGACTAAAACAGCTTTACACTATACAAATAAAACTTAAGTATAACTTATTTTTTGTGACAAAAGTAAGTACGGACTTTAGCATACTCTTTAAGTGATATCGAAGGATAAGTTTAAGTGGAGTAAAGAAATGAAAACAAGGAGAATAGTTAAAATAAAAAGTTTTTGTTTTTTTGTTGTGAAATAAATATTGTTGCCACATGAAAGGCAAGGGTTTGACTTATACGTTAACTGACGTAAATTCTGGAGAAAATATTAAAGCTTGTTTCAATCTATGCCATATTTTAATTTCTATCAGTTCTCTTTAATAAAGAACTAAAGAATTATGTATCATATCTATATTTGTCGACCAGCGTGACGTAGTGGTTAGCGTACCTGACTTCTGCGCCACCGGTTCCTGGGTTCGATTCCCAGCCGGAGACAACATTTGTGCAAAAACACAAATTGTTGCTTTTCGGGTCTGGTTGTGTTGTGCATGTGAAATGTATGTTTGTAAAACGCACCCACGATACAGGAGAAAATCCTACTGTGGGGCTTCGTTTTTAAAAAGAAAGAAAAAATATCTATAGGTGTACTCTGCGATCTGACTGGCCATATCGCTCAGCCATATTTGACCTCAGAGATGCAGGGCTTGGGCTCGAATCCCAGACGAAACCAATGTTTGTGCAAGTAAAAAATTGTGACACTGCATCCTACGAATACGTAAATTCGTTTACGGGTAAGTGAAGACCAATGGATATATCTGTGTTCGCGCTAAAATAGATGGCGTCGTCAGAGTGAAAATCGCTAAGGAAGTCATTGCTGATGTACAGTTCCATAGTCGAATATCGATATGGACAGTCCTTATGGAAAATATTGTTTATTTTTTTATATAATAAGGTGGTTGGCCGTGTGGTGACGGCTTAAGAGAATCTACCACCCCATCTCATCCCGTGGGTATCGTAAAAGTCGTCAGAGGGAAAATGAAAACCTGATGGGTAGCAGCATCTTTCTGGAACATGTGAATAAATAAACTGCGGTTGCCAACCCACCCAACTATGGCAAAATCCCCCCAAAAGTGTGCAAACGTTACTGTGTTTACGGTCTGAAAGGCACTGTCAGCTAGCGTAATCACTGGGCATATGAGACTTATGCACTGATGTCTCAGGGGGACGGAGGGAATGTGGTGTCACACATAAATGTTCTAGGTAATATAGCATTTGTTATGGACACACGTTACACGTACAATTAAGTTAACGATTTGCTCGAGTAGGTCACTTTCTCCTATATAAAATGCAGCAGCGAATGCGAGTAACCTGGCAAAGCTCTTGTATAGGGTTCCTTTCAAGAAAAGAGCCTATTCATTTCTTAAAGACCTGGCATTGCATCCGAAATGCCTCTGGTGTCCTTAATTCATGGGTGATGCCCGCGACTTCGTCCGCATGGATATAGGCTTTTCGCGTAGAATTATTTGATTTTTCGGGGTACAAAAGTATCCTATATCCGTCCTCAAGATGTAAGCTATCTCTGTGCCGAATTTCGTCAAGATCGGTTCGGCGATTGAACTGTGAAAAAGTGTCAAACAGACAGTTGGAAAGAGAGAGAATTACTTCCGCACTTATATTATTAACATAATGGCGCTATTTCGAAAAGTTGAGTTGTTATATTCACTTCCGGTAAGTCAATTTAAACTTAATTTTTTTAGCATATTTTGCTTTTTGAAACTACTTATTAGTGAAATGATTGCTTACATTTATTTTATTTGTCGCCAGATCCTTGACCGAAATATTAATTGCATCTTTTTCTCTGACAGTTATTTTAGTAACAATCCCCATGTAGGACAAAATAATAAAAGATATTATATATATATATATATATACCTTATTTACAAAGAAAGGATATATTAGCTAAATAACAAAGCTGCAATACAGTCCCGTTCCAATACCAAATGTAATAAAAATTCGCCGTCACAGTAACGGTGGCCAGCGGTAAAGAAACTTACGCATACGAATAATAAAACGATAAGAGTAGAAATCCACATACATAAGTCGTGTTAGAATCGAAATATGGTCATGAATTCATCGGGTTTTTTCGGGCGAGATAGTTCATTAACATGAAGAAAAAAAGCTAAAATCTTATAAAAACCACTCTTTCACATTACGTGAGTCTACTTTACAATAATGAGCGCGATTCGCGGTGTGTAAAGTATACTGATTTTTGCGCAACTGACGTATGATCTTCTCTATTGACGCATACGTTATAATATTCATATCTTATATATTAACAAGTTAACTGCACGCACGCACTGATTGAAGTTTGATTAATCACTTTTTTACATGTAAGGATCTCCTTCGTTTTTTAAATACTTAATTATCACATCAGCGATACAGTGTGATTTTTTTATGGGATAATATGACGAAACGAGCAAAACGTTCACCTTATGGTAAGTGCGACACCTGCCCATAGCAAATGCTGTATCACCCAGATAATTTCTCATATGCTCAGTGAATATCCTAGCTCTCAGTGACCTTCAAACCTAAACAATGTAATGTTTGCACACTATAGTTTCACGACAGAATAACCGACCCTTGGTCTAGACGGATTCTTGCATAAGAATCTTACCACCCAAAGTGGCAATGTGGTAAGGTTAAAGAATCTGCCGCGCTATGTCTAGAGAAAATTGCAAGAAATCCACCGTCTTCGAATCATGTGCAAGATAACCGATTCGATTATACAGGACCCAAATTATCCAGATCAAACAGGTAACTGCGTGTACGGCTAGTGTAGCGATTATGGAAAATCCTCCTACCTTAGCAGAGGTCAGTAATGTTCAACAGTGGGCTTTTTAACGGCCTATGAAGAAGAAAGAAGAATCACTATCGCACCTTGCGACATAAATTAAAATTCCATCTACGTCATCTTGATGGTTTGCATTCCAACAAGTGCGTTTTTCAGGGGAATTTTCTGCCACCCACGGCCGCTTTGTGGAATTTGCTGCCGGCAGCGCTTTTCCGATACGACTTAGGGACCTTCAATAAAAGAGCCTATCCCTTTCTAAAAGGCTGGAAACACTCGTAACTCCTCCGGTATTGCCGTTGCTGGATGAGACGTTTGCTCCTTTGACCCATCATCTATTAAAAAATCAGGTAGTATCACGTAGTAGTTTTTTTACAGTACAGATTCCTAAGAACTTACGATATTGATCTAATTACAGTTGGAGTAATGCTATTATAGTTGAGTCCAAAAACATTGAAAAGAAGTCCTTAGCCGAGGCCTTCTTTAGAAAGGTAAGGTTCACTGTTTCGGCCCTTAATATTTTTGAATAAAAATAATGCCGGCAACAGTTTATTAGTTAGCAAGAAGGTTGTATGGTTAGTAAACATCAAAGAGTGGTCAAAACACGAGAATTTTCACGTAGTATACAATAATTTAAAACAAATAATTCGTCAGTAGTCTTCCATTTGTAATATTTACATACTCTCGTCAGCAAATTTTATTGTAAATATAATTTTATTTATTAACATGGATAAACTTATCCAATATTAATTATTGGATCATGCTTGCTAGTCTTTCGAACTGTGTGTCTCAAATATAATTGTTAGAGCGGTCAGTAGTCAGAAGCAGTTTCCTTATATGTGGGGCGCGCTTCTCGCAGTTCGTCCGACAATGATTTGACAGACACACTAACACCGTATTTCAAAATTTTGTACTTAACAACCTGGCCATAAAGACGGCAAATTGAAATTCAGTGGTTAATAAAATCACAGTGGTTTCAGTATCGTTATCTTTTAAAAACAATTCGTGCAACTGATTTTTTGGTGTAAATTTATACTTTGGCTTTATGTGGTTACGACTTCTGCCTTTGCGGTTATTATACGGTAATAAGGTTTTCTTTTATTAACTACCGCTTCAATCGTGAAGTAGGTTTCTTTGTGGCTATTTAATACAGCGAAAGTATGTTTTTTAAGCCGCACTGTTTTTTCTTTTTCATTACGTGTGACCTCATTATGGTTGGTTACACGTATGATATATTTCTGCTCATTCGGCTATTCGTGAACGCTATGATATAATTATTGTGAATAATATTATAATAACTAAGGATTTACATACATACATACATATGATGACGCCTTTTTCCCATATAATGGGCAGGCAGAGTCTACACACTTAGCCAACTTTTCGCCCCCGTTGGTTAGCGAACCACGTAGCCGCCATTTTGGTACGAGTCAAAAAATTCTTACTCACCATTACGTTTCCACGAGCAGTATAGTGACAGACAGTATTGCATATTATGGTATTATTCTGCACGAATAAATGCTGTCCCTACAACACATAAGTCGGCTTTTGACGACACATAGTTGGGAAAGAGGTACATTGTATTCTACTCTGCCGGACACCTATCGGTATTTTTAATCTTATTATAGCCGTGGTAGATCAGGGCCGGGCGCTCGCCATAAATTTCATAGTATGCGAGTGACCTGTGATAGATCCCCGATGCCGTCACCTCTAAAATTGTCCTGCAATATTAAGTGCGGTGAAGGAAACCATCGCGAGGAAACTTGCATGTCTGAGGAATAAAAAATATTTCGAGAACAAGTGAAGTGCCACATCCTGCATTTGGACAGCGTGGCGGACTATGCACATTACTGTTTCACGGTATCATCTAACATATAACATCTATCTTCGGTTCCACGTACCTAGAGAATTCCTGCAAAGTCCTACTACCAGTAGCAGATCTTGCTACCAGAAAATGAAAAAGTCAAAAGGTTGATCACATTATTATTATTCATTTTCAACTATTTAATCACATTATACACACACTCAAGTGGCACTTAACTGGTTAATATGTTCTGGATAATCCCAAACTTCTTATAAATATGGATCATAAGGATCACGACTGTATCCCATAAGGGGTAGTGAGAGACTGGGCACTCTCTGCAAAAACAGATCACTGCCACAATCCACGTTTCACCAAAACAATATAATGCACTTGGTGTGATAGGTGGTGAGCCCATCGACCATGCGCTGTTGGGTGCACAGTGCAGTTTAATTCATTACTCGCCTTTTACGAGACCCATTGGATGAGATGGAGTGGTAGTATTTTTTTAACGAGCCGCCACCACACGGCGAGTTATAAATATGTGTCTATAAATATAGAGCTTAAATATTTATTTTCTTTCAAATATACTCGTCATCATCATTTCAGCCTATCAGTAGTCCACAGCTGAACATAGACCTCCCCCATACATTGCTACAAAAGTTTGCAGCTCTTATTTAGCCATAGTAGCCAAGAGTTAGCAACCGCAGTTTATTTATTCACGAAACTTCGGTATTTAACTTCACCAACTTCGGTATTTAATTTCAATAGGGGTGACCCTAAGGAAGCAGTTATCGAATGGTCAGAGGTAAAGTAAAACATCGTGAGATGATCTGGATGGCAGAGAAATCAAGAACATACGACAAACAAAATCCAAAATCATACGGCGTAGCGAAAGATCTCACTTCCACATATTTAAAATCAGTCATTCGTTTTCTTTTCAAGAGTACATATACCAGGAAAATATCAAGTCAATATTTTAGCATATTTATTTTGAGTAAAAAAATTCAATGTCAGCCTATAAATGTGCCACTGCTGAGCACAGGCCTCTCATTTCTGAGAGGATTTTGGAGCTGGAAAGAATCCGCGACGCTGCTCCAATGCTAGTTGGCATTGGAGTCCATGTGCAGTCCATGCCTTCGAAATATTTTTTATTTTTCAGACATGCAGGTTTCCTCACGATGTTTTCCTTCACCGCCGAGCACGTGGTAAATTAGCACTTAAAATTGCAATCAACAATTTCAGTGGTGCTGGCACCGGGAATCGAACCCAGGTCACTCGCGTACTATGAAATTTAAATCGAGCGCCTAGCTTTATTTTTTATTTTGAGTAAGGATATTTAATCTCCTACCCACCTGCAGTTTCATCTATACAAATTTATATTACTTGATTATGTATTTACGTGAGATTAATTCACGTCTCCTAATATTATATTAGATAAACCTTATAAATGAAACTTATCTATCGTTTGAGTATCGGCGTCTTTGAGACACTGCGATGTATATTAACAATTGGCGATATCGGTCGAATGTTGAAATGCGGTTAGACATTTGCGGCGGTTGGAACATAGCTGGGCTAATGGTTCAGTTGCAACCATGCGTTATTGATACAACATTCGTAACGGTGCACAGAACACGTCGCTAGGTTTCTGAACAGAAAATATTCGTTGTAATTAATATTACAAAGATTATAATTAAAAAATTACTGCTGCTTATTATATAGTAACTTAAACTAAGTTTACGGATTTTATCGTGTTTAATTGTAACTATTTACAACCAATTTTGAGCGCATTACAGCCCCCCCCCCCCCCCAAAGAACTGCAATGTTTGATTCAGATTCGAAATTTATGTGCGAAAATGCAGTTTTACGTTTGGGTGTTACATTATTAGTGAAGTCGTCAATAATATTATCGTATACTTATTATCATTATTAATTAATTATTATTTCTTTCTGGAACATCTGAATAAATAAACTGCAGTTGCTAACCCTCCTGCCGAGCGTGGCAACTTTGGCATCATCCCTGAAAAATGAGAGCTACAAACTTTTGTGGCTCTCTATGGAGGACGCCTATGTTCAGCTGTAGACTTGTAGCAGCATCCTCGTGTGACATCTGAATAAATAAACTGCGGTTGCCAACCCGCCTGCCAAGCGTGGCAATTATGGCAAATGAGAGCTACAAGATTTTGTGGCAATCTATGGGGGAGGCCGATGTTCAACATAGGACTATGATAGGCTGAAATGATTATGATGAGTAATTTTATATTCAGAAATATATGATTATAATAATGTGAATTATTTTACTTATAAAATTTAAATTACATGCAACAAAAGAATTGTAGTTCTTGGATTTAAAAGACAAAGAATATTTTTTTTTTTTCTGTTACATTTATTAAATGTAATTGAACCAGGCAATTTTTAATGACTAATTAATTAGTTTAGCGACACTGTCTCTTCAAAAATGTGGGAATAAATATGTTCGTATATAAAGGAAATCGTATCGTATATCACTACCGAAGAAGTCGTGTGTGGCGTTAATGTATCTTCCACCGTCTGCACAATATTGGGTATTATCTGAGGCTATAAAGGCTTACGAATAAAACAATATGATAGTAATGGTTCCCATGGGGATTTCTCATGATTTCTCTCATTCCAATCCTCCTCGTTTCGTATTATGATTTTATTGAACTTTAAGGCTTCGTTCAATTTTATCATTAAAAAATACAATCTATGCGTGTATTCGTAAACGGTAATAAATAGCACGTACCACGTGGCGATTGGTCAAAATATTTTATCTGCAATGTAGATCTAGGTTCCAAGGTGATATTTATGGAACTTCAAAATTATTAGTTTTTTACTCTGTATCTGAACCATCCTTCGATTTTATAAGCGATACAAAAGTTACGGAAAGGAATGACACGTGTAAGTGCTTTTGTGTTAACACATATACTAACTGTATACAACACATGCGACCCCGTTTTCTTTATTGGATAAAGTGACAAAACGAGCAAACCGTTCACCTGATGATAAGTGCAACGTCTGCCCATAACAAATGCCGTGTCACCCCGAAAATTTCTGTGTGTTCTTAAGTCGCATATGCCTAAAGATTACGCTAGCTCTCAGTGCCCTTTCAAACCGAAACACAGTAATGTTTGCTCACTACTGCTTCACGTCAGAATAACCTATCTAGACGGATTCCTGCATAGGAATCCTACCACCAGTAAAAAAAATATTATTTTTTAACCGTACCGTATAAGAAACCTGCAACCTCGTCGCATCCCGACATTTTCGTAAGAATCGACAATGGTAAATATCTGGACAATCCTTCTGGTAGCGAACTAACCATCTACTGTTGTTGTTGTTAGGCGGAAAGTACTTAGTACCCCAATCCGCTTGCCAAGTTCAGTGATTACAATGAACGTTCACCTGATGGTAAGTGTAACGTCTGCCCATAACAAATGCTGTGTCACCCAGAACATTTCTGTATAACAACACACTGCGCCCATCACCCTGAGACATCAGTTCTCAAGTCTCATATGCCCAGTGATTACGCTAGCTCTCAGTGCCCTTCAAACCGAAACACACATTACTGCTTCACGGCAGAATAACTGGCCCTAGGGTGGTATCTATCTAGACGGATTAAAAAAAAGTAAAGTTTCAGCCTTATAAATGTCCCACTGCTGAGCACAGGCCTCCTCTCATTTCTGAGAGGGTTTTGGAGCTAGGAAGAATCCGCCACGCTGCTCCAATGCGGGTTGGCGGACTTCACATGTCCTCGAAATATTTCTATTCCTCGGACATGCAGGTTTCCTCACGATGTTTTCCTTCACCGCTAAGCACGTGGTAAATCAGCACTTAAAATTGTAGAACAATATTAGAGGTGCTGGCACCGGGGATCGAACCCAGGTTAGTCGCTTACTATTAATTAAAGGCGAGCACCAGGCCCCTGAGCTAGACGGATTGCTGCATGGGAATCCTACCACCAGAAAAATATAGGGCATATGAGATTCAACAACTGCTGTCACAGGATGAGGGGCGTAATAGTGGTGTCACACAGAAATGTGCCGGGTGATAATTTGTTATGTTCAGATGAAGCACTTACCATCAGATGACCGTTTTACTCGTCTCGTCACTTTATCCAGTAAAACAATAAATATAGTTGGTAACTATATTTATAATTATTGTTGTACTCCGATGGTAGCTGGCGGTAGTCTGACAGTTCAACCATGCAGAATGAGTGTAATTATAAAATAAACTAGGCCTTAGTAATAAAAAGTGTCTAATGTTACAGTTATCTATTGTTTAAGCGTGTGAAAAACCCATGTCATGATTTATATCTACGAAATATGTAACACCGGTCGTGTTCACAGTCTGTGCGATTGATTTATCGCCCATTTACAATGAATTATTAATTACTTTAACCATAATAACGTATGCGAGTCTTTATTTATCGAACGAAACAATTGTTTATGACTGGCCATTGTCCTTAAAATCTTGTCCAACATCATTGTCTTCAAAAATATAGTCTTATTTCTGATTAGTCGTATTAAAATCATCTATTGTATTAAATTTAACCTAGTAAACGGTCAGAATCTGTACCGTTTAAAAAAATTCGAGGAAACCCGTGGCCAACACAGGAAAGTTTCATAGCTTTTTTTTTGTGCAATTTTCACACCTGTTATTTTCTTTTACACTTAATAGATAATTAAAATTAACCATGGCGACTGTGGTAGTAGCTACCTTAATTATTTATTATAGTTCTTCAAGATACCAGTACGTGTACACCATATATTAACCTTCTATAAATTGCATCAATTAAGTCCTTTTATAGAATACGTAAAGGTCAGAAATGAAAAATGCCTTTCGACATGATAACGGGACTTTCGATCTAGCTAATTCAGGTCTGCCATATTTGAAATGATTATTATACCCTCTGACAGGTACGAATTTTTTTTGCATATCCTTTATTCAATTTATACGACGCCCAATGGATTGCGATAGGTTTATTGAGTTTTTTTACATCGCCATTGCCAGCGTTTTGTTTTGTTTTGTTGTTTTATATAAACATTGAAATTCAACTGAATCAATAATGAAAACCAAATTATTTTTAGAAAACCGAAAGTTAAATTTGTCTAGCGTAATTTTAACAAACATTTATATTTCACAGAAAAGCTTATAATGTTATTCATTACGTTATAAATTCATATCTGTTGTGCACTAACTATTAAATTAGATTAATCCAACCATCTGGAAAATCCTATTAAGATACTGTTTGGTAGGAAATTTCCAAATCTGTGGTTTGATTATTAGATTATGTAACAGTCACTAATTTAATCATATGAGACACAAAGATTAAATAAATTCCATACATGTTGTAATATCATACTATAAGAATATTTAACTGTAGTTAAATAAGTTTAGGTATAAAAGCGTAAACCCTTACCTTGACTAGATTGTAACTTTACAGGTGGTAGTATTCCTATGCGTAAATGTGTCTAGATAGGTATCACCCCAGGGCCAGTTATTCTGCCGTGAAGCAGTAGTGTGCAAACATTACTGTGTTTCGGTTTGAAGGGCACTGTGAGCTAGTGTAATCACTGGGCATATGAGACTTAAGGACTTATGTATCTGGGCATATGAGACTTAAGAACTTATGTCCCTGAGCATATGAGACTTAAGAACTTTTGGTGATGGGCGCTGTGTGGTGTCACACAGAAATGTTCTGGATGAAACCGTAGTTTTTTATGGGCAGACGTTGCACTTACTATCAGGTGAACGTTTTTCTCGTTTTATCACTTTTTCCAATAAAAGAAGACTGATTTCCTCTTCCTACTCCTTTTGAACATCTAATTTCGAATTAGTGATAGAAACCGAAGAGAATATAAACACTACGTTTTATTAGTGACCATACATAATATTTGTTCTTTTTTTATCAAAGTAAGAATAGAACCGTGTAACACATACCAGCCAACCGTACCACGGTATATGCATATTTTTATTAAGTTAACACATTTTTACTCATCTTATAGAATGACAAAGCTCTTTCTAGTAATCAAAATGTCACCCTTACAAAAGAGTAAATTAACAGCCTATAAATGTCCCATTGCTGAGCACAAGCTTTTATTCATTTATAAGGGATATTTTTGGAGCCAGGAAGAGTCCACCACGATGCTCCAATGCGAGTTGGCGGACTTCACTGTCGTTGGTAAATATAATATATAGTATATATTCCTCAAATATAACTATACAGATATAACTATTCCTTAGAAATGCTGGTTTCCTCATGATATTTTCCTTCGCCGCTTTTATTTTATTTTAGGGGTGCCGTCACGAGGAACAGAATTTAGGTCACTCGCGTATTATAAGTCTAAAACTTAATGACATTCGAACATTTAAAGATCACGTGGCCTTGTGTGGTCAGAGAACCTTCTTCTTCTTCTACACCAACATTGTGTGCAAAATAAGAATTTTAGGTTTCAGGGTCTGGCTGTGGTGTGATTGTCTCAAACACTGCATCCTAATCTCCGAACTAATCACATAGGCGTTACATCGGGCGCAAGGTAAGGTTACTAGGTATTTGCACTAGAATATCTCCTTTGCAGTTGATAGCTTTTGACAATATTTAGAAGTTGTCGCCTGTGGTCTAAAATATGCCGGGGGGATATTATCAACAACATTATTAAAATTTTCTTATTTTATTAAAAATGCTCCCAAATATAGTTCATTTTAGATAAAGAATCAAGATATTGTGCATTGTCATTCCTGAAGGTTGCGTTATTACTATATGGTAAGTGCAAATGCTGTGCCACCCTGAGACATAACAGATCTTAAATCTCATATTAATTGCTAGTTATTACGCTGGTTAATAATGTGTATATAGTATTGTAGAGTAATTATAGTGTATTGTAATGATATTATTGTTTGTTAAATACGTTGGTAGGCTGATATGATGATGATGATAATAAGATGATGATAATAAGATAACGATGCCGCACACTATGTTTTCTCCTGTATCAGGGGTACGTTTTACAGATAATTGAAAATAAGTAAATTTCTCATGCAATACACAAACAGATCCGGAAGCCAACAAGTTGTGTTTCTGCACAATTGTTGGCTGGGCTGGGATTTGAACTCAGGATCAGCGGCGTAGAAGTCCGGTACGTTAACCACTAGGCCACGCGGACATCTTTAAAATATTAATAATGAATTATAGCTTCTAACCTCTATAAAAAAGGTCTTTGACAACTGATAGGTATTAACGACTGTTGTTCTAGTGTATCTGTTTACGAAGATGTTATTGCTGGTGGTAGGATTCCTATGCAGGAATCCGTCTAGGTAGGTTTCACCCCAGAGCCAGTTACTTAACTGCCGTTAAGCAATATTGTGCAAACGTAACTGTGTTTTGATCTAAAGGGCACTGAGAGCTATTGCTGGGCATGTGATACTTAAGAACTGATGTCACAGGGTGACGGGCGAAGTGTGGTGGCACACAGGCATGTACTGGGTGACAAAGCATTTGTTATTTTATTCATTTATTTGGGAAACATACAGTATACACCACACTTATAGTTATTAAAAATAGTTTGTACAAATACCAGTTAAGTTTCCTCTAATAGGAAAATCATAAATGAACAGAAATTAAAAAAAAAACAATTACAGCCTAAACAATATAAAAAAGTAAGTATGGGCAATCGTTGCAATCACTATTAGGTTAACGTTTTACTCCTCGACAGTTATCGTCATCATCAACATTTCAGCCTATCACTAGTCCACTGCTGAACATAGGCCTCAAAACTCAAAAGAACAAAAATTTGTTGCTGTTATGTTGGGGTATTTTGCCATAGTTGCACGCTGACAGGCGCGTTGGCAAATGTAGTTTATTTATTTAGATGTTGTAGGAAAATGCTGCTTGCCCATCTTCTGATTCTAAGTTTCCCTCTGTCAACTTTTACGACACCCACAGGGATGAAAGGGGGTGGTAGATTATCTTAAGCCGCCACCACATGGCGAGTCAGTTTATCCTGTAAAAAAACTTAAAGTAACAAAAGTAACACTCAAATGTAGCGATTAACATCTAATTGACTTGCATTAACATGAACGATTGAACCCCCTTATATCGAACCTTCGCCAGTCACAGCTTTTAAAACGATGAAGACAATCGTATCGCCTTTTACGCATTGCGATCCCGGTTATAAAGATTCAAGTTTTTGCTCAAATGAACAAGATGTTTCCACGTCGATGTGTCCTGGCAGGTGTTAAGAGTAAGTTGGATGGATAGTCATATCAAGGCGAATAGGAAACCTCTCCGCAAATGTTAACCGCAAACTTGTTTCGTAGTAATTTTTATAGGCACTATATACCAAGGAGATAAGATTGAAACAGAGGAGATATCAGTGGTTAATGATGCATTCTTTATGGGAGTTTTAAGTACGTTATTATCATAAACTATAACTATCTCTTGTATGGATATCTTTTTGATATCTTAGCTATAAGTTATTCACCGTTTACTTTCTTGGGATCGTTTTATTCTTCTTAACGCACCTTTGAGATGAGGACCTAAGGCTGGGGCCAAACGAGCGTAATTCTGAGAATTGTCAGTTGTGTTTTTTAAATAAAATAATTTACGCTGCATTCTATTTCATATAAAAGTACGGATTGTGCCACATGATGACGCGAAATGAGTTCCCTCATTCGTATGTTAGATGAACAATCTAATCTGACAACTCAAAACACTGCTCGTTAGGCCATCCTATCTCAAGGGAAGCGAAACGTCACAAACGGAAGTACGAACGGAAATCGCTCTTTATTGGCTGGGCTGCGCGTATTTTTGCACATGTGAGTGACAGAGACAGAGTATTAGGTAATTTGCTTGTAATTTGTAGCACATCCAATGCTTTTTTTCTTAAATTTGCAATAACCAATTCGTATCCTGCCAATATCGATTCAGTTATAAAAGCTAATATCAGTACCCCATAAATAATGTCAATTAATAAAATGTCTGACATTCTACGTCTCTAAAATGTCACTGTTCTTAGCATTTGACGTTTGAGGATGAATAAATCAATCATAAACGAAGAGGAAAACTTAAACTGGGAGCTTTAAAACGGCGGTTTCCATATAACATTTTATACGTTTGCTTTAGCTGGCAGTTGTTTATACTTTTTACTGATAGTCTGACATCGTTTCAATTATTTAACTGTAAGAGTTTCATGAGAGTAAACACTTCACACAACAAAAACATTCAAACCAAAGGTACGAAAGCATTAGCCGGGATTTGCTTTAAAATTAATGTACTGTAAACATAGTTAAATACATTTGGATAGTTATTTTATCCTCAATAACAGACATGCTTCTACTATATTATATATAAATACTAATTTCTATGTCGCATATCCCGGGTTCGAGTCTCAGCAGGAGTCAACATTTTTTGCAAAAACGCACTTACTATACAGAAGAAATCCTATGGAATGCTTTTTATAAAAAAAAAGATATATAGAGACTGGTATATAAATATACAAATATATAAACACTGCTAGTTTATGCTACTATAAGCCTGAAGATAAAGGGTCGTTAATATTTTATTAGGAACGATTGTAATTCTTTAACTGCTCGAAATATCTAGAAGCGCGGGAAAGTGTAAACGATTTTAATTGTATTTTAATTACCGAGGTCTATAACCCGCCTATCTTTAATACGAAATCAGAGGTCAAGAGTTCATTTCATCGTTCCTTTTGTTCTAAGGTTACGATACGTAGCCCTTCGCGAGAAAATATAAACGCAATTTATTGAATGATATGCCACATAATTTTCGTATTTTAAATTTTTGAGATCGAATCATTGGTTTATCGTTAAAGGGCCTTTTTCTATATTCTATATACATACATAAATACATACAGTTATGTCTCTTTCCCATTAGGGTGGGCAGAGACCATATCTTTCCACTTTCTACTGATCCTGACACATCTCTTCTTGAATAGAATAGAATAGAAAAAACATTTATTCGGCACAAGAACATAAGACAGTTTAATATGAAAAGAACAAAGTTACGTAAAACAAAATAGTTCTGTGTCGAAAAGGGGTTGACTCAGCATGTACTACATGTGTAAGTATGGACACACACAGCGCTGATTTTCAGCCAAAAACCTTTACATTGGCAAACGGACGAGACTCGACTGCAAAATCACAATTACCTATTGTACACGTGTTTTAACATTTTATTTTTAAAAGTATCACAATGTAATTATAAGCATACAAAATCGGATAATTTGAGTTTTTTTAATAATCTTTTATTAATCTATTAATTAACAATATATTTGTGTATAATTTAAAAAATGGTATTCAAATAAATAACAATATATAATATAATATTCATAAAATTACAAGCATTATTCAGGGAGTATAGACGCATGCGCGAGTATACAACATAACAAAGTAAGAGGATAGTAAATCCGACGTGTCAAATAAAAGAAACGTCCTGGTGAATATTGCCATGATAGGCTCTGGGATTCAGTGAGAAAGGTTTTGAGTTTAATTTTGAAAGCAGCAATATTATTTAAATGTCTAATTGGTGGTGGAATAGTGTTCCAACACATTGTTGCTGCATATCGGAAACTGCCTCTGAATGCAGCTGAATCTATGAGTCTGAATTGCTAATTGCTGGGAGCACTGCCTGATAGTACAGCGTCTGTTGTCTGTAACCATAGTCAGTTTCTCATGTAGATATATATAGGATTTCGATATTTGACGACACCAAAAAGAAGACAATCCAGGTGCAGTTTACGTCTTGATTTCATTTTTAAGATGTAATGCGTATTTACAAACGGTGTTATGTGACTGCGCGGGAGGAACAGAATAACTAAACCTTAGCGCAAGCGTTCTGACCCCTTTGTATAAGACTCTGTGTACGTGCAAGCAATCTTGGTCCATAAACAGAGTCCGCATACTTTAATTTTGAAAGCACCAGTGCGTCCACCAGCTGTATACGTAACTCAGTGCAACTCAGTGCAGTGCAAGGTATTATTTTATACAATATTTTTAATCCATAAAAACCAGCTTGTACACAGTCAGGTACATGTTTCTCGAATCGTAATTCAGCATCTATGGTCAGACCCAGATTCCAAGCTTCATGCACACGTTCAATTGGTACGCTTTAGAGCGTTAGCTGAAGGGCCGTCCGAGAGGGAATGATAGCTAAACGTTGCCTGCTACCCATTAATAATACTTATAAGGACTTATAAGGACGAGATTATTACTTTCAGCCCATGTCACTATTCGCTGCAAGTATTTTATGGCAGCATCTAGCTTAAAAGAAATGTAGACTTGGATCGTCAGCATAAAAATGGTACTTTCAGTTGCTTATGCACCTTGTGATATCTGCAGAGTATAAAATAAAAAGTAGAGGGCCCAGAAACGATCCTTGAGGAACTCCTCGATGAACTGCTGCCACACTTGATCAGACGGGGGATCCATCGGGCATCCTTAGTTTAACCAACTGAAATCACTGAGATAGTTGTTAAACCATTTTACCGTTTTTATGTCAAAGCCGTAAAAACACAATTTCGACGAAAGAAGAGTAACGTTGCGGGTTCAAACGCCCGAAAAAAGTCTAGCAGCACAAACAAAGTACATAATCCTTGGTCTTGTGCCTCCAGAATATATCTGTCACCATGCTGTGCCCCTTCCAGGAACCCGATTGTACCTCTGGTAAAATAACCTGATGTTCTAAGTAATTCGTTGGCTGATGACAAACGACTTTCTCAATCACTTTCAGAAAGCATGGTAAAATACTAATAGGTCTAAGATATTTTACACCTAATGGGTTGTTATTTTTAGGAAGCGGTCGCACTATAGCTATTTTGCAAATATACAGAAACCTAGAAGTAGTGAACCATGTGTTTATTAAAGCCGTTATAGCATTTATAGTTTCTGGGCAAGTTTTAAGGAAGCATACTGAGTGTAATTGCACCGTAACCCTCAGCGTCGGAATGTAAGTTCTTTAAAACTTTAGACACAAATTCCATAATTGTCGGTTCCAGGCTGAAAACACTTTCACCATATCTTTTAAATTCGTAATAGGTTAAATGTAAGATTTCAATATTCAAAAAATGACTATTGATTTGTTCAGCATTAGTAAAAAGGGATGGCAATTCGCAGTTTTTTCTAAAAGGTAGAATATACTATTAATACATACATACTGTATACTTTAAGTTTTTTTATAGTTATTTTGGTCTATGTTTTTGATTATTAATATAATTTTTAAAGTAAGCTGTTTTATTTACTAAAGAATTTAGACTTTTAAAATATTACTTTTCGAAAGTTATCTTCTTTTTGCGGTATTCAGACAGAGCCTTGTTTGTTAAAGAAATTATTAATTTGAAGTTTCCGTCATCCATGGGTACGTGCGAACTTTCAATACAGAATTTTTAACTGGGGCATGAATATCAAATATACAAAGAATACACTTATTAAAATTATTTAAGTTTTCATTGACATCTGTTGCCTGTGCGATTAAATTCCAGCGAAATAGGTGTAGGTCATTTTTAAATTTATTGTAACATATGGCCTTCAATGGGCGAAAAGAAAATTTCGGGGGGTTAAATTTATCCCAATTTATATTGCTTCTTCTAGTTTCATTGGCGTTTTCATACAAGCGTGTTGCAACTATCGGTTGCGTGTACTTTTGACGTGATGTCATCATCACCTGCGCCGACCCTTATTAGTCCCCGTCTTGCCCATTCAAAATCGCCTCATAAATCGGTTTCTACGTACTTCTTTCAGCCATCCTCTCTACGTGTTCAAACCATCTAAGCACCCCTTTCTCTTTCTTTATCACTACATCTTCTACAACATCGCGACGTTTCCTTATCACGCTCTTTCTATATTCTTACTGTTTAAAACCTCATTTCATCGGAAACCGGAAAATTTTGATTGAATATTTATTCAGTTTCATTTTAAAAAAAATGCCTCAGACTAAAATGTCTCCTTTATCGTGGCTGCATTTACAGAAACTTCCATATAAACATTACTAAACTCGAAAACCTATCTTGCTGGATTTCGAACCCAGGACCAGCGATATAGAAGTCTGGTACACTCGCCACTGGGCCGTCTTTAGTTATTTTTTTTTAAATTCGTATATTGCACAAAGGACGGCGTTTTCGGATTCAAACACGGAAGTCACGACTTAGTTGGCAGGTTCGCCGACCATTGCAGCTAGGTGGCCGTTAAATGGCGGACTCGAACCTACGGCCTTAAGTCTTGCAGTGCGTTTTACTTTCGCCCCGAAAATATTACACAAGTTGTGTACACATAGCCATGCCCATACTCATAAATTTTCGATGAAAGATTAGACAATTCGATAGCACACGAACCAAATAAAGCGGAACGAGTCTTAAAATCACTTTCAATAAATTATCATCAATTATCCCCACTAAAGTAAATTAACTAACGTAAGTAATCAAAATGACGTAACATTAAAGAGAGAAAGCGGTCATATTGGGAAGAGGCTATGGCCTGGGTGGGCCAACGTGAGGAAATGCTGGGGTTCGTTATCGGCCAGTGACCACTCGCTCTCGTCTTAACGACTACGCCCATCAATTACATTTCCCAACGGGCTAAAGCACTATTGCATCAAACCATCCATGATAATTCACGTTCCGATCGTTCAGGGAATAAAGTTTTTGCTGAAGTATACTTTTAGATAAACTTTATTAGGCACATTTGTTGTTTGCATCACGTCCCGTTAGATGCGCGTCGCGTGAACAATAAACTTGAAGAATTTTAGTATTATAGTAAACTATTTCTTTAAAATTGTTATTTGGATTCTTCTCGGGATTGAAACATTTCTTCAAACAAATACTTGTATATTTTTATCAATAATATACTTAATAAACCGTACTCAAGAATATAGTTGAATAGACGAGTCTTGTCTGTACTTCTGAAGGGATATAACGTAAAAACTACAGTATGTATTAACACATTGTGCAAATTATAGCTGGAATTAACTTAGTCTCAAAATGTACTTCATTAACATTGATTTCAAAGTCCTCGTGAAAAAAAAATACCTCAGGATATTATTTATAGTATATATAGGATGTATCTATAATTATAAGGATAAATAACAAAGAATTATTCAAGAATTATAAATACAAGAAATAAATATTGAAGAGTATCGTATAAAAAACTTTTATGTACCATATGTTTAAACGGACTAAAAGTATAAAGTTAGTATAATCCACTGGCTGATGCCAACGACTTTTTCCGCGTGGATATAGATTTTCTCCTTAGGAACTTTTTAATTTTCCGGGATAAAAGCTAAAAGATAGCTTACATCCTGGAGACAGGATCTTTGTGCCAAATTTCGTCAAGATCAGTTCAACGGGTGAACCGTGACAAAAAGACAGTGGAAAAGAGAGCGTTACTTTCCCATTTACAAGATTAAGTATGGATTGCAGAATTTGTACTCCACAAACAGACTAGAAAGTGAATTAATAATTAATTGTCATCCAGTTCTAAGCTATGTTACAAGTTTCAAGTCTAACTCCGAGGGAAGTTAGTTTATAATCAGTTACTAAATTTGACCCGAACAGACATTTTTCTTATAGAATAGGGGGCAAACGAGCAGGTGGCTCACGTGATGGTAAGTGATCACCGCCGTCCATGAACACCTACAATACCAGAGGAATAGTAGATGCGTTGCCGGCCTTTGAGAAAGGAATAGGCTCTTTACTTGAAGGTCCCTAAGTCGTATCGGTCCGGAAATACTGCTGACGGCAGCACATTCAATAAAGTGCAAGTGTGGGGCAAAAATTCCGCGAAAAACGCAATGTGGTGGAATGCCAACCATCAAGGTGGTGACGATGGAATTTGAGGTTACGTCGTAGGGATGCGATGGTGAGATTCAGCGGCTGGAATTAATCCGAACAATTCCTCGGAACACTCCCGTGGTAGATCTTGTAAAAAATGTAAAGAGATGCAACATCTCTTCTCAAAGCCAGGGGATCAAGCCGATCAGACAGAACAGGGTCTTCGACGATTCGAAAGACAGGGAATAAAAACGTGCTTAAAAGAAAAGTAACAGCCTTGAGACGTGGGCACGGACTCAGTTGTGGGACGTCTGCCCTCACTTTTAAATGTCCTGAAAGATGCCGTCATGCTGCTTCAGTGCAGGTGTGTCACACAGGGTCCTCGATCTTTTCTTAGACCGAATTCCTTACGATATTTTCCTCCATTGCCAAGCACATGAAATCAGCACTTTAAATTGCAATACACGAGCGTCGTAAACTAGCGGGGCACCATATAAGAATCTATCTTACTTTTTATAATAATACCAGGCCACCAAGATCTGTGTTGAACTGTATATTGGCTATATCTTATCTAAACAAAGATTTACAACCACTGGTGAAATATCTACACACATTTGCATGTAATAACCCGTTCAAGTAATAGCGTCTCAGATAAATATGTTACGTTCCACAATATTTGTTCTGATACAATTTATTGGTACTGTTCATAACATGTAAGTAACTACCCACTGTACTGTAGAACACATATGATTAATGAAATCGACAAGCTTTATGTAAATCTGATCAAAGAAATGATATAGAGAACAGTTTACTCAAGTCAAAGGAAATTTGCTTTACTGTGTCGTGGATACGTTTTACAAACGTAAATTACACATCCACAACTACCCAGAGATGAAACAACCAACTTTAAGCCCTACAAATATATTTTTTCGTGTGGGAATAGCACCCGCTATTCGTAGATGGAAAGCTTATCGCTTAGGGACTGCGCCTACTAAGCGTTTCTTATAACCAATTATGTTACCAACTTTGCAAAGATATACGTACACTTTACATAATCTTATCAATAATTATGTTCTTTGGATTTTGCAAAGGACATTGAATGAAGGACTTTTTTATTTATAATTTAGACTTTTTCGCATGATTTTGGAAAATTAAATGCCGGAAAGAAGGTGTTTAATTGTAAAAACGGATTTTACAGAAAGGATGATAAAATGCACATTTTTTAAAAAAAGTATTATATTTTTATTTAAAGTTCATGGATTATTACTACGCTATCTAACGTTCAGAAATTCAGCGATTTAAGAATATATTTCTATAGTCTTTTATCTATTTATAAAACTAGAGATGAGTTTTAAAATTATACAGGCAAAGTTAACGCGAACGAAAACGAGTCTTAAATATAACTTGAAGGTTGGTATTGATCGAAAATAAAGTACTTTATTATGAGTAACAGCGGACCTTGAAAAAATAGGACTAGCGATAATCTTCCCATTTAGCGTGTTCCAGTTTATCTTTGCATATTTCTTTGTAATAATTATGTTAGAATTTATTAATTAATTTATTATTCTTTAATGATTTCAGCTATTTTCAATATTATTTTCGCTGATCAACCCGGAGTTCAAACCCCGGAGATCAAACTGGAGCAGAACGGATTAGTTGACTGCAATGATGATAGATGTCCGGCAGAGTAGAATAGCACCTACCTCTTTCCTACCGAGATGTCGCAAGAGGCGACTAGGGTGTTGTACGCACAGCCTTTATTCGTGCAGATTAACACTATAATATGCAATGTCTCAGTCTCATAAAACCGATGTCTCAGGGTGACGAGCGCAGTTTGACAGACGTTGTACTTGCTATCATGTGAACGATTTGTTATTCTGTCACTTTCTTATATAAAAAAACAAGAGGTTTATTGTAATTGTATTTTTATGACTGTAATCTCTAAGCCTTAAGTCAGAACATACGAGTAGATTAATAAGAAATATGCATGAGATAAACCAAGAAACTATAGTATTGAACAAGCTCTAAACACGATCCCATTCGCTCACACGATAACGATCGCTTAACATGTTGCAGCTGGAATGAATGTACGTTAGAAACACACTTCCCTTTAACATTTATACAGAGCTTCTGCAACTTACTGATATAAAATCAACAATAACTGGTGATATAACCTCTATGCAAAAGTTTATCTTGGTAGATTGCACCACAGTGTCAGTTATTCTGCCTTTATGCAATATTATGATGATTTCATATTACCAGAGTGTGTTATTTTAAGAGCTGATTTACCACGTGGTCAGCGGTGAAGGAAAACATCGTGAAAAAACCTGTGTGTGTAATGAATAAACATATTTTGAAGATATGTAACGTCCATAAACTCGCATTGGGGCAGTGTGCCGGACTTTTCCCGGCTCCAAAACCCACTCAGAAATGAGACGAGGCCTTTGCTCAACAGTGGGACATTTATAGGTTGCAACTTTACTTTTTGAAGGTCGCCGAAGCTAGTGAAATTAGTGAGAATTTGAGACTGAATAAATGTGACTCGGTATTTGTTATGGGTACCCATTTAGTTACGTTTACGTTTCACTCACCATCAGTGGATCAATTTGCTCGTTTTGTCACAATCATCAATTAAACTGGTGTGAAAAAAAAATGCGACGAGCGACAAGCGCAGTGCAGTACCACAAAGAACTTCGCAATTCAATAAAAAGGTGACACTGGGCAGGCGTCAGCACTATCAGGTGAGCGGCTCGCTCGTATCGTTACTTAACATCATAAAAACAAATTTATCTGTCATTACAGCTACTTTATACATCATATAAGTAAAAGACAAATACTAAACATTGCATTTCATATTCAGCTTCTCTGTAACTCATTTACAATTATTCTCGCAAGTTCTGCGTGATTAGTCATGTTCCTGGTATTTACAACTAATAAAAGCGGATAAGACAAGTTAAATTAGCTATTAGACACCGATAATGACCTAAAATAACCATCTAACCGAGACGATGTAATATCAAAGTTACTGAAAAAGTTATTTAATTAAACATCATACGAAGTGTCTCATCGAATTAGTCACGATTACTTTTTTGCATTTATAAATTATTTTATAGCCAGCCTATCAGTATTAAAACAATATACTCGTATTAATATACGATATTAATTGTCAATCTTTATTCAGGCTTCAGAGCTGGACTATACATTTCGAGCATATCAAATCTCATACTCATAATTCTGGTCAATTTTATTTCTGTGATGCAATAACATTTTATAATACCCGCCATTAAAACTGTTTAAATTATTTGAATCCTAATTATAAACTTTTAAACGAAATAATAAGTACTTTCTTATAACAATATGGCATACACTTTAGAGCTAAAATAAAATTAGTAACAGCCTATGGAAGTTACTACTACCTAGTCTTCTCTCAATTTCTTATCTAAATATATGTAAATGGATATTGGTCTATTTTACTGGTGGTGGGATTCCTATGCAGGAATCCGTCTAGGTAGGTACCACCCCAGGGCCAGTTATTCTGCCGTGAAGCAGTAGTGTGCAAGCATTACTGTGTTTCGGTTTGAAGGGCACTTTAAGCAAGCGTAATCACTGGGCATTTGAGACTTAAGAACTGATGTCTCAGGGTGACGGGCGCAGTGTGGTGTCACACAGAAATATTCTGGGTGACACAGCATATGTTGTGGGCGGACGTTGCACTTACCACCAGGTGAAACTTTTGCTCGTTCCGTCACTTTCTACAATAAAAAAATAGACTTCGACACCGTTTTACTGATCGTCATGATAGTAAGATTATATGTATTTTTTCTTGGGGAAGGTTTTTATGTTATCCATTTTATTGTAACTCGCCACTAGATGGCGCTGCAGAACATCTACATCTATGTAATTCAACGAATCGGCCACAAAATTTGTATGAAAATGATATTTGAGCACGGAGAATTATTTTCGCGCTATTCACGTTGTTGTAAACTAGCCATATCAACTTCAGGCAGGAGCACGTCTTGTGGGTTTTGCTATTATCTAAGTAAATATATATATATAATAATTTTGCTATAATCTTTTTGTCGGCTCGGTTGGCGCAGTGGCTAAGCCCTTGGCTTCTGCGCCGCGGGTCGCTGGTTCGATTCTTGCACGGGACAAATATTTGTATGGCCTACAGATAGTTGTTCCGGGTCTGGGTGGTTTGTGCATGTGGAATTTATGTCTGTAAAATGTATCCACGACACAGGAGAAATCCTACTGTGGGGCATCGTTTATAAAAAATCGAAAAAAAAAAATATATCTCAAAGGTGATTATAGTTGGTTTAAAATATCTCTTTTAATCCTGTATCAAAATAAATTTTTGGTACACCATTTTGAAGATTATTTTTCCCTTTAGAATGAACTTATTAATTTTATTCGCAATAGTTCGAAATATTAGCACGGGTTAGCTAGTAGAATAATATGAAAACCTACTTATATAAATATTTCGGAGCCGAAATTTCGCCACAGGTGGCAATATTAGGTGGTAGGATTCCTATGCAGGAATCCGTCTAGGTAGTGGCCACACCAGGGCCAGTTATTCTACCGTGAAGCAGTAGTGTGCAAACATTACTGTGTTTCGGGTTGAAGGGCACTGAGAGCTAGCGTAATCACGGGGCATATGAGACTTAAGAAGTCATGTCTCAGGGTGACGGGCGCAGTGTGGTGTCACATAGAAATGTTCTGGGTGAAAGTTTTGCACGTTTCGTCTCTTTATCAAATAAAATAAAAAAACCACAGATCTAGTGCAAGGCGGCGGTCAGACTTCGAATAGATTTTTTTCTCAGTCAGAACAGAAGCAGATTTCGTCGCGATTTTAAAACTTCTCCGCATAGCACTTAAGTTATTATGGCTATATATTAAGCTAGCGACTCGCCCGGCGCTATTTATTAATGAAGAAAATGAGATCGATGAGATGAGCGAAGTTGTTGGATTTTTACGTTTTCGATTGCATCAAAGATATAATTACCACCGAACACTCACAGAAATATCGCTATCAATTCAATTATTTTTCTGGTTAACAAAAATTCATCTGTCCTGGGAAGAACCAGCCGGCAGTTTCTATTTCTAGTTATTCATTTAAAAATCAACATAATACACAATCACAGCAGTAACATAAAGAAAATAAAGATGTAGAAATGCTGTAATGATGTAAATAAAGCTTGGAAGTGATCACCTGATTTCCGCAGGTTAACATGGTCCACGTATTCTTTACAACTCTTGAAAACTCTTTTTATAAAATCTTCAAGACCAATAAAGACTGACGTCAGTGGGCTGACATCTATTTTATTATATAGTAAGTAAACTGCGGTTGCCAACTCATCTGCCAAGCGTGGCAACTATGTCAAAATACTCCCAAAATGACAGCTACTAACTTTTGTGGCTGTCAAAATCTATGGGGCCTCCCCATGTTCAGCAGTGGACTAGTGATAGGCTGAAATGATGATGATGATGATGATTCAGTTTCCCGAAGAATACCTGAGAATTATTAATTGTCCAAAAAATGTTTTTATATTTTCTACTGCCCATATCTATCCTAGATTGCCTGTTTATTTCACAATATGTTGGAACATGTACACAAAAATGTTTTTAAAAACGTTGTTAGCTACAAGCTGAACCGACCTCCATACGCAAAGATTCAAGCATTATTTTTTAATAATAACCATATCGTGCCAGTGGTATCGCTATTTACAATGTTGGTAAAGTTAGGCGATTAACATGTCATGTTCACTGGTACTAAAAATGCGGTTTTACTTGCGGGGGCACATTATTAATAGCCGTGTATATTAGCATTGAATTGGCCTAGGAGGCGGAATGTTAAGTCCTTTATAATCCAGATTCTCTTTTTATTTTTTTTTTATTTGCTCGTGCTAGAGCGGTAAAAATAGCTATCGTTTCTCTGTTTTAGAATATCACAGACACACCACATTAAATATTTACTAATAAAATATGAACATTTTTTAGAATTTTATCAACGTATAACGTCTGCAATAAAAAAGACGTCTCGACAAAAGTCGTAAAAAATTGGTAGAAGCAATTCCTTTTTTTATTCACGAAAGTGCTATTTAATCTGTTTTAATTCGAACCCATAGCAGTAATTTACAATTTGTGAAAAAACATGAATGGTAATTTCTAGGTAACCAAAAATATTTGTCACTTAGTAATTTAAGCACATTTTTTCCGCATAAAAAAAAATAAAAATCAATTAAATAGTAAAATTTTGTGTGAAAAAGTCCATATAAAAGGTTATTATATTATAAGAGAATACAGACTCTTTCTAAATATTAATTACATTAAACATTGTTCATAAATAACGTTGAAAAAAGACTAAAAAGAGGATACTTGAGGAGTTTTTTTTCTCCTGGTTCTTCTCCGAACAGAGGAACCTTATCAAAAATTATATAGATTTAATTTTATTTCTTAGCAATTTTTTTATAACAACACATTTTTGACTTTCGCGTCATTGTTGAAAGACAAAAAGCGCAATTTGAAATAGAATGTCTTAAAAGCGTGCGTTACATCGCGTGATGAGAACCACTAAGCTCGCGAGCAGAACGTAAATAACAGCATCTAAGGCAACGGGTCCTCAAATTAGGTCACACTTACTCTTAGACATTTTGAAATCCGCACTTCTACTACTTCATGCGAAACTTTATATCGTTTACTAGGGATATACTTGCAGTTTTTTATTAAATAAGTAAACAATTATACATTTGAATGCCCATTGTACTTCTTTAAACTTAAAGTAAATACATGCATACATACAATCACGTCTTTTTCCCATATAAGGGGTAGGCAGAGACCACTAACGTAGCAAACTATACGCTCCCGCGGGAAACGAAACGTGACGGGTGGCGACACGTCGCCGCCATTTTGGTACAAGTCAAAAAAACTTCTTAATCCCCATTGCATTCCCACGAGCAGTATAGTATGTTAATAAAGACTGTCCTTACAATAACTTGTCGCCTCTTATGACACCTCGGTAGGAAAGGGGTAGGTGCAAATTTACTCTGCACTATCGGCTTAACTAAAATTAAAGTATACCAAATTAAACTTAAAGTATACATTTATATTTTTTTTATTAATTGTATCTAAAATGATTTGATAACTAGAAGAGTCTAAAATTCAAATTCTGATTAATAGATAATAGTAAATGTGTCGCTTTTAGATAAGAAGAAATATTAACTCTTGCCCTAATACAATAAGAAGGTAAAGAAGCAATGTCATATAAAGAAGGAGAATGACAACAACACAAAACGTTTTTTGCTTTAGCAAATGATCGTGAGCGTCGTCATGAAGATACACTGTATTTTTAATTTCTATTAGTTATTTTAGAATCAGCAATAATAATAATCGTAGAGCAAGTCAAACACTTTACGAAACCTTTTCATGCGAAATGTTTTTTTGTAAATTACTCTACACTGGAATATCTTATGAAAATCATAAGCAAAAAAAAATTAAAAGCAGAATATGGGCAGCAGCATCTTCCTGGAACATCATAATAAATAAACTGCGGTTGCCAACCCGCCTGCCAAGCGTGGCAACTATGGCAAAATCCCCCCAAAATGAGAGCTACAAACTCTTATGACTTAACTATGCCTTTTTTGTCTTATTTTAAACCGTATATCTGATGCAACGAATAAACTTTGTTTCTTTTTTTTCAATTGAGGATTATTTTAGGTTATATTACTTCATGCTACGGATTTAAGTTGCTGGACCCAGAGAACAGAAGGTTACGGAGAAGGGCCGGGCTGTGAATGGTCAGGTTAGCGAGATACCATGCCATACGGCGAAATCATGTAGTAAGTCAACTTATTTTACGCGGGTGAAAAACTAATGTTTCTTTGTTTGTCCTGTATACGTTCGGATGAATGATACACATTCATCCGATTGCGATGAAACATTGCCTAGTTATAATTGACTTTTGTTCTTAAATAATGAACGTAAAATCATCGTTTTGTATTTAATTTGACTGTTTTTTTTTATAAATAATGTCATTATAAATAACTATGAAGGGGGGCTAGGCGCTCGCTTTAAATTTCATAGTACGCGAGTGACCTGGGTTCGATTCCCAGTGCCGGCACCATTAAAATTGTTAATTGCAATTTTAAGTGCTGATTTACCACGTGCTCGGCGGTGATGGAAAACATCGTGAGGTAACCTGCATGTTTTAGAAATAAAAAAATATTTCGAAGACATGTGTAGTCCGCCAACCCGCATTTGAGCAGCGTGGCGGATTCTTCCTAGCTCCAAAACCCTCTCAGAAATGAGAGGAGACCTGTGCTCAGCTGTGGGATATTTATAGGCTGAAACATTACTTTTCTTTTATGAAACAGTAATAACGTTTGCCCTTAAATATTGAATATATTAAAATAAAAAGATTGTGTCTACATATATTTTGTAAATGTAAATGTATCTGCTTTGTATAAAAATATGAATCATCATCATCATCATTTCAGCCTATTACAGTCCACCGCTGAACATAGGCCTCCCCCATAGATTGCCACAAAACACGGTCCTGAGCCACCTGCATCCATCGACTTCCGGCAAAACTGTCGTCGTTGTGCAGGTCGTCGCTCCATCTAGTGGGGGGCGCCCTACACTGCGTTTGCCGGTACGAGGTTGCCACTCGAGAACCTTTCTTCCCCAACGGTTGTCGGTTCTATGAGCTATACGGCCGGCCCATTGCCACTTCAGCTTGCTAATCCTTAGGGCTATGTCGGTTATTCTAGTTCTGCTGCGGATGACATCGTTGCGGATTTTATCTCGCAGAGTAACTCCGAGCATAGCTCTTTCCATAGCTCGCTGCGCGACTCTGAGCTTCCTCATGCGGCCTGCAGTGAAGGACCACGTTTCGGTTCCGTAAGTCATCACTGGCAACACGCACTGGTAAAAAATATGAATAAGATAAAAAAATATATAAAATATATTATATAACAATAAATATAATAATAAATAAACTGCGGTTGGCAACCCGCCTGCCAAGCGTGGTAACTATGGCAAAACCTCCTACCTACTAGTGAAAGATTGAAATGATGATGATGAAAAAATAAAAAAAGGGGCATTGCAACTCAAGCCGGTAATTAGGTAGTACGAGCAAGCGTCTCACCTGATGCTAAGTGATCACCGCTGCCCATGAACATCCGCAATACAAATACAGAAACGGAAAAACTGCAACTAATCCTAATTTTACTTTTGTTTAAGCGATTTATAAGAAAACCATGGATCTTAGATAAGTTGGCGAGTAGCGTTATGGTAATGGACATTCTTGAAATTGGTTCCTAGCTAGTGGTCAAGTAGTTCTCATGTTACTAATGCTTCGCTAAACAAGCTCGAGTGTGGACACACTGTTTATCGCTTCCGTGTAAAACGATATCGTAATATATTGCGTATAACGCTTAGATATTAAACGACGATTAATCTACTAAGTCAATGCAGATCTATGATTATGCTTGCCTTTGTTTCGAGAGCTGCGGTAAATCAAGGACCAGGTCATCATCATCATCATCAATTCAGCCTATCACTAGTCCACTGCAGTCCTATGGAAGAAATCCGTCTAGGTAGGTACCACCCCATGGCCAGTTATTCTGCCGTGAAGCAGTAGCGTGCAAGCATTACTGTGTTTCGGTTTGAAGGGCACTGTGTGCTAGCGTAATCACTGGGCAATTGAGACTTAAGAACTGATGCCTCAAGGTGACGGGCGCAGTGTGGTGTCACACAGAAATATTTTGGGTGACACAGCACTTGTTGTGGGCGGAAGTTACACTTACCATCAAGTGAAAGTTTTCCTCGTTTCGCCACTTAATACAATAAAAATACAAAAAAATAAATAAAACAACGACCTCCATAGATTGTAACAAAAATATGTAGCTCTCGTTTTGGGTTTTTTTTCCATAGTTGCCTCGCTTGGTAGGCGGGTTGGCAAACGCAGTTTATTTATTCAGATGTTACACGATGATGCTGCTGCCCATCTCCTGGTTTTTATTTTCCCTCTGTCAACTTTTACGCCACCCACGGCATGAGATGGGGTGGTCGATTCTCTTAAGCCGCCACCACACGGACCGGGTGCTCCCCTTAAATTTCATAGTAAAGTGAGTCCGAACCTCGGTGCTGACACTTTAAAAATTGTTCTGTCATTTTAAGTGCTGATTTTCCGTGTGCGTATCTATCCGTAGCGTAGCGTAAATATCGTTAGGAAACCGGCATGTCTGAGAAATTAAAACATTTCGACGACCTTAGAGATGGACCAAACTGCATTGGAGCAGTGTGGCGGCTTCTTCTCGGCTCCAAAACCCTCTCAGAAATGAGAGGAGACCTGTGCTCTGCAGTGGGACTTTTTCTTGTTTCGTCTGTTCGTGACCGTCGAGCTGGCAGCAGATATTAATTACACTACAGTAGTGTACAGGCAGGTCTAGATGGTATTATAATTGTCTCAGTGTCTCTGACACTGCGTCTGACCCTTCCTTCGACACTACATAGATGTAAAGTCGTCGGGTGTATTTGACTACGGTGTGTAATGAGAATGTACGCAGATGACACCTGCTGGGTGTAAGCCATGGTCACCGAAATTAGAAAGAAAAATATTTTCGATCTAATACAGTCCTTTGTTTTATGTTAGATGGATTACCAGTATACACGTTGAACATACGAGTATATACCAACGAGACCCGTTATAAAAACACTGTATAGAACCGTAAAAATTTATACGTAAAATTATGATAATATAGTATTCTTCTGTTTTTTTTTATATAAATAGCGGTTGTATTCTTCGTTAATTAAAACTAGGACAAATCTTGACCACAATTTTAAGTCAAGCTAAGAGCTATTATAACTCCAGCGGTAGCTTTGTAATATTTTTGAAAAGGAATAACGTTACCAGAACGCCGAAACACCAGCGTATTATTAATTAAATTTAGCACTGAGAATGGTGCGATTCCGAAAATCAACCATAAGCAGTTACCAATAACGTACGTATTCCACTATAGTCAATATATTGTTTTATTACTCAAATATGTAATTAATATTTATGAGCTCATGATAAATACGAATCCTCAGTTAGTCTAAATAACTAAATTAAAAAAAAGAGATTTTAAACAAATATATGCGTGTTTTTGAGATAACTATCTAAAAATGAAGCGAACTAAAATGCTTGAAAAGGTCGATAATTCGTTAGTGGTGATGTGATGTGGTGGTTCACTACAGATAAATTATGTGTGGGGGCGGCTAAGATAATCTACCACCCTATCTCATCCCGTGGGTATCGTAAAAGTCGACATCGAGTCGTATTATTTATTAAAAAAAAATAATCCCCTATAGCAGGATTTCTATTGTATCGTGGGTGCGTTTTACAGACACATATTTCACTGGCACAAAACAACCAGACTCGAAAATCAACAATATGTGTTTTGCACAAATGTTGGCTCCGGCTGGGATTCGAACCCAGGACCCGCGGCGTAGAAGTCAGGTACGCTAACTACGAGGCCACGCCTTATATATTATTAGTATGGTATGGATATAAAAAAATCAATCTATTAAAATGTTCTTCATCTTATCCCGTCCATAATAAAGCAAGTAGACGGAAAACCTAGCTACCCAACCATAGTTATATTTATATATGTACTTCACAGACAATTGCAGCATTTACCTCCTGTCTGTACATCAAACACGCAATTGTGCCGGTTCAAATTATTAAAATATGTATTAATTTTCTTTACGGACGCTAATTCGTGGCAATGTGTTACAGGTCGCCGCTACACATTCTAACTCTCACTGCCCGCGCACCACTAACACACTCGCACACGCGCGGAAGCCATCTCCGTCCACGGCTAGAGCGACCAAACTTTACGATTTTGTAAGACTTTTTTATAGGAGAAAGTGACGAGACAAGCAAATCATTGACCTGATGGTCACTGTGTCACTGCGCTCGTCACCTTGAGACATCAGTTCTTAAATTTCATATGCCCAGTGATTACACTACCTATTAGTACCCTTCGAACCGAAACAGTAACGTTTGCACACTAATGCTTCACGGCAGAATAACTGGCCCTGAGGTGGTATCTGTTTAGATAGAATCCTGCGTAGGTGGTAACCACCAGACAAACATTTTCAATAACATTACACATGCCAAAGGAGCCACAAATAGCAAAATTAATTAGGAATTTTATTGCAACGAAACGAATGTATACGTATTATATTATTTATTATATATTACTAAATATATTTAAAAATCGTTTAACAATACGTAAAAAATATAAGTAGAGCAATCTATCCTCGAACGAGGAAACGGCGTTAAAAGAATGAAATAAAAACAATGTACTGAAATCAATGTATGTAAATATCTCTCTCTGAACAATGATGAATACTTCCTCAAGTTCAATATAACCGTCAGGATAAAAAAACGTTTCTCGAACCTTAAAAGGGCCTTACAAAACAAACCACATACATAATGACCGGCTGTGATTCAGAAAAATATCTTATTAATAGGATACGCATAGTATGTAAGCAACATGAGCAAAATTTGTGATTTTAGTTTTTTTAAGAAAGTGACGAGACGAGCAAATCGCTAAACCTAATGGAAAGTGCAACGTCTGCCCATAACAAACGTCGGGCCTCTGCGAATATTTTTTTGGCACTACACTGCTCTCGTCACCCTGAGACATCAGTTCTAAGTCTCATGTGCCCAGTAATTGCACTAGCTCTAAGTGCCCTTCAGACCGAAACACAGTAACACACAGGAAAACTTAAGAGGCACTGCGGTGATACCTAGACGTATTCCTGTATATGAATCCTACTGGTAGTTAAATTTTATTGTTAAAGATTGATTATAATATTAAACTTTGTATACAAATTTAAACAAGCAAATTGATTAAAAATCCTAATTAAACAGGACTGCACCGGCTCCTGAAAAGTAATAATATTAAAAATTATATAATTACAAAAGTAATAAGTATTACCGAAGTATAAAAGAAATAAATGTTTTACCGATTTTGACTTTTACGATGATTTGTACATTACTGTCTTAATTATTCTAATTTAAATTTGGAAGTAAGTTGAAACTAATCAAAGTGTAAATTGACAAGAACCAAATGAGTATACCGTGGAAAATTATGGTAATAGTATTAGTGTTCGTAATTCTGAAAGGTGTACCTCTTTTAAAAATAGTTGTACCCGATTTCGTGAAGTTAGGTCACCCACATTTTGCAGATTAGGTATCTCATTAAAAAGAGAAATCTTATTGTATATTATATATTAGATTTAAGTAACATTTTTAAAAGATTGGCGGTACTGATTGAACGCCATCCGCCATTATGTTTTTAGATATACGAGTAGTCACGTTTGTAATGAAACATAAATAAAAGATTTATAAATAAATTTCTATTTCAATAACAAAACAACTTAGAAAAATAACGTTTTAGAAATCTTTATTTAAAATCTATATAAAAATAAATTGCCGCATGTATGAAAGATCATCACTTGAGAACGGCTCGACCGATTTGACTACTTCTTTTTTCGTAATTGTCAGGATAAAGTTCGTATGTAAGAAATTTTTTTTATTTAAAACATTTTGAAAGAAAACAAATCCACCAGAAAAGTCGGAAATTTTAGATGGTATTTTTGTTTCATTTCACAGTTCTGGAGATGAGAAACATGCTTAAAAATAAACCCGTGCGAAGCCGTTTCTGATCACTAGTATAGACTATAAAAACTTCAGTTCATTACAATTCTCCTACTTAGTAATTGTTGTAAAATTGCAAAAAACACCATAGGATTTTCTACTTCGTTTATCTCAATAATCTTAGGACACCAACAACCTGCGAAGTGTTGAAGAGTTTCTTTCGCATTCCACGAAAATTAAAAATTAATACATTTTCTTCATCAGCTTATTAATAGGCCAGTACAAAAATAATTCAAAAAAAGCAAAGTAATAACCTTTAAATGTCCCACTGCTAAGCACAGGCCTATTTTATGAGAGGGTTTTGGATGCGAAAAGAGCAGCACACAGCTTCAGTGCACTTGTCTTCTAAATAAATTTTATTCCTCAGACATTTAGGTTTACTCACGATGTTTTTCTTCACCGCTGAGCAAGTGGTAAATTGGCACTTAAAATTACATGATAATTTTAGAGGTTTACTCGAGAAACTCAGATTTCTCGCGTATTTTTCGAGACGAGCAAACCGTTAACATGATGTTAAGTGCAATCTGCCCATAACAAATGCTGTGTCACCCAAATTTACCTGTGTGGCACCACACTGCGCCCGTCGCCCTGAGACATCATTTCTTAAGATTCATATGTATCTCTATTACACTAGCTCTCAGTGCACTTAAAAACGAAACACAATAATGTTTGCATACTACTGCTTCACAGCAGAATAACTGGTCTGAATCTGTCTTTGACAGACAGATACCTGCATACAAATTCTACTATGAAATTTAAGGCAAGCGCCCGGCCCCCCTGAGCTACCACGGCTCTAATTAATTCATATATTTACTAAATAATAAAATAATCACAAAAATAAAACGACTTTAATAATAACATATTTAAGAGTACTAATTAAATAACATAAAAAATGTCCCAACATAACTCTTAAAAGTTGGTAGACTTAGCGATGGCTAGGAGATTCGTTGCATTTTGCATGAGCATCAGATATCACTAGAATATATTGTGTCGCTCTATTATTCTGCATTCATCATGCTATTGATTAGCTTTTGTATATCATATCTACGCTTTTCATTCTAACTTTTAAAAGATAATAATTTTTCACCATTTATTTTACTTAAACTTTTTCTTCGTAACTGAGAACTTTATTTATTTTATTTATGAATTATAACATGAGGCGTACTTAATGCCTAAAGGCATATTCTCCCCAGTCAACCATAAGGCAATAATAAATAATAAACATAATATGATAGGCTGTGCAGCGAACATGAAGAGAATAAATATACAATAAATGCAAGTGTCTCTTCACCCATAGATGATTATACAAATAATCTAACGGAAATGCCACGAAAATGTCAAGGCTTTAAATGGCGAGCAATTTTTGAGATGGTTACTCACCATCTCAAAAAATACCCACAGCGACTGTAGCAGCGTCTAGGGTGCGAAATGTTTGGTACTGCGATCGCTAATCCGACTGCCAAGCGTGGCAATTAGGGAAAATCCACCCATCTTTCGAGAGACTTATGTCCAGCAGTGGACTATTAGCAGGCTGACGACAACGACGAATGAACATAAAACTACTATTTCATAAATAATTTATTATATGTCCGAGGGTTTAGTTCAAGTAAATTTTTGAGGCTCAAGGGCCGGTTGTTCGTCTTAAATTTCATAGTACGCGAGTGACCTGGGTACTAAAATCTTTCCGCAAATTTAAGTTCTGATTCACTTGCTCATCGGTAAAGGAAAACAACGTGAGAAACCTACACGTTTGAAAAATAAATATATTTTAACGTCATTTTGTTCCTTTTTTTTATTGGCTAAAGTGACGAGACCCGCAAAACGTTCACCTGATTGTAAGTGCAACGTCTGCGCATAAAAACTGCTGTGTCACCCACAACATTTTTGTATGTCACCACATTGCCCCAATCATCTTAAAACATCAGTTCTTAAGTCTCCTTTGCTAAGTGATTACACTAGCTCTCAGTGCCCTCCAGACCGAAATTCCAGTTACATTTTCACACTACTGCTTGACGGAAGAACAACTGGCCTGTGGTGGTACCTACCTAGTCGAATTCCTGCATAGGAATCCTACCACCAGTTAGGATCAACCCTCAATGAAGCAGCGTGACAAACTCTTCTCGGCTCCAAAACCCTCTCAAGAAATGAAATGTAACAGCCTATAAATGGAGGCCTGTGCTCAGCAGCACAAACAAAGACAACAATATCAACCTAACAATGTTTGGCAAAATGTGTAACAACATCAGATCTATAGTATAAAACCAACACCATCAAGTTGTGGTAAGATCGGCACAGCAGTCTGCGGATTCTTGCGGGTGCCGATGTACCGCTCCAGCGATTTCTTTCACTTTTTGCAATTGTCGATTGGTTTTCTAAATAATTTAAATACGTGCAAGTTACTAACGGGGACACAGATAATTAATAGATATTCGTGAATTGTGTTTGTGTCTATTCGCGTGCTAAAATCGCTTTATCTTATTTAAAATAAATTTATATATTGCGAACATGAGATATAAATTACTATGACTCTGTTTTTGTTTAACAAGCTTATTTTTTTTTTTCAAATTCGCGTGCAATTACATCGCACATCGTTTTCATTAAATTCGCGATACGATCTAGTTATTGGCGCGAATCATGAAAGTGACACTTACGTTTTCAATGACACCGTAACGAAATCCGTTTAGAGCACAAAACCATGTCACTGTCACAGATGTTCCTAGGTTTCAGTAGCACTGGGTGCGCGGCGCGGTCGAAACGGCCCCGGTGTTGATTTGAGGCGCGTGTGAGCCTCGTCGATGCGCAGGCGCAACTGAATGCGGTGTGCACACTCCGGTGAAATGATCCACTGGGATGGGAGTTGCGGAACGAAATCGCATAAGTAAAATCTCTTGCTGTTACAAACGTAAAAGTGGTCCTACTCGTAGTCGCTGACATGCGATTTGTTCATCGCATTTTCCTGAGTGTACAGCGGCCAACTGAAAGATTTTCATCCAACACATGTTGTAGAAGATTTTTTCTGTTCGCCTCGGGCACTTTCGTGATTTTGTTAATACTTTTTAATGATTATGCAAAATTATTACAATAAATACTATGCATGGATGGAAATAAAAATCAAATGTTATAGGCAGATAGTCAAAGGCTCTAGTATTAAAATGTAATTAATATACTATACCAGCGACCCGGGACGGTTTCGCCCATGTAAAATTTTGTTCTTACAGTGATATATCTAATAATTAAATTCGGAAAGGAAAATAACAATATTTGTTAGTATCAGGCAAACTTTGTGCCTTGATTCACCAATAATACCGTTAAAGTTTCAGCCTTTAAATGTCCCACTGCTGAGCACAGGCCTCCTCTCATTTCTGAGATGGTTTTGAAGCTTGGAAGAATCCGCCACGCTGCTCCAATGCGGGTTGGCGGACTGCACATGTCTTCAATTTTTTTTTATTTCACTGACATTCAGGTTTCCTCACGATGTTTTCCTTCGTCGCCGAGCACGTGATAAATCAGCACTTAAAATTGCAATTAACAATTTTAGTGGTGCCGGCACCGGGAATCGAACCCAGGTCACTCGTGTACTATGAAATTTAAAAAGAGCGCGTAGCCTCTGAGCTACCACGACTCTATAATACAATTAAAAACTTTTAACGCTGAGCTAATATAATTCAAAGCCCTTTATCCTGAACCTATATGTTACAATATCTTTGTGAAGTGCAGTTACAGTAAGTATCATAGTTCATGGTGCCTCTTGGCAAAGGCCTCTAACATTTTCCACTGTCCCTTGTCTTTGGCAACTTTTCTCCAGTTAGGACCCGCTGTAAGCTTTAGGTCATCTTCTCATATTTATATGGTATTCCCCTTTTGCTTTTGCCATCTCTAGGTAACCATTCTGTTACAATTTTGCTCCACTTGTTTTGTTGCTTCGTTACATGTAACCTGTCTATCTCCAATTTTGTTGCTCTGTTTTGGTAAGCAAATCATTAAGTTTTGTTTATACTCTTATAACTGTATTTCGCAACTCCTATATAAGCTAGGGCAATGTTTAATAGAAACAAATCTTCCCGGAGAGATGCAGATCATAGAATTGCAAACCGCATGCAAATTCGTTCAGAGCTTAACGAGATTAGTGTGGTCATACAGAAGGACGGACGTCCGCCAGGGGCTTCCTTTTATACTGTGTATAGATATTGATATATAGATAATTAATAATAAAATTAAATGAAAAATATTTATTATTCAACATAATAAACATAAATTTCTTTTGTCAAACGCATTTTTTGCAATCTACCAGTGTTCTGTAATGTGGTTATTTTTTTTATTAGATATAGTGATGAAACTAGCAAAACGTTCACCTGATGGTAAGCGCCAAGGTCTATCCATAACAAATGCTGTATAACCCAGAAAATTTCTGTGTGGCACCACACTGTGCCCACCACACTGTGCACATCACCCATAAGTTCTTAAGTCTCATATGCCCAGGGATTTGCTAGCTCACAGTGCCCTTCAAACCGAAACACTGTATATAGTAATGTTTGCACACTACTGCTTCACGGCAGAATATCTGGCCCTGGGATGGTACCTACCTAGACGGATTCCTGCATAGGAATTATACCACCAGCAGTAAAGGTTCCTCTAACGGAGAAGAAACAGGCGAAAAGAACTGTGGTGTCCTTTTATACGAGGGTGGATTGAAAAGTACTCGGCCTAACCAAGAAAATAAACACATACTAAATCAGTTATATTTTTATTTTTCTACATAATCACCATCAAGTTCAATACACTTTTGCCACCTCCCCTTCCAAGCATTTAGACCGTTAAAAAAAATGATTCTTCCTTAGAGTCAAAATATGCGTCTACAGCTGCTTTGACCTCGTCGTTTGTCGAAAATCTTTGACCTCCCAAGTGCTTTTTTAGGTTAGGGAACAGAAAGAAGTCTGATGGTGCCAGATCAGGTGAATACGGCGGATGCGGTAACAGTTCAAAGCCACAGTTGTGAATTCCAGCCATTGACTGTACTGACGTGTGAACACGGGCGTTATCTTGATGAAACAGGACTTTTCTTCTGAGCATTCCTCGACGTTTTTCTTTTATTTCCTCTTGTAAATGACGTAGTAAGGTGCAGTAGTAATCAGAGTTTATAGTCTGACCCCTTTCAAGATAATCAATCATAATCACACCTTTCGAGTCCCAGAATACTGAAGCCATCACCTTATTTGCCGACAAAATCGACTTAGCCTTTTTAGGGGGTGGTGAACCAGGTCTTCTCCACTGTTTTGATTGTTGTTTTGTTTCCGGTGTACAGTAATGAACCCATGTTTTGTCCATAGTAACAAAACGATTCAAAAAATCATCTGCATCGGCTTCAAATAACTCCAAACAGTCGCGTGAAATAGTCAAACGCGTCCTTTTTTGTTCAACTGAAAGCAAGTCGCGGAACCCACCTCGCAGACACCTTGTGGAAACCCAACTCGTTGACAATGATGTTTTGAGTTCGTTCATAAGAGATGCCTATAATCTCGGCTATCTCTCTAATTTTTAATCTGCGGTCTCCCATTATTAAATCAAGTACTTTTTTAATATTTTCGTCAGTAGTTGACGTCGAAGGCCTTCCAGAGCGGGGTTCATCTTTCACACTCTCTCTACCTCGCTTAAATTCTGCTATCCATTTTTTGACGGATGAATATGACAGAGCACAATCGCCTAATGTACTGACCATGTCATCATGGATGGCTTTTGATGATAGCCCCTTCTTATGGAGGTACTTAATGACGGCACGCTGCTCGATTTGCTCCATTCGCGGAAATTATGACCGATTACTTTGTTACTAAATTTACAAAATCACAACTAATTATCGCACACGTTTCGAACTTTACACAATGAACTAGTCTGAACTGAACTAAATAATGTGGGTAGATTTGATTTTTAGAATTGAATGGATCTGTGTTAGGCCGAGTACTTTTCAATCCACCTAGTATTACTCCTTGCGTTTTTTTTATATTAGTCAAAAGTACATTATAAACAAAGAATAGTCTTAAAGAAATCCAAAACACGCTAGATTTCGAGATCGGTACCATAAAGTTCATAATCAAAATTTTATTTTTAAACAATGTAAAGGTGTGTCTAGATTGAGTTTTAGGAAAAGGTAATGACTATATCTTACTGTATATGTTTCGGGGAATAAGTAAAATTATTCCACATCAACCCAACGTAAATAAAGTTAAACCAAAGCATTTCTCTTAAAAATATAAAACATAATTAAAAAAAGTGAGAAACAAAATTGTTCATTCCTGCTACTAAATTCTACCATCTTACATTGCGGCACACAACAAAATTTTATCGACACCACCTGGATGACTGGCATTCCACCATCATGCGCTTTGCCAGAAATTTTCTGCCACGCACAACCACTTTTTGAAATAGACTTTCGCCAGCAGTTTTTCCGGACCGACACGACATAGGGACCTTCAAGAAAAGAGCTCTCTAGTCCTTCCTCAAAGGCCGGCAACGCATTCAGAATTCCCCTGGTATTGCGGATGTTCATGGGCGGTGGTGATCACTTACCATCTGGTGAGCCGCTTGCTCGTTTGCTCCCTCTCCTATTAAAAAAAATTGGACAGAGGCGTTTTTGCGAACCAGTGTAGTTTTATGTAAATACTTGAATGATTGATTGTTCTTCATTGCCCACCAAAGACATGAACATGAACAAAACAGAAAGAAAGTACAGGAACAGTGGTATAATGGGCGGTCTTATTGCTAAAATCAATAACTTTAAGACAATAAATCACGTGCTTGGTGATGCGAAGACACAGACATGAAATATTTAGATGCTACATGGAGCGACGGATGGGGGAAGCCTATGTTTAACAGTGGACCAAGATAGGCTGAAATGATGATGATGTATGAATTATCAATAAATTTATGAAAATACAACAAAAATAAATACAAACATATATATAATGATTTCTTATATTTACGCGAACACTACACATTTAAATGAAACTAATTTTACGAATTTTATCGCATTTATACAAATATAATATAAAATATATACTCGTATACAAATATAATATAAACTATACACATACAAATACATAAAATTTCATATTAAATACTCACATAGTGGATGAATAACTGGCACTCAATCAAATCAAAGACAAAGGTAGTGATCTAGTACATGCTGACTTGAAATTTGTAAAGACTGAGCACGTCTCGCTTACCGGGATAAAGTAAACAGCTTTTACAAAATCGTTATGGGCAGGCGTTTTAATTTTAATTTCTCTGATGATCTCCAAAGTTTTGAATGTGAATCATGGAGGAATTCAAAGTGATCATAAGGATTAAGAACGGTAGGAATATGAGCATTCCAGATCCGAATTGCTACATTGAATAAAAATATTTTTTGTACTGTGCACCAATAATTTTATTTATTGCGATCGCTGTACAAGACGCCTTACATCTTAGACGCTACTTCTCGTCCCCGTTTATAAAGACTATGATACTTATATAACATATAAAACCTTCACAAATCTTACTACTATACTAAAGCTATTATTTCGAGAGTTATTATCTTTGAATGTACTAATCTACGACGAATATTAATCCGTTTGTGGATCTCAGGCACCATGCCTGTACGAGGCAATCATGTGGTCGACTTATTTTACGCGGGTGAAACCGCGGGATACAACTAGTTTCTAATAAAAGAAGACACTACATTGTTTATAATTTTTCTATATGCAGAAATAATTTTGCAGAAAAAACTTAGATCAGTAATATATAATCGTATTAACAAATCCGTATACATACATATCGAGTCGTGGTAGCTCAGGGGCTAGGCGCTCGCTTTAAATTTCATAGTACGCGAGTGACCTGGGTTCGATTCCCGGTGCCGGCACCACTAAAATTGTTAATTGCAATTTTAAGTACTGATTTACCACGTGCTCGGCGGTGAAGGAAAACATCGTGAGGAAACCTGCATGTCTGAGGAATAAAAAATATTTCGAAGACATCTGAAGTCCGCCAACCCGCATTGGAGCAGCGTGGCGGATTCTTCCTAGCTCCAAAACCCTCTCGGAAATGAGAGGAGGCCTGTGCTCAGTAGTGGGACATTTATAGGCTGAAACTTTACTTTACTTTTTTTTACATATCGAGTTATAGCAAATTCGTTTATAATCAGATTGTGAACTGTTGTTGAACAGTTTTTTTTATAGGTAATAAGGTTTATATTCACATACAAACTGTATTGTCATTATTAACTTTATGTTACCTCTATCACCAAATGTATATTGAATTACTAAATTACTTTAAAATTTCAACACGCAATGTGTGTTATTTGATATATCATACGTTTGCTTATTTTACTTGAACTATATACATACAGTCACGTCTTTTCCCATATTATATTTTTCCCATTCCCGTTTTTCCCATACATTTTCGCCCACGTGAGAAACCAGACGTGACGGGCGGCAAACCAAGTCACCGCCATTTTGGTAGGAGTCAAAAATATATTTCTCCCCACTGCGTTCCGACGAGAAGTATAGGAAAGCATTGCATATTATGGTGTTGTTCGGCATGAATAAAGGCTGTCCATGCAATACCTTAGTCACCTCTTACTACACTTTGGTCTAGGTAGGCGCGGTTCTACTCATTACGAATAAAGGCTGTCCATACAATACCTTAGTCACCTCTTACTACACTTTGGTCTAGGTAGGCGCGGTTCTACTCATTACGAATAAAGGCTGTCCATACAATACCTTAGTCACCTCTTACTACACTTTGGTCTAGGTAGGCGCGGTTCTACTCATTACGAATAAAGGCTGTCCATACAATACCTTAGTCACCTCTTACTACACTTTGGTCTAGGTAGGCGCGGTTACTCATTACGAATAAAGGCTGTCCATACAATACCTTAGTCACCTCTTACTACACTTTGGTCTATGGTAGGCGCGGTTCTACTCATTACGAATAAAGGCTGTCCATACAATACCTTAGGTCACCTCTTACTACACTTTGGTCTAGGTAGTGCGCGGTTCTACTCATTACGAATAAAGGCTGTTCCATACATACCTTAGTCACCTCTTACTACAACTTTGGGTTCATAGGTAGGCGCGGTTCTACTCATTACGAATAAAGGCTGTCCATACAATACATTAGTCACTCTTACTACACTTGGTGTCTAGGTAGGGCGCGGTTTCTACTCATTACGAATAAAGGCTGTCCATACAATACCTTAGTCACCTCTTACTACACTTTGGTCTAGGTAGGCGCGGTTCTACTCATTACGAATAAGGAACTAGTCACACTACTTTTCAGTTATACAGATTATTACTACTAGCGGAAAAACGGTAGTTGCCCTATAAAAAATGGGCTCTGCTCTGTTCTTAATTTTGTTTTGTTTCTTGAATTTCATTTGTTTTATTCATGGGATACCATCAGCTTTTAATTATTATTTTGGTCCGATTTACGCAGAAAGACCTAACTGTGTCTAGACGTTTTGCAGTCATATGCTTGGTTTTTGATTTAATTTTATTATTATAGGATTACCAAGACGGTGGTAGTACCATATTCTCTATTAACTTTAGAATGTTTGTTTTTGTAAATTTCAATAGCCTCGCGACTCGTCCTTGGCAGGAGTCGGTGTTCTTTTGCAAGAATTTGTGGTTAATCAATTACGACGTAATGGTTGTGTTGATCCAGAACATGGTTACAGAGTGCAGACTTCCAGGAGCAACGATGCTTCACATCAGCTATATGTTCTTTATAGCGGATTTTATTATTATTGTTGTTTGCCCTATGTAATAGAGACCACATATATGTATAGTATTTATTTTGTTTTACTTTTTTTTACTGGTAATCCGCGATCTGTCGGCAAATTATCCTGGCTTTTATACTCGTATCGTCAATCTTTTACGCCGCTACCACGTATCGCTAAACGCTTCTCCTTAAATTAACTTAAAATAATGTTACAATCACTTCGATTGATATTTGGGCAGAAAAGAAAAACCATTGAATTTCAATATATATTTTATGTATGAGGTGATGCTAAAGGATGCGTTAGTTTAGTTTTGGTTTTAAATCCTGTTAAATATTCAAATTATACGTTAAATATACTTTTACATTTAGGTTATATGATAAATTAACATTTAGCTTATCAAATAAAATATTGTTAATACCAATTAAGTGTTAGATATTTCCCTTATAGATATCATTTCATATTCCCTCGACGTAGAATTAAGGACATACTAAATTAAATCATTATTTATCATATTGACGTTGACGTGACCACGACGACCGTCAGAGTCACTCACTTGTACCTCTCGTGTCTGCGTTCGAATCTCTACCGAAGACAACGTTTAAATAAAAATACAAATTGTTGTTTTATGGGTCTGGTTGCGTGTACATGTGGAATGTATGTCTGAAAAACAGACCGACACTACAGGAGAAATCCTAGTGTGGGGCATGGTTTGGAGAAAGTAAATAAAAAAAATATAATACTAGTTAAATAAAGCGAATTAATTAACTAATTATAGAAATCGAATTGGTCAATGAGTCGAATAGGTCTATTATCTGATGGTAAGTGCTACTGCTGCCAAGAACTGTAGCAGGTTATTCAGAACTTAAGATATAGTCATGTGGGATGCTGCGATACGGATGTCACCCTGAAATATCATACCTACAGTCACCTTTTTCCCATATAATGGCAGTAGGCAGATGCCTCATCCGCAGCTCACTTCTTGCCCCCGCCGGAAACGAGACGTGACGGTGGCGAAAAATGTCGCGGCCATTTTTTTACGTGTCCAAAAATGATAAAGGCTATCCGTACAATACCTTAATCACCTCATACGACACCTCGGTAGGAAAGAGGTATCAACTGCAGTAATAACACTAAGTACAGTGCTCTACAAATCGGATCACATTAATACTGATCTAATCTACTAATCACTAAACTGGCACTGCGGTGGTACGAGTACCCACCTAAACGCACTCCTGCATAAAAGTCCTACCAACAGAAAAAACTAGCCAAAAAAAAACCTAATCTTTATATGCTTAATGTATTCACGAGTCTATTTATAATGTTTTTTTTTTTAAGTTTTTATTAGAAATCGAACAGGAAACGTAAAACTGTCGTTTTAACTTTCATTTAATTTATATTGCTGCTTACATATTCATTTCTGGAAATAACAACAGTATTTTTGACGCAATTAAAGACTTCTCATAATGAATATGATTCAAACTTTCACACACTTAAACGTTAATTTTAAATACCAGAATTATTATGAAAAATTATGTGTCATACTAAAGACTTCAACGTGTGCGCATAATTTTAAAGTTACTCTATATTATAAAATATATTATATTAGTGTTTCGTATACGTAAATACACTATTAGTATTTCCGTAAGAATAATTATGCAATGTAAACTTGGTATGGAATTGGTTTACAGCCTCCCATTACTCTATTATCTATGTTCACCGATAGCCATGTGGCTCTGCGGTAAGTGTACCACCATCACTGCTAGAAGATACATAAACACAAACAGTCACGCCTCTTAACCAGTGGGGTAGGCAGAGATCACATTTTTCCATTTGCTATGATCCTGACACATGTCTATCGCTGCTTCTGCTTTTATAAGCGTTTTCATACAAGTTCTTCGGTTGCGGTTACTTTGTGACCTTTCCTCAAAAGGTCTCCGACCTGATCGTGATACTCGTACGTACGTCGACTCCTACCGGCCTGTCTGGTTACTGAGTATATGAGACTAAGACTAGAAGATTCATAATATTACTGAGACGAACGTAGTGTGGTGCCACACAGGAATTTTCTGAGTGATACAGCATTTGCTATGAGCAATGGTTGCACTTACCATCGATTTGCTCGTCACGTCACTTTCATCCAAAAAAATATACTATATATTACACTACATACATAATACATCTCGAAATCTTTTGAATTAATCTTGTAACTAAGATTCTTAGCAATATATCGGTATAACATGGTACATTTTTAGGTCATTTGTGTATTTAATCACTGTTGTTATATTCCAACAGCACATTCTAGCTTCCTTAATTGCAAAAGGAAGCCTTTAACGATCGGCAATTATTTCGCGTCAACCTCTACCAACAGATACGAGTATGTTCTTAATTTATGATGTGAATAAAAGAAGTCTAATTTCAAATGAAAGGCGGTAGATATTCGACGACATTTGCATACTAGGTGTTCCAGTTTAGTTATTGCTATGAGGTTTTGTTGTTTATTAATCGCGATTATGTCCTCGTGGTTGACTTTGACCACGACGACATTTTCTGACTAATATATCCGGAATCCAAATTTATTAAGCGACACTCACTCTCTCCCTCTTGTGCCAAATTTATTGCTTAGTTTTCTATAATTTTGCATATAAAACTATGACCTGGAATTCAAACCACAAACCTGAAGGATAATCATTCTATCAGGCTAATCACTGATTTCGCTGCGAGCTATCTCAACTAACGGATATGCGACATCTATAGTATTACAAATTATAATTATTTCATCTGCAGTTTATGAGAATCTATTTGCAAAAAACGAACAGAAAAATATCTGAAAAATATTTTGTATTTAATCCATACTTGCATAATATCATAAACGCGAAAGTAACTCTCTCTCTCTCTTTGTCCCTATGTCTGTTTGTTACCCTTTTACGGATTAACTGTTGAACCGATATTGACGAAATTCGACTTACTGGTGGTAGGATTCCTGTGTAGGAATCCGTCTAGGTAGGTACCACCGCAGTACTAGTTATTATGCCGTGAAGCAGTAGTGTGCGAACATTACTGTGTTTCGGTTTGAAGGGCACTGTGGCATATGAGACTTAAGAACTTATGTCTCATGGTGATGGGCACAGTGTTGTGTCACACAGAAATTTTCTGCATAGCATTTGTTATGGTCAGACGTTGCACTTACCATCAAGTGAACGTTTTGCTCGTTTCATCACTCTATCATTATATATATATATTAAAGTTTTCATGATATTTTAAAAACCTAAATCTACAAGGACGTTGTCGCAGCCTTTTGCTAGTGTTATATAATATATTAAGTTATGCTGTATTAGACAAAGGAAAGTCATAGGAAAAGGCACTGAATATTAATTAAAGTATTACAAACTGATTTATATTTTCTTCATATTTGTTGCTGCAGAGCGCACAAGTCAACACATTAAAATATTAGCGAAACAGTTTGTAGCTCTCATTTTGGAGGGTTTTGCCATAGTTGTCACGCTTGGCTGGCGGGTTGGCAACCGCAGTTTATTTATTCTGATGTTCCGAAAATAATATCATAAAATTTGTGAAAGAGCCAAGAAAAAAAAATTTTCCGCACGAGGAGTCGCACCTGCGACGATCGCATTACGAGTCCGAGCTCTCACCACTACGCCAACCTCTACTTAGAAAACATGCTAACATAAATGGCATTCACGGTGCCAGAGCCGCATCAAAAATTCTATTTTCTAAACGCTTGGCCATCAGGGGTTCCCACTTCGGGTTCTTTCATTTCTAGCCAAGCTGTGCATGTGGTGTGAATTTGAGAGGAATCTGTGATGACGAGTTGGCGCCCTCTCCTTGTTAGTTGACACGATACTTAGCATGCAATGTCTAAAGTTATGGAAATACAAGAATAGTGATATAAATAGTATAAAGTAATACTATAAAGGTATGCATAGTAAACCATAATCAGCCACCATTTTGTCGGTTGCTATGGTGCTTTTAAGCTGAGAAATTTTGAAAGGATAGGAATTAGGATCCTATGATTTGTTAAACCGTTCTACTGTCTGATGACACACTTGGTTTTCATATTTCGCGTCATACAATTAAGCTCCATACTAACACTGTGAAAGTGCAATAAACGCGTGTAAAGTATTCCGCATGTGTTCCGGACAGTATACGTATTGACCTAGACAATAGCTTACCGTTGCTACGAGTATTTATGGCATTGTAAAAAAGTGAATTCATCAAAAATATCTATGATATCGTAAATGTTTCTCACGTCACTTCTTTCTGTGGTATTTCTAAATACTTGCAGCAGGTTCCGATAGCGGTATATTATACACCTTACGGTCTGACTAAGTGTTGTTTACTTCGCCTAGAATATATCAAAAGGGTTCCATAACTTCTACATTATACAATAATAGTAATAACGAAGGAAAGAAAGTTAATTTGCTGTGATCCGCATGCAAAATATAAAATGGTGTATATTACCTAGTTTTGAAGAGCACCGATCGCATTCTCGCAGTAGTGAGCACAAGCAAACTGACACCGCCACCGGGAACCGCCACCAGATACCCACCACCACTACAACAGCACTTTGCAATATACACCACTGAAGTCGAGACCACGACATGTATTTCACCTCAAAACGAGGCATTATCAATTGATATTGACTCTACGACAGTCCGCCGCCGCCCAAAAGTAATTTCACTCGGCGGGCGGGACAGGTGCTCACGGCAGAACTTGAACGGCGGCCCTGCGATGCGAGCTACAATAGCTTTAATAGCTACAATAGCTAAATTACTTTATTTATTTTTATTTATAATTATTATATATGAATATTATGACCAGAAATGTTATTAGCAATGCAAGTAATAGCAATTCATATAGAACTTATAATTAAATAAAACTTAAATTTATGGATTTCATCATCTTTAATTATAACTATTATCCCGTTCCGTGAGCTTTATAATACCAATGGTCATAGGAGGACTGAGGTGAAAACGTCTTAACACTCACTTACTCTCCTTCATTCAAACTAAGCTTAAATGCTTAAGAAATTGGATCACGGCATTTCCGACGACGTTAGTCTAGCAGGTCTATATCCGAACCATTCGGTTTTAAGCGTATATGTTATTGCCATCCTTACTACCGGCTTATAAAAATTTATTGACCGGAAACTACCACGCTCTAACGGAATAAAAAATAACAGCATAGCGCTTATTAGAGAACCAGTGACAAAATCACGGGCAAAAAGGCTCTCGATTATAGTGCTTACCTTCATCTTTATTTTTCACCGAGGATCGTTATAGGTGTAGATGAGCCTAAATGAACGCTAATATATCACTCATCACAGCATCTTCTCTCATATACTCAGCAAAACTTGTAATTTATTATATAGCCTTGTAAAAATAGTTTCTCCTGAAACTATACCATAACGATTAACTAATCATCATCATCATCGTCACCATCATCGTCACCGTCATCATCATCATCATGATTGTCGTCATCGACGTCGTCATCATCATAGTCATCGTCATCGTTATCATCGTCGTTAGCATCACCGGCATCGTCATCATCATCATCATCACCATCGTCTTCATCATCCTATCATCATCATCATCATCATCATCATCATCATCATCATCATTTCATCCTATTACAGTCCACTGTTGAACATAGATTGCCACAAAACACGGTCCCGAGCCACCTGCATCCATCGACTTCCCGCAAAACCGTGCAGGTCGTCGCTCCATCTAGTGGGGGGTCGCCCTACGCTGCGTTTGCCAGTACGAGGTTGCCAGACGCAATTTCCCGAACGTTGCCCAGCCGAGTTGGATCCGTCGATTGACCTCTCGGTCGAAGTTGGACCTACCTAGTCGGACAATCTGTCCTAGGTATAAATATTCGTCGACAACTTCGATCGTAGTGTTCCCAATAACAACCGGTATAGGTTAGACATGATCTTCGTCTTGTCCATGTTCATCTTAAGACCCACCTGTTGGGAGACACTATAGAGGTCATTGAGCATAGCGCTGAGGTCCTCCAGCGATTCTGCCATTATGACTATGTCGTCGGCAAATCGAAGGTTGATGTTAATGCCGTGTCCTTTCCAGTTCAGTAGCTTGAAGACTTCCAAGTGAGATCTTCCAATGCAGCGGTGAAGAGTTTCGGGGATATTACATCACCCTGTCTTACACCTTTCTGCAATTGGATCGGTTTCGTACTCTGGTTCTGTACTCGGATAGCCATCGTAGCATTGTTATACAAGCACTGCAGCACATCGATATACCGACAGTCAATTCGGCATCGCTGAAGCGACCGTAGCACCGCCCAAATTTCGACGGTCATCCTATCACTAGTTCGTATTTATTCAGATGTTCCAGGAAGATGCTGTTGCCCATTTCATGGTTTTAATTTTCCCTCTGTCGACTTTTAAGACACCCACGGGAGATGAGGTTGTAGATTCTCTTGTCATATGCAGATATGCGGCTTAAGCATGTCAACCAGAACATGTGAACACCCCACATTCCGCCTGTTACCCTGAAACATCAGTTCTTCAAACCTCATATGCTCAGTAATTAAATTACACTAGCTGTCAGTGCCCTTCAGCTTCAGACCGAAATACAGTAACTGTTTGCGCTATTACTGTTATGTTCTAGTATAGTTCTATATTACTGCTTGACAGAATAATTGGGCCTACGGTGGTATACCAGTAGGAATGTTACAATCACTAAATATATAACATACGAGTACTAATGATTTCTTATATTTACGCGAACACTACACATTTAAATGAAACTAAGTTTACGGATTTTATCGCGTTTAATTTTTTTTTACTATTTATAACTAGTCTGTGACCATGTTCTGGATCATCCCAACCATTACATCAGATTTGATAAACCACAGATCCTTGCAAAAGAACACCGATTCCTACCAAGGATGATTCGCGAGGCTATTGAAATCAAAAAACATCCTAATTTCAATAGAGAAGATGGTTGGGTATTACCACCAGCTTGGGATCCAATAATAAATAAAATTAAATCAAAAACCAAGCATACCACTGCAAGACTTCAAGACACAGTTAGCTCTTTCTGCGTAGATCGGACCAAAAATAATAATTTAAAGCTGAAGGTACCCCAGGTTAACTATGACATCAGGACATCTGTCACCTCAGTCCTCCCGTGACCATGGGTGCTGTAAAGCACTTGAAACGTCGGGTTATAAATAGTAAAAAAAAAAATTAAACGCGATAACGGTTTCATTTAAATATAACATACTCTTCAGACTTGTGCCTTGTGTACTTTGTGCCCCGCGGTTTCACCCGCGTAAAAATGCCGTCCCCGATCGATGACAAACTTCCCTATTTGAATCGAATTTTTGGGTTTTAATTATTTTGCGCGGAACCCTTATTATTTTTCAGAAATTAAAATAGCCTAATATACCTGCTATAAAACAGCTATCTGTCAGTGAAAGTCCCGTCAAAATCGGTCCTGCCGTTTCGGAGATTAGCAAACAGGAGATTAGAAAACAAACAGACAGACAGACAGACAACTATATTAAAAACTGTTTTTTTTCTTATAAGTACCGTATATACTTTCAAAGGCATTGAGTAAAAAGTTTTTAATTTGTTATTACAAACAGACACATAAATTTCATTTATTTTATAGATAGATATTAGATTTGTCACGGTTTAGGAACCATAATAGCGATGAGCTTTTGCGCTGCAGAGCACGGATCCTTAACAGAACAAATATTAATATGACCTACAGATAGTTGTTTACAGTCTGAATGTTGGCATTTTTGCAATGAATGGCTGTAACACATCCACGATTCCCAGGGCGAGGAAAAATTACGAGTATTAAATATTAGAATATATATGTTACTTTTATTCATCGCAGAACGATCGGAGATCTGTTGGTATATCTAGTGCGATTAAGCGCAAAATTCGCTTTATATTGTGTGTAATTTAATTAAAATAACACATAATAAAATGTTCAAGTTATTCAATGAAACATTTTAAGCGCAATATAAAATTCAAATAAACACATAATTTTATAGTGAGCATAAAAAGTGATGATTAAACAAAGAGACGCCTACGTTTTCATTCCGCTGGAGCATTTAAAACTGCATAAAACGGTTTTACCGTGAAATATTAAAATTTTCCCGGCACGAAATTGCCTTTCATGTTTGTTCGCAGTAAATACAGTATGACACTGCATACCGTTGTCATACGATTTTTCATTTTGCAAAAGGCATGCGATATACGCATCCATAGAAAAAATCTAAATTGATGTAGCATTAACAATAAAAAAAACTCTGCAAATTTTTTTATTTTTATTTTATAAAGTGACGAGACGAGCAAAACGTTCACCTGATGGTAATAGAAACGTCTCTACACATAACAGATGCTGTGTTACTCAGAATATTTCTGTGTAGCACCACACTGCGCCTGTCGCCCTGAGAAATAAGTTCTTAAGTCTCATATGCCCAGTGATTACGCTAGCGCTCAGTGCCCTTCATACCGAAACACAGTAATGTTTGCACACTACTCTTCACGGCAGAATTACTGGCCCTGGGGTGGTACTTATCTTGATGCATATGAATCCTACCACCAGTTGAAAAATTCTCAGCACCTTAGACTGTGGCGCCGTGTTGCTCAGTATAATTCATAACATCATAACGCACGATTACAATATTATTTTGTATATTGTTTGTGTACTCATGCACTCATACATACATACATTCACGCTTTTTTACCATATAAGGGGTAGTTAAAAGAATACTACCAATCCATCTCATCCAATGGATCTCGTAAAAGGCGAGTAAGGAATTAAACTGCACTGTGCACCTAACAGCGCATGGTTGCGATGGGCTCACTACCTATCACACACCAAGTGCATTATATTGTTTTGGTGAAACGTGGATTGTGGCAGTACATCTGTTTTTACAGTCGAGTGCCCAGTCTCTGACTACCCCTTATGGGATACAGTCGTGGATCTTATGTATGTATGTATATATAAGGGGTAGGCGGAGACCACATCCGTAGCCTACTTTTGTATCCCGCAGGTAACGAGACGTGACGGGTGGTGAATCACGTCGCCGCCATTTCGGTTAGAGTCAAAAAAATCCCACATTGCATTCCTACGAGCAGTGCAGTGAAAGCATTACATATTATAGTATTATTCTGCACGAATAAATTCTGTCCGTACGACACCTTAGTCGCTTCTTACGACACCTCGGTAGGAAAGAACTTGGTGCTATTCTACTCCGGACACCTAAACATAAATAAAGCCCGACATAAATACAGACTTAATTTGCAAGCTACAAAATCGATGTAGTCAGTCACTTAGACTGACTGGTGGTAGGATTGCTATGCAGGTACCACCGCAGCGCCAGTTATTCTGCCGAGAAGCAGTAGTGTGCAAACATGACTGTTTCGGTTTGAAGAGCACTGAGAGCTAACGTAATCACTCGGCATATGAGACTTAAGAACTGATGTCTAAGGTAGACATATCAGTTCTTAAGTCGTAAGTAGGGCGCATTTTTGTGACACACACAAAATTTTCTGGGTGACACATTTGTTATGGGCAGACGTTGCACTTGCCATGTCTTGCTCGTTTCATCAAATTATGAAATAAAAAAAAAAATTAAACCTTACTTTTTATCCAGTGTATCTAATTTTACATACTCGGCCCAGTCACACCAATTGTTAATTATCACTAATCTTATGTAATGATCACTGTATATATTTTTTTTTGTTTATGGACACATGGGCTTTTCTGGGACTATAATAACTAATGATAAAAATAAATATTTTTAGAATAGAATAAAATAATTTAATTCAATTTGGAAATCATTTTAAAAATGTAAGCTTCATTGCACAAAACATGCCTCTGTCCTGTGCAGTACCGGCAGGAAAAGATTTTTTTGTATACAATTTCAATATTATCTTAAATGTAGTGTGTAAAATAAATAGCAGCGATCAACTATATTACACCTAGAAGTTATAATATGTATTCTTTAATATTTTCAGCCTTTTTTATGATGCACAAAAAAATAAACATATTAATAACTAACGATATTAATAATTATAGTAATGCTATAGCACATACATACATAGAGTCACGCTTCTTTCCATTGAGGTAGGCAAAGACCACATCTTTCTAATTTCTACGATCCTGACGCACTTTTTTCGCTTCTTTTCCTTTCATTAGTGTTTTCGTTCAGGCTCGTAGGTTGCATTTTTGACGTGGCCTTTTCTTAAAACGACATCGATCTGATCGTGATACGTTCACCTACATCGACCCTTACCAGCTTGTCCGTGAATGGGCTAAGAATATCCCTTTCTCTGTCTTTGTCACTACATCTTCTACCATACCGCAACGTTCCCTTAACACGCTGTTATTCACTTTGTCCTATCAATGTTACTCCAGCTATACTTCTCAAATTATCATTTCCACGGCATTAATCTTACTTTCATGCTTCTTCTACCAGACACAACTTTAATTTGCATCTACAAGACTTGCATAGGATCGAACGGAGGTCCGAACCTGCTTTTGAATATCAGTCGATGACTTATATTCGAAGGAATATCAAGAATAACTTTGATCTCGTGACACGTCTGACGCGAGAGTGACTTGAATTCAGATGATAAATTAGCAGTTATTTATGTATATATGTTTCCAAACTAACTATTTGATGAAGCTGTAAAAGCCAAAACTGCTCACAATTCAAACACAACCGAAAATAAAGAATAAAGATGGATAAAAATTAAGAGAGATATAGATAAAGAAAGATAAATTTTTTTTAAGCTCTAGATGGTCAATCAGACGTTGTTCTGTCCCTTTCTAGTAGGTGGCGCAATGAGTTTGATAACATTTTAGTCACTTCAAGAGAAACCTAAATTAGTTGTTTTGTAGATGCACTCACTCGTCCTAACTTACCCGAGCCCGATGTGATCATCTCATGCAGCAGAGACATGGTAACTAAATGTAACACAACCTGAACCGAAAACAAACTCACATTTGTTTTTGTACAAATAGTTGTCTCCGGCTGGGATTCGAACCCAGTCGAGTCGTGAGCAGATAGATAGTCTGAGAGCGCAAGACAAAGAGGTAATAGATGACGACAAACGCATTCATAACCAAAGCAGTAACGGCAGTTTAGCAGCTTCACTGTGAAAGTTCATTACGTATGGTTTACACGAGCCTAGTAACTAATGATTAGAGCCTAACCTGTTGAGTAACCTGCTTAGTGACAAGTAAGAAGTAACCATTTACACGTTGGTATTTTTTTTAAAGAATGCTAGCAATGCTGTATTAACATTACTAATATTCCTATTAACCACTCCAACTAAGCGTAAAAGCTTGTGCTAGGAAGATGGTTCACGACAATAGTCGAATGGCGGGCTCGATCCTGCGACATCATGTTTCGCAGTCCGTACCCTAAACCATTAGGCTATTGCCGCTTTCTTTATTTTTGTATTAGAGAACGGTTTGTGACAGAGAGCCGTGGTAGCTCAGGGGCTAGGCGCTCGCTTTAAATTTCATAGAACGCGAGTGACCTGGGTTCGATTCCCGGTGCCGGCACCACTAAAATTGTTGATTGCAATTTTAAGTGCTGATTTACCACGTGCTCGGCGGTGAAGGAAAACATCGTGAGGAAACCTGCATGTCTGAGGAATAAAAAAAACGAAGACATGTGCATTCCGCACACCCGCATTGGAGCAGCGTGGCGGATTCTTCCTAGCTCCAAAACCCTCTCAGAAATGAGAGGAGGCCTGTGCTCAGTAGTGGGACATTTATAGGCTGAAACTTTACTTTTTTAATTTACTTTTGTGACAGAACTGCGGTTCTAAATGTAACACAACCGACGATACCTAAGTTTTAAAATCCTGTAAATATTCCAAAACTAAAATATTCTAGTTTTCTCTTGCCGTCTCATTTTGTCAAGTCAAGTGCTTAATAAAGGATCGGCTTCTTAAACTCGCAGTAGTAGTTTCACTAATACCAGCAACTTATTCTCTCTTATTGTTGCATGTTTACACGCAAGATATTAGTGTAGGTAACAAGCACTAAGCTTTCGTTATTGAGCTCGTGTAAACTACACACTAAACAAATGTTAAGTTACAAGTATTCACAATTAAAACGAATCGTACAACACTGGCTGTGGCAGTCGCTAAAGGTAACTTAAGCTATTTCTGTATTAAAATTTAAACAATGAAGATTCAATAAGATAGTGCTTTAAATATAATATTAAAAGAATTATGTACTCTTTCCTAATAACTATTTCGGTACAAATTAGAAATTCGGTAATAGAATTCGTAAATTTTAAATAGAGGTACCTATTTCGATATTTTAGGCAGACTCTTTCTGCCTCTAAAAACCTTTTTAAAACAAAAGTGAACTATGCTCAGCAGTGGGACATTCATAAGCTGTTACTTTTTTTTAATAAGCTAGCGCTTAACGATCCCACCTGGTAGTAAGTGACGATTTAATTTTGGATGGTATACGCATTAACTAAGTAAGAGCCTAACTCTTCTCTTAAAGACACCCACATTGTAATCGGACGGAAAGACTGCAAGCAAATTATTCCGATCCTTTGCTGTTACGTCTTATGAAAGACGAAGCATCACTTCGTCCAAATGCTATGTACTCGTATATCCACAGAAAAGTAATGGAAATTCGCCATGCGTCTAGTTATCCGATAATGGAAAGGAAAAAGGGAAGTGGGAATTAATTCGTGTAATTCCTGCTCACACTCTGCAAAATTTAACATATAGAACACCTTGAGACTAGCCACTTTAAATCTGTGTTCGAGGATAGGCAGATTGGTATATTGGAGTCACCGATAAGCCTCTTGACTCGTCTCTCCACTAAGTACAAAGCTGCTAGTAAGGCTTGCAGACCCAGCCCATATGCGGCAGCAATGCTCTACATCCGACCGGATCTGAGTTTTACACAGAAGGTAAGAAGCTGAACCGGAGTAAAATAGCGCCGCGCTTTTGCAAGGATTTGCAGCTTCTTTACAGCTGCTTTTGCTTTAAACTTAATGAACCGTCCAAATTAAGGTTCAGCGTAATCTCGACTCCTAATAACTGAAGGCGGTCGGTGTAGAGCCGGTCGGATTTCTAAAAAAAATTAAATTAAGGAAAATAATATCAACACAGAGTCTTAGGGACCGCTACTCGCCTCTTTTTTAGTGTACAGGTGACCTGAACTCTGTCCCCGATGCACCTGCAAATTATTGTGCAATTTTAAGTGCTTATTTACCTCGAGCTCTGCGGTAAAGCATAACATCATGAGAAAACCTACATGTCTAGAAAATAAAAAATATTTTGACGACTTGTGAAGTCCTGCGCTTAGCAAAATGGACACTATTCTGTTTTTTTTTTTTAAAATAAATTACAAACACTTCTTGGTTGTAATTTACTTAAAACTAATGTTTAACGTTCTAGGAAAAATTGCTCTAGCAGCAATGCGACACGGCAAGAAAATATTGCCTTAATTGCTTTGCGGTTTAATTAATAGCTTCGGCAAATGACTATGTACATCGTACGACGAGCGAGTACGATGCGGTGTTGAATTAGTGTTAGGTTCCGTGAGAGCTTTACGAGATTTTGATTCTTTTTCCAAATGACTTAAGCTTTATCACCGTAGTCATTTTGCAGAGTAATGCCAAATTGTGGTGGTAAGATTCCCATGCAGGACTGCGTCGAGATAGGTACCACCGCAAGTCCAGTTATTGTGCCGCGAAGCAGTAGTGGGCAAACGTTACTGTGTTTTGGTCTGTAGGCGCGCTGCGCTGAGAGATATTATAATCACTGGGATTACGATACTTAAGAACTGATGTCTCAGAGTGACGGGCGCAGTACGGTGTCGCTGATAAGAAATATCCTTAAGGGGAAATCTACAACAAAAATCGACATACGCAGTTTCGGCTGACGCACGTTTGCTTCCAAAATATAACCCGAAAAGGTCCGATAAAAAGCCGTCCGTAGAATTTGCATCCAAAGTAATTTGGTAAGGTCACTCAGTCGATTCGATCATTTTCTCCTAATACTCGTATCTTTATACATAGTTCTTTTTTTCAGTCTTTATCTTATCTTTCTACTATAATAAAGCTGTAGGGTTTGTTTGTTTGAACGCGCTGATGTCAGGAAGTACTTTTTTTAATATTAGGTTATATTTAGTATTAGATGACGAGACGAGTTAAACGTTCACCTGATGGTAAGTGCAACGTCCACCCGCAACAAATGCTGTGCCACCCAGAACGTTTCTTTGTGGCACCACACTGCGGCCTACACCCTTAGACATCAGTTCTCAAGTCTCATCAGAAAAAAGCAGCTGCCTGTTTCTGCTTTTAAAACTGCTCCAAGTATAGATGCAGACATAGGGTGCTCACTCGTCCTAACCTACCCGCGCTTACTTCTACGCACATGCGATAGTATCAGATGTAGGTTAAAATACAGTGTCAGACACATGGTAATAATGACAATCAGACTCGACAATCGAGAATTCATCACAAATACTGATTGCGGCTTAGTTTCGAACCCAGGACCATAAACTTAGTAGTCTAATTGTATTAAGGCTATATACAGTGAACTTGACTTTTTTTCTGGTTTTTAACGTAAATTTTAACCTGTTATAAGGTACATTTAATTAAATGTTTCTAAGCAAGCATTACAGTTTGTAGGGCACCGCAGCAAGTGAAATCACTGGGCATATGCGACTTAATAACTGACATCTCGAATTGACAAGCGCAGTGCAGTGTAGTACAAGATTTTACAATGAAAGGTTTAAAGAATATCAGTCAAAGTGGTTAAAGTACCTGACTTCTACGCCTCGGGTCCTGGGTTCGAAATTCCAGCCGGATTGATTTGTGCAAAAATACAAATTGTTGGTTTACGGAACTGGAGGTATATTTTGTAACCTCCTGGTTGTGTCTGTAACTGTGAAGGTGGTTTTTAAAACAGAACAAAAATAGAAGCTGCCATATTACGCATCGCATGTCTTTCCGATGAGTGTCCGGCAGAGCAGAATAGCTATTTCCTACCGAGGTGTCGTAAGCCGCTACAAAGTCTAAGAAATTGTACGGACAGCCTTTATTCGTGCAGGATAACACCATAATACGCAATGCTGCCACTGACATGAGAACGTGGGAACGCACTGGGGAGTATGAATTTTTTGATTCGCACCAAAAATAGTGGACTACGTGAGTGGCCTCTGCCTACCCCTTATATCGGAAAAGGCGTGAATGTATGTATATATGTCATTCCGATAACCTTAATCAATATTTGTGTAGATTATTATTTTACGAAACTGGACGTGTAATAACAATCCACTGTCCCTTTCCCCGACCTTATGACATAAGTGCACGCGAAGGTGAAGAGCGTAAGTGCCGTGGTTTACTCTTTAATACAAATGCTGTCAGCTGTGTGGTAGCGGCTTAAGAGTATCTACCACCCCATCTCATTCCGTGGTTGTAGTAAAAGTCGACAGATGGAAAATAGAAACCAAGAGATGAGCAGATGCAACTTCCTGGAACATCTCAATAAATAAACTGCAGTTGCCAACCCGCCTGCCAGGCATGGCATCAATGGCAAAATCCCCCCAAAATGCAAACTTTTGTGGCACTCTATGGGGGAGGCCTACGTCAGCAGTGGACTATTGATAGGCTGAAATGATGAATGCTGATGATGATGATGACTAACGCTGTTTCACCCAAAAGTAATTACACTAGTTAATGTTCCCACAAGTTACTTCACGGCAGAATTCAAGGTACTGCGGTACCTAGACGAATTCCTTAATAGGAATTTACAAGTAAAATGTGTCACGATGGTCGAAATCCTTCAGGCAGAAATTTATTACAGCATCATGAGTGTTCTCGACAATTCAAAAGCGCTCTCTTAAGTACTTAGCTGAATTCGATGGAACACTTAGTCTGTGCGATGAGATGTTTATGATGGTAAGTGAAAATTGTGAGTTTGGATGTACTCTTAGTATTTAAGGACAAAACTATTGCCTATTGATATAACCAATGCTGGAGGTTGAGGGTGCCCGGCGCCGCCTTCGACCATTACAACCGTATTGTATGTAATTTGTAATTTGAATTTAAAAGTTAAGTATCCTGTGGCGACATCCATTTCGCCACATGAAGCTAAAGAAATATCTCATACGTCCAACATCTATTTTTATTTAAGGAAACGTTCTTCCCAGATCTTCCAGGTATTTCTTAAGTAAGTATTTAACTGGAATGTATGCATATTAAGTAATAGATTATGAATATGTTTATTGTACTTACTTTCTATTACACATAGATCTGCTCGAAAATTATATTCACGTTTGCTTATAGCAAATAATATTGCGCTGCGCGTAAATGTACGCCATCTGTCAAATTTATGAGCCCCGAGTTGTTTGTTTGAAACTTTATACCGTAGAACGAATACAGTCCGCTGCAGTGAACATCTGTTTACAATTTATAGCATTTATTCATGTTATGTTTTTATTACAACTGATCAGAATAGCAATGGTTTTAAACTTTTTCTTCTTCTGGCTGACATGCGAACATTGATCTGGCAAAACTGATGGGATTAGCTTATTAACTAGCAATCATGATGATGATGACCCCCTATCCTTTAATACCATGGCAACAACTTCCGAATACTGACGGAAGGTATCAACTGCGCGGAAGATATTATAGTGCCACAAGTTTAAGCCTAAACTCAGAGGCACTCTTTCGTCCTAACCTACCCGCGCCCGATGTAACGCTCATGCGATAATATCGAATGTAAGCTAGGATTTAGTCTCAGAAACACGGATACAATCACAACCAACAATTTGTGTTATTGCACAAATATTGACTTCGGCTGGGATTCAAACCCAGGACCCGCAACGTAGAAGTCAGGTTCTCTAACCAGTGGTTGCACACTAATACTTGACTGCAGAATAACTGGCACTGCGGTGGCACCAACGCCAACTAATAGACGGATACCTACATAAAAATCTTACTACCAGTAAACTCTTAACTTCTCCTGATGGTAGGATTCCTATGCAGTAAGGTACGCACGTACTGTCACCGCAGGGACAGTTATTCTGCCGTGAAGCAGTAGTATACAAACACAGTGTGTGTGTCTGTCTGAAGTGTTTCGGTCTGAAGACCGAAACTTAAGAACTGAGACTTAAGAACTGATGTCTCAGGCTGACGGGCGCAGTGTGATGTCACCATCTGTTATGGGCAGACGTTGTACTTACCATCAGATGAACGTTTTGTTCGTCTTGTCACTTTATCCAACAAAAAATTTAACTACGCTACCAGAATTTTTAAAAATTGCCTCATTGGCATTGCAAGTGCCTTCTGAAATATTCCTTGCAAATTTAGACAGACGCGATAAATAACATTCCGGATTTCCATGAATTCATAAATTCGCGCATCCATTTGAGATTCACGGAGCAGCACAGAATATAATTTTATTTTAGAATAATTATTAAATATTTAGCCTTAAATTTTCTATTAATTATAATTTTGTCAAGGCACAGTAAGAAAAATCCCATTCCTTTTATATGAACATTCCACCACGTGTTGGAATCTTCTTCTCCAGTGAAAAGTGATTGAGAATTGGCTGACCACACGTATCGTCCAAATGTGTATTAATTCTCATTAAACGTAGAGTAGGTAAGTGGATAAGTACGCGGTCAGCGTTTAAATTTGTAATTAACAATTTATGTGATGCTGCCATCCGGGATCGAACTCAGCTCACTCTTTACCATGAATTTACAGGAGTGGATTTAATCTGTCCTAACTTACTGCCGACAGCACCTGAGCTACAACCGATATGACTAACGGACCTTTAAAATGTCTCATGTGATCCAAAAATACGCTAGCTCTCAGAGCCTTACAACCGAAACACAGTAATGTTTGCCCACTACTGCTTCAAGGCGGAAACTGGCACTGGGGTTGTACCACGGGGGCCTACCTCAGGGGCCGGGCGATAGCTTTAAATTTCATAGTACACTAGCTAGAATTGTTCTGCAATTTTTAGTGCTTACTTACCGCGTGCTCAGCGGTCAGGAAAGCATCAAAAGATAACCTACATATCTGAGAAGTAAAAATATTTCGAGGTCGTGAAGTCCGCCAAAACCTATTGGGGCAGCGTGGCGGACTTTACCGGCTCCAAAGCCCTCTCAAATATAAGAGATGGCCTGTGCTCAGCAGTGGGACATTTATAGGCTTACTTTACTTTTTCTTACTTTACTGATATTCACCGTGGTGTGGTGGCGGCTCGTTAAAAGAATACTACAACTCCATCTCATCCAATGGATCTCGTAAAAGGCGAATAAGGAATAAAACTGCACTGTGCACCTAATAGCGCATGGTAGCGATGGGCTCACCACCTATCACACCAAGTGCATTATATTGTTTTGGTGAAACGTGGATTGTGGCAGTCATCTGCTTTTGCAGTGAGTGCCCAGTCTCTGACTACCCCTTATGGGATACAGTCGTGATATTATGTATGTATGTATGTATGTACGGATATTCATGGGCGGTGGTGATCACTAAATCTAGGGAACCCGCTCGTTAACCATCTCTTCTGTGAAAAAGGGAGAGAATTATATATTATAATTTTCAGTCGATGAAATCACTTAAAACGCAATTATTGAAAATCACAAACAAATACTTCTATTCAAGTATTGATGTAATTGGTACCACTACATTTTATCGTGGGTTACGTAAGGGTCGATTGCGGGAAATGCGTGGAAAATGTCATGGTTTGATTATTTTGTCACTATTTTTATCATAATTATGCTTGATAATGCTGTCTTAAATGAACTGCCACTTAACAACCGGCGACGGTGTGGTTGATGCAGTGGCTAAGTCTGGTTCTGTGCTACGGATCGCGAGTTCGTATCTCGCACTGAAAAAAATGTTTGTATGATACAGATGGTTGTGGACGTGACGGGAAGCACGAGCCTGAGGTACACGTGCGATAACATCAGAGGTGGGTTAAGATATTCTGTCAGAGACACAGCGAAAATCACAACATAATCAAACCCAAGATGCAACACTTTGTATTTGTGCACAAATGTTGACTTCGAACCTGAGCCCGCAGTCAGGTACTCTGACCACTAGTTCACTTAAATAATGTACCCTTGAATACAATTTCAGGAATTCAGCAGCAAATCTTCAGTTATTCTATGTTTAAATACATTCCACGCCTTTGGAGAGACTTTTGTGAAATTCAAGGAATTTGTTGACTATGCTGTTTGTTTCATAGTTTCTAGACAATTTAAGCGGTAAATTTGACAATTTCTACTTTAAGATCCCACAAATTGTGTGATACTGCGAAATGTTTATTAAAATTTAGAGGATATTTTAATTTATTTAAAAAAAAGTAAAGTTTTAGCCTATAAATGACACACTGCTGAGCACAGGCCTCCTCTCATTTCTAAGAGGGTTTTGGAGCTAGGAAGAATCCGCCACGCTGCTCCAATGCGGGTTGGCGGACTTCACATGTCCTAGAAATATTTCTATTCCTCGGACACGCAGGTTTCCTCACGATGTTTTCCTTACCGCTAAGCACGTGGTAAATCAGCACTTAAAATTGTAGAACAATATTAGAGGTGCTGGCACCGGGGATCGAACCCAGGTTACTCGCTTACTATGAAATTAAACGGCGAGCACCAGGCCCCTGAGCTACCACGGCTCTAACTTATTTATTTAGTATTAACTGTAATGGTAATATTTTACGTATGGAAACCGACAAATAATCAGATTTTTTTTTTAATTTCTGCATGAAAATCATAACATGAATATAGAATGAATACCGGCAGATATCTTATATAAAAGCACCTGCTAAAGTTTTCTGCTTACCTCGTAGTTGATTGGTGGAGAATGTCCTGAGAATTTAAAGTCCTATAAGAAATTCAGATTATGCATCAAAGCAATTCTCTATCTTGTTTATCTGTTGCCAATTTTAAAATGTTTGCAGCGTGTACTAAGTACTACCTAGGCGGATTCCAGTATACGAATCGCACATTTTGGGTGAATCGAAAATCCAAAACCGTCGAAGCCGATACCAGCTTAAAATACATATATTTCTTGGATATACTATTGACTAGATATTATGTTCAGCCTATGACTAGTCCACTGTTGAACATAGGCCTACCCCATTAACTGCTACAAAGGTTAGTAGCTCTGGATGGGGGGGGGGGGGTTTAGTAACCGCAGTTTATTCCTTAGATATTCCAGGAAAATGCTGCTGCCTATCCTGGTTTTCATTTTCCCTTTGTCGACTTTTACAACACCGACGGGATGAGATGGGGTGATAGATTCTTGAGCCGCCACCAAACGGACGATATAGAACGTGCTTTAAAATTCCTCTAATTTTTTTCTGCAATTTTGATGCAAGTTCTGATTTAACAGGTGATTAGCGGCGAAGGAAATCCTGTTAAGGAAACATGTATTTTTAAGGAATAAAAATGTTCCACGGACATGTGAAGTCCGCCAACCTACAGTGGGGTTGCTCGGCGGACACTTCCCGGCTCTAAAAACTTCTTTAAAATGAGAGGTGGCCTAATCTATGCGGTGGGATATTTATACTCTGCTTTCACTAAATTAAAATTTTACCGAAATTTACTATAAGGAGGTATAGAAAGAAAGAAGAAAGAAAGAGAATGAGAATTTCTTAATTCTGTCCTAAAAGAATGTTTTACCTTCTGACTTTTAATAATCTTTCATAACTACATACTTTTAACGAAATATTATTTACAGAAGAGAAATAATCTACAAAAGTGAAGCCGCTAAAACGTAAAGAATTCAGAAGCGAATAATCTTTTAAAATAAAAACCACAGTGAAACAATTGAAATTGCTTAAGTTTAAAAGATATTTTCTTGAATTAGAAAATTATTTTTGCATTTGTGTGCTGTGAATAAAACACGAAGCCGCACGCCAAAGTAGATCTGTCATACTTTATGAACGCCGTTTTTCATCTTTTAGTGACAATAAAATACTTTTTATCCCCCCAAATTTACCCGCTTTTAGAAAGAAGACTTCTTATTTTAATTCTTTTGTTTACTCTTTACCTTTATTCGTGCAGAATAATACCATACTATGCAATGCTGTCATTATACTGCTCCTGGGGAACCAAAATGGCGGCGACAATCGGCTACGGGTGTGGTCTCTACCTACCCTTTATATGGGATAAAGGCTGGATGTATGAATTAACTTAAATTGCTTGAATCTAAATTAATTCAAAAGTTTTATGTCAAAATTTCTTTATCAAATTTAGGCTTGTTTAAGGCTTTTACAGGTGTCAAAATCTACAAGAGAAGAAGTTTCAATAAAATACTTTTTATCCCCCCAAATTTACCCGCTTTTAGAAAGAAGACTTCTTATTTTAATTCTTTTGTTTACTCTTTACCTTTATTCGTGCAGAATAATACCATACTATGCAATGCTGTCATTATACTGCTCCTGGGGAACCAAAATGGCGGCGACAATCGGCTACGGGTGTGGTCTCTACCTACCCTTTATATGGGATAAAGGCTGGATGTATGAATTAACTTAAATTGCTTGAATCTAAATTAATTCAAAAGTTTTATGTCAAAATTTCTTTATCAAATTTAGGCTTGTTTAAGGCTTTTACAGGTGTCAAAATCTACAAGAGAAGAAGTTTTTTTGAATGGACCGCTATACAATGGACAGTAGGCATAAGTGTGTGAGGTATCGCTTCATAGTTTGTCTTTCTAACAACACGGTGGAAAATACTGAAAAAATTGAAATATTTTCAGTTATCTTTCAGTTTCTAAACTAGAAAACACTTTCAACGAAATATGCTTTCAATAAGATAGGTCATGTATTTTTCTAGTTACTCACTACGGAACCTTTTTCTGTGTGTGTTCCGACCCGCACTTGGCCGGTTTGATTTTTAATCCATAAATATTTTTTTCAAATTTATACTAGAATAGCATCTACCCCTTTCTTCCTTAGGTGTCGTAAGAGGTGACTAAGTATTGTACGGACAGCCTTTATTCGAGCAGAATATAACCATAATATGCAATCATCATCATCATCATTTCAAGCTTCCACCAGTTCACTGGGATTTTGCCATAGTTGCCACGCTTGGCAGGCGGTATAACATGCAATGCTGTCACTATACTGCTCGTGGGAACGCAATGGGGAGTAAGAAGTATGTGACTCATACCAAAATGGCGGCCGTCACGTCTCGTTACCCGCGGAGGCCAGAATACCTAGTATTCTGCCGTCAAGCAGCTGTGCGCAAACTGTAACATGTTTCGGTTAGAACAGCGTTAGAACTTAATTATTTATAGGCCATTCATATGGCCTATAAATAATTTAGTTCTAATATAGTTCTAATCTCATGATTTGAGGACCGATGTGTCAAAAAATTCTGAAAATTCTGGGTGGCGCCGCTGCTTTTATGGGCAAGCGTTGCACTTTGGGTGTACTACTAGCTGTTCTAGTGTATCCATTAATTATTTACCGAATTATTCAGCACCTTCGTATATTTTACTAATAAAACCTTGCAGCGTAACCTTGCCTTTGTATGTTTATTTGCCTCTTATTTTCGAGGCTCAAATAACCATGTATTCCAATTTTCATCGCAATCGGTTAAACGGTATAGAAGTTGGTGTTCTGCAACACCATTTACAAAGTGGATAGCGCAAAATCTTTCTCATGAAAAAATACATATATGTGCAGACTTTCATGGTGATCGGTCAAACGGTATCGAAGTCTGATTAATCTCAAACAGATATCGCAAACAATTTCAAACAACGATCATTTTAATGCTAATTTTCTTTACAATAGCAAAAATTATTTTATTTTATACTAGCTGACGCCCGCGACTACGTCTGCGTGGATTTAAGTATTAAAATACCGTAGGACCTCTTTGATTTTCCGGAATAATAAAGTATCCTTTGTCCGTCTTCAAGATGCAAGCCGTCTCTGTGGCAAATTTTGTCAAGATCGGTTCAACGGCTGAGCCGTGAACAGGTAACAAACAGACAGAGAGACAGAGACAGTTATTTTCGCAATTATAATATTATTAGTAATAATGTTATTTTTATTTATATGAAATCTCTTGTCAGATAAAGTCTTGAGAGAGGCAGAACGTTTTGATTATTTTGTATTTAAATATGTAATCATTTACGGTGAAATGTGATTAGCCAAAGAGAAATTGTTTTTTTTTTTATTAAATTGTATTCGAATTTGCTATCTAACTAAATACTTGATATTTTGTGATGGATTTTTGGATTGGATTTTTATTGACATGGAATTAATTATGTTCTCAACTACGTCATTGTAGTGAGGATATATTTACATAATAATACCACATATATACGCACAACTATATACTTAACTGGTGACGGACGGCGGAGTTTGAATTGCGAGCTGGCCGTACCAGACTGCAATCGCCTCCCCGCCTGAAAAAGCATGGCGATGATGGCAAATCCTCCGAATCTGGGAGAGGTCAAAGTCCAATAGTAGACTTTCCAGGTCAGGTGATGATACTGCACGGTTATATTTTGGCACCATAGGTGAGTACAGTCCGAAGACACGAATATTTTGAGCAACGAGATAACTTGCGTAGATTTCTAACAATACCAATTAGATTTTTTGGCATTTATGTTTTTCTGGTAGCTCAGGAGCCGGGCGTCCGCTTTAAGTTTCATAGTACGCGAGTGACCAGAGTTCGATCCAGGTGCCGGCACTTCCAAAAATGATTCTATAATTTTAAGTGCTGATTTACCACGTTCTCAGTGAAAAACAATGTGAGGAAAGCCGTATGTAATAAAAATATTTCAAAGATATGTGAAGTCCGTCAACAAGCATTGAAGGTGCGTGCCGTACGGGGAGTACGCCATGCTGCTCCAATGGCTACTAGCCGCTCTCGGAAATGAGAGATCTGTGCTCAACAATGGGATATTTATAGGCTTTTACTTTTATTTAATCTTCAATGCATGGTGAAATTATAGTCGGATCTGTGCAGCATACATTAACTAATAGTAGGAAAAGGTTAGATACAACATTTGACACATAAGGTAATCACAATACATCATCATCATCATCATCATTTCAACCTATCACTAGTCCACTGCTGAACATAGCCACCCACACATTGCCACAAAATTTGTAGTTCTCATTTTGGGGGGATGTTGCTATAGTTGCCGCGCTTGGCAGGCGGGTTGGTAACCGCAGTTTATTTATTCAGATGTTATAGGAAGATGCTGCTGCCAAAATCAGGAGATGCCTGATTTTCATTGTCCCTCTGTCGACTTTTACGACACCCACGGGAGGAGATGGGGTGGTAGATTCCCTTATGCCGCCACAACACGGCGAAAGGCATATTTATTTTTAAAAAATCAAACTATATAAAATTATTTTTTAATTTATTAATTTACCCGTGTAACATAAGGTACAAAAAGTTTTTCACATGCGACGACATTATTCGAACTCGCGTGTAATGCGACACGGCAGGAGACGCGTGCCCTAATTATCTTGCGGCTTAATTAACGTCTACCGCAGCATCCGCGAGTTCCCCGTGTAGAATAGTGATGCGACGCGCTTATGTTATATGTATCTAAAATATTTTTTCAAAAAAAAAAACCTAAGTTTATTTTAATATATTTTACAACTACGTTAAAGTTAAGTGTAGCTCTAGGACTATGACATTAGCTCCATTTTGCATACTGCATAATACAGTATTTCACTTTCTCGATTACCATTATGAAGTAAAGCGGTCATGATACTGTAACAAATGCTAAGTTTAGGTTCTGTTGAAATAATTCGCGTTATACACTGGTATATTGATAAGAGCCATAATAGCTCAGTGGCGAAGGAATTGATTTTCCAGTAAATAAACTAGAGTGTATCGGATTCGTATGCGTTCAGTATGACATGCGGGAAGTGAATCCGATATGTAAAATGTAAATTTGAATATAGATTTACTACAAGTTATCTGATAAAGAAAAGAAAATGAGTATATTTTCTTATCCGATAGGTGTCCGGCAGAGTAGAATAGTACCTACCTCTTTCCTACTCAGGTGTCGTAAGAGGCGACTAAGGTATTGTACGGACAGCCTTTGTTCGTGCAAAATAACACCGTAACATGCAATCCTATCACTATGCTCGTGGGGACGCATTAGGGAGGGAGATTTTTTTGACTCGTACCCAAAAGGCGGCGACTTGGTTCCACTTGGTCCCATCTCGTTTCCCACGGGGGCGAAATGTGAGCTACGCGTGTGGCTTCTGCCTACCTCATACACGGGAAAAAGGCGAGATTGAATGTATGCATGTATGTATTCTCTTAAGAGGCAATACATAATTATTTATCTATCTATTTAATGCATTACACTCTATATATTCTCTGTATATAAATAACAATATATCCACTCTAAAAAATTGAAGGCAATTAATTTAGCACATTAGCAATAAAACTTGTCATTAGTAAAAAAATACTGATTTTCAAACACTACTAGCATTCATTCCTTACTTTCCCATTATTGTAATCTAATATTAAAAAAAATTATGACATCGTATCGATATTATTTTTCCCCATTATTATTCCAGTCACTGCTAGAGGCACATATTTCTGTATGTACATGGCTTAATTAAATCGAAACTTTTGCCATAATCATAAATACAAATTTGAAATAATTTTTGTTTAGTATGTTATTAACTTTTAAAGGGACACGAACTAAGCTAAATTATAAAGTATGCCTAGTCCTCGCCAGCGGAACGTTTCACATTTTTTTACGGGTTTTCTTTCATACATGAACCATTATAATTTCTGTCTGTCCTCATGCGTTTTTGATTGAACTTGATTTAGTATATTTACGAGAACATTTTTTTTGACATAACCTATGCAAAAATATGTATATTATATACTTCCGTACGTATTTTTTATCATTTCCGAGGTTTTTGAGGTCATTGGGGTGTATCATAAGATAGATCTTTTAAAATAATTTTGTATGGTTCGAGGTTTCACAGGCCACTTTTAGCAATTAAACTTCGTTTTTGAAATATCCAACTTCAAAGATGCAATGTTCCCCTTAACTTTTTTAATCGAAATTTCCAGCAAAAAATCTGCAAAATATATTTTTCTTAACTACATATTTTCATCAAAATTATTACAAAGTGGATCGTATATACATAGGCCGGAACCTTACTTTACGGAGACACTTGGTCTTTTTTGTTATTATTTCCGTAAATGTAATTTTTGATGTACTTTTTTACGGTCCTGAATCGGCTTTTTTTTCATTCTGTGACCCTCATCATCATCATCATCATCATTTCAGCCTATCATAGTCCACTGTTGAACTTTTTTTTTTTAATTATTCTAAATTATTAATTTAGATAAAGTGACGAGACGAGCAAAACGTTCACCTGATGGTAAGTGCAACGTCTGCCCATAACAAATGCTATGTCACCCAGAATAACGAGTGGCACCACACTGCGACCGTCACCTTGAGACATCAGTTCGTAAGTCTCATATGCCCAGTGATTACAGTAGCTCGCAGTGCCCTTCAGACCGAAACACAGTAATGTCTACACATTACTGCTTCACGGCAGATTAACTGACCCTGGGGTGGTACCTACCTAGACGGATTCCTGCGTAGATTGGGGGGATTTACAATAGTTGCCACGCTTGGCAGACGGAGTAGCTCAGGGGCTAGGCGCTCGCTTTAAATTTCATAGTACGCGAGTGACCTGGGTTCGATCCCCGGTGCCGGCACCACTAAAACTGTTAATTGCAATTTTAAATGCTGATTTACCACGTGCTCGGCGGTGAAGGAAAACATCGTGAGGAAACCTGCATGTCTGAGGAATAAAAAATATTTCGAAGAGATGTGAAGTCCGCCAACCCGCATTGGAGCAGCGTGGCGGATTCTTCCTAGCTCCAAAACCCTCTCAGAAATGAGAGGAGGCCTGTGCTCAGTAGTGGGGCATCTATAGGCTGAAACTTTACTTTACTTTACTTTGGCAGACGGGTTGGCAACCGCAGTTTGTTTATTTTGATGCTCCAGGAAGATACTACTAGGTTTCATTTCCCTTTGTCGACTTTTACGACACCCACGGGACGAGATGGGGTGGAAGATTCTCCTACGCCGCTACCACACGGTCTGTGACCCTCAACCAATTTTTTTTTTTGCGATAAACTAACTGATATGCAATGATTCATAAATCAATCACATTTATACAATACTAGCTGATGCTCGCGTCTTCGTCCTCGACGATACGTAGTAAATAGGTTTTTTAAATACCCCGTGGGAATTGTTTTATTTTCCAGGACACTCCTTTGCCCGTCTCCGGGATGCAAGCTATCTTTGTGCCAAATTTCGTCAAAGTCGGTCCAGCGGTTGAACCGTGAAAAAGTAACAAACAGACAGAGGGACAGCGAAAGTTACTTTCCCATTAATAATATTAGTGTGGAAAGTTAAAAAAATTAAAAGTAAAGTTTCAGCCTATAAATGTCCCACTGCTGAGCACAGTCCTCCTCTCATTTCTGAGAGGGTTTTTGGAGCTAGGAAGAATCCGTCACGCTGCTCCAATGCGGGTGTGCGGAATGCACATGTCTTCGATTTTTTTTTATTTCTCAGACATGTAGGTTTCCTCACGATGTTTTCCTTCACCGCCGAGCACGTGGTAAATCAGCACTTAAAATTGCAATTAACAATTTTAGTGGTGCCGGCACCGGGAATCGAACCCAGGTCACTCGCGTACTATGAAATTTAAAGCGAGCGCCTAGCCCCTGAGCTACCACGGCTCTGAAAGTTAAAATTCCGAAGCAATACGAAAATAAAACAAAATCAATATTTGTAAAATGTGTTTTTAAAAATACATTTCGAGTACCAATGTGAATTGAAATTGTCTGTTCATATTTACTACTAACTTTTCTGAAACCCTGTATACTGCTACTAAAATCAAAGAGCGAACGCTACAACTGTTCTTCTTTAATTCTTATTGCACTATGATGCAACTGACCGCGTGAGCTTGTGGCAGCAGAGTACCTGATTTCTTTTCCGAAGGTCCAGGGATCGAATCCCAGTCAAGGCCAATATTTGTGCAAATCCAGAAAACATTTGTGTAAAACACATCCACGCTACGAAAGATCGAAGCGCGGGGCATAACTTATTTAAAAAAAACTTAAATACAATTTACGCAGATGTCAACTGCAGATTATTAACTAAAAGGTGCTCCCGTAATGGTCCTATCTTTATATATATATATATATATATAATTCTTCTGTGCGTATGTATGTCACTGAACTCCTCCTAAACGTCTGGACCGATGTAGATGAATTTTTTTGTGTGTGTTTGTGTGGTTTCGTGGATGGTTTAGATTCAGAATTGGACCCGGTAGGTGGCTCTGCGATAGAGTTCTAGGAAAATGACAAAAGTCACTCAGTATATAATTTATCGATAATTCAAAAATCCAAAAATCGTTTGCTGAAACAGCAGGCAAGCCAACACTCGGGCACGACAACGTCTGCCGGGTCCGCTAGTATATATACGTATATAAAGATTTCCTGGTAAAGTACACATAATAATGTCCTAAATATAATTGTATCCAAAGTGATTTGTGAATACATTTAAACGAAAATTTATTACTTTTAATGTTAAATCTCAAGTGGCCACGCTTTTCTCAGGCTGTCATTTTACCCTTCTTTTAGAAAAACCTTTTATCCACCATTTTATAGACCATTGTCGTATCCAGAGTAATTACTCGTGAACGTGTTTAATGGGATGGTAAATTACTTAATGTTTTCATCCTTTATGTAGAAATTATTTTGCGATTGTCTAGAGAAATGTAAAGTAATAAAGTGTTATGGTGAGAATAATTTTCAACAATGAAACCGTAATATACATAAAAGAAAGGACCAGTTTAAATGTGTGAATAGGTGAACTGTATAAATAAATTAAATAGAAGTGTATGTCTGTGATTTCGCAATAAATTTTAGTCCTTATCTCATATGATAACTTGCAGGATACAAAAAACCCAAACACGCGTTTTCGACTGTATATCTGTTTGATCGTTTGTTTCGTTTCAGCCTATCACAAGTCCACTGCTGAACATAGTCCCCCCCGAAAGATAGCAACAAAAGTTTGTAGCTCTCATATTGGAGGGAATTTGCTATAGTTGCCACGCTTGGCAGGCGGGTTGGCAACCGCAGTTGATTTATTCATATGTTCCAGGAAGATTCTGCTGCCCATCTCCTGGTATTAATTTTCCCATTGTCGACTTTTACGACACCCACAGGATGGGATGGGGTGGTAGATTCTCTTAGGCCGCTACCACACGGCTGTCTGTTTGTTAGTCCGGTCTAATCTCCGAAACGGATAAATCGATTTTGACGGGACTTTCTAAGTATTTGGTAAAGACTATCGAAATTAGGGGTTGTGCGAACGGACGTGTTACGCCTTTGAAAGTCCTTTATAATTATTTAAAAAAAATACTTATATTGCATGGTCATATTAGGATTGTTTCAGAGTTTCGTGTTGCTATTCAAAGCATTACTTAGTGGACGCTATAAATATTCCACACCTAGGCTAACGCATCTTGGAATTAGAGAGAGAGAAACACTTGGCATTAATCGTCTTATCTCGCTAACGAGTTGGTACCTAGACGCAATCTGTCTCGCCGATATGATCGGTCGCATTACCATTGTAACTCGTAATCGAAATGTCTCGAAGTCTGTTAAAAAATAATTATGAGTATATTGTACAGTTATATGGTACACCTTGGTACTATTTATGTGACTAGTATTTTACTGCAAAGTTGAATCAAGGACGAGCAACAGGAAGTTATAAACCTATTTGATGATGTGATGTGATGATGATGATGATGATGTTCTCCTAGCCGATTTCGACCACGGCGACAACTTCTGAATACTGTTGAGAGCCATCAACTGCGCAAGATATATTATAGTGCCACAAGTGTACCCGCAAACATAGAGGCACTCACTCGTCCCAACCTACCCGCGCCCGATGTAACGCTGATGCGATAAGATCCGAGGTAGGCTAGGATGCAGTGTCACAACACAACCAGACCCGAAAACTAACAATTTATGATTAAGCACAAATGTTGGCTCCGGCTGGGATTCGAACCCAGGACCTGCGCCTTAGAAGTCAGGTACTCTGACCACTAGGCCACGCGGTCGTCAATGCAATCCTATTTAAAGTAATATTTAATACTCAGTTCTTACCGCAGTTACCCACGGTGGCGGCATTAGGTAATAATAATAATCTTTATTTGCATAAAACACGGTAACAATACAGTTGTTTTACTTGATGAGTCTCATATGTTTTGCTATTATTGTTAAGCATGCAAACGAAATTAAGATATGTTACAATAATTACGAAACATTTTCATCAATAAATAACATTAATACCTTAAATTTAACATCGTTATATAAAACCAATCAGTTCACAATGACGAAGAATTCTTCATTTTTTTTAAATTAACCAATTATAAAGTTGTTTTATTTTTTTAAATATGTGTAAAGTCTTAAATTCGTATGGTATTTTGTTCTATACACGGGCGCACATTTTTAAACAGCTTTTACCATATTTAGCTGATTTCTGAACGTTACTTTCTGAACCAATGCTACTTTCGTTCCGTAGTTATCGTAAGAGTCGACTAAATAAAAATAAGAATAATAATAATAATAAGAACTGACGACTCAGGGGGACGGGCGCAGTAAGGTGCCACAGAGAAATATTCTGGGTGACACAGCATTTGCTATAGGCGGACGTTGCACTTGCCGCCAGATGAATGTTTTTATCGTCTCGTTCCTATCTCAAATTAAAAAAAAAACATGGATCCTAGCTAGTCACTACATGAACTTATACTAGGTTACAAGAACTGAACAAACTAATATTATGTCGCTTCCGTAGTTGTTTATTCTTTAAGGTAACATAACGTACATGAATTAATTAAACCATTTTTTTTTAAACAATACAATAATGAAAGCTGTCGCAACATTTACATACGTATTGGAACGCATAGTAGCTCTAAGTTGAAGTAGGTTTTCAAATAATAGAAGTTGGCTATGAGATTTAAACTAAAATCATATTTCTGTTACATGCTTTTATTTGTTAATGTTGGATTCGAATGAGGAGTTGGATTGGTTTCGACAAGGGCTATAGTACTGTAAAAACAAAACCAACGAGCCCACACATAACGGAGCTGTCTTGTTTAGTTTAGGAATTCCTATGGCCAACTTCCGGATCCGTCAGATCAGCTCCATAATACTACATTATTGCATTGTCACCGAAGCTACATAGGCATGCTAATAAAGTATAATTTTAACTCAATCGGACATCGGAAAGTAGGTCAACTTTGACTTACAAGATTTGAACCGGAAAGACAGACGAACGAACGAGAACTATTCCAGGAGACTAATATTTTGACACTCCAGACGTTCTTTATTTTTAAAAATATTATGTACGGAAAAACAGGAATTTATTTAACAAAAAATTGACTATATCCTGTAGAATGGGTCGAGGCAACACGCTAGCGGTTCTGATGAATAGGTTGGCTAAAACTGTAAAGTCTTTTCTTAGTAGTTCCATAAAATTTTATAAAAAAGATCATGAAAAAAAGAATGATCAAAAAGATCATCATCAAAATGTCAACAAAAAAACTGTCAGAAAAAACTTGTCAAAAAGACATTAGATAAACACTATTATAAAATATAGAGACAAAGATGTTACATATAGAGGACATAAAAGTTAAATAAGTCTAAATTGAATAAAGACATTTTGACTTTTTTTATAAAAGAGGGGGCAAAACGAGCAAACGGCTCACCTGACGGTAAATGATTACCGCCGCCGCCGTTAAACATCCGCAATACCAGAGGAATTCCGGGTGCGTGGCCGGCCTTTAAGAAAGGAGTAGGTAAGCTCATTTCTTGAAGGTCCCTAAATTGTATCGGTCCGAAAAAACCGCTACAGATTCCATAAAGTAGTTCCGCGTGACAGATAATTTCTTCAAAATATCAAATTTTGACTTCGATTGCCAAGCTTGCCAAGTCAGGCAACTATAACTGCCTACGTTTATTTATATGATATCTTCCGACAGTATTCGGAAATTGTCGTCGTGGTTGAAAATCGGCTAGGAGGACATCATTTATATGGGAATGGCCAATGTGCAGTAATTGACAATAATGATCTGTAAGGATGGTGTTACACAGACTCATGAATACCGTAATGTGATAACATTACTATGTTTCGGTCTGAAAGGCACTGAGGGCTAGTCAAATTACTGGGCATATGAGACTTAAGAACCAAAAAGTACTTTAAAGTTATAATTCCTTCACGATGCCAGCTGAAAACAATTTTCCAGGGCAACGTGTCTAGACAGCTTCTTGTTAGCTTCTACTAGCCAACTCCGAAAATTTCATATTATTCTCTCAGATTTGTAAACTATAGTTATCACGTTAGCTTACAAAGCTGAGAGAATAATATGAATATCGCCACTCATTTCTAATCAAGCTTTGACTTATTTTCAAATAAAGAAATGTAATAATTTGTCTATGGTCATATTGTGGTTGTGTCGTTTCAAAAAGAAATAATAGGTCGGGCAAAAATCTTTCGCATATAGTGTGTATATACTTATTATAAGATCTCTAGCTGTACTATTTTATATCCAGCTGGTTTTGATGACATTAAAAATGTTATATTTCAAAAAAGAAACAAATTAGTAAAATGTTGTTTCCAGCTATTTTTCATTAGTTTTCATTTTTTTTTTCCGTCCTAAATGAGTGAATCTAATGAAGAAATTCAATCATTTTAAAATTTTATTACCAAAAAAGAAAAAATGCAACGCAAGCCGCGAAAATACGCTAATTTATGGTATCCTGGTATTTTGTAAGAGCATGGTTGTAGGATCCATCTCAATTCCCAATGGATCTCGTAAAAGGCGAGTAAGGAATTAAACTGCACTGTGCACCCAACAGCGCATGGTGGCGATGGGCTCACCACCTATCACACCAAGTGCATTATATTGGTTTGGTGAAACGTGGATTGTGGCAGTCATCTGTTTTTGCAGTGAGTGCCCAGTCTCTGACTACCCCTTATGGGATACAGTCGTGATCTTATTTATGTATGTTATGGACCCAAGGCAATGTCACTAAGAGTAGCACAAATTGGTTTAAGCGTTTTCAATACCGGAATTTTGATTTCAAATATTCATCTCGCTCTGGTCGCCCTGTTAAGGATAAAATGGACTCCATTTTTAAAAAAGTGGAGCAAAATCGGCATATGTGTAGTTTCGACATAGCTGAAGAACTGGGAATTAACCACAAAAAACAGTTCTGACCCATTTGAAAAAAACTGAGTACACAAAAAAGCTCAATTATTGGGGGCACCCCACGAGCTCACTGGAAGAATCCTAATGAACCGTGCACGAACGACGAAATGAAACCGAATCGTTTGAAGAAATTGATAACTGGTGATGAAAAGTGGATCACAAAACCCGGGTTAACTCACAATAAGGTGATGCTGTGTGTATGGTGAGATTGGAAGGGCGTTGTTCATTATGAGCTTTTTCCGCCAAGCAGAACCATCGATTTGGATCTCTCCTGCTAACAACTAATAAGAATAAAGCAAGAAGTTGAGTAAAAGCGGACGGCATCACTTAGCGAAATTAAGAGAGTTTGGTTGGGTGGTGTTAATGTATCCGACATATAGCCCTCACCATGCATCTTCAGATTGCCATCTGTTTCGGTCTCTTCAGAGTTCTTTAGGTAGTGTCAGGCTAACATCAATAAAAGTACTGTCAAAACTACTTATCGCGTGTTTACTTATCATAAGTTCCAAAATTTCTACAGCAACGGGATCATGTAACTTGAACAAAATGGCAAATATATACTGTAATTAAATGTAAATTAACTGGGGAAAAAAAATGTTTTCTGTTTTCATATAAAATGAGAGAATACTTTTACACCAACCTAATAGATTTGAAACTCATAGTAATGGTATTAAACGATGCGTTTTAAAGTTCGCGAGCGTCACGCGTTCACAAAGCGCACCGAACGCTCAGTTTTAATTGCCACTAATCGAGAACACTATCTAGATTCTTTCACTGCTTGTTAGTGTTAGGACGGGCGAGATAGCGTCGAGATTTATTTAATAACATAACAGTAGTACGGCTGCGGTTGCACAAAGTGCTAAAGACCCGCTTCGGAGAATCAACTGCGAATAATTAAAACGCGTAATTCGCGATAGATGATTTTTTACAGTCATCGCAGCTCAGGTAAATGTTAATTACGTCTAATTTGTAACCACAACCTGAAAAGTGTATACTGATTGGGTTTCAACAGTTTATTTTTATATTTAAACATTAACTTAACATCCATACATATAGTCACGCCTTTTCCACATATAAGATGTAGGCAGAGGCCACACACGTAGCCCACTTTTCGGCCACGTGGGAAACGAGACGTGACGGGTGGCGAAACACGTCTTCGCCATTTTGGTACGAGTCAAATAAAAATTTTTACTCCCCTTTGCGTTCCTTTTAGCAGTATAGGGACATTTCATGTTATGGTGTTATTCTGCTGTAGGAAACAGGTAGGTGCTATTCTACTCTGCCGGACACCTATCGGCGGAATTCATCATCATCATCATCATTTCAGCCTATCACTAGTCCACTGCTGAACATAGTCCTCCCCACAGATTACCACAAGTTTGTAGCTGGCTATGGCGGGTGGGTTGGCAACCGCAGTTTATTTATTCAGATGTTCCAGGGAGATGCTGCGCTCATCTTCTGGTTTCTTCTGTCGATTTTTACGACACCCACGGGATGAGATGGGGTGGTAGACTCTCTTAGGCCGCTACCACACGGACCTACATAGATATAATCCGTAGCATTTTAAGAAATATCGTCAAATAACTTATTTCAATAAGTAATAATAAATATTATTATAAAGTCAACTTTGACTTCAATAATTATAATCAAGCGAGGCTCTTACGAACGTCAAAATCTCGACCTGTTCGTAAAATAAATTTTTAAAGAAGAATAAGCACAACATTCCCGGTTTCTTTTTTAATGGCGTGTTATAATGTCTTTAGTTTAATTTTATCAATTATTTACACTTTAATGTTTTTAATTGATTATGAAGGATTTAAAAGGCTAAGAGATATTGCCAAAAGGGACATAATGCCGGCATTCTCTTCTAGTCAATGTAAAATTAAAGAATGTAATAATTTATATTTCATCATCATCATCACTCCAGCCTATCTATCACTAGTACATTTCTGAACTTAAACTTCCCCCACAAAACATAGTTCTGAGCTATCTTCATCCATCAACTTTCCGCAAAACCGTTCAGGTCGTCACTCTATCCGGTGAGGGATCGCCCTTCACTGCATTTGTCAGTACGAGGTTCCCATTCCTTTCTTTCCCAACTGTTATCGGTACAACGAGCTGTATGGCCGGGTTTCTGAACCTAAGAGCTACTGATAGTCTAGTTCTCCTGCGGACATCATCGTTACGGATTTTTTATTTGTGTTTTTGCACAAATGTTGTCTCCTGCTGAGAATCGAACCCAGGACCGGTGGCGCAGAAGTCAGGAACGCTAACCACTACGCCACGCGGTCGACTATCTCGCAGAAAAACACTGAAACGCCCAAAACACATTTAAATGATTAATGTTAATTATTACATCAAAATTAAAAGGATATCTTAGATTATTCTAGAATTAAGGAATACGCAAAAAAATATATATTTAAAATTTGCGACAACTATTAGTTGTAAATAAATAACAATTAAAAGTAATTGAACTACTCTACCATTCCAAATCATGCACCTGATGGTAAGTGGAGCGTCTGCCCATAAACAAATGCCGTGGTCACCCAGAACATCTCTGTTTTCAGTGTTTTTTTTTATTTGATACAGTGATGAAACGAGCAAAACGTTCACCTGATGGTACTCGTAAGTGCAATGGGCAGTGGGCAGGGCAATGGGCAGACCATAACAAATACTGTGTCACCGAGAAAATTTCTGTGTGACACCACACTGTGACCATCACTATGAGACACAAGTTCTTAAGTCTCATATGCCAGTGATTACACTAACTCACAGTGCCCTTCAAACCGAAACACCGTGAATTAGTAGTACTAATTCACGGCAGAATAACTGACTCTGGGGTGGTACCTACCTAGACGGATTCCTGCATAGGAATCCTACCACCAGTACCACCACACCGCGATCATCACCGTGAAACATTAGTAATTTAATCATATATGCCCAGTAGTTACACTAGCTATCAATTCCTCTCAAACCAAAAATTAAATTTACACTACTGCTTGACGGCAGTATAATTGGCACTACAGTGGTATGTAAAAAGCTATTTGAACTATTTTGTGGCGACGGCAACTGGTGACAGTTGTTGAAAATAGTTGATTTTATTATAGTAATTTAAAATACTATATATATATATATGGCCAGGGAGTACTTGGCCTATTTGCCTTTTCCGGCTGATACGATAAAGTACCGGGTAAGCTACCTCGGTCGCCCGAGCTCCTGCTACGTTATTCATCTCCTTCAGAGATAGTAGTATCCTATACTTTATAGTCCATTGCCCAAGATCCGCATTCCCTACCCCAAACTAGATTATAACCAAGTCAAGATTATAACCAATCCATTTACCTACCTCTCAAGCCAGTGCCAGACAAAAATCAGCATGGTAGCCATGCCGATTTTTGTCTTTATTTTTGTGGGCGACGCCCAAGCGTGCGCGATTCTGTTTTGGCGGATGACTTCTTCTGTAGGAGCTCGTGGGAACGTAATAGGAAGCAAGAATTTTTTGACTCGCACCAAAATGGCGGCAAAGTGGTACGCCACCCATCACGTCTCGTTTTCGAAAGTGGGCTCCGAATTCGGTATCTTCTTCTCTTTTTTTCAGACTATCACCTATCGACTGCTGAACATAGGTCTCCTCCATAGATTGCCACTAAAGTTTATAGCTCTTATTTTGGAGGGATTTTGCCTTAGTTGCCACGCTTGGCAGGCGAGTTGGCAACCGCAGTATATATATTTATTCAGATGTTCCAGGAAGATGCTGCTACCCATCTCCTAGTTGGTCTCTCTCTATCTCTATTGGAAAAGTATGTAGTGTGTAAGTATGTAGTATATGAATGTATGCTTCTTTTTCATGTTCAAGCATACATTTTCAGCATTATCATCAGCACGCACACAACACAATCACGATCATACGGCCCCCGCCGTCGGCGAGGGCGTATCAGACAAACTTATTTGCGATACCGCCGCATCTCAGGCCGGTTTTCCCCTGGTATGAGTGTCATTAACAGAAGCGTCGCTGGAGTTTTTTTGCGCCATTTCATATCCAGCGGAAGCTCATTCCGAATTGGTGTTAAATTTAGGTAATAATAATCCTGATAATATTAATAGCATAAGTTATATTGCCCTCCCGATTGAAGTAACTGACCGAGCCGAGACCGGCACCCTTGGGCACCCTCGAGTCAGTTACTCTCGCGCACAGGACGACGGTCCAAACCGAGGTCCCCTACCGGGGGCCCTTGCGCCGATCATCCATAAATAAAGGTTTCGGCTAAGCGCCCTCACGCTCTGCCACCTTTCAATCCTGCGAAGCTGTGAAAGCCTTCGGGCTAACCGTGACCATCAGTCATAAAAAAATCAACGGCCTGTCCACTACGGGACTACCACTTTTACTTCTTACTACTATAATAAAGCTGTAGGGTTTTCATGTTTGAAATGCGCTAATCTCGGGAAATATTTATCAGATTTAAAAAAAATGTTTGCAATAGATAGAGCTAAGAAGACGTTGAGAACGCATCAACCTAAACTTATTACTCAACTATGTACGCATTATAGTCATTATTATTTTAATTCATGGTATGTTTGAACGCGGTAATCTCCTGTATTGACGATTACGGTTTATTGAGGATAGCTTAAAGTTATAAAATGACATGTTATGTAGAACAAGGGCCAAACTGTAAATGCCCAGTACAGTGAGGGATCATGCCGTATAGCGCAATGCAAGTGACCTAGGTTTGAGCTCCGGTGCCGGCACCACTAAAATTGTTAATTGCAATTTTAAGTGCTGATTTACCACATGCTCGGCGGTGAAAGAAAACATCGTGAGCATGTCTGAGAAATTAAAAAATATTTCGAAGACATGTGCAGTCAGCCAACCCGCATTGGAGCAGAGTGGCGGATTCCTCCTAGCTCCAAAACCCTCTCAGAAATGTGAGGAGGCCTGTTCTCAGCATTGGGACATTGATAGGCTGAAACTTTACTTTTTACTTTTATGCATATTCAACGCTACTGCCTTATCACAGGTCTGAATATAATATAATATACTTTTTTTTAATAAATGTACATTGTAAGGATTAGCAAGCTGAAGTGGCAATGGGCCGGCCATATAGCTCGTAGAACCGATAAACGTTGGGGAAGAAAGGTTCTCGAGTGGCAACATGGAGCGACAACCTGCGGCGACGACGGTTTTGCGGGAAGGCGATGGATGCAGGTGGCTCAGGACCGTGTTTTGTGGCTATGCCAATCTATGGGGGAGGCCTATGTTCAACAGAGGACTATGATAGACTGAAATGGTGACGATGAATGTACATTATTTACGTAATACTCATTTAACGTTTTATTTTAACTATTTTGTCTTTAACCAAAATTGGAAATGTCCTGGAAAGGGCCAGCAAGAATCTCACCGGGCAGGTTTTTCGTAATTTTTTGTTAATAATTTTAAAAAGTAAAATAAACGAAATACAACATGATGTAGAAATAGCTTGACAGCGAATACCTTATTTCCAGGGGTTATTATCATGCATATATTATTTTATACCACCACCTAGCCTAGCCTAGTGGTTAGAGTCTGACCACTAGGCTAACTTCTACACCGTAAATCCTGGGTTCAAATCCGAGCCGGAGCCCTAGTTGAATTCCTGCATCCTATCATCATTCTGCATCTTACATGTCTATTCATCACTGAAACGCTGTGATATAAATATGGAGAAAGAATTAAAAGCAGTATTAGAAACATGGAGATAATCGCACTACAACCAGACTCGAAAACCAATATTTCTTTCACATCCAGGAGCCACAATACAGTCAAGTACGTTAACTACTGGGCGGCACGCTACCAACGTTACCACTAAAACTTACAGTACGAGAAATTCTTTTTCAAGCGTTTGTTCTGGAATCATTATTCGTCGCTGCATCAGTAGTTAATGGGTTTTTTTTTTCAACTTTATTCTAATCGGTGTTTTATATTATATATGATTTCTTACCTCATTTCATCTCGAATCTTTTATACACACAAAGTTATATGCTATTGTTATTGAGCAGGCGAATGTTTGCAAAGGAATAAATCGGCCGATAAGTCAGAAATGTTTTTTTCGGAAACACTCGAAATCCATCATCAGACTCTCATAGCGGACTGTCACAGGCTCCATTACCCTGTCAAGAATCAGAGAAGGCCGGTGGCGTACCGGGACGTAACTAAGCAGACAGATATCTAAGCGACACGGTCTAATAATATTTTTTAATTTTAATTTTTTATCGATACGATGTACAAAACTCTTTCTCAATTAGAAACGTTGAACAAAATCTTCCTCCAATAAGACGTTAAAGGAAAACACTAATTGCATATAATCAAGAAATTCGCCCACAAATCGTAAAGTTAGTGACGTACGTTCCTGTGGTATCTTCACAGACTGATAATTTAGGATCACGCTTTCTTACCGCGGACGTGAAGGTGAGAGTGTTCAGTTCTCTCGTCGTTTTAATGTTCATTGTTTGCGAGCCGCGGAGGTTCGAATTATTAAAGTAAAACATTTTTTCATCTTATGTAAGTGCAAAAGTAATGTGTTATTTGGGAACGAAATTTTACTACTGTGATTGTTAAGAATAAAAGTGAGAGCAAAATTATAATACGGAAAGAAAGTTAATTTCCTAAATTTTTTTTTTATGTAGAAGAGGGGGCTAACAAACTAGTAGCTCACCTGATGGGATGGGATGGGATGGGAAGGCCACTGAAAGAATAGTGATTTTCGGAAATTTTTTGACCGGGAAAATAATGGACTATCAGGATCGTTTTTTATTTATTTTATTAAGTGTACATCCAACAATATTTACAGAATTTTTTATAAAAAATATAGAATAATCATATAAAAAAAACCATGGAGGGCATGGTTTTTTTTTATTGTATAAAGTGACGAAACGAGCAAAACGTTCACCTGATGGTAAGTGCAACGTCCGCCCACAACAAATGCTGTGTCACCCAGAATATTTCTGTGTGACACCGCAGTTCGCCCGTCACCCTGAGACATCAGTTCTTAAGTCTCATATAACCAGTGATTACACTAGCTCACAGTACCCTTCAAACCGAAACACAGTAATGCTTGCACACTACTGATTCACGGCAGAATAACTGGCCCTGGGGTGGTACCTACCTAGACGGATTCCTGCATAGGATTCCTACCACCATCCTACTAATCGCATCGAAACGGGTATCGAAAAAATAAAAATCTAAGTTCTGATAATCTATATGAATGTTGTTATCATTGTACGTAGTCGATTTTTCTCATTTTAATTTTATACAAAATGGCGATCGATTGAATTTTTTTTTTAATTTTTTCGACCGTTTTTTTTCTTTTAAACAGTCTTAAAAAGAGTAAAAATTTATAAAAATTATATCGGCTACGCTTACCTTAGCCACTGCAAAGAAAGACAAAAAAAAGAATGGATTAATAATTGCCCGAGTTACCGATTCCACAGTTTGAAAAAAGTTGTTTCGAGAAAAACGTGTTTAAGGTTTTTAGTCCATTTTCCTCACGCAGTGAGGAGTAAGATTTTTTACTCCTACCAAAATGGCGTGGTGGCGCCTCTGCCTATATGGGATAAAGGCGTGATTGTATGTATATTTGATGGATTTCTGCAAAGTAACGCCTGAATCTGTTAACTAGACAAATTATTAATTAATCAAGTAGCAAGTAGTATATACGGCGACTGTAAGGAGATGAGTAAAACGCGCAAATTGTGTTAAAACTGACTTTATTTTTAAATGCCATTGGTTTATATATTTAACATGATTACATTAAATAGTATACCTACCATGTATATTTACCTACTATATAGACCTACTAGATAGGTGTCCGGCAAATTAGAATAGTACCTACCTCTTTCCTACCGAGGAGTAGTAAGAGGCGACTAAGGTATTGTACGGACAGCCTTCATTTGTGCAGTATAACATCATAATATGCTATGATGTCACCATACTGCTCGTGGGAACGCAATGGGGAGTAAGATTTTTTTTGATTCGTACTAAAATGGCGGCGACGTGGTTCGCCACCCGTCACGTCTCGTTTTCCACGAGGCCTGTGCCTACCCCTCATATGGGAAAAAGGCGTGACTGTATGTATGTATTTATATATGTATGTATGTATGTATTAATAAATGTATGTGTAGTAGTATAAGAAAATATATATATACTATATATATTTTCTTATACTACTACACCATCCACCGAAAAGAAAAAAAAATTAAAAAATGTACGAGATACTTTTTTTTAAATGTAAAAATAAAATTACATAAAAAAATTTGTTAAAGAACTATCAATGTCATATGAATATTAGAACAATATTTTTATTGAATATACAATTTCGTGCGTTTTTTGTGCACTTTTTTGCCTTTTAAATTATTTCTACATTTGATGGAATATCCTTAAATACTTCATATGGGCCTGAGTACAGAGAACTAAACTAATTACTTGATTTTTTTTTTATTTATTTAAACTAAATAACTATATCAATCATTTGACTACCGCTCGGCCTAATGGTTAGCGTACCTGGTTCGAATCCCAGCCAGAGACAACAATTGTGCATAAAAACACAAATTGTGGGTTTTTCGGGTCTAGTTGTTGTGCTTGTGAAATATGTCTGCTAACCGCACCCACGATACAGGAGAAATCCTACTGTGGGCATCGGTTTCTTTAAAATACGTAATACATTACAATCACGTTATATATTTATAGGGTTAGTATATTTGTCATAAATTGTTTTCCTATGCTCTTTTACATACATACATACATAAGATCACGACTGTATCACATAAGGGGTAGTCAGAGACTGGGCACTCACTGCAAAAACAGATGACTGCCACAATCCACGATTCACCAAAACAATATAATCCACTTGGTGTGATGGGTGGTGAGCCCATCGCCACCATGCGCTGATGGGTGCGCAGTGCAGTTTAATTCCTTACTCGCCTTTTACGAGATCCATTGGATGAGATGGAATGGTAGCATTCTTTTAACGAGCTTTTGATTAAATAAAATTGTCTTGTCTCTTTTTGTGTAATTTCTAAGCGATATTTAAGTTCACATAGATAGTGATCAGTGATCCTAGCTGTACAGTGGCTCTAGATCTCTAACCTTTTTTTATGGAAGAGGGGGCAAAAGAGCAGGTGGCACACGTGATGCTAAGTGATCACCGCCGCACATTAACATCTACAATAACAGAGGAATAGCAGATGCGTTGCCGGCCTTTGAGAAAGGAACAGGCTCTTTTTAGGTCCCTAAATCGTATCGGTCCGGAAAAACCGCTGGCGGCAGCACATTCCAGAAACCCGTGGCAGAAAATTCCTAAGAAGCGAAGATTGTTTTCCAAATACTCATTCATAAGGAGTAAAGTTTATTTCTGTGTGAACTAGTTATATTGAATGCCAATGACCAGAATGGAAGCCAACTGCTGAAAGTTTCGGCGTGATTATCCGTTTGTATACGAAGAAAAACTATCTGTCTGTAGTGATTTTTTTCAGTACTCCATATCTAAGAATAAAATTGTTGACGAAACTTTTTGGTACTTCCTCTGCCGTTTTGGAAATTAAGGGATATGCTTCAACACATGTAATGAGTTCAAATTGTTACGCTAAAACGTAAAAATAATTGTCATTTTCGACTTCAACAAACCTTCTAGACCTAAATACACCTGTTCAAGTGCTGTACTAGTTGTTGTAATATTCAATGGTTTCCTTTTCGGTAAAGAATATTTTTGACACTGGCATTTATCGCAATGTCTATCATTATCTCTAATCATTCATCATTCATTCATCATTATCTAGCCAAAGACAATAACAACACTTTTTTTTTATTGATCATTCTTCTCAGGCCTGCATGGCCACTGCTAGGCAGGAGATGGCAATCATTTAAAATCACTTTTCTATCATCTTTATCATAGATTAAAAGAATACTACCACTCCATCTCATACATACGAGTAAAAGGCGAGTAAGGAATAAAACTGCACTGTGCACCTAATAGCACATGGTGGCGATGGGCTCACCACCAAGTGCATTATATTGTTTTGGTGAAACGTGGATTGTGGCAGTCATCTGCTTTTGCAGTGAGTGCCCAATCTCTGACTACCCCTTATGGGATACAGTGGTGATCTTTTGTATGTATGTATGTATATCATAACATTGTTTTACATTTTTTTTATCATTCATTTCTTTAAATTCTTTAGACGTTAAACCGATTCTAGATAAAACATCTGCAGCTGCGTTATCCGAACCCTTAACATGTGTAATAAGTTTTGTGTTAATGAGAGAGGCGATGTTACTTGTTGGACGTCTTCAATTATATTATTTTAGAAATTTTTTCTATTCATGCAAATGATGGCGCCGGCTGGGATTCGAATTCACTACCCGCGGCGTACAATTCAGGTGCTCTGACCACTAGGCCACGCGGTCGTCGACTACTGCTAACCACTAATTTTAATTCATGTAATAGACAATTGATGTATCTAAATAAACCTTCGCCATCTGTTTTTGAGGTTGGCCATCAGCTACTTTTTTATTATATATTTAAATGTTATACTTTAAGACAACAATTCTTAAAAATAAATATATGTAAAGGGTTTCTCGGCTGCTTTTAATATTTGGATGAAATTTTGTATTTAGATAATATTTTACTTTCCAAGCCTTGATAGCTCAGGGGCCTGGTGCTCGCCTTTAATTTCACAGTACGCGTGAAACCTGGGTTCGATCCCCGGGGCCATCACCTCTAAATTTGTTCTACAATTTTAAGTGCTGATTTACCACGTGCTTAGCGGTGAAGGAAAACATCGTGAGGAAACCTGCGTCTCCGAGGAATAGAAATATTTTGAAGATATGTGAAGTCCGCCAACCCGCATTGGAGCAGCGTGGCGGACTATTCCCAGCTCCAAAACCCTCTCAGTAATGAGAGGAGGCCTGTGCTCAGCAGTCGGACATTTATAGGTTGTTACTTTACTTTACTTTACTTTCCAAATATCTCTAGATAGGTTTCTTTTTCACACGAGTAAGATAAATATTGTTACCTACATATTTAAATATAATATTTGCTATTCAGCAACAGATGGCACTGGGCTACATAGTCAGCGTGGACATTATATTATGCTAACACCAAATATTCATGTATTGATAAAACGAGCTACTCAACAACAGATGTCACTACATGACATTCTAAATATGATAACAGGTATCATCACTGAGCGGTATACACAACCATTATAATAGGCTAATACCAAATATTCATGTATTGATAAAACGAGCCACTCAACAACAGATGACTCTACATGACATTGTGTTTGTCATCACTTAACTATATAAACCACCAAAATGCTATTAATGCTGTAACGGTGTTGATGAAGTTGCATATTATGTAGCTATTACGTGTATCTAATTTTTTTGAATTGAAAATGAATATAACCAAACTCGAAAGATCTAAGTGAAGCTCTGTCGCCCAGGTAGTAATATTTATTATACATAACCTAGTACTTTAATCTAGCATACGGTTTATTTGCGATTGTGGTTCACCTAAATCGTCTATCTCTTAGGACTGGGATTGTTTCAAATTTATAGAAGCTTACTAATATGTTCAAACCTCCGTAACTTAGTATATAAGATCATGAAACCTATTTTGAGATATACGTATAAAAAATAATAACTTTCATTCTATAATACTTTCTTGTTTTCAACTTGTTGTAGCATTTAAGCGATAAAACCGGCAAAGAAAGATTTAGAGGCTGACTCAATTATTTACGAGTACACCCGAAAACTAATTGTTCGCTCGTGGCACAAATATAGGCTTAAATTGAGATTCGAATCGGAGTTCCATCCGTCCATCCCGTCCGGAGACATACGACTTAGCATGCGCTCACGGCTAAGCTACGCGATCCGCGTGTGTTAATTTATAATTCAAATATGCAGGTTCTGAGTCGAAACCTTACTACACATATTCTGGAGTGAGTCAGGGAAGCAACCTTGGCCTTTAGAATTCATGTTGATGATCATCGATCTACCTGCAGTCGTTACGGAAGCCCACTGTTTGCTATTTGCCGACGACCTTACAATTTTTCTAACAGTAGATAACAATTCCGACTGTCAGAGATTACAAAAAGACATTGACAGCGTAACACAGTGGAGTAAGGACAACAAGTTATACTTCAACATAAGTAAGTGATGTGTTATGGGTTACTGCCTGCGCACGCGTTCCCCTGCACTATCCATACGAAATCACCGCCGCCGTAGTCCCCCGCATCACACATATAAGTGACTTAGGCGTTATAATGGTTCCGGAACTAAACTTTCGCAAACACATTTTAAATATATGTAAAAAATCTTTTAGGAATCTTGGCTTTATCTTGAGACAGTGCAAAGATTTTCAAAATACTGTGACTATAAAGAAAAAAATTAATGCCATCGTAAGGAGCCGTCTCGAAGCGAATGCCATCATTTGGAATCCACATGAAAACCAATACAGTCTAATGCTGGAAAAATTCAAAATTAATTGGCAAGTTTTTTATATTTAAAACAGTATGGAGTCTATCCTTACTATCCGCTGATGTATCCTAGTTTATTCGTAATACTCGTAGGTATGGTCGGGTACAGTAGCTTGGGTGTGAGGAGGGATATCGCGCTTATTAAATATCTGTGAAAGGTGATTCGCTGGTGGTTACATCACCCGGATGTGCTCACAGCACTGAAGCTGCGCGCGCCTTATGGGTTCGTGTGCTTGCGTCGCCGTCTCCAATTACTTCTTGTGCCCACCGCCAGAACTAACTTGCTTCAAAACGCCCCCCTGTCTCGTGCGATACGTTACTTAAATGTTATCTCTCAGGACATTGACATTATTTCTTATAGTCAGTCGAAATTCACAATAGCAGCATACAAATACGTATGTGCCGCGGGTGCCAACCCGCCTGCCATCATCATCATATCAGGCTATCACTAGTCCACTGCTGAACCATCGATTACCACAAAAGTTTGTAGCTCTCATTTTGGGTAATTTTGCCATAGTCGACTCGTAATGATTTCTTATATTTACGCGAACACTACACATTTAAATGAAACTAATTTTACGGATTTTATCGCGTTTAATTTTGTTATTTTTTCGAGTTTCGAGTAAAACACTGTAAAGCACTCGAAACGTCGGGTTATAAATAACAAAATTAAACGCCATAAAATCCGTAAAATTAGTATCATTTAAATAGTCGACACGCTTAGCAGGCGTACCTGGTTCCTGGTTACTAGGTGCTAACTTAACGAGAGACAGAAAGTGTAACTGTGATATTGAGAGAAGAGTATTAGTAGGAAATCAAGTGGACTCATACCTCACCTCATACATAGGGGGGTCCTGGTCCCCACACTTATGTATGGTAGTAAATAGTGGGTCTGACAGAAGAAGCATGAAAGTAAGAAGCTACGGAAATTTGAAGTTCGAGAAGTGTAGCTGGAGTACCGTTGATCGACAAAGTGAGGAATAGCGTGAAAAGGGACGTTGCGATGTTATTGAAGATTTAGACAAAGATAGAGAAAGGGATGCTTAGATGGTTTGGACACATAGAGAGGATGAATTAAAGAAGATTGACGAAACAGATTTATGAAGTTAGTGTGAATGGGAAAGCCGGTAAGGGTCGACCTAGGCGTATGTATCATGATCAGATCCGAAACCTTTTGAGGAAATGTCACGTTAAAAGTACCCACGACTACGCACGAGCAACCGACGAGCGTGTATAAGGACGCTAATAAAAGTAGAAGAATCGAAGGATGTGTGTCAGGATCGTAGCAAGTGGAAAGATATGGCCTCTGTCAATGGGGAAAAGACGCAACTGTATATATGTATGTAAATTTCAAATGCACAACCCAACCAGAACCGAAAATTAACAATTTGTGACTTCGCACATCTGTGCGGATCCTGGGTCGCGACTCGCGATCGAGAAATCAGGTACTCTGATCAATAGGCCACGCGGTGATCAATAACAAAATAAAAAAAAATAATGTATATTATGATTAACAACCGCATAAATGATTCGAAGAAAGTTCTACAGAGGTAAACTTGTTTCAGAATCATTTTCAATTAGGAACAAAAGAAGTTCTCGTAAGTCTAACCATAAAGTTTAATGAATCTCGAGGCACATTAAAAGACGCTCGTACCGACTTGATTAAATAAAACAATATTTGAACTCAAACGAAATGTCTTTGTCTTAGCTCTGAGTATAGCATTCTCTTGAATTCGGGCTATGATTTTATGTACAGTAATAAACATACTAATTACCTTACCCGAGAAAAGTCACAAATGGTTTTCTTCGAACAGCATTAATTAACTTCAATGTTTTGTTTCCCGAGAACTTGATACCATCAAATCACTTTTTCCTTTTTTAATAAAAGCGCGATGCACACAAACTAGATAATTGGTAATATATTAAGATAAAGTACAATGTTGTAATCTAAAATCTTAAAGCAGAGAAACAATGAAAGTTCAAGTTTCGAATGGCTAATTGGCCGTGATTGCTTAGACACATTGATATTGTTCAACTGGATGTGTACGAGGGTGGCATTGCATCGAAAATGTTCCAAATTTCAAATGACCCAGGACGTCTTGCCGGTGATGACACGCGGAACCGAGACGTATGGACAACGTCTCGGTCCACTGGTGGCTGTAAAAGGAAGTTCAATGTTGCTCGGCAAACTTTGGAAAAAGCTATGCTCGAAGTTTCTCTGCAACGTAGAATCCGTGTCTATGATATCCGCAGCATAACTAGGATAACCTGACATAGTCATACACAGTATACCGACCGCGTGACGTAGTGGTTACAGTGACTGACTTCTGCGTTGCGGGTCCTGGGGTCAAGGCAGTTGAGTATCCGATGAAGCTAAGTATTCGATGAAGCTAGTATCCGATGAAGCAGTATCCGATGAAGCTGTAAAAGCCGAGAAAGCTAACAGCAATTACATCACCTGAAAATATATGGGGTCAAGTCACCGGAATCAACATTTGTGCAAACAGCAGCACAGATTGTTGGTTTTCGGGTCTGAATGTGTTGTGCCTAAACTTCACAGGATGTTTGTAAAATGTACCTACGATACAGGTGAAATCGTACTGTTGAGCATTGTTTACAAAAATTGTCGTAAGGAACAGCAAGGTGAAGTCGCCAGTCCATCATGAGGGACCGATGACCGAAGTTATTCGTGTGACAACGTCGTAGTGTAGAATGGTCGCCCATTAAATGAAGCCTGCACTATTTTTTCTGAGAAACCGACGGAAGCATGTGACCCTCTATAATCTGTCTAGTCCCTATATATAGGCGTAGGCTTCTCCCAAGCTTTATACTGCCGTAAAACAGTACTCTGCACACGTTACTATGCTTAGGTTTGAAGGGCACTGAGAGCTGGTGTAATTACCGGGAATATTTACTGGGAAATTATAGCTTAGTGTGATGTTACCATAAATGTTCTGGAAGACACGGCATTTTATATGGCAAACGTTGCACTTGCGGTAAACGATTTGTTCATTTCGTCATTTAAAAAAATATCCTTCTGGCTTCAAGTTGGCTTGGCAGGAAGGTTGGCGATTACAGCATTAGCAGCAGAGGTATCTAGACCTCGCACCTTATACGCTGTTAGCTGTCACATAATGTCTATATAATGTAAATTGTAGATCAAACGGGCCGGCGAGCGCCCTTAATGACTTTTCATATTAATATTGTTAAATGTTTTAAAATAATGATATCTAATCTAATCTTTGCCGATTCTTATGTCCGAGTGGCATATCTAGAATTCGTCTCGTTCTACGAACCAACATCCATGTAAGTTTGTAGAGCTAAACGGCGCGTGGTCGCTATCGGCTGCATCAGCCATGACTCCGCCGCGCCTGCGCAGCTGTGATACCGTCGCTATTCTCTAACATATCTCTACTTTATACTTTCCATTACCATTTCTGGATTTTGCTTACTTTACTGCTCTGCTTTTCACTAATTCTGAATAAGTTTGGCATCGTTTATAGATGTAATGTAGACGTATTTGCATTAAATACTGAAGCATGTGAATGTTATAAAACCAGCTTTTATCTTTTCATTAAAATATACTTAATAGGTCTCACATTATCTAGATAATGTCAATACTGTACAGTCTTTTCCCTATTGCTACTTTTCACTATTAAGTTAATAAATTAATATCAATAAAATAAAAATAAATACAAAATAATTTTTTTTATTAAATTAAAATCGAATTATTTCTAAATCTCTTTTATGCTAATTACTGGTTATCATAAATTTCATATTTCACCACCGTGAAAATAAAAAATGAATAACTAAATAACATTAGAATAAAGAGCAGATAGCAATAGCAGATGGATGCAGCTAGGTAGAATGCAAAGATCCTACGAGCAATGTGAAGCCACTTAGAATGGTTCTTGGCTGTGAAAAAAACTGTTGTGTGTGTTCTTAAAGAATACATTGTGTACCACCAACTTTCAATAGTGTCGCAGTAATTCCATCTTCAATATTCTACTTTAAATCACAACAAAGTCTCCTCCATTATTTTACGCCTGTCCTAGTAAAAGCGATTCAGAAAAACATCCCCTTGTGTCTCATTTGTCTTGTCAAGTACGACCTAATAGAGTGTTAGATTGATGTTAATGTAGTTGATGTTAGTTTTTTCTGTTTTTTTTGTAACGTAAGTATACTTACATAGCAGCTCATGTTTTGGTCGCTTATTGTGGTGGCGGCTCGTTAAAAGAATACTAATGGAGTGGTCCATCTCATCAATTGGATCTCGTAAATGGCGGAATTAAACTGCACTATGCACCCGACAGCGCACGGTGGCGATGGACTCACCACCTATCACACCAAGTGCATTATATTGTTTTTGTGAAACGTGGATTGTTGCAGTCACCTGTTTTTGCAGTGAGTGCCCAGTCTCTGACTACCCATTATGGGATACAGTCGTGATCTTATGTATGTATGTATGTATAATCATAATGCACCTATGTAAAACATCCATGTTTTCTCGTTAAATCATCACCATCATCATATCAGCCTTTCACTAGTCCACTGTTGAACACAGGCCGACCCCATAGATTGCCACGAAAGTCAGAATCTCTCATTTTGGCGGGATTTTGCAATAGTCGCCACACTTGGCGGGCGGATTGGAAACCGCAGTTTATTTATTCAGATGTTCCGGTAGGATGCAGCTGCCCATCTCCTGGTATTTATTTTCCCCTTTGTCAACTTTTACGACACCACCGGGATGAGATGGGATAGTAGATTCTCTTAAGCGCTAAATGGGTAACATATATTAATTAACTAGCTGACCATGGTCTCAACCGCATTATACATATAAGCCATGAAGTGAACATGATAGTGATATGAACTAAAATAACAAAGCTTTCTATGCAGAAATCCGTCTAGGTAGGTACCGCCCCGGGACCAGTTATTCTGCCGTGAAGCAGGTAGTGTGCAAACATTACTGGGTTTCGTTTTGAAGGGCACTGAGAGCTAGCGTAATCACTTGGCATATGAGACTTAAGAACTGATGTCCTAGGGTGACGGGCGCAGTGTGTTGGATGTTGCACTTACCATCAGGTAGAACGTTTTGCTCGTTTCGTCACTAAAAACAACAAAAAAAAAGTTTTTCTGTTTTTTTTTTCTTTTGCTGCATCAGTTCTCTGCGCTAACGTTGTCTGAAAGAAATCGCTTTCAATGATAAGGCCGCCTTTTGTACCTTAACTTAAATATAGTACTTAGTCTTTATTTTTGTATTGGTGTACAATAAAGAGTATATTGATTGATTGATCGAATAAAGACTAAAATGTAAATTAAAGTCGCACGTAACAAGTCCAGCTGCTTAGCCCCTAATATCTTCAGCTTTAGCTCTAGCTTCAAAGATTAGCCCGGACAAAGAAATCAGACAGATAGAGATCAAGACAGATAGGCAAACATTTTAAAAACACGTGTTTGAGTTTTGGCATTCTGCAAATTAGCATGTGCAATGATTACGAAACAATGTTTCTAGCGAACTTACAGACAGTGCTACAAGCTTTTGTGGCAATCTATGGCGGAGGTCTATGTTCAGCAGTGGACTAGAGATAGGCTCAAATAATTATGAAATCACAGACAGACACTCAAATTTTATTAATTTGTATAGACTATACAGTGGATTCTGCGTTTTGTTAGATAAGTCACAAAAACATAGGTGAAAAACATCACGGCTCGTTTCCCGCGAGGGCGAAAAGTGGGCTACGTGAGTTGTCTCTGCCTTCGCCTTATATGGGAAAAAGGCGCGACTTTACATATGTATAAAAGTTGTTCGTACAATACTTTAGTCGCTTCATGCGACACCTCGGTGGGAAAAAAGTAGGTGCTATTCTACTCTGCCGGACACGTATCGGCTAGTACGGCTTGGTATTTTTTATTGAACTGTTAAATCTTAGAAATGTTGCGCAAAGGTTATTTTTTTTTTAATTGTATAAAGTGACGAAACGAGCAAAACGTCCACCTGATGGTAAGTGTCCTTATGGCAACGTCCGCCCACAACAAATGCAAATCTAGAATATTTCCGTGTGATACCACACTGCGCCCGTCACCCTGAGACTTCAGTTCTTAAGTCTCAAATGCCCAGTGATTACGCTAGCTGACAGTGCCCTTCAAACCGAAACACAGTAATGTTTGCACACTACTGCTTCACGGCAGAATTTGTCTACTTAGAGATTGTATTTGCTAGTAAACCTAAATAACTGAGAAAAAGTAATAAAGCGATAGTACAGATTCGACAATTGTCGTCAATTCGCCGCGGTTCCTGTGGCGCGCGGGCTATGGTTGCGTTCCCAACGGTGATTCCGTGACCCCTCTTCAGCGATGATGGATACCACCGTTAGCATTAAGTTGGTAAGATTCCGACATAACCCGGCTGCTCGCTTGCAGTCACCATACCTAATCACGCCTCTTAGTAATTACTGCTGATCAATGGCTAAATATTTTACGACTGACATACATATTTATTGATACCAACGACTGGGCTGGGTTTTAATATTATTTTTTAAAAATAACAATAAACCGCCGAGCACGTGGTAAATCAGCACTTAAAATTGCAATTAACAATTTTAATGGTGCCAGCACCGGGAATCGAATCCAGGTCACTTGCGTACTATGAAATTTAAAGCGAGCGCATAGCCCCTGATTCACTCATTCCATTTACTCATGGTCAGTCAGATTATTAAAATTATTCCATCATATGTCACACGGAATGAGATTTTCCAGGTTCTTTTTTTTTGGTAACCATGTGATGTTTTATTAGAATAAACCCACATTAATAGTAAACAGGGCGGGTACGCGACTATGCGGCATGTAAAGAACACAAGTTCACTATTTTTTCATAGCAATGCTTTATATTAGAATCTAATTACCAAAAAGTAAATCTGTACTTGCTTGTTTATAAATCAGCGACTAAATAATTATATCAGCGTATACTTTTTAAAGATATAATGAGCATAAAATATTACACAATATCGTTTCTCAAGTAAGATGTTTAACTTTAGTAGCTTGTGTATTTAGTAGATTGTTCATGAAATGTTAGGTAGGTTGAGGAATGTGCCGCTTGCATGTATACCGTCACTTTTCTCCCTCCGCGGCGGACAAAGTTGCGGAGGTCGATAGGGAGAAAGGCAAACCTAAAAATACCAAAACTTCTCTTTCGGGGCGAGAAGCACTCACTTGTCATAACCTACCCGTACCCGATTTAACGGCTAATGCGATAAAATCGGAAGTGGGCTAGGATGCAGCCTCAGAGACACAGAAAAAACTAATAATTTTCGTTTTTGCACATACTTTGGCTCCGGCTAATTCGAACCCAGGATTCAAGGCGCTGTAGTCATTTAATTAGACTACTATAATTAGACAAACCTCATTAAGAAAACCGTCACTGGTTCGTTCAGAATAAGCAAAGGCAACAACTGTATGCGTAAACATTACTTATAGAACATAATGACGAAACGAGGTAGTCGTTCATCTGATGGTAAGAGAAACGACGGCCCATAACAAATGCAATGTCACCCTAAACATTTCTGTGTAGCACCATACTACGCTAGTCATAGACCACTGCTGGTAGGATTCCTATGCAGAAACTGCATGGTGTTTCGCCTTCGCCGCATGTTGGCAGGGCCACGGAAACGCTCGTGCACACACACGCGACCTCACCGGCGCTGGCCGCCTACCATCGGCATCCCTCTCCTCTTTTCTTCCAAGCAACGCCGGAACACACGACGCACGGAGGTCACGGGGGCAGTAAACTTGTACTCGAAAGCACCAGTCTTCCCGGCCCCGGCAGCGGATCTGATCTGTCCGTCCTCGACAATATTTAGACCACGGAGGATAGGGAGAGAGGCAACGCTACACCTACACTCCTGTCCCACTCCTTACTCCGGGAGAGGGGAAGGCACTCACTCGTTTACAACATACACAACCTACCCGCGCCCGAAGACAAGATCGGCTCTTGCTGACTCAGATGCCTGTTCGATATTTATTGTCTACTAGCTGATACCCACAACTTCATCTGCGTGAATATATGTTTTTAAATGGTTTTTTTAATATCCCGTGGGAACTATTTGATTTTCCGGAATAAAAATCCTATGTCCGTGTCTAGAACACAAACTATCTTTGTGCCAAATACCGTCAAGGTCGGTTCAATGGTTGAACCGTGAAAAGGTAACAAACAGTCAGTATGGATTTGGAGCTACTTAACCAAGTCGATACTGTCTTCCAACCATAACAATTGCATGGGAAATGTCGCAGCGCCTGTTAAAATATATTAGCATGTCGTATGTAATTATTACTTTGTAAGTTATGTGTCGGTAAGTTTAACAAATGTTATATACTTTTGTCTTTGAGATCAAGTAAAGGTCGATTGTAAAGATTACTGCGTTTTTATTAAGAAAAAGAGTTGTATTCCCCTACAGGAACCGATGTATCGACATGGATGGCACAACGAGCGGAGCATATTTTAGAAATCAGTATAGTCACAGGCTCGAATTGCCTTCGGGGCGAGTTTACTAGCTAATGCACATATAACCGAGCCCCTCCTGTATATTGCTTTCTTTAGCATCAAGTATAAAATTAGTTATTATTAAGAAAAATACTAACTAGAAACCGGGAAGGTTTATCAAATTATGACGACCGCGTGGACTAGCGGTACCTGACCTTGTTGGTTTACGGAATCTGGTTGTGTGTGTGCGTACGTGCGTGCGTGTGTGCGTGCGTGTGTGTGTGTGTGTTTGAAAATCCGATTTTCGTAACGTCTGCCCATAATAAATGCTGTGTCACTCAGAACATTTCTGTGCTTGTCGCCCTGAGACATCACTTCTTAAGTCTTGTATGTCCAGTTATTACACTAGCTCAAAGTGCCCTTCAAACCAAAACACAGTAATGTTTGCACACCACTGCTTGATGGCAGCTAAACTTACACTGATCTTATGGCTGCCGGTAATTGCATGCATGTAACGGAATAATAACTTCAAAAAATAAGTATATTAATTAGTCAAGTGTGATGATTATGGCAAATCATCTATCCTCGAAAGAGGTCGATGTCCAGCAGTAGGCTATTAACAGGTTAAAAACTTTTCTCTGTCGGTACGAGTATATGAACATTAAAAGTTAATACAACACTTTGTACCAGATAGCGTTTAACTGTAATTTTATTTTTCTATTCTGTACAGACGTATTATTTTATTGAAAGTCTAAGAGATCCACGTTTCTGTTCATAAATGACTGAGCTAAAGTATGTAAATGTTTATCCGCCGCGCGCAGTGCAGCGAGCTGAATATTGATCTGCAGCAGCTACCAACGGAACGGAGTACATTGTTATTGCTTAAATTTAAAAATACGTATTGCAACTGTGCACGAACTGTAGGTTATGACCCTAACGATTTATGCATCGATATAGACTACACTCAGACGTTGAAGAATAATTTACAATGTACTGTAGAGCTGTTAGCTTTTTTACTTGAAATAATACCAGAAGCAAAAAAAAACGATTTTACTAGTGGTATCATTTCCGTTCTTCGATTTGAAGTGTGTAATAATAGGGTATATGTCACTAAAGAACCGATATATTATGGTGCTAGGTGAAACCGCAACTGTTCTTTCTGACTTTCTGGTCTCGTCACCTAAAAAAAGAAAGTAGCAGCCTATAAATGTCTGCCTGCTAACTACGGAACTCCTCTCCTTTCTGATAGGGTTTTGGAGCCGAAAAGTCCGCCACGCAGCCTCAGTGCACGTTGGCGGAGTTGACATGTCTTCAAGTTAAAATATGTTTATTAAGTTAAGAACCCATTGCAGTGATCCTCGAGAGACCTTTTTTTTATATTTTACAGGGGGAAATGTCTGACGCATACCCGCCTCCACGGGGACAAGTTATGTTAGACTTTGCACCAACAAAAACCCCACGGTGTTCCGCCTTTGTTGCAGGTTGGCAGGACCACGAGAACGCTCGTGCACACTTCCACGACCCCAACGCCGGCCTCGGGAGAGGACAGCTCCTCTCCTCTCTCCTTCCGTAAGGCGCGCCAGAACACATGACGCGTCTTCCAACACGGCATCACGTTTGTGTATGTTACGGATACCCCCCACCCCCCGGAAACTTCCCAACAGTCCCCCTATTCGAATCCAGAGTGGACTTGCGCAGCCCACTAGAAGCGACCGCCACCAGCAAACTTCAAGCCGAAAGGCTATCCTAGCTTCACCAAGGGTGACCAAGCGTCAGTTACTAAGCCCACCACCACGACAAGGCGAGAACTCATTCGGGAGGATCCTCGGGTCTGTATAATATACGTTATATTATCCAGACCGGTCGTAGGCAGCTGTGACCGTCCAATGTGCGAATGTTTTTTTTTTATTGTATAAAGTGACGAAACGAGCAAAACGTTCACCTGATGGCAAGTGCAACGTCCGCCCACAACAAATGCTGTGTCACCCACAATATTTCTGTGTGACACCACACAGCGCCCGTCGCCCTGAGACATCAGTTCTTAAGTCTCAAATGCCCAGTGATTACGCTACATCACAGTGCCCTTCAAACCGAAACACAGTAATGCTTGCACACTACTGCTTCACGGCAGAATAACTGGCCCTGGGGTGGTACCTACCTAGACGGATTCCTGCATAGGAATCCTACCACCAGCCACTGTAATCGCCAATCTGCCTGCAAAGCGGGGTGACTGCGACAAATCATTGAAGGTTTGTCAAGCTGTGGACTTTTGCCAAGCTAATGGAGACGATCGAAAGGTTTATACGGTATGAAACAAAACGAATGGTGAATGAAACAAAAACGTTCATTAGTGCACGTGCGATTTAACGATTTATTTCGATTGACCTCAGATTGTACTGGAAAAGTGAGCGTATTCGTATTCCTTAGATCTGTGCCGCCAGTTCCGGATTGAAACCCCAGCAGGAACCAATATTTGTGCAAAACAATACATTTTTGGTTTTCGTCTTTGGTTGTGTTGAGATAGACCTCGTATCTCCGGAATTGTATTCTCGCCCACTGATGTTATCGCATGGCCATTTCATCGTTACATTATTATTATTTTTTTTATTGCATAAAGTGATGAAACGAGCATAACTTTCACCTGATGGTAAGTGCAACGTCTGCCCATAACAAATGCTGTGCCTACCCAGAAAATTTCTGTGTGACACTACACTGTGCCCATCGCCCTGAGACATAGGTTCTTAAGTCTCATATGCCCAGTGATTACGCTGGCTCACAGTGCCCTTCAAACCGAAACACAGTAATGTTTGCATACTACTGTTTCACGGCATAATAGACCAGACTGCACTGAAGCAGCGTGGCTGTATCTTCCCAGCTCCAAAGCCCTCTCAATAATGAGAAGGGGCCTGCGCTGAGCAGTGGACATTTATAGGACATCTTTGTCATGTATGATATACACGGAGTAATGAAAATAAATTAATTTTCGTTTCAATATTGATTTATCTGGAACCACTGAAGCCAATTACTTAAAATTTAAACCAAAATTTACTAAAAGGACGATTCAACAAGATCGATTCCTGTGGATAGAAAGTTCGGTAATTTTCCCTTCGTCACGATTTCCCTGAAACCACTCAAGTTACGTTACGTTAAGACATCGATATCCAACCAGAATGCTTTCAAAAAAGCAATGTTAACGTGATTACACAAGAAAATTAATGGTTCTGCTAAAATTAAAAGTTTCAAATTTGGACAGTCCGTCACTGTATCTACTGGAGTGACGTCTGTCGTACATTTAGAAGTGTTTCCAGATGCCAACAACCTTAGAATAATAATAATAACAACTGGTGGCAGGATACCTATGCAGGAATCCGTCTAGGTAGGTACCACCCTAGGGTTACTTATTCTGCCGAGAAGCAGCAGTGTGCAAACATTACTGTGTTCCGGTTTGAAGGGCACTTGAGCTAGCGTAATCACTGGGCATACGAGACTTAAGAACTTATGTCTCAGGGTGATAGACACAGTGTGGTGTCACACAGAAATTTTCTGGGCGACACAGCATTTGTTATGGGCAGACGTTGCACTTACCATCAGGTGAACGTTTTGCTCGTTTCATCATTTTATCCAATAAAAAAAAATAACAACCCAACACATAGAATTGATCCTACTACACACATATTTTCCAAACCAGCTAACATTACAATTAACTATACAACCATCCTAAATTACTCTCCCCATTTAAATTTTAAAATATTCAATCTAGTAAGCACAGACGTTATCATGAAAACAGTGATTTAAAATTCCAAATCTGTATGTATTAATAAGTAAAGTCGAGTTTTAATTTTGAGACTCTAAAATTCATTAACCATTTTCATTTCTAAAAAGCCCAATCAACTCTTAGGAATGTACTCAGCATTTACGGTTAAACTTTATTATTTATAATCTAAAAGTTCTTTTTATGGGAGAAACGAGACGAACAAAACGTTTACCTAATGGCAAGTGCAATGTCTGCCCATAACAAATGATGTGTCAGAATAACTGACCTATCAAGACGGATTCCTAAAAAAGAAGCTAGTGTATTACAGGGCATATGGGTCTTAAAAACTGATGTGTCAAGGTGAGCGCAGTGCGATATTTAACTGAACTTTGGAATTAAATTACAATTTTGCTATGAGCTCAGGACAGCGAGGTATCATGCCGTACGGCAAAATCATGCGACCAGCTTTTTTATGCGGGGGAAACCGTGAGGCACAGCTTGTATTTTATCCGTCTTAACACACAGCACTACCACATCGTCAGATTGCTCATCATTGTCTAACGATTACATTAACTGGAAGTCTATGGTCACCACATGAAAAGCTTAAGATGGATAGCTCATACAGTCCGCATCGCAATAGTAGTTTGGTCAATGCAGTAATACAAATACTAAAGATTCCTAGAAGTAAAGGACGACATCTCAACGACTTCTCCAGATCAGACTACCCGATCTAGCAAATGTGTTTTTCTACGACACTTCATCTGCCAAAGTTATAATATTTATAATAACGAGTGATTTCGAATAGGGAGTGATTTATCTAAAAGCTTCAACATTTATTATAATAAATGTGTCTTAAATTGTAATTTAAAATGTAATAAAAAGTTACTGCAGACTGTGTCCACTCATTTCAAATTCATAAAATATCGTCTACAACTTTGATACCTAAATGGTTCTCGTATTTTACTTCTATGTAGTAAGAGGACTATTATTGGATAAATGGTGGATAAACTCTTTATTCGCATCCCACACAGACCCTTTTAATTGTAGCAACATTTTATGTTACTTTATAACTTAATAGCCTTATAAACGCAATGTATCGTTATATGTAAAACATTAAAAGTGTAGGAGCGTTATCTTTTAACATAAAGAAAAGAAATTTAATTGGTTTAGATCCGAATGCTAAATATAAAATAATGTATCCTTTCCGCGTGGTGGTGTCGATGGAATTTCAAATCCGCAATGTGCGATGGTTAAAATCAGCGGCTCTATAATAGTTAGTTTAGTAGTTTAAGCCTATAAATGTCCCACTACTGAGCACAGGCTTCCTCTCATTTCAGAGAGGGTTTTGGAGCTAGGAAGAATCCGCCACGCTGCTCCAATGCAGGTTGGCGGACTACACATGTCTTCGAGTCTTTAAAATATTTTTTATTTCTCAGACATGCAGGTCTCCTCAAGATGTTTTCCTTCACCGCCGAGCACGTGGTAAATCAGCATTTAAAATTGCAATTAATAATTTTAGTGGTGCCGGCACCGGGAATCGAATCCAGGTCACTCGCCTACTATGAAATTTAAAGCGAGCGCCTAGCCCCTGAGCTACCACGGAATAGTCCTAATGATCCTCCGAATACTCCTAGTGATAGATTCTGTAAAAAATGCAAAAAGATGCAACATCTCTTCGCAAGACCAGTAGATCAAAAATTGAAAAGAACCCGGTCGTCAACGATTCGTGTCGCTCTAGGAAGGAACTAGCACAGATGTCGGGGGCATCCCAGAGATGAAAACAATATGTACGGTAAGCATTATGCACACTACTGTGAAAGGGCGGGAAGTGCTTTTCAAAAAGTAGGTAATATAATACCTACACCATTTTATATTTTGCTTGCGAATCTTAGCAAATTACTTTATTTTCTTTATTATATCATCAATCAAAACATTCTAAGGCTTGAGTTTCACAGAACATGACCAACTTGAATTCAAATACCGGTGCCGTAACCTCCAAAATTAGTAATTGCATTTCTAATTGCTCATTACGCCTCATAACGCGAAAGCGTGTGAGGTAGTGTTTTATTCTCTACTCGACTCGACTCGTCTAAACCAAGCGATTTTCTCAATTTAAATCACTTTGTTACTGAACTTATAGGATTTTTAAAGGATGAAGACATTAAGAGCAAACTTTAATAAACAAATCTGATGCTAGAAACATATTTTATATTTTCGTTTATGCAACATTATTCGTAATATGTGTAACATCCCGGCACCTACCCATGCTACGAGTACTTTGATCTGATAAACACAACAGTGAAGACAAAAGTGAATACTAAAAATGTCCATACAAAACTTTAAATATATTTTGTTTCGTAAAACTTTACGTGACCCTAACTTTCTGAGTTACCCCGTCGTTGCCCCGAACCAGACAAATTCAAAATACGTTTTCTTCTCCATTTAATTTATGTTACCCTACTACGGCGTCATACTAACAGATTTCCTTCGCAACAGATTTCCTTAAGCTTCATGTTATCCTAGTACTTGCGAGTTCTTTCGATGGCAGCTCAATGGAAAGGGCCTAATTAAATTTATGAGATCATTGCCTCGATCAGCTGTATAACAGCGTAGTCACCTATGAGTTTCAAGCAAATTCTTAAAATTCTTTAAGTCAACATATCTCCTACAGGTATCACGCTACGAGGTTCATAATATTTTTGGGGCATACATACATTGTCCCTAAGCCTAGCCTGCCGGGATGAATAAGACATTATCAATGACCCTGTATATATAACTGATAGAAAAAAATCTTAGACGTTAATATTAATCTGTATGTCGGGCTGTATCTTGACCACATTCGAGACACGGCTCGAAAACTTCTTTGCTTCATAATCACACTGAATCGAGCCTTTTGAATATTTTTGCTGAGGCCTTGATTGCGTTTTGATAATTTATATTTTTTACTAAAAACATGTGCGTTATGTGACATCCACTTTTGGAACTTTCATATTTTTGCAGAATATTCGATAGTTAATAGTAAAAAGCATCATAGAGATGCAAATACTAAAAAAATGATGACTTGTGACAACCCACATTAGAGCAAGGTAATGGACAGTTCGTGTGACGGTCAATTCCCACTTAAAAAAATTAAAGGTTACCTGTACCTGACCTACACATGGGCCATGTTTGAAGGCAGTGGAGGACGGAGATGTGGAAGCCCCGAAAATGTTTCAATACCTCGCGAAAAAATTTCTTTTACAAAGTTTTATGTGTTTGGCTGGTGATATTGCTAAATAGTAGCTAAACGCCAGATGGTGATCTAAAAAAGATGTCTTGTTCTACCCGTAGTGTTTCATCGTCATCATTATCATCATTTCAGCCCAGTAGTCTACAGAACTAATACATATAGTATACTCTAAGAAATTTCAGTGGTGCAAATCAGTGGTGCTTGTCAGAACGGGTAAAGTATATTAAAATAAAACAAAAACTCGTAACGGGCAGGCCTTTTTCTTGTAGAAGCCAGAGTCGGATTTAAGCAGCTCCTTTAAATCCTGTACGGTATAAATAGGTTGTTACAAGTACACGAAGTAAATATACCAAATTTAGATGTTTGTCTCTAACACTACGCTGTTATCGACAAAAATGCACATAGTTACGACTATTGTTCTACTAACAACATTGCGGCACTATTTTACAAATCTGAGAGCTTTTAATATTAGTAATATCGAAATGTGTTTCTTGCAGGGTGGCGGATCGGTGGTCATAATTTAATTACAATTTTTCTTTATACTTTCTCCATGTGCAATTTACGTTTTAATATATTTGTACCATATTATTCCCTTTTATATTTTTGTGTTATTGTCGACCGCCTGGCCTATCCAGAGTACTTGATACCTTATGCAGTGTTTTCTTGCCCCTACTCTTGCACTTCGCTCTGTCCTGGACATTTTTCTTAGTCAGATCGCATCTACAGTAAATAATTAACAATTACAGTAAATAATAAGTTACAGTAAATAATTTTTATCGGCAACGAATTCCTGAAAATTTTTTTATAAAAAAAGCGACCGGACCGGAAATGATGCCGGACCATTTCTGTGTGGCAGCCCACTACTTTAGCCACCCTAATACGTCAGTTCTTAAATCTCATATGCTCAGTAATTACACTAGCTAACAATACCCTTCATATCGAAACACATGTTATGTTTGCACGCTACTACTTCACGGCAGAATAACTGGCCCTGGGGTGGTACCTACCTAGACAGATTCCTGCATAGGAATCTTACCACCATGTGATTCCTATGCACGAGTCTCTCTAGGTGAGTGTCATCGCAGTGTTAGTTACTGCCGTGGAGCAGTTGCGCGCAAACATTACTGTGTTTCAAGAGCACTGAGTGCTAGCGTAATCACTGGGCATAAGAGACTTAAGAACTCATGTTTCAGGGTGACGGGCGCAGTGTGGTGTCACACAGAAATGTTCTGGGTAATACAGCATATGTTATGGGCAGACGTTGCATTTACCATCAGGTGAATGATTTGCTCGTTTCGTCACTTAATGAAATTAACTTTCCTGACATATTTTTTTTTTTTGCTTTAAAAAAACGAAGCCCCACAGTAGGATTTTCTCCTGTATCGTGGGTGCGTTTTACAAACATACATTTCACATGCACAACACAACCAGACCCGAAAAGCAACAATTGTGTTTTTGCACAAATGTTACCTCCAGCTGGGAATCGAACCCAAGACCGGTGGCGCAGAAGTCAGGTACGCTAACCACTACGCCACGCGGTCGATTCGGATATCGTTTCGGATTTCATTTAAGTCCAAATTAGTGTACTAAAAACTTGAATCCCTCCATGTTTCATAATGATGAGCACTTACTTCCTCTTTCTAACTAAACTACTGTTCCCCGTATTTCCCCTTTCATATGTCTGACCTAGCGGCCGGAATGAATATGAACATTTACCTTCGCAATTTGTGTCCGTAGCATGTCTCGCTAGCGGTACCAATGCAATAACAATAAAAAAACATCTCAAATTATGAGTGATTATGATTATGAGTTATTATTATGAGCTTATAAAACTTGTTTCTTATGGACGAAAGTGACGAGACGACCAAATCGTTCACCTGATGGTAAATGCAACGTCTGTCCATAAAAATTTATGTATCACCCAGAACATTTCTGTGTGGTCACACAGCGCTCGATCCCCGTGAGACATCAGATCTTAAGTCATATGCCCAGTAATTAAACTAACTATCAGTTCTCTTCAAACCGAAATACAGCGTTTGCACAATACTGTTTGTAAGCAGAATTACTGGCACTGCGGTAACTGACGACTGCGTGAGCTAGTGGTTAAAGAACCTGACTTCAACGCCGCGAGTCTTGGGTTCGTCCCAGCCGGAGCAACGTTCCCAGTTTAGTTCCGGCCTTGACGTATCAGCGTATAAGATTTTCGGCGCAAATGAGAGCTTCCAACACTATTCAGAAGTAGTCGCCGTGATTTAAAATCAGTCAAGAGAACCTCATCATTATTATACTATGCTTAAAAGAAAATAGCCTAGTCCTTTCTCTACGGCCTGTAACGCACCCGCGACTCCTCTGGTATTGCGGGTGTTCATGGGCGGCGGTGATCACTAAAGATCAGGTGAGCCGTTTATTCGTTTGCCCCCTGTTATAAAAAAAATATAGGACAAAGCACCCGCAATTCCTCCAATCTTGCAGGATGGTAGTCACCTACCATCACTTTTAAAAAGCAAGCCATGTGTTAAATTTTCAGTACTTGTTTCATCATTTCATTCTAGATTTAGTAGATTTTTTAAGCCGCCACCGCTCGGCACTTTTTTTTTATTGGAAAATAGACGAGACGTGCAAAACGTTCACCTGATGGTAAGTGCAACGTTTGCCCATAACAAATGCTGCGTCACCCAGAACATTTCTGTTTGACACCACACTGCGCTCGACACCCTGAGACAACAGTTCTTAAGTCTCATATGCCCAGTGATTACACTAGCTCTCAGTGCCCTTCAGACCGAAACACAGGAATGTTTGCACACTTCTGCTTCCCGGCAGAACAACTGGCCTCGGGGTGGTACCCACCTAGACGGATTCCTGCATAGGAATCCTACCACCAGTTTGTTGTTCTACTTACCTTGGTGGTACTTGCTTGGCAGAATTATTTTTGTTATAGTTTCCTCAATGCCTACTTATAATTGCAATTAACAAGTTTATGTCGGCAAAGTTGAATGCCGGCACAAGGGTTAGTAGTCGGATTACTGCGGAAAGTAGGGGACTTTGAACCCAGTCTCTAAACTACTAAGGCCCAGCACTGTCACGACTAAACATGGCATTCATCACTGTCGGCCTGTTAAAGGTCCATTACTGAACATATACCACGTTAGGACCTCTCCTCTTGTCCTCATCTTCCTTGGATGCTGTAGCTGCTATTTTTCAATTAAGATTTTCCGTCATGTGTACTACAAGACACAAGCTACAAGATTTTCTAGGAATATTAATTAGTTGTCTCGTACGGATCACTAGAAATGGAAAGGAATGGTCGACGTTCTTTTGTCACTATCGCAGGTAAAACACATCATTATATAATTAATTATTTATTTATTTAAGGTCTACCAACAGTTGTTACACTGATACAATTTACATAAACATTGTTGTAAACAAATCTAAGTAAGAGCACAACCAATTGTAGGTAAACACCATATGCACATTAAAACCAGAAACAAAATTCTATTACAACTAAAAGAAGTAATCATAAATTAATATTTAGTAGTTACTTAATATAAAATTTACAATTTGTTTTTTAAACTTAGCCAGTGAGTCAAAATATATGTCTATGCCAGCGGAAGCACTGCAGCTATTTTAAAGCCGGCTCAAACGCGTTACAGGAGACATTGAGCCGAGAACAGTTCTGCGAAGGGGAGGGGAAAAAGTTGCTAATCTATTTCGAGAGTATCTAGCTGGAGCTCTAATGCGAAACCTGCCAAGTAATTGCGGGCAATCAATTTGGTTTCTGAGTAATTTAAACAAAAAAGTCAGATCTAAAAGGTCCCTACGCTTATTAAAGTGAGCATGTTAAAATAGACTAGCCTTGCAGGATATGAAGGAATCTTGTTTGCTATACCAACAGAGTAGGCCAAGTGCCAGAGGAACCTTTTTTGTACTCTTTCGAGCATCAGAGAGTGAGCCGCGAAGTGTGGCCGCCATACCGTAGTACAGTACTCAAGAATATTTCGCACTATGCTATTAAAAAGAAGTATCTTAGTTTTCTCGTCTCTGAAAACTTTGCAATTTCTTATGACGAAGCCTAACATCTTTGAGGCTTTTTTAGTTATTTTTTCCAGGTGAGGCAAAAACGTGAGTCTGTTGTCCAGTATCACGCCAAGATCTCTGATACAACTGACCTCTTGCAAGGGATTCTTATCAACGTTGTAGCTAGATGGAAATGAATTAATTTTGCGAGTAAATTTTATATAAACACATGTTTTTAAATTAAGGTCCATGTCATTATCTTTGCACCAGTTGTTTCTGTCCAAATCACTCTGAAGTAACTCAACATCCTCTTCACTATCAACAACCCTTGCGATTTTCAGGTCATCTGCAAACAAAAACGGCGTAGAAAAATGGAAGCAATCAGAGATATCATTAATAAATATGTTAAACAGGATTGGTCCCAGGTGTGAGCCCTGAGGAACGCCTGAACTAATACTGTGTGTAAATGAGCTGTATCCATTGACGACAACATAAAATAAGCGATCTGTTAAATAAGACTTCAGCCAGTCAAGCATTGATCCAGAAAAACCATAAATCGCCAGCTTCTCAGCGAGGATTAAATGAGAAACACGATCGAAAGCTTGGCTGAAATCTGTATATATAACATCGGTTTGTTTATTACTATCCATAGATTCTATAAGAGTCTCGGTGAATTCAACTAAGTTCGAATTTGTGGATCTAAAACGGACAAATCCGTGTTGATGATTAATGAGGAACTTTTTGAAATAATTTTGTATAACAGGACAAACTTAAGATTCCAGTATTTTGGCTAGCGCGGATAAAGTCGATATTGGTCTGTAATTACGCACGCAGGTATCATCATTGGATTTGTGAACAGGTACAACCTTGACAAGCTTCCACCTATCAGGAAACACCCCAGACTGCAATGATTTATTAAAGATGATGTGAAGAGGCGGAACTAGAGAAGATGCACATTCTGTGATGAAAAAATTGGGAATGCTATCAGAACCGGCACCTTTATTACCGTCAATACTTTTTAGTTTTTTGTAAATAGTTGCAGAATCAAGAATAAGTAATGAAAAGCATTCACTATCATTACCGAGGTACTTCAAATTCTGTGAAATGTGATTGCTCGATGGAAACGTTTGTGGATCGTTTCTATGGTAGATTGAGGAGAAGTGTTCGGCAAATAGATTACAGATGTCTGTGCCATCCGATGAGGTTTTGCAGCCATTTGTTAGCGTTGCCGGGTATTCGCTGGCCCCACCACGCTTATTCTTAATAAAGGACCAGAAATGTTTTGGATTTACTGCAATATTTTTCTCAATATTCTTTTAATACGAATTATAACAACAAACAGATAATTTTTCACACCTCTTACCTAAAAGCTTATACGATAATTTGTCTAAGGGGTTGCCATATGTCTTAAATCGACTTCTGAACTTATTTTTTTCATGTAGAAGTTTAATTATTTTTTTTGAAAACCAGGGTGGATATTTATTATTATTCCTTACTTTAGAAAGTGGTACAAATTTTTTAATGAGTTCCATTAATTTGTCGTAAAATTTTTGAACCATATCGTTTACATTATTACGATTGCACAGTAACCGTTGCCAATCAATTTTTTTTAAGTGTTCGTTTATTGCTATGTAGTCAGCTCTACGAAAGCTGTATTTCCCAATGTTATTATACGGTAGTTTATTTATGTCCCTACTGATAGGAATGTGCACCACTAACGGTGGGTGGTACAAATCAATAGCACTCAACACATAGTCCGACTCACCAACTTCACAACCCGGTAATTATGATTACGATGTGCCGTGTGATGGCGTGTGAGGTACCACCCAGAGCCAGTTATTCTGCCGTGAAGTAGTAGTGTGAAAACATTACTGTGTTTCGCTTTGAAGGACACTGAGAGCTAGTGTAATCACTGGGCATATCAGACTTAAGAACTGACGTCTCAAAGTGACGGGCGCATTGTGGTGTCACGAAGAAATCTTCTGGGTGACCCAGCATTTGTTATGGGCAGACGTTGCACTTACCATCAGGTGCCGTTTTTCTCGTTTCGTCACTTTATCCACTAAAAAAAACTTTCTGCTATAATAAAGCTCCATTCTATATAAAAATTCCGTTTATTTAGGAAGGTTATAAGTTTTACGCCAGACCTTAAGGAAACTCTCGCTGAGAACCGAACAAAATCGAGAAGGGCCGAACTGTGAATGTTCATGGCAGTTACCAACCATGCCTTTTGCATAAATTGGTCAGCTTATTTTATGTGGGTGAAACCGTATGGCACCGATAGTTTGTGATTGTAAAAGATGAAAATAAGATTAATAACCAATAAAATATTACGTTTTTATGTTCCGTATGCAATGCCGTGTGGTGGCGGCATGGCATACGCCCTCTGCCACCTCATCTCATTCCGTGGGTGTCGTTAACTTCGACAGAGGGATAATTGAAACCAGGAGATGAGCAGCAGCATCTTCCTGGAATATCTGATTAAACTGCGGTTGCCTACCTGCCTGCCAAGCGTGGCAACTATGGCAAAATCGCTCATAATTAAGAGCTAAAAACTTTTATGACACTCTATGGTATGGCTCCACCATGTGTGTCATTAAAGTTTTTTCTGTTCCACTCTATGGTGGAGAGAGTCGTGGTAGTGCAAGTGGCCTGGGTTCGATTCCCGGTGCCGGCACCACTAAAATTGTTGATTGCAATTTTAAGTGCTGAATTCCCACGTGCTTGGCGGTGAAGGAAAACGTCGAGAGGAAACCTGCATGTCTTAGAAATAAAAAAAAATATTTCGAAGACATGTGCAGTCCGCCATCCCGTATTGGAGCAGCGTGGCGGATTCTTCCCAGCTCCAAAACCCTCTCAGAAATGAGAGGAAGCCTGTGCTCAGCAGTGGGACATTTATAGGCTGAAACTTTACTTTACTTAACTTTTTATTATGATGGAGGCCTGTGTTCAGCAGTGGACTAGAGATAGGCTAAATTAATGATGATGATGATGCATACATGTGAAATTCGAAAGAAAGAAAAAAGAATTCAGTAACTAATGGAGCCTATTAATTTATTATTCAGTAAACCATTACGTGGCATAACGTTGATAAGGGCAATGCGGCTATTGCATGAATCCTTAATATATAAATAATACCAAATATAGCGCACAATACCTAAACGTTCTTATTTTTTAATGTAACAAAACAAACGACTTCGTGTTCAAAAGCTCGAGAGCTTCATCGTCTTGTTGATGTTAATTGAGAACGATGGTATTCCCCGCTCATCATCATCATTTAAGCCCGTCACAAGTCCACTATTAAACATAGGCCTACTCTTCTGCATTTCAGATTCCCGCAGAGCCGTGTAGGTTGCCGCTCCAGGAAGGTGTAGCCCCTATCTAGATAGGGGCTACACCTTCCTTCCCCAATGGTAGTCTGTTCTACAAGCTATATGGCCGACCCATTACCACTGCACTTTGCTTTTGCAACAGTCCAAAAGTATAATGGTATATGGATTTAACACCAGACTTCGCAAATTCGAGCCCGCCATTCAACTATTGTTGTGAATCTTCTCCTGAAAGTCATGTCATTAATAGCGTTGTTCAGTGGAGCTTATTGAGTCGTGGGACCTGAATCCCAAGCTCGATCTCAGCTAAATCCAGTTATTGTGAAAATTTATTTTTAAAATTTTTGGAAATTTTTATTTTCATTTTGTTATATTGAATTTCACCATTATTTTGAATGGTTTGCACATGCAGAGAGGATGGATAAAAGAAGATTGACGAAACAGATTTATGAGGCGAGTGTGAATGCGAGTGAGCAAGCCAGTAAGGGTCGACGTAGGCGAATGTATATCACGATCAGATCGCAGTCGATCGTGAGACGTTCGCATGGAAGATGTGGTATGTACCTATGTATGTATGTAAGTTATTGGTCTTCGGGTCCAGTTGTTTAGTGAGTGACCCGTGTCTCTAAAAAGTTACGTATTCTTACAAGCTTTTATTTAACTTGCTTTCTTTGTATGTTTTAAAGGTTCAAATATTGTAAGTCGATTTTGAACTACTCTCCGATACCCGATTGCGCTAAAACTTGGCATACCTATGTAGCTTCGGTGACAATGCAATAATGTGGTAGTAAAGAGCTGGTCTAATAAGCTGGTAATTGGTTTTGTTTTAAACAGTTCTATAGCCCTTGCAAAATTTGAATTCTACTTCTGGACATTGGCCTCACAAATAAAAGATTGCAACAAAAATATGATTTTTGTTTAAAATATATCACGTAAGTGTTGCTTCGTAAACTCTGTTTGCATTCGTACTTTTTTTATGAAAGGAAGTGACGAAACGTGCAAATTGTTCACCTTATGGTAAGTGCAATATCTGTCCATAACAAATGCTGTGTCACCAAGAACATATCTGTGTGCCAGCTATCGGGTGGTCGCTTCGAGTGAGCTAGGCGGTTGCTTACTCTGGATGCGTATTGGAGGGCTCTGAGTATTGCGATTTGCTACTCTTCCTATCCTCCACGAGTTTAAGGGGCACCGTTAATGCGGAAGTATGGTCGACGACGGAACTACAGACTGGATCCGCTGCTGAGGCCGGGAAGACCCGTGAAATTGGTCATCATTTCAGCCTACCACTAGTCTACTGCTGAACACTGGCCTCCCCTATAGATTGCCACAAAAGTTTGTAGCTCTAATTTTGAGACTTTTTGCTATATTTGCCGCGCTTGGCAGGCGGGTTGGCAACCCCAGCTTATTTATTCAGTTGTTCCATGAAGATGCTGCTGCCCATCTTCTGGTTTTAATTTTCCTTCAGTCGACTTTTATTACACCCTCAGGATGAGATATGGTGGTAGATTCTCTTAAACAGCTACCACACGGAGTGGTGGACGGAAAAAATATTTAATATTATTAAAACATATTTAATAAAGAAAGCATACTTAATAGTTTATTCTTTAAAAATAAATTTTTTTTAATGTTTAAAGTGACGAAACGAGCAAAACGTGCACCTGATAATGCAGCGTCGGCCTGATAAATACTACGTCACCCAGAACATTACTGTGTGGCATCACACTGCGCCCGTCACTCTGAGACATGTGTTTAAGTCTCATATGCCCAGTGATTACACTCTAAGTGCCCTTCAGACCGAAACACAGTAATGTTTGCATACTACTGTTTCACGGCATAATAGACCAGACTGCACTGAAGCAGCGTGGCTGTATCTTCCCAGCTCCAAAGCCCTCTCAATAATGAGAAGGGGCCTGCGCTGAGCAGTGGACATTTATAGGACATCTTTGTCATGTATGATATACACGGAGTAATGAAAATAAATTAATTTTCGTTTCAATATTGATTTATCTGGAACCACTGAAGCCAATTACTTAAAATTTAAACCAAAATTTACTAAAAGGACGATTCAACAAGATCGATTCCTGTGGATAGAAAGTTCGGTAATTTTCCCTTCGTCACGATTTCCCTGAAACCACTCAAGTTACGTTACGTTAAGACATCGATATCCAACCAGAATGCTTTCAAAAAAGCAATGTTAACGTGATTACACAAGAAAATTAATGGTTCTGCTAAAATTAAAAGTTTCAAATTTGGACAGTCCGTCACTGTATCTACTGGAGTGACGTCTGTCGTACATTTAGAAGTGTTTCCAGATGCCAACAACCTTAGAATAATAATAATAACAACTGGTGGCAGGATACCTATGCAGGAATCCGTCTAGGTAGGTACCACCCTAGGGTTACTTATTCTGCCGAGAAGCAGCAGTGTGCAAACATTACTGTGTTCCGGTTTGAAGGGCACTTGAGCTAGCGTAATCACTGGGCATACGAGACTTAAGAACTTATGTCTCAGGGTGATAGACACAGTGTGGTGTCACACAGAAATTTTCTGGGCGACACAGCATTTGTTATGGGCAGACGTTGCACTTACCATCAGGTGAACGTTTTGCTCGTTTCATCATTTTATCCAATAAAAAAAATAACAACCCAACACATAGAATTGATCCTACTACACACATATTTTCCAAACCAGCTAACATTACAATTAACTATACAACCATCCTAAATTACTCTCCCCATTTAAATTTTAAAATATTCAATCTAGTAAGCACAGACGTTATCATGAAAACAGTGATTTAAAATTCCAAATCTGTATGTATTAATAAGTAAAGTCGAGTTTTAATTTTGAGACTCTAAAATTCATTAACCATTTTCATTTCTAAAAAGCCCAATCAACTCTTAGGAATGTACTCAGCATTTACGGTTAAACTTTATTATTTATAATCTAAAAGTTCTTTTTATGGGAGAAACGAGACGAACAAAACGTTTACCTAATGGCAAGTGCAATGTCTGCCCATAACAAATGATGTGTCAGAATAACTGACCTATCAAGACGGATTCCTAAAAAAGAAGCTAGTGTATTACAGGGCATATGGGTCTTAAAAACTGATGTGTCAAGGTGAGCGCAGTGCGATATTTAACTGAACTTTGGAATTAAATTACAATTTTGCTATGAGCTCAGGACAGCGAGGTATCATGCCGTACGGCAAAATCATGCGACCAGCTTTTTTATGCGGGGGAAACCGTGAGGCACAGCTTGTATTTTATCCGTCTTAACACACAGCACTACCACATCGTCAGATTGCTCATCATTGTCTAACGATTACATTAACTGGAAGTCTATGGTCACCACATGAAAAGCTTAAGATGGATAGCTCATACAGTCCGCATCGCAATAGTAGTTTGGTCAATGCAGTAATACAAATACTAAAGATTCCTAGAAGTAAAGGACGACATCTCAACGACTTCTCCAGATCAGACTACCCGATCTAGCAAATGTGTTTTTCTACGACACTTCATCTGCCAAAGTTATAATATTTATAATAACGAGTGATTTCGAATAGGGAGTGATTTATCTAAAAGCTTCAACATTTATTATAATAAATGTGTCTTAAATTGTAATTTAAAATGTAATAAAAAGTTACTGCAGACTGTGTCCACTCATTTCAAATTCATAAAATATCGTCTACAACTTTGATACCTAAATGGTTCTCGTATTTTACTTCTATGTAGTAAGAGGACTATTATTGGATAAATGGTGGATAAACTCTTTATTCGCATCCCACACAGACCCTTTTAATTGTAGCAACATTTTATGTTACTTTATAACTTAATAGCCTTATAAACGTAATGTTATATGTAAAAACATTAAAAGTGTAGGAGCATTATCTTTTAACATAAAGAAAAGAAATTTAATTGGTTTAGATCCGAATGCTAAATATAAAATAATGTATCCTTTCCGCGTGGTGGTGCGTTTCAAATACGCAATGTGCGATGGTTAAAATCAGCGGCTCTATAATAGTTAGTTTAGTAGTTTAAGCCTATAAATGTCCCACTACTGAGCACAGGCTTCCTCTCATTTCAGAGAGGGTTTTGGAGCTAGGAAGAATCCGCCACGCTGCTCCAATGCAGGTTGGCGGACTACACATGTCTTCGAGTCTTTAAAATATTTTTTATTTCTCAGACATGCAGGTCTCCTCAAGATGTTTTCCTTCACCGCCGAGCACGTGGTAAATCAGCATTTAAAATTGCAATTAATAATTTTAGTGGTGCCGGCACCGGGAATCGAATCCAGGTCACTCGCCTACTATGAAATTTAAAGCGAGCGCCTAGCCCCTGAGCTACCACGGAATAGTCCTAATGATCCTCCGAATACTCCTAGTGATAGATTCTGTAAAAAATGCAAAAAGATGCAATATCTCTTCGCAAGACCAGTAGATCAAAAATTGAAAAGAACCCGGTCGTCAACGATTCGTGCCGCTCTAGGAAGGAACTAGCACAGATGTCGGGGGCATCCCAGAGATGAAAACAATATGTACGGTAAGCATTATGCACACTACTGTGAAAGGGCGGGAAGTGCTTTTCAAAAAGTAGGTAATATAATACCTACACCATCTTATATTTTGCTTGCGAATCTTAGCAAATTACTTTATTTTCTTTATTATATCAATTATTTATATCAAAACATTCTAAGGAGGCTTGAGTTTCACAGAACATGATCAACTTGAATTCAAATACCGGTGCCGTAACCTCCAAAATTAGTAATTGCATTTCTAATTGCTCATTACGCCTCATAACGCGAAAGCGTGTGAGGTAGTGTTTTATTCTCTACTCGAGTCGACTCGTCTAAACCAAGCGATTTTCTCAATTTAAATCACTTTTTATACTTTGGTACTGAACTTATAGGATTTTTAAAGGATGAAGACATTAAGAGCAAACTTTAATAAACAAATCTGATGCTAGAAACATATTTTATATTTTCGTTTATGCAACATTATTCGTAATATGTGTAACATCCCGGCACCTACCCATGCTACGAGTACTTTGATCTGATAAACACAACAGTGAAGACAAAAGTGAATACTAAAAATGTCCATACAAAACTTTAAATATATTTTGTTTCGTAAAACTTTACGTGACCCTAACTTTCTGAGTTACCCCGTCGTTGCCCCGAACCAGACAAATTCAAAATACGTTTTCTTCTCCATTTAATTTATGTTACCCTACTACGGCGTCATACTAACAGATTTCCTTCGCAACAGATTTCCTTAAGCTTCATGTTATCCTAGTACTTGCGAGTTCTTTCGATGGCAGCTCAATGGAAAGGGCCTAATTAAATTTATGAGATCATTGCCTCGATCAGCTGTATAACAGCGTAGTCACCTATGAGTTTCAAGCAAATTCTTAAAATTCTTTAAGTCAACATATCTCCTACAGGTATCACGCTACGAGGTTCATAATATTTTTGGGGCATACATACATTGTCCCTAAGCCTAGCCTGCCGGGATGAATAAGACATTATCAATGACCCTGTATATATAACTGATAGAAAAAAATCTTAGACGTTAATATTAATCTGTATGTCGGGCTGTATCTTGACCACATTCGAGACACGGCTCGAAAACTTCTTTGCTTCATAATCACACTGAATCGAGCCTTTTGAATATTTTTGCTGAGGCCTTGATTGCGTTTTGATAATTTATATTTTTTACTAAAAACATGTGCGTTATGTGACATCCACTTTTGGAACTTTCATATTTTTGCAGAATATTCGATAGTTAATAGTAAAAAGCATCATAGAGATGCAAATACTAAAAAAATGATGACTTGTGACAACCCACATTAGAGCAAGGTAATGGACAGTTCGTGTGACGGTCAATTCCCACTTAAAAAAATTAAAGGTTACCTGTACCTGACCTACACATGGGCCATGTTTGAAGGCAGTGGAGGACGGAGATGTGGAAGCCCCGAAAATGTTTCAATACCTCGCGAAAAAATTTCTTTTACAAAGTTTTATGTGTTTGGCTGGTGATATTGCTAAATAGTAGCTAAACGCCAGATGGTGATCTAAAAAAGATGTCTTGTTCTACCCGTAGTGTTTCATCGTCATCATTATCATCATTTCAGCCCAGTAGTCTACAGAACTAATACATATAGTATACTCTAAGAAATTTCAGTGGTGCAAATCAGTGGTGCTTGTCAGAACGGGTAAAGTATATTAAAATAAAACAAAAACTCGTAACGGGCAGGCCTTTTTCTTGTAGAAGCCAGAGTCGGATTTAAGCAGCTCCTTTAAATCCTGTACGGTATAAATAGGTTGTTACAAGTACACGAAGTAAATATACCAAATTTAGATGTTTGTCTCTAACACTACGCTGTTATCGACAAAAATGCACATAGTTACGACTATTGTTCTACTAACAACATTGCGGCACTATTTTACAAATCTGAGAGCTTTTAATATTAGTAATATCGAAATGTGTTTCTTGCAGGGTGGCGGATCGGTGGTCATAATTTAATTACAATTTTTCTTTATACTTTCTCCATGTGCAATTTACGTTTTAATATATTTGTACCATATTATTCCCTTTTATATTTTTGTGTTATTGTCGACCGCCTGGCCTATCCAGAGTACTTGATACCTTATGCAGTGTTTTCTTGCCCCTACTCTTGCACTTCGCTCTGTCCTGGACATTTTTCTTAGTCAGATCGCATCTACAGTAAATAATTAACAATTACAGTAAATAATAAGTTACAGTAAATAATTTTTATCGGCAACGAATTCCTGAAAATTTTTTTATAAAAAAAGCGACCGGACCGGAAATGATGCCGGACCATTTCTGTGTGGCAGCCCACTACTTTAGCCACCCTAATACGTCAGTTCTTAAATCTCATATGCTCAGTAATTACACTAGCTAACAATACCCTTCATATCGAAACACATGTTATGTTTGCACGCTACTACTTCACGGCAGAATAACTGGCCCTGGGGTGGTACCTACCTAGACAGATTCCTGCATAGGAATCTTACCACCATGTGATTCCTATGCACGAGTCTCTCTAGGTGGGTGTCATCGCAGTGTTACTTACTGCCGTGGAGCAGTTGTGCGCAAACATTACTGTGTTTCAAGGGCACTGAGTGCTAGCGTAATCACTGGGCATAAGAGACTTAAGAACTCATGTTTCAGGGTGACGGGCGCAGTGTGGTGTCACACAGAAATGTTCTGGGTAATACAGCATATGTTATGGGCAGACGTTGCATTTACCATCAGGTGAATGATTTGCTCGTTTCGTCACTTAATGAAATTAACTTTCCTGACATATTTTTTTTTTTGCTTTAAAAAAACGAAGCCCCACAGTAGGATTTTCTCCTGTATCGTGGGTGCGTTTTACAAACATACATTTCACATGCACAACACAACCAGACCCGAAAAGCAACAATTGTGTTTTTGCACAAATGTTACCTCCAGCTGGGAATCGAACCCAAGACCGGTGGCGCAGAAGTCAGGTACGCTAACCACTACGCCACGCGGTCGATTCGGATATCGTTTCGGATTTCATTTAAGTCCAAATTAGTGTACTAAAAACTTGAATCCCTCCATGTTTCATAATGATGAGCACTTACTTCCTCTTTCTAACTAAACTACTGTTCCCCGTATTTCCCCTTTCATATGTCTGACCTAGCGGCCGGAATGAATATGAACATTTACCTTCGCAATTTGTGTCCGTAGCATGTCTCGCTAGCGGTACCAATGCAATAACAATAAAAAAACATCTCAAATTATGAGTGATTATGATTATGAGTTATTATTATGAGCTTATAAAACTTGTTTCTTATGGACGAAAGTGACGAGACGACCAAATCGTTCACCTGATGGTAAATGCAACGTCTGTCCATAAAAATTTATGTATCACCCAGAACATTTCTGTGTGGTCACACAGCGCTCGATCCCCGTGAGACATCAGATCTTAAGTCATATGCCCAGTAATTAAACTAACTATCAGTTCTCTTCAAACCGAAATACAGCGTTTGCACAATACTGTTTGTAAGCAGAATTACTGGCACTGCGGTAACTGACGACTGCGTGAGCTAGTGGTTAAAGAACCTGACTTCAACGCCGCGAGTCTTGGGTTCGTCCCAGCCGGAGCAACGTTCCTAGTTTAGTTCCGGCCTTGACGTATCAGCGTTGCCTCTGACGTAAGTAGATCAGGACGAGTAAGGGTCTCGGTGTCTGCAGGTACACTTGTGTCACTATAAGATTTTCGGCGCAAATGAGAGCTTCCAACACTATTCGGAAGTAGTCGCCGTGATTTAAAATCAGTCAAGAGAACCTCATCATTATTATACTATGCTTAAAAGAAAATAGCCTAGTCCTTTCTCTAAGGCCTGTAACGCACCCGCGACTCCTCTGGTATTGCGGGTGTTCATGGGCGGCGGTGATCACTAAAGATCAGGTGAGCCGTTTATTCGTTTGCTCCCTGTTATAAAAAAAAATATAGGACAAAGCACCCGCAATTCCTCCAATCTTGCAGGATGGTAGTCACCTACCATCACTTTTAAAAAGCAAGCCATGTGTAAAATTTCCAGTACTTGTTTCATCATTTCATTCTAGATTTAGTAGATTTTTTAAGCCGCCACCGCACGGCACTTTTTTTTTATTGGAAAATAGACGAGACGTGCAAAACGTTCACCTGATGGTAAGTGCAACGTTTGCCTATAACAAATGCTGCGTCACCCAGAACATTTCTGTTTGACACCACACTGCGCTCGACACCCTGAGACAACAGTTCTTAAGTCTCATATGCCCAGTGATTACACTAGCTCTCAGTGCCCTTCAGACCGAAACACAGGAATGTTTGCACACTTCTGCTTCCCGGCAGAACAACTGGCCTCGGGGTGGTACCCACCTAGACGGATTCCTGCATAGGAATCCTACCACCAGTTTGTTGTTCTACTTACCTTGGTGGTACTTGCTTGGCAGAATTATTTTTGTTATAGTTTCCTCAATGCCTACTTATAATTGCAATTAACAAGTTTATGTCGGCAAAGTTGAATGCCGGCACAAGGGTTAGTAGTCGGATTACTGCGGAAAGTAGGGGACTTTGAACCCAGTCTCTAAACTACTAAGGCCCAGCACTGTCACGACTAAACATGGCATTCATCACTGTCGGCCTGTTAAAGGTCCATTACTGAACATATACCACGTTAGGACCTCTCCTCTTGTCCTCATCTTCCTTGGATGCTGTAGCTGCTATTTTTCAATTAAGATTTTCCGTCATGTGTACTACAAGACACAAGCTACAAGATTTTCTAGGAATATTAATTAGTTGTCTCGTACGGATCACTAGAAATGGAAAGGAATGGTCGACGTTCTTTTGTCACTATCGCAGGTAAAACACATCATTATATAATTAATTATTTATTTATTTAAGGTCTACCAACAGTTGTTACACTGATACAATTTACATAAACATTGTTGTAAACAAATCTAAGTAAGAGCACAACCAATTGTAGGTAAACACCATATGCACATTAAAACCAGAAACAAAATTCTATTACAACTAAAAGAAGTAATCATAAATTAATATTTAGTAGTTACTTAATATAAAATTTACAATTTGTTTTTTAAACTTAGCCAGTGAGTCAAAATATATGTCTATGCCAGCGGAAGCACTGCAGCTATTTTAAAGCCGGCTCAAACGCGTTACAGGAGACATTGAGCCGAGAACAGTTCTGCGAAGGGGAGGGGAAAAAGTTGCTAATCTATTTCGAGAGTATCTAGCTGGAGCTCTAATGCGAAACCTGCCAAGTAATTGCGGGCAATCAATTTGGTTTCTGAGTAATTTAAACAAAAAAGTCAGATCTAAAAGGTCCCTACGCTTATTAAAGTGAGCATGTTAAAATAGACTAGCCTTGCAGGATATGAAGGAATCTTGTTTGCTATACCAACAGAGTAGGCCAAGTGCCAGAGGAACCTTTTTTGTACTCTTTCGAGCATCAGAGAGTGAGCCGCGAAGTGTGGCCGCCATACCGTAGTACAGTACTCAAGAATATTTCGCACTATGCTATTAAAAAGAAGTATCTTAGTTTTCTCGTCTCTGAAAACTTTGCAATTTCTTATGACGAAGCCTAACATCTTTGAGGCTTTTTTAGTTATTTTTTCCAGGTGAGGCAAAAACGTGAGTCTGTTGTCCAGTATCACGCCAAGATCTCTGATACAACTGACCTCTTGCAAGGGATTCTTATCAACGTTGTAGCTAGATGGAAATGAATTAATTTTGCGAGTAAATTTTATATAAACACATGTTTTTAAATTAAGGTCCATGTCATTATCTTTGCACCAGTTGTTTCTGTCCAAATCACTCTGAAGTAACTCAACATCCTCTTCACTATCAACAACCCTTGCGATTTTCAGGTCATCTGCAAACAAAAACGGCGTAGAAAAATGGAAGCAATCAGAGATATCATTAATAAATATGTTAAACAGGATTGGTCCCAGGTGTGAGCCCTGAGGAACGCCTGAACTAATACTGTGTGTAAATGAGCTGTATCCATTGACGACAACATAAAATAAGCGATCTGTTAAATAAGACTTCAGCCAGTCAAGCATTGATCCAGAAAAACCATAAATCGCCAGCTTCTCAGCGAGGATTAAATGAGAAACACGATCGAAAGCTTGGCTGAAATCTGTATATATAACATCGGTTTGTTTATTACTATCCATAGATTCTATAAGAGTCTCGGTGAATTCAACTAAGTTCGAATTTGTGGATCTAAAACGGACAAATCCGTGTTGATGATTAATGAGGAACTTTTTGAAATAATTTTGTATAACAGGACAAACTTAAGATTCCAGTATTTTGGCTAGCGCGGATAAAGTCGATATTGGTCTGTAATTACGCACGCAGGTATCATCATTGGATTTGTGAACAGGTACAACCTTGACAAGCTTCCACCTATCAGGAAACACCCCAGACTGCAATGATTTATTAAAGATGATGTGAAGAGGCGGAACTAGAGAAGATGCACATTCTGTGATGAAAAAATTGGGAATGCTATCAGAACCGGCACCTTTATTACCGTCAATACTTTTTAGTTTTTTGTAAATAGTTGCAGAATCAAGAATAAGTAATGAAAAGCATTCACTATCATTACCGAGGTACTTCAAATTCTGTGAAATGTGATTGCTCGATGGAAACGTTTGTGGATCGTTTCTATGGTAGATTGAGGAGAAGTGTTCGGCAAATAGATTACAGATGTCTGTGCCATCCGATGAGGTTTTGCAGCCATTTGTTAGCGTTGCCGGGTATTCGCTGGCCCCACCACGCTTATTCTTAATAAAGGACCAGAAATGTTTTGGATTTACTGCAATATTTTTCTCAATATTCTTTTAATACGAATTATAACAACAAACAGATAATTTTTCACACCTCTTACCTAAAAGCTTATACGATAATTTGTCTAAGGGGTTGCCATATGTCTTAAATCGACTTCTGAACTTATTTTTTTCATGTAGAAGTTTAATTATTTTTTTGAAAACCAGGGTGGATATTTATTATTATTCCTTACTTTAGAAAGTGGTACAAATTTTTTAATGAGTTCCATTAATTTGTCGTAAAATTTTTGAACCATATCGTTTACATTATTACGATTGCACAGTAACCGTTGCCAATCAATTTTTTTTAAGTGTTCGTTTATTGCTATGTAGTCAGCTCTACGAAAGCTGTATTTCCCAATGTTATTATACGGTAGTTTATTTATGTCCCTACTGATAGGAATGTGCACCACTAACGGTGGGTGGTACAAATCAATAGCACTCAACACATAGTCCGACTCACCAACTTCACAACCCGGTAATTATGATTACGATGTGCCGTGTGATGGCGTGTGAGGTACCACCCAGAGCCAGTTATTCTGCCGTGAAGTAGTAGTGTGAAAACATTACTGTGTTTCGCTTTGAAGGACACTGAGAGCTAGTGTAATCACTGGGCATATCAGACTTAAGAACTGACGTCTCAAAGTGACGGGCGCATTGTGGTGTCACGAAGAAATCTTCTGGGTGACCCAGCATTTGTTATGGGCAGACGTTGCACTTACCATCAGGTGCCGTTTTTCTCGTTTCGTCACTTTATCCACTAAAAAAAACTTTCTGCTATAATAAAGCTCCATTCTATATAAAAATTCCGTTTATTTAGGAAGGTTATAAGTTTTACGCCAGACCTTAAGGAAACTCTCGCTGAGAACCGAACAAAATCGAGAAGGGCCGAACTGTGAATGTTCATGGCAGTTACCAACCATGCCTTTTGCATAAATTGGTCAGCTTATTTTATGTGGGTGAAACCGTATGGCACCGATAGTTTGTGATTGTAAAAGATGAAAATAAGATTAATAACCAATAAAATATTACGTTTTTATGTTCCGTATGCAATGCCGTGTGGTGGCGGCATGGCATACGCCCTCTGCCACCTCATCTCATTCCGTGGGTGTCGTTAACTTCGACAGAGGGATAATTGAAACCAGGAGATGAGCAGCAGCATCTTCCTGGAATATCTGATTAAACTGCGGTTGCCTACCTGCCTGCCAAGCGTGGCAACTATGGCAAAATCGCTCATAATTAAGAGCTAAAAACTTTTATGACACTCTATGGTATGGCTCCACCATGTGTGTCATTAAAGTTTTTTCTGTTCCACTCTATGGTGGAGAGAGTCGTGGTAGTGCAAGTGGCCTGGGTTCGATTCCCGGTGCCGGCACCACTAAAATTGTTGATTGCAATTTTAAGTGCTGAATTCCCACGTGCTTGGCGGTGAAGGAAAACGTCGAGAGGAAACCTGCATGTCTTAGAAATAAAAAAAAATATTTCGAAGACATGTGCAGTCCGCCATCCCGTATTGGAGCAGCGTGGCGGATTCTTCCCAGCTCCAAAACCCTCTCAGAAATGAGAGGAAGCCTGTGCTCAGCAGTGGGACATTTATAGGCTGAAACTTTACTTTACTTAACTTTTTATTATGATGGAGGCCTGTGTTCAGCAGTGGACTAGAGATAGGCTAAATTAATGATGATGATGATGCATACATGTGAAATTCGAAAGAAAGAAAAAAGAATTCAGTAACTAATGGAGCCTATTAATTTATTATTCAGTAAACCATTACGTGGCATAACGTTGATAAGGGCAATGCGGCTATTGCATGAATCCTTAATATATAAATAATACCAAATATAGCGCACAATACCTAAACGTTCTTATTTTTTAATGTAACAAAACAAACGACTTCGTGTTCAAAAGCTCGAGAGCTTCATCGTCTTGTTGATGTTAATTGAGAACGATGGTATTCCCCGCTCATCATCATCATTTAAGCCCGTCACAAGTCCACTATTAAACATAGGCCTACTCTTCTGCATTTCAGATTCCCGCAGAGCCGTGTAGGTTGCCGCTCCAGGAAGGTGTAGCCCCTATCTAGATAGGGGCTACACCTTCCTTCCCCAATGGTAGTCTGTTCTACAAGCTATATGGCCGACCCATTACCACTGCACTTTGCTTTTGCAACAGTCCAAAAGTATAATGGTATATGGATTTAACACCAGACTTCGCAAATTCGAGCCCGCCATTCAACTATTGTTGTGAATCTTCTCCTGAAAGTCATGTCATTAATAGCGTTGTTCAGTGGAGCTTATTGAGTCGTGGGACCTGAATCCCAAGCTCGATCTCAGCTAAATCCAGTTATTGTGAAAATTTATTTTTAAAATTTTTGGAAATTTTTATTTTCATTTTGTTATATTGAATTTCACCATTATTTTGAATGGTTTGCACATGCAGAGAGGATGGATAAAAGAAGATTGACGAAACAGATTTATGAGGCGAGTGTGAATGCGAGTGAGCAAGCCAGTAAGGGTCGACGTAGGCGAATGTATATCACGATCAGATCGCAGTCGATCGTGAGACGTTCGCATGGAAGATGTGGTATGTACCTATGTATGTATGTAAGTTATTGGTCTTCGGGTCCAGTTGTTTAGTGAGTGACCCGTGTCTCTAAAAAGTTACGTATTCTTACAAGCTTTTATTTAACTTGCTTTCTTTGTATGTTTTAAAGGTTCAAATATTGTAAGTCGATTTTGAACTACTCTCCGATACCCGATTGCGCTAAAACTTGGCATACCTATGTAGCTTCGGTGACAATGCAATAATGTGGTAGTAAAGAGCTGGTCTAATAAGCTGGTAATTGGTTTTGTTTTAAACAGTTCTATAGCCCTTGCAAAATTTGAATTCTACTTCTGGACATTGGCCTCACAAATAAAAGATTGCAACAAAAATATGATTTTTGTTTAAAATATATCACGTAAGTGTTGCTTCGTAAACTCTGTTTGCATTCGTACTTTTTTTATGAAAGGAAGTGACGAAACGTGCAAATTGTTCACCTTATGGTAAGTGCAATATCTGTCCATAACAAATGCTGTGTCACCAAGAACATATCTGTGTGCCAGCTATCGGGTGGTCGCTTCGAGTGAGCTAGGCGGTTGCTTACTCTGGATGCGTATTGGAGGGCTCTGAGTATTGCGATTTGCTACTCTTCCTATCCTCCACGAGTTTAAGGGGCACCGTTAATGCGGAAGTATGGTCGACGACGGAACTACAGACTGGATCCGCTGCTGAGGCCGGGAAGACCCGTGAAATTGGTCATCATTTCAGCCTACCACTAGTCTACTGCTGAACACTGGCCTCCCCTATAGATTGCCACAAAAGTTTGTAGCTCTAATTTTGAGACTTTTTGCTATATTTGCCGCGCTTGGCAGGCGGGTTGGCAACCCCAGCTTATTTATTCAGTTGTTCCATGAAGATGCTGCTGCCCATCTTCTGGTTTTAATTTTCCTTCAGTCGACTTTTATTACACCCTCAGGATGAGATATGGTGGTAGATTCTCTTAAACAGCTACCACACGGAGTGGTGGACGGAAAAAATATTTAATATTATTAAAACATATTTAATAAAGAAAGCATACTTAATAGTTTATTCTTTAAAAATAAATTTTTTTTAATGTTTAAAGTGACGAAACGAGCAAAACGTGCACCTGATAATGCAGCGTCGGCCTGATAAATACTACGTCACCCAGAACATTACTGTGTGGCATCACACTGCGCCCGTCACTCTGAGACATGTGTTTAAGTCTCATATGCCCAGTGATTACACTCTAAGTGCCCTTCAGACCGAAACACAGTAATGTTTGAACACTACTGTGCCTGACCTAAAGCTACCTAGACAGATTCCTGCATATGATTACTACAAGCAGAAAATAGCATACATAATAGTTTATTCCTTAAATATAAAATCTTACATATTGCTCAGTTTAAATTACATTTTTTGATTCATATTGAATGTAATTTATAATACATCTTAGGAAACACGTCGACGTCGTTCGTCGTTTCAGCCTATCACTAGTCCACATGAACATAGGCCTCCCCCATAGATCGCCACAAAGGTTTGTAGCTCTCATTTTGGGGGGATTTTGCCATAGTTGCCGCGCTTAGCAGGCGGGTTGGCAACCGCAGTTTATTTATTCAGATGTTCCCGGAAGATGCTGCTGCCCCTCTTCGGTTTTTATTTTCCGACAGAGGGACTTTTACGTCACCCACAGGATGAGATAGGGTGGTAGATTCTCTTAAGCCGCTACCACACGGCTAAGTAAACACGTATACCTAGCTAATTAATAAGTAAGACTGGTGTCGTACTTGTAACAATAGAGAAATCATTGAGAACGGTCATGTTTTTTACTAAATTCTCATATATACGTTCACGCTTTTTTCCCATTTGGTTAGTAAGACACCACATCCGTAGCCAACTTTTCGGCCCCTCGGGAAACGAGACATGGCAGGTGGCGAACCACGTCGCCGGGATTTTGCTAAGAGCTAAATTTCTTACTCCCTATAGCGCACCCGCAAGTAGCTAGGGAGGATGTTGTCCACCCAAACAGAGCCTCGCATGCTTTGGTAATGCTAGCCTTGTTCCAGGGTCACCTGGTCCCAGAGCAGATCGGCACTCTAACGACTAGGCTCGCCCACAGCCACGCAGCCATCGACACGGCAACCACTGGCTTGGCGGAGAGGAAGGGAAAGGGATAAGGTAGAGAATGGACTTTAGCTAGTGAATGCGGAAGTTGTGAATTGAACTATAAGGTATGGGATACTACTATCTCCAAAGGAGCAGAAGTAGACAGCAGTAGCGCAGTGGCCGGGGTTTTTTCCATGGTACTTCACCGTATTTGCCGAAAAAGGCAACTCCTTGGCCGAACTAAATATACTGAACCTCTTGACATTAAAAAAGCTCCTAACAAGTTTGCTTTCAAAAAAAAGTCCGGGAATACTTTTCAAAATTCGTTGCATATTTGTTTTTTTTCATTCCTGTTTCGTGTATATATATATATATATATATATATATATATATATATATATATATATATATATATATATATATATATATATATATATATATATATATATAGAAATAAACTGCGGTTGCCAACCCGTCTGCCAAGCGTGGCAACTATGGCAAAATCCCCCCAAAACGAGAGCTACAAACTTTTATAGCAATCTATGGGGGAGGCCTATGTTCAGCAGTGGACTATTGATAGGCTGAAACGACGACGACGACGACGACGACAACGAGAGCTAGCGTAATCACTGGGCATATGTGACTTAAGAACTGATGTCTCAGGGTGACGGGCGCAGTGTGGCAGAATTTGTTATGGACAGATGTTGCACTTACCATCAGGTGAACGTGCTTTTTTCGTCATTTTATAAAATAAAAAAATAAGGAAAATATTCTCTTCTTATTGTTCGCTGCACCGCGTATCATCATATTATGTTTATTCTCCTCTTTGCCTTATGCTCGACTGGGAGAGAATGCCATAAGTACGCCATATGTACCACTAATGCATAAAAGTTTAAATAATAAGTAAATTTACCTGCAAGCTGAGCAAAAATGCACCTTACTGATAGGATTTAACCTCCTTAATCGTCAAACTAAATTAAAACATTTGAATTAGATTGAATATAGTAATATGCATGATTAGCACAATGGCGCATCACCACCTTTATCTTGTTGATACTTAGAAAATATATTCTATACTTAGCAAAAAGTTCAAAACGCACAAATGTTGTCCGGGTTCAAATACAATATTCTGGAATTGATTGCAAAAATTGTCAGACGTGTGCTCAAAGAATGAATAGCAATACATATTTCCTCAAAAGAAATGTCTGTACGTGGCATGTAGTAAATAAAAATTCGGTGAAAATGCCTCAATGCTCAAGATTAATATTGTGCAAAGCCTTTAGAAGTCGGAAAACCGATATTGAAGTAGTGTAGCACTCTTCGTTTCATACAATTCTCAACAATTGAAGGTTTTTCCCTTGAGACGAACAAAAAAGGTATTAAGAAAATCCTTGGAAGAAAAACTTATTGTATGAATGCTTATACGAGTACATTCGCAACCGGAAATCCATGGAAGCAAACGGAATCCTTACAGCACTTCGGATCACATAATAGTGTGGGTAAAGATTATTTTTGTTAACCATAATAACTTACACAAAATAGTAACTAAATTATAAATGAACCCTGAAAAAAATATTGGATATAATTAAAGTAAGTATACAGGCTAGACGATATATACGTTCGCCTATCACTTTGGTTTAGCGGAAACCGTCATCTAATTATATTATTCAGTCAAATAAGACTTCTCCTTCGATACACATACATACACATAGTCACGCTTTTTTCCCATAAAAGAAGGAAGAAGTAAAGGCGTGATGTAAAGCTACATATGTGTCGATAATTCCCACAGTGTGACGACGCCTCGGCACCCGTTCATCGATTATATGTGATGGTACACGGACTTCAATCGCCAGGAAATAGCGTATCGTTCCGAGACTGTCGTAAGAACCGACTATAGAATATACCAAAAAATAATTTTTGCGTCCGATAGATAGCAGATGAACATCTTATTTGTTTGCGACGGAAATAGATCAGACTGGATGTAAAGTGACAAGTGTTGACGGATGAATGCACTTGTCACTTGGGACCGTCGCATGGGTTTAAAAAAATAACGGAATCATAATTCCCGACATAAAATACATGTTCCGATGATTGGGGGCGTCTAAGATTAAAAGCGTCTGATACTAAGATCACTAATCCACTTGTCAAGCGTTGTAATAACATCAAATACTTTTTATTTTTATTGGTGGTACTCGTAGAATCCCCATGCAGGAATCCGTCTACATAAGGCCAGTGATTCTGCCATGAAGCAATAATATGCAAATATTGCTGTGTTTCAGTTTAAGAACACTGTTAGCTATATGAGAATCAACCAATGTCTCAGCGGGGTAGGTGGGTTGCCACACAGAAATTTGTTATAGGCAGACGTTTCACAATGAAGCATTGTGAAGTACACACTTGCTGTCACTTTTTTTTTAACTATAACAATGATATCTGAATATCAGGTAACCGTGTTGTGGCGGCTCGATAAAAGAATACTGCCACTCCATCTCATCCAATGGATCTCGTCAAAGGCGAGTAAGGAATTAAACTGCACTGTGCACCCAACAGCGCATGATGGCGATGGGCTCACCACCTATCACACCAAATGCATTATATTGTTTTGCTGAAACGTGGATTGTGGCAGTCATCTGTTTTTGCAGTGAGTGCCCAGTCTCTGACCACCCCTTATGGGCTACATTCGTGATCTTATGTATGTATGTATGTAAGATAGCAGATCACCCACATGACATTGACAGATTTCCAACATGCCATTGATACTCGTATTGAGAGGGTGGCCAAGTTCTTTTGTAGGACGCTACATCTGTAGACTCTTCAGCGGCTTCTTGTCTCTGAGCCTAGGCGGCATCGGATGCTTTTCAATGAGGTTAAGACACAAACATGAGCTTACAATTCGGATAAACGACAATGTGAAAATTACATGTTTGTTACATCTACTGGTACATCTACTGGTACATCTACTGGTGGTAGGATTCCTATGCAGGAATCCGTCTAGGTAGGTACCACCCCAGGGCCAGTTATTCTGACGTGAAGCAGTAGTGTACAAATATTACTGTGTTTCGGTTTGAAGGGCACTGTGAGCTAGCGTAATCACTGGGCATATGATACTTAAGAACTTATGTCTCAGTGTAATGGGCACAGTGTGGTGTCACACAGAAATTTTCTGGGTGACACAGCATTTGTTATGGGCAGATGTCGCACTTTCCATCAGGTGAACGTTTTGCTCGTTTCATCACTTGATACAATTAAAAAAAAAAATAATACGTTTCATGTTTGTAAATTACATGCTTATATTTGCTGTACAGTTGATTGTATTATTAGTCTATTTAGCTAAATTGCCTATACTAAGAACTCTTGATTATTCTTTACTTTTGAATACATACTTCGAGCTATTCATGTTTTTCTGTGGAAAATAAAAAGAGCTTCCCACTCTCATTATTCGTAAAAACACTACAACTATAGAAATAGTTGACAATGCCGAGGGAAATTTTCGCCGTCGTAGAATATTCTGGAATTGAAGACTAAATTCTAGTTTTTCATTCCGTCGAGTACTTTATTTTTAACAATCTTTATGAATATCAACGGTAATTTTTGAATCTTTCTCGAATTTTCAATATATGAAATATTTTTGTGATGACCATTTTTGAGACGGATTACATTCTGCGCACGTGTGTGTAGCTCAGTCGTCGCTCATGCACAAATATTTATTTCAATATGAAGACATCAAAGAAGTAAAATAAATTATACATATCTCACTGCTTTTAGATACCTTAGAATGCCTTACAATACCTTAGAAACTTGAAAACCTTTTAATAAACAATCGATAAACGCCTGTGTTCCGTCTACCTGCTTAAGATTTCTACATACATGCATATAGTCACGCCTTTTCCCATATAGGGGGTAAGCAGAAACCACATCCGTAGACCTCCGCGGATAACGAAACATGACGGGTGGTGAATCTTGGTGCTGGCACCAATTGTGAACGTGTGAATTGTTACACGATTATTGCAAAAGTAAGTTCTTATTTTCCAAGCTAACGCAGCAGGACAACTTCCAAAGAAAACCGGCATACTTATTATTATAATATTATAAATGCGAAAGTAACTCTCTCTATCCCTCTGTGTGTTTGATACCTTTTCACGGCTCAAACGCTGAATCGATCTTGACGAAAATTTGCAGCAAAGAGATAGCTTACATCCTGGAGACGGACATAGGATACTTTTTATCCCGAACAATCAATTAGTTCCTACGGGATATTAAAAAAACCTATATTCACCCGGACGAATTTACGGGCGTCAAGTAGTATCTCATAAATAGAAAAATATTACAAAAGCGTGTGACGTACACCGAAAGGCAACGGAGCAACGTTGCGGACTCTTTCCGGCGCCAAACTGCTCTATAAACAAGAGGAGGGACCCTTGCAGTGGCACTAGTTCGCTTTGAAAACTAGCAAACTCTGGTCATCATAATTAATTAAATCGAGTTAATATAAACATTCGATCGTTCCATAGTTTTAGGACCGCTTGGCCTAGTGGTCAGAGGACCTGACTTCCTCGCTACAGTTCCAGGGTTCGAATCTCAGCTGGAGATAACGTTTGTGAATGTGTAAATTTATCTGTAAAACGCTTCCCGAAATCACAGCCCATGTCCAAAAGAACAGCGGGATTCAATGGGGCTGTATATTTTTTTACGCTGCCACCGCCATTTAAAATGCCGTGTGGTATTTTCAATTATATGTTTTAGAATTTTAAATTGTTTTCATTATTATTAGCGATACTATTAAAGCTGTTTTTGCTATGTTTGTCGTTTTTATGGTTAACTAGCTGATGCCTGCGACTTGCACCGCGTGGATATAGGTTTGCTTAAATATCCAGAAGGAACTATTTGAATATTCTGGATAGAAAGTATCCTATGTCCCTCTCTAGGGTGGAAGCTATCACTGTGCTAAATTTCGTCACGATCAGTTCAGCGGTTGAGCCGTGAAAACGTAACAAACGGACAGAGGGACAGAGAGAGTTACTTTCGCATTTATAATATTAGTATGGATTATTATCATGGGTGCTTAGTGACAGGCAACAGACAAAACATTTTCGTATATTATTAATCAAGATACATAGCAAAAGGATGGATTTTGATATATTGTTTCAGACCATCATGTACATCAGTACCTACGAACCAAGAAACCTGTCATATGTATTGCATTGTTAACAATATTACGTTTGTCCCTCATCTCATATTCATTGACATTGAGCATTTTAGCTGACAATAACCCATTTCTTTCTTTATCCTTTATTCGGAGGAATCAGCGATAAAACATAAAGCTATTCTCAGCTCTTGAAATTTTCAGAATTTGAACGAATGGTACATTTTACATCTAACCTTCAGTAATACGAATCTTTATCAGAATAAAGGCACTGATCGTGCAGAATTCTATGTATGTACCAGCGATTATTAGCCGATGAGCTGTGGTAGCTCAGGGGCTAGGCGCTCGCTTTAAATTTCATAGTACGCGAGTAACCTGAGTCCGATTCCCGGCACTACAAAAATTGTAATTTGCAATTTTTTAGTGCTGATTTAACACGTGCTCGGCGGTGAAGGAAAACATCCCATGGAAACCTGCATGTCTGAGAAATAAAAAATATTTCGCCAACCCGCATTGGAGCAGCGAGGATTCTTCCCAGCTCTAAAACCTTCAGAAATGAGATAACGCCAGTGCTCAGCAGTAAGACAGGTATAGGCTGTTACTTTACGTACCAGCGAATATTAGTTTTTCGGAGTAGAATTTCTTTGGACGCGATGAAAGTAAAATTTTAAGTGTACCCGTTCCGTGCAACGCTTCTGTTATTCTTAATTAATATTTGTATATTTATTTTTAGGCCTATAGGTATCCGGCTGACAAGAATAGCACCTACCTCTTTCCTACCGAGTAGTCGTAAGAGACGACTAAAATAAGAATTTTTTGACTCGTACCAAAATGGTTGCGACAGTGGTTCGTCGCCGTTCACAGTCTCGTTACCCGCGAGGGCTAAAAGTGGGCTACGTAAGTGGCCTCTGCCTACCCCTTATATGGTAAGAAGGCGTGATTGTATGATGTATATATATTTTTGTAATATGTAAGTAGCGGCTTAAGAGATTCTACCACTCCATCTCATCCCGTGGGTGTCGTAAAAGTCGAAAGAGGGAAAATTAAAAGGAGGTGGTCAACAGCGTCTTCCTGAAACATCTGAATAAATAAACTTCGGCTGCCAAGCCACCTGCCAAGCGTGGCAACTATGACAAATTCTCCCCAAAATGAGAGCTATTATCTTTTGTGGCAATCTATGGGGGAGGTCTATGTGTGTGGATTAGTGTGAGTGGACTAGAGAAAGGCTGAAAAAAACCAATCATCATCATCATCATCATCATCATCTAATCGGTGCATTGAAGTCGAATAAAAACTCTTCACGTACATAAGTTATAGCGGAAATAGGCTAGGATGTCATGTATTGAATTTATGTCTGTAAAACATACTCACCGCAGAAGAGAAATCCTAATGTTTCAGAGATACTATAAATTTATTAACCGACCGCGTGACCCGGGTTCGAATCCCAGCCAAAGCCAACTTTTGTGCAAAAACACAAATTGTTGGTTTACGGGTCTGGTTGCGTTGTGATTGTCCCCGTACCTCGGACACCTAGCACCCTAGCCTACCTCTACTCTTTTCGCATGAAACTTGTGGCACTATAATATATAATAAATACATCTTGCTCAGTTGATAGCTTCCGACAGTGTTCAGAAGTGGTCCTCGTAGTGGAAGATCGACCAGGAGGATATTTAAACAAATTAACAGTACATCTAAAACAACTGCAAACGACAGAAGTAACAAAACAAATATTATTTGTTTTCGGTTAATCGCATTCTATCAAAAAGTCTCTCGCATTCTATTGAGTGCCAGCCGATCCATGTAGTGCGAAAATTTTAACTATTATTTTCGTATAACTCTACAATACAATTTCAGTTCTATTTTCATGCAGATAGAACTGTTTTCGATCGCCTACTTATATTTACAAAATCCATAAGTAACTAGGAACAAAAACGATCTCTCTGCTCACTGACATAAAATGCTTAGTTATGTGGCACAACAATCGACCAATATAAAACATGTCAGTCACTATTGATTCATAACGAGCGAGATGCATCAAAGCATAGTCTTAATTTCGCGTTTGAATGAATTCAGAATGAAATTGTACAATTTTGTATGTGCATTATTTTCCTTTAGCCGTCGATAACTAAGAGACTTTAGAAGTTTTTTGTAATTATATATATTACGTTCAGCTGATCGGAAGGGCAATGTCTCTCCATAGCAAATGCTGTGTCACCCAGAACATTTCTGTGTGACACCACACTGCGCTCGTCACCCTGAGGCATCAGTTCTTAAGTCTCATATGCCCAGTGATTACGCTAGCTGTGATTGCCCTTTTAACCGAGACACAGTAATGTTTACAAGTGAAGTAAATAGTCCGCAAACATAACTGTGTTTCGTTCTGAAGTGCACAGAAAACTAGTGTTATTACTGTGCATGTGAGACTTAAGAACCGATGTGTGGAGCCACACAGAAATGGATTGCTGGCAGACGTTGTAATTGCCATTAAGGTGAACAAAGATGGGCAGCAGCATCTTCCTGGAACATCAGAATAAATAAACTGCGGTTGCCAACCCGCCTGCCAAGCGTGGCAACTATGGCGAAATTCTCCTCAAAATGAGAGCTACAAACTTTTGCAGCAATCTATGGGAGAGGCCTATGTTCAGCAGTGAACTAGTGATAAGCTGAAATGATGATGATGATGATGATGATGAACGAGATGCACATCTCGTCACTTTCACATATTAAAAAAACATAAAACAGGAATCATAACTATTAAACAATTTTCCGTAAAGAGGATTTGCCGTAACCGCCACATTAATTCAAATTCATATTCTTTATTTTCTATCAAATAGGGTTTTAAGTAACAAGCATGTTCATTGTAAAGAATCTAATACGTGGCTTAAATCTATTTAGCTATGCTAATAGCAAATATTATAATGAAAATATTTTAAATGCAAATAATTACTATACACTTTTTTCAAATAAATTACAAATTTTAATTCTAAATACAAGTCAATTTTACTTAATAAATAATTTTAATTCATAAAACTCACAAAGTACATAATTTTAGAAAATTAATAATGATATGAAATGAAACAAACGGAAAAAGAAATATCAAATTTTAATGAATTAATGCATCGACAAGTCAAAGAGCAGTATATATTTAAATTAGTTGCTATATACGAGTATATGTTTTAAAAATCTTCAACGGAATAAAAAGTGGTCTCTAACTAACCATCTGCGCAAGGAAAATTAAAATTTATCATGTGTGTAGGTAACCGCCAAAAAAGTACACGTCGTCTGGTGCTATCGAATTGGTTGGACTGACTGACGCGCCAGCCAACTACCCGAAAGTATTTTAATAAATTTAACATCGAAATGGTTTTATAATACATATCCAAATACCTACACTCGAAGCGATTTATGAAACAGATAATAAAGGTTAACAATTTAAAGTAATTGTAGTTATTAGTATACATTAAACTTACATAAACTAAAGATATTTAACCTACCTAAAAATTTGCATGTAAGGAACGCGCGTGTCGTCTACAATTTGGTTATTGTTTGATTAGATAAGCAATTTTTTTGAAAACGCTTATTCTTTGGGATAGTGTCAAGCATCATTTTGCAGGCGGATTTGCGATTACCGAACACCTCGCACCTTGGACGCCGCTGCTGTTCACCGGTCTGGACATTCGATTCCGCCTTTTGACACCCACGGGATAAAATGGCTATACAAATATTATACCATTACCTATAGTGCTTAAGTAAACAGCCTAATCACTGCGCCAACCGATTCACACATTTCTCTAAAGAATAGAATTTCTTTAATAAATATCTAAATCAATGTCAAGAGGCATTGCAAAACAATAGCCAGGTATTCAATAACGTCAACGGCGAATTTCTTCGATGAAACCATTATCGCTGCGCTTGCCTAATGCCGTGCAACACCAACAGACAGAAGAATTGCCTCATTTTGACGTCGCGTAGCAAGAGGGTGATAAAATTGTTACCCGGCGTTGAAAGACAATTTGATAACGTCAAATATGCTTCCAGTTGGAGTAATTTATTTCTCAGTTAGCCAGTTTTCACCTTTGCGGTGAAACTCGGAATCAATTTGCCACTATTTATGTTGATATTGTGTTTGCAAATACAATATGATTTGACCGCTTTTGGCTGACTAACAAATGCATTTTATGACTTGACTCATATAATAATCTTTATTATTATTATTATGCCGTGTGGTGGCGGCTTTAGAGAATCTACCACCTCATCTTATCCCGTGGGTGTCGTAAAAGTCGACAAAGGGAAAATTAAAACTAGAAGAACAGCAGCAGAATCTTACCAGAATATCTAAATAAATAAACTGCGGTTGCCAACCCGTGCCGTGTGGTGGCGGCTTACGAGAATCTGCCAACCCATCTCATCCCGTAGGTGTCGTAAAAGAGGGAAAATAAAAACCAGGAGATGGGCAGCAGCATCTTCCTGGAAGATCTGAATAAATAAACTGCAGTTGCCAACCCGCCTACCTAGCGTGGCAACTGTGGCAAAATCCCCCGGAAATGAGAGCAACAAACTTTTGTGTCAATCTGTAGTAGAGGCTTATGTTCAGCAGTGGGCTAGTGATAGGCTTAAATGATGATGATGACGATGCCAACCCGCCTGCCAAGCGTGGCAACTTTGGCAAAATCTCCCCCAAAATGAGAGCTACAAACTTTTGTGGCAATCTATGAAAGAGGCCCACATTCAGCAGTGAATAGTGAATAGGCTGAAATGATGATGATGAACGACTAAAGCTTCTTTGGAGGCGATGAGAGTAAAATTTTAAAGTCGAATTCGAGTTTTCTGTTATTTTATTTTTATTTTATTAAATTTTCTAATACATAAATAATTTCACTTCTGTCACGTACACCGAATTGCACGCGCAATTTTTTTTTTTTTGATCATACCATTATTTGTAGAAGCATAAGTTCTAGCAACATTGAAACGACCTACAAACCTACACTCACCTCTTGATGAACTGTACAAAGTGCAGATAGGCTAGAGAGCTCTGCCTACAGTCAGAAGTAATATCTCTAAAGTGCCACTTGAACTAAGTTCGAACGTAATGTAGCGCCATAGCGAACCGTAATACTTTTTTATTAAACAAACCTATTTACATACATACATACATACATACATAAGATCACGACTATATCCTATAAGGGGTAGTCAGAGACTGGGCACTCACTGCAAAAACAGATGACTGCCACAATATACGTTTCACCAAAACAATATAATGCACTTGGTGTGATAGCCCATCGCCACCATGCGCTGTTGGGTGCACAGTGCAGTTTAATTCCTTAATCGCTTTTTACGAGATCCATTGGATGAGATGGAGTGGTAGTATTCTTTTAACGAGCCGCATTTTACATAATATATACAAAGCATAGGCTTCGGACAGATTCAGTGTAATCTGTAATGTTAGGTGTCGAAGAAGCGAAGGCCACGCCCTACAATTATCGCAGCGATAGCAACCTAAGCTTTTCTTGCTCACATAGGAACACATTTAATTGTCTAGGTTTGTTGGAATAACAAAATATCCCTGATCACAGACAAGAAATGTACGCATTTATGTGGAGTTTGGAAAATAAATTTCTATTTCAAGAAACCATCATTTCCACCGTATTCATCGCCTTTTGTATATTTCATAAGCTGTCGACGAAGCGGAAATTGTTGCTTTCATTTTTTATAAGGAGTTAGTTTATAGCAGTAACTGAAATAATGAATCTAAAATTAAACAAAAACTTATTACAATAATTAATATTAAATTATTAACTAAGAAATATTTAAATAAACAATCTATTATTTACAACGACGTCTTCTGGTGAAAATCCGAGATACATTTTTATACGCAGGATTTATGAATGATTTGGTAAAGTTAACGAAAATTGCAGAACAATTTTTAAATTAAAATTTATTTGCTTACAAGCATTGTAATATTATTTGTTTTTTTATTTATTTCTCTAGTATAACCAATAAATTACAATAATGCTTGCCAACAAAAGACTAAAAAACTAATAACTAATACTAGGTTACTTGTACATCTAATTACAGACTAACACAAAGCGCCTTATTATTATCCAGTTACATCAACTTAAAACGGATACTCCGTTATATATAATTGTAAGAAATTTTATCATAATTAAAGGAAGATAAGATTCATAAAAAAAAATTACAGTAGAGACAAAATAGTCAATTCTCGGATATAGACCTCTCCCGAGGAGGGAGGATTTACCGAAATCAGCTCGCTTAGCAGGCGGATTCGTGACCGCAGTAGGTACACAGGAGGTCTATTGCGTAACTCTGGTAGATTTCTGGATCAGTTTTATTTTCGCATTTGAACCAATAGGTTAATCGGGATCAATTGAAATCGATTTCACCCGATGATCCATTGTCACCCGTCACTTATATGTGCATTTCTAGCAATTTTGATATGTATAATTGATATAAAATAAAATAAGATAAAAATAAATGTATAATTTTGATATTTCCCACCACCTTCGTCGACACTTACGACAACTTCGGAATAGTAAAGGATTTCGGTTTAGAAGATTTTCTTACCACACTTGGAATTGTGTCGTGATTGTTAGAAAGTTATTATTATATTAATAAACGTTATTGGTTTGTTGCAATTATTTTATTAAAGATAGAGGTGAGACGAACGTAATAGATTATTATTACGAAATATATATTTTATTATATTTTTTTTGTATATAAACTGATGAGACGAAAAAATCGTACACCTTATGGCAGGTGTAACGTCTGCCCATAATAAATGCTGTGTCACCCAGAACATTTCTATGTGGCACCACACTGCGCCCGTCGCCCTGGGAAGTCTCATATGCAGAGTAATTGCACTAGCTATCAGTGCTATTAGACTCAGTTCGGCCGAGTGTGCAGTTAAAAAGATCCGACAAATTACGGATAAAGCGATTGCAATACTAGTATACTTTACTTATTTTCACAGCATAATGTCTTACGGTATTTTGTTATGGGGACATGGGGCTGGCATGAATACAATTTTTACATAATGATTTCTTATATTTACGCGAACACTACACATTTAAATGAAACTAATTTTACGGATTTTATCGCGTTTTATTTTATTATTTATAACCCGACGTTTCGAGTGCTTTACAGCACCCATGGTCACGGGCGGACTGAGGTGACAGATGTCCCGATGTCATAGTTAACCCGGAGTACCTTCAGCTTTTAATTATTATTCCTTGTCCGATCTACGCAGAAAGAGCTTACTGTGTCTTGAAGTCTTGCAGTGGTATGCTTGGTTTTTGATTTAATTTTATTAATTATAGGATCCCAAGCTGGTGGTAATACCCAACCATCTTCTCTATTAAAATTAGGATGTTTTTTAATTTCAATAGCCTCGCGAATCATCCTTGGTAGGAATCGGTGTTCTTTTGCGAGGATTTGTGGTTTATCAAATCTGATGTAATGGTTGGGATGATCCAGAACATGGTCACAGACTGCAGACTTCCTAGAGCGACGATGCTTCACGTCAGCTATATGTTCTTTTACGCGGGTTTTAACTGATCTTTTTGTTGTTACGTTCCAGAAAAGAACTCTTTTAATAATATTAATATTTTAACTTTTACAGGCCAGTATTTTTATGAAAATTAGGTGCATGTAATACGTGTACGTAAATTTAAAACGCTGTTTCCCGACAATAGTGACAAACATAATTTAAAATTAAAAAATAGCAAACTAGGTGATCCAAAAATTACACTCATTAAAGAAAAAACAGTTATAGGTCATGTACACGTATTTATAATAAAATACTGGAACACATAATGAATTTAACAGCAAATAAAATTAAAAACTTATATTAAAAATGCTCTCAAGCTTATTATAACTTAAATGATTATTACAACCATAAGGATGCATGGAAATTTTCCGTCCAGTGAAACACAAGTATCGTACCACACGATGTGACAATTTGTAAGCAGCTACGTAACGTATATTTTTATGTAGGAATCGGTATTTACTTTGGAACGTTATTACAAATAAGAAAATTTTTTCGTTATTACAAAAAAGTAAATGGTTTAATGGAAAATTATAAGTGCGCTCTGTAAAATAAACGGCAGATTATTATTAGTGTCTAATTTGTCAAATTATATATTTATTATTGAATTAAGTCTACAATTTTTTCATGTATCGTGTTTTGGTTTTCTGTAAAGACCATTGTTTGTAAATTTATTAATAATGTATTTTTGGCTGAGATTAAAAAAAATGGTTACAAAAGAGAGGATACCTTTGGTGTTTTTTTTTATTTTTTCAAGTGATGAAACGAGGAAAACGTCACCTGATGGTAAGTGCTACGTCTGCCCATAGCAGTGCTGTGTCACCTAGAACATTTCTATGTGACACTACACTGCGCCCATCACCCTGAGACATCAGTTCTTAAGTCTCATATGCCCAGTGATCACTACCTCACAATGCCCTTCAGACCGAAACACTGATGACACTGATGTTTGCACACTACTGCTTCACGGCAGAATAACTGACTCTGGGGTGATACCTATCTAGACGGATTCCTGCAGAGGTTTCTTTCGTCTGTTTCTTCTCCGTCAGAGGAACCTAATTACAAAATGGTGGAAGAGACGTTTGACAAACGAAATTTATATTTCTTACGTTGAGGTATAATCAATTTTCATTTTATATCATACTGCTTTACAGGCAGAATAACTTTTACTGCGGTAGTACCTACCTAGACGGATGCCTGCATAGAAATCCTACGAGTATCACAAGTAAAACCTACCACCAGTTGTGTAAATTAGCTATGTCTATCTTCCTCTTCACAACGTGTCAAGTTCAATCCATACATACAAGATCTTGAGTGATGTTTACTTTGTTATTATTAAACGTTGCAGTTTTTTATAAACTAGTTTTAGTCAAGTTGAAGATTTCATTCAAAAATAGACCGGAACAGCTTACACTTTAATCGCTTTACATATTTTCATGTCCATATTAAATGCAATATGACTTTATGCTACGAGTATTGTAATCGTATTGTTTGATTGGACGTGATTTGAAAGCAGGTGATGTTATGGCTGTGTGGTAGCGGCTTAAGAGAATCTACCACCCCATCTCATCCCGTGGGTGTCGTAAAAGTCGACAGAGGGAAAATGAAAACCAGGAGATGGGCAGCAGCATCTTGCTGGAACATCTGAATAAATAAACTGCGGTTGCCAACCCATTCTGCCAAGCGTGGCAACTAAGGCATAATCCCCCCAAAAACGAGAGCTACAAACTTTTGTGGCAATCTATGAGGGAAGGCCTATGTTCAGCAGTGGACTATTGATAGGCTGAAACGACGACGACGATGTTTCTATATTTAGTTTGTTTTTCAGATTGTTATCCTTGTCATATATGATATTATTGTTTACGATAATAAATACTACTATGTTAGTAATAATATCGCACAATGATTTCGAAAGCATACATGAAAACTACGGTTGTCAGCCTGAAAATTTCACCGATGATACCTGATCCGCCAGGAGGACACGATGCAAAAAGCAGCCTCGTTTCATTAAAATTTAATTGACTCATTAACAACCAATATAATGCTTCAACAATAACCTTTAGTTAAGCCCTCGACATATATTTTCGCGTACGAAAACAATATAGTGAAATCGATCGACTTCGACGCAAGGCCGAAAAGTAGAGAAGAAATTAAGTTACTGATTTAAAAAAGGCTTCTATTAAACTCTTGTTTAATGAAGCACTTATTATATATTTCATGCACGAGAGAGACAACATTAGCCTGGATAATCGAAAACGAGCGAAAAACGATTAGACATGTTGTTGACATTGTATTGGACATGTGTCTGGATAGTTTTTACACTAATCCAGACACATGTCTCGGCAAATGGCTGCAGTTGTTTCGTGTTAAGACTTTGCCTCATAGGCAACATGCTTAAGCCTAGCCGAACAGCACATCAATTTATAACAGTAATCTTATGTCAAGAGCATCGTTGTAACTTTGAGCTTGTAGTTTTTCATTAACAATGAAAATATTTGTATAACAACCTTAAAATACTGAAAAATATCAAATTTATGTGTTTGTCTTGGAACAAAAATTGAAATGATTGTTCTGTCTCTAGAGAATATAAAAAATAAAACATTTTAAAGAAAGTTAATGAACAAAGTTAAAGCAATACAGAAGAATATTAGGTAAACATAGCATAATATTCTGTATAATAATAAAATTGGAGTTTTGTAACATAATGAATTGGGTCCCTCTCCTTTTTACTAACGAAATTAATCGCAGTAATACAATCGTAATTATTAGGCGAAAATTAAATTTTAACATTACGATGACAAGATTCCAGAATGTACCGTTGTAAAAATTCTATCGAGAAAACGTGTCACCTATACCTGCTTGCGCAATACTAGCGCCCCACTGCCGCCTCCAATGAACTGGAAAGCAAGGTCTCTGACCGGCTCATTGTATTTTAGGAGTTACGTTCTCATTTGTATTAGAAAAGACAATACCACAGGAAGACATCAACCCAGGTGCATAGTGTAAAGTCGTGAAAACTATCACAGATCTAATCGGCGTAAAAGAACTACTTAGTTCCACCATATTTGACTTTAGTATAAATAATCGATGCGATTACGAAAAGACATCAGTCGGACTGTGTCGGTAAACCATTAGCATGATGCTGGTAATTGTGTTCAGCCTTACCTTTGTTGCATTAGCCAGTGCGCAGGTGCTACAAAATGTTGAGCTGGCTGATGAGAAAACACCGTATGATTACGTGAAAGGTCGTTTAGATGAACTTAGTACAGATGTTCGATCCGGTCTACCATTATCAAGTTCATATGAAGTTGAAGAAAGCGAAGATTATCCGGAAACTATAAAAAGCGCGGCGTCTTCAGTGTTGAACACAGTTACCGGAGTTGGTGGTATCGGACTAGGCCAAGGATATAATTTCGGTGGTTTAGGAGGATTGGGCGGTGTTGGAGTTGGACAAGGCTTAGGGATAGGTCTTGGAGGGATTGGAGGTTTCGGCGTAGGTGGTATAGGTAGTGGAGGGATAGGAGTTGGTGCAGTTGGCAATGGTGGTATTGGCGTTGGTGGTATTGGCGGGGCTGGCATAGGAGGCGGTGTAGGGCTAGCTAACGGTGTAGGCTTAATTAATCCCGGAATTGGTGGACTCGGTAATTTTGGAGGTATTGGTGGCGGAAATGGTATTTTTTACCATCCAATCTTGGGTGCTATCGGCGGTGGTTATGTAGACAAAAAAGCTTATGATGCTGCTCAGAAGAAGGGTGCAGATGAGAACGTTGAGAAAATTGAAAAAAAGGTAGAAGAAGAAGCCAAACATGGTCAGGAGGGTTTCCAACAGGCTGCGGCTGCTGCAAAAGCGGAGAAGGGAGAATCAAGTTTCTACAAAGACGAAGAAGCAAAAAAGAAAGCAGCGGGTGACGAAAAGTATTATGAAGGTGGCCAGAAGTTTGATAAACAAGGTAACGTGGCTTTTATTAAATAAAATCAGCTTGATAATAAAATTACAATGATCTATATAGAATATCAGGAGGCCGAACTCATTGAGTAACTATGCTTCATTGATGATATATAATAAATAGGCCCAATTTATTGTTATAAGACAAAAACATCCGTTAGCTATTTTTTTATTAGGATATGTAGTTTTAGTTAGAATTCAAAATTTGCTAAAAACAATTGAAAGCTATGACCCTAATTAAGTATAGTCTGGTATCATATACAACAACCTTATTTTGAATAAAAAAAAACAAGAAAATAATGCAATTAATAACGTAAATCAAAATAAATGCTATAATAAATATCAATATATTGTATGTTTAATCGAAATAAGATCAAGCTAGTTATTAAACACTTAATTCTAGATTAACCTAAAATTTTGACTCTAATAATGGTTTTGGAAAATGGCGAATTAACCGCACATTTTTTTTATTTGTCTGTGATATGCAATATGTAAATTGATATTCCATATTAATAATAGATAGCACGCCCTGTGGTGGCGGCTTAAGAGAATCTACCACCCCATCTCATCCCGTGGGTGTCGTAAAAGTCGACAGACGGAAATTAACAACCAGGAAATGGGCAGCCGCATATCTTCCTGGCATGTCTAAATAAATAAAAATCGGTTGCCAACTCGCCAGCCAAGCGTGGCAACTATGGCAATATTCCCCCTACAGCATGACAGCAACAAACTTTTGTGGCAATCTATGGGGGAGGCATATTTTCAGCAGTGGACTAATGATAGGCTGAAACGACGAATGGATAGCTCACATGTATCAAACGTAACATAGTAACATTATTTAGGTGCCAACGAAGAGCAGATCAAAAAAGCGAAGAGCCACAAGAAAGGTCATGTAAGCAAAGGATTCAAATCATCAAGCAGTAAAAATGAAGAGGAGAAATCAGAAAGCTTTTACGATGAGGCTCACGATGAAGCGGACCACAAGATTGCGGGACAAAACGCTGGCTCCTTCGGAGAGAATTCGCAGCAAGGTTTCAAGGGTGCTCATGAAGAGAAGATCCTTGACGCCAATTCTCAAGGCAAAGAAGGACATCACGTATCCGAGCATAAAGTGGATGATACAAAAGCCAATAAAGTAAGTAATATATCTTAATAAAATGCACACTTTGTCACTTATTTACGACATGCCCAGCGGTGAAAGTAGCCATCGTGAAGAGCTTTAAAAAATAGTTCTAATAGTTGGTTGGACTCTATTTATGCTTCTGTTTATCTGGTAGAAGGTGAAGCCAATGAGGAAGAATTTGAGTGCAACGTTTTTAATTCATATTTACTGATTTTAATTTTTATCTAATTATTAATAAATTTTACTTCTGTCACACGTACTAAGTTACATGCGCTCTTTCTTTTTCATTTTAACTTTCTAAGAAATATGTGATTATTAACAAAATTATTTTAACACAAAGCATTTTTCCTTTTTTCAGGGAGAATTTCTTCAGAAAGGTTACAAAGGAGGCGCTGAACAGTTGGAGAAATACAACAATTTGGGCGCCCATTCCGTTCACGGGCATCAAGAGGCGAGCGGTGGCTTCCAGGAGAACAAAGGAATACTGCCCATTCATCGGTGAAATACAAGGGACATTCCTAATTCACGATTTGATACAGTTATTAACTAAATAAATTTGCTTTTACTGAATAAATGTTGTTTATTATCTTATATCAGATTAGATTGTTAAAAAATTATAAAAGGCATTAATATTGTATTTTGGGTAGACAGTGTGTTTGACTTATTGGATCGATAGTTGAATGCAACACAAGTTCATACATATCAATATAATAAAGCTGAAGAGTTTGTTTGTTTCTTTATTTGAACGCTTTAATCTCTGGAACTACCAGTCGGATTCAAATATAATTTTACAAAATACGTATTTGTGCGTGCTCTTTACAATACTGTGTCGACAGTTCGAATGGAGGCCCGCAGCCTCCCTTGGACGGTCATTAGACTTAACCAACAGTCATTGTTCTTACAGCCATTCTAATCTATATATATAAAATTAAAGTTTATTTGTTACTGTCGTATGTATTTATTCCTATGCCATTCGTTCGATTACGACGAAACTTTGGTGCGTTATTGTATATAAGCCCGCAAATGTTTTTAAATGCAACAATAAGTTGTAAACACGAAATTAATGAACATGTAATCAAAGTCTTGTATTTATTTTGTATATATAAATGTGTCTGCTTGGTGCATACACATTATGTATATACCTTAACCAAATTGTAATAAAAATGAAAGAGGCATTTTACGCAGACATTAGCAAATATGAAATAAAATAACTAATATTAAAAGGATATCTCTTTATTCAACAGTTAGCATATATCTAACGAAAATTACATGCAAATTAATCTCAAATTTATTTAAAACATATAATTAATAGGAATCTATTCACATTCCTACACTAATAAGAATTAACTAAATACTTAAAACTAAAGAATTTTTCAGTCATTGAAGAAACTTCCTCCAATGGAGACCTTGCAGTATGCAACACTTAGTTGACTTGTAGGTCGGGCTGTTCGAGCTGTAGCCCGATTCGCTGCTGACTTCACTGAAATTGAAGCAGAGAAAGGCAATAACCACCTAAATAATAGTCATGAGGGGGAGGCCGTAATAAAATCTGGTGCCACTTTGAAAGACCGTGTGGCTTAGAGGTCAAAGTATCTGTAATCTACGGTGCAGGGTTCGAAACCCAGTCAGAGCCAACATTTGTGCGAAAACGCGAATTGTTGGTTTGTGCATTGTAGGGTCTGGTTGTGTTGTGCATGTGAAGTTTATGTCTGTAAAACGTATATACGACACAAGAGAAATCCTAATCCCCACAGTTGTAGGGCATCGAATCGATTTTGCTAGAAACTTATTTCTTATCAACATTAACACTGCTCTGGCTGAAAATGGGAGAGGCGTATATCCACTGCAGAACATAGGCCATTACTGTTTACTACACGCTGTTTGCCAGTGTAGATATTTGAGATCTTAAATATTTTATAGATTTCTCCTCTATTGTGTGTGCTCCTCTATCTATCTTCAGGCTATGGCATTTTTTCTAGCATTTTCATTTACCGTCCACTCACAATTACACAATGCGAATATTGGAATGTTGTGGTAGGATTTCCATGCAGAAATTCGTCTAAGTAGGTACCACCCAGGGCCAGTTATTCTGTTTCGGTCTGAACGACACTGTGAGCTAGTGTAATCACTGGGCATATGAGACTTAAGAGCTGATGTCTCATGGTGGCGGGCATTTGTTATGGGTAGACGTTGCAACTTACCATCAGGTGAACGTTTGGTTCATTTCGTCACTTTATACAATAAAAAAATTATCGAAATAAAACTGAAGATGTTGCCCTAATTCGGGCTTTCATTTAAAGATTTATGATTAAGGATTTTTTTTACTACATTTTAAGTAACAGCTCTCTTTAAGTAGTCTCTTTAAGTTTAAGTAACAGATCTTATTTTCCAGGAAGAGCTCGCAACGCTTCATCCTATACGAGTTAGTGAACTTCGCATTTCCTCGAAATATTTTTAAGCCACACATGCAAGTTTCATGAGGATGATTTCCTTCACCGTCGAGCGTGAAATAAACTATCACTTAAAACTGCAATCAACAACCCCAAGTGTTCCTAGACCGGGGATCGAACTCAGGCCATTCGCGTATCATGCGATTAAGGCGCTCTGCCTCTGGGCTTACGAGTAACTAATTTTTCGTGACAATTAATAAAAATCAATCAATAACAGTAAAGTAATAATAAAATAAATAGCCGTATGATGGCGGTGCAAGAGAATTTACCACCCCATCTCGTCCCGTGGGAGGCGTAAACGCCAGCAGAGGGAAAATATAGGCTGAAATGATGATGATGAATAATAAAACAAACATCCCACAGCTGGCCATAACTCTTCTGTATTTGTTTCAAGGTTTTTGGAAGACGGGACGGTTCCTTCGCGACCTCTGTTTCCATTGCCAGGTTCGTAGGCTTTGTATTTAATTAAAATATTTTATCATTGCTCGAGCACTTCCATTTATTCCTTCACCAACGAACATGTGGTAAATCGATATTAAAGAATACGAGTATAATTAAGAATGTCGTGGTACCAGCACGTAGAATCGTACTTGCGTTGCGTGAAGTTCAAGACAAAGGCCCGACCCCTTAACTACGCTTTGATATACTGATATATTAAAAAAAAATCATCATCATCATTTCAGCCTATCACTAGTCAACTGCTGAGCCTAGATTGCCACAAAAGTTATCAGTTCTCTTTTTGGGAGGTTTTTACCATAATTAAAGCGTGGCGCTTGGCAGGCAGGTTGAAAACCGAAGTTTATTTATTCCGATGTTCCAGGAAGATGTTGTTGCCCATCTCCGGGTTTTATTTTTCCTGTGCCGCCTTTTACGACACCCACGGGATGAGATGGGCTGGTAAACTTTCTTAAGCCTCTACCACACGGTGGAAAAAAAGACTAATGTCATTCGCGTCTGCATCGCAAGCGTCATCTCGATTTTATACAAATACCATTAGAGATTCTTTAAAAAATTGGTGTACCCGGCCGACTCTGGTGTGGGCGGAGTGAACACTGTCGACGATATCTTGTTCGATGTGTTTGATTTCTGAAAGAGAAGATAATAACTATTGCCATTTCCTTTTATTCTAAACAACACTTCAGTCGAAAAGAATAAAAACTTGTTTCTATGATACTCTGACGTGAAAACGTAAAAGAACAACTGAAAGTAACCAAATAATAAATTACCTTCGTATTGAAAAAAATATATAGTAAACTAAGTACAGTGAAGACATTTTGTAATATAACTATAACTAAGCTAAAATCCGAACTAAAGTAACTTAATGAAATAACTGAAATGAAATTACTTAGTGAAATATTTTACATTGCAAAAGCGTCTTAAATTAAAGTGTTGCCAACCTAAATTGTCTGTGTTATCTATGACTTCTGTAAGAACATTAAACTCCTATTTCATTAATTTCGTTAACAGTTCACAATTAATACCAGTCTGTCTGCGACAATATAGGGAAACGACCTTTTCAAATTAAAACAATAGATTAATATGAAAAAGTTTGCAAAATAAAAATCAAATCAAAATACCTCAATCACCTATTCGCTTGCCAAACGTGATGATTCTGGAAAGTTCTATTTCTGAAGAGGTCTACCTTGAGTAGTGGACGTGATAATCATATAATATTTTATTTATTTTCACTTTTAGTATTTGAGACTGACCTTACAGAATTGTCCAACTCTTTTCGCGGACAGATACACATACGAAGTGTGTATGTTTACAAATATTTACGTTTTTAACAACACTTAATCAACAAACATTTAACTAAGTCATAAATTATTTTTAATTTTAAAACAAAAACGAAACGTAATTCAGCATATTCACAGATCACGTTCATCATTTCAACGTAAACAACAGGAAATAACGTCGGGCGCGGTAAAATCAGTTCACGCAAATTCTTTAAACATTTTTTTAGAAACAGGGAAGTAAGGCACATATATTAAAATTGCAAATGGAGCTTTTTTGCATCCACCGACGAAAATACTAAACGCTGTCGGTTTTGTGTTTTTGTTCCCGCAAAAAACAAAATAAATATAGTAATATACAAAGGGACGTCTAAAAAATATTTGTTAAGCTGTCTGGTTTTTCATTACATACAGACGTACGTATATATGTCACGTCTTTTTACCACATGAGGGGTAGGCAGAAGCCGCTCACATAGCCCATTTCAAGGTCGAATTTGCGTTTCTCCGTTATTCTTAATATTTATCAATTAACTTAAATTATGCAGAGCATTAAAATTTATTTTAATCAAACTTCTATTATATGTCCATACTAAAATTATAAATGCGGAAAGTAACTCCTTTTCACGGGTCAACCACTGAACCGATCTTGACGAAATTTGGCTAAGAGATAATTTGCATCCTGGAGACGGATAAAGGATACTTATATTTATATCTATTAAATCAAATAGTCCCCAAGTGATATTTAAAAAAACTTTATCCACGCGGAGGAAGTCGCGGGCATCAGCTCGTAACATATAAGCAGCATTAGCCTAATGGTTTAGGGTACGGACTGCGAAACATGACTTCACAGAATCGAGCCCGCTATTCGACTATAGGATGGTTAACAGGATCATTAGTAATGTTAACAGCACTGCTAGCATAAACAAATCTAATATTCCACGCGGGCAAAGTCGCGGATGCATATAAGTGCTAATAAGTGAATAAAATTACCTGGCTCTGAGCGCTGATACTGCCGGAGCGATGTTTGCTTATCCTCGCCGGGGTCACGAGGTTAGACTGATACGATTGCTGTAACATCAGCAATTGTTATCTCTATAAAATTCGAGAATGGGAATACCCTAACGCTAGTTTTTATCTGTCTACTTAAACCATTTTAACCTATTTTACTTCAATTAGTTTTATTATTTTACTAAGATATATGACATAAGATATCAAGAATATAGTTCGTATAAACTGGCACCAGGGTATGCCCAATTAAGGGCTTTGTGCGAATTAATAATAAAAAAATATATAAATAAACTGTTTATAAACAATTGTTGGATACATATATGGCATATAAGAGGTCGAGGAAAAAGTCTTTTCGCATATAGTATGTATAAACTTGTAAACCGTGCGGTGGCGGCTCGTTAAAAGAATACTACCACTCCATCTCATCCAATGGATCTCGTAAAAGGCGAGTAAGGAATTAAACTGCACTGTGCACCCAACAGCGCATGGTGGCGATGGGCTCACCACCTATCACACCAAGTGCATTATACTGTTTTGGTGAAACGTGGATTGTGGCAGTCATCTGTTTTTGCAGTGAGTGCCCAGTCTCTGACTACCCCTTATGGGATACAGTCGTGATCTTATGTATGTATGTATGTAAACTTGTAATACAAATTTCTTTGGCTGTACTATTTGTATCTGTCTGGTTTTGATGACATTGAAAAGGATACATTTCAAAAAAAGAAACAAATTAGTAAAATGTTGTTTCCGGCTATTTTTCATTTGTTTATATTTCTGTTAAAACGACTGTACTGTACTGGAGCGTTTATTGAAATCGTTTTAATGTTTTATTAAAAGCTATATATCCATACTAATATAATAAATGCAAAAGTAACTCTCTCTGTCCCTCTGCCTGTTTGTTACCTTTTCACGGCTCAACCGCTGAACCGATCTTAACGAGAGATAAAATAGATATATAAAAAAGATAGCTTGCATCCTGGAGACGAGCATAGGATATATGTAGATATAACTTTTAATAACGGAAAATGAAGTAGTTCCTAATGGACATTTGAAAACCTTTATCCACGCGGACTAAGTTACGCGGTTATCAGCTAGTATTGTATAAAAATCTCCGTTGAAATAATGTACGAAATATGTATTTCCTGGTAATCTTTACTTCCTTATCTTTTTTTTTATTAGATAACGAAAACGGTCATAACGGGCAAAACGTTCACCTGTTGGTAAGTGTAACGTCGGCCCATAACAAATGCTGTGTCACCAGGAAAATTCCTCTGTCACACCACACTGTGCCCATCACCTTGAGACAAAAGTTCTTAAGTCTCATATGTAAAATCAAGTAAAAAAACTTAAGTGCTGATTTACCACGTGCTCGGCGATGAAGGAAAACATCGTGAGGAAACCTGCATGTCTGAGAAATAAAAAATATTTCGAAGACATGTGCAGTCCGCCAACCCGCATTGGCGCAGCGTGGCGGATTCTTCCTAGCTCCAACATCCTCTCAGAAATGAGAGGAGGCCTGTGCTCAACGGTGGGACATTTATAGGCCGAAACTTTAACTTCTCATTTTAGGATGGCTGATGTTACTAAAATTTGATGAAATACATACAATACAATCTTGAAAATGTATTATTATATTTCTGACACTAGGGTTTGTCCTGTATTTTGAATGCGTGTTACTGACACAAATATCAAATGCAAAAGTCAAGCAAAACCCGACGTTTCGACGAGATTGGTAGGATTCCTATGCAGGAATCTGTTTAGGTAGGTACCACCCCGGGGTCAGTTATTCTGCCGTGTAGCAGTAGTGTGCAAACATTACTGTGTTTCGGTTTGAACGGCACTGAGAGCTAGCGTAATCACTGGGCATATGAGACTTAAGAACTGATGTCTCAGGGTGACGGGCGCATTGTGGTGTCACACTGGGTGACACCGCATTTGTTATGGGCAGAAGTTGTACGCACCATCAGGTGAACGTTTTGCTTGTTCCGTCACTTTTATCAAAAAAATAAATAAAAAAACGATTTCGGTTTTTAGCCAAATTGTTGACTTCAGTGTTGTGTATTGGCTAGTAGTAGTGTTGTAGTGTTGTAGTACCGGTTGCGGGTCCCGGTATTAGTTTGCTGGTGCACTCTATTGTAGGAGAGCGGGCGGTGCTCTTCAAAAACTAAATAATACACACCATTTTCATTTTTTTCATGAAGGTTCATATCAAACTACTTTCTTTGGGCTTGAAGGCAGAACAATTAGCTAGTGTTGTAGCTAGCTAGTTCTAGTTCAATTACCGAACATATGACACTTAAGAATTGGTGTCGCAGGTTGACGAGCGCAGTGTGGTACCAAACAGAATGATTTTGGTTGACACAGCATTTGTTATGTTCAGACGTTGCACCTTCCATCTGGCGAACGACTAGGTCGTCTCGTCACTTTCTTCCAAAAAAAAAGGATTAAGGTTTTGGTAAAATTTTACTAACAGTTTATACAAAGTATATGGGTAAACATCGACCCCTCTAGTATGAACGAGTGTTGTTAAGTTTAGAAGTGTGTGTGTGTGTGCGCGCGCGTTCTTGCGTGAGTGCGTGCGCGCGTGCGTGCGTGAGTGCGTGCGTGCGAGCTTTGGGTGGATGTGTGTGTGTGTGTGTTGCAAAATTGTTACACGTTCAAAAAGGAAATTCGGCCTTTCCTCTCCTCTTATCCTCTTAATACTCTATTTTTGGATGTGATTAGCTGATGTCCGCGGCTTTGTCCAAGTGAATAATGATGAAATAGAAATGATTTATAACTTTCCCCTACAAACTATTTGATTTTCCGGGATAAAAAAGTATTCTATGTCCGTCTCCAGGATAAAAGCTATCTCTGTGCCGAATTTTGTTAAGTAAGTTTCAATGGTTGAGCTGTAAAAAGGTAACAAACACACAGAGGGCGACAGCGAGTTACTTACGCATTTATAATATTGGTATGTATGAATACTTCGTGTTTTTTTTTTAGATAAGGAGCAAGTGCCTAAACAGTAAAACTCAAAATGATCGAAATCTACACAGTTGTTTTGCGTGATGCACGCACAACGACAGACCTCTATCATTTTATATATGTATATATAAGAAGATTGAAGATATATTTGAAACGATTGGTCTATTCCTGTCTTTATCAATTAGCAAAATTTAAACAGTGTGACATGTTATAGTTTTTATATAGAAGCTATAATACGTCGTTATGTGCAGTTTAAGCAAAGTTATATCGCATCGCGTAAAATTTACTACATGATCGACGATAAAAAAAAACTTTGTAAATAAATCTGCATATCTTAGAAACCAACGAGCCCGCACTAGAAAAGCGTAGCGAATTTTCACCGGCTTAAAAATCGTGCTCACTTGTGCCACATTTAAAGAGTGGCAGTCGTATATGTCGTCTAATTATTATTATCTTCATGATCACTTCAGCCCATCACAAGTCCTCAAGTCATCAAGTCATCAAGTCACTGCTGACCATTGGCCTCCCCCGTAGACTGCCAGAAAACACGGTCCTGAGCTGCCTGCGTCTAACAAATGCCCGCAATACTGTGCAGGTCGTCGCTCCATCTACGACTGCACTCCAGAACCTTTCTTCCCCAACAGTTGTCGGTTACAAGTACTATATGGCCGACCCATTGTCACAGATCCTTAGGGTTATGTCGGTTACTCTGATTGTGCTTCGGATATCACAGTTACGTTAGAGTAATATGTATATTCTGTAAAAGAATTTATGTGAGCGTATTGAGATTTTATGTACGTAAGTGTTATATTTTCGCTTTGGAACAAAACAGTTTGTAATTACAATAATTGCATTAAACTTTCCATGAAACTTAAGCTTAATGAGATACAAAATGAATGCTAAGAATAAAATTATAAATGACACTTTTCTCGAGTCTCATTCATTCCTTAATCCAGTAACTGTAAGTAGTTGGCTAAGAACGTCCGAGCGTTGTCGTCTTAAGCGATATTTTAAGCTTATAATCTTCTTAGTGGTGGAATTTAACTGAACAGTTTACGACGCTCGGAAACATTTAAGTTAGCGACAGTGATACGTTGTTCGAATTCGCTGCAATCTACGCCCATTAAAGTTACTAAGTCAAGAAAGTAACCATAATATTTTTTTAAATGTTTAATGGTGTATTCTTGACTGATTTCGTCCAAATCCAAATGACATTCTGTTTAACCAGAAGTTAACATCTAAATAGGAGGAATCCGCCTTGGTAGGTACCACCCAGCTCAGGGCCAGTTATTCAGCCACAAACATTGCGGTGTTTCGGTCTGAAGGACACTAACAGCTGGTGTAATCCCTGGGCATTACTTAAGAACTGATGTCTGATTGTGACGACCGCGTGGCCTAGTGGTCAGAGTACCTGACTTCTAAGCCGCGGGTCCTGGGTTCGAATCCCAGCCGGAGCCAACATTTGTGCTAAAACGTAAATTGTTGGTTTTCGGGTCTGGTTGTGTTGTAATTGTCCCCGTGTTTCTGACACTGCATCCTAGCCTACCTCCGATCTCATCGCATCAGCGTTACATCGGGCGCTGGTAGGTTGGGACGAGTGAGTGCCTCTGTGTTTGCGCGTATACTTGTGGCACTATAATATCTCCTGCGCAGTCGATGGCTCTCGACAGCAGTCGGAAGTTGTCGCCGTGGTCGAAGTCGGCTAGGAGAACATCATAATCAGTCACACAGAAATAATCTTGGTGACACAGCATCTGTTATGGTCAGACGTTGCACTAACCATCAGGTGCGTCTTGCTCTTTATTTAATAATTTTGTCTCTTTATTTAATAAAAAAATATTAATACTGTATTTCCCAAAGTTCAGGAGCCTGGCATTCGCCTTAAACGTCATAGTAGGCGAGTGATCTGAGTTCGATTGCACCTCTGCCTATTGTTTTCATTTATAAGCGCTAATTCACCACGTGCTCAGCGGTGAAGGAAAACATGACGAGGAGACTAGCATGTCCGACAAATGAAAAAAAAAATTCGAACGCGTTTGTTCCCTCAAAAATCGTTAGTTGACTTGTCGTAGCTTAACGTGGGGAAGTCTCATTTGCTCTAAAATCCTCTTAAAAATGGGGAGGTGTCTGTTCTGCAGTTGGACATTAGTGAGTTAACTGGTGGTAGGATTCCTATGCAGGAATCCGTCTAGGTAGATACGGCCCAGTGCCAGTTATTCTGCCGTGAAGCAGTAGTTTGCAAACATTACTGTGTTTCGGTTTGAAGGGCACTGTGAGCTAGCGTAATTAATCACTGGGCATATGAGACTTAAGAACTGATGTCTCAGGGTGACGGGCGCATTGTGGTGTCACACTGTTCTGGGTGACATAGCATTTGTTATGGGCAGACGTTGCACTTACCATCAGGTGAACGCTTTGCTCGTTCCGTCACTTTTATTATATTGAATGTTACTTTCATTTATTATGAACTAGCATCCCACCTAAAACTTGGTCCGAAACATCATCTTTTATCAACAAACATAGCCTGGAGGCTAACTGAACAAAAACTTTCACTTAAAAAAAAGAGGAAAAAAGAAATCCTAGCTTATGATATTATTTTGAGCATGCAAATCTACATAAAAAAGTGAGACATACATACAGTCACACCTTTTTCTCATGAGAAGTAGACCACACTCGTAGCTCACTTTTCGCCACCTAGCCAAACGAGACCTGTTGGGTGGCGAACCACATCGCCGCCAATTTAGTACAAGTACAAGTTGTTACTCCCCATTGCGTTCCCACGAGCAGTATAGTGACAGCATTGCACATTATTGTATTATTCCTCAGGTATTAAGACTGTCCGTACAACACCTTAGTCATCTCTTACGATACCGGTAGGAAAGAGGTAGGTGCTATTCTACTCTGCCGGACACTTAGCGGCATAATGAATCTCTCTAAGTTCAAAAATTATAATATCAAACGCGGAAAAATTACACGTCACTGACATCATGCAGTGGTGACTACCACATTAATATTTTAAGCGAAAATAGACCTTGTTGTTTTTTGATGTGCAAAGGACATTTCAACTTATGGGTGATAAAGCAATTTCATTGACTATACATATAAAAAAGTATATATATATATATATAGTAAAGTTTCAGCCTATGAATGTCCCACTACTGAGCACAGGCCTCCTATCATTTCTGAGAGGGTTTTGGAGCTAGGAAGAATCCGCCACGCTACTCCAATGCGGGTTGGCGGATTTCACATGTCCTCGAAATATTTCTATTCCTCGGACATGCAGGTTTCCTCACGATGTATTCCTTCACCGCTAAGCACGTGGTAAATCAGCACTTAAAATTGTAGAACAATATTAGAGGTGCTGGCTCCGGGGATCGAACCCAGGTTACGCGCTTACTATGAAATTAAAGGCGAGCACTAGGCCCCTGAGCTACCACGGCTCTTATATTTATATATATATATATATATATATATATATATTGCTATATAAGATGTTAATAATGTCCCCATATATAAATATAGCATTGGTGTCATTCAGGCATTCAAAGTTTCTAGAGACAGCAATATAAATAGAGTCCGCAATATTTCTATAAGAGGTGTTGAGGTTCACCGCATATATAAGAGTTTGCTATACGAACAGAATCAAAGCTTTAGTATGAGCGTCGCTTCCACATCTGCAGTCTATTATATTCCGTATAAAATATAGTATTCTATTGATAAAGCTTCACTTACGCTGTAAGGCGTGCTCTTTGCCGTCCGTTTGTACGTGGGTGTGCTCTGAATGAAGCTGGGAGACAGATTGCTGCTCGGCGAGATGGGAATGTTGAATGGTGATACTTGCTCTGAAATGTGCTCGCGTTTTATATCAAATCTTTTATGACGATGCTTCTAAAAGTTCCGAAGATCGTTACGCATATACAAATTATATTTTACTTTATTATACCTAGATAATTCTTAGACGTATATTGACGTACACCGACGTAAAACTCTCGTCTTGACGTCTTGTAAAACTCAATAAAAGAAACAATTTATAAATGTCCCACTGCTGAGCACAGGACTCATTTCGGAAACGGGTTTTGGAGCCGGAAAGAATCCGACACGATGCTCCAATACTATATCCTATTTCCTACACGATGTTTTCCTTCACCGCCGAGCACGTGGTAAATCAGCACATAACATTGCAACTAACAATTTTAGTGGTAATCGAACCCACTCGCCTACTATGAAATTTAAAGCAAGCGCCTAGCCCCTGAGCTACCACGACTGATATTATTATTGAAAAGGTTCTCTAAATATTTAGCATTAATTACTACAAGATACGATCTCTCGCCTTAAATTTTAAAGTATTGACCTAAGTGACTTTGGTTCGATACTCGATACCAGCACTACAACTGGAATATCTGCGTGTCGACGAAATAAAAATATCTGTATATTCATTTAAAATCTGCTAGCCAGGAACGTAGCAGACGTTAGTCAGCTACGCTGCTGAACCTTCGTAAAGGGTATTTGCCATGTAGTGGAGAATATTTATCGGATTTCACTGTACTTTATGGTGGATTTAAGGTGGTTTATTGTCTGTTATATTATATTTTATGGTAGTAGGATTCCTATGCAGGAATTCATCACCTCCGATTGTTTTAAGATTGTCTGTGTTATGTATGAGTTATACAAGAACTTGAAATTCTTGTTTTAATGTATTCGTTAACACTGAACAATACAATTAATACCAGGCGATTCGTAACAAAATTAACATACGAACTTTTCAAATTTAAACACACGAAAGATTGGTATATAATGAAATAAAACAAAAAACTACGGAATGAAATCAGTTAATTTAAAAAAAAACGGTTATTGGTATTTTCTACAGGGAATTCTACAGTTTTGATGATCTGGAGACAGCTTTATTTCGAAGTTAAGAAGCTTTTTAAATAATCATTGCAGACAATTTCCCTCTTCGGTTATTAATGTAGCATCGTGAATTTATTTTAAAATATCTTCGTGATTATACAATAATAGTAATTAGATTATTATAAAAAGCACAAAAAATACAATATTACCCACTAAATTAAAAATACGAAGAAATTGAAAAAACTTCGCCTATTAAGTATATAATATTTGAAATTTGATATACGTGTTGATATACGGTCGGGTTCTACCGAGTTTGTCCTAGTTTCATAAGAGGTCACGGAAATCCTTGCTTCAGTCGGATTATATAGATATCGCATGAATATAAGGTTTTGGAATTTGAAAATAGTTTTTTTAGATTCAAACAAACATTCGTAAATGTTTTTAAAATTATACTACAAACAGGTAAAAATTAATAAAATCTTTGTGATGTGACAATGTTCTTTGAAAATGCAACCAGAGCTAAAACGTATTGGTTATATTATCTTCGCTATGAGCTTATTTGTCCGAAGAATTTGTAAAATCCAAGAAGGCTGGCAAACGAAAACTTTACCTTTACAATATATATTAGCTTTCGTTGTCTAAATAAACTTCAACAAATTACTTATATACAGATAAAACGAATAGATAACATAAGTATTCAACTTGTAAATTAAGTCCTAATAGTAATAACCCAACGACAACTCTTCTGTAATGTGGGTGCGTGTTACAGCCAGAAATACATAAAGACAAAAACACAGGACCCGCGACGAAGATAACTCTAACAGCTAAGCCGTTGTCGGTGTCGGTGAGTTTTCGCCTGACAAACAAAGTATGACAAACACTTATTACTAAACTATTGGAATTGGAATTAGCAGTGGACCAAAATATTGAAAAATGATCAAAGGTTAATAGTTCTTGAGTAACATTTAAAAGTTTTTCTTTTATTTACGCGAATATTACACATTTAAATAAAACTACTTTTTACGGATTTTATCGCGTTTAATTTATAAATATTTTTTTTAATGGTCCCCCCGTGACCATGGGTGCTGTAAAGCGCCCGAAACGTCGGGTTAAAAATAGTTATAAATTAAACGCGATAAAATCCGTAAAAAGTAGTTTTATTTAAACATTTAAAATGCCAAGAAAGATATATTTAGAGAAGTCTTAATTTTCGATATACTATAATAAAACTAAAATAAAGGTAGTAGTAGTGTTGTTATACATCTTTGCACTGGCCTATTCATATTTCTGAAAGGGTTTTGAAATCGAAAGGAGACCACCACATTGCTCCTATATGGGCTTGTGGACTTCAGATCTTTCTTTCTAGCTGTATATATTATTTATCAATGGTTGTTTTTTCGGTATGAAATATCTCCTTTAACCCTGTATCAAAATTAATGTTTGATACGCCATTTTGAAAATTACTTTTCCCTGTAATGACGAAAAGTAAGAAAATGTCTTAAAGGAAAGGTTTTTGTTTAAAAATTGGATTAAAAAGATTAATTTAATTGAATTGTAGAAAGCGCCATCTGTTGACAATGTAACATGAACGAAAGCTGTCGGTTGGAGTTGTTTACGTTCTTTGACGAAGGTAAATGGAACCATCCGTATCCGCCTGGTTTATCTAGTATATTTTATTACTTAGTCAATTATTATTTATTACACAATTAAAATTCTAGTATTGCCGGTGCTAAAGATCGAACCCGCGTACTATGAAATTTAAGTCGAGCACCTGATCTGATTTTGGGTATAACCATAAGAAAATATTCTCTTGATATCAATACTAACTATTTTGGTTTGAGAGTTGCGCTTCTAAGTTCTTGATCACCTTCTGGTACTCCTTTAGTTGATGGTGTTGCTTCTGACATAATTCCGCCATGCGTTTAAGTTCGGTACGCGCTTTATAGAACTTCTTCGCCTGTAAAAAATAATTCACAAATAAAAACACTTATCAGAGACAGCTTTATTTAAACACTAGCCATTATACAAGAATGAGCTTAAGATCGATCGAAAGGCGACGGAAGGAAAATTAAAACCAGGAGATTGCAGTATCTGAAACAAATAAACTACGGTTGCCAACCCGCCTGCCAAGCGTGGCAACTGAGACAACATTCCTCCAGATCAGAGAATCTTTGGGGGATGCCTAAGTTCAGCTGTGTACTAGTGATAGGCTAAAATGATGATAAAGCAATGGAACGAACATTTTGTTCACGGGATGGTAAATACCCTTATTGCATTTATTAACAAGTATAGAGTTATATCGAACTCTTTTAATTGTAACTTTGAGACGTCAGACATGAGGTTTCGTATGGCCAGTAATTTTACTAGTTGCCGACAAACACTAATGCTTACACTCAGCTTACCGGCAGAATAACTAGTGATGTAATGGTACTTATATGACTTCTGTTTTTTTTTTTTTGATAAAGTGAGGAAAAGAGCAAAATTTTTACCTGATGATGAGTGCAACGTATGCCCATAACAAATACTGTGTCATCCAGAACATTTCTGTGTGACAACACCCCGAGACATCAGTTCTAATGTCTCATATGCTCAATGATTACACTAGCTCTTAGTGCCCTTAAACCGAAACACAATAATGTTTGCACACTAGTGCTTCACGGCAGAATAACTGGCCCTGGGGTGGTACCTACCCAGACCTTATTATGATTTATGTTAATCTAACTCTTAATATAAATCTTAATTGAATTTGATTACATATTTAGTTTAAAATTGATACAATTAAATATTTGCCGTATACGTTTAAATTTTTTTAATTCAAAAATAAATACATAATTACAGTTTCGTACAATATACAAGTTTTAAACAACAGGCATAGAACTTATTTCAGATATTCTTATCCAACGCACTTCTTAAGCTTTTTCTATGAAAGGAAGTGACGAGACGAGCTCTGGGTGACATAGATTTTTTAAGGGCAGACTTGGTGTGGAAAGTCTGCCTTTAAAAATCAGGAGAACGTGTTGCTCGTCTCATCACTTTAACCTATAAATAAATGCAATGTCCACATACTTATATACACTCTGTTTCCTATTGGGGTAAGCAGGGAGCACATCATAACCATCATCACCATTTCAGTCTATCACTAGTCCACTGCTGAACATAGGCCTCCCCCATAGATTGCCACAAAAGTTTGTAGCTCTCATTTTTAGGGGGGATTTTGCCACATCTTTAAACGTTAATGGCAACGTCTCTTTAATAAACACTCTGTGTTACACAGAACGTTGTGTGGCACTCCGGCACTAATCGTGACTTTACATAGGCAGAAAAAGAATCCATATATAAAATATTGTCTCTGTCTCGTTCGGTGATTAAGTTCTGAAGAAATTATTGTATTTAACAAAAACTTTAAGTAAATTTTGTTAGTTGCTCCATCCAAAGTTATTGAGTACTTTCAAATAAAATTTGAAGTAGTAAACTCAATTCGACATCAAAGGGAGACCATAAAGAAACTTTGCAATTTAATTTATAAACTTCGAGCAAATCTACGACGAAGGATTGTGGCAACGTTCATCGACATTGTAAAACATTGGATTTGATGATGTGATGATGTGATGTGATTGGATTTAGGAACACGATGTAGGTACAGCCATGGTATCAGCCGTGGTAGCTCAGGGGCAGGGTGCTCCACTAAAGTTTAATATGCGACTAACTTTGGTTAGATCCGCGGTGCAGGCACCACGGAAGTTGGTAACAGCAAATAATGATATGCAGGAAAATCTTGAGAGAAAGAAAAAAGAAAATGGTCAACGACGCCGGGAAATTGTCCGGGGCTTTGAAAGTGATTTCCACCGCGACACGTAGCGTGTCGCTGGGTTTACCATTTCTTTTCAGCATAATTTTATTCATTTTTTTTAAACGTGGCCCGATATTAAAATTTCTCGTGTGTGGTTGGCTCGTTTTACAGACATAAATTTCAATTGATGACGCGGCCTTTTTTTCCACTCGAGGGGGAAGTGACCGGTTCTTAAGATGCCATTAAATAGCCTTATATGGACAGCAATGGCCTTCCGCGGGAGATGTTTTAGGGCTTCGTTTGTTACGGCGTCGAGTGCTGGAGACTTCTTGTCTTTTGTTCGGTGACATTTATATGCTGTTACTTTCATGTGAGTACATGTATGTACAATAGGTACAACATGTATGTAAAATAAATACGGTTCCGAAACCTTTGTTCAACGACCTTTAACGACAACGATATGCGGTTCGTTAATTCGTAGAAATAAGTTCCTAGAATAAGTTCATGAGTGTCACGGAGTAGACTAATATCAGGTTATTTCGACCAGATTAGCGGAAAAAGTGATCGTAAAGCCTTTCCACTTACCGGTACATTAACGAAATTTTGGAAAAAGGTTCAGCGAAGTGAAAACTTGTGACGAGAGGCAAGAGAGACAGATAATATATATGTAGTTGCTAGTCCGCAGAGAAGATATAACTTTAATGTATCCATATTAATGAAATTAAATTAATTTCAATATTTCTTTTACAATCAATTCCTTCTTTACCTTTCAGTAATGAGGTTTCTTTGATGTATACGAAACAGGCGAATGAAACTTCAAAAATATAAAAGAGTTCCTATTATCTGACGAACAAATATATTTTTTTATACAGATAATATAAAAGGACTTGATTATCTGACGGTCAGATTAATCTGTACTTAATCTGAAATCGTACTTAGTCTTTAAAATAAGGGAATACTCCAGAATATTAATTTAATTTTAATAAAATGTCGCTTTCAATTAATATCATATCTTGTCACAAGATCTATTCGAAACATAGTTTTTTGACATGTTATTCGAAATGGTTTATTTTAACGTAACACTTTATAACATGTTTAAAATAAATTGATGTAATCTTTTGTTCTAAAATATTAAAGGCTCTGATGATGTTAATTACATAAATTTAACTGAGTTTGGGCAACGTAATCGGATGATATCTCAATTATATTAAAGCCCCAATAACAGAAGAGCCTCAGATTTAACCCATTAGCGAAAAATATTTAACATTATCATATAAAATGATTGGGGTTTGATTGTTTATACCTTCAAAATCAAAAGGTTAAAGACAATGCAGATAGATACAGATGGATCATTTTATTACATCTATAATTATTTTTCTTTGAAAAGTAGTCGAATTGACTTTTGGTGCTAACTCGAAAAAAAACTAAAGTGAAGCAGAAAACATAACTGTGTTTCAGAAGAGCACTGAGAGTTAGTGTAATAGCGGGGCATGTGATCCTTGGATAGTTTCCAAGAATCACATGCCCCGCACAAGTCTAAGGGTGACGGGCGCAGTGTAGTGCCATACAGAAATGTTCTAGGTGACCCAGCACTTGTTATGGGCAGACATTGCACTTACCATCAGGTGAAGGTTTTACTCGTCTCGTCAATTTCTCCAACAAAATAACAATTTTAATTCAAACTAATGACATCAAATTTATATGGATAGGTTTTTGCTAAAAGGTGTAAAGTAATTAAATACATTTCAGTTCTTATCGTATTACTAGACATAGGATGATATGAATATATCCATTTTGATGCTTAATAATGATAATATTATTGTGCAGTAAGTGTTCGCGAAAGTACACAGTGATTAGAAAATTCAATTGAAGACAAAAATCGTGCTTTTCTTTTGGTTCCATCAGTCCAATAAATCGTTAGTACAAGTGAAATAACATTACTGTTAATGTTTTTTTAAATTTTGATGTCCTTGGGTCCTACTTATTTGCTATGTAAAAAATTGACACTGGCAGTAAGTATACGGCTATTGCCATAAATATGTAAAAAAAATTAGATTAAAGGTAATTTTCGCGCCAAAAAGCTTAAACGGTAAAATAGTTACGTATTAACTGTATCATCGGATACGATCAGTAGTACAGATTATATATTTTTAATTTCTAAAACCATACCAAAATAATAAAACAGTTTTGTTTACCGACTGCAACAAATACGACAACAACCTTCTCCTGTGCTGTCTCTGAAATTGCAATACTTCACACGACTTTTTTATTATTTCTTCTGGGTCGGTAAAGTAATCTTGTACCTCAGGATTCATCTAAAAGACAATATTACAATTTAAACAATATTTTTTAATATAAATAATAAAAAACATTATTTACTTACGTCTGGAACTAATTTCATAGTAGAACAAGGCACTCGGCATACAAAACAAGTATTTTGCTTCGCGCCTAGAAACAAGAAAAAGCATTAATTTTTTTAATAATTATATCATAACTACATATGTTTTAGAATAAGTTTACAAACCAGAGTCCAAACAATTGTTGCAAAACATATGACCACATGATGTTAAGTGTAAAATAATTCCTTTTTCTAACTGCACAAAACATTTGTTACAATGTATCCAATCCATTTTACTTATATCGCTTCATTAGGCATTAATTATGATTTTTGCTTGATTGAAATGTTTACCGGTATGCCGCCATTAGAACTTCTTTACAACGTCTGAAACAGTTAGACGTATAACTGACGTAATAAAAGTTCGCCTTTATTTCATACTTTCTTATTTATTACACTAACTTGTTTTAAACATATTATTCCTCTACATTAAGAACTACAATTACTTTATATCAAATAAACGCAATATTAAATATTTAATTTAAATATATCTGGAAATAGAATTAACAATATAAAATAAAATTTACGTCTTGTTTATTTTTCTAGGCACATTAACATGCATTAACAAAGACCTTACACAATACACAATTCATAATATATTTTTTATTACGCCAGTACATTTTATAGATGGCCAACATTTGTTTAAATTGATTTTTTTTCGGTTCGTGTTAATATTGATTTAAAGCTACTAAAGTAATATAAAAAAATGTCATAAATGTTTTGCACTTAATGTTAAACATGTCAAAACAATATAAAAATATTATATAAAATAAAATGATATCGAAATATGATTATTTATTAATTTTGATTAATTATAACGCTCGCGCAGCTAATAAAATCAATAAAAGAAAACCTTTTTTAAAACAAAATTTTATTTTGGCCTTGCTCTTAAATGAATATAATAATTTTAGGTTTTTATTGCCGAATGCTTAGTATATATTTACTTAAGTAAACGTACTTACCTACAAACCTATATAGTATGTATCACATAAGTAGAGACATCTTTATCGCTGAAAATTATTTAATATTTATTTTGAATTATTTGTTACCAAAAAGCTATTATTATCGCGCTAATTGTAAAGAAAATACATACTTCGGTTCAAGTAATTTTTATCACCAATCACTCCTCAATGACATTCATTGGTACCTACTTATATTACATTTCGCGCGTCATCTGCTCTGCATCTTATGCACAGTGGACGCCCAACATAATACCAAGGGTAAATAATACGTGCCGCCGCGCTATAACCGTATTGAGCCGGAAACTGAATTGAGTTATGTGAACTCTGTCGCTATCGAAATCAACCTCTACTGATAGTATAACTGAATAGTGAATTTGCGCTCGCCGAAAGTAAAGCCAGATGATTTGCAGTCATAAACCGCTTTTGACATTTATGTATCGGTGCTTCCAGCCACCATCAGACTCAAAACACCATATAAGTAGTCAAGACAAATCCAATGAGCCCTAAAACGACAGAGTTTATATGACTCCGCCGTTCAGGAATTTATATGACCACCTCCCGGCTCCATCATGAGACCCTAGACAACATCTATAATACTTGTCAAGACAAATCCAACGAGCCCAAACACGACGGAGCTATTTTGAAAAGATGAGAAGTTCCTACGGCTACCTCCCGGATCCCGGCATATCATAGCATTGTCATCGAAGTTGCATATGTGTTCCTAATTTCAGCTCAATTCAACGGTTGGGGGAACTTTTTTAAAATTCAGTGGCAAGATTTGAACTACACATACATATAATTTCGGTGATGTAATTGCTGTTAGCCTTTTTGGCTTTTACAGCTTCATCGGATACTGTAATCATCGGATACTGTGGGTCATCGGATACTGTGACTACACATACAAACAAACATTATAGACATTTACATTGCAAGGTAAAATGGGTGTTGTATGTGTGTATCCATTACATTACTGGAATATTTTTTTACGTGAATATTCGTCAAAGATATGTACAAAAGTCTGTAGTCTGTATGTAATTCGTCCAAAGAATAATGGAAGGAATGGTTCCAAAAGTAAGTAACGTCATTGCATCAGATGGGGTAAGACTATACGATACTTACGACAGCATAAGAAAAATGTAAACGATAAAATAACATCTTTTGGTCTTTATTATATAAAGTCATCTTTCTTTTACGCCTATTACTAGTCCACTGCTAAACATAGGCCTACCCCATTGATTGCCAAAAAAGTTTGTAGCTCTCATTTTGGTGGATTTTGCCATAGTTGCCACGTTGGGCAGGTGGGTTGTCAACTGCAGTATATTTATTCAGATTTGCCAGGAAGATGCTGCTGGCCATCTGCTTTTTTTTCCTTTTTCGACTTTTACGACACCCTCGGGATGAGACGGGGTGGTAGAATCTCATAAGCCGTCACCACACGGTAAATTAACATTGTACAAAGTAACAGCCTATAAATGTCCCACTGCTAAGCACAGGCCTCCTCTCGTTTCTTAGAGAGCTTTAGAGCAGGGAAGAGCCTGTTACGTTACTCCAATTCGGGTTGGCAGACTTCACGTGTCTTCGAAATTTCTTTTTATTCCTCAGACATGCAGGTTTCCTGTCGATATTTTCCTTCACCGCTGAGCATGTAGTAAGTAAATCAACACTTAAAATTGCAGGATGTATGGTGAGTATCCGTCAGCATACTCTTGTCGTTAGTGTCATAACAGTCAGCTGAAGGAAATGCCATGAAAATGTCGTGGCCGGTGTTCTAAATAAATCAGAGATTTTTGAAAAAAGTTCCAGCCGCAGTAAGCAATAATTAAAATTTCTATTGATTTTTTGGCGCTTACTGGAAAAGTGATGGTGGTTTTAGTTTTCAGTTTTATTATTGATGTATATTTCAGTGTTTGTTGGTAGTTTATTGAGCTTTAAGTTGACGTGAATGTGTAGCGATTGGTAAATTAAATTCAAGCCCAGAGATTGTGCTTTTTATTTTCTCTCTACCAGTGCAGCAAATGTTCAGTAAACTGGGTTACGTTTATAATGAGTAAAAATATGTTATTTGCAGTAAAAATATCTTTAGTAAAACTATCATTTTACTGATATTCTTATAACCCCGGGAAAATTAAATACCCAATTACCAATGTCACTTTGACACTGGCATAAAATATAAAACAAAAATTAAAAAACAAAAGCATTATGATTTCTTAAATTAAAGCAAATGTTTTACATATAATAAAACTAATTTTACTGATTTTTTCGCATTCAATTTAACTTTAAATTAAACGCGTTTAAATTAAATCCGTAATATTCGTTTATTAAATAAATACATTAAAATATTTCGCCTATATACACGAGCAGTCATTGATCTCTAAAATTGCTTCGTTCCTAAATAATGGGACGAGCAAAATTACTGTTTCTACAATATAAACATTTTGTGACAGTCACGAGGTTGCTACTATTGGTCGCATTAACCACTTTATAAGAGTTTACCAACAAATTATTCTATTGATCCCAATGATGCATCCGCCTATTACCTTCTATTAACAAATTATTTACGTGGGGTACCGATCTTAAGGAAGAAATTAGAATAAATCAAAAAAAAATGTTTTTATAATTCAATATTATTCTCAGTGTAATAAACACTAACAAAGTAGATACATACATTTGTTATCCGTATTAAACGTACGAGTATATTCGACATTATTTTATATGACACTATTTTAAATTAGTAGATTATCTGTTGGTTCCATGGTTTTTCGTTCTAAACCCATGCACAACAGGACATAATCTATGGTGTAATTTTTATACTGTAATTAATAATAACCGCGAACTCTCATATTCAGCGAAGTTAATATTTATGGAACACACAAATCACTGCATTTCCGGATCTAGATTTGTTGTGACTGCTCAATGTCTTTGACACTGCATACATCTAATGACTCTTATCGCATGAGCTTCATTTTCTTATGAATTTTACAGCAGGTACGGAAAGCTGCTTGCATCACATTCGTTGTATTGAACAGGGAGATTACGTGTTACAAATCGGCTTTGATCAAGAAACATCACTACTGATTCGTGATCCCTTGTTTGGAATCCCAGCCGAAATCAATGTTTATATGAAACACACAAAAATGACTGTGACTTGGTGGGACGCCAGCTATTTTGTCGCCATGCAGTAATGTATGTAGTCCGGAAATATTACAGTGTTTCGGTCTGAAATGCATTGAAAACTAATCTAATTACTGAGCATAGGAGACTAAAAAAAGCCACACAGAAATTTTCTGGGTGGCACAGCATATGTTATGGGTAGACCAACAGGTGTAGGCGTTTTGCTCGTCTTGTCACTTTCCCCTTTAAAAAAGTACTTGCATTACATTGGTTGTTGTTAACAGGGAGATGTCACCGTATGCCAAATCGTCCATGATCAGAAAACCGGGCTACTGAGCGGTGAGCCCTTGTTTGGAATCTCGACCGAAATCCTTATTCTTATGAAACGCAAATGACTGCTCTTAAGTGGTACTCACTTATTAAAAAAACACCGAAGCGCCAGTTATTCTTCCGCCAAGAAGTAGCTTTTTTTAGTTTATGTAGTGCGTAAACATTACTGTGTTTCGGTCTGAAGGGCACTGAGAGCTGGTGTTATTACTGGGCAAACGAGACTCAGTGTCTCACAGAAATGTTCTGGGACACAACAAAAAAAAATGGGCAAACATTGCACTTACCATCACGTGAACGAATTAATCGTCTAGTCGCTTTTATAAAAAAATCTGACAGTACATTTGATGTTGTCGCATAAGCGAGACATGAATCGGTAAGACGATGATTAATATGAGATTAAATGTATATGATGATAACAGATCTGCTTGTGGACCTGAAAATATCGATACCCGTAATTGTCCTGCAGATAGAGATAAATAATATCAAATTTTCATAACAAAAACTCATTAACATTGAACAGTTCGTTCATGTACGCATTGCCGAGAAATTTTTACTCATGTAAAGACATACATAATTAACAATCCCACAATGATTAAAAACGAAATTGTGTCACGCAGAGCGGCTCGCATACGCTTCTCAACTTTTAAGATCCGGTCTTTTCAACACATCGACACATACATGCACCTAGAAAAATAATTACAATACAAGATAAGATGAATATATATAAGTGACCATGTTGTCGACCAGTTCAGTGTACATTCGGCCGCGGATGGTCACTATGGCCATGACTTTGAAATATCTCTTAGTTTTTGTGGCCTTATGCTGTGTAAATGTCAACGCTAAATCGCCATGTATGTTTGCCTTTTTTTGCTTTGCGTTCGAGAAATAATGTTGATTAAAGTTTTTAAATGCTTTTTAATTGTTTACTTTAAAATAAATCAATTTAAAATTTTACCGATCTGAAATAAGTAGTGGTTATTTTGTTACTATAATTTTAATTGAGAGAAAAAAGTATTTTTTACCACTGAAACTATCATTTGTATTATTTTGCACATAAATCGATAATTACTTTGCTTGTAGTATAAAGGTACTTTTGAAACAAAAACTGGTTTGCTTTGTTTATTTACGTTCGGATAAAGGAAACTTTTCGCGATGTACCTTGAATGAGATTGTTTTTTTGGCATTTGTTAATTTTATGATGTACAGCTGAATTTCTAAGACATATTTGTGTCTGGTGATATTATTAATAATATTAAACTAAATGGTTCCCTCTATAATTTTTTATATATATATAGATATCTGAATAAATTATAAATAACATAAGAATAGTGTACTGACAGGGTGACCTTTTAACATGTGATAATGTAAATTTTATTTTGTTTACTTAATTTGGCTGATAAGTTTGTTTAAGTTATTTTAACTAGTGTACTTACCTATCAGTATTCGTATGATAAATAGCTTTAGATTAAAAACATTATTTAATTTTGAAGACGCCGCGTGGCATAGTTACGTACCTGACTTCTACGCAGCGGGTCCTGGGCTCGAATCCCAGCCGGGGCCATAATTTGTGCAAAACACAAATTGTTGGTTTTCGGCTCTGGTTGTGTTGTGCACGTGAAATATATGTCGGTAAAACGCACACACAGTACAGGCGAAATCCTACTGTGGGGGCATAATGCTGCCAAAGTATTACAATGAAATGTTGTTTCTGACATTCAAGCAGCTTTTTTTGATATTTTATGATTTTGGATGTAATCATAAAGATAGCGCAGATTTTTTTTTTGTAGTTATATTAATTATACAAAATATATAATAATTATATATTATTAATAAAGTAGAATTTTCGAAAACATTCGTCGTAAATTATTAGTTATAAAGGTGAACAGATAAAACGTTTACCCGATTTTTACAATTTATAGAAATCAACTTTTTGGTAGCTCAGGGGCTAGGCGCTCGCTTTAAATTTCATAGTACGCGAGTGACCTGGTCACCTATTCCCGGTGCCAGCACCACTAAATTGTTAATTGCAAATTTAATTGCTGATTTACCACGTGCACGGCGGGTGAAGGAAAATATCGTGAGAAAACCTGCATGTCTGAGAAATAAAAAATATTTCGAAAACATGTGTAGTCCGCCAACCGGCATTGGAGCAGCGTGGCGGATTCTTCGTAGCTCCAAAACCCTCTCAGAAATGAGAGAAGGCCTGTGCTCAGCAGTGGTACATTTATAGGCTGAAACTTTACTTTCTTTGTTTTTTTACTTTTTGCTTTTTAATAGTCTGTACATCAATTTGTGTGAATCCTTCTCATTTAGTATTTCTGTTAGGAAAGCAATTTTCAATAAATAGGGATAAGACTAATATATAAGTCTTTCATGTTACTGCTTATCGTAGTTTAACCATAACGCTTTTGTGTACAGACAAAATATGTGTGCCGGCGCAGTTCTTGAAGTCTTGCGAGGAGATGTTGGAGGTGCCGACTAAAAGCAAGGTAGCCTTGGAATGTGTTCCCGCTAGAGATCGGTAAGTGAAGTGGTCTTTTCCGACTTTTTCGGTGTATTTTCGAAAAAAAATCTTTCATAGATACCCTGCCCTGACAATTACGAACACAGTAAAAAAATCAGCCAAATCGATCGAGCCGTTAACCAGTGATGGGGTAGTATTTCAAACATGCGGCAATTGATTTTTATTTATGTAGATAGACACATAGAAGATAAATATATGGAATAAAACACTATTTGATATATAATTTCTGTTAGCCTTTTTTGGTGCTGTAATTGCTGTTAGCCTTTTTTGGCTTTTACAGCTTCATCGGATACTGTGCTCACGGGCCAGGGGCCCGCGTGCCAGGTTTGGTTTGACCCAAACATAAATACATAAATAAACTCATACAATAACCTCGAAATTCGGACTGTCGCGTTCGCTGCGTTCTTGCGCGATTTAGAATATCTCTAAAAGGTTTTTAAATCGTTCACTATTTGAACAGAGCAGTGGTAGCTCAGTTGCCGGGCGCTTGAATTAAATTTCATAGTAAGAGGCGAGTGACCTGAGAGACCGGTGCCGTCACTTCTAAAATTGTTCAGAAGTATTTGAAATATCGAGACGACTTAAGACTTAATTTATGCAAACGTTGTCTAAATTTATAAAAGCGAATTTCTTGTTAATAAATTCAATAAATTTTAAGTTAAATCATTTTGGATAGACGGAGATTTTCTTTTAGAGTTACATAAAGATAAGGAAAAAGTTTTAGCAATGCAAAATTTTAAAACCTTACTGCGCCGAACATACCATCATTTTATTTAATTATACGCATAAGTTAATAAAATTCAGATTAATAGTTTTAGCGTAAATTTGAGACCGACCTTCAAGTCAAAATCTTTATTTATGACTTATGATGAGTAGTCAACGTAATACTGCTGCAAAACTAAGCACAGCAAAAATATTAGTTAAAATGTCAATACCCTATAGAAATGCTGAATTTAAACGAAAAAGTTAATTATAATCTCTTCTTTAATAATAAAATCATCCCTTTTTCATAATTATTGCATAAAAAAAATGTTTTTTTATTATTGTTCAATGTGATGAAACGAGCAAAACGTTCACCTGATGGTAAGTGTAACGTCTACCCATAGCAAATGCTGTGTCACCCAGAATATTTCTATGTGACACCACACTGCGCCCTGTCACCCTGAGACATGAGTTCTTGAGTCTCATATGCCCAGTGATTACGCTAGCTATCAGTGCCCTTAAAACCGAAACACAGTAATGTTTGCACACTACTGCTTGACAGCAGAATAACGGACCCCGAGGTGGTACCTACTTAGACGGATTCCTGCATAGCAATACGATAAACTTAACCAAACAAACACATTATCTACTAGTTAATTGAGAAATAAAAACAAATATTTGGACGAAAAACTGACGCTTGTTAAAAATTTCATGAAAATTATTACTACAGTGATTTTTTTTAAAACCAGTTTTGGGGCCTGGCCTGTGGTCAGTATTAATATATAATTTTTACTAATTGTACTATTTGCAAACCCTTATTATGTAAAAGGGTTTTCCAATATTACAATTATCATATAATACATATCGGTAATATGATCAGCCCCTAAATAATCCACAGGCAGAAATTAGCCTCTCCCAAGTTGGAAGGATTTGTCGTAAATACCTCGCTTGGCTTACTGACTTGAATTGGCCAAACGCCACTTTAGATTTTGTTACTGCTGGTCTGAATATTTTACGTGTTTATGTTGTACGAGATGTTCCTCGCTGTTACTACCTCGTAAAAAAGCGAACCGGATTGATGATTTGACCATTTTAATCGGATTTCAGGGATTAGGGTTTTTTGCGTGGAACCCTTATTATTTTCTAAAATTGTGGTAGCCTAAATTACCCGCTATTATATGCACTATCTGTCGGTGAAAGTTCCGTTAAAATCGGACCAGCCGTTTCGGAGATTAGCCGTCACAAACCGACGGACAGACAGACAAAAAATTTAAAAAATGTTTTTTTCTTATACGTACATACTAGCGATGGGCGATTATTACTAAAACTAGACTAATTAGTCGACTGTTCAGTTTAGTCGATAAGACGAGGTTACCGAGTCAACTTGAACTACTATTTGGTAATTACAAATCTCTGCGTGAAAAGGCCCCTTAAGAGTCACAACGTGCGGTCATTTTTATTAGATAAAGTGACGATACGGGCAAAACTTTCACCTCATGGTAAGTGCAACGTCTGACCATAACAGACGTCGCAAACCCAGAACGTTTCCGTGTGACATCCTGAGACATCAGTTCTTAAGTCTCATATGCCCAGTGATTACGCTAGCTCTTAGTGTACAGCGCAGTAATGTTTGCACACTACTGCTTCTGCTTTTTACTTTTTACTACTGCTTCACGGCAGAATAACTGGCCCTGGGGTGATACCTACCTAGACGGTACCTACATTATCATGTTACTCGAGGTAGGATTCCTATGCAGGAAGTGACAGTTTTTATATTTCATTTTAATCATCGTCATCCTCAGTATCTGCAATTTACACACCCATAAATAAATTTAGATAAATCTCTTTGTTCATCAGTCTGTAGAATTTTCTTTTCATTTGATGTATTTTGTTTTAACAAGATCACGTGATTTTTAAAACATACATCAAAAAAATTCTGTCTTCACATGTCACATGTCTGTGGATTTTTATTCGTCTCACGTATAAACACTTCCTAAGGGGCGAAAACCTTGTTTGAGACACATATTACTTAAAAGGGGTTTAGAAAAGACGAATCACGTACTATGTTGAGCAGAAAGTAAAAAATATTAAACATGTAAGTAGTTGTTAATGAAGTCATATGCAATTAAATGGTAAAACGATAAAAATATAGTCAGTTACAACTGTACTATGTGTACCTACACATTTAAGTGCACTAGAATTTTTTTTACTCACTCATATTTAAGCAACTCATTTCTCTTCAAGTGTAATGCAGACAAAGACTAAAATAAAAAACGACTTCGAAATATAAAAAAATGTCCGATAATGCTAAAAAACATCTTATCCAAACTACTGGACTGATTTTTATGATGCTTACACTATGACTTACGTTAAGAAGTAACACTTATGATAACGTAAGTTTTATCAAAATTCAAGAACTAACACAAACACATGTAAAACGTTGAAAAAATGGCATAAAGAAACAATTGAATAAAGAACGTCAATAACAATTGAATAAAGAATCGCATTTTTGTTAAATTTGTTATAAACAAGATAAAGAACAATACATGGGATCACTGTGACGTGATGTTTGATCGGTATTCAAGCTTACGATTTTTCTACGTGCTTGGACTAATATTGTTAAAGCGTTATTTAATTCTCAATTGGAATCGAGACGCTCCAAGACAATAAAAAAAATGGCAGCAAGCATTTTCCTGTTGCTATTTATAGAATAGAAGCCTATTGTTCATTTTTATTTGAAGTAATATATGTATTTCAAAAAACATCGGAACGCTAAATAAAACACTTGACAACTCTGCATCTCGATCTCGATTAGTTTTACAGAGGTAGTAGGTACATATTTCGTACGTTAATGTTTTAGGGCGGATTTCACCGTTGAAACTAAACGCGATCAGCTCATGCAAAAATCTCACACCGCGTACACACGATACACCCGTGTTCCAGGGAGGTTCTCACCGCCCAGAGTTACCGACACACAAGTCGACAGTCCGAATGGAGGCCCGCAGCCTCCCTCGGACGGTGATTAGACGACTTAAAAACCCTTTAGAGATATTCTAAATCGCGCAAGCACGCAGCGAGCGCGATAGTCCGAATTTCGAGGTTATTGTAGGAGTTTATTTATGTATTTATGTTTGGGTCAAACCAAACCTGGCTCGCGGGCCCCTGGCCCGTGAGCACAGTATCCGATGAAGCTGTAAAAGCCAAAAAAAGGCTAACAGCAATTACACCACCGAAATTATATATCAAGCAAAACGATGTTTAAGCGTTTAACTGAGTTCAATGCTACAGTCTTCACTTCATCAACATCAAATGAATGCAGTCAATACTAAACGCGGTTCAAATTCTGAACGCCCAATTTTCGACGTTCAGCTCTTTAAACGCGTTTAGAGAGATGTCATTGTCAACAGCTCAAAAACCCGTCACGCTGAGACTATTCGTCCTGAGTTCTTAAGTGTCATATGCCCAGTGATTAAACTAGCTCTCAGTGCCTAATGTTTGCACGTTACTGCTTCACAGCAGAATAACTACCTCTGGGGTGGTACCTACTTAGACGGATTTCTGCATGGTAGTCCTACCACTAGTACCGGGTCACTCCGCAACTTATATGGGCAGGCGTGGCACTTACCACCGAGTATACACACAACACGTCACGACAAGCACGTCTCGCCGCCTACTTGTTAAAAAAATATTATTGATTTCGTCTGAAAAACTTTTCAAAGCAGGTCTGGGTATAATAATAAGACTATTTATCTAACTAAGAATGTAACAAAATTTTTTTTTTTTTTTAGAGTACAATGTTTGGGTTTTGTACAACAACGGCAAGCGGATTTGGTTCCTGTGGATCCTGAAGACATGTACGTGGCGTCCAAACTTCCCAACCAGGACTTCGTAGTATTCCAAGAGTACAGAACTGATGAGGAGCCTGATGGTGAGTGTTTGAACTACTATTATTCCACATTGATTAGAGGAAATGTCAGAAAACATAAACCGCGTGGCCTAGTGGTTAGAGTACCTGTCAACTGCGCTGCGAGGGTTTTTAGTGTTTCGGAAACACTTGTGGAACTTTAATATCTCCTCGCCGATGATAGCTTCAGATAGTACGGCATTAGGACGTCATCATTCTGCATTCACATTTGACATAAGTCACAAGTGGACTTTCTATTAATATTAGATATATGATCGAAAAAATCTCAAAGTTAATATTATAATCTAACCCGCTAATGCTCAGTGTGGCGGCTTAAAAGAATCTACCAGTGCGAATCAGGCTCTCAAAATTAAACCATTAAACAATCATAAACATTAAAAAAATAGGTACATTAAACGTAAAAAGTACAGTACAGTCTTTACCAGTCCTTTTCATATACAGAATGTATCCTTATTACCAAAATATTAAAGTCAACAAATGGCGGGCGATTTTACTCACGCGTAAGTTATTTGCGTATCTAGTCTGGACAACAATAATAATCAATTTCTTGAGCCTGTTTTAAATGAATACAAAACCAGTTCCATTAGAACTTTTAGCAATTCCATTTTGATCAAAACGACGAACGTCGACAATAATTACGACATTCGGGGGGGGGATAATTTACTTATATTTCCCATATAAGGGGTAGGCAGAGACCATATTCATAGTCCACTTTTCGCCCCCGCGGGAAACGAGACGGGTGGCGAACCACGTCGCCGCCATTTTGATAACGAGTCAGAAATAAATTTGTACCCCAGTTGCGTTCCCACGACTAGTATAGTGACAGCATTGCATCATCATCATCATCATGATTTCAGCCTATTACAGTCCACTGTTGAACATAGGCCTCCCCCATAGATTGCCACAAAACACGGTCCTGAGCCACCTGCATCCATCGACTTCCCGCAAAACCGTGCAGGTCGTCGCTCCATCTAGCATTGCATATTATGGTATTATTCTGCACGAATAAAGGCAGTCCTTACAATACCTTAGTCGCCTCTTACGACACCTCGGTAGGAAAGAGATAGGCGCTATTCTTTTCTGCCGGAGCCGTCTGGTGTTGGCTTAAGAGAATCTACCACCCATCTCATCCCGTGGGTGTTGTAATAGTTGACAGAGGGAATATAAAAACCAGGAGATGGGCAGCAGCATCTTCCAGGAACATCTGAATAAAAAACTGCGGTTGCTAACCCGCCTGCCAAGCGTGGCATGTTTGGCTGGCGGCGGAATCTATGGGGGAGTCCTATGTTACAGTGGACTAGTGATAGGCTGAAATGATAATGATATAGAAAACTTTGGGATATACATATTAGAAAATAAAACCATACCCCACTCTCATACGTCTCCTGTATCGTGAGTGCCTTCTACATACACACATTTAGAAAGTACACAACACACAACTAGACCCGTAATCCAACGATGTGTGTTTTTGTTCAATTCCAGTCGCTAACTATATGGTTCCACCTGGAATTCGAAGCCGCGGCATCGAAGTCCGGTACTCTGACAACAAGCGTGTTAGGAGACGTCATATTTTCGAAATTATCGTATTAGACACTGTAACAGACGACAGGCAACTATCTTCTAACATGCGTTCAAAATTATCTCACTATTGTATTTATTAAGGAAAATGACGCCTAAATTATTATACAAGATAATAGCACATCATTTCCAAGTTTAATGATTTTTAATATGAATTTTTATCATTATATTTTTTGACCTTGAACTTTTGTGCTCGAAAAAAGCAATATATTTTCAGTTTTGCCTGGCGACATTGTAATGCTTTTAAGACCAACGGATACCTGCGGCTTTGCTCGAGTGAGATTAATTTTGCTTAGAAATTAATGAACTAGACAATTGCTACTGCCACCTTAAACGCGCTAAAAATGTACTATAATGTACTTTTCCGTGTGAAATGATCACGAGGTCATGATGACTGTCTCCCTCGATTTCCTCGTCGCAGTGCTGAGGCTCGTAACGGCCTGCGGGAGTAAAAATCCGCTCTATGTAGTGTCCTCTTGGCAGTTTAATCACTGATGACAGCTTGAGTCTCGACACACTTTCAATGTCGTCTTCGTTTCAGCCTATCACAAGTCCACTGCTAAACATAGACTGTGGCTATCTATGCTTCAACCTTTTTCATTAAAAACTTGTTGGACTGATGGAGATTAAACGAAAAGCACAATTTCGGTCTTGAATTGAACTTTCCAATCACTGTACACATTCATGAGCACTTACTGCATAATAAACTATTAGTATTAAAACATATAAACTAGAAATATACACAGAAACAACTAAATTCAATCAAAAATGCAACCAACGCTTTTCGAGTTGGCGCCAAAAATTCCTCATTTTACTATTAATTCTTTCTCATATCATGCGATGGACTAAGACCATTAGTTCTTTCGGCCTAGATGTTAAAAGTATACCAATATTTAAATAATACAAATTTTTACAGATTTTATCGCGTTCAATTTTGTAATATTTATAATCCGGCGTTTCGATATACGATATACGATAAATACTAATTACATTACATAGAGACAAAATAAATAATATTAAAAAAGAATCGTAAAAGGTTTTGTTTAACTAATGGATCGGAATTAATTACATAGGACGGGAAGTCTACGACATAATAAGTAAATAATTATAAAGGATCGGTTGTATAAATGGCTGAGCAATCGGCATCTGTGGTACAGATCTCGGGTTCAATTCCATGCGTTGTGTGTGAGTTTTCGTGCATGTGCATTTTGTCTCTAAAACGTACCCATTATACTGGAGAAGTGTGCAATTAAAAACAATGTATTGGATCGCGTAGGCAATAAGATCATTTATTACATTGAAACATTTGCTATATTTTTTTAATAGATTGTAAAAGCTATCGGTACTATGGCATGGTTAATAAAAGAAGAAGCATTGTGTTGTATTTCGCTAAAAATTGCTGAAGATGTTATATCTTGCGCACACAAAAAGTTACCGCAAAACTCTCATTCGATATTGAGGTAAGATTAATTCCGTATGATATATTAATAATCGGTTTTTAATTTTAAAAAAATGGAAGTGATCAATGTTAAAATTCTAACTCAAGACACACGAAATCGCTTATCCTTTTTTTTACTTAGCTCTGTATTTTATGTAATTTAAAATGAAGATTGTACATAGTAAGACGTTTTTTGCGTAAGATTTTTTATGAAGAATAACAAAAAACATTTTATCTGCAAAATGCAAAGGAGTCCGACATTGAACTATTAACAGGATAATGAAGAAACTATCTGAAAACTCTTAATAAGTATAAATCTCAAACGTTGCACTTACCATCAGGTGAACATTTTGCACATCTCGTCACTTATTCCAATAAAAAGAAAACTTTAACTGGCTAATATGATAATGATGACTGAAAATAAAGGATTTCATCCCGTTTATACCAAATACCTACCCCGTATACCCGACATATTTGAGATGGTTATTCCGCCAAAAGTTGCAGAATCTTCTGAATTTTTTCGAAACGATATTGGATATCAAGTCGAAAAAATAGGAAGTGGGATTACCCAGTAGGGGGATTCTTATGGGCTGTACCGGTTAACGTTATAAATAATTCATTGGCGACGGAAAGCAATGAAAACTGCTCCGTTAGGTACTTTTTCACTAAGCAATAAATGTTAAAAAAAAATTATATTTTGTTACAGCGGAGTTCAGATACGAAGCTGTCATAGTGGTTCACAAGGACCTACCAATTAACAGTTTAGACCAACTGAAAGGCTTAAAATCCTGCCACACGGGAGTCAACAGGAATGTTGGATACAAAGTAAGTTTTCTTAACTATTTTAATACTCTAAGTAAATTTCGAGGATATGTGAAGTCCGCTTACCCGCACTGGAGAAGCTTGGCGTCTTCCCAGGCATTAAGAGGCTGTTACTTTAAAGTAAATTTCTCGTCCCGCTCCGATTTTAAGTCGTTCGAGGGCGTCGATATTTATTATAAATAGGAAAAGAAGTCGATATTTATCAGAAGAAGAGAAGAAGTAAAAAGTTTAAAAAACTTAGTCTACCTATTTATTGTGTATAAATTAGAGATATATTAAAGAGCTTACTGTGTATTAAAGTCTTGCAGTAGTCTGCTATGCTTGGTTTTTGATGCTTTTTAATTTCAATAGCTTCACTTCCTCGGTAGGAATCGGTATTGTTTTGCAAGGATTTGTGGTTTTATCAAATGTTTGGAATGATCCCACCAAGACATCAGATTTGCTAAGCCAAGACGATGACCAGGACTTTAAGACACTGTAAGCTCTTTCTGCGTAGATCGGAGGGAAAATCATATTTTAAAGCTGAAGTTACCCCGGGTTAACTACGAGTAGGACATCAGGACATCTATGTCACCTCAGTCCTCTCGTGTTGATGGGGTGCTGTAAAGCGCTCGAAACGTCGGTCGAAATTAATAGCGCAAGAATGCTTAAAATGGACTACCGTTGGCAATTACATTTCGCTACATTACTGTTTGGTACTATTAAATTTAGAACACCTCCCTATCTTTATCATAAATTGCGATGGGCACGAGACAATGTGTCAAGTTCTACAAGAGCTTCGGCATACTTGTTGTTGATACCGCTTCATCATTCTGCTGCATTCCGGGGAAGTTTCCGGTACACCGCCACCAAGTGCTAGAATAACCTTCCACCGCCCTTTCGAAACCTGCAATCAGTGCACAATTTTCGAATTAAATATAAATTATTTCTATTGAATCAGCAACTACAATCTTAGCTTATTAATATTCAATTTAAACTTACTTTTTTTTATTATAACGGATCCTCCGGTCTACGCAGTATTTTTTTTTTCTTTTACTCTTAATTTAATTGTCTCTCTTTAATATTCTCGATTCACGAAGGTTTTTTTCTCTCTTCTCTATACACTAAAAAAACCTAAAAGACTAATTTAATAATTTATAGGACGGAACTAGTTGTATTTTCAGTTACTCGCAATTCGGAGAGAAGAGTAGTGGGACTACGCATCGTTCATTTTGTTAAATAGTTTTTTTTTTACATTCCACACCCGCGGTATTTATAGGGCCTGCATTTATTTATTCTTTTTTTTTATTTTTGTTTTATACATCAATTTTTTTTTGATACTGGAAACCAGAGGCCGCTAGCCCTCTGCCCGCAAAGAATTAACATTATCAGTATTTATATATCAATATTTGTGCATGTATGTGTGTTTATGATCATATGTTGATTACTGGTGGTAGGATTCCTATGCAGGAATCCGTCTAGGTAGGTCCCACCCCAGGGCCAGTTATTCTGCCGTGAAGCAGTAGTGTGCAAACATTACTGTGTTTCGATTTGAAGGGCACTGTGAGCTAGCGTAATCACTAGGCATATGAGACTTAAGAACTTATGACTCAGGGTGATGGACACAGTGTGGTGTCACACAGAAATTTTCTGGGTGACACAGCAACTGTTATGGGTAGATGTTACACTTACCATCAGGTGAACGTTTTGCTCGTTTCATCACTTTATCCAAGAAAAAAAATGTATATATGTGTATGTATGTGTATATTTAAGTTTTATGGCATTTGCCAAATTGATGTTCCTTTTATTAAATATAAATGTTGTTTTGTATGTTCATTAATTGGAAAATTGTGACCTGTATTTTTTTGTGATTGCTTCAAATAAATATCTCTAGTTAAAAACAAGTACAAAAGTCTAAAGTTTGTAGCTCTCGTTTTGAGGGTATTTTGTCATAGTTGCCACGCTTGTTTGCTTGTTTTTAATTGTTCAGTCAAATCAAATTTATGTGGTTTAAATTAACATAAAATTTCAAACATTACAAAGGTTGTTTTCAGCGTCTTAATTAATACGAATTTCGAAATAATTTATTCACTAAACATTTATACAGTCAGTCACTTTTCCTTGCTCAACATAAGACCGACATTAATAACTCATGACTTCGTTAATTGTAAAGCATGGTTGCCATAGCAGTGAGTTAAATTTTCACGAAGTGATGATGGAACACCCGAAGGCTTGGTTAACCGAAAATAATTTACGAATAGTGTAATTAATACTGTCACGCAACTTATAAAATTGAAAAAGGTTTGTAGTTTCTGCGAACATCAAGCAATAAAGATATTTAATATGTTGTTTAAAGAGGTTATTAGTCGGTTCGCTAAAACATTTACAAGTTCTTGCAATGATTATGTAGCGTTAAATAAATAAAATCTTCACATTATTTCTTTTTTTTTCACTATGCAGTTATGGGACACAGCAATCCCTATTCGTTCATATTAATGCTACTGTATTTTCTTTACAAATTTTATATAAAATAAGGCATTAAGGAAAACAACAGACGAAATTCATTTTTCTAAAATATATAGGACGACTTGGCAACCGATGCTCATCGTGTCGGTAGTAGTGATGTAACGAATATTCGTATTCGCATTCGCATTTGCGAATATTCGCATATTTCTTGACATTCGCATTCGCGAAAATCATGCGAATATTTTGCGTATGTGATGTCACAAATACTTAAAAATTAGAGTAAAAGAATTGTGATAATAATGTAAATAATCTCGAAAAACATTAGTATTATAATGAACTTTTATTATAATTTTTTATTTTTAAAATAGCTCAAGAAGGACATAGCCTTCTAAGTAACTTTTACAGCGATGGTCATATAATTATGAACGATTTGTAGCTCCACAAATTGTTAATCAATATCGAGTTACATACTTTTGTGTTCCTTCTCATAATTAATTAGATAAGTCATAAAAAAGCCTCATGAGTAAAGCGAACTGAATAAAGAATAGAGTTATAAAATCACTAAGTAGTTTATATTCAATAGTAACAAATTCTTAATTATTTGTCCAGCTTCATTTGTAAAATACAAATGAATAAATAATTAAGAACGTTTAATACATTTTTTGACGGTTTCAATTCGGTTGCGGTAACAATTAGCACGTTATTAAATGTTAAGGACATTTCGTGTAACATATTACCTGGTTTATTGAAAAGCTCCGACCCCCCTCCGTCAGTAGCGTGCACAAGCAAACTGACACCGTCAGTGGGAACCGCCACCAGATACCCTCCACCATGACAATACCACTAGGTAATATACACCACTGAAGTCTTGACCACGACACGTGTTTCGCCCAAAAACGAGGCAGTATCAAGTGTTATAGACTCTACGACAGACAGCCGCTGCTTGGCGGCTTTTTGTTGGTTAAATTGGTTTGAATAAGATATGTACGAGTAGTAAAGTTTTTGAGATATGGGATATTTTCGGTTACACGCTATTCAGACTACGAAATCCTTCACTGTGCGTGGTCCGACACGCACTTGGCCGGTTTATTGCTTTCTTTACTTTCTGCCATCTGTTGAAAAAGCACAAGTTTTTTTAGTATACATTACAAAACTCATTTATACAAATGGCGCGTTACCTACTACGCAGTGATGAGCAAAGTACGTTCAAAGAGAAACTACTTGTTTCTGACAGGATACATTTGTCTCCGGGCATCTGGTTCGGATACCTGCAGTAGAACTTAGCGAACAAGTCTGCAAAGTTTCGTCGCCAACTTATTCAATTATCGGAAACATTAAGATAAACTTCAATGACAGCAATTTATGTAGCCGTACAAGGTATTTGGTAAATTTGTTCGTGTTATCATTATAATTCGTGCAACATAGCGTTCTCAAAGGTTAACATTATAAAACATGTCCCAGAGTTACTATCATGTTTTTATATTCCATATCGATTCTTCTAATTTAATACAGTTATTAGAAACAGGTGTTAGTATGCGGAAATCCATTACAATAAGGAAATAAAGTTATTTGCCAAGATCATATCATCAGGATGCATAATATAAAAAATATTAGCTACTTTTTGACGAGCGGCGCCCGCCCTCCCACAATGGCGTGAACATGCAAACTAATACCTTAATCAACTCCCTTGCTCCAAAATTTTCTCAAAATAGTAAACCTGTAGGCGGACATTTATAGGCTGTTACTTTAATTTCCATAAAGAAAACAAGAGAAATATCGAATTGGAATAATCGATACTTTGTTCACAGATCCCGTTGACAATGCTGATGAAGAGATCGGTATTTCCTAAAATGACCGACCGCAGCATCTCGCCGAAAGAAAACGAGTTGAAAGCACTCTCAACATTCTTTTCACAGTCGTGTATAGTCGGAAAGTGGTCTCCTGATCCCAAGACGAACGCAGCTTGGAGTAAGTATAAAAAAAATATGTGTAATGAAAGCTCAACGACAATGCATGGAGAAAATAACATCATTGTCTGAGAACCTTTTAGGTTGATTGGAGTGAATCTATACTTCAAGCCTGACCCTACCTTAATATTATAGTAAGTTATTCAAACGGATAAATAGATGTACATAATAAAATTGAGATACTAATATTCATGTATATACTAACTGATGCCCGCGACTTCGTCCGCGTGGATAGTTTTTTTAAATATCCCGTGGTAACTATTTAATTTTTCCGGAATAAAAAGTCCGTGTTCAGGATGCAAGCTTTGTGCTAAATTTCGTGCGTCGTGAAAAGGTTACAAACAGACCGAGTGACAGAGAGAGTTACTTTCGCATTTATAATATTAGTAATGATATATTTTTTTACCCACAAATGACACGTGATCGCTTTGAGTTATTACGGTACATCGGGATAAGTTTGGACTTTTTATTTACTTTAGCAATGTTGGCAAAACTTGGATATGCCCAACAGGTTTTAAGATTTCCCGAACCCATAAAATAAATAATATTTTTCTGTTTGAATCATTTATTTGTAAAAGGAAATCATACAGATTTTTACTTTCGTATCTCCTGAATGTATCTAGTAAACATTTCCATAAAACTTGACATCTCTACCTCACCTCTTTGGCTGATGATAATCATTTCAGCCCACAACAAATACACTGCCGAACGTAGGCCTTCACCATAGTATCACAAAACACGGTCTTGAGCCACCGGCTTTCATCGACTTCCCGCAAAACCATCCAGACCACTTTGCTGTTTTCACTCGAGATCCTTTCTTCCACAGCGGTTATCGGTTCTTCAGACTACATGGCCGGTCCAGTGTTCAGCACTTTGTCAAATACTCTGGTTTTACTACGCAAAATACACGATTTAATATTATAATATAATATTTTTGGCGATTGATATAGCGAAGGAAAAGGGTAGCTAACCACCAGATCGAGTGGTCTGATCTGGGGAGGTCGTCTCCTCCTACTAGTAATATTTAGTTGTTGTTTATATAGTTCGGATATCAGAAAATTTTCATAGCGCGATTATGGAATGTATGAAATATTTCTTAAGCTTCTCATGTGGCGTCATAGATGTCGCTACATATTTATTTGAAAATTTCTAGTTCCGGACTCTGGAAGCATATCCATACTTTTGATATCGATACGACGTAATTGTCAAAAAGCTACCTTCCCCAATCAATGTTTATTACAAAACCGCTACAGAACTTAAAATCGATTAGGTTTTATAGAAACTTAGGTTTCTTTTATAGATATCATAAAAAGCACCTTCAGAATTAAATTTACATTTCAGAGTCGCAATACAAACAATTGTGTTCGCTGTGTGAACACCCGGACAAATGCGACTACCCCGACAACTTCAGCGGCTACGAAGGTGCCTTGAGGTGCTTGGCTCACAACGGCGGACAGGTCGCGTTCACCAAAGTCATCTACGTACACAAGTTCTTTGGGGTGAGTCTCGTTCTATCGCTACTGCTAATAGAAAGAGTCGCCTTTCATTTTCATTCGATGTGGTTTACTACCCGTCACGTCTCATTTCCCGCGGTGTATAAATATACAATACATATATAATAACACAATAAGGTTTTCGAATCAGAGCAAAACTTCTTTTTATGATCACAACTGTCAGTGGTGTCGGTGTTGTCGGCCAAGAACACGTCACGCCAACTCTTATTTTTTATTGGAGAAAGAGACGAGACAAGTATAACTTTCTCTTGGTGGTAAGTGCAACGTCCGCTCATAGGAGTACTGTGTCACCCAAGATCACGTCACGCCAACTCTTATATTTTTTATTGGAGAAAGAGACGAGACAAGCATAACTTTCTCTTGGTGGTAAGTGCAACGTCCGCTCATAGGAATGCTATGTCACCCAGAATATTTCTGTGCACCACACTGCTCCCGTCCCTCTGAGACGTCAGTTCTTAAGTCTCATATGCCCAGTGATTACACTAGCTTTCAGTGCCCTTCAAATTTAAACACAGTAATGTTTGCACACTACTGCTTCAACGCAGAATAACTGGCCCTGCAATCCTACTACCAGACAACAAAACGGAGACGTATATTTTTTTTATTAACATGCCAAAAAAGTCAGTGCTGACTGCAATTACAAAAAAAAACAGCCTCTAATCTTCCAATGATCACCAGGCCTCCCAGAATTGTGGAGACTGTTCTAGAACTGGTTAAATTCCTTCCGTCCTGACGATGTTCACTTACAGCTGGTCTAGGTCACTTACACAGAACAGAATCTGTTCTGTGGTCACTTACGTATGCTGTGAAATGTATGGCGTGCTCCCGGCCGCTAAGCTAGTGCAGCTCAGAAATAATTCAAAATTATAAATATGTAATGTGGAGATAGGTTAAAAAAAACGTGAATATACAATGCACAAAATATGTGTTACCGTGGACGTCAAATTACCAACAACCAAATTACTTGAAGTGGTGGTAGTAATCCTACAAAGGATTCCCCGTTGGTAGTACAAGTTATTCTGACATCAAATGGTGTTTGTACACCACTGTTTTGGTTTGAAAAGCACTGAATGGTTATTACAGGGGATGAGTAACGTCTATACGTCGCTTCGAGCGGGACAGACCCGCTTTTAGGCTGTGTCCCGCTGTCCCCAAAATTCATAAAAATTTCCCGTTTTGACAAAACAGAATTTCCATATTTATTATATATTTAATTTGATATATTAAACACATTTTGCTCATCCGGAAAATAAAATCAGAATACGCAAGATTAGTTCTTGTTTTCATTTTTGATCATAAAACATTTCATAACTATATTATAAACATGTGTTTTATTTTTAAAACAATAATTATTTCCTGCTCCGAGGGAAAAATAAAACGGTCACGTTAGGCATGAGAGATTAAAGAACCCATATGAATCGATATCCCATTGTGACAAATACAGTGCGGTGGTACAAAACCGTCCATGTTATGACCAGGCATGGTACTTACCACGTTAAGGCCGTCAAAAAAAACTTCAGTTGGGTTGACGTTGATGAAGTTAGAATTAACTGTGGACTATTAAATTTCGCTTAAACAAAGGCTGTAATTATAAACTACTGGTGGTAGGACCATCCCAGGACCAGTTATTATGCCATGAAGCAGTAGTGTGCAAACATTACTGTGTTTCGGTCTGAAGGGTACTGAGAGCTAGCGTAATCACTGGGCATATGAGACTCAAGAACTTATGTCTCAGGGTGACGGCCGTAGCGTGGTGTCATACACATATGTTCTAGGTGACACAGCATTGTTATGGGCAGACGTTGCACTTACCATCAGGTGAACGTTTTGCTCGTTTCGTTACTTTATCAAATAAAAAATGGCGATGCAATGTGATTAATTTAACTGGATATAGAACTTTGTTTGCATATGAAATTAATTATAATTAATTTAGACAGATTTCGTGCCTCTGTTTTCACATGAAAGGGCGTTCACGGTTCGCGGGAGCTTCTGCCACCCGCAGCGATTTTAATTAATTACTGAGAATATTTCAGCTACCCGTTGGCACGTCGCCAGCTACCCAGTCTACGGAGAACCCCGACGATTTCGCGTACCTTTGCGTCGACGGCTCCAAATTGCCGGTCAGGGGAAAGCCCTGCTCCTGGGCTGCTCGACCTTGGCAAGGGCTGTTGGGGCACAACGATGTGCTGGCCAAGCTCTCACCGTTGAGAGAGAAAATAAAGCAGTTAGCTGACGCAGGTACTTTTTTTTATTTAAATGTTTATTCGATAGGTGTCCAGCAGAGTAAAATAGCACCTACCTCTTTCCTACCGAGGTGTAATATTTTTTAACAATATTGAATTGCACAGTTTGTGGGGGAGGAGGGGTAGCCTAAAACTTCACGACGTATCACCAAGGGGGAGGAGGGTATAAAAGTGGCCTCAAAATCACAATCCGCATAACCTACCGAAGGTAGGTTAGGATACAGTGTCAAAAAAACGAGGACAAACACAAACACAACAAGACCCGAAAACCAAGGATTTGTGTTTTTGCACAAATGTTGGGTCCGGCTGGGATTCGAACCCAGGACTCGGCGCGTCAGGTACTCTGGCCCACGAATTGTTGGTTTCGAGTCTGGTTCTGTTGCGATTATCCCTGTGCTTCTGACATCGCATCCTAACCTACAATGTACAGACAAAAGCAAATAAATATAACCTCATTCACATTGTGCTGTCTGCAGCTCCAGCGTTAGTTAAAATACAGCGAGAAGATTTGCTCCCCTTCAGGCGAACAATTTTCATTCAGAGCGCCATAGGTCTCTGTGAATAAGTTTAATTACTCTTTGATTACTTTTCTTGCTCTAATTTGAAATTCTACTCAGTGTAATATAAGACACTTCATTTATTTCAGGAGCTTATAAAATTTCTGTACTACCTACAAGATGTATATGTGTTTGTAGTCTGTGGTCTGATTTTCAGAAATCCAGAATACGAATTTGTAAAAACATGATTTGGATGCTATCGGAAAAATGGGGAATGCTAACATGACAAGCTACCTCACTCTAAAAACCGGTTCTAAGCGTCTGTTCAATTTTGAACCCAGTCTGCGACACACACAGACACGTGTGTCCGTATGAGTGCATAATTGTGTGTGTATATGAAACTTTAATAAGAATGAAACACTTTTAACATTATCCTACCTGGATACAGTCTTTAAGCACAAAGACTTCAAAATTTCGATCGACAGTAAAATGATACTTTACTGCAACTTACTTTTACTGAAGATTTTCTGGAATGAAGGAAACGACAAAAGTACAATTTTGGGTCTTGAATTGAATTTTCCGAACACTACACTTTCACGGGCACTTGCTGCATATTAAACTATGACTACAAAATTCAATAAAAACACTTCCGCCACTTTCGAGTTGGCGCCAAAAGTCAGCATCTAAGTACATATTAGTAAATCATACGATACTTTTCTTCTGTAAAGGCGCAAGCACCAAACCGGACTGGTTCACAAACGTGCTGGGGTTGTCGGAGAAGATCCACCACGTGGCCGACAACATCCCCATCAAGCCCACCGACTACCTGAAGAAGGCCAACTACACGGAAGTGATTGAGCGAGGACACGGCCCTCCTGAACCGGTAGTCAGGTATTGCCTTTTTTTATTGTATATAGTTACAAAACGTGCAAAACGTTCACCTGATGTTAAGTGCAATTTCTGCCCATAACAAATACTGTGTCACCCAAAACACCTCCGTGTGACACCACACTGCGCCCGTCACTCTGAGATATCAATTCTTAAGCCTCATATGCCCCACGGCATATGCAACTTATTGCGCTGGCTTTCAGTACCCTTCAGACCGGAACACATTAAGGATTGCACACTACTGCTTCACGGCAAAATAACTGGCCCTCCCAGGACCAGTTATTATTTATCTAGACGGATTCCTTCATATAAATCCTACCACCAGTAATAAATTCTCATACATGTCCCACTGCTGAGCACATGTCTTATCTCTTTTTTAAGAGTGCTTTGGATCAGGACAGAATCTGCCACGCTGCTCCAGTGTGGTTTGGCGGTTTTTACATGACCCCGAAATATTTTATTCCTCAGTCATAACCTAGATGTTTGATGAAAAAAAATATTCCTCATATATTTTCACCGTTGCGAATCACTTAAAATTGCAGACTTTTACGACACCGACAAGACGATATGGGGTGGTAGATTATCTTGAGCCGCCACCACACGGCACGGCGGTTTCTTTAATCGTGTGTGTTAATTGCAGATTGTGCGTGACGTCATACCTGGCGCTGGAGAAGTGCCGCCTGATGTCCGTGTTCGCCTTCAGCAGAGACCTCCGGCCTAGGATCGACTGTGTGCAGGAGGACTCTGAAGATGCTTGCCTTAAGAGCGTAAGTAACTTTTAGACCATTATTCCGCATCAAGTTTAAGGTTTTGGAGTGGCAACCTCGTACCGGCAAACGGACAAACCTCGTATCGGCAAACTTAAGAGCGTAAGCAACTTTTAGGCAAGTCGATGGATGCAGGTGGTTCGGGACCGTGTTTTGTGGAAATCTGTGGGGGAGGCCTATGTTCAACAGTGGACTATGATAGGCTGAAAGAAAATGAAGTTAAAGAGGATAGTTGGAAGAAGATTGACGAAGCAGATTTATGAGGCGGGTGTGAATGGGCAAGCCGGTAAGTGTGGGCGTAGGCGAACGTATCGAAGTCGTTTTAAGGAAAAGCCACGTCAAAAGTACCACCAACCGTCGAGCTTGATTGTAAACGCTAATGAAAACAGAAGAAGCTAAAGATGTGTGTCGGGATCGTAGCAAATGGCAAGAATTGCCTACCCCTATGGGAAAGAGGCGTGACTTTATGTGTGTATGTAAGTTTAATATCTAACAAAGAAGCCGTTGTAGCAAAAGGCCGGCCCTTTCCCCCGGCGCTCGCCGAAATTTCATAGTACACGAGTGACTTCGGTTCGATCCCCAGTGCAGGCATTTTAGAAATTATTCTGCAGTTTTAAGTTCTGATTTACCACGTGTTCATCGGTGAAGCAAAAGATAGTAAGGAAACCTGCGCATCTGAGGAATGAGGCGAATTGCGCCATCCCGCAAAGGTCTTCTCTCCGCATGACTTTTCCCAGTTTTTCTTATTATTGAATAAAGTGACGAAATGAGCAAAACGTTCATCCGATGGTAAGAGCAACGTTTGCCCATAACAAATGCTGTCATCCAGATCATTTCTGTGTACACTACGCCCGTCACCCTGAGACATCAGTTCTTAAGTCTCATATGCCCAGTGATTACACTAGCCTTCAGTGCTCTTCAAACCGAAACACATCAATGTTTGCACACTTCTGCTTTACGGCAGAATTACTGGCCCTAGGATAGTACCTACCTAGATGGATTCCTGCATAAGAATCCTACCACCAGTAGTTCAAAACCCCTCTCGAAATTGAAAGGAGGCCCGTGCTGAACCGTGCGAGATTCAAAGGCTATGTGGCTTTAGGTCCTGGGTTCTAATCCTAGCTGAAAGCAACATTTGTGTACGGACACAAATCGTTGGATGTGCATGTGAAAACATGTGGGGCATTGCTATTGTTTTTTAATAAATTATCGAATAGGTGCAAGACAACGGATCAGATCTCGCAGCAGTGGACGATATGAAGGTAGCGTCGGCTTCCAAACAGTACAATCTCCACCCTGTATTCCACGAAGTGTACGGAGAGGCTAAGACCCTCAACTACGCTGTGGCTGTCGTCAGGAAGGATACGATCTTCAACAACATCGAGGACTTGCGAGGAAAACGGTATGAGATCTTTTCACGTTGATACTTAGATAGCGTAAATAAGTGGTTGTAAGCCTACTAATGGGCGTGGCACGTAAACCGGTCGACGCGACCCGACTCTCAAAGAATATTTTTTATTTATTTATTTGTTTGTTGTTTTTTTATTGGATAAAGTGATGAAACGAGCAAAACGTTCACCTGATAGTAAGTGCAACGTCTGCTTATAACAAATGTTGTATCACCCGGAACATTTCTGTGTGGCACCACATTGCACATTCTTAAGTCTCATATCTCCAGTGATTACACTAGCTCTCAATGCCCTTTCAGGCCGGAACACAGTAATGTTTGCACACTACTTCTTCACGGCGGAATAACCGACTTTGCGGTGGTACCTTCCTAGACAGATTCATAGGAGTTCTACCACCAATAATATTGAATACGATATAATTTTGAATGCGAAACTGAAATTTTTAAATTTTTTAAATTCATTCATGTAGTGCTCCACAAAGCTATATGTCATTATATCTTGTCTAAATATATGATGAAGAGTGAAAACGACGTAGCATACTGTTTCTGTGACTTTTAGCGATAAATCGTAATGTGGCGGTAGTGCACTCTATTATCTATACTACTATATTATATATATTACTACTACTACTACTATACTATATTATCAGGTGAACGTTTTGCTCGTCTCTTCACTTTATCCAATGAAAAAAAAAACAAAAAGTATCGACACTTTGTCCATACTGAGGACCGTGTTTTGTGGCAATCTATGGGGAGGGCTACATTTAGTAGTGGACGTGTGGGCTGAAGCGCTGATGATGATGATGGTGATGGTGTTACACTGTAATTTCATGTTTAAAAATTATTCAACATTGTGAGGTCATAAGTAACTTTATCTACAAAATTGCAAATTTACATATCAAATTAACATCACGGCGACGGTAAAAGACATTATACGAATATTTGCATACCAAAAGCATTTTCGGTGGCATACTCGTATGTAATGTCCACCAAACCGCTGTAGATAAAGCGGTGGAGTGCTTTCACATTTGAATTTCGTTTCCTAAATATAAATAAATTATTTGAATGTTAATTATTTCGCATAATTAAAAATGCTTCGATCTAGGAGCGTACCGTTAAAACCCACAGTAATTTTTGGTTATGAAATTGCTAAGTTACGAGTCAGACATAATAATAACTTTCGTAAAAATATTTCGGTATTTTCACCTGCCTGAAATATTTTCAGGCAAGTGGCCAGTTCACCAATTGTAATTTCATATTAAATCAGTAAAAAAAAACATAAAATTATTTGGTGTCAATAAATTACCGTCCAAAAATGTTATATATTTTTTCTCTGTCTCTCTAATTTTGAAGAGGGTAATATTAGGTCCTTACATATGAAATTGGCGTTTTGTCGTACTTGCCACATTAATCTGAAATATAACCTCTTTGGTTAAGAATTCCAAATTCAAATTTATAAATCCATTTAGGTGGTATATTTTAGTTCCGAAAACAGTCATTTTCTCCTCATTAGTTCCTCATCTAGGAGCGAACCATTAAAACCCACAGTAATTTTTGGTTATGAAATTGCTAAGTTATGAGTCAGACATAATATAAATAACTTTCGTATTTATTAAAATAATATTTAGATAGTATTTACTGTTGTTAAATTTGATACTGGCCGTTAAGATACTGGCCATATATTTACATGTTGTTCTAAAAAAGTAAACTACAAAAGTGGTTCAATTTTATTGAAATATTTATAATTGTAAATACATTCAAATAAATCCTAATTTATCTAGACAATCCTCTAGTACATTCATTGCATCACTAACGATGACGTCACGTACAAGAACTACTTAAAGACTAGGTAATCTTAAACCTACATAATTTACTTGGTTTCAAATAATGTCATTCCTTTACTAGAATTACTTTTGAATTATATTTATGTGTATTTCCTTTTTGAATTTACAAAGAAATTATCAATGAAATCATCATCGGCCAAGAGGACATCACTAAAAATATTTTCGACAATAAGCGAAATAATTAAAGAAAGAAAAATTATTTGCTAAGATCCGCATGCAAAATATAAAATGGTGTATGTTAGACAGATAAGAGTCAATAACACTCGATAATGCCTAGTTTTACACCTAGTGTGATTTACATACGGAAATGATGGAAGTGCCCGCTCAAGATGAACATAGCTTACTTCTATTTTCACAAAAATTTCAGCAATATTATTACTTTTCCTATCATAAACTTTTACGACAAGACGTCCGTTTATCATTTCATTCTTCCAATAAATTAATGTCAAAATAAATTAATTGAAGTTCGTATTTTATTAGGGCATCATGTATAAATATTTATGGCCGTCTGGTGTCGAATATTGAAAAAAATTAGAGAAAGAAATATTTATTTAGTCAAAGTAATCACCATTTTGACTGGTGATAGGATTCCGTCTAGGTAGGTACCTAACACCGAAATGCCAGTTATTATCCCTTCAAGCAGAGTTGTGCAAAGTTTGGTGAATCCAAAAGTACTACTAAGAATCCACGCCTTAAATATTAACTATTCACCACAAATTCTTATTGTATTATGATATTTATTCACCACTAAAAAAAATAAGTTGTACATTTTTTTTGCTTATTATCATCATCATCATTTCAGCCTATCAATAGTTCACTGCTGAACATAGGCCTATAGATTGCCACAAAATTTTTAAGCTCTCATTTTTGGGGATTTTGCCACCACAGTTTAGTAGATATATATGTAGATGAGTTGGGTGGTAGATTCTCTTAAGCCGCCATCACACTGCATTTTTACCTTTAACAATTCATCACGATTGTTCATAGGATTGGTCTCATGTCGGAACTCATATTAATGAATTTCTCAAATTAATCATGTTTACTTACACAACTATAGAAAATTTTATCACTGCGTACAGTGGTGAATATAAACACAATTAAAACTTTTCGTAATTTTATATTTAGAATAGAAGTACAGACAAGTTTTATTTAAAAAAAATATATTTCGGTATTTTCACCAGCCAGTAATATTTTCAGTCAAGTGGCCAGTTCATAAAAATTGTAATTTCATATTAAATCGGTAAAAAAAACGAAAAATATTTGGTTTCAATAAATTACCGTCCAAAAATGTCATATATTTTTTCTATATTATTTCTTTTTATCGTTTAATTTTACATGTACTTGTACGGAATCAATATTTTCTGTCTCTTTAAAAAAAATGGAAAACTCGGTTTCGTCTAATCTAAAATAATAATGTAAAACTAGGCAGGAGATGGCAAAAGTGCATAAATAACAATGGTACGTACTTTGGAATAATGAAATATATTTTACAAAAAAAAAGACGACCTTATTTTCCTCCCATACAAAACGCTAATTTCATATGTAAGGACCTAATATCTTACCGCACAACATTACAATGAACACTGTTCCGCGATTACAGATCCTGTCACAACTCGTTTGGAAGTTTCAGCGGATTAGCCGCACCACTTTTCTACCTTATCAACAAGAAGATTATCAAGTCCGAACAGGTTAGTAGTGTGAAATACTTTTCTACCTTTAATTCATCACGATTGTTCATTGGATCACACAGTACTTTAAAAATGGAGTGTTCATTTCTATTTGGTATGTCTTTGAATGAAACTATTCTTCCTATTGGTATCGTGAGTAAGTTTTACAAACAACCCTACCAACAGCCCCCCCCCCCCTCCCCCCTCACCTCTCGGAAATCCATTCAATATTTAAAGTAAGCGAGTTAACATTTTCTATTTACTAACAGTCAATAAAGCTATGCTATATGCAACCGAATATAAATAATGGAGCATTCTTCGTTATGAGCTTCTTGACCTAGCCTCAATATTACATGAACACAGTATTAATTAATCAATTCTTGGAACATATTTAATATTATATATTTCTAACATATTTAATTTAATATATTTAATACTTAATAATCGACGACCGTGTGGCCTAGTGGTTAGTGTACTTGACTACACCGCCGGACATTTGTGCAAAACATAAATTGTTGGTTTTCAGGTCTGTGTTGTGCATGTCAAATAAATGTCTGTAAAACACACCCACGATTCAGGACAAATCCTTCCCCAGGACATCGTTTTTTAACATTAAAAAATATACTAGCTGATTCTCGCGACTTCGTCCGCGTGGATAAAGGTTTTTGTTCAATTATTTCGTCGGAAATATTTGATTTTTCGAGATAAAAAGTATCACATGTCCGTCTCCATGATGCAAGCATGTGATACTTTTCTGTGCCAAATTTCGTAAGGATCGATTTATCGGACCGTGAAAAGGTAACCAACAGATAGAGGGACAGAGAGTTACTTTCGCATTTATAACATTAGTATGGATGAATTTCAAGACAATGCGACATCCGTTAGAGATAGAAAGTCTAATTGCAAGATTTTAAACATATAAAACTCACAAACAGTTCAAACTAAACGGTTCGATTGACGCAATGACTAAAAGACTGGGTACTGTTACGACTCACGGGGTCGAATCCCTTACGGAACGCGTTGTTCTGAGTTTGGGTGTTTGTGTAAATACAATTTATGTCTAGTCTCAACCACGACACAGTAGTAAACTTAATGTGGAATTACGTTTATTTTTTTATATAAGTCTTTTAAAAATTATTTATTACAGCGGAAAGACTCGCTTACTGTAATATCTGTTTTAGTTTCAGTGCGTAAAGAACATGGGAGATTTCTTCTCAGGCGGTTCCTGTTTACCCGGAGTCGACAAACCAGAAAATAATCCCAGAGGTTTAATATACTGCTATTTATTTTTAATTAATATCGTTAATAGATTCACCGACTTTTATTAATTATTTTCATTAGACTTTGTGGTCTCTGTATAATATTAAAATGTAATTTTTGGCGCCAATTAGAAAAGTGACATTTGTATGTTTGTTACTTCTGTGCATGTTTTGAGTTTGATGTTTAATATTGACAGTGCAGATTGGTAAATTCAAATTCAAAGCCAGAGATCGTAATTTTTAGTTTTGTTTCCATCAGTCAAAAAAAAAACAGCAAAATTCATCATTTAACTGTCGATATATATACTTGAATATGTTACTTGACACTGGAAAATAGTTTATGACTGTTTCCATAAATAAATAAATAAAGTAAATCTTTTGAATCGGGAGTTTGGACTTTCGGCGCCAACTCGAAAAGTGGCGGTAGTGTTTTTATTTAATTTTTTAATTTCTATCTATAGTTTGAGTTTTGGTGTTCAATATTGATAGTTTATTATGCATTCAGTGTTCGTGAGGCCTATGTTCAGTGGACTATGAACTATGGATTGGAAAATTCAATTCTAGACCAAAATTGTACTTTGCGTTTTGTCTCCATCGGTCCAGCAAATCTTCAGTAAAAGTCAACTATAATTTTACTGTAGGTCGAAATTTTGAAGTGTTGCCACGTTAAGATTGTGTACCTGGATATGTAACCTGACAGTGGAAAATAGTTTACTACTGTTTCCTTAAATGAATAAATAATAATAACTCTTTTGGCGCCAACTCGAAAAGTAACGGTACTGTTTTGTTTTTAATAAAATTCAATATCAATTATGTTTGTGTATGTTTAATTGAAGACCGAGATCGTACTTTAAGTTTTGTTTCTATTGGTCCAACCGCAGAACAGAAAAACAGTTCTGTCGGTCCAATAGTTCTTTAGTGAACGTGGGTCAATTTTCTTATAAATTGTAAAGTCTTTTTTAGCCACTTATTCTTAAAAATTTTATATATTTATAGCTGACTTCTTACTGTGAATCCATTTTCAGGCGATGATGTCTCGAATTTGAAAAAGCGGTGCTCCGGAGACGGTGGTGCATTGCAGTGTCTACAAAATAACGGAGACGTCGCTTTTGTTTCGAGTAAGTTTATTCGATACGATCACATGTCTGCGCCTTACGGCATGATACCTCGATGACAGGAATAATAGTAATCTTCTCACATCAAACAGCCTGTTTTATACATAGGTCACGTAGGTATGGAAACAATAAACTATACGAAATAAAAATAAATTTTGGGTTTAAATAGTTGTGCAATTGACAATGACAGTTCTATAGACGCAATGGAGCTAAACGTCGAAAATTGGACGTTCAGAATTTGAACTGCATTTAGCTTTAACTGCGTTTTTTGATGTTGATGAAATGCAAATTGTAGCATTGAACGCTTAAACTTCGTTTAGCTTCAACTGATCACGTTTATTTTCAACGGTGAAATCCGCCCCCAACAACATTTTTAGTATTCTATATTTAAAAGACGGTAGGTGTCCGGCAGAGTAGAATAGCGCCTACATCTTTCCTAGCGAGGTGTTGTAAGAGCAGACTAAGTACGGACCCTTTATCCATGCAGAATGACACCGTAATATGCAATGCTGTGGTTCGTGTGTGACTGTATGGTTGTACGTTCACGTTCTTTATACAAATATGAATAATTTATTTCCGTTGTTTTTTCTGGTTCTTGCATATTGTGTTACGTCAGCGGTTCTTGCTAGATAACTCCTTCCTTTCTTTCGAGTTTAAGCGTCCGTTTTCCAGGCGCGGACTTGTCGAAGTTCGACGCGTCGCAGTACGAGCTGCTCTGCCTGAACCGCGAAGCCGTAGGAAAGGATTCGCTGTCGAACTTCGCCACTTGCAACGTGGCGGCGGCGCCGTCGCGCAGCTGGCTGTCGGCGAAGGACTTCCTGTCCGACGTGTCCATCGCCCACGCGCCGCTCAGCCTCGCGCAGTTGCTCGACACCAGGCCCGACCTGTTCAACATCTACGGCGAGTTCTACAAGAACAACAACGTTCTGTTCAATGTGAGTGTTCTCTGTCCTCGGCTTTTGCGATTGTCATCATTCAACATTTAAGCATATCACTAGTCCACTGCTGAACATAGGCCTCTCCCATAGATTGCAACAAAAGTTTGTAGCTCTAACTTCGGGGGGATTTTACCATAGTTGCCACGCTTGGCAGGCGGGTTGGCAACCGCAGTTCATTTATTCAGATGTTCCAGGAAGACGCTGCTGCCCATCTCCAGGTTGTAATTTTCCCTCTGTCGACTTTTATGACACCCGCGGGATGAGATGGGTTGGTAGATTCTTTTATGTCGTCACCACACAAACTGATAAAGGGATTTTCCACACTTTCAAAGTGCGTATAGTTTTTACTAAGATTTTTGATTAAAATCTGTAATGTTTCTATGGTTTTGTAGTCGATAATTTTGGGCTAGACTACGACCTAGACTAAATTACTATATACGCGGCTGAACAAGCAAAAATGGATTAGATCTAGCCCTCAAGGGGCTAAATTGGCATCGCTGATGTCAGGTCAGGGTATCTGACATTTTGATGTAAATATCTATTGACGGAGACGGAAATATACAGCTTCAATTATAATAATATAATTTAATAATATTATAATTAAATAATTGAAAGGGCTTTAATAATAACGTATTTTTAATTTACATTAGATTTTCAAAAAACATTTCAACATCAAGAAAGTAACCATTAGAAAAGAGAGCATTATGTACATGATTAACGCAGTCAAAACTAGGTCATTACGAGATCAATAAAGCGAAATAAAAAAAAACAATTAATTAATAACCGAAGTCGAATCCGCACCTTTTTGTTCGCATTGGTTAATAATAATTTTGTGTTGTAATTTTAGAAAACGATTAGTGAATTTCAATTGTAATATTTAATTCTAAATAACATCTCAACCGCTGTTTACAATTAAGATATTCGATACGCTTGAATGTTGTTTTTACGAAACTTATTTATTATCTTATAACTTACTTAAAATGTAGATTGTAGTCATTACAAACAACAAAATTAATTAAAAATGTCAAATAAAATAAAAATTTATAATAAAAAAGTAATTAAGTAAGTAAAAAGAAGTAATTTCAAGTAACTTGAAATTACTTCTGGCACCAATTCAAAAATTTGAAAATTTTTTTCAAGTTCTATATCATTTCAATCAGTATTCAGGAAAAGTGAACTATCACTTCACTGACCATGTTCTTACAAATCGAAAAGCCTTATTATACTTATGTACAAAAAAACCTAAGATACACATTTTTATACAAAAATCGCTTCGAAAGCGTCCTCGATCGATCAAAACATGTAAATAAAGACAACGCAAATTCCGATTAAGTAAACACAAATTTAATCTTATGCCCACGATGTAAGGTAGCTTTTCAAATGAAATCAACTATCGTTCCACTACGTTTGACGGTCCTTGCGTTGACAGGATCAACATGCCCTTACAATTTTTGAAGTCTGTTACATATATGGAATAATACGTTATTTCTAAAAAAATATTTCAATATAGATTATTATATAATATTATTGAAAGTTATTTTTTATACGCTGTATAGTAGCTTCACTTGTATGTTTGTAACCGACTCCTTAGAGCTCGATTTTCTCCTACTTTGAACGATCCGATTTAATTCAAATTTTGCACACCTGTCAAAGACCGATGACAATAAAATAATTTATAGACTACACTGGTTCGCAAAAAAAATCTCTCTGGTCTGGGAAGAACCAGCAGAGTGCTGAGTAGAATAGCGCCTGCCTCTTTCCAACCGAGGTGTCGTAAGAGGTGACTAAGGTGTTGTAACGGACAGCCTTTATTCGTGCTGAATACCATAACATACAATGATGTCACTACTGCTCGTGGGAAGGCAATGGGAAGTAAGAATTTTTTTACTCATACCAAAATGGCGGCAACAGAGTTCGCCACCCGTCACGTCTAGTTTCCCGCGGGGGCGAAAAATGGGATACGTGTGTGGTCTCTGCCTACCCCTTGTATGTGAAAAGGGAATAATTGTATGTATGCTAACGTCGTTCATACAATTTTAAGCGCTGCTACCGTGTTTTTTTTCTTTATTTTATTGATAAAGGGACGAGTCAAGCAAATCGTTTACCTGATAATAAATGCAACGTTCGGCCATAGTACTTTTGTGAATATTTCTGTGGGGCATCACACTGCGCCCGTCCCCCGAGACGTCAGTTCTTAAGTCTCATATGTCCAGTGATTACACTAGGCTCTCAGTGTCCTTCTGACCTAAACACAGTAATATTTGCACACTACTGCTTCACGGCAGCGTAACTGGTCTTCGGTGGTACCTACCCAGACAAACTCCTGCATAGGAATCCTACCACCAGTAACTCTACAAAAAAGTTCTGTACAAAATTTTGCTAATTGTAACATCGTCATATCCAGTAAGTCTATGTGTTATGTACCCTATTTTTCAGAACGCCGCTAGAGGATTGGCAACAACAGAGAAAATGGATTTCGAAAAATTCAAGGCAATCCACGACGTTCTCAACACATGTGGCGTCGCCTAAAACTTACTATAACTCATATTTAATATTTCATTAAATTTTTATACTTGCGTGAGCTTATTGAATGTATAAATGAAACAAAGTCTGATTTGTTAATTTTTAATACTTATAATGTGAAATAAATAACATCCAAAACAATTTTACTTTTGCTTCACTTCCTTAATTTCATGTTTACAACGCGGCGAGAAACAATGTAATAGCTGCAGCAGTTGCTAACATAGTGTAGCCTGTTGTGTACACTTCTTTCATAGTCAACCCTTTGGCTGTGTCCCAGTACAAATGTCTAAGCCCATTAGCAAAGTGATATCCAAATGGAGCGGCAATCATTACTTTCGCTAAGAAAAGTGTCGCGGGAGATAAGTTCAAGCCTTCAATCATTGTAATGTAGTGAGAGACGTCATTTGGCAACACCAAAGCTCCGATTCCAAGGGCGCTGATATATCCAGTTAGTATCATACCTAAAAAAAAGATAAAATTTATCATATAAAAAGTACAACCTGCCTGCCAAGCGTGGCAACTATGGCAAAATCCTTCTAAAATGAGAGCTACAATCTTTGTAGCAATCTATGGGGGAGGCCTATGTTCAGCAGTGGACTAGTGATAGGCTGAAATGATGATGAAGATATGGAATCTGTTTTCAGCAAATTACAAGGTAATAAATGCCTGATAAAGTGTAGAATGGTTATAGGAAATAGCCTTAAGGGAGTGCTAAAAATGCCATGGACACTGACAGTTTTTTAAGTGACTAACGAACAGAACACATCTAAAAGTAGTATATACAATATAAGTGATAAAGCCGCGGCTTTGCCTACTAAAATAAAATCGAACCTTAACCTATCCATAGAAGAATCCAAGAATTAGGGACCTTCTATTAAAGAGCCTACTCTTTCCTCAAAGGCCGAAACAGAACTTTCATAGGAAACTTCAGACTAACGTGTTATGCGAAACGAGGCCATTGGTGGCAATATGTGTTAAATTCTTTATTTCATTCTTTTATTAGAGTAAATGAAGATTTCTAGTCAGCAATACTGTGAAGGCTTAGATTGATGCGTCCTGCACAAGCTTAAATAAATATTACACAGTGACCCCTTCAATGAAGACAATAAAAGAAAGTGGTTTCCCACACAGATAAGATTTGTAAAGAATAAATAAACTGATACAACCATCTGAGTCTGCAAACTGAAATAAAAATTGGCCTTAAAGCAGCCACCATTGCAATATTTAAATCCTTAAGTAAAGCCTGTGTTAAGTAAAAAAATTAAGCAAATTAAGTGTTCAACATGAATGGATAAGCAAAGTGACAATCTATGCACTACCTCTATCTGCAACAGACTATCGCAGATGACTATGTAATTCAGAACATTCTGAACCTACACATGTCATGGAAATTATAAGCAAGCAGTCATCTCTGTCAATTCTTACAATGCCACTATAGTAACATAATACTACAATTATAAAATCCATAGACAAAATAGCCTTTAATTCTGTACAAAGCATTTAAATACATTTATTAGATATATTAAATACATACATTTCTAATTTTTAAGTTGCTTAGAACAATCTGGTTTTATGACCTTCAGAAAGTAAGAGTCTATAAATAAAAAATAAATAAAAGTCCATACTTGGAAAAGACTACCACATTGCTACAGCTTTGATTGGTGGGCTTCACATGGCAACATAATATTTTTGAATTACTCAGATAAGTATTTTAAGTCAATATGTTAATCACTGGCAAACAACAGGTATATCAGCATTTAAAACTTTATTACCAATGACAAATGATGTCATCATATAAAATTAAAGCAAACACCCAGACCTCCATGAGCTACAATGGGTCTCACAGTCAAAAAACACAAAAAGAAAAACAATAACTGCGAAAAATGTAGATGAAAAAAGATTATGCACATACTTTTGTACTGTGGGTATGATGTTCTACAGACACAAACCACACATACATACACAAATGGGATATACATAATCACCTAGTCCCAGAACAACCATCTGTAAGTCACACAAATATTTAATGCATTCTGGAATCGAACCCACAACTCGGAAGCAACAATAGCTTAGCCACTGCGCCAATTGAACTGACAAAATTTAAATTTAAAACAAGAGCACCATTATAGTTTTATTTATGCCACAATCATTTAATTCACATGTATAAATGACTTATTAATCACAACCATTACATAGAAATTAATTTACAAAATAAAAATGATAAATAGGATGCTCAACTCAATTGTTAATGAGCCACAACAGATCACCGTTGAGAAAGAAAAGTTCTTAAGTGACGTCCTTGGACCAAACATGTTATTTTGTAGAACAGTGATGCAAAACACATTATTCCTAAGTAAGCATTTTTAAATATAACATCATCAAAATCTCCATCAAAAACCTTATTAAAATTGTTATACCTGCAGCTCGATGTGTGATAGACAGCACACTTGTCAGCTGGAACGAATAGATGGTCAGGTGAGGAGACAAGGGGCGGTTGAGACGAGAATTTTTGTCATCATAATGCTCCGGTTTAGGCTCTTCAAACTTTTTGAATGTCACTTTCGGAACAGCGGCAGCTTGGGCGTAGTGAGCAGTATTCAATGCGAATGGTAACCTTCTCAAACTAGCAAGAATTGGCTTGGCACTTAGTCTGAAACATTACTGATATTAGTAAACATGTTGAGCCTACTCCATATTACATAATAACCTCTGGTAAGCACTTACCTGCCGCAGGAAAAGTAAGCCATCGTGAAGTTAACGTTTTTGAAAGCAGGAACGTTGGAAATTTTACTAACAAAATAGTAAGGAACTATATTTATTATTTAACTTTTCTTCTCACCTAGAATTTTAAAGTGGCAGACAGATGTCAATTTTATTCCCATTAGCAATTGTCAAAGTCAACTTAATAGATTGTCAAAGTCAAATTAAAAATCTCAGAGAGACCCGTCAAAACGAGCTAAAGCATTTTCAAAGTACGATTCTAGAAAATATTTAATTGTATTACTAATTGGCTTTAAGAGGTTCTTAAACTTATCTTCTATCGGCTCTATATTTTTTGAGTTGTAATAGAACAAAAATATAATAAAAATAAATTATTTTTATAGTTGTATCAAGTCAGCGTGAATTTACGTTGCAGCAAGCTCTATGAACACAGAATAATTTATTGACCTTTATTAATTCAAACATCTGTGTTTTGTTTTTCTGAAAATAGAAATTTGGAAAGATGTTAGATTTATAACATTTTCTGAATCATATTAAATGTTGCGTTTGTTGATTTTAACGTCTATTGCCACTTCATTGAGAAATAGTTATACAACGGCTGCAGTTATGGCTATCAGAAGCGTTGACTTTGAAGTTTTTGGTCGTGTACAAGGAGTTTTCTTTCGAAAGGCAAGCAGAAAATATTTTAATACATACTGTGCCCGTTTTTCATTCAGAAAACGAATTTTTGAAGAGTATATAGTAGTACAAGTTTAGTAGTCATTTTGAAAGTCATGAAAACTACTTAGTTATATAAGTAAACGGAACGATTAATTATGTTTAGTACAACCGCTACAAAAAAACTAAAATTATTTAGACCTACCGGCGACCTTACGACCTATAGACCTAGAGTGGTAATAATATTTAAATAACATGAAGTAGTGGTAAAATTGCCTGATTTAAACTTTTATCTAATTACCAAAAAAAAAGGATATTGTATTTTTATTACAATAATCATCTAAATAATAAAAAAGTGGATCAGCAGCAGACATCTATTGTCATCATCTTGGCTTCCACTATCTTTGGTACACACCTGTGTAGAAATCCGTTTAGGTAGGTACCATTGAAGAGCTAGTTTTTCTGTTGTGCAGCAGTCGTGTGCAAACATTACTTGTCTGTATTGTTTCGGTTTGAAGAGCCCTGAGAGCTGGTGTAATCGCTGGGCACATGAGAATTAAGAGGTGATGTCTTACAGCATTTGTTATGAGCAAATGTTACGTATTTACAATTATGCCAACATTTAGCTTGATTTTTCATTTTATCCAATAAAACAATTAAAACTTATTTACCATACTTTTGGTATAACAGATACTATTCTTAAAGTGTTAAAGGAGACTACCAAGATGCCTAAAGGAAGTGGTGTGGTCCTAAAAAATGTGTATAGGCACCTCCTTTTGATGGATTTAACTACGCTGATCTAAACTGATTAACATGGAATATGAGTTCCATAAGATGATGGAAACATGGTTGAAAAAGGGTCCATAGTTCAATGGGAAGTGTTCAATGGATTAAAATAGGTTGCAGATTAATTACAATGTTAAAACCACTGAAATAAAGCAATGTGCAGGGAATCACTTTGTTGTGATAAAAATGGAATGTAAATGGTAGACTTGCATTTACATTCACGCAACTGACCAATTAACAGTAACATATTTTATATTGCACTTGTAGTAGTTCCATATTTGCAGGGCGCTCGGACATCATTTCTGCTGTTTATCCTTGTCCATCATACTGGTCAATCTCTACATAGGAAGGTATCTTATTCCCTTTGAATATTCAATGGCTAACCAACCAAACTTGCATAACTGGTAACCCATAGGCACAAGGTTAGACCTAGTTTATTAGGCCTAGTTGCCTTTTACCTTCCTGAGACGTTCACTTTGTTATTGTCATTCATGCACTTTTTTCCGCACTCCCTCTTCACCAATCTTTATAGACACTGTTTTAAGCAGCACTATTTGATTAGGAGGTATATCTAAATTCTTGAAATACTCTGTTACTGACTGTAGATATATTGCTACAGTACACAAAACTACAAGCCGAAAAATTAGGTCTTAGAGGCTGGTGCATGAACACCACAAAAGGAACGGTGCAGGGCCAAATTCAAGGGCCATCTGACAATATGGAATCAATGTAAGTAATGAAACTTAATAATGTTACATTTTGAAAATGAGAAGTTTTTCAAGGTTTTTCAATTTCTATGTAATAAATGTCTTTAATGTAGTATGTCGATGGGTTAACTCAACTGAGGAAGGGCCATGCTCTAATGAAACACCAATGGCAAGTAGTAAGATAATAAAGTAAGAAGATACTTTCAATACAATAGAAATACTATACATAAAGTAAAACTGAATGTACAGATTATATTAAATTAAATTTACTATTTATTCCCATTTTTTGAGCCGTGGTAGCTACGGGGCCTGGTGCTCGCCTTTAATTTCATAGTAAGCGAGTAACCTGGATTCGATCCCTGGTGCCAGCACATCTAATATTGTTCTACAATTTTAAGTGCTGATTTACCACGTGTTTAGCGGTGAAGGAAAACATCGTGAGGAAACCTGCGTGTCCAAGGAATAGAAATATTTTCGAGGACATGTGAAGTCAGCCAACCCGCATTGGAGCAGCGTGGCGGATTCTTCCTAGCTCCAAAAACCCTCTCAGAAATGAGAGGAGGCCTGTGCTCAGCAGTGGGACATTTATGGGCTAAAACTTTACTTTACTTATACTTTTTTGAGCTCTTTACAGCACTCATAGGGAAACTGAGGTGTTCTCTGTGTGGTGGCGGCTCAATCTACCACCCCATCTTATCCTGTGAGTGTCGTAAAAGTCTAAAACCAGGAGATGGTTTTTTATTTGATTTAAAAACGCGCACAATACGCGCATAGACGTGGAGTTGCTGAAACCGGCCTGTTGCAATCTACCATGTAATTACAAGCCAGTGCCAGTAATGAAATCAAAATGATTAATTATTTCAATGGCCTTGTTAATCACCTTGGCTGGAATTGAAGTTCTTTTGCAAGGATTTGTGGATTTGCGGCAGACTTGCCACAATTGGCCAGGTTTGAGTCGTGGTAGCTCAGGGGCAAGGCGCTCGCTTTAAATTTCAAAGCGAGTGACCTGGGTTCGATTCCCGAAGTGGAAGGAAAACATCGTGAGGAAACCTGCATGTCTAAGAAATAAAAAATATTTCGAAGACATGTGCAGTCCGCCAACCCGCATTGGAGCAGCGTGGCGGATTCTTCCTAGCTCCAAAACCCTCAGAAATGAGAGGAGGTCTGTGCTCAGCAGTGGGACATTTATAGGCTGTTTTTTTTCGCAGGATCCACTGGTTGCGAACTACTGGAAGTCCTAGCAGCCAAATAGATAAAGCCGAATTTAAGAATGAAAAAGAGGTTCCTGAATACTCATTTGATGACTTCAGTATTCGAAAAGATTATTGATTTACCATCATTTATTATATTTACGTTATGATGCCATGTGGAATTATGAAATGTTTTCGAATTATGTTAAATATTAACATTCTTATTAAACAATTCATCAGGTGAGATCATCATAAGAGCCATGGTATCTCAGGGGCTGGGCACTTGTCTGGGTGTTAAGATCTGGCTCATTTGAGATAGTGGTATTTCATGAGATTTTTCGGGCACTAGCCTGAATCAATACCCATAGAATGAAATGGAGTGATGAGTTTTCTTGCGGTCGCCTCCATGTGATTTTATTGTACAAAGCTACTCAAATATATTTATTTTTTAATTTTAGTTAAATGTAATAGTGGTCCCAATACCAACGAATTGTTAATTACTCATTATTTTTGTTGTGTTGGTTTACTATGAATATATGTATTTTAGACTAAAAAAGGCTTTTATTATTTTCCCAAACTTCATTTTAGATAATTATCGAATCAGAAAATCAACAGCTTCTGATCAATCTCAATCTGAGTCAGCCTCATCAAGTGTCTCAAGAGTGTTCATCTGTCCTTCAGATTTATGTTAGTGTATTTTAAATCAATAAAATCTTTTTAGAAACTCAGTTATAATTAATATACTGTACTATATGTATGTAGTATATATGTATATAAAAATATACACCGAACTGAGAACCTCCATTTTAAATTATGCCGAAAATGCTCAAAACTACTTTCCTAAATTGCAATATGTTAGGTTAGTCTCATTATGTTAAATGTCTAACGTCATGACGCCCTTGGACACGTGTGCATTTAGTTTTTTTTATTTTTTATTTTAATTATTATCATCTATAAAATGATAGAGGTCTGCCGTTGTGCGCGTATTTCGCAAAAACTACTAGATAGATTTCGATCAATTTTCTTTAGGGTTACTTCTAAGACTCTTGGACTAAGGACCAAAAAAAATATCGTGATAATCTCGATCGATCGATCTCGACCTACAGCAAGTAATTGTTTCGGATATGTATGTATGTGGAATTTATATCTGTTAATGCACCTAGCATACTTCGTAAATTTTATCGAAAACGTTAGAGACGTTTTGGCTAGTTACGAACATGTAAAAGAACAAACAAGAATCGATCGTTTTATAAGTTTACAAGGTTGCACTTGTAAAAAAACATTTTTACTAAAACTAGCATTTAAAGTTTTCAAAAGAAAACTTTAGTGTGAAATCTCCTTCAGCCAAGAGAGATCTACGAAGTTTTTTGCAACTTTTATCTTGTACAACTGGTTCTTTATACGCTATCTTTATAAACTGTAATACTATTTATTAGCCTTGTTTACTTTAATATATTTAAATCAGTAGTTGGTATGTCTCTACGATGACCTAGTGACCAGAATATGCAACTCTTACACCGCGGGTCCTGGATTTGAATCTCAGCCGAAAGGAAAGGAATACTGTAAATGCTAATTAACATTACTAATACTCCTGTTAACCACGCCAACTAAACTTAAAAGCTAGGACTTAGGACCATAGTCGAAAGGACTCGATCCTGGGACGCTATGTTTCGCAGTTCGTGCTTTTTTTATTTTTGAAAGTGACGAATCGAAACGTTCACCTGATGGTAAGTGCAACGTCCGCCCACAACAAATGCTGTGTCACCCAGAATACTTCTGTGTGACACCACAATGCGGCCATCTTAAGTCACAAATGCCCAGTGATTACGCTAGCTCACAGTGGACTTCTAACCGAAACACAGTAATGCTTGAAGAATAACTGGCCCTGGGGTGGTACCTATCTAGACGGATTCCTGCATAGGACTTAACTCTGACGCTTATTTGGTCTGGTTGTGTTGTGATTGCCCCCGTGTCTCTGACATTGCATTGTGGATTATTGGATTTTGTTTGAAGGAAGGTAAGTTACTTTGCTAAGATCCGCATGCAAAATATAAAAATGGTGTATATTATCTAGTTTTTTGAAGAGCACCGCCCGCCCTCCCTCAGTAGCGTGCAAAAGCAAAAGCGCGACAGATGGCCGCCGAGTCTATCTGTCGTAGAGTCTATGACGCTTGATAATGCCTCGTTTTGCGGCGAAACACGTGTCGTGTTCTCGACTTCAGTGGTGTATATTATCTAGTGGTGGTATTGTAGTGGTTGGTGAAGGGTACCTGGTGGCGGTTCCTGGTGGCGGTGTTAGTTTGCTTGTGCACGCTACTGAGGGAGGGCGGGCGGTGCTCTTCAAAAAACTAGGTAATATACACCATTTTTATATTTTGCATGCGGATCTTAGCAAAGTAACTTACCTTCCTTCAAACAAAATCCAATAATATTCAAGCCAAACTTATAATGTAGTTAATAGAATCAGGCGTCACTTTAGTAAGAAAGTAAAGTAACAGCCTGTAAATTTTTAATGGGCTTAGGAGCTGGGAAGAATCCGCCGTTACGCTGCTCATATGCGGTATGGCGAACTTCGTATGTCTACGAAATATTTTTATTTCTCTGAGGTTTCCTGACGATGTTTTGATTTACCGCTGAGCTTGTTGTAAATCAGTACTTGCGGAATAATTTTATGGATCGAACTCGCGTACTATGAAATTTAAAGCAAGCGATTAAACCAAGCCCCCGCCACTGAGCTGAGTTACTTCGCGGAAATCCATCAAAGATCTGCAATGCAAATTTTAAAATGGCGTGTTTCACCTAGTTTATGAAGTACACCGCCCGACCCCGACCTCCCACAATAGCGTGCATAAGCTAACTAATACCGCCACCAGATGTCCTTAGCCACCACAGTAATCAATCTTGAGATCAATCTGAATAGGTTTGATGTCATGATTGAAGACGGAGTGGAAATTTATAAGAGATTTTAATTTAATATTTAAAGAAAGTAAGACGGGAGAATCTGTACTGTTGCATATGTGCCCGCCTTTTTGCTAATAAGGGATAGACAGATCCACACGTAGCTAAATATTCGCTCCGCGGGAAACGAGACGTGACGTGTCCAACCACGTCGCCGCCATTTTGGTAGGAAAATGTACACCCCATTGCGTTCCCTCGAACACTATAGTTACAACATTGCATATTTTGATGTTATTTTGCACGAATAAAGGCTGCCCGTACAATACCTTAGTCGACTCTTACCTCTTACCTCCCTCTAGGTGCTATTCTACTCTGCCGGACACTTATCGGTACCTCCGATACCTAGACACCAGAAAGGTACCAGAAGTGTGCAAACATTACTGTGTTCCCATCTGAAGTGCACTGAGAGTTAGTGAATTACTGGGCATATGAACTTGAAATGAAACCCACTAAAGAACTGATTTTTTTTATTTAATAAAAGTGACGGAACGAGCAAAACGTTCGCCTAATGGTAAGTACAACGTCTGCCAATAACAAATGCTGTGGTGGCCCACAGAAAAGTTCTGGGTGACACAGCATTTGTTATAGGCAGACGTTACAGTTTCCATCGGGTGAACGTTTTAAGCGATTAGTTATTTTCTACTATAAAATGAAAAGAACTTAGAGACGCTGTTAATTTAGTGAGCGCGTCAAAGTCAAACACAATAATGTGGTGCTCGTCTTGGATTGCAAGATACATGAAGCATCACTAGAAATTACTACTAGGAGCGACTACAAGGACTGTAACTTTTTTACAAACAAAACATTGTAAATAGTCTTATGAAAATTTATGGGCGTGCTCTCTAAAATAAAGGACAGATTTTTATTATAGCCAAACACTACTGTTTGTCTTCACTAGAGTGTATTCATGCTCGCTTAAATTCCCTCTGCCTGCGGCGGCGTCGTGTCGCGGGTCGTCCCTTCCATTGAATATGGTCGAGGAAGGCGATAGTTGCGACATGAAATCATACTTGTGAACAGGTGTTGTTGGTTGGTGGCGGGGGGTGGACAGCTAATATTATATATATAAATATGTGATATTACAGCAGACTCAATTTTGCTTTAACATCCTTACACTTAAAGGTACGAGTAACTATTTATTTCAATGTGTTTTTATGTATCCACGGCATAATCTTAATGTATTTTTAAATTACTATTTACATACTCTTTCAAACCTACGGAAATAATTTTGGAGTTATTTCCCCCTTGCGCATAATCTCGTGTTGCAAAATGTTCGTTCAGGAACAAAAACTTATTTCCCTTGGAAGTAATAAAAATACCTCTCGTTACCTTTCCAAGGAACATGATAAAATTTTGAGTTATAATCTACCTTCATATTCTGCGATCCGGCCTTACCTTACATGAGACTTCCCAATACAGGGTACGAACTATTTTCGAGATATTATAATAGTTATCAATGAGTAATGAGAGGAAAAAAAAACATTGTAAAGTAACTGCCCATAAATGTCCCACAGGAGGGCCTCGCCTCATTTCTGAGAGGATTTTGAAGCCGGCAAAAATCCGCAACGCTGCTGCAATGCGAGTAAACGTACTCTAGATATGAGACATTTGCCACAAAACATATTCAAAAGAAAATTAACCAAATGGCTTCTGGACCATTGTTTTTATTCTGTTGGTGAGTTTTTAACATTGAATTAGCACAAAAATTTGACATTTTTATTTTATTGACATATTTTTTTTTTTTGTATGTTTAATTAGATACTAAGAATGAGAACAGGGTATTGTTGAATAAATTAAATTCATCATTATGAAATAATATATATAAGAAGTACTAAAAATGGAATAATGTAAGACACAAAATTTTGACAAAAAATATATAGACAATTGAAGATTTTAAATTGTAGCTAATAACTTTGTAATACCTAACTTTTTCAATTTGCACGCCTACATAGGCAGAATATATATAAAAAAGTCTCACTTATTTTATATATTTAATACCTGTTTTATAACCTTATTCAAGCAAATAAATTATTATGATTATGATTATGATTATGATTACTATAAAAGTTCTCGAAATATTTTCTATCGTCAGACATGCAGGTTTTCTCACGATGGTTTTGTTAAACGCAGAGCACGAGGTAAATCAGCACTTCAAATTGCAGAACAATTTTAGAGGTGCCAGTATACGGGATCTAACTCAGGTCACTCGTATGAAAGTATTTGTTTTTTTTGTATTTAAAAAAAAAACGATGCCCCACAGTAGGATTTCTCCTGTGTCGTGGGTACGTTTTACAGACATAAATTCCACATGCACAAACCACCTAGACCCGGAACAACTATCTGTAGGCCATACAAATATTTGTCCCGTGCGGGAATCGAACCCGCGACCCGCGGCGCAGAAGCCAAGCGCTTAGCCACTGCGCCAACCGAGCCGACGAAAGTTACGCGACGTTTTTTAAATTCTGTTTTTCCTGACATTACGAACCGAGAATAGGTAATAGAGTAACTTCCATCATCAACCATAAACTTATTTAGTTAATTAAAAACTATTATAATTAATATAATTAATATATATGGCCGTGTGGTGGCGGCTGAAGAAAATCTGCCACCCCATCTCATGCCGTGGGTGTCATAAAAGTCGCCAGAGGGAAAATGTAAACGAGGACGATGGGCATCAGCATCTTCCAGGAACATCTGAATAAATAAACTGCGGTTGCTGACCCGCCTGCAAAGCGTGGCAACTATGGGATAAAATCCTCCCAAAATGAGAGCTAGGAACTTTTGTGGCACTATATGGGGGAGGCCTATGTTCAGCAGTGGACTAGTGATAAGGCCGAATTGATGATGATGATGAAAACTATAATAAACCATATAAAAGTTTAAAAACAAAAAACACGCTTAACAGCAATGAGCTGATAATCCTGGTGAGAATGCCAGAACATAGTCATAAAATTATTATTATCGGTCCATAATATTAGGTGGCACCTACCTCTTTCCTACCATCAGTATCGTAAGAGGCGGCTACATGTATGGTCACTGCTTACATCTTATACGGGAAAAGGCATGAATGCAAAAGTTTAAATTATTCGGACGTCTGGAAGTGGGTCAAAATTGAATTGAAAGGTTCCATTACATTCCTAGTACATAGTTAATAAATAGCATATCGCAACATAAAACCCAAAAAAAAAGAGTCATTATCTTTTTTGCGTATTGAACGTGTATTATCTACCTGTTAGCAAAACAGTTTTCAAGAAATTCAAAGAAACAACCAATAGACGGAATCAACATACATTTTTACTGAGTTGTATACCTCAAACATATGAATGAGATGGGAATCAATTTTTTATCGATTCTGGAAAATAGCAATGCAAAATATTATTTCTTTTTCTCTGATCCATAAGTTAAGAAATAGTAATAGGTTCTCTTTCACCGTCATATTTGGACGGCGTTTCGTAAATGTATAATACATTTAGGGAACGCCGTCCAAAAAGTCATCATTTTTCATAATTTCAGTCCACTGCCGAACATAGGCCTGTCCAATAGATAGCCACAAAAGTTTGTAGCTCTAACTTTGGAGGGATTTTCCCTTTAAATGAATTCTAACATTGTGAATTTCCATGAATTCTACACGAGAACAGACATACCTATGCAGCTTGTCTTTGAATAAAAAAAATTATAGACGAATTAACACCTTTTAAATTTAAAACATCTTCACGTCAAGTTTACCTCAATCTTTTATCTTCACGTTAAGTTTTGATGACATACAAGTAGGTACAGGATCGGGCCTGTAGGCCGTATGAGGAAGATCAAAGTCGCTCAGCAAGCTATGGGGTTATGCTCTGTGTGTCTCTGCGAAATACAATCCGCAGCGATGATATTCGCAGCAGAACTAAAGTAACCGACATAGCCCAGCTAAGGATCAGCCAACTGAAGAAGGGCGTGAAGCAAGGGCGCGTGAAACTGATAACCGTTGGGGAAGAAAGGTTCTGGAATGACAACCTCGTACCGACAAACGCAGTGAAGGGCGACTGTATGGTTCTACGGGTCGACGGATGTAGGTTGTGGAACCGTGTTTTGTCGCAATCTATGGCGGAGACCTATGCATAAAATAAATAAATTATATTATGTATTAAATAAATAAATTATTATATTATTATTTATAATTACTGATGCCCATCAGTGGTCGAAATTCGACCGTAATTACTATAATGATTTTTTATTTTTATGCGAATACTACACATATAAATAAAACTATTTTTCCAAGCATACTGCAAGACTTCAAGACACTGTTAGCTCTTTCTGCGTAGATCGAACCAAAAAATAATAATAATTACAAGCTGAAGGTACTCCGGGTTAACTAAGGCATCAGGACATCTGTCACTTCAGTCCTCCCGTGACCATGGGTGCTGTAAAGCGCTCGAAAATTCGGGTTATAAATAGTACAAAATTAAACGCGACAAAATCCGTAAAAATAGTTTTATTTAAACGTAATTAATATATTTTTTTAGGTTATTGAGGTTTGAGTAATTATTTGTTGGCAATATTTTAAATACTCTGTGCGACTGTTTGAGCAGAGGCTATTAAGTGTTTGTCATGACAGTTGACAGTATGAATGTAAACAAACGACACTCGTTTTTTTTATTGTATAAAGTGACGAAACGAGCAACACGTTCACCTGATGGTAAGTGCAACGTCCGCCCACGACAAATGCTGTGTCACCGAGAATATTTCTGTGTGACAAAACACTGCGCCCGTTACCTTGAGACATCAGTTCTTAAGTCTCATATGCCCAGTGATTACGCTAGCTCTCAGTGCCCTTCAAACCGAAACACAGTAATGTTTGCACACTACTGCTTCACGGCAGAATAACTGGCCCTGGGGTGGTACCTACCTAGACGGATTCCTGCATAGGAATCCTACCACCGTATTTTGTAATTGATATTGTCAGTATGAACGTAATTATTCAAGGTTTATTTGATTCAATTTAATGTATTTGTAACATGTATTATAATACAAATTTGACATTACTCGCTTTTTCTCCATGGAGACTTGAACTATCCAAAATCTCGTACTTTGCGCGTGCAATATGCTTAAGAAACGGTTCAAAGTTTTCTTTTCACGTGTTAATTTATAGATAATTATGTTCTTAAAAATTGTGTATCAAACCCCGTCAAAGATCAGCCACCAACCTTTTGCCCCTACGCTACGGGCTGTAGTAGAAATCCGGTCGTTATGAAACTCAGACATGCAGGTTTCCTCACGACGTTTGTCTTCAAAGTGGAGAACGTGGTAAATCACCACTTAAGAGTATCAATAAAGAATTTTAGTGTCCGGTGCCGGTGATCGTACCCAGATTACTAGTGTTCTACATAATTTAGGGTAAGCGCCTGGCTTTTGAGCAATTACGGCTTGATAAGACCGAAATAATATTTTTATTTATGTTGGACTAATTAGCAAGCGCTAATTTTTGGCCGATAGGAATCCGGCAGAGTAGAAAAGAAAGAGTTACGTCTCACCTACCGAGGTGTCGTAAGAGGCGACTAAAGTATTGTATGGGCAGCCTTTGTTCGTGCAGAATAATACCATATACTGCTCCTGGGAACGCAATGAGGAGTAATAATTTCTTGACTCGCACCAAAATGACGGCGACGTGGCTTGTCATCCGTCACGTCTTGTTTCCTGCGGGGGCTAAAGGTGGGCTACGTGTGTGGTCTCTGCCTACCCTTTATATGAGAGAAAGGCATGTAATATTTATAAAGAAATTGCCGTGAACAAATTATACAAATTACAGTCGGAAGTGCAATTTGTTCGCGTCGACTATGCAATTATATGCGCATTCGGAAAAGCTGATAATATTCAGTGGGCGAAATTGTAAATACGATAAAAAGCGAGACGAGAAAAACGTTCACCTAATGGAAAGAGCAATGTTCGCCCATAACAAATGCTGTAGTCACCCAGACCATCTGTTTGGCACCACACTGCGCCCTTCACCGTGAGACATCAGTACTTAAGTGTTATATGCCCAGTGATTACACTAGCTCTCAGTGCCCTTCAGATCGAAAAACAGTAATGTTAGCACACTACTGCTTCACGGCAGAATAACTGGCCCTGCGGTGGTACCTACCTAGACGGATTCCTGAATAGGAATCCTAACATCTCTAAAAAGGTATAAACTCCCAAAAAAAGTATAAAGTATAAAAAACATTAGTTTGTTCTGCAGTGATACTACTTTTTAAAGTTTTAACAAATTTCAACGTAATGTACAAAAATTTATTAAAAAGACATTTATTCTACCTCGGCGCCTCCTGGTACTGTACTATTTGTATATATGATTGACTCCCAAATAAACAAATGAGTGATTATGGGTTTACATATATATAAGTATGTTTACTGACGTCACATGACAAAATGTCGTAACTTTCGAAAACGAAATAAATTGTCAGGATCAACTAACAAAAATGTAACTGTCTATGTACTAATATGTTGAATTTTGTTGCAACCTTAAAAACATAAATCGCTGTAATTATGTGACAAATCCATTGATCACCGATTGATGTGGGGATGACCGGTGTCGGACAGTAGCGTCTAATGTCCAGCAGTGGACGTTTTACAAGCCGTTAATGAAGAAAAAGTGGATGGTTTCACTTTTATTTAGTACCAGCTGATGGCCCGCGACTTCGTTCCCGTGGATATAGGTATTTTAAATATTCCGTGAGATAATGTTGATAGAGAATGAATGAGAGAGTGATGATAATGATATTCTCCTAGCCGATTTCGATCACGGCGACAACTTCCGAATACTGTCGAGAGCCATCAACTGCGCAGGAGATATTATAGTGCCGTGCCACAAGTGAACACGCAAACACAGAGGCACTCACTCGTCCCAACCTACCCGCGCCCGATATAACGCTGATGCGATAAGATCGGAGGTAAGGCTAGGATGCAAGTGTCAGAAACACGGGGACAATCACAACACAACCAGACCCGAAAACCAACAATTTGTGTGTAAGCACCAATATTGGCTCCGGCTGGGATTCGAACCCAGGACCCGCGGCTTAGAAGTCAGGTACTCTGACCATTAGGCCACGCGGTCGTCAGGGATTAAAAGTATCCTATGACCATCGCTAGGATGCAAGCTATCTCGGTGCCTAAATTTCGTCTAGATCGGTTAAGCTATAGAACCGTGAAAAGGTAACAAACAGAGGGACAGAGAGAGTTGCATTCGCATTCATGTACGAGTATTAGTACTGGATTTCACTAACCTAATCATTGTGTATTTAACATTACACAGTTTCATACTTCTAGACAATTCCAATTCCCTGTCGCCTCGACAAATTATTTCCCTGCGGCTTCGCTAACAGCTTGATTTGATTTATTAGATAATACTATGCTGTATAAAGTTATGAGGTTAAACATTCAGTATTCCCTGAACGAGAACGTCTAAGATTAACTAAATTACAGAATAGTAAAATTATGTGTCAGTAGGCTATACAGTAATAGACGAGTGAATAGACTCATATAACACTTATATCAGTTAATAAACTGTAAAATGAATGTTGAATCAGAAAAAAATGCCCGAGTAATTCCCTAGATTTACAAATCATCGTAACGGAACATGACTTTTTAATATATATTTTTGTAATTTACTTACATATTTATGTTAAAAGATATTCCTCCCTGTGTTTAGTCTTTAGACAAGAATTGATTTATAATTGGTTATAATAAATAAAATAACCCCCTGGGACTGATGTGATCGTTGCCAAGCTATTTCTACATCTTTATAATACTGCTGTAATTGTATATTATTTTTATTTTATTGAGTTTCTTGTTGGTTCTTCCCAGAACAGAGGCATTTCTTTGCGAACCAGCGTAGCTCAAAAAATGACGTTCAATGAGTATTATGTAAATTATGTATATCAAATAAAAAATAATCTATTCCAAAAATAAATAAATGACGAAACAAATATGCGATATGGTTTAGCTTTATAAGTGTAACCATAACTGAACTTTCTTTACTTAAGACTTGTTTAGATAAAAGGTAGAAAATAGTCTCAAAATATATCATTCGTTGTTACTCTGTAGCAGTTTTATTTATAACGCCTGCATAGCTTATTTGTGCCTCTTATTGGCTTCGACAAGCAAAATAAATATACCAACACAAGTGACTCTTCATTTCCATTTATATAATCTATGTGTTCTCGTGTGGAGAAGGCAACCCCCCAAAAACCTCTCAAATCCTAAAATTGTTTGTAAGAAAAGTCTTTTAAGACAATTCCCATAAAAAACTGTGGCGTGTGTCGACAGATAGAACCATCTCATATGGCAGACCTTGACGTGTGTTAGCGGCGTAAGAGAATCTACTACCCAATTTTATCCCATGGGTGTCGTAAAAGTCGACAGCGGGAAAATTAAAACCAGAAGATGGGCAGCAGCATCTTTTTGGAACATCAGAATAAATAAACTGCGGTTGCCAACTCGCCTGCCAAGTGTGGCAACTATGGCAAAATTCCCCCCAAAATGAGAGCTACTAACTTTAGTAGCAATATATGGGGAAGGCCTATGTTCAGCAGTGGCCTAGTGATAGGCTGAAATGATGATGATTATGATGATTGCAGACCTAAAATCAGTTCTATGGGGTGTGGCGTCGGGCAAGCGTGACGATTAAGTCCTTTAAATTATTAAGCGAGCCGCCCATGAACATCCACGATGCGGGTGCTTTGTCGGCCTTCCAAATTCAAATATTTTATTTGCTATAAATAGGGTTACATTGTTGTTCTCATTAATGTCTGTAGCTTTAACCTATTTAGCTAGTATATGTTTTTTTTTATTTAACAGCATGCTAATACGAGTATTTATATTTTATATTATATTAATATTTTTCTAAACATCAAATAACAAGTTAAAATGAAATTGAAAATATAAATAAAGGAGAAATATTTAAGAATGTTTTGGTATCAATTGAGGAAGGAGAAGGCTCTTTTCTTGAAGTTTTTCCTAAGTATGATGGGGTGGTGAATTTTGAAACTACCACTAGAAAGTGAAATCCGTGGCATCCAATTTTAGTTTATTCGGACTATGATCAAATATCTTATTCAGAACAAAAAAAACATACACAAATAAACTGATTTGGTTTATCAGCTAAGTTTTAATACCAGCGTTACTGGTTTTCACTTTCAAAGCTTGTCAGAATGGGCTTTATACGTCACAAACAATCCGAATAAACAAAATGGTAATCGCGACTTTATACTGTCAAAGTGAAAAATAAATATCACGACAAAAAAGACCTTCACTTGCTTCCATCTTGCAACAATAAGTCAAATGATTTTTTTTTAATTATCTACCACGTTTCGTTATAAGCTTCGGTAACGCAGAATAAACACGCGGAAAGAAACTCTGTCGGTAAGCTTCCCACCATAGTTGATATATATATATTTTCGGTGATGTAATTGCTGTTAGTCTTCTCGGCTTTTACAGCTTCATCGGATACTGTGCTCGCGTGCCAGGTTTGGTTTGACCCCAACATAAATAAATAAATAAAAACTCCTACAAAAACCTCGAAATTCGGACTGTGTCGCGTTCGCTGCGTGCTTTCGCGATTTCGAAAATCTTAAATATTTTAAGTCATCTAATGACCGTCCGAGGGAGGCGTCCGGGCGTCCATTCGGACTGTCGACTTGTGTGTCGGTAACTCTGGGCGGTGAGAACCGCCCTGGAACACGGGTGAATCGTGTGTACGCGGTGTGATTATTGACTATTGCGCGCCGCTCTTACGGCGGTCGCGCGTCGTGGTGCGTGTTATATTAAAGCTATTGACTATATTTTCGGTGATGTGATCGCTGTTAGCCTTTTGGCTTTTACAGCTTCATCGGATGCTGTGCTCGCGGGCCCGGGGCCCGCGTGCCAGGTTTGGTTTGACCCAAAACATATATACATAAATATTAACTCCTACTAAACATCTAAGTTCGGACCGTTGCGTTCGCTAGCGTGCTTGCGCTACAGTGAATATCTCCATAAATTTATTATATGAAGTCATCTAATGACCGTCCGAGGGAGACTGCGGGCCTCCGTTCGGACTGCTATTGACTGTGTGTACAGTGTAGCCTGGATCGTGACTGACGGTATCGTGGTCAACCATAGTTGAGTACCTGAAAGATAGCTCAGTACCTAAAGTTGGCGCCCGCTGTTACTGCGACTCCGCTGTCATGCACCCCAACCCACTGGTGGTAAATGGTAATCCCACTTTATCACCCCATAATTCGATTCTCGAAAAAACGAGGCCGAGGCAAGTTCTCGGTGATTCGGACGACGCGACCACAAGGCCCCAAGCCCTCTACTCAGTATTACACAAAACACCATCATTATCATACCGCCCTCGCCGACGGTGGTTGGACTCAGGCTGGTTTTCCCAACTATTAGTACTTTGAGTAGAAGCGTCGCTGAAGTTTCTTGCACCATTTCTTCTCCATCTTTGCGGCATTCTGAAGTAGGAGTTAAATTTAGATAGTAGTATAAATGTTCCTCCTATTGAAGATACTGACCAAGCCCAGGTTCGGCCCTCTTTTACGCGGGTTAAACCGAAGGCCAAGGTTAGTACTAAAATAATATTAGCCTGCTATTATGAGAGAATATGTCCCGATAAAATTATAATAATAACAAACAGAGGGTAGGATTCCTATCCAGGAATCCGTCTAGGTAGGTACCACCCCAGGGCCAGTTATTCTGCTGTTAAGCAGTAGTGAGCAAACATTACTGTGTTTCGTTTGAAGGACACTGTGAGCTATCGTAATCACTGGGCATATGACACTTAAGGACATATGTTTCAGGGTGATGGACACAGTGGGGTACACAGAAATGTTCTGGGTGTCACAGCATTTGTTATGGGCAGACGTTGCACTTACCATGAGTTGAAAGTATTGCTCGTTTCATCACTTTATGCAATAAAAAAAGAGATTAGAGGATTAATAACAATATCGGAATGTTGCATAAGTCTGCAGTTGCACAATAAGATGTGACCGCTACTTTCGGTGGTTAATACGAGTACTTACAAGTTCGTGCATGAATCAGTTACTTGTCTGGAAAGTTTCTTATCGTGCAGTCCTGTTTTGTGTTTGCTGACAATTTACCGACAATTCTAATATTACAATTCTACAACGTGGACAACACTGCAACTTTAAAGCGGATATACCAAACGTTTAATGAAGATGGGACATGCCAAAGAACAGTATACAATTGCTTAAGTGATAATTATTTAATCACAACATAAAAAAATGTATATGAATACAGACAAATTGACAACCTCCTCCTTTTTTTGAAATCGGTTAAAAACAGGTTAATTACAAAATCAAAGACGTACCTCTTTCCAGTCGTCCCTCGGTATTAGATGACAGATTGTTTCAGCCGGTTAAAGATGAAATTCCCCCCTGAATACCCGAGAATTAAAAAGGTTAGGCTTTCATCACACAACTACCGCTCGGACATTTAGCCGTCTTACAATTATGGAAATTTAAAGATTAAAGATTCCGTATTCAATATCGAAAGAGCACCAATAATGTATGCAATTGCCCTCTCGCCGCAGAACTGCAAGCCGATTGGACAATCTAGTTACGGGTGATGAGAACCAACTTCTCTTCTTAACGTTTCACGCAAAAGATAGTGGGTGGATGATGATGACAAAACCTACGCCGAAACTAAGAGATATTCAAAAAAAAAGTTATCTGTGGTTGGGAGGGATGCTAAAGAAGTAATCTTATTTGAATAACTCCCTAATTATCAGTAGTAGTTGACGACGGTGTGGCCTAGTGGCCAGAGTACCTAAACACCACGCCGCGGGGCCTGAGTTCGAATACCGGCCGGAGCCGACATATGTGCAAAAACGAAAAATGGTTTATTTTCGGGTCTGGATGTGTTGTGTATGTGAAATTCGTGTTAGTAAAACGCACCCACGATGTAGGAGAAATCCTGGTCTAGAGCATCGTTTATTTTTAAATTTTTCAGATAAATTCTAAGAACTTGTCGTGGAGTTAACAGAAGTGGGCAAGTGGTGGACGCCGTTCCTTAACATTTTCAGCTAAATGCTCTAACTGTTCACGTGTACAGGCCCGCGGCGTAAAACTCAGGTACTCTGATCACTAGGCCAACCGAATCGTCAGCCTTTAACACATCCACTTACTCAACAGATCTCTCGCTGACTAATATTCATAATTTCCGTTTTTTCAGTTTCAATTTTCAGTGACTAAATTAAAAAGTGAGGATTTTTATCGACAGGCAATTAATTCTGCTCCATCGATAGAGGAAGGTTGTGCATTCACAAGGCGATTACTTTACTGAATTAACTGTATTTTTTGAAGTGAAAACTTCTTTAGAATCGTTGTGATTTGAAACTTGATAAACGAAAAAGCGGCACTAATAAGGAACAAGTGTATACATCTATAGGATTTAGGCTGCGAGAGAATGATATAGAACACAGTATACAGTGTTTCCTATTACGAGTACATTTATGTTTTCGAATTCGTCCAATTTTTCTATTTATTCGTAGATTTTGCTCTTATTATTTATACAACAAGATCAAAAACAGTAAATGATTTGAAAAATATTATTACTGATCAAATCCAAACAAAATCATTTATTTCATACTTTAGAAACCATAAGCCACTCGTGTCATTTGTTTAAATTGAAAACTTGGAGTCTATGTAAATACTTGTATAGTATGTAATGTAATATATCCATACTCATTAAAATGCTAAAGTAACTCTCTCTGTCCCACTGTCTGTTTCTTACTTTTTCACGGTTCAGCCGCTGGACCGATCTCGAAGAAATTTGGCATAAGTATAGCTTGCATCTTGTTGACGGACATACTTTTTATCCCGGAATATCAAATAGTTCCCACGAGATATTTAATATTCGAAGACATGTGAACTGCTCCAACCCACGTTGGGGCAGCGTTACCAACTCTTCCCGACGTTTATAAGCACAAAATATACCTACTAATAAAATTTTAAACGTTTAATATATAATGATTTTAGAGCTTGATCTGTGTAATTACCGATGAAATGAATTATTCTGTTTAGTTTTAATTGCTTGAGAATTAATAATATATATGAATAATTCATTAATTATTTTATAATATGCAAAACAACTATTTCGATAACGATAAGGAAAGATATTAGAGAGATAGTAGAATAATAATTATGACACAAAGGTCACAGATAATAAAAAGGAACTTTTTTTTATAGGTAAATTCGCAAACCATTCGTTAATCACCTCTCCACCAACGTACTCTTAACGTCAGTAATTTGAACATGTTAATTATTTCTCCGTGTCCATAGGAAATTGAAAATAACATAGGTGCCCAAACTTAGCTTTATTGCTGTCCCTATTAATTAAAAAAACTGCGTAGGTAGTATTTTTGTAATTTTTTGGTCGAAAACGATTTCGCAATAAAGACTTTTTCTTATGGGTAGACGTTGCACTTACCATCAGGTGAACAATTTTAATGTTTCATCACTTTCTTCCATAAAAAAAACCTGTAATTCATCATTATCATCATTATCACCTTCAACAGTCCACAGCTGGACATAGCCCTGTTCAACATTGGAAAGATGTGCATGTAATTCGCATGGTTAGCATGCTAATTGGTGATTAATAGATATTTTTCACCTTGGATTCTATGGACTAATTGATAATTTGAGTCTTGCATATTATTTAGTATTATCCCACCATATCGAATCTTTACTCTAGACACCTGCAGAAAGAGATGGCATTGGATCTATGTACCTCAAATGAAGTTTTCATCATCATCATCATCATATCAGCCTATCACTAGTCCACTGCTGAACATACGCCTCCCCCATAGATTGCCATAAAAGTTAGTAGCTCTCATTTTGAGAATTTCGCTGTAGTTGCCACGCTTAAAAATACCTCGATGACATGTGAAATCTATCAACACGTACCGAAGCAACGTTGCGGACTCTGTGACCCCAAATCCTTTAAAAAATGAGAGGAGGCCGGTGCCCGATAGTAGGCGACATTCATAGCCAATAAGCAAGTAACAACTTTACTTGAGCGTAAAGTAAAGTAAAGTTTCAGCCTATAAATGTCCCACTGCTGAGCACAGGCCTCCTCTCATTTCTGAGAGGGTTTTGGAGCTGGGAAGAATCCGCCACGCTGCTCCAATGCGGGTTGGCGGACTTCACATGTCTTCGAAATATTTCTATTCCTCGGACATGCAGGTTTCCTCACGATGTTTTCCTTCACCGCTAAGCACGTGGTAAATCAGCACTTAAAATTGTAGAACAATTTTAGAGGTGCTGGCACCGGGGATCGAACCCAGGTTACTCGCTTACTATGAAATTAAAAGCGAGCACCAGGCCCCTGAGCTACCAGCTACTTGAGCGTGTTACCTTGTAAATAAATCTTGTTTTGTGCACCCACTCCCGTCCTTCGTTCATTTACATTTTATTTCTCCAGATTCATGAATAGATTTTCAGTTGGATAGCTCAGGCCGTTTTTAATTTATGCGCGTAGAAATCCCGAGTGACTGCTTTGGTGCGAGATTTTAAATAATTATTAAAATTAATCTCGATTGAGTATCGATATGGGTATACTGAAAATAGGTTGAAGAACGAAAAATCTGACAAAGATATAAAACCTTGATTAAGATTTCCATTTTTATTAATGGAAATTGCTGGTGGTAGGTTTCCTATACATGCATCCGTCTAGGTAGGTACTAGAACCGCCGTTTAAATATATATGCAAACACTACTATCAGTGCAGCAGAGAAAAACGTTCCCCTGATAATAAGTGCAACGTCTGCCCATAACAAATGCTGTGTCACCCAGTACATATCTCTGTGGGACCACACTGCGCTTGTTCCCCTGAGACATGAGTTCTTATGTCTCATATTCCCAGTAATTACAGTAACTCTCAGTGTCCTTCGGACCGAAACACAGTAATGCAGGCACACTGCTGCTTCACGTCAGAATAATTGGCCCTGCGGTGGTACTTACATAAATTGATTCCTGCTTATGAATCCTACCACCAGTAGTATATACCCGAGTCCGATATCTCATCAGAGATACGGCACAAGCACAATATATCCAGACTGGAATTCGGGTTTCGCTTCGTTGACTTTGGCTGAGTTGGAACACAGAGGCCTACTGTAACTCTGGTTGGTTTCGTTATCGTTTTCCTTTGATCCCATTATCCAATGAATGAGACCAACCAGAGTTACACGGAACAGCCCCAGGACTCGCTCTACAACAGACAAATAAGATAACCAAACTACTTCATTTGTGTGATAGATATACACAAACATGTCACATAACCTTACCTTGTTAGCTTAAAATATTTTACGAGAGGTAGACTTTCCCATAAAAGTATCATAGCAACAATCGATCCAAAGCTGACTTCTTCAAGAGTAAAAATGACCCAACCTACAGCTGATTTGAAAATAACATGGCACTGCTGAAATTGTATTACATAATATAACATTATATATTTGATACAAGCTTTTATTTAACTTGCTTTCTTCGTATGTCTTTACGATTCAAATCTTATACGTCAATTTTTAACCACTTTCCGATGTCCGATTGAGCTAAAATTTGGCATAGCTTCAGTGACATTTCAATAATATGGTATCATTGATCTGATGATGGAGTCAGAAATTGGACATAGGAACTTTTTATGATTAAAAGCAACAACTTGACTTTTACTTTGAAAACGAGATGAACACGTTTGACTAAGAGAAGACTTACTGACTTACTTACTTAATAATAAACATGGCTAGCCGCACTGGCTGTATGAGACTTAGAACTGATGTCTCAGGGTGGCGGGCGCTGTGTGGCGTCATACAGAAATTTTCTGGGTGACTCAGCATTTTCTATGGCATATGTTGCACTTACCATCAACGGTGAACGTTGTGCTCCTTTCGTCACTATATCGAATTAAAAAAAACAAAAAAGGCTGATGTAATATTAACAACTTTACCTGATTAAAACCTATTTTATACTCAACTGCATCTTAATCAGGATTAATAGTGATCCTATCGTTTATAAGACCGATAAGTTTTTTTTTATTCACCGCCTGACAAAGATCAGAGGCATTTTCTACCTTAATAAAAAAAAAGTGGACCACATTTTTTTTGGACAGGGACAATGCATTCGCGCATCGAATAGTTTTTTGTTATCATTTTCTTAATTTTAACTTAGTACAATGTAAATAGTTACTTGCAGTTACTTAAGTCTATTGACTTATTTTGTATGTTTTTTTTATTTTTCTTTTAATATGTATATATATATATATATTTTTACTTTTTTTAACATTATATTTACTTTTCTTTTTGCAAGTAATATATGTATACAATAATACATAATCTTACAAAATTTTCTTATAACTATTTGTTTTAACTTAGAACTATGACAAATATATAAAACTCTTATTTTTTATTATACACATTAAACTCTCAACACATTATTTTGTCTCACAGTATAAAGGCAGACGTTACATTTACTATCAGGTGAACAATTTCCTCTTCTCGTCACTTTCTTCCATAAAAAACCCTGCGGCGTAGAAGTCAGGTACTAAAACTTGAAATGGCTAATCCGCCATATGTCCCCTTAGTTAACTTTTAACGACACCCCTGTGATGAGTTGATACATTGCTCAACCACCTCATACGTTGCTATTAGTTCTTTTATTTGTTGGCTAAGTTATTTGCTTATTTTATAAGCTTCAGCACTCTGCACAGGAATAATATTTGTTCGGCATAGCGATGGTTGTTCCGTGTATATATAATTGGACATGCTCAAACACCCAGAATGTTTGAGCAATTAAATGGATGTTAAACGCACCCACGATTAGGGTTGCTACCTTTTGGAAAAAAAATGTCGGGACAATCGGTCGGACATCGGAGTTGGTTGCGATTTATCTTTTATCTATTATTTATTTATTTTTATTTATTTAAACTTTATTGCACTAGTGGTACATAGGGCGGACTTAATTCCAAAAGACATTCTCTCCCAGTCAACTGTTAGGCAAAGCAGAGAATAAACATAATATGATGATGCTTATACTTATATAACAATATGAAGAAAATAAAATAAAATATATATTAATAATCTCCGAACAAAACATGTCCTGGTTGATGTTGTCCATGATGTCTCTTGTCCAAACTCGCGTGAGGCTGGCGAAGGCGCAACGAGATGTGAACGATGGGAGCCGTGTGTACAGTGGGCACTGTGCTGTGAGTGAGTGAATTTAGCGATCATAGCGTCTTATCAAAATCGGGACAAAATTGATAGGACGTCGGGAAGCGGGACGATATCGTCGAAATCGGTACCGTCCGGGCAGAAACGGGTGGCTGCTCTGTGCCACTGTTTGACCACGGACTATTATGTGTTTTACATTGGCAGTATGAACGTAAACAAACGACAGACTATAATGTGATTGGCATTGTCAGTGTGAACGTAAATATGAATGTTATATTTTATATCAATTTAATGTATATGTAACACACATTATACATACATTTTTGCTTCCTCGCTTCTTCTCTTTACAAACTTTAACTATGCTAATTCTCACACTCCCTCGTGCGCGCAATATACTTAAAAAGGGAGATAACTAGTCCTCTGCTGAACATAGGCGTCCCCCATAGATTTCCATAAAAGTTTGTTGCTCTCATTATTTAGGGGTTTCGCCGTAGTTGCTTGCCAGGCGGGTTGGCAACCGCAGTTTAATTATTCAAATGTTCCAGGAAGATGCTGCTGCCCATCTCCTGGTTTTCATTTTTCCTCCGACGACTTTTACGACACCCACGGGATGAGATGGGGTGGTAGATTCTCTTAAGCCGCCACCACAATATACAGGGTTTTCGTTCACTCCTTCTCAGAAAAAGCAGGGTGTGATAGGTATGTGAAATAGAAGCCCGTGGCATGTTTATTTTACTTATTATTAAGTTTTATTTATTGCCGCGGCAGGGTAATATGTCTTAGGTTTATGTAGTTTGTCGGATGTACGGGACTCTAGTAAAGCCAAAGATAGTCAATTAGTATTACCGTGCATAGTTTTTATTCCACCCGCCTATCACACCCTAACTTTTCTGAGAAGGAGAGCACAATCATCCTGTATAGATTATCATTGAAGTATCAAATATTAGTAGTGTAATAGTCTTTATATATATATAGTTATATATGCCTGCCTCATCACGATATCTTCGAATCCGAAATGGGAAAACGGGCTGGTGCTGTTTTTCTCTAACATCAAAATAATTCCCATGCGAAGCCGGGACGGATCAGCTAGTATAGAATAAAATAAATGGATCGGATACAAAATAAGTCATTACACGAACAGTAATTTATAAAGGTCTCTTATTAAACATTGCATGTAAAGTAACAGATTTCACAAAAGTCGTTTAGAACTTAAGTAACTTATATGAAATTAGTGCAAAACGACCGCATTTTCCATGATCAGTCCATAATCTGACCATTCATCCGTTTTAGACGGGACTTTCGGAACGGACTGATTTTTCTAAATTGGCCCCGGCCAATGTAAGCATCAGAAAACAAATTATGCCGCTTTTAAAAGCTGGCACCCGCAACATTAAACGACTATTCTAATAAACGACGAGAAAAAGTCCGCCTACTATTGCGGAAAATAATAAAATATCTCATTTTGAATTAAAAAATAACGGTCACCTTATCAATCCATCATACTCCGTCGGAGACGTTTATGAAATAGACTCGTTATGAGATACAATCCAAACGTTTCCCTTACAAATTTATTCAATTACAGTACCAGGCTAAGTCGTTTCAGATAAAACGAATTAAATATTACTCGTAAAGTTTTTCACGAAGCCAGTTGACGAATAATTTATTTAACATTTAATTTCGTTTGCAATTAAATAATCATACGAATACAGAGTTTTCAGTTCGCTCACTCTTGTTCTTTCAGTTCGTGAACACCACATGTAAAAGCGGCGAGTAAACTTTATTTACATCGCGTTTCAGAATAATAGACATTGTTAATTCGTAGGAAACTTATCTAAGTAGCAACGTAAAGGAAACGGAGTGTTAAAACTTTCCCCGAAGTATAGCGGAATAATGAACCATCTGTTAGCTAACAATAGACGTCGACCTTGAAGGCTTTCACGGAGGAGTTTCGTTCGAAAGGGTAGGAAATGATTACGCCGAAGTCAGTAACCCAGGCGTGCGTTATTGATGGGCGCGCGCGGCGGCGCCGAGACGCGCGGTAAGTGGGTCAGGGGGAGGGACGCGCAGCCGCGCGGCACTGTGTCCTCAGCCTCCAGCCATGGCGGACGCGCCGCCCGAGGTCCTCGAGCTCAACGTAGGCGGCGTGCATTACGCTACTACGCGCGACACGCTGCTCCGCGAACCCGACTCGCTACCGGCCGTCGCGCTCGCCGATCCCGAACATCCGCGCGACGCCCGCGGCCGCATCTTCTTCGACCGCGACGGCGTACTCTTCCGCTACGTACTAGACTATCTGCGGGATGGCGGGCTGGTGTTGCCCGACTGCTTCCGCGAGCACAAACGTCTCGCGCGGGAAGCGAAGCACTACCGCCTGCCTGGCTTGGAAAACGCGGTAAAAGACTCCGATCCGCGTCCACCTAATCGCGAACGAGGTTGCATTACCGTGGGCTACCGTGGCAGCTTCGCTTTCGGTCGCGACGGACTTGCGGACGTTAAGTTCCGCAAGCTCTCGCGTATTCTCGTCTGCGGGAAGGTGACACTGTGTCGCGACGTGTTCGGCGAAACGTTGAACGAATCGCGTGATCCGGACCACGGATTAGCAGACAGGTATACTTCCCGTTTCTTCCTCAAGCACTCGTTTATTGAGCAGGCGTTTGACATGCTACAAGAGCAGGGGTTCAAGTTAACGGCTAGTTGTGGTAGCGGAACAGCCGGTGGCGCAGCTGAACTGAAACCAGGGGTTGATTCAGAGGAGAATCGTTGGAATCACTACAACGAATTTGTATTCGTTCGTGAATAGCTACTGCATTTCAACTTAATTTGATAGTAAATCAGCTGAGATGAATACGAGCAAACGGCCGCACGCTGCGCGGGAAAAATTGACACATTATTTTGTCGTTCGCAGGTTATTTCAAATTCGTACATATACTTTTAAATAACTATTTGTCATTAATATTAACAACTTTGTAACTTTTATCTAGTCATTTGGGCTACAAAGTTCTGTAGCAATGCTTGTTAAATAAGAATTTTGGTAATTTGCGCTTTTCGCGTATATTCACGTGAGTGATCTATCAAGATAGAAGTGAATTTTCTTATTAAAAACGCCGTTAATAATATCTTATAAAATAAATTAATGTTATTTATAGATATGTAGATAATAAAGTTAAATGTAACCCTGTATCAAATATGTAGATAAAATGTAATAGTAATGTAAAAATATACTACCTAGATGTTTAAAATAAAGAATTACCTCCCATAGAACTTTTACCGAGTAGAATAACATAACTTTTTCTATATTTAATATTATTTATCATATTACTGATTAAAATATAAAATAAAATAGTAAATTATTTAAGTAACGCACAATTTTGTATAAACCAAGAAAAGTTGTTATAAATAAACTAAGATTATTTTATTACAATACGTCTGTATCAGTATTTTTTATTATTGTAAACAAGTTATATTTTTTTAATTTTTACAGTCGCATACGTTCTGCTATCATTACTGTTTTATTCTGTATGGTTAGATATTTATGTATATAAAAAAAACAACGTTTTGTTAATAACAAACTTTTAGGAGCGCGAATAAAATGTACCTTTGAACATTGTATAGTTATTGTAATTCTCCTCGAATTCATCTGCCTCGAAATAAATTCCCGGCAAACGTTAGGATAGTTATATTATAAAACAAGGTAATTTTAACAAATACTCTGAATATAAATGAGAATCACATTGAATAATGTTATTTAAAATATTCTTACTTTAAATTTGAAGCGTTATTGTGAATCTGTTGGAAAGCTCTAATCGTTTTTCTTCGCGTTTCACAACTGTCTTTGAGTAAACTTCATCAGAATTAGGAGTCGTGTTTAACACAATCGCTTTCATATCATTAGATTATCAATATGTACGTAAGTAAAATATTTTCATGCTTTTTCTCATTTGTTATGCTGCTGAAACCTTAATACCTCTCAAAAAGAACAGCTGAGAACACCCACCCTACGATGGTTTTATACATTTCAAAGAAACTTTAACTTGTTAATGCAGAATAAGACAACTTACAATAATTTGCGCGAGCTGGCTACTTATAAATGATGTTTAAAAAATGTATGTCATCTCGCATTATAATTCTAGCGGGGAATAACCGAGTTTTATTTTGTAACAGTGAAATTCAGACCCGCCCATAACGCATCAACAAGTACTTTAGCGGTTACATTGAATATTATTTTATAATATTGCTCTGTGTTAAAATAAATGTAATGTAACTAGCGTATATTTGACCCGTTTAGAAATGAAACAAACCTGTTCGATTTATAAAATTGTGTATTTCAGAATATATAAAATAAACGTAATATTTATTGTAAGCGCAATCACGTGCGTATTTTCTTGAAAATTAACAGTAATTTATATTAGAAAGATAGTTTCGTGTTTAGACTATTTAGTTTGATGTTACAAAAATATAAAATGTTTATCACTATATATTTTTTCTCATAATATAATACCTGTAATTCATTACTGTAATTGTTTAATTATATTTAAATGAACTAAATATGAAATAAATAGTGTTGGAAATCAATTACCTACTATAGTAGGAGTTCTATAACAATAGTTTTGAGAATAAAACTAGAATTCAGAAACAAAAATAAGTCTTTTTTTCAACCTTAAAGGCAATGTTCGAATAATGTGGCATGACATTAGGCAGTTAGGCCTGTGATAAATTTCAAACAAGTAAAGTACTAGAAATTAAAGTATTTAAAATAAGTATTTTTTTACTTGAAACACCAAAAAGAGAAAATACTTTTATGCTGACATGATTTTGTACTTATTATAATAACATTAATTTCACGAACTTATTATAATAACAAATCGCGAATTCTAAATTTATAAAGGCAGTCACATTATTGTAAAAGCCGCAATTGTTTTTTTAATTTATACGAATAATAGATATTCAGTGTACACGAAATTGATGCTAAAGCAACGGAATTTTATCAGGAATAAATTCCTTACCGTTGATAATTAATTAAATTATTAATAAATAATGTAATTAATTATTATCATAATTGAAATAAATAAATTAATACAAATGTAAAACTAAACGCAAGACTGTGAGAAATTACTCGTATAACCTTAAAATATTTGGAAAAGAAATAAAACTTTGGCAAGACGTAGCGCATTGGAAAAGTTTCAGCCCGGTAGCTGGATTTTTTTTTGTATGAAGCTTTTATAACATCACTTTGCTTGAAGTGACTCAGCGTCTTTAGGGACTGAAATTGAATTATATTTTGAAATATAATTTAATAATATTACACAATTAGCTTGAATTGCGGAAAAGATAAAAATGCGTTGCCATTATGTTGTATAAAAATAAGGATATTCAATAAAATATCGTAGATTTTGTGTAGATTTTTACGACAGTTAATACTCGTGTTATTGGTAATTTCCCCCGCGTAATATCTGACCTATTTCGAGGTATATATTTATATGAACGTGTAATGTAAATTGTGTCGATTATAAAACAAGTGTTAATATTCAAAATTTCACCAACGATAACTAAGGCAAAATATCGAATAGATAATAATTATTAACAGGAAAAACTTTGGATTTTTGCATGAAGTGATGAAACGAGCAAAACGTTCACCTGATGGTAACTGCAACGTCTGCCCGTAACAAATGCTGTGCCACCCAGAAAATTTCTGTGTGACACTACACTTTGCCCATCACCCTGAGACATAGGTTCTTAAGTCTCTCGCCCAGTGATTACGCTAGCTCACAGTGCCCTTCAAACCGAAACACAGCAATGCTTTCACAGTACTGCTTCACGGAAGAATAACTGACCTGGGGTGGCACCTACCTAGACGGACTCCTGCATAGGAATCCTACCACCAGGAATCCTACCTATTTACTATCGGCCTTTTTAACTGCCACAGACACTGGCCTTCTCAAAGAGGGTACTGGAACGCATCCCGAACCCACTCTTATCCCGTGTGTGTCGTTAAAATCGATCACGGAAAATGTAAAAAATGGCCTCCGATGAACGACCAAATAACCATTACAAATACGTAAAATCTAAATGATCCAGATTTATTTTTTGCAGGAATCCGTCCAGGTAGGTACCATCGCAGGGCCAGTTATTTTGCAGTTATCCTTCAAGCTGTAATGTGCAAAGATTACTGTGTTTTGGTCTGAAGGGCACTGAGAGCTAGTGTAATCACTGAAAACATGAGGTTTAAGAACTGATGTCTCAGGGTGACGGGGGCATTGCGGCCCCACATAGGTATATTCTGGGTAACAGAGCATTGCTATGGGCGGCTGTTACACTTACCCCAAAAACCTTTCGCTCGTCTCGTCCCTTTCTCCGATAAAAAACAAGAATGAAGCATTTGTCGTAATCACCACGTTTGGCAGGGTGATTGGTAATCGCAGTACCAGCCTTTCGCACCTTGACGCTGCAAATTCCTATGCAGGAATCCGTCTAGGTAGCACTGGTGGTAGGATTCCTATGCAGGAATCCGTCTAGGTAGGTACCACCCCAGGGCCAGTTATTCTGCCGTGAAGCAGTAGTGTGCAAGCATTACTGTGTTTCGGTTTGAAGGGCACTGTGAGCTAGCGTAATCACTGGGCATTTGAGACTTAAGAACTGATGACTCAGGGTGACGAGCGCAGTGTGGTGTCACACAGAAATATTCTGGGTGACACATCATTTGTTGTGGGCGGACGTTGCACTTACCATCAGGTGAACATTTTGCTCGTTTCGTCACTCTATAATATAAAAAAAAAATTGTATGACTAGTCTGTATTTTCGGTCTGATGTTTTTCGAGGTGGTTACTCCTTCACCTGCCGCAAGCCATGATATATATTCCAGGCAGTCCCTCCTGACTACCGGTATTAGGATTCCTATGTAAGAATCCGTCTGGAAAGGAAACGGTGTTTCGATCTGAAGGGCACTGAGATCTGTAGTAATTACTTGTCATATGGAACTTGAGAACTGATGTGTCAAGGTGACGAGCGCAGTGTGGTGCCACACAGAATTCTTTTGGGTGACACCGTATCTGTTATGGGCTGACGTTAAACTTACCATCAGGTGAACGTTTTGTTCGTCTCGTCATTTTGTCCTATAAAGAACAACCATGGGATGAAATGGGGCGCCAGACTTTCTTAAGCCATCGCCCCATTCTGGAGCCCAGAATGGTGACGGGAAACATCTAAGTGGTAAAGCAAACGCCAGTCCGTCTGCTGGCAAAGAGATTATCCCAGCATGGGAGAGCTACATCCTTTTCTTCTTTTTTAAAAAAACGATGACCCACTCTAAGATTTCTTCTGTATCGTGAGTGTATTTTAGAAACATAAATTTCACATTCACAGTACAATCGAAGCCGAAAATCAACGATTTGTGTTTTTGCAAACATGTAGGCTCCCGCTGGGATCCGAACCCAGGACCCGTGGCGTAGAAGTCAGGTACTCGAGTCAGGCCGACGAAGACTGAAATGTAGTCACGTAAGTATATTATGGGTTACCAATTCATCATCTATTTATTATAGTCATATTCTTGAATCTTTGGTTTTGTCTTCAGTCTCCAACATTATGGGCATTGCTAATCACTAAGTTAAAGAATACTCCACCTAAATCGTTTTTATTAAGTAAACCCGTGCCCGTTTGCGTTACTTTAGAATTCACATAACTTCAGGAGTTATGAAGACTATTCAGATATTATGGCAAGAGCGAGACAAAGTTTGTTCTGGGGTTACAGTTTGCAATCTGTGCAAACTTCGTGTCAAAAGCTTTGAGTTACTAACGTTTGCATGGACAGCGGAATATCAATTTGGTTTAGAAGTAGGTATATTGTCCTCCTGGTCGATATTCCGACCACGACCACAATTTACGAATACTGTCAGAACTCACGTCCGAACCCACCCGATCTTGATCCAATGCACATGCTATAAGCTCGTAAGTGAATAGGGATGCAGTGTTCGAGGTACGGAGACAAAAACTACACAATCAGACCCGAAAATCAACGATTTGTGTTTACTAAAGTACATTAAAGTTTACTCCGTATGGAACCAAGCCCAAACCAATTCGAACCAAGTACTCGCAGCAGTCAGGCACTCTGACTACTAAGCCACGCAAACGCTGAATGTACTAGGTATATTTAATAGTTATAAACCTAAAAATTCGTAAACTACAAGATTCATCTTAGAGATATATTGCTCCTGTGGTTACTTTCACCTATTATAATTAAAAAAAAATCTCTTAAAGAAAAATTTACAGTTCAATTATATTAAAAACATTTTACTCGACAGCATAAGTAACAATTTGAAAATTATGCGAATATACGATTAAAAGAATCATTAAGTAACATTATTTTGTACATGTTCTACATTGATATACAAAAACTCCTTTTGAAGATATTTAAGCTTGTGACATTAATTATAGATTCTGGCAATTTGTTTTATTACTGTGCTGCTTGAAAACAGATGACCCTTTTTCCATGATTGCTTCTATTTCTGTATTATACTAAAGTTAACCGATACATTTTTAATATTTTTAATACATTTTTAATTTTTATGAGTCATAGTACATTATGTTGATATTAGTTAGACGTAGTCGAATAACTAATTTATCTTGAACAATTTCTATTATTGTATATGAGTTTCAGCAGCACATCCCATACTTCGGTCCGTTTATTCTAATGGTTGGTAAGTTTTAGATTATAAACTTTTATGCTGCAATATTAAGCCGCACGCTGAGAACCGTAAATTAACGAAAAAGCCTGAACTTTGTATGCTCTGGTTAGAAGGACCATGCCTGACTCACTATAAAACTAACTTACTCACTCACTGTAAAATAACTGCTCAGTATATAAACAATTATTAATTAATCGGTAAATATTAATTAAGAATTACTGAAACGTTGCACTCAAATTCGACGTTAGAATTTAACTCTTATCGCTGAAACAAGTTTCACTTCAAAAATATTTATTTAATCGTTATTTATTTTTTTAGTCGTATTGAACCAATAAATAAAACAAAAACATTATATTTCCGTAAGATATACATCGCTGAAGGAGAAAAAATCGATAACAAAACACGCACTTGACATTGTGCTGCCGCAAATAAGCAACAGGTTCTAACTGAAGTTTAACATGATCACGAATTATACCAAGCACTAGTTTTTGAAGTTAAACTTCTTTTTGCGCGAAGTGAGTGAAATTTCAATGACGAATTTGAATGCAACGTTTTCGTTTCTGTTGTTCTTAATTAATATTTATCGATTAATTAATAATTGTTTATATACTGAGCAGTTAATTTAGTCTCAAATTTTTGGTTAATTCGTATTCGTTTTAATTTTATTTTAATAAAATTTCTAATTTATGAAGTGTAATGAGTTGCACGTGTTCTTTTTGTATTGTAAGAGTCATAAAGAAGCACGCAGTTCTCTTTCTTTGCACGGAAGTCGTTTACCAGTTGTTAAGTTCTCCGCCTGACCATACTTAGAACTTTCATTGGTTTCTGTATAGCAAGGATCGAAAGCCTTCTTGAGTCTCATACCACTAATGTCACCATTCCTTTTTAGCCTCCGAGCGGGACGCCCTTATATTATTATTAATTTAAAAATAAATGTCATGAAACGTTTAATGATCAAGAATCGAAATAAGAACTAATCTTGTGTAATCTGGTTTTATTTTCCCGATGAGCAAAATTCGTTTAGTATATCAACTTTAGTTTTTAAATATGTCACAGCGTATTTTTACGTATTTTGGGGATATATTTTTTCTGTGATGTAATTGCTGTTAGCCTTCTCGGCTTTTACAGCTTCATCGAATACTGTGGCCAGGTTTGGTTTGACCCAAACATAAATAAATAAATAAATACTCCTACAAAAACCTCGAAGTTCGGACTGTGTCGCGTTCGCTGCGTGCTTTCGCGATTTCGAAAATCTTAAATATTTTAAGTCGTCTAATGACCGTCCGAAGGAGGCTGCGCGCGTCCATTCGGACTGTCGACTTGTGTGTCGGTAACTCTGGGCGGTGAGAACCACCCTGGAACACGGGTGAATCTTGTGTACGCGGTGTGATTATTAACTATTGCGCGCCGCTCTCTACGGCGGTCGCCCGTCGTGGTGCGTGTTATATTAAAGCTATTGACTGTGTGTACAGTGTGGCCTGGATCGTGACTAACAGTATCGTAGTCAGGAAGAGCTGAGACGTCCGTGTCGTCTAGCACGTTTCGCGGGCGACGTTTGCGTTCGGTCGCGTTTCTGTTTGGTCGGTAATTTGCTGCTTTAACCACAAGCGGGTTTGAATGAACCGCGGCTTTTCGAAATATTTTGGGGAGAGCGGGGCGCATAGCTCAAAAGTAGGTCTGTCCCGCACAATGCGAGACGTATGGTCTTTACATATGTCCCGTAAATGCATTAGCTATAGTAGCCTGGAAACCGAAATATAGCTATGTTTTCGTGGCGGCACCTTCATCGGCGGATTCCTGCATAGGAATCCTACTACCAGATGTCCTCAATGGAGAATGGCACTTACATCCGCGGCGGTAGATAATAACGAGACAAGCAAATCGTTCACCTGATGATAAGTGCAACGTCTGCCCATAACAAATGCTGTCCCAAATAAAACTTTGAATTGTGCATTTTTATCCTTTATCGTGTTTCGACCCTGTCTTGGCTACGGCGACTGCTTGAACCTCTTGCAAATTAACGTACCTGTATGTGCCCCTTGTGTGACTAACGTAGCCGATTTTCCCCTTGATAGTTCCGTGCATTGAAGCAATGTTTGAATCCCGTTAAGGTAATTATAATGAGTAGCTAATGGTGCTTGGCTTTTAATTATTTTCCTTCAGCGTTAATAGAGGGAGAGAAGCCACGGTTTTCGTCTCGAGTATTTTGTCATTTACTAGGCTTCTCGATTCCGATCTACTACTGGCCATTTTCAGCTTGCCTAGGCAGACGCTATGACATATTGTTTCGTATGCCGCTGTAGCAAATCTTTATATCGGAATATTTGACCACCGCATATTCGAACTCGCTTGCCTTCTGAACGTTCTGACTAAAATGTGCGCTTGGCCACTCGGTCGGCGATACCGATATTTCTGCTGCATTAAGTAAACATTACGACTATGATGATATACATGCATTTGAGTCTTCAGATCTTTTCGGACAATACGAACGAAAACAACGTTATGGTACATGTTTGCGCTGGTATTCTGTGAGAACATGGCGACCCATTTAGGTGCATCTATGTGCTGGTAGCGAAGTGGCCCTACCAATTTTTTTTAACTTGATAAGAGCAAAACGTTCACCTGATAGTAAGTGCAACGTCTGCCCATAACAGATGCTGTGTGCTGCTGAATCAGAATATTTCTGTGTAGCACCACACTGCGCCCGTCACTCTGAGATATACGTTCTTAAGTCTGATATGTCCAGTGATTACGCTAGCTCTCAGTGTCCTACAAACCGAAACACAGTGATGTTTGCACACTATTGCTTCACGGCGAAATAACCTACCTAGACGGATTCCTGCATAGGAATCCTACCACCAGTACAAAAGGAAAAATATAAAATACGTAATGTTTTTTTGTTCATTTAATTTTTTTAACAATTATTGAAATAAAACCTATAGTCGACTTTCACGATAATTAACAGAATTGTTAATTGTGACTCCATTTAGGTACACATTCTAGAGACAAAGTATATGAAATACGCACTGGAGCTGTATGAAACCTTCCCATGGCACGAACGTTAACGAATCACACTACCAAATAAAAAGAAGCTTGTGCCAAATTTAGGGACTGGGACGTGTAAATGCTTTTATTTCTACAAAGTCAAAAGTAAAATTTCTATATTCAATTTAGGCTTGAATAAAGCTCTTAGCTCCCACTGCTACTAAGCAATGCTATTTAAAAGAAAAATGGTAAAAAGTATCCCACGTGATCATAATTATGGTCAGATAAGCATACAGGCTATGAAACCAAACATTTTTTTTAGATTAGAACTTAAATAATTTGTATTACCGCCACTATTATTAATTATAATTGGACATCGGCTATTTAAACCCTAAAGTAACGCTCCGAAGTTCCACTTTTGAATGACGCATTCGTATATACAATGGAAGCACTACTTCTTTATAACCCTTTAACAATAGATTTAGGCGTTCAAACTGCCATCAATTAAAATAAGGGCCGCATTTTCGCTCAACCGAACCCCCGCCCAAACCATAATCGTTCAGCCACTGTACATAATGACCTTCAATTCAGTTCTATCCTTTATTGCGCTAATTTTGTTAAGACAAACATAAAAACTATGAGAACTTTGAAGTAGAAATGTATATAACATCATAGAAATGCTGATTATAATTGGAAATATATCATGATTATTAATAAAAATTGGTATAAAAAAGATATCAAAAGTTGTATAATCATATTACCAATAAGAAGATTCACTTACATTAAAGGCACGACTGGTTGTACATAGGGGGGTTCTTGTCCCCACACTTATATATGGTAGTGAATGCTGGGTGTGGCAGAAGAAGCATGAAAGTAAGATTAATGCTGCAGGTATGAGAAGTTTGAGAAGTATAGCTGGAGTAACTTCAATCGACAAAGTGTGGAACAGCATGATAAGGGAATGTTGCGGGATGGTTGACGATGTAGTGACAAAGATAGAGAAAGGGGTGCTTAGTGGTTTGGAGACGTAGAAAGGATGAATGAAAGAAGATTGCCGAAACAGATTTATGAGGCGAAAGGGAAAGCCGGTAACAGTCGACATAGGCGTACGTATTACGATCAGATCGGAGATCTTTTGAGGAAAGGTCACGTTAAAAGTACCCGAAACCGACGTGCATGTATGAAAACGAAAATAAAAGTATAACAAGCGAAAGGTGTGTGTCAAAATCGTGGGAAATTGGGAAAGAGACGTGCCTAGTATTTATGTACTTACATAAATACATTATAGGATTTGTAAAAAAGAATGTTGAAAATAATGTTAATATTTATGTATCACTCATTGATTCGTTAAGAATGATATTAAAACTATTTATCCGATTTTTTTCATTATTTAAAGTGGTTTTTAATACCTTAATACATATAAATTTATTTAATCACAGCTAGTTATTCTCGCCGGGATCCAGCTTTCAATTTTTTCATTCGTTGGTATATGTAGATGCCGTTGCCCAGTTTAACAATTTCCTCGCACTTATCATAAATATTTTCACGCAGAGATTCATACTTGCAATTTTAAGTGCTGATTTACCACGTACCGACGCGGTAATGAAAAATATCGTGAAGAAAACTTGCACATTAAGAATATTTAGACAATTCCTATAACCTACCGTCCGTCGTCCCTGCTCTTAAAACCCTCTAGAAAACGACAAGTAGTCTGAGTCTATCTGTGGGACATTTATGAGCTGTTACTTTTTTGAACAGTCCAATGTTAGACATAAGTCGATAGACCTCCCTCAAGCTGAGAGGCTTCGCCGTTATCGCCATGCTAAGCAGCAGGCCCTTCCGAACGTGTTCCCCAAACGAACTCAGTATATTTAGGTTTAGGACATATTTGAGCCGTGGTAACTATGGGGCCTATGCACTATATATATCGTAATCGATTTGTATGTGTTTTATACGACAAATCTGCATTGTAATCAGCAAGCAGTTGCACCAAAATCTTCAACGACAAAAAAATATAAAAAACCTCCCTGCCCGCTGAGTTTGGCACCGGTTCTTCCTAGTTCAGAGGCATTTTTAACGAACCAGTGCAGTGAAGTTCAGTAATGTATTACGTAAATATCTACATTAAATATAAAGTATTATTTTCTTTTCTAGCATTCAAGGCACATAAAATGCTTTATCTTTAATTATATTGAAAACGGACAACCATGGACAAGTGTTTTATTTATTGGCTTAGACAACACAGCTACAAAACCGTTGCATGATAATTTCCATGTATAAATATTCCTACAAAAAGTATAAAGCTGTCGATCTATATTAGTCGTTATCCCTTTACTCTTTTTTTTGTAAATGAGTAATTATGAAGTTCACTGATCTACATTAATCCTTTGATCGTTCGTCGTTGGAAGATTTATATTTATGACCAAGCGCCCTATGAACTTTAAGGCTCTATCTATAATTGTACCCGATGTAGACACGTAAGAAATTAAAAGTATAATTATATATTCACGTACATAGATTAGGTACGTGACATAACCTTGACAGATATAATCGATATGACGTTAGTATTTTCATTAATTATCAAAATTAGAGAGCCATCGCTTAAATTTTATAGTAGGCGAGTGTCCTGAACTTGATGCATGCAATGTACTTACAACATAACCACTATGTTCTTCAAACAGAGTAAAAAATAGGAATTGAAACTAATTAATTAACATCGGTTTAATTAATCTCAAGCCCGGCGGAATAACTAGCACTGCGGTGGTACCTACCTAGACGGATTTCTACATAAGATTTTTTTTTATCGGATAAAGTGATGAAACGAGCAAAACGTTCCCCTGATGGAAAGTGCAACGTCTGCCCATAACAAATGCTGTGTCACCCAGAAAATTTCTGTGTGACACCACACTGTGCCCGTCACCCTGAGACATAAGTTCTTAAGTCTCATATGCCCAGTGATTACGCTAGCTTACTTCCCTAGCCTTTCAAACCGAAACACAGTAATGTTTGCACACTACTGCTTCACGGCAGAATAACTGGCCCTGAGGTGGTACCAACCTAGACGGATTCCTGCATAGGAATCCTACCACCAGTAAAAGAAAGAATCTTTCCACCTGTAAAATTATCACTGTTCTATGTCGTTATATTTTACAATTTGCACCTAAAGCGGAATAAATGCCTTGTGGAATTCTTTACCAACCTACCCCGGTGTAATGATTGTCGGAATAACTGTTACACGTACAAACCTTACACGTATAAAACTAACGTTAATGTAAGGGTTTCACCCGCTATAACAGTAACAGTAATAATGGTCTCTAAAAAGGTTAAGCTCGAATTTTCATCTAACGTTTAATATACTTACATTATGTAAGTACATATTTTATCATTATCATCATTTCAACATATCACTAGTCCACTGTTAAACAGAGGCTTCCCCTTTAAATTGCCACAAAAAGTTGTATCTATTATTTTGGGGGGATTTCGCCATAGTTGCCACGCTTGGCAGTCAGGTTGGCAACCGCTTTTTTTTATTCAGATGTTTCATCTTCTGGTTTTAATGTTCCCTGTGTCGAATTTTACGACACTCACAGGATTAGATGGGGTGGTAGATTCTCTTATTACGTTATGCCACTTACCGTACCGTGTGAACGTTCTTTTGTTAAATAGTAAATATCTGGTCGATGCCTTAAATCAGCAAAAAAATTAAATAAATAAATATCTATGTACTCCCTCGTGACCAATTCGACCACGGCGACAACTTCCAAATACTGTCAGAAGCTATCAACTGCACAGGTGGTATTTAGTGCAACAAGAGTGCGCGCCACCACTCGAGTTACTCAACCGTAACACTCATGCGATAATATCGAAGGTAGACTAGCTTGCAGTATAACAGACTCGGTGACAAACAACCAGATCAGAAAATCAACAAGTTGTTTTTGTACAAATGTTGGCTTCGGTGATGATTCGAACCCAGAACCCATTGTTGTATATAGAAGGGGGTTATTGGGGGTATCGGTGGGTTACCAACACAAAATTCTAGGGTAGACAGACACCTTCACCTACACACTGAAATAAATAAATAATCTCGAGAAATGAACATATTAATTTCTAATTGTTTATTTTAAAGTCTAAAATATTATTTAATTCACAAATATTGTATCGGCATGAAGAGTAATATTGCAGTACATTTCAGGGAAATATCCTGGAAATTAACCAAATCCAAACAGACCAGCCCGTTTAGCCAGACTTAGGGGTAAAATTGGTTGAAAAGGCCGGAGATCTCAACTTATTAAGGACTTTGTGTCTTAATATAAAAATAATGAACATTTTTTGTATGTAAATCTAAACTTTTTGATGCTTAATTATCAAATCGTCAGAACTTTTAATGAAATGACCACAAAGTTTGATGAATCAGTCTTCTTGATTATGCAATTGAAACCAAATTAAACACCGCGCCGACCGCGTCACATGTAAAATGTAAAAAGCCTAAACATCCGTCTAATTTCGACGGACACGCATCAGAAAAGCCTAACTATGTCCGGCTTTATACGGACGCGCGGTCATCAAATACATAAATAAAAACCTAATCAATAATTAAAAAATCTCATTATAAATATTTACCACTAACATTTTAGAAATATTGCGACAATATTTATATTTTAAACAATAAATTTTTGGAGAAATTGAAGGTGGAAAGCTGGAAAGGGCAAGGCTACATTTAATTCCTAAAAATAAAGACATCAAGCGATTAAGCGCTTTCAGAAAATTTTACTTTACTATAAGTATTGTATTTTATACTGATAGTAACTAACAATTTTATAAAAACTTTTTAATTTATTATTTTAAAATTTATCGCAACAGCGTTGTTTATAACGAGCCTATTCCAAAATCCAATCCTAATAAACGGCTACTGCCACCTAGTGACGTAAAGAGGAATATACATGGTAGCTTCATTTAGCACCCAGTTTTTATTGTCTAAACTTATATTTTAGAGAGGAAAGATTTGATTTTTTGTATGTTTGGTTGTAATGAATAAACGCAAAAACTACTGAACCGATTTTAAAAATTCTTTCACTTATTTACAACTACATTGTCACCGACTAACATGAGTTGTATTTGTATTTAAATTCAACTAAAAAAAACCGAGATCCCGAGATACGAAAATTGTTATGATTGTGATGACTCAAGATATCAAAAATTTACTGATTAAAGTCATAATTTGGCGTGCGCTGCAAAAACTATTAATGATAAAGAAAATAATGTACTACATTTTCATAGTACTCAACATTACTCACAAAAAAATCCGCGAGGCTAATGTCGAACTATTATAGTTAAATCTTATTAACCACTTTTTGTTTAAATTAGTCTTATTTTTTGTAAACTAGAAACAATTGAATAGTGATTTGTAATTTTAATTATAATTTTTTATAAAACTTTGAAACGCTCTATAATAAATAAATATAAAATAAAAACAATAATAAAAAAACACAAAAAAATAACGCCGCCCGGTTTCATGCGACTTGGGCATCATCGAGGTGCGCGGCTCCCTTTGCGCAGCGGTAGAGAGCGTTTTATTTTGCTAACACGACAACAAATATTGTTTACAAGGAAGCTCTGAGCCACTAAACTTTCATGGCTTATGTTCCCATAAATAAAACATAATTTTAGTAACTTCTCTTACCTGACCAGCTGCAGATTCGCCGATGAGCATAGTCGCTACAAAAAATGTTAGTGAAGGGATTGTTGTTGTTTCTGTTTGTCCAAATAAAGTACTAATTTATCTTTCTGATATAGATATCAAGTGCGTGCGAAGCCGGGGCGGATCGCTAGTATACCTTATAGGCCGTAGGCAAAAAAGGAGAATTCAACTGTACTTCAAAACATAGCCAAGGTTTACTACTACAATTATTACTTTTATTTTAATTTTTATGCCTTACAATTTGTTTTGTTTACCATTTTTTTTCATAAGATGTAAGAATCATCAATGTCAGAAAAAGTTTGGAGTTACTTAATTTTAAAGTATATCAGTCAGTCACAGCACCAAATTAAAATAAATTTGCATGTAATGCAAAATTATTTTAAGATGATAATAATGTGATTTTTAACTCATTATCTTGTGTATTATTACAGCTCAAAGGAATTCTAGATTATACATACCTAAGAGTCACGCCTATTCCCCATATAAGGAGTTAAAACATTTTTGCGTTTAAGGAGCAGTATTGTGACAACAGTGCATAAGTTTGTTTTCTGTATTTGTATGTCTGTACAATACCTTAGTCGCCTCTTACGACATCTCGGTAGGAAAGAGATAGGTGGTTATCTACTCCGCCAGACACCTATATAAGATTATGCAAATAGATTAACCATAAATAAAAATGCTATTTGTAGTATTGTTCTTTATTTTTATGGTTGGTGACTATGAAAAACGAGATATAAGCATGAAAATGTCTGTTTCCTTGATTTAATTCATTTTCAAACGAAATTTTAATTTCATACCTCAATGAATAAATAACTTCTTTTCATTTTTGAGCTGAGTTATTAAGTAAAATATTATGAAAACCCAGTATGTCAGAGAAATGAAAGATGTTCTGCCGAATCTACTCAACTTGAAAAACTTTGTAGGTTAGGTTATTAGTTTATATTACATCTTTCAACACATTTGGCCTTTTCTAAGTACAAAAACTTCTAGATGTGTTATATTTGTCAGGTGCAACAAAAACTGCAAAACTGCAACACATTGTTAGAGTTAATCCTTACAAGGCAATTAGTTTTTGAATATATGCTCCTTGTAATATTTCAACTCTGTTAGACTCTCCATTATGTCACTCATACATCTATGTTTAAATTTTTTCTGTGGTATTTTGGAGAATTCCTTTGGATACCAACGCTTTCCAAGCTCTTTAATTGTACTAACATCAATTATTCTATAATGTAAATATGAATTGAGTCTAGGCATGAATTTGCTTATAAATAGTCTGTCCATATAGACACTGTTGCCAGCCAGTGGACTTCTATTTTCAAGAACATGCTGGCTAATAAACTTTAGGACTTGTTTTTCAGCTTCCTGTATGGATATAGATGATTTTCGACTAGCCTCCGTCAGCCCACTCTGTGAAAGAATTAATTCATTTATCATGAAAAGAACTTAGGTACAAATACAACACACATGACTTAATTATAGTCTTAAGAACTGTCTCTGAGGGTGATTAGTGGAGTGTGGTGCCACATGGAAATGTTCTTGGTGTGGTTATAGTCAGATGTTGCAACAACAGGTGAATAATTTGCATGTCTGATCACATTTTTTTATAAAAAATATTTTTTTCTATAGACTCCATAGAGCTTATAATATTAGGCATTACACTATACATTAAGGTAGTGGGTGCTACATCGTTCACACTTTTACATAAAACAGATACAAGATGTTACATAGACATGTGCATGTTTTCTGAAACATCAATGTGATTAGAATGATTTGGAACATTTGTGTCAGTACAAGTTTCATTTGAAACTCAATTGCTTTACCGGTCAGGCGATTAGTGATAGATCATGCTGTTCCATGAATCAAAAGTGTGCAGTGCATTAGGGCGATGACTGCCATCACTACAAAACCCGTTGCAAGCGTGAAAGAAAGGAAAATTATTTGCCTAAAGGTATGGAGCAAGATGAAAAACAGCTTAAACTTCGCTTGCACGGACTGCTTACCAAATCAAACCAGATTGTCTTTGTTTTATTTATATTGGATCCAAGTTGCTGCAGTTCCTTATGAAGATTCATAAAATTATTGTATGAGAAAAAAATGTGACTACTGTGAATGATTATAATTTAATTTTATTATGTACCAGCTGATGCCCGCAACTTTGTCTGCGTGAATGAAGGTTTTTTAAATATCCCGTGGGAACTATTTGCTTGTGCGGAATAAAAAGTATCCTTTGTCCTTCTCCAAGAACCGAATATTGCTGTGCCAAAGTTTATCACAATCGGTTCAGCAGTTTGGCCGTGAAAAGGCAATAAACAGACAGAGGGACAGAGAGAGTTACTTTTGCATTTATAATATCACTATGAATTTATTTAATACCAATATTAATAACAAATAATCAAGATGGATTAAGCTTCATTTCACAATGATTTGTTGTCTGAGATTGAGTCATAAAACCTATATAGTTACTCTGACTGTGTTCCAAATGTTTAAATAAAACCACTGATCTTATCCACAGATCTTAGCACTGTTCCAGATACAATTGGTCCAATCACACTAAAGATGCACTTTTGCCACTCCAAACATGACAGTACAACTCTGTGTAGCTATATGAGTACCCAAGGTGGCCAGCATGAACTTGATGTGTGAAGCTGAATAGTGTCGCTTACTGGGAGAGGTCTATGTAAAGCAGTGGATGTTTGTAGCTGATAATGATGATGAAATATGGTGAAAGCATTGGTAGTTAATTTCAATATGATATAATGTTAAGCAAACTATGGAAATAATTATTAGTACATTTAATACCTCACCATGTTGAGCAACACACCATTGTCCCATGGCATCCAATATTTCATCAGGCTGATGTACAATGAGGTCGGGCCCACTAGCAATAACATCAAGATCAGCATTTGTCACCAAACATGCTATTTCAAGTATATGATCCCTTTCTATATCCAGACCTGTCATTTCCAAGTCCATCCAAACAATTCTTTTAGCCATGTCTTTTTGTGATATACCTGCAACATCATATTTAGTAATTCTTATATTTAGTATTCTTTTTAGGTTTTTACTGGTGATAGGATTCCTATGCAGGAATCCATCTAGATAGGCACTACCAATACTTATGTTTCAGACAGAAGGGCACTGAGAGCTAGTGTAATTACTGGGCATATGAGACTTGAGAACCAATGTATCAGGTTGATGAGTGCAGTGTGGTGCCACACACAGACATTCTGAGTGACACAGCATTTGTTATAGGCAGACATTGCACTTACCATTAGGTGAATGATTTCTTTGTCTCGTCACAATCTTCACAAAAAAAGATGTGCTGATTTAACCCAGAGATCTATGAGAAATCCAACTCGGCTGGGCAGCATTTAGGAAACATGTTCACTGTAATACATGTTCTTTTGGGTAAACTTTGAAGTCTCAAAACAAAACTCATTAATCAGTGTGCGTTGCCAGTGACAACATTTGGAACTGACACGTGATCCTACCACTGGAGACCACGTGAATTATTCCCGGAAGTCGGTTGATACATCAGCTTTAGCAGTAGGGGAATGAGTGATATTCAGCAGAGGACTTGTAATGGGCTCACCCCATGGCTTAGTGCGGAAATGATGATGATAGTTGGTAATAAAAAAGGACCCGTCACGTAGATTTTTTTTATACTTAATATTTATCTACAAAACAGTAACTTCTACTTTTTAGGTTATAAAGTAATTTTGTATTTCAAATTATATTATTAATCCTATCTATATTATGTTTAAAAGAGAGGAAAATGCTATATATACTTACATTCAGAATGTGGTCGTACAACGCAATTCATAATATATTTATAATTACTTTGCAAAAATGGCCCTAAGAAGTTAATCGAATTCATGGAAATGATGAAATTGAAAATAATTGTAACAAATGTGTGTTGAAGACAAATTAGGCTAAGAACTACAGATAATAATATACTCAAAGAGTATCTAAGTAAATATACTATATCACAGACTATATACTGGGATAACGACTATACGTCCATGTATACGTGTATTTATTTAATTTTTTAACATTGGCAACAGCGTGATATTACTATTTAGTAAAAGTTTGAAGAAAAAAAGTTTCAATGGAGAATATTTTCGACAGTCTAAGTTAGCGGTAACACATAAATATTTTATAATTTAATATAAATACTCCGTTTGTCCATCACAGTATAAACAGTGTAAACATCAAAATTCATTTAACTGTGTTTAACAATAACATAACATAATTTTAGTAATTTTTTTAACAATAGATATAATATATCTGTTAAGATTGTAACGAAATATATCAGCATCTTTGTATTTTTCATTATACTTTTTACATGATCTTACATTAAAGCAATTTTTTAAATAATTGCTTCGACAAAACGGAATTGCAAAAGTTTTTTTACAGCGACGGCTAACTCTAGAACATTGAAAACTAAAGAGATAAGGAGAATCTATTAAATTGAAAACAATTTTATATAAGAATATTTGATCTCTGTGCTCTCTTTGCCTTTACAGCGCAACGATGTGGTCTGTGTTGTCGTTAGGAAACTTGTAATTAAGACGTTTAACGTATTTTTTCTGAATTCTCTGTAGAGTGTTTATGTAATAAGAGTTTTGAGGGTTCCAGACGATAGAAGCATATTCAAGATGTGAGCGAACCAGAGCGTTATGCAGCATATCAATAGTGGTAGTATCCTGAAATTCCACAGTTTATCTGAAGATAAACCCTAGCATCTTATAAGCCGTAGCAACTATATTATAAATGTGTGGGGTAAACGTTCATTTACTATCTAAGAAAACTCCCAGGTCTCGTATCTCGGACACTCTGTTTAAAGTAATATTATTTATCTCATAATCATTATGAGTAGGTTTTTTTTTCTTACAGTATGATATAACAAAACATTTATTTACGTTAATGTGGAGTTTAATAATAAAACAATAATCATTTAACCTATCAATATCTTCCTGCAAGTTAACACAATCTTGTTTACTTTTTATAGTATTAAACAATTTTTGATCAGTCTGCATATAAGAGTAAATTAGTGTAAGAAGCACTTTGCAACATCATAAATTAAATAGTAATGGACCAAGATGAGAGCCCGGAGGAACACCAGATGAAATTGGAACAAAACTGGATGAGAAGCCCTTAATTGTCACCGCCTGTGAACGGTTTTGTAGATATAACGTGAGCCATCATAGTAGGTCGCCATGAATATCGATGTAAGCAAGTTTTTTTATAAGTAATGAGTGAGAAATTTTGTCAGAGGCTTTAGAGTAATCGGCATACACCACATCAACTTGAAAGCCGTTATTCATGGTCTCTGAAGTCATATCAACAAACTCGCCCAAATTTGACTCAGTAGAGCGCCCATCTACGAAGCCATGTTGTTGTCCTATTATTTATGATCTTACTGCTGGATATAACGTATCATAGATAGTTTTTTCAAACATCTTCCGAATGACTGAAAGCATAGATATGCCGCGATAATTTCGAATATTGTGTTTATCACCGCTCTTGAATATGGTTACAACTAAAGAACGCCTGCATAAATTAGGCCTTATACAACTAGTAAAGGATAGCTTATAAAGGTGGCAAATGGGAATTGCAACATCTCTTTAGAAACATAGGGTGTGTATACTATCAGGCCCGATACCCTTCCTAACGTCCAATTTTGAAAAGTATACTTTTATTATATCCGGAGTAAATAGATCTATAGGTATGACCATTTCTTCGCAATTCATCTGCCCTAATAATCTCTGGTTGTATTAAATCGAGCATTTTTAGTTTATTTCAATGCCTACTACTGACACGATAAAAAACTTTTTGAATTCATAAAACTTTTAAATTTCTTCTTAGACCGAGCTCGAACCACTAACAAATCTGTATTACCGGGAAACAGAAACAAATTGGTAAAAAAAATTACTGTCGCCTTATCACAGAACAGAAAAAACAAGTAGAAGTGGTACGTTCGTAAATTAATAAGAGAACCAATGTCTCCAAACTCACGCACTTGCAACTCTGTAACTTAAGAAATCACAATGAAAAAAAACATTGTTATTGGATGAAATTCTACTCCGAAATAAGGTATTAACTAAATTGTATATCAATCAAAAAAACTTAGAGCTTAAAAATTAGAGCTTATTATATTTTGTACACAACAGATACTTAACTAAATATTTTTGAGACCGCAGACAAAATTATTATCTTACAAGTTCCGCTATTGCACACTAGATGTCGCAAAGCTTGTGGCTATACAAATAACATTCTTATAATACAAGCAGTAAGGGTGATATTTGTTTAATTCTGCTACATGAGAGCCCTTCTTCAATTAATGATTAAGATTTTAGTTTTGTTATTAAAAAATATTGATAATCGTCGATCGATAAGAATTAACTTGAAATTCTGTAATAGAATTTACTACTATAGATGATAGAATGAAATTTATCATAGAATTGTAAAACCACGTAAATAAATATATACATTAAGATGGGCCGAGTAGGAGTGATGATAAATGAATTTTTCTTAAAACTAAAACTTTATTTCAAAGCCAATGCAATGGGTTACTGCTAACTAACGTATTTTACAAAAAGAACTTATATAGCTAAATTTGACCCACCGAGCGCCGTTGTGTTGCAGAACTAATGTTCTAGATTTAAAGTAACTACCTACAAATGTGCTACTACTTTACACATCATACATTACACATGCAATATTTTACAAACTATGTACAAGAAATAAATTAAAATGTTCTACACACAGTCCACTATTACGTTTTACTAATCGGAAGATTAATACTCAAACCAAATAGTCCTTCGAGCCGGCTACTTAAGGATCCGCAAAATTCCAAAACATTTATAAATGGCAGTCAAAGGGCAAAATAATTCTGAGTAGTAATATATCTCAGGATAAAAATGATACACATAATACCCTTAATCTTGATTCTTCGCCTTAAAAAACATTAGGTTTATTCTGGGACACCCATCGCGATACATTTTACTTTTCTTTTGATCATATTTTCAAAAAAAAATTTCTTTAATTAGCCAAGTTTTCGATCCTTTAGGTCTAGTTGGGCCGTGTATTTTACAGGCGAAAATGTATTACAAAAGTTTTAGGCAGCCACAGGAAGTGCACTTACACGTATTTACCGACGCTTTAGAACGGGCTTACGGCGCTTGTATTTACGTACAAACTATCTCAACTAATGGCTCAGTAAACGTTCATCTTCTAACATCAAAAAATAAAGTGTCGCCTCTAAAACAAACAACAATTCCTCGCTTGTAGTTATGCGGCGCTATACTAGGCACAAGACTCTATGAAAAGGTAATAGATTCTTTAATGATAGAGTTTAATAGTTGCTTTTTTTTGTGTGATTCAACAATTGTTTTGGGTTGGCTCACCACAGAGTCTAATTCCCTTAAGCAATTTGTACGGAATAGAGTCAATGATATCCAAGAATCTACAGGCGGTCTTGTATGGAATTATGTACCGTCTAAGCTAAACCCTGCCGATCTAGCTTCCCGGAGGGGTGAATGCTAACCTTCTCAGCGCTTCCCCACTATTTTTGCATAATTTTATTTTACAAATTCCATATTTTCCAATTTTACATAATAAAACATTTCCAGACCTTACACTTCACAGACATAAACAACATTTAAAAAACACAAATCTATTAAATCAACTAATTCATCGTTCATCAAATTATAATAAACTAGTAAAGATTTTTGCATACATTCAAAGATTCATTTTCAATTGTAATTGTAACATTTCAAATTATTTTAAAAATTTCTTTCTTTACCAGAATTGGAATCATCAAAACAGCATCTTCTTAGTTGTTCGCAGCAGGAAAAGTTCCCTGAAGAATATATGTTACTTAAAGAGTCTAAACTAATAGCTAAGGATAGCAGATTGAAATCACTTACTCCCTTTCTTGATTCAAACAATTTAATACGAGTAGGTGGTAGATTACAATTCATTTTATACATATGACATTAAGCACCCGATAGTTTTGTATTCAAAACATCATTTAACTAAACTTATTTTTACATAATTCATTTTATACATATGACATTAAGCACCCGATAGTTTTGTGTTCAAAACATCATTTAACTAAACTTCTTTTTGAATCTAAACATAAAGATTTATTTCATGCGGGTTCACAATTACTATTATCGAACATAAAACAAAAATTTTGGCCTTTGGGTGATAGGAATTTATCAAAATCAATAGTTCATGCTTGCGTGCGTTGTACTCGTAAAAGGTTTAACGCTAAATCAATACAGCCAATCCTGTGTAATTTACCTGCTGAAAGAACGTATCTAGAATTTCCTTTTCTCAACACATCTGCATTTAATCAACACTTACGCTTGTGCTGTTATGATCGCTGACCGCAAGGGACGTGGTTGTAAATTACACAAATATTATATTTGCGTTTTTATCTGTTTTGCAGTCAAGGCCGTGCATCTTGAACTTGTCACGGATCTCACCAAGGAGGCCTTTCTCGCAGCCTTCAATCGGTTCATATCGCGGAGGGGTAAACCAAGGAATATGTACTCCGACAATGGTGGAACCTTTGTGGGAGCCTGTATCGAACCAGATTTTTAAAATTTAATAACCCCTGCATTCAGGCTAATTTAGCAGAGCTTGATATTAAGTTTAATTTCACACCACCATATTCTCCTCATTTTGGTGGTATTTGGGAAGCCGCAGTAAAATCTGTACAAATTATGTTACGCCGCGTTTTAAGTTTCACACATCTTATTTATGAACAACTTTCAACTTGTTTGGCTTAAATAGAGGCAATTCTAGACCTCTTACACCCCTATCTACCGACCCTTCCGAGCTCACTTTTCTGTCACCTGCCCATTTCCTTATTGGACCGCCACTTACATCAGTTCCGTACCCTTCGCTTACTGAAACAAATATAAACTGCGTTCAACGCTTTCAGAGAATCAAAAAGCTCTGACATCACTTGCCGATACACGCACGAATACGTATTTCAGCTCCAACGAAAAACCAAATGGCACGCTTCATCTGGAGACCTAAAGATTGGCGACATGGTACTTGTCAGAGACGCACCGTCTTTGTTATGGCTCTTATGGATATGTATATGTATGTGTATGGATGGGTGGGACGCATCACCAATCTGTCAGTTGGCAGCGACGGAGTTTGCAGAGTGGCTGAAGTACGCAGAAAGAAGGAACTCATCATTCGGAGCTTCAACAACCTATGTCCTCTACCGGTTCATCTATCTTGAAGACTACGTTTCAACGCTGGGGAGTTTGTTGGCGACGTTTGCATGCCCGTCATCATCAATACCAGACTTCGCACTGCGCTTGCGCATGCTTGACTGAGCTACCTCGTCCAACACTCCGTGACCCTGCGCGGAAGTTTAAGAAAACACTTTTCAACTCGATCGAGAAACTATACACATCATAACGCAATATTTTACAAACTATGTACAAGAAATAAATTAAAATGTTCTACATACAGTAAAAAATACACATGGAAAATTAATTAAATAACTATATCAAAACTGATCATATAAAAGAATCGTATAACAGCATGCATTCTAATTTACAACAAAACGAGATAGAGTTCACATCCGCACCATATTAGTATGCACAAACAGAAAATTGCTCATCATCAAAAGGAGGTGTGGAGACAGCAGCCGCTCGCTGTGAATTTCGTCTTGCGTCTGTTCAGCATGACATTCAGCGCTTAGTTTGGGACCAGGTAGCACAGAAGGATGCCGGACAAGAAGCATTATTGGAAGCACAAAGCTGCGTTTCAGAGTTAGTATTACTGGTGTGATGTGATGATAAATTGTGATAGTACACCAGAAACTATGTTTGTGTTGCTATAATAATAAGACAATATAACATTTTGTGACCAGTGCTATAAAGCCAAAATCCAAGTGTCTTGCAAAGTGGAATGGCACCTTCCTCTTTCCAAGAGAAAGGTGCCATTCCACTTTGCAAGACACTTTTGAGGAGTCGTAATTGACAGTTAATATTATGTATTTGACCGTGCTTTGTGGCAATCTATGGGGGAGGCCTATGTTCAACAGTGGACTAAGATAGGCTGAAATGATGATGATGATGATGATTATGTATTTAGTGTTTTTTACTGCGGCATTACTTTTTTACTTATTGTATTGTTATTTTGTTGTACAGTGTTTAACGTATACATTTTTGTAATAACTTTTATTTTGATTATCTATCTATAGTTGCTCGTGGAAACGCAATGAGCAGTAAAATTGTAAGCACCATACAATATGGCGGCGACGTGGTTCGCCACCCGTCACGTCTCGTTTCCAGTGGGCGCGAAAAGTGGGCTACGGATTGCCACTTTGCTACTTTGAATGTTAGGGGAGGTATGAGTGATAAAATTGACGAAGTATGCGAGATGATGAGCGCAAGACGGATTGACGTTCTTTGTGTGAATGAGACCAAGCGGAAAGGGTGCGACATCACCTCGCATGGACTCTACACAGCCTATTGGTCGGGGGTTCCTGAAACCAGTAGAAGCTGTCAGGGCATTGGTGTACTGCTTTCTGCTAGAATGAATGAATGTGTGACTGACTTTGATTGTGTTAGCCCTAGACTCCTCTGGGTGAGGTTGAAGGTTGGCCTTACTCGTATCTTCATATTAGGGGGTTATGCTCCACAAGATGCGAGTTAGAACCGCTCATCAAAAGCCCAAAGTGAAAGTCAGGAGTTTTGGGATAGCATGAAAGATGTTTTGAATAAATGCAACGAAAATGAAAGAGTCATAATGCTAGGCGATTTTAATGGGAGGGTGGTTCGGCGATGACAGACTGAATGAAAATGGAGAAAGTCTGCTAGAAGTATGTTTGGAGTGGAATCTTGTGATAACGAACACTATGTTTGACCATAAAAAGATCCACTTGTATACTAGAGAAGAAGGAAGCCTGAGAAGTATGATTGATTTTGAAATTGTGGATGAAAGATTGAGAAAGAAAGTCCTAGATACTCGGGCAAACCGCGGTGTCGGCATTCACACAGACCACTTTCTGGTGTTGAGCCGATTAAGAGGTGTCTTTAAGCGATGGCGGCACCGTGTGCATGAACCTATTAGTGTTCTAGAACGCATAAAAGTTGAGGCTCTGCAAGAGAAAGGTGTGAGAGAAGAATTTGTAAAGAAACTGATCGAGAAGTTTGACACGTTGGATGAGGCATGTGAGGATGAAGAATTATGGAAGCTGTTTAGGGAAGGAATCGTGGAAGTTACTATTGAAGTGTGTGGTGTAAGTAAGAGAAGAAGAGGGTGTAAGTGAAAGACTGTATGTGCAGAGGTGCAAAAGGCAATATCTAATAAAAAAAAGGCTTGGCTGGATTGGTTGGCTGTTGAAATGAAAAGTTTGAGAAGTATAGCTGAAGTTACTTCGATGGACAAACTGAGAAAAAACGTGATAAGAGAACGTTGCGGTGTGGTAGAAGATGTAGTGACAAAGATAGAGAAAGGGATGTTTAGATGGTTTGGACACGTAGAGAGGATGGATGAAAGAAGATTGACGAAACAGATTTATACTTACTACTTGGTTTTTACTGTTCTGTGGTTGAGGCTGTACTTACTGCGGAAACGTGGTGGGCGTGGCATTTTAATCGCTTCCACTATGCACAATCACGATGTCTATAGCCTCCGTAAATACTTCCTGACGAAATCCAGTTTATGACGTTGTTTTGACAGGCCGTGTGGAAGGAGAAAGAGCTCCACGGGATATTCTGCAAAACACTGTCGCCTCTGGGAAAACCAAGTATTTTCTACGTGCAGTACAGGATCAGGACGGCACCGCACTGAAGCATGTCATCTCTGGTTGTTCGTCGCTTTTTATCTTTTGAGTATCTGCAAACCATCATCACAGACAAGACGATTCTTGCGAATAAACCTAATTTATGATTATAAATATTACAATTATTATTAATATTTACGTCTTCTTATCTAATAATAATAATCTAATAAAAAAACGAAAGAAAGCGGGGACGTATAAGAAAAAACAAAAATAGCTGTCATTATTGATTAGAGCTAAAATTGTAATAATTGTCTATTAAAAAACCTAAAAACGAACAAACATTAAGTTTTGTCGAAATATTAAGGCCAAATGACGATCAACAATTATAAAACATTGATTTGTGATTGCTAATTTAAGACAGCCCTTTTTGGTTATTTGAAGAATAACGTATGCTGCGTAGTACCGCAGTATATCCTCATAATTGGTGCTATTATCCAAAGAGGTAGTTACAGATAATGCATTTGGTTAGTGCATAGAGTATAGTAATACAACAGGAAAGTTAGGATCTACTATCTACAATTAGGATTATATTATCTGCGTTAGTTCTTGAATGTCATGGTACATAAATTTGATTTTGTTATTAATTTGTAGTGTTTTCTATTTAGAGAAGTTAATAATTTAAAATGAATAGAATAATTTTAAATCACTATCGGTGTTTAAAAAGATCGAGTAAGTATAATAATATAATTCTTCAACATATGATTTATATAAACATTTTATTCAGATAACCTATTTAGATATAATGAAAACTACCTACTTGATTGATTATCCCATGACTTCATTGATATTCATGACCCAAGGAATTAGGTCTAGTGTTAAAGTATTAAATATTTTGTGAAATGGTATGATGAAGATGTTTTTTCAAAGAATTTAATATAAAAATAATCGCTTCATTGCTTTAACAGTGTTGTTTCCACCGTAACAAAATGAGCAATTGGAAATAATATTCTAAATAAAAAATGTTTTCCACTATAAACTATGTGCTTCATGTTTAAATGTTTAGTTTACCTTTTATTTTTCGTTGTTTTTTTTTGCTAAAGCAACCTTGTTTTAGTTAATAAATGTTCCTAATAAGATTATTTAATGAAATCTTTCATTACAGGTTTCCTATGGAAGAGCAAACAATATCAAAATATTCCATATATTACACTTTCAAGGTCACTGTCATATTACACAACTCAACCACTCGGATTGCAGCATGATGTTACCCAGAAGCCTCTTAATTCACGAAACATTGGTTATCCGCCTTATATCAGATTCATATCTACCACAAGCTATTGCTATGAGAAAGAACCATTAAAGCCTTCTTCAAAAGTTGAAGCTACAGTGGTAACAATAAAAAAAGGAATTGAAGAAAAAGAGAAGCTACCTAAAAAAGACGAAGTAAAAAAGAGTCTGAAGCAACGTTTTATGGATGAATTGAAACATTATTACCATGGTTTTAGGCTACTCTTCATTGAAGTGAGAATATCCACATCATTGCTGTTCCAAATATTAAAAGGCAAGGCCCTCACACGGCGTGAGCATAGACTGTTAGTCACTACAATTGGGGATCTATTTAGAATGGTCCCTCTTATTGTGTTTATAGCTGTTCCATTCTTAGAGTTTGCACTGCCTGTATTTATAAAACTTTTCCCCAATATGTTACCATCAACCTTCGAAAGTAGGAGTCAAACAGAGGCTAAATTAAAGCAACATTTAAAGGTGAAGCTAGAGATGGCAAAATTCTTTCAAGAAACTTTAGATCAAATGGCACCACAAGCTAGCAACAGACATTCAGACCTTGCTAAAGAATTTTCAATTTTCTTCAACAAGGTTCGTACAACAGGTGATGTTGCGACCAGTGAGGAAATAATGAAATTCTCTAAACTATTTGAAGACGAAATAACATTAGATTCCCTCCAAAGACCTCACTTGGTCGCTCTGTGCAAAGTTTTGAATGTTTCAACAATCGGCACCAGTGCAATGTTACGATTTAATTTAAAAATGAAATTACGATCACTTGCGGCTGATGATAAGATGATCGCTAAAGAAGGTGTTGAAAGTTTGAACTTTAGTGAGTTACAACAAGCATGCCGGGCTAGAGGTATGAGAGCATATGGCGTATCAGAAGAGAGGTTAAGAAAGGAATTAAGAAACTGGCTCGACTTGTCACTGAATGAGAAAGTACCACCATCCTTACTGCTGCTGTCGAGAGCTTTAATGGTACCAGATCATGTGCCCACAACATACAAACTCAAGGCCACTATATCTGCGTTACCTGAACAAGTTGTTACACAAACTAAAGCTGCTATTGGTGAAAAGGAAGGCAAGCTTGATTTCCAGGTATAAACACTAAACTTATTTTTTTTATTGGATAAAGTGACAACACAAGCAAAACCACCTAACATTAAGTGCAATGTCTGCCCATAAAAGATGCGGTGTCACTCTGTATATAACCTCTGTGTGGCACCACACTGCAGCTGTCACCCCTAGACAACACATTAAGTTTCATATGCCCTTTGATTACACTAGCTCTGTGTCCCTCCGACTGAAGATTGTAGATTGTAGATTGCTTCGGGCTGATTTCCGCAACTCCATGTCTACGCGCGTATTTTGCGATTGGGCTTTTATTTATTCGAGCCAACTGATCTCCAGACACCGCAGCAAACCTTTAGTGTTGCCCATAACCTCGCGATACCTAGCCTGGTATTCTGGGACCACTAGGGCAGTCCAGCAGGACATGGGCCGCCGTATCATCCTCTTCCATGCAAGCTCTGCACAGAGGGCTGTCTGTGACATCTAAAGAAAACATGTTTGTTGAAAGATCCATGTCATGTTATGGTGCTACTGACCATTCTGATTTGGGGCTTTTTCAGATGGAGTAGCACCTTGGAGATGTAATTGTTTATAGCAGGCAAAGCTTCCTTTGCCTGTTTGCACTCTGGATGGTTTGTCCAGAGGTGTGCATATTGGTTTCTAGTGTGTTTACAGATTAGCGTAACGTTGGAACCCTCCGGAGCAAGCTCGTCCGCAGCGTCGTTCCCTCTAGATCCGCTGTGTCCCTTAATCCATTGAAGGGTTATTTTAATTAATTGACATACCTCATTTTTTCACCTTCTGACTGAAACACAGTAATGTTTACACACTACTGCTTTCATGGCAGAATAACTGGCTGGTGGTTTTAGCTACCTACACGGATTCCTGCATAAGAACCTACCACCAATAAAACCTATTACAGGTTACAAATAAATTTCCTTAAACTATTTACTATAGTAATTATATTTTCAGGCCAAAGCGGAAGCGATTAAACTGGAAGAACAGAAGATTAAAGAAGAAAGGAAAGAGTTACAGGAAGCAGAGATGGAAAAGCAGTTGCTTGAAGCAAAGAAGAGGGAAAAAGAAGAACTCAAAGATAAGGCACCCATTATTGATGCAGAAAGTACACCAATTTTGGTTGATCCAGCTCCAGTCATTGCGATAGATGCTCCTAAGCCAAAGTCTGAAGAAGGGCTTTCAGGCAAAGACATGGAAGTAATTGAGGACGCTTTAGAGAAATTAGGTAAGACATTTTGGATACATGCCATATTTCTGCTCTACAAGTCAAGGTAGTTCATGTTTATGACAACAATATTTTTTAAAACATAGTCATTGTTATTTTTAGATGACAGTTTGCCCTTAGATTTGGCTACACAAACAGTTCTTTTTTGTTCTTGTGTAACTTATAAGCTTTTATTATTATTGCCTCAATTTCATATTATTTTTTCAGCTGAACAAAAGAAGTCTCTGCTAATTGAAAAGGAAAGTATACAGGGATTAAAGGCTGAGCTCCTTGACTACAGTGAGGATGTCAAAGAAATGCAGGAAATTGTGAAGACCAAACAAGCAGACATCAAACTAACAAAAGGAGCTAGAAGGTATGTCGAAGACAACATATTTTTAATAGATTTCTTCTTCTCTCTAGATTTTTTCTTGCTATTTACATACAAAGGCTTGAAATTGGGCATACATATTCCTTACTCAACATACATAACTCACCAAGAAAGACAGACTGGTGCTGTTTTCTCTATACTGACTTTAACATAACGAACATCCGCATGAAGCCGAGGCGAGCTAGTTAATAAATAAAAATATACTATCAATCAATATATGTTTGTATGTATATCACATTGGTGAGTAGTAAAACAGTGTTAAAAGTAGTCTAAAAGTGGTGTTAATAACCTCTTGAGGTAGTTCTCATGATCTAGTGATCATATTGACTTGAGGAGTCCTAGGCCCAGCAATGGGTTGCATAGATTTTTTTTAGGAGGCGAGCATATATATTTCTGTCTTCAGACAGTTTTTATGTTTCATATGCCCAGTAATTATAGTGTAATTACTGGCAGTACCCTTCAAACTGAAGCATGGTACAGAATAACTGGTACACTAGTGGATAACGCAACTTCTAAATGAAAAAAACATACAGAAAGCAATATATAACTACTTTTTTTACTTGCCTAAAAACTATCAATTCTACTGTGATAAAGCTATAAAAGCAACTTCACTGCTCATAAATATGAAACAAGGCTACTTAGATTTATTTCATCTATTTCAAATATCTTAAATCTATAAGGAAGCTTGACTTCCGATGCACCAAGTTACCATAAATAATGGACATCTGTCCAGTCTCTTTAAAAAAAAATGTAACATGTATTGTAGGTGTTTATCTTTTTTTATATTGAATAAATGGAAGAGACATCTGACAATAACAGATGCTGTGTCGGCCAGAATTTTTCTGTGTGGCACCACACTGCTCAGTGCCCTTCAAATCAAAGCACAGCATCAACATTTGCAGCACTCCTGCTTCACGGCACAATAATTGGCCCTGGGGTATCACTTGCCTAGACAGAATTCTGCATAGGAATCCATTCCACCAGTGAAAATATAAGTTGCATTTTCACAAACACCCAGACCCGGAGCAGCTATTTGTAGGCAAAAGAAATACTGTTGGTAATATTTATATTCTGTAATCCATCTAGGTTAATACCGCCGCAGGGCCAGTTATTCTGCCATGCAGTAGTAGTGTGCAAACATTACTGTGTTTCGGTCCTAAGGGCTAGAGTATAAGGGCATATGAGACTTAAGAACTGATGTCTCAGGGACAAGCGCAGTGAGGCAACACGGAAATGTTCTGGGTGACACAGCATTTGTTATGGGCAGACGTCAGGGAAACAGTTTGCTCGCCTCAATCACTTTCAAGCCTAAACCTCTTTCCATATTATAATCGGTTTTCGCAAACTACCGCCTGATTCTAACTGACTTATTTATGTTTTTATACAATACCTACGTGGCTTTACGGTACGTTTTCTTGTGCCTTATGAATGCCGTTATGTAACGTGCTACAAATTGTCATTTACAGTGCCTTAAAAAAAACTTATGACGTAGACATGACAAAATGTGGACAAGATTTTTGAAGGCTGAATTTGTTGTTGCTTCGAAATAAATAATTACAAAAAACATGTCCGTAATAGAATTATAGTGAATCATTTTGAATCTATAATTAACTCGCTCAACGCACGCGATTTAGCCTTGGACTCACTTGTTATAAAGTTCATATTAGTATGCCGGTGTGTTAGCGGCATTATATAACTTTATTGCCGATTCCTATATCAGGAAGTAAGTTATCGCATCTAATGTAACTTTACATGATATGCTTAGGGTTCAACGAAATCTAGTTTTTTTTATGTTAGAACGTATACTATAAGTTACTAGATCTTATGATTAATAAATATTTGTTTATATAAATAGTTACTTAGGGATATAGGGACTACGTTCACGTGGAAATTGAATTTGTTAAGACAGGATTATTAAAAAAATATATATAATACCATAGATGACGTTCTTTGGGAATATAATGACTGGATATCTTATTTGAATTGGATAGAGTGACTAGACGAGCAAAACGTTCACCTTGCGGTAAGTGCAACGTCTGCCCATTTTTATGGTCAGACGTTGCACTTACCATGAGGTGAACGTTTCGCTCGTCTCGTCACTTTATCCAATAAAAAAAAAACCTATTACATGGCATCGCCACAGAAAAAAGAATAGTCTAGTGTAATATAAAATTATCTTATTTTTCGGCAGATTGTATAGTGCTGTAAACAATATGATAAGTAAGCTGGACGCGGCGTTGGTCGAGCTCGAAGACAAAGAGAAAGCGCTGAAAACTACACTGGAGCAAACAAAATCCGAGCCGCAAAAGGCTAAGGAGCAGCTTGATCCAAATCGATGAACTCATGCATTCCATTAAGAGCCTCCAGAAGGTTCCGGACGAGGCTAAACTCAAGTTGATACAAGACGTTCTCGGTAGATTGGACGACGACTTCGACGGGCAGTTGAAGATCGATGATGTTTTGAAGGTACCAGTCACTATCCAACCTTTTTATATATTGCGTTTTACTGGTGGTAGAATTCCTATGCAGCTATTATTCCCTGGTGGTAGGATTCTTATGCAGGAATCCGTCTAGGTAGGCACCACCCCAGGGCCAGTTATTCCGCTTCTATTACACAAGGTTCATTTGAAATGGTTATTCTGCACTATCTACACAAAGAACCCTGTACCACCGTAACCAAGAGGTAGGCGGACGCTATCGCTCAGTCCGATCGACTGACTCCGATATATATATTTTAAACGAAAACATTTGTTTAAAGACATTTACTTGTTTTTCGTTATTAGAGGGAAAAATTATCTTCAAAATGGACGTATCAAACATACATTTTGATTCAGTATTACGGGAGATATTTCATATCGACCAAAAAATACCTGTGAGAAATATATGTATATTAAGATAGATAGATATGCAAATTGATGAATCACTTGACCACAGTAGTATATTCTATACAAATAAATAAAATTGAAGTGTCTGTTTGATAACAGCTTTTTACTTAATTCTTTTGAAAGTATATACTGTACTTATAAGAAAAAAACGATTTTTAAAAAATGTGTCTGTCTGACCGATTTTAACGGGACTTTCACTGACAGATAGCTGATATTATAGCGGATAAATTAGTCTACTTAAATTTTAGAAAAAGAATCAGGGTTCCGCGCAAAAAATTAAAACTCCAAAATCCGATTCAAATAGGGAAGCATATATTATACGCGGTTGAAACCGCGGCTCACTTTTTTTAAAATATTTCATGGTAGTAAAGGAGAGAAAGTTAATTTGCTAAGATCCGCATGAAAAATGTAAAATGGTGTGTATTACCTAGTTTTAAAGAGCACCGCCCGCCCTCCCTCAACAGCGTGCACAAGAAAACCAATACCGCCACCGGGAGCCGTCACCAGATACCCTCCACCACTACAACACTACCACTAGGCAATAAACACCACTGAAGTCTAGAACACGACACGTGTTTCACCTCAAAACGAGGCATTATCAAGTGATATTGACTCTACGACAGTCAGTCTAGGCGGTTGACTGTCGTATTTCATGGTATTCAAAATTTACTTACAAACACTCTAAATGTCTTTCCTTTAGTTCGAGACTCCGAAATATCTTAATGATCTTCTTTAACTATTACTACAGTCCACGCAAAGTCGCAAGTCCTGCATGTATGTCATAATATATAACAACTAAGATTATATTATCCATTGCAGATGCTAGAGATTGTAGGAAACGAAAACGTGAATCTGTCTGAAAAACAGATCAACGAGCTTATCGAGTTGCTCGACAAGGAGGAGATTCTGGAAGTGGAGAGCAAAATACAGAAGGCGCTCGACAAAGCTGCCTCCGCTGCTAAAGAACAGGACAAGTCCAATGAATCTGAGGGAAAGGTAATGTTTCCATACGATTTGCCTGATATTTTTTAAATATGAATAGATAATTCGGCCGGTTTCCCATATAACTAAGTCGGGAACAGCGTGATTGCGGTATGGCAGAAGATGTAGTGACAAAGATAGAGAAAGAGATGCTAAGAATGTTTGGACACGTAGAGAGGATGGATGAAAGGAGATTAACGAACAGTTAATGGGCGAGCCGGTAAGAGTCGACGTAGGCGAACGTATCACGAATAGATTAAAGTCGTTTTAAGGACCACGTCAAAAGTACCCTTTCTTTTTTTCAAATTCCTGTGTGTTGTCGGTCGAAAGTATGCTACTGGTCGATTTCGGCTAAAGCAATATATTGTTGTCATTTTTGGCGCCAACTTGAAATTTGCCAGCTGTGTTTATAGAATTTTAATGCATCCTTATAGTGTATTATGGAACAAGTCGTGAAAGTGCACGATGTACAGTGATTGGAAAGTTCAATTAGACCGTGGTTATCATTTTGTGTCCATCAGTACCAACAAATCTTCAGTAAAAGCGAACTTTCATTTTCCTGTTGTAGACTTTGAAGTCTTTAGTTACTGTTTATTTCAAAAAATTATATTTTTTTTATTCCTAAATATTCTACTTTGACACTGGCATAAAGACTACGACTGTTGTCATTAATACGAAAAGAAGAAATTGTTATTTTCCCAAGCTTTTCCGTTTCATTGCGCCGTATCCATAGAAGAATACAGATTACAGACCTATTATTATATTGCTCAAATATTAACTTTGATTAACTGAAATTCTAATTTGCCGTGTGGTTGCGGCTTAAAAGAGTCTACCGACTCATCTCCTTCCGATGGTGACGTAAAAGTCGACAGAGGGAAAATTAAATCCAGGAGATGTGCAGCAGCATCTTTCTGTACCATCTGAATAATTAAACCGCGTTTGCCAACCCGCCTGCCAAGCGTGGCCATTATGGCGAACTCCCCCTTAAATGAGAGCTACAAACTTTTGTGGCAATGTATGGGGGAAGTCCATGTTCAGCAGTGGACTAGTGATAGGCTGAAATGATGATGATAATGAGATTCTAATACCGGAACAGTGCGTTTAGGTCACATTATTTACCATGGTAATCTCTGGTGTAGATCTGACAATTATTACGATTTGTCCTTCAGCTAATAATTTATTAGCTTTAGGAACTCGTAATTTAAATTAATTATAAACATTTTCAGAGCCTATTCGACATCATTCGGGAAGCGCAGAAGCGACGAGAAATGAAGAAGGCAGTGGAGAAGTTCGGAGAAGAAAGACCGCTGCCGAAGAGCGACGAAATTGTCACAAAGACGGAGGAAAGCAGTAAACGACCAGAGAGCCATTGAGTTAAAACAGTTTATGACTAATACTGTAATAATAAGTCGCTCTTGACTTCTAGAATTATTTTAGTTCGCTCTTTTACGTTTTAAAATAAAAGACGATTCTCGTTGTTTTTTATTTTGTCTATGCTGCTTTAGGGAAGTGACATACATATAATATGAAATATCGATACCTTTTTACGGAAATGTGACTTTATGGGCGAAATCATTTTTTATTTTTAAATGTGCCCAGTGGCTAAAATGAGAACCTAGGCTATGATTTAGTTAATATAGAACTGTATGAGCCTAGATCATGAGCTTGAATTAATGAACGGACTGTTGTATATATTTATTTAAACGATTTGCTTAGAATGCTGTCAATGTATTAAGTGTCTTGCCCTTAGTGAAGGTAATTACTTAATGATTGATCAAAAACATAATATTGTCGTTATCGCCACTATTTATAGGCGGACGGAATCTTGTAGGGCATATTTGTGATGGTTATTCCACCATGTCGGAAGCTATGAGGTTTTAGCTTAGTCTGCCTAAGCTTTACGACTCACAAGCTGAGATGGTGTGGAAGATGCTACTTCGCCGTCACCACATGGCCAACGCGATTTTATACAGTACCTGATACTATGCCGCATGACCTGTGTTCGAATCCCAGGCGGAATCAACATAATTATTTTTATATCGGCTGCGGGTAGGGTAAGATGAGTGAGTTGGCTCTGTGTTTGCTTGGCGCAGTTGCAAGCTTCCGACAGTATTCGAAAATCGTCCAAGTGGACATTATCATACGCATCATAATCAAATAAGCGCAGATGGCGGTCTATGTGTCAATTGCCATCCGGTACTTTATGCTCGTTTGTCACCTTAGAAAAGAAATCCCGATAACACTTTCATACCAACTCTATTTGTTTTGAGAACGATTTATTAATACGGGTATAAGTTCACTTGATAGCAGTTTACGCTTTCCTGCTTGTTTGTGTCGAAAATTATTCGCGTGGAGGTCGACGGAGGTTTATTCTGACTTGGAAAGAAAATATCGACCAACCTGACTTTTAAGTTTAAGTGTAATAAAAATGTTCTTAAAATTGTCAATATATACACTAGAAATTTGTAAAGTGCTGTTTCTCGAGAAACAATTCTCGATTGAATGAAAAATTTCATTTAAAATTACATGTAATAATAAATTCTAGGTAAAAATTCTATAAACGCATTTATCGTTCAACAAACACTCAGAGAACTGCCAGCCTTCAAATAGGTCGAAAACCGACATCAATTTCAATAATTATGCATTGTTCTTATACAATGGAACTTGAAAGTAATCCAGTACACTAGTACGAATTTAAAAATATAAACGTATATTTGATTAGAAATTTCTCATTCAATTTCATTATTTCCAACCAGTATTTTTTTGAAGACCCGCTTATTTATTTATAATTCGCTATATAACAGGTATAATACATAGGACAAATTAAAATATCAACTAGTATTTAAAGTAATGCAGTGTTCTTTGTTATAAAAAAAAAAACATTCATCATCGCTCGCTCGCGTCATTGTAATATTTAACAAATCCTCAGTCAAGCGAACTCGACAGATTTTCTTGAACGATTTTATAGCGAAGCCCACCTATAGCGCAGAAGCACATTAGTCACTGCGCCCATATTTTGTGAAAGCGACTAAAAAAATTGGACAAGACATAGACACACAAAACTATTTATTTCATTTTGTTGTCATTTATATTAATCTCGGGTGTGGACGTAGCATTAGATTTTCTATTTTGGATTCAGGGCTGTTCGTGGATAGGTTCTCGGCAAACTCGAAAATATCCATATTTATGTATACAATATAAAAAAACAATGTTTATGAACGTTATCTTATGACAATAAGCCTTTTTGTAAACATTTAATCTTAATCAATCACCTTATTGATATGTAAATAATACTTTCCACACTCGTACAAATTTGTATTACTTAATATGTTATTTTCTTATTTTGTATATGATCGATTATTGTTTCTTTGGTTGTTTCGGAGATTTATCGTTGTTTATGCATTTCTGTGATTACTGTTCAGTCATGTGGTTCTATATATGTTTGCTTTAAATACATTATAAGCTCAAATTTTAGTCCAATAACGAACTTGTTTTGTTTATTTAAAACGAGCTCAGCTCGCAACTTCTAGCGCGTGGACTTAATAGTTCTTTGAAATCCAAAACTACTTGAGTAGTTATTATACATGATCCCACAGTTATATATAATAAAAATCTGTGCAAATTTTATCGTATCGGAGTGTCGATGTTAGGTACCCATTTTCTGCTTAATCCCTTCAAGTTAAATAGTTCGTTGTTGGACTATATTTGTACTCAATCAACTGTATTAAGAATTAGTAGGTTAGGCTTGAAATGGAAAATACTGTACAATTGCCGAGTCGCATATTTAAAAAAAAAGTTACGTTTGTAAACGTTTTCCAGACAATATCAATGTTAAATGGACACTGTTTAGTTGGCTTGCATGTAATGCGAACGAAGATTGTTTTTATTTATTTTATGAAATAAAACATGTCTGTGTTATGAAAATATTTTTCTTTAATTAATTATTTATACTAACTGCCCCAAAGATATATGAAAGATATCTAATAAAATTAAAATGTTAGATTAAACTTATTACAATGCTTCTAGATGTGCTAAGAAGTTGAAAAGGTTTTAAAAGAAATAAAAATGTCGTACGATATATATGGAAGTTTTATTTGATGTATTTTCTGCTATGAAGTAACTGCGACTGCACTGGACTTACTGTTGCGATACGTAAAAAATAGTAAAGAGTCGAAATCTTTTTCACATAGTATTAATTTATCGATTTCGTATTTTTTCTATTTGAAGGAAAGTAAGTTGATTTGCTAAGGTCCGGATAAAAGTAATATACACCACTGAAGTCGAGATCACGACACGTGTATCGCCCAAAACGAGGCATTTTTAAGCGTAGAGTCACGCTACTGAGGGAGGGCGGGCATATTTTGCATGCGGATCTTAGCAAATTAACTTCATTTCCTTCATTATAATAGATTTCGGCAAAGTATCGCCTGATTCTATTAAATATATTTTTCTATTTGTTTATCTCAGTCAAAAGAATAAAGACAAATGAAAAAGCTGTAATTTCCACTTCATGTTATTTTTTTAATTCACACTGAATTATGATTAATCAGTAGTAGGTATATATTCTGTAAATATACAATGTTTACAGTAATTTAAATCGAAAACGAAATATTATAATACCACCCGGAGAATTCAGATGACCGGTCGGATTTTTCGTCTCGTTTCGTCGAGGCCAAAACGCGTATGCAGTTCATTTAAAAATTTCACTGCACGAGAATCAAACGGACCGATCGATCTGCACCAAATGTCAAAAACACAGTCTTCACTTAAGACTTCCTAATTCAGCAGAAATTAGGGTGGCATTTAATTTATGAGAACTAAATCAACTGAACAAGTGGATATAAATAATACAGCCTTCTTTGAATATTGTAAAAAATGATTATCAAAGAATCCATGAAGGATTTCAGTTTTTATTTGCTTCTTTTATTTTTGTGCGTTTATGTCATTTTGATGAATTCGAAATTGGCGGCTTCATTAGGCGCGAATTTTAAGTACTTCCGGTAAACAAAGGACGATGGTGATTGGTCGACAATTTTATTCACGTCCAATAGGTACGAAGACATACATTTGGACGAATCACCAACGGTAAAAATTATAATCACGAAATCACGGGCTTAGTGTCGGCCATCTTTGATAAATTTGAAAATCGAAGGTTTGGGATTGGTAGATAATCAGACGTCATTTCAATCTTTTGACGGCGTTGCGCAAAATAAAATTTTTAACTCTCACTCGCTGCGGCTGCCATGTTTTTTTTCATGTGGGGTGTGTGTATAGATTTATCATGATAATTTCCACACATAAACTGTTACGGGTAAGTTTTTACCATTTTATATTGAATTTTATAGTGCCAACGCGGAAGTACATCAAGCGTCCTTAGTGAAAGTCTATCATGTAATACGCTCTCGTTCTTGTGAAATTGCATCGTATAATTTGTAGTTCGCAAATATATCAATATAACGCAAAATAGTTTAGATAGATAGTGTTCGAGGGATTTCCTTTGTTTACACTTGAAAAACGCTCTTATAGTATGTTTATGTGGAGGCTCTGTTAATTTGATGTCTCACCCTCGCACGAGTGACGTTTATTTGGCGCCATCGACCCATTTATCGCGGCGGGGCGGGTATGGTATTCCATGAAATTCTTTGTGCCCTTGCAAGTCATAGTGAATAGTGTAACAAAACAACACGTGATATCATTATAAATAAATATATTTTGTTTGCAGAAGTAAGGGGTGCACAGAAGTGCGTCATTCGTCGTAAGCTAGTGACAATGCGAGTGCAAACAATCAACTAAATTTGAAGATCGCTATATTATACCCATATCGAAACTAGCAAAGAATAGGCCAAAGAAATTAAGAATGTATTATTAATACGGAAGCATCCCGAAGGATCAATAAATCACACGGCCCACGGCAAATGAAAAATGGATATTCGATTTATAAGCATGTTGTTGGTGTTTGATAACGTTAGAGATTGTATCGGGCAGGATGCGTAAGCATAAAAAAGGGAGCCAGGCTTATGCCTGCTGGCCTGCCACGTCGAGAGAGCTGCATCAGACTCCGCGTTTCATCATCTGATACCCGCACACTAAGAACAGGTAAATTCCCCTTTATTATAGCGAAGTTCTGTATAGTTTTAAGGGTAAGCATTCATTGTGTCTTCTATTCCACAATTATTATCTTTCAATAAGGATATTTTCCATACCCTATGTCGGACCTCAGGGGTTATAAAATGTCAAATTGTGACAAAAACGTCTAGCGCCTTTTGCAAGTATAGATATTAGGGATCTCCTCGACATAATTCTCCTCTCCATATAATATAATGAAGCATTTGTAAACATCCCTATAAAACCTCTGCTTATTTGTGATATATCACATTATTTCTAATCTATACCAGATAGATATTGACAAACATGCTATTCAACTTTTGAGTACATTACTAAACTTGTTTGTTTCCCACACAACAGATAACAAATTTCACTTAGTGGTGTATGAATAGTCATTAATTACAAAATAATTAAATTCTTATTAAATAGTTAATGAACAATGTCAGTTAATACTAATGGATTGTTTTGTCCCCTGTCAAGAGGATATGCAGTGCTCAGTTATACTGGAAAGTGAGCATAACAGTGGAAATGTTAAAATGAAGACTAATTGACAATCTAAAGAATCTTTACAAAAAGGTCGGTCTCAAATTGCTTATAAGAATTGCACTGTATATCATAGCGATATTCATATGCAACATACATGTTTACAATTGGGAATTAACAGTGCTATTGTAGACTATGATAACAAATCTAATGTTGCCTGTGAAGTACTGCACTTGGACTATTATTTGCTGGCCCCTTCTTTTTACTGCACAGTAAATGCATACCTGTTTTTGTACCATTGTTCATGTCCATATATAAGGAATAATTTACATAATTGTATTTATTATTTTGAATTGTGTTATTAACAGATTAGTATGCATTACAGTTTTTAGATCCATTGTACATGTTATACTAATTTTAGTATATTTCTTTGTAATAACTACTACAAATTCCCAGTAAACCTTTTAAAGATACCCATTACTGTTTTGTTGTAGTCATTAAATTAACACATGTATGTAATTAGTTTTTGATATTAGTAATGACTGTGAGTATAATTGTCATTTCAAAAGTTATGTTATCTCTTTCAGGAAGCTAATCTGGACACCATTGTTGATCAACTGTGCATAAGACTACAAGACATCAAAGATAAAGAAGGTACTGCAGTAGCAGGCATGCCCACGTGTTCCTTAGAACAAAGTGAAGCAGTACGTAGATATTACGCTGCTTTTCCGGCTTTAAAAAAAGGCCAGGAGTCGCCATTGCAATACTATTTGCCACCACCAGCGTGGTGTCGTAAAAAAACCATCGACACAAAGGTCAAAATGCAAAGTGAACTTTCAATGTCAAAAGATTGGAATTCCAAAAACAAAAGATACTCATTTGGGAAAGAGCGACGGAACTCCTACCACGGTCAAAAGAAGAATAATAGAAAACGTTGGAACAGTTACAGCAAATCATTTGAAAGTAAGGAGAGTCTTCCCGAGTGGGTGACACATGAGGGCGTTTGGGATATGGAAACTCAGGATCCAGTAAAAGAGTTTATCAGAGCCATTGCTTTGGATGAAGGTTATGGAACTTGCGAAAATACTGTCACAGATGAAATAAAAGAGATAACTGAGGTCAAGCTGCGAATGAAAGAAAATATGGTGCCAGACTGGGATGATACCCTGGACTTAGATGCAGAGTGGATTATAACTGAAGACTTGAACCCCCCCCGAGTGAGGTCACCAATGGAGGAGGAGTTATATGCAAAGTTCGAAGCAAAGTTTGATCGCAGCATTGAAGCATTGTGGTCAAAGGATCAAAATACCCCCGATGATGAATACCAAGACCTGCCAATTGATTTCCAGGATTTGCTGTCATCACCTTCTGATCATCTTTTTGCTGATCCGTCTGCTGAGAAGTGCAGTCTTATTTCTCTGACAGAGAGTATCTGGTCGACTGATGCTACAGAGAGTGTGTTTACCGAGCGTCCCGATACGCCTTCAAAGATAGCGGACGCGCTCCACGACCGCTTCAAGCCGTTAAAATTAAGCGATACAGCAGAGCCTTTACTGCCACCTGAGCTCGAGTCGTTTACTCTGTACGAGAATGAAGAATTACACGATGCACTGTCTACTGTCGCTCAGACGATGCGATCTTTCACCGCAATCAACCACAGTCGGGATCACAGCGGTTTCGTGGAGGTTCCTCCGAGGAGGCGCAGTCGCGATGTCAAGCTCCCTATCGAGCCTCGACCGGTCGAAGACCCGCCGCGTTCGCCATCTCTCGACCGCGAGGATCTACTCACCTCGTCTCGCACCCACTTCCGGCCTATCAAGCGCGAATCAGAATCGGATATAACACGCTACGCCGATGGCGACACGTTCGACATCCGTGGCGACCTCGACACCGTTGATATCCAGCGAAGTGAATCCGGCTGCCTGTACATCAGCGGTTCACACGATCGCTACCTCGAGTACAGATCGAAGAGCATCGACTACGGCCGGTTGAATTTGACAGCAGCTCAGCGATGTCCAGACTTCGACGACACAGGTTTCCGGTTGCGGTTTCCGGTGCGACAGCACGACGCCGCGGTGCAGACGGAGCGGCCCGACGCCTGGGCCTGTGAGGAGTGCGGCCGCGCTGCTAAGAAGATGCGCAGCGCGATGCATAGCATTTGGAGTGAGGAGAGTGCCTGTGAGTGCGTGGTACACACGGAGCCGTCTGTCGCGCCGCCTCGCGACGAGCTCTCGCGCGAGTGGGAGGAGCTGTTGGCGGACATAAGCGCCGCTCACGCGCAATACGCGAACGCGGACGCGGTCGACGAGACGCTCGTTAGTGCGGACCGCAAGCGGAGGCACAGCGCGGCGTTGCGGTGCACCGGCGTCTGCTCCCATCCGCACGCGCGTTTCCTGCATTGCTGCGCGACGGCTCTCGACCGCCCACTCACACGCTGACCGTTCACAACCGCGCAGTGCGTTTTTGCCCTTCGCTAGAGCCCGTATGCACCAATCCCGTTCGCCTTGATAGAATACTGCTGAAGTTATCTCGGTTCATGTCAGGTAGGCAGTGGGTTTTGATAAGACCATCATATTAGCAAGAAATTGTACACATCTGTAAGAACTTCGGATATTATAACTGAATTGAACCAGAAGTGGACCGAGAATTACTATCAGCAGTTTGAACCTGTTTTTTTGTGCTTTTATATTAAAAACAAGTTTTTTTAGGTTACACATTTTGAAAATTCATTCACATCTAGATTTATAACTTTATTGGATGTCTGATGCTTTTACATTGCAATATAGTATTCTAGTAGATCTCTGTTACTAGCATATTTCATAAGGTTTAAATGTTATTTTAAATGCTTTGTGTTACATTAATAGGCGGGTCTCGCGCATATGGGCTCGAAAATGCTTAGGTACATTTGTTTCAAATGCTGCTGACAAATTATATTTGTATAGAACGAGTTTCTTTAAAACTATTATTGCTTTTTTCTTGTTTTGTTTAAGATTAAATTAACATTGCGGGACTTGAAGACAAATTTCTATTGGAAATGCTTAAAGCAAAAACTATAGTTTTAATTTGACATTAAACATATAATTTGTTAGTAGCGTGTGAACTGGCATGTGTTTTGGAGAATCGATGGCTTGAATATTATCCTGTAACAAATTGTAAGCTATCTTAACACTACATTTAGCGGAACATCTAGCCATAACTTCCTCTTGCTGGAAATCATTAAATGTTGTAAATACCTGAATATAGTGTTAGGGCGGTTTCGTTACCAATTATTTCTTTTCTCATGTATTATCTGTGTATATATCCCTTTTCAGCGAAACTTGTTCGAAGATTTAAAATAAAAATTCCTCTGTCTTGTGATACATGATTTGTTTTAACAAGGCCGAGGTGACTACATAAAAAAATACAATTCGAAACGACAGCCCTTGATAGTGAATTTTGCATATTTTCAAGTGGCATTAGAAGTTAGCAATAATGATAGGATAAATTAGAAGTCTTTAACATTGTTCTCCGGTTGCAACAGTCAAGTAAAGAGAGCTAGAAATGTGTTAACATATCTTATGTCTTGTAGATGTTTGGGGGAGAAGTATAATATAAAAGTAATTAAGTTGAATATTTCCTTTGTAGCGATTTTATATTGATATATAGGAATGTTTGATGAAATGCTCTCGTTTGGAATGACTTATTCGGTTTATGTTAATTGTTGAAAAGGTTTTTATTATAAAAAAAAGTCATTAATATTTTTAATTATTGTTTTTCTTTTCAGTATGGTTAATTTTTTTTCAATTCAAAGTTTGATTTATTTTAATATATGTATACATATACAAATGAGAGCATTTCATAGCAAACACATAGGACGATTCTAATATAATTCTTACAATAAAATCGTCCGGAGTTGTTTAAAAAATAATTTGTTAATATAAAATGTAGGTGAACAGGTATTTTATTTTATTTTTTTTTTCGTTAACTTTTTCGTTTACGTTTTCTGACGAGCTAAACTTCTTTCAAAAATTTATATAGTAGGAGGAATTGTTTTTATTTTTGTTTGAAAAAATTTCTAAAACGTGTATATTGTGCACCCGATCGTTGGCATTGGCCACGACGAGTCTGTGCCGTCGGTTATGTAAGTTGCAGTGGTCGTCTTTCGCAAGTCGTTTTATTAGATGCTTTACTTGCTTTAAAACATCACGACATGTATTGCAAATGGCGGGCATTGCGGTTAGAAACGATACCAATGCCGACATTTCGCTTAGAGCCGAGTACAGATCGAAATGTATAATATGTAACTGTCGGTGGTATTCGTTGTTGGGAAGCAGCGGGCGGTTTGTTTTAATGGTTTGTCCAATATGTCTTAAGTTTTAATCGCGGTGGTTTTATTGATTGGCCGCTTTATATAAAAGTATGACAGAGGGAGATATGTGGGCCTGTATACCCACTAGTGGTAATTGAAGTGTAAAGTTTTCTACGAAGTTGGACTATGTTAGGCGAGGATCCGATGTCCTCTAGTGCGTTAACGAATGCGATGTATTGTGGTCTTCGATAATAATGTTCGCAGTCACTGTTTAATGTTCTTGGAATGCCGATGAGCTTTTATTACGGGAATGTTATATTTCACGATCAGTTTTTTTTATGGTGTGGCAGAATCATAAACAGTGGCAGTATTAAATTGTAATATAATTTACAACTCCAAATATGGATGGTAACAGTTCATATAGGCGTAACTGTTATTATAGTTTATGTAAAACATAAGAAGTGTATATGTTATATTTTCATTTTTTTTTGTAGGAGACGTTATCGTCTCTAGACGGCTTGTCATACAAAGTTACAATATTACCAATATTCAGAGAACTGGTAACACTGTTAACTCTGTATAGGAGCTCCATTTAATATTTTATGTATTTCATTTTAACCCTCTGGTTACACATAAATTGCAATCTTTGCTACTTTGTCGTGTTTTATATAAATATATATTTATTTATTTTCTGTAGTGTTGTATTCTTCTGTTTGTAATAACTTAAAACAAAAAAAAGTATAAAAAAATGTCATTGCAGGATTTGCATTGGAAAATATATGTTATTGTATATATATTTAATACATTGTGCATTAATGTGTAGGAATTTCAGTTATTTAAATGTATGCATTATATTATTTTCATCTTTTCGTTTCCATGTCTGAAATACATTTAAGATTATTAATAACAATTCATTGTACACTGAAATATTTCAGATATTGGAAACTTGTCATGGAATATGTCTAAAGTTGCATTATGTAATTTGTATGGTTGGGTATTTTTAAACTCATTCAACTAATAAGTCATTTCTTTTCTTTTTGTATCATGTAATATATTGAGTCCATCAGTTTTTTGTTGTTCTGTCATAAGTTCATGTATTGTACTTATTCCATTAACGATATTTGCTAAACAATACCTCGATAAAAAAATATAGAAAATCTAAAAAAAAATTGTTAGTCAGGTTTGCATATTATATTATGTTTGATTAGCAAATTAATCTAATGTAATGTGCTTATGCACTTGATTGTCATCCGAAACATCTGCGGATATAAGTTGTTTTAAAACTTAATGTTAAGAACAGCTAGTGAGTTTGCAATGGTTGTATTGTAGGGGACCTTTTGTTAACAAAATGTCATTGTGAACTCTGTTGGTTTGAACAATGCGATATCAATAACATTACTGGATCTTGAAATTTTGTAATTTTTATGACCATTAAAGTTATTGTCATAGTATTGAATTATTAAGTGACTCGTGAAATTACTTGCATGAACTTCTTTTTAGTAACTAATGATCGAACGAAGGCAAACAGAAATCTGTGCAAGGAATTTAATTAGCGGGTATAATGTCCCCATAAGAACTAAATACATTATAAGCTGCAATTACACCGAGCTTTTCATCTATAATGTATTGATATTTAAATTTTACATCTTTTCACGATCAGCGGATTAGTCAACTTGTGTTTAACATTAAAATGTTTTATTTGAGATGAGAGCAGATTTTTTTATTGTACATTTTGGACACGGCGCTATCTAGCACACGTAAAAAAATTAATACATAACGAAAAATAGCATGTAGTTATTTCGAAATCTTAAATCTTGTAATGAATGCTCTCTGCTCAAGGAACAAGTCGGCTTGTAACCGATAGCTATCCATTGGCCTTGGTTACATGCATATTTGTTACGGCTCATATGAAATTATATCATTTTTCTTCTTTCTTAAAATTCCGTAAATTCATTAGAAATAAACTATCTTATTAGCCAGGGTAGGAGCAGTTGCAAGGGATTACACATTTTTATTTTGGTGCTAATCGTATTCAAATGTAAACATGTACACAACATAAAGTTATATAATGAACTTGTTCTTACTACATGTGTACTGTTTCTACTCAAGAATTTGAAAATTTCTCTAAAATATCTGAAACCAACTTGAACTTTGGACGTGTCACCTACATTTTATTTCGTATGCAGTAGCTTAGGATAGATGTTGTGACTAAAAAAAAACAGATTGCGTGTTTGTACCAAAACCCATTCATTAAATAGTGGTTATCCCTGAAAATAGTTACCATTTTCGTTACGTTAGGTTTTGCTCACTACTCTGGTACTTGCCACTTGTGGGAAGAAATAAAAAAAAATTTAAAAACATCAAAATAGACTTTTATTTATATTTACCCAACTCACATTTTTACATGATCATTTTCTGGAATTAATTTATAAGGTACACATTGAAATGGATTTTGAATTTATTAGAATAACAATAAAATAGTGGGCGAACTCACCATCCAACTGAAACTTCTTAAACTTATGGCGCGCTCGGCCATCTTTTTCTCGCCCGCAAGTAAGAACGAGAGAGCGTTATACAAAAACCTCAGTTTACACTTTCATCCATTGAAATGCACGCGGTGCTTCGTTACGAGTGAGACGCCGGTTCATTGGAACAGCAGTGATCCGTCTGCTCTTCCAATACAAAAATAATAAATTCGTAATAGAATACTTTTAACTTTGAACCGATTTTAACCTGTGTTAACTGTGTTATAGGAACGTTAAGTGAATCTTCTGAACTGTTTGTGGTGCGATCACTTCAAAGTTTTTCTGCTATTGTTCCGTGGTGAGCTTTATTTACTTTTCTTAGCATGTAGAAAATGCAGGTTTGAGACCTATAACTTTGTAATTAGAATCTTCTAATTGTTTGTTATTAAAATGAAAAATACTTTTTTGATTTATCTCATTTTATACATGATTTGTCAATTTGAAAATCAGGTACTAATTTATACGGAGTATTGGTATCGCTGTTTGCTCAATTATCCAATAACTGTTTTTTTTTTCAACTGGGCCGTATGGTTACCGGTAGGAACATTATCTACCAGTAACTTCCGGCATGCTATAATCGTGGAAAAAACCTACGAGTACATTATGTGCGTACTATCCCACTTGCGAAATGCGAAGACTACACATAATTTTATGTGTACATTTTAAGGACGATATGAGGAGAAAATCTTTTTATTTCTTTATTTGGAACAATCTGATACCCGCGACTGCTCCCGGGTGGATATAGGTTTATTAAATATTCCGTGGAATTATTCGGCTTTCCGGGTTATAAAGTATCCTATATTCATCTGCAAGCTATCTCTGTGTAAGCTATTTCATCCAGAACGGTTGAGCGGTTGAACCGTGAAAAGGTAACAAACAGACAGAGATACTTTCGCATTTATAATATTAGTATAGATATCTTGCAGTTGTTTTAGGTATTTTTATAAATATGTAATACGCCCAAGAAATGTTTTTATTTGTAAGGCTTATACAAAACATTATTTCGTAATGTCTTTATTACCTTGTGTTACATTAGTCATTACGTCATAATATTTCAGCCTCATATTTACCGAAAAAGGCGATTACAGTTGTTGCCACACAAATTACTAATACGATCATACTTCTTTAAGTTTTACACAATATATAAATTGAGTACAAATGTTTGAAAGAAACGTTTCATATGGTTGAAAGGACATAAGAGGCTTTCCATCATATTTCTGTTAGTCGAAAGTTTGTTAGCGAGGCAAAGAACGCACTGTCATATTAATTTTCAACAAATATAATTATTACACAGCTGAATAGCACTATCAGCCATTCCGAGGGTAAATCCTTCGCAGCCTGTCACACGTGTTAATCAAGGCCGCACAGTTTGGAGTTTCTATTAAAACTAGTTTTTGCCACGTTTTGTTAAAATATAACGTTCTGGGAGTCTGTAATTTATTGTCTATTTCTTCTATTCATGTAACCTATTTTCTCGAACAAAAGCATTTAATTTAATGAATCATCGAAGACAATATTTACTTGAGATTCTTGCAACACTTGTTATGTAGGCAATCCAATTGTTTCTAAATTAAAAAAAAAAACAATTATTAGTTGTTAGTAATTGTGTATTGTTCATAATTTAAAAATATTTTTTTGTAGTATTTTCAGTCGATAACATACGGTATTCTGTGATAAATATAAGCACCGGTAAGGCGGGAGACTTTTTTATAAGAGACTTATGAAACGTTCACCGTATCACTTAGAACATGTCTGTGTGGCCACCACGCATCACTCGTCACTTTGAGTCATCAGTTCTTAAGTCTCATGCCTAGTAACTACATTATCTGTCAGTACTCTTCAGACCGAAACAGTAATTGTTTGCACACTATTGCTTCACGGCAGAATAACTTGCCCTGCGGTGGTGCATACCTAGACGGATTCCTGAATAGGAGTCCTTCCACTAGTCTGGCACTGTGATCCCAATCTGTCAGCCAAAATTAGAGCTTATGTCTAGCAGTGGATTTATCACTGACTAACCACGATAAGTGTTATTATATAAATGTATAACTTTTACTTTTCTGTTGGGTAGCTTTTAAATGTTGATCTGTTTAATATATAAAATCGTATCCTCTTGGCCGATTTTCCATTACGGCGCAGGAGATATAGTCCCACAAGTGTACATGTAGACACAGATGCACTCTATCGTCCAAACCTACCCGCCGCGACTTATGTGCATTGGGTGCATGCGATAAGATCGGAGGTAGGAAGAATCGTCTTTGTTAGTATTAACAACAATCTGTTCAACTTAATATTTAAACCATAGCAAGCAGCAAATTCAGCATGCAGCATAGCGGAGAGCTCTTATTAGCGGGCTTAGATAGAAGATAGCAGAGGGATGTACGTTCGCTCGCCGCCCACGTGACGCCGAGTCCGTAATTATCCAAGCCATTGTCCACACCGGACAATAAACACAATAACGCTCCTATCCCAGGACGTTCTTGATCATAGATATATTCATACGATATTCTATATACGGTGTATACGATCCATTAATAAATTTTCTATATTCAAACATGTCAACGTGTTTCGGTGTGACACCACACTGCGCCCGTCACCCTGAGACATAAGTTCTCAAGTCTCATATGCCCAGTGATTATAGCTCTCAGTGCCCTTCAAACCGAAACACAGTAATTGTTGGACATTACTGCTTCACGGCAGAATAACTGGCCCTGGGATGGTACCTACCTAGACGGAATCCTGCATAGGAATCCTACCAGCCAGTAAAATATAATACCTCGTGTTAATTGAAATTTAATAATAGAAATTTTAAAGCAATTGTCCGAACAAAGATTTTGTATTAGGAGAGTGTTTAATTAGTTTTGTTTTTTTGAATGTAGACAGAAATATTTATTTAGTGCATACACACAGAGATGACAGATAAAAGATAAAAAAAAACTAAATAGTATTAGAAAACAACTTAAAATCTAGTTAATTAGAAAATAACATTAATAAATCATTTACAATCCACCTGTGCAATGACGCAAAAAAGATCAGGATATGCAAGGACATATTAAGCTGCCTTGATTTTCAGTGGCATCTTGTTAATAAATACAATATTACATATTAGATATAAGACAACGAAAATAATTTTAAAATGGAACGTCAAACCGCGTAACTGTTATTTACAAACGTTTATTATTATATATTGTAAAATCGTTTAAATCAGCCCGCTGCGTTTCTTCTTCTTTTTTGATCCTGGCAATTAGCTACCAAATCGAGCAGTTTTTGCTAACGTCGAGTAATAATTTAATTATATCAAAGACTTCATTTCGATCGACACTAAAATTATAGTTTACTTTCACTGAAGAATTGCTGGACCTGATGAAGGATGATGGAGATGAAGATTTTCTGGACTGATGGAGACAAACAACTTACTGCAATAAGCTATCATTATTAAACATCAAAACTCAAAATATACACAGAAATTACAATAATCAATAAAAACACTACCGCCACTTTTGGACTTGGCGCCAAAAGTTCGCCCGCTGCGTTTTATCCACAACTATTTTATTCCAACCAGTGTTTAAAAATAAACTGAAAAGAAATGTCTGTATTCCGTTACATTATTTTTTAATATAATTTCATACATTAAACATACAGCCCGATAAATTATTTAGATTACCTATTACAATTCGTTTATGAATATTTCTTTGTATTATTATTCTAAATCTTCTTAAGTCCATTTTATTCCAACCACGTCTTGATAGACATTACGATTTTATTACTTAAAATGATTACAAAATGGGCAGTAACGATGTGGTAACGCATGATTTTTGTTATGGTCAATTTAAATAGTCGTATTAAGGTGTAGTGTTGTGTAATGAAGTGTAAAAAAAGCGCTCGCTTTAAATTTAATAGTACGCGAGTGACCTGGGTTCGATTCCCGGTGCCGGCACCACTAAAATTGTTAATTGCAATTTTAAGTGCTGACTTACCACGTGCTCGGCGGTGAAGGAAAACATCGTGAGGAAACCTGCATGTCTGAGTAATTAAAAATATTTCGAAGACATGTGAAGTCCGCCAACCCGCATTGGAGCAGCGTGGCGGATTCTTCCTAGCTCAGAAACCCTATCAGAAATGAGAGGAGGCCTGTGCTCAGCAGTGGGACATTTATAGGCTGAAACTTTACTTTTTATTTATTATGTTCAAGCAACGTTTTTTGTGTGTTGTAATTTAATCACTTACAGAAATTAATGAAATAGCAGGTCTGCCTAAAATTAATTATTCCTTCTTCACGAAAAAATATGATATTTTTATTTGTCCATCTTATATCTTTTAACTCGAAACAACTGAAACTGTTGAACTATTATTTGATAGTCGTAGATTTCTTTGTGAGGTTTGAAAAAAGTTCTGCAATTATACGATACGAGCTAGTGGTCGCCCAATGGTCAAACGAATTTTGACCATTATTCGTACCATTGACCGTAATTCCATTAACTTTTTTTTTATCGAAATTGATGTATTTGTAACACATAATATATATGAATTTAAGTTTAGCTGTACTCCCCCAAATAAACTTTAACTAACACTCCTCCGTGCTTGCAATATGCTTAAAAATGGTTACAAAGTTTTCTCTTCACGAATTAATATGTAGAAATAAGTAACGCCCTTATGAATAGTCGCAGGCATTGCTTGTGATTAATAAAACTAAATAATAAAAGAGCCTTGATAGCCCAGGGGCCGGGCACTCGCCTTTAATTAAATAGTGTGGGTGTTACCTGAGTTCGATCTCTTAAAATAACACGTAACGGTTTTTTTAATTGGATAAGGTGATGACTAAGAGCAAAACGTTCATCTGCTGTTAAGTGCAACGTCTGCCCATAATAAATGCTGTACACAGCAGAACATTTCTGTGTGACGCCACACTGCGCTTGCCACCCTGAGACATTAGTTCTTAAGTCACATATGCCCAGTAATTACCCTAGCTCTCAGTGCCCTTCAAAACGAAACAGTAATGTTTGCACACTACTGCTTCACAGCAGAATAACTGGCCCTAGGGTGATGCCTAGACGCTTTCCTGCCTTGGAATTCTACCACCAGAACTCCTAAAATCACTAAAATTATTATCTGAAGTTTTAAAAATAATAATTCATAAGTCCTGATTGACCAAGTGCTCGGTGGTGAAAGAAAATATCGTGAAGGATAATGGCTGCATGTCCGTGAAATAAATAAAACTGCGGCATGTGAAGTCTCCCAACCGCTATGGATCAGCGAGGAGGACTCTTACTGGCTTCGAAACCCTCTTATAAATGAGAGGAGGCATGTTCTCAGCAGTGGGATTATTATGGGTTTACCTAATTTTATTTTAAAAAGTTATTGGTACTCGTATCATCACAAAACTTGAAAATAAACGAATTGTCGCTTTAATATATTTGATTTAGCTGGGATTTGAAATTATTGATTCTAATGTAAGTACGCTGTCACTAAGCCACGTGGTCATTTAATAGGAATAGCATAATTATGCAAATGAGCGCTGCTGTTACTAAACTACTTAACGTTAAGCCACTTACATCACTAGTTCTTGCGGGTTTAACACTAATAACTACATGGCCGAGGGTTTACCCATAACTCAACTCTCATGGTTAATGTTTACTACGCGTCGCTGCGGTAGGTCTGCCGATTGGATGCGGTAATGAATATCTACAATAAGAACTTCGCCACTTATAAGCGTGGCAAAAATCAGGGCTAGCAGAAGTAGCTCGCTGAGAATTTTGTGCCAATTTTATTTAACAACTAGCTGATGCCCGCGACCTCGTCCGCGGGGATATAGGTTTATTAAATATCCCTTGGTAACTATTTGATTTTTCGGGATAAAAAGTATTCTATGTCGGTCTCCCGGATGCAAGCTATTTCTGTGCCGAATTTCGATGACTCAGGTTCAATGGTTGAGCTGTAAAGGGTAGCATACCGGTGAGAGGGACAGAGAAACTTACTTCCGCATTTATAATATTAGTATGGATTCAAGTATCGTGATTTTTTTTTCTCTGTTTCCTTATCTATCTTTTTTATATAGATATAGATAGCCGATCTGAAACAAATCGTTTACCGTTAAACGTCTGAAGCACTCATACAACGCGTATTCAATTTTTATTTTCATTAGAAATTATATTTATTACTAGTTGATTCATGCGGCTTCGTCCGCGTGGATAAAGGGTTTTTAAATATCCCATGGGAACCATTTGATTTTTCGAGATAAAAAGTATATATCCGCCACAAGGATGCAAGCTATCTCTGTGCCGAATTTCTTCAACCCAGTTCAGCGGTTGAACCTTGAAAATGTAACAAACCGACAGAGGGACAGAGAGAATTGCTTTCGGATTTATAATATTAGGTATGGATTTAATGAAATTCTTCAATTATTTGGGATTACAGAAGTGAGGCAGACCTTTTACCATACTTGAGATTCGAGTCACTTGGTGGTACATATCCCATCGATGTTCAAGTTTTAATCAAAAGTAAAAAAATACTGGCTATATACTGGCTACCTACGTAAGGCTTATAAAAATTCAATTTATTCATTTGTAGTGGGTAGTACGGGTCCTTTATTTTGTATATTGATACCCTGGCTAAATCGTTCGGGTTAATAAATAATTTGTAAACAGTTTGTGTGTAAGCAGCATGACAAGAAAAAAAAAGATTTTTTAATATTTTCGTCTGTCTGTTTGTTCCGGCTAATCGCCGAAGCGGCAGATTTTGACGGGACTTTCACTTACAGATAGCTGATATTTTAGCGTGTAACTTGGGCAACTTTAATTTAAAAAAAATAATTAGGGTTCAGCTCAACAAAATTAAAACCCCAAAATCCAATACAAAAAGGGAAGTGTATAATATGTATAGCAACAATCGGGGTCAGCTTTTTTTCGCTTGTGAAACCGCACAGCTAGTACTCATTATAATTTTTAATTTTCAAAAACAGGAATAGATTCTTAAAGTAGACTGTATATCTCGTGTATTATGATATAAGGTTATCGCTAGAATGAATTTGTATATTTTAGATAACTTCAGACATTTAAGTACATTTGGACCGTTTTGGAATAGAAAACTCGTTAAGTTCGTAAATAACTATTGAATGGTCAAAATAAATTGCACCGAGGCCCGGAATAACTTATATGTAGGCCATACAAATATTTCCTCTTCTCTAATTTATCACAAATTGTAAAACTATTCAATATCTATAAACTTCTCAAACATGAGAGGAGGCTTGTGTTCACCACTGGATTTAAAAAAAAAATACTTACCGATATTTTTATGTGGCCTTTGAGCAACTTTATTTTATATTTTTTACATTGATACACATAGGCCGTCATTTAAACGTTCAAGTACGGTCATTATAAGTCTACAAGCTGTGCTGGCTTGTAGCTGATCGCGTGGAGAATTCAATCTATTGAAAATAAATATATAGATATTCTATATTCCCAGTCAGTCAGTATATTATAACATCGTCATCATCATATCAGCCTATCACTTGTCCACTGCTGAACATAGGCCCCCCCATTGATTGTCACAATAGTTTGTAGCTTTCATTTAGGGGGTATTTTGCCACAGTTGCCTCGCTTGGCAGGCGGGTTGGCAATCGCAGTTTATTTATTCAGATGTTGCAGGATACTGCTGCTGGTTTTTATTGTCCCACTGTCGACTTTTACGACACGGGATGAGATGGGGTGATTCTCTTAAGCCGCTATCACACGGCAACTATAACATGAAACTCTGTAATGCAAGAGTGAATTGGTATCTTCTAGAATCTAAACTAACGTGTTCGACATCATCACCGCATAACACCAGGTTAGGATAATCGGTAACCATTACCTATTCACATAAAGAAAACATCAAAAGCTTAATTATTATGAAACCCCCACAAAAAAAGATGGCTTGAGTTTAATAAAAACACAAATTTACAGCTTTCCTAGTGCTGAAGTTACATCCGTTTGGTCAGACCGAGAAGTCATATGTTTTGTATCTATTTTATTTATTCATACTGATTAGGGAAAACTTGTTGTAAGCTTCACTTTCAAGATAACACTGTCACATACTCACATATAACATTGTAAAATGATGTTGTTTTTCTTTATAAATATAAAAAAATAACAGATAAAAAAACTTCGCGCGATAAAGAGCGCGAGTTGCTTGTGTTGCAACGGCAATCTGTTTTCCTGTCAGTGCAATAGGTGAGGCCTTGCTCATATAATGGCGCGAGCTCGAGATGTCAGTACGAGATTAAGAGTAGAGGGCGATATCTAGACTACAGAGTGAACTCAAAATAAACGAGCAAATATGTCTATTTTTGGAATATCTCGCGATAGAATTGAAGCTTCTTCGGTCCATTTGGTTTATTAGCAACGGTGCGGAGACTTGTAATGTTCATATTTATAGGAGGGATTTTATTTTTAATTAAGTTTTTTATGAAAGAGCGAATGAATAACGAGCATGCAGTGCAGTCTACTTTATCAATGTGGCCAAAATATATCTCCGCTATTAATAATTACAACGTATGTGGTTTCCCTGAAAACTATGATAGAATAGAATAGAATAAATTTTATTCAATATATATTATTTACATAATACTTATTGAAAGTCATTTTTTTACTTTTTTTAACTACACTTTTTTAAACTACACTGGTTCGCAAAAAATGCCTCTGTCCTTTTTAAAATAATGTACAATAACAGCAGTATCATAAAGATGTAGAAATGGCTTGGCGGCGAACACCTCATTCCCAGGGGTTATCATCATCTATGTATTCTTTAATATTATAATAACCCTTTTTATGAAGTCTTTGTTTAATATAAAATTTGAACTTTTCGATTAATTACCTCGTCTGTAATACACTCTAGTATATTGTAGGTGCAGCGCCCTCTGTTGGTAAAACCGATGTGTAATATCATCATCATCATAATTTTAGTCCATTACAAGGCCACTGCTGAACATAGACCTCCCGCATAGATTGTAACAAACCAAGATCCTCCCACCCATCACCTTCCCGCAAAATCGAGCAGGTCGTCACTGCGCTTACTTGGACGCTGTTGCCACTTGAGAATCTTTATTTCCTAAGAAACAAACAAAACACGGGGATGAAAATCAAAATGTACTTTTGTTTAGGTCCCTTTTTTGGCTTACTAAAAGTTTTCCAAACTTGCAAGGCCTGAGACGGCCTAGTATTGACATGTACAAAAGGAAGCTGAGTCTATTAGTAACCGGACCTACAAACGTGTGCAAATTTCTAGCCAGTTCGGATAACATCCCACCACCACCACCATTTCAGCCTACTATTAGTCCACTGCTGAACATAGGCCTCCCCCATAGAGTGCCACAAAAGTTTGTAGCTCTCATTTTGGGGGGATTTTGCCATAGTTGCCACGCTTGGCAGGCGGGTTGGCAACCGCAGTTTATTTATTATGATGTTTCAGGAAGATGCTGCTGCCCATATTCTGCTTTTAATTTTCCCTCTGTCGACTTTTACGACACCCACGGGATGAGATGGGGTGGTAGATTCTCTTAAGCCGCTACCACACGGAATCCGCTACCACACGGCATATGATAACATCAATTGATTCAAAATTTACTTGCAAAACCTTTTAAGCAAGCTTTAAAAAATAATATTTTCATTTAAATAACGAATTGAAATAAAAATTAGGTATTCTTCAACGTAAGAAATAAAAATTTCGTTTGTCGAAAGTCATTTTTTTACGATCTACCACCGTTTCGTAATGATCTTTTGCGTACGTTTGTTACATTACAATGAAAAAAAAACATACACTTTACTTTAATTAATGCTTATCTGTGCATTGACCGTAAAGCTGGAACATTAGACTCACTTTTATAACGCTTCGGGTTTTAAGCATAAGAGTAGGTTTGTGTTGCTTTGTAAGGTTTTTCCACGTGTGGGATTAGAAGAAGTATTACGGAAATCCGACGTAACTTTTGAACTACGGCTGTAGTGAAACCGCTCTTGCTGCTACTGTAGTCTCTACTCTTATTGGGCGTGTCTGAGCGAACAAAATGTAAAGTTGCTAAGTTAGACACTCGGCATAAAATAAGGTAAATAATAATAATAAAATAAGTTATTTTTATTTAAAATAAGATACAAGATCTAAAATTAATTTTACAGTTATTTTGATCCCTCATTGATAAATCTTTTTTTTATTGGATATAGTGATGAAACGAGCAAAACGTTCAACTGATGGTAAGTGTAACGTCTGCCTATAACAAATCCCTGTATCATCCAGAAAATTTCTGTTTGACACCACACTGTGCTCATCACACTAAGATATTAGTTCTTAAGTCTGATATGCCCAGTGATTACGCTAGCTCACAGTGTCCTTCAAACCGAAACACAGTAATGTTTGCACACTACTGCTTCACGGCAGAATAACTGGCCCTACAGCCTATGCAGGAATCCGTCTAGGTAGGTACCACCCCCATGAGTGAAAAATCATTAAAATTTTATGTAACGAATACCATAATAGTTTTTATGTCAGTTTGATGGTTGTCATGTCATGGTGTGGCACGAATAATACTAAGCAAAATGCGGCCCCAGTCTAAGTTGCTAGATGTCGCAGACGAAACCTAACTTACACAACATACTCAGAATTTTGATTTCGCCCAGATACATCCATGTCCGCGCTTATCTATGATGAAACTTGTTATTACGTGATTATCTTTCCTGGTGTTAAAAAAAATAACAGTTTTACTGTCTTCTTCTTCGGTCTTCTTTTTTGTTTCTGGCAATTCGCTAGCAAATCGAGCCATTTTTACCAATGTCGAGTAATAATTTAATTTTACCAAGAACTTCGTTTCGATCGACAGTAAGATAATAGTTGACTTTTACTGAAGATTTCTTGAACCCATGAGTGGTGATGACTCAAATTGTGATGACTAAAAAAACTGACATAGAATTTAATAAACTTGTCAAGAACACATAATTGGAAAAATTGTATTATAAAGTAGATCATTACATGGAGGACATAGATGTGTGGAAATAACTCTTACTCTGCACTTGCAAACCCCCTGCCTGCTAAATTTATGATGTAATTTTATAAATGACATGACATGAAATAATTATGTAAATTATAAATGGCATGTAATATGGCATTGAAAAAAGAAAGACTTCAGAGTTTCTTGCCGGTTCTTCTCTGAGAAGGTATTATTTTTTGAACCGGTGTAGATTTTGACATTCATAAGAGCTTTATACAAGCCTAAACTGAATAAAGAAATTTTGACTTTGACTTTGATGGAGATGAAGATTTGCTGGACTGATGGAGACAAAACGAAAAGTACAATTTTAGTTTTGAATCGAATTTTCCAATTACTGTACACTTTCACGAGCACTTGCGGCATAATTAACTGTCAATACTAAATATCAAAACACAAGAGAAATTTTCTTTTATTTACGCGAATACTACACATTTAAATAAAACTACTTTTTACGGATTTGATCGCGTAAATATTATTATTTATTTATGGAAACAGCCATAAACTATTTTCCACTGTCAAGTAACATATTATCCAAGTTTCCAATCTTAAAGCAGCGAGACTTCTTTTCGATCAACAGTTAAATGATAGTTTTCTTTTACTGAAGATCCGTTGGACTGATGAAGACAAAATGAAAAGTACCTACAATTTTGCTCTTGAATTGAATTTTCCAATCACTGTACACTTTCGCGAGCGCTTGTTGCATAATAAACTATCGACATTAAATATCAAAACTCAATATTTACGCAGAAATTACAAAATTCAATAAAAAAACTACCGCCACTTTTCGAGTAGGCGCCAAAAGTGCGAGCCTATTTAAGTGACTGCGGCGAAGAGCACAAGGTATGCCATTTACAAACAGTTTCATTCACCTCCATTCGAATTAAACTAACACTAGAAAAAGTATAACAACACATCGAGACGATTTTGCAGCCGGGAAAAGTATTTCACGCCGCTTCTGCGTGGGCGGGCAGAATACACTTGCCGAAATGTTGTTTATTTCTAAGACGTGAATATTTTTCACGTCGTTTTATTTCACTGCCGAGCACATGTTAAGTGAGCACTACAAACTACTAAGAGAAAATGCATATTTTGTGTTCAGGGATTTTTCATATTAAATTATAAAAAGTAATATTCGTTTATAAGTTGCTAAAGAAATAAAATAGCAAGCTAATGAAAAGAAATATTCGTACAATTCCTTGACATACAGTCACGCTTCTTTCCCATATAAGGGGTACACACGTAGCCCACCTTTCGTCTTTGCGGGAAACGAGACGTGACGGCCGGGGAAACACGTCGCTGCCGTTTTGGTGAGAAAAAAAATCTTAAACGCTTAAATATAAACGGATTATCACTGGCGGATAAAACGCCAACATCTTATGTTTCTAAATCAACATCGTCATCATCATCATTTCAGCCTATCACTAGTCCACTGCTGAACAAAGGCCTCTCCCATAGATGGCCACAAAAGTTTGTAGCTCTCATTTTGAGGGGTGTTGCCGTAGTTGCCACGCTTGGCAGGCGGGTTGGCAACCGCAGTTTATTTATTTAGTTGTTCCAGGAAAATGCTGCCGCCCATCTACTGGTTTTCATTTTCCCTCTGTCGACTTTTACGACACCCACGGGATGAGATGGGGTGGAAATAAATAAATTTAAATTCTGTCTGACGTTGATTTCTTCCTTATTTATTTAAAGAACGAAGGTGTAGAGTTACAGTGTATTCGAATGGAATGGTCTCGCACGCGTTATTATTTTGTAGTCGCATGTTTACATCACTCCTATGCAGGAATCCGTCTAGATGAGTGCCATCACAGTGGCAGTTATTCTGCCGCCAAGCAGTAGTGTGCAAACGTTACTATGTTTAGGTCCAAAGGTCACTAGTGTAATTACTGGGCATATGCGCCTTTTGTTGTTGGATAAAGTGACGAGACGAGCAAACGTACTGGTGATAAGTGCAAAGTCGACACGTAACAAATTCTGTGTCACCCAGAACATTTCAGTGTGGCACTACACTGCGCCCGTCACCCAGAGTCATTAGTTCTTATGTCTCATATGCACAGTGGCTACTAGCTCTTAGTGGTCTTCAGACCGAAACACATAATGTTTGCACACTACTGCTTCACGGCAGAACAACTCAAGGAATGAGATGGGGTGGTAGATTATCTTAACTGGAGTGTGTGATATATATACTTCTTGTGGCGGTGCTATTTGACAGTTCGCTTACTTCCGATTTATATCTTTCATGAGTGCAATGGCTGCTATATGCGTCATACTTCTTAACGGTTGTTTATTTAGTACTATTGACCTCTTTGTGTTAGTGAGAACTGCTCCGTATCAGCTAGCTGCGTTGCACTTGCAAATAGTGGATCTCTTTGTTACTGGCATCGGTCGAACCAGACCAGTATAACATTAAACAGTTCAAGGCAAGAATGAACCTTTTAGGCTAACTTTATCATCATTGAGGACTCCGTTACTATTTAAAACCAGTTGGGATCCTGATGAAATATTGGCCTATTCACAGTAAACAAGCTCTAACTAGAATAGCTCGCGCCATATTAACAGATTCAATGAAAAGTTTCTTAACTATGATGCTGTATGGTGAGTCTACTCATAGGTGTATTTGGATCCTAGGTACTAAATCCAGTGTCTTACTTTCAAGCTCAAAGTACGGTACTATATAGAACTTTCAATGCCGGAATCCGTCTAGGTAGGTACCACCCCAGGGCCAGTTATTCTGCCGTGAAGCAGTAGTGTGCAAGCATTACTGTGTTTCAGTTTGAAGGGCACTGTGAGCTAGCGTAATCACTGGGCATTTGAGACTAAAGAACTGATGTCTCAGGGTGACGAGCGCAGTTTGGTGTCACATAGAAATATTCTGGGTGACACAGCATTTGTTATGGGCAGACGTTGCACTTACCATCAGGTGAATGTTTTGCTCGTTTCGTCACTTTATACAATAAAAAATAAAAAAATGAAATCAAATTGTTTGTAAATAGAAAGAGAGGGAGAGATGATTGAAAGACTTAGACATTTTGTATGAAATTTACATTTAAATAGATGTTGACTATAAGCAAGCAATCAAAATCACGTAACTTATAAATAAATAAAATGAAATAAAATCTTTGAAAGTTAATAAAAATCTTTGATAAAAGCCGCCCATTTCTGCGCACTCTCGTTTTTTTTTTGTTTTGTCTTTCGTTTCCGACAAAATTCGGAATATGCTAACATGCATTGTTATAGTGTCTATAAAACAGTCTCGTTTCCATGTCGTCCCCTCTTGATTTTATTTACGTAACTAATTGAAGGGTTTGACGAATATAATATACTTTCCTAACATTATTTTTACAATTTGTGATGAATATGAAAAGCGTGAGTCGTGGATCGTGGTGCCAATTTAATCGTACGCGAGTGTCCTGAGTTCGTTCCCCGGTGCCGGCTTCCCTAAAACTGTTTTCCAATTTGAAGTGCTGATTCACTACGAGGTAAGCGGTGAATGAAAACATCTTAAGAAAACCTGCGTGTCTGAGATATATAAATGTTTCGAGGACACGTGAAGTCTGCCAGCCCGCATTGAAGCAGCGTGGCGGACTCTACCCGCCTTCTAAACCTCGGAAATGAGACGTGTTCAGCATTGGGACATTTATAGGCTGTTACTTTACTTTTTTGCATTTATTTAAAAAAAATAACTTCATTTGTATTTTATGCAGTAACTGTTATCAGATTGCTACAAAAATTATTGAACGCTATCCTGTGGATATCTGATTTTAAATAGAGTTGTGTTAAAATAGTTCTTGACAGCAGTTATAGTGAGTCTGAATCTTCAATATTAAGATATTGCAAGAATAATTTCAACTAAAAGGATACATCGTCTACCGCAAATGAATAATGAATACTATAATCATCTTCTATGATCTCTGCTACTTCATCTAGTACACCGCTGCGTGCGATATGTAAGTATATATGTTTGTACACTGAAGCTAGCTTGCATGGCTCATGCCTAAGAGCTCTTGTCTAGAATCAATAAATATGACAACAGTGTTGCTGGGTAACCATAGAATAACTTGTGATGCCATCGCAACCTACAAATACTTTACAAAAGTCGAATAGGCCAGACGTTATAGATAGAAAATTGAGATAATATTTCCCCATTTCAGTTTCCATTCCGATATTGCTCGGCAGTTAAAAGAGAACGCTTCGGAACTCACGAGTTCGTCCGCCATATTATTTCGAGATAATCACCACGGACGGATGAGTCACGAAACCGAGGTAGATACGCTCAAATTGACTCCCTTTGTCAAACCCGACGCTGTCTTACGGTACTACGAACTGACAGCTTTGAGATTTTCATAACTAGTTGTAACAAGCAAAATTAAATCTTAAATTAAACGTAACAAGTGTTTAAATGACGCAGTTTGTCCGTTACGAGATCCATGTATAGCTTTTGGTCACTAGATAACATCTCCTTTGTTGCGAGGGCCGCTAAGCTATGTGCCGTATGTGGGGGAAGGGATTTTGGCGATGACCCGTTTTGGGTACGAAATGTTTTGGAAAAACATGTCGCTGTTATGTCGTTAAGGAGTTTTATGAGCTTAATGCGACCACCTATATTGGCAGTGCAATGCATGTTGCATATAAATAATTACATAATATTTTTTCTTTGTAATCTTCAATCTCTACATTACAGTTGTTTTGGCGACTGTACAACTGAAATGTTGATGTTGGTTGAACATGGCCATAAGCCACAAGTAAATGTAATTTTACTTTTTATTCATTTAATTATCAATCTTCACTCATTTGAGTCTGCCGTCCTGACGGAGAATAATTTAAAAGCTCTTAATTTAATTGGTTTGTTTTTATATATCGAATCATTGACAATTTTTAAAATTACGATATAAATGTAATCCTTTTTTTATATGTTCTTTTGTAATGCGATTTGTTGTCTATTTTGCACAGTTTTATATAGCATGTTTCTATTTTTTTACTCGAAATCGGCAGTGATTTTATTGAAGACTACAGTGCGAATGAACGGGTGTTGCATAAAAAATAATAGTTAGCTTTGTATGAATAAGTCGGATAATGCTTTCAGAAAATTAAGTTAATTTATTCTGGCAACCCAACACGCACCGAGAAAGTACACCTAACGCGACCTGCGTAACGTTAGTGGTGTAAGTTTTGAAATCGATCCCAGTTTCTCTCACGGGGGGCGCAAGCCGTGTCCGAGCGGTCGTATTTATCACATGAGTATCATCTCGTTTAGTAACAAATAACGCGTTTCATTGTTGCTCTTAAACACACCAGTTTATTAATCAATATATCAATAGAAATAAAAAAAGTAGACTGCATGATTTATAATAAATGTCAGACCATCGATGTATATGTTACACTCAATGGATCGGAACCCAGGTCTCCTCAAGATTTTTGTTCTTAAACGACGAGGGCGTTGGAGGCCTTGGGAAAATTAGCATTAAAATAATAATTTTGGTGGTGCCGTTATTTGAATACGAATCCTGATTGCTCGCGTGGTATTCAGTTTAAGGAAAGCGCAAGAGCAGGCCTACCACGGCTTGTGTAGTTACATATCGTGGTAAGTAGACAGTGATATACAATAACTACGAGTATTTATTATTAGAATCAGGCGAGAACACGACACGTTCAATTCTGAATGGAGGCCCGCAGCCTCCCTCGGACGGTCATCAGACGACTTAAAATCATTTTGAGATATTCTAAATCGCGCAGGCACTCAACGAACGCGACAGTCCGAATTTCGAGGTTATTATAGGAGTTTATTTATGTATTTATGTTTGGGTCAAACCAAACCTGGCACGCGGGCTCCTGGCCTGTGAGCACAATATCCGATGGAGCTGTAAAAGCCAAAAATAGGCTAACAGCAATTACATCACCGAAATTATATATACACGTTCAACCTCACAACGATGTATTATCAAGTGAAGTAGACTCTACGACAGACTGCTGACGGGCGGTGCTCTTCAAAAACTAGATAATACACACCATTTTTAATACTGTATACGGATGATATCAAATAAATTTGTTTATCTCCTTTACAACAACATCGGAAGACAAAAATCTACATTTGTCTTCTTCCGATGTTCTTGTAAGAGACAATATTATTTTTCCTAGTTGCTGTAGTTCATTGTTGCAGTAGGTATTAAATACTCGCATGTATTTATCCCTTTGCTATTTCCAATCGCATTCGTAGCGGTTTATTAAGCGTACATAATTGCGAACTCGTTACAATCTAACGCCACTATACGAATAAAAAGAGAACAAACAGCATCAGTCGTGTTGAGGTTGAACGGTGTTCTATAATTTAGACTTGCAAACCGCTTTATAAATAAAATATAACTTCTTGGCGCAAAACCTGCAAATAGCAGCGCAGTGTTTTTTTTTTTTGATTATAGTATTTTGTTATTCTAGATGCCAATGACAAACATGCCGAGTTATTTTCCAACAATTATAATGTAGCGTATTTTACTTATTGATATCACATGTTCTGTATTCTATATTTTTTTTAATACTATTTTTCCTTTATAGTAAATCACATAGTTGCAATTTTAATTAACGAATGGTGTCGGAAGTTCGAATTCTGATTTATCGCATTCTACGAGAAAGGCCTTGCACCTGACCTACCACGGCTCGAGAGGTAGTAAGTGTAACCAATATGTTTGTAACACATCGTGGTTTCTGCGACATGGGTCGCTGATTTAGCTCAGGGGCTAGGCGCTCGCTTTAAATGTCATAGTACGCGAGTGACCTGGGTTCGATTTCCGGTGCCGGCACCACTAAAATTGTTAATTGCAATTTTAAGTGCTGATTTACCACGTGCTCGGCGGTGAAGGAAAACATCGTGAGGAAAACTGCATGTCCGAGAATTAAAAAAATATTGCGAAGACATGGACTGCACATGTCTTCGCAATATTTGTGCCAACACGCATTGGAGCAGCGTGGCGGATTCTTCCTAGCTTCAAAACCCTCTCAGAAATGAGAGAGGCCTGTGCTCAGCAGTGGGACATTTATAGGCTGAAACTTTTCTTTACTTTACGGGACACATAATTACATTACCTAGAGACAGTTTTCCCAATTATTGCATGTAAAACGTACCCATGATACTACAGAAATTCTAGTATTATATAACACTAGCTGACGCGGCGACTTTGTCCGCGTGGATATAGTTTTTTTAATTTCCCGTGGTAACTATTTGATTTTCGGAGATAAAAAGTATTCTATGTCCGTTTGACGGAAGCAAGCTATCTGTGTGCCATATTTCGTCAAGATCGGTTCAGCGGTTGAACTGTGAAAAGGTAACATACAGACAGAGGGACAGAGAGAATTACTATTAGTATGGATAGTATTGATTATTAGGAACTGTACCTTCGTCATAAACTACAATGAATTGCATTGATAGACACCGATCGATTAAATTAGCTGTTTAATATAAATAACATAATATCAATCGAATGCTGAAATCGAATTAAAAAATATTAAAAAATAGCGGTGATGCTTTTTGCGTCGGTGGAGAGTTCAACAATATTTATAATATTTCTGCAATCCCTTATCTTAAACGCGCTGTTAAAAATATAAAAATGAAAGAGAAGCGGTTCTAATTACTTTAATAAAATGGAAAAATGTCAACGTGAGTTTTCTAAGTATTCTTACTTCATCGTACTGTTTGGCAGCATTATGTTAATGCCTTTGTCGATGACTCTTTGGTTACCTACTCGGTGGGTAGTTCAATTTAACCTTAAGTCGCTTGACTTGATAATACCCTAGCTTGGCGGAATTATAGTCTACGAACTTATAATTTGTTTCACAACCAAAAAAAAAGAATCATTGTGTGCCGGACTGTTGACTGCATCTGAAACTTTTTACGATTATATTACACGATCCCTTTATTACAGAAAGAATATTATACAATGGTGGGCATGTGTTCAACTACGTGAATAATATTTTACAATGCTAGAATTTATTTGTTATTGTGAAGGACTAGAAAAATTCATCACCATCATCATCATTTTAGCCTATCACTAATCCACTGCTGAAAATAGGCTTCCTTCATAGATACAAAAGTTTGTTGCTGTCTTTTTGGGCGGATTTTGCTACTGTTGCCACACTTGAGTACACGCATAGTGCCCTCATCCCATGTGTATCGTAAAAGGCAATAGAGGGAAAATATTAAAACCTTATCGCGGCAATATTACGTATATTGCATTCTAGTCAGGTGCCTACCTATACGGTCCACAATGACAGTTATTCTGCCGCCGGCAGAAGCGGCTTAAGCGTTACTATTTTCCGGTAGGTAGGACTCCTCAATCGAATTCAGGAGTCTGTATAGGTAGGTACCACTACTTACTGTTCCGGTTTGTCTTTCTGTAGCTAGTAAAATTATTTGACATATGTGACCAAACAATTGGACAGGTGAAGAGCGCAGCGCAGTGTCACACATGACTTTTTAACCTGCAACGCTGCAACTGCTAAGGGCAGGCGCCGAACTTACCATCCGGTGGTGGTAAGTGCCATACCTAACATTGATGGTTGGCATTCCGCCACTGTGTGTTCTTCATATAATTTTCTGCAATTCACGATCACTCTGTGAAATTTGCTGCCGCCGGTGGTTTTCCCGGAACGATATGGGGTACTCAACGACGACTATGGGGTATTCAAGAAAAGAGTCCTTTCTTAAAAGCCTTTCCGAAATTCCAACGGTGTTGAATTTCGGATGTTCATGGGCGGCGTGATCACTTGCCATTGGGTGAGCCGCTTGCTCTTTTGCGCCTCTTCTATAAAAAAAGACTTGCTCGTCTCGTCACTTATAAAAAGACAATTTATTAATAGTTTTATGTTCTCTCTTCTATTGTACCCAACAACCCACTATGTTTAATATTTTAATGGAATCGGTATAATCGTTTCGGTTTTATTGAATAATTTTGACTGGTGGTAGGATTCGTATGCAGTAATCCGTCTAGGTATAGTACCACCATTAATGTGGAAACATTACTGTGCGGTTTGAAGGTTACTGAGAGCTAGCGTAATCACTGGGCACTTAAGTCTCTGAGTAACTGATGTCTCTGTCACACACGTTGTGGGTGACACTGCACTTGTAATGGGCCGACGTTGCACTTACCATTAGGTGAACGTTTTGCTCGGTTCGTCACTTTATCCTATAAAAAAAAACATACAGATCGTAGTAGAATTCTGCAAGTATTGCAGCTTTTGTTTTTTTTTGTTGGTGCTTGCGATGATGGTGACCTTGTTTAACGATTTGTAGGATAACAGTCGTACCGTCAGTGACACTGCTAAACGGGTATTACTGGATTACCTTGTGGAACGAGGGACATTTGATATTCACACGTAATATTAGAGAGCGTTTGCAAAAACACCCGTTCAGACCGAATCAACCTTTACCTAGATCTCAGCATTATTATTTAAATTCTGTCAGCTTTAAACATAGTGGTTCGCGAGGGGAAAAGTCGGCTACATTAGTGGCCTCTGCTTACCCCGTAATGTGAAAAAGGCGTGACGGTATGTTTCTGTTTTTCTAAACATAGTCCTATTAAATGTAGTTGAATGTACAACCAGCGGCTAGCTATATATTAGATTCGCCATGTCCTGCTTTTTGTGTTTTTTTAATTAGCGTTATGGTATTTTTTAAGCCGTGTGGTGGCGGCTCGTTAAAATAATACTACCACTCCATCTCATCCAATGGATCTCGTAAAAGGCGAGTAAGGAATTAAACTGCACTGTGCACCCAACAGCGCATGGTGGCGATGGGCTCACAACCTATCACACCAATTGCATTGTTGTTTTGGTGAAAGGTGGATTGTGGCAGTCATCTGTTTTTGCAGTGAGTGCCCAGTCTCTGACTACCCCTTATGGGATACAGTCGTGATCTTATGTTTGTAGTATACAAACTCTTTCACTTGTTCCACTCTTTCTCTTTCAAACAGAAATCTGAAATTCATCAAACTTACCTTTTCTTTCAAAAACTCATTACTTTCATCTTTTCTCCATTAATTTTAATTCATTTGCTTTGTAGGGCACCATGCATAATTCCAAAGAGGAGTTGTAGGCATTAACCATCGCCTACAACTCCTCCTTGGACGAGTATTAGCTTATTAAGTAAGTAACGGATGTGTGGGGACCAGTGTCCCCACACATAATTGTGGTAATGAATGTTGGGTTTAGCAGAAGAAGCATGAAAGTAAGATTAATGTTGTGGAAATGAAAAATTCTAGAAGTACAGCCGGAGTGATTTCGATGGACAAAGTGAGGCACAGTGTGATAAGAGCGTTGCGGTGATAGTGAAAGATACAGAAAGGGATCCGTAGTTAGTTTGGACACGTGGAGAGGATAGATAAAAGAAGATTGACGTAACAGATTTATGAGGCGAGTGTGAATGGGCAAGCCGGTAAGGGTAGACGTAGGCGAATTCGTTTTAAGGAAAGGCTACGTCAAAAGTACCCGCAACCGATAAGCTTTTATGAAAACGCTAATAATTATTATTAATAATAATTTATCTGTATATTAATCATTTATATATATCCCAGCCAGACGAGAAAACTACAGAAATACCCCGAATAATAATAATAATAATAATGTTTTATTTTCTCACCACAATATAGTACGACTTACATGATTAAGAAATATTACACAACACATCTCTTAAAATACGGTGGGAGACTGGTGTCTAAACTAAGCTTTAGGCCTGTATTTCAGGACAACAGGTCTCCACCCCTCGGGTAATAGATAGTTTATTTATGTAATTATTCGTCTGTCGATAAGTGGGGTAGAATCTAAAAGTATTTAATATGTAGGTATGATTAGTATTGGAATATGTAAGGGTGTGTAATAATGAAATAATCCAGAATCTAATGAAAGCAGAAGACGCGAAAGGGGTGTGTCAGGGTCGCAGCAAGTGGAAAGATGTGGTCTTTCCCTATCCCAATGGGAAAGAGAATGAATATGTAATAAACTTAAACTGTATTCAGTATGACATAATCCAGGCAATTTTCTACCACGGTATAACAATTTAAAATTACGTAGTATGTATGTTCTATAGTGCCAAAGGTTAAGCGCTAACACAGCGGCGCTCTTTCGCCCTACTCCTCCTTGTAACGAATGTACTGTCTGTGTGGGGTATTCTTGGAAGAAGTATTGGATGCAATGTTAGAGATTCAGACACAGAGGCAATTCATGCACAACCGAAAACCAATACTTTCTGTGTTATAAAATATTGGATTTGATGAGTTATTCGTACCCAAGCCATATTATATACTACATATATACACTCTGCGTCAAAAAAATCGCACATCCGAAAAAAATAATTTAAATACTATTTTAAGACAACAGGCCAATGGCAATGTTGTGGTTTGAGGGTATCATTCGAAAGGTAAATTAATTAGCTTTCAGGAATTTTAATTGAATTTTACTTTTATAACGAGACGAAAGAGAAATTAAAGAAAAAGACAGGATATGTACAAATTTGCAAATTAATAATTTAAACAAAAACTTAATAAATACAAAAAAAGTTCTTAAAACCTAGTGTTACCCCCCCTTGCCTTGATAAGGGCTTCCATGCGATCTTTCATGAACCTTACAAGGATCGCAACAGCCTCTTGGGGTATTTGTTCCCACTCTTCAAGTACCGCATCTTGCGAGCTCTTGAAGAGTGGCTGGAGCTGGATCTCGAGCTCGCACGCGCCGTTTTAGGTCATCCCAGAGATGTTCTATTGGGTTAAGGTCTGGACTTCGTGCTGGCCAATGCATAACAGGGATATCGACCTCCTGTAAATAATCCCGTACAATAGCCGCGGTGTGGCAACGAACATTATCATGCATTAACATGAATCCATCACCGACATAACCAGCATACGACCACATGTTCCTCCAGGATTTCAGTAATGTACCGAGCAGCATTTAATGACCCTTGCCCACGGCCACCCCGAGTCCGGGAAACGCACACAAGTTCCGTTTTTCCGTCGACGGAAATGCCGCCCCAAAACATACACGAGCCACCCCCGTATTCGACGGATTCTTCGAAGCAGGGTTGTGTGAACCTCTCCCCCTGTCTTCTGTAGACCCTTCTACTCGTACGTCTGTCATTGCAGAAGAGACAGAGCCTCGTCTCATCAGAGAAGAGTACGGTCCGCCACTGTTCTAGAGTCCACTCGCAATGATTGCGAGCAAACTCTAGGCGATCTCTGCGATGCTGTGCAGTAAGTTTTGGACCTTTAGCAGGTCTATGGGCTGTTAAACTCTTTTCGTGTGACCTGCTTCTTATCGTAGAAACACTCACAGATGTTCTCCGAGTTGATCGAAGCTGCTGTTGCAGCTCAACAGCATTTGTAAAACGGTTTCGTAAAGATGTCGTAACGATGAAACGGACATCTCTTTCTGACGTGCACCGTTTTCTTCCAGATCCCGGTTTTCTAACATAACCACCAGTCTGCTGAAAACGTTGGAACACCCGTCGAACTGAAAAACGGGACAGGTTCAACTGTCGAGCAACGTCACACTGCCGCATCCCCGACTGCAATAGGGCAATCACTTGAGCGGCTTCTTCAGAGCTGGTGTCCATCTTTACTTGTTCTTACTTGGGTTACTTGTTCACGTGTGTTCACTGCAAAGTCTAAATTACGACTGGCCCATATTTCATCCAGATCGACCCTTTTATACCCTTTGTAGGAGGTGTAAGTAGCGTCCTTACTAACGAGCATTTGACAGTGTTTATTTTTGACGCTCTATAATGATAAATGTTTTAATGATTTCATGATTTTTTTATTAATAATGTAAAGCTATTCAAATACCCATTTCAAACATACCAATATTTATATAAATATAATTCGTTTCTAGCCATTATAGCCATTTTTCGCGCAAACTCAGAGAGGTGCGATTTTTGTGACGCTGAGTGTATTTATACGAAAGGTACTAGGTCCCTAACATCGTCGGCTCGGTTGGTGCAGTGGCCAAGGGGCTTCTGCGCCGCGGGTCGCGGGTTCAATTCCCGCACGGGACAAATATTTGTATGACCTACAGGTAGTTGTTCCGGGTCTGGGTGGTTTGTGCATGTGGAATTTATGTCTGTAAAACGTACCCACGATACGGGAGAAATCCTACTGTGGGGCATCGTTTTTTATTAAAAGAAAAAAAAGAAAGAAAAACATATTAATATTGAAGTATAAATAGAGGCATCCCTTACCCCCGAAGTAATTAGAAATTGCAATATTCGCTATTCGCTATGCTTCGCAGATGGCAGCACGAGCGCAATATTCAAGGCCAAATGAAAGGCGTAGTTAGGCGTTAAATGCTAGACTCCATCACGCGTAAAAATTTGGAAGAAAGAATCATAAGACGCCAACTACAATACACAAGATTCGCCCATAGTAACACTGTTTTAGTCGTTTTAAATAAATTTGGGCCTGTCTAGTCTAGACTATACCCCAGCTATACCGAATTCAGCACTCAGATTTAAAAGTATACTAGTAAAGTTACAGCCTATAAATGTACCACTGCTGAGCACAGGCTTCCTCTCATTTCTGAGAGGGTTTTAGAGCTGGGTCAAGTCCGGCATGCTGCCTCAATGCGGGTTGGCGGACTTCACATGTCTTCGAAATACTTTTATTCCTCAGACATGCTTGTTTCCTCACGTTGTTTTCCTTCACCGCTGATCACGTGGTATATCAGCACTTAAAATAACAGTTTAAGAGCTATCGGGGCTGAGATTTGAAATAAATATTAAATACGAAACTTGTCCAGAGTCATCCCCCGCACGCCCGCGTAACTTCTTTTAAAAGATTGGTAAGAATTACATAATGATTATCAACAAAAATTAAAATGGCGTTACTTCATAGTGTTACACTGCAACATTTAGTGAAAGCTCAAGTGTGAGCATTAAAGCACATTTAGATAAGCATCGCAACGTTGCAGTTTCCTGTTTCCTTGACTCTTTTACCGTCACTTGCAGTAAAATTATTTTTATTGTTAAGAAAGTCACTTGGAACTTTCCGGCCATTAGTATTTAAAAGAATACCTATAAATACCGCAATTGTCGTAGTGTTTTTTTTACAATGAAACTTACAAACATAACTTTTGTTAAGACATAACTAGTAGGATTCCTATGCAGGAACCCGACTAGGGGGTTCCACCGCAGTGCCAGTTATTCTGCTCTCAAGCAGTAGTGTGCAAACATTTTTGTTTCGATCTGGGCCTTGAAAACCAATGAAATTACTGGACAGGATGGCCTTGAAAACCAATGAAATTACTGGACAGGATGGCCTTGAAACCCAATGAAATTACTGGACAGGATGTCCAAACGAGACTTAGGAACTGATATGTTAGGGTGACGAGCGTACTTCGGTGCAACACAGAAATGTTTTGGGTTACACAGCATTAGTTGTAGCAAGACGTTGCACTGTTACCATCACGTAAAGGATGTGCTCGTCTTGTCACTTTCTACCATGAAAAATATGAACTTAAAAAATACTTTATTTGGTATGAATAAAAAAATATATTAGTTTAAGGTTGGAAATCTACAGGGGGAGAGAGAGAGAGAGACAACTTTATGATACGTATTAGAGCTTTTTCATTTTGATAAATTTGCTGGTTTATAAACAAGACCAAAAAGGTTATCAAGTAACTCCTATTGCTAATAAAACTGTTCATTTGTTTCTACAAACCTTAATAAATACTATTAACGCTACGTTTAGTCAAATTGATCATCCAGTGTTTACGTTAATCTTTATGTGATCGGTTTCATTTCGGCACATGAAGCTCAATCATTGGTTTTTGGTATCAAATGAAACCGATCACGAAACTAACCGAGTTACACAGTAGACCCTCTGACCAACAATCCATTAACATTACTCCACGACGTCATATAGGCATCTTTGGTTGAAATATATGATACAGAACGTATTATTCACTGTTACACAAGCATTGTTGTATTCTTAATAGGCTTGTGAATAATCGGAGGTATATTATAAGAAATTTATTATTCTATTTGAAAAAAATTCTAATTGAAAAAATTGTAAAAAAGATCAGAATAAAACATGTAATTTAATCGGTCTTAAAGAAAAAATAAGTACTTAAAATTAAATTAAATAACAAGAAAAGGAAATTTGCAATGTACTTATCTCATACTGAACCAATTAGGTCTCTAGATCGATATTGCCAATTAAACGAATACAATATGCTACAGAAAAAAGTATTCCAAACTAAAAAATTCGAAAATCACTATTCAATTTTATTTGTGTATGCTTTGTTTGATTTGATATATATAAATGTAGGTACAATTAAAAATAAAATCTCAAATTATTTCTGATAAAAAACGTTACAAATTAGTATTGGAATGTTGATAAACATAAAAAGTCCATACATGTATTAACAAAATTCGTGCTCGTTTAAACACACGTCATTGGCCAACCGCAGAAATCAGATTGATTTATAATAGTCATAAAATCAATCCATAATTATCAGATTAAGCTTATTGCTAAGATCAAATGTCATTCGAGTATATTACAACATTAAATTATAAAACCGAAATAAAAAGTTTTATTGTCTTTCCAGCGTTTTTTATTGGTATTATACATATTTAGATATATTTACGCGATTTAATAATACTTAATTTCCCCTGTGACACAGATGCTGTAAAGTATAAGAAACACCGGGAAACGAAATAGTTAAAATAAATACGATAGAATCCGTAAAATTTATAGATATATAACAATAGTAATATAAATACGATGTCAATTTTATTATTACTTGGATAATAAAAATAAATAAGACATATATTTACAAAACTATAGGAATCGTTATAACTATAGGTATTTAATTTTGGGTTACTGTGACAAAGGTGATTAAAGGATTGTGTTAAAGTAGATTAAAGGTATATTAAAATTATATGATTTATGTATGCTTTAAAACGACTCCTAGTTGATGCAGTATAATTTGTCTGTGACAGTTTGCTAACCTGCAATTATAATTACCCTTCATGCATGTGTTTTGACACTGCAAAACGTTTCAAGTTTATACCTGCAGTCTTCACGCTGCATTACCCGCGAACATGTCTGCAGTGTCGACCTGTCAGCGAGTAGTTGGAAGCCCCGCACTCTGGTAAGGTTGGCATAACTTTCATTTAAAGAGACTATTCAATGAGTTATAATTATAAATATTCATGGAATTAATTGAGTTTCATTGAAAGCAAAAAATGTTGAGTAAATGTAAAAGTTCTTACGGTATACCAGACTAAGCTACCTACGTTATATATACTAAAGTACCCTAATCATCCGTGAAAGCACTACGTATTCGATTTCCTCGAATTATTAATCATAATACATCAGGACCCAAGACTAATTGTTTTCATATAACCTTCCTGTTTGCATTCGCCGCAGTCGGATAAAAACTTGATTTAACCGACATTTAAATCCAAGATTCGTCCAAGATTATTAGGTAAGTACGATGCCGTCGGCCGAACGGTTGACAATTATTAAATAAGGTTAAACAAAATTATAGTCTATGTATTTTTGTATATTCGAATGGCTATCGTGTTACAATTTAAGCAATAAAAATACCACGCCTTTTTGCGAGACAAGATTGATTTATTATCGAGGATGTTTTATTATGCATTTAAATAGAGTCCACCTTCTTCGTCAATACTAGTTTTTCCGATCCTTGGTGGGATTTTTTGTGCGGTTTTTTATTCATATTTGCATAGTTTAGTAATTAAAAAAATATGCTTCGCATCAAATAATATGTACTCGTATGTTACGTTACCGGGTTCGTGTGCTCACGACTGATTTATTTAAATTTGATTAAAGAATATTTGGGCGTTATTATATCACCCGATTTACTTTGTGTTTGTTCGGATAGTCTAGTTTATGATAAAAGTTGCTGTAACAAATGCTCAAGCTGCTAATGTTAAAACTGATAAGGCGTTATACTTAATTGTATTTATTGTATTATGTTTTTTTACGTTTTTGTGCAATGTCTAGAGTCCAAAGAGTACATAACACATTACTAGTTGTTCAAGATGTTTTGTGTACTCGTACTTACAAATAAATAAACACCAATACATCGGTCTGCAGTATCAGGGGTGGGCTAACTTTAAAAAAAATAACCGATCCCCTATATACTATCTATACTTCTCCTGGAACCAAAACCCAGTTTTGGCACTCACAAAATACTAAATTGCAACTTTACGTGGTAAATCTAACTTGCAAGGCGGTGAAGGAAAAATTGTGACGTACCCTGAACGTTATCGAAATAAAAAATATTAAGAGGACAATTGAATCCCGCCAATTTGCACTGGAGCAGTGTGGCGGTCTTTTCACAGCCCCGAAATAAAGGAATGAGAGACTAGCAATAATAACTAAAAGCGTTCAATACTGGCCAGTATTGAACGCTTTCAGTTTAAGAACATTGCTACAGATAAAATTGTAACAGTAAATGTCACAGAGGATGCATTGAAACATTAATTTATACTTTATTGTAGACACCTTTGTTAAAAGGGTTTAATGACTATAGGCATTATCTTCCCAGTCAGCCCGAGGGCGTGGAGAAAATTATGAAGGTTCGCAATATAAAAAAATATGTGAAAATTAACTTAATAATTAGCTAAAGTTAATAAAAACATAAAGTCCGCATTAAGACCGTCTTTTGTATTTTTTTGTGTGTCAAACTAAATGTTAAATGTCAAATAATGTTACACGGTATATTTTTGTCTATTTTCGACTGGAGTTCCGAGTGAGAACGGAACGAGTTCGTTGCAATAGTAACGCAGTTGGCATTTGAGGTGAACAAACGACCTCGGACATCAAACAGTATATTCCTAATAGCCATACAGCACAAAACACATCCGCAATCCGATTGGCGATATCATGTTTTTCTTGTTTCGCTACCAAATTAGCACAGTACTCTTGTCTGCCTACATAAGAAAGTTGTGCTTCATCTTATCAAAAAATGTCTAGACACAGTTCGGATAACCGAATTTCAACCATTTTTCGTGTAATTAATGGATGTTAAATGTTAAAAGACAGGTAGCTCAGAACCGTGTTTTGCGGCAATCATTGTGGGAGGCCTATGTTCAGCAGTGGACTCGTGTGGGCTGAAATGAATTCTGATTTTTTTAACGTTTACCCATAAGCTCGATGACTTCAGACAGACTTTGATTTCGTCAGCAGGTGTGCCTCTCTGCATCACTAGTAGACTTTGGCGGTAGTGTCCGACCGGGAATATAATCATTCCCATAACATCTGTACTGTTTCGTAAGTCCTGGAGAGTTCGGTTGAATGCTTCTGTTTTGTGGGACATTGTGCATTTGTTCCACGCTAAGAGGTTACAGTTTCATAGCACGATACCTCGACAGCTGTTTTTGCTTAAATTGTAGATGGGTGATTCTTCCAGCGCAAAATTCTATGGGAATTTTAAGCACGGAATGCGCAGTACCAGCAATAACTTTAGCAAAAACCTTTTTCCTGTTCCTCGAGCGTCGAGAAAAAAGTGTGCACCTTTCCCTGACTCTACCTGACGTAACACTTGTTGGAGGACATGACTTTGTTCTGTTAATAATTGGGGAAACAAATTGAGTTACTTCCGTTGCAACGCTGTTATATCATTATTTAATTCCCGAGCGACTTCATCATATAAAACATTTGCGACCGTTCCTCGAGGGCTAATCATTCCAAAAGCCTGGCTTATTCATGGGGCCAGTAACGATAAGACTATTATTTTTGTAATCAATCAAACGATAATAATTAAATGCCGCATCGTTGAATACAGACCAACTGTATCTTTGAAGATTTTGTCGGTGTTCCGCTTGAATTTCCGGGTTAGCAATTTTTCGCGCCTGTGACTCTTCAGGCGTTTCGAATGACCTTTAAGCAGCTGGTCATCTTGCTTGTTCTGTGAGATGCAGTTCAGTCGAAACTTAAGGTTTTAGAGACCCTCAAAGTTGCTTGACGTTCTGCTTCTCTGTCTTCCTTTCGCCGTTGCTGAATCTCTGTACGCGATGCAGCGGCTTTTAAAGCAGATTTGGCTTGATCTTGTGTTATCCGTTCAGTATCTTCCATAAACTCTAGCTCTCGAGTAAGAACACCATAACAGAACAAAACAAAGTATGTCTTAATCTACAAATCAACTCAAACTGCAAGCAAAAGCAGTCGTCGATTATATTAATAGAGAATTAAGACTGAGAAAATTTAAATATAGATTTTGAATAATGATATTATTTTCATTATTCAACATTTCTCAATAAAATCTAGACAAAAAAGAGGAGGCGCGTGCTCAGCAGTGAGACATTTATAGGCTGCTAACTGTACCCTTTTAATTTTCATACACACAGGTATGCGCGGCAACTAATATGGGTCAGACGGAGGAGCCGCGGCGGAACAGTCCGCGTCGCTCGCCGGACTTGCCACCGATGCCACCGCCGATACAACCCTACAGCGGCTTTCTCGGCAATGTAAGTAGCCTTAAATATGTAAAAGCTATAGGAATTCTTTAATTTTTAAGCTACTTCAAAAATGGAGGAGGTACTCAATTCGTCTGTATATATTTTTGTGTAGGGCATAACTTCTTTGTTTATGAACCGATGTTAATGATTATTTTTTCATTACAAGGGTGCAACATGGTAAGGGTGTGGTGGTGGCGTAAGAGAATCTACCACCCCATCTCATCCCATTGAAGTGTTAAAAGTCGACAGAGGGATAATAAAAACCAGGAGATGGGCTGCAGCGTCTTTTTGGAACATCTGAATAAATAAACTGCGGTTGTCAATTCGCCTGTCAAGCATGGCAACTATGGCAAAATCCCCCGAAATTGAGAGTTACAAACTTTTGTGGCAATCTATCGAAGAGGCCTATTATCAGCAGTGGACTAGTTGTGGGCTGAAATGATGGTGACGACGATCGTAAGGGAGGTTCCATATAATTTGGTCAAGTTCTGATGATTATGGATACTATAAGAAAATCATGAAACTCTGTTAGGAGCTGCGTCGATTATTTTATTGAATAATTATGTTTTACATGATATTAAAAAAATGTGTAACTTTGAGTCTGTTGACAAGGGCACGAATCGCGAAACGTAACGTCAGAGTAGAGCCCGATTTGACTATTTTCATTAGCTATTTAATAATGCAAACTTATAAAGTTTATTTAGTGTGGTTAACAGGAATATTAGTAATTATTACCCAAGCCTTAAACATCGATGCATGTCATGGGTCTCGAGTAAGGCTGCACCGTTGATTTGGATTCAGACATACGCATGAAGTTGCATTTGATGCCCTTTTTTCGAATTTGATCCTGGGTTTATGAAGGCGATATGTACATACATAATGTAATCTCAGGATAGGGATTTGTAATTATCTTGTAACAGGTTGTAATTGTTTCAAGCGTGACTACGCGCAGAAACTAATGTGTTGTCTTTATAACTTCTGTTTAACCACTTACAGGGTAACCTTTTTTTCATAAAATTAGTGACGTATAATTGGGGAGTCGACTTGTTTGATATATTTTTGTATTGTCAGTGGCGTGGCTATATCGCGTAAGGATCGCGGTGTTAATAAATGCCATATGCGTTAATAACATCGCGATATACATCGCGAAATTGATTAGAAACATGAACGAGAAATGTGAGCCCGTATATTCCCCCGCTCAACGGTAAATCCGGTCTCCTGTCGATCATTTTCCTAATTTCCATAACGGGGCCAATCCGATAGTGTCGCGGCACGAGGGCCCGTTCCATTTCACACGCGCGGTGCTGGCCATTATCATAAAATTAACAGGCGCACAGCCATCTGTCTTGCTTTGTCGACTTTCCTCCGCCGACTTATCGCCCGGCCAGTTTAAAAGCATTAACGGTATTGCGACGAAAGTGACGCTTAAATCAAATCGTCGCGGATTCGCTCTCGGCATAAACTTACGTATGATTCGTGTGTGGAGTTACGCGAGATTTGTAAAGTATTACCAATATGTTTTTTCATTCATTACTTTTCCTAACGTGAACTCAAACTGAAATTAGAGACCAAACACATATAACAGCTTAGATACATAATATAGCTAGAAAATAATAGAAAAATTACGTGTACGAAAGAGAACTAATCAAAAATGTAATACGGGAAATTATTTATGTATGTATTAAGATATATTTAAGCTATAATTTATTTTCATTTTCCGCCATTTCACAAATCACATGACGGCAGCGCAGTTCTTCGGCCAGCTTACCTGCCCATTCAGTGCAGAAAAATAATCACTGAGCAATCTGTTAACAAAGTGCTGAGTCGTCATCGTCAATCGCATGTTATATGGATATATTTTGACACTAGGTGCAATTTAGTAATTACCTTAATAATTTATAGTTAAAACCTATAAACTGTACGTTGTATGTACTGATGTAACCTATAAATATCCCACTACCGGACACAGCCCCCTTAGATTCTTTATATAATATAATTTCGGTGATGTAATTGCTGTTAGCCTTTTTGGCTTTTACAGCTTTATCGGATACTGTGCTCACGGGCCAGGGGCCCGCGTGCCAGGTTTGGTTTGACCCAAACATAAATACATAAAAAAACCTCCTACAAGCCCATTCCTTTCTCAAAGGCCGGCAACGCATCTGCTATTCCTCTGGTATTGTAGATGTTCATGGGCGGCGGTGATCACTTACCATCAGGTGAGTCGCTTGCTCGTTTGCCCCCTTATACATTAAAAAAAAAAACCTCGAAATTCGGACTGTTGCGTTCGCTGCGTGCTTGCGCGATTTAGAATATCTCAAAATGATTTTAAGTCGTCTATTGAGCGTCCGAGGAAGGCTGCGGGCCTTCATTCGGACTGTGGACTTGTGTATCGGTAACTCTGGGCGGTGAGAACCGCCCTGGAACACGGGTGTATCGTGTGTACGCGGTGTGATTGTCGACTGCTACGCGCCGCTCTCTGCAGTCTGCTAAAGTCTCTGCTCTGAAGTCTGGCTAAGATTCTTTGAGAGGCTTTTTGGAGCCGGCAAAAATCCCCTGCGCTTCTTCAGTGCCAGATCGCGGGCTTCACATGCCCTTGAAATATTTATTTAATTCTCAGACATGCAGGTTTGTTCAAGATCTTTTCCTTTACCGCCGAGCACGCGTTAAATCAGCATTACAACCAACACAACAATTAACTATTCCAGTTGTACCGTCTTCGGGGACGAATTAGGTCAAATGCGTTTACTATAGATTTTAAGACAAGCACCCGGACGCTGTAATTTACATTTAATTATATGACATTTATTGGAAAATTGTGTTTTTGTAATTGTATAACGTAAAGTTGTAGATGTACTTTAAAAATCGGTCTCTTTTATAGCGATCTGAATGTGTATTATATACACGGTAAAACCAAGCATTGTGGGGTATCGCAAATCGGGGCAATTTATGCGGGCGATGGAGCGCCACGCCACGGGCGGAAAGTAACTAGCTAGTGTAGCCATGCTGCTAATTGTGTCTGGACAAATGGAAGAATTAATGGAAGGGAGAAAGAATAATTTTAGAATTACCTTTTTCAAAATGACAGAAATTGCGCCAGTTCGACGTTTCAGTTAGATTTTAAAGGGCTCTAATTTTTTTTTTGTTATTTTAAGTTTACACCAGGATTTCTGTTTAATCATAGGTTATATTGACATTAATTCCACACCCAGTCTCGGAAAAACTTTTTATAGGTCATACAAATATTTGTCCCGAATAGAACCCGCTTAAGCTATTGAACGAACATAAATAAAGGCATTTATGTTAACCCGTCAAAAAATAAAACAATTAGCAGAAAATAATTATCGATTTTTCTTAATTTTCACGAATGTAAAATGTTTATATTCATAAGAACTGTACTGAAGAAGTACTAAACTGTAACATTCATAAGAAGTCCGAATAGACTTTTTTGTATAAAATGGACATATCACATACATATCACTACAATACATAGGTATTACGATCCAAGAAATGGTTTGTAATTATTTTTAAACTTGGTTTGGGACGCTGGTTGTGTCTAATTTAAAAACGGCTGTAGTGTGGTGTGTAGTCTTGGAATACGATGGTATTGTACAAGCTTATGAACAATTATTACGTTTTTTTTTCGGTGTATTAGAATTGCTCGGTTAATGAGTCGAGTGATATTTGAACCACACGCTCTTGTTTATTACATTTTTATAAATGTGTAGGAAGGAACTCGAGTACGTTGGTCTTCAGTAAAGAATGCTACGACGCCATTGGCAAAAACTCAGTGCTCGGCGTCGCGACGCTGCCTGCTGCCCCGCTACGCTCTGATCCCTGTTAACAAATAATGAGATACCAGACAGGTCCGAGGGTGTTTCTTAGGAAGTTCAAACTTGGCTTAGATGGCCATCGCTTAGGACAAGAATAAGGCTAAATTAAAATAGGTTCTAGCTAGCGTAATCACTGGGCATATGAGACTGAAGAACTCATGTCTCGGGGTGACGGGTGCAGTGTGGTCACCCAGAACATTTCTGTCTGACACAGCATTTGTTATGGGCAGACGTTGCACTTACCATCAGGTGAACGACGCATTGGTCAGCGATCGGGGTGTTACTGTATAAACCGTGGGCGTATAATCTATATTTATATATATATATAAAATATAATTATTAAATAAAAGAAATAACGATGTATTCGATATATATATATTTTTTGATGACTATAAATTTACTAATTCCAATTAGGGCCTCAAGGCTGGCCTAATACAATAAAAAAATTAATAAACAGCGTTCCATATTTAACTATTCACCCATTTCTTCCCTCATAATAACGTTGACAGTCCAAACAAATCAAAGTAAATGGTAAACCCAACAGCAACAGATTACGGCCGGCACAATCTCCTTATGCTCATAAATTGCTCGCTTTGCCCACTCCGGCTCGCTTTGCTAAGCTGCTATTAGTGCAGAATACAGATCCCGCGACACGCCGCGGGCCACGCTGACACGGCTGGTATATTTACCACTTAGGGCTTTGTTGCCTGCCCTTTCATACAATTTACCTATTCAACTCTTATTTAAAGACTAACTGTACCCCGCGGTTTCACCTGTGTAAAATAAGCAGACCACGATTATGATTGCGACGTACGGGCACGGTGCCTCGCTAACGTCAGCATTAACAGTTCGGACGCTTCTCGGTAACGTTCTGTTCTCAGCGTGCGGCTCCTAGGCCGTAGCAATAAGTATTATAGCGTACTAGTTCAGGCCCGCGACTGCGTCCGCGTGGATTAAGGTTTTTTTTTAAAAACACCGTGGGAATTCTTTTTTGGGAATTTTCGAAGTGGTAGGATTCCTATGCAGGAATCCGTCTAGGTAGGTACCACCCCAGGGCCAGTTATTCTGCCGTGAAGCAGTAGTGGTGTGCAAGCATAACTGTGTTTCGGTTTGAAGGGCACTGTGAGCTAGCGTAATCACTAGGTATGAGACTTAAGAACTGATATCTCAGGGTGACGGGCGCAGTGTGGTGTCACACAGAAATATTCTTGGTGATACTGCATTTTTTGTGGGCGGACATTGCACTTACCATCAGGTGAACGTTTTGCTCGTTTCGTCACATTATACAATAAAAAAAAAACAAAAAAAATGTTCCCGAAATAAATAGTATCCTATGTCCATCTGCAGGATGCAAGCTATCTCTGTGCCTAATTTCGTCAATGTCGGTTCAACGGTTGAGCCATGAAAAGGTAACAAACAGAGAGAATTACTTTCGCATTTACATTATTAGTATGGATAACCTTCTCCAATAGACGGACTATCTAATGCATAAAGAATTTTTCAAATCAGGTTAGTTTCCTGAGATTAGCGTATTCAGACCTATAAACTCTCCCGCTTTATTATAGTAATATTATAATATTGTGTAATAAACAACCCTGTGGCCTTGTGGTCAGAGTACCTGACGTCTTCGCTGTTCTGGGTTCAGGTTCCAACCGGAGTCAACAGTTGTGCTAAAACACAAATTGTTGGTCTTTGGGTCTGGTTGTGTTGTGATTGTCTCCATGTCACACTCCTTCAACCTAGTTCCGACCTTATCGCATGACCGTTACATCAGGTGCGAAAAAATTAAAGACTCTTTGTTGGGGTGTTGGAGACACTTTTGGTAGAATTCCTATGCAGGAATCCGTATATGTAGGCCGTGAAGCAATAGTGTGGAAACTGGTCTGAAGGGAACTCAGAGCTAGTGTAATTACTGGGCATGTGAGACTTAAGAACTGATGTCTCAAGGTGACGGGGGCAGTGTGGTGTCACACAGAAGAGTTCTGGGTGACACAGCATTTAAGTAAAGTAAAGTTTCAGCCTATAATTGTCCCACTGCTGAGAGCACAGGCCTCCTCTCATTTCTGAGAGGATTTTGGAGCTAGGAAGAATCCGCCACGCTGCTCCAATGCGGGTTGGAGGACTTCACATGTCATTGAAATATTTCTATTCCTCGGACATGCAGGTTTCCTCACGATGTTGTCCTTCACCGCTAAGCACGTGGTAAATCAGTACGTAAAATTGTAGAACAATTTTAGAGGTGCTGGCACCGGGGATCGAACCCAGGTTAATCGCTTACTATGAAATTAAAGGCGGCATGTTATGGGTAAACGTTGCACTTACCATCAGCTGGACGTTTCAAACTGCAGTTGCTACTGCTTACTGAGCGTGGCAATTATGACAATTACCCTCTCCTCCGCTCATAATTTATCTATGGCCTAACGGTGTGGAGGAAATAAATGTAAAATAATCTATTATTAAGAATTTTATTGAACTTTTGCCGCGACATACTCAGGTGGCATGTTGGTAAATTTGCTAGTATAAAAAATGATTTTATAAAATATTTACGTGTAATAATAATATTTGAATGAAAAAAAATTAATCAGTTTCTTATTGCATTTGTGACACAATATTATTTCACGTGTTTTCATTCACAATGTTTTAACGCAGTGATGCATTTAGGCAACAAATACCCGGACATTTACTTACTTACTTGAATGTGTTATTCAACTTCTCAATAGTAAAGTTGATACATTAATCAAGCTTTCAGTCGACAAATCGAACTACCCGCCGATTTCTTCCGTTGAGCCGACCCTAATACGACCTAGCAGCCGTTGCGCGATCGCGCATATTTCACCAATGCACTTCAAGTAATGGTGACCGATATTCGCCAACCTTTGCTACCGCTTTATTTTTTTAATTTTTTACAATTTAACACACTTACGGATTCACTTGACCTTTGCGATTCGAGTAATTTATTTGATTTAATTTTGTGTATGTATATGCAGAAAAATTGCGACAGTATCGAGTCACTTATAAAAACCACACGATTTACTGATAGTAGGATTCTATGTAGGATTTAGCAGTGCCAGTTATTCTGCCATAAAACACTGTTTCCGTTTTAAGGGCACTGATCTTGGTTTATTACATTACATATGAGACTTAAGAATCCATGTCTTGTGGTGACGGGCGCAGTGCAGTGCTACCCAGAACTTCCAAATGTAGATTTCATGGTGACACTGTAATTGCTATAGGCAGGCTTTCGCCATCAGGTGATCGGCTCGTTCGTCTGGTCACTTTAGAATATTATGCGGCAAAGTAATTTTCGGATAATTATTTTAGGGCAAATATTGTACGTTTACGAATACCAAATTATCATAATTAAGCAAAAGGTAGAAGTGAAATATAATTTAATATTATTCAGTCACCCTGAGACATCAGTTGTTGAGTCTCATATCCCCGGTGATTACATCAGCTCTCAGTGCCTTTCAGACTTAAACACAGTAATGTTTGCACACTACTGCTTCACGGAAGAATAACTGGCCCTGCCTAGTGGTACCTACCAAGACGGATTCCTGCATAGGAATCCTACCAAAAGTAATCGATATTATTTTACATTTTTTTAACACCAATTTCACGTAACAGGTTTTTCTGCAACATTGTCAGTTTATTCATTAGTTTTGGCGCTTTAACGGAATTATAACGATTAACATAGACTTTAAAGAGAATGTAATAAGCAGGAAAGTACTTTTAAGGGTAATTAAATGTCTGTGAAAAAGTCGAGAGTATTATTAGACACCTATTCACAATGACCTGCACTTCCATAAAAGAGAATTACCAAGCTCAACTCTAACGTATAATTTTTTACACTCAATACGACATTTTCTTTCCTTTCGAACATAAAGAATTACTAAAAAAAGCCCTGCGAATGGACGCCGTTCAAAGATGCGCACAATAGCAGTTTACCCATATAAGGCTGGTACAACACTTATAGCGACAATTTTAATACATAGACAATGTTTACGGGCAATTTTGCCGGTCGATAGCAAAGGCTACGATGATGGGGCAGTACCCGGAGTTACTACATCGGAAGACAATGCAGGGCAGCGCACGCTTGACCTCCCCGCATAGCAAGATTATGCTTATTTGCCTTTTATTTAGTATAAAAAGAGCAATCTAGCGAGCGCGGGCGAGGCCGGACGTATTTACGAGCAGCAAGAAACACGCCGTACGCCTCAGTGAACTTTTTCTGCAATAACAGCGGATATATTAATATTCCGCTGCTGTTTCTACTAGCGCTTCATGTCGAGTCATTCTTGTAACTATAAAAAGCATACGACGCTGTGGGTAAAATTGAATGGATGAAGAACTATCTATTTTGTCTTCATTGAGTAACAGATACTGAATGAAGACACAAGAAATGTTTCTTTAAGACTCAATTTCTAAAAATCTTTTGTAATAGATATTTTGAATATGGAGTTTTAGTAGAATTCGAATTCCTATATGCTAAAAGACACGAATGTATCATTAATATTTTATACTACATACAATAACATATAATCTTTATTGAAGAATGAGTGCGTAATATTTGCATCGAAGAATAAATAAACTGTAACATACAAATTAAAATTTATTTATGTGTACCCGTTTAAAGGTACTTTTAACCCTTTTTTCACGCATATACGTACATTTATGGGTGTGGCTGTGTAGTTGTGCGTGTTTATGCGTAAGTGTTAATTTTTTTTTAAATTATGTCGGTTATGGGAGCCGGTTGTTCCACTTTGTTGAATGTAGAGCACTGCTTCTTGACGACTTGTAGTGCGTGGGTCGCAGTGACCGATGGCACTCCTATAACATCTTTAATGGCAAATTTTGCCCGTAAATGATCGACTTTATTATCAAACTATCATTATTTATGGTTACTTCTCTATTTTTTTATGAAACTGATGTTCGCATGCCAATTTCCTAACGCCACTGTAACGATTAATTTACAGGTTACTTTTAACAGATGTATTAACTTTACTTCCTTCCTTCATTGTCCATACTAATATTATAAATGCGAAAGTAACTCTTTTTCCCTCTGTCTGTTTGTTACCTTTTTACGGTTTAACCACTGAACCGATCTTGGCGAAATTTACATACAAACTGACATACGAAACTTTTTATTCCGTAAAATTTAATTGTTCCTACGGGATTTAAAAAAAAAACCTATATCCACGCGGACGAAGGCATCAACTAGTCATTCCGTAAAATCTCCACAGACTAAATATCAATTAATAGCAACAACTATACTTTTGATAATAATAATACTAATCAACCATTTCACTATTAAATAAGCAAGCCACAAACGCCTACGACCCGCGGCGCTGTTGCCAGTGATGCATCGTTTAATATCAAGCTCAGAAGCCGACCTGTCATTGGGAAAGCTTTATAACTCTTGCACTAGCCTGGTATTTGTGCTAAGCCGCCTATCTGCTTGTCCACTCATTGAGACTCGATCGGCCGTTAAAATATTTGTATTAACTTGTAACTTCGTGTAGAAAATCTTTGAAATAGTCTATGAATTTCAATTGATTGTTTCCGTATGTTCTCAGGAATGTTAGTCCTACGAGTATATAGACGGCGAGTAAAAGAAAAGGAGGAATCCGCCACGCTGCTCCAATGCGGGTTGGCGGACTGCACATGTCTTCGAATTTTTTTTCTCAGACATGCAGGTTTCCTCACGATGTTTTCCTTCACCGCCGAGTGGTAAAGCAGCACTTAAAATTGCAATTAACTAAAAAGAAATTAACTTAAATTAATTTTAGTGGTGCCGGCACCGGGAATCGAACCCAGGTCACTCGCGTACTTTGACATTTAAAGCGAGCGCCTAGCCCCTGAGCTACCTAGGCGAGTAGTTTTATATAAATCTTATGCTCATTGTACGACATTTGATTGCGAAATACAAGTTAGTTTAGTAACTAAATTATTGTATATTGTAATTCTTAAGACTAGTATCTTTTTGCATCTATCCTAATTATGGCGAAATTCAAAAACAGCGTTCGCAAAAAAAAAAACTACGTAAATAGATGATAGAACTCGTGTTATATGTGCAAAGAAGACAGCCACGGTTGTCAAAATCATTCGAATTTTAGCAACTACCCGTCCGGTGAATGACAGATAGTTGGCACACCGAAACAGAGTGTAACGTTGATGATTGTTTTTAAGAGACAATGCTTTGGAAAATGTAGAAACGTATCATCTCCTCATCGTATACGTCTCCTGAAAAGCTATGGTCGATGAACCCGAACCCCAACACCAACCAATTTTGGTGTGAGCACGGCCCACCCGGCTCCTCCTTTATACGCCAATTAAAACTGCCCGCTGGTTTTCTTACTGGTTCAAATAAAATATATTTAATATTAATTATTTCATTATACAGATAAGAGATAGTACACTTACAACTACTGTGCGTATCTATCCTTCTTTCAATATTTTAAAGTGAAGTCAATGAGTTTTTCAATAATTCATCGTAATATTGGTTTTCAAACTTAACTCCAATACTTAAACGGCAGGTCGGGTATTTTATTTCTAGCCTGTGGCAAAATTTGTGTTCGTAATGAATAAAAGTACAAAGTCCCTTATTATTCTAGATAAATCTGATTTCAAGATAATATCTGACATCTAACGGTGTCTGGGATATTTACGAATTAATCTAAAGAAAAATAAGGGTCGCAATAGACATAAAACATACCGGTCTTAGGCAGGCCCTTAGGAGTGAAAGGCTGAGGCGAGGTGGATAGATTTACAGATTAATATCAGTTCGTATTATATCATAAAGTAACCGGCTGTTCACAGAGTATAGCCGACCACACACGTCATGCCCCTAAGTAACAGGTACAAAGCAGGGTTTCCAGAAACTGGGAGAGCAGTAAAAATATTAAAAAAAGATATTCTGTGTACTACTAATTCATTCTACTAATCCATTAAATGGGGACGGGCAAAAAGAAATTACAAACGTAAGTAAATATTGTACATAGAACTCATTTTACCATTGCTTATATTTTTAGTTTTATCCAATCCTAATGATTAAAGAAACAATTCTTTTCTTTAAGTCTTCTTTAAAGGGGTCCCTCCCTTTATCAAATTGCTAGGTTATCCGATATAAGTTGAGGTTTCAACTATATCCGATCTAGTCTACTCTTTTATACTCTGAAAGATTTCCAGCACTGGTGGCGCATTCGATCCATAGATATATTCGTTCCCGAAAGTAGGCCATAGTTAAAACTATGCAGAAGTCCAAGTTTTATTAATGAAATAAAAATAATAAATAGCTAAGAGTACCTACGGTCCGCAAGCATTAGTGGCTTTAATTTGATACTTGTCGTGAACCAACTTATTGCACACTCAACCACATCTTTTAGCTTGGCAGAGCATTGCTAGGCATTTTTTAAGTATGTTCCCTTTGCCAAGGAACAAAAGAAAACAGTGAAATTACAATACAATGTGGTAAGCAAATTAAATCCGGCTCTAAAGTTTTTAAATTCCTGCCCTGCCCAGAATTTTAAAAATTCCACATTCATAAGCTTTTTTTTTTTTTAATACAGAGCAAATCTCACCGTCATTGCGTTATTGATTTCGCGTTGATGAAATGTTCTGTAATTTCATTCAATAATTTGATTAATCGAGTCTTGGGTAAATCTAATACGTCTTCGCGTTTACAGTTCCTCACTTGATTGGTTGAAATTCCAGATTATGTATAGTAATGGCTTTGCCTCGATCGGCTACGGCGACGTTTTTAAAGCAGTAGTTGTTATCTCTTCACTTCCACGTTCCGAACTCCATAATACGCATATGTGATTATATTTGAATACAGTGGTAGGGTTCCTATTCAGTAATCCGTCTAAGTAGGTACCACTACAGTGCCAGTTATTTTGGCTTTAAGCAGTAGTGTACGAACAGTACTGGGTTTCGGTCTGAAGAGCACTTATAGGTTAGCACGTTTCACTTATCATCAGGTGAACGATTTGTTCGTTTCGTCACGTTCTACCATAAAAAAGACTTAAATGCAGGGTCGCAAAAACAGGGCAGCCACATCACATCCTTTTATGTATCTATTTGTGAATTATACGGATATTATCTTTGCCTTCTAATACTAGATCAGGTACTGCCAGCAGCTGAGATATTTTATAAAAATACAAAATGAAGTATTTGTTTCAAAAAAGGACAGCGAATGGATGAATGAAACAAGTCGGTAGCCCTACGAACGCCTAGAGCCTTGTAGATGTGATCGCATGATATTAATAATGCTGATACGTACGAGGCAGTGGGCAGGCTTTGCAAAACGCCAATAAGAGCCGATAATCCGATCTACCGCAAAGTGTCTATCTGTCAACGTCTTGCTGATTATATTAGTGACTTTAACATTAGCAGCATTAAAAGAAGTAATTATTTGATAATGTTCGAATATATTTAATAGTTGTAATGATCAACGGCTTAAATGGTAATAAAAATAAAATTTAAAAATCATGTAGTACCTGATACAATTCTTACTGCAGAGCGCAAAGATTTTCAATAAAAATATAGAAACAAATAACTTGTGGTTACTACGCAGGAATCCGTCCAGGCGGGTACCACCGCAGTGCCAGTTATTCTGCCGATATGCAGTAGTACGCAAGCATTACTGTGTTTCGCTTTAAAGGGTACTAATAGATAGTGTAATTACTGGGCATTTGAGGCTTAAGAACCGATGTCTCAGGGACGTATGATGTCTGAGTATTTGTCCCATTAAGTGTAGAGACGATAGTCCGTGTGGTGTCGCGATAGTTTCTAAAGGAATTACGATAAAAATTACCTCTGACAATTTATTTTTACAAAAGAAAGTGTCGACTCGAGCAAATCGTTCACCTGATGGTAAGTGCAACGTCTGCTATGGGAAAGGCTGTGAACAACGCTAATTTAATAGATTATAAAACAGATTCAAGATAAATTATAATGCTGTTCACAACTTGAGTGTCGATGTCGCCATGAATGATTTCTATAAAAATGGGAGCTGTTGGGATAATGGTCAAAAATAACCTGTCTGTCCTGTATGTACATTTTCCCAAAAAGATTCACTAAATTGAAGAATTACATACAGTCACAGACAGAAAATCAACATTTTATTTTTTTTAATTTAAATTTTGTAATGTGTATATTAATCAATTATTTAAATTAATTTATAGTTCTGTATTTAATTAATGATTTCTAATGTTTTGTAACATCATTATCATCATTTCAGCCTATACCTAGTCCACTGCTGGACTTACGCCGCTTATATGGAGTTCTACAAAAGTTTGTAGATCTAATTTGTGGAGGATTTTGCTTTAGTTGCCACGCTTGACAGGCGGGTTGGCTGCTACCCATCTACTGGTTTTTATTTCACTCTGTCGACTTTTACGACACTACGGGATGAGATGGGGTGATATATTCTCTTAGGCCGCTACCACACGGTAGTTACATAGGTATGTTTTGAAACTTATTTTTATGGAATCCTGTTATTGAGTTATTGCAATGTAGTTTACACCTCTTATTGAGGTGGCAATTGACATGTTTTCAGTTTAATTATTTTGTTCATTTTGCACTTTGTCGATGCAATAAATATCAATTAACAAATACATCACACTGCGTTCATGAGCTGGGCTCACACAGTTCTTAAGTCACATATTATGTCCAATATTTCACTATCAGTTCCCTTCGCCAATTGTTGAAAACCTTCAAATTTTCAAAACGTTTCCTTCAGTTAACTCTCAGGATACCCATTCTGTGACATGGGATGACAGATTTTCTTACGCTGTCATTTTCTTTCTCTTCCCAAAAATTTTAACGTTTTATTTTATGTATTGCAGTGACATACCTGCAGATTACTTAACTCACATTAAGTGCATTTACAGACTGTTATTTTTTACGATTTCATTTACTTACATAATATCGTGCTCAGTTATTTAGACACACCGGGATTATTACCTCTTCCCATAGATCCACGGCTCCGAAACATTCTTATTACATGTATACGAAAATAACACCTCATACTATAATCCCAAATTAAGAATGTGTAGAATGTAAAATGAAATTATTGGCCGATAGGTGTCCGGCTAAGTAGAATAGCACCTTCCTCTTTCCTACCGAGGTGTCCTAAGAGGCGACTAAGGTAAGTAAGGTGTACGGACAGTCTTTATTCGTGCAGAATAACACCATAACGTGCAAAGCTGCCACTATACTGTTCGTCGGATCGCAATGGGAGTAAGAATTTTTGAGTCGTACCAAAATGGCGGCGACGTGGTTCGCCACCCGTCATTTCGCGCGAGGGCGAAAAGTAGTCTGTCTTCCCCCTTATATAGGAAAAAGGCGTGACTTATGTATGTATAATAAAATTGTTGAGAAAAACAGACATATTGACAATATACATAAGAATTTTAAATTCTATATACAACGCTGTAAGTTAGTACTCACGGTTAATAAATATGTATATATAAATTTGAGATTTTTTGATAAATATGTATTTTTAATAAATATAAGAAATCATTAATAAGTTGTGTATACATCTAAGTGTATTGCAACATATTGTAAGACTAAACTTACTCATTGTAAATCATTCATATTATATTGTAATCTGTTTGTGTACGTAATAAAATGAATAAATAAAAAATATATTGTATCCCACGGTGTTTCCCACCAGACTTTAGGCTGTGTAGGTAAACACGTTCTATCGGCCGGTAGCTGTGCAAGATGGACGTCAATGTTTTATATCGTTGCGTTAATTGGTACAGATAATAAAAAACTCAAATGACAATAAAAATGGAGTGATGTTATTATTTAAATTGTTGGATAAATTAAAAACACTTTGAATATCGCACTCGCGAAAGGTCCACTTTTGAGCAAATTAAAAAAATTTAAAGTGTAACGAGTCCATTGAAGGCTTTATGGCGTGAAATAAATTTTAAAGCTTAATTAAACGCTTGTATTAATTTAAAATTTTGCGTAACACTCTTTATTGAGTAAATTTAATGACTGTTTTATTTTTAATTGGAATGACGCGAGTACAATGACCCAAGATTTGAATTTAAAAATCGAAATGTTTAAGAAATGTTTACATCGTACTACGATACGTAACGGCGAATTTATTTAACAGAATTTAAATTAATTGAGATGTAATATACAGAATTTAAGTTGAAAGAGCAGTTGTAGCTTAGGGTTCGTTGTCCGGTGCAGGCATCTCTAAAAATGTTCTACAATATAAGTGTTAATTTACCACGTGCTCAGCGGGAAGAAAAAAAATTGTGAGGAACCCTGCAAGTCTGAGGAATAAAAATACTTCTAAGACCGGATTAGTGCAGCGTGGCGGACTCTTCCCGGCTCCAAAATCCTCTTAGAAATTATTTCTCATTTAAAGGCTTTGTTTTCCTTTCTTTTTACTATTAAAAGATATAATGGAGGCAAACTAAAAGTGACATGACGTCTGCATTTTGTAAGAGGTTAATTGACCATACTAAGCTTATAAAAATAGGCTATAACTAAAATCCAGAAGATGTAATGCAGCATGGGGCTAGCGCGGTCTCAACGGCACTTTCTCGTTCTCTTTTTGTATTCTAAACATGGTGTCATAAACTGTCTATACCAGAGAATCGACAATTTTTTTGTTTTCTTAAAAAACGATGAACTAGTGTGAGCACAACGCACCAATTATATATATATAATTTTACAAACACAAATTTCACTTTCACAACACAACCAGATCCGAAAACTAACAAATCATGTTTTTGCTCAAATGTTAACTCCAGCTGGGGTTCGAACTCAGGACCCACGGCGTAGAAGTCAGGAAGGGTTCTGTGTTGCACGAATACTTAAAACCAAGACCTCCGATCCTATACGCTGTAAGCAACGCGGTTATCAATTCCCGTACAGGTCTCAGTCTCAAATGGATCTATCTGTAATGAAGCCTTTAAAGGTTTGCACCAAAAAGGCACAAAAGGGACCGTTACGCTGAGACTTCGCTGTCTCTCGCCTAATTAATCTCGCTCCTTATTTACCCCTGGAGTTTGTATCTGGAAGTTACCATGAACAACAACAAATTTAGGACCGTTTACGGATTCTGCAAGAACATTTTTTTCGCTGTCTTGCTCGCATAATTATAAGTTCTGATCTCGCGTTATTCGTTACCTTAATAAAAACAATATACCCTTAAATATATCGTTTGGAAGTTTTACGTTATCTCTTTCTTCCTTAAATAATATACTGATATTTTATGAATTGTTAACCTGCTGACAGGATTGATTCTATTTTTACTTCTAAAACTATCTCCTTGAATAGTCGCAAGACGTTTAATGAATGGGCGACAGTAGGAATCCACAGAAGTAGGCAAAGATTGTATGAACTTTACAATGAAAGATCATACAATCATAGTAACACATTTAAGGAATATGTTAAAAATTATTCAAAATTATTTAAAAAAGTATGCTCTGAAGCCAAGTCATTACACTTGAGCAATAAAATAAAGAAAGCATCAGATAAAATTAAAATGACTTGGAGTATTATTAATAGTGAAACCGGGAAAGTCAAGGACCGAAACCATGATTACAAAATTAATTTTAACAATAAGCTAGTGACATCTGATCAAGATGTTGCTACAGCCTTTGAAAAGTTTTTTAGTGATATTCCAATTTCCATAACCAAGCCATTAAATTCTTCTCCTACTGCCGCTGAGACATTACTCAAACAAAATGTAACTTCTTGTACAAAAGATTTTAAATTCGATATGGTAGATGGAAATGACATTCTTAATACTTTTAAAAGTATTGATTGTAAGAGAACCGCGGATCTATGGGGTATGTCCGTGGAAGTTAGTGCGTCTATTATAGATATAATTGCACCTCAATTAGCCATAATTTTTAATTCCGGTATTGCATTTGGTGTGTTTCCTGATTTGATGAAACATAGTAAAATCATACCTTTATTTAAATCTGGTAGTACATCGGACCCTGCTAACTTTAGACCTATTTCTGTACTACCAACATTAAGTAAAATTTTTGAAAAAATTATACTTAATCAAATGTTAAAACATTTCAATTTAAATAAATTGTTTCACAAAAACCAATTTGGCTTTACGAGGGGTCGTTCTACAACCGATGCAGGTGTTGAACTTATTAAGAATATATTCGAAGCCTGGGAGAGTTCGCGGGATGCCTTGGGTGTTTTCTGTGATCTTTCTAAGGCCTTCGATTGCGTTGATCATGAAACACTTATCAGGAAACTACATCACTACGGTGTAAGAAATTCTGCACTTCAACTTCTAATTTCATATTTGAGTAATAGAACGCAGACAGTAGTTATCAATAGCAGGAGTTCTTCCGGATCAGCAGTATCTATGGGTGTCCCGCAGGGTTCGATTCTCGGCCCATTTCTATTTCTTATTTACATTAATGACTTACCTTACCTAGTAGGGGACAACCATGATATAGTGTTATTTGCTGATGATACATCTTTGATTTTTAAGATAAAACGTCAACTTTTATTATATGACGAGGTGAATAATGCTATTTCAAAATTAGTACATTGGTTTAATGTTAATAATTTGCTTTTAAACGGCAATAAAACAAAATGTATTAAATTCACAACACCAAATGTTAAACAATTAGATGTAAATGTGCTTGTGAGTGGGGAAGAGTTGAGCCTTGTGGATACTGCTGTCTTTCTTGGAATAACTCTTGACGCAAAACTTCAATGGAGCCCCCATATATCTAAACTAGCAAGTAGACTTAGCTCTGCAGCTTATGCTGTAAAAAAAATTAGGAATTTGACTAACGTTGAAACTGCTAGATTGGTTTATTTTAGTTATTTTCATAGCATAATGTCTTATGGTATTTTGCTATGGGGAAATGCAACTGATGTTGAAGTGATTTTTGTTTTGCAAAAGAGGGCCGTAAGAGCTATTTATAATCTTGGCTCTAAAGTGTCTCTTAGGGATAAATTTAAAGAAATTAATATCTTAACCTTGGCCTCTCAATATATATTTGAAAACGTTTTGTATGTACACAAGAACATAAACCAGTTCACTAAAAAAAGTGATGTTCATAATGTGAATACCAGGAACAAGCACAAATTAATTATGCCAGTTACCCGACTTCACAGAGTCAGTAACTCTTTTATGGGGCAATGTATACGTTTTTACAACAAAATCCCAAAAAGTGCTAAAAGTCTTTCAATCAAAAAGTTTAAATTTTATATTAAACAAAGACTTCATAAAAAGGGTTATTATAATATTAAAGAATACATAGATGATGAAAAGTGTGAGATTTCTACATCTATCGCGTCGTACATTATTTAAATGTATTCTACTGGTTTCCACAAAATTAAGCTTAATGCTTTCATTCTTAGGAATTCTATCAATTGAGATTTGCACCGCGTGTTACTTTTGACTTCGTGCTTACTTTTTCAATATAGTTAATAGAATCAGGCGTTACTTTGCGGAAATCCATTATAATAAAGGAAAGAAAGTTAATATGCTAAGATCCGCATGCAAAATTTAAAATGTGATGTATTACACGCTTACCATCAGGTGAACGTTTTGCTCGTGTGTCTAAGAAAAAAAAAATTCCTCTCGATGTCTTCCTTCCTCACGCGATAAACCTGCACTTAATATTGCAATTTTAATGGTGCTCTCCGCCTTATTAGCAGTGATAAATGAACTTCCTCAATCATCTGCTGCGGAGAGATCGGATCGGATGCGGAGGGATCGTAAATTAAGTAATTGCTACTCCCTCGAGCCTGCATAAACAATAATGTTAATTGATCTACAAACTTATTTGAGAAATCGTGATCACTTTTAAAAAAAAAACTCCGTTCCTACAAAAATAGCTTGTCAAATTTTGCAATGGGTACTTTATTATAAATGGATAATAAATTAAGAACGTTAAACATAATGAAGTTGTCAGCAACAAATCGTAAACCACATGGGAACAGCCCAACCCGCGCAATATACGACGTTCGGTTTATATAGCGGATAACTGTATAGTTTCTTAATCTCATAGATTCGCTAACGGTAGTGTATGTAAGACTTTTGTCAATATATCTATATGCTCGCGGAACACGATAAGCCTTTCAAGTCGTTGAGCCTTGACGAAATAAACTCGACAAAAACCAACTATCGCTAATGCTCGCCGTTATAGTCGATTGTGACGCTTTATACTTTCTAGATACGCAGGCTTCCGATCGCTTGACGTTTGTATTGATGTTGTATAATGTACTAGTTGTTCTGCACTTTGCGGTAGGCGACGCGGTGAATTTGATTTCTGAATTGCATTTAAGTATGAAACTGTAAGTACATTCATCATCATCATCATTTCAGACCATTACCAGTCCACTGCTGAACATAGATCTCCCCCACAGTTGTTGCCACAAAAGCTTGTTGCTCTCATTTTGAGGGGATTTTTCCATAGTTGCCACAAATGGCAGGCGTGTTGGCAACCGCAGTTTATTTATTAAGATGTTCCAGAAAGAAACCGTTGCCCGTCTTCTGCTTTTAATTTAAGTCGACAGAGAGAAAATAAAAACCAGGAGATGGGCAGCAGCATCTCCCTGGAACATCAACTATGGCAAAATCTACCCAAAATGAGAGCTACAAACTTTTGTGGCAATCTATTGGGGAGGCCTATGTTCAGCAGTGGACTAGTGATAGGCTGAAATGATGATGACGATGATGAAACAAATTCGACATGACTGGTAAAATTAAAAAGCCTAACCAAAGCCGGACATCTTCCAACTTGGTCGGGCTCACATCCAAAAAGTCTAACGGTTTTATCCGGACTATAAGTCTCATATGGTTAGTAATTTCACTAGCTATAATGACTTCATATGGAAAAAGTGACGCTTGCATACTAATGCTAGGCGAAATAATGCATGGCATTGTGATGGTACTTAGCAAAGCCGACTCCTACATAGAAGTCCGACCACGAGACTTTTACCAATGTTCTTAGGTGCTTGATGTTCTCGCTTGGACTCTGCTTATTGTACAGTCTACAATTTATATTCGTACATACGCTAGTCTTATTTAAAAAAAATGGTCCGATACCAAACAACAATGCAGCATCTAATAGTGTAAAGACCTACACAGCGTCTTATTACTTCAGCGAGCTTTGATCGTGATACAGAACACGTTTAACTTGTATTGCCCGTTGATACAATTTCTGCGGGGTGGGATGTGAAGCGGGAGCCTTTGCTGAAGCGGGACCGTTACGCACAAGCCGGGCTGTCAGCTAGAATAACAACGTCACCCTCATTGCGTCCGCTGTTGTGAAACAGCATTAGCGACCGGGAAAAGCAGTAGCCGGTATGTAAATGAATTCGCATAAACTGCAGGAAGAATATACGACGCACGGGCGCACGACTCGTTTGAAGTGCGACTGCGACATGAATAAAATGCAAAACGATATACTCTGTGGTTCTGTTTGCCATGATATTCTTAATAAAAGGGATGCTAAGGGAAAATTGTTTTGGTTTGGTTAAACAATAGTAAAAACTACTTCGTCTTGACGTCACTGACGTTAATGTTAATATTGGGATACGGATTTTTCAGTTTGTGTTTCCAATATTTTTGCGTTTCGTTCCCAATACATAAGGGACGGTAAAAGCAAATCTTATTACAGTGTGTCCTAGTAAACGCTTACTGTTATGTACATTATTTATTCTGGTAGCCACAAAATAATGAGGAATTAAGAAATCATAATATCACAGTAAATAGCATAATTGTATCCACATATGTCAGCTCGGTCGGTGCAGTGGCTATGCGATTAGCTTCTGGGCTGCGTGGCGCCACATATGCAGGAATAAGCCTAGTTTGGAGCACTGTTAGTTTTTTACCAAAGATAATTCGCCGTGTAGTGGTTGTGTAAGAGAATCTACGATTCCATCTCATCCCGTAAATTACTAAAAAGTCGTCTAAGGGAATTGATAAAAAATCTAGTAGCTTCGGACAAACGGCTCCATAACCGTCTCATATAGTTAGATCGTTCCAACTTTGCCGCATGTTGGTAGGGCCACGGGAACGCTCTTGTACACATCCGCAGCCCCACCGGCGCCGGCTACTTACCATTGGCGGCTCCTACTTGTGAGGGGATAACTCCTCCCCTCTCTTCCCCATAGTAATCATCATCATCATTTCACCCTATCTTAGTCCACTGCTGAACATAGACGTCCCCCATAGATTGCCGCATAAGTTTGTAGCTTGCATTTGGTAGATTCTCTTAAGCCGCCACCACAGCGCAATATACGGCCTCATAGTAAGGCCTTCTGAAATACAAGACGCGCTTTCCAGCACGCCCCGGCCCGACGCCATAAGCCATATGGTCGGGCTGCTCTTAGCTTCCCCGTGGGCCAACCACGGTTACTAAGTCCCCCACCACGACAAGGCGAGAACCCATTGTGGAGGAAAAATGCCATACCTAAATTATCCAGACCGGTGAAAGTAACAGGTAATTGGGATTGCAAACAGGCAGCACAACAATCATAACGTCTTCTTCTTCATTTCAGCCTATTACTAGTCCACTGCTGATAGGCTGATAGGCCTCCCCCAAAGATTGCCACAAGTTTGAGGCTCTCATTTAGGGAGGGGGGGGGGGGGAGTAATGTTGCCACGCTTGGCAGGCAGGTTGACAACCGCAGTTTATTTATTCAGATGTTCCAGGAAAATGCTGCTGCCCATCTCCTTGTAAAACAAGGTTTCCCTCTGTCGACTTTTACGATACCCACGGGAAGAGATGGGGTATTGGTAGATTCTCTTGAGCCGCCACCACACGGAATCATAACGTAAATCGATAAATTTAAATGTCAATACATTTTTAATAATTTTTGTCAAGTCTATGTTCGGTTTATCCTATCCTAAAGTCTGAATGTTTGGTTAGCCTCGGTTAAGTTATAGACGCGTGGCCACACTCCCAAAGTGTGCCAGACAGGCGCACGAACCTGCTGGCACACATCGGCTCACACTTAACACACAAAACGTAAAATATTGTCTTGTTCGCGGCCGAAGCTTGTCCGATCAGTTATAAAACTCTCTTATGCGACGGCTCTTTAGCGTTTCACGATCTTTTTTTAATGATTTATTCGTCGCAGGCATTCATTTGCATAATTATGATGTCAGTTTTTAAATTGTGGACCATTAACACGAGTCCTGCGAAGTCACGTATGTTTTGTGTTGTAATTAATATTGATTAAATGTTTAATACGTAAAATAGCGTTATTGTACTGGCAACTTTTTTCCATTTCGCCATAATTTCTAAGATCGTTTTTAAATAAATCGTTGTGTTAAATTATTGTGACTTAAGGCCTCATTAACTGTGTGGGTACAGTGATGTAAGAATGTTACATGCTAATCGTATCCAGTTCGAAAATAATTTCGCTGTTAGAATTCAGATTGAAACGTTTGACAGACATTTTCTACACACATACACGATTCGCGAGAGGCCTCTCATTTTCAAGGGAGTTTTGGAGACGGGGAGAGTCCGCAACGCCTCTTCAATGCGAATTGGCGGGTTTAACATGTCCTCGTCTTTTTATTTCTTATACGAGTATAATTTGCAATTAACATATTTAGCGGTACCGGGTGGTACGGAATTATTCATCTATTGACAGACGAGGAAATAGAAAGGCTCGTACCTCCGTGTCTATGTCCGCTAATATTCATTACCGATAATAGATACATATATAAAATAAACTACGTTAAACTTTTCCGAAAAATCAATTAAGTACAAGAGTTGCTCGTTTTATAGTATATTGGCTGTTTATACTGTTCAGTGACCCTACCTGTTGTCAAGTTAACAATGTCATATAGTGCCATTTGTAGTTGTGTAGCAATATTATATATTTATTAAAAAAAACATGTGTGCAGTTCACACTCGGTAGAAGTGAAACCTTCAGAAAATTAAAATTTTCGAGAATGCCGAGTATCAGGAGTAGGATGAATGATGGGTTATTTATTACAATATTGTTACCAAGTTTAAAAAAATTACAAATATTTTAAATTTTATTCTACATATTACACTGACTCCAAATTATCAATCACAGCCGAAGCCAACATTTGTGCAAAACAAAAATTGTTGGTTTTCAGTCAGGTTGTTGTTGTGCTTGTGAAATATGTCTGTAAAACGCACCCACGTTTCATGAGAAATCCTACTGTGGGGCCTAAAGTAAATAAATAAAAAAAAAATTCAACCAATCTCACGAGTGGCTTATGGTAACTAAAGTATAAAATAAATACGAATCTTCTTGTCGAGCTAATGAGAACAGTCTGCAAAGAAATCGAAGATTTGGACGAATTCGATAATATAACTGTAATAGGAATCTCAGTACTCTCGTGCAGGCGAAATCCTATGCATATGTTATATGTATATGTTTGTCTCTTTTTAGTGTCCCTTTTTCGTTTCATCGAGTTTCGATTCACTACATTTTTAGAGAAGTTTTAACTTCAAAAATATTTAGTTACTTCTATGAAAATTAAACTTATCTAAATATACTTCGAAATCTAACATTACCCTAAATACAAAATTTCATTCAAATTTAACCGTTTCGTAGAAACCAATTACATATACATAAATATGTACAAGAATTGCTCTCTTGAATTATAAAGATGTTCATGAGTTGATATTTTAACATATAGACACTGGTGTTGTGTAACAGATCATATTTAGATGATTGACCTTTGCACTGTAGCAAAATCACTCGTTCGACATTTCAGTGTCTTGAAATTAAGGAATACAAAGCCGTTGTGTACCGCAAACAATACTTTCGCTATTAATAGATTTGAAAAATTGTTGGTTTCATAGTTGGAGTAGCGTTTTTGCGCGATTCTCGACCTTGTGCCTTGGACAATTTGAATATGCTTTGGAGATTAGAGACGTCAATCGAGAGGCAGTGAAAGTTTGTATTACAAATAATGAGCGTGATGTCTGTCCGAAAGTATTGTGCTCGAACGAAAGTGTTTAAGGTCATACAGATTGAACATCGAAGAGATCGCTGTTATATAGACTTGGAGAGTTGCGCTAGATGGTACTCCCTTAATGGATTTCTTTGTTAAAGAATAGAAACAAAGTAATATTTTAATATGGAAAATTAAAGTGTTACTTACTTTTGAAGAGTACTCCCACAATTTCTTGCACAAAAAAAATAATACCGCCACCAGATTTCCTCCACCACTAACGACTGCGTGGACTAGTGGTTTGAATACCAGAGCCGCGGGTTCTGCTAACATTTGTACAAAAATGCAAATCTTTGGTTTTCGGGTCTAATTGTATTGTGATTATCCCTTTGTCTCTGACACTGCATCCAAGCTTGCCTTCGATCTTATCGCATAAGCGTTACATCGAACACTTTTTTATTGGAGGAAAGATCGAGACGAGCAAAACGTTCACCTGATGGTAATTGCAACATCCGCCCATAGCAATGCTGTGTAGCCAAGCCGTTAATTCTTAAGTCTCATATGCATAAACCAGGATAGGCCCTATAACGAGACATTATCAAGTGATAATGACAATCTACGACGATATTCTACGACCGACAGCCACCAAAATGTGCGACTTAACACCATGGCTAATAATGTGTGCGGAACTTGAATAAATATTGGTAAGCAATAATTAAATAGCTCGGCCATATACCTCGTAGAACAGATAACCGTTGGGGAAGAAAGATTCTTGAGTGGCAATCTCGTACCGGCAAGCGTAGTGTAGCCCCCCCTCTTCCCGCCCCCCTTAGATTGAGCGACAACCTGCACGGTTTTGCGGGAAGTCGTTTTTTTTTTAATTCTATGAAGTGACAAAACGAGCAAAACGTTGACCTGATGGTAAGTACAACGTCCGCCCACAACAAATGCTGTGTCACCCAGAACATTTCTGTGTGACACCACACTGCGCCCGTCACCCAGAGACATCTATCATACTCTCTTAACATACGTAATAAATTCAACCGCTTTTCAGCAGAAGTTTATAATTAATTGACTTCATCGTGAGGACTGTATCCCATAAGGGGTAGTCAGAGCAAAAACTCACTGCAAAAACAGATGACTGCCACAATTCACGTTTCACCAAAACAATATAATGCACTTGGTGTGATAGGTGGTGAGCCCATCGCCACCATGCGCTGTTGGGTGCACAGTGTAGTTTAATTCCTTACTCGCCTTTTACGAGATCCATTGGATGAGATGGAGTGGTAGTATTCTTTTAAAGAGCCGCCACCACACGGCAAAAAAAGCGGCAAAGCTTTTAAGGAAAAGTTTATTAAATATTTTTTGTTATTTTTTTTTAAAACGTTGCCCCACACTAGGATTTCTTCTATGGGGTACGTTTTACATACTTAAATTCCACATGCACAAACCACCCAGACCCGGAACAACTATCTATGCCATACAAATATTTGTCCCGTGCGGGAATAGAACACGCGACCCGCGGCGCAGAAGCCAAGGGCTTAGCCACTGCGCCAACAGAGCAGATTATATAGTATAAAAGAATTCATAAATATTAATAACCTGTGAGAATGAGGTAATCGCTGCCAGGCTGTTACTAAACACTAATTCCTCACGTAGTATATTATACGTTTTTGTTATTATTCTAAAAGGACATTGAAAATGACATAAAAGAGGAGTCCTGCGGAGTTTCGTTCGCCTATTTCTTCTCCGTACAGAGGAACCTCATGAAGAAACGGTGGTAGATTGTAAAAAAAAATTTAAGCAAAAATGACAAAATAAATCTGGATTTCTTACGTAAAATGCAAAGAATATATTTCTTTCGTAAGTTTTAAATTAAATTGTTCTATGTTCATGGTGTCCTTCAAACCGATTTTCGTACTCGCCCAGAACTTATGAATACTGCCAGAAGCAATTAACTGCACTCATTCGTCCCAACCAAATATCGGAGGTAGGCAGCAGGGTGCAGTGTCAGTTATACGGGGATAATCACAACACAACCAGATCCAAACGCCAACTATTCAATCTTATTGCACAATGTTGACTTCGAAGTCAGGACTCAGGACCCGCGACGTTAAAGTCGGGTATTCCCCGAAATCTATCACTATATCCCGTAGATAAAAAACAAAGATATCTATGTTATATTCCATCATACAAGACATACACGTCATCATAGAATTGTTGTGGACTACTGCGGATAACGATCGCATGGCTTAGTAGTTCGAATACCTGACTTCCATGCTGCAGGACCTGGGTTCAAATCCAAGCCGGAGCCGGAGCCGGAGTGTGAGGTATCGTTTCCTTAAAAAAAACGTGTTTACGGACTGTTGTGGACGATGATGCATATCTTATAGATATAACGCGACTCTAAACATTTCCTTTAGTCTATTGGAATCAACACATACAATCCAGCTAGACCATCATTCAAATAAACGCATTATTTTTTCCGGAACAGTGACTTGTAGATCCATCGTTACTATAAGTAAAGGAATTGTTTAGACAAAGTTTGGGATTGGAAGAGAAACAAGGTAGGTAAGTATTTTTATAGAAAATATTAATTAATGTAATAATATAACATAGATTTATGTTTTTGTTTTATACTTTTGTCAATTAGTTTCACTAAAAATAATACTATAAAAGATATTATAATAAAGCCGTGTTAATGAGATGAGATTTAATTGTTTTTTGGTTAATAAAGGCTTACATATTCTCAGGGATAAAATATTCAAAACAGTAAATTCTGTTCAGTTTTCAATTAGGTCGTTGTGGTAATTAAATTACAGTTTACTTGTAGTTCTACCCACTTCCATATAAAATCAAACTAAATTTAGATTTACATAATATACACAAGTCAGGTTCAAAAAATGTAAAAGTTAAAATATTCACATTACGCAGCTAAATATGTAACGTATTAAGAATGTATTCTACAAAGTAGGTACGACCGACGCGACGTCGATGCGATGTTATTTATTAGGTATCAAAAGTAACGAGTAACGAAACGATACGATAGTAACGAGTACTGATAGTTATAGTAACGAATATATCCGAGTACGCTTTTTTTCGTTACTTTTACACCACTATCCATCACTCATATTGAACAAATGCACATTTTGTTCTTATCAAGGGAACAATAGCACCTTGCATTACACTATCGATCGATCAGGCGACTGATCGAAGCACTGGTCGTGAAAGCGGACGCCGGCGGCTGTGGCGCACTGGAGCAGTGATGAAGGTCACTTGCATACCGCTCGTACAGTATACGTTATACAGCGAAAGTATACGTTGTAGCTGGGCGGCTAGGCGAGCAAGTGCGGTCCGCAGGTATCGTATTTCACACCTTGCATCTAAAATGTATACCAACATTGTTAAAGAAGCTTTTAAGACCTATGTAAAAATGTTTGTTGTAAATATGATGAATGGATTTAGAACAACGTAAGACATAGCAAATTTTTGACTTCTTAGATACCTATGGCAAAAATTTTCATATTTTTTTTAATGTATAAGGTGACGAAACGAGCAAAACGTTCACCTGATGGGAAGTGCAACGTCTGTCCGACGAAACACAGTAAGGTTTGCACACTACTGCTGCACGGCAGAATAACTGGCCCTGGGGTGGTACCTACCTAGACGAATTCCCCCATAGGAATCCTACCACCTTAAACACGATGGCTTTCTTATTGCTTCTTTCCTAGATTGGCATATTTTCCTGAATTGACTACGAGTATAAATATTTATTTTGTTCGTGATTTGATTAGACTAAATTACGATTTGGAGCCATAGTTTTTTTTATTAAATCAACAAGTAGGTTTTAAAAATAAAAATTGATTGTGCGTGCATGGCATATATTACTATTCTATCGATAAGTGAGTTATATGCTTTAGATAAACGTACTTGAAGCGTGTACCTTTGTATAGGAAATTTAAATGTTGACAAAAGTAAAGTTTTCTCTTCAAGTATTATACATTATAGAGACATAGAGATATAGAGACCAGTTGCAAAGCGATGCAAACCCGTATGTCTATGAAATAATAGAGTTTTGTAAACTGTCAGACTTCGAAATCCTCTATAACTTGGAGATACAGATTTCCAGCGCTGAAAGAGTTATTGGCTGCAAAGAAAACTACAGAAATATCATCTAAAATTTAATCTTAATTAAAAAAAATACCTTTCGGCGTACTATAATTGCATGTAATTACTACGTTACGTTACTACTACGTTACTACGTTAATTACGTTATTAGTTTGTATTATATATTAATAAATAAATCAATAACAGCTTTAAAGAGACGTGTTTTAAAATTATGGAAGATTAGCTACAAATAAAGCATTAAACTTTGATTTTAAATAGCATTTCAATTAGTGCCAAGGGACGTAAACTGACACAACCTAACCATATTGGCAACTGACTACAAAGTACCATGATCAGATAGCTTGGCATTAGCTACATAACTTTTCCTTTTGTTTTTATTGGCTACTCTTCAATTATGCCATAAATAACAATGGACGGGCGACTTGTACGATTTTTAATTAACTTTATACTCGTAACAAGCTATGTTCGTGACTTTGTTGTGTGGATCTAAGAATTCTTGTAAATTCAGAATCCTTTTTTCTTCTATAAAACAAAGGTAAAGTTATTTACGCAGTCCACTACATACCAGGTAAGGAACCACCATTAGCTAAGGAAGTTTAGACAGGCATAGAAACAGACATAGAGACAGACATAGAGACAGACAATGGATAGATAATAAATGAACTGTAAAAATTTTATAACCAACAGACACACGCAACTTGAGGTTGATACAAATAAATTACCAGGATCACATTGATGTTTACAAGGCTAACTTTTACTGTGTAGAAAATGTAAGCGCCACTTTACATTACAAGCTTTCTCTTAAACGAGAAGATTTTGATCATTATCTTTGCTATAACTTAAAATATGGTATACCGTGAAGTCCTATAAGAAGGAAAAGTCGAATGGTTCCTGAGATGTCGCCGATGGGAAATCCCATCGGGCACACTGCTTAAGTAATAAATCTGTATTAGATTTTCATTGTATAATATGTGGTACAGGCGCGCTTTGAACCAGATTAATGCACTAGAACAGTGAACCCGTTCGCTATTGAGCCACTACGGTACGTATGCGGATGTTATCAAACTATGTACTACATATCCTGTTCAGATTGTAAGAACTAATTTACTTTCTACCCTCAAGCCGTGTGCGTGTTGACTCTAGTTAAAAAATACGTGTCACGTTTATTTTATATTACGCACCTTACGTCACAAACTGGTGTTTTATATTTGTGAATTTCATACGTCAATCATAGACTAGATTACTTTCGAAGTCGATCAACTTCTTATTATCATGACTAGGTATCACAAAAAAAATTTGCAAATAATGTTACATCTTTTGTGAAGTTACCTTGGTCTTACATAAACATTATGAAATATTTTAATCTGTACACAGATTAAACTTTATTACACACATTACATTTAAACTGAAAAAGTAAACATAACTGTTAAGATATTAATGTGTCTATAATCAATATCGATATGGTAGCACAATTCAATTAGGGATTTTAATTTTACCTTTAACATTAACTCACTTTTTTTTAAATGATGCAAGGTTACATCAATACATATTATACAAGGTTGAGTATAATTTTATAAATATTTTTCCTAAACGACGCGGGTGACCATCTTCCCGTTAACAACCAGAGGTTGGTACAATACCCTTACTGGAGCATGTGATAGCGTCTACTTTTCGTCCGCGAAAATCCGCCAACCCTTCTATTCCCGAGAGTCTTGTAAGAGTCGACGATGGAGAGAAGTATCACCGCAAGTTTTCTCGTATTCTCTTTCCCTTACGCTCTTCTGCGATACGATCAAAGATCCGTGACACGAGGTATGTTCATACATTCTGGGTTTAAACCTATGATTTGTATGTATGAGTCCTTGGACATATGACTGAGCAGACAACACTGGTCAACTTGGTTTTAATAATTTTATTATGAAGAACGTAATATTTACGTTATGAAGTCATTCGGGTGGTAGAATTCCTATGCAGGAATCAATCTAGATGTTTGGAGTTTTGGTTTGGAGAGCACTTATAGCTAGCGTAATTGCTGGGCATATGAAACTGTAAGAAGTTATGTCTCAGGGTGACGGGCGTAGTGTGGTGCTACACAGAAAAGTTCTGGAAAACATTTATTTATGGGCAGACGTTGCACTTGCTGTCAGGTGACCGATTTGCTATTCTCATTATTTTTTCAATAATATAAGTTTTTCATATAATTACGTCTATCAGCCAGCTGTTTAACTAGGAACAGGCTCATAAAAACATAGTCTCACGTTCAAGACCTTTCCGCGCCGGCGTAAATAATCTCCATACACCTAAATATTCATATACTCACGCGAAACTATAAAAAACTCAAACAATAACTATTGTGTTTCGAATTATGTTTATAAAATATACAACTAGATGTGGCACCACAGAGTACAATACATATTAAACGTAACACACTTTGAACAAAAAAACGTCGAACGTGTTGTCGTTCAGTTTCGATTCCAAACTTCGTAGTTGAATTTTCGTAGTAGTAATGTCTGGTGACAATTTGACATAGAGTAGAAAATCCCATAAATTGCCACAATGCATGGGTTATTTGATTTGTTCATCAACTTCAGATTATTGTTGTTCTGTAATACTGAAACGTTGTCTTTATAATTCATATATACATTTAATTAATAATATACTAATATATTTAGGTAACCGTTTTCACAGTTTGTTTACTCACTGCCCTAAGAAAATGCTTTTAGCATTAAGTCTGCCTTTTGTTCCTTTGCTTATTGTCTTCATCGTCAACATAGGCCGTGAACATAGGCCTCCCCCATAGATTGCGACAAAAGTTTGTAGCTCTCATTTAAGAGGGATTTTGCCATAGTTGCCACGCTTGGCAGGCGAGTTGGCAACCGCAATGTATTTATTTAGATTTTCCAGAAAGATGCTGCTGCAGCACCGCCTGGTTTTCATTTTCCCTCTGTTGACTTTAACGCCATCCACGGGATGAGATGGGATGGTAGATTCTCTTAAGCTTCCACCGCACTCATTGCAACGTTCGATAAATAATAAATAAATATCTTCAAAGCCAATAATTCTAATAAGTAGATAATATTCTTAGGTATTTTTAGACACACGTGAATTTAATCCCTTTTCAATTTGCAGATTTTTTCTAATGACTTTATCTTAAGTTACTTCTTCTAAAACGTTGCTACTACCTATGATGTTAATGTGATAATCTAAGTCTTCTTTAGTTGTAAATGAAGCTGTCTCGTCTGGTGGGCTACCCCCGGGACCCACGGTGCATGTTGCAAGTCCATTTAGGGAAATACCTGGACAAATACCATGGCTTCCGACAGATCGCGGAATTACAATCTCAGATATGCCAGTCCAAATTTTCCATACCGGAGGCGGACAGCAGCGTCTAAAGTGAAAGCAATCTGATAAGCGTTGCGATTACAGCATATCATCCTAATTTAGTAGAGACTTCTGCTATATACAGTTCGATTATGATAATGATAATTACGGTATTTGAAATGGTTATAAAGACATTTATGTCGATCGTTTATATTATCAGGCCTTTTAAAAATTTTAGCAGTTTCAAATAAACAAGTTTCACTTCTAGTGCTGTGTGATGTGAGTGAAGGAAGCGAACTAAGACCTAGAAGTCTTCCTTTTTCCGTATACGTACGCTTGTAACAAATGATCGCGCTGAGAATACGAACTAATGGTAATTAATGTATTCTGCGCATTTTGTGATTGTGTAACTCTACTTGAAGTAGCGGCGTTAGTGATTACGATACTTCCGGATTTGTTCAACCTCGTCCGGATTTTTGTCCGGAGAATGTATATTCAAAAATTAAATTTTATAAAAATTTGACAAGCGAAGGGTTAAAGTGATCTTAAAAAAAACAAGGCCTTTTTTATAATATGTTTTTCACGATTTCATATCGTCAAATCAACTTTACTTATATATTTTCATTTTTATATGTATTTTTTCTATAAAAAAAGAGGATACCTTCGAAGTTTCTCTTGCCCGTTTCTTTTCGAAAGACAATTCGCTGATGGGCACAACCTTGCAAATGTTGTGTTTTTTTTTATAATTAAAAAATAAACGTTTGTATGACCACAAACGTTAATTTTATTTTAATTTCAAAAAAATAAATATTAATTATTGTTTCAAATACATTATTTTTGACTTTGTATTTGCCATAATAATATTTATTAATTATTTTTTCAGACGTCTTTAATATTTCCTTTGTACAGAAGCATTATCTACAAAAATCTTTTTTATGGACATTATTCTTTGTTTATTGCCTTTAAATGCTGATCACGTATACCATACTTATTTTGTTTACGTTTAACGAGAAGAAATAAATGTATGTTTATTTCAAAGAACGAACAGCCATTACGTGCCCGGGATGACTTGAACAATGACCGGGGAAACAAAACGGTGTATTTTACGCTACAAAACATTCCGCCTTTTACCTATTCGTTACATTTTAATCGTGATCGTATCTAAACTCTTTCCCACCATTTCTTTGTCAAAGGGTTAAAGTGCGTTTCATTTGCATGTGTTCATTTAAGACATAAATAGAAATGTGAGTTTGTATATTGAGTATCTATCAGTTTATGTAAATGTTGATACTACATACTACTCGTAGCTTATCAGTGACAATAAATCTAAAGTCTTTTCTGTCTGTCAGAACTTATATAACTTTCATATCATTTAAATAAATAAAAACTGACTCTAAATTAGTGTTACAGTATTAGATTTAAATTAGTTCTGAAAACGAAATCGCGTGGTGAGCTTGATATCAAAATAAAATTTCACTTAATATATAATATGTTTATATGTTTAAGTATGAATATTTCATACGAAATTGCGCCATGTGGTGGTGTCGTAAGAGAAACTGCTACCCATCTCATTCCGTGAGTATCGTAAAGGTTGAATTAGGGAGATGTCAGAAACATTTAATGGCTTCCTAAATATGAAGGAATAATCATATAAATTTAAAAAAAAGAAGTTACAGCTTGTAAATTTCCCACTGCTGAGCACAAGTCTTCTCTCATTTCTGACATGGTTTTGGAACCGGAAAGAGTCCGTCACGCTGCTCCATTATGAGTCGGCTTACTTGTCATACCCTCGAAATATTTTTATTCCTCAGACATGCAGATTTCCTCACGATATTTTCCTTCACCGCTGAGCACTAAAACTCCTACAACACTTTTTAGAGGTGAGAACTCAAGTCACTCGCGTACTATGAAACATAAGGCAAGCGCTCGACACCTGGCTACTACGGTTCAAGAAATAAAAATGTCTGATCTAAATTATGCATACCAGTGAAAGTAGGAATCCGTCTTGCAGCAAAAGTGTGCAAACATGACTGTGTTTCGGTCTAAAGGGGGCACCAGCTAGTAATATCATATTAACCGATCATCATCATCATATCAGCCTAACACTAGTCCACTGCTGAACATAGGCCTCCCCTATAGATTGCCAAACTTTGAAGCTCTCAATTCGGGGGGATTTGTCCATAGTTGCCGAGCTTGGCAGGCGGGTTGGCAACCGCAGTTTATTTGTTCAGATATTCCATGAAGATGCTGCTGCCATTTCCTAGTTTTCATTTGCCCTATGTCGACTTTTACGACACCCACGGGTGGAGATGGTGTGGTAGATTCTCTTAAAGCCGCCATCACACGACACGAACAACCGATAACATATACTATTTTTTATGGAAGAAATCTGTGCCCTTCAACCTGAAACTGCGGTAGTATTCTAGATTACTGCATAGGCATTCTACCACAAGTATAACTAAATATAGAACAATATTTAGATGATACATAAAAATTCAATATTTTAAAGTACCGTTGACTTAACTCGAACCTTTGTAAATGGTATTGGTTTAACAAAATATTTGTGACCATGTTGGACTTTTGGCCTTGTCGAGCCGACGGTCGTTGCCCGACATTGCATGATGCACCCCCAAAGATCTCGTGTAGACACTACGTTGCTTCGTTTCGATCCGTGTCGGATCCATTTTAATTTTTGACACGGTAGTGTTCCGTGGCAAATTTTCGACAGAATTGGATGTTAGCGTGATATGTTTCTTGTTTAATGACCCGGCAAGGTCGTTGGTGGAGATATTATACTGATATTTTTAAATTTATAATAGCTGCTGGCTACTTTAGTCATACTAGGCTTGATCCGTGCGAATATTTCACATAGTATCTATCTACCTTCTTTAAAAATGTAAAACAACTCCAACCGACACTGTCGTGCATGTTAGTTGAACAGATTGTTAACAAATGGCGCTTTCTTAAATTTTATGAATTAATTCAATATTTTCAATTTTTTTTTTTTAACGAAGCCTTCATTTAGAGATATTTACTTATTTTGCGTCATTAGACGGAAAAATAATCTTCAAAATGGCCTATGAAACATTAATATTGATATAGTATTTAGTCATATATTTTATACCGACAAAAACACCTTCGAGAAATATATATTAAGATAGATGATAGAATGTTTTAAAAAAAAGTTAAATAAAAATTCCCGTGTTGATGATGTATTTGTTATCAAAATAATAAAGTTGTAGAATAATATGTTCTATTCGATTTCAATAACAGTAACAGCAGCTATGTAGCGATCTGATGTTTTTGACTATTATTAAAGTCAAAGAAAGCATTCTTCAAACGTCAAAATATTTGTATCAACTATAAGAATAACATTTGTACTCGTTCACACCTCTCGTACTCGTTCTCTTATTTAAATTTGTTTAAATTTAATTATTTTATTGAATGAAATCCGTGAAAAATAGTTAAATTGATATGTTCTCTATATTTGCACGCTACTGCTATATTCGCGTAAATAAAGGAAATCATTATTTAATTATTTTAGTTAATAATATTTGTGTGCAACAACAGCAATTATATTCGCACTAAATAAGGCATACACTTTTTAAGATACTACATAACATAAATAATAATATAAAAAAATGTAAAGTAACAGCCTATAAATGTCCCACTACTGAGCACAGGCCTCCTCTCATTTCTGAGAGGGTTTTGGAGCGGGGAATAGTCCGCCACGCTGCTCCAATGCGGGTTGGCGGACTTCACATGTCCTCGAAATATTTCTATTCCATCGGATATGCAGGTTTCCTCACGATGTTTTCCTTCGCCGCTGAGCACGTGGTAAATCAGCACTTAACATTTTAGAACAATTTTAGAGGTGCTGGCACCGGGGCTCGAACCCAGGTTACTCGCGTATTATGAAATTAAAGGCGCCGGCCCCTGAGCTACCACTACTGTTACTTCAAATATGTTTTGTGCATATTTATGATAAATACATATTTGCACTTCACATTCGTCAGCTTTGTTCTCTTTCGTATCGATTATCTCGTTGACTCGTTATTATCGATTATTTAAAACAAAATATACATTTTTTGCTTTTATAACATATATGTCATATTTTAAATACACCTGTAGGAGGATGTGGGCAGTGGAGACGGTAAATAACATTATTTACAGTTTTGAAGAAATTTGATAATACTCGTATAACGATAATGAACGTGTTCGTGTATTACAGATGCAGCGATGAATATGAATGAACAAAAGACATCACGAAACGGCCCTGTATTAACTTGTAAATGGAAAAAGTAGTCAGTCGGTTACCATTTTCAGTCACGACTGTGTATTTCGACATGGAATACACCGTCTGTTTGTTTGTGTCCAGCGCAGTCAACGAGTCGACTATCGTCGATATAACGGTCGCGGATTGAACCTGGGACATAACCGAGAGCGCACGACGTATCTCGCTTTATTGACGTTGCCCACTTGGCTGTTACTGCGTGGGATATTTTAAAAACAATATCCGCTATTAGGGTCGCCAGGTTTATTTCTTGTTTTTGAAGGAAAGTTTTGGGAATTCATCATGGGGAAACTTTTGATCATATAATGCACTAAAGATTTTAAAGTAGGATTGTATGTTGCTTTATAAAATACCTTGAAAATGCCTTATACATTCTTCCTTGGAATACAAAGGCCCAAAGCGGAAATATATGCAGGTCTTGTGGATTCTGTCCATTCTTGTGTCTTAGCTAACCAGAGTTCAATAAAGTTTTGTGATACGAAATGACGCCCTGATCAACAACGGTGCCATGTTCGGGTTGCAAATAAGATATATAATTTCGGTGATGTAATTGCTGTTAGCCTTTTTTGGCTTTTACAGCTTCATCGGATACTGTGCTCACGGGTGTGGCATTGTGTGGCATTGGTTATATGTAAGCGCTTATCTGCATCCCACAATACAACACAGAATGCAGGCGACACAGAGTAGTAAACAATACAAGGAATCATCGTATAAATACCTTTAAAAAAACATAAAATATTTGTTGCTGAATGTTTGTGGCTACAGCTAAAATTTCAAGAATGTTGTTATGAAAATGAAATATACAGGTCCCCGAAAAATGCAACATCTGGTGTCAGTAAACAACGCCATCTAAGGTAATTCGAAATTTATGTAACGACTTGTCCTTACAAGGCGGCGCGTGGCACACGACATGCATTTATTATAATTAAATAGTCTCAAACCTTTCGCAGCTTGATCAATTGAATTTATTGAACGCATGCTTTATCTCCTAAGGATTCCACGCTGACTCGAGATTTGTTATAAGCTCGTCCCACGCTTAATTCCTTAATTTACACCGGATGTAGAAATATTTTACGCATATAAAAATCACGTGGGTGAATATTAAAAAATGAAAAACTAAATCTATAGGCACTTTAAGGAGTGGATTAATGTTATCAATTGGATGAAGAATGAATGCTGAACGAGAAATTATTAAGAGCTACAGAAAATTGCTTCACTAGACTTAATGCCATAATAGTAGAATCAGGCACTTTGCGGAAATTCATTATACACGTACTAAGAAACAAAAGCTTTGTTTTTTTATTGTATAAAGTGATGAAACGAGTAAACCTTTCACCTGATGAAAAGTGCAACGTCTGCCCATAACAAATGCTGTGTCACCCAGAACAGTGTGACACCACAATGCGCCCATCACCCTAAGACATCAGTTCTTAAGTCTCATATGCCTAGTGATTACGCTAGCTCTCAGTGCCCTTCAAACCTAAACACAGTAATGTTTGCACACTACTGCTTCACGGCAGAATAACTGGCCCTGGGGTGGTACCTACCTACCTAGACGGATTAGTGGCCGTCACCGCCTTCCAGGTGGCTCCCAGTGGCGGTATTAATGAGCTGGTGCACGCTGTAGCACAGTGCGGGCGGTGCTCTTAGAACTATGTAATACATACATAGTCACACCCCTTTTTCCATTGGGGTAGGCAGAGACAACTGGTGGTAGGATTCCTATGCAGAAATCCGTCTAGGTAGGTACCACCCCAGGGCCAGTTATTCTGCCGTGAAGCAGTCGTGTGGAAGCATTACTGTGTTTCGGTTTGAAGGGCACTGTGAGCTAGAGTAATCACTGGGCATTTGAGACTTAAGAACTGATGCCTCAGGGTGATGGGCGCAGTGTGGTGTCACACAGAAATATTCTGGGTGACTCAGCATTTGTTGTGGGCGGCGGTGCACTTACCATCAGGTGAACGTTTTGCTCGTTTCGTCACTTTAATCAATAAAAAAAAGACATCTTTCCACTTGTGACGATCCTGACACACATCTTTCGCTTCTTCTACCTTCAAAGTGTTTTCATACAAGCTCGTCGGTTGACGTCGCCTTTCCTTAAAACGACTTCGATCTGATCGTGATACGTTCGCCTACATCGACCCTTACCGGCTTGCCCATTCAGACTCGCCTCCTAAGTCTGTTCCGACAGTCATCTTGGTCTCTAGAGTCCAAACTATCTAAGCATCTCTTTCTCTATCTTTGTCTATGCCTTATATAATATAATACCCACCATTCTTAATTTTTTTTCTAAACAAATTTCACAATAAAATCCAATTAAATCCAATAAATCATTTCCATAGCACCCCGTGGCATCATCGCACCGACCCAGTCTTGATGACGACTGTGACCTTCGGGCCACAGTTACTTGTGATGTTCTCCTGACCGCAGCTGGCAGAGCTATCAACTGAGTAGGAGATATTATAGTGCCACAAGTGTACGCGCAAACACAGAGACACTCACTCGTCCCAACCTACCCGCCCCTCATGTACGCCAATGCGATAAGATCGGAGGTAGACTAGAATGCAGTGTCAGAAACACGGGGACAATCACAACACAACTAGACCCGTAAACCAACAATTTGTGTTTTAGCACAATCGACTGGAGTTCGAACCCAGGGCCCACGGCGTAGAAGTCAGGTACTCTGACCACTAGACCACGGGGTCGTCACAGTTGTGTGTTATTCCGTGTTATTCGTCAATCTTACTGTCACAAAAATGAGATTGAAGTGATCACCTATAATAAACATCAATTCTATGTTTTTGTTTATTATTTACTATTAAACGCAAAATTAAGAGCACATACCTCCTCTCATATTTGAGAGGGTTATGGAGTCGGGAAGAGTTCGCCACTCTGCTCTAATGGCTCACTGCTGACTTCACATGTCTACGAAATATTTTTTTACGTTACTGAGCACGTGGTAACCAGCACTTATAAAAAGAATTTTATTAGTGCTGGTACCTGGGAATCGAATCCAGGTTATTTCCGTACTATGAAATTTAAGGTAAGCGCCCGGACCCCGAGCTACCACGGCAACGACTACATAGCACGTTTTACTTTGTACTTTGTAGTCGTGGTTGACTACGACGACGGGTCATGGGAAAACACCGACTCTAAAGCCATTACGGTGCTGGAACAATTGAAAAATTGTTCTATAGATGTCGATCTAATAAAGATCGCTGGCCATTAACCGTCTATTCAAATGCCATAAAGCTTCAAAGGCGTTTCTTTTCGTTCGCAGGCCACAAAGTACCATCAAGAATAATGGCGGGTCAAACTTTTGTAACTTCACAATGGCCCATTCTTTTGGTTGTGGCAATTCAGTTAAATGATTTTTGACAGTCGATTTTCTTTACCTCGACATAATAATCTTCTTATAATATGGTTGAGATCGAAAGCTCTTACGTCGTCTAGTTCTCGTTGCACTTGTAATACTTTCGTAACGAAAATAAATATATTTATTCCCTGACGTAAGAAATTCAGTCGTTTGTCAAATGTCACTTTTTTCAATGTACCACCGTTTCTTAATATGGTTCCTCTGTACGGAGAAGAAACTCTGCAGGCATCTTTTTTAGACATTCTCAATATCATTTTATATTAATAACTAAAAAAAATATTCATTACATAGGAATTAGAATTTAGAAACAGACTGGCAGCGATCACCTTATTCCCAGGATTCATGGATGTTAATAACCCGTATTACCATCCATGTACTCTTGTATATTATATCTAGCTGTGTCCCACGGTTTTTCCCGCTGTTTAATTTAAAATAAATCGCTTTCAGGGTCATAGCGTGATGTTTTATAGCCTATAGCAGTCCCCGATGAATGGGATATCCAACACTAAAATAATTTTTCAATTCGAACCGGTAGTTCCAGAGATTAGCGCGTTTTACCAAACAAACTCTTCAGCTTTATAATATTAGTATACCCATAGTTTCTGTTTGATAAACATTTTGAATCTATGGGTAGGATGACATTGTGCACTCTGTATCGCGTGACAGTATCCGTTTTTAGACGGACTGATAGAAATTAGAAAAAAAACTTTGATTAACGCTTAAAATAGAAACTAACGATATTTCGAAGCAGAACTAGAGTAGCTGTCATAGTTCTAAGGATTAGTAAGCTGAAGTGGCTCGTAGAATCGATAACCGTCGGAGTAAAAAGGTCCTGGAGTGGCAACCTCGTACCGGCAAACGCAGTGTAGGGCGACCCCCGACTAGATGAAAATTTGAAATCGAAATATTTTAAATGATATGAAATCGAATGAAACCTTAATGTTATTTTAAATATTTCAACAACAATTCTTACGGATTATTAATAGCACGCCTTAACGTTGTTATGCTCTTTTTATTATACTCAAATGATACGTGCCGTGTGGTGGCGGCTCGTTAAAAGAATACTACCACTCCATCTCATCCAATGGATCTCGTAAGAGGCGAGTAAGGAATTAAACTGCACTGTGCATGGTGCACCCAACAGCGCATGGTGGCGATGGGCTCACCACCTATCACACCAAGTGCATTAGTATTGTTTTGGTGAAACGTGGATTGTGGCAGTCATCTGTTTTTGCAGTGAGTGCCCAGTCTCTGACTACCCCTTATGGGATGCAGTCGTGATCTTATGTATGTATGTATGTCAAATGTTACGCAGACAAATGTCCAAATTATATAGCATTTAACACTGTCACATGCACGGAGTCATTTTTTATTTGAAAAAACATCACTTTCTTAACCTGTTGTAATTTATAATACCGAAAAACAAACATTATTATATAGTAAAGTTCAGCCAGGGAATACTTGACCTAGTTGCCTTGTCCGACAAATAAAGTAGAATATCGGGTAAGCGACACAGGTCTCCCGAGCTACTGTTGTCTACTCCAGCTCCTTCCGGGATAGTAGTTTCCTGCCTTATGGTTCCTTTCCCAATTTCACATTGAACCCTCCCCTCATTTTTAAAATTAATCAATTTCGTTACATGTAATTTTCATTTGCGATATTTTATTTAGTGGATCAATCAACAATGTCCGAAAACAGTTGCAAACTCGATATAATCAAAACTTACTTCGCTATAAACAAATTGATTAACGTTATCACATCATACTAAGAGGTTTGTGTTCATTAATGGAAGTTATATAAATCGATTAATTCCTACTCGAATGCTACTATCGCAAAATTAATGTATGCATAAGTGTCTGGTCGAGCGTAAAAATCTAGTGTCCATTAAGTATATAGCCGGAAACGTACACCCACGTGCGATAAGTTTATACAGAAGTTCACTTTTATTTTAAATCCTACTACTAGAATTTCTTTTGTATGAGTTCTAGAGACATAAATTTCACATGCCCTAACAACTATACTCTGAACAAGTATCGATAATTATTCAAATTATTTCGGAGGGAAGAGAAGGAGGAGGATCAAACTTACTTCTTTAATTTTAGTTGTTATGGTAATGGAGTTTTCCAGTTATTTATATATTAATACGTGTAAATAAATCGTCGTACTCCTTTTTGACCATATTGCGCTCACAAAGAAATGTGAGATTTGGCAAAGTTAAGGTAGAAGAAGCGAGAAAGCTACAATTTATATTTATAATACTACCGGACCCGACAGACGTCCTGCCCGAACGTTGGCTTGCCTGCTGTTAACAGATTCAGGAAACGATTTTTCGATATACGAATTATCGATAAACTATATAGTGAGTGACTTTTGTCATTTTCCTAGAACTCTATCGTAGCGCCACCTACCGGGTTCAATTCTAAATCTAAACCATCCAGGGAACCACAAACACACATAAAAATTCATCAACATCGGTCCAGACGCTTAGGAGGAGTTCAGTGACATAGACACGGACAGAAGAAGATATATATAAAGATAATATGTGTTACAAATACAATAAATTTAATAAAATAAAACATCATACTGACAATGTCAATCACATAATATACTGCAGTATTACATTTGTTTACGTTCATATTGATAATTTCAAACACATAATATTCTGTGGACAAACTGTCGCACAAAGAAGAGATTGACACCATAGAATTTTAAAATATTGCCAATAAATAATTACTCCAACCTGAATAACGGTCAAACTATGAATTACGGTCGAATTTCGACTGAAGGGCGACCGTTATTTATTTTTAATAAATCCTATTATAGTTTAAAAATGTATAAAAACACGTTGAACAGCAATAAACAGACCGTGTGGTGGCGGCTCGTTAAAAGAATACTACCACACCATCTCATCCAATGGATCTCGTAAAAGGCGAGTAAGGAATTAAACTGCACTGTGCATCCAACAGCGCATGGTGGCGATGGGCTCACCACCTATCACACCAAGTGCATTATATTGTTTTGGTGAAGCGTGGATTGTGGCAGTCATCTGTTTTTGCAGTGAGTGTCCAGTCTCTGACTACCCCTTATGGGATACAGTCGTGATCTTATGTATGTATGTATGTATGAACAGCAATGAGCTGATGATTCTGGTGAGAATACAAAGTCGTAGTCATGAAATTATTGTATAAATTATTGTGCAAAATTTGAAATTATTTGAATGTCTGGAAGTGGGTAAAAATTTTATTGAAATATTCCATTACATTCATTAACAGTTACATACATACATCCCGTATGTCAATCTATTAAAGCGTGTCGAAAGTAGGGGTAAGTTAAGAGATGATCAGGGACTAGTAGACCTTAGAACTTAGCAACTGCGAGACCACTTTTACTGGTGGTAGGATTCCTATGCAGGAATCCGTCTAGGTAGGTACTACCCCAGGGCCAGTTATTCTGCCGTGAAGCAGTAGTGTGCAAACATTACTGTGTTTCAGGTTTGAAGGGCACTGAGAGCTAGCGTAATCACTGGGCATATGAGACTTAAGAACTGATGTGTCAGGGTGACGGGCGCATTGTGGTGTCACACTGTTCTGGGTGACACAGCATTTGTTACGGGCACACGTTGCACTTACCATCAGGTGAACGTTTTGCTCGTTCCGTCACTTTTATGAAATAAAAAAAAAACGACTGGTAGCTGCTAAGTTCTACTGGTAGGCGAATAAAATAGTTCCATTTTTAATGATATCTACCCGTCCTGGTGATAACCGGGGAAAGTATGGAGGAAAGAATGCACACATATTCAATTTTCGCATCGAAAATAAAAATAAAAGTAACAGACTATATACGTCATAGCTGAATTCAGGCCTCTCCTACTGTTTGACAGTCATATGGAGCTGCGATTAGTCTGCAACGCTTTTTCCAGTGCAGGTTGGCAGAATTCCCATGACATGAAAGTATTTATTATAATTTAGTACACTACTGCTTCACGGGATAACTGACACCAGCACCAGAACAATCCGCCGATACAATTAATTAATGCTCCGAGGCATGCGATGCAATTTGTTTACCGTGTGGAAGATTTTAAATAGTAATAAAAATAAAAAAAATACTGTGCAAGGCTAAAGCGTTTATCTTGTTCTATTTGTTTATAACCATTATCTAGCAATATAAATGCGCCCGCCTGTATAATCTTAAGCCATTTCTTAGACGTATGAGTTGTAGCCTCATTGCTAATGGCGAACCTAATAACATCGATTGCGATTAAACATCCATGCTTTGCAATACTGGTTCATATACGCCTTAGTAGATCGCATTTTTTGTGATCCTATTTTTTAGATTAAATCGTCATTAAGCAAATTAAAAAAAAAGTCATGAAATCGTTATAAAAGATGAAGTTACGACGACTACTTTATATTTAACGTTCATAATAAGTTCGTTAAGTTGTTCTTACAATTTACTTTTCTATCAAAATAAATCTTGTATCGTAATTTAGGCAAATTATACTTTTGTAATTTGTTGTTATAAAGCGGGGGTTAGCTCAGGGGTCGGGCGCTGGGACTCAAAATACGCCTTATAGTACGCGAGTGACCTGAGTTGTTCTGAAATTTTAAATGCTGAGTTACCTGCTCATGCGGTGAATGAAATCATTGTGAGGGAACCTGCACGTATGAGGAATAAAAATATTTCGAGGACATGTGAAGTATGCATACCTGCATTAGACAAGCATGGCGGACTCTTCTCGCCTTCCAAAACCCTCTCATAACTGAGAGGATTTACTTTTTATTTTCATACTTTTGCTAAAACTCGTCTCATGGTATTCTTAATATTTTTATTATTTCTGAGTCTTTCTGGTCAATTATATTTCATTATCGATCAGAAATAATTTTTGAGGTCTTTATAGTAATTTTCGAATACGGCGTCATCTACGGTTACAAGATAAATCTTTGAAGCTTTTGAGAGCTTTTGTTTGTTTACCTATAAAAAAAAAAAAAAATACGTCTTATACATATGGCGAAGTGGTATAAAACCACGTATCAGAGGTTCCTTGATACTCGTTGTTATTGTTGAAAAATGTCAGAGAGCATTCGTTTTAATGTTTCGAGGATGTCAGAAACGATTTGCTCCCAATATTCACTTGTGAAGGGAACGAACATGTAACCGACCAGTCCCCGCTCGCAGTCGATTCTCGTGACCGAACGTCACGAATTTTTCACATTTCGAGAGTGCCTGTACGCGCTCTATACATCGTAAGTGACGTGTCACACATAGATCTTAACGAAAAACCACCTTCTTCACTAATAACCGTTCATAAATTTTATCGTATTCACTAAGCATTTCTTTATAGTTATATTCGCATCGAAACAAAAAAAACGTATTGTGTTGTATCTTACTGAAGCGGCGTATCACGACAAATTATTAAAAAAAAAGAATAGCACATACATTTTTAGTTAGTTACTTCAAGCTGGCAAATAACTTTTTTCTATTATTATTATCAAAAAAACTCTTTAACATCCTTTTACTTTAAATAAAAAATGCCGTGTGATAGCGGCTTAAGATAATCTGCCACCCCATCTCATCCCGTGGGTGTCGTAAACGTCGACAGAGGGAAAATTAAAACCAGAAGATGGGCAGCCGCATCTTCCTGGAACATCAGTATAAATAAACTGCGCTTGCCAACCCGCCTGCCATGCGTGGCAACTATGGCTAAATTACCCCCAAAATGAGAACTACAAACTTTTGTAGCAATCTATGGGGGAGGCCTATGTTCAGCAGTGGACTAGTGATAGGCTGAAATGATTATGATGGTGATGACTTTAAATATCTTTTTATTTTCTTATGCTTTCTGTTATGCTTGTTCTTAAATTATGTTATTCTGTGTAAATGTATTAAAATGCAAACTTAAGATAAGCATTAATGTAAAGTTCTACGCGAGTAAAACGTAACACATGCACGTTACGCAAGTAACATAAAAGCTATATTTATTCGTGTTAATTACAGCTGAGCATGTCCGTGTCTGCTTATATTTATTTCAGGAAACGATTGCATTTACGAAAACTAATATTCGACTGATTATCGACATAATATGTCTATCGCATATAATATTATATGCGACTTAAACGATGTGTAGCTCAGGGGCTAGGCGCTCGCTTTAAATTTCACAGTACGCGAGTGACCTGGGTTCGATTTCCAGTGCTGGCACCACTAAAATTGTTAATTGCAATTTTAAGTGCTGATTTACCACGTGCGCGGCGGTGAAGGAAAACATCGTGAGGAAACCGGCATGTCTGAGAAATAACAAATATTTCGAAGACATGTGCAGTCCGCCAACCCGCATTGCAGCGTGGCGGATTCTTCCTAGCTCCAAAGCCCTCTCACAAATGTGAGGAGGCCTGTGCTCAGCAGTGGGACATTTATAGGCTGAAACTTTACTTTTACTTTTTTACTTTACACCATAGTTCTTAGATAACAATAATCAATAGATATTTTTACAATTTAAACAACGTTCAGTCACTTACTCAGTTAACCACTAGTTCAGGGAAAAAAATCATATAAATAGGCCACGATTCCCGGGAGCTACATTCATTTGAATACGGACTGTCAAGGAGTGAACATCAAAATGGAAAAACACGAAATCAGAGCTGTCATTAAATACCTCTGCTTGAAAAAAATGTCTACCAAAGACATACACAGCGACTTGGTGGAAACATTAGGGGACTCTTCTCCTCCATATTCCACAGTTGCACGCTGGGCTAAGGAGTTTAAGTTGGGAAGAACATCGACGGAAGACGAACACCGCGAAGGACGCCCATCGACGTCCCTCACTGAAGAAAATGTGAAAAAAGTTGAAGAAGTTGTATTGGAAGATCGAAGAGTGACTATCAGGCATGTAGCTGAGGTCACAGGGATCTCATATGGCAGCATTCAAAGAATCCTTGCGAACGAATTGCATATGAGAAAGGTCTCCGCGCGTTGGGTACCGAAAATGTTAAACGACGAGCAAAAGAAGAAACGAAGTCGACATGTCAAAGAGCAAATCTCGAAAAGTTCCAGGCAGACAAGGATAATTTTTTGTCACGTTTTGTGACCATGGACGAGACCTGGATCCACCATTTTGATCCTGAAACAAAACAACAATCGATGACATGGAAACGATCCGATGAACCGACGCCGAAGAAATTCAAAGTGTCAAGCTCAGCAGGGAAGGTTATGGCGTCTGTTTTTTGGACGCTGAAGGAATAATCATGGTGGACTACTTGGAAAAGGGGGCCACTATTACAGGCTCCTACTATGCAGAACAAATAAGAAGATTGCGGGAGGCTATTAAGGAGAAAAGGCGAGGCAAACTGCGGGCTGGAGTGCTGTTCCATCAAGACAACGCACCGGTTCACAAAGCTGCAATTGCCATGGCTGCCATTCAGGAAGCGGGCTTTGAGCTGGTGGAACACCCCCCCTATTCACCAGATCTAGCCCCCAGCGACTTCTATCTCTTTCCACGACTCAAGGAACACCTCCGAGGCAAGAAATTTGACGATGATAGCGACGTGATGGCCGCGGTTGAGGACTTTTTTGAGAGTCAAGATAAAGATTTTTTTTCTAAGGGAATTTTAGGATTAGAAAAGAGATGGACTAAATGTATAGACTTGCTAGGAGACTATGTTGAGAAATAAATTTATTTATTTATTTTATTCATTGTGTTTATTATTGATTATCATTACTTTTGGATCACCCCTCGTACATGAAAGAAAGTGGTCGTATATTTTATGCATGTGGCATAATAAAAGCTTTTACTACAATCGCTATTCGCAATACACAAATCAATCAAAAACAAGTATTATTATCGATTGACCACCAATAAAGTCCATTAGCTCATCTAAGGATGCCCACAGCGGGAATCTCTAGAAAGTTGTCATAAAAACCGGATTAGCGCTGAGCCGAATTCGCGAGCTGTCACGAAACCCCGCGGCGTAGTTCACGTATGTCTTTGAACTTTTTTCGAGGATGAGATCCTCGCAAATGCCCGTTTTGTTCAAATATAGTGTGCCCAAAAAAAAAAGACACTGATAATATAAACACCGGCACAATTAGCGGAACGCCAAAAAAGGCAGAGTGTAGAATTAATAACGTGTATATTAAAACAAATAATAATCAGACATGAGGTAACAAACTGATATACATCTTTTAACATCGACTTTAAGAAGTTTTTAACGATATTTTATTAAAAATAATCAAAATTAAAAAAAAAACACTTTTTTCTCTATTTTGTGGGAACACAAATAATGTTGTAAATTAAAGATTAAGAAGATTTTAACATTAAATAAATGCTAGAGTAATAACATGTGTTTCCTTCTCTTGCTCTAACTAACGTTTCCATCCTTCTGCATGCTGTAAATTATGCTATCTATTGTATCTGGGGACAAGCTCTGCCACTCTTCAAGTAATGTGTTTTGCAGTTCTCTCATGTTGTTGGGGGGGTTGATATTCTGGATTTAACACTTTTCTTTAACAAGTCCCAAACATGCTCTATAGGATTCATATCCGGGGATCTTGCTGGCCACTGCATCACTGTTATACCCACACGGTTTAGATATGCTTGGACTGGGCGAGCACTGTCAGTCCCAGCATTATCCTGCATCAGAATAAAGCCGTCATCATTATAGAGGGCAAATGGCACAACGTTATTCTACAATATCCCTGATGTACCTATCAGCAGTCATTTTCCCTCCATAAACCATCACTAATTCCGTACTAGCTCCGAAAGTTATCCCTTCCCACACCATAACTCAGCCGCCACCATACTCGTATGTCACCGTATTTTCAAAATTAGTCTGAATATATATGTGCAGGGCCTGCACAGCCCTTACCCGCGTGTTCCTGCGAGCTCGAAGTTGTTGAACGATCATCCCTCCTCGAAGTGCACTTTTTTCTGCCTTGTCCCCTCCTCCTCACATGAGAATCAGTCTGACAATAGATCTGTAGATACGAGTATGACCGTTTTTTCGCATTTCATCTGCCCTAATAATCTCTGGTGGTGTTAAATCGGGCATCTTTAGTTTATTTCAACTAAGCTTTACTAATAAAATTGAGAATTTATTGAATTTATCAAACTTTTTAATTTCTCCTCAGAAACCTCTCGAGCTCGAACCACTAACAAATCAGTGTATGTTCCATTTTTAAATTAAAGTTCTAAATAAAAAGCGTACATAAACTGGCGAGTCTTTTAAGAAATACGAGTATAATGAAAAATAATGTTTTTTTGTGTATATGCAAAGCACTGCATTATTTTTTTTTATTTTTTTAATGTCAATTTATTTTTTTTATATACGGGAAGTTATCTACAATAATTAACAGTAAGAGTTTTCAATGTCCCAATCACGAGACAACTTTATTTTGAATACAGAAACTAACGAAGGTTTTTAGTTACACCACAAGACCGAACGAAAATATCGGATTGAGTTGACATGTGGAATACAACAAAAGTTAGATTTATTAACAAAATGCTATCACGTTTTATTCAACTAACAGGTTTAAAGTTCAAATTAAAAACCTACATATTATACGTTTTTCGTATCCAATGTATTAACATCTTGTTAGATGTTAATACATTGAATACGATGACAGACAGATTCCAACTTATTAAAATATTTTAGAGTGTATAAACTAATTGTTCACGAGTACATTTTAAGCCCGTTTTTATTATACGAGTATAACTTTATAAAAATTGTTTATTGTTTTCTGAAGACTTCTTGGATTTTTGGTCTTGACTGACAATAAGACATCGTTAATTTGTATACATTAAATTAAATGTTCCATTTCTAAATAATAATTGGCGTAAATATTGTTTATTACCACAAAAAAAAATTATTCTGGGTGAAAAATTTAGTTTAATATGAAATTAACAGAATTTATTTCTTTAAATTAATATTTTCTTTTCATTTTAATTGAAGTGACTAATTAAATCTAGTTAGCAAGACGTTGATTTTGTATCATGAGATAGTTTAAAATGATGTTTATAAATTAATTTGAATCTGATTTGGCACTGGCAAGAACGAATGTTAAAATAATGATAACTAATGTTAAGGTTAGAAGTAAAGAGATATAGTTAACGATTTTTTCCATAAACAAATAAATGGAAAAAAAAAATGTAATTTAGCTTGAAAGTTTTGGCGCTAACTCCAAAACCGATGGTTGCGTTTTTTCGAATTCTGTTAGTTTCATGTGTATTTGGAGTTTTGATGCTTAATATTGATAGTGTTGTACGCAGCAAGTACTCGTGAAAGTTTACTGAAAATTGAAATAATTGCCGAAATCGTGTTTATCTTTTAGTCTCGATCAGTATACAAATCTTCCGTAAAAGTAATAATTTTTTTTTTATTATTGACAAGCGATCCGCCCCGACTTCGCACGGGTAGATAGATATTAGAAAGATAAATTAGTACTTTATTTGGACAAATTCCTTACACTAACATTTTTTGTAGCGACTATTCTCATCTGCGGCTCTGCAGCTGGTCAGATAAGATTATGTTATTTTACCAAAATAATGTTTTATTTATGGGAATATTTGATGTCGTGGTAGAAAAAAAAACAACCGCTGCGCAAAGGAAGCCGCGCACCTCGATGATGACCAAGTCGCGTAAAGCCGGGCGGTGGCGCGGCGTTCGAGAGACACCGCAGCCGCATTTTTTTTATATACAGCGTTTCAGAGATTTAAATAAAAAAAAAATATAATTATAATTCAACCACTATTCAATTGTTTCTAGTTTACAAAAAATAATAGGTGTAGGTAAGTAATTAATAGATCTTAGTCTATTCGCGAGTAGCGCGGGCGAGCGTAGGGCTGTTCGTTCACACCGCGGCATTTTTCTTACTTTTAGCATTTTTATACCTATCCTAAGTTCTAAACGGTCCGATTCGAATAATTTAAAGAGCACTTTACATCTACATAATCACCCTTGACTATGAAACTATTTTGTGGGATAAGGATTAATATCATGATACGAATGTCATCATCTTTCGATTCTACCCGTATTTTGATAGACTAATTTGAATAAAAAGAGGTTATTGTGACTTAACTATAATAGTTAGACATATAGTCTCGCGGACTTTTTTGTGAGTAATGATGAGGTACTATAAAAATGTAGTACTTACATTTTTTTTATTTATCATCAATAGTTTTTGCAGAGCATGCCAAATAATGACTTTTATCAGTTAATTTTTGATAACATGAGTTACATCATAGCAATTTTCGTAGGAATCTCGTTTTTGTTTTTAATTAAATACATCTCATGTTAGTCGGTTATAATGTAGTTGTATATAGGTGAAAGAATTTTTAGATTTGGTTCAGTAGTTTTTGAGTTTATTCATTACAACCAAACATACAAAAAATCAAATCCTTCCTCTTTTCAATATTAGTTTAGATGTCTGTCGAAATCTTTAATCACTACTTATTCATAAAATTAATAAACGTATTAAATATTAAATTATGTCCAATATGTATACGTATGCATTCATTCAGCCAGTTTCATAAATTTTAAAATATTATACTTAATCTAATGTGGCGAATGCAAAGTGAAAATTGAAGTTTAATTGTAATTTTTAAACTTTATTGAATGGCAGCATCACCGTTTCCTACCTTTTAAAAACACCAAAGAGTATCTAAACAAAAACCATAATTACATGTATGTATACCTGCCACGCACAAGTAATAGGCATAAAAATAATACCGGTATTAAATCAAAATTATGCTTTAGTCTCATTCTGTTATTTGCAAACCAGTATTACGAAATTATCAGAACCTGTTGTCATTAGAAAGTCGACAGAAAAAGGCTTAAACCTGTCCAAGTAATGCTATATATATATATAACAATTCAAAATTATGCTTGATTATAATTACTTTTTTGCAACTTTTGTTCACGGCGCCATTTTTTGGACTAGTTTATCAGGGGCTAGGCTAAATGACGCCTTCGATTTCTGAAAAAATTAAAAGCACGACTTTAATTTTTTTAAGTGGAAGTGAGAAGCTTAAGAAATACATCATACGTCCAACATCGCGCTATTGATACAACATCTAAAGATTTATAGTTGGAGAAGACGTCTTCCCTGTTACTTACCATCCCGCAGTTACTGCAAAAAGCTGCAAATTATAGCTCTGTAAATTTACCAAAGAACTTTCGTCTCTTTTCGTATTCGATATTTATTTTGTTCTTTGCTACAGGTGTTTGTTTTTAATTCATAAAAATGAGAAGATCAATTTTTGTCCGGTAATTATTATTGTGTCAAGTGTTGCTTTATATTTTGCATGTATACTATTATTAAATACGTATAGCAGAAAAACATTATTATAGAAATGATAATAATAAAATTGTTTGTATATTTGACCCAATATTTGTCTGCAGCCAGCAACATTAATTTCATTATGTCGATAAAAAGTCATAACATTTTCTAAGCTAGAGAATTTGTGGTATTTAGCCTAAAAAACGAATAACCTTTTGTCTTTTTTGCCAGATTCTGGCATCGATAACATCGTTTCATTCTAATCGTATTAGCCGCATTTCACTAATGAATAGTTTAAGATAAAACCGTATTTTTTCTTAGGTGATTTACAATCGTCGCCATGGCGCCATATTGTTTATCGATCATTAGATAATGGACTCACGAAAAGTTATGGTTCTAGTCTATTCGCTATGGATGAGTTTATTAATGAAATTTATGTTTTGATTATGATAACATCTTAAATCTAATTAAAAATACAAAGTAGATTTACTGTTACACAATATCTCTTAATAAGTTGTAGATTTCATTACTCTAAATTATATATTAAAATAATTAATCATTATTTACTGCCTTCACAATTTAAGCTTTTGAAACAAAAATATTTTGTTTGTATTGTAATAATTGGAATTACAAAAACTTCCTTTAGCTTGCGAAAGGAAATTATGTCCAGTAGTGCACTCTATAGACTGGGAGAGAAATAACATTGTTCAGTGACCTTTAAATTATTTGCGTGGACAGTTAGGTGTTTTTCTTGTTCTTCTCATTTCCGGTAAAAGGACTGATTAATAAGATCAAAGAAGGATCCGGATAGTTATATTCTGTTGCTAGGATTCCAACATTACAGTTACCCACACTGCCAGCTATTCTGCCAGTACCAAGGCAAATAACGACATATAATATACTTACGACTCTATAACTGAAGTCCTAGAGAGACGACTGCAGTGAGTGTCACACAGGAATTTGCTGTTTAATGTTTAAAAACCATAACGTTAATGAAGAAAAGTAAGTTAATTTGCTAAGATCCGCATGCAAAATATAAAAATGGTGTATATTACCTAGTTTTTGAAGTGCACCACCCGCCCTCCCTCAGTAGCGTGCACAAGCAAACTAACACCGCCATCAGGAACCGCCACCAGGTACCCTCCACCAACCACTACAATACCACCACTAGATAATATACACCACTGAAGTCGAGAACACGACACGTGTTTCGCCCCAAAACGAGGCATTATCAAGCGTAATAGACTCTACGACAGACGGCCGCCGAGTGAGCGGCGCGGTCAAAGAGCTGTACGCGGCTACATCCCGAAGTGTTCGACGATATGTGAGCAGTTTGACCTACTTGGGTCCTGTATCTGAGAGAATAGCAAGGACTCTTAGGCGTAACGATATTTACGTTGCGTTCAGGACAAGCAATTCGCTGAGTGGGGCTTGTAACGTCAAAGACAAAATTGATGAACGCCAAAAATCCGGCGTTTATAGACTTGTTTGCAGTGAATGCAGCGCCGTTTACGTGGGTCAGACTGGTCGCAATTTCGATACCCGATACAAGGAGCATTTGGCCGCGTACAGAAATTGCAATCCCGACAGATCACACTTCGCAAAACATCTTTTGGAAACTGGGCATAACCTGACTAGCGACCACACATTTAAAGTCCTACATATTTGCGACAAGGGGCTTCGGCTGTGTGTGCTGGAACAATTAGAAATAATTAAAAATAAAAATAATAACATTGCACTGCTGAATGAACAAACAGACGTCTCGAATTCACCACTTTTAAATATCTTTAAATCCAGTACTTAATTTTTAAATATACTCTAAGTAGTCGTTTGCTATCAATTCGGTCGCAAACGGCTGCTTATGTAATTCGGGTGGTGGATTGTGTGAGCAAGCAGTCGCTATCACGATATTGTAATCGCAATGTCGTAGGTGGGGGCCGTTTGCGTCACCTGTAGTATAAATAGGCTGCTCTTTGACCGCGCCGCTCACTCGGCGGCCGTCTGTCGTAGAGTCTATTACGCTTGATAATGCCTCGTTTTGGGGCGAAACACGTGTCGTGTTCTCGACTTCAGTGGTGTATATTATCTAGTGGTGGTATTGTAGTGGTTGGTGGAGGGTACCTGGTGGCGGTTCCTGGTGGCGGTGTTAGTTTGCTTGTGCACGCTACTGAGGGAGGGCGGGTGGTGCACTTCAAAAACTAGGTAATATACACCATTTTTATATTTTGCATGCGGATCTTAGCAAATTAACTTACTTTTCTTCATTATAATGGATTTCCGCAAAGTAACGCCTGATTCTATTAACTAAACCATAACGTTGTTTAATTTCTATATATTTAATTTTCGGTACTTGTATGAATTCGTGAAGATTACTATCTTGTTTGAAAATGGATTGCGTTTTAGCACAATATATATAAATGTTAGACGACACTGCCAGTGAATAGCAGCTGGATTTTGTATTTTATCTCACGATTATTAACGCACACATGTTAGTTTATCGATTGTCGTGGGAATACTTTGGTGTCGACGATTGTTATGTATCGGAACGCTATTCTATTATTCTTCTGTGTTTGTAACGTCTCTATGTACACATCATATTTTAACAGTTAATTATAGTGATGCGCTTACGTTTCAGTAATTGAATATATAGTATTTTTGGTAAATTCTTTTTTGAGAAATAATTAATAGTAATTGCATTGAAGGGGTGATCATTGCGGGTTAAGATCAGTACTAAAAACTTAAATAATCAGGAACTGTAGAAAATGTTACTATGTGTGAATGTGTACAATATCATGGAAGAATTCAGAGAAATAATAAACTAAAATCTGTTTAATAAACAATACAATGAGTAGCTTCGAAATCATTTAATATATTTTTCTGCCCTGCCTCTGTGGAAGATAATATTATAGATTAAGAAAATGAAAACGTGGCGAATTCCTTATGCCAAACTTACGAGTATGCTATAATAGTTACACGTGGCAGAACTGCCACGAATGTTTTAGCAACATGGTAAATTTATGATTGTATTAACTTTTAAGTGGTGTTGCCCAACAAAATATTACATACTTTTATCATCGGAATTATATATCACTATCTTTTGCCTATGGTTACATAGGGTTTCGACATTATGGCGTTACTTCGGATCCAGTATTTGCTATTTTAATAAGTTACAAAATGGAATCTATTTGGTTTAAATGCGAACTGGGCGATGAAATTATGCGAAATTCTGATATTTTTAAACTGTAGCTTGTCGAAAGTATAAAACTCTAACAGGGAAAGTACTGTTCAAATCCATTAAGTGGCTTTGGAGAAGAAGAGTAACAACGCCAAACTACTCTTGATTGAGTAGTTATTCGCCGTAAGGTGCCATTGCACATTTTTTTAATTGTATAAAGTGATGAAACGAGCAAACGTTCACCCGATGGTAAGTGCAACGTCTACCCATAACAAATGCTGTGTCACCCAGAAAATTTCTGAGTGACACCACACTGCCCTTCACCCCGAGACATTTGTTCTTAAGTCTCATATGCCCAGTGATTGCGCTAGCTCACAGGGCCATTCAAACCGAAACACAGTAATGTTTGCACACTACAGCTTCACGGCAGAATAACTGGCCCTGGGGTGGTATCTACCTAGACGGTGTCATCTCGTGGGTGTGTTATGTATTGACTAAGTCAAAAGTCTTTGGTATCTTCTAGCTGCCGATAGTGAATTAAACTTCATTTTATAGAAGAAAAAAAAATCTGCAGTATTTAATATTATTCCTCTTTAAATTTGTTTTTGGTGTAATGGTCACAGTATCTTCCTGTTGAAGCGTTGTTCCCCGCCGATTCCGATATTTCTGCAACACATATTTATTATTAGTTTCCGGTCGTAGATGTATTGTGATCAATCCGTGTCCATTTTATCATTTGATGTCTTATTTCACCTTACTCTTTTTCCGAAGTTATCGTTATCGCCTAGGCGATACATCGGATGTGGGAAGGTCAATACGAATAAGGGCCTTTCGGCTATTTTATATAGGGCTTAGATGACAACAACTGTTTAGTACAGATTGCGTGGTCAATTTTGACCAGGAGGTCACCACAATCGTTATATTTTTTTTCATTTTACTGAATTTATCTTACTGCAGGCAACTGACCTCAATTAATTTATTCCCTTTTATGGTTTTTTCTTCTTTCCTATGATATATTATATACTAACACAGAGAGTATATTTAGAATTAGCAAATTGTCAAAATAAATAGTCATGCCATAGTTAGTCATGCAAACTTTTGCTCTATTTCACTAACGGCTAGAGAACTTAAAAACAATGGTGTTGCCAACCGACGCGTAACTCGGTGTAACATCGTTATGTGCAACTGTATAACATAACTGCTTCTTTTGCAATAACGGAACGCCTCTAGCGCGATCGGTACCTCCCTAAAGCATAGATAATTATACTCTTGCGTCTTGTAAGTGTGGTTGACCTTTAACAGTATGCAACTGTCAAACCTTTGTCTTTTTTGTTTATGATATATTACTGATATTTAGATATGTTTGTTTTTACAACATATTAATAGAGATTGATTTAAGCAACGTTTACATGAATAAAAGGAAGCACATATTATGAATAGTTGATCGTAAGTGATAAGTGTTCTGATCGGGTATAATGGAATCTGCTTTAACTTTTATATAATACTAGGAAAACCCGGCAGACGTTATCTTGCCTGTGTATATTTAATTACCTCGGCATATATAAAAAAGGACAATCTGTTTGAACGGTATAGAAGTCAATATGCTGCAGCGTCATCTAGTGGCAAGTTATATCAAAGTGGAAAGCGCGAAAATATTCTCCATGCTCAAATACTGCTGCCGGCCCTTTATATTTAACATAGATAATTAATATAAGATCAAAGCAAATTTACAGATACTAGGTACATAAAGATGTAAAACATTTGTAAGAAAATAAATTTTACTTGCTTAGCTTAAGTAACAAATACAAGCACGGAACCGGTTTATCGGCAAATCGAGGTAAATTGAAATTTTAGCACAATTCGAACAAATCAATTGTCTGAATTCGATACCGCAAGGAGCGGCAAACCATGCAGACCAGAGTGTACCGGTTCTATGACAAATAAGCTGAATGATTAGTATCGACGAACTCTTGTCTGTATTTCGGACTCGGAGCTAATGGCGGGTCGATACCCACAATAATACTTTTTATTCGATTATTAAATTCGCGGACTTATTCTCGGTAGTTGTAATCGTTATGCATATTATTTTCAAAAGACTTCAAACAAGGAGATGGTTCTTAATTCATCTGTATACATTTTTTATACATGATCGGGCATATCTTCTTTGTTTATGAACCGATTTTAATAATTCTTTTTTTTGGTCAAGTTCTGATGATCTATGACAAAATCATGAAACTCGTAAATTCGCGTAAGCATGTGCGAAGCTGCTGCGTGGTAAACGATTTATTTGATTAATTAATTTAAAGGTTTTTTTCAATATTTAATTACAACTGTAAGTTATCAAAATGCTTTTGGCTTTATACATAAGGTTATACGAGTATATTTGAAATACAAATAAGACAAAATATCTAAAGTCATGAATTTAGTCTCAAGTGAATTAAACATTTTTTTAAAGAAATTAGATACATGGAAATAAAATTCTAAACTATGTAAATATAAGCTACATGTGTATTAAACTACCAGTAACGCTTCCATACACAGGTGGTCCCAGAAGCTTAGGATTGCTGCATCAAAATCCTTTTGAGACATCTCCTTTTAAAGCTACTTAATGAAAGTACCTACGAGTACAACTTAGCAGTTCAAATATATAGGAAGCGTCAAGCTTGCAGAAATGGTGCATAGTGAGAGAGATGAATTTGGATGTCACATACTGTTTTTTATGGTTTGGTTAACTTTTCAGCTTTAATACTAAAATAATGCAAAGAAAACAAAAGAAGCCCTTATAGACTGGTAATTTGGGTAAGAAAACATAATACACATATAAGATACTCTCAAAAAAATATGTCTTATTTAGAACATTGTAGGTTTATAGGGTAATAGAGAAACTTATATCAGAAGCGTAGGGGTCAGGATGTTCGGTGACCTCCGAACTCGAATGCTTCATTGAGCATAGCAGCTGAGCGGCGCCCATTCAACCACTCGCATCGCGGCTCAGTGCCGATCCTAAACACGGTGCGCGACACACGCGCCAACCTTGACTGCGTGAACCGGACAACTTCGTCTTTTAATTTTTTTTAAGCGTACGCTTCGCTTGGCGCGAAACTTGACATTATTATTTTTAAATCGGGAAGTAAGATTATTGCATATCTTTTGTGTACATAATTTGATATCTATTTTAGTTCATTTAATACGATTTTTTTGTTTAATAATTACTTTTGAACGTTGAACTTGAACCTAAACATTAAACACATTTGAAATATTAACGGCTATACTAACCTTTTGACTGTGCAAGATATACTATATGTAAAATAAATTTATTTTATGTTCACGTAATAAAATAAATGACATTTAATTAGAAAAATATATTTGCTGTGAAATGTGCATAGATTGTGATTGCTTCCCTTAAAACAAAACAACAGTGAACTTCAAGATGACGTCTTTGTACAATGAGGTGAGTGCTCGACATTTAAACGTTGGCATTTTGGTTTTTGTTGAGTAATTTTTGCCTTTGCGAAGCTGACTTCAGACGTCTTTTTAATGTTTCTGTAATTGTTTAAGTAGTTTTTTACAATAATGCGAGCATTTGCACGGAATGTTATTTTAAAAGACTTCATTTTACACCGAATAAACTTTTCGTATCAACTTAGGTGTTATTTTTTAATATAATTCTTAAATTTGTAAAACTGTGTACATATACCTCTAGACTTTTAAACATTGTATAACGTATATGTTTTAAGTAAAGTTGCAATACCCTTCCGGTTTTTAGTAACAATTGAATATATATTTTTAAAGTATTGTATAAACTTTAAAATAGTGTTGTAACAACGACGTAGACATTTATTGATATGTAACCACCGTCACGAATCGACAATAGATACAACGTATATTCATTAGACAAAATACTGTACTTGTTAGGTGTGTGACAAATATTGAAGAATGTTATACATTACAAAAGTGTTTGTCCTTTATAAACTGAAGCGCCTATGGGTGTAGCTTTTTTTTTTCAATTACAGTGAGCGTGAGTGGTTGGAGTATCTGCTGCAGGCCCTGGGTTCGAATCAGGGATTCGGAGCCAACATTTGTGCAAAAAGTCAAATCGTTGGTTTTCGGGTCTGGTCGTCTGATGCATGTGGAACTTATGTCACTTATGATACAGGAGAAATTCTAGTGTTCTTCTTTCTGTTTCTTGAGTGATCACCAATAAGAACGATAAGCTTCAAAATATTCTTCGACGTGAAATTTCGTGAATTCGTTGTATTCAATGTTGGAAAAACTAAAATTGAGAGCGATTACTTGAATCATGGTATTCTTAAATAAATCAAGGATAATTCAATTAACCGCCGAGTTGTTATTCGAAACTTCTTTTCCGTTTGTGAAACGAACTGACGAAAGTTACTTGTCACTTTTACTTGGGGATTAACGTTAATTAAGAAATAATCAATACTTCAGTTGAAGGCCGTGAAAGAGGCCTTAAACGTTTACGCGTTCTCCTGTACGACGGTAAGTTCATGATCAAAAGGCCGTGTGTGTTCAACTTTGCCCTATTCGCGGAAAAAAAAAAAAAAGAAATGCTTGAATGACTCGGTAGTTGCAGATTATAACAAGTTTTCCGACATAGGAATATTTATATTGACTCGTAATACGTTTAAGTTCATACAAGTATGTTGTTTCTTTTATAACTCGACTCGGTTGATGTAGTGGCTAAGCGATTGGATGTGATGTGGGTCGCGGATTCGAAACCCACACGGAAAACTTATTAGTGTTCTTCCCTGTCTGGGTGATCTGGTGGATGAGCCCTACGATACAGGAGAAATCTAACTAGGGGCAAAGTTATTTTTTTATCATTAAGTTGAAGTTTGAAGTTTTTATAATTATTAATTTAAAAACCGATACCTAATTTATGAGTCGTATTATTATTATTTTTATTCTTTGGTTGACGCAGAGACCCTGATGCACTTTGCACAGGAGGACCGTATTTTGTGACAATCTATGGATAAGGCCTATGTTCACCAGAGGACTTGTGATGGGCTGAAATAATGATGATGACTGATAATCTTGTGCAGTAAATTCAATTCCTTCGCTGCCTAAATCAAAATTTAATTGATTTTGACTTAACACACCAACTAATTTCCAATTATTTGCAACTAGCTTTGTCCGAGCGGATATAGGTTTGTTATTATATATCCCGTGAGAACTATAAGATCTTCCGGGATAAAAAGTATCCTTTGTCCGTCTCCAGGATGCAGGCTATCTTTGTGTCCAATTTCGTCAAGGTCAGTTGAGCGGTTGAACTGTGAAAAGTTAACAAACAGACAGAGAAACAGAGAGTTACTTTCGCATTTATAATACTCGTATTAGTATGGATGATAAAGGTATAACGATTCCATAAGATTTCCTTCACTGTAACTTGTTGTTATACATATATTTACTAAAATTACACTGTAAGGCTTCATGAAGCTGTTAAGTCGACATGAAGAAGGCTTCAAAAGGCAGGCTTCTGTCATGTAAAACTTTGGCTTATGTAGAAATTTTGGTATAAATAAAGATTAATCGAACTTCCAGTACGTTATTAGAAAAATATCGTTTTTTTTAATCGACTTCAAAAAAGGAGGTTCTTAATTTTTCTGTATGTATTATATATGATTTTGTATGTTCGGGCATAATCTTTGTTCTTTTTTGAATACCCGAACACACATAAAAACATGCATATATATATATAGTATATTTAATTATAAACTTAATATATATATATATATATATATATATATATATATATATTATTAACTTTCATATATATAAACTTTTGTCGTGTTTATGAACTGATTTTTATGATTTTTTTTTTACAAGGGATATTTGTTTAAGATCCAATGATGGGATCCATGATGAAAATCTTGAAACTGTTTAGAGCTGCCACGTTAAAGTCGGTATTTTATTAAATTATAAGACTTGCCTGCCCCGCGGTTTCCTCCGTGTAAAAAAGCCAACCCCGATCGATGTTATACATACATATAAACTTCCGTACTTGAATCGGATTTTGGGGTTTTAATTAGTTAACGCGTAACCCTAATTTATTACTAAAATTAAAGTAGCCTTAGTTACCCGCTAATAATATCAGCTATCTGTCAGTGAAAATCCCGTCAAAATCGGCCCAGCCATTTCCGAGATTAGCCTGAACAAACAGACAGACAGACAGACATTTTGTTAAAAACTGTTCTTTTCTTAAAAGTTCCGTATATGTTTTCATAAGTATTGAGTTAAAAGCTGATATTTTGTTATTACAAACAGACACTTAATTTTATTTATTTCTATAAATTTTTGGAGTATACAATTATTTTATTGTAATGATTTTATAGAGTAAGTAAAAGCAACAAATTGGTTCGTTCTTACCCGTAAGTACTAACGGACTAACTCATTATACGGACTCTTCTTTTTCTTTTTTTTTAATAAAGCGACGAAACGAGCAAAACGTTCACCTGATGTTGGTTGCAACGCCTACACATAACAAATGCTGTGTCATCCAGAACATTTCCGTGTCACACCGCACTGCGCTCGTGTCTCAGAACATCAGTTCTTAAGTCTCATATGCGCAGTGATTACGCTAGCTCTCAGTGCCCTTCGAACCGAAACACAGTAATCTTTGCACGCTACTGCTTCACGGCAGAATAACTGGCACTGGGGTGGTACCTGCCTAGACGGATTCCTGCATGAGAATTGTTCTAATCGTGTTATCTTTATAAACAGTGTCAAATTTTAGTGACGACCGCGGGGCCGAGTCGTTAGTGTTCCTGAGCGCCACGTCTCAGGTCCTTTAAATTTCACCCAGAGCCAACATTTCTCCAAAAACACAAATTGTTGGTTTTCGGGTCTGGTTGTGCTGTGATTTTCCCGGTGTCTGATACTGCATCCTAGCCTGCGATCGGCGTGCGAGTGCCGCTGTGTTGGCGTGTACACTTCTGACAGTATTCGGAAGTTGTCGCCGTGGTATAATATCAGGCAGGATGATCTTCATTTAATTCGAGCACCCGTATAATGATTACCTATTGGTTGTAGCATAAGGTAACCTGCATCTTCTCCTGTGGGTATCTTAAAAGTCGACCGAGACAATTGTCAGAAAAATCGCATGGAATCCGACAGCTATCAGATAATATCTCAAAAAATGAGGATTGAAAATGCACAGTCCGATACTGCGATCGCCAATTCGCCTGTTTACGATAAATCCTACCCCATTGAAAATTGTGTTATTCGTTGGATTTTTAAAGGCTATGGATGATAAAAAATATTTGTACTAATTAACAATACCAAAAATAATGTTACATACAAAGATAAATGAAAGCTTTTAAAAAAGAGCGCGTGCAACACAATACACGTATTATTTAGAAGTTACGTATATTAGAAATTTGATTAAAATAAATATAAATAAAATTTAATTAACAAAAATATTACTAACTATAAAATAACGGATCAGTATATAAACAATGTAATGACGAACGCGTGGTCTAGTGGTTAGCGTACCTGACTTCTACGTTGCGGGTCCTGAGTTCGAATCCCTGTCGGCGCAAATATTTGTGCAAAACACAAATTGTTGGTTTTTTGAGGCTGCACGTGAGTTTTTGTGAGTAAACCGCACCCACGATACAGGGGAACTCCTTTCAGGGCAAAACGTTCACCTGATGGTAAGTGCAACGACTGCCTATAACAAATGCTGTGTCACCCAGACCATTTCTAGGAGGATTCGTTTAAAAAAATTTGATAAATATTAATGAAGATTAACAGAAATGTTAGACGGAAACGATGCACTCAAATTGGACCTGGAAATTTTACTAACATCGCTCCCAAAGAGGTTTCACCTCAGTATTGTTCTCAAATATATTTTGTCTAGGAGACTACTTTGGTAGTACTTACTTTTAAGCATTAAAAAAAATATTCGAATTGTTAACTACCCTTAACATTCACTAGAGATGTTCTCTCGGCTCATTTGAACACTGATATAAACAATCAGCTTACGTCACTTTCCAGTATTGCCAGCATTCTCCTAATTTGTCGTGCTAATCAGTTCAGTGTGCACGTGTACTTTTACTATTATAAAGCCAGAGCAAACTGAAATTACATAGTAACATTTGTGTTCTATTACCACATGTTCCTGGTCAAATGGTACTCGAAGTTTTGGAGTGTTGACTCGACTCATTATGAAGTACGATGCACCTATTTATACTGTTCTATAGTTGAAGTAACACGCGAAGGTGCCATCTCCATTGCCTTGTTAAGCGTTGTTTGTCTGACTTTAGCTATTTGCTTAACCGCGTAAGGTACACCACACCACCACATTCCCATTCCCAATGGGATTTGTTAATGTTGCAACGTACGTAGGACGCGTATTTAAAAGTCTATTGAGAATTTTTAACAGTTAATTTTCTTCGAAAATTCTAGAACACCATTAGCTTTGCGTTTATTAAATGTTTACATAGGTGCATGCATAAGATTATACAGATTATTAATTATTTTAACTTATTAGACATTTTTTTATGGCAACATTAAGTCAATTTAATAAAAAAAACGTAAATCAATATTTCTTTGACAGACTAGCGGTTGACTATAGGTGTAGCTTTTTCTGCTCTGTCCTATTTTCTTTGACTCATTCGCTTCGTTTAAATATGTATAAGGGAGACAACTTCAAGATGGCGGAAATCTAATAACAGAACATCTGTCGACGCTTCGTTGCGCTTCCTAGAACTATTTTAATACTAGAACGAGAAGTTGTTTATCCAAATATTTGTTGATTATAAATCGAATGCATTGTACACGTTATCAAGGCAGAGTCCGTTATGTTTGATATCCGCGACCGTTGAGAACAAATATTGACTATAGATACGTGAGTATTGGTATTGGTAATCAAACAATATCGTATTCCTGTTAAAGGTTGGATTAAATGACACCTTTCACGTTAAAATATCAATAACATAATATTTTGGATATGTTAAGGGTGCACGATTGGGTTGAATTTATAATTTTTAATTTACGCGCGAAATTAAGTCTCTAAACAGTTGATCAGTTCCTGTGTTGTTTTAGTCAGTATCTGATTGTATAAACATACATGCTGCGGCTGTTACGGACAAGTTCTTGAAATATATAATTTACGACAAATTAAAAATATTAACGCAGATAAAACTATGCTAAGATCACTACTGGATGACCAAGTCGCCATCTTGACCTGTTCCTATTTATGAACAAAAACGAAGTGTTACCGTGCGACGGACGAACTCGATTCGACACGGACTTTCTCTCGAAAATTGTGATAACGTGTGCCGTACCCCTCATTATTCGCAATCCGAAAGCTCATTGACGACTTTCACTCTCGTTTTATGGTGACCATTACTTGACCATTACACACCTATTTACCAACAAAGCGTTCATTAACTTGATAATGTTAGAATTTGCGAGAGCTTCGAAAGTTAATGACGGAGTTCCGATAGCAATACTGGAATTATGAAGTCGTGTCAATTGTTTAAAAGTGCGTTTGGTATTATATGTTACGAAGAATGATTACGTTTATAAAAACTATAAATAACAGTATTAAAGCAGCTGAACGTAGCCTAATGCTTGTAATTATTTCGTCGTAAGTAGCTTCAAGGGGCTATGAAAATTAATACCTTTACTAAAGCGACCCAAAGTTTTGTTGTTATGCGTTTACTTATCGTTTTTGGTTATTGCTTCGGAACACGACCCTTTCAAATTTATACAAATATTAGCAATATTTGCACTCAAGCTTGATTGTTGGCACAACTAATGGGACTCGGTGTACTTACTCCAGGTATGTGATTGTACTCACCCTTCATGTATGCTTGTATACGCAAACATTTTTTTCAGAGTTTTAAATTCAACTAAGCTTAACTAGGCGCTCGCTTTAAATTTCACAGTACGCCAGTGACCTGGGTTCCATTCCCGGTGCCGACACCACTAAAATTGTTAATTCCAATTTTAAGTGCTGATTTACCACGTGCTCGGCGGTGAAAGTAAACAACGTGAGGAAACCTGCACTTCTGAGAAATATAAAATATTTCGAAGACAGTTTGCAGTCCGCCAACCCGCATTGGAGCAGCGTGGCGGATTCTTCCTAGCTCCAAAACCCTCTCAGAAATGAGAGCAGGCCTGTGCTCAGCAGTGGGACATTTATAGGCTGAAACTTTTAATTTATGACCTCAAAACTCTCATCACTTCAGCCTATCACCAGTTCACTGCTGAACATTTGCCTCCCCCAGATATTACAACAAAACTCTGTAGCTCTCATTTTGGAAAGATTTTGACATCGTAGCCACGCTTGACAGGCGTGTTGGGAACCGCAGTTTATTTATTCAAATGTTGCCGCTGCCCATCTTTATTAAGTCTGATTTTTAGTCAGAAAAACTCTCAGCCAGGATTTAAATGTCAAACCTTATACTCACTGAGGTAGGATTCCTATGGAGGAATCCGTCTAGTTAGGTACCACCGCAGGGCCAGTTATTCTGCCGTGAATCAGTGGCAATGAGAGCTAGTGTAATCACTGGGCATGAGCGTTGCATCAGACGCGGGGAGGTAAGGACGAGTGCCTCTGTGTTTGCGCATACACTTGTGGCACTCTAATATATCTTGCGCAGTTGATAGCTTCCGATAGTATTCGTAACTTGGCGCCGTGATTGAAGATCACCATCATGACTAAAATAAACTTCGATTCCCGGTACGGGCTCCTCTTAAATTGTTCTGCAATTTTAACTGCTGATTTACCACTTGCGCAGCGGTTAAAGAAAGCAGCGCGAGGGAACCTGCATATCTCAGGGCTTAAAATATTCGAGGATATATGAAGTATGTAAGTCTTCCCAGCTCTTTTAGACATGAGAAGGGACCTGTGCAACAGTGGGACCTTAATAGGTCGTAATAACTTTACTGCCTTTAGGAAACTTGACGTAACTGATGATATGACTTCTAAGCAGCAGTCCGCCTAAGTAACTACCACGGTGCCAGTTATTGTAGGTCCAAGCAGTAATGGGTGATGGGCGCAGTACAGTGTCACAAAGAACATTGTGAACACTACAGGCGAACGACTTGCTCAGTTACTTACCTTCAAAAACCACAGAATTACTCTTTCATAGTAATATTGTAGAAGGTTCAAATTCCATGCATTCCAAATTCTATGAGAAAAATTCGCGGATACAGCTTGTGTAATGTCGGGTAACGTTTGTCCTACTTTCATTGCAAGCATTAAAATCATAAATCTTATCAACCTTAAACGCTTTACCCGGCATTGCATCATTTACGATTCTGTCAGTGTATGCAATCCAAGAAATATGACTGTATTGTTAATTCAGTTAATTTTTCCTTTTAGGAGAAACTTTTTTTAAAATTTATATTACCATAAATATTTTCCTAATGTGCGACGTTGTTGAATTGATGCTCTTAAAAGATCATTGTAAGGTATAGAGTGTTGTCCATAAATTTTTTTACCCATACTAGGATTTTTCCTGTATAGTGGGTAATTTTTTTGGTTTAAGTTTTAAAAAAAATAGTTTCGCTCAGGATCGTACCTGCTATACTTACCACAAAAGCTAAACGTTCAGTCGCAGTTCCTGTCGGGCCAACAGGTAAATGTCTGTCTATCTGTACGAACTGATCTTGTACTGACTTCTCTTTTCTGATACCGTTTTGGAGTTGGGAAAAGTCCGTCACGCTGCTCCATTGCGGGTTGGCGGACTTTACATGTCCTCGAATTATTTATTATGTCCCAGACATGAAGGTTTCCTCATGATGTTTTACTTCACCTCTGAGCATCTTAGTCTTCTTTTTGTTTTAAAAAACGATGCCCCACAGTAGCATTTCTCCTGAGTCGTGGGTGCGTTTTACAGACATAAATTCCACATGCACAATCACCCAGACCCGGAACAACTATCTGTAGGACATACAAAAAATGTTCCCGTGCGGAAATCGAACCCGCGACCCGCGGCGCAGAAGTCAAGGGCTTAACCACTGCGCCAACCGAGGCGACATGTGGCAAATGAGCACTTAAAATAACAATTGTAGTGGTGCCGGCACCGAGGAATGAACTCAGGTTACTCGCGTACTGTGACCACACACTATGTAACTTAAAGTAAACAAACTAATATTTCGGGTTCGGGACTACTGGCAGTTACGCGCCATCTTCGCTGGGCTAAACGTATTTTTATGTATTAGATAAAGTGACGAGACGAGCAAAACGCTCACCAGATAATAAGTGCAATGTCTCCCCATAATATATGCTGTGTCACTCAGAACATTACGGAGTGGCAATCTGCGCTCGTCACCCTGAGACGTCGGTTCTGAAGTCTCATATGCCATTCGTTTTTTTTTTTCGATAAATTTGACGCAGCAAAACGTTCACCTGATGGTAAGTGTAACCTCTGCACATAACAAATGCTGTGTCACCCCGAACAGTGTGACACCACAATGCGCCCGTCACCCTGAGACATCAGTTCTTAAGTCTCATATGCCCAGTGATTACGCTAGCTCTCAGTGCCCGTCAGTCCGAAACACAGTAATGTTTGCACACTACTGCTACAAGGCAGAATAACTGCTCTGGGATGCTACCCACCTAGACGTTTCCTGCATAGGAATCCTACCACAAGCCCGTTCACTCACTTAGGAGAAAATGTTCATAAAATCCGTTTTTAGTGGGTATGTCAGGGAATCTGTATGCCTAATTTCAAGACAAGGTCTTGGAAATTCGAAGATATCGTGATGAGTCAGTTGTTAACAATTTCTAAACAAAGTTCTTAACAAATAACTAAAAAGTATTATGAATACTAAAAATTTTCTAACTTATAAATAAAAACTTAAAATAACGATAAGTAAACACTGCAAGGAAGTCACACTTATAATAATAAAAATAATAAAAATGTCGCTTTTAGTACATTAACGCAACCGTCGAACCAACAGACGGAGCCAATATTATTTTAGCTCGCATCAGCCTTTTCGTGACTTCCGTTTAATTTTTTTACGTTTGCGCTTAAAGCAAACTGCATTGTGCAAGCGAGACTGTAATTCCAAACCACATTCAAGAGTTAAATAAGTTCACATTCCTATAGACGAGGCAGCAGAGAATACATCTCTTGCTTTATTTCGCAATTCCTACATATATTACCGTAGTTATGTTACGTATAACGTAAACGTAAACTTTAGTTATGTACAGTATAGTATAATATCCGTAGAGTCGTGGTGTCTCAGGGACCATTCGCGCGCCGTATACATAGTACGCGAATGACCCGAGTTCTTTCTCTGTTGCCGGCACCTCTAAATCGGTTCTGCGATTTTAAGTGCTGATTTATCACTTGCTCGGCGGTGAAGGAGGACATTGTAAAGAAACCTGCGGGTGTGAGGAATAAAAATATTTCGACGACATGTGGCGGACTTTTTCCGGCTTGGCGCCAGAAAATCAGAAAAAATAGCGGGCCTGTGACATTTATGGGCTGTAACTTTTATAATATAATAACTATCAAAGATGCCGATTTCTCATCGCAACCGCCTTAGGAAATATTGACAGAACTGTCTACATTATGCAGAAATCATTATAAATTCAAACGGTATAGTAAACAAATATTGTAGGTTCTTCATATTTCCGTTTAGTATCAAGAATTTCATTGATCAGGTTAGATATAATTTATTATTAAAGTATAGTAACATTAGATTTATTTGTAGTGACGAATTAACTATTATCAAGAAATCATTTTCAATTCAAATTGTGCGTGGCCCCTTACAACAAAAAATTCCGCGCGTTACTTTTTGATCCCGTCTGGCCACGCACCTCGTGTTGTGTCGGTGAAACGATGACGCCACTGCGCCATGACTCATACCCGTAGAGTAACCGACACTGGGAGCCATTCACAAAACGACCAGCATTCCACCATGAGATAAGATTGTAACCACGTTGATGTACCGACGTGCGTGAGAAAACACCAATTCCAAAGGGGAAAGAATATCACATATACTGTTGATATTATGTTATAGGAAATCTTAACGCTTTATAATAAAAATGTGGTTGAGTAAACATGTGGACGCGTGTCCAGAAGTTATACTTTTTTGGTGTTAATGAAAGATTATAGGGCATGCTAATACTCGTAATTAAGAATGATCTAAAATTGAGCCGAACCCCTAACGTTAAACTTTTTTTATTATTCTGTAATGCATTCCTTTTTGGAAAAGATTGCAAATAGCGGACCTAATGCCTTTTGGCATTGTCACCCAGTCAACCCAGGAAGTGAAGAAATATAGTGATTGATAAAAAGTAAAAGATTCGATTCTTATTTTGCTTGATGGCAAATTTCAACCAGTCGAAACATTGGAACTCTGGGCACGCCTAACTTCCGTCTGCGTGCGACGCTAGAGAAGAGTAACTTCAATAATAAAAGATGTATTGTTTAGCATTGCATCAATGTAATGTCTGCCTATGGTTTCGTCAAATATGAAAGACTTTTAAATGGTTTAAAATGACCCATTTCAATATGTATTGATTGTTTATAAAGTAACGGCCTATAAATGTCCCACTGCTGAACACAGGCCTCCTCTAATTTCCGAAAGGATTTTGAAGCCAGGAAGAGTCCGCCACGCTGCTTCAAAGCGGGCAAACCTCGAAAAAAATATGAATCCATGCCATGGAGACAGATGGGTGCGATACTGATCATTTATGTTATTAAAAAAAAGTAAAGTCTCAGCCTAAAAAAGGTCCAATTGCTGAGCACAACAGGCCCCCTCTTATTTCTGAGAGGGTTTTTGGTGCTAGGAAGAATCCGCAACGCTGCGCCAAAGCGGGTTGGCGGACTGCTCATGTCTTCGAAATATTTTTTATTTCTCAGACATGCAGGTTTCCTCACGATGTTTTCCTTCACCGCCGAGCACGTGGTGAATCAGCACTCAAAAATGCAAAATTTTAGTGGTAGTTTTTCGTTACCGTGATAATATTTTTAATCAAATACATTTAAAAGGCGCAGGATCATTCTATGTTGATAGTAATAATAATGAAACCTTTTTTCAGATGAAAGTCACATTTAGTGTTATTAATACCAGAGTATTCAAATACACATTTATTTCACGTTAACATCATTACTTTAAATCTTTTATGTTACTCAGATTTCGGAACTTTTGAAGAACAATCTCATTTTGAATTTGTACCAAATTTTTATGGTTCATACAATTTCTTGCCCGCTCTTAAGCCTTGTAAGGCAACGCTCTATACGTCGCATCTAATAAAATGCAGTTATTTACTACTGAGTTGTAATAAATATGCGTCTATAAATGTTCAACACAGTAACCTCTATACCTAAAATAACGTCTTGTTCCCAACCAGTTTTATAGTCATCATTTATGCAATTTAATGCTTCCAGGTCAGTAAGAATTAATTCTCGAATGAGCTTATTAATCGCATAAACAACGTTTATATGATTCGTTTTCCTCGTCAAAGATTTAGCCCAACTTAATGTTATGGAATTTAACGGTAATTGTATCGTCGAAGTGGCAAAGTATTATTTTATGCTAAATTATTGTTATGCGCGGTGAAATCAGGGTTGCCATGATCATGAAATTCTAACATCTCAAACATTTTATTCGAAAATGAAAGTAATGTATGTATTAATAAAGACTAACACAATAAGACTAACATAATAAGATGTCGGCTCGTTTGCCATAATGGCTAAGCGACTGGATTCAGCAATATAAATTTGCTTATGCGTGGGTTCGATTCCCATACACGAATATTTGCAAGGCCTACAGTTTATGTATATAAAAAAATGCACAAGAAATCCTAGTGAACATCGTCTTTTCTTAAAAAGAATGAATAAAATGATGAACTAAATAAAAATACAGGGTTTTAATTTCCCATACTAAATAAAGTTACAAACTTTTGGTTTTTTAGCGTAGACACACTCGTCTAAAATAGTCCAAGAGCCGTAGAAGCTAAATATTAACCACTAATAATTAGTTTTCTTTTTAAATTACTTGAAGTGTAAAAAAGCGAGTGTTATGTTAGTAGTTCGCGTAAAGTACGTCCTTTCGTCACGCCATCCAAGCCGCCGAGGTCAAGTAGTATCGACGCAAGAGTATCTCTTTCAAGGGTATAATACTAAACAAAAATTGTTTATAAAATAATTCACAGGTGATCATTGTCTCTTTCCGTTATGTTGCGCAGGCTTTCAACCTGTCACCTTTTATGCTATTTTGTATAAGTTTCATAACCCCAAAGTCTGAAGATAAATATGAATTAACGGACATCTGTTATACCACTACGTAGCTTCTAATAACTTAAAATGAGCCTTACATTTTTGGCAGATTTTTGCCAAGGAAATGTGTGGCTACCCGCTAGATCGGGTGGTCAGATCTGAGGAGGTCTCTTTTATCCAGTAATCTTTAGATCTTTTGCATCGATGAACTTACAATAAATAATATACAAATTACAATATACAATAATAGCGTGCTGAAAGACATATGAGCTATTTCTTTGAGCTTTTCATGTAGATAAAGGTCACCATAAAATAATATCAACAGGAATAAAACGTAACTTGTAAAATCTTGCACGCTTTTTCGCACTGGCGTATCTTATGTAACACTTATACGATAACACCAGAGAATAATTACTGATTACCACAACTATATAAAGTTACGAAAAAAAATGTATGTTGTATAAATATTGACCTTTGGTTTCGAACCCAAGACCTACGACTCATACAACTTAGCCACGCATTCGTCACAATAATAGTCAAATATCAAAACTTCATAAATAAATTACAATTCAAGGAGAAAAAATACATTATCTACACAAAAAAATTAAATTTAAGTTTCTGTTTGTAATAAAAAATAACAGCTTTTTACTCAAACCTTATGAAAGTATATACGGTACCTATAAGAAATAAAAACCTTTTTTTAACTTTCGTCTGTCTATCTGTTTGTTCGGGTAATCTTGCAAACGGCTTGACTGATTTTGCCGGGACTTTCACTGACAGATAGCTCATCATCCGATTAAAATAGGGAAGTATATATGTACATCATCGATCGGAGTCGACTTTTTTACGCGGCTGAAACCGCACAGCTAGTACTATAATAAAAAAAATGGCGTGAATAGATCCAGTGGTTTATAATTAGAGCATATCGTTACGAGCTTATGACTCACAATAGCGGACAAAAAGTAGCCTTCGCTCTGTATCGAACCAGCTTACCGCATTAAGTAGGCAGATAGGAATTTCGTCCAGTACCCATTAAGCCAAATTTAGACAGCCTATTTGTGTTGTTATGGTGAAGACTAAAATATTTGCTCCGATTTAAGACGATCCGAGACGATCGAAACATTATGCTTTATTATAGTTATAACGCCTTCCGAAACATCCTGTTTGTGATGAGAATAATTCTGTGAGAGCGTACGTGGGAGCGTGCCCACTACCACTTGTGACGCTTGATTGATGTTACCGATTAGGAACAACTTCTTACAACGTGTAATAGATTGTGTCGTGAACAAATAATGAACAATTTGTTCGACTAATTAATGTTGTATGGATTCCTCATTAATTATCGACCATTTGCAGCAATGAATCGTGGGTGGCCGATGAACAATACGCTCATAACAGTTGAATTTACTTAGAAGTCTTTTACTATTTTTAGAGTTTGTACCTACAGTTAAATGCAACTTTCGTAATTTGAACGTAGTTTGCCAATGTAATATATAGATAGTTTTTGTTATTGGAAAAACTGACGAGACGAGCAAAACGTTCACCAGATGGTAAGTGCCACATCCGCCCATAATGCTGTGACCTAGATCACTTATGTGTGGCACCACACTGCTCCCATCTCCTTGGGACATCAGCCTCAAGTTAAGTTTCATATGCTCAGTAATCACGCTAGCTCTGTGCCCTTCAGACCTAAACTATCCTAATCCTATCAGACCTAAACTCCGTAATGTTTGCACACCACTGCTTCACGGCAGAATAACTGGCTCTGCGGTGGTACCTACCTACCGACGGATTCCTGCATGAGAATCCAACTACCAGTAAAAGTGTAGGTAAGGACTCTTCAAGCCATTTTCTTGGCTAACGTAACTACTGTCTTAGAAAACACAAGAGATAGGTCAAACTTTAGTCTTATCTTCAGATTAATATTAGAGACTTATCTAAGCATCGAAAGATTTTACATTGTTTGTTTTTAAAATTTTGATGGCTCAGTAACGCCACTGCATATGCGTTTCGCTACGGCGCTGTGGAACGATAATTTGTAATGCCTACACATAATTATTCCGGGTCTAGGTGTTTGTGCATGTTGAATATATTTCTGTAAAACCCAACCAGAAACTATAGAGAAAATCTACTCTGTGGCATTGTTTTTTTTTTCATTAATACTCTATTGTAATATTCGGTAAACTGTTATACTGTCAAAAAAATTAGGTAATTTATTCGGATGCCTCGTTAATGAAATAGTTTATCAATCACCGATCAGCATTTATTATTTTATCGATCAAAACCGTAATAGAATTTAACGATCGATACAATAAAAAAACCGTTAAAATAAAATCTAAGATAGACAAAGCGAGAAATGATAAAATTCTCATAAAACTATCAGCTCGTTTCATTCGATTTTATTAAGAATGAAATATCAATAAGCATCTCCGCACCTACTTCGCCCACAGGCCTAAATCGATCACAGAACTCGAAAGGTGAGACGTTTTATGGCTCTGTAAAGCGATTGAACGCGGCACTAGTTAAAGTCTAAAAGTTTATACATATATATGTATTACTTTGTCATATTGTATCAATATTTATACAATACATACATACAAACACGCCCTTTTCTTAAAAGGGGTAGGTAGAGGCCACTCACGTAGCCCACTTTTCGCCCTCCCGGGAAATGAAATGAGACGTGACTGGTGGCGGATCACGGCACCGCCTTTTTTTTAAATTGTTTTTATCATAGAACCAACAGCGTATTATAATAGTTATAAAATAAATCTCAAAAAATACTGAATGCCTATAACAGGTTCAATCTTTATAGATATAAGAGTTCCTAATATCGGCAGTTGTAATTGGACATGTGATAAAATAGTACATTATGGATAAAAACGTAGAGGAAATTGAAAAAAAAATATCGAAAAAAGTACGCACTTGTAGGTGTTATATACTATATATGTGGCTTTGAGTATATGTGTGTGTGTGTATGTGTGTTTGAGTGTTTTGGTACGAGTCAACTAAAATTTTAATCCCCATTGCGTTCCCACGAGCAGATTGTTATTTTATATAATGTTCATAATTTAAAATATATTATGAACGCCTGTAATAGGGTCGATATTGTGTTTCTTTTTTGGTTAATTACAAAACATATAAAATAAATGTGCATGTGTTTGTCGGATGACATATTGAAATTATTGACATTGCGTCTTCCTATATTTGTAATTTTCTTATCTATACTCATGCCCACGAGTCCTGGGATCCAGTGCACTAATTCAAGCCGAAGTCTGTATTTTCTGCACATAAAGACATGAATTTCGGATCTAGTTTTTTAATTGTGCCGTGTGGTACCGGCCTAAGACAATCTACCACCCCATTTCATCCCGTGGGTGTCGTAAAAGTTGATAGAAGGAAAATAAAAACTAGGGGATGGGCTATCGAAACTTCCTTCGTTTAGTGTAGCAACTATGGCAAAATCCCTCCAAAACGAGAGCTGCAAAGTTGTGGCAATCTATCTCAGAGGACTATGTTTAGCAGTGGACTAGTGATAGGCTGAAATGAGGATGATGATGGGACCCTTTCACCGGTCTTATCTCATACACTTATTACAAAAGGGTAGATGAAGAAGTGCGAGTGCTTCTGCACTGCGTGCTTGTTGATATCCTACTATATGTGACTGATATCTTCTGCTTGCCGCATCAACCGGAAATAACGCCATTGGCGAAATCGACACACAAAGGCAACCATTTTTCCAGTTATTCTGCTGTGAAGTAGTAGTGTGCAAACATCACTGTGTTTCGGTTTGAAGGGCTCTGAGTGCCAGCGGAATCACTGGGCATATGAGACTTTAGAACTGATGTCTCAGAGCGACCGGCGCAATGTGGTGCTACACAGAAATGTTCTGAGTAACACATCATCTGTTATGGGCAGACTGCACTAACGTTGTCAGGTGAACGTTTTGCTCGTCTCGTCACCAAATAAAAAAAAACGATGTGAACCAATCACAGGATGAAAGCACACGCTAAAACATAGTTTATGAATATTTATTGCATTCAAAACATATATCAGGATATTTTTATTTGATTCATATGGCATTTTTATCTCAAATTTCATTTCTTTGATTTCCGCAATTTGATATTAGCCATATTATATTTCACCGTGATTTTTCTACGATATTAAAATATGTAGACTTAATTAACTGAATATCTGCTATATAGATTTTCGTGTAATTTCTGGTGAGTAAGAACCTGATCACCTAATGGGAATGGCATTGTACGTTGCCTCTGCGGCCTATACACACCGCCATCGATCCTCACCGAAGAATCAGTACCTAAGGATGTTGTAACCTCCGCTGTAAGACGAAATCATCATCACCATCATTTCAGCCTATTACTACTCCACTGCTCAACATGGCCTATGTTCAGCAGTGGTTCCCCATAGATTGCCACAAAAGTTTGTAGCTCTCATTTGAGGAGGGATATTATCTTAGTTGCCACAAAAGTTTGTAGCTCTCATTTGAGGAGGGATATTACCATAGTTGCCACGCCTGAGTCGTGGTAGCACAGGGGCTAGGCGCTCGCTTTAAATTTTATAGTGCGCGAGTGATCTGGGTTCGATTCCCGGTGCCGGCACCATTATTGGTGTTAAATGCTAAATGCAATTCTAAGTGCTGATTTACCACGTGCTCGGCGGTGAAGGAAAGCATCGTGTGAAAACCTGCATGTCTGAGAAATAAAAATATTTCGAACACATGTGAAGTCCGCCAACCCGCATTGGAACTGCGTGGCAGATTTTTCCCGGCTCCAAAACCCTCTTAGAAATGAGAGGAGGCCTGTGCTCAGCAGTGAGACATTTATAGGATGTTACTTTACTTTTGTTTTAATGTCAGGTTACGAATGTCTCATTGTTCATATTTATGTGGTTTTGGAGCTGCGTTGGCGTATTTCACATATTTCCGAAATATTTATTTGACAATGTGTAAGGTCTCAACATGCTGGAAAACACATAAAATAGCAATTAAAAATTTTAGTACTACCGGCACCGGGGATCAAACCCGAGACACTCACGTACTTTTTATATATATACGGCGAGCGTAAGAAAGCTATCAACTGCGCAGGAGATATTACAGTGCAGTACAGCCTAATCGCGTCCAATGTAACGGTCATGCGATAAGATCGAAGATAGGCTAGGATGCAGTGTCAGAAACACGGGGATAATCACAACACAAATTTTAAGCAAAGAACGCAATAAATATATTGTCCACGAGCACCTGAAATTAAGTCTAAAATTTATACGTTGTCTTTCGACAAAAAGTCCATAAATTGCATGTAAATATAATACCATACATACATAAGATCACGACTGTATCCCATAAGGGGAAGTCAGAGACTGGGCACTCACTGCAATAACAGATGACTGCCACAATCCACGTTTCACCAAAACAATATAATGCACTTGGTGTGATAGGTGGTGAGCCCATCGCCACCTTGCGCTGTTGGGCAAGGTGCCACAGTGCAGTTTAATTCCTTACTCGCCTTTTACGAGATCCATTGGACGAGATGGAGTGGTAGTATTCTTTTAACGAGCCGCCACCACCCGGCTATCTAATACTAATGCATCACAATAATAAGCCCCTAGGACTTAGTTGTAGATTGCACACACCTAGTAATTATTCACGCAATAAAAGCATTGCTGCTATCGGACGATTAACTGTTATACAATATTTTCACAAACTACATCCAGCTATAAATCCAGTTATATCTCAAAAGGCATAAGCAAAGTCACTATCACACCTTTTATACGATAGAGTAAGTCGAAAAAACAATACCAACAAAATTAATTCGTCTGTCCCGTAAAGGATAACGTGCTCAATCTGTTATACAATTCGAACTTGACCTTTAAATTACATCATTGCAGTATCGAAGAAATTTGATACAATTAGTACTCCTAAAATGAAATGTTTACATTCTCTTTGATTACTCCCTTTTTTCATTCGTAATAACGTCACGTTTGTTGTATTATAATTTTAATGTTCGTGTTTCTATTGCATTTTTATTTAATTTGGAACTTGTCTTCAAAAATAGTGAAGCTTTCGACTTTTTTGAGCAAGTTCATTTATTAAACATTTACACTATTATTGATAAAAATCTAATTAGGTATATTTATCAAAAATAAAAATATAAAATATTAATATTATTGATAAATATAATAGTAGCACAGCATAACCTACTTTGGGTTCCACTCCCATCCCACAAGACGTACTACTACTATACATGAAATTGTAACTTGTATATTTGTAATTTTATTATTTTTGGGTTTTTTCATAGAGCTTTCTCGTATATAAATAAATATATGAAATAAACAAGATATTATCCATACCAATATTATAAACGCGAGAGTAACTCTATCTGCCCTTCTGTCTGTTTGTTACCTTTTCACGGTTCAACTACAGAACCGATCTTGACGAAATCTGGCACAGTGATAGCTTCCATCCTGAAGACGGGCATTTTTATCCTGGATAATAATTCCAGCGGGATCTTTAAAAAACTTTTATCCACGCGGACGAAGTCACGGGCACCAACGTATTACGTTTAGTGTATGTCTTACATACACTAAACGTAATACGCTACAATAAAATATATAAATAAATCCTCAATCCAAACGGGAGTCCTCGTCAGGGGAGACCAAACGGCCGAAGATGAGGGGGAAAGGAAAAGCGTTAGGTGGATGATACGGCCGGTATGGAGGAAAACCACCTTCTGCATTCGAGCCCGTCACTGGAGTCCTAGTCGCCTCAGATGCCCGGAGAATGACTGGGATTAAATTGTTCGCAGATGCGACCACGGGGTATAACTGTGTGACATAAGTTTGGCGGTCACCTCGTGAGCCAGGTACAAATATTTTGTCTTCTTATCTGTTTTCATCAATGGTAATGTTGACCAATAATATCCTTGACTGTGCCCAGTCCATCAACACCATATTCGGTTTATTCGCAAGAATATTTCTGTCCGTGATGATGGTGCGGTCCCAATATAGCCTGGCGCGGTCATTTTCGAGCACGATCTCCGACAATTACTTATAGTATAGCAGACTTCGAACCACGTTTTTCCAGACCGTATTTCAGAGCTTTATTGATGAACTATTCTCCCTAGTAGGTTGTGTCTGTCCAGATACTCAGAGTCGTAAAGCGCCGAACAACCGGATATTATATGTCTAAGCGCCTCACCAGGACAGCGACAAGCTCGACAGATGTTGACGGGGCCGACAATTGGGATGTATTTCCGATAGTTATTAGTCTTAATAAATTGATTCTTTATCGCACAGACATAACCCTCGGTTTCCTCAAAAAGCATTGTGTGTAAACATTGTGTACAAAAGACAGTGTCTACAAAAGAATCATGTAAACTCACTAACTTATTATTTTTATTTTTACAATGCACTACACCGAGTTCTTTGATAACTTCTTTATTTCTCAGGCATACACTTCTGGCGAACACTTCACCCGATGGTATCAGTAAAGCTACCAGTATAGGCTCATATATTTATATATATATATATATATATATAGTTTGTGTGTGTGTGTGTATATATAAAGGAAAGTCGGGCTAGTTACACCATTTATAACTCTAGAACGGCTGAGCCGATGTTGTATTTGTCTCGGCCCCGAATAGCAGAATAACAATTAAAACGTCAAAAAAAAATCACAAAAAATATTATGAAGAAAATTTAGTTTGTCATATATTTTCCGTATACAACACCATCTGCGGTACATGACAGAAACCAAATTTATTTTATTTTGTATGATTGAGAGTTCTGTGACAGTAAATACTTTTTCTTTCTTTCTGTCTTCTTTCATTGTCCTCTGACATACCGGAAGGGTATGTCATATGAAATTTGTGTAGGTATTTAAGCTATTTGCATAAAAAAAATGTATACTGTCTCTTTCTGCACCGTTACGGTGCATATTAGGGAAATGTGACTCAATATCTGTAGCAATTTCTTAATGTGATATATTATGTGAAAGTATGATCCAATGCACGGGGTAGTCAAGGGAAGACATAGAGATTATTATTTAAATTTAAAAAGGTAGTCCAGTGGTCTACACATTATAACATATTAGAATGTTTCATACATGCTGTAGTAATGGTGTTGTATATGCCAATAAAAGGTGCACTGGCAAGGAACACTGTCTAAATCAATTTAAGACAAAATTATAGAGTCAGCACATAACCAATAACATAAAAATCTATTGATGCATGTTGCGCTAATATATCTAAATCATGTTCCACAATGTTATATTTAAACATATTTTTCGCGTTGCTAATGATATCCTTTCGCTGTCTTTAGTGTATAAATTCTAGATATACATTTTCGGTGATGTAATTGCTGTTAGCCTTCTCGGCTTTTACAGCTTCGGATACTATGCTCGCGGGCCAGAAGCCCGCGTGCCAGGTTTTGAGAATTCTAGAGGTGGGGCTGTATCGGCTTCAGTTACCTCTTGGTATGTTAAAAGTTTCCGTAATCGAAAGACGTGGGATTTTACAGAAGACATTCAGATAAATATTGTGAGGAAGATTCACACAGGAGATATCATTATAATAGGTACATTTTGTGAGTGAACAAGAGAATGGACCGTAAGCGATGCTTTCTAAGGGAAACCATTATAATAAATTTCAACAGTCAGTCTTATGGACGGCATGTATGAGATGACACGCTACACAAAAACACTGGAGATGGTTCGTTTTTTATTCTTTACTAGATATCAGAGAATGGAGAAGTGAGCTTGGAGGATATTGTGATTGCCTGACTGTATATAAAGCTGTAAGTAAAGTGTATCTTCATTACGAAGATGTTCTCACTTGGCTCGTTTTCGTTTCATATCAAATCAATTAATATTTCCAAAATCTATTTCAAAAGCTTGATATCATTTCCTGTAACGTAAGATAATCTGAAGAACGTTCACTGGTCGGTCCATTGTCTACATTATATTGCCCAAAGACTTTCTAATTGACCTTTAGTTAAGTTAATATAGTACTGTATGGAAATAGCTCAAGGCCGGCCACTGTTACCGGATTTGTGATCTGGCGGTCACGATTTTAAAGCTTGCTTAAGTGGCTAATAATTGATACCTACAATGCTATAGCACAGATACAGCTGATAAGAGATTTATGTCCTGGCGCCAGTTGGATGGCGGGTTCGTAGAGACAGTTAGCACATACAAAGATATGCGTGTTTAATTGTGACAATCTTTGTTGTTCAATATTTAAGCATATATAAGCTGTTACTTCAATTTACTGAAGGGTACTGATAGGTAGTGGTATTACTGGTGATATGAGACCGAAGAACTAATGTCTACTAACTAAGAATTGTTGTCTCAGGGTGTCGATCGCAGCGTAGCAGCACATATAAATGCTCTGGGTGTCACAACATTTATTATGGACAGAGGTTATACTTATCGTCGGCTGAACGATTTGCGCGTCTGGTCACTTGCAGTAAAAAAAGTAAAGTAACAGCCTATAAATGTTCCACTGCTGAGCACAGACCTTACTCTCATTTCTGAGAGGGTTTTGGAGCGGGGAAAAGTTCGTCACACTGCTCCAATGCGAGTTGGCGGACTTCACATGTTCTCGAAATATTTCTATTCCTGGGATATGCGGGTTTCCTCACGATGTTTTCCTTCCCCAATGAGTGAGTGGTCTCTTCACTTGCTTCCATAAAAAAATGTTCTCCGAGTGTAGTGATAGAAAAGTGTTTTAATGAATATTGTCAAATCAGTCCTTATTTGCGAACTATAATGTATAGATACAGTTTCCTACATGGTCTAGCAGTTTAATGGGGATTTACATTTCCAATGATATCTATTAACAGTTTTAAATACCTCTGTATAGTCTGAATAATATAGAGCGGATTATATGTTCACGAATCAATTTACATAGTCCTAGGCATTTACAACCGTCGTTAAAAAGTCAAAAGTTGTTAATATGTAACCACAAATAAGCAAGTTTATTTTTCTTTTAATAAAATCCTTTTTTACGATAAATTAAGTTTTTATCTATAGTCAATTTATATTAATATCAGAAGTTGAGCGACTTAGATAATTAAACATCATTGTCATCATTAAAACTAAAAAAAAAACGCTAAATAAAGATCCTCGAGTTGAAAGACTTACAGACGAAACAAGTTTGAGCTCATTCAAGACAAGTTTTTATGTAGTCTTTTTTTCTTTTGAATTAATACTGTACACAAATCTGTGAAGTAGTTGATCATTTTGCGATTCATTCATTTGAAGCAAATCGGTCAAAGTTTCATCACATTCCACCTGATTTAAAGCGATGATGAGATCCATGGAGAAGATCAATTTAGCTCGGGAGATGCACACTCCCTATTACTCTGAAAATCTCACGATCGACGATGCGCATACAGATGTGCGTGTCAACCAAGTCACCAACACGAAGTGCGTGGTCCACAGTGTGGCGAACCCATAAATCTATCACCCCTATCTCATCTCACGGGTGTTGTAAGTTTCGACAAAGAAAAAGTGTCGTGAATATAATTGAATATAATTCACGACACTTTTTCTCACAGAGGGCAGAATAGTTCGTGGAAGGATTCCGATGCAGCAATTCATCTTGTGGGTACCGCCGCAGTGCCAGTTATTCTACCGTCAAGCAGTAGTGTGCAAACATTACTGTGTTTCTCTCTTAAGGGTGCTGATAGCTAGTGTAAGTACTGACCAGATGAGAATTGAGAACTGATTTCTCTGTTTCAGCACAGAAATGTTCTGGACGATATATTCTTTGTTCTGGGAAGACATTAAACTCATCATCTGATGAATGGTTTACTCCTATCATCCTTGTCACTTTATTACATAAAAAAATACTGATTTATGACGGGTCTAAGGTACTGCGTTTGTCAGCCCACCTTCTAAGCGATTACGCGGAATCCTCGCTTCTTGAAGCAAGCATACGTCCAAGAGAAGACTATTCGGAATTCGCTTTCAGTTTAGGTAGTCATGAGATATTGGATGGATATTTCTGATTTTATAAGTGATATTTGGCAAGAGTGAGTGCATAAATATAGCAAAAAGATGATAATTATGATCTTGCTAGCTGATTATGACAGCGACTAATATTCGGTAACTGCCGGAATTCTTGTCTACGGAGATATACGAGTATGACAGAGCCGTAAGAAAAACATTCCTTCTTATAGTCTCGTATCTGAGGAAAAAATTAGACAGTACAGTCGGACTCTAAGATTCGGAAACAGACATAAAGATAGTCACAATCCTCAGTAGACCCTTCAGTTCAATTATTTGGCTTGGATTCGTACCAAGAACCCAAGTCATACTATGTAGTTTTTTGGAAAATAAGAGACTTACATATATATACGTTGAGATCGCGGTCTAAAACATTACTCAGAACCTCTTACGCTTATTCCGAATGATACTTAGCTTGATTTAGTTAGAATTGTATTTGTTATATTGTTTATTTTTTATTTTTTTAGTCTTAATTAAATCTTATTCTTCTTTGTTTTCTCTTTTTTAGTTGCCTTTTAAAATCGTTGAGAGCTACCTGTAAGTTTTTTCTGGTTCAGGGCACCGACAGAATAACAGCGCTGCAGTAAAGCCGCTGCAGCATTATGCTGAGTCGAATGCCATTTTGTTGCTGTAGTCCTCTATTGTGTAAATGTTAACAATTTACCTTTATTGTGAAATGTACTCTCTCACTCTGAATTCCAGAAGCAAATAAATTAATTTTTCTTTCTTCTTTCTTTCTTTCTGATGTGTTTCATTCTTTATACGGACTGAAGTGTTACTGATTCAGTCACTCAGGTGTATTCATAAATTCCACATCCAACAAAAGCGACGACTTGAACTTAACTGCGCTCCCAAAAGAGAAAACGAGCAATAAACATGTATTATTCAACGTATCATAATTGTAGGAAGCGAACCTCGCCAAAGGAACATGGATATGAACTGGAATTCTCGTGTTTGTGAGATTTATAGCGCCTAGAGCGTTGGAGCTTTTGAGAGACAAGTTATTTGACAAGTTCTCGGCTTATACAGGTGTATACAATCTGAAAGCTGACCGTGTGACCCACAAACCGCCAGGCTGAAAGCGCACGCGTCGCTCGTTACTAACGGTGCGTATACACTAGACTTATAGAAGAGATTAATATTGTCGACAGTCTGTCTAGTCTCTAGAATTATGTGCTACGAATTATCATTCTATCACTAAAAGTTGACAGCGTGTTAGATTGCTGCTGGTGATATGATTCCTATGGAGAAATCCGTCTACACAGCTATCTGTCGTCAAGCAATAGTGTGCAAACGTTACTGTTTCGATCTTAAGGACACTGTTAACTAGTATTATTACAGGGAATCTGGAACAGACATTTTATTGGTGACACAGCATTAGTTATGGGCAGACGTGACACTTACCATCAGTTTAACGATTTACTCATCTAGTCAATTTCTACCATAAAAGCACAAATGTTTGCACAAATATCGCTTATAATATCCTATTTTGTGGAAATAAACGTGTCTTCCTACCACATAAATGGGCTGTTTACATTCATTAACCCAGTGTATGCGCACCATAAGGCAAACACACTGGATCGCATGCAAGATAAGCACGGTATCTCAAAATGTTTTATTAATCGACCCCCTTATGTGGCTCCGCAAAGGTATAACCTTATAAAGAATTATTGACATCGCCTGATAAAAGTTGGGTATAACTTTACATTATCGTCACGTACTCAATTTGGTGGTACTCGGAAGCGTATATGTGGAAGACATCAGTGAGTTTTGAAACCAAAATAGCAAGCGCATGCGTTCATCTGGAACCATACACTTGTATTTATTACTTCCTTTAAACAAAATATGTAAATAGAAGTTAAAAAGTTATTGAGCAATGTCGCGTTCACGAATTTAAAAAAATGGCAAGAATGAACTACCCGTTCACACTGAAGGAATTTTTTTCAATGTTCCGAACACAGAGCTACAGAACACCATCTATGGTATAGTCGAAATTATATACATCACCGAAATTATATATGGTATAGCAGCAGAGTCCTTTACTATTGAAAACTATGCATATAAAATTACCGCTTTCCTACCGAGGTGTCTTGACTCTTACCACAACGGCGGCGACGGTGTTTTGCCAGTCGCCACCCGTCACGTCTCGTTTTCCGCGGGGCGAAAAGTGGGCTGCGGGTGTTTTAAATTGGAAAAGGCGCGATTATATGTATGTATGTAAAAAGTTTTTATAATTATTATAAAATATTTCTTACTTCTCTTAAACTTTTTAACATATTGTCTAAACAAATGCAAAAGCCCATGCGATCAACGTCGCGGGAACATGTTAAATGACTTAACTTTGGACTCACTTCTCTTGTGGCAAATCGCTTAAAAATCATAAGTTACTATCAACATGTAACACTAAGGTATAGATGTTTATACTATTATCTTATTAACTTATTATACCTGAATGAAAGAGAGAGATAAAAAAGACTATGTTGCCTTACCTACACCATGGACCACCGGCTGTGCCATTTGCATATCTCTAAGCGTGGCGTTGCCAACTTGTTGCGTCGCGCCACCTATAGTCTAACCGTTAGGTCGTCCTTTTCCATTGCCTTACCGTTCTTTTGTGACAGAGTTAAGGTTTTTTATTTTGTGTACAATAGTTTTCAACGTTTTTTTGGTCGCTCTGTAGTCGTCATCATCATTATTTCAGGCTATCACTAGTCCATTGCTGAACATAGGCTTCCCCCATAGATTAGTACAAACGTTGTAGCTCTCATTTTGGGTGGATCTTGCCGTAGTTGCCAAGCTTGGCAGCACGCAGGAGGGTTAGGTAACCGTAGTTTATTTATTCAGATGTTTCAGGAAGATCCTGCTGGCCACATCCTGGTTTTTATTTTCCCTCTGTCGACTTTTACGACACCCACGGCATCAGATGGGGTTGTAGATTCTCTTAAACCGCCTACACTCGACGCTCTATGAATTATTATTAATAAAGAGTATTTGAAGTAGAAGGAGTATTATTTTTATAACATTAAGCTTGTTAAATTTCTTTTGTAATTTTTACTTTATGATTTCTTATATTTATGCGTATATAGTACACTTTGCACGCACACATAGTAGTGATGGTGACCATGGATGTTCCAAAATGCTCGAAACGTCCGGTAAAGTAAAGTAACAACCTATAAATGTCCCACTGCTGTAAAGACCGCCTCTTATTTCTGATAGGGTTTTGGAGCTGGGAAGTGGTCACGCTGGTCCAGTGCGGGTTGGCGAATTTCACATGACCTGAAATGTATTATATTTCGCACACATGCAGGTTTCCTTACTAACCTTTCTTACTAATAATTAGTTATACATTTTCTTGTAATGTTAACTCTATAGCCGATAGGTATCCGGCAGAGTAGAATAGTACCTACCCCTTCCCTGCCGAGATGTCGTAATAGGCGACTAAGGTATTGTACGGACAGCCTTTATTCGTACAGAATAACACCTATAATATGCAATGCTGTAGTATACCGCTCGTGGGAACGCAACAGGGAGTAAGAATTGGTTGACTGCTGCCAAAATGGCGGCGACGTGGTTCGCCATCCGTCACGTCCCGTTTCTCGCGAGGGCGACGTAAGTGGCCTCTGCCTATTATGATGATGATGAACACTAAAAGCTTAAGCTTGCTGTGCTCACGTTTTATTGGAGTGATGCAATTGCCTTGTTCATCTAAATGTATGAACTTTGTTAATGTGTTTGACATTATCTTTGATCCAAATAAAAAAAACTAAAATGTTAATATTAACGTAACTAGGTTATACCGACTACTAATTAGGCATTTTTTTCATGTAACTGATCTCAAAATAATACGTTTGCTACTAATGTATGTAACCTATACGTTTGAAGATGTTAACTATATAATTCCTAATCGAGTATCACGTTGCCGTCTTAATACTATTATAGTATTACAGGGACATGGGATCTTACACGATGTTAATATTACACGATTAGGAAATTAAATCCAACGTGGCGGTACTTCTGGCATCGCGATGAATACATTCGTATCTAATATGCGAAGCCCGGGATTATCCACGCTTGTCAACCATCGCAGCCGTTCATGCCCGCGGTGAGATTACATCGCCTACGCCTTTTAGATTAAGTATCCGCTGACAAGTCTATTTGTGCGTATAAGATATGTTTTAGATTAAATGTCATCGATGTTGCACAAAGTAGAATATGTTGATGATGTTACCATTTGTGTTTCTTGTTAAATAGCATTAAAAATCAAATTACATGTGTTGTTCGAAATTGCGTAACTGTATATTGAGATCGATCGTTCTGCTCATCGTTTCTGCGTTTACGCGAACACTTACTGTAATTTACATACATGCATACAGTCACGCCCTTTTCCTATATAACGGGAGGCAGAGGCCGCTCACGTAGCCCACTTTTCGCCCTCGCGAGAAACTAGATAAGGCGGGTGGCGAACAACGTCGCCGCCATTTTGGTACGAGTCAAAAAATTCTTACTCCCATTGCGTTCCCACGAGCAGTATAGTGACAGCATAGCATATTATGGTATCATTCTGCACGAATAAAGGCTGTCCGTAGTATACCTTAGTCGCCTCTTACGACACATACGAGGGGTGATCCAAAAGTAATGATAATCAGTTATTTCTAGTGCACACAAAAATACAAAAAAATTTCAGTCACTTACTCAGTTAACCACTAGTTCAGGGAAAAAAAATCATATAAATAGGCCACGATTCCCGGGAGCTACATTCATTTGAATACGGACTGTCAAGGAGTGAACATCAAAATGGAAAAACACGAAATCAGAGCTGTCATTAAATACCTCTGCTTGAAAAAAATGTCTACCAAAGACATACACAGCGACTTGGTGGAAACATTAGGGGACTCTTCTCCTCCATATTCCACAGTTGCACGCTGGGCTAAGGAGTTTAAGTTGGGAAGAACATCGACGGAAGACGAACACCGCGAAGGACGCCCATCGACGTCCCTCACTGAAGAAAATGTGAAAAAAGTTGAAGAAGTTGTATTGGAAGATCGAAGAGTGACTATCAGGCATGTAGCTGAGGTCACAGGGATCTCATATGGCAGCATTCAAAGAATCCTTGCGAACGAATTGCATATGAGAAAGGTCTCCGCGCGTTGGGTACCGAAAATGTTAAACGACGAGCAAAAGAAGAAACGAGTCGACATGTCAAGAGCAAATCTCGAAAAGTTCCAGGCAGACAAGGATAATTTTTTGTCACGTTTTGTGACCATGGACGAGACCTGGATCCACCATTTTGATCCTGAAACAAAACAACAATCGATGACATGGAAACGATCCGATGAACCGACGCCGAAGAAATTCAAAGTGTCAAGCTCAGCAGGGAAGGTTATGGCGTCTGTTTTTTGGGACGCTGAAGGAATAATCATGGTGGACTACTTGGAAAAGGGGGCCACTATTACAGGCTCCTACTATGCAGAACAAATAAGAAGATTGCGGGAGGCTATTAAGGAGAAAAGGCGAGGCAAACTGCGGGCTGGAGTGCTGTTCCATCAAGACAAGGTAGTAAATACATAGGTGCTATTTTACTCTGCCTCTTCTATCAGCAACAGGAGACCTATCGAAACCATAACTTACACTATGCTTATTTTTATATTTGCAACATATTTATACAGTGTCTGGTATATATTTGGACAGTCTCTGGTAATATCGTACATCAGGTGAGCCTCTCGCTCGTTTGCTCCATCTTCTCATAATCATAAAACGTCATAACATAAGAGAATTAGTATGAAAAAAACTAAATTCAACACTGACTGTTTGACACACTTTCGTTACAAACCTGTATGTCACACTTTCATTCTGTCTGAAAGGATATAAAGATCATCATCATCAATTCAGCCTATCACTAGTCCACAGCTGAAGATAGACCTCCACCATAGAATACCACAACAGCTCTAACTTTGGGAGGATTTTGCCATAATTGCCACAGGCCGTTTGGCAACCGCTGACACTGACAAAGAAGACGCTGCTGCCCATCTCCTAATTTTCAATTTCCTTCTGTCGACTTTTACGACACCCACGGGATAAGATCGGGTGGTAGATTCTCTTAAGCCGCCACCACACGGTAAAGTTAACATTGTAAAGTAGTTCTTCCCGAACAAATCAGCTTCGCGCATAGTGTAAACTACTCGTCCATAAGATCAAAATTGAAAAAAGGCGTCACGACACAGATAAACGTAATAAAAATTATTGCTTTTAATTTCAGTTATTAGCAACCGACTTAACTTTCTACTTCTTTATACTCGTACGAGCGTTATTAAAAGTATCCGTCTCGGCCATAACAATAGCGTAAAGATGGAAAGACTTCGTCCAGATAAGATAGGCACGCTAAGTGAATACGGATTCTCCGGTTTCGTTTTGTAAATCGCGTTCTAAAATTTAAGTCTATTAACATTGACGTTTAATACATAATGTATGTATACACTTACTCTCGCTTTCTCTTGTGTAGGTTAGACGTTTACAATTCCGTCTAGTATACCATGATTGGTATTCAAATAAGCTGTCAAGATGCAGTCATGTTTCATTTCGGTTTTCGCTGTTTATTAATACTGTTTTCCTTTTATAATAATAAAAAAATAAAAATAGTTGATTCAGTAAATGATCATACTACAATGTAACCGGGGACGGCGTCTCCTTTTAAGTATAAAAAACTATGGTAGGAGATTCCATAATACTGAGATTACTATTTACATCATCAACAAAAAAACAACTACTGTTTCTTAGTTACTCTGACCTGAGAAGAAAAAGGTAGAAGAAACTACATAGTTTTATAAATGAAACTACAATTACGAGTATGATGTTCTTCTAGCCGATTTCGACGACGGCGACAACTGCCGACTACTGTCGAGAGCCATCAACTGCGCAGGAGATATAATAGTGCCACAAGTGTACGCGCAAACACAGAGGCACTCACTCGTTCCAACCTAACCGCGCCCGATGTAACGCTGATGCGATAAGATCGGAGTTAGGCTAGGATGCAGTGTCAGAAACACGGGGACAATCACAACACAACCAGACCCGAAAACCAACAATTTATGTTTAGCACAAATGTTGGCTCCGGCTTGGATTCGAACCCAGGACCCGCGGCTTAGAAGTCAGGTACTCTGTCCACTAGGCCACGCGGTCGTCACACGTACGTACAATTATAAAGCTTCAATAACCTCGCGTACCTATAAAACGTCAGAGGGATTATGTTTCCGCATTTTCCGAGAATCATCTCCGAAAAATCAATCATCAAGTGAATCATCTCCGAGGAATTCTTGTAATGTTTATCATCGTCATCATTTCAGCATATCACTAGTCCACTGCTGAACATAGGTCACTCTCATAGATTGCCACAAATGTTTGTAGCTCTCGTTTTAGGGGGATTTTGCATCAGTTGCCACGCTTGGCAGGCGGGTTGGCAACCGCAGTTTATTTATTCAGATGTTCCAGGAAAATGCTGCTGCCCTTCTCCTTGTTTTCATTTTCCCTCTGTCAAATTTTTCGACACCCACGGCATGAGATGGAGTGGTAGATTCCCTTAAGCCGCCAAGTGGTGGTGGTTAGTGGTTTCTGCCTACCGAAATGAGAAAAAAACGTGAATTTATGTATAATTTCGTTGGCTAAGCGATTGGCTTCTGCACTGTGTATTATGGGTTCGATACCCGAAAGGGACAAATCTTTTTTTTTAATGGAAATGAAGTGGCGAGACTGGCAAATCATTCATCTTATGGTAAGTGCAACATCTGCCCATAACATTTCTGTGTGGCGAGCACACTCCTCACCCTGAGACATCAGTACTTAAGTCTCATACTCGAATGCTCAGTAATGACACTAGTTCTCAGTGCCCTTCAAACCGAAACACAGTAATGTTGAGTTTATAAAGTGAATTATACTCGTAAGTTTATTAATTTATTATAATTTATAACTTTATAAAGTACTTAGCTTCTTCGTGAACTGAAGTTACTTAGTTGATCTACATATCCGACATTAATGTTTAAAGATATCGTTAAAGCTGACGGTACTCAATAATTAGTTGCATTCATTTCATCTATTTCCTTTCTTAAGCAAAGTATGCAACGATTCAATGGACATACATGAAAGTAGCAGCCGGGTTTACGGCGGTGCTAAATATTTGATAACCATCTAATTAACGCCTACATGAATGCCTAAACAATGTGGACAAATAAGGATGTCATTGTTCATATTTATTTTGAATTTGTTTTCTGATACTGATTATAATGAAGGAAGGTAAGTTACTTTGCTAAGATCCGCATGCAAAATATAAAAATGGTGTATATTACTCAGCTTTTTGAAGAGCACCGCCCGCCCTCCCTCAGTAGCGTGCACAAGCAAACTAACACCGCCACCAGGAACCGCCACCAGGTACCTTCCACCAACCACTACAATACCACCACTAGATAACATACACCACTGAAGTCGAGAACACGACACGTGTTTCGCCCCAAAACGAGGCACCATCAAGCGTCATAGACTCTACGACAGACGGCCGCCGATTATGTTTTCATTATGTGTAAAAAAAACGGACCCTCGCTAGAATTGCACGCTAAATTGATGTCTGTAAGATAATTTAAATCAATTTCACATGCACTTTACAAAAGGATCCGAAGGCCAACGATTTATGTTTTACCAGCATTGCCTCCGGTTGGGATTCGAACCAAGGACCCGTGGCATAGAAATCGGACACTCTGACTCTAGGCACGCCATCGCCATAGATTTCCAAAATGTCTTTATAAATGTCCCTAGGGGTCAAATTCGCTTTCATTCGCTGATGATTATCACGATATGGGACTGCAAGTTGAAATATACGATCTCCTTTCCAATTAGTGTTAAGTTCAATAAAGAGCATTTACTTGCAGTCTCTTTGCAACCCGTGTGGTGACGGCTTAAGAGAATCTACCACCCCACCTCGTCACGTGGGTATCGTAAAAGTTGACAAAGGGGAAAATGAAAACCAGAAGATTGGCAGCACAATCTTCTTAAATCATCTGAATAAATAAACGGCAGTGGCAATATACCCCCAAAATGAGAGCTACAAACTTGTGGCAATCTATGGGGAGGCCTATGTTCAGCAGTGGACTAGTGATACGCTGAAATGACGATGATGATGATAAACATTACAAGAATTCCTCGGAGATGATTAACTTGGTTTGCGGAAAATGCGGAAACATAATCCCTCTGACGTTTTATAGGTACGCAAGGTTATTTTTTTTTTAAAAAAGTTCCATTAATAAACCTACGGAGTTTCTTCTGCATTTTTCTTCTCAGGTCAGAGTAACTAAGAAAACAGTAGTATTTTGTCATGCAAAGTACGTTTAATAAACGAAATTTAAATTTGTTATAACGCAGAACAAATATATTTCATTAAATATGTATTTCCCTATAATAATTTAATCACATTTTTGAAGTACTGCCGTAATATTTTTCTTTAATTAAATTAATAAAAAGCAATTTTCGTTCCATTATAAAACAGGTTTGTGACATCCCTGGCAGTAATACTCGTAAATCTATGGAAAGGTTACCGCCTATACATACGACTGTAAGCTCTCATATTATGACTTTGACTGCAATTAATTTCTGCTTACTATTTACAGATGATCAATTCTTATCTGACAACGGTTGTGCAATCGTTTTATTGTTTCAATACTTTAAGGAACTCTGTACCGCTTTTGGAAGTGACTGATTATTACTATTATTACAGAGACTAGATAGACACAATTTGATAATGATTTTCAATAAATTGCGGCTTCAGCCTCCGAGGTCTTTAAGATAGATGTATTACTTATTCATATGTCACTAACACGAAGCGCTAATCCGTAATGTCTCAAGGTTGTCGCACATCGTCATGTTTAATTTAGTTCTTACTTTAAACCAATTTTTTTTTCTATGTTCCTCTTTAACGTTGGAGTAAATATAGCCTGTAATTTTTTTCGAGCAGCCGCTTTTACTGTACTATTTGAAACAATATTTTAAAAATGGTACTGTAATCTTATTAAAGGCAAGCTCACGGCCGGGGTGAGCCGTGGTAGCTTAGTTAGCGTTCACCTTAAGATTCATAGTACACGTGTGACCTGAGTTTGATCCCGAGGTGATTTTGATCTTAGGGAGATCATCAGGAAATCTGCATATCTGAGGAATAAAAATATTTCGAAGACGTGTGAAGTCCGCGAACCCGCATTTAAGCATCGTGGCGGACTCTTCAAAGCCCTCTCAATAATGAGAGACCTGTATTCAGCAATGGAACATTTATAGGCTGTTACATTTCTTTTTTTTTCACGGCAGAAAAGATACTGGCGACAACTTTTTACAATATCAGAAAGGTCTCAAAATGTGTGAGCGTGACATTTACGGTCACGCAGTATATATAGAAAGCTTTTGCTAATTCCATATATTTTGAAGACTTTTCTCTTGTCGTTGATGATTGTAGATTGTAATTTATCTAAACGCCAGAACATAACACCAAATTCATCAAGCTAAGAAGTAGTGTTAGTAAAACCGTATACTTATTGTTCTTTAGTACCGCTTTACATTATTATCTATACTTTCGCTAAAGTGTAAATGCCGCTTTAGGATTCAAATAACGTTGGTAATTATTAACAAATCACACTGACATTAATCCTTATTCCAGTTACGCCTCAATGGCTTAATTAAAGCACAAAGGCGTGTTCCGGACGTTATTAAGACTACGTGATTGACTGTGAATCGATACAAACACGAAGGTCATTCGTCCGTCGTGCCGTATGCAACAACATTTTACAATATATCTAGTATATTGCGGCGTGTTATACCATTGCCGAAACGTTTGTTTTCGTGAACGGCTCCAATCGGCGTTACTTGTGTTCGCGTCACGACATTTTGAACCATATTCGTGCCAAGGTCTATATTTCGCTAATGTGGACTATTCAGAGAACTAACGACCTGTTATATGGTTTCGGTTTAGGTGTCACGATATTTTCGATACGTTGTAGTACATCCCGGATTTGAATACGTGTCCCCTTAATGAATGTTACTGATTTATTGGAACCAGCTTAGTTTTTAATTAAGTTAATTATAATTATATCTATTATTATTTTATAGACGCCAATAGCATAATGGTATAAGTCAGTCCGTACGACTGCGAAATATGACGTCACAGGATCGAACTCTCCATTCGACTATTGCGTCAATATGTTGATTTTTACATCGATGGACTATTGTCTCCAGTATAGGAATATTATAAATGTTAATATCATTCATCATCATCATCATTTCAAGCCTATCACTAGTCCACTGCTGAACATAGGCCTCTCCCATAGATTGCCACAAAAGTTTGTAGATTTTGCCGTAATTGCCACAATTGGCAGGCGGGTTGGCAACCACAATTTATTTATTCAAAAGTTCCAGAAATATGCTGCTGCCCTTCTTCTGGTTTATGTTTCCCTCTGTCGACTTTTACGACACCCACTGGATGAGATGGGGTGGTAGATTCTATTAAGCCGCCAAACACGGCGGCTTAAGGCATAGCTTCGTAAATTTATTCTAAGGTTAATATTCGTTAAACTGAAGCTTTTATGAGGCAGTGTCACACTCCTATAAATAGTCCACACAAGGGAAAAGATAGGCTACAATCAATGATAACCAGTAAAGACGCATCCGTCATAATAAAAAAGTTAAAGTTGACTGAGGGAAAATAAAAATCAGGTGGTGCGCAGCAGCATCTTCCTGGAACATCTGAATAAATAAACTGAATTGCCAACCCACCTGCCAAGCGTGGCAGCTATGGCAAAATCACCCCAAAACGAGAGCTACAAACTATTGTGTTTATGTTCAGCGGAGTAGTGATAGGCTGAAATGATGATAATGATGATGATGATCCCTTAAGAAAAAATATTTAGAACATAATTCAAGAAGATTCAATTAGATACATAATTCAATTAGATTTCCGTTTGTATTAGGTATTGATCATTTGTTTAGATTAAAAATCCTACTAACATAGTTGTCTCTTAACATGCCTAATGTACACATTATAAAGAAGTTGTTTGGGAATAATTATGCTATATATTATTTCTAGACTTTCAGTTCCGTCCCACTGCTGAGTACCGGCCTCCTCTCATTTCTGAGAGGGTTACACTGCTCCATTGCGGGTTTGCGGACTTTACGTCTATGGAATATTTTTATTCCGTAGACACACAGGTTTTTCACGATGTTTTCCTTTATCGCTGAGGACGTGGTATATCAGCACTTCAAATACCAATTTTAGAGGCGCCGGCACCGAGGATCGAATTCAGGTCACTCAAATACTATAAAATTTAAGGCGAGCGCCCTACCCCTGAGCTACCACGCTACCTAAATAAATACGCATGCCGTTACTTAAATAGATTTCGCCTTGAGCCTATTGATCGTCTTCATCTTATATAATAATTCACTGCTGGATATAGGCGGTTCCTGCGAAGGGAGGATGTGCCGTAATCACCACGCTTTATAAACGTTTTGATAAGGCCATGTTAGAAGTCACCCGCCATCGGAAAGTGCATTTTTGTTGTGGCATTTTTTGAGTTTCTTATTCTGCCACTGGAATAAAATATTTCTGGAATTTCTTATGGCATTTTTTTTTTGTAATGGCGTCATCATTTCTTTTTGGTTTGTGAGTCCTGTTGTGACTTCGTATTTAATTTCCAAAAAAAAAATCAGATATAGAAATTATAACATGTTTTAAATATAAAAAGACCTCTAAAAGATCCGTATCCTGAGGCCTTTGCCTAATACGTCTCTGGGGTTTTTTTTTTTGATAGCTTCCTAAAGTATTCGAAAGTTTTCGTCTGTTGAGATTGTGATCAAATCTTAGCTTAATCTGTAAAAGATGAACCAGAGCCGGATTCAAGCTATTCATTTAATATAAAGGTATATATATAAGGTAATAATTTATAATCTAAAATTAATGGCTTGTTTAACTTTATTAATGAAATAATCAAGTATTGGTGATTCATTGAATAACCATTGAATGAAACCAGTTTAATTAAGCAGTGCAATGATCGCAATAAATTAGCATTAACATATTACTCCGGCTTCTACAAGATTTATCTAAAAAAGGAGACGTATTTAATCGCGCTTAATGTAGCCATATCTACATTTGTATGTCTAAGCCCGGGACAATGGCTAGGTGATTAGTGTTTAATTTCAAATATGCCAAGGCTCCACACCGTATCGGGCTTCGATACCGCGATATACCTTTTTGGAAATAAACAATTGAATTGTGTGTGGTCATGAATGGAATTGTCATGTTAAGTGCACACAGCCTTGTACGTTTTTATGTAGTAATTTAAAAGTAATTTTAACAAAAGCTAAACTTAAATATTTCGAGGGTAGATAGGGCTGCTACCCATACTTTATAATAAAGTACTGTACCTTATTTCAGACAATTGTACTCTTTACTTTATGATGACAAAAAAGTACGTGAAAATACTTTACTTCACGTAGGTTGGCATTAAGTGGCAGGACGTATGAACGGGTATCTGAATTTGATGAAAACTAATAATTTATTTATCTAAGCTTAAATGTAAATGGCAAAGATGCTGTCAAGCTCTTTAGTTGTGACAATAATTTATTTAAGTTAGCTTAAAACAATAAATATATGTTTAAAACTAAATAATTAACGAAAGTAAATAATAGTTTATTTTGATACAATATACTTTTTTCCCCAACCTATATCAACCGATATACTTTATTTGGTCAAGTAAAATGTGGTAACCCTAGTAGTAGTCTATTTTAAGTAACAAGTAGTAAACGGTGGAAAGATGACATCATTGAAATAGCTGGGAACTAATTGGAATAACTTTGTTTTTTCATTTAAATTAAAGCGAAAAGAAAAATAGTGTCATTACTTTTTTTTGTGAACGTTTATGGGTTTGAATGTGTAAATATCAGTATATCTTCATCATAAGTGTCTGAATAGTCCACTGTGGGTGAGCCACTCCCAAGTTTGGGAGTACTTGCCATAAAATCGACATATACAACAGCCCACGGGATGGGATTGAGTGGCACATTCTGTTGCGATGCAACCTCACAGCGATATCAAAAAATACACGTATACAATAAAGTTTACTTTCAGTATAAAATCATATACGCGGCACAGTATGTAAACACACATACGCACGTACGTACTAAACAAGAAGATAATGAAATTCGCCGCTATATCTTAATAATGTTCTCCTGGTGAAGCGTCTGCGATATCTTCAGATTACTACCAAAAATAATCTGTAAAGAATGTTTTGTAGTTCCGTTAGTAATCGCACAAACACAGAAGCGCACTCGTCGTCACCATTTACCTAAGTATCTGATGGTACGCTTAAGCGATAACATCAGAGGAAGGTTGGGATGCATTGTCAGACACCAGATTGAGTCTCCGGAAACTCATAATTCGCGTGTTTTACATATCGCAATGCTATTACGAAACCAGTATTTCACTGATTGAGTTACAATCAAAAAGTTATTCCTTCCAGAGTCGGTGAAAAACTTATCGCCATCTATGTGCTTAAAGTTCTAACTCAGTAAAAAAATCGCCTCGCGCATCTAGTGGTTGCTTTTTTAAATTTCTTGAAAACTGTTTTGGTGATTAACCAGAGGACAGACGTTTAATACGCAAAAATTTTTTTTGATGTTCAGTTACTACCGCTGTTTTATTAGCAGTAAAAAAAATAAAGTAAAGTTTCAGCCTTTGAATGTCCCACTGCTGAGCACAGGCCTCCTCTCATTTCTGAGAGGGTTTTGGAGCTAGGAAGAATCCGCCTCGCTGCTCCAATGCGGGTTGGCGGATTTCACATGTCCTCGAAATATTTCTATTCCTCGGACATGCAGGTTTCCTCACGATGTTTTCCTTCACCGCTAAGCACGTGGTAAATCAGCACTTAAAATTGTATAACAATATTAGAGGTGCTGGCACAGGGGATCGAACCCAGGTTACTCGCTTACTATGAAATTAAAGGCGAGAACCAGGCCCCTGAGCCACCACGGCCTTACTTGTATTAGCAGTGCGATATGTTAATTCTGTTTGTGTATGTATGTACGTATGTATATTGACTATTAATGTCTCTCTTTTAAAGTCTGTGTCAAATTTCTTTATTCGACTTAGGTTTTGTGAAGCTGTTATGGACGTCAAAATCTACACCAATACTTACGACGATATATTACATCAATACTTGTTATGTTTATGATATAATTTAGCCTTCGCAGATAATGTCTATGCGTATAGTCGAGGTCGGAAACCATTAAACAGAAATCGTATTTGAGAATTTTACGATTATTTCTAACAACACCATGTCCATTGCGTCGTTCTAGTTTCAACCATTATCACAAAGAATTCATGTCAATCGCTTGTTTATCGATAGTTCTAAACAGCGATGTTCCAATATACTGTCCCGTTTTGGCGTTTCGACTACTTTCTCCAGCGAACACAAAGTTGATACACCGGCTTTGTATCTTCCTTCAGACTCTTATAGCAATCAATATTGTAAACACGCACACTGTACACACCTGCCCAAAATGTATTAACAACTCGCTGAGAAAAATATATTTTTATCTCACTTATACAGCAATTACGATGCGCTTTTATAATTTAGTTTTTTCTTCAATTGTCTTACGATTTTTGGTTGATTCATAGTTCGAACTTTCTTCATAGGAACGTGCAAAAATAAAATAAAATATAAGACAGCGACTAAAATTTTATCGGGTAAATAAACTCTTTGGATTATGCACCACGTTCTTAACGAATACCATAAAAACCTTTGCAAGCAAAAAATAAAGCACTTAAATGAGGGCAGTATTGTATATCCTAGCATATCATGAGTGATAATCCTCTTTGGAGCATTGCATGGTAAACAGATTGATTTTAGTTTTTTTTTAATATTGTTATTGGTGAGGTTTTTTAAGTATTTTACCTGTCGTTAATTACCGTATTTTTTTTAGTATATTATTATTAATTGTTGTTTGTTAATATTATAGGATATAAATAATCATACTAGTTATTGTTTGAATTGTATTTTTAATGACTTAATTTTTTAATATTATGTGATTTGTGTGTTCTTTGATGGAGGCAAAGGCCTCTTAGACTTCCATTTCAGACCCCAGAGGTGACATGACCTACCCCTTTATTAGGATAGGTATTTATGTCAAACAGATGTAAGTAGAAAAGTACACATCGATTGGGTGAAAATGAGGTCCCGAATATTTTAAAACATACATACATTTTCACGTCGCCGTTTCGATGAATTGTTATCGTTCAATAACTTTTGTTCCATAGTACTGACATTTGACCCTCTTCTCTCTCTATAATTATTCTCTTCAACTATAATTATTATTACTTTTCAATTCTATTGTAACAGCTTTCGCATTAGCCGACAAAAACATCCCCAGACCTATTTGACGAGGGGTACCGTATCGTATAATTAATTACAGGGTTGTTTCCAAGCGTACTTTGTGTTTGAACAGATGGGTTGGGTCGAATTCCTGCAACAGCTGCGCCGCACGTGCAAGGTCACATATTTCATAGATTTATCTCGAAATCGAAATAGTGATGTAAATAAATATATCCTTATTCAAATGTCTACATTTTACTCGTGGTAGGATTCCTATGCAGGAATCCGTCTAGGTAGGTACCACCCCAGCGCCAGTTATTCTGCCGTGAAGCAGTAGTGTGCAAACATTACTGTGTTTCGGTTTGAAGGGCACTGAGAGCTAGCGTAATCATTGGGCATATTATGACACTTAAGAACTTATGTCTCAGGGTGATGGGCACAGTGTGGTGTCTCACAGAAATTATCTGGGTGCCACAGCAGTTGTTATGGGCAGATGTTGCACTTATTATAAGGTGAACGTTTTGCTCGTTTCATCACTTTATACACTAAAATGATTATACAGTTGTTACTGAAGAGGTCATTTTTCATGGCATGTATTTAAACGAACAGCGATTTTAACTCATATTGGTAACATCATCATCATCATTTCAGCCTATCATAGTCCACAGTTGAACATAGGCCTCCCCCATAGATTGCCACCTGCATCCATCGACTTCCCGTGCAGGTCTTCGCTCCATCTAGTGAGAGGTCGCCCTACGTTGCGTTTGCCGTTACGAGGTTGCCACTCGAGAACTTTCCTCCCCAACGGTTATCGGTTCTACAAGCTATTTGGTCGGCCCATTGCTACTTCAGCTTAGGGCTATGTCGGTTATTTTAGAATAATCCATACTAATATTATAAATGCGAAAGTAACTGTCTGTTCCTCTGTCTGTTTGTTCCCTTTTCACAGTTCAACCGCTAAACCGATCTTGACGAAATTTGTCACAGCAATAACTTGCATCCTGGGGACGGACATAGGATACTTTTTATCCCGGAAAATCAAATAGTTCCCACTGGATATTTAAAAAACTTATATTCACGCGGACGTATAAACACAAATACTAAATGTGCTACTTCCGACCATCAAATATAATAAAATTTGTATTATTGTATAAATAAAATCATGCATATATAGGCTCCGTTCGCTACGAAATAACGCTAAGAATACGAAACCTATCACATTTTTATCGATAGAAAGTTATTTATTACTTTTACATATACTCATTAAGTATTTTTACAAACCGTTTTACATTTCCTATTTTTAATGTCATTCCTATTCTGTAGTTTCTCATGATGTTATTATATGGTATTCAAAGTAAAAATTGGCTAGATTCCTGGAATCCCTGCACCAGCCGCTGCGCAACCCGAGCGGACAGCCATAATACATGCCGGAAACGTTACGAACATCTTGTATTTTCATTTGTTGGTCTTTCTATTTAATTTTTCCTTCTTTTAATATGATTATATTAATAAATTTAAGATATAGGAATTTTTAAATTGTAATATTCGTAAAAGGACGATAACCGTGAATACAAACCGAGAAAAATAAAAAAAAAACAGACAAACCATTATTTATTATTTTGTACAAATCCTTAGCTAACGGTTACAATGAGCAAAGTTAATGCCTTGTGGCATTCTCTGCCAACCAACCTTGGGAGATGAAATATTTTAGCAGGGGCGAAGTTTTCAAAATTTTTTTAATAATTTTAATAAACGAGGAAGTGAAGTGCCGTTCTGAAATGTAGTGCCGTGGAGTGCCTGGCCATTGCAGCTTAAGGGCTAGGCGCTCGCTTTACATGTCATAGTACCGAGTGACCTGGGTTCGATTCCCGATGCCGGCACCACTAAAATTGTTAATTGTGCTGATTTACCACGTGCTCGGCGGTGAAGGAAAACATCTTGGGGAAACCTGCATGTCTGAGAAATACAAAATATTTCGAAGACATGTATCCGATACTAATTATTGGAGCAACTTGGCGAAATTTTCCCGACTCCAAAACCCTCTCAAAAATTTTAAATTTATCACGCGGATCTTAGCAAGCTAGGCTTTTTTCCTTCATCATAACTAAACAATGAATTAATGTATTCGACAAAAAACTTATATTCGGTGCTGCATTATGCACATCTAATAAAGTAATAAATGCATCTCTCCCCACATCACATTTATACCACGTCTACGAGGCGTACAAACAGGTAATAGGTAATAGCATCTAATAACCACGACCGGGGTTCCGTATAATAAATCATGGAGCCACCCAGCGCGGCGATGTGGGTCGACCGCAGTTCCGTTCAGATGGTGCATGCTGCGATCGATGTGCGATAACCACGAGCCCACCCTTGTAACACTTTTAACACCAACATACAAACACACAAACATACATAAGGAAGGCGTTTAATGTTTACTCATTCATTGCATTTCGATTAAATTATTTTCAATTCAAAACTTTAATGTGAAGTGTTGGATTTAAATTCATTACGAACTTTACTAGTGGAACTTCAAACTATTAACATAAGGTACATTGGAAAATTCTGAAATTGGCTATGGTAATCGGTCTATTGCGAATATAACTCGAATTTCGATTTTCTTTATTTAACAACGTTGCTAACACTAACCATTGACTGCTGTCTCAGCCTCACAATCTATAGGGAAATCAGACTCGTTTCGAAACAAACGTTAAAATTTCAACATCTCTATATAACCGAGCAAATTATCAAAAACGATTTTAGATTTGCAATACCCGAGGCAGTATCCCACGCTCGTCCACGCGAAACGTTTAATATGACATGTTTTGAAACGTTCCGTTCTACACCCTAAATAATGCAAGGGACAGTAAGAGGTTTCGAAACCGCCAACGGCTGTATCCCAGGACTCGCGTTTCTGAGTACTCTTTACGGAATTATGAATAATTTCCGCTTAATTACGCACGCTAAGTTTCGGGATCGTACGCAACGTGATTTGCATTCCGCACATGGTCGAATGCTCTAGATTGCATGCGATTATTGAACGGGTTTTTCTTTTTATCAAAAATTAAGGAGGACATGCGGATTGATAGCTTAATTGCGGGGAGGCTCTCGTTGCAGATACTGGTATATGAAACGAGGTAGCGCGGAGTCCTTGCGCTCGCCTTAAATTTATCGCTACAGTAAGCAAGCGACTTGGGTTTGATCCGCGGTGCGGAGAAAGAAAGAAAGAAAAAGCATTTATTGGTACAGCACAAACGGACAACACACTTAGTTACAATATAAACACATACTAATAAAAGAAAATTGAAATAAAATGAATCAAACATAAACAATAAAAAAAACAAGAAAAATAAAAATAAAAGAAAATAGTATATATATTTTTATTTGATAAAAGTGGCGGTCTGCCCATAACAAATGCTGTGTCACCCAGAACAGTGTGACACCACAATGCGCCCGTCACCCTGAGACATCAGTTCTTAAGTTTCATATGCCCAGTGATTACGCTAGCTCTCAGTGCCTTTCAAATCTAAACACAGTAATGTTTGCACACTACTGCTTCACGGCAGAATAACTGGCCCTGGGGTGGTACCTACCTAGACGGATTCCTGCATAGGAATCCTACCACCAGTAAAGAAGACAGACAATTAGAAATGTGCCATGTGTGTGTCTCGCGGCTAAACCAATAGGTGTCGAGATCAGCTGTAAGTTAGACTATAAAACCTGACGCTGATTTTCACCTGGAACCTAACCTGATTGGTTGAAAAATTCAAATATTTCGATTTCTTGTGCAGTCCGCACCGCACTGGAGCATCGTCTTAGATTCTTCGTTCGCTCCAAATTCCTTTCAAAATTTAACTTGGTATAATAACAGGATCTTACCTGAAGTAGTGGCAACTAAACGATTATATTAATCTTGCTTCTTGAAATGAATGCTATAAAAATCTTGCGAGCTTAATAAAAATATACATAAACAGTTACAGACTTGATTTCATCGCACGCTTATAAATCCGAGGAAGACTCATAAAGGTATAACGCTAATTGGATATACGAATCCAGTCAAACGCAAACAAAAAGGAATTGTATTACACAATAGTATAGGATGGTCAGTATTACAACGTTCATAATTCATGTGTGGTAGAGTAAAATTTTATAACGCATCTATATTTTCATATTAATTGCTACATCGATTGGACTCAAGACCCTGACTGCATATACCAACGATGTAAGTAGAGCAGCCGTAAGGGACCGATAACGTATGTTTGATTGTGAGTCAATAACACGGTCGTAAATTAGACGATTAAGATCAGAACAGCGCTTTACAAGAGTACGGAGCATCAAGACTTATGACTCGTTTGTGCCAACAATGTTGGCGATGTATTTGTGGGCGGAATTTCCAACGCTCCCAATGCAATGCCGCAATCGACAGTGATGTACGAGAATTGACAACATCAATGCGAAGATGAAATTTACTGCGGCGATTTACCTGTCATGAATTAAAACATGAAAACTCACGGGTTCAGCTCCATTGACATCAGAATCGACTGCGCGACTCAGTGTTTAGTTTACATTCCTACTGAACCGTGAAATTATGATTCCTGGGGTCTGTATTTATTGTGACAGTTACCATGTACTGAAACTTTCTCTATAAGAATTGAAGTTAAGAACTCGTTGATTATGCCGACCTTATAGCACAAACATCTTTCGTCCCAACCTACCTCATGCATGCAAAGCTCATACATTAAGATCGGAGGAAGGCTAGGGTGCAGTGTCAGAAACAATCACGGTACAACCAGACACAAAAACCCATAATCTGTGTTTTGTACAAATGTTTGGTTCGGCTAGGAGTTAAACCCAGGGCCCGCGGCGTAGTAGTTAAGTACTCTACCTACTAGGCTACGCGGTCGAGATACAGATTATATAGATTTTAGAGCAGATAGTTTGCAGGAACAGATCTAATCATTTCATTTCTATATGAAACAAAAAATAAATATGTGATCTATATGTGATGTGAATGTGTATGTGAATGCATCCGTAAGTATCAGTTCACATCCCTATTCACCTTGGATTACTTACATGTTCTGGCTGAACTACTCGTATTGAATTTCCTGTTGCGAGAATTAGACGCATCTTGTGCAATTGTCTAGGCCGCCTGAAGATAAACTCACAACGCAGACGTATCTATTGGTTCCGCGTGGCTTTGATATAAACAGTTACAGATTGGTGTAATTTATGAGCTGAAAGTTGTGGGTATAAAAATTATGCGTTTAATTGGGTAAGCAAAATTGTATTGCCATATGATGTGTATCATCTAGTGACATGATTTTACAAGGAAGAGCTGGTTTCTTGTTTAACTCTTGTCAAGTTGCAATGTACAGTCAGAACAATCAGTACAATCAGTACAGTCGCTAATAAACCAATAGAAATTGGTTTGTTAGCGACTGTACATGGCTTTAAACGTTATAAATCCGCTAGCGCCTTTAAAATGATCAGATGCAAAAAGACGATCTTCTTTTTGCCGGTTTGCTACCGGCGAAGCCTTGTCATGGATTTCCTATAAATTCGCCATCCCTTTATTATATGATCGTACATAATAATGCGTTAAAAGAGGAGAAAACAATCTCAACCTTAAAATCGATTTAATGTAAGAAATTTAATTTTTATTGTATTTTATTTAAATCGTAAAAGTTGACAGAGGGTAAATGAAAACCAGGAGATGGGCAGAAGCATCTTTCTGCAACGTCTAAATAAATAAACTGCGGTTGCCAACCCGCCTGCCAAGCGCGGCAACCTATGACAAAATACCCCCAAAATGAGAGCTACAAACTTTTTTTGCAATCTATGGGGGTGACCTATGTTCAGCAGTGGACTAGTGATAGGCTGAAATGATGACGATGTACGAACTCTATAAAGCCAAATAAATATATTTTCTCCTATTCACTTTTTTAATTCAGTAACTTGATTCAATTTTTTTTTCAGAGTGCTTAATATTAGTCACAGCCCTAACTAATAAATATTTTATAGTAGGGTCAAATACCTACTGTATCTAAGAATTATACGAGTATTACCGGAACAGAAATATGTTGAGAACGAGCCAGCAACTTGAACTAATAAAGGTGATATAGAGAAACATTACAGGGATATGAGTTGCTAATATGCATGTTGGTGAATAAATGTTAAATTGCTAGTGAATATACGGTTCAAATCTTGTTAATGGGAAGCTCAGGGGCTAGGCGCTCGCTTTAAATGTAATAGTACGCGAGTGACCTGGGTTCGATTCCCGGTGCCGGCACCACTAAAATTGTTAATTGCTATTTTAAGTGCTGATTTACCACATGCTCGGCGGTGAAGGAAAACATCGTGAGGAAACCTGCATGTCTGAGAAATAAAAAAAAATATTCCGAAGACATGTGCAGTCCGCCATTGGAGCAGCGTGGCGGATTCTTCCTTGCTCCAAAAAACCCTCTCAGAAATGAGAGGAGGCCGATGCTCAGCAGTGGGACATTTGTAGGCTGAAACTTTACTTTACTTTTTTTGTTATTGGACGTGTTATTGGTTTGTATCCCAGCCGAAGCCAATATTTGGTGAACATACATATTATTGGTTTACGGGTCTAGTTGTACTGTGTTTGTGTCTCTTACACTGCGTCTGACTCATTTTCTGATCTTATTGTGAGTGTATAAATGTAAATTTAATAACATTTTAAAGTAATTTGTCGTATCATAATAAGTTTAATCACTTGCACAGAAACAATGGCTATAGTCAGCCAATGGTGGTAAGATTCCTATGCAGGAATTCGTCTAGGTAGGTACCACCCCAGGGCCAGTTATTCTGCCGTGAAGCAGTAGTGTGCAATCATTACTGTGTTTCGGTCTGAAGGGCACTGAGAGCTAGCGTAATCACTGGGCATATGAGACTTAAGAACTTATGTCTCAGGGTGACGGGTGCAGTGTGGTGCTACACAAAAACATTCTGAGTAACACAGCATCTGTTATGGGCAAACGTTGCAATTACTATCAGGTGAACGTTTTGCTCGTCTCGATACTTTATCAAATAAAAACTTCAATTAACTTAACAATACCGGTAGGTTACCATCTAAGCCGAGTTAATTGCAATTTTAAGTGCTGATTCACCACGTGCTCGGCGGTGAAGGAAAACATCGTGAAGAAACCTGCATGTCTGAGGAATAAAAAATATTTCGAAGACATGTGAAGTCCGCCAACCCGCATTGGAGCAGCGTGGCGGATTCTTCCTAGCTCCAAAACCCTCTCAGAAATGAGAGGAGGCCTGTGCTCAGTAGTGGGACATTTATAGGCTGCAACTTTTACCATCTAAGAGGCGATTAGTTTCTCGGCGTCTGCCATGAGTCTGCGCTCGAAGCACTTGCTATAGCGTTTCGCGGCTTCGCTGCACAATTCGCGACATCGCAACTTTTTGTCACATCGCCGGACATTCCTGCGGCTGCGTACTCTGTTCGGCATCGGTAGCCATTAGATATTTTGTTTTTCAGCCGCCCACTGCCGCGGCATTCCGCTTGATTGATCAGTAGTTATCGTCAGCGCCGTTTGCCCGGTGACAATTATGATACATCCGTTGCAGCCGTCCCGTTACAAACGTATCCGAAGTTGCGAATGTCTTAGGGCGGATTTCACCGTTGAAACTGAACGCGATCAGTTCAAGCTGAACGAAGTTTAAGCGTTTAAATGAAACTAAGTTTACGGATTTTATCGCGTTTAATTTATTACTATTTATAACCCGACGTTTCGAGTGCTTTACAGCACCCATGGTCACGGGAGGACTGAGGTGACAGATGTCTCCTACCACTCGAGAACCTTTCTTCTCCAACAGTCGTCTAGTTATGTTATTACTGATTTCTTATATTTACGCGAACACTACACATTTAAATGAAACTAATTTTACGGATTTTATCGCGTTTAATTGTTGTTATTTATAATCCGACGTTTCGAGTGCTTTACAGCACCCATGGTCACGGGGGGGACTGAGGTGACAGGTGATCCTGATGTCATAGTTAACCTGGGGTACCTTCAGCTTTTAATTATTATTTTTGGGTCCGATCTACGCAGAAAGAGCTAACTGTGTCTTGGAAGTCTTGCAGTGGTATGCTTGGTTTTTGATTTAATTTTATTTATTATTGGATCCCAAGCTGGTGGTAATACCCAACCGTCTTCTCTATTGAAATTAGGATGTTTTTTGATTTCAATAGCCTCGCGAATCATCCTTGGTAGGAATCGGTGTTCTTTTGCAAGGATCTGTGGTTTATCAAATCTGATGTAATGGTTGGGATGATCCAGAACATGGTCACAGACTGCAGACTTCCTAGAACGACGATGCTTCACGTCAGCTATGTGTTCTTTTACGCGGGTTTTAATCGATCTTTTTGTTTGGCCTATGTAAGAGAGACCACATACACAATCTAGCTTGTATACTCCTGCGTCCTGTAGAGGGCTGTTACACTTGACAGATGGTAAAAACTGACTTATCTTCTTCGGCGGCTTGAAGAATGTTTTTATGGAAGCCCGCTTCAAGATATAGCCAATCTTGTCCGTGATTCCTCTGACATAAGTTTAAGCGTTTAACTAAGTTCAATGCTACTGTTTGCATTTCACCAACATCAACTGAACGCGATTAAAGCTAACGCGGTTCAAATTCTGAACGCCCAATTTTCGACGTTCAGCTCTTTAAACGCATTTAGAGAGCTGTCATTGTCAATTGCACAACTATGTAAACACAATAAATATTTTTAATACGTTTTGTTTATTGTTTGCATACCTATGTGTCTTATGCATAAAAACAGGCTGTTTGATGTCGCAAAATAATAAAAACATCGAGTTTTTGTTTCAGATTGTGACGATATTTCACGAAAACTTCGTTTTTCTGAACGCGATTAAAATGGAACCGGTGAAATCGGTTAGACGAAAACCGAGTTCAAATGATACATTTGAACTAATTTCAGTAAAACGTGGTTTTATTCAACTTGGTTTCCAAAGCAATCGGTAAAATCGGGTCTTAGTTAGAAATCCAACAGAATGCGGTATGTTTGCAAAACATTATTTACATAGCCGTCGTTAAAATTTAATTTCGCAGCACAGGGTTGCGTCAACGTTATGAAACTTTTTTGTTAATTTATTCTTTTTTATAATAACACAACTACTGGTCCCCATAAACAGCTTTTTTTCGTATAATTAATAAGATTGTGGCATAATTACTATTGTGAAATTTTATATATACACGGTAGAACTAGCGATGTGTCAACTCGATTTACTAACTCGAGTTGTCTTAATTCGAACCAACTCGATTTGAATTCTCTCTAACTCGAATTGGGATTGGCGCTGTAAATAAATACATCCTGTAAATAAATACATCCTGTAAATAATCGAAGCGAGTACGCGATTGACGCTTTCTCATTGTTACGTTTCGTTCGTTGTGTGCGAGCTTGTGGCGCGAAGTTTACCGGTGGCACTGTGCACCCAACAGCGCATGGTGGCGATGGGCTCACCACCTATCACACCAAGTGCATTATATTGTTTTGATGAAACGTGGATTGTGGAAATCATCTGTTTTGCAGTGAGTGCCCAGTCTCTGACTACCCCTCATGGGATAAAGTCGTGATCTTATATATGTATGTATGTATGTATATAGGTTCCTATGTACCTCAATCGTAGACTGATATTATTTTATGAAGACTGCTATGTGTGTATTTTTTTGTTTATAAATATGAATACTTACATTATGTTAAACAGATTTAAAGAAAAATACTTGATATGTATAATAAATTAGTTTTTTATTTAATTTCTACCTACTTTGAGCAATTATAATTGTCCCAATAAATATTTATTACGAATCTGTTCCAACTTTTTTAATATTGTTGAGAAACTGAGTCATTAAACTACTAAAAACAAAAAAAAATTACTCAGTTTCATCCAGTACAACTCGAGTTACGTAACTTGAGTTCTGTTCGAGTTACATTAATTTTAACTCGAGTTAAATCGAGTCGAGTTTATCCCGAGTTGGCACATCTCTAGGTAGAACCACGTTGCAAAATGGGGTTAGCTCTGTAAGGGTAAAGCACGCTCACAGAGCACCAGAGTAAAGAAGGAGCATGATAGACTTGAGTATGTCACGCTGGCTTTAATGTCTCTGCTTGCTGCGGTATCGTGTGGTGGGTAGTCCACTTCTCTTTGAAATGGTTGAGGAGGACAATGACTTCCACATGCGGCTTAATTGTAAACACATGCTATTGGTGGAGGCTTGTCTGCTCGAGTTTGCAATATACTTACATATTTATTAAATGAATCTTGTCAAAAATTTTAACATGGACCGTGCTTTAGTTTTCCTTGAGACTATTCTTAGTAATTTGATAGATAATGTATTGTGTACGTACTAAGATAAAAAAAGGATTTATAAAATAAGAGGATACCTAGGGAGTTTCTTTCGCCGGTTTCTTCTTCGTCAGATGAACCTCATTACGAAACGGCGGTAGATTGACCTTTGACAAACGTGAATCGAGAAATGACGGATTTTTATTTCAAAACCTTTCTAAGTTTCGTAGGTAGTGAAGAAAACCGGAGACCTGATTATTCGAATCGATTAATTCCTGGGATGTCCTCGCACTTTAATCTTGATTCCTTATGTACGATGTAGGTGTATCAGGCCACTTACCATTATATTGACGGTCTGTTCGTTTAACACTATAGTCTATTCGGGAAGTCTTGAGATAAAAGGTAAACAAACCATAAAAGGAATGATTCTCAAAGTTGGAACGCATTTTAATACTACCAAATTACAGAGCACATTAGTGCGAACATTTTTTTATTGAAATGATACATTTTATAATCGATTGATCTTATCCGCCATCTTTAACATTGATCAACTTTTTGATATGAGAGTGCTGTTTCTAGATAATTTTGTTTAATTCTCTATATTCCATTGTTACTTTCGTTGTTTTTATTAATTTTCTTGTTGTGTTACTTTTTTAGCTATCTGTTCCTTGTTTCGTTTTTGTAAACGTCGTTAAAAACGTGAGAGAACCTGAATCGAGCAGCGTTTGTACTTTTTCTTTGTCGAAAAAAAACCGATCAAAAAATACTCCGTTGCATTCAACAGAAAATGAAAGTGATATTGATGTGTAAATTAAATAAAAAAAACATTGAAATAAAGGTTTGAGAACCATTGTTTTATTTGTTTATACTTTCTCCCAAGCTATTACGAGTATGTTACTAGTAGCTTTAAATTTGTTTTGGAGTTGTCATCAAAGCAGTTATTCCAAAAGGTAAAGGATTCAAGACTACGTCTCGTAATTCTGACACAAAATACTTTTATATCTATTCAAATTACAAGACAAATGAGCTAAGTTGCTATGTTCTCAGAGTGTCAAGCTCATCGCTAGGATTCCCTGGATCGAAAGGACAGATTCATTTCATATTTTTCAGTAAAAACACAAAGACACGGTAAAGATGATAATCGTTCACCTGTTTCACTATCGATATATTCTAGAACTGCTATGGGAATATCACTTTTATGTCATTTCCCGCGAAACATTTTTTAGCCGAATAGGTTTTGCCGACATTCGCAGATCGGAATGTGGAGTGCGTTTGTGGGATTCGACCGCTCCTAGACTCTTCAGCTATATGTAAATCAGCTGATTGTCGGTCTCAATAACTTGCGCAGTCGGCGTGCTAATAACATTAGTTACGCTGATCTTAAAACTCCGTCGAACAAGTTCTTATACTTTACATATTGCTACTTAATTGTAAGAGAGCTTAGCTCTAATGAAAAAAAAACTAAAGTTATCATCGTAGGATTTGTAGAATTGCACGTTTAAATAGTGAGCCCCAAGTTTGTGCTTCATTTCAAGTACTCGACATTCTCTTTAATATCTGTAGATATTTTATATTATATTTACAACGAACGTAAAAATACTCCTGCATTATAAGAACTTATAACATATATTAGATGTATCGTTCTAGTGATGTAGTAAGGTTCTCATTATTCAATATAATAGAAATAAAATTGGCAAACGGTCCTGGCTTGCCTCAAGGCACGATCTTCAGCCACCATTTTACATATGTATATGTTTTAGGGCTATTGTAAGTTTAAAATTAGCTATGTTGTAGCAGTATTAAAAGCCAATATCTTATCCATAAAGTGGGTTTCGTGAATCTCTTCTTGTACAAATCATTCGTTTGTAACAAAATAATGAAAATAAGTTTCACAATAACCTGTTTACGCGTTGTAAGAGGAAAGTCTATATTTAGTAGAATACTATAAAGAACAACGTTATTAAAACAATCTTAGCGGCTTTACATATCTAACGGAAGAAAAATCTTATAATTTCTGTGTGTGTATCATTCAAATGGAAACCCAAAAACCAAGTCGAATCCACTAATGTCTAAAATATTAGTGTCTCTTAATTAAATTCAAAAGTGTAATAAACAAGGTACTTACAATATAACTTTTTGTTAACCGTAAATACTGCTACAAAATTAAGACCGCCTGGAGATTGGTACAAGCGGATGTAGACTACGAACACCCGCTGCTTATTAATTTACTACTCTTTCTTCATGATACATTACCATGAGATAAGCATAAGTGTAACGTTCAAACCATTCACAAGGATTCTTGCCACCGTTTACGAGTATTCAAATATATTCCAATTAATTCAAAATGTCATTTAAAGATCGCACGGAAACATAAATCAATACGGTTAGAGGCTGATAAAAAAAAAACTAAACCTTAATAAAAATAAGCAATAAGCAAAAACACGACTCTAAAGACTAAAGACCAAAAAGTATCTAAAGACGTCGTGTCTTTGACAGCTATAGTTAAGCGTTATTTCTAAATTATTATTACAGTTATTCTGCCGTGAAGCAGTAGTGTGCAAACATTTCTGTGTTTCGCTTTGAAGGGCACTGTGAGCAAGCGTAATCACTGGGCATATGGTACTCAAGAACTTGTCCCAGGGTGATAGACACAATGTGATGTTTTCTGGGTGACACAGCATTTGTTATGGGCAGACGTTGCACCTGCCATCAGGGGAACGTTTTGCTCATTTCATCACTTTATCCAAATGAAAAAAAAAATTCCTCCTTTATGAAAGAGGTCTATGTCCAGCAGACTTTCTTAACAGGCAGAACTCCAAACAAATATTGCGAAAATGACACCTTTTGGTATTTGAAATGTCTATAGCATTTGCAAATTTATTCTTCTTTTACTATGATTACAAATATGATTTGTTTAAAAATGCAAATATTTCACAATCCAGCACCGTCACCTTTAATAAAAGCCGTAGCGAATTCTCTACGACTTAAATGGACAATTGCGTAATGGAAATAATGAAATTAATGGCAACATTGCCTATTATGTCGTGGCAAGACTCAAATAAGGGGTATATAACAAATTTGGAACTAGGCGTGTCGGAATTAACGCGAAATAATAATCCCTGTTTGCGTTCAGTGTAATTCTATAGTATCGAAATTTTTTGTATAATGAACTTTCTAATTTTAACTAGTGGTCGCCCAAAGGTCGAAAATCAACTTTTTTTATTTAATCTGGTGTATTGGTAAAACATATCATATACATAAATTTCAGCTTTCTGCACTCCTTCTCCATATAAACTTTAACTGTGCCATATACCTCCTTTGTGCTCACTTATTAATATATAGATATTCGCGTAAGATTTTTATAGTTAAGCAATAGCCGTTTGGTGGCGACTTAACAGAATCTAGCACCCATCTCTCATCCCGTGGGTGTCGTGAAAGACGCCAGAGGGAAAATGAAAACCAGGAGATGAGCAGCAGCGTGTTCCTGGAACGTCTGAATAAATAAACTGCGGTTGCCAACCCGCCTAAAAAACATGGCAACCATGGCAAAATTTCCCCAAAATTAGAGCTTTAAACTTTTGTTGCAATCCATGGGGGAGGCCTATGTTCAGTAGTGGACTAGTTGAATTGATTTTTTTCTCGAATGAAAAGTCTCATTGTTAATAATAAGCATGTTCTATTAATATACTTTGTATTAAGAATGGACACAATTAATAAACACTTTTTTAATAAAGATAATGGATAATGCATTCGAAATTGTATGGACAGTTTACGCACAAACATCGAAATCGTTTTGAAATTTTAACAACTTGCAATGATGTATTATTTTGTGTAAAGCCATTTGCCATCGTGTGTATTTGCTAAAGATTTTAATTTATATAACATAAAACTACCTATAAATCTCACCTCTCGGACAGAAAGAATTTGAACCGCGCTAAGTTTTCGCTCGAACCATGATACGTTAACGCTGCGAAGAACAGTTTGGTATTTTGTTTGCGAATCGTTCTATATCACCGTTTTTTTTTTTAATATAATTTTTATTGCTTATTTATTTTCGCTGGATACAACGGAAAACGTAAAGTTAAACGAACTTCTAACTAAACGAAGTATGGACGTACAATTTCCGATTTCAACACACAACTGCAACGTTCCCGGCCTGTAGGATGTTATATTTTACTACGAACGGTAGCAGTTAGGTTATCGGCGGAAATCTTATTTTACGTATATCAGGAGTACTTAAGTTTACGACCTATTAGTAGAAAATAAATCTAAAAAGCAAGCCATTAACATTATTCACTTTAAACCAGGTTGTTACTATGAATATGTATCTCGGAAGACATAGTTAAAGAGCGAACTCCTTAATTTTCATAGTGCGGGATGCAACTTAGATCGACGGTAGCTGGTTGATTTATTATGAGTGAGACAATTTGAATATTACAATAAAGAAATAAAACATGTGTTGACAGTGTTGTGAACAGTTCACGGGCGGTGAAGCGAAACCTCGAGAATGAACCGAAACTTCGAGAGAATGAGACAAATGCAGAGTATCAGGAGTAGGATAATTGTAGGGTTTATTTATAAAAATATTGATACGACGTCTAAAAATTTTACGTTTTATTCTACATACATTACATTACATATTATACAGACTCCAACTTTTCAATTTCAACAAATGACACGAGTGGCATTCGATAACTAAAGTATGAAATAAAGGCTTTGGTTTGGATTTCATCAATATATCTTTGAAATACAGCGTCAATTACTGTTTTGGAGGTAGTTTTAGAGCTAACGACAACGAAATCTACGAAGAAATCGGAGAATTGGACGAATTCTTAAATATAAATGTAATAGGAAACACTGTAAACTGTATTCTATCTGATTCTCTCGCAGGCTAAATCCTAAAGATGTATGTGTTTCTCTCTTTTTAGTGTCCTAGTGGCTTTTTCCTTTTATCCAGTTCAAATCACAAAGATTTTAAAGAAGTTTTCACTTCAAAACATAACTTGCGTATCGGAAATATAAAAAATATTTTGATGTAGCCTTCGACAGTGGATTTGTGATATGCTGAAATGATGATGATGAATATAGTGTAATGTAATGCTCGATATATTATTTTATTTTTAAAATTGTACGATAACCAATATCTCTAACATTAGTTTACAAAAATACTACGGCAGTGACATAGACGATTAGTAAACAAACATGCAATCAAGTTCCCTTCATAAAGTAAATGATTTCAACAATTTTTTTCAAACTAAAATTATATATATCGATCTAGAAGGCGCTTTATGTTTCATAGTACGCGAGTGACCTGAGTTCGATTCCCGGCGCCGGCACCACTGAAATTGATTGTTGCAATCTTAAATGCTGATTTAAAACGTGTTCGGCAGTGAAGAAAAACATCGCGAGGAAACTTGCATGTCTGAGATATAATAAATATTTCTAGGACACGTGAAGTCCGTCAACCCGCATTGGACCAGCGTGGAAAATGGGAGGTGGCCTGTGCTCAGCAGTGGGATCTTCATAGGCTGTTAGTTTACTTTATATATTAATCTTATAACGCAACTAAGAATCAATGGATTCATACAATTAAAATAATAAATAATTGACAGTATACATACTAATGATTTCTTATATTTACGCGAACACTACACATTTAAATGAAACTAAGTTTACGGATTTTATCGCGTTTAATTTATTACTATTTATAAGTATACATACTGTAAATATTTATATCTAACATTATCCTAACCTACGTCTTTGTCAGATTACTTCATGAAACGAAAATTTTTATAAAAATATCTGAAGAAATACGTAAACATTTAAAGGCTTTCTCGCTTAAAATTATTCCTCCTCAATTTAACTTAGCAAACAAATAACGCAACAAAAGTAAATTAACCAGTTCCCGTGTTCATATTTCCTTTTTTACCGTAAATTGTTAATCGAAACCCATAACGATTTGTTGGCGAGTGGTAAATCTTATTAACGATGTGGTAGTGCAAAGCTACCGTCTGCTTTACCGTTCATCGCCTTTTTTATGCCTTCAATTGCACTGTTGCCATCATTTCATTTCACAGGACTTATTAATAAATCTGTTAATCTGCGATCTATATTAATTTCTCTATCTGTCTAATAACTTCATACGGAGTGTTCACAAACTGGTAATAAGATTTTTTACATTATAATATGCATTCGAAAACCATTATTGATGTCAAAACGATTCAATTTGAATATTACATCTATGAACAAATTATGTTTTGAATATTCATTAATGTAATAGTTAATTAACATATAATGAATATTCGAAAAGTATTAAATAATATTAAGTATTTAATAAATACTTAATAGACCATTACGTAACATAAAGACACCAAGAGTATTTTTATGACGCTACAAATTCATAATCTACTATTTCGTAAATTAGTGTTATAAATGTAATAGTGTAACAGTATATTGTAGAGTCTGTGAAGTGTTATAAAAGCTTAAGAAGCAACTGTATCGTGTTTGCAGTTCGTTGCAGTTGCGTTTGACGAGGTTCAACTGCGCGCGAAATGATCGTCGTGTGTAAAGTTTTTTTTAATGGTGATAGTGACGTGACGAATTAATAGTAATCGGCCTGAAGCCAATTACAACGTCTACCCGCAACAATTGCTATGTCACCCAGAACGTTTCTGTGTGGCACCACTCTGCACTCGTCACCCCGACACATCAGTTCTTAAGTCTCATACGAGTATGATCAGTAATTACACTAGCTCCCAGTGCCCTTCAGTCTGAAACACAGTAATGTTTGCACACCACTGCTTCACGGCGGAATAACTGACCTGCGGTTGTGCCTACCTAGACGGATTCCTTCATAGAAATTCTACTTCCAGTCAATGTATCCTAGTTTTAGCACTAGGCGTTACTTTGAGGAATATCATTACAGCAAAGAAGAGGAACAAGGCTTATTCGCTTAAATCTAGAAAATATCATCATCATCATTAACATTAGTATTAACGCAACTGATGACGATGTCCTCATGGTCGATTTTGACCACGGCGACAACTTTCGAATATTGACGGGAACTGTTAACTGCGCAGGAGATATTAAAGCGCCACAAGTGTACGCGCAAACACAGAGGCACTCACTCATCCTAACCCAACCGCAGCCGATATAGCGTTGATGCGATGGGATCGGAGATAGGCTAGGATGTAGTGTCAGAAACACGAGGACGATTACAACACAACCAGACACGAAAACCAACAATGTGTGTTTTAACACAAATGTTGGCTCCGACTGGGGTCCGAACCCAGGATCCGCGGCGTAGAACTCAGGTACTCTGACCACAAGGCCGTAACGCCGCAACTAAAGCTCACCCGTCTTTATCTTCTCTTATACCGTGGAAGTGTCATACAGACGGGACAAATGGAATACATCCAAACCCAAAAACCAACTATTAATGTTACAATAAATACAGTTAAGGTCCTTAAACATTGGCTTCAGTTGGGATTACAACTCGGAATCTACAACACAGCAGGCAAGTACGTTGTCCAATGAGTCACGAGATCGTTAAAATAAATATCAGTGACATAAATACCTTATCTGGCAGATTCCTTATCTGGGATATGTGCAGATAGCTGGCAGCCCTAATTAACGGTAATGGCCGTCTGCGGTCGGTCTCGGATGCACCGCGTCATGTCGTAAAACCGTATTGACCTTTGTATCGTGACATTTTACGTCTCCTGCGTAGCATACGAAATGCCAAATCCGTGACGCTCCGAACGATATAATCACAATGAGATGTCTATTAACTTTAATTCATTGAAGCGAACGAGATCTTCATATCAATCAGCAAACGTAACCGGTCATCAATATGTCTAAGCAGATCGCTTTGTCTGCGTATCCATTATGTAAAGAAAGTGAGTTGCTTTATAAAAATTAAATATCTATTTACAACGTAAATATGATATTATTTCAATATGCGTTGGCCCTGCAGAAACCAATACATACATTAGAGCATTATTCAAAATACTTCATACGTATTTTGAGTAAGAAACTAGAAACTTACATGCTAGAAGGTTGTTTACCTTCTAGCATGTAAGTTTCTAGTTTCTTCGCCTTAGCCTTGTTTTTGTTTTAGTTATGGATCTTATTTAATATCGTTTACAACGACAGCGTGTACAAACATTATTTAATAATGATTTCATGCTCTGTCTGTTTCATGTCTGTAGTCTGTGACCATGTTCTGGATTATCCCAACCATTACATCAGATATAAACCATACATCCTTGCAAAAGAACACCGATTCCTACCAAGGATGAGTCGCGAAGCTATTGAAATTAAAAAAACTTTTTAAACACCGGCTGGGGGTCCCATAATTAATAACATTTAATCGAAAACCAATCTTACCACTACAAGACTTCAAGACATATTTAGCTCTTCCTGCGCAGATCGGACCAAAAATAATAAAAGCTGATGCTACCCCGGATTAACTATGACAACAGGAGATATTGTATCACCTAAGTCCTCCCGTGATCGTGGGTAAAACACTCAAAACGTCGGGTTATAAATAGTTGAAAATTAAAAGAGTTTTATTAAATTATTTATTAATTATGTTGAACTATAATTTACATCTTGTAACGACCGCAAGGTATACCGGCCAGAGCACCTAGTACTACGATGCGAATCCTGGGTTCGAATCCCAGCTGGAGCTAACATTTGTTAAAAAAACACAAATTATATGTTTTCGGGTCTGGTTGTGCTGTGATTATCCCCGTGTCTCTGACACTCCTTCCTAGCCTTCCTCTGATTTTATCGTATGTGCGTTACATTGGGTGGTTGGCAGGTCAGGTAGGCTAGGACAAGTGAATGCCTCTTTGTCTGCGGGCACACTTGTGACACTATAATATCTCCTTCGCAGTTTATAGCTTCCGATAGTATTTGGGAATAATTGCCGTGGTCGTATCGTCCAGGAGAACGTCATCATCAATATTTGTCTTCTATTTTCATGGTAATGCAAGCATTTTAAACACATTCTTGTTTTCAAAGTTACACTCTTCATCTTGATCATCACACTCATAATTATTTTTCTTGACATAGCTTACAATAGAAGGAATGGCGCTGTACCAGACGCCTCGCATCTTAGATGCTGCCGCTCGTATTTTCTACCGAATCTATGTATTTCCTACCGAAAGCCACTACATTTTCCAGTTATTTCCTTTACACATGAAATAAGACAAGCCTATAGATTTATTAGAACGTCGCCACACTGCTAAAGAAGTTTAAGATAAGGTAATTTTTCACTGAAGTCTGAAGTCCGGCAACAGCAGCATGGCGGATTCTTTCTAGCTCCAAAGCCCACTCAAAAATGAGGCTCCTGTGCCCAGCAGTAAGACATTTATAGACTGTTACTTTATTTTATTTTTAATCTTTTTATTTATCAGGATCACTGTCACTGCGTCTTTTCTCTGCTCACTATTTTTTTAACCGAAGTGATGGGACCAGCATGTTGTTCACCCGATCGTAAGTGACAGTTGCGGTTTCACCCTGAACTTCGCATGGTAAAGTAGTATCTAAATAGAACCGCACTGCGCTCGTTACCATGACTGATCGATTCTTATGTGGCCTGCAATAACACTGTCTTCAGTGACCTTTCTGTCGAAACACAGTAGTGTTTCCACAACGCTGCTTGGCGTTAGAATAATTAGCTAGGCGAGTTGCTGCATACCAGGAACCCTACAGTGCATATTAAGAACTGATGTTTCAGGGGGATTGGTGCAGTGATAAAACACAGAAATGTCATCGCACAATATGTGTGATGTGCAGACGTTGCACATACCATCGGGTGAACGTTTTGCTCGTCCCGTCGCTTTATCTTTTAAATAAACCTCAACTAGTGATATTATTTACAGCCCTCTTTCCTGGCTTTATGATCATCATCATCATCATCAGGTTTTTTTACTTTCATCATCATTTCAGCGTATCACTAGTCAACTGCTGAACATAGGCCTCCCCCATAGAATGCAACCAAAAGTTGTAGCTCTCATTTTGGGGTGACATAGTTGCCACGCTTGGCAGGCGGGTTGGCAACAGCAGTTTATTTATTCAGATGTTACGATGCCGCTGCCCATCTCCTGGTTTTCATTTTCCTCCTGATGAGATGGAGTGGTATATTCTCTTCAGCCGCCACCACACGCCTTTTTTTACTTTAAACGCAACATTATCATCCTAAACACAATCACTTTTTCGTCTTTTCAGGGCAAATCCGTAATCCGGCCCATAGCGTTCAAGCCGCTGGGCGGGCGTCTGTCTGCAGGCGGAGAGCGATACGGATCGACCCCGGTGCTCGCGAGTAGACCGCCTTCGCTTATGACCCTGTATGGAAGTAAGTAATCTGTAGCAAGTTATGACCATAGTAGTAAGTAATATAAAAGTGTTTAAATTTTTGTTATGACATCTACAAAGGACATTGCCCAAATTCGCCTAAGATTTAACATACGTTTGACATATACCATAATTTTTAGCTTTTTTCATAACCAAATGCAGAAGCAAAGCTTGCTTAAAGCGCTAAGTGCCAGACAAAACGGCAAATGACTATGTTAAGAGTGAGAGCGAGAAACAATAAAGCTTATCTAAGCGAGCGAGTGGGAGAAATTTTGAATGGCAAAATGCATTAAAGTATTGACAAGCATTAGAGAAAATCACACGCAAGCTGCAATTTTTGATTTGATTTTTTTCTCATGTAAGTGAATTTAATTCTTATGATAAATATATATTCTTAAACCCGAGCCCGATTTTGTTGTTAAATATAATTACGGCTATCTTTGTGTTTGTTTGTTGGGTGTTCTGAGCGTTTTTTTTTCGGATCGGTTCTTCTGCAACCGAATTATAAAAACTGATATTTTCGAACAGCAAGGCTATTTAGAATAACGTCAACATCAAAAAAATTAAGTAAAAAATAAATTCTGCGATGTTTCCATCGTTTTATTTGCTTTCACGGATACATAGGTGTTATTTTAAACCCAATAGTCAATGTTATATGACTGCTGGTCCTTGGGCGAACTTTGTATGAGAACTTAGCGATGTCCAAACGTAGTTTTTAAACACACGCCTTTTTTTGCGAAATAAATGATTGAGGGGGCTCAAAATAAACTGTTGCCGTGTCTCTAGGGTCCCAATTCTACTATTAAAGAAGAAAATGGAATTTTATCATTCTATTACGATTGTTATTATTTTCCTATGCAACTAAATTTTCAATGTCATGACCATGACATTATTATGGCATCGTTTAACAATGGTAGGTAGGAATCTTACCAGTGTAGCCATTAAAATTGTAAATTGTAAATACCATGACGTTCAAATTATTATTAGATATTATGCAAACAATAATAAGAGAATACGAAATGAAACGGTTTCACAGTCCTTTTAAAATTATATGTTAGTAGAATACCGAGACTGTCATTTTGCGACGATGTTATTGTCATTTTGGAGCCCAGCCCACTTTGGAATTGGAATTGGAACGTACTATGTGGCATCGCACTGCGCTCGTCACTGTCAGTTATTTAGTCTCACGTACCTTGTAGTTACAGTACATAGGGCACTATATCATATATATATTCAAATCTAAACAGAGTTGTTTGCATACTACTGTTTAACGGTTAAATAACTGGTATAGCAGTGATACTTGCCTAGGCGGATTCCTGTAATGGAGACCCGTAAGCAGTTTAGATTTTAGTAAGTTCCTCATCCTTCATCATCATCATCATCTTAGCCTATCACTAGTCCAATGCTGAACATACGCCTCCCACATAGATTGCCACAAAAGTTAGTAGCTCTCATTTTGGGGGGATTTTGCCATAGTTGCCACGCTTGGCAGGCGGGTTTTTTTTTTCTCTTTATTTGGGAAAACAAACAATTGTACAACAAGAAGTATTACATAGTTGTGATATACTCGTATAAAATATAAATATATGTATAACCAGCACCGTTTTCCTCATCAATTGAGGTCCCTTTGCATGACATTACATTGAATTATTTAAATTTGAGAGGACCTTCAATTATATAACATTACAATACAGAAAAATGAATAATATGATTTATAAAAAAAAATGGTACTGAATAACAAAATATTAACTTGTGACAAGTGGTAAAACAACAAGTAAATAAAATGCAGTAAAGTAATTAGTTAATCTCGACCCCCAACCAAAAACTCTAAAGCAGTTTTCTTAAATTTTCTAGAGCTTAACCCGAATATATCTATTTCATATAAGATTTTATTATAAGTATCCATGATACGATGCAGAGGCGTACGATCACCCGCCTTTGTTTTACTTGGTTTGGGAAAGAAAAGCGGTTGCCGATGGAACTCACGTATTCGCTGTGAACGACTAGGTATACGGACGTAAATATGATTTATAAGTTCATTACAATCAAAATGATTATGACAAACATTATAAAGAAGCGTTTGATCCAAAAGTAGTCTTCTAGACTCAAGAGAGGGAATGTCGAATTTCTCTAGTAATTCACCATAAGAAGCTTTAGATCTAAAACATTTGTACATTGTTGATTTTAAGAATTTACGTTGCACACATTCTAGCTGATAAGTGTATTTAACAAATATTGGGTTCCATATCACTGAAGCATTTCAATTTGTGACCTTACCAACGCCTTGTATAAGGTTAAGAAGGTAGAGGGTTTCTTGAAACATGAACAGGCTCTCATCACGAATCCATATAATTGAAAAGCCTTTTTGGTAATTTGTGTAATATGTTGATCAAAATGAAGTTTTGAGTCTAAATATAATCCCAAGTCTTTAATAAGAGGAACAGAGTCTAACGTAATTTGATTAAGACGATAGTTGAAATTAATTTTATTAATTTTTTTAGTAATGGTTATTTTCTTACATTTCCCAATACTTAGATGAAGTTTGTTATAGCGACAATAGTCAGTAAATCTGTCTAAGTCTAACTGAATCTTTTCACAGTCATCTACACATTGGACAGAATGGTAAATTTTGAGGTCATCAGCGTATAAAAGGAAGTTAGCATAACGAAAGCAATCACCGACGTCGTTAATAAATAAAATAAACAGCAGGGGGCCAAGGATTGAGCATTGTGGCACACCTGAGCTGACACTTACAAAATTAGATGAGAAACCGTTAATAACAACCCTTTGGGACCTATTCATCACATAAGATGAGAACCAACGCAGTAAATTTCCTCGTATACCATTAAATGCAAGCTTGGTTAAAAGCATGCAGTGATCAACCTTATCAAAAGCCTTGCAGAAGTCTGTATATATCGCGTCTACTTGAATACGATTGTCGATACACTCAAATAAGTGATTGGTATACAGTAATAAATTGGATATAGTAGACCGACGTTTCACAAATCCATGTTGTTCGGGTATTATTATTTTATGAACAATAGGGTAAATGTGATTATGTACTAATCTTTCAAGAACCTTTGATAATGTCGACAACAACGATATGGGGCGGTAGTTGGCCACATCTTTTTTACTGCCACTCTTATAGACTGGTGTGATGTTGGCATTTTTCCATACCTGTGGTACGACGCCTTGTTGAATACATTTGTTATATATCATACATATAGGATAGCTGATAGCCACAGCAGTATGCTTTAGGAAAAATGGTGGCACGCCGTCAGGTCCTGAACCTTTTGTAATGTCAAGAGATTTGAGCTCACGAACAACGACATCTTCAGAAATACTAATACGAGTATTTGGAATAATATCAGGATTAATATCTGATTGAAGTAGAGTATCTAGATTACATGTTTGCCCGGTTTCATAGACAGAGCTAAAAAAATCGGATTGGCAGCCGCAGTTTATTTATTCAGATGTTACAGGAATATGTTGCTGCCCATCTCCTGGTTTTTTTTTCCCTCTGTCGACTTTTACGACACCCACGGGATGAGATGGGGTGATAGATTCTCTTAAGCCGCTATACCCATCCTTAAACGGCGTAAATAGGAACGTAGAACTATAGTTATAATACGAAAGTCATGTTTATATGAAGAGAATCGTAAGTTGTTTCAAAACTAGTATACAATTTTGAATTACTCCGTACTTGTATGTTCTTATATTAAAAGTGGATTTAAAAATATTTTAATAACAACGTTGAATGTTACCGGTTGCATACAATCCGTTTTAGTCACCTGCTAGATGGGAAAGATCACTTACACGCCTTGACAGTGAACAGACGTCTATTTGAGATTGTTTTAATGAACACACTACCAATAAGTTTACTTGTGAATGGCATGTACAGGAAACCTACAACTCACTTATTCACTTTAACGTCTGATTATGTATTAGAACTTAAATTATTAAACTCGTAATAATTATATACACGTAATCGAACTTTTTCTGTATATTATATTTCAAATACATATAAAGTAACATTTTTCATAGGTTCCTCCGATGTACGAGAAGCGCGTTGGTGTGGGTCCCCGCAACCAGCGTCTTTATCCTCTTTACCGCCAGCCACGCTCGCCGCTCCGCTTCACCAGAGACACCACTCAGCTATCGTGTAAGTTAAATATTTCAAATGAAACGAACTACGAATATTTGTTGATATTTGTGTAATAATTACTAGGTACAACTGGGATAAAATTTTATATCATAAATTGTTTACACATTTACATTATTTCTCAAAGGTATTTTTGTCTGTATGCAATATGGGGGATATTAATACTTTATCAAAATTATTGTTTGGTACCCCATTTTCAAGACTATTTTTCCCTCTAACGATAAAAAATAATAATTAAATACTCTCATGGGTTAAGGTAGTTTTATAGCAATACTCTTGTTAGGTATCACATCAAATTTGCTGTGATACGATAATTTGTTGACGCATATATTGAATTGTTTGCAATTCAATACATGACACATGCGAGACATACAGATCGCTCTTTTTATAGCCCCTTTTAAAATCGCGGAATAACTATCTCACTTATATCAGAAATCCCTTTGCCGCAGAGGCAATGAAAGGGTTATGCCGGCATAACCCTTTCATTCGACGACCGTCAAAAACCTCACGGTATTCCTCTCGTCGTCATTTGTCGGAACTGCGGGAACTTATTCGCACGCTATCGCAGCCCGACAGCGATGGTCTTTAGTAGGCCCCTTTTCGCTGCGGGGATAGAGCTGAAGGACTCGGCCTCATCTACATCTTACAGGAACGCGCGCGTCCTCAAGGCTTAAAGTGGCAGTATTCGTATTCGTTGTCAAGGCCTCATTTTGAGACGAGCTTAATAGGCTCTACTCCATCTCCGTGCCCTTCGGGCCACAGTGAGGGAGAGACGGCAGACACTCTCCGTAACATGCCTCCTCCCGTTGCGGAGTTACGAGTCCTACCTCTTCTTCCAGCAAAGGCTCCCGTACACACCACCACGATCCCGGCGACGGATCAGTTGCGTCTCTGCCGCTTGGGCCGTCTTTTTCAGCAGGAAGGAAAGTCTCGTGGGGCTATTTGCCCGCTGCCCAAGTTGCACCGGCTCAACGCAAATTCAGAAATTTAAATTTTATTGTGTTTATTTTAAATTATATTTATTAAGATTGACATAGACAAAAAAGCCATATCTATTTCACATATTTCCATTAATTAAGGCGGGTTTATTGATTAATGTTAATGCAAGTCGAACTTATGCGGGATGCTCATGAGGCAATTAATACGCTAGTATAGTTAATTGACACTGCGAGTTAGAAATTAAGATGAATATCGGTAACATGTGAAAACGGTGCACTGTAATGCGGGTTTTTAATTAGTCATGCATGATGCATCTTATCGCACGTTACTGTATACATAAAGTAGGTAGTGTAGGTAGGCACGTTGACGATGCGCAACATGTTCAGCCCGGCGATGGCACCCGCGTCCTTGGTGGCCTGACTTTGCGGGTCACTGATTTAGGCTGGAGCGGTTTTTTTTTATTGGATTAAGGGACGAGACGAGCAAAACATTCACCTGATGGCAAGTGCAACGTCTGACAACAACAAATGCTGTGTGACCCAGCTCATTTCTGTGTGGCATCACACTGCGCCCATTACCCTGAGACATCAGTTCTTAAGTATCATATGCCCAGAATAACCCACACTAGATTAGAACCCTTTAACACAAACATACGAGTACTTAAAGACAGAATAACTGACCCTGCGGTGACCAATCTAGTCGAATTTCTGCAAAAATCCAACCATCTGTGATATGTGTGTATCTTCCCTTTTGTATGTCTTTCTAAACAAACTAAACCACATTGAATGAAATGAATGTAAGACAAAAACGAAAATAGTTGTATTTTCGGAAGTTAGGTTTTTTTGGAAAAGAATCCGGATATTGCAGATTAAAATCTGCAATATCCGTATCCAAATCGAATCCGAATCCAAATTTTGAGATCTGAATTTTTTTTTATAATATTATATGAGAGACATAACTTGCAACTTCTTAATGGTACTTAACACAATAACGGTTTTTTTCACGTATTCAACGTACGCCGTGTGATGGCGGTCTAGGAGAATCTACAACCCCATCTCATCCCGTGGGTGTCGCAAAAGTCGACAGAGGAAAAATCAAAACTAGGAGATCGACAGCAGCATCTTTCTGGAACATCTGAATAAATAAACTGCGGTTGCCAACTGGTGAATTTCGGGAAAAAAAGTAACAAACAGGCAGAGGGACAGAGAGAGTTACTTTCGCATTTATAGAATTAGTATGGATGTAGTGATACGATATAAATCTCTTAACTCTATGGTAGAAACGATTAACATCCAGTGGTAACATATCCGAAGTCATAAAAACTGCTCTATTTGCCAGTCAATATGTATTTTGGAAGACACTCGTCGTAACGAGTTTTTAATATCTATGGTATTAAAATGTCTTTGCAATTTTTAAACTGGCTATTATCTGTAATCAGTGCAGCTTTAACAATTTGCAAATGATCTTCGCGCCTTTAATGTCTTACAGTCAGGGTCGGTCAAATTTTTTTTTCGAAAAGATGAAAGATGTTCTGAGAAACAAGCACCCTGCGTGCAAAATCATTAAGTAAAACATTTCGATCAATGATACGTAAAATCTAACGAAAAATAGACTTCTTAACACGCTTTTATTACCTCGGTCATATCCTCTTATGCGCAATATCGGATGAGGGAAGGTTAGAGGTTTTTATGTTTTTTATCTGCAACACCTGCCCATAACAATTGCGTCATAGGCAGACGTTGAAAACGTCACCCAGAACTGCACTGAAAAGTTCTCTATGAAATAAGTACTGCACTGTGTTCGTCAATAAAATTATTATTTTTTTATTTATAGATGTACGAAATATAAATTTAGTCATTCAAACATAATTGTTTACCGTTTTTTTTTAATAAGGTTAGCCGTATCGTTGGTGTCGTAAAGGTCGACAGAGGGATAATAAAAACAAAGAGATGGGCAGCAGTATCTTCTTGGAACATCTGAATAAATAAACTACGGTTGCCAACTGTCAACCCTCCTGTAAACCGTGGCAACTATGGAAAAATTCCCCCAAAATGGGAGCTACAAACTTTTGTGGCAATCTATGGTGGAGGCCTATGTTTAACGATGTACTAGTGATAAGTTAAAAAGATGATGAGGATGAACGAAGTTACTCTCTTACGTGATGGTATAATGAGTACCTCTGAGTTATTATTTACGGTACTATAACACATCCTGCATTGACTACAACTTCTAGATGTTGTCCGGAAGATGTCGCCCTCATTGACCATCATTATGGTCATTTCAAAATTGACTAGTTATTAGTACACAAGTTTTTTTAAGAAGTAATATGCTTAAGAGAGACTTGTGAGCAAGGAGGAAGTAGCACTGTAATATTTACTTACATAAACGGTCACAAGAAGAATGGTTTATTTTTTTATAGTCGAAAGTGACCACCTGTAGTTCAGCTATTGGTAAGTGCAACGTCTGCCCATAACAAATGCAATATCATTCCGAACATTTCTGTGTGGACACCATATTGCGCCCATCCCCCTGAGAAATAAGTTCTTAAGTTTCATATGTTCAGTAATTACACCTCCACTCAGTGCCTTTCAGATCGAAACACAGTAATGTTTGTACAGTACTGCTTCACGGCAGAATAACTGGCCTAGGTCTAGGTAGGTACTACCCACACTAGGTACCACCTACCTAGACGGAATACTGCCTACCAATTATACCTTTCTTTTAAGACATAAAACATCATGGTTCATTTTACATTTTATGCGAAATGATTTCATATATTTACGCGAACACTACACATTTAAATGAAACTATAAGAGGAATATTAATTTTTCTTAACCATCTTATAAGACATCCATCTCTTTCTGATTTCGTTTTTTCAAGATGATTAATAAGCTATATTAGGCAGAACGTTTGTTTGTATTTTTTTTTCTCGTTTGACCCCTCGTCGTTCCAGCCTATCACAATTCCACTGCTGAACATAGGCTTCACCCATAGATAGCCACAAAAGTTTGTAGCTCTCATATTGGAGGGATTTTGCCATAGTTGCCACGCTTGGAGGGCGCATTGGCAACCGCAATTTATTTATACAGATGTTCCAGGAAGATGCTGCCCATCTCCTGGTTTTAATTTCCCTCTGTCGACTTTGATGGGATGGATGGGATGGGGTGGTAGATTCTGTTAGGCCGCTACCACTTCGCTTTTCGTTTGACCCCTGTTATATAAAAAAACTATCTTCATGCCATTATACTTTTGACTACCGTGTACCACGTGGTCAGTGTAACTGACTTCTACGTCACGGGTTTTGAGTTTGAATCTCAGTCGTAGTCAATATTTGTTCAAAACCACTAATTGTCTGTTTCGGATCTGGTTTTGTTGTGCATGTGAAATGCATGTCTGTAAAACGCACCCAGGATACAGCAGAAATATTAGTGTGAGACATCTTTATTTTAAAAAAAAAGAAATCTTATCGGATGTTATTTTTTATAGACACAGTCGCGCCTTTTTCCAATATAAGGGGTAGGCAGAGGCCACTCACGTTAAACAATTTCGCCCTCGCGTTACGGGTGGCAAACCACGTCGCCGCCATTTTGGTACGTCTCAAAAAAATCTTATTCTCTATTGCATTTCTACGAGCAGTATAGTGACAGAAGTGCGTATTATGGTGTTATACTGCACGAACAATGGCTGTCCGTAGGGACATTACCTTAGTCCTTTACATTATTATTTACAATACCTTATTATATACGACTAAGGTATTGATCAATACTATTACCTTAGTATTGTACAATACCTTAGTCGCCTCTTACGACACCTCGGTAGGAAAGAGGTAACTGTTATTCTACTGTGCCGGACACCGATCGGCTATTCTTTTACACATACTGTATTTGATCTTACTCGTAAAATGCAAACTACCTACAATTATACGACTGCGTGGCGTTGAGGTCAGCGTACCTATTTGCTACGCTGCGGGTCCTGGGTTCCGAATGTCGGCCTTAGCAAAAGCACCAATTGTTGGTTTTCGAGTTTGGTTGTATTGTGATTATCCCAGTGTCTCCGACACTGCATCCTACCACGATCTTTTATATTTTTGAGCGTTATATATTTTTAACAAATTCCTACGCTTTTGTAATAAGATCTAAGGGAGGAATGGTTATACGAGACTGCATATAGTATTTATGAAAATCAAGACGTCTACATAACTAAAAATAACATTATAGTTTTAAAACAAAAAAAGTCATAGCCATGCAATTATTATATTGTAAGGTCGGACCATAACAAGTGTGCAAAATTTCAAATTATTCGGACTTTTTTTTTGTAGGATTATGTGGCGAAACGAGCAAAACGTTCACCGGATGGAAAGTGCAAACTTCTATGTGGCACCACACTGCGACCGTCCCCCAGAGACATTCAGTGTTTACACTAGCCCTTCAGGCCGAAACACAGTAATGTTTGCACACTACTGCTTCAAGGCAAAATAACTGGCCTGGGGTACCTAGACGGATTCCTGCATGGATAGTGGTTGAAAATTTAATTGAATAATTCTATTACATTGTTAGTTACATGCATACATATGGGCCAGGCTAGCAATAAAACGTTGTTCATAAAGAATTTGTTGAACAATGCTATGACCATTCCTCTTATAAACCTAGCGGTAGGTCGGACCTACATGATCGCCGCATTGTTTCGTCCCCCTTAGACCCTGACATTAGCAATGAGGCACACACTGAGTGTACATACGTACATACAGTCACGTCTCTTTCCCATTGGGGTAGGCAGAGACCACATCTTTCCACTTGCTACGATTCTGACACACATCTTTCGCTTCTTCTACTTTCATTAGCTTTTTCATGCACGCTCGTCGGTTGCGGGTACTTTCCATTGGCACACAGAATGTTGTATAATTAAAACTAGTGGTCGCCCTGTGGTCGAAATTCAACCGTAATTCTTTTTTATTTTTAAGTTTGAACGTTGCTGAATCTTTAATAATTATTTGTTGCAAATATTTTAAAGTTTTTTGGCGACAATCTCTATTCTCTACTCTAGGATATTGTTTTGGCCACAGACTGTTAAGTGTTCAACATTTGCAGTATGAATGTAAACAAATGACAGACCATTATGTGTTTGACATTGTCAGTATGAACGTAAATAATTAATGTATATATAAAAAATTTTGAACTGTGGGACCAATTTTCCAGTGTAACTGACAATGCCTCGAGCGAGAAGATCTAATCTTTCACATCGAAGTCGTAATCAAAGTTAAAGTCAAAATTTCTTTATTCAAATTAGGCTTCTTTTAAGCTCTATTGAGTATTATAGGAATGCAATTAGACTTCGCAATATTGAGAATCAATCCACTGCAGATGAAAATTACAATATTCCAGTGGAAAGACCAAAGTTTGTCCAAGTGTTGTCGACCAAAATTTCTTTTCTTTTCAATTTCGTTGTGATAGTTCTACCGTTATCCCCTTCAAGTGGTCGACGGCAAGTGTTTCAAAAAAAAATCCGAATCCTGTAGGTGGCGCTGTGATCGTGTGGAATCTCATCGCGACACATAATGGAGCGGGCAGGTCAACATCTGCCGGGCCAGCTGGTATTATATATAAATTTTAGCTTTCCCGCTTCTTCTCCATGCAAACTTTAACTATGACAAATCTTACACTCTTTCGTGCGCGCAATATCCTTAAAAAGGTATACAAAGTTTCCACTTCACGTATTAATATGTAGATAACGTTAAACTATGCACGGTATAGCGTTTAAAAAAATTACTGTTTAACAGTTATTCCTTGTATTCGAACAAAGAATTTCTCCTGGCCGATCTCCAACCGCGGCGAGAACGCCGATTTCAACCCAGGACTCGTGTCACAGTAGTAAGAACTGTTGGTAGGGTTCCATGCAGATATCCGTCTAGGTTAGAACCAGGGCCAGTTATTCTACCGTGAAGCAATAGTGTGCAAACATTTGTTACGGTCTGGCAGGCACTGAGAGCTAGTGTAATCACTGGGCATAAGAGACTTAAGCACTGATGCATCAAGGTGACGGGCGCAGTGTGCTGCCACTCAGAAGAGTTGTACTTACTATCGATAATAGGGTGAACGTTTCAGCTCGGTCTTGTCACCTTTATCCATTAAAAAATCTGACCACGAGGCCACGTATACGTACATTCAGTCGTACTCGCCCTGTAAATTAAATATAAGTAAAATTTAAAATAATAAATAATTATGCTAGTAATGCCTCGCTAGATGTGCACTGCACCGTCTTTCATTAAACTGTGTAATTAAAATTATTAACGAGACGTGCTAGAGTGTTGCTCAAGCGCCTTACCAATTTGTGAATGAGCGTGAGTCGGGCGCAGCGCTAAAAAGCTGCTTTGTGAATTCAAATTTCAAAAAGGACAAATTCAACTAAGAGTTTTTTTAGTATTTAAAAAAAAACGTTGCATCAAGCTGTAATTTCTCCTGTATCGTGGGCTCATTTTACAGATATAAATTACACATACAGAAACAATAACTGTATATAAACGATTACATATTCAGTGAGGGAATCGACCCGTAGCGCATAACCTCAGCCGAGCCATAAACGGTAATTTTTTTATTACTTTTAGTAGCACGGTAATCGTTCTATATCTTTAATTAGAATAAAAGCAAAAAACTTTACCCTGTGCATCACTGAAAGACATGGTATGGTAATGAAAGAATTAAGTTCATTCTTTAATTTCGTTATACATTTGTTAAATTTTTAATTTGAAAGTTAGGATAAACATCTTTGATACATCACGGGATTAAAAAACCTTCTTTCAATATACTTAAACGAAACTAACACTGTACGACAACACTAAAAAAAATATTACTAATGCGATACCGACGGATATACTGCTATTATTATGCATTCTATATGCATTTGTTGCGATCGGTTAGTGTAGTGGCAAGACAGAAAGCGCGATTTTAGCGGCGGCACGCGTCCATACATTCACAGACGTTGGTGCCGCCGTGCACGCTGCGCGTATGCTCCCCTAGTTTACGATTGGAACAAAGTGTAGAAATTCTCACTACTAGTGTTCTCAGTGTATTATTGTGGTGTTGTGATCATTCAGTGATGACGTAACATTTGCAAATCGTGCGGTTGGGTCGTCCACATGTATAGGTGAGTAGTAACGCTTTACTTTCGCCTTTTTTTTGATTTGGATTTAAGCAGTATAACATTGTGTTGACGTGCTAAAAACAAACGGACGAAATGCTACGAAATCGATGTATATTACTCAGGATGTAAGCATCGTATACACTTACCCAAATATTTGTTTGGTTATTGCATTACTTTTAGACATTTGATGCATAGATGGATGATAATATTCTATTTTCTAATATTGATTTGTGATTTTATGTGGCTGCATTGTAAATAATACTAGGCTTGAAATAAAATTCAAAGTCCAAAAATTATTTTGTTTCCCCTATATCAATGCATGCCGGACACGGGCCTGCTGTCTCAAGCATTTGCCGTAATTGTTACGCTTGGCAGGCTGAATACCTTCGCCGTGCCAAACGTCTCTCACCATAGTTCCGAAAATTGAAGCAAAAAAACTGACATATATTTAAAAAAATCATAAAGCGTTAATTATTACATTTTAACTGGTGGGAGAATTCCTATGCAGGAATCCGTCTAGATAAGAACCAGGGCCAGTTATTCTGCCGTGAAGCAGTAGTGTGCAAATGTGTTTAGGTCTGAAGGGCACTGAGATCTAGTGTAATCACGGCGCAGTGTAGTGCCATTGCCACACAGAATTGTTCTGGAAGACACAGCATTTGTTATGGGCAGACATTGCACCTACCATCACGTGAACGTTTTGCTCGACTCATCACTTTCTCCTATGATAAAAAAACATAAGTTAGATAGTTAGAGGAGTAAAATATGTAAATAAGTCTTACCCTGCACTTGCAAGCCATGTTACTACCTAAACATATGATATTGATATCATTAATAAATTACATTATGTAATATAGTATTTAAAAATAATAATTTTCTAAGGTTTTTGCCGGGATTTTTGAGATTGTTGTTCCTTTGTCTGTTGGTGGCGGCTTAAGAGAATCTACCACCCCATCTTATCCCGTGGGTGTCGTAAATGTTGACAGAGGTAAAATTAAAACCAGCAGATGGGCAGTAGCATCTTCTTGGAACATCTGAATAAATAATCCCGCCTGCGAAACGTAGCAAATATGGCAAAATCCCCTCCAAAGTAAATTACAAACTTTTGTGTCAATCTATGGGGGAGGCTTATGTTCAGCAGTGGACTAGTGGATGATGATGAAACTGAAATTAGTTACGTTGAAAGTAAACCCCAATCCCGCGATGAAATGAACTAATCTCTTTCAAAACTCCAATAATTTTCCCCTACGTCACAGAAACAATCCTAACTAATTAGTTGGGCCCCGAGAGCAACGAAAGTTTAAGCCACGCACACCACAACAACACATTAAAAATATAATATATATAAATAGCACCCTAATGTTACACACCAAGGTGGTTGGGGTCGTCCCAAAGTTAATCTTCGCCTGTTACCTTACTAGGGGAAAAAGAAATGCTGAATTCTATTTCGCGGCCACTATTACAGAAATAAAGTGTTTTCAATTAAATTCTCAGTTTGAGTAGTTGTGCGATTGGCTTCTGCGTAACGGGTCGCGAGTTCGATTCGCGCATTGTTTTTTTTTTGTTGCGCGTACATTGGTAGCACTATAACATCTCCTGCGCAGTTGATAACTTCCGACAGTATTCGGTAGTTGTCGCCGTGGTCCAATAACCGGTCGGAAGAACATCATCATCATCATATCGTGTTATTTTTGTGATGTCAAATAAAAAGCTTTTCTTTCTATTTTCTTTCATCTAAATGGTAGCTTAACAACATTTATAATACTATGCCCTCTTAAAATGCAAAGTAATTATTTTCTTATTTTTATTCATTATTCTATTAAAGTTTTTGTTTTTTTTTTCAATGATGTTATATCCCGACGTATTGCGTCAGCATTACCTACTTTAAAAAAAACAAGTTACAAAAACAGGCACGAGTGTGGTGAGTCAGGACAGATAACATACGATAAGGTCTTCGATCGTCTGCGTGATATACATGAGAAACAACAGTTGGCATCAAAATAAAACTTGTGTACACTAGACTGTAGCGCACACGTCATTGAGAACAAATAAGTTTTAAAAGTGGTTAAATTTACTGGTAGTAGAATTCCTATGTAGAATTCGATGTCTGGTGATGGATGGTGTGTGATTTCTTATATATACGTAAGATTTGATAGACCACAAATCCTTGCAAAAGAACACCGATTCCTACCAAGGATGATTCGCGAGGCTATTGAAATTAAAAAACATTCTAATTTCAATAGAGAAGATGGTTGGGTATTACCACCGGCTTAGGATCCTATATGTAACAAAATTAAATCGAAAACCAAGCATACCACCACAAGACTTCAAGTCACTGTAAGCTAATTTTGCGTAGATCGGACCAAAAATAATAATTAAAAGCTGAAGGTTCCCCGGATTAACTATGACATCGGGGCATCTGTCACCTCAGGCCCCCCGTGACCATGGGTGATGTAAAGTACTCGAAGCGTCGGGTTATAAATAGTTTAAAAATTAAACGCGATAAAATCCGTAAAAGTCGTTTAATTAAAATTTGGCATTCTTATGTAGCTTCGGCGACAATGGAATAACATGATACCATGGATCTGGTCTGTCTCTTCAACTAATCAAGATAGCTCGGTCAAGTTATGGCTCATTGGATTCGTTTTGACAAGTACTATAACCCGTAGCAACTTATGAAGTCCACTGCTGGACAGAGGCCTAACAAATAATAGCTACTTATAAAACTTATTGGTATGACATCTTATCTTACCACCGCCGGTTCCATTGAAAATCACAATGTGTGCCTATTTTATGTTCATGTTGACGTCTAGGTAGGCACCATCAGCGGGGCTAGTTAATCTGGCACCGCGTGGCTTCCCTAAAATAAAAAATCAGCTGAAAGGGACACAGAGATACAGTCAGAAAGAAGTGCTATCAGCGTTCGAGCAGACCGTAGATGAGGTGTCTCAGACGGACTGGTAAATGTGTTTCGAAAATTGGTTCAAACGCTCTAGAACCATAGAACTTTTACTTAATGGCGGGATTTCTAAACAGGAATTTATCTAGTTAGGTACCATCGTAGTGCCAGTTATTCTACCGAGAAGCAGTAGTGTGCAAACGTTACTGTATTTCGGTCTGAAAACACTGTTAGTGTAATTACAGGGCATATTAGACTTAAAGTGATGTCTCAGAGTGACGAGCACAGGGTAGTGCCACATAAAATAAAGCTTGTGTACACTACACTGATCAGCACACATCATTTAAACGGAATAAGTTTTAAAAGTGGTTAAATTTATTGGTGGTAGGATTCCTGATTGCTGTAGGAATCCGTCTAGGTAGGTACCACCGTAGTGCAAGTTATTATACCGGGAAGCAGTAGTGTGCAAATATTATTGTATTTCGATCTGAAAGACACTGATAGCTAGTGTAAATGCTGGGCATATTAGACTTGAACTGATGTCTCACGGTGACGAGCGCAGTGTGGTGCCACACAGGAATGTTTTGGGTGACACAGCATTTGTTATGGGCAAAAGTTACACTTACCATCAGGTGAACGACTGGCTCATCCCGTCACTCTTTTCTACAAAAATGTAGTGGTTAAAATATCGAAAACTCAGTGGAAATAGGAGCCGCGAAGTAAAGAATTTATGTAGAAAGGTCTCTTACATATTACATATAGCCTCATTGTTAATCCGGGATCATAAACAGAACGGAATGGCGCCAGCAAATCGTGGAATATATGGTACCCCTCCCCCCGCCCTAAGGTAATATTCGCTTAAGTATAAAAAATATACAATTTTAAGAAAATAAATAGATACCTGTACTTTTTGTTTTATTAAGTTTTACATTTTCAGTTTCTACTATTAGACGCCAAAATGAGATCACCATGATCTTATAATAATACTATATTTTTATGTTAATTAATTATTAATAATTACTCTCTTGCTAGGCAATTTCGATCTTGACAACACATTGTAGTGCCTTAAGTGAAAGCGCTACCTCAAAAAGCACTCACTCGTTCACATCTTCCCAAAGAGTGAATGCAGTGTCAGAAACACGCGGACAATCACACTACACTCAGACACGAAAAACAATAATGAATTGCACAAATATCAGCCGCGGCCGAGTTTCTAACCAGGCATACAAATTAGCAATTATCTAGAAACTAAGCGAGCACTGAAACGATAACTATAGACTCAATGCCATAGACGCAGACTCTACGAGTAACAAATTCCCGCTAATTATTGCGGTTCATTGACATGTTACATGGTTGTAACGACCATAGTCCTCCCAAAAACTGGTATTCTATGTGACTGAGGCATTACAAGTTTTGTGTTATGTGAATATCGCATGTGTCCCTTACACTGCATTCACAACTGTCATCATAATGCTTATGAATTTATGAAGTGTGAAAAGCCGTTATTCTATAGATGCGACAGCTTCTGGCAATATTGAAAGAGGTACAATATTGTTAGAATTTCTATGGATTTATCCTATATTTTCTATCTACTCGGTGATCGTCGGAAGGGTTGCCAGGCGTCTGGAGAAAACCGGACATAGTGCGACTTTTTGGATGCGTGTCCGACCAAATTAGATGTCCGGCCTGTCCATGTTTTGTCTGGCTTTGTACATTTTACCAGTGACACGGTCGGCGCGGTATTTAATTTAATTTTATATTGCATAATAAAGAAGACTGATCCGTGAAGCCGTGTGATAGCGGCTTATGAGAATCTACCATCCCATCTCCTGGAACACCTAAATAAACTGCGGTTGCCAACCCGCCTGCCAAGCGTGGCACCTATGGCAAAATCCCCCCAAAATGATAGTCACAAACTGGCGTGTTTTGTGGCAATCTATTGGGGAGGCTTATGTTCAGCAGTGGACTAGTGATAGGCTGAAATGATGATGATGATGTTCCATTAAACTTTGTTGTTATTTCATTTGAAGTTCAGACAATTTGATTATAAACGTTCATGAAAGCCTGGAATTACATACAAAAATGTTTACCATTTTAAAACTAAGACAAAATCTTTAATAAATTAGGGGTGTCTGGTTTTTTTTACCCGAAAGACCGGCTCGACGAGAAATCCGGTCTGACTGGTTAGTCTGTTCGGATTTCCGGTTTTCTGACCTGGCAACCCCTAATCATCGGTATAGTACCAACAACTCCTGATATCCTCCACCAAGCATTACATGTGGAATGAGTAACTCAGATTTGATTAAAATAATAAACCACAGACAATAATAAATAGCGACATTTTTCGACTTATATCAGAAATCTTTCGAAGAGCCAATAGCCCAATGGTTTAGGACACGGACTGCGAAACATAACGTCGCGTCGCAGTATCGAGCCCACCATTCGTAAATTGTTATAAACCATCTCATAGGACATGCTTTTAAGCTTAGTTGGAGAGGAGAACATAATAATTTTAAGAGGTGGTAGGATTCCTGTGCAGAAATCCGTCTAGTTAGGTACCACCCCAGGGCCAGTTATTGTGCCGTGAAGCAGTAGTGTGCAAACATTACTGTGATTTCGGTTTTAAGGGCACTGTGAGCTAGCTTAATCACTGGGCATATGAGACTTAAGAACTTATATCTCCGGGTGATGGGCAGTGTGGTGTCACACAGAAATTTTCTGGGTGACACAAGCATCTGTTATGGGCAGACGATTGCACTTACCATCAGGTACACGTTTTGCTCGTTTCATGACTTTATCCAATACAGAAAAAATACATATTAGTAATTTAAATAGCCTTGCTAGTATTCTTAAAGAAAATATCTGCACCGCACACTGCACAATATATCGATATTATAGTCTCATAATTATTTGTATAAAGGCAATGGTGTGCGGCAGAGTAGAATAGCACCTACCTCTTTCCTACCGAACGTGTCGTAAAGGCGACTAAGGTATTGTGCGGACAGTCTTTACTCGTGCATAATAACACCAGAATATGCAATGCTGTCACTATACTGCTCGTGGGAACGCAATGGAGAGTAAGAATTTTATGACTCGTCCCAAATGGCGGTGACGTGGTTCGCACCATCGCCACCGTCACGTCTCGTTTCCCGTTATATGGGAACAAGACATGACTGTAATTATATTAATGTATAATATAGTTATGAAATGTTAAATGATCAAATATGAAACTAATGTTGTGTAATCTAGTTTTATTTTTCGGATGATCAAAATTCGTTTAGTCAAGTATAGTTTTTAAATATGAATGGAACTGTTTGCATGAATTGTTGATTTTACGCTTTAGTTTTGCCAAATCGGGAAATTATTACCGTATTTTGCGGACAGCGGGACACGTAGCTTTAAAACGGGTCTGTCCCGCTGAGAGCTGGACGTATGGTCATGTTACTATAATACAAACATGCGCAAGACTTCCAAGTCTTCATAAAACAATCCACATAACTCATACGAAAACCTTGTAAACATTTTCGAAGTACATAAAATGAGTTTATTAATATTACATAAACTTATTGCCTCCTTAATCACTTGAACGTCGTGGATTTTGTTGCTACTTAAGCGTAATTTACTTACTTTGGCTACTTTGAAGGTGATTTACAATTCTTAGTAATGGAGTTTGCTAAAGCCTTTTACAGCTCGTTAGTGTGGTTACAGCGTTAGTCTATTATTAATTAATTACTAATTTATGTACGTATTTATCTATAAATAATATCAATATCTTCCGATACAGACGCTTAACGGAGTGCTTGACTATTACGTCCCGAGTCCCGGGTTCGAATCCCAGTCGGGGCCAACATTAATGCAAAAACAAAATTTTTGGTCGTCGGGTCTGGCTTTGTTCTGATTGTCCCTCTGCATCCTGGCCAACCTCCAATATCATGCAACGACATGAGCGTTATATCAGGCGCGTGTAGGTAGAGTGTGCGGGACTATATTATCTTTAACGCCAAGTTTTTTACGGCCTTAGACGCCTTTAGACTTTTTAAACTGCCAGGAAGTTGCCACCTTTAGGTTTTGCTTAGCGTATCGCACACAGATATGTTGTGGGAATGAAGATGGATGAATCGCGTAATGTCTATTAAACAGCATTCGTCACTCATTGCTTCTATCAACGAGTCATTTCCTTTGATTTCATTATCTGCCCGCCGTACGATAGGCACGGGCATCCTTTGCAACAGTTTCCTGTAATCGCATTAGGTAGGTATCTATTCTGTTATTAATTACTGCATTTAAAACACGTAAATGCACTCTACACACAAATAGTATTTTATTACTGGTGGTAGGATTCCTATGCAGGAATCCGTCTAGGTAGGTACCACCCCAGGGCCAGTTATTCTGCCGTGAAGCAGTAGTGTGCAAGTATTACTCTGTTTCGGTTTGAAGGGCACTGCGAGCTAGAGTAATCACAGGGCATATGAGACTTAAGAACTGATGTCTCAGGGTGACGGGCGCAGTGTGGAGTCACACAGAAATATTCTGGGTGACACAACATTTGTTGTGGGCGGACGTTGTGCTTACCATCAGGGGAACGTTCTGCACGTTTCGTCACTGTATAAAATAAAAAAAAAAATTTTTGTATATAATTATAAATAACCGGTGTATTAGCCATAGTATCGGTCATTTAATTGAAAGATGCAGAAAAACATGCACTGCTGTAGTACCATGTAGTCCGCATGCTAGTTGGAAGATGGATAAAATAGGCCACAATGTAGAAAGGCCCAAGAGGTAAAAGAGTAAGAGAGAGAGGCAAAGACTGGATGGAGTTCGCGAAAAATAGAGATAATTGGACACTGTTGCATATATCCGGAATATGCCATGACTCTCAGTAATATTTATGTTATTAGAATTTTATTTATTTTATTTTCTTGCTTTCATTAAGTCAAGGAATAAAAAGGAATTAAACTTCATATGCAGACTTCTATTTTCATAAGGAATATAAAGAAACTTCTCTTAACTGATTATAAAATATTTTTATCCATAGACAAAGTATTGTCTCACTGGTGTATGGTCCGGCCTGTACAATAATTACGTAGAAAGTAAATTATGATAGACAATCACAGTTTTTCAATCAATTAATAAATCAATGCGACATTGAAAGATATAGTGTTGCCGAGGTAAAAACAAATAAAAAATAATCAATTCAGTGTTTATGGTACATTCGTGCACACGTTGGACACGAAAGCGCCAGGCGTTTGAAAACATACGACACGCATGTTCCGTAATTGTTAATTCGTGACAGCGATCGTTAAATTTATAACGACAGCCTTTTAAATTATCTGTGGCCGTTACATAAAGTTTACTTATTAGACCTGTAGTTGATAATGTGTCCCTGACCGATTTCTATCAAATAGATCTATCTAGAAGATAACTCCGTGATCTGAATGAAATCGAAAACCAGTTGTCATCTGCATTGGATATATTACAATGGCATGGCACCCTGCATACAAAAACAAAGACAGTACTCGTATCTTCCGACAGATGGAAAACATATAAGGATAAAGAAGGTGACGCAAAAGAGAATCTACCGCTCAGTTTGATAAAGTGACTGCTGTAAAAGGCAAATATTCGACCACGACAACAACTTTAAATATCGAAAGCTTTACAACTGATACTATACACAAGTGTACGCGCAAACACACAGGAACCCATCCTAACCTACCCGCGACCGAACTAATGCTCATGCAATAAGGAAAGAGATTGGTCAGGATCGGGTAAACACAACTGAGCCCGAAAACAAACTATTCTGTTTTTGCACAAATGTTGGCTACGGCTGATATTCGAATCCACAGTCCGCGACGAAGTAGTCAGATTCTCTGACCACTACGTATAAATAACCCGGGAGATATATATCAGTAACCACTCACTCACTTCAGCCAGTCACAAGTCCACTGCTGAACATAGGCCTCCCCCATATATTGGGGGGATTTTGCCATAGTTGCCACCCTTGGCAACCGCAGTTTATTTGTTTAGCTGTTCCAGGAAGATGCTGCTGCCCATCTGGTTTCCATTTTCCCTCTGTCGACTTTTACGACACTCATGGGACGAGATGGTGTGGTAGATTCTCTGAGGCCGCCACCGCACGGCAAAACCACCAGTTACACTATAATTCGCAATTACGAAACAAAACATTTATGTGAATAAATCTACAGAGAACCCTATCAGCAGTGAACTATATCAAGGTGCAGCGACGATGATCATGGGACATCAATCATGTTCTTCCATAACAGTAACATAGTCGTTCTGAAAAATAACATAAACACATGTTGTAACTCAAATTCTTATTAATATCCACCACAGAGGCTGCAACAATAGGATGTTTGCGAGATAGCGAGGAAACACGCTCCGATGCGCACACGCAGCTAATTTGCATTCACCTACATACAGAATAATTAAATATTATCTGTAACCAATGTTGCAATGCCATTTCGTCCAACCATTTGGCAAACATTTACATCCTTTTGTATGTAAAAATTGATAACTGCTATCCCGTCTCACCGACAACTATAATTTATGATAATTTATTTCAAATTAGTTTAGATTATTGAAATTTTTACGGGTGTTATTACTATCTCAAATATGCCATATCTAAAATATTAAGATGTATGATAGGCAGCAGCGCCTAATTCGCAAATAAACTGCGATCGCCAGTCACATGCCTATCGCAACGATTATTTGAATCCTCCGTTTCTGGGAAAGGCTTATGTCCAGTAGACTGTATAGCGGATATGAATGATAAAGCAGTAAACGTTAGCATTGTGGAACTTATTTTTAATCCTAGCTATTAGAACAGAACAATATTATCATCATCATCATATCTTAGTTCACTGTTAAACATAGGCCGTCCCACAGTTTTCCAAAAAACACGGTCCCGAGCAACCTGCATCCATCGATGCCCTGCCCATTGCCACTTCAGCTTGTTGATCCTTAGGGCTATGTCGGTTACAGAGGTAGCAGAGGAACACCGAGCATAGACCTTTCCGCAGTTCAATGAGTAAATCTGAGCACCATCATGCGGCCTGCAGTAAAGGCCATATTTCGGTTTCGTATGTCAGCACTAGCAACATGTGCGGTTGAAGAGTTTGGTTTTGAGAAATCGACGAGAAGACGTGACGCAATTTCCCAAACGCTGCCTAGCCGAGTTGGATCCATCGATTAAACTCTGGTCGAAATTGGACCTCTAGACAATGTGTCCTAGGTAAAGATATTCATCGATGTAGGGTAGTGTTCTCTACAACGCCTGGCCGTTAGACATGAGCTTCGTCTTGTCCATTATCATCTTAAGACCTTCCCGTTGGGAGACACTAGTTGAGGTCATTGAGCATAGTGCTTACGTCCTCCAGCGATTCTCCCATTATGACGATGTCGTCAACAAATCGAAAGTGAGTGTTGTATTCGCCATTGACGCTAATACCATATCCTTTCCAGTCCCGTAGCTTGAAGATATTTCCAATGCAGCAGTAAAGAGTTTCGGGGATATTACGTCGCCCTGTCTCTTACACCTTTCTCCAGTCTTCCATCCGCTTTTAGGAACTTCACTGTAAGCCAATCTTCACCCGGTGCTTTGCCATTCTAAAGCTGTCTGAGAGCTATACTAATCTTGCTGAGACTGACGTCCGGGGTTTCATCGGAATAGTGACGGACAAGTTTTGCTCACGGGTCCTTACTACTACCCGTTACGTAGTGTGTGGCTCGCCGTTACGTACTGTGTGGTAGACGATGTGTACAGCTGTCCATAAAATCTCTGGTCCGTTTGTTCAACTTCACCTAGTCTCTTTCCGGCAGATAGATCCCTTGCAAGGACCTTGGTTACGCTCTATTGCTTCTTCAATACGGGCTGTATTGAAGTTGTGTAGGTCTCGCTGCACACATTTGAAGATAGCTCTGTTCAGTTGCCAATATGCTTACGCGTCAGTCGAGGACTACAGCTTCATTAATGAAGAATATCATGAGAACGAAAGAAGTTAGAAACACGAGACAATCACCATGCATAACGTACTCGATAACCAACAATTTGCTCAAACACTTTTGTCTTGATTCTTCTGCTGGAATTCAATCTTAGGCACTTAGACTCTGAACGGCAGATACGCTGACCACTGTTGATCGTTCGTTGAAGTGCTCCGGCTTTAGGGCGTGCCTAATGATGATGCTTGTTATTTGTTACTATTATATTACAATATGACATACATTTTAATAATTTTTAATACATAAGTGTCCTCTACAGATTTCCACAAAGCACAGTTACTGTACCGTAGTCGTTGCTACCTTTGGCAGACGGGTTGGCTTATTTGAATTTTCTCAAATATAAGCTAAAAATTGTTTTGTTTTCATTTGCTAGAGAGACTGCGTTTTGTTTCAGTATACGTCTAACCAATTGCTTGCAAAGTAATTAAGGTCATTCTAATAATTATGGCATGTGACCTAAATTTCTTAGAAGTTTGCAACACAATTTAGAACTGAATTTGACTATTTTTTCGCGACTGGCTGAACACGCCAAGGATTTAATACACAAATTGGTTCATTCAAGGCGGTTACTACTACAATGGATTATTAGTTATGGTAATACAAAGGCATGGGTCAGTTATAGCGCCTACCTTCTGCGGCAATGAGCCTGAGTTCAGCTTTCAGATTATTATTTGATTTATATTTTGGACTATATCTTTGACGCTATTCTAACCCACTCCACCACGACCATACTCAGTTCTTTTAACGGCCCCGTAGCCATGTTTGGCTTCTAGAAAAAAGCTAAATTGATCGTCATTGTTGCTAACGATCTTAAGGCCATCGGGTAAATTTTTATCGTTGGGAATTGTAACGGATTATAAAAGAGTGAATATCAAAATCACGTATCTGTAACAGTTTTTCATTGTACATACATTCCACTTTCTTATTAGTTAATATGGCTACCTGCGCATATATACATAACTACAAATAAATAAAATAGAAAATTTTTTGCTTAGTGTATTCGCTTACTGAACCAAATGCACATACACATGAAATTGGCGTTTTGTGTGGGAGGAATAAAGTGTCGTTTTTTTTTGTAAAATATATTTAATTAATCAAAGTATGTTATTTATTTATGCACTTTTGCCATTCCATAGGTAGTTCATTGATCCCTTTACTAAAACTATGGGCGCAATAATCAATGAGAGAATAGAACAAACTAATGAGGAAAAAAAAACAAATGAATGACTGTTTTCGAAACTCAAATATACTAGCTAAATGGATTTATAAATTTGAATTTGGAATTCTTAACCAAAGAGGATATATTTCAGGACAAAGTGAGAAAACGCCAATTTCATATGTAAGGACCTAAACTATTGACATGAAATTTCTATAGCTATATGGACTTAACATAAATGTAAACTAATCAAAAATACATATATTTAAAAAGATAAAGGCACTCCACCATCAAGAGTAATATATTTTGGTTCATATTCATATGAGAGAATCACAAAGCTATTTTTCTTACGTTTGTTTATCGCCTACTACTGAAATGGATTTGTGTAAAGTAACGCGTAATTCCGTAATTATCATGGTATTATGTCACAAGATTAGATTGCTACAAATGTTTGCAGCTCTCATTTTCAGGTGATTTCGCCATAGTTGCCACGCATGGCAGGCGGGTTGGCAAGCACAGTTTATTTATACAGATGTTCCACAAGATGCCGTTGCCCATCTCCTGGTTTTAATTTTCCCTCTTGCGTCTTTTGCGACACTCACGGGATAAGATGGGGTTGCAGATTCTCTTGGGCCGCATCTTGGCAATATCACGCGTCATAGTTTCAGGTAGTATTATATTTTGATAAGAGTTTCTGTTCTTCTGTTAACTTGTTCTTATATTTCTACCTCTGTATACACTTTTTATAGTTACTATTGTTTTCAGAGTTCTGAAACTTGAAAGTCAAAGGTTAACTTATAATGAAACTTTGGTGTGTGTCTGACTGAATGTCAACCGTAGTTTATCTACTAATATTGCCTAGTGGTAAGAGTACCTGACTACCACGCCGCGGGTCCTGGGTTCGAAACCCAGCCGGAGCCGACATTTGTGCACAAACACAAACTGATGGTTTTCGGGTCTGGTTGTGTTGTGTTTGTCCCTTCGTCTCTGACACTGCATCCTAGCCTACCTCCGATTATAGAAAGAACGTTATATCGGGCAGGGGAACGTTGCGACCAGTGAGTACGTCTGTGTTTGCGCGAACACTTGTAGCACTACAATATCTCCTGCGCAGTTGATAACTCCCCACGGAATTCGGTAGTTGTCGCCGTGGTCCAAAATAGTTCAGGAATCATCACTATTGGTACAGTCTTAAAATTTAGCGTATCTACTCCATTAAAAGACGTTCTCTAAACGAAATCCCTATCAAAATAGAACTCAATCTTATTTTTCTTTAAAAGAAGGACCTTGCACGCAACGAGCACATAAGTAGGAGCACATGTATCTGCTTAAATTTTTCATTACTTTTACCGGCGAAACAAGTCATAAAGTGTGTTGACCGTGACGTTAATTTAACGTACATATACTCAAATTTTATTCCATTAACGTAGTTAATACATTCAGCATGCTACTTTGACACAGTAGGCAACTAGAGTGGAACAGCAATGATTTTGGAAACGTGCTAGTTTCCGGAAGCATATATTTTTAATCTAACGAAATCACTTCCAAAGTGTTCATCATCATTTCAACCTATCACCGGTACCTTGCTGAACATAGGCCTCGCTCATAGATTGCCACAAAAATTCATAGCTCTGATTTTGGAGGGATTTTGCCATAGTTGCCAAGCTTGGCAGGCGGGTTGGCAACCGCAGTTTATTTATTCAGATGTTCCTTGAAGATGCTGCTGCCCATCTCCTGGTTTTTTTTTCCATCTGTCGACTTTTACGACACCCACGGGATGCGATGGGGTGATAGATTCTCTTAAGCAGCCACCACATGGCTGTACAATGCAGTGGTGGCCGAAAAGACTGTTTTTTTTTTTTAAAGGAATGTTGTGTATTAGTGGTGATGATGTCTACCTGGCCGATTTTCGACCATGGCCGAAATCATCCGAGGGAGATATTGTAGGGCCACAAGATTACGGGTAAACACAAGAGCTCTTTTTCGTTCTGACTTACCCGCTTCCGATGCAACGCTCAAGTTATAAGATCGAAGGAAGGCTAGTTTTTGCACAAAAGTTGCTCTGGCTGAGATTCGAACCGAAGACCCGCGGCACAGTAGATAGGTACTCCGACCAATAGGCCAAGTGGTCGTTGATGGTATTAGTACTTCTTGATTGTCGCAAGTAATGCAAAGATTTTAAAACGTTTATATGTCAACGTATGTATACGCCAAAATAACACAAACTTCTTCAGAACTTTGAAGTATAATAGATAGCATCTTCAATAATCGATGTAAAAAAATTATATTTCGATTTGCAAGCGTTTTTTTTTTTAATTATCACTGTTTCCTAAAAAGGTTTCTCTGAGATAAGAAACATATTTTTGGCAATAAATTACAATGTTATACAAAACTAAAAAAAAATATAATAAAAAGAAAGGTTTCAGCTACCTCTTGTCATAGGCAGCTGAAGTATGGCTCTACGATGGGGATTCACAAAAAACAAAGTTTGATGTTTTGTGAATTTTCATACATTTGTGAAATTTCATTCAATGGGTTCACTCGTACTCGTTGCAACCCCGAGGAGTCCAATCCGCACAAGCAGCACATGTTCACAAGTATGACAAAGTTTGACGCTTGTAGCAGCAGAAGGAAGCATTTCGTTAGACTGTATATTAAATATTAAAAATATAAAAAAAGGGTAGCGAAGATCAGAGCAAGACTACGCTCGACCGGCGAAGCGAGACGTTCCGTCGACCGTGACGCACTCTTCATACATTATTAGACCACTTGCGCCATAATCATACGTCATAGGAAACAACGTGGAAAGCTTTTGCGGAGAAATTGTATGGAAAAACAGTACGACAATTCAGATGATAACGGGACCGTTTTGGAGCCTTATAAATATTAAGTCGACTCTAGATGGAAAGACGATTTGTGAAATATGCGAAAAGTTCATGTATGGCAAATGTGCTTTAAGTCTCTTATGGGGAGACCTATGTTCAAGAATTGAAACAAAATTTACACGACACAAAATGGGTTCACTAGTAATTAAAGTCAAAATGTATTATGTATATCAAGATGTATACAATATGTGTATATTAAAACGAAAACACCAAATTAACTATGTACTTTTAACTAAACACATTGTTAGTGCGATGTAACTTTACAATCTTAATTTACTAGCGCCTTCCAGTAATGAATGAAATAAACAAATAACTCTACGTATTACTGTTTTAACCGACTTCAAAAAAGAAGCGGTTCTATGTTCAATCAAATCTTTTTTTTGAAGGTGATACCGAAAGGGTACCATGTAAGTCAAAGAGTCAAGTTTTGACAATAGCATCTACGAGAAAATCTCTTAAATTAGCTTCGTGTTAATGTATCAAGTTTGGACCTGTTGCGCTTGTCTGTTTTTACTATCCAAACTAATATTATAAATACGAAAGTAACTCTCTGTGAACCTCTGTCTGTCTGTTACCTTTTCACGGTTCAACCGCTGAACCGATCTTGACGAAATTAGGTACAGGGATGCCTTGCATCCTGTAGACGAATATAGGATACTTTTATCCCAGAAAATCAAATACATTTAAAAAAAACGGACAAAGTCGCGGGCATCAGCTAGTACTTTTTAATTTACTATATAGTACTTGGGCATACTTCGAGCTTGCCGAGGGAATGTGATAATTTCCCGCGATGAAATTTGCTTATATTCATTTTAAATAATATATAAATATATAATATGCAAAATATAGTCTAATTCATTAGAGACGTTTCTGTGACATGAACTTTATACAAGAGTTGCACTTTAACTGTTTATACCGTTCATTATCATTGTCATTTAGTGCCATCTGTTGTTAAGTAGCAAATATCAATTTTTATATGTAAGTTATGTATTTACAAAAAAAAATGTCCGGGATAACACTAAAGGAAAGAAAGTTAATCTTCTAAGTAATGCAAAATTAAAAATGATTAGTGTTACCTAGTTTTTGAAGAACAACCCGCCCGCCCACAATAGCATGCATAAGCACGCTTTGCTTGTGGAACACCTTACTCTTATGTTGCTGGTCCTGTGTTGGAATGCAGAAAAACACAAATTGTTGGTTTTCGGGCCTAGTTGTGTTGTGCATGTGAAATTGATGTCTGTAAAGCGAAGCCACGATACGGGAGAAATCCCAGTGTGGGACATTATTTCCTATCCGATTTCGATGTTCCGACTATTCAGATCCGATAAATCCTAGAAGAAGCCAGTATTAAGTGAACCAGCCGTTATGTGAAAACAAAACACGCGAGACTCGTTCCATGTCTTTTATTCCTAATTAATTTAAATTAATTCATTTTACTGGTAGTAGGATTCTTGTGCAACGATTTTTCGTCAGTAGGTTGGTACTACCCCAGGACCAGATATTCAGCCGTGAAGCAGTAGTATGTAGACATTACTATGTTTCGGTCTGAGGGGCACTGAGAGCTAGTGTAACCACTTGCCATATTAGACTTAAGAACTGATGTCTCAAGGTGACGGACGCAGTGTGGTGCCACTCGTTGTTCTGGGTGAAGTTCTGGCTAAGTGCAACGTTCGCCCACAACAAATGCTGTGTCACCCAGAATATTTCTGTGTGACAAAGTCTCGTCACTTTATCCAATAAAAAAAAATAAAAGTACTCGTCTAAAATTAAGGGAGAAACGAGGGTTTCGTGTGTATATTCATAATGTATAAAAAAACTAATCTTAATACGTATAAAACATACTTCAAAACTAGATAAGTTTCAAAATATAAATCATACTTTTCAAAAAGAAATCCACATATAAGTAAAAGCCAAGAAATAGAGATGATAAACTTGCGGCGTAAGAGAATCTACCACCGCTTTTCGTCTCGTGGGTATCGTAAAATTTGACAGAGGGAAAATTAAAACCAGAAAAACCTGGAAACCTCCTGGAACATCAAAATTAAAAAACTGCGGTTGGCCAACCCGCCTTTCAATTGTGGCAACTAAGCCAAAGCCCCCCAATATGAGATCTAAACTTTTGTGGCTAATCTATGGGGAAGGCCTATGTTCAGCAGTGGACTAGTGATAGGACTGTAATAATGATTATGATGAAGTGAATAGTTTTTACTGGGCCTACAGACTTGCACGTCACTCAAACTAAGAGTGAAAATATAGATTCTGGTATCACAGTGTGAGCTCTCGATGCATTATGGATTTTCTAGGCTTAGCTACGATGTGATCTCTGTGAGAATCGGAAAGCACTATGCACGCCATCTGTACATAAAAAACAATTTAATTTTGTATTAAGTATGACTATCAAACATACCAATACTTGTAACCAAATGAGGTTCAAGAGCAAAAATAACCACCCTCCCAAGCGTTTACATTTTAAAAATATGTAATATTAACTTAAATAGCGATAATTTTTACAATAGGATTATTCTGTGATATAGAAATCGTCTTTATATTGTAAGAGTTCATTAGTAAGGTCGAATATGAAAACTATCTTAAGAGTCTGAAACAAAAAACTTGTGTCTAACATTTTATTACTACAATTAAAAAGCTTATAGTAACATTAATATAAGCTATAAATAAATCAATTTAAATAGAAAGAAAGAATTATTATGATAAATATGAAATACATGGATACAATAAAGTCACTCAATATATTATAAATAAATAAATAAAATAATTATACATTGAATCTATTTATAAAAGATCTAGTAAGTAGTAAGATATAATTAAAGTTATTAATTTTTAAGTAACAGTCTTTGCAATTTATAATGTATGTTACATAGTTATAAAAGTGGAATAAGAACAACTATAAAATATGCCGTTATATGGTAATGAAAATGTCAAAGCAGGCTTATACGTAAACGTATTAATTTTCAAAGACGGACCGACTGCGGAACGTTTCGCTATAAAGGAATCGGAACACCTTACTCAAGAAATTATTCAGTCGCTGCGTGCAAAGTGGACAAATTTAAGGGAAGTGGCCGTAAACATACTAATAAAATACTTTAAATACGCCGTATACCGTTCCAGCGCAATTGCAATATTAAACAAATTCACTACATACAGTGCAAAATGAATTCGAGATAAGAGGTGGAAGATAACATTTCACTATATGAAAATAGGGTTGCCAGATTGATAATTTATTAACATGATTATATTTTTCATGTCCACACATAAGTAATACTTGTGTAGCATTTAGAAAGTTGTTTCAGGAGGTCTATTATATACACAATAGACCTCCTGGTCTGGGTGTTCATTCATATTTGCATGTCAGTAATACGAACTCAAAATACCGCAGAAATCTAGTGTGGACTGTGGAACAATTTTTGAAAATAAATGAGTTGAAAATTATCCATATTAAAAGATATTTTTTATCAAACTATAATGGCTTACTAGACTTGTGTCATTGTTCTACTTTCCACTTGCTACGATCCCGACACGTTTTTCGCTACTTCTACTTAATACAAGCTCAAAAACATACAAGCTCGTCGTTTGCGGGTACTTTGACGTGGCCTATATAGTCTTCGATCTGATTGTGATACGTTCGCCTACGTCGATCCTTACCCGCTTTCCCATTCACACCCTCCTCATAAATCATTTAAACAAAAAGAGATTAATTGTGTTTTGACAACCTATAAAACAATTGGTGAATAGATCGCAAAAGTTCAGTCCAAATGGCAGCCCTTAATACGTTGTTTGTGTCATTTAGTACTGCACCGTTAGCGTGTGGTACACGGATCGGTAACCGAAATTCTTTTTTTTTTTAGTTACTTTTCCTAATTAACCTACATATATACGTACTTTCGCAACTGGACGCAGTTTTTCTTGTCACAGAGCGACATCGGGCTAATCGAACGACAAGCTTTTATAAGGACTATAATATGTCCTATATTATCCTCTAAAATTATTTATATAACTTGTAATAAGCGTCAAAAATTACCACCTTCAAAACCTATCTTATGTACGATGACACAACAGTGTGATCTACTGGATACTCTTTTATTTTTAAAATAGACAAGACTTGAATATATTTTACGTACTATTGATTATTTACATAATATTTGAAACATTCGTTTATATACGACCATGGTTTTTATTTATCTTAATTTTTCTTTTTTCAGGACAAAGTCGAGTTCAGGTCTGAGCGCAGAGAACAAAGAGCCGGTACCGGCGCCATCGCCTGCCGACTCTGGTGTCTCTGAACTTGAGCGGGACCAGCATGAATACAGGTGACACATCCTGAACAATAAACTTCTGTACGGAGCTCTCTTGTCTTGATAGCAGGATATGATATCTCATACAACCACTACAGCCAAAGCCTGATCTCCAAATGGCAACATACATATTTAAAATTTTAAGAGGGAAGGTATGTATTGCGGACATTTTAGGTCAGGTAGGATTTAGCGTACCAGAAAAATACGTATGGCGCCGGCGTCAACCACAGCTGTTCGTGGTACCGCGCGGGCGGACCAAGTTGTTGAATGAGGCGCCGTGGACGCGTGCACTCCGCACTCTAAACCTAATTGCTTGTGAGACAAATTTATTTTGTTATAGTCTGAGTGAATTCACAAGGATAGCATTATTTATAGTTACAAATATTAGCTTATTTAAGCATATTTTAGTTGTTGTTGCCACGCTATTGCATTGGTTTAACTGTAATGATAGTGTATGGTAATAAATAAATAAATAAATAAATAATATTGACTACTTGGCTTAGTGGCCAGCCACTTTTACTTGGCTGGCCACTAAGCCAAGTAGTCAATATAATTTGGCTGTAGCTTACCCTGGATTCCAATAGCAGCCGAAATAAACTTTAAGGGTATGTGCGTGTATGTGATATAGCGACAATGTAATATACTGGTTAGGTCAATATGCTGCAGCTAGCATTTATAATGTTTTTCTTATAATATTATCTTTTAAATTGGTATAATTCTATGAGAACCTTTTCATACGGCATAAGTTGCCTTTAATTAGGTATTTTACGTCTTCAAAGCGTCACTGGTTTAAAACCTTACTGAAATCAGCTATCCAACGGTGCCCATTAAACCCCGTTCGAATCTATTTAGTGGTCCCGTAGGAGAAGAGTATAAACACGAAAAGCAACTCGTATCAGTAATTGTGTTTCATAGCTATTTCGTGCATAGTCATTTTACTATAATCTTGTATTAATACTCATATATGCTTACTTATATATGTCATCTGTGAACATTGTATGATACGTTGATATAGTAAAGAAATCCTTGCCATATATTAACAAAAGCATAGGCCCTAATACACGACCCTGAAGTATGACAAATTACCTGTGTACTAACATAGGTAATCTGTCATACTTCAGGGTCGATCATAAATATCATAAACCGATCATAAATATATGTATCTTCTTAACACATGACTATGCGACTATAGGATGAATAACACTGTACCCATCCATATGTGCGGCCGCGTAAATTTCACTTTTTTAACAAATATGTTATGGTTAAAAATTTGAAGCCAATGAAATTGAGAGCCGTGGTAGCTCAGGGGCTAGGCGCTCGCTTTGAATTTCATAGTACGCGAGTGACCTGGGTTCGATTTCCGGTGCCCGGCACCACTAAAATTGTTAATTGTAATTATAACTGCTGTTTTCCTACGTGCTCGGCGGTGAAGGAAAACATCGTGAGGAAACCTGCATGTCTGTTAAAAAAAAAAAAAAATTCGAAGACATGTGCAGTCCGCCAACCCGCATTGGAGCAGCGTCGCGGACAGTAATAAGAGGAGGCCTGTGCTCAGCAGTGGGACATTAATAGGCAGAAACTTTATTTTTTACTTTACAAAAAAATTAAAAGCTTTTGTCAAACCCACATATACAAAAAAACCCACATACACACTGTGTGTCCTTACAAAACCATTAAAAAAGATTTATCAATACTTTAGAAAGCGTATATAAAATGTAGAGTAGTAAGTACATTGTATAGGTTAATATATTTATCTCAAATTAGATATCTAAGACAATAATTATAGGATTCATGTTCAGTCAAATTAATTCTAAAGTCAACGTTTACAGCAGGTTCAGGTCGTTAAGAATAAAATCATAATTACAGTACAACCGACCGCTTCCGAGGCCACGAAGTGCGTGTTAGAGCTCTACGCGCACTCATGCTACAGACCTATGGCAGCCGACGCGACGAACGCGAAGCGGAACTCGCTCGCGTACGTCGTGATCGGGCGCTACTTCGACAGCGCCTTGAGGACACCGAGTGGAGTCTGTGCCAGCGGGCCGGCGAGATTGCGCTGCTCAAGACTCAGCTGAAGGAGGCTCAGGTGAGTGTGACGTCACAGAGGAGTGATAGAAGGAATCTAAGCTTACGAATGGAGTAATCCGTCTAGCTAGGTACCACCCCAAGGCCAGTTACTCTGCCGGGAAGCAATAGTATGCAAACATTACTTGTTTCGGTTTGAAGGGGCACTGAGAGCTGGCACAATCACTGGGCGTATGAGTCTTAATAACTGATGACTAAGGGTGACAGGCGCAGTGTGGAACTACGTTTGGTTTTTTTCCAGTTTGCTTAATATGCAAAAGATCATCAGAATGATTCGAGCTGCTCGTTCAATAGTATATTAGATATGTATACCGTTCCGGGTCGCTACCTGCTGTCATGTAGTGACATCTGTTATTGAGTAGCTAATATCAATTTGTATATGTAAGTTATATATTAAAACAATATACTTAACTACTTAAAATAAACTTGGAAAGGAAAACTTTATCTAAAAATAGAATTTTATTAAAATAGGAAAGTAAGTTTCCGAGACACTAAATACATATATATTTATACTAGAATTTCTCTCCTAAAATGTAAGATTAAAGCAAAATGAGCGCTAAACAAAAAACTTCCATCTGACAATATATAATAATTAAACAAACTTTCTACACTTAAATGGCCCGAATTTTCTTAATACTTTTACGTTCAAATATTTTTGTGACAAAGCTTAAAAATCCCTTCATAATGTAGAGCTGTTAGTGTTATTAACAGAACTATGTCAGTCACGGTACTGAGATAAGTGAAATGATGTTTAATCTACACTGTATGCTTCGGTAATAAAGGTCATATTATAACGTTTGTAATCATGTGCCGTGACAAAGAAATTCAATGGCTGTGAAGACGTTGCAAAACACAGCGGTAGCGTGGCTACTAATAGATATTTTTATGAGCAAAAAAATCAAATCACTTCCGTACAATTATATCAGAACTCTTACGTAATTGTATACTTTTGTTTTGTTAACGATTAGCTGACTATAGACTTAACTGGTCCGAATTGAAAATTGATCTGGATATTATTGTCTGTCACGCTGATAAGATGTTACCGTATATAAAAAAAAAACAATGAGACACGTCTAAACGTTTATTTAATTCTTCTAACATCAACAGCAACATACCACTGCTACTTTCTCCAATATGTTAGAAGAACTTGCCGTAATCTCTTTGCACTTGGATTACCGACCGCAGTACCGGAGACCTTGCAATAGTAGGATGGTAGTTTGGAAGAAAGCTGTTGCGACTCATCCTTTTGCGGTTATTTTTTGTTCAGTCGCCTCTTTACAAAATCTAGGAGATGATCCGATTCGTCCTCTAGATGTTGTAATCAACTATCTTAACTTCTCAACACACGGCAATTACTTTATGTTGTTTATTAAGATCGTTCGTTAAAGAGATACTTACTAAACATTAATTTATTTCGCATATCTGAAACAATCTGTCTCTGTACATTTTCGCATAAATAATTTTGCCCATTTTCATTTACTTACAGAATGAGCAAACTGCTAAAGGCCACGAATATCTCACACTGAAAGCCGACTGCCGCCAACTAAGAGAAGCGCTCGACAAAAAAGAGAAGGACATAATGAGGCTGCGATCGGAACTAGAGGAGAAAGAGAAATCAGTGAGCAGACTCCAATCAGAAGTCGATAGACTGACAAACAATCTAATGGAAAGCGTATCAGATCTTAACAAAACGAAAGAGAACAGCAAAAATGAAATCGAAAGACTAAAAACTGAACTAAAAGAGCTTAGACAAGAGTTATCCGACGTATCTCTAAGCGGGTACGAAGGGATTGAATGTGGGAGAACTATGAGGGGAATTTACGAAGTCTGCAAGACAAACGAGTACCACTGGACATCAAGTGATAGTGCTTTAGAAGACGCGGAGGTTCAAAGATTGAACGGAGAACTTCCTGACAATTGCAGCGATCCTTGCCCAGCGAGTGCTATGGCGGAGAGACTTAAATGCGAATTGGAAACGAAGGAAAAGCAATTCAACAACGAAAGGAGAAAATGGTCGGAGGAGAAAGACAAAGTACTGAGATACCAGAAACAGTTACAGTTGAACTACGTGCAAATGTTCAAGAGGTCTCGCACTTTGGAAGCCGAAGTGGACGGACTGAGACTCGAACTGGAACTTTGCAATAAGAACATGAAGAATATAAACCAACACGGGAAGACCATAGAGTTGTAACACTACCAAATTCAATAGAATTTAATATTTATTTAGATCTATTCGGCTTTTGTAAATATTTTTAATTTAAGTACCATCCTCTTGCCGCGGTCTATGCGCCAGTTATTCGCTAAAATAATTACTTTTTTCGACTACAATGATACTCAATGGCAACGGACTTTACGATTAAATTATTGTACATTTCCCTAGATTATATCTAAATAATGTTTATGCTTTAGTAAGAAATTTATCGTGTTATTGTAGAAAAGATTATTAAAACACTTTCGAATAATTTTGATGGGCTTTTATTGAAAATCGCATTCTTGGTGCAATGAGTTATAAATACAAACAAATTGCTACACACATCGAACAATCGTAATGTTTAACTTAAAAAATATAAATCAAAAAACACTAAATTGTGATCACAAACATTGCAATTCATTCAAATATCAATATTATCTAAAACTTAATACCTTCGCTTAAAATTAGCTATCGCCAAATTTCTAGATCCGAACGAAAATCCTTCTGGTTTAGCTTCTGTTGGATCCGCATTGTTCCTCACTATTTTAGCTGGTTCCACCTGAAAAATATATTATAGTTAATATTAGAATCATCCATACTCTTATAGTGAATTTTAACACACATAAGGGGAAGGGAATATTGTTTTATTTAATAAGAGAAAGTTGTGAGACGAGCAAAACGTTCACATGATGGTAAGTGAAACATCTGCCCATAACAAATGCTGTGTCTCCCAGAACGTTTCTGTGTGGCACCACACTTCGCTCGTCACCCTGAGACATCAGTTCTCAGTTTCATATGCTCAGTGATTACACTAGCTCTCAGTGCCCTTAAGACCGAAACGGATTAATGTTTGCAAACTACTGCTTCACGGCAGAATAACTTGCCCTGCGATGGTACCTACCTAGATGGTTTTGAGCATAGGAATCCTACTAAAATTAAAAAAAATACCAGTAAAGGAGTGTTTATCCAAAACTCATTATAAAATATCAGAATGACGCGATATCTGTATCAATAAAGAAAATAAGGTCGATTAAGCAATTCTATTCCGATTCCAGTACCTCTAAGCAATTTTAAGTACTGAGTAACCACACGCTCAGCGATGGATGAAGACATGGTGAGGAAACATGTCTGAAATATGAAAAGGTTTCGAGGAAATATTAAGACACTAACCCACACTAGAGCAGCATAGCGAATTCATCTCGACTCCATTACCGTCTCTAAAATGAAAGGAGGAACGTCCAGCAGTAAAACGTTTACGCTGTTACTTTTCTTATTATTTCTACTTTTAAATAACGAATGACAATCGGTGTCACAAACTAAAACATTTTTTAATGTTAATAATTCATAAAAAATATTTTTATAATTTAGTTTTGAGTTAGATGTCCTTAACAACATTTAGGGCATTAGATTCTTTTTGAGTTATCTTTATCGCCATATTACTAGCAACTAAAACAGTGTTTTCCGAAAAAAGTTAAATAACGAAAATTTTTCGGAACCCCACATTTCGCCTTCGCGGTAAACGAGACGAGACGAGTGGCGAACCCCGTCACCGCCATTTTGGTACAATTCAAAAAAAATCTTACGCTCCATTACGTTTCCACGAGCAAGGAGAATGGCCTCTGCCTACCCCTTATATGGGAAAAAGGCGGGACTGTATGTATGTATATATTTTTTCGGAAGGAAAATAAGTAGCAATATACGTTCGACAACTAAATGCGCAAAATAAAATTACAGGCGCTATTTCTTTCAGCGCAGAAACTTAACTAGATTAGTTAATAGAATCAGGCGTTACTTTGCGGAAATCCATTATAATGAAAGAAAGTAAGTTAAATTTCTACGATCCGCATGCAAAATATAAAATGGTGTATATTACCAGTCGGCGGCTTTCTGTCGTAGAGTCTATGACACTTGATAATGCCTCGTTTTGGGGCGAAACATGTGTCGTGTTCTCGAATTCAGTGGTGTATATTATCTAGTAGTAGTATTGTAGTGGTTGGTGGAGATTATCTGGTGGCGGTGTTAGTTTGCTTGTGCACGCTGCCGAGGGAGAGCGGGCGGTGCTCTTCCAAAAACTAGGTAATATACACCATTTTTATTTTGCATGTGGATCGTAGAAAATTAACTTACTTTCCTTCATTAACTAGATTATCTAATAAAATTCTACAAAAAAAATTCTGCAATATTATTTATCATTATCATTATTTTCGCCCATTGCATGCCCACTGCTGAGCAAAGACTCGCTGAAAGACTTCAGCTTCCTCATACGGTCTTCAGTGAAGGACCGTGTTGTCAGAAGGCCACCGTTGTGTGGAGATGGTGTAAGATAATCTACCAGCCCGTTTCGTCCCGTAGGTCACGTAAAACTCGTGAGATAAATAATTAAACTAGAACTTTTCTGGGACATCTAAATAAACAAACAAAGATTGCCAGCCCGACGTTGTTATATTTATGTCCATTTATTAAATAATAACTAAAAAATATGTTTGTACCTTGTGTACAATAACCAAGAAACAAAAAACAAACTAACCCGAGTAACGTCGCCAATCGTCGGTCGCTTCCGCCATTTATACCACCAGTACTCGACTCCGAGCGTGATACAAGCAAGCCCGATGCCCATGAATATAACGATGAACACCCCGCCGATGTTCTGTATGGAGATGCCGTCGGATTGGTCGTCTTGCTTCTCGCATTTCATAGCGTTAGGGTTGTTATTCCACCAGTTCTCCTTCAGTTTCTCCAGTTTGCGTTTGTTAAGCAGTTGTAGAATGCTAATAACAAAGTATTAAATAAACAAAATGTAGTTTTGATTCGTTGTAAAAGTTTACGATATCAAAGCGCGTTTGAATTATAGCATAAGGTAGAATAGAAATCTGCAGTCTGTGACCATGTTCTAGATCATCACAATCATTATACCAGATTTGATTGACCACAAATTATTGCAAAAGAACATCGATTGCCACCAAGGATGATTCGCGAAGATATGGAAATTAAAAAGCATCTTAATTTCAATAGAGAAGATGGTTGGGTACTATCAACGGATCGGGATCCTATATTATTAATAAACTTAAATCAAAAATCAATCATACCACTGCAAGACTTCAAGACACAGTTAGCTAATTTTGCGTAGATCGGACCAAAAACTATAGTGAAGATACCCTTTCAAACATCTCAGCCCTCCTGTGATGCGTGGTGTAAAGTATACCAACGCTTGGCAGGCACATTCACAACCGCCTTTAATATGATGATTACGAAAATCGTCCAATCCAGCTGTATTGGAGCAGCGGGCGGACTATTCCCAGTTTCAAAGCCCTCTCAAAAGTTAGAGGAGGCCTATGCTCAGCAGTGGGACATTTAGTGGCTGTTACTTATAATATGATAATTTGCACCGTAGAGAAACGTCACCCCTGTTCTTGGGCTTATTTATTTCTATAGACGAGATTGGTAATATTAATAAAATACTGGTATAATTATATGCTAACTGCTCTAATTAATTAGTCTAACGACTTTTTTTAAATTCCGTATAATAACTTATTTCTTTTAATTTTTTAAATTCAAGCGGTGAAAATCTAATTCGAATCTATTCAGTGGTTATTGAAGAAAAGAGTAAAAACGCGTTTATAAGGCAGCGTTGATGTATGTACTAAATCCTCTATGCAACATATTATCTATGATGGAAGTCAGATTCTTGTCAAATCTTAGTTGTCAAATTCTTGAAAAAATAGTTTCTTCTTCATGCGTTAGTTATGCAAGGAATACCGCAGTAGCAGTATCTCGTTAACGATCGAATCGGTTATTCGACGAATACGAATATAACGTGTCTGAATTTATATAGAAATTAAATGTTTTTTTTTAAAATATTATACAATAAGCGAAATTGTTGCTATAGTCCGAAACAATAAATACGTACATTTAAACATCTCTTAATCATGCATTCTTATAAATGTTAAAGCCAATTCAGTCATTTGGATATGATTGACAAATCAAAAGTAAGAAATTCATTTTAATATTTAATTTAAACACGTAAGAATATGCGATGAAAAAATAGCATAAAGTGCGGACGTTGAACCCTGTCATCCGTTGCCGAAATCCAACGCCGCCCACTGCCAAAGGTCACCTGAACAATATTTTTGTACAATTCAATCTTTTTTGCGTTAAGGACTTTTTTAAAACAAATAAACATTAATTAATGTGCCTGTTTAATACACAAAGACGTATTCAATGATCACAGAGTATACTAATTCTCTCTTTGAAATTAAAATATAAAACGTGATATAATGTCTCGTCTAGACCATTAAACCTGATATTTAAATAAATTACAATTAAAGTCAGTCTGACTGCGATAAATTAGAATTATGTTTATTTAAAATACATCTTTTGGTGCATGTAGATCCCAAATTTATTAATCATTGTTATTTTATAAATTATAGAACTTCGGATATACAACCAATGCAGATAAGGAACATCATTTCAGCCACTAGTCCAGTCACTGCTGAACATAGGCCTCCCCCACAGATTGCCACAAAAGTTTGCAGCTCTCATTTTGGGGGGATTTGGTCATAATTGCCACGCTTGGCAACCGCAGTTTATTTATTCAGATTTTCCAGAAAGATGCTGCTGCCCATATTCTGACTTTTATGTTCCCTCTATCGACTTTTACGACACACGGGATGAGATGGAGAGGCAGATTCCCTTAAGCCACCACCACACGGCTCTGAGTGTGATGAAATTTTCTACTATGGAACAAACTGTGCTAGGAAATTATCTGCAGGACAGAATTCGCAGTAGAACTAGAGAAAGTGAGGTAGACCGCAGTAGCAGTAAGAAAAAGTGTCAACGGACCAGCTACATTGTTGGTAAAATCGATCATCTCTGGGGAAGATAAGTTTTCGAAAGTGAGCCTCGTACAAGCGAGCACAGCGTAGGGTAGTGTGGTCAGTATCGTCATCTCGATGTTCAGGGGTCTGGTGACACGTCCCGATTCAAAATCGAAGATTAAAAATCGGGACGCCAGATGTCTCGATTTTTAACTAACCTCTTAATTTTACCAGGTTGTTTAAGTTTTGGTTATTTTGTTTCTTGTATATTATACAGGTAAGTTTTAGCTGTAAGTCTTCTTGGCTTTTACAGTTTCATCGGACAATGGAGCTCGTGGGCCAGGAGCCCGTAAGGTTTGGTAGGACTACCTACCCAACATAGATATTTCTTGTGTGAACCGATGCTAAGATATTATTTAAAAAAAAACGATCGTCCGAAAAAAATAATTGATGATTCGAAAACCTGGTTTTTGTAGCCATTGTAGCTGTCCCGATTTGAAAACTAATTTCCCGATTATTTTTCCCTTCGTCCAGGGAATTCGACACACTAGGCACACTAGACCTGGCAACACTAGCATAGGACGACCCCCGAATAGATGAAGCAACGAACGTCAAGTTTTATGGAAGTTAATTGATGTAAATGGTTATGGACTGTAATCTATGGGACAGGAAAAAGTTTTGCAGTGGATTTGGTAATAGACTATAAGGCATAGATGATGACTTAAACCAACAAAATAGTCGATTCCGTAGAAGATAATTAGTTCCTAATCTCAGAATTCAGTCAACGACTCGACTCTTCTAATTTTAGTTTCTGATTTATCCACTAGCTATTCAATTGTTCATTTGTTACAAAAGTGCGGAATCCGCGGCATGATAAAGTAAATTACAAACATAGTTGCAAATATAATTCGAAAAGAAAGTGGTGACTTTTGGCGGCAACTCGAAAAATGGCAGTAGTGTTTTTATTTAATTTTGTGATTTCTGTGTATATTTGGAGTTTTGATGTTTAATATTGATAGTTTATTATGCTGCAAGTGCTCCTGAAAGTGTACAGTGATTGGAAAATTCAATTCAAGACCAAAATTGTGCTTTTCGTTTTGTCTCCATCAGTCCACCAAATCTTCAGTAAAGTCAACTATCAATTTACTGTCGATCAAAATTTTGTATCTTGCTGCTTGAAGATTGTATATTTGGATATGTTACTTGACACTGGAAAATAGTTTATGACTGTTTCCATTAATAAATAAATAAATAAGAAAGTGGTGGACTTTTGGCGCCAACTCGAAAAGTGGCAGTAGTGTTTTTATTTAATTTTGTGATTTCTGTGTATATTTGGAGTTTTGATGTATGATATTGATAGTTTGTTATGCAGCAAGTGCCCCTGAAAGTGTACAGTGATTGGAAAATTCAATTCAAAACCAAAATTGTGCTTTTCGTTTTGTCTCCATCAGTCCAGCAAATCTTCAGTAAAAGTCAACTACCATTTTACTGGCAATCAAAATTTTTAAGTATTGCTGCTTGAAGATTGTATACTTGGATATGTTACTTGACACTGGAAAATAGTTTATGACTGTTCACTATCCATTAATAAATAAATAAAAAAGAAAGTGGTGTCTTGGCGCTGGTGGACAAACTCAATCGTACATCTGTCGATTGGACCCGCGGTATTGAAAATTGACGAAAAAGCTTGCCCAGTTTAAGATTTTTTTTTTTCTAACTAAGGTGACAAACAGCCGATTGTAAATGGTCGTTGTCTTACATAGACGTCTTTCAATTAAAAGACATAGTGTCGGTATCTGCTCTGTTAACAATTATATATTTCCCCGTTACCAGTAATTGAGTATCCGGATCTGCTGTTCTCAACGCTAACAATACGCAACGCAGCAGCTCATGTTGGTACTTCCCATGAAAAAGCTTAATGCTATGTTATAAAGACACACGTGTAACTAATAAAACATTTTTGACCACACTCTGACTAATATAGCCGATAGGTGTCCGGCAGAGTCGAATAGCACCTACCTCATTCCCACCGAAGTGTCGTAAGAGGCGACTAAGGTATTGCACGAACATTTTTTATGCATGCAGATACTCTATAACTATATATACTGTAATATGCAAAGTATATATACTATAATATGCAATGCTGTCACTATACTGCTCGTGGGAACGCAACGTAAAGTCAGAATTTGTTTTGAATCGTACCAAATTAACGGCGATGTAGTTCACCACCCGTTAGGTCTCATTTCCTGCGAGGGCGAAAAGTGGGCTACATGTGTAGCCTCTGCCTACCCCTTATATCGGAAAAAGGCGTGACTATATGTATGTATGTTTGACTAATATTAAGCAAAACAACCGAAAAGTTATTCTTTAATGTGAAGCACAAAACGAAGAATAGATAGCAATTTATTCAAACAGGTAACCGACTAATGTCACCCCGGTCGCGTCAGATCACCGTGCTAACATGCATAAACATTTGCTTTTATCTACACTGAGTACGAAAGGTGTGTACTACGTTTTTTTTTGTATTAGTTGCGATAAAGTATTGCTTTGCTATCCCAGTGTCCTTGGTGCTCGCCAAATTAAACAAGTGCGCGACCTTTTTACGACTTAAATTGTACAGAATAAAATAATTTATGTTGTTTGGTGTCTTTCTAGTCGATTACGAGCACGGCAACGACTTCCGGTTAGCAACTAGATGCTAGCTTCTGCGCAAGTTGTAATTTGTCGCCTAAAGTATTAACGAAAATTCTGAGGCCTACACTTGGAGTAAACTACCTTTTTTTTATTGTATAAAGTGACGAAACGAGCCGTTTTGCTCGTTTTGCTCGTCTCGTCACATTTTCCAATAAAAAAATGACCATCCATGACCATCTCAAAAAACGACAGACTTAAAATATAGTTAATAGAATCAAGGGTTACTTTGCGGAAATCCATTATAGTAAAGGAGAGAAAGTTAAAATAGCAAAACGTTCTTAAGTTCTTAAGTCTCTTTAAGCCTAGTGATTACACTAGTTCTCAGTGCCGTTCAGACCGAAACACAGTAATGTTTGCACACTACTGCTTCACGGCAGAATAACTGGCCCTGGCGTGGTACCTACCTAGACGGATTCCTGCATAGGAATCCTACCAATTCCAATCTACACTATATGATCAAAAAATGTAACCAAATTAAAGTGCGAATTGCAAGAACTTACGCATTATTGAACTGATCCTTCAGCGGCGAACCTTGTTGCACTGCTATTGCGTATGGTTTCCTTGAGAACTCGTCGCCCACCATTTGCAAGTCACAGCTAGTCAGCACGTGATATTTCACATCAGTAGCATCACCCAGCCAAGCGAAACCTTCGCTTGAACTCTTGGATTCTCTTACTCTTTGTAACGCTTCGTCTATGGAGTTGGGGAGACCGGCTTCCTTCATCGCCTGCCACATTTTACTGTATTTGTCGCTGACTGGGTAATCCCATACCGCTAGCTTAGCTCGTTCTACGTCGCTAAGGCTGTCGTTAAGGCTCATATCTTTCCATATCCTGGAGGAATGAAAACGTATGATTTATGGCCCTTATTAAGGAAATTAAATGAAAAATAATAAAACTAAATTTACGGATAGAGGAAATGGCTGGGTACTGCCACCAGCTTGGGATTCTATAATTAATAAAATTTAATCTTAAACCAAGCATAGTACTGCGAGACTTGACAACATACTAAGCACATTTTTTAAAGACTTTCTTGATCAATCAATGGCTTAACAGCATTTTGAACGTGATAGTAACCATGTAGAGAATTAAGGTGCCGCAAGAGCCGACTTAGGGAAATGCGACTGGTGATAGACTTAACTGTAGCGACATCTATGTCGCCCCATTAGAAGCCCGAGAAAATATTTCATATGTCCAACATCGCGCTATTAGAGTTACTGAGATGCGAACTATCAACATCTAAAGATGATTAGTCCGAGGAGACGTGGTCCCCAGATCAGACCACCCGATCTGGCGGGTAGTTACCCTTTTTCTTGGCAACATTATCTGCCAAATAACCGTTTTTAAACTGCCAATTAAACGTCTGATACGCAGATGCAGCAGTAGCATCCAAGGTAAACTATTAATCGACTTGTGATGATAATTATGGATCCATTTAAATTCCAGTAGACATCTTTCGGTAACAGCCATAAGCTACTCAATTATGTAACCGGTATTGGCGTTACATATCTTACCGTATACGATACAATGACTAACTGAAACAATAAAAAGTGTTTTGTAATCGCCAGAACAAATCTTTTGTACACATACGTGTACATTTGCTGAGAACAGAGACTCGTTTAACTTTTGACAGGGCTTCGGAGCCAGAAAGAGTCCGCCAAGCTCCTGTGTGGATTTGCGGACTTCGCATGTCTTTGAAATATTTTTATTACTGATTCATGCCAGTTTCTTTACGATGTTTTCATTCTCAGCAATTTTAGAGCTGCCGGCACTGGGCATCGAAGACGGGTCACTTATCTATATAAATAATATTTAAAATTACATTTTCTATGTTTACCGATAAATTACTGAGATAGCAAAAGATAAGCAAAAGATAACACCACGCACCTACCCAAAAGTAAAACAAAAGTGATTGCTAAAGATTTCTTTTATCTCAGTCAAACGAGTTCATGACCGATAGCGACACTAGAATTTGAACGTACACATAAGGCTATGCTTTCTATTTATATATTTTATAAACCTTAAGCTTAACTTTAATGTAGAATTACCTTAAGAGCTTATCCTCCGAGAGTTCGATCTCTTCCGATTTGGAGAGATCAAAAAACCCAAGATCGGAAGAAATCCTTTTGCCAACAATTGGATAATTATATGCTGTTGCCGATAGGTGTCCGTCAGAGTAGAATAGCGTCTACCTCTTTCATAAAAATGGGGCCGTAAGAGGCGACTTACGCGACTTATATGCGAAGAACTCTAAAGAAATCAGAAAAGTTGGTGTAGTGTAACCAAGATTGCTGTCAAGTAAAGTAAAATCTAACATTAAAGTGAAGGATCTAACAGGCAAGTTAGATCATTCGCTTTAATAATGTAAATAGTTGGCCTTAAACAAGGAAATTCAATTACATTTAACATCCAATTTAGTTTTATATTACACTGCGCGGAACCTTATAGTCGTAAGTCTGGGCGAATGGTTTATAATTTGGCAATCGCTTCTTCCCGCTACAACAATTATTTCGTCGCAGTAGTATGAAAAATAAAACAAAAGAAGAATCAATAAAAAGGGATTAAAAAAATTATGTGACTAAATACATAACATTTTACCGCCTATTCTGTAAGAGAGAGACCAAGACAAATTTTGAACATAACTACCAACCAGAGGAGTACTCATTCTTCCTTAATTCTCATATTCTAATAGAGGAAGGTTCGAATGCAATGACCGGGACGCCAGGACTACCACATTACATTTATAAAAAAAAATCGCGGTGGTAGGATTTCTATGCAGGAATCCGTCTAGGTAGGTACCACCCCAGGCCCAGTTATTCAGCCCTGAAGCAGTAGTGTGCAAACACTACTGTGTTTCGGTTCGAAGGGCACTGAGAGCTAACGTTATCACTGGGCAAATGAGACTTAAGAACTGATGTCACTGGGTGACGAGCGCAGTGTGGTGTCACACGGAAATGTTCTGGATGACACAGCATTTGCTATGGGTAAACGTTGCACTTACCATGTTTTGCTCGTTTCGCCACTTTATTAAAAAAAAACATCCCAGGACTCCACACCTGACACCATGTCATATTTTTAATTTGTTTTGTTATAAAAATAGTAATACAAGTTTAACTTTAAATCTTTTATTTCAGTTTCGATACAAACGTGACCATAAATCTAATAATGTCATCATCATTATCATTTCAGCCTAACACTAGTCCACTACTGAACATATGCCTCCTTCATAGGTTGCTACAAAAGATTGTAGCTCTCATTTTGGGGTGATTCTGTTCACCTTCTGGTTTTAATTTTCTCTCTATCGACTTTCACGACACCCACAGGACGAGTAGGGGTGGTAGATTTTTTTTTATTGTATAAAGTGACAATGAGCAAAACGTTCACCTGATGGTAAGTGCAACATCCGCCCACAACAAATGCTGTGTCACCCAGAATATTTCTGTGTGACACCACACTGCGCCCGTCACCCAGAGACATCAGTTCTTAAATCTCAAATGCCCAGTGATTACGCTAGCTCACAGTGACCTTCAAACCGAAACACAGTAATGTTTGAACACGACTGCTTCACGGCAGAATAATTGGCCCTGGGGTGGTACCTACCTAGACGGATTCCTGCATAGGAATCCTACCACCAGTATTCACCAGTAGTACCAGATTCTCTTAAGTCGCCACCACACGTAAATCAGTGTTGCCAATCTCTAATAATTTAAATATAAAGCGAATTATACAACAGGTTGAATACCTGAGCAGCACTTGGCTACAATATAAACGACTCTTTTAAAATAACATAATTCAATAATTACTCACTCATAAAATCTCACTTCGATGTTCGCCATTCTCTCAAAGTACGTCATAGCAGCGGACCCATTTAAAGGCGCATACTGTATTTTGTACTGTTTGGAGAGGTCGTCGAGAGACTCTATGGGGGTGTCCAGTCGAGAGACCGTCAGGAAGGCAGCCAGGTTTGCAGTGTACGAAGCTATGATGATGAAACTGTAAAACAATGAGATTTTATTGCAAACTTACTGTTTGATTTTATTATAGACTTAAAGTAAAACTAAAACTGATAGATATTTTCAAATTATGTAAATATATATGAATTCCGCGTTAGTTTTATGTAAACAGCTTTAAAAAAGTAAAGTAAAGTTTCAGCGTATAAATGTCCCACTGCTGAGCACAGGCCTCCTCTCATTTCTGAGAGGGTTTTGGAGCTAGGAAGAATCCGCCACGCTGCTCCAATGCGGGTTGGCGGACTTCACATGTCATAGAAATATTTTTTATTTCTCCGACATGCAGGTTCCGTCACGATGTTTTCCTTCACCGCCGAGCACGTGGTAAATCAGCACAATACAATTTTTAGAGGTGCCGGCACCGAGGATAGAACCCAGGTCACTCGCGTACTATGAAATTTAAAGCGAGCGTCTGGCCCCTGAGCTACCATGTCTCACAGACAGCTTTAGTTCTGTTTAATTTATATCTGTTCGAATAGATAGATACTTGTGATTTATTGGTCCTTCACGAGACCGATAAATTCTTACAAGTTACGGACATTCAAATCATTAAGGGTGTTTCGTACTCCGCATGCTTTAGCGCTAAAATTACAAGCCTCTTAATTTCCTAATCAAACCGTAGCCAATTTGTTCAACATACAAATTGTTGTTTGTCATATTTAGAGATATTGTGACTTTCCGTAGTGCTTTTGACACGACATCCAATGCTATATTGATGATGTAGGTACGATACTGTAAGAATGTGTAAGTGTTCGAGCTAATGATGTCCTCCTGGCCAATTATGGATTACGGCGACCACATCCCGGTAGTCAGAAGCATTAAACAGCGCAGGGAATATTTTAGTGTCATATGTGTACACGCAATTGCAGAGGTACTCACTTATCCTTACCTAACACTAAAGCGATAAGTTCGGAGGTTGGCTACGATGTTGTTATGCTGCTATATGCTGAAACACAACACTACCAAAATCGAAAACTTACAGTTAGTGTATTTGTACAAATTATGACAAGGAATTGTATCCAGGACCTACTGCGTAATCAATTACTTTGACTACTAGGCTACGCGGTCGTCAATTCTTATGGCCTCTGATTACTAATCGAGACATGTCGGTGCCGAAATCAGTCGGCATGCGTACTTTTACCATACTCACCCAAACAACCACCAAGTGGCAGCTAGTAACCGACCAGAGAGGTTTTTCGGCGCTTCACCTCCACCCTGCGGCGTGAGTGACGTCATGCAAAACCAAAGACATTCCTTCAGTGTGAATTCTCTTTTCTCCTCGTCATCTTTGTACTTTTCTCGGTTATTCTGGTAGCTGTACGGACTCCATTTGTCAAAGACCCACATTAGAAAACTAAAAACGAAGAAAAAGGTTACCGTTTATTTGCTTACGAGGCTTTTTGACGTCAACAAAACTCTAACTGGAACAACAATTGCTGTGCTCTGTAAAGATTTTCACCAAATAAATACATTCATACATATATTCACCTCTCATATATTCACCTCTCTTTCCCAATAGGGTAGGTAGAGACCACATCTTTCCTGTTGCTTCGATCCTGACTTTCCTGGCACACATGTTTGGCTTCTTTTACTTTCATTAGCGTTTTCATACAAGTTCGTCGGTTCGTAAAACGACTTCGACCTTTATTGGTTTGCCCATTCACACTCGCCTCATAAATCTGTTTCATCAATCCTTCATTCTTTCATTCATCCTCATTACATGTCCAAACCATCTTAGCATTTCTTTCTCTATCTTTGTCACTACATCTAAACAACACCGCAACGTTGCATTATCACGCTGTTCCTCACTTTGTCCATCGAAATCACTTCGCTATACTTCTCAAAATTCTGGTTTCCATACCATTAATCTAACTATAACTCTTCTTCTGCCAGACCCAACATTTAAGTGTAGGGACGGAACACAGCTCTGTGATTTAACGAATTGTGAAAATCTTCACTGACACATATATCCCAGATATTCTAGTACCAAATACCCCAGATCATCATAAAATGGCTAGTAAATATAAGAGACTAACAATGAAAGATCCTATTCAAGATTTCAACGTTGGTTGCACGAAGGTTTTGGCTAATAGCCTAATGGGTTAGGGCTCGGACTGCGAAACATGACTTCACAGAATCAAGCCCATCAATTGACAATTTTTTTGCACACTCTAGGACAAGTTTTTCAGCTTAGTTGGAGTGGTTAACAGGGATATTAGTTATAATTTAATTAAAAGCAGTGCTGGTATTTGAAAAAAACCACTGCTATGCATAAGGCGTGTCAAAGCAGTTTGATGCGCATGTTTTTTACTGCGCAGCCCGTCCTTATTTAAGTGTACATTATACTTTTGAAACTACCTGATTTTGTACGCATTATGTTACTTCATAAAGTTCTAAATACTCTATTCCCACGGGCAAAAACTATTCCACTAATTGCGAGCCGTCTTTTTCAAACCACAGCAACATAATTCGTTAAGCGTCAAACAGGTTCAACGAACTATACCAGTGTAATCCAATTAAAATTAAAGATCACAATTTTAGTTTTAATTGGATTACACGGTTCAAGAATACAACTGATTTTTGAACGTTAATATTTTAGAATCTTTTAGTTTTAAGATAATTTTATTAACACACAAAATACTTTAACATTTTGTTTTGTAGGTACGTTTTACAAACATAAATTGATCATGTAGAAATACCCAAACCCTGAGCATCTTTGTATTTGTAGGCCATACGAATATTTGTCCCGGGGGTGAATCGAACCCGCGAATCAAACGTTGGATCTGGTTGGGATTCGAAACCAACCAGGACCAGCGGCTTCGAAGTCAGGTACTCTAACCACTAGCCCAAGCGGTCGTCTTATTACATTATTATTATTATCTGGAGTAAATACACTATGCAAATCATTTCGGTAAAATAAAATACCTTTAATTACCAACAGTTATACGAAAGAAAAAACATCTAAAAATTTCAGCCCAAAATATAAACGAATAGAGACGAACAAAGTGTTCACCTGATGTTAAGTACGAGTACAATGTGCTGCCCATTCCAAAAGCTGTGTCACTCAGAACATTTCCGAGTGGCGCCATGATGTGCTGGTCATCCTGTGACATCAGTTCTTAAGTCTCACTGCCCAGTAATTACACTATGAGAGCCAGAGCGTTCAGACTGAATATGTTTCAGTAATAAAATAATGTTTGCACACTACTGCTTCACGGCAGAATAACTGGCCCTGCGGTGGTACCTACCTAAACGGTTTTCTGCAAAGAAATCCTACCTCTTACCTCCTACTACCACCAGTTTAAATCGATCATCACGAACTACACTTTTTGTCAGGTCAAACCTAAATTATAGACACCAGTGACGTGCACCTAAGGTGCGATGTAGCAGGACTAAGGTGCGTTGTATACACCAATACGTCTTCCTAATGTGGCAATGAAATAAACCTATTAGCACTAGATTAACGAAACCCGTCAATTTGACGGGTTTTCAATTTTATGCTTTATATTCTGAACAAATATATATTATTCTTTAGAGATTATATATTGGTTTTTAATGATATTATGCAGCGAATATATATATATATAAGTTTTATTTGGAACACCAATGTTTTTTTATATCTAGATGTTGTCTACCTGTTCGTGATACACCCGTCCCGTCCCGTCCGTCAATGCCTGTAAATCTAGTGATAAAAGAACATTTTTAAAGAAGCGAGCTGTTTAGAATTTACTAAAGAGGAAAATTCTTTAAGAAGTTACAAGTTTGATGATGCGCTTATAAATACTCGTTTAATAAAAGTAATAAATTAAATAGATATTTTTTAACATGTTCACTAGACACCGCCTACACAAAAATAAAAAATACGAAATATTTTTATGGCAACGCCTAACTAGAGCAACACAATGCGTTTACTTATCGATATCGACATCTGTAGCCTCGCTTTAACGGTTATTACCATAACAATAAACACAGTTAATATTTTGCATTTATGAGTTGACGTTAGTCAATTTGAAAGAGCGAGATGCTACTTACTATCTCCTTCGCAAGGAAAAAAATTATAAAACTCCACTAGCTCCGCATGACCGGGGCCGCATTTTAACAAAATTACTAATAAAACACAAGCAGTGACAACACTACTTGATTTTTAATCGAGAAGAAAGCCATGTCGCACAGACCACATGCAACGAACGGACGAAGACGAAACTAATTAAAAAAATTTACTTGGAAGAAAGTTAGGAGACGAAAAAAATCGTTTAAGTGATGGTAATTGCAACGTCTGCTCATAACAAATGCTGTGTCACCTGGAACATTTCTGTGTGGCGCCACACTGCGCTCGTCACCTTTAAATACCGTATGCCCAACAATTACGCTAGCTGTCGGTGCCCTTCAGACCTGAAACACAGTAACGTTTGCACACTACTACTTCACGGACAGAATTACTGGCACTGTGGTGGTACCTTCTTAAACGGATTCCTGCAGAATCCAACCACCAGTAAAATAAAGTTATATAAAGTTAATTCTTTAAAAATTTGTAGTAATAATAATACTCATTATGCGTTTTATAAATACAACGCCTTTGTTAACAATGATAAGTTTACCACATCCGCATTTGGTTTTACTACATCGCGTGATTGCAATAGGCAGCATAATATAAAGACTTGTGCACATACAAACGAAATCGTACATTTTAGAGCGAAACTAAGAATGGCACGTAATAAGATTTCACGTACGTGAACCCCACATTATTAAATATATTTTATATTAAAATAAAACTGCTAAAAAGTTAAAATAAATTTGTTAATCAACTTCCTAGCTTTAATTTCAGATAGTAAAGGCCGTAAAAATCTATTGAACACCAAGTATGACCGTAATTTTAATATTAAACGCATTGATAAATTTTAGTGAGCATGCCTCGTAATAAACCTTATATAATAAAACTGTTGTAAAAGAACGTAAAATCCGGATTTTCGTGTGTGTTCTACCGTTGAGTTTTTTATTTAATATCTGCCTCTCATTTTCACAGTCGTGGCGTTTGGTCTTATTAATAAAAACATAGAAGATCGTTAATATGATTAAATAAAAAAGAAAAACACACTATTACTTTAATTAATGTGCAGAACACTATTTTTATTAATTACATGTCGAAGTGTGAGCAATATTTATGTACCTACTCTATAAAAAAATCTAAATTTTTAAGTATAATCAGTCTGACTGTCGACTATAAAACATTGTTACTAAATCGGTTATCGAAGCTTAGTAACGTTCCGCGCGGTCAATTAATAAATGGGTGACCGTGTGACGTCAGATGACCGCATTATATTATAACGCTTTTATTCTTACTAGATGGCGTTAGATTGCAACAGTTGGCTTGTGTATGTTTTACTTTAATTTAGGTTATTTAGATTGAAAAAGTATCGTTTATTAGATGAAGAAAAGCAACTTTTTCTCGACTTAGTAATCATAATGCTGAAATGTGCTACATGCGAATTTTTATCGACCGGACCATAATTAAGTTTTAAAATGGCTTCTTATTCATAATTTTAGATACCCAGATGACTTTACTTATGTTTTACAAGGTATGATGTAAACTTTAATTACATTCAAGTTACATTGCTACCAACCTTGACCGGGATAGAGGCGCTCTCGTGTAACCAACCGAACAGACGAAACTTGCGTTACGGAGAAGCGCACTGTAAATGAGGTCATCGTACTTATGTGAAGCAAACCCGCTAATTTACGTGTGTCGACTTAGAAGCTAAATATTTAAGGGATTTTAAATCAATATTTGCTGCAATTTTTTGCAATGAGAAGGTGAAGTATAATTAGTAACGTCACTATATTATTTTTGTTACAGTCTTAATTAGTTGATGTGAGATATGATAAAGTGTGACGTTTCAAAAAATAGGAACGCATTATAATTATTATTATTTAACTAGTACTTCATGACATTTCACCTTACTACTGGTGGTAGGATTCTTAAGGACGAATAAGCCTAAAAACTACCTCAGTGCCAGTAATTCTGCCGTCTGGCAGTGGTATACAAATACTTCGGTTTGAAGGGTAGTGAAATTAGAATAATTGGGTTATGAGGCTTAAGAACCGATCTTCCATGGTGACGATGCGCAGGGAGATGCTACTCTAAGCTTGCCGACAACTTGCTGGCCTAGTCACCTACTTCCATTAAATAAAAATCTAAAATTTGCACTCCACACTAATAATGTTTGTATCGTATAATGTGATTTGAAAAGTATTATCTTTAAAACTCTTTGAAACCATCGCAATTTGCATTGACCGTTTTCTTTCGAAGTTCGTTTAATGGCCTTTCAGAAACTAGTCATAGGGTCGCAACCGCTTCCTCTAGGTTTTTAAATACGGTACAAGTACTACGGAGCTATATTACAAAACTTTTCAATTACAAGTAAAATACTGCCTATCCCTGCGTGCACCTGCGAGGGCCAGCGAACGTGCATACAAAAAAAAAACGGAACAACTGCCGGAACAGCTGGAAATACCGTCTTGCACGGCGTTGCTAAATTGGGCACGAAGGGGCAGTGTACATCTCTGTGTGTAGTTCGCCCAAAGGCTACACATGTGCAACAAGGTGCAGTAGAATCGGATGAGTGCAGCCTTCACCTCTTCTAAGCATCGAGCAAACCTGCAAGCCAACGTAGCTCCTTAGCATTGCTCCAGAGAAGTGTCCGCTCTCTTACTACATCCGCTAAATCGTTGGGGTCGGCTATAACTAAATGCCTTGTAATATGATTGTTTTTTTTTATCTTTTCAACACAAGACACAGCAATAATCTCATTATTTTAAATTCATATAATCTATGATACGAGTATACTATGTACAACATGCCAATTAACAACGATTTTGAAAGTGCATTTGAGCCCCTGGCGAATATGACATTCATATTTGATGTTGCAATAAATAATATTGTAATAAATTAATATAATTTAATGTCATTGTACTACACTCAGCGTCACAAAAATCGCACCTCTCTGAGTTTGCGCGAAAAATGGCTGTAATGGCTAGAAACGAATTATATTTATATAAATATTGGTATGTTTGAAATGGGTATTTGAATAGCTTTACATTATTAATAAAAAAATCATGAAGTCATTAACACAATTATCATTATAGAGCGTCAAAAATAAACACTGTCAAATGCTCGTTAGTAAGGACGCTAGACGATCTGGATGAAATATGGGCCAGTCGTAATTTAGACTTTGCAATGAACACACGTGAACAAGTAACCCAAGTAAGAACAAGTAAAGATGGACACCAGCTCTGAAGAAGCCGCTCAAGTGATTGCCCTATTGCAGTCGGGGATGCGGCAGTGTGACGTTGCTCGACAGTTGAACCTGTCCCGTTTTTCAGTTCGACGGGTGTTACAACGTTTTCAGCAGACTGGTGGTTATGTTAAAAAACCGGGATCTGGAAGAAAACGGTGCACATCAGAAAGAGATGACCGTTTCATCGTTACGACATCTTTACGAAACCGTTTTACAAATGCTGTTGAGTTGCAACAACAGCTTCGATCAACTCGGAGAACATCTGTGAGTGTTTCTACGATAAGAAGAAGGTTACACGAAAAGAGTTTAACAGCCCATAGACCTGCTAAAGGTCCAAAACTTACTGCACAGCATCGCAGAGATCGCCTAGAGTTTGCTCGCAATCATTGCAAGTGGACTATAGAACAGTGGCGGACCGTACTCTTCTCTGATGAGACGTGGGACTGTCTCTTCTGCAATGACAGACGTAGAAGGGTCTACAGAAGACAGGGGGAGAGGTTCACACAACCCTGCTTCGAAGAATCCGTCGAATACGGGGTGTGGCTCGTGTATGTTTTGGGGCGGCATTTCCGTCGACGGAACTTGTGTGCGTTTCCCGGACTCGGGGTGGCCGTGGGCAAGGGTCATTAAATGCTGGTCGGTACATTACTGAAATCCTGGAGGAACATTTGGTCCCGTATGCTGGTTATGTCGGTGATGGATTCATGTTAATGCATGATAATGCTCGTTGCCACACCGCGGCTATTGTACGGGATTATTTACAGGAGGTCGATATCCCTGTTATTTGGACATTGTTGTACATTGGCCAGCACGAAGTCCAGACCTTAACCCAATAGAACATCTCTGGGATGACCTAAAACGGCGCGTGCGAGCTCGAGATCCAGCTCCAGCCACTCTTCAAGAGCTCCAAGATGCGGTACTTGAAGAGTGGGAACAAATACCCCAAGAGGCTGTTGCGATCCTTGTAAGGTCCATGAAAGATCGCATGAAAGCCGTTATCAAGGCAAGGGGGGGTAACACTAGGTTTTAAGAACTTTTTTTGTATTTATTAAGTTTTTTTTTAATTAATTATTTGCAAATTTGTACATACCCTGTCTTTTTCTTTAATTTCTCTTTCGTCTCGTTATAAAAGTAAAATTCAATTAAAATTCCTGAAAGCTAATGAAATTACCTTTCGAATGATACCCTCAAATCACAACATTGCCATTGGCCTGTTGTGTTAAAATAGTATTTAAATTATTTTTTTCGGATGTGCGATTTTTTTGACGCCGAGTGTATGACACAGAAAAAAAATCCGAGAATTTCTTGCCGGTTCTTTTCTGAGAAGGTCATTTTTGGACCGGTGTAGATTTTGACGTTTACCACAGATTTAAAAAGCCTAAATTGAATAAAGAATATTGACTATGACTGTAGAAGGAACGGTACTTCACTATGGATGGACGTGTAAGCATACTGCATATTTTGGTTTTTGTTAATCAAGAATGTATTTTTCAAAGACTAAGACAATTCAAGGTCTCTTTAGCCATTTAATATATATTATGTGGCTGAATTGGTGTATTATTGTATTTTTATCGTGCGAAAAACAGAACTCTTAATCAGAATCAGAACATAAGAATAATAGTGCAACGTAGCATAATTTAGAGGCCACAGTGAGCGCAATATAATACGAATTCATTCCACGCGAAAGGAGCGAAGAAAACCAGTTTTGGGTACTATGACTTTTTATAAACTTACGTTAACAAAACCTTTCATGATTCTAAATTATAATGAAAAAACTTTAGTTTCGTCCACAAGTCTAATTAATTTATGTAAATCGAAAATAGGCGGCAGCGTTTATATCATTAACCACAGATAAAATTACATACAAACGTAGTCCCCTAAGAGACCGCTTCGAATTTGAAAGCACAGTAGTTTTATGTTAGAGAATAAAGATAAGTAGGCTTTCAATCTATTACTAATTCAAAATTATCAGATGCAATATTTATTTAGCAAGCGATTTCTACCTACTAATAAATTCAGCGAACCTATTAGATAATAAATAATTTGTTTTGTTTTTTATCTGTCTTTATGTATTTTGTAATACCCAGTTCTATTTCGTCTATGCTTGCTAAATGCTAAAAATATTTTTTCCGCTTCTAACCGTTGCATTGATATCCATTTAAAGGAGATCCCGTAAGGTTCTTATTTTAACACAAGTCGATGTAATAATAATGTATGGGTGTAATTTTAAATGCGTCTAAATATTTCAAGAAAAAAACAGTGTACTGCAACATAATCCCTTGATTGACTTGATCTATTTCACTTCGAAAATACTTGGCACCAAACTCGCTGAAAATTTTAATTCTTAACATTTCCGTCACCTGTTGGGATCGCGTGTGTGTGTGTGTGTGTGTTTATTTTTTGTTTGTTGTATTTGTCATAAAATGTATTTTTAACACGCCGCACGCACAATCTATTAGTATATGTATGTATGAATGTTACTAACAATGTAATAATAAAATCTTTCAATTAATTTTTCAACCACTGTCGAAGGCGGTCCTTACAATATCTTATTGGCCGGACACCTATCGGGAAAATGTTACTAATGTGAATTAATGTTAGGAATAAGCAATTAAATATAATCATGTCTGGTTTATTTATGTCCTCGCCCTAGAAATAGGGTCATTTTCAGATGAGAAATAATGGATTCATACTGATACCGATAGATCGATCGTTCCGTTACGTAATAAGTCACAAAGTCAAGGATTACACTTGTTTTGATGATAATGTTATGTTATATGAAATTACTTTCCTTGATGTTAGTTTCACATTACTTTTGCTACACTTTAGATTATTGTTTTTTATGTTAACAATTACGTACCGTACGTTTATTTGATCTATTCCGATAACGGCTTTTTTACCTTTGTTAAATTGATCGATAGCTGTCCTGTAGAGTGGAATAGCACCTACCTCTTTCCTACCTAGGTGTCGTAAGAGGCGACTAAGATTTTGTACGGACAGCCCTTTTTTTTCGTGCAGAATAACCCCATAATATGCAATGCTGTCACAATACTGCCCGTGGGAACGCAATGGGAAGAAATAATTTTTTGACTCGTACCAAAATGCCGGCATCGTGGTTCGCCACCCGTCACGTCTCGTTTCCCGCGAGGGCGAAACGCTACGTGAGTGGCCTCCGCCTAACCCTTATATGGGAAAAAGGCGTGACAACACGTACCTGTGTATTAAATTAAAAAATAAAGTACAGCTAATTGAATGTTCCACCCAGGTTCTTAGTTTTAAGAGAGTCAGTTGAGAAAACACCATTGACGTATCTAAGGCTTTTTTCCAAGTGCCTCACCTAACTTTTTGTTCAATTACTCCTAGTTCCATTAGAAACTGAAGGTAATTTATTGCATTTGTGTATTAGATTGTATTTGTAAGGATACAATAACACATGAATTTTAAAATTATCCACTGGGCAATGGGTTTTTTCGTTACCCGGCCCGGCACAGACACGGCGACGTCGACGGCATAAGATGGAGGCAAATTTGTATGCCAGTGTTTTTCCAGTGGCCGATAGCTAGCTTTCTGGTACTTGCCGTCCGGTAAAGCTACACACTTCGAGGTCAACCCAATCAAAAGTGCAGCCATGTACTTCTCGCGGCGCATAACGCAGCATCTCCCCACCATAGAGTTATTCGATCGTCCAATCCCCTGGGAAAAGACAGTCAAATACTTAGGCGTCCTATTAGACTCGAGACTCAGCTTCGGTCCACATATTAACCGAGTAAGGAACCGAGCGGCGTTCGTCCTCGGCCGATTACATCCGTTACTAAATAAAAATAGCAAAATGTCCCTACGTAATAAAATTACACTTTACAAAGCCTGTATTCGGCCAATTATGACATACGCAAGCCCCGTATTTGCGCATGCCTCCCCGCGTCAAATTCACCGACTTCAGGTAATACAAAATCGATTCATGCGTAAAGCCACGGGAGCACCGTGGTTCGTGCGTAATGCTAACCTTCATATCGATTTAGGGCTTCCTACCATAGCCCAATATCTAAAGTTGGCCTCTCGCCGATACTTCGACTCTGCCGCCACGCACCCCTAACCCACTGGTTGTCAGTGCCGCCACTTACAACCCCCTCGCGATACACCAAAACTCGACCCGCGGAAAAAGGAGACCGAGGCACGTCCTCGAGGACCCTGACGACACGACCACTATTGCCCAAGCGCTCTACTCAACACTACACAAACACCCATTATCACCATTATACCGCCCCCGCCGTCGGCGTGGGCGTATCAGACAAAGTTATTCGCGATACCGCCGCATCTCAGGCCGGTTCTCCCCTAGCAGTAGTGTCATAAACAGAAGCGTCGCTGGAGTTTCTTGCGCCATTTCTTCTCCAGCGAAAACGCATTCCGAATTGGTGGTAAACTTATCTAATAATAATCACGGTATTAATAATTATAGTAGTAGTAATATTGCCCTCCCGATTGCAGTAACTGACCGAGCCGAGGCCGGCCCCCTTGGGCACCCTCGAGTCGGTTACTCTCGCGAACAGGATGACGGTCCAAGCCGAGGTCCCCTCTCGGGGGCCCTTGCGCCAGTCATCCATAAATAAAGGTTTCGGCTAAGCGCCCTCAGCGCTATGCCACCTTTCAATCCGGCGAAGCTGTAAAAGCCTTCGGGCTAACAGTGACCATCAGTCCTAAAAAAAAAAAAAAAGCTACACATGTACTCGTATTGTGTAATTATGTAAACTGTAGTAGTGGGAGCGTACACGGTGCGTTGTGGGGGACGCGGGGAAACCGGAAAGACCGACACCGTTGCCGGTTCTAATGGAAAACACAACGCCGGCATCGGCCGTGCCATTGGAAAAACGCCGATTTCTATTTACATTTCAAAAAGAGTCTTATTGCAACGTATTAAAGCTTGATTGACACCAACAGATATATAAATTTATAACTTTTTTTTTTACTAATGTCATAGTCATAAATACTTAATTATATCGGGTAAGCAAAATAAATTGATAAAATGAGGCAAATTAATTGATAACACCATTAACACACAAAAATAAATATTTTTCATGAGGGCAAAACCTGAACGAGCGTCTCATCCTTATCAGAAACGGAGCGAATGTATTCTGTGGACTTACGTATTTTAGGGTTGGCAGAAATAGATATGAGCTTCTAAGCATCGGTGATATTGAGCGACGCCCTACACGAAACTATCCTCCTCACAAGAAGGTGTTCAAGTAAAATTTCGTTATATGTGCTGTATCTCTTCATATGTAATTCGCCTATTCTGTTAATAATACACTGTTAGCACGTTCCCTTCCGTAACAGCCGTCGAAGGCCTTATTTTTGTACGTGGGGAAATCCTGCATGGATACTCGACTGGCCAGGGGAGCAGCCGGGTTATGTCGGACTCTTACCGACTAAAACCCCACGGTGGTCGCTTAAGAGGGGTCACCGGATCTCCGTTCGGAACGCAACCGTGGCCCCTCTAACGCTTCGCTATGTATATAGCCCGACCCGGGGGCAGAATTCACTGCCCCCAGCACTCTCACGGTGCTATCCCGATGACCCGAGACCACTCGAGTCATCGTCCTCCCCGGGGTCGCTTTACTGATCGTTCGGGTCCCCTATCTCGATTGCCCACGATCCCGAAGGCCCCGTTTGGTAGGGGTAGGGGAACACCATTGCTGTAAGGAGAGCCGTGACGAGGCCCGCCGTTGCCTCGACGGCGTCGTCTCGGAGAGAGATCTGTCCTCTCTCGATCCCTCTCGGCAGCCTCCTTCTGGACCATCATGGTCTCACAGAAATTGGCTACGGCCCTCCACGCCGTGTCCCCGCTCAGTGTAGCCGACACTACTGCTGGCAGGGAGAGGTTCCGCCAGGATACCCCGCTCCGATTCCCAGGCTGGGCACACCAAAAGGGTGTGGGATGCGGAGTCCTTGTCCCTTCCACCGCAGTGGAAGCAGTTCGCCGTCGCCTCGCGTCCGATCTTACATAGATAATCACCGAAGCAGCCATGCCCGGTAATTATCTAATGTGAGTCTGTAGGTGAGTCTTCCTCCTCGTCGCTGCATCCAGGCCTCGAAGACCGGCAGGACTGCACCTGATGACGCGTTTGCGTGCATATTGCTCCTCGTGGCGTCGAGCACGCCACGTCGCCAATGCGCTCTGGCGCGTCATTCCTGCCGTTTGATGGACTCGAGCGCCTCATCTGGCTCGCTACCACCGCTCTGGCGGAGGGTGCGGATCCGGTGGTACACCCTCGCATCCATGTCCGCCAGTCGTCGAAGGCCTTATACCAGCGATACACGGTTGCCTTAGGAGGACGTTTATTCATAAATGCCATTTGTAGTCTATCAAACGATTCGCCCGGTTCTTAAACCGGAATCGTAGGGCATCATTGCAAATCGTAAAAAAATATCCGGAAAATGCTCCCGACGCAGATCCATCCTACAATGAAACACGATGTTTCAATTTAGCCCGTAAAAAAATATGGAAGGAAAATTGTAATAAAAATATTTGTATTTTTACCGGTAATTAATCGTATTTTCAAAATAATTAAAACTGGCCCGTGTCTCATATAAAAAATGTTTCTGCGTGGCCTGTCGTATGTAAGAAATTTCAATTGGTCTAGGTAGGTACCACCGCAGTGTTAGTTATTTCACCGTGAAGCAGTAGTGTGCAAACATTACTACGTTTAAATATGAAAAGCACTGACAGCTAGAGTAATCAGTGGGCTCATGATACTTACGAAGAGATGTCTTAGTGTGTTTCCGCACATAAATGTTTTGGGTGACACAGCACTTGTAATGTTTGACTAACGTTGCACTTACTTTACGGTGAGATTTGCTCGTTCCTTTCACTTCACTTTCTTCCATAAAAATTTTAGTATAAGACCTTACAAACAGTAAACTACTCACCTAGTGAAGAAATAAGCAGCCAGGATGGAGAGCCACACATCATTTTCTAATACGGTCAGGAATTTGAAGAGTGAGGTTGGGGTCCTCGGCAATTTCATCATGATAGTTATTCCAACTAAATCGTAATATGGTACAGTAAAATCCACCACGTTCTCTCTCTCAGCCATGACTGACAGAGAAGTTAGGCCTATATCAGCTCTTTTCTCTATTAACTCCTTTATGATTCCATTCCAATTACCATTCTCATCCATAGTACCGAAATTTCCATCCGGCGACAAAGCAATTTCATAGTCGAATTTCACAATCTGTCGTATCTCTTCTATGAGATCGATGCAGTAACCTTTAAAGCCTTTAGGTGCTTCGTCATCTCTTATGATGAACGGTTGTTGCTACAAAAAGTTTAATTTGAATTTAGAACATTTGAAACGTTTCAAAAGTTAAACAAATAAGTACGTAAATTAAAGTCATAATTTTTAAACAGCTATATTTAAACAAACTTGACTGAATTTTATCATGTATTTTAAACAATCAAACGTTCATTACCCACCTCCACAGTAACGATTCTATACACGAGTTGCGCTGAATAATCGCTCATATTATCAGCATCGGCAAGTGTTAGAGGATTAGAAAGACCGGCCTTCCAAGAACCCAAGGAACGGCTTCCAATCGAAGCACCATCTTTGACAGTAACAGCTGATAAATCAGTACTGAACTCCATGTAACTTTTTCCATTCATTACATCGTCTTCTGGTATATAAAATGGTGCGTATGTTGGAGTCTCTTTTACCTGCGAAATATTTTAGAAAAACCAAGGGATCTTAGGACCACAAACTTGATAACTATTACATCATTATGAACTTTTAAACAGTCGTCAACCAAGTAGGCAACCAGACGCCTTGTAACTTAGACATTGTTGCCCGTCTTCGATACTCCGTCAGGGTAAGTATAAGGTAGGGCATATTTAAGGTAGTGATAGACATTTGTCGGAGGCTTTCTCTTAGTCTATTATTACGACACTAACGGGACGCGATGGAATAAGTTCTACACCATTACCATTTGCCATATTGTAGATATAGAAAATATTTTACATACTTATCACATTTGTTTCAAAGTCGGTATGTTAAACAGGTTTTCGTGTATACTTGCGTTAAGCTGAATGTGACATTTCCATATATCTAGTTAGCAACTCGGTACCTAAAATTATTCGTTGTAATCGATTTAACGGAGAGCATATTCATAAAACTCACCTCTTGAAACGCAGTTTTAAGGTCCAAGGTCCTGTCAGGTGTATTCTTACCGTCGTAATCATCACAAGTTATATATTGCATGTCATTTGGCCAATTGCCAGAATCCAGTAGTGATCTGGAAATTCATAAGCGAACTCATGGAATATGCCAAGATATAATTAGACGCTCTACATACACGTGGTGCACTAAATACGGAATAGAGTGAGTACGCGAGTATTATAATAGCAAAGGCCATTTACTTGACAGCTAAAAATGTTCGAAGAGACAGGTCGAAGTAAAATGCAGAAGTAATCTCGGGCTCGCCGTTCATGCTGTAGGTTGTTTTAATTTTTCCCAAGCGGTCTCTGCTCTTCGCATCTGGTGTCGGCCTCATATAAACGATTGTAGGCGTCTTTACATCCGCAGCTTATGTCTCCTTTGTCTAACGATATAGCGAACCACGCAGTTTTCCTGCCGAAATATTGATTCTCATCGGCGGCATCCTAAAACGTTCTTTATGGTTCTCAAACTGCCAATGATGAAGAAGTTGACAATGTCCAACTCACGCAGACTTCGCAGCTGAGTTTTAATTTCATCTTTACTAAAGCTTTTGACTGGAGTTATCACGTGTCCGTGTCGGTATATTTTGTAGGAGAGACTTATATTTGTGATCCATAACTGCAAATGTGCGATCTTTATAACACATGTACAAACGAAAACTTAAACTATTTGTTATCAACCAGTAATTACCAACCAAAGTATTCGTCAAACATAATTGCAGCATTGGTTATATCTTGCTTCGTGACAATGGCTCTTATAGATTCTGGTATGATATCAGCGGGTGGCATTACCTGGAGAAGGAACTTTGTTTGGTTGACGTTTAAAGTGCGCCACTGTCGCAGATCACCAACTTGACCAAATGACCCAGAAATAGTCGGCAGAGCAAGAGCTGCCGTAAAGGACTTAATAGTTTCAGAGCCGACACCGGTCATAGTAAAATCGAGAATCACGTGTGGTGTTTTCTTTGCGGATAGCATATCATTATATTTTCTGCAAACTGATAAATAAAAATTATTTAGTTTTCTAAAACGAGCCATCTTATAAAATTAGTACTCCTATTACCTATTATTTCCCCTTACCATTTTCTAAAAACGCCTTAGCGTCAGAACGATTACCAACGACAATCACCGGATCTATAGCTAAACCGAGACTTGGATTGCGTCGCACATATTCCTTTGCTACTTCAAAAGCTTTTTCAGCCAGTGCATTATTTTCCTCATTGATAAGCACTATAAAATAAATAAATACATTTCTATTTACTTTCCTAATTTTGAATCATTTTTAATGACATTTTGTATACTCACAAACGTTAATGTTTTGTGTGGTCTGCGTAAAAGAAACGCAAAAGAGCGGGAGTAGATAAAGGATAGTTAGTAACGACCGCATGTTTAATTTTCTTATACTCCAACTCCAGTCATTTCTATTTTATGGTTATTTTTTATTGTTACTTTCACCGTCTTTGGTCCGACAACCGGCAGTCTACTGAAGCAAGAGATAGAGAACCAAAAAAACACGTGTCGTTATGTGTACCGTCTAGTATCCAAGGCGATGGCCGACCTTGATTCACCCTATGTAATAGGTGTATTCCTTTCTCATCACTAATGCATCATGTTTGTGTTCATTGTACAGTCGCGAACATTTATACGGTTTCAAGTTTTTGTAGCCTAGCACGACCTAACGTACGTTGATATACCAAATATATAATTTCACAGTACGCGACTGTACAAATGGCACTTATAAAATAAGATTCTTAAGTTTTATCGATTTCCTCGTAAAACGAATGCCCCAATTTCGTTATTATATAGTATTGTTTTTATAACATGATTTTGGTTAATAGCTGCTTTGTGCTATATGGCTAATTTATTATGAATACTACTTTTGAACGACTCGTTATTTCTAATGTGCTTTATGCGATGGTCTAAAACGGGTGAAACGACTAGTTTGACAAAAGTGGTTTAAAGAAAAAAAATATTCATTCGACTATTTTATTGCCAGAAATGTTTACAAACACAAACTCCACAAAGAGCAGTGTTAAAACTGTACACTCTACTATAATTCTAATACTAAATGTACTTTGAATCAAAATTTTAAGTTTGAACAATTTTATTAGTCAAGTAGTCTAAGTAATAATCTGAAAAAGTTAGTCAAAATCTTATTATTTCTTAACACAAACAGTGTTAAATTTTTATTTCAGAATACAAAATAGGATTCATATTCCATAAAGGTTTCCTTAAAATCGAAGTTTGTAATTATCTATCACAAAAATAAATCAATGAGAAGCAAAATAAATTAAAAAAAAACGGAAAATAAGAAAAATTAAGACCCATAGAATTAGAAAACTCAGAATTAATGTCAGTTTGAAACTATCACCTTATTTGTCAACTTTGAACTTTAATTAAATTTCAAATCTTAAATTTATTGTTGCAGTGTGAACAAGTACTTTTAAACTGACTTGATGTGGAGGTAGTAAAAGTAACTCCCCTCCACATTTCAAGTCTCTCAACCGGCACAATAGAGCTAGTTTTTGCACATTCACAATGCAATCCATAACCAAGTCAAAGGAATGTTTAAACGGTTAAGTATTAATGCCTATGAAATATATAAATGTGCGACATTTAACTGCTAACTTAAATTTACAACTGAATTAATTATCTAAACATTTTTTTTAATTAATCTTAGTTTATCTAAAATTCTTGTTACACGGAAAGCTGTTTATATAAATCGCGTCGTTCACAGAACGGACTTGTGAGTTGATTTCACACGAGGTGAATTACTTTGGCAGTACTTTACTGGCGAAATTATGGTTTTCCCAATATGGTTGTTGCGCTTCTATAATACTTCAAAATTCAACCCGTCTCTCTAAGTCTGCTGAAATAGACACAGATACACAAAACAGCATACAACACCAAATCCAACTTTTTGATCAGTTCACTGCGATGCACATCTCAGATGCCATTGACAGTTTCAATATAATTTACACTTTACAGGTACTTCACAGGTAAGTTTAATACAAAATTCTATAAATGAGGTGTGATAAAAAAGTATCCAAAAGTTATTGAATTGTATAATATACACAAGTGTAGGTTAAATTGGATATAATATATTAAAAATAATAATTTGTTAAGTGTTATTAGAAATATAAATCAAAATATTGGACACTTTTTAATCAGACATTGTATAAACTAAATTTAAAGTGTGGTCTCAAAAGAGCACAACTCCATTTCATAGTAATCAGATCAGTTAGACGGTAAAATTTGTAAAAACTACAGTTATCCACATTAATTGTAAAAAATTCGAGTACAATATAAGATTAGAAATGTATCAGTCGGGTAGGAGTTGGGCTCTAATGTACACAGATGCATTGCAGTAAACCAAGCGTAATAACGGTAGAGGTATTAAGCTGCCGTTTCCTCCGCTGCTTCCTTTGGCTTCTCTTCTGCTACTTTCGCCTTCTTTTCTGGGGTAGTCTTTTCTTCTGCGTCACCGTTATCTGCTGCTGCTGATTTCCTCTTCACGCCAGTTTCCTTTGTTTCTGAAATAATGATTTTGATAAGATATAATGCTTCTAATATAAGTATGTATAGCATGAGAAATGCACAAAACCTTTGTCAAAAATAACAACTCTATATCAAAGGATGAAAATAAAATACCTGTGGCATCTCCATTCTCTGTGGCATCATTGCTTTCCTCAGCATCGCCATTTTCCGCCGGAGTTTCTTCTGGAGCATCACCACTGCCATTTTCTTCCTTTCCATTGCTTTCAGGTGTTTCCGCAACCTTCTTTGCTGGCGATTTTTTCACTGGTGATTCTTTCGCCGCTTCGGTAGAAGTAACCTCCTCGGGAGCGACTTCTCTGAAAAGTTCAGTTTATAATTTATATTTCAGTAGTGTACTGTCTATGTAATGCTACATAGATTGTAATGAATGCGCTTTCACCAATTTTATCCTTTGCCATTAATGATAAGTCAGATAATCGTGTAATGGTTAAACATTTACTAGTAAGATTTTTGTAATATTTTATTAAATGTCGATTCAATTGGAAATTGTCATGGTCTTACGGGGAATAAATTTCCACATCGAGTTAGAATTATCCCCTGCACTATTAATTCTAAATATAAAATATTTACGATTGATCACGGAAATTATTTTCCCCATTTTTCCGCAGTAGAACTTAAATAGCAGTTAAAAAAAAATCTCGTAGTATTTACTTATAGTATAAATAGCATGTTAGTAAACATTCTATCGTATGCTACTATTATCGCTATGAAGAAGGAACGGTACGGACTACGGAAGTATGACGGAACAAAACAAACGATATTGCATAAGGGTGGTGCATGCTATAGAAAGTTGCAAGGAAATCGAACGATGTTACTGAATGAATTCGTTACTCGCTCCAGTAAGTTACATTCGATTGAGACGCGAACTCGAAAGCGTTAAAAATAACTAATGACAACATGCGTCCCTAGCGATTGGCGATAACGTAACCGCCGTACCTTCGCAGAGTTGCAAAACAAGCAACGGCAATTTGAATCAAGCGCGCTAATGACGCTACCGCGCCGGCACGCCGCGCATACAGCGCCATCTTGGACTACTTGTCCCGCGCTCTTCGGCGTGCTTTTCAATTTCCCCGCTCAATGTAAAACAATAAATTTCTGTACGATAATACAAACTTTCACGAGAGTTACCTGTACAATTACTTGACATCGGACTGCTCATAAAATTACTCCGAAATTCTTTGAAATGCCTTAAAACTATCCAAGGACTTTTCCCGCGTGTACTTATCTGTCGGCGTCTAACACAATAAACATCCATAAACTATAAATATACACTATACAACTATTGTATAAACACCACAATAAAGACACGACGGTTACAAGCGCATAGGCATAAAACGCTAAGAAACATGAGTAAAACACTGTATTGGAAGCCATTTTGATCACGTTTTCCTTAGCCGCCAAAAATATATTGTCATATAAATTACAATTAGTAACTGAAAAAAGCGAAATCAACTTACTTCTTTTCGACGGCTGCGTCTGCCATGGTTATATTTAGTATATGGAAAACTGTGTATTAAGAAATTAAATTGATTATACAGCACGTGCCACGCACTTCGTAAAACAATGTTCACTGCACAAACACCGCCGACCAAATGAGGGAGGAAGAAAGAAGAAAATATCATGCACTCCGTTTCGCAGGGTCGCGCATTTGACGTTAAGTTCGTGTACGAACTTCAGATAATGAAATAACTATATTGTACGTCATACGTAAGGAAGGGAGATAGTTATAAAATACTGTTCAGCCGCAAATAACCTTGAATACCTAGAATACAGCACGCAAGCAATAATCTACCTTGCTCTGTCATGTTTCAAAAACATAATCGTTAAAATGTTCCACAGCGCAGGAAATTCCAAATATCTTCCGGGAATATTTTTTATAATTATTTTACTAAAACGATAATGATTATAATATTTTTGTTACTTTGTGCAAAACTTTAAATTTATATTGCTGTAAGGTCATGTCATCATTTGGATATTGTTTTGAAAAATCGAATCCATTTGTAGAAAATATAAAACTAACTAATATATTAAAACTAATTTTATTTAAAATAACTGAAAATCTCTATCTCTTCTAAATAAAGTTATTATTGAACTAATTAATCGACGAAGTACTTCTAATAATATACTTAACAAACAAAATTTTCTGAAATCTGCCCTATGTACCTACTTTGCAATTGCTATAAAGTAAAAATTCACGAAAGACTATTGAAATGTCCGTGAATTAGAAGTTACTCGTGTAATTTTGGGAGTTCGTTGACCCACAACGTTAATATAATAAAAGAGGAATTCCTTTTTAGCAGGTAAGTATAGATAATGCACATTTGAATGGAGAGGGGAATTTTACGTCTAAAAACATAACATTTAATAATTAAATCAATCGTAGAGCTTTTTTTAACCAAATTAATTTCGGTTTGCTTCTTGAGCTAGAGTTAGCGCTCGATTTTAAGGTAAGTAGGTACCTACCTAATTAGCAAAAGTACAGCGTTGCAGAGGTAAGTGTATTGCTTTTATCTATTGTTAGAAGTCGTACAATTCACCGCATACTTTATTTAATTAATATAACAAAAAAAAACCACGAATACTTAATAAACGGAATTTAGGTTTAGGTCATTGGCTTTGAAAGAAATCTTGGCACAAGCCGATGATTTCGTCAGATAAGAATACGTTAACTAAAACCGTTCATCACGCGGTTGCGTCGGCTTTATGTACGAGTACCTAAATACGTTTAATAAATACTATGCTTATGCTACGACAAAGCATTGATGACTGACAGCTTCGATCATTTACAAATACATTTGTTGAATAAGTGAATTATTTAGTTGTTTTTTTTTTATTTAATAAAAGTGACGGAACAAAACATTCACCTGATGGTGAGTGTAACGTCTGCCCGTAACAAATGCTGTGTCACCCAGAACAGTGTGACACCACAATGCGCCCGTCACCCTGAGACATCAGAGTTCTTTAGTCTCATATGCCCAGTGATTACGCTAACTCTCAGTGCCTTTCAAACGGAAACACAGTAATGTTTGCACACTACTGCTTCACGGCAGAATAACTGGCCCTGGAGTGGATCCTACCCAGACGGATCCCTGCATAGGAATTCTACCACCAGTAGATTGTTATTTATCGGAAAATATTGCTGATACTCCGAATCAAGAAATATAAGCTTTAAAAGAATTTAAAGTGCGAGCGTAGGCTTTATACATACACTAGTAAAACCCGGCAGACGTTGTCCTCCCTGTGAATATTACATAGAAGTTGATATGCCGCGGCGCCATGTAGTAGCGAGTTACAACAATATTGATAGCTCGAAAATATTTTCCGTGCTTAAATACCTATTTATATAAATTTCATAGCGATCGGTTTAACGGTATAGACTTTTATATGCTGCAGCGCCATCTAGTGGCGAGTTACAACAAAGTGGATAGCATAAAAGCTCCCATAGATTTAGATTTGCTAAGTTTCATGGTTATCAGTCAAACAGACTAACGTCTAATTTTAAAACATAACTAGCTGTGCCCCGCGGTTTACCCGCCGTTAAATTAAAAAAAGAACCCGCTCCAAGGGTCTTAGCTTGATGTTAAGTAGCCTATAATCTTTCCCAAGAATTGGGCTATCAAATGAAAAAATATTTCTTTCAAAACTGACTGGTAGTTTTAGAGATTCGCGCGTTCAAACAAAAAAAAAACAAAGAAACTCTTCAGCTTTATTATTATTTAGTCGTCTTAAGCACCGTACCTGCCTAAATCACATCCAAACCCCGGCGAGCCCCGGCGTAGAAGTCAGGCATTCTCAGTCGTTGAATGATCAAACCCTATATACGAGTACGTAATGATCATGTATCAAAGTATGAGCTAGGCTGGTACAAACGATTTATAACTTCTAAAATAATGATAAGATTCACCACTGTATATTTAAGATTGTGATATGTATAAATTATTACACTATACGTTACAGATTTTTTATTAATATTCGAAGCGCAAATATGGAAACATTACGTAAGTGGAAATGTACGATATTAGTAGGTAACATCTGGAGGACTAACATTTTCCATGCAAAATTTTGAATGCTTTAAAGATGATGTAATTAGTAATTACATATATAAACAGGTGGTTACCGTCGTCGTATAGGTAACATATAAAACCCTGAGAATCCTATAGAGACTGTCAATTGTTACAATACGAAAATGAAGGTGATAGTCCTTACTCTACCACTAACACAATATAAAACTTTTTGCTTCACTAAACTTAAACGTACCTATGTCCTTCGACGAACGTCTCTTGAAGTGTCTTTTTTATTTATCACAAACTAGCGCGGGGCAAAAACTAAATGTGACGAAGTACGAATGAAAAAATGGTATTAATTTCCAGGCATCGACTAACTTTTATTTCTTATTTCTGTTTAACAAAAGTTGGTGTCAGAAAATTATTGATTTCAAGACACGGACCCAATGCGTTATCGTTATTGGTATTGAATTTCCCGCTGTATTAGGTAAGTTATAGGTATATACATAACCTGTATGGTGGGTATTCGTCGTATTATTATGGAAGTATTCTTTTTATCTCGATATCCAGTATGGAAATGACGAATAATAATTAATAATAATATAATCAGTGCAAATATTTAACATTACACTTATAATGCGAATTAGGCATTACGGAAATTACTAACGATACTGCAAGTTCGCTCAGTAAGTGAAACTTAAGTCTTATCAGATTAATATAAGTTGTTTGAATTGTAATCTTCATTCCCATAGTATAATATTTCTTGTTTTGTTTTACGTGTATTTCCAGACGTCTGTTTTCGTAAAACGCCTTGTTTTCCATTTAAATACGACAATGCTACTGCCATTTCTTCGTTGCATGTAATCTTCATTAACATAAATATCCCACCACTTTAACTGAAAATATTTCTGGTTCGTTAAAAAAAGTTGGAAATAAATCATGAATAAAAACCTAGGACTTTTGGCGCCAACTCGTAAATTGGCGGTCGTGTTTTTATTGAATTTTGTAATTTCTGTGTATATTTTGAGTGTTGATGTTTAATATTGATAGCTTATTATGCAGCAAATGCTCATGAAAGTGTACAATGATTGGAAAATTAAATTCAATAACCAAAATTGTACTTTTCGTTATGTCTTCATCAGTCCAGCAAATCTTCAGTAAAAGTCTACTATAGTTTTCCTGTCGATCGAAATGAAATTATAATAAAATTATTACTTGACATTGCCAGAAATAGCTCAATTTGGTAGATAATTGTCAAAACCTATGTCAAATTCTAAATTCAAAATTATGGCAACATCCAACTGTTTGACTTTCAATTGTTTTAGTGACGTTTTAGGAAACTTAACATATAATGGACGACCGTTCGTTTCGGTTTAGTCACTTTCCTTGTGAAAATCGATAACAACAATTGCGAGTGATATTGAAATCGATCAGTCTCAATAACTGCACGTGCCCATAGGCTTTACTAAACTAGCAGTTTAGTAAAGCCATTCATGATAAGTTTCTGACATAGTGGAAGGCCAGCCAGACAAAACTCTACTTGACAAGTCAATAAATCTAATTTTGCAGTTTTTTTTCATTGTATGATTATATTATTAAGCTTTATTTAAGTTACCATAAAAATGTATATAAGAATTTAACTTAACAATACATTTTACAAACGCCATACAGGCAAAATGCACATGCTGTATAGAAAATGAATTATTTTACCACTGACCTAGGTAGAAGAAATATATACATATTATTATATATTTCTTCATTAAGTATAATTTTTCGCAGCATCTGTCGTTCTTAAAGCTCCAGATCTAATTTTTTTCTATAAAGGGTCTAGGTTGTAATTTGATTTTACGCCATAGTTTGGCCACAAGTGTACGCGCAAACACAGAGGCAATCACTAGCCCCTAGTTACCCGCGCACACCAGGAGATTCGCGGGTCGTTTAAGTTAAATATATTTAATATAGTTATATATATTACTTTTTTGCGTAATCGCCGCGCGGTGGTGACAGCACTCGCAACTTGGACGTTACTCCTACTACCCATCACTGGGTCTGGTGTAATTGATTTAGAACTGTATTATATATATGTAGGGACATACACTGACCTGAACATTCACAGTTCGATCCTTCTCGGTAACGCTCTGCTCTCAGCGTGCGTCTCTTTAAAACCATAGCATAAAGTGCTATAGTTAATAGAATCAGGCGTTACTTTGCGGAAATCCATTATAATAAAGGAAAGAAAGTTAATTTCCTAAGATCCTCATGCAAAATTTAATATGGTGAAATCCGTAACACCATGGGACCCGCGATTCCCCTGGTGTTACGGATGTTCATGGGCGGCGGTGATCACTTAACATCAGGTGAGCCGCTTGCTAGTTTGCCTCCTCTTCTATAAAAAAAAATATATTACAGCCACTTCTGGTACCTTTGAGTTTCCTTGCTACTTTGAATAAGACCTGTTAGAAGATTATATTATTTTTCTCATAAGACTTGTAGTCAAATACACTAACTACGTATATACAAGAAAGAAATAGTATTCTAGTTATCAACTGTGACATAAAATTTACAGGTGTGGAATAAGTTTTGAAAATTTTGCGCCGTTTTCGTTCGAGGGTTTTAACGAGTGAAAAGTGTGTTTTCTGCACATTGGGTTAAAATACAGAAAAGATAAACAAATGAGTTTTGGCTTCTAATGATGAAATATACATTCAACTAATCTTTTTTCGTATTTATTTCGACAAAAAAAATCAGTATCATGGATAATTTTAAAATTTCTTCCAATTTTGGTATCTTTGAACAGTTCATTGATATCTAATTGCAATTATTATAGTAAAATCGGAGAGCTTCTCAATTAATATATTTCTACTGTGTTATTACTGGCTTAAGCGTCAAGTGTGAATGGACAAGCCGGTAAGGTTGACGTAAGCAAACATATCAAAATCAGATCGAAGACGTTTTAAGGAAAGACCACTTCAAAAGTAACCGCAACTTACGAGTTTATATGGAAACGTCAATGAAAGTAGAAGCAACTGTTAAGATGTGGTCCCTGCCTATCCCAATAGCTATGAGGCGTGACTGTATGTATGTTATACATACATGCAGTCACTTCTCCTTGACGACCGCGTGGCCTTGTGGTCAGAGTACCTGACATCTATGCCGCGGGTCCTGGGTCGGTCTTCGGGTCTTGTAGCGTTGTGATTTTCCTTGTGTTTATGATACTGCATCCTGGCCTACGTCGATCACATCAACGCTTCATCGGGCGCGGTTAACTAGGAACTAGTGATTGCCCCTGTGTTTGCGCGTACACTTGTGACACCATATGTTCACCTGCACAGTTAGTAGCTTACAACAATTTTCAGAATTTGTCGCCTGTGTTCGAAATTCAGCCAGGAGAACATCATCATCATATACAGATGGATGATATGCCACGAAATCAAATGACTAAGGAGTGCGAAACTATGGCGTAAAATCAAATTACAACCCTTTATAGGAGAAAATTAGATCTGGAGGTTTAAGAACGACAGAAGCTGCGAAAAGTACGTAATACCAGCAGTCAATAGAGCAGAAGCATACCAGTTATGTTGGTACACAAGTAACACTCTCAAAACATTTGTTTATGGAATAGGGAGATTATTTTTTTACCTTGATGTTTCTCATTGGTAATTGTTAATCTAATAATGTGAATTGATCGCATTTGATTGCTAAATAAATGAAGAATTTAATTTTAAGGATTAATTTTTGATGTATATCTCTAGTTTTAAAAAAAAAGTGTGTGTATTCAGGTTTTTTCTTGCCATATCTAGCTAATATTCGGTACATGGTATCCTCATGTGAGTGGTATAACATGTTCACCATGACGAGTTGATTTACAGATCTGTGTTTTTGTCATTTAAAATACGAGTATAATCGTATCCAAGTCAATTAAGTAGTCAATGAAATTCGCTGTCCGAAACAATTCAGTTCAAAAATACCCAACAGTCATGGTAACTTTGAACGGACATTTAAGCACTATTTTCTCAAAGTGAAATTCATAATTTTAGTTAAATTATTAAATCCGGGTATGTAAGAGCACTCATTAACCAATAAAACCTGTATCGACCGATACTTTTTTATTTTAATATATGTAAAAATCTGAGAAAAGTTTTCAAAGATACGACTGTAAATATATTAATATAATTTGTTTTATCTAAAATAAACTATAAAAACATCACGATATCAAAAGTTTTAAGAAGGTACGGACCATGCCAGTTTCTTGGTCGTTAAAGTTTCAAGTTAGCTTATGTTTTATTGTAGTAAGTATATAAAGAGTTTTAATAAATGAATGTATTTGCACAATTTGATAATGTTAGTGATACATACATATTAAATGCGAATTAATGTTTGTAAATTTATGTGATAGCTGTTGTTAGCACTGGCGCTTTCCTAGGAAATAACGTTAGTGGTGGAAATCAATATCGATAAATATTTTCTGGTGTAGCGTAGTAAAACATATTTAAAAAATATGTTTTACTATAAACGACTTATTGCTGGATTTCATGGTTAGATGGATGTTATGGTTGCACTTTTACAGACATACATTTCCCATTCACAACACAACCAGACCCGAAACCCAACAATTTGTATTTTTCCACAAATGTTGGCCCCGGCTGAGATTCGAACCCAGCCAACGAAGCTCCAACCCCAGGACCCAGAGTGAAAAAGTCACGTACTCTTACCACTAGGCCACGCCGTCGACAATTTATAATCATCGTCATCATTTTAACTGCCCAACAAGACCGCTGCTCAGCACAAGAGTTTTGCTAATCCTTAGAGCTATGCTAGTTACCATAGTTCTGTTGCGGTTATCATTATTGCGTATTCTATCTCTTAGAGAAATACTAAAAACTATAGCGCATAAATACTTTAGCACAGCCCTTTCTAGAGCTAGCTGAGTGGGTATAAGCTTCCTCACGCGGCCTGCATTGATGAATCACATCTCAGTTCCATATGGTATCATTGTCAACACACATTGGTATAAGAGCTTAATGATTAGACACTGAAGTCCAGTGGACGTCATGAGTTGGATCCCTCGATTAACATATGTGACGAAATTAAAAAAAAAACAATGGTTCTTACCGACGTTGAGCGATTTGCTCTAAATATACATACTCGTCGACATTCTTTGAGCGTAGTGTTCCCAACAGCAACCGATATAGAAGTGTCATTCACGTTAGACACGATCTTCGTCACGTCCATGTACACCTTAAGACCTACCCATTAAACACCATTGAGGTCATTGACAATCCCGCAAAACCGTGCAGGTCGTCACAGTCCATCTCGTCGCCACTCGAGAACCTTTTTTTCTTAACGGTTATCGGTTCTACGAGCTATATTGTCGGCTCCTTGCCACTTCATCTTGCTAATCCTTAGGGCTACGTCGGTTACTCTAGTTCAACTGCGGATATTATTGTTAAGGATTCTCTCTATCTCGCAGAGAAACTCCGAGCATAGCCCTTTCCCTAGCTCGCTGAGCGACTCTGAGCTTCCTTCTTCGGCCTGCAGTTAAAGGACGTCTTGGTTCCGTATGTCATCAATGGTAAAACGCACTGGTTTAAGACTTTTGTTTTGGAACATTGAGGTATACTTGACGAGAAGATGTGACGCAGTTTCCCGAACGCTGCCCTGCTGAGATGGATCCTGTCGATCGGCCCCTTGGCTGAAGTTGGACTTACTTAATCGGACAATCTGTCTTTGGTATTATTCATCGACAACTCTGAGCGTCATTACGCTCCGGTTCCCAACTAAAACCGGTATAGGTGTGACGTGGACGTTAGACATGATCTTCGTCTTGTCCATGTTCATCTTAAGACCTATTCGTTGTGAGACACTATTTAGGTCATTGGATATAGTGCTAAGGTCCTCCGGTGATTCTGCGATTATACGAGTAACTATATCGTCGGCAAATCGAAGGTAAGTGACGTATTCACCACTGATGTTAATACCGTATTCTTACCAGTCCAGCAGTTTGAAGACATCTTCCAATGCAGCGGTGAAGAGTTTTTGGGAAATAACATCGCCCTGACTTACACCTCTCTGTAATTTGTTCCGTTTCGTAGCTTTGCTGTACAAGCACTGCAGAAACTCGATATACCGACAGTCAATCTGGACACCCCCGAACTGACTGGAGTACCGCCCAAATTACGACAGAATCAAAGGCTTTTTCATAGTCCACACGTCAGACATAGCGAGGCTTTACTCTTCGGTCTGCTGTACAATCTGACAAAGGGTATGAATGTGGTCTAAATGTGGTGGTTCGAGAAGCTGGAAGTCGTCAAGTCTACGATTCGATACGTTTTCGAGAAACATTTCTTGAAAACAGCAAGCAGACGCGGCTCAGAAGATATCAGTCTATAGCACTACAAGAGGGCGTTATCGCCCTTCTTGAAGAATAGGACATCCACGCTTCTACTCCACGCTTCCGGCGTAGCGCCGCCACGGATGATAAAATTAAATAGCTTCTGAAGGACTATTAGTCCCGGTTTCCCACCCGCTTTCATAAGCTCCACTGTAATTCCTACCTCATCCGAAGCTTCGCCATTCTTAAGCTGTTTGAGACACATACTAATTTCTCTCAGACTGACTTTTCTCTCGATCTCACTCAAAATCTCTGGTCCAACGGAAATGACGCCACCGCTCTCGGTCCTCAACTTACTCAGTTCGCTCTATACGGCAGATAGATCCCTGGCAAATACCTTGAAACCTCCGTTACGCTCTATCGCTCCTTTAATACAGCCTTTATTGAAGTTGCGTAGGTCTCGAAGCATACATCAGGAGATCTGTCTCTTCAGTGGCCGATATGCTGACGCGTCAATTGAGGACTGCAGCTTTATTTCACGCTTAGCCTCCGTGAAATTGTGAGTGTGGTCGGAGAGCTTCTGGATCTTCTTCCTACGGAGGGTCTTTCAAACTTTCAGCCGCACTGCATGGACAGTTTCCACGAGTCACAAATCGTCCACTGTAACGCAAACATTTAAGCACTAAAGCGATTACCTGAGCGACTAGCTGGTTTTGTATAAAGGCACGAAATGGACGGAGCGTGGAATTCACCAGACGAGACCTCTCCAGCTTTACTTTGAGGTTCAATGTGCCTCTTACTATTCGGTGATCACTCCGGGTGTTCAACGTAGCGAACACAGAGACATTGAACAGCTGTCGTTTGGTGGCCATGATCGGTCTCATTTTTTGTGGTACCGCCCGGGCTCATCCAAATCCACTTTATGTGGGGACGCTTTTGGAAAAATCTGTTCATCATAAAAAGTCCCTCCGTCTTTATAAAGTAGGCCAGCTGTTGGCCCCTCGAATTGCGTTGACATATATAAAAATTGCCCCACTCCCAGCTCATCGTCTCCCTTCATGCCCAGTTCTGCGTTAAAGTCTCCCATAGACACCGTGTGAGTTTTCAAGGAATGTATGACTCTTGAAATATCCTCATACATTACCTCCACTTATCATCGGGGTCCGTTGAGGTAGGTATAATATACCTATTTATGGTATGACGTTCAGCGAATACCGTTTGGTTATTCTGAGTATATATATAATTTCGGTGATGTAATTGCTGTTAGGCTTTTTGGCTTTTACAGCTTCATCGGATACTGTGCTCACGAGCCAGGGGCTCGCGTGCCAGGTTTGGTTTGACCCAAACATAAATATTTAAATAAACTCCTACAAAAACCTCGAAATTCGGACTGTGTCGCGTTCGCTGCGTGCTTGCGCGATTTCGAATATCTCAAATGATTTAAGTCGTCTAATGACCGTCCGAGGGAGGCTGCCGGCCTCCATTCGGACTGTCGACTTGTGTGTCGGTAACTCTGGGCGGTGAGAACCGCCCTGGAAGACGGGTGTATCTTGTGTTCTCAGTATATGGTACCCATCCCTAGTTCGTTTGTAATAACAATGTTAATGAGAGACTTGTGGACGACAAATACGACATTTCTTGGGACAAATGGTCGCCATTCCGGTGGTAAAACAAGTAACCGGATTCGAGAATTTTCTCCTGTTTTCAGATCACCCATTCAGATAACCCTATAATTGTATAGGCTTACCTGAAGTCCGAAAACATATATATTGTAACTTGTTCACCACTTCTTTCAGCTAAAGGATCCTATCGTCGATCCTCAGCGTATGTGCGTTGTATGCTGCTAGGTCCAGTTGTTATATGAGGCGGGGGCAAAAAGTGGGCTATGCACGTGGTCTCTGCCTACCCCTTATATGGGAAAAGGCGTATCTATATGTTACGTTCATTTAATGAAGTCTGCGAAATGGTTAAAAAAAGGAGTTGGAGTTTTTAAATGGTTTCTACGTAATACTGTTATTTCTGTTTTCAAAATGTTAAAATCATAGGCTTGACTGAATGAGCAATTTATATGTGGCTTAAATATTCCTAATAATAAATCGATTTTTGAGAGATCGATATTTCGTCGTCAATTTTTGTCTATATCGACCTCAGACCACAGGGTTCGCATCGATCTGTGAGATCGATCTTTTTATCTATGATCTGAAACCCTACTCGGAGTAATGTCGGAAGAGTTTTGCTCTTAGGCCGTACCCCACAATAGTATGTGGTTCTAAAGACGAAGTGTGCGGCGTCCATAAAACATCTTGACCTTACTGAACATCTCCAATCGCGCCTCTGGCGAAATTGAGCTCTACCGCAACGACCACGAGCGCCTCGTACATATCATCCACTGCAATCAACCATTATTGCAGTGATACCAATTACGCAATTCAAGTAGAAAGCTCTCAGTATATATATATATATATATATATATATATATATACACACACTGCTGTGAGCACAGGGCTCCTTCCATTTTCTGAAAGGGTTTTGAAGTCGGAAAGAGTCCGTCACGCCGCTAAAATGTGATTTGGTGGACTACACATGTTGTCGAAATATCGTTTTATTTTTATAAATGTTTCATTTCTATTAAATATAACCTAATATAAATTGAACTTCTTGAATATTTATTTATTTCATCTTCTTTGAAGTTGGAACCCATAAAAAAATCCTGGCAGTTGCCATAGTCGACTTTTACGACACCCATTGAATGATGTTGTGCACAAAAGCATACAGATATAAAATAATTCATTAAAAACACATAAGTTTTTATACATCGGCAGTTCTTATCGTATTACAAAAAGTCTTACGAAAAATAACTTTCTTAATGGTATGTTTTTAAATGTTAGGTACATTACATTTATACACACATATGTTTAATTTACATTAATCAAAAAATTCGTTGACTAAAATTCTAAAATTTTCCTTTCAGCTAGAGTAACTAACTGTTTAAAAAATAATAATTTTACCCAGTAATCTGTTTAGAACAAATATCTAGTATAAAAAATCGTAGTATGATAACATTGAATCGATTGTTTGTGTTATACCCATCACTTTTAGATACTTTTGTTACGGCTACCACTGTTGCTATGTCTACTTACCAAGGTTATGTCAGGTAAGGCGAGAAAGAGCGCTACCTAGTTATACATGGTCATTGCACGTTGCTAGAAAGAGACAAACATTCAGTGCGTTCTCTTTTACTCGTTAATAATACGACTATTACAGTCAACTAAACTCAACTCAGCTCAGGACACTATATTTTGAACTATGTCCATTAACCTTTTTTAGCTTTAATGTCCTAAACAATAATTGAACTTAATCATAAACTGTAAAAAGATTTTAAGTAAACGTAACGTCTCATTCACTGCAATAGATGTATCAATGTTTAATATTATGTATCATCACGCCTGTTATACGTTGTAGGTGGCAAACCCTACGAAATGTAGTGCTTATTGTAATTCTAAATAGTACATAAATAGTATTATAATAATAGTAGTATCTTATTAAAACCATAATTTTACCCGTATTATGCATTTGCTTAACAAATAGTACAAACGGAAATTGCTGCTACAAATTAAGCATTTTCAGATGTAAGTTTTTATGTTTGAGTTATAACGTAACTTATTCACATTTGACCGGCCATGCTAACACATGGGGACTAATATTTATGATTTACAGAAAATAAACAAGCTATAGCTTATAATAATAAAAAGTAAAATGTTTACTACATAATGACATTAAATAGTACATTGTACCAAAAACAACAGCGTCAGTTTTATTTTCTGAATGTCACATACTTGGCCTCTCATATTATATTTTACTCGATCTCACATTCATACGATTGCGCAAATACGTATAGTAAAACAGGTTGGCTGCGCAACATTTTGGTCGCCATCTGCATGTATATCGAAGAACTAAAATGTAGTGTTACCGTTATAAATTATATTGTAATTTTGGTAAATTTATAGTGAATAAAACAATAATCTTTATGTTAAATACTTTATTATTTTTTTCAAGAACACTTATACAATAAATAAAAAAATTACTCGTTACAAACGTTTTTCTACCGGTTATGGTACGATAGGTTTACACTTTTTATGAAGAATTTTTTGTAGTGAATAATGAGAACTTGTTCTTCGAAGTGACCTTTTGGATTCTGGGAGGTGAATAAAGTCAAATAACATATTAATATACTTATATTTAATGTATTTATAAAACCAGGATGGCCCGTCATCGTGGATCTGTTCACCCTCTCCGTCGGGCGATATAATGACGTGAATAGCTGCGTTGCCGTCGGTTTATATACGAGTACCTTACCATTTTTTTACAGAACAAAGTGACAAGACGAGCAAATCCTTCACCTGATGGTAAGTGCAACGTCTGCCCATATCAAATACTGTGTCACCCAGAACATTTCTCTGTCTCGTCACACTAAAACATCAGTTCTTAATTATCATATTTAGCTCCTTCATATCAGCCTAGTAATTACACTAGATAGCCTTTCAGAAACACACTTATGTTTGCACACTACTACGTCACGACCGAATAACCGGCATTGCGGTGGTACCTAGACGGATTCTTGCATAGGAATCCTATCACCATTAAGATATATGTAGTTGCCTTCTTTTATTTTGTGATATAATCACCGAGCAAGTGACATTTAGGCACCGATACTATTATTTTATTCAAATTTAGTTTCCATACGTATTTAATAATTTTAAGAATTTTAGGTATTCATTTCAGTAAATTTGTTAGGTCTGATGGTTTCTGTTAGCCAGAAGGCTATTACAGCTTCGCCCGGATTGAGAGGTGGCCGAGCGCTGAGGGCGCCTGGCTGAAACCTTTATTATGGGTACTAGTGTAAGGGCTCCTGAGAAGGGACCTCTGCTTGGACTGTTACCCTGTGCGCGTAAGTAGCTGGCTCGTGGGCGCCCGAAAGGGCCAAACCACGACTCGATCACTTTTATGTTACTTCTATCAGGCGGACGTTTTAAACATCTATATTCACCACCAATTTGGAATGCGTAGAATCTGGAGAAGGAAATGGTGCAAGAAACTCCAGACGACGGTTCTAATCATAATTAATGATATTTCAAACCAGCTTGAAGGGCGGTATCGCGTATGATTAATATGTATACTAATAACGATCGTGTATGTGTGTGAAGTGAGAGAATCGCGATGGGTTGAAGTCACGGCACTTGCAAGCTCGGAAGTTGACTATGGTGCTAATGACATGTTGGTACCGCATTGCTACGGCGATCCTGTCCTCGGGCTCACCGTTCAGTATATTCATATTGGCGCGATTATAGAACAGGTTAAGCCCTACGTACGAAGTATACTATTTATCTTCAAAATTAAATACATTGTTGAAGTTGGACTTCTTTGGACTACATCGCGATGAGACTATAATCAAAGACAAATTTGATTGGAACATTTTCCTGTAACATTTCTATTATCCTTAATTATCGTACTTGTATTAGGCAGTTACTTCACAGTGAGTAATATTTTCGTTAATTGTGTTTATTTATTGTGTTATTGTTATTGCTATTACACGTTTACTTATTTATTTCGGTAAGAAAACACCATTGTGCCTAAATATTCTATGCATAATAATTCAAAATAGTCCATAAAAACACGTAAATAAAGATTAATTGGTCTTGACTATTTGACACGGATAATTTGATCTGGGTAGAATGTCTCGTCCTCTCAGTAATCTTTATGACCACTAAATTAGCGATTTTGACAATTCTGCATGTTATTTTATTGATAAGGGTCGCATATAGTAAATAAAGTAACAACCTATAAATGTCCCACTACAGAGCCTCTCATTTCAGTGAGAGTTTTTTTCTCAAATGCTTAATCGAAATGATTAGGAAATACGAAATAAAATCTTTATCTGTATTTTTATTATACGTTATTAATATTACATTATAATAACTATTGTAAACTATGAAGAAGTTAGAATTTTTTGACTAAGTCGCTTTAGTTAATTGTCAACATTTGATATGCTGAAACATCCAGATATAATTTTTGTCTATATTGGTAGAAAATAGTAGAGTTATAACAATTTAGTAGGTTTGTTATTAAAACCTAGCAACATTGTCACAATTGACCGTCCTCCCGTGAGCAAATCGTTCGCTCCATCTCGTTCTGTCGATCGGGTCCGGTTGTGGAAGCCATTTTATTCTTGTGAATGTGATAAATTAAATTTCTAATATATTTATTTCAAACAATAGTGTAAATGTGTGCCTGTGTCGAGTGGCTTTCGTGACGTGTGTTTTTACTGAAAAATAGAGAATGTATGTGTTTCATATGAGTTTGTGTTGATTTGCCCGCTTTTACACGGTCGCACAAGCAGGGATCGATTAGTGCAAGGCAGCCTCTAATAACGAGGAATCGAGTCGCTGGAATAGTTTGTTAAGTGCGCCATGGGCAATAATGCTGCCACCGCTAATAAGAAGGTGGATGCCGCCGAAAGCGTCAAAGAGTTCCTCGACCAAGCCAAAGAAGATTTCGAGGAGAAATGGAAAAAGAATCCTACCAACACCGCCGGATTGAACGATTTTGAACGAATTAAAACACTCGGTACGGGCTCATTTGGTCGTGTCATGATAGTGCAACACAAGCCCACCAAAGAATATTATGCTATGAAAATATTAGATAAACAAAAAGTAGTAAAATTGAAACAGGTCGAGCACACGTTGAATGAGAAGCGAATTTTGCAGGCTATTAATTTTCCTTTTCTTGTAAGCCTTAAGTTTCATTTCAAGGACAACTCTAACCTGTATATGGTTTTGGAGTATGTACCTGGTGGTGAGATGTTCTCACATCTGCGGAAAGTGGGCCGCTTCTCCGAGCCTCATTCGAGATTTTACGCTGCGCAAATAGTGCTAGCTTTTGAGTACCTTCATTACCTGGATCTCATATACCGGGATCTTAAACCCGAAAATTTGTTAATCGATTCTCAGGGATACCTCAAAGTAACAGATTTCGGATTTGCTAAGCGAGTTAAGGGACGTACATGGACACTCTGTGGTACTCCCGAGTACTTGGCACCTGAAATCATCCTTTCCAAAGGTTACAACAAAGCTGTGGATTGGTGGGCCCTTGGTGTCCTCGTGTACGAAATGGCGGCTGGTTATCCGCCTTTCTTCGCTGATCAGCCTATTCAAATTTACGAGAAAATTGTTTCAGGTAAGGTCCGTTTTCCTTCACACTTTGGTTCAGATCTGAAAGACCTCTTGCGCAACCTATTGCAAGTAGACCTGACAAAACGATATGGTAACCTAAAAGCCGGTGTTAATGATATCAAAGGCCACAAGTGGTTTGCAAGCACTGATTGGATAGCTGTCTTCCAAAAGAAGATTGAAGCCCCTTTCATCCCACGCTGCAAAGGCCCTGGTGATACAAGCAACTTTGATGATTACGAGGAGGAAGCGTTGCGTATCTCTTCAACGGAGAAGTGTGCAAAAGAATTTGCTGAGTTCTGAGCAAATAGTTGGTGCCTGCATGTGGACAGGCAAGTGAGCAGGCGTTTAATAATTGTGAATGTTCCATGACTCAATAGTCATGTAACTGTGATGTGTGAAACATACCATCGTCAGCAGACTTGGGTGATTATAGACATTGAAACGATCCCAAGCTGATGCTCCGGGTGCATCAACTTCAGAGTGTAGGAAACATGATAGTAGTACTGATTTCTGATATTTTGGTGGCAGTTCATTTGCTTAGTGCCCATTCAATTTGATAGAAGAATGGATAAAGAGGCAAAGAGTAGTCCTTTTTTGGTGATATTTCCCATAAGATTTAACTGCTGATGGAATTATGAAGATCATTTTTTCCAGCACTCAATGTCAATCTAGATATTTTTTTCTGTAAATTATAGTTTACTGTACATCACTGTGGTGGTAAAATTAGACAAACATTTGTATTTTTTGTAAGTCATTGAAATTGTAGAATGCTTATCAATCAGATTTCCTTCTTACTTTTAAGACTGTTTCTTAATTATTAATTGAAATCACAATAATGAATCATTCAGCTACTTCAGTCACTTTTTACAGCTTAACATTAAATGCAATTAATGAAATATGTGTAACTAAGTCCTTATGGAATGTTATGTTATGAATAAGTTTTAATTATTGACTTTTTGTTATTAATTTTTTGTTTATATATGTTATGTTAGAGCAGTTGATATTTCATCAGAGATCTACAACTGCAACTGTACTATGTTGGAGAGATTAATTTATTTGTGTGTAGTTGTGTTCAATTGTGCAATTCAACCACATTTGTGATCTGATGTGAGGATTTGTTTGGAATAAGTGTAATTTGTATAGTTCCTTATTTGTAGATTACTGTTTAAATTATAATGGGATAAATGAATTTATTGGTTGCCAGTCTGTTACTAACCTGCTATGAATAGATACTCATGATAAAATCAGTTTATTCAAAGTAATAAAAATAAACATTAAGTTATATTTTTTTGTAAAAACCAATTTAATTTACCTATTGTAAACTGTTTTAAAGAAATGATCATATATTACATTTTCATTCAACCTCCATTCCACAATGTTTGAGGCTAACATGTTCATTATCTCTGTTTTTACTGTTGCTACACATACCGTGGAATGCTGGCTACACCCTCTATTCCCAATTTTAAAAAAACATTACAGTTTTGGTGTTACTCAAGACTGATGTTATCAATAGGCATTAAAATCATACAGTTACTCTTGGCAGTCATTCATTGAAGTAATTGAGACAGTGATTTGTTGGCACACACATCCACATTACTGTTTGTTAGCTTTTAGTTGTAGGAATTAAAATCTGGGCTTTAGAGATGATTAGTTATTTGTAGTTAATTTTATGTCGTGAAAGATTGTGCGCATTTGTGGTTATAGTCATTAGAATTTCCTAAGCTGTTCGGTACATATTCATCTCTTATTGCTAATAATTAAAAAATTGTCACAGCACCTTTTAGAACTGGTCATCTTTTTGTTGTAAAATTTTCTTGATCAAATATAAAATCATATGTTTTGAATATACATAATCATATCAGTTATAACTTTAGAGTATTTATTCTAAAATTGTCCATAAACTTATAGATTTAGCTTTTGACCAATGCTTTGTCTGTGTCAATGGTATTTGTAACACTCTAAGTCTATAATAAATATCTTACATGTATTACTGAAATGTTGAAAACAATGTCTAAGTTAGGGCTGGTTTTTTGAGTTCTACAGAAATGCATATTCAAGAAACACAGTTTTTTAGTGTGTAAAGTAATCTTTCTTTGCTACTTAATATATTGTTATATTGGTGCCATAGCCTTCTCTTAGATATTGATATGTAAATATATCTGTAAGGTAATATTTGTTAATTTTATTGCATAAATATAAAACTGTTTGGCATCACCGCACCAGTGAGCTGGTACTTGTTGCTTCTATGTCCATATTTATATCTTGCACAGTTTGTAATAGCTTACTGTTAACTGCTAGTAAGAATAATACTAAAGTATTATAGGTGTCTGGAGTTTAAAATTGACTGCAAATAAAATATAGTATAATCAATCTATTAGCAGTAATATATTACTACTAGAAAATTGTAAAATTTAATAGAGTTTAGAATCACTTATTGCTTTCGAGCTGCTATTTATCATTTATCTATGAAAATTTAAACAAATACTATGTTTAAAAAAGTGTATGGTTTCTCATTGAATGTATGTAGTCATTTTCATTGTTCAGACATAGCTTTAAGATGTTCTGTATTTCTTGGATTTCAACTAAAACATTGAGTCAGATGGAATTTAGTAAAGTGCATTATTTAGACAATTCAATATGTACCTTAGTGGCTATCATTGTATATAAATCTAGTGCTGATTGTGTCCCCATTAATTAGAAGTTTCGATATCAGCTTTTCGGTATATGCATATCTTCATTCCAGTAGACACATTAATCGCATGATCATTTACATTGGACATTCTAATGTGAACATTTTAAAGCTCGTTTTGGATATTTTGAAATGTAAGTTTAACGGTATGTGTATTGCAATCGATCTTTTTATAATCTGCGCGTAAATAAATATAAAATGTTCACGTATAGATCTATTCTATCGAGTGCCTATAGCATTGATGATTCAAGTGTAAAAAGTCAGTTAATTTCAGTAATTATTTGTCACCATGTATTGATCTTCCATAAAATTACGATGAAATTAAAAATATCGATGTAACAGTATAAACATTCGTTTCATTTATAGTTGTTACCTTTAAAGTTGTTTTAATATTTATTTAAATGTTCCTACTAACATATACGTGGTTGTGTATTGGGTGTTGTAAATAGCCTAAAAATGGTATAGATTACAAAAAATATCTGTTAAGAAGCTGTACTATTCAGGGTACTTTGTCTTACTTAATTTTGTAATCGCCTTCTCTAGTTTTCTACTAGTCCTGGGTCGTTCTAATCTCGGCCGGAGCTAATATCTGTGGAACACATGTAATTTTATAACCTATCATCTAGTTTTATGTGGTTATATCATGTCTTGTCTGCTGAATCTGACTCACCAATCTAAACTCTATAAGTGTTACATAAAAATTGGGACTGCGAAGACGAGTGTCTATATTCGCTGTAATGCTTACGGCACTGTAATATATCTTAACGCAGATGGTAACTCCTGTTTGTTAACTGGAAGATTGCAGTGGTCGATTCGAGAAGAAAATCATTTCGGGTGGATATAGTTGAATAAATATTACCACAAGTGAATGAGGGCGGGTTATAAAATAGAAGGGTCACTATATTATAATGTTTATATATGTTTTACGTAGAGATATATTTTCTAGATAGAAGTTTCATCTAAAAAGTTTTAGGGGCGACTTAATATACGGCTTCCTCATAAAGTGGATTGGGCCGATGGCGGAATAGTCCCCCTAGCGCAAAAACAATGCAAAATTATTCAGTTTCAGTTGAGATTACGTTATAAAGATAAGAATAACTTTCGTTTGTACCACTTACAATTAATTTCGTTAAACATCAAACTTAGTTAACACAAAAAATATTGCCTATTACCTTAAAGCTTATATTTTATGTAATATGTTTCTAAGGTGTAGTTATAAAAATAAATCCGTACACGATACTCGGTAAGTAGATTAGTCGCGTGGATGACTATAAAATGTTCGCTAGTATTTTAATTGGTAATCGCATTTATTTATAGCGAGAAACACCAATATCTCTGTCCGAGCGGCGAATGTAAAAAAATAATCGAAGATATAGTTAATAGAATCAGGCGTTACTTTGCGGAAATCCATTATAATGAAGAAAAGTAAGTTAATTTGCTAAGATCCGCATGCAAAATATAAAAATGGTGTATATTACCTAGTTTTTTGAAGTGCACCACCCGCCCTCCCTCAGTAGCGTGCACAAGCAAACTAACACCGCCACCAGGAACCGCCACCAGGTACCCTCCACCAACCACTACAATACCACCACTAGATAATATACACCACTGAAGTCGAGAACACGACACGTGTTTCGCCCCAAAACGAGGCATTATCAAGCGTAATAGACTCTACGACAGACGGCCGCCTCACTCGGCGGGTGGTACCTGGGTACCTGGTGGCGGTTCCTGGTGGCGGTGTTAGTTTGCTTGTGCACGCTACTGAGGGAGGGCGGGTGGTGCACTTCAAAAAACTAGGTAATATACACCATTTTTATATTTTGCATGCGGATCTTAGCAAATTAACTTACTTTTCTTCATAATAATCGAAGAGTCAAGGTTAGATATGAGGTCAAATAGACTACAGGAATTTACGAGTTAATAAAGTACGTTTTAAAATAGATTTTGAAGAATAAATAAGACAGTTAATACCAATAAAAAGTATAGTGCCTGTGTTTATGTAATTTCTATTGTCTCTGTCAACGTCTCTAATTCGAAGACGACTCCATTGTCATAAAACTAAAACAGACAGTGGCCGTACCTGAGCGGTTACGTAATTTTTTTATTAATTTCAGATCTAGTAATCTTAATTAAAAAAAAAACTTTCAACTTACTGACGTAAACAACAAATATGGCTACTTAGTCAGCAAGCCTGTTTTGGTTAACAAGCGCTGTACACAGTCACTTAGACCTTAACTTTTATTATTATTATGTATGTCTATCTTAGCCGTGGTAGCTCAGGAGCCTGGTGCTCGCCTTTAATTTCATAGTAAACGACTAACCTGGTTTCGATCCCCGATGCCAGCACCTCTAAAATTGTTCTACAATTTTAAGTGCTGAATTTACCACGTGCTTAGCGGTGAAAGAAAACATCGTGAGGAAACCTGCATGTCCGAGGAATAGAAATAGTTCGAGGACATGTGAAGTCCGCCAACCCGCATTAGAGCAGCGCGGCGGATTCTTCCTAGCTCCAGAACCCACTCAGAAATGAGAGGAGGCCTGTGCTCAGCAGTGAGACATCTATAGGCTGAAACTTTACTTTTTTTACTTTATCTTAGCAACCAAGAATTATGTTCGCCCAGACACGCCCATTGACTTCATTTTTTTACATCATAATTAATAAAACGAAAATCGGGAATTTTCATGGATTCAAATACATTGGAAATATTTTTCTCGTTTCTAAACGGAATTCCACTAAAAATTACAGCTGTAGCACAAAAGGGTCCCCTCTGTAAGACATTTCAAGGTTACGTGCGAGTCTTTACTTTTTCATTTATATTTTGCGAATCCTTGAATTCTAAGTGTATATTATATAAACCGTATAGGGCGTGCCAAAACTCGCCTTTATTCAAATGCTCTTTACGTTCGTTGCGTAAATCGCCCACGCGTAGATAGTTTCAGCACAACACGTAGTCTAAACAAACTCGCTAAAAATTCACACTTCACAATTGTCTAAATCCCGCATCGTGTTTTTGGTTTGATGTAAATAAACGAGTGTTTAAAATAAGATTTGCTAACAAATTAATGCTTTGAAACGGATATAGCCAAAAGTAACAGCTTATTTGACCCATTGCTGGGCACTGGCCTCTCATTTCTGAGTCGCATTCGCGGACTTCCCGCCCTCGAAATATTTTATGCAGGTTTTCACTACTTTTGACTTGCCTACTTACGCATTAAAATTGCAACTAAAAATGTTGGTAGTTGGCCGCACAATCGATCTCTGGATCGATTTCGGGTTGCTCGCGCACTATGTAGCTTTATATAGTACTAGCGACACGCCCCGGCTTAGCCTGGGCACTTTAAGCCTAAAAAATGTCGCGTATTTTAAATATTATAGATATGTCCGATGTTACCTATCACATCGTATTTACAATTTAAAAAACCATACAAAGTCATACAAAAAACCGACCTTTCTTCCTATAACTTCAGGTCTATAATTATCAGCATAAAAGTTGAAATATTTTCTGATGAATGATAACAGAATATTTAATTAGTAAAACGATATATAAGTAATATATATCCTATGTCCATCTAGAATAATGTACCTTGTAAAAGAATTTTACAAATAGGTACAATGGTTCTGTAGATTAACTTCCACATACACAAACTTACAAAATATGCACTCACTGTTTATAATATTATAGATGACCATGATAAAAATAATTATCATGAAATTGCAAAAATGTTAGACGGTAAATTGGCTTTATTGTAACAATAATGGCAGAAATTATAAAAATGCAGAATAACATACTTAGGAATCCAATCAGTAAAAATGTTTTATTTTTAAAACAAACGTTGCTCCTGTAATTGTGTGTGCGCTTATAGAAATTAATTGCATATACATAAATACAAATAACTATGTAGATGGTAGATTGCTACGGGCAGTTTTCCTCACACCAGTGGGCAGAAATTTAGGTTATGCGAGTCAACCAAGCTCTTTCACGAACTCCAACAGCCAATGTTGCCGGTGGCCCCGGGGAGCGACCTCGGCGAGACGTGGTACTTCCCATCGGACAGTCCAGAAGGACGTGAGACGTTTTATTGGTCTCCATTCAGGCTGTGCACAACAACTACGTAGATCAGTTATGTTATGTCAGGGACAGTTATGCTGCCGTGAAGCAGTAGTGTGAAAATATATAAGAGCACTAGTGTGCAAATATTTTTTCGGCTTCGGTCTGAAGACACTGGACATATGAGATTTAAGAACTGATGTCTCAGGGCGCAATGTGATGTCACACAGAAATATTTTGACTGACAAAGCATTTATTATGGGCAGACGTTGCACTTTTCATCAAGTGGACGTTTTGCTCGTCTCGTCACTATCCAATAAAAAAAGGTCATAGTTATACAACCCGTTTAAAAAATTATTGGTTAAAAATTATTAAGCTAATCGTTAATTCATACATACATACATAAGATCACGACTGTATCCCATAAGGGGTAGTCAGAGACTGGACACTCACTGCAAAAACAGATGACTGCCACAATCCACGTTTCACCAAAAAAATATAATGCACTTGGTGTGATAGGTGGTGAGCCCATCGCCACCATGCGCTGTTGGGTGCACAGTGCAGTTTAATTCCTTACTCGCCTTTAACGGGATCCATTGGATGAGATGGAGTGGTAGTATTCTTTAAACGAGCCGGCCGAGCACCACACGGCTATTCGAAATCGTTTATTCGAAAACCAATAATTTTTATTTTTGCACAAATGTCGGCTCCGGCTGGATTTTGAACTTCGAACCCACGGCGTAGAAGTAAGGTACTCTAACCACGAGGACTGGGCAGATTTTTTTTCTTGTTATTCATTTTAAAAATAAATGTAAAGATACAGAAAAGCTTGGCGATGACATCATTCCCAGGGGTTATCATCATCCATGTATTCTTTTATATTATTATAACCCTTTTTATAGAAATCTTTGTTTAATACAAAGCAGACTAACCTCAAAAGTCAATTCATTCCCAGATGTTCGCCAGAGTTACAAAATATTAAGAAACATAAAAATCAACAATACATTAGCACAAATCTTCACAGGTCGTGGTTGTTTTGGCGAATACCTTCTAAGATTTAAACTTAAGAATAAAGATTTGTGTACGTGCGACAGTGTAACAAAACAAAATATAACACATTTGTTAAATTCTAGCTAAATCGTTCACCTGATGGTAACTGCAACGTTTGCCCATAACAAATGCTGTGTCAACCAGAACATTTCTCACCACCCTGCGCCCGTGAGAGATCAGTTCTTAAGTCTCATAATGGCCAGTGATTGCAATAACTCACAGTGCCCTTCAAACCGAAACACAGTAATGTTGGCACACTATTGCTTCACGGCGGAATAACTGACCCTGGGGTGGTACCTACCTAGACGGATTCCTGCATAGGAATCCTACCACCAGTATACAGTATAAATGATTGGCCAAAGTTGAATAGCATTAGAAGTACCTTAGAAACAATTTTTCAAATGACAATGAGACGAAAATAACAGTATTTTAATGAATATATAAAGAAAATGAAGCAAAAATATACATTTGCTGAAAAAGATAAAAAACTTAAAAAAATACATATGAAAAAAAACACAATAAATCAGATTAAAATAAAGAGTTGTAAAAAAGAATGTTGCAAAAAAAGCGACAGTTGCATAGTATAAAAAAACACCTCCAAAGCCAGTAACTGTCTCAAGCATCCATCACCGATATCACTACGTACCTAAAAAAGATAACAATAGACAAATTTATTTCTCTAAGAGGCGACAGTAGTATTGCGAAAAATATTTATGGGCCAATTATCTAAACCTGGGAAAATAATATATAGCGAATGTTACGTCTGCAATAAACGTACGAATAATAAAAATAATTTTACTGGAGAAAATCCTAGTTTTTTTTAAAAAGAAAAAAAAAATATGTCGTTTATAGTAATTAATATTTGAATTGATTGTAGGATACCTATGCAGGAATCCGTCTAGGTAGGTCCATTTACTCACTACTACAGTTAGTGTGTGCTTCAGTCTAAAAGGCATTGAGAGATAGTATAATTACTGGGCATATGAGACTAAAGAACAGACCCCTGATGTCTCATGGGGACGGACGAAATTTTAAGCAGATGTGCACGAGGCGTAAAAGTAACAGCCTTTATATGTCCCACTGCTGAGCACAGGCCTCCTCTCATTTCTGAGAGGGATTTGGGGAGCCGGGAACAGTCCGCCACGCTGCTCCAATGTTGGTTGGCGGACTTCACATATCCTTGAAATATTTCTATTCCTCGGACATGCAGGTTTCCTCACGATGTTTTCCTTCACCGCTAAGCACGTGGTAAATCAGCACTTAAAATTGTGAAACAAATTTAGAGGTGCTGGCACCGGGGATCGCGGGTTACTCGCGTACTATGAAATTAAATGCGTGCACCAGGCCCCTGCGCTACCACGACCCACGACGAGGCGTAAGCGTACCGCCAATTGTTAGTACAGTTTTTTTTGAGCGTAGTGTATTAGTATGTTAGTAATTTTCACGTATAATATGCGGATAGACGTGGAGTTGCGGAAAGCGGCTTTTTGTTATCTACAATCTTATTAATTGGCATTAACACAGACGCAAAATATTTGTATATGTGTAAAGTTAAAACATAAAGCGACTATGTGGGCGTGTTATTCTTTTACCTTCACTAAGGTATGAAACGAGTAGGCGGATTGTTTTGAGTCACGCGTTATTTGCAAGCGCCGAGTTGAAAAATGGAATTTAAACCTGTATAAATTCTTTATCATGCAGAGTGTACTATATATGTATATAAATCACTACGTTGTATGTAAATGAGCAAAGTAAATAAGCGGCAGATTGCGGTCATAGTGCTTCAGTAAATGTTTCGTGTGATATTGAAGCGTCTTTGAGAGCTATACCCTCTTCTCTTTCTGTCTGTTCATTTAGCCTTAGATATTATTTATAAGATAGTAGTTTGTTTATTACGTAGATTGATACTAATACGATAATATTGTTACGGAGATTTTTTATTAGTAATCACCGTTTGTATTTACATTTATTACAAACGGTATTTATTTTTATTTTTTGATGTATATGTTACTGTAAAATCCGCATGCAAAATATAAAATGGTGTATAATACCTAGTTTTTGAAGAGCACCGCCCGCCCTCAGTAGCGTGCACAAGCAAACTAACACCGCAACCAGGAACCTCCACCAGATACCCTCCGCCACTACAATACTACCACTAGGTAATATACACCACTGAAATCGAGAACACAACACGTGTTTCGCGAGGCATTATACAGTGTCATAGACTCTACGACAGACAGCTGTCGAGTGTCAAATTAACTTCCTTTCCTTCATTACTTCTAGAACTGATATATCGCTTGCTGAATCGTAAGTTCTAGGTTCGCATCACAAATTAACATATGCATATTTAACTATGCAGTGTAAAAAATATTGGAATTTGGTGTCTTACTATACAGCGAACTTCTTTATGGTGGAGGTTTGAAGACGAAGCGAATGCTATTACGTTAGTCATATTAAGTTTGTGTTGGTTTTCGGGTCTGGTTGTGTTGTGTGTGATTATCACCGTGATTCAGAAACTGCGTCCTAGCTTACTGTCGATCTTATCGAGAGTGGATAGATACGAAGGAGTGAGTCGGGAGTAGTCGCCGTGGCTTGACTTTGACATCGTCCACCGGTTCCGTTCGGCGCCAAGTTTTTCAACACAACAATCTTCAAGATTCGTCATGATGAAATCCATTGTTTTACGCAATTAATATTTAGAATAATATAATATATTATTATAATATAATAGAAAGCAACGTATTTTTTTTTCAAATTTCAATACTATTTTATTAATTATTACAGTAATATTATAATTATTTATACATTACATACTAATATTTTTTTTTGTTTAAACGACACCGGAGTGCAACGGGGGTCGACTCTGAAAAACAGTGCTGTGAGGGAATTCGCTTTCGCCGCAGTGTATGCTGAGTTGTCAACCTCGTTTGCTAGGAGTATGGCGTACAGTTTCCGTACTTTTATTTTAGGTATTAATTGTGTTTTAGATTCTTTTTTTATATATTTTATTTTTTATTTTTTATTGGATAAAGTGATGAAACGAGCAAAACGTTCACCGGATGGAAAGTGTAACGTCTGCCCATAACAAATGCTGTGTCACTCAGAAAATTTCTGTGTGACACAACACTGTACCAATCATCCTGAGACATAAGTTGCATAGGAATCCTACCACCAGTAAAAAGGGGTCCAAAGTTTTCTGTTCGCGTATTAATATTCAGATATCTTAAATCAATATAGACGAATATTTTCAAATTATCAATGTTTAATATACTCGTACGTATGTGACGGTGTTACGAATTAAAAGATTACACATTTTAAAATCTCTCAAAAATGTTTAGCTACCAATGTTTCGAAGCATCAAGATTATAATAAAACAGCAACGTTCTACCTAAATCATTTTTAAAATATTGCAACTCTTTATGGAGGTGTTGCCAATATGGCCGGGCCTCTCGTAACCGGCAGCCTTGATGCGAGAAAGCTAGTTGCGAAGTCAAAGGTAAGGCAACGTGTGTGCTCGCCGAAATATCCTGTTAATTTAATTAGCAAGTCGCTGACAAATAGAGTCGCTACAATTTTATTGTATAACAAGCAAATTTTTTTTTTAATTTACAAGGATGCGACTCACTTGAACACTCAAGACTCGATAACCGACAATTTGTGCTTTTGCGGTATTGTTGGCTTCGGCTGGGATTTGAACTCGGAACCCGCGGCATAAAGGTCAGGTACTCTGACCACTGGGCTACTCGGTCGTCAAACGCAAACTAGCGACGATTAGATTGCTCTCGAACGCAATTCAGTGTAAGGGCTGCGAGATAACTAGCTATGTGAATTCACGAACTATTATATAGATAACAATAGCTATTTCTACTGGTCTACAATTGATGTGATGATGTTCTCTCCTAGCCGATTTCGACCACGGCGACAACTGCCGACCACTGTCGAGAGCCATCAACTGTGCAGGAGATATTAAAGTGGCACAAGTGTACGCGCAAACACAGAGGCACTCACTCGTCCCAACCTACCCGCGCCCGATGTAATAAACCAACAATTTATGTTTTAGCACAAATGTTGGCTCCGGCTGGGATTCGAACCCAGGACCCGCGGCTTAGAAGTCAGGTACTCTGTCCACTAGGCCACGCGGTCGTCAATTACAAAGATACCAAAGAAATAAAAATATCTGAAATCGATTCACAAGAAGTTGATTGTTATTATGTGAGTATAACGCGTGATTTTGATGGAATATATTTTGATGGAATATATTTTGATGAAATATATTTTGATGGAATATATTTTGTTTTTGACATTGATGTTCTCCTGGCCGATGTTCGACCACGGTCTATCGAATACCGTCAGAAGTGATTAACTGCGCAGGAAGATTATAGTTCCAGAAGAGTACGCGCAACCACAGGCACTCACTCTTCCTGACCTTTTTGTTGTATACAGTGACGAAACAAGCAAAACGTTCACCTGATGGTAAGCGCAACGTCCGCCCACAACAAATGCGGTGTCGACCAGAACATTTTTGTGTGTCACCACACTGCGCCCGACACCCTGAGACATCAGTTCTTAAGTCTCAAATGCCCAGTGATTGCGCTAGTTCACAACGCCCTTTGAATCGAAACACAGTAATGCTTGCACACTACTGCTTCACGGCAGAATAACTGGTGGTAGGATTCCTGCTTAGGAATCCTACCACCAGTAAAAACCTACCCGCGCTCGTTGTAATGCTCATGCGATAACATCGCAAGGAGGCTAGTAAGATGCAGTGTTTATGATACGGGACAAATAACAACACAACCTGAACCGAAAACCAACAATTTGTATTATGCACAAATGTTGGCTCCGGCTGGGTATGAACCCAAGACCCTCGGCGTAGAAGTCAGGTTATCTGACCACCAGTAGAATTCAATTCAATTCAATGTTGAAATTATCGTCATTTTTAAATGTTACACGCTCGAGTTAGAGGAAGGTACGTTTAAATGCAGCATACAGAATAAACGATTTTAATTCCTTACATATGTATAAATATATAACGAGAAAATTCATCAAATTGTAGCGTTAATTAATAATTAATTAATCAAAAAAACGACTTCAATGCAACAGCTCCAAAGATGCTTAAGCTAATTTATGAGTTTCATAATTTTCTTATGGATCCCACCATCAGAGCTTGGCCTAAATTATATGTGACCCTTGTATTCCAACATTTTTTTTAAATTGATTCTACAAAAGAAATAAATATACATAACATAAAAAAATACAAAACCAAGTATAGAACCGCCTCCTTTTTTGAAGTCGGTTAAAATGAAGCAATAGTTGTAATAACCAGTTCCAAAACATAAATAACGAAAATGCCTTTCGCTTTAAGCGATCCCACTTAAGAAGCAGCTGCAGCCAATTTTCTTATTAACGCCGAAGTGAGCGAAGGTTATCCCGACTTTTACGGAATGTAGGCGGTGCGTCGAACGCTTACACTGTTTCTCGCGCACATCAAATGACATTTCTAATTGATCTTGTTTCTAATGCCCTTCAATGCAGTTTGTTATTATATTCGCGTAATGCGCCTTTAGCTGTATTTATATTTACTTACAAGCAAGACCGACTCGAGCCTTTTACTGGCTTTCGGACAACTCGAAATGTGACGGTAGTGTTTCAATTGAATTTTCTTATTTTTCTAGGTATATTTTGAGTTTTGATGTTTATTATTGATAGTTTATTATGCAGCAAGTGCTCGTGAAAGTGTATAGTGATCGGAAAATTTAATTTAAGACCAGAATTATACTTTTTGCTTGTCTCCATCAGTCCAGCAAATCTTCAGTAAAATTCAACTATAATTTTACTGTTGATCGAAATTTGGAATTATCTGTTGTCACTCCAGTGATTGACTTGACATTAGCAGAATTGAGTGAGGCCAGAATTAAAAGAAGAAGAGCAGCCTTTTACTGATTCCTATGCAGAAATCTGCCTCAGTAAGTACTATCGCAGTGGAAGTTTTACTGCCTGTTAACATCATTGAGCTTTAGTTTGACTGGTACTGAAAGTCTGTCGACTTCGTCGCTTACTGGTCAGAGTGTCAATGCCTTGGGACATGAGTTGGAATCCCAGCCGAAGCCAAAATTGGTGCAAAAACACAAATTGTTGGTTTACAAGTTATTACTAATACTAGGTCTACGCTTGGCCTCCGGGTTGGCAACCGCAGTACTTATTAAGATGTTTCAGGAAGATGCTGCTGCCCATATCCTAGTTTTACGAGGTAGATGGGCTGGTAGATTCTCTTAAGCCGCCACCACACGGTATATATTCGGTCATATTTTTTTGTTCTCTTCTTATTGTTCGCTGCACCGCCTGACATATTTTTTTAATCTCAACTTTTCCTTATGGTTGACTGGGAGAGAATGCCACTAGGCATTAAGTCCGCCATATGAACCACTAGTGCATAAAAGCTGAAGTAAATAAATAAATAAAAAGGCTCTTTTTGTGGAAGAAGTGAAATTTAAATGAAACTCTTTATGTGACAGAATAAAGCAATTAAACGAAGACAACTCAAACGTCGTTCCGTTTGTTAACCGGTAGGGCTGGATCTGTATACAACAATAATAATACTAATTGAGATTAATTTCGGATCAATACCAATATATGTATGTAAGTTTTATAACGTTGCACGTGCACAACACAACCACACCGAAAACCAACAGTACGTCATTTGCAGAAATGTTGGCAAAATGTTGTTGCTGGGATTCGAACCTAGGACCCGCGGCGTAAGAGTCAGGTGCTCTGACCACTTGGTCACGCGGTCGTCTCTATGGAAGATATTATTGGTGGATAGATACATATAACAGATAGCAGTAAAAACTGTTATTCCATTTAAATTATGTCCTCGAATGACAACTATGAAATACTGTCGGAAGCTACTCGTATCAACTGCGCATGTGATATTATAGTCCCTGAAATTTACGCGCAAACACAGATGTACTCACTCGACCTTACCTACCCGCACCTAATGTAACGGTCATGCGATAAGACCGGAGGGAGGCTAGGATGCAGTGTCAGGCACACAACGACAATTACAACACAACCAGACCCGCTCAAAATTTGGCTCCAGCTGGAATTCTAACCCATTAACAGCGACGTAGTTTTCAAGGAGTCTGACCACTACTCATTTTTTTTGAAGGATGTCTCTAACTAGGATTTCTCCTAGTGGGGTTTAATATAACACGCACCACGACGCGCAACCGCCGTAGAGAGCGGCGCGCAATAGTCAATAATTCACACCGCGTACACGATTCACTCGTGTTCCGGGGCGGCTCTCACCGCCCAGAGTTACCGACACACAAGTCGATAGTCCGAATGGACGCCCGCAGCCTCCCTAGGACGGTCATTAGACGACTTAAAATATTTAAGATATTCGAGATCGCGAAAGCACGCAGCGAACGCGACACAGTCCGAACTTCGAGGTTTTACCTGGCTTAAACCTGGCACGCCGGTCCCTGGCCCGCGAGCACAGCATCCGATGAAGCTGTAAAAGCCGAGAAGGCTAACAGCAATTACATCACCGAAAATGTATATGTCTGTTTGTTACATTTTCACGGCTCAACCGCTAAACAGATCTGGACGAAATTTGACACAAAGATAGCTTGCATCCTGGAGACGGGCATAGAATACTTTTTATCCAGGCAAATCAAACAGTTTCCACGGGCTATTTGAAAACCTATATCCACGCAGACGTTGTCGCGGCCATCGGCTAGTATCTCATATTTTCTCATATCGTTTTTCGTATTATTCAAAAAAGATAATATATTACCAATTCGTATATATAAATATGTAATATAAAATATATGCAAAAATATGCATTGAGTGGCACCGTCTGTTAGTAATGTAATATTTATGTTCCACTTACTATTGATTTTGTTATATTTAACATGTGACGCGTTCAGTGTCCACGTATGGAATGGACTTGTTGGTTATGTTCTTATTTTGAATCGAAATTATGTTATTTACGATATTTATGTAAACCCTTTAAAGGATGTTGCCTTTAATAAAATTTTATGATTAAATCATTAAACATGTCAAGCTGTAGAAGCCTAGATCGCTCTATCGGATCAAGAAAACCAGATTTAAAATTATTCAAACTTTTTTGTTTGTAAAAGACTTCGTACATTATTGTCAATGAAAAAGAAATATTTTAGAGGTACATAATTACATTATCATTCTGGCACTATGGCGAAATGTTAGAAAACGTAACTGACATTTTACATTTATTTAGTCCGAAAAAGAGCATTAATAATCTATTAAAACGAATAAAATTGAAGTGTCTGTTTTACTCAATGCTTATGAAAGTATATACGGTACTTATAAGTAAAAAATAATAAAAAAAATGTGTTTGTCTGTCCGTCTGCCTATTTGTTCCGGCTAATCTCCGAAACGGCTAGACCGATTTTGACGGCGCTTTCACTGACTAATGATATTAGAGAGGGTAACTACTTTAATTTTAGTAAAATATATTAGGTTTCGGCGAAAAAAAGTTCAAACTCTAAATACGATTCAAATAGGAAACTATATATGTATATACGCGCACAGTTATTATTAACAGTTTGTATGTTTTAAAGCGCTTATCTCAAGAAATACTAATCTGATTTAAATGAACATTAATTAAAATTATTCAAATCGGATTACTATTTCCATTATTTTATTAGATGGTCCGTTTATTGAGAAATATTCTAGGCTATTAACACGTTGAGCGCCACGTCAGCCAACGGTGGCTGGACAGCGTACAACATGATACAGACCTAAAATACTGAGAATTAATTTAAAATTTACTCATTTTAGACTTATTACAGTATTAATGGATTTTATTAAAACACGGTAAACATAAAAACGCTTCTCTTTTTCAGTTATCACAAAATCTGACAGCTCCCTAACAATTTCTTTAGTTCTATATCATGTTGTATGCTGTTTGTTACCAGTGGCTGACGCGGCCTAAACGGAGAGTCCAGTGTCAGCCACCGCTGGCTGACGTGGCGTTGAACGTGTTAAAGTTAATACTACGGCCTACTACTACTATTGCTACTAGTCAAAGTCAAAATCAAAATTTCTTTATTAAATTTAGAATTGTTTAATGCTCTTACATACATAAGATCACGATTTTATCCCATAAGGGGTAGTCAGAGACTGGACACTCCCTGCAAAGACAGATGATTGCCACAATCCACGTTTCACCAAAACAATATAATGCACTCGGTGTGATAGGTGGTGAGCCCATCGCCATCATGCGCTGATGGGTGCACAGTGCAGTTTAATTCCTTACTCGCCTTTTACGAGATCCAATGGATGAGATGGAGTGGTAGTATTCTTTTATCGAGCCGCCACAACACGAAATTTAATGCTCTTATGAACGTCAAAATCTACACTGGTTCAAAAAATGACCTTCTCAGAGAAGAACCGGTAAGAAACTCTGGGGTGATTCTTTTTTCAATGCCATATTACATAATGTAATTTACAGATTACTGATTAAAAAAAAAATTACATCATAAATTTAGTAGCCAGGGGGTTTGCAAGTGCAGAGTATGAGTTGTTAACACACATCTTTGTCCTCTATATAATGATCTATTTTATAATACGCTAGTACTTCTACTACTAGAATATTGGAGAGTTGAGCCGAACTGTCAATGCTCAGATTAGCGAAGTACAATTTTTTTATTGAATAGTGACGAAAAGAGCATAACGTTCACCCGATAGTAATCATGGTAAACGCAAAGTCTGCCTATAAGAACGTTTCTTTGTGACATCACACCGTGCCCGTCATCTTGAGACATCAGTTCTTAAGTCTCATATGCCCATTACACTGGCTCTCAGTGCCCTTCACATCGAAACACAGTCATGTTTGCACACTACTGCTTCACGGCAGAACAACTGGCCCTGCGGTGGTAACTAACTAGACGGATTCCTGCATAGGAATCCTATCACCAGCGCCACCATGCCGTACGGCGCTATCATGCGGCTAATTGTACACGACCGAAACCGCGGGGCACAGCTGCTTCTTAAATAAAATGGTCTACTAGGCCTAATGGTATATAGTACCTATACGGGTTCTAGGTTCGAATCGCAGCCGGAGCCGGACAATTGAGTAAAAACTTCAAATTGTGGTTTCGGGTCTGGTTGTGTTGTGATTGTCCCCGAATTTTCGACACTGCATTTAAGCTTACTCTCTATCATAGAGTTTAGTTATAGCTTACTTCAAAAACGAATAAAAAGGCCTGTGTACGACATTGCGAAACTTATAAACTGTTTGTTTACTGATATAAGAATTATTATACATCAGTTATATAACAAAAAATGTTATTTCGATATCGTTCTGCAGAAAAATGTTATTTTCTCGTTTTATTCATTCGAACACGGAAGTTATGTCGTGACAGTTCGTTGTTAAGTACCTACGCGCGGGTTCACTGACAGACGGCCCGCCGAAGCTGCCAAATATATTTCTTCATATACTTACAAAATTCACAAAGAAAACGCAGAGCATATTCAAGGACAGTTATATAACATCGAGAGTTGAGGCAGGGGTCGAGCTATATAGTAACAACATACTCGTAGTTTTCGCGTATTTTTATACAGATAAAAAATCTGTTTTCATTATTTGATCTGATGGTTCGACGACTATGCACATAGTAGCGTGCGTTGCCGCTTTTAGATTCCGTTCATAAGCCACACTGTCGTTTATTAATACCACGGATCGTTTTGAATGCGTTAGCAACCGAAATGCGTGGTTTCCGCTTTCAAACCACTAACTGTCATAAACAAAATGTTCTCCTTTCGAATTGAAATAATAATCCTATAGGGCTAATATTTTTTAATTGTAACCAGATTTTCACAATTCGAATATTCATCAAAGTCATCAACATTTCAGCCTATCACTAGTCCACTGCTGAACGTAGGCCTCCCCATAGATTGCCATAAAAGTTTGTAGCTCTCATTTCGGGTGGAATTTTGCCATAGTTGCCACGTGTGGCAGGTGGATTGGCAACCGCAGTTTATTTATTCAGATGTTCCAAGAAGATGCTGCTGCCCATCTTCTGTATTTAAATTTCCCTCTGTCGACTTTTACGACACCCACAGGATGAGATGGGGTGGTAGATTCTCTTAAGCCGCTACCACACGGATATAAAGGATTTACAATATTGTTTATTGTGAATCCTGTATAAGGGAAGACTCGTCCTAAGGAAACAATGACTGCAGTATATATATTTTTTTGAATGGAGGAAAGTGAGGAAAGGAACCAATCGTTCACCTGATGGTAATGCAACGTCTGCCTATAACAAATGCAGTGTCACCCAGAACACTTCTGTATACACCACACACACCACATGCCCAGTAATTACACTATCAGTGACCTTCAGATACACGGTAATGTTTGCACACAAATACTGTTTTACGGCAGAATAACTGACACTGCGGTGGTACCTGCATAGGATAATGATGTGCTCCTGGCTGATTTTAATCAAGACTAATTTTTCGGGGTCTATTAAATGCGCAGTAGATATTATAGTTGTCCAAGTGTTGGTGTAAACACAGAGGCACTCACTCGTCTCATTTTACTCTCGCCCGATGTAACGTCGGATGATAACATCGGAGGTAGGCTAGGACGCAGTGTCAGAAACACGGGGACGATCACAACACAACCAGACTGAACACCAACCATTTGTGTTTTCTTGGCTCCGGCTGGGATTCGAAACCAGGACCTGCGGCGTAGAAGTCAGGTAGTCTGACCACTAGACCTTGCGGTCGTCACCATGTGTAATAATAGGTCGGTGATATTTTAAAGTACAATAGGTCGGTCATATATTTCCACAACAAAATATATCTGTTTATAACCTTTCGATAATACGATAGAATGTCGCGAATTATTTTATAAGAGCAAATGTATAAGTAAGACTTCCCTTCTTTATCAGTCTGTAAAAAGTTCACTGCTGGTCATAGGCCTCTCTCAAGTTAGGAGGATTTGTCATAATTAGAACGCTTGGGAAGCGGATTAGTTATAGTGGTACTTGTTGTCGCTGTCAGAACACAGTCTGGATAAGATCTCTGTATCTCACAGATCTTGGCTAATTGGAAGATATCTGTTACAGTAACAGCTATATTTATTTTGTAAGTATTTTATCACAGTAGCTTGCTTTGGTCACAATTTCTTTGTAAAACCAGGTACTGAGAGACGTCTAAATGAAAAGGTAAGCTTTACTCTATACCTATTTCAAACCAATATGACCTCACATTACGAACTGCAAAATTCAAGTATACTGTAATATAGCTCAAGCCGGGGTTCGGCCCTTCTCAACAACAAATCAAAGTTACGCCTATGAAAGTGCGAGTTCTAAGAATAGGCGAAGAATCGTTTTAAGTTCCGAAACGATGTTCGTGTGCGTTCACCTAACGAACGATGAACAATTACGCAAGCGTTGAAAATATCACATTATTTACGACGGGATTCCGGATTCTATCCACAGTCGTGAAATGGATTTCAGTCGTAAACAATATACACGTAAATTTATCACGCTATGAGTTATGTGATGTTCTATTCGACTATAGACCTCGTGGTTTAGTAGTCAGCGTACTTGTCAGTTACGTTGCGGCTCAGGGTTTGAATTAAAGCCGAAGACAATGTTTGTGCTACAAAGACATTATAGAGTCCAGCTATATTGGGATTGTCCCGTGTATCTTTACTGATCTTTTCGTATAACTTTTTATTACTGGTGGTAGGATTCTTATGCAGGAATCCGTCTAGGTAGGTACTATTTTTCCGCCCGTAAACTGTAGTGTGCAAACATTACTGTGTTTCGGCCGGAAGGGCACTGAGAGCTAGTGTCTAGTGACTTGTCAGCAGATTTCTCAGGGTGACGGGCGCAGTGTGGTGAATAGAAGGTGGCATAGAAATTTTCTGGGTGACACAGCATTTATTACGGGTAGACGTTGCACTTACACCATCAGGCGAACGTTTTGCTCGTTTCGTCACTTTCACCCATAAAAATAAAAATTTATTTTTTATTTATATTTTATGGGTGTAAGTATCTTACGTATATATATAAGTACGTATCTGTCTCCTACTTGTTTAAATACCAACTGAAATCAAAATTTTTGCAACAATCATACAAGTTTTTTTTTTTAAAGAATACCAGCAATGCTATTAACTTTACTAATTCCTGTTAACTACCTCCAACTAAGCTTAAAAGCTTGTGCTAGGAGATGGTTCACGACAATAGTCGAACAGCGCGCTCGATCCTGCGATTCGCGTTTCGCAGTCCGTACCCTAAACCTATTGCTATTGCCGCTTATTGGTCTGCAATTGACCCTTTCTGAGTTTATCGCATAAGCAGTACAGGAAAGGGAAGATGATTATATTTGTCTAAACAATAATGCCACAAAAAAACGTGCGCACCTTATAACTTCTTGTTTGGTCACTCCCAGACTTTGTGGGATCATAGATACTATTATTATATTAGATATATATTAATGTTTAGATAAATATATAAGATACGATTAAGTAAATAAGATACAATAAGAAATATACTAAACGTAACCATCTAATAAAATAAATAAAACCCATCCAGACGGAAGCCCTCGGCAGAGGAGACCAAACGGCCGAGGGTTAGGGAGAAAGGGAAAGGCGGTGCTCCTTGATACTGGTAGCGAGGAGTACCATCTTTTGTATTTGAGCACGGAACAGCCCGTCGCAGAGTCCCAGTCACCTCATATGTCCCGAGAGACTGACTGGTATTGACCCGTTCACAGATACGACCACGAAATTTTTTGTTGGCACGCCACCTCACGTGTCGGTTACCTCGCAAGCCAGGTCCGGATTTTTGTCTTTTTTTATTAGATTATGTGACGAAACGTTCACTTGATAATAAGTGCAACGTTTGCCCATAACAAATGCTGTATCACTCTGACACACACTGACACCACACTGTGTCCATCACCCTGAGACATAAGTTCATAAGTCTTATAATATGCCCAGTGATTACGCTAGCTCACAGTGCCCTTCAACCCGAAACACAGTAATGTTTGCACACTACTGCTTCACGGTAGAATAACTGGCCCTGGACCTTCAGCTTTTAATAAAAAAAATTAGTCCGATCTAAAATCTAAAACATTATTAAAAGCTGAAGGTACCCCGGGTTAACTATGACCTCAGGACATTTGTCACCTCAGTCTTCCCGTGACCGTGGGTGCTAAAGCGGGTGGGTAAAGCGCTCGAAACGTCTGGTTATAAATAGTTTAAATGCAACGCGATAAAATCAGTAAAATTGTTTTATTTAAATGTGTAGTATTCGCCTAAATATAAGAAACCATAATTATATTACATTTCAGTAATAGACGCGATGTACACCAGATATTAACCGCTGTTTGTTTCGCCGTGTTTTCCGTTCAATATATTACAGCTGCGTCATCTGTGGCACACACGCTAATTTTCACATACAGTAATAAAACCCAAGGTGAAGTTCAGAAACGTACCTTGTCTGTATAATCGATGTCAGAAGCGTATAAATTTTTCGGTCACTTCGAATGTAATAGATTTATCTGTTCAAAATAAATTAGTTTGGATTAACTTTTCCCGCGTCTTCGAGTTGTTTAATGTAGGCTAAATTTATGTAACCGTGTGAACAATAATTCGGGATTAATATTAGCAAGCCGTGGTTTCTCAGGAGCCGGACGTTCGGTTTTACGCAACATAGTTCACGAGTGTCCTGAGTTCATTCATTCCCATTGCTGGTACCTCTAAAATTATAGATTTCCATTTCGGTTAGTAATTTCACTTGGTGACATTAGAGTACATACCTACATACATAAGATCACGACTGTATCCCATAAGGGGTAGTCAGAGACTGAGCACTCACTGCAAAAACAGATGACTGCTACAATTCACGTTTCACTAAAACCATACGAGTATAATGCACTTGGTGTGATAGGTGGTGAGCCCATCGCCACCATGCGCTGTTGGGTGCACAGTGCAGTTTAATTCCTTACTCGCCTTTTACGAGATCCATTGGATGAGATGGAGTGGTAGTATTCTTTTAACGAGCCGCCACCACACGGCTTAGAGTAGCCAATGTGAAAAGGTCTGGATTGACGAATTTTTTGTTAAACTTTCCCGTTTCGCGCCGTACTTCCATGGTTACATTATAACGATTCAAAGTTATAGGTCGACTTAGCTGACAACTGTACCACCAAATTCTTTAACATAAAAGAACAGTAAAGAAGTGAAAAAAGTGAGAAAGTGTAACTTATATATATTAGAAACTAGCTGATGCTCGCCACTTCGTCCGCGTGGATATAGGTTTTTGAAATATCCCTTCGGAGCTATTTGATTTCCCTGAAAAAAAAGTATCCTAAATCCGTGTCCAAGATAACATAGCTTGATCGCTATACCAAATTCCGTCAAGATCGTACGTGTATCTCAGAGGAACGGAGAGAGTCACTTACGCCTTTATAATATAATAGCGGCCCGGTAGACTTTGTCCTGCCCGTTACGGTATGTGACGCGATGAGTTTGATTTCTGGATTATATTTACATATGGAACTTTACAGCCACACGATCACAGCTCCACCTACCGGGCCGGATTTTATAATTTTCTTTTTTGCAACTGTTGCCGGGTGCATATTTCAGGTCGACCATACATAGAGTCACGCCTCTTTCCCATGGGGGTAGGCAGAGACCACATCTTTCCTCTTGCTACGATCCTGACACACATCTTTAGCTTCCTCTACTTTCATTAGTGTTTTCATACAAGCTCGTCGGTTGCGGGTACTTTTGACGTGGCCTTTCCTTAAAACGAAAAGGTGGTGGTCGACCACGGACGGCGATAACGGTAGAACTATCACAAAGAAAGCGAAAGGAACCGATTTTTTGTCAACAAACATTCGTATTGATTGTTCAAAACACTCAGGGCGCATTGCAACGTGGAGTATTGTAATTTTCATCTGTAGCGGTTTGATTCTCAATTTTGTGAAGTCTAATTGCATTACGGCACACGATTAAAATTTACATAATGAAGCAATTATCAATCACAAATTTGATAACCTCACAAAAAGAAAATCGTTGTTTGACTTTAAAATGCAATGACGGTCAAAAACAGAATGAAAATTTTTTGAGTAATCGCGGCGTTCGTCGGCACAGATGTGTTATGTTTCCGTCATGTTGTATACGGAAAATGTATGAGAAAATTTTGTTCATAATTTTTTTTCCCGTTTTTTTCGATGTTTTAATAGTTATTCTGCTATTCGACGCCGAGGCAAATCCAACATCATAAAAATCGGTGCAGCCGTTCTCGAGTTATAAATGGTGCAACTAACACGACTGTTTTATATGAGAGGACAGATATAGTAAGGATAGGATTAAGATAAAAATAAAAAAAATCTCTATTACATAAGTTATTAGTCACTGTAAAATAAATATTAATTGAGAATAGTCGGAACAATAGGAGCCGATAGTGCCTCTGCCAGAGGCAGAGTAGAATAGAACCTATCTATTTTCTACCAAGGAGTTGTAAGGCGACCAAGGTATTTTGCGGACAGCCTTTATTTGTGCCACTATTCTGCTTTTGGGAACGCAATGGGGAGTAAGATTTTTTTGACTCCTACCATAATGACGGCGACATGGTTCGTCACCCGTCACGTCTTCATTTCTCCGCGGGGGCAAAAAGTGGGCTACGTGTATGGCCTACGCCTACCCCTATTTATGGGAAGAAGGCTAGACTGTATGCATGTGTCTATTTATTAAGAATAACAGACACGTTGCTCGAAACCGTTTCACTATAAATACGACGATGAAATTTTAATCTCATCGCGCCTAAGTTAATTAAGCATATGTTCTGCGAAGAAAAATACCGCGAGGAAACCTATGAGTTCCTATAAAGAGCGCAAAAATCTCTGGCCCCGCCCAAAAACCCTTTCAAAAAGTTAAGATTACGCCAGCGCCTTTTGGGACGTTTATGATTTAACTCGTTTCATTTATCGATAAACCTGTTAAGTAAATATTTAGGTATCTTTTTAATGTAATAACTCTAGCCTATCTATCCCCAAAAGGGTATCGATCACACATGAAGCGCAACATCCGCGAGCCTTAAGCCGTTTCGATATGACTGACAGACATTTTGCTCTTTTACGCTTGATTAGCAAGTGTACATGGAACTAAATTGATACAATACCCGATACAACTGAAACAAAAAAAGATAATAATGAATATTATTAAGTGTGCGTTGATAAAAACAAAAATAAATATCCTTTTTGGTTTTTATCAACGCACACTTTATATATAATTTTAAACTAGCCGCCATTTTGAGAATGTTACATTTGATCATTAAAAAGGAGACTCTTTTTGTTTTAAAATAATAGTAATAAAATATTGACGCACATTATAATTGTGAGCACCTTTTCGACACAGAACTGTTTTATTTTGTCTTGTTTTTTATATTCAAATGTGTATGTTCTTATGAAGAATAAATGTTTCTTCTATTCTATTCCAAGCGAGGATGTAGTCGTTACGTTATTTTTAATAACGATACGGCACCAGCGACGGACGCCCTCTGCTCCGTTGGGGTAAAGGAATAAATTTTGTAAGAATAAATAAGAGTAAAGGAGAGAAAGTTAATATGCTAAGATCCGCATGCAAAATGTAAAATGGTGTGTATTACCTAGTTTTGAGGAGCACCACCCGCCCTCCCTCAACAGCGTGCACAAGAAAACCAATACCGCCACCGGGAGCCGCCACCAGATACACTCCACCACTACAACACTACCACTATGCAATAAACACCATTGAAGTCGAGAACACGACACGTGTTTCACCTCAAAACGAGGCATTATCAAGTGATATTGACTCTACGACAGTCAGCCGACGAGTGAGCGGTTAACTGTTAACGGTGCCCTCAATTTCCTAGACCTTTTCCCATAGAAATGGATTGCATGATTTCCAAATTTACCGTAAACCAACCCACCCAGATTCCGTCATATCCGCATCATCGTGTCACCCATGGCAACATAAATTAGCTACGTTCCAGAGTGACGTTAATCGTTTATTGACCGTCCATTTGAATAGATATAATTATACTAAAGAACTTCAGATCATTTATCAAATTACGGTCTCTAACGGTTATTCTAAAAACATTATTGAACATAACAAAAAAGAAACAAATGCATGCCATTTGCAATGTTCTTCACGCGGCTACAACTCACAGTGTTCGACGATATGTCCGAGATATCCGAAAATCTTCGGATTGAAAGGAAAAAAGGCGCTGAGGGCGCTTAGCCGAAACCATTATTTATGGATGACTGGCGCAAGGGCTCCCGAGAGGGCACCTCGGCTTGGACCGTTGTTATTAAAATGGAGTATAAACTTCTCTCTTAGCGTGTTAATATATATATATATCTTTCAAAGTTTTGAGTACAAATTCATAAATATAGAGGTTAAATATTTTCATTATCTTAATGTTAAGGAAAACTCGGTTTAAAGAAATTCAGTGTATTTGAATAATAAATGGTTGTGGACTAAATTTTTCTTCAGATTTACTTTAATGTCACTGAAAAACATCTTTTTGCTACACTTTTCTTAAAGTTATTTTTCTTACATACTTTTTCGTAAACATGGCGATCCTCGTATCATATTTGTTTATAAGTAATAAAAACAAATTATTTTTTTATCACGCTATTGATTCATTGATTTAATTCTTCCATTTACTGATCAGACGATACAGTCCATAAAATGTTGGTATACTACTTAAAAACTATGTTAGTATCACAATAAAGATTTAAAAATGTATGATTTTTCCTAATGCCCGGTTTCCACTCCAAACCCAAGATCTGTAAGATAGGGAACCGAGCAAGGACTGCCGAATCCATTCTGTCTGAAAACATACTTAGAACTGCAGTCTGCGCACGATTGAGGCGCAATTTTTGCGCTTACTGGCGTGGAATTCATCTACTCCAGCATCCGCAAACATGCCGCAAAAATCGCGGGAGTCCCACAGTGTCCTAAATATATTGTTATATTGCACTCGTAGGACGTTGTAGGCCTTCTGAATATAGTCGGTCCATAGTGCACTTGTATAAATACTTTGACAATAGGATCTAAATAGAGTCAATTTAACGTATTTTGACGCCCTGCGCTATTCTTATCATCGTTCAGATTTTCTTTTACTATGTGACTATTCGCCGTGTGGTAGCGGCTTAAGAGAACTTAACACCCCGTCTCATCCCGTGGGTGTCGTAGAAGTCGACAGAGGGAAATTAGAAATCCTGGTTTTTATTTGGGGCAACAGCATCTTCCTGGAACATCTGATAAATAAACTGCGGCGGCCAACCCGCCTGCCAAGCTTGGCAACTATGGCAAAATCCCTCCAAATGAGAGCAAGAGAGTGAAGGACTGAAACGATGTGATCAAGATATTTCAATGGCTCAACACTCTTTGAAACAACACCGTCACCAAGAAAATGGGGTGGAATAGATAGAGGTTGGATAACATTTACTTTAACAACATAAACTCATTTTTTCGTTATAAATTGTAGCTTTGCGTCAGTCTCACAGACATTTAAGTAGATTACGTAGACCCCCAATCCATGGGCTAAGCAGCACTATTTCATCAGAATACTTTCGGGCAATCAATTAAAGAAGTTACAGAGCGTTCAGAATCGATTCTTGCGAACTGCTATCGGAGCCGGTTGGTACCAACGCAACGTAGATCTTCACAGCGACTGTGAAATGCCCTTAATCTCTGAACACTTCAGAGAATTATCACGGCGGTCTTTTGAAAAAGCAGCGGTTCATTCAAACCCGCTGGTGGTTAAAGCAGCAAATTATCGACCAAACAGAAACGCGACCGAACTCAAACGTCGCCTGCGAAACGTGCTAGACGACACGGACGTCTCAGCTCTTCCTGACCACGATACCGTCAGTCACGATCCAGGCCACACACAGTTAATAGCTTTAATATAACACGCACCACGACGCGCGACCGCCGTAGAGAGCGGCGCGCAATAGTCAATAATCACACTGCGTACACGCGATTCACCCGTGTTCCAGGGCGGTTCTCACCGCACAGAGTTACCGACAGACAAGTCGACGGGACGTCGGACGGTCATTAGCCGACTTAAAACATTTAAGATATTCGAAATCGCGAAAGCACGCAGCGAACGCGACACAGTCCGAATTTCGAGGTTTATTTACGAGTATTTATTTATGTTTGGGTCAAACCAAACCTGGCACCGCGAGCACAGTATCCAATGAAGCTGTAAAAGCCGAGAAGGCTAACAGCAATTACATAACCGAAAATGTATGTCATCAGAATAACTAATGTTGTCAATACGGCGTCCGACATGCATGCTGCTCAGCTCACCGATCAGGCATTCCATGCAATATATATATATATATATACGCGCTACTTCGTCCGCGTGGAGTTAGGTTTTTAAGAATCTCTGGATAAAAGTATGCTAAATCCGTCTCCAAGGTGTAAGATATCCCACTGCCAAATAAGATCAAGATTGATTCAGCGGTTGAGCGGTGGAAAGGTAAAAAACAAACAGACAGATAGACAGAGACGCTTCCGCATTTATAATATTAATATAAATTATGTATGATATTTAATGTAAGTCTAAAAATAGATTTTGTTTGAATGTATGAATGCGAGTATTATGTTTAAGGTTATTATCAATGTAATTACTACACTATTTTTACATGTTAGAGACTAGAGACACGCCGCAGATATTGGCTTATAGCATCAGAAATAAAATTTCCTATTATAAGTAATAGCTTCAGATTCATTATGAAAGAAAATAACAGTGTATATGTAAAATTCCAATTACTTGTTAAATTTTAGTAGATTTTTTTTTATTATTGTAGCATTAGCACATAAGTGAGTGGCTTCGATCAGGGAGTCACTCTTACATATTTTTTAAGAGAACAGCGAGACGAGCAAATCTTTCAGCCGATGGTAATTGCAACGTCTTCTCATAAGTTGAGGTCTCATTAGAAAATTCAGACACTCAGAACTTTAAATTGTATGCTTCTGTGCGACACCATACTGTGCCTCTCAACTGAGACATAAGTTCTTAAATCTCGTATGCTCCGCAATTGGACTAGCGAAAGGCCCTTCAAACCGAAACACAGTAATGATTGCACACTACTAGTTGACGGTAGAATAACTGGCTCTATGGGGACCTATCTAGACAATTCCAGCACAGTAGTACTACCACGACTGCTACTTAGTACGTATCGTAGAGTGCGTAACGGAGATCTTGCTACCTAAACGTGGTATTTCATCGTTAGCCTGTGAGATGTACATTGTACGTACATCTTGTTTCATCATAGTCCTTCCCTTCCTCATCCTATTCACAATCTGGTAGAATGTGTGTAAGTTTGTTTATACAGAATGGTAATAATAATGACTAAAAAGTATAATTACAAGATTCCTATGCAGTAAACTGCGTAGGTCGCTTTTTAATTGTATAAAATGACGAAACTAGCAAAACGTTCACCTGATGGTAAGTGCAACATCTGCCCATAACAAATGCTGTGTCACGCAGAACATTTCTGTGTGACACCACACTGCGCCCGTCACCCTGAAAAATCAGTTCTTAAGTCTCATATGCCTAGTGATTACGGTAGCTCTCAGTGCCCTTCAAACCGAAACACAGTAATGTTTCACATTACTGCTTCACGGCAGAATAACTGGCCCTGGGGTGGTACCTACCTAGACGGATTCCTGCATAGAAATCCTACCACCAGTAGTGTAGTGCCATTTAATACCGTAATCAAGCAGTGGTGTGCAAACATTACTAAGTGTATCTATGGCACAGATAGCTAGAGTAATAACTGGGCAAAAGAGACTTAAGAACTGATGTTTCAGGATGACAAGCGCAGTGTGGTGCTACACAGAAATGTTTTGATACAGAACTGGTTATGGGCAGACGTTGCACTGACGTCCCTTGCTTTTAGAAAAAAATAAGAATAATAACATAAAAGCCGAGATAGCTCAGGGGCTTGGCGCTCGCTTTAAATTTCATAGTATGCGAGCGACCTGGGTTCGATTCCCAGTGCCTGCACCTCTAACCACTATAATTGTTAATTGCAATTTTAAGTGCTGATTTACCACGTGCACGGCGGTGAAGGAAAACATTGTGAGGAAACCTGCATGTCTGAAAAATAAAAAATATTTCAAAGACATGTGCAGTCCGCCAACCCGCATTACTACAGGAGCAGTGTGGCGGATTCTTCCTAGCTCCACAAACCCTCTCAGAAATGAGAGGAGGCCTGTGCTCAGCAGTGGGACATTTATAGGCTGAAACTTTACTTTTTTTTTAATAACATAAAGGAATCAAAGGAAAAAGGATCAGTATCGCATCCATCTTTCTCCATGGCATGGATTCATATTTTCTTTACAAGCAAATAACGTCACTATAAATACCACCGTGCAAATTTCTCCTCGGACACAATGCGGTCGCGCCCAGAGTTCCACAGCGCGAAACAATGGCTCGAAACGACAATTGATGTGTCGCTAATGTGTTTCGCGTTACGTAACACTAGAACGCTTTTGTGCCACTCCGTCAACATGTGCTCGACAAAATAAATGTATTATAATCGTACGAAACATTCCACATACTATGTATACAGTATATAGTACAGTATACATAGTATGTGGAATATTTCATACCATATAAAATGTAAATGTTTTGGTCAAATGTAAAATGTCATCATCATCATCATTTTAGCCTATTACAGTCCACTGTTGAACATAGGCCTCCCCCATAGATTGCCACAAAACACGGTCCTGAGCCACCTGCATCCATCGACTTCCCGCAAAACCGTGCAGGTCTTACTTCTTACCTACCAAGATGTCGTAAGAATCGTCTAAGGTATTGTACGGACAGCCCTTAGTCGTCCAGAATAATACCATAGAAGTAATACGCAATGCTGTCACTATACTGCTCGTGGGAACGCAATGCAGAGTAAACATTTGATTATACAAGCCATCAGTGCGCCAAAATTGTCAAATTAAAAAAAAAGTGACCTGTCCTGGCGGCGTAAAAGAATCTACCACTTCATCTCATCGCGTGGGAATCATCATGAAAGCCAGGAGATGGCATCTTCATAGAATATCTGAATAAATAAACTGCATTTGCCAACCCGTCTGGCAAGCGCGGCAACTATGGCAAAATCCCGCTAAAGTGAGAGCTACAAACATTTGGGACATTTTTGGGGGAAGGTGACCCCCAACACTGTCTAGTGTTGTAGGATTCTTTAAGTCACATCACGATTGAGGCTGGGCTTATTTAGTTGGACAATTTGTCTTCTCATTTGACTGGTTAACGTGTGTTGCTAATCACTACCGATATAGATACATAAGATCACGACTGTATCCCATAAGGGGTAGTCAGAGACTGGGCACTCACCGCAAAAACAGATGACTGCCACAATCCACGTTTCACCAAAACAATATAATGCACTTGGTGTGATAGGTGGTGAGCCCATCGCCATCATGCTCTGTTGCACAGTGCAGTTTAATTCCTTACTCGCCTTTTACGAGATCCATTGGATGAGATAGTTGTGACATAAATACATACATATATCCACGCCTCTTTTCTTTTGGGTAGGAAGAGACCACACCAGTAGCCCACTTTTCACCATACCGGAAAACGACACTTGACGGGTGGCGAACCACGTGGCGAAACATGTGGCCGCGTTTTTAGTAAGAGTTATATGTCTTGCTCCAATTGCGTACCCGCGAGTAGCTAGGAAAGATGTTGTCTACTCAAACAGAACCCCGCATACTTGGGTAAAGCCTTATTCTGGGGTCGCCCGGTCCCAGAGCAGATCGGTACGCTAACGACTGGACACGATCCTAGCCACGCAGCCATAAGCACGGCAACCACTGGCTTGGCAGAGAGGAAAGGTAAAAGGATTAGGTAGGAATTGGATATGGGGGTAGGGAATGCAAAGGTTGGGAAAGGCACTATAAGGTGTAGGATATACTATCTCGGAAGGAGCAGGAGGAGACAGCAGTAGCTTGGGAGGCCGGGGTCGCTTCGGTATTCTACTGTATTTTCCGGACATGGCAATTAGATCAAATACTCCTGGTCTAGTTGTGACACGGATATGTTAAATATTGTCTTTCAACCTCAAGAGCTCGTTTCCTCGTGTCCTCATTGCGCTTAACGCTCTTCAGAAAACAAACCTTGAGTACGGACTGTTTGCTAATGAATGGACGATAATGTTGACGGAATGTACGAGGTTCTGTGATCGAGAAAAATGAATACATTGTTTTTATTGTAATTTCGGACAGTTTTGAGTTAAGCGAAATAAATAATAATGATACCTGTCTGTTAAAGTACACCAGTAAGCGAGCCTTATAGTCTTAATAGTGCTCAGGTCCTAAAAGGATTGGATAAACATAAAAGTATCTTCATAAAATCGAAGGTGAGTGGCGTATTCCCCATTGTTACCGTATTCTATCTAGTCCGTGTTGTAGCAGCTCTATAGAATCTATCACTCCATATGTCGTTGAAAAAAAGTTAATGTTGAAAACAATCGTTGCCTGGTGACAGCTGGCGGAATAATCACAAGCACAGACTTAAGTTATCCAGACCGGTGAATAGCCTCAAAGCTTTGAAGAGGCTAGTTCTATGATCGCCAGTTCTCCAACTAAGCGTGAAGATTATGCAAAATCTAGGGATATACCTATGTCCAGTAGTGGACGATGTTGAAACGTATTGGAAAGTATATTGGGACGAGTGAGTGCCTCAGTGTCTGCTCGTACACTTGTGGCACTATAATATCACCTGCGCAGTTGATAGCTCCCGACAATGTTCGGGAGTTGTCACTGTGGCCGAAATCTTCCAGGAGGTCATCATTAGGCGGCTGATGGAGATTATTATCTTTTCTAGACTCCTACTTTGTCAGATATCATAGACTTGACAATATTTACGCAAGTGTGTCAAAGCGGAGATTACATTCCATGTATAATTCGCTTCAAGTATAATTGTAATTATACTTGAAGCGAATCGACAGCGAGGAATATTGAGAAACATTGAGAAATACTAGCCCAGTCTAACGCTCCACGATGTATAAACGTGTTCTGTTACTAGACACACACAAACACGTCAGTCACTACGCACGCTATAGTCGCCTTTCTCCGTTCCAAACACTGGCTATAATAGCTTATGCAAGAGTAAGGTGTATCGGCTAACGAAGCTCAACGCTTTTACCATTGTCCTTGCCATTACAGTGTATGTAAATTTTCAATGTTCGAGTTGAACGTACGTATTCGTGAGATAATGGGGCATAACACTGAAAATTATCTTTCGACTTCTTGTCTTAAGACTCGATGATATCTCGCCTCTTATCGTGTATGATAAACTAGAGCGCTTGTTTTCGGGGCCCAACGAGGTCACGTGTTCATTTGTTATTGTAATATCATTAACGAATTACCTTTACTACGTTATGCGAGTGACCTCCAGCGCCTGCACCATTACCGCCGTTAATTTCAAATGCTGATTTAGCAAAATGTGGTGGCGGCTCGTTAAAAGAATACTACCACTCCATCTCATCCAATGGATCTCGTAAAAGGCGAGTAAGGAATTAAACTGCACTGTGCACCCAGCAGCGCATGGTGGTGATGGGCTCACCATCTTTCACACCAAGTGCATTATATTGTTTTGGTAAACGTGGATTGTGGCAGTCATCTATTTTTGCAGTGAGTGCCCAGTCTCTGACTACCCCTTATGGGATTCAGTCGTGATCTTATGTATGTATGTATGTATTTAGCAAAATTTCGACAGCGAAGGAAAACATCGTAAGGCAAGCTAATATTAAAAATATTTCAAGGATGTGTCAAGTCTGTCAGCCTGCACTGAACCCGATTAGCGGGCTTTACCGGCTCCAAAACCCTCTTAAAAGTGAGGTAAGGAATCAATAGGCATAATTTTACTATGAACACATATCATGAAGAAAAAATAAAATGAAGGTATAATATAATAAGCGATACTAAAATATTAATAGATAATAAAATACTCTGGCCATGTGGTAGCTGCTTCAGAGAATCTACCACCCCATCTCATCCCGTGGGTATCGTAAAAGTCGACAGAGGGAAAATTAAAACCAGGAGATGGGCAGCAGCATCTTCCTAGAACAACTTCCTGGAATAAATAAACTGCGGTTGCCAACCCGCCTACCAAGCGTGGCAACTGTGGCAAGATTCCCCTCAAAATGAGAGCTTCAAGCTTTTGTAGTAATCTATGGGGGCGGCTTATGTTCAGCAGTGGACTGGTGATAGGCTGAAGTGATGATGATGATGAATATTATAAATGCGAAAGTAACTCTCTCTGTCCCTCTGTCTGTTTGTTACCTTCACGGCTCAACTGCTAAACCGATGATTTATCCTTTTTATTCCGGAAAATTAAATGATTCCCTCAGGATATTTAAGAAACCTCTTTCCACGCGTACGAAGTCAACATCAGCTAGTCTAAACAATTAAATAAAATTGCAGTGTCTGTTTGTAATAACAAAATAACAGCTTTTTACTCAATGCTTACGAAAGTATATACGGTACAAGAAAAAAAAACTGTTTTTAATTTTTTTGTCTGTCTGTCTGTCTATTTGTTCCGGCTAATCTCCGAAACGCCTAGACCGACACTGACAGATATCTGATATTATAGCGGGTAACTTAGACTACTTTAATTTTTGAAAAAAGATTAAAACCCCAAAATCCGATTCCAATAGGGAAGTATATATCATCGATCGGGGCCGGCTTTTTTACGCGAGGGAAACCGCGGGGCACAGCTAGTATAATATAAAAATCAGGTTCTTTAATTTTCATTCATTCTCTGTGTTTCATTCATTGATAAATTTTATTGTTTAACTAGGTGCGCCGGTGTCTCCGTTCGCGTGGAATTTTGGATTTCTTTAGACAGGTTATCAAAAGGTTCGCTATCATACGAGTATTTATAATAATTTAAAAAACCGTCTCATCTTTTATAATATTTTTTTACATAAATTTTTCATGCAAAGTATTCAACCCGTGAAACAATCATGATGAAACATAGCCAAGTTACGAGTATAAACAACTCTTAATTGATCCCGAAGCTATTTATAACATATATATGTATTAATGTCAATATCCAACAGTTCTGTTTTTTTTATTGTATAAAGTGATGAAACGAGCAGAACGTTCACCTGATGGTAAGTGCAACCTCTGTATGTTCTGTATGTAAATATTAGCAAAATGTGGTAGTACAGATTGACTTTTTTTATTGGAGTTAGGGACGAAACGAGCAAGACATCTGACGGTAAGTGCAACGTCTGCCCGTTACAAATGCTGTGTCACCAAGAACTATTCTGTGTGACACCACACTGCGCCCGTCACCCTGAGACATCAGTTCTTAGGTCTCATATGCCCAGTGATTACACTAGCTCTCAGTGTCTTTCAAACCGAAACACAGTAATAAAAGTAAAGTTTCTGCCTATAAATGTTCCACTGCTGAGCTCAGGCCTCCTCTCATTTCTGAGAGGGTTTTGGAGCTAAGAAGAATCCGCCACGCTGCCCCAATGCGGGTTGGCGGACTGCACATGTTTTCGAAACACAGTAATGTTTGCACACTACTGCTTCACGGCAGAATAACTGGCCCTGCGGTGGTACTTACCAAGACGGATTCCTGCATAGGAATCCTACCACCAGTATACTGACTGTCAAAAGGCACTTATGTGTTATATATGTGAATAAAAGTTGCGCACGTATATACTAAGTTCGTTGGGTTTTAAATCGCATACGATTAAAACAAGAATGATAATAATAATAATAAACTTTTATTATCCTTTATAATGTATTTGTTACACAGAATGACATTATTTAAGATGATGATTTCATTTACTTAAGATGTGGAGACTATAACTATCGTTAATATAATGTCCAAATGGTTTACATTATTGTCTGCTAGCTGGTCCCCGTCCCCTATGCACGGCGTAAATTAAAATTATGAAATGATTGACCTTTTACAAACATGCATACAAACAGTTACGACTTTCTATCATTTTTTTTTTATTTTATAAAGTGACGAGACGTGCAAAACGTTCACCTGATGGTAAGTGCAACGTTTGCCCATAACGGATGCTGTGTTACTCAGAATATTACTTTTTAGCACTACAGTGCGCCAGTCACCTTGAGATACCAGTTCTTAAGTCTCGTATGCCCAGTGATTACGCTAGCTCTCAGTGCCCTTCAGACCGAAACACTGCTTTACGGACACTTTTCGGGTGGCGAACCACGTCGCCGCTGTTTTGGTTCGAGTCAAAAACTATATATGGAGAGTTCCTGGTATTATTCTGCTCAAAATACCTTAATTGCTCCATCAACCGTTTGAGAATTATTTAATGTTAATCAAACATACAAATTTTCACATTTATTATATTACTATCTGATGCCCACGACTAAGGAACTATTAAATTTTTTACGATAAAAAGTATCCCGTGTCCGCCTTCATGATGCAAGCTATCTCTGTACTAAATTTCGTCAAGATCGGTAAAGAGGTTGAGCCGTGAAAAGGTTACAAACAGACAGAGGAATAGAGAGAGTTACTTTCGCATTTATAATATTCGTATGGATAAGGATGAACTGCGAACTTGCACCTACTCGTTGCCCATATCCGATGTAACTGCTATGAGATACTAAGATTAAGAGAAAAATTCGGGTATAATGTAATTTTGTGTTGGTTTAATTTATTTATTTAACTGTGATTTGTAAAAGTGTTGCTCAAATATTGTCTTCGACAAGGATTCAAACCACGGACCTCACACAGCAGGTCAAGTTAGCTAACGTTGACCAGTACCTCGCGCAGTTCTCATACAAGTATGTGTTTAGTATGTATTGCAGTCATGCCGTCAAACATATACATTAACAACACCTACTTCTCTCAGAAAATGACAACGAATATCGGGATTGCCATTGGAATAAAAAATTCTGAACAAAAAATGTTTATTGTGATAAAAATTGCGCGAAGCAGTACGCAAAATAGCGGAAATACATCGCTTATACTAACGTCGTGTAATGATAATCGTAAAAAGATAACTTCCTTATCAAATTAGCAGGAAGAAGCCATTATGTCAATGTATGATTTTTTTCATTTAAATATTTAGTATCGGTTATTATTTCGTAAAATACTCGATTCCACTAATTATATGCGTTACTAATTCCATAGAAGCCTACTTCAAGCTTTAATTTTTTTTTTAATATTTTTGTTGATAAATAAAAAGAATATAAACTTCATAAAAAGGGTGCTAAAACTTTGTATATTGAATTTTCAAAGTTAGCTTATATTTTGAACCTGTGGTACATTAATAAAAAAAAACTCGTGAAGAGTCCTTAAAATAATCTTTATTAGACCAATATTATTATTTATCATAGTTTGATATTTAAGAAATACCCAAAGAAATAAAGCAGTTCCATTATGATCGATCCACGTGTGATTTAATTACAGAGCTGGAAGAGAAAGAATTATTTTCGGTAAACAAAATGTTAAAAATAAACAACTCTTATTAACTGTTGCGAGTTCATCATTACCATCATTTCAGGCTAGCCCTAGTCCACATATTCCTCCCCCAAAGATTTCCACAAAACACGTGTTTGTTGCTCTCATTTTAGGGGATTATTCCAAAGTTGTCACGCTTGGCAGGCGGATTGGCAACCGCACTTTATTTATTCAGATGTTTCAGGAAGATGCTGCTGCCCATCTCATGGTTTTCATTTTCCCTCTGTCGACTTTTACGACCCCCATGGGACGAGATGGGGTGGTAGATTCTCTTAAGCCGCCACCACACGGCACTTGAGGTTTAATATTCTACAATTAGAGTTGAATAATTAGTTTTTTATTATTACATTAACATGCTTTCTAATTTATAACTAATTCTGATTATCCCATAGACTAATTCACACATAATTAGTAACAGCGACGTTGCTCGCTGTTAGTTGATACTTATCATCAGCACGGAACGTAACTGAATTTTTTACATTACGTCACTAGAATTCAAGTTATTAAACTCGTACATCTGTGACCTTGCCCTAGAAGAGGGTTCATAATAGTCCAATAGATGCATCGATCCGGCAACCTTCATTTCAATTTCACAGAGTTATTCAAGTAAATGCCGGGGCAGGGACTTATTTGAAATAGACGTTTTTAATTAAAATTCCACTTGAGAATTCTCTACTTACTGAACGTTGCAATTGCGTGGGGTTTGTGTTAAGCATATGTGAACTACTTTTTTAATGCGAGAGAAGAATATTTTATGTTGTAGAAATTCTGTTCTGTAGGCAATGCTGTAACCACAGTGATTACAAAAAGTAAAAAGTAAAGTTTCAGCCTATATATGTCCCACTGCTAAGCACAGGCATCCTCTCATTTCTGAGTGGGTTTTTTGGAGCTAGGAAGAATCCGCCGCGCTGCTCCAATTCGGGTTGGCGGACTACACATGTCTTCGAAATATTTTTTATTTCTAAGACATGCAGGTTTCCTCACGATGTTTTCCTTTACCGCCGAGCAACGTTGTAAATCAGCACTTAAAATTTCAATTAACAATTTTAGTGGTGCCGGCACCGGGAATCGAACCCAGGTCGCTCGCGTACTATGAAATTTAAAGCGAGCGCATAGCCCCTGAGCTACCACGGGTGATTACAAATAAAAGAAATAAAAAAATGTTTTCCTTTGTCAATTGGCGATCGCAGTGCAGCAGCAACTTCGCACCATGCACTAAGGCACCTACACGAAGAGATAAGGAGGTAGATTCCCATTATGCCGCTACCACAACGGAGAATTAGACATCACGGAGCCTCGTTATCAAATATCTTCACAAATTTAAAGGTCTCATTTCTGGTGGCAGGATTCCTGAATAGAAAACTGGCCCTGCGGTGGTCCGCAGGGCCAGTTATTCGGACGTGAAGCAGAACTGTGCAAACATTACTGTGTTTCGGTCTGAAGAGCACTGAGAGCTGGTATAATTACTGGGCATATGAGACTTAAAAACTAATGTCTCAGCGTGACGGCTGCAGTGTGTTCATCTGTTATGGGCAGATGTTTCACTTACCTTCAGGTAAAGGTTTGCTCATCTCGTTACTTTGATTATAAAATGAGACGACAAGAATCCGCCATGCTGCCTCGGGTTTCGGAATTGGCGTATTCCATGTCATCAAAACATGTTTTATCCTTATATGTTAATATCCTAACGAAGTTTTCCTTCGACATATTTTTTTTAAATACCGAATACATCTCTTGCACGATTGTGGATATCAGAAGTACTTCGTGTCTCATTAACGTGAGGATTTTCACCAGGCGTCAGTTGAATCGACCTGTAAAAAAACCGTCGATAGCTTAAAAGTGAGGTAATTTTAATCTTATATTTGCTTGATACGAACTAGAATGTGTATCGTTATCTAGCGAACAAGCGATTTGGTCATTCAACGGACGTAAGCGAGATACGGCTTCAAAATATTTGCATGCCAAATTTCCCGCCGACGCATACCGAATTCGATAACATTATTAAAACAAAACTTCCAGTAAATTGAGGTCAATGTGTTTATTTTTTTCTATTTTTATTTATTAATTTAATATTTATTGACCATAAAATAAAGGGTACAATAGGCGGACTTAATGCTATATGCATTCTATAATAGCCACTCTTTGGGATAGCAGAAAAACTCAATAGCGGTGCAAAAAGATGACAAAGATATATAAACAGATTACACTTAAGAAAAAAAAACGATAAACATTATCTACACGCATATACATCAACCTACATATATATTCACACATGCATAAATAGCTATGATAATACAATACTTTACTTTGTATAATCAATATACTTACGAAACCTATGTTTAAAAGTTCATTTGCTTGTAGGTGTCCTAATGTCATCAGGAAGTTCGTTCCAAACTCTAGCAGCTTGGAAAGTAAAGGAGTTGGACATAAAACCAGAATGGTGAAGGGGAATGGATATAACAAAGTTATTAGCATAAGTTGACGATCATGAATGTCAGAGAAGAACTGAAATTTATCCTTTAAATATTCAGGAGAAGATGGGTCAAAGAGGACAGAGAAAAGAGTGCAGAGAAGTCTTATAGTCCTTCTTTGACGCAAAGAATACCAACTACAACTATACTAGTGGTACGTATTGCGGACTTAATGCCTAAAAGCGTTTTCTCCTAGTCAACCATAAGGCAAAGCAGAGATAAACATAATATGATAGGCGGTGTAGCAAACAATAATATTATGATTTTTTTTTAATTAAAGGTACGGAACGAGCAGAATGTTCAACTGATGGTAAGTTCAACGTTCGCCTATGGTCATGCTGTTTTACCCAAAATATTTGTGTGGCACCACACTGCACCCGTCCCCAAGAGGCGTCAGTTCTTAAGTCATTTAGTATTTCCGCGATATGTGGAAAGCCACCAGTTTTCCAGGCATCCGGCAATAAGGGAGTCGGCTCTTACTAAACTCACTGTATATGTTGGTGGCGTGGCAGATTTTCTTATGCCACCATATGACTGTAGTTTGCACGAATGCATTATTATGAATGAATCGGACTCTAAGCGTGGCTTTTTTTTTAACAGGCAAGAGGAAGTGAGTACGAGGTTGCATACTGTGTTCGTACGTTCGTGAGAAAACATCGCCTTCGCAGTTAATTTCAGAACTATTTATTAGTCCTTAGCTATTTTTGTTTCAGTGGTTCACTTAGATAGTACATGTTTAAGTTTATAGACTGCACGGGGTCGTATCCCGACCGTGTAAAGTCTATCAAGTGATATCTTTTCATTGTCACGATAGGACAGACATATTATCTTCCTTATTTCGTTGTCAGCATGCTGTTAAAAGTCAATTGCTGTACATACGCCTCTCCCGAAAATAATTCATTAATATTAATAATTTCGAGCTATACTAAATAATCTATTTATATGATACATACAGTCACGCCTTTTTCCCATAATACGGGTTGGCAGAGGCCAAACACGTTACCCATTTTTCGCCCCTGTGGGGAACACGTGACGGGTGGCGGGCCATGTCGCTGCCATTTTAGTAAATTTCCTCAAAAAAAAAAATATTTATAAAAATGTGTAGTGACAGCACTAGATATTATGGTGTTATTCTGGACGAATAAACACCGTTCGTCCAATAATACCTTAGTTGCCTCTTACGACACCTCTGTAGCAAAGAGGTAGGTGCTATTCTACTCTGCCGGAAACCTATCGGCGTATTTTAAAATAAATAAATATAGTAAGTATAATAATGTAAATGATAATCTGATAAAATATTAAGGAATGCAACTACTCGCGTCTGTCGGTTTTAATTCTAGAGCAGCTTTCTATATTTTAATTGTAATCGACCAGAAATAAAACTGGTCACACCACCTACTAGTTAAAGTTATACTATCAACTAGCTGATGCCTGCGACTTCGTCCGCAGTGGATATAGGTTTTTCAAATATCCCGTGGAAACTGTTCTATTTTCTGGAATATAAATCCTTTGTCCGTCTCCAGGATGCAAGCTATCTCTGTCCCAAATTTTGTCACGATCGGTTAAGTGGTTGAACCGTGAAAGGTAACAAACCGAGAGAGGGTCTGTCCCTGATAATTACTTTCGCATTACAGACAGAGACATGATTTTTAAAAACACCGGTTTTTTGAGTTTGGATAAAGAAAAAATATTTATTGCGAAATCACAGACAGACACATACACTCTAATTATTTATATATTTAGATAAGGTATAAGGGAAAGACGTCAAAGAAAGAACTATGAATTTTGTGAACCACTTATTAAGATATTAAGAGAAGTATTAAAACTGTCTCTTACTAAAATGTTTCACTTATTAAAATATAGTTTCCCGCGGTTGCGGAAAGTGGGCTACATGTGTAGCCTCTGTCTACCCCTTGTATCGGAAAAAAGGCGTAATTATATGTTAGTATGTATATATTAAAACTGCCATGAACGAAAATAATGTTGACCAAGGCGTAAATTAAATCCGCGCGTAACCATCCATCCGCATAGCCCCAAATAACTACAATTTCCAGATTTTACGGAGAAACCCTGAATATTTCCGAAACAAAACTCTCTGAAAAGTCCCCAATACCCGCCAATGAAAGTTTCTGAGATAGATTTAACAAACGAACAGACAGACAGGCAAAAATTTAAAAAACGCGTGTTTGAGTTATAGTACCCTGCAAAATATATATTTTTTAATCTCAAATATATTACATGAGTTCAAGATAAAACTTTATTGCGAAATCACAGACAGACACTCCAATTTTATTTATTTGTACATATTTACAACACAATTTAAAATAAGTATTTACAGTTCATGAAAAATATGTAAGCCCAAAACAACTAACCTATAGTACTCGTAATAATTAATAACCCTACAATTATTAAATAAATAAACAATTATAAAAAATTAACGATCAATTCCCAAAAGTTTGTGCCAATTGCTATGAGATAAATACTTAACTTTTTGCTGTTAGCCGTTGTGGCTTACACAGGTCCATCGGATTCGGATAGTCGTGCTAGCGGGCCCAGACCGGTTTGGTTTAACCGAAACTCATATATATAAATAGAGCTTTATAGTACAGCTGAACTCGCGGGCCAGTTGAAAACATTTTAAAAAATGTGTCTCTTAGTCATACAACGGTCATTTGCTCTACAACGCCATCTATTGATACTCGTAATGCTCATTAACTTTGATGGCGAAAATACGTAATTAAATCTGTACTTTAAATTAATTATATTCTTTGTAAGAAAATATAAAATTATTTTTCTTTTGCTGTGTTTCAGGTTCAGGTGTTAGTTTAATACTATAGAACTTTCTTTTACATCTTTTATTACCATTTGATTACTTAATTGACTCATCGCCACCATTGAACAAATCCGTAAACTTCAAATACTTGTAACTTTTTAAAGAATGAACCAATTTTAATAAAAAAAAACTAAATGTTACAGGAAGATACCCTCTATGATTTTCTGATTCTCTTCATTAAATTTAGTACTTTAGGCGTGATGAGTTCACAAAAAAACAGACAGACAGACAGACAGACTTTTCTAAAGATGATAGAAATGTAAATACTTATTTTTAGCCACCCTCAATCATTTATATCCCACAATTTTTAATTGTACAGACGCGTGAAGTATACAGATTAATTATATGTATAGATTAATGGGAAATCCGGTTTTCTGCACAATGATCTGAAATAAGGCTTTATTCATAGCTACAACACAACATGCATATAATAACAACAATAATAAAAAATATATGTAAGAGTACGATTACAAATATGCGATGGGATGCGCCTACGAAAAGGCTAACGACTCAGCCTTCTGGACAAGCTGGATCGTCTCGTCAATAACTGTATCCGTTTCATATTTTGCCTTTTCAGTATGATCATGTTTCCTCGCTCCGCTCTCAGCTCAAAAGGCTTCCTATTCGTCAACGAAGACATTTCAGATACTTTCCACAGTTTTCTCTCTTTTATTTGATAACAAGTACCCCGATTATCTTAAACGTAAATTTCAGTTATTGTGCGACACTCACGGCCGGCAGCTTCGTTCTTCGAAGACTTCAACTCTGTCTATTCCACTTCACATCTCTGGTTTCTCTTTATCAGCGTTCGCTCTCCAAGCTGCTCGACTATGGAAAGCGCTTATTTAGATAAAGATAAGTTATTTAGATAAAGTACCTGAAAATCTGAGACAACTCTCCAGCAAATTTTAAAAAGAAAATCTTTGCTTACATTTTTACTTGCACACTCTTATCATAATAATGATAATTATCATTATCATTAGTATATAGTGTCCTTGTTTATAATAATATGTATTATTCATATTGTATTAGTAGTATCGTATTCGTATATTATATCGTATAGTATTTAGGTATGTGTATGTTATACGTTCAATTATTTAATATTATTCTATTCTTTTTAGTAACCGCTGTTGCTGTTTAATCAGTGCCCTAAGATTGACTGGCAGAGTATGTTTTTAGCATTAAGTCCGCCTTTTGTTCCTTTATTTATTGTAAGGTTGAATGAAGAATAAATAAATAATACTGCAGCAGTGTTGTCACAGCCACAGCGCTGTAATTCTGTCAGTACCTCAAGTTTATCGAGCAGTTGCCGAACTTTTTATGTACGTCTATGGAAAGATTAATGAATAAAAAAAAGTATAGTTAAAATAAAATTAATATTATATGCATAAACATTTAAAAAAGCTTATAATATTTATGTTTAATCTAAAACAAATTAAGATATAGAAAAATAAGCACACAAATAATATTGTTTTGTCTAACCCGTACTTTATCTACATAAGGATGACAATTGACAGTTCACTTGGTTCAAGTGGACAGGTGGGGGGATTCCTATGCAGGAATCTGCAGTGCAATTTATTCTGCCCTCAAGCAGTAGTGTGCAAGCGTTGCTGTTTCGTTTTGAAAGGTATTTATAGCTAGAGTAGCACTGGGTCTATGAGACTTAAGAACTGATATCTCAGGTTGACGAGCGCAGTGTGGTGCCTATATATACATAGTCTACGGTCAAGCTTTTTTCCAATATATTTTTACCTCGTTTCCACGAGCAGTATAGTGACAGCATTGCTTATCATAGTGTTTTTCTTCACGAATAAAGGCTGTCCGTATAATACCTTAGTCGCCCCTTACGACACCTCGTTAGGAAAGAGATAGGTGCTATTCAACTCTGCCGGAGACCTATCGGATATCACATGTATTTTAATACTTGTTATGATATCTTTCTACATCGCTAAGCACGTGATAAATAAACATTTGAAATTGCAATTATTAGTGGTGCCGGGATCAAACCCAGATCATATCACTCGCGTAATATGAAATTGAAACCGAGTACCCTGCCACTAAGCACATGTGTCTGTGAATGTTTATGTACGAATATTCCAGTTAGGCACTTAATATTTATTTAACTGTTTTTAAAATAAAATAACAATAAAAATATTCATGGAGTCGGTTTTGAACGATCATAAAAGCACAATACAGTTAACTGAATAAAATGCCACTGTAAAATATTCGTAGAAAATAAAATATGTCGGTCGAAACCAATCAAGCTCGGCGATCGTTTATATTAAACGTCAAAGTGAATGGACCCGAGTTATTGGAGCCGCGATGCTATATTCATTTCATGCAAATAAATGCGACTGATCCAAATGGATCCATCGGGTAAATTGTCTATGTACCCGGCGGATGTAGGGTTGCCAGTTGTGTTGAATTATATCGGATATGGATATTTTTCTTTTAATATGTACATCGCATTTAAATCCTAAAAATGCGTAACAGATATTACGAAATTGCTTTGGTGACGGCAGCAGAGATTCCACGCATTTAAAATACACAAAGGAACAAATTTAATACAAATTGCATTTTTACAAAGATTATTGGCATTCACTTCTGTTACTAGAGAAATGTTTATAACATGTAATGTTCTGGTTGTCGATTTCGACGGCGACTACGGCAACACCTTATTTTTATTATATTATTCTTTATTATTGCTTTATTATTTTGATGATGATGTTCTCCTAGCCGATTTCGACCACGGCGACAACTTCCGAATACTGTCGAGAGCCATCAACTGCGCAGAAGATATTATTATAGTGCCAGAAGTGTACGCGCAAACACAGAGGCACTCACTCGTCCCAACCTATCCGCGCCCGATGTAACGCTGATGCGATAAGATCGGAGATAGGCTGGGATGTAGTGTCAGAAACACAGAGACAATCACAACACAACCAGACCCGAAAACCAACAATTTGTGTTTTAGCACAAATGTTGGCTCTGGCTGGGATTCCAGTCCAGGACCCGCGGCGTAGAAGTTATGTACTCTGACCACTAGGCCACGCGGTCGCCAGTTATGGTACACCAACAGTTATACATTAAATTTTAGCATAAAAAATATCAAAAAAAATTCTATCAAAATGTTTAACCTATTACAGGTATACACATCATGCAAAAATATTTATAAATAAAACTAGTACACAGTTATGAGTGCAGTGGTAAAATGCTGTGTCTCAACTACACAACATTTGTTAACTTTTGCAAAAACATATTTTTCCTTTAAAACTGTACCAGGAGTCAGCGGAAATATCAATTTTCGTACAATATTCGTTAAGCAGCCTACTTAATCTGGGCACAGGAGAATTTTCACCAAGCACTGTTCTCCTAAATGGTATTGTAAGTGGTTTGACATGTGAGCGTGGGAGTTTGAAAGGTATTCTGAAGGAGATCTGGACAGTCTATGATGTTTCCGAGGACCTTGTATATAAAACTTAAATCTAGGAGATCATGTCGACAAGAAAGCGAGGCACATTCCAAAATATTTTAGCCTATCCTTATACGATGTAATCTTATGTTTTTTGCACGCGCTATAACTATCTTACGGTTTTTACCGGTAGATATCAACTTATGTATCGTCGTCGTCGTTGCTATGCTGAACATAGGCCCCTCCCCTCCCCCTTTTCGCCTTAGTTGCCATGCTTGGTAGGCGGGTTGGCAACTGCAGTTTATTTATTCGTATGTTATAGGCAGATGCTGCTACCCGTCTCCCGGTTTTCGTTTTCCCTCTGTCGACTTTTAACGACACCCACGGGATGTGATGGGATGGTAGATTCTCTTTAGCCGCCACCACACGGGGCCAACTTACGTGTGGTAGTGAATATTGGATCTGGTTGAAGAAGCATAAAAGTAAGATTAATACTGTGGAAACTAGAAGTTTGAGAAGCATAGCTGGTAGTGACTAAGATAGAGAAAGGGATGCTTAGATGGTTTGGATACGATGAAGAATTACGAAAAATATGAGGCGATTGTGAATGGGCAAGCCGGTAAAGGTCGACGTAGGCGAACGTATCACGATCAGATCGAAGTCGTTTTTAAGGCAAAGTCACGTCAAAATTATCCGCAACCGACAACCTTGTGGACGAAATAGAAGAAGCGAAATCTGTGTATCGGTACCGTGGCAAGTGGAAAGATGTGGTCTCTGCCTACCCCAGCTGGAATGAGGCGTGACTGTATATATGTTCGCATGACAACTGCGCAAGACATATAACACTGCTGTAAGTACGATTTGCATTTTTTACATTGCGCGCGTCACCCTGAGACACCAGTTCTTAAGTGTCAGATGCTCAGTAATTATACCAGCTCTCAGTGCTCAGTGAAGCTCACAGCCTTCAGACAGAAACATAGTAATATTTACACACTACTGCATCACGGCAGAGTAACTGGCCTTGCGGTCGCTAGACGGATTATTGCATAATCAGCATAAGCACTTAATAACATAAATAGCTGTCCAATTTGGGTGAGTTGTGCAGTTCAAAAATGGTTTATCCAACGTAATAATATTTATTTGGTCATCATAAAGTAACATTAACAACCTTTTATTCAGTCTAGATAAGTATTTAACACGTTTAACACATTACCAATTTCACCAATGGACTACTGTACACTTGAAAATATTTAATTTAATTATAATTATATGTTACTTTTTTATGCATACGTACGGTTACCTTTTTCCCATATAAGATGTAGGCAGAGACCACACCGGTAGCCCACTTTTCGCCCCCGCGGGAAACGAGACGTGACGTTTGGAGAACCATGTCGCTGCCATTTTGGCTCCCAACTGTTTTCTCACGAGCAGTATAGTGACAGGATTGCATTCTGCACTGAACAAAGGCTGTCCGTACAATACCTTAGTCGCCTCTTTTGACATCTCGATAGGAAACACGTAGGTGCTGCTATTCTACTCTGCCGGATTGAACCTGCGGTGGTACCTACGTAGACGGATTTCTGCATAGGAGTCCTCCCACCAGTTAATTATGATGACGGTGTGGCTTAACGATAAGCGTACATGCTTGATGAGTATGTAAAAGTAAGTAAGTTACAGCCTATTATGGTCCCACTGCTGTGCTTCGGGCCTCCTCTTACTATTGAGACGGTTTCGACGGCACTTCACATGTCTTCGAAATATTTCTTATATTATAAATATTCCTCAGATATTCATGTTTCCTCACGATGTTTTCTTTCACCGTCGAGCACGTGGTAGACCAGCACTTACACATTGCAGAACAGTTTTAGAGGTGCCGGCACTGGGTATCGCACTCTGGTCACTCACGTTCTTTAGTTTATGGCGGGCGACGGGCGCTGTGTGGTGCCACTCAAAAATGTTCTGGATGACACAGCATTTCTATGGGCGGACCTTGCACTTACCATCAAGTGAACGGTTTGCTCGATTCGTCCCTTTCTCCATATAAAAAAAAATATTTATATCGAATGAAGCCCCTGTTATTGTAGCTATAATTACTCGGGCAATAACTTATCTCTGTTCTATATACAGTGATAAAATTGAAATAATGTTAATAGACTATAGATAATTGGTCATGCATGCGGAATAATGTTCGCCTAATCGTTAAGGTCAAAGTTTTATTATCGAATGTTTACTAATGGAAAAGTTATGCAGATTGCTTCCATTTTGGGATCAAATAAATAGAGGTCCGTACAATAATTAAGACCGAGAGACATTTGTACGTTCGAGTGTTACGTTTTTTTATGGGACTAAGTGACGAAGACGAGCGAGTCGTCCACTAAATGGTAAGTGCAAATGCGATATACGAACTACAACCACTAGAAGGCGGAAGAAGATTTGAAACTAGAAAGCCTGGACGCTTTTGTGAGGCGTCTGACCACAAATATGTTCGAGCGTGCGGACGCTTCGTTACATAAACACCTTGTGAACATTGCGGCACTGCACGCTCGACCACCAGAAGAAAGACCCCAAGCTCGAGATCTAATCGAGTAAAAGATTAGGTACTAATCTCTCTTAGATCCGAGACAAGAAAAACCAACTTAACACCGAAATCAATAACCATTACGCTCGCTGGTAAGCTGGCTGGGCTTCCCCCAAAGTGGTCCCACCCTGTCAGCCAATCGGCGGTATGAAGAATCAAGACACCCACAAGATTGATGACAACATCAAGTCACACAGAAATGTTCTGAGTGACACAGCATTCGTTATTAGCAGACGTTGCATTACCATCAGGTGAATGTTTTGCTCGTTTCTTCATTCTATCCAATAAAGAAAATATTATGTTAAATGAAATGTAAATAATGATACCGAAGTTTTACGATTTGACTTAAAGTTTATTAACATCTCAATTTGGTATTTATTGGCCAGTATCAAGTAGATTATTCATTAGCAAAGACTACGAGTATATACAGAATATAAGCTGTATGTTTGAACGCGATTAAATCAGGAAATACTATTCCGATTTGAAAATTTCTTTTTGTATTAGATAGCCCGTTTATTGAGATAGGCACAGGATACAGGTTATAAAACTTCTTGAAGCTGAAACTAAGAGAACCGAATATTACCGAGAAGGGCCGAACGTACGACGCAGTTATGTCGGCTTATTTTACACGAGTGAAACCGGGTGGCACAGCTAGCTGTGTGCTAGTTAGAGTATACATATTGAGTCAAATATTGGCATAACTTTTAATCAGCATCAAATTCAAGATACTTACACACATACAGTCACGCCTCTTTCCCATAGGGGTAGGCAGAGACCTCATCTTTCCACTTGCTACGATCCTGACACACATCTTTAGCTTCTTCCACTTTCATTAGCGTCCTCACACACGCTCGTCGGTTGCGAGTACTTTTAACGTGACCTTTCCTCAAAAGGTCGACCCTTACCGGCTTTTCCATTCACACTTGGCTCATAAATCTGTTTCGTCAATCTCCTTTCATTCATCCTTTCTACGTGTCCAAACCATCTAAGCATGCCTTTCTCTATCTTTTTCACTACATCTTCAACCACACCGCAACGTTCCCTTATCACGCTGTTTCTCACTTTGTCAATCAGAGTTACTCCAGCTATACTTCTCAAACTTCTCATTTCCATAGCGTTAATCCTACTTTCATGCTTCTTCTGCCAGACCTAGCATTCACTACCATACATAAGTGTGTGGGGACCAGAACTCCCCTATGTACAGTCAGACGTGCCTTTTTAGATACGTTCTGGCTACACATAAAGTTATGCAGAGCCCCATTCACTTGATTTCCTGCTAATACTCTTCTCTCAATATCACAGTCATACTTTCCGTCTCTCGTAAATTTAGAACCCAAGTACACAAACTCTTTCACTTGTTCCACTCTTTCTCCTTCAATCAGAACTTTGGAATCCGACATACTTTCTTCTCTTTCAAAAACCATTACTTTCGTCTTATCTACATTAATTTTCATTCCTTTGCTCTGTAGAAATTGAATTCAAGATAAATTGTTGAAATTCAGTTTTTAAAATGTAAAATACATATATTTTCTTGAAAATGGAAAGAAGTATTTTTGTGCGTAAATAATAATAAATTTCGATTTCTTGCTGTAGAAATGAAAAAAATAATTAAATAAATTGTGCTCTTCATTCTGAATTCAATGGGCCACCTTCCTTGTGACGACTCGATCATTAGTCTTAGCTTTGACTTTTCTATAATCTCATTAATCTTTTCTATATCTTTATGCGGCAATATTTCTATAATAATTATATTATAACATAAAGAGCCGCGAGCTTAAACTATTTCTCTATATACTCTTTCTAAATGTCTTTAAATAAATGAGAGGTCTGTCCTCAGCAGTAGGACATTTATTGGCTGTCACCTTAAATGTTTACCACGTTTTAATTAACGCTTTCTTGTATGTCTGTTCGGGACAAATTTGGTAATTGATTTTAAACTAACTTCCCGTGGAGCTACAGACTTGATACTTTAAACGTAACTTAAAACTGGATGACAATTACTTAGATTTTCGCTTCTTGTTGGGTTTTTGAGACAAACTTTGCTATTGATTATAAACTAATTTTATCCTTTTAGTCCGTTTTATAAACGTGGCATATAAAAGTTTTTTATTTTATTTTTATACTTGTTTTATATGCAGGCAATGGTAATCCTCTTATGCGGTTTTGACCGACGTGATATCTTCTTGATGGCAACCAGAAATTATTTGAGCTTGACACGTTATCGACAATATATCTTATACAAATCTGACGCTCTCATGTGCCTCGCTCGTATTCAGAGAACCTGTATCGCGAATACCGGGATCGAATCCCAGCTAGTGATATAATCTGCGGAAAATCGCAAATTGTTAGTTTTGGGGTCTCGTTGTGTTATGATAGTCCCTTGTTTCCCGGACACTGCATCCCAGCTTACTTCCGATCTTTAGGCGGCTCATCTGATGGTAAGTGATCACCGCCGGCCGGCGTCGATGTTTCAGAAAGGAAAAGGCTTTCTTTTCTTCAAGTCGTATCGGTCCGAAAAACCGCTATTGACAGCAAATTCCACAAAGCGACCGTGCGTCGCATAAAATTGCTTGAAAAACGCATCGTGGTTGAATCATCAACCATCGAGATGATGTGGATGGGATTTTAAGTTATGCCGCAAGGTGCGATAGTGAAATTCGTCGCCCTGGAATTAAACCGAACAATTGCTCGGAACACTCCCCGTGGTATATTCCATTAAAAATGCAAAGAGATGCAACATCTCTTCGCGAGACCAGTGGATCGAGCCGATCAGCCTGGTCGTCGAAGATTCAAGCCGCTTTCGTTGAATTCGGTCTAAAGGAAGGAGCTGGCACTAGGGTGCCCCCGCCCGGACATGTGTACAACACTCCTGAGAGTAACAGTACTCCATGTAAGGCCGAACCTGCGCATTGTTAATTTGCAAGCGGTGGTCTGGCGCGAAGTACTGTCCCACTCTACTGAGCCGCGACAAGCTCCGATTTTACTTTTACAGTATATACATTATGGCCAAAAAAAAAAACCAAAAAAGCGTTTGCTCAACGTCGTTATATCGAATATGAAAGTCAATGGATTTAACCGAATAAACCAAAACCGGGGAAAAAAATAGACGCTCTAGCAAACGCTAGAACAACCTTGAGGAGATAATTATAAGTAATAATATCTGCAACCGGATTAATCCCGCTGTCGGGACATCTGAGGCGACTCCGTGTCGGGTTGCTCCGTACTCAAATGCAGAAGGCGGTGCTTCTCCATACCGCCAGCATTCTCTTCATCTCCCGGTTTCATTGCCTTCATCAACCTTCGGCCGTTTGGACTCCCCTGCCAAGAGCTCCTGTCTGGTTGGGTTTTATTTATTATTTTATTATACATATATTTTATTTATTTCACTTTACTTTATGTATTTATTTCTATTCATATATATCCCTACCAGAAGAGAAAGCTATAGTTATTATTAATAGATTATTGTTCTTGCATCAGTGTATTTATAATCACGTGCTAATTTATAAACAGCTGATTTATTTATGATGTGTGACATTGAGACAAAAATAGATAGGTTATTTAAGATAAGGGTAATAAAGATTACAGTACTCGTGCTCTTTGCTATCTCTTTAAGAATTCTGCATTGTGAAAATTTTCCTCACTGCAATTCAGTTTACATATTTCGCGAAATTTAATATAATAAGAAAACAAAAGGAAGATGGAAATCCGTGAGCCTTTCTTGATATATATTACCATAATAATATAATGATACATATTTCCAAAATAAAGATAAAACTGTTACATTCTCCGAAGTGTAGAATCGTAAATAGAATCCAAGCCCTTAGATTTATTGGTTTTCTAGCTCTTAGAAATGACACATTATGATTTAAAAATTATAATAAAGAATAACTATAATGGTAATCTATTACATGCTTTTATTCAGGAACGCTAATAAACTTTGCACTTATTCCCTCCTTTATCTATTCGTAGAAATATCGTCGCTTCTTTTCTTATAAGATAACTTTACTAAAATTTTCTTATAATGGTTTCTTACATTTACGCGAATACTACACATTTAAATAAAATTATTTTTACGGATTTTATCGCGTTTAACTTAAACTATTTATAACCCGAGGTTTTGGGCGCTTTATAGTCCCCTGTGACCATGGGTGCTGTAAAGCGCCTGAAACGTCGGGCTAAGAGAATCGACCACTCCATCTCATCCCGTGGGTGTCGTAAAAGTCGACAGAAGGGAAAATTAAAACCAGAAGATGGGCAGCAGCATCTTAATGGAAAATCTGAATAAATAAACTGCGGTTTTTCGGTGCCAACCCGCCTGCCAAGCGTGGCAACTATGGCAAAATTCTCACAAAATTAGTGAAAAAGTTTGTAGACTTTTGTGGCAATATATGAGGGAAGTCTATGTTCAACAGTGGACTAGTGATGGGCTGAAGTGAAACGCGATATAATCCGTAAATATAGTTTTATTTAAAATTTTCATTTTCATTTCGTGTAAATTGTTTTATAATTTTATTAAAATTTTCTTTTACATTAAGTGAAATGGAATTTGAGACCTTTTGAAACCCATTTAAGTCCAGTCTAGGAAGTTTGTAACTAAGAATTAATCAAGTTTCAATGGAAAGGAATCGTAATGAATACTTAGTCTTATAACTACTGAAACTAAAATAAAAAAGATAATCCACTTCTTTTGTTTAGGAGAACAAGTAGGCTAACATTATGTTCATTGTTATTATGTGTACGTACTTGTAGTGCGTCGTTAAAATGTTTTTCGCCATAAACATTGTAATACGTGCGATAACTTATCTGAGATTGCGTGAATACTTTAGAGAAATGTCACATTGCTACTATGTTAGATCCTTTAAGTTGTATATAACAGTTATTCTACCGTGAAACAGTAGTGTGCAAACATTACTGTGTTTCGCTCTGAAGGAAACCGAGAGTTAGTGTTATTATTGGGGATATGCGACTTAAGAACTGATGTTTTCCCTTTTTGCTGGTCTCGTCAATTTCTACTATAAAAAAACAGGGGACTGAGTTTAGAAATAAGCGAAAGTATGGAATACAAAATATGCATAAAGCATAAGAAATAAACTTGTAGTTCAGAGAGTGGTAGCTGAGCCATCATAATTGTGCGAGTGAGCCGAGTTTGTTTTCATTATCAAAGGAAAAATAGCCTGCAGATGGCTTTCTGAAACAACGAGTTTTGCCCGCTATTTCTTTGGTTTTCAGTTTTTCCTATTCAGTGGTATTTATAGGCGTCCTGCAGGGTACTATTCTCAGTCCCTTTGTATTTCTTGTTTGTATTAATGAGCTACCTTACATAGTATTTTATCTCGCAGAGAAACACCAAGTATAGGCTCTTTCCATATCTCGCTGAGCGACTGTGAGTTTCCTCATGCCGCCTGCTGTGAAGGACCATGAGTCATTTCCGTGTGTCATCCCCAGCAGAATGCACTGGTTGAAGGCTTTGCTTGCTTTTTAGAATAATACCAAAAATGTTAAAAGACTATCTACTCGTATTAATAAGTTTAATAAATTTATTAAAACATAGCATATAGAAAAGAAGTTATTATTAGTAAGTTATTTTTGACAAAGTTGTGAGCTTTAAAATATACCTTAATAAACCTTGTTGGATTTCTCACCGATTCTTCCCAGGACTGAGTTAATTTTTTTAAATCATATCATATTTAATACTAATATTTTATTATGTTTAAAAAAATAGACAACGCAGGTACCATGTTGTTCTATAATGGACTGTTGTTGTAGAGTAAAAATATAGGATTACAAATATAACCAAAATGATGAGAATGGAACATTTGGAGCAATTTTGTTTTCGAGAGCCTAGGAAATTTATTAAAACTATGATTTAAACATGCATACGAGTATAATATGCGCACTCTAATCTTAATACGAGTATAACAGTAGTTTTATATTTATTATGTAACAACTTCTTCTTAAATTTAATACTAGTTACATACATATAGTCACGCTTCTTTTCGTAGCTTACTTTTCGCCGCCGACCGATACCGAACAAGTTGTGGCTAATTTGGTACGAGTTGAAATTCTTGCTTCCCATTGCATTCCCTGGACGAGCTTGAAAAGATGTTGTCTACCCAAATAGAACCCCGTATGTTTGGGTAAAGCTAGCCTTATTTTGGGGTCGCCCGTTCCCAGACCACGCTAACAATTAGGCTTGCCCATAGCACGGCAACCACGGGCTTAGCGGAGAGGTAGACAATGGAATTAGGGGAGGAAATACGGAACTTGCGAACGGAACTATAATGTGTAGGATACTAATGTCTCGGAAGGAGTAGGAGATAGCAGTGTCTTGGGGACAACAAGAGTAGTATTACTTAATGATTAATAATGAAAGTAACACATTATAATGTCATCAAAACTTGGAAAGGTCCTGTCATACAGATTCTTAATTTGAGATGAAATGTAGATAAATATTAAATATTATTATTCGGGCCTGTTATAGTTTACTGATGATCTTCGGTCGGTATACATTGATCCCAATATGAATGCTCAGTTTTTAATGCTAACTGCGAACCACGAAACAAAAATGAGAAACAAAAATGCGAGTATTGTAGTGTTTCTTTCTGTAAGTGACGGATATAGGAGACCTTGATTAATGGATGAATGAATGTTTTAAAACGTGACGTCGCCGGCGCTGTGTGAGTCGCTTGTACCTGTAAGTGACGTAAATGGAACATTAATATACATTTTCCTTTAACAGGCATATCCATGTAACAGGAACGGGGTGATATTTATTTAGTAAGTTCACAGCGTTACATGTGAGGAAAAAAAAATTGAGCTAATAACAGCTAATAACAACCACACTTAATAGTTTTAAAACATATGTTCTCTATTAACCAATACCCAGAACATTTCAGTGTGACACCACACTGCGCCCGTCACCCTGAGACATCAGTTCTTAAGTCTCATATGCCCAGTGATTAAGCTAGCTCTCAGTGTCTTTCAAACCGAAACACATACATAATGGAGTCATCGTCATCATCACTTCAGCCCATCACTAGTCTAGTGCTGAACATAGGCCTCCCCCACAGATTGCCACAAAAATTGGTTGCTCCCATTTTGGGGGGATATTGCCATAGTTGCCACGCTTGGCAGTTGCGTTGGCAACCGCAATTTATTTAATGATTTCTTATATTTACGCGATCACTACACATTTAAATGAAACTAATTTTACGAATTTTATCGCGTTTAAATTTTACTATTTATAACCCGACGTTTCGAGTGCTTTACAGCAACCATGGTCACGGGAGGACTGAAGTGATTGGTTTATTTATTTATTTAGATGTTCCAGGAAGATACTGCTGCCCATCTCCTGGTTTTTATTTTCCATCTGTCGACTTTTACGACACCCACGAGATGATATATGGGTGGTAGATTCTCTTAAGCCGCCACCACACCTCCTCATGAATGAACTAACTTTTAAGTAATTTACGCTTGATAAGCTTTTGTTTATCGACGAAAGTGATGACACGAGTAAATCGTTCCCTTGACGGCAAGTTCAACGTAACACTGCTCTTCAAACACTACGGCAGAATAACCTACCACCAGCTTCAAAAGATTTTTTCGTTGCCCACACCGCAACGCCCCAATAGGAGAGGCAGAAGACCCGCAGTGGACCGTTGCGTACAGAGTATAGCGGGTTAACATGATGATGATGATCATGATGAAAAATGAAGCTACATTGAATTCGTACAAAAATAAAACTGGTCTTTTGTTTTTGGTGAATATCTTTGGAAGTGAAGTTTACAACAGATCTAATATAACTCTGTCTAATTGTTATTCACGTCGTTTCTAAAATCTTCCTTAAACAAGGGTTTAATTAGAGCTCTTTTGAGATATTCCGTATTTTAAAAGGTTTGTAATTAAACCTTCGTAAGTAAAACAGGAATAGATGAAAAAACGGCTTTTAATCTGTGCATTGTTTTAATTTGGGCTTTGACATTTAACACTTTTTGCTGCAAACGATTAGTCTAGATTCTAGAATGTATTTTAGAAGTTTGCAGGGCAATTATTTTTGAATTAATTACAAAAGACTAGATTGAAGCGAACTTTGCGCGCTCTCATTATTTTAACTGCCTACTTTCCTCTAACTTTTTAAAAAGGGTCGCTGTAAATAGGTTTTAATTTTTTTAATAAGTCCGAGGAATAAATTTTAAGAATAAGTTTCGAAAGGCTGTTACTTTATTAAAGTTATTAAACTTTGCTATAACTTTATTTCTTCTTTCAATTAACTCTTACTCTAGTAGTTTTTCAATTATTAAACTGATCATCGAAGATAATGCTGCCTGTCACTGATTTGATAATTTTTTTCTGTGTTTATTCTAAGTCTATTCTAATGTTGAAGGCAATTTGAAAATATTTGATTTTGCTCAATAATTTTTACACGGGTGCTAGCGGTAACGCAGATATCTGATGATGTGTGAAACTATATTAAATTAAAACTCTCTTTTTTATGTTGATAAAATATTACAGTTTGCGTTTAATTTAGAAGATTAATTTTAATTTTGTTAATATTTTATTAACGTACTGCCATAATATCTGAATGAAGTTGATTGCCGCATCCAAACAATACAAAATAAATATGGCGCAGCCGGTACACAAATTTTACAAATAATATAATATATAAGTACTTTCCATTGAATTGGATGAACTGTGAAAGTCAGAGTGAATTTTAGGAAGAAGTTGAAGATTCTAACGTAACTGCAATTGAATCAATCGTCCAAACAATGGAATCGGTATTACAACCACCGCCACCTTTTATTTTCGAAAATAATTTAGTAAATGTGACTTCGGGAAATTTATGCAAAGAATGGGAAAAATGGAAAAAAGCATTCTTGATATATTACGAGGCATGTGAACTAAAAAAAAAGGATGAAAATGTACAAATTAACATTTTATTACATATTATCGGAAACAAATGTCAGGAAGTGTACGAACAACTATTATTGGAAAATGATAAAAAGGAATTTAAATCGATTAATGAAGTATTTTTTAAATTTGATACATTTTTTCTTCCACAAAAGAATGTGACGATGACACGACACATATTTTTCACTCGGGATCAACGGGAGATGGAGACAACCGAGCAATATGTTTTCGAATTAAACAAGATGGCGGAAAGATGCGAATTTAAAGATTTATGTCAAGATTTGGTACGAGATAGACTCATATGTGGTATACGAGATGGATGTATGAGAGAAAGGCTGTTAAGGGAGCCTGACTTAACGTTAAAGAAAGCAGTGGAAATTTGCAATGTAGCCGAAATGTCGCGAGCCCAGACCATCAATATAAAGTCAGAGAAGTCGGACCACCACGTGCATGAAATAAAACGTAATTCCGAGCAAGATGAACGTGACGCAGAAATTAATTGGGTGAACCGTCAACGTGTCACGCCCCCGCACCACCAGCGCCAGCAGCGAGAGCGGGGCGCCGGCAGTGGAGGTGTGCGGATGCCGCGATCCTCTAAGTCCTCAACCCACCCTCGGGATGAAGGTGGGCACGCGCAAGTGCATCGTCCCGTCCCATCCAGGTACGATCGCAGTTGTTGGAACTGCGGTTTGTCACACGAGAAATACAGTTGTCCCGCCTATGGTCAGCAGTGCCGTAAATGTCATCGGATGAATCATTATTCGCGGATGTGCAGAGTTTATGAAGTAAAGGAGGACTCCACCGATCAGGTAAATATCAATTACGGTAAGGACTGGTTGGTGAAGTTAAAGATAAATAATAATTTTCTAATGTTCAAGCTGGATACTGGGGCCGATGTGAACGTTTTGCCTAAGAAGTATATTCAAAAAATTAATATTAGTGAATCAGAGTTAGCATGTACCGCAATAAAATTACAAGGTTATTCAGGCAGTAATATTGAAGTTATTGGTAAATGTCACTTAAAAGTTAATTATAAAAATGATGTTTACATTTTAAAATTCATTGTTGTTGATGTATCACCTCCTATTTTAGGCACAACCTCGTGTGAGGAATTAAAGTTACTAAAGAGAGTTTTTTCTATTAGGGAGAAAAAAGAAAATGAAATAATAAATGAATTTTCGGACGTATTCGTAGGTATGGGATGTTTGCCAGGAAATTACAAAATTCAGGTGAGACATGATATTAAACCCGTAATACATGCTCCGAGAAAACTACCGCTAGCCCTTAAAGACAAAATTAAAAATAAATTAATGGAAATGCAAAAAGAGGGCATCATTGCAAAAGTAGAGGGACCCACCGACTGGGTCAACAGTATGACTGTTGTTAAAAAGCCTAATGGTGACCTTCGAATCTGTCTTGATCCTAGGGACCTTAATATGGCAATTAGGCGCGAACATTTTAAGCTTCCTACTATGCAAGAAATAACTGCCAATTTATCGGGGGCAAAATATTTTAGTACTCTCGATGCCAAGCAAGGATTTTGGCAATTAAAGCTTCATGAGTCTAGTACAGACCTTTGTACATTCAGTACAGTATTTGGTCGATTCAAGTTTTTACGGCATGCCATACGGCATATCGTCGGCATCAGAAATTTTCCACAAAAAATTGTATGAGCATTTTGATGATATCGAAGGAGTTATTTTATTTGTAGACGATTTGTTAATTTATGCAAATTCTAAAAAAACACACGATGAGAGACTTCGGTCGGTTTTACAAAGGTGTCGGGAAATTAATATTAAATTAAATTAAAAAAAATGTAAAATTGGGTTAACGGAACTCACATATTTGGGCCATAAAATAACAAAGGATGGAACATATCCGGATGATTCGCACATACTAGCTATAAGAAATATGCCCAAACCAACCATGGTAAAAGACGTCGAACGGTTCTTAGGTTTAGTTACGTATGTGAGTAATTTCATACCGAATTTTTCGGAAAAAACGTCTGTGTCTGCGTGAACTGTTAAAGAAAGAAGTAGCATGACATTGGGATAGTAATCACGATCAATGTTTTAAAGAAATAAAGGAATGTCTAAGTAAACCTCCGCTTTTAAAATATAATAGCTTACAGAAACTAGTAACAATTTCAGTGGATGCAAGTAAAAATGGATTGGGAGCCTGTTTGATGCAAGACTAGTTACCGGTGTGTTATGCTTCTAAATCACTAACTAAAACGGAGCAGTCATACGCGCAAATTGAAAAAGAGTTGTACGCATGTGTTTTTGCTTGTGAAAAGTTTTACACGTATATTTACGGTCCGCACGGACGTTACTATAGAAACAGACCATAAACCGTTAGTCAGCATTATTAATAAACCGTTAGCAAGCGCTCCTGCAAGGTTGCAACGAATGCTTTTACGCCTCCAGGCCGTATGAATTCAAGTTGGTTATAAGCCGGGTCGCTATCTTTACGTCGCAGACGCACTGTCGAGGGCAGTCGCACCGGACAAGCATGAGTCGACATTGCCGCGCGATCATCTCGACGCGCAAGCGCAGGTGTGCGCGCTCACCGCGAGCAATCCGTTGATGGACTCGCACTTCTTATCTATACAGAAATGTACCCAGGAAGATATAGAAATGCAAGAACTAATTAAAATAATAAAACGAGGTTGGCCCTGTCATAAAAGTAAAATAAAAGACATATTAAAGCCTTTTTGGGATAGTAGGGATGAATTATCAGTTAACTTTGGTATAGTATGGAGGGGTAGCAGGGTAATAATACCTAAATGCATGAGATACGAAATGATTAAAAAGATTCATTTGGGCCATCTAGGGATTGAAAAATGTAAACTCAGAGCTCGAGAAATTATGTACTGGCCTAATATGAATACTCAACTTGAAGATTATCTGTCACATTGTCAAGCTTGTCTAACTTATAAAACCTCATAATAGACTACTATAGTAAATTTGTAGAATTAATAAAAATTCATTGCTTAAAGTCAGAATTAATTGTTAAAAAAATTAAACAAGTTTTTAGTAGACACGGTATACCCGTAATAGTTATGACCGATAATGGCCCTGAGTTTGCATCTAATACTTTTCGTGAATTCTCACATGATTGGAAATTCCAGCATGTGACGTCATTGCCGAGATATCCTCAATCTAACGGCCAGGTCGAGCGTGCCATACAAACAATTAAAAATATGATGAGAAAAACGGCTTATGATCAGGCGGAGTTCCCATTAGCGCTCCTTGAATATCTAAATACACCAATCAGTAAGGAGCTCGCTAGTCCAGCGCAGTTGTTATATAATAGAAAACTCCGCAGTATAGTTCCGTGTTCTCCAAATTTATTGTTACCAAAAATTAATACGGACGTAATAAATAAGTTAAAACGCCGTCAACAAAAACAAAAAATGTATTACGATAAAGGTGCTAGAAAATTAAAAAAACACTAATAATTGGACAAAAAGTTAAAGTTCGAATTAACAAAACATGGGTACCAGGTTTAGTAGTAAAAGTATTGTAGGTCCTAGGTCATATTTAATACGCATGGCAACGGGTGGTGTATTAAGACGAAATAGGAAGCATATCATAGTTGATTCGAACCAGAGAATCGATGAATCATCTAATCTACGCACACAGTACGATGATATCGCTGTAAACAATAACACAACCTCCGCGCACGCGCCCTTCCCCGCACGGCTCGAGTACTCAGCTGCGAGCGCCTCACTTGCAACAATCTGATAGATCAACTGTTTTCACTAACTGTTTTTATCGTACACTTTCCGGCAGGGAAGTCGAGACCTCCTGATCGATGGGGCTTCTCCGCACCACAGAAATGACAGCTATGAGATGCTATAAATGTGAGGCAAAAAACTTTATTTTATTTTATTTAATTATTGGATTGATTTTTTATTATTAATTATATATATAAATTATTTTTTATCAATAACAATAAGTCGAAAGCAACTAAGTTAATTGGATTTTTTTTTAAATAAATATTATATAAATTACACATTGAATTTATTATATTAATATGATTAAGGCTACTCGTTATAATTATTTGAATAAATTAATGTATTATTATAAATCAAATTGTTAATTTTCATACTTTTATTTGTGAAATGCTTTTATTATATTAAGATTATTAATAGTGGTTTTATAAAAGATTAGTATTAAACCTCGACCCTTCATAATTTCTTAAGAAGGGGATTGTAGGTATCTTGAAAATAAATTATAATATTTGCATGCAGGTATATAATAAATACAGTCTTGTCTCAACTCCCGTGTTTGATTGCCGCATCCAAACAATACAAAATAAACACCTGTGACATAAGAAACAGGCAAAGTATCGTTATTTCCGATATTATTTTCCATGAATATATTTTATTGTATCAATTAAATCCTATAATTTTATGGACACTACAAAAATAATAATATTATTAGAAGATGAGAAAGACGGCTGTCGTAAAAGGAAGACATGGTTTATGATGATGAAACTAGTTAAGGAACATTTTCTAAAAACTGTGGATAATACTATATCATAGGGATTATAAAACCGTTGCTTGCCACCATTATATGTATGTAAGTGTATGTTTTTGTATATAAATGTGTATTTAGTTGTACGTACATGTGAATAGATGTACGTATATTATATATATATGTATATATATATATATATATTTGTATATGCTTAATAGTAAAATAGATAGTCCTTATTTACTTTCTAAAATATCATTTATAACACATTCAAGACTTCCCGCTCGCCCCTCACGTAAAATAAATAGTTTTGTTCCTCCTCATTTCCGAAAGAACTACACTATTAATGGTTTCATACCCAGAGTTCTCAACTCTTATAATCAAAATTTTTATTTTTCTAATCTAAATATTTTTTGGGCGCTCGCTTAATATAATTAAAAAAGAATCGCGGCACAGTACTAAATTCCATCCACATCACCTTGATGGTTGGCATTCCACATCTGTGCGCTTTTAGAGGAATTTTCTTCCACGCACGACGACTTTGTGGAACTTGCTGCCGCCAGCGGTCTTTCCGAACCGACTTAGGGACCTTCAAGAAAAGAGCCTATTTCTTTCTCAAAGGCCGGCAACGCACCGTTACTCTCGTGGTGTTGCGGATGTTCATGGGCGGCGGTGATCGCTTAACATCAGGTGAGCCGCTTGCTCGTTGGTCCCCTCTTCTATAAAAAAATAAATAATTTGTAAAACTCCGCTTCACTAATGTTTTTTTTCTTCTTTTTACTTTGGGTTTATTGTACAATCCTACAAATATATTTGATTCTGTTAACTGTTTAAATTTTGTTTTACCTACCAACATTTTTCACTTACTGGATAAAATCTGTAGTATTTATGTTTAGTTTATTTGTAACGCTCATAAATGTATTTAGTTGTAGTAAGTTTCGGCACTATTTGTCTTCTTCTATTTTATTTTTAAGAATGTATTATTTAGAAATGACTGTTTGTTGCCAAAATAAATAAATAATAATAATATTATTCATTTCCTTAATTTAACTTATTTTTCTTATTTAATAAATAATACACCTGCTATCGCTTTATCTCCACGCCAAGGGTCGACTGGCAGATAACGCCTATAGGCATTAACTCCGCCTATTGATTACCTTTATTTTAAGGTTTACAATAAAGTTTTTTTAATAAATAAATATAGTCTCAGTTAATTTCTTTCTTCAACATTTTAGTTTTTGTTAAGATATATTTTATTAATGGATTATGCGATGAGACATGGAAGTCGTTCATCTGATGGTAAATGTCACACTTACATGTAACAGTTGTCGTGTCAGAACTTTACAGTGGAAAGTTCTGTAAACCAACCACCACGCTGCGTTGGTCATCATGAGACATCGGCTGTTAAGCCATTTAAGCAGAAACACAACGTTTGCATATCACTGCTTGACGGTATTATTACGAAATTATTGGCATTGCAGACCACCGTAGTCATAATCAGCAGTGCCCTTCAGACCTAAACACTGAAATGTTTGCACACTGCTGCTTGACAGTCAGAATAACTGACCCTGAGGTGGTACTTACCTAGACGGATTCCTGCATAGGAATCCTCTTACCAGCATAAACACATCTTGGTTATTTACCGTGGATAGACATAGGTATTAAGGACAACAGAATAGAATAATTTTTATTCAATTTATTACTTATTGAATATATGACGACCGCGTGGCCTAGTGGTCATAGTACCTGACTTCTACGCCGCGGGATCCTGGGTTCGATTCCCAGCCGGAGCCAACATTTGTGCTAAAACACAAATTGTTGGTTTTCGGGTCTGGTTGTGTTGTGATTGTCCCCGTGTTTCTGACACTGCATCCTAGCCTACCTCCGATCTTATCGCATCAGCGTTACATCGGGCGCGGGTAGATTGGGACGAGTGAGTGAGTTTGCGCGTACACTTGTGGCACTATGATATCTCCTGCGCAGTTGATGGCTCTCGACAGTATTAGGAAGTTGTCGCCGTAGTCGAAATAGGCTAGGAGAACATCATCATCATTGAATATATATATTTTTTAGCGACACTAGTCCGCTAAATAAGTGGCTCTGACCCGGAAAGAACTAGTAACAAATATTTATTGTGTCAAACATTTTTGAAATGCAAATGGTTTGGCAGCGATAATCTCATTCGATGCGGTTATTATCAATGTATTCTTTTATATTATAGTTATTATAATATAAAAAATAAATAAAGTAATATAATGATGATGGTGATTTTTTCTCGATTTTCGACCTCGGCGACAACTTCCGAATACTGACGGAAGCAAGGTTGCAATCCCACAGGAACTATCAATTTTTCGGCATAATAAGTAATTCACTGCAGGCCGCATGGAAAGGGCTGTGCTCGGAGTTTCTCTGCGAGATAAAATCCGTAACTATGTTATCCGCAGCAGAACTAGAGTAACCGACATAGCCCTAAGGATTAGCAAGCTGAAGTGGCAATGGGCCGGCCATATAGCTCGGAGAACCGATAATCGTTGGGGAAGAAAGGTTCTCGAGTGGCAACCTCGTACCGGCAGGTCGACCCCCCACTAGATGGAGCGACGACCTACATGGTTTTGCAGGAAGTCGATGGTAGCAGGTGTCTCAGGACCGTGTTTTGTGGCAATCTAAGGGGGAGGCCTATGTTCAACAGTGGTAGGCTGAAATGATGATGATGATGATGAAGTAGCCTATGTTGTTTTCGGGCCTGTAAGCTGTCTGCGTACCAATAATGAGGTCGATCGGACACTCCGTTGAAGTTTGAAAGACCGACAAACAAACCAACAAACAACAATGTGTACCGTGTATTATAGTGTATTTAAACAAAGCGGCACTCGCGCTTCTGTGTTTAAACCTACGCTATAACGCTCAAGCGGTAAGATCTGAGGTATAGAATTGATGTTCGTGACGAAGATATCCCAACACAACCAAACACGGAAACCAACAATTGGTATATTGCACAAATGCTTGCTTGGAATTTGAACCAATGGCAATTGGCATAGTATGCAGTTAGTCTGACCACAAGGAACGGCGTTACTGGCGGTAGGATTCCTATGCAGGAATCCGTCTAGGGACGCACTACTCTGGGGACAGTTATACTGCCGTGAAGCAGTTGTGTGGAAGCATTACTGTGTTTTCGGTTTGGAGGGCACTGTGAGCTAGTGTAATCACTGGGCATATGAGATTTAAGGAAAGACGTATAAAAAAATAAAAATTGCCCAAGAGTGTAGCTGTGGTGGCGGCTTAAGAGAATCTACCACCCCATCTCCTCCCGTCGTAAAAGTCGACAGAGGAAAAATAAAAACCAGGAGATGGGCAGCAGCATCTTCCTGGAATATCTGAAAAAATAAACTGCGGTTGCCAACCCGCCTGCCAAGCATGGCGACTATGGCAAAATCCCCCCTAAATGAGAGCTAAAAACTTTTGTGGCAATCCATGGGGGAGGCCTATGTTCAGCAGTGGACTAGTGATAGGCTGAAATGATGAAATGAAATGATGATGATGATGATGTAGCTGGTTTTTGGACTGGACCTAAACTAAAAAAGTCGGCTTACTACCACACAGTCCTTACCAGAGCGGATTTAACTTCTTACATTCTTAATCCTTATATATAGGTCATAATAAAGATAGGATTAATATTAATTAATAGGTCCTAATATAGATAGGATTAATAGGATTAATAATACGAGTATTAATCCTATCGCTGCGCTCAATACATTTATGTGGTCGGGTCTCAATACATAAAAGTGACAGCCTAATAATGTTCACCTTTTATTTTTTGGATGAAGTAAGTGAGTGCAACGTCTGTCCATAACAAACGCTGTGTTGCCCAGAACATTTAACTGTATGGTATCACACCGCGTTCGTCACTCTGAGACGTCAGTTCTAAGTATGCCCAGTGATTACAATAGCTCTCAGTGCCCTTCATACAGAAACACAGTAATGTCTGAACTTTACTGCTTCACGGCAGAATAACTGACTGTGGGGTGGTGAAGCTCAGGCCTGAGAGGGTTTTGGAGCCGAGAGCTAAAGTAAGTAGTGTGGTGTAATACATAAATGTTCTGGGTGACACAGCATCGGTTATGGGCAGACGTTGGACTTACCGTCAGGTGAACATTTCACTCTTCGCTCTTTATCTAATAAAAAATGTACAATTTTAGAGATGCCGGCACCGAGGATCTCAGGGTACTCGCGTACTACTTAATTTAAAGCGAGCGCCCGGCCTTTGATCTACCACGGCTATCAACAGAGAGTGAGATTTAATCTATTATTATTTGTTGCTCATAACAGTCGACGGTGTCAGTGCTTGTTTTGTGTAATGCACGTGCATTACGTTGTATCGTATGCCGATTTGCATGATAAGCACTGTAATCTGCACGATTACGTATCAACGATCGTGTTATTTTAAAAATGTCAGACGGCTTAGCTCTGTATTTGTGTATCATGAAAATTGACTATAGATATTTGTGTACGTCGTTCAGAACTTGACTATCGCGTGGCGTAGTGATTAGAGCACCTGACTTTTCGGTTTTAAGATATTTATTTCTCATAAAGACGTTTGTTACTTACATGAGATTATGTAATGGATGTATATCAATATTACTTATTCTTATTCGGTGTGAACACTACTACTCGTCGCGCAAACCATAAGTGTTGAGTGAGTTGAACTTTTTTTGGAATACATCTAATGATATTATTAAACGAGACTCTAGAGGAGACGATTTTTTTCGAATTAGTTTGCTTAGCGTTAGTTAAAAAAATTGCTAAGCAAGTTATTGCGGTTGAGTATTTTTTTATTATTAGCGCTGAAAATTATATGAGGTTTTGGAGATATTGATGGTTACCAAGTCTTACAACTTGACACCTATCCGATAAGAACGACTTCAACATTTTGTACGCTGTTCCACTGATACCAATGCCAACTTTTGTAATAGTAGCCGGTGACTGTTTGTGTCGAACGTCTTTTTTAGGCCAATAAAGACTCCAAGAGCAACCTGTTTATCATGTATATGCTCAATTTTCATTTTTATCGTATTTATTAAGACCACAGTTGCATTGAATGTGCTCGATTTGGGGCGAAATCCATACTGATACTGATATAAGAATTTTATTTTAGTTAAGTAGTTATTTAGTCTTTTGTGCACAATTTTTTTTTCATATTTTAGACAGCACTGGTAACACTGTAACAAATTCATTTAAGCAATCACTTGAATTTTGAATTATTAAATTTTTATTGTCATGCATTAAAAAATTAATAATTCAAAATTAACCTGAATTTGGTGCTAATGCAGTCTATACCCGTTCTCGTATTAGGTTCTTCGTTATTAGGGTCTAAGTGGTCAACAATCTTAATTTAAAGCCACCTCTGTGACGGTGAGTGGGGGAAATTGTAAAAACTCATTTTCTTTAGTGTCTGGGTTAAGTCTTGGTTACTACCAAAAATGGCATCCTGGAGACGGACAAAGGATACTTTTATCCCGAAAATTAAATAGTTCCCATGGGATATTTAAGAAACCTACATACATACTTGTACATGACTGATTCATTTTCAGTTTTCAAGTTTGAGGGAGCTATTTACACTTCTGTTATTTGAAAGAGTATTAATTATTTTTCACATCTTTTTGGGTTTGTTTTTGTCTTTATAAACTTTTCATAGAAATATTTGTCCTATGCGTCCCTTATGGTGTCTATAATTCTAAAGTTAGTTTGTCCTTTTACGCCGTAGGTCCTGGACTCGGATCGCAGCCAAAGTCAAAATTTGTGCAAAAACACAAATTGTTGGTTTTCGGGTCAGGTTGTATCGTGATTGCCCCGTGTTTCTGATACAGCATCTTATCGCATGAGCACGCGTACACTTGTATCACCTACACATCTCCTGCGCACTTGATAGATTTTGGCAGAGTTCGGAAGTTGTGGCCGTGATCGAAAATCGGTCAGGAATAGAGCATCACAGAAACTATCATCGATGTCTTCTGGCAACAAACATTATACGAGTATTATGACAAAGACTTTTTAAAAGGGTTGTCTTTTATTACCATAGAGTAATAAATTGTCGTAAGAGGCGACTAAGGTATTGTATGGACAGCGTTTATTCGCGCTATTAGTATGTGTATTTGTAAGTACGTGTAATTTTTATATTTGTTAAAAAAATCTATTTCATTTTAGTCTTTTATGCTACACCTTTCACAAGTTCTCACCATACCGTGGGTTAGCTGGTAGAGAATGCCTATAGCCATTAAGTTTTCCCCTTTGTTACCTTTTTATTTAAAGATTGACAATGAAGATTAAATAAATAAATGAAACTTACTCAAAATTGGACCCAGAGTTCTAATATATAACATGTACAAATTAATTTCAATAGCTGTAATAATTCCTGAGTTAAATTCGTTGGTACAGACAAACACAAGACAGACAAAAAGTTACTTCTATTATACATATGTATGTATAAGTTGTATGGCATCATTATTATTGGATCTCAACGCTCAACACTGGTGGTAATACCCAGCCATTTTCTCTATTGAATTTAGGACGTTTCTTTAATTTCATTAGCCTTTCGAATCATCTTTTGTAGAAATCGGTGTTCTTTTGCAAAGACCTGTGGTCAATCAGATATTATGGTTTGGACGATACTGAACATGGCCACAGACTGAAGACTTCTTAGGCCTTTTATTTACTGGTGGTAGGATTACTATGCAGGAATTCGTCTAGGTAGGTACCACCCCTGGACCAATTATTCTGCCGCGACACAGTAGTGTCCAAACATTACTGTGTTTCGGTCTGAAGGGCACTGAGAGCTAGCGTAATCACTGGGCATATGATACTTAAGAACTGATGTCACGGGGGTTCGAGAGGAGTGTAATGCTACACAAAAATATTCTAAGGTGACACAACATTGCTATGGGCAGGACGTTGCACTTAACAGTCATGTGAACGTTGTGCTCGTATTGTCCCTTTCTCCAATAAAAAAAAATGCTTCACTTCAGCTATTCGTTATTTTATCTTAGTTTAAGTGATGGGGTTTAAGAGATCCTGGGTGATGCAAAGCGCTTGAGGAATGTCAAGAAATAATAGTTAAAATAAACGTAAAGAATGTATAATCCATCTATACTTTCTTAGATTTTCTTATAAAAGTGCATGCATTACCCCATGAATGAGTTACTGAACCTCGAAGCAAGAAGAAGCTGAAGTCGAAGCACCTGTAACATGATTTACAACACGTAAAGAAATGTTCTAAATGCACACCATGACCAATTACCGATTGGTGTAGAAAAACTATTAAAAACATCTACGCTTTTGAGTACAACCAAAGGAAAGTTCGCCTTTAAAAAGAACCTAGATGTAAGGCCGTCAGTAATCCACAATTACTGTGGAGATGTAACGATATCTTCACAGTAATTGGGGATGGTAAAGATGTGTCCTAAGTGCTCCCAAACGTTCAAAGCATATGTAGGCTCTGTAGTCATTAGCGGACGCTAGAGAGAGCAGACCAATAATGTATGAGCTACACCAAGCATTCGTTAGTGAAAAAGGTCTAATATGAATTTTTTTGAGTAGCTCAGGATTGGAGGTTCAACTTTAATGTCCGAGTATGTGAGTCAAATAAGTTTTAAGCCTGTAGCCTGTAAAACGGATCGGAACGAACGGAAGCGAATCTTATTAAGGAAAATGCAATTACATCCAGATGCTTTTCTTACTTTTAAGATATTGTCCATCATCATCATCTTCAGTACTTAAGCCTCTCACTAGTCCACTGCTGAACATAGGCCTCCCCAATAGATTGCCACACAAGATTGTAGCTCTCATATTGGGGAAATATTTCCATCGTTGCCACGCTTGGCAGGCGGCTTGGCAACCGCAGTTAATTTATTCAGATGCTCCAGGAAGAAACTGTTGCCCGTCTTCTGGTTTTAATTTTCCCTCTGTCGACTTTTACGACACCCACTGGATGAGATTGGGTGGTAGATTCTCTGGCTCTCGGCACTACAAGTCAGTCAAGGCGGCAGTATTGTCCATATTTCTCTAATTTATCGCTGTATAAAATAACTTTTAAATTAACGTTATAAAGTACCTCCTACAAAATTTCCCTGTCACCATAACTTGCAAAGTATTTTAACAGCGTAAACCGTAACGAAAAAAAATAAGGCGAACAGGTACTTACGACGGATAGAAAGAAGAAAGGAAATTTTCGCTTACAACTTTCATTCGTTACTTTTTCATAAAAGGTTTTCTGCCATTTTGTTACAATGATATCGATTAGACCGACATTACTTATTTATTAAGTGTGTAATAATTATTTCTTATGACGAAATTTATTAACTTTCGTTAATTTTGAAACGACTCCGAAGTAGAATTCCGATGGGCTAACCATTTTTGCTTGAATACACTACAATGAAGCTCTAAAGAACGGATTGAAAGTTTTAAGCTTAAAAGGAAAACCCCTAATCTTTCAGTTTATTCATTCTACGTCAAACATACTAAATAATCAGTAGTTAAAGAACGAAGAAACCCTAGTCAATGTTTATCTTAAACTGCACTTAGTTAACGTACGGCTTTCATTTTGCGGTTTGGCTGGTTTCAAAAAGGTGAAACAAAATGACTTTAATAAATAACTCCTATTTATTTCTCCATCTTCTTCGACGTGCAAATATTCCACTACTAGACAATAGACCTTTCTCAAATTGGGAAGATTTGAGATAATCGCCACGCCTGGCCGGCGCGTTGGCGATCGTATCCAGACCTTGCTTGCCTTGAAGCTGTCCGTTCATCGGTCTGGATTTTTAGGTCTGGCGTAACTGAGATGGTTATCCCGCCATCAGTAGGAGGCCAGAAGATTTTCTTGGCACCTATACCTATTGGATGAAATTCGATGGTTGATTTTCTGATGACGCCACCATACGGCTTCAGTTTGTTATTAATTCGTATCGTTCAATTGTTCGCATTCGCGTACTCTAGCAAATTGTGTTCTATCCCCTGTGCACAGGAAAAAATAATCAATTTTCAGTGCTCATTTCTCACGTACTTTGTCACGTCACGGACTGTTACGGACATCTAGGATGTAGGCGTTCACAGGTCACAGTAATAACTTACCATCATATATATAAATTCATCAACAGCCGGTAATCGAAAATATCCCATATCTCTAAAACTAAAACACGTGATATCTTATTGAAACCAATTTCCGTTGAAAGCATTTTCTAGTTTATACAACTTGTTCTTAAAATTTTCCGTTAAGTATGAATTTGCTAACATGTTCATGCGGTGAAAAGGTATAATTTTATAATTGGTTAAGATGACGTGTAATAGAATCAGTTCTTGTATTCTTTAATCCTAAAATTTATTTCTAAAATCCGTCAGAGCGTAGGTACTCGTGTTCTGACGTTGGTCACTTAAACTCAAGGTTTTGGAAGATTTTTTTCATGTTCAACGCTACAAACAAAGGTAAATATTTAAAACCAATTAAAATATACTTTTTCATCTCATATTTCATTCCCCTCAAAATATCGCTTAATAACTTATTTTTACTAAATTTGACAGTCGATACTTGTAATCCATTTTTAATTCGAATCACGAATCTACTGTGTATATTAAAAGACGATAAATCAATACGCTTTGAAAATATTTTGCGACGTACTCGCCGCCATGATTTATACATGAGTTTCAAATTAGCATTTCTTTCGCGCATTGTATGACATTGTCGGTTTATTTTCGCTTGGGTGTGTCTGTTCGCGAATTGGCAGCGTCTCAACGTGGTTTAAAAAGACGATCTACCATAATCTATTCCTGGATGACATTGGTCTTGGTCTGTGAACACTCAAGGACGTCGTGGCTTTGTTAGGGTGGTACAACACTAGTGTATAACGACTGTGTATAACCTTTAACGGCGGTATAAAAAAAGACAGCATAGTTATATTTGGCTATGGACATTTCATTGCTAGTATAATTTTTAGTGAATTTATAACATAATTGGATGTAGAAAAGCTAGAGGAAGAATAGAAGTAACGGCGTGCCGTGAATTATTCGTTTTTCTACACACTGGTGTATTGCGAAGCCTTATCAGTTATGGGCCACTAACAGGCGAAAGGGCGGACGCTTTCGTATTGAGTTTTATAGATATCGATAAAATAACAAACCAATTTAGCTAAAATTTAAGGATCTTAATGCAATACTTTAAAAGAAACAAAATATTTCTTAAAAGTTATGGTAATGTGTACTATCACAATGAAATAGAACATTAATTAGTATGGTTATGGTTAATGTTGTTAATAATGGTACTTTTGTCTACTATAATAACGCACAGTCAAAGGTCTCCTATTTGAACACGATATATGTCATGGCCTGCCACGATACTGCACTGCGGTTGGGCGGACTTCTCACGCCTTTGTATTATTTAAGATGATTGCAATTTTCTCCTACAGTATTTTCATTTATCGATAAATATGTCATGAGAGCCAAGGTAGTTCAGGTGCCGACTAAACATTTCATATTACACGAGTGACCTCAGTTCGATCGCCGGGGCCAGAACCACTAAAATTGTTCTGAAATTTTAGGTTTCGATGAACCAATTGCTAAGGAAAACATAGTGATTTCCTCACGATGTTCCTGCATGTCTGAGGAATAAAATTATTTAAACAATACGTTAAGACCCGCAATTGAGCAGCGTGGCGGACTCATCCTTCTCTCCAAAACCTGTGCTCAGCAGTGATTTATAGAGTGTTATTTTTACGTCATTATATTTTTTTTACCAAATTATGGTATAAAGTTTTCACTGAAGAACGATCGATCTACATTTTCAACTGCTATGAGGTTGAATATAAATAAACTTAATATAAAATGTTGTTTCAAACAATTTTCATGTAACAAAAAGTTCTCTAAGCGACGGTATTCTCGGTTGTGTGAATCTTTGAAGGGACTTTTCAAGGGTAGGATGCTTGTCTTATCTATATAAATAAATATAATTAAGGTGTTTGTATTTAATAACAAAATAACAGCTATTTACTCAATGCTTATGAAATGTTTGTCTATCTGTCTGTCTGTCTGTTTTTTTGTTCCGGCTTATCTCCGAAACGGCTGGACCGATTTTGACGGGACCTTCACTGACAGATAGCTGATATTATAGCGAGTAACTGAAGCTACTTTAACTTTAGAAAAATAAATAGGGTTTTGCGAAAAAAAAAAACTCCAAACACCTGTTTAAATAGGGATGTACATATTCATTATATCATCGATTGGGGTCGGCTGGGTGAAACTGAGGGGCACAGCTAGCTTTTGATATTACAAATGTTATCTAAATTTGAATCTAGCCATTGGTTATCACTATAGTAGTTGCTAAAAAATAAATAGTAATTATTGCAATTTTGAATTCTGATTTCCAGATGCTCGGCGGTAATTGTATGCTTTAATTGTGGTTGAACAATAGAGATTTTTTTTACCAAAGATCGAGGTTTGGTAATGGCTATTAGTTCTATCTTTGAGAATTCAGAGAACGGTTTTAAACCAAATTTGTCAAATTTCATAATTAAATTAAAAGTAATATTACAGAATTCCGTAATGATTATTTTTATCGAATGAATTTAAATTAAAAGACAAAAATCGAAGAATGTTTTAGAATTTAAGAAATTAGATTAAGTGAGTTAAATTACAACACGCTTCGCCTGCGCGTATGTTAGTAGTTTTACGACCTTACTGTATTACTCATAGCCTAACCTCTCTACTAGTTCCAAGTGAACCCTATCAAACAATGAAATACTTTTTCGGATCTATTTAGTGGGTTTGAAAGACATGGGTAACAACGAGTAAAGTAGCGGTATATAGTAATGATTAAGGTTTAATAACAACAGTGACAGAATTGACACAAATACTGACATAGAATTCAACAAACTTGTCAAGAAGACATTACTAGAAAAAGTGTATTGTAAAATAGCATTACATAGAGGACAAAGATGTATGGAAATAACTCTTACCACACACACATCCACACATCTGGGTCACGCTTATAGGAATTTTGTTAGAATATTATTGATTTAACATTGTTGTGTCAACACACGTGCTGTGGAAATGGAAAATGAACAGGACCATCTACTTTAAGCATTTTAGGTTATATTTTTAACTATTGTATAAATAATTTTCATTAAGATACCAATAAATAATTTTGTCTTAGCAAAATATAAACATTGTTATCTGATGGCGGTGCAAGAGAAGTTTTCTTAATTAATTATCGGAACTGTCGAAAAATGTTGTTGCCTTCATTAGGATACTGCCGTCTGAGACTGCTAGATAGAAAGTTTTCATCATCATCAAGTATACCACAAACCTATCAATGGTAAGCTGAGTTCCCCGACGCTACAGTTTTGACGGTCTTAGCACGTACATAGCAAATTGTTTGATGGGCCATGAATCATCTACAAGGAAACTGTTAGGGGGAATGAAATTAATTAAAAAATAATTACATTTGTATATTAACATTCAATTTTGTAATGATTTCTTATATTTACCCGTATACTATCATGTCTTTTCACAAGTATGACGCATGTTTCAGCCATCGCCCTCCTCGACCATATTAAAGACAAGTCCACGTCCTGTAACACGACGCTGCCGCAAGCAGAGATAATCGTATTGAAGCGGTCATGACATACTCAAGTCTACCAAAGAAAATTGACATTACAAAGATTAATGTCTTTTATTTTACAGAGCGCACTTATAATCTTCCACAAGACCACTTACGGTTTTTAGTTTGTAAAAATAACTAGCAAATAGCTGCAACGTAAATAACTGTACCAACAAAATTTCCATACTAAAATTTGATATCATAAATTCGAAAATAACTCTCTCTGTCCCTCTGTCAGTTTGTAACCTTTTCACGATTAAACCCCTCAACCGCATTCGACGAAATTTGGCTCAGAGATAACTTGAAACCTGGGAACGGACATATGATACTTTTTATCCCGGAAAATCAAATAGTTCCCACGAGATATTTTAAAAACCTATACCCACGCAGCCATGTGGTAGCAGCTTAAGAGAATCTACCACCCCATCTCATCCGGTGGGTGTCGTAAATGTCGACAGAGGGAAAATGAAAACCCGGAGATGGGCGTTTTATTAAGACATCTGAATAAATATACTGCGGTTGCCAACCCGCCTGTCAAGCGTGGCCACTATGACAAAATGTTCCCAAAATGAGAGATATAAAGTTTTGTCGCAATCTATGGCGGAGGCCTATGTTCAGCAGTGGACTAGTGGTAGCCTGAAATGATGATGATGATGATTGCTTCGATTTAAAAAGTCTGTCTCACCAGACCCGGCCAACCACCAGTTTAATTCCGGGTTTTGTTCCAGTTTTTTGTCTGCCATGCCAATATTTGTATCGTACGGAAATCGGAACCCGCGACCCGTGGCGTAAAAATCAATATAGAAATATAGTACAATATACAACAATTATTTTATGATCGTCATCATTGTTAATATTCTACTATGGGAGCATTTATATATCTAAACCTGCAGGCTTCTGCCGTGGTAGCTCAGAGTCTAGGCGTTCGGTTTTAATTTCATAGTATGCGAGTGACCTGGGTTCTAGTCCCGGTGCCGGGAATTGAATCCACCAAGATTGTTAATTGCAGTTATAAGTGCTGATTTACCACGTGCTCGGTGGTGAAGGAAAACCTTCATGAGGAAACTTGCGTGTCTGGGAAATAATAAATATTTTGAGGACATGTGATGTCCGCCAACCTGCATTGGAGCAGTGTGGCGAACTCTTACCGGCTCCAGACCCCTGTCAGAAATGACAGGGGGACTGTGCTCAGCAGTGGGACATTTATAAGCTGTCAGCTTTTTTCACAGGATTCTCCCAAGAAAAAAGTATTTACTGTAATCACAACGCCTGGCACCAGACACGTCGCACCGAGGCAATTGAAGGTCATACATCGATAAATCTTAAGTCTGGAATTGTAAGCGATAACCGTCGCTTGTCGGAAGCCGTGAATTTTTCTAGGAATTTTCATTACTTTTATGACACCCAGCGGATAAAGTCCAGGGTAGGTTTTCTTACGGCACCATGCGGCAAATATTCTAATGTTCCATGGCTACTCATGGCTTATCATTTTAATTTCTTTTTACATTTCTGCGCATATGAAATATGTGTATTATATTATGTGCTTTCAAAAATAGATATATTTCGTATATCGGATACCACAGTAAAACGAAATAAAGCGATTAATAAATAATCTATCGTATACCAGTTATTCTACCGTGAAGCAGTAGTGTGCAAACATTACTGTGTTTCGGTTTGAAGGGCACTGTGAGCTAGCGTAATCACTGGGCACATGAGACTTAAGAACTTATGTCTCAGGGTGATGGGCACAGTTTGGTGTCACACAGAAATTTTGGTTAATACTTGGTGTGCCCCGCGCTTTTACCCGCGTATAAAAGCCGACCCCGATCGATGATATACATATATGCTTCCCTATTTGATAAAAATAATAAATAATGATATACAAAAATTCAAAAAAATCTTATAAGTGCTGTATAAACTGTGTTTACTGGTGGTAGGATTCCTATGCAGGAGTCCGTCTAGGTAGGTACCACCCCAGGGCCAGTTATTCTAGCGTGAAGCAGTAGTGTGCAAACATTACTGTGTTTCGGTTTGAAGGGCACTGAGAGCTAGCGTAATCACTAGGCATATGAGATTTAAGAACCTATGTCTCAGGGTGATGGGCATAGTGTAGTGTCACACAGAAGTTTTCTGGGTGGCACAGCATTTGTTATGGGCAGACGTTGCACTTACTATCAGGTGGTCTTTTTGCTAGTTTCATCACTTTATGCAATAAAAAAAATCATAAGAATTGAGTAAAAGCTGTTATTTTGTTATAACAAACAGACACGTCAATTTTATTTATATGTATAGATAAGGAAGTGTCCAGTTTAGCGTATAGTTCACCCAGAAAAGTCAATAGCAAATTTCTGTGCGGTGCCGCACTACGATCGTTACCCTAAAGAGTCAAGGGTCATCAGTTCTTCAGTCTCATATGCCCTGTAATAACACTAGCTAGCAGTGTCCTTCACGCCGGAACACGGTAATATCTGCACACTACTGTTTCAAGGAAGTATATCTGGCACAGCGGTGGTACGTATCTGGGCGGTTTATGTCATGTACTTTGGCTTCAGGGCCCTTTTAAAAGACACACTGTATTTTTACACAACTGCGTGATGGCAGAATTACTGGCATTGCGGTGGTACCTACCTAGGCTGGTTCCTGAATAGGAATCTTATTAGGAGTAGTTATTATTTAATCAGAAAACCGACTTCAACGCAACTGCTCCATACCTGCTGAAGCGAATTTCAGAGTTTCATGGATCCTCATCATCATAACTTGACCAAAATATGGGACACTCTTACTTACCCTTTCAAATAAAAAAGATACATAAAAATACATACAGACTGATCATGGAACCGCCTCCTTTTTTAACCGACTTCAAAAAGGAGGCGGTCCTTTTTGAAGTCGGTTAAAAATGTGATGACTTCTTTTATATTAGGTGTTGAATAATATAATTTCATACTATTTAATTACACGTAACAGCTTCAAATGTCACTTTCTGTTTCACTCTTTTTATTAAATGATCACATGTTACATAACTTCAATAAACGCCAATGCATTTACTTGATGATTGATGATATATTTCGCAGGAATAAGTGTTGCCGTTGCGTATGTATTCTTATGTTTAATGCAATCTTTCGAGTGATGACTCTAACTTGACCTAACAAATGAACGACGATGTTCAGTCCACTACGATATCACCACCCATAGTACATTTACTAGACACCTTTAGGCACAACATGTGCTTCCTAATCTCTTTAGCCACAGCGAATAAAGGGCAATCCCTTTTAAGGCTAACTCTTGCGGCTTCGATACTACTTCCATAAGTTTAAATTCGCTGAATATTTGATAATTTAGCTGTATCCATAGCCCGATTGTACTTCTTACGCTCACTACGACTCAACTTAGTCTTAGCGGGGTATAGATGTCGGTCGCTTATTTGACGGTGATATCAAGTCGGTGGTGATCACCAATCTGGATAGAATGAGATGGTGAAGAAAAGGGACGCTACACGCCTGATCGGTGCCAATCTGAGGCAAGGTCGTCCTCCCCAGATCACTACCTATCATGCTGGTAGTTATCATTTCTTTAGGCAATGCTCTGAACTCTACTTATTTACTTTTTTAAATACAAATTTTATTTGTCTTTTAGACTGCAAAATGAAGTGTATAATTTAGCGATGATATAACTCTCCATGTGTCGGAACGTTGAATGAAAGCGTCCGTCACTAGTCACTCTGTATCGCCGTGTGCAAAACATAATAATGTTGGCCGAATAGACGCGGTCGCGAAATGTCAAGTCGCGTCTGCTCGTGCTACGCGGGCGAAAATATGCGGAAAGCGAATGAACAAGGTCGATCAGTCGCAGACACATTTAAGTGTTAAATTTAATTAAGTCCTTTTACAAACATCAGGTAATATGCTTGAACAAAATATCTTGACGTGACGTAACGTAGTTTCCTGTATCAGGTCGACAAGTCAAAATTTTGTCAGTAGATCTCCCCGTTGTTTTTTAAGAAATTTTGTACGAGACCAGCTCTTTAAAACAAAAAATCGTTAACGTTTTTCAGAATGTTAAAGGAGCTTATTTACGAGTAGGTTATACTTTTTTTAGATAAGTTGCAATCTTTATTTTTAAAAATAGTAGCAGGGCTTAAAATGAACATCGGTTGCAGCAAAATTATAGTATAGTATGACTGAAAATTTGTTGGACTGATGGAGAAAACGACTTTGGTCTTCGAGTTTAATTTTCCAACTACCTTACACTTGCACAGACGCTTTCTGCATAATACATTAAAAGAAATAAATTTTAAGTGTCTCTTTGTAATAAGAAAATAACAGATTATGAATGCTTATGAAAGTATATATGGTACTTATAAGAAAAAAACATTTTTAAAGTTCTTGTCTGTTTGTTCCGGCTAATCTCCGAAACGGCAGGACCGGTTTTGACGGGACATTCACTGACAGATAGCTGATATTATAGCGGGTAACTAAAGCTACTTGATTTCAGAAAAAATCATCATTCATTCCGATTCAAATTAGGGAAATATATATGTATATCATCGATCGGGGTCGGCTTATTTACGCCGCGGAGCATAGCTAGTACATTATAAGGAATAAAATTCGAAAATTACACCATTCAGAACATTTCTGTGTGACACTACACTGCGCCCGTCACTCTGAGACATCAGTTCTTAAGTCTCATTATGGCCCAGTGATTACACTAGCTCTCAGTGCCCTTCAAACCGAAACACAGTAATGTTTGCACGCTACTGCTTCACGGCAGAATAACTTTCACTGGGTGGGGATTGGTGTGGGGATTGGATTGGGTTCCTGCGTAGGAATCCTACCACCAGTTAAACTGTCCCCAGAACTACCTATGCTAGGTGCATCTTGATACATTATCGAAGGAAGATGTATCTATGTGGTCTGAGTGACCACTTATCATCTCGTACACTGTCAACTGATTTGTTATCGTTAGCAAATATCGTCATTATCGTTGCAGCCCACTACAAGATAACTGTTGAACAGTAACCTTTTCTATAGATTGGCACAAACTCGCGAAAGTTGTCGTTTTTGATCTGATGGGGGTCATTCTACACTGGGTTTATCGGTACGATGTTATCATTCGAAAACCTTTCTTTCTTAATAGTAGTTGTAAAGGAAAGAAAAATCGGCTTGCCTAAAATTTATTAAGAAAGAAAACACGCAAACTTTGCTTTTTCGTATTTCCTACAACTGCGCGTTGACAAATCAATGCGACCTGCTTACATAAATAGTTTATCAGTCTTTTATTTTTTTAGTAGATTGAAGTCTGTTTTTGGAATGTGTGTATAATCTAAGGGATGGCTGATTTTCTTGAATACGAGTATCGATTTCAAAGTATAACCTAGGTAGGGTACCTACACCAGGCCAGTTATTCTGCCGTGTAGCAATTAGTGTGCAAACATTACTGTGTTTCGGTCTGATGGGATCCGAGTAATCACTGTAGTGTAGTGAGACGTAAGAACTGAGAGTGTAGTGCCACACAGAAATGTTTTAGGTGACACAGCATTTGTTATGGACACACGTTGCACTTACCATCAGGTGAACGTTCTGCACGTCTCGTCACTTTATCCAATACATAAAAAACTAAAATAATAACCTGTAACAGAAGAATCGTAAATAAAGAATTTGATGTTTTGAATTATAACAGGTATAACGCTGGTGGTAGGATTCCTATGCAGGAATCCGTCTAGGTAGGTACCACCCCAGGGCCAGTTATTCTGCCGTGAAGCAGTAGTGTGCAAGCATTACTGTGTTTCGGTTTGAAGGGCACTGTGAGCTAGCGTAATCACTGAGCATGTGAGACATAAGAACTTAGGTCTCAGGGTGATGGACACAGTGTGGTGTCACACAGAAATTTTCTGGGTGACAGCATTTGTTATGGGCAGACGTTGCACTTACCATCACGTGAACGTTTTGCTCGTTTCATCACTTTATTCGATAAAAAAATAAATAAAAAAAACAATCTTGTCGCTACGACATAAAGGCGAACGAAAGCTACTTTTATATCTCACTAATATTACGGAGCTTTATGAGATTTTCATTGATGTCTTGTACTGACGTCATTTCTTACTTCAGAAATCTTAAGAAGTTAAACAATTATTTGTTTTACAACTTTCAGTCAATGGCGTGCCTACAGTATTTTATCATGCGACGCATGGCATGACTATGGCCTGCATGGTTCGCAATAGTCCTAATGAGGTCGTCGAATCTATATCGCTTTTGAGCTGCTTTCGTGAGCCAACTTTTAAAATAAGTATTTGTTTTACTACTCGTATTAACATTGGAATGAGCTCGTGCAGCGCAATGTGTTTTCATGCAATATGCTTGGAAATATTTTAAAATACTTGCTTTCTATTGTATCAATATTAACAAATATTATAATAGCGTCAGAGAATACTGCAGCCTTCTACGCGTCGGTGTCATAAGTCGCGACAGGGAAAAACTCGAGGATAGATCGCAGCAACTTTTTGTACGAAGCATCTTACTGAGGATACCAGCTCCCAGGGCCAGTTATTCTGCAGTGAAGCAGTAGTGTGCCAGCATTACTGTGTTTCGGTTTGAAGGGAACAGCGAGCTATTACCTTAGCTCGCTGTTCCCTTTACCCGTTACCGTTTTGTTCCCCTACTGGGCATATGAGATACAAGAAATTATGTCTCAGAGTGACGAGCGCAGTGTGGTGCAGAAATGTTCTGAGTGACACAGCATTTGTTATTGGCAGGTGAACGGTTTTCTCGTCTCGTCACTTTATCCAATAAAAAAAAACCGGTTTCAATTAACTTACACCTTAAAAGTATTACATTGGTTTAAAAGTCAATAAATTCTATATCGTTCCATGCATTATAATGATCATCAGTCTGCTACAGTCCACTCCTAAGAAGCACCGCTTAGCTTCATCCGTTCCACGCATTCAGTTCCCTCTGGCCTTATTACGCAGATCGTCGCTCCATTCATCCATAGGCATTATTATTCCACACTACGTTTGCCTAAACGTATCCACTACTCCAATGGTTCCAATGTGATTACCGTTCTCCATATACAAAATATTTTTTTTTAAGAAATGCATAATAGCTAAAATAACAGATAGTAATAAATAAAATCACCTCATTAATGCTACTGAAAATTAGGACGACATTGTGTAAAACATCTCAGCATATCCTGAGCGGCATTCCCTTTCGGAGCTTTCCGCTATTTAGAGAAAGATATAAGATTCTAGTACTGGACGTTTTTGATTTTAGTTTTCTGGGACTGGCCATGTAGATGTCACATAATTTCGTGCATAGCGTAGTTTTTTTGTGTGTTATAGTTAAAGACGTACCACAGGTAGTGTTCGTGTAACTGTATTTTCCTTTGTTGTGTTTCAGGTACTTCTATGGTGTTTTATCAAATGTATCTGTATTGTGTGTGGATGTTTCGAATAAATATCTCTTTCTCTCTTCCTCTCTGTGCGTAGGCCTCTTAGGGCGGATTTCACCGTTGAAACTAAACGCGATCATTTCAAGAAAAACGAAGTTTAAGCGTTTAACTGAGTTCAATGCTGCAGTTTGCATTTCATCAACATCAAATGAACGCAGTCAATGCTAAACGCGCTTCAAATTCTGAACGGCTAATTTTCGACGTTCAGCTCTTTAAACCCGTTTAGAGAGCTGTCATTGTCAATTGCACAACTATGTAAACACAAAATATTATTTTTCATTCGTATTATTTATTGTTTGCATACCTATGTAACCTATGCATAAAAACAGGCTGTTTGATGTCGCAAAATACGAAATAAATCGTCTTTTTGTTTTAGATTGTGACGATATTTCATGTAAACTTCGTTTTTCTAAACACGATCAAAATAGAGTCGGTGAAATCGGTTAGACGAAGACCAAGATCAAATGATACATATAAACTCAGTTAAGTAAAAGCGTGATTTTATTAAACTTGGTTTCCAAAGCAATCGGTGAAATCGGTCTTAGTCTTTTAAAGGGTAAAGCCAAAAACCGTGAAGATTAATATCACATGAACGCAGTTTAAATATCTCAATTTTTATATTTTAGTAGTAAACCAGCTCTTTGAATTGCAAACAGCAATTTTAAAGAAGCTCGTCCCGGTTTCCATTATGTTAAATACGACGAGCGCCCCGCAACCGAGCTACCACGGCTCTATCTTCAGTGTTGCTGTGCAAATACATTTAAAAATAAATTAAGCGCATGACGCAAAAAGTATTTACACAGTCTTCTTGAACGGCGTTACCACGAGAATACAAGTTATTTCAGTTGCCAATTAATTTATAATTTCTCAAAGGCGTTGTTTAGATAATATCATGTTAATAACTGTGCTTTATTACATTAAAGACAGATCGCGTTTGTTTTAATTGAAAATGTTGTAAGACACGTCACGTCACGACTGGCGTAAGCGGCGTTATGAAAAATGAAATTTTTTAATCACGAAAAATTTCCTAGTAAGGGAGAGAGAGAGAGATTGACCTGAGTTCGATCCCCGGTGCCGGCACCTCTTAAACTGTTCTGCAATTTTAAGGGCTGATTTACCACGTGCCTCAGCGCTGAAGGAAAAAATCGTGAGGAAATCTGATGTCTGTTAAAAGTCCACTGCTGAACATAGCCTACTCTCATGAAGGGAGGATTTTCTGTAATCACCACGGTCGGGTAGCAGATTGCGATGGCAGTCTCGTGTTTTGGGAAAATTTTTCATGTAGTGACTAACTTAATATTCTGCGATCGCCTTTTCCCGTTGTTTAAAAGAACTGACTGAGGGAAGAAGTAAAGAAGAAAATGCAACAGCCTAAAAATGTCCCACTGCTGAGCACAGGCCTCCTCTCATTTCTGAGAGTGTTTTGGAGCCGGGAAGAGTCCGCCACGCTGCCCCAATGCGGATTTGCGGACTTCACATGTCCTCGAAATATTTGTTGTTCCTCAGACATGCAGGTTTCCTCACGATGTTTTCCTTCACTGCCAAACACGTGGTAAATCGACACTTAAAATTGCAATTAACAATTTTAGTAGTGCCGGCACCGGGAAACGAACCCAGGTCACTCGCTTACTATGCATTTAAAGCGAGCGCTTAGCCCCTGAGCTACCACGAGAGAACTGAGGGAAATAGCAACAATATTCTGAACCTGATCAGTAATGGAAAATGAGATCTCAAGGCGATTTTTTTTTGTTCGAGACGGAGATACGAGACGGACAGACGAGCAGACACCTACCTGAAGGTAAGTGCAACGTCTGCACATAACAAATGCTGTGTCACCCAGAATGACTCTGTGTGGCACCACACTGCGGCCGTCCCTCTGAGACATCAGTTCCTTAGTATCATATGCCCCGTAATTACATTAACTCTCAGTGACCTTCAGACCGAAACACAGTAATGTTTGCACACTACTGTTTCATGGCGGAATAACTGGCCCTGCGATGGTACCTACCTAGAAGGATACCAACAAAGGAATCCTGCAACCGGTCAATAATTTTAGACCATTACGGATAACCTAGAACCAGGATCACCGACGTCGTTTTCCATGTTTGCAAACTGAAGTGGAAATAAGCAGGTCACATCTGAGTAGCACGCACTAAAGTGGAGATCACGTTAAAACATACATACATATATTTAGGGGTTCCCCCACGAGAAACGAGACGTGACGGGTTGTGAGCGGCCGTTTTGGTACGAGTAAAAAAAACTTTCTTCCCATTGCGTTCCCACGAGTAATATAATGACGAAATTGTACATTATGGTATTATTCTGCACGAATAATCGCTATCCTTACAGTACCTTAGTTCTCTTATGATACTTAGGTAAGAAACAGGCAGGAGCCATTCTGCTCTGCCACTTAAACACCTTCGCGTAAGACGAAGAAGTCGAGAAGAGGGACTCATTTGGCTCGTTGGAGCGACGATGTGTAAGATGGCTGGCAGCAACTGGATACGTAAAGGTGATGGTCGTACTAAGTGGGTTAATTCGGGGGAAGACTATCTCGGCTGCTGCAGGTTGATGACGATAATGAGGATGGTTTATGGTAGCGATAATTCTATTGCGTATCGGAAACCTTTGTCGAAATTCACACACCAGCAGGAAGAGTGGAAGATTTTCTTACGCCGTTTCCACACAGCCTGCATTCAACACTGCAATTATAAGCCGATAGGTATCCGGCAGAAATCCGATAGGTGTCCGGAAGAAATCCGATAGGTGTCCGGCAGAGTAGAATAGCACCTAGGTATTGGACAGCTTTTTTGTGCAGAATTACACCTGAATTACGCTTTCGCTCGTGGGAACGCAATGGGGGGTAATAATGTTATGACTTGTACCAAAATGGCGGCATCGTAGTTCGCCACGCGTCCTGCGGCGGCAAAAAGTCGGCTACGAGTGTGGCCTATGCCTACCCCTTATATGGAAAAAAGGTGTGACTAGTATGTATGTATGTATGTAATTCTTTCACCGTGTCAGTATAATTCCGTAAAGTATTCGTGACTGGCATTTATAGTGACGTTCAAGAGTGACAAAAGATCAAAGCGAGACTTGTGTCAAAATAGTATTCAAATACGAGTATACGGGGCAGCGTCAATGACACCATCGCACATCAGCACCGTCCGCGGAAGTCGAAAGCGTGGCGAGTTGCCAAAATAATTAAAACATTTCTTCGGTGAATAATTAGGTAACTAAACGTACGCAATAATTTAAGATGACCTCAAATTAATTAAAAAAAAATTGGATAAAGTGACGAGACGAGCAAAACGTTCGCCTGATGGAAAGTGCAACGTCTGCCCATAACATATGTTGTGTCACCCAGAATGTTTCTCTGTGGCACCACACAGTGCCGGTCGCACTGAGACATCAGTTCTTTAGTCCGGGGCATTTATAAGCTGTTACTGTACTTTGTTTTCATGGCCTACGTTGCCTCAAATAGGCTCGTTAACCGAAGCGAATTCTATTTACTCTTGCTTTGAAGAATCCTATCTTACAACGGCTTTTGACGACTCCGTCGTAATTTCGATCTTTTGCAGTGCGCACTTAAAACGACGTCGTAAATCGTTTTGTACGACCCCAATGAGCGTCAACAACAAAAGGATGGAATCTCTGAGCGTTTTATTAGCTACTGGTAGACATAATACGCGTCATTAGGAGTCAATCTTTGTGGAGCTACGAGTATTTTCAAATAGCCTCACCACAGATTTTTTTTATGGAAGAAGCTGACGTGTGCAACGTCTTCCATCCACCCTGCGAAATGAAAATAAATAATACGGGTCGCATACTGCAGAAATATACTGTCAGTCACAGCGCAGGTTCAGCGTCTTATGTGACCTGCCACTACTAATTCGACTTGCTTTAAGCTGTAGTTTATCGGATTACCTTTTTTGTGGAAGATATCAAGCGCAGCGGTAAGCGCGAACAAATGTTAACCAGGAGATTTCTTGAGTCTTGAGTCCATAAGCCTCATATGACCAGTAATTACGCTAGCAACCTGTGTCCAAAGAATAACGTACGTACATAAATACTTGCATAGGAATCTTGCATACGAATCCTTTCACCAGTAAAACAGACGAGCACACAGTCAACTTCGCTTAAGATAGCTCCTCGTCATCATTTATTCTCGATAAACAATCATCTAGTAATTGGGTATGTGGTTCTCTTAATTCACAATATGAAACATGGCCGCATCATGCCGAAATTTAGCAGTTTCGTAATCCTAATACCTATATCTACCTTTTTATCTAAAAAAATATAGGTATTGCACATAATACAGGTAATTCTCTACCGTTTCAATTAAATTCGTCTTCATTTCGCACGTATCGTGTTGGCCTTCGGTGTTTCGTGCGAACATTAATCGTAACGAGGAAGCTCGGACATCTCGGCGCTGTTCCAGGGCACGGAGAGATTGTATTTATTAGGAGACAGCTGGATCTGACGCGTGTAATGTGTAAAGTACACATACAGCGTCGGATTAGGAAAATGTGAGAGATTTATTTGGATATTTTTTTATGTACGTTATAGAGGTTTCAGTAATTATTTGCTGGCGACATTTTAAATAGTGTGTGAGACTGTATGATCACAGACTATCACGTGTTTGACATCGGCAGTATGGACCTAAACAAATGACAGAATTCAGTTTTGATAAATCACAGATCCTTGCAAAAAAACACCGATTCCTACCAAGGATGATTCGCGAGGCTATTGAAATCAAAAAACATCCTAATTTCAATAGAGAAGATGGTTGGGTATTACCACCAGCTTGGGATCCAATAATAAATAAAATTAAATTCAAAAACCAAGCATACCACTGTAAGACTTCAAGACACAGTTAGCTCTTTCTGCGTAGATCGGACCCAAAAATAATAATTAAAAGCTGAAGGTACCCCAGGTTAACTATGACATCAGGACATCTGTCACCTCAGTCCTCCCGTGACCACGGGTGCTGTAAAGCACTCGAAACGTCGGGTTATAAATAGTAATAAATTAAACGCGATAAAATCCGTAAACTTAGTTTCATTTAAAAATGACAGAACATTATGCGAACGAGATTGTCCGGATGAACGTAAATATTCAATGTTTTATTTTATTCAATTCAAAGTATTTGTAACACATATTATACAAACATTTTAATTTCCTCGAGTTTTAGCATACTTAAAGTTTGTATGGAGAAGAACTCCATACAAACTTTAACTATGCCAAAACTCCGTGCGCGCAACATGCTTAGAAAGGGGTACAAAGTTTTCTCTTCACAGTACTAATGTATAGATTAACGTCGGTTTTTCGTCAGTTAAAATTAGTTTGCGATGTACATGTCTTATCACAATTTTTGGCACTGGCACTTTTTCTAAATGTTCTTTTTTCAAAAATAAAAAAAAATCTACGTCTCAAACTAGGATATCTAAAGTCGTTTACAGATAATCTGCACACAAACACCCAGTTCCGAAACAACTGTCTGTATATTTTACAAATATTTGTTTCATTCGGGTATCGACCCGCGATTCGTAGCTATTATTATTTATTTACAAATCTATTTTTAGTTATAATTTAATGAATTTAGTGTTCGTTCATATTTAGAAATGAGTAACTGCTATCTGCTAGCTGCTACTACCCAATCTAATCCCGTGGGTGTCGTAAAAGTCAACAGAGGGAGAATTAAAACTAGAAGATGGGCAGCAGCACCTTCTTGGTACATCTGAAATAAACTACGGTTGCCAGCCTGCCAGCTAAGCATGGCAACTATGGCAAACTCCCCCAAAATGAGACCTACTAACTTTTGTGTCTACCTATGGGGGAGGCATATGTTCAGCAGTGGACTAGTAATATGCTGAAATTATGATGATGATGATGAACTATTAATACTGGACCGGGATTTTGCGTTTTTTTGTTAACGTTTACGTTGTTTACGTAAATGTATACATACATACAGTCACGCCTTTTTCCCATAGGGTTTTTTCGCTCCTGCAGGAAACGTGGTGTTTATTATTAATATATTTCGTCAAATAATCGATTAAAAAAAACAAGACACATCGCCGTCTGTCATACGTAACTACTCCGACTACAAAGACAAGACAAAAATGTATAAAGTAACAAAGGCAAAAACTACTTTTTATTCTTTATACTATTTTTAAGTACTTGTACCTTCATAAATAGAGACTTCCTTTATTTAGAAAAATACCATCATGTTGCATTTGTTTTTTTGAAATTTTTTGTAACATCGTTTTATTTAATTACTTTATGCGACAAATGGTTTAATATGATACATACATACATTCATACAGGGATTACCCATATAAGAGGGGAGCAGACTTACCCACTTTTCGCCCCCGCAGGAAACCAGACGTCACGGTTGGGGAACCACATCGCCGCCATTTTGGCACGAGTTGAAATTCTTGCTCACCGTTGCGTTACCACCATTAGCCAACGGCGCGGCAATTACTGGATTGGCTGAGAGGACGGGAAATCGATTAGGTAGGAAATGGGCTTGGGGTAGGGTAGGTACTGATATCTCGGAAGGAGCAGTAGGAGACAGCAGTATCGCGTGAGGTCGAGGTCGCTTACTTGGTACTCAACCGTATCTGCCGGACAAGGCAACTAGGTGAAATGGTCAAAGGTCTTTATTATAAACTTATACTGTCAGGGAGTACCCCTGAGATTATAAGTTATAATAACCTTCCGAAGAGAGAAGGTCCTTATTATAACCTTCTCTTTCTTAGCCGTGGTAGTTCAGAAGCCAGGCGCTCGCATTAAACTTCGAAGTACGCAAGTGGCCTGTGTTCCGGTGTCGGCACCTCTAAAATTGTTCTGCAATTGCAACAAAGTGCTGATTTATCGCGTGCTCAGTGGTGAAGGAAAATATCGTGAGGAAACCTGCATGTCTGAGGAAGCAAGATATTTCGAGGACATGTGAAGTCCGCCTATGCTACATCCTACGGATGTGAAGGGCTATGCTCAGTAGTGGGACATTAATAGGCTATTATTTACATTTTTTTCTTTTTTCATTTTAGGTTTTGAAAAAAAAAATGGAGCAACTCCAATCTGTGAAGAAGCTTTACCTTGCATCGGACGTAAATCGGGGTTCAGTATTTAGTATTACTCGGGGAATCTGCTTTCCTGCCATGCCGGGATCCATTAATAAATACGTACACGGCAAAGACACCTTAAAATATATTTTTAGTAAACCTAAATATTATACATTATATAATAATTGTTAAGAATATTATGTTTCTCATTTCCTTCTACTTTTTTGTATTTTTAACATATTAAAAAATGTATCTAAAAACAAAATATAACAGATGTGTGACACGTTGCTTTTTTCGTTATGTATCGTTACAATGAAAATTTCATTGTTTTAATAAAGATGATTAAAAACAATGTTTTCAGCATTTATTAATAAAACAGTTAATACTGGCGGTAATGCTTGCATAACCTTATATTCACTACTTCCAGGGGTTCTTATATGTTAAGGTTGGAACTTGGTAGATTGTAATTTGAATTTTCAGCTTTGTCTCTTATTCTCTTAATGTTATTATGACGTTTTCACAAATATTTGGTACCTTTTTCCACACACACGGGATAGAAGAGTTAACTAAAACAAGCTTACCTGAATTACATAAAATACATGGTATGCGACTTGGAACGTCTCGAAGGTGAATTTCAGAGCGGATGCCTATACGAGGTGTTACGAAACATCTAATATATAAATCCACAATATAATATATGTCGCCGTGAGAGCACTCTCAACCGACGTGGTCAATTCCTTCATCACCATTTAAATATTTCTATCACATAAGAATTCCTTTGTAATTAAATCATTTAACAGTTTACAATAACCGCCTTGTATTGGCCACTTTTGTTAAGAGGTGTCGCTGAGAAAGCGCACCTTACCAACGTAATCTTAACTACTTCTTCGCCTTTTAAATTATTTTATCACACGAGTAATATTTATTTGTAAATCTTTCATTTTGTTAAAAGTTAAAAGTTTTTGTTTAAAGGGCTTGTATCGGCCACATGAGGTTTCGATGTGAAAGCGCCCAGTGAACAACGTAATCTTAATTCCTCCGTCACCTTGTCAAATTATTTTGTCACACCAGCATTTGGTTATCGAAATTTGTGGGGTGCCCTATATCGCTAACTTTTATAAATCTATCGTCAGACACACTTCATTCTATGTGTTACCAGTGAACTGTTGTGAATTATGTTAAGATTGATATTGAGTGGTGGGGAGGATTTTTGGCTGCTTGGCCTGTACAATAGTAATATAAAAAAGGGTGTTAACGACAACCTAGTGAACTTGTATTTTTAGCGCTTGCCGGTGAAGGTTGTGTATTTGGCAAGCGTTTGTTAAGCTACTACGCTAACTACTTTAAATTAATTGTAAAATATTGTGAATAAATAAATCATTTGTAAGTGATATACTCGTATCAAGGCGTTTCTTTGCAATGGATCAAAAGAAGGGCAGTACAACTGAACCCTTGTCTAATGGGGACAGTAGTACTGCTCCCCCAAAAATAACCCTGGGTCTTCTGCTTCGACATCAGAAGTGGGATCGCACACGCAATCCCATCCTGCCGGACATCCACAACAACTTGAACCACGTGAGATTATTACATCTTCGGTTGCGGAAAGTGTACCAAAACAGTTCTTTATGGAAATGGTAAGAAAAATCCATTCTATTAGCGAGCGATTTATCACACAGCCTCAAGAAAAGATTAAGATAACCGAATTGTTCCTATCGTCTTATGAATTTTATGAACCCAACAGTAACATGTGTACGTAACGGGTGTACGTGAATGGTGCGACCACATTTTGATTACAGTCGCAAATTATAACTAAGTGACTATGACGCCCAAATTAATTTATTTTAGCTTTAATGAAAATTTTTAGTTTGTCAAAATGTAGAGCTAAAATATGGGACGAATGAGAAATAAATAATGTTAACTACTTTGATCCTGTGCACCGTTATTTCCAAGACGTGCTTTCATGTTTCGTGAGCACATGACTCACCAAGGGATGTATTAGAGTATTTGTCAAGGAGTGGATGCTATGGAAACGATTTACTATGCAGTGGAAGCGACGATCGGAACAATAATTGATTAGCGCCTTAGAATAAAACTTATGCATGCTAGAGCCACTTCAGTACCAGAACTTTTATCTGTAGTTTTCTTTTCGTCTCTACCGTTTAAATCAATCTACTTCTTATAATGCTAGTCAGCCACCGTTAAAAAGATCACTCGTTTATCGTCCATTCGATTGGGCAGTAAAATAACCCCATTTCGTATTTTTTGTAAAAAAGCTGGCCACTCCATTAATAATTATCGTAATAAGGTCAAGGAGAACTATATTCCGAGAGATATCAACAGTTACTCAACAGTTACCGGTTCCTTGTAAGTTTTGCTTAAAGCCAGATATAAGTTCATGTTAGCTATAAACGTTTGAAAACTACTTCTCCTAATACCTCAAATCATCAGATTGCTAAACGTGTTAATAGTACTGCAGATAGGTAATATTCGATGATAGAGCAGAACGTTGCGTTATTCCCGAATGGATCTCTGGACTATTACCGGGGCGTATGTACTACACGTCATGTGTTTTAATTACGTGTCTGTATTCACGTAGAATGACAATTTTATATTAGCTAACAACCGATGTTCTCATTGTCAACAATTTATAAAAAAAGGCCTGTCTGAGCGTCTTAGTAACCACTCGTAGTGCAAAACTTATTTTATAATTGCGAATCATGCATTTACAGGATAAAAGTCTCTTATTCGACAACATCGATCATGATCTTAATAATGAGTCGCAAATCGGAAAACTATTAATTTTGCTTAGACTTGATTATTCGTGGTTGTGCAAATCTTGAATTACTACTGTCAAATTCGAATTGCAATTAAAAACAAAATAAGAATGTCGAGCGTACAGTGAATTATTAATTACACGAATAGTGAATTATTGAACAATAACATAAGTCACGAGAGCCAGTCTCCTTTCTCTAGCAAAATTTTTATTTAAAAAAAAAACATTGCTTACTACAGGGAACAAATTTCAAGGATGATTTAGTATTTATGTAAATAATCTCAATAGCTTACAAAAAAACACTTATAAGCTTTCTTTCCGTTAGTATCGACATATGCCTCACTTTTTTAAAGTGTCCGAAGAATATCTTGGTAACATAGTAAAAACAGAGGAAGGTAAAACTGAGCCCTAAGAAAAGTAGACGCTTTTTTAAAGTGCCCGGCATCTTCTAACGTTAAGGAGTTTAGGCAATTTAACAGTATGGCTGGCTACTTTCTTTGATTAATTCCAAACTTTGCACGTGTCATGATTCGTCTTTACGAACTAGCTAAGACTGGTACTAAGTGGCAATGCACTCGTATACAAGAAGAAGCGCGCAATAAAGACATTCAATAACTGATTTCCTCTCTGATACTAATGATGAACTATAGAGCTTTTCCAACTGATCAATGGACAACAGCATGTAACGGCTTACTTGAGCACGCGTACGAATGACGCAGATAGCAGATACCTCTCTTACAAAAGCTTCGAAACATACACAAGAGCTTTCACCGAGAGTATAAAAATGGTGGGTGGTCCTTACAAAACTATGATTTTGAAATAGAGCTCCGAAAGGGTGACCGCATACAGCACGCAGGCTTTTAGCCACAATGTAGAGACTTGTACAGTAATTATCATGACCGGAGATTTAAAGGGATAGGACAAGGTTGTGTTAGCTCGCTGCGCATAAATTTGGCACTATTAGAAGGATTTCGTTTTGAAGACGAACTTTTGAAGCAAACACGGCAAGCTGCAGTTACAGTTAATCGGTACTTAATAGTTATCGAACTGAAAGCTTTTCAATGGAGTTGACGAATACCTACAATTCAAGCCTTAAACATCCTATTTACAAAAATAACTTGAAAACGGAGACATGTTGGCTTGATAGAATGAACACCATCCATAGCCAGATTGCCGATAACTGTGTTATGTGCGGCGTTCAATAAAAAAAAAATCCTTTTATTATAGTTCACTTAACGAGAACAGGAGTATGTGATAGTTGCAATAGATGCTTGCACAAAATACGTTTTATCGCACCAAGCTAACAAAAAAAAAGGAATCGCAGTACCCTTACATCACTGAAATTGCGAATAAGTTTATTTATTGGTACTTTAAAACTTTAGCAGTCCCTACGCCTTAAAGATCCATACTATAGACTCTGGCGTAAGCAGAACAAACAAAGAAGCTTAAAAGGTAATGTGAACTCCCAAAATGCACTAGTAGATTGTAGATTACTAAGAAAACTGCACTTACGTAATAAAGAATTGTTAAACCGTCAACTGGCATACTGCGCTAGGCAAGACTTCGACTCGCATTTGATTGCACAATACATCAAACGACTGATGTCGCTCCACCTACACTACAAAATGCCAACACTGTGTTTTGTGTTTTTGAGGCATTACAAGAATGACCGATGCGCAGGATGATCGAGGCGGTAGTTAAAGATATCAAAGGTTTGAATATTAAAAAAAAAATATTCCGATTTCATGGAGCTGAATTCATTATAATTTAAAATAATCCTAGAAACCAAACTTTTTAGTTATAGATTCGGTGTACCTCTATAGATTTACAGACTATTCAATAATGATCGTGAAGAGATCGTCCACAACAAGTTATTCAAGACTAGCTGCTAGCACAGCCGCAGAGCATCACAGCTTGGTGAACAGGTAGCCGTGTCGCCGGGAGATATCCGGACCACTGATGCTGCACCGAACGAAGGCGACTGGTGACTCATCCGCCAGGCGACTTGCAGTCCTGGGCGACTTGCAGTCGTGAGCGACTTGCAGTCGTGGGCGACTTGCAGTCATGGGCGACTTGCAGTCTTGCAACCAACGGACTACAGCGACTGCTATTTCGATAGCGGTCCTTGACTTTCAATCACAGCTGATGACTACTTTTAAAAACGGTGAGAAGTATTCAACTTATTCGATCCAGGAAACCTAAAATTTATCCCAAAAATTATTTATAACATTTAAAGGCCGTGGAGGCCCACATTAATACATGAAGTATTACTATGTATCACAACAAACACTACAAGCCGTGGAGGCAATAATTAATACTCTCATGTTATCCTGCTGGGCCACGGCGTACAAGACCGCCCAGAACCCGGTTCCCTATTTCCCGTCAAATTAAGAGACTTCGTGCCTGCCACGGAGCAATGGTCCTAAACTCCTTTTACCTTGTTCTCCCTCAAATCAAAGACTTTGTGTCTACCACAGAGCGGTGTTCTTGATCCCATCCTTGCTATCCCGTCAAATCAAAGCCTTTGTGTCTATCACAGAGCATTACCGTCACGTGAGAATGACACTTAAACATTACAAAAGTACATGTGTATTTATTCCTAATTTACGTACAAACTACAAAATACTAACTCAACTACTAACGAGTCAAAGCTATAACTTTGTAAGTTAATATGGTCGCTAAACGTGGTCAATATCTACAATAAAAACTATAAAAGTCAAAGCTACAATTTTCAACTTAATATGGTCACTAAACGTGGTCAATATCTACAAAAACACAAATGTATTTTCTTCAGGCAACGACAATCAAGACAATGAAGAACGGCAGGTGCAGAGCGCGCACCGCCGATCAGAATGGCCGTGTCGCCGTGAGAGCACTCTCAACCGACGTGGTCAATTCCTTCATCACCATTTAAATATTTCTATCACATAAGAATTCCTTTGTAATTAAATCATTTAACAGTTTACAATAACCGCCTTGTATTGGCCACTTTTGTTAAGAGGTGTCGCTGAGAAAGCGCACCTTACCAACGTAATCTTAACTACTTCGTCGCCTTTTAAATTATTTTATCACACGAGTATTATTTATTTGTAAATCTTTCATTTTGTTAAAAGTTAAAAGTTTTTGTTTAAAGGGCTTGTATCGGCCACTTGAGGTTTCGATGTGAAAGCGCCCAGTGAACAACGTAATCTTAATTCCTCCGTCACCTTGTCAAATTATTTTGTCACACCAGCATTTGGTTATCGAAATTTATGGGGTGCCCTATATCGCTAACTTTTATAAATCTATCGTCAGACACACTTCATTCTATGCGTTACCAGTGAACTGTTGTGAATTATGTTAAGATTGATATTGAGTGGTGGGGAGGATTTTTGGCTGCTTGGCCTGTACAATAGTAATATAAAAAAGGGTGTTAACGACAACCTAGTGAACTTGTATTTTTAGCGCTTGCCGGTGAAGGTTGTGTATTTGGCAAGCGTTTGTTAAGCTACTACGCTAACTACTTTAAATTAATTGTAAAATATTGTGAATAAATAAATCATTTGTAAGTGATATACTCGTATCAAGGCGTTTCTTTGCAATGGATCAAAAGAAGGGCAGTACAACTGAACCCTTGTCTAATGGGGACAGTAGTACTGCTCCCCCAAAAATAACCCTGGGTCTTCTGCTTCGACATATATAATTCCACTACAGTGCCGTGTGGTAGCGGCAAGAGAATCTACCATCCCATCTCACCCCGTGGGTGTCGTAAAAGTCGACAGAGGGAAAATTAAAACCATTAGATGGGCGGCAGTATCTTCCTGGAACATCAGAATAAATAAACTGCGATTGCCAATCAGCCTGCCAAGCGTGGCAACTATGGCAAACTAAAATGTATGTTGTCAGCTAGGCTGAGTAATAAAAATTAATCGAAAAAAATTAATTAATCGGAACAAACCGAAAGTTGCAAAATTTATTTTTATTTATTTATTTATCCTTTATTGCTGACACCTTTAGCTAAGGGCTACAATGGTCGGACTTAATGCCTAGTGGCATTCTCTACCAGTCAACCCGTGTTATGGTGAAAAGTAGAAGGCAGGTGCTTGCCAAAGAATAAAAAAAGAAGTAGGAGGAAAACAAATTTATGATTTTTATATGTAATATACAATTTAAATATATAATAAATAAATTTTTATACAATTTTAATTTTGATTAATTTTATACATAATACTAAGCTAGCGAATGTCTGTTTTATTGTAAAGTATGACGGAACGTACGCAGAAAATTACCAACTACCTTTTACAGTTTATTAATGAAATAGGTTATCAGGAAAAGTGATAAATGTAAAAACGCGCCACAATCGAAAGGTGTTTGCGAATTAATATCCATATCCCAGATATCTGAAACAATGCCGAGGCGTCTGTTAAACTTCCTTCTTATATTAAAACGATTTATATTTTCAGAGAGCTGTATTAAAAAAGTGTAAAATAAACTTTTATATTGCAATTTAGAAATCTCAGCGGTATATAAAAGAAACACTAGTCTTTGTTACAAATGAGGAAATTTAAAAAAAAACATTTTAGATTTTGGTAATAGCTTGTGATAAAAATATACATTTGTTAAAGTCTTCAGATTTGGTAATCGGTCTGATGGTGTACACTTTTCACCTATCGATCTATCGGATAAGTAACTTCTATTCACGATAAATTTAACTTTAAGTGAAAATGAAAATTTGGTCTGTCAAAAATTAAATACAAATCCATGTGCTATACTTATTAAATTATGTGTAGAAATACCATTATTTCAATTAGGTGTGAAAATTAAGGGCAAACAAGCAAAAAAAAAAATACGCAAGTTACTTAGTCTAGGAGTGATATTATAGTACATATATACGTTATATTCCCAGAAGACAACTAAAGAAAGCGTTCGGAACGCAGCGACAATTTACACATTCATGATCACACGCTGCTTATCACTCTCGTTGTAAACGGAGTAAGGTCGTTTCTTTCCTGACGATTGCGTATTCACGGCTACGTTTGAAAAGGCGACAATTGTCAAACAAAAAAAAAAGGGTTCTTAGCTTCAATTACGGAACGCTGGTAACGTGTAGATACGTTACTACTCGTAGCTCTTTTATTTTATAATATCATTGTAGTCTAGTAGCACAGAGCACTTGATTTAGGATTACAAGGATGTTCATACGCATCATATAATTTAATATACGACCATAATACCGTGCTCTAGATTATTTAGAGACTTCTCTTCCTTCGTAAAGGATAAAAGGCTTGATCACATTAATGAATATTAACCATAAAGTACTTAACAAACGATGTAAGGAATAACACATGCTCTAAAATCATTATTTACGATGTAGAAAGATTATTTTTAGCTCCTTTAATAATATTCGAGAAGGATGTCGCAAGCTTTTCGATATTAAAATTACAGATCAGGGAAGAGTTTTGACATCTGTTCCATAAGAATTTGTAAAAGTAAGTAAAGTAAAGTTTCAGCCTATAAATGTCCCACTGCTGAGCACAGGCCTCCTCTCATTTCTGAGAGGGTTTTGGAGCTAGGAAGAATCCGCCACGCTGCTCCAATGCGGGTTGGCGGACTTCACATGTCTTCGGAATATTTTTTATTCCTCAGACATGCAGGTTTCCTCACGATGTTTTCCTTCACCGCCGAGCACGTGGTAAATCAGCACTTAAAATTACAATTAACAATTTTAGTGGTGCCGGCACCGGGAATCGAACCCAGGTCACTCGCGTACTATGAAATTTTTTAAGCGAGCGCCTAGCCCCTGAGCTACCACGGATCAAAGAGAATTTGTAAAAAAAAATTTGTAATGTTATTATTTTTCATCATTATGGCGAGTACATAATGTATAATGTCACCGTAGAGTTTAAAATGTTGAATCGATTTCTACAAATTTTCTATTTATATGTAATTCTTATACAATGTTCATTCACAAGCGTAGACTAAAATTCACCATGAAGTTCTGGCTGATTATTCGAATTGTACTTTAGCGTTCTTCACGGTTTGAATGACTGTCCGACTATAACAACCGTCAGAAATCTGTCAAAATCGTCAAAAATCCGTAAAGCGATTTTATCGTGAAGCCAATTTATTTAGTGTACAAGCAAGTGAACAAATTAATGATTTTAGTTTGAATATTTTTTTATAGGCCCATTAACAAAATACTACATGCATCATTATAGCTTCTAAAGCGATGGTTGTCCATTAAAGGCTAGACAATTAAAATCTAAAAAAAATGTTAAAATTTCTTGTTTATTTTAATTATTTTTTTGTGAGTAAAGAACTTTTTAAGATGATAATGCAAATATAATAAAATAACTTTGAATTGAACCTCGATTTTGGAGGCGGCAAGAAGTTACCGGACCGTAAAATTGGTAAAAATTTAATCAAGATTATATCAAAATTTCATTAATACAGTGGGTTTTTGTTTCAGACTTTTTCTCGGAAGAAAGTTTCACATTCGAAAATACTGCAAAATTAGAGCCATTCGGAGGCGATATTAAAAAAAATAAAAATAATAAATACTTATAAGTATAAAAAAATACTAATAAAGTAACGTAGTTAAATTGTGGTCAAACATTGGTCTTTGGACAGTAAAAAAAACGTAACCAGGTCAAAAAATATTGAATCACACCATTTTATCATCATCGAACTGAACATTCGTCTACCCCATAGATTGCCACAAAATTTTGTAGCTCATTTTGGGGGGATTCTGCCATAGTTGCCATGCTAGGCAGGCGGGTTGGCAACCGCAGTTTATTTATACAGATTTTTCAGGTAGATGCTGCTGCCCATATACTGGTTTTAATTTTCCCTCTGTCGATTTTTACGACACCCACGGGAAGAGAGAAAACACTGCGCCCGTCACCCTGAGATATTAGTTCTTAAGTCTCATATGCCCATTGATTTCGCTAGCTCACAGTGCCCTTCAAACCGAGACACAGTAATGTTTGCACACTACTGCTCACGGCAGAATTACTGGCCCTGGGGTGGTATCTACCTAGACGAATTCCGGCATAAGAATCCTACCACCAGTAATCACCACCAATTTAATCTATGTATCACGATTGTAGCTATTGCGATATCCTAGCGTGAGGTGGTACATTCGCGTATCATACAGGTTACCTTAGGGCCGGTTGCAAAACGGCGTCATTATTGCTCACTCAATTCTAATGCAAATCTAGTTAATTATACACCACATTATTATTTTCAAGGATCAAGCTGTGTCGACTGAATTATAAGTGTTCAAATAACGCAAATTATATCTCTTTTATGCAATAATTTTTATGAACATATCTAATGTATTTAATTAATTTTATTATTTGTATTTCTTATGGTGGGCTAGAGAATCTGCCATCCCTTTTCGTCCCGTGGGTGTAGTATTGATTCGTTGTCGTTGTCGTTTTAAAAAACGATGCCCCACAGTAGGATTTCTCCTGTGTCGTGGGTATGCTTTACAGACATAAATTCCACATGCACAAACCACCAAGACCCGGAACAACTATCTGTAGGCCATACAAATATTTGTCTCGTGCGGGAATCGGCCCGCGGCGCAGTAGTCAAGGGCTTAGCCACTGCGCCAACCGAGCCGACAAGGAAATTAAGGATTAAGAAAATGCTAGAAATTTTTTCTGGATTTCACCTTGCAATGGTGAAATTCGACGGCTTGCGGCACAATTCAAAATTTCAATTTCATTTCTCACATGACCACTTTCGGACTCGGACGTATCGGTTTGACTGACAGATCCTCAAGAAAAGAGCCTGCAACTTCCTCAATCCACTGCGAGCATACAATGCAACATCATGTTCATGTGATGGGTTAATAACTTACCGTCAGGTGAGCCTCGTGGTCGTTCGTCCCCTCATGTCCTTCGATTGATGGCTGAGTAACCATCTCAACGAACTTAGAGGACTACGAAACGATACTGAAAAAGAAAATATCCTTGATTATTCGTGCTCTTCTTTGATAAGTAACGGGCCAGTGTAGATTTTAACGTTTATAAGACATTTAAACAAGTCTAAGTAGAAAAAGAAGGAGGTAAAATTTTAAAATGTAATAAGATAACCTTTCCTAATCTGTTTTGTATTTTTATTTTCTGTTTTCCCCACATTCTGTACATTGTACAGATAAAAATGTGTCACGAATTATATATATATATATATACGCCGTTAAAATATATTTTGCTCGGTCGGAGTCCGGTCTGAATATAGCATAGTCGATAAAATCATGACACAGAGTAAGGATTAACTCAGTAGTACTACAGTAGTATTATTTTATTTTAAACTACTGTAAATGTGTGACCTGTAACATCGTTACGAGCAATTAGATGTATGAAAATGAATTGTAGTTTTTTAGTAGGCGTAATTAATCTTACTTTGTATTTTTTCATTATTATGTTTATAGTCGTTATGGGTGTATAGTCGTTATGGGGTAAGAAGGATTTTTATTGCCACAGCACAAAGAGACATGTGCTGTGGCAATAAAAATCCTTCTTCATTCTTTCTCATTTAAACGGTATCTATGCTATAGTAACAGAACCCTTGTTTTATAATTACAGTCACGCCTTTTTCCCACACAAGGGGTTGGCAGAGAACACACCCTTGTTACACTGTAATGTCTCCTAAATAAAGAATACTAGCAATGCTACATTATCATTACTAATATTCCTGTGTACCACTCCAACTAAGCGTAAAAGCTTGTGCTAGGAGATGGTTCACGACAATAGTCGAACGGCGCGCTGGATCATGCGACGTCATGCTTCGCAGTCCGTACCTTAAACCTTTAAGCTATTTATATTTCGCTAACATTTTTGATATGAAACATCTATTGCTGCGCCTTGGGGGTAAGACCGACTTGCGTGCCGTGACGAAAATATACAGCTCTAATTATAAAGTTATATTCATAAATAGTAGTTATAGCCATCATAATTTGGCAGAAATTAAAGGGAAATGTAATGTTTTTACGGATTTTTTAATTTATATTACATTATTAACGAAGCGACTAACTAGTTCATTACGAAATCGATAGATGTCACTCTTTTCAATTCATTAACAACCGTAGACAAAAACCGCCTTTTTTGTAATTGGTTAAAATAGTGATCTTGTGTTGTAATTTGGCAACGCAATTAGTGAATTTGATTGAACGACCAGAAATATTTTATTTTACTCCATATCATCATCATCATCGTGTTTCATATATGGCGGGCGTCCCGTGACGGCTACATTTTTTTAATAACCTATCCAAACAAATCCAAAAGTCAACATAACTGGTTGTAAATAACTGCAATGACTGTGATAACGGTCATACAATTTAATTATTTATCGAGAAATTGTTGCATTAACAATTACTCTGTGACTAAATCAAGCAGGGAGAAACGAGCAGAATTTGGATTAATATATTTTTATATCTTGATTGGGTTTTTATGAATATTAACTGTTTTATTTTCTAAATACATAAACAATTCGATATTGTTTATGTATTTAGTTCGGCTATTTTTATTTCGACATATCGTTTATGTTTGAACAAGCATTAGTATATGGTTTCAAGTATTATTATTGTTACTATTGAATGTAGGCGTTGATCATTCATAGTATATTTTTATCGATTAATGAAATAATGTATTTTTTTAAATTAATTAGTTGTTTCATGATTTGAATTTGGAATTTGCTACAAAGGAAATGAAGTTAATGGTTAATTATCCACATTTATTGCCGGGACTGATAAATACAGGGTCATTCCTAGCGAAATAGTGTGTTAAATACGTAACTGTAAGAGGTAAGTTATAGTAACAATTTGCAAAATACATGTATTTACTCGTATATTCATCACCATCATCATTTCAGCCTCTCACTGGTCCGCTGCTGAACATAGGCCTCCCCATAATTTGCCAAAAAAGTTTATAAGCTCTCATTTTGAAGGGATTTGCCATAGTTGCCACGTTCGGCAGACGGTTTAGCAACCGCAGTTTATTTATTCAGATATTCCAGGAAGATACTGCTGCCTTATTTTGGTTTTAATTTTCCCTATGGACTTTTACGACACTCCCGGGATGAGATCGGGTTGTAGATTATTTTAAGCCGCCACCACACGGCATATTTATATTACCGAAGTTCAATTATATATATTAAGGTAAAATGAAAATGGAAAATTCAACCTTGACCTTCAGAAAATGGAACAATTGTTTTCTTACTTCATAAATAACTCGTTTGGAAAGCTTGGTTCACACGAGAGTGATTCCATTGCACGAAACAGAAGACGTGCTCGATTAAAAGGATTCGTATTTGAATCCATGTTGCAAAAACTGAGTTTTATCTGATGTTAAGAGGGATTTGTTTCAATATGGTTATATGAAAATGGTGGTTCGCCTCTCTGCTATTTCTACTAAGTACGGAGCTGAGGAGCTGGCAGTATACCTTACTGAATCTTGCTCCCTCGGACGGTCATTCGACGACTTAAAGTTATTTTGAGATATTCGAAATCGCGCAAGCACGCAGCGAACACGACAGTCCGAATTACGAGGTTTTTGTAGGAGTTTTATTGATATATTTATGTTTGGGTCAAACCTAACCTGTCCCGCGGGACCTTGGCCCGTGAGCACAGTTTCCGATGAAGCTGTAAAAGCCAAAAAGGCTAACAGCAATTGCATAACCGAAATTAATATATACTGAATCTTGAGTTCTGATTTCGAATTGCAATCGCAGCCAATTTGTACAGTTTACAAATAATTGGTTTTCTGGTTTGGATGTATTGTGGCTCTCACTTTATTTTTATACGCTTCTGAGCGGTCCTCAACTCGTATAGATTACGCATTCAAATCATTTTTAATTATTTATTAACTTTTTATTAAACCGTCGCAATAACTGAAGAACTATAGGTACACTAAATGCTGTGCATTCTGTACCCGTCAACCTATGGGATTATAGAAAAATGCGGTAGCGGTACATAAAGATGTGACACAGGTATTGAGATTATACTGGTAGTAAGATTCCTATACAGGAATCCGTCTAGGTAGGTACCACCCCAGGGCCAGTTATTCTGCCGTGAAGCAGGAGTGTGCAAACATTACTGTGTTTCGGTTGTCGGTGTCGGAAGGGCACTGAGAGCTAGCGTAATCACTGGGCATATGAGTCTCAAGAACTGTTATCTCAGGGTGACGGGCGTCAGAGGGGTGTCACACAGAAATGTTCTGGGTGACAGAGCACCAGGTCAACGTTTTGCTCGTTTAGTCACTTGATCAAAAAAAATACCCGAATATATGTAAATACTTTGGTAGGATTCTTATGCAGGAATCCGTCTAGGTAGGTACCACCGCATTACCAGTTATTCTGCCGCGGAAGCAGTAGAGTGTAAACATTACTGCGTTTCATTTGGAGGATAAGCTAGTGTAATTACTGGGCATATGAGACTTAAGAATTGATGTCTCTGGGTGACGAGCGCAGCGCAGTGTCACAGATAACGAATGCTGGGGCCGCACAGAAATTTTCTGGGTCAACCAGTATTTGTAATGGGCAGACGTTGCACTTATCATTCATTAGTCGTAACAGTCGACAGAGAGAAAAAATCAAAACTAGTATGGGCAGCAGCATCTTCCTGGAATATCTGAATAAATAAACTGCGTTTGCCAACCCAACTGCCAATCGCGGCAAATATGGCAAAACCCCCAGAAATGAGAGCTACAAACTTTTGTAGCAATCTATGGGGAGGCCTAGTTATAGGCTGAAATGATGATGATAATCGGGACTGTGTTCGCCTTTGCCACTCATTCTAGCAAAATGTGAAGATTTTTTTTTTACTTATTTCGTATTAATTATGAATTTCCTATCGCTGAAACATCAATAAAATGTACTGATATAAAAATAAAAAGTGTGGCAACACCTTAAGATTTGCTTCTCGCAGACGGGATTGGTCGCCTTGACTCCGTTTATCAAATGTTAATTACAATTTGCTATTCAATTCTTTCTAATGCATTCAAAATGGAAATACCTTAAATATAGTCACTAAACGAAGCAAGCGGGTTTAATACATCGCTTATAGGGGCATTAATTAAGAAGCAAATAAAAATATTTATTAATGGACAATGATTACATGAACAAGCAAAATATAATAAAAATACAAAGAAATGATCATCAAGAATACTAATGAAAATGATTAATCAATAACTTAAAATTAAAACCACCGACACAAAAACAAAAACAAAACAAAATATCATTAAGCAAAATAAAAAGGGAAGACTATACTTGTTGTGTTTGATATGTTTTATCTGTGTTGCGGCATTGCCGCGAAAAGATTCCTACACAGCGATGGCCGCGGCTGTGACATTGTAACCTCTGAGCTGATGTGATTGCTCTTGCTGAATAAAGAGTGAATCTTCCACATATAAGAGTACAAGCAACGTAGGAATTCCTTTTTAATTACCTATTACATTCACAATGTGTTTATTTTTCTAGCAAATTTGTAATCCTTGTGCCTCTAAAGAAAGATTTATTATATTAAAGTTGTCTTATCATTGGCAAAGTTAAGCGATTTAATAAATTTGATTGAAACTGACACTCGGTCGAGACCGTGAACTTTGTTGGAAACTTTGTCAACTTTTGAAATTTTATCGAAGCGGTTTAATTACTTTAACCTTTTTAAGAATTTACTTAACCATTTCGGCCAGTTAGCAGTATTTTTGTAAAATCAAAATGGTTTAAGTTTTCAACTTGACGATCTTTGGATTTGGATTTTGGATTCATATACAGAAACTTGTAGCACGTTCCTATTAAAATGTTACAGTGTTACAAACCTGCCTGCCTGTCGCTATGGCCGATATTAGACCCAAGAGATTTACCACATAGGATTCAAAAGAGTTCAAGTAAAGACGCTTAAGCTGAAGAGTGGATCACGTTAATTCGCCGGGATAACGCTTAGTGGAAGAATAATAATCACACTTTTACAGTGGTTAGTGAACATTTCTCCGTAGTCTGATTTAATGAGCCTGCATCAGACAAACTAATGGGCTGGCCATATAGCTCGTAGAACTAATAACCGTTGGGGAAGAAGGGTTCTAGTTCTTAGTTTTCCCCACTAGAAGGAGCAACGACCTGCACGGTTTTGCGGGAAGTTGATGGATCTAGGTGGCTCCGTGTTTTGTTGAAATCTACGGGGAAAACCTATGTCCCGCAGTGGATTTGTAAAGGCTGAAATGATGATGATGATATTTACCATCTGGTCACTGCTGGCAACATGCAGAAAATATGGTTAAAATAACTTTTTAAGAATTGAATTCAGGAAGATTTACTCGTACTATAAATTTAAGATTATTTTTTATTGGAAAAAAAATTTTTACGCGGCTTACAGTAGAGAAATCGTCTCGTAAGGAAAATGCGCTCCCTCCAGGAGACATTTCCCTCTTATTCTCGTTCTCTCTGTCTCTTTCTTTTACATACGGCAGTGAGCAATTGTGCGCGGTCAGCTACATAATAAAAAAAATCACTTTATAAATGTGAATTATAAATAATTTTTTTGATGAATGACCATTTTGCAAAATCTTCCCATAATGAGAGCTACAAACTTTTGTTGCAATCTGTGAGGGAGGCTGCGCTTTTTGGCGTGACAATGAAACACTAATGTAATCAATAGAAATCTACATATTAAATCACGTTTAAAGTAAAAAAAATAAAGTAAGTTCCCCCAACCGCACAATATTTTTTACTTAATGTTCGTTGCTAAATCTTATACAAAAGCTTACATAGGGTAAACGAAATGCCAGGGTGTGGTCGGAACCCGTGGTAGGTGCAGCAACTTAGACGTCGTATATTATTATAGACTAAAAATAATAATATTGAACAAAAATATTATTTTTATATTCTAAGATTATTATCCACTGGTGATAGGATTACTATGCAGGAACCCGGCTTGGTAAATACCGCCACGGGTTACTTTGCCGTGAAGTAGTAGTCGTATAAATACAACTATGTTTAGAAGGGTACTGTACTAGCTATTAGTGTAATTACTGGTCATATGAGATTTCAGGACTGATGTCAGAGGTTCGTGGAGTGCGTGCCACGCAGAAATGTTCTGGGTGATAAGGAATTTCTTATGGGCATATGTTGCACTTACGTGGAAGCAATATCTGTAAAAAAAATTAGTTTACGCTGTCTTATTCTTATTTCAACACTAACTTTACAGTTTTTACAGTTTACAGTTACACGATGTCGCTAGACAGTAAGCAGGACTTTCAAAATTGGACGGTCGTATTCTTTATCAAAATATATCTGAAACAGCAGGTTTGTATTATCCTTTTACGTCGGTTAGCGTTTGATATATTTTAGAGACGATTTTTAGAGATGGTTTGGTTGCGCCGTTTGTGGCAATTTTTGTAAGCTTTGTATTCATCTATCCTAGAGGACAGTCATTACACATCAAAATAATACCTTGCCACTGGTATGGTCAATAATAGAGCTGTTTTGTGGTTGTAGCGTGGTGCCACTCCATTGCCAGTAGTGGCTGAATATCGGCCTGGAAGAATGCCATACGGAAGAATATACAATGAAGGGCAGCAGTAGACGTTGTACTTACTATCAGGTAAACGACTCGTCACTTTATCCCATAAAAAATGTAAAAAATAAAGTTGCAATACACTTATTTGAAAAATTGTTATCATTTTTAAAAAGAAATGCCACCGGGCATTTTTTTTGTGGTTATTACCATCTCGTAAAAAGCTAGGCTTAAAATACAAAGCACAGTGACAGGGCAGCAGTGTCTGAGGTGCGAAGCCTGGAGGAGGCAATCAGCCTGCTCGTCAATCCAACCCATTGTAGTGATTATGGAAATCCTTCCCTTCTTGGGAGAAGTCTACTATCGCGGTGGAAAAGGCTAGTCAAGAAGATGAGATATTTAATATAGCATCTCGTATTAATCGTAGGTATCGCAGACGGACCAAATGGTCCCGTTTTGACACAAAGAACAACGTATCCTATTCCGGCCGGCATGTGTAGTTTGTCCCTCGTTAAAGTTTAAAATAGGTTAATAAAAACTGTAATGTTGTAAGACTGAAAATGTATCCATTAATTTTAGCACTCAGTTTTGTGTTTCAGTGCAAACTTTATGTTTCATAACTAAAGGTTATTTGCAGATAATAAGTTTTAAACAGATACCAGATCTTTGTTACAAGCTTTTACTTGTGAGGTTATTTCAGCAGTGAACTTTAAAACAAATCCAACGGGCCCAAACGTGATGGAGATGTCTTGCTCAGTTGAAGAGTTTCTATGGCCAACTTCTGGCAAAATAAAGAATGATAGAATCTAAAAGTATGTGATCACTGATTTTGTAATGGTACGATTATGATTTTTTTTTTGATTTTGGAAAGATTAGATAATAGTACGAAAAACATTTTATATTTAAATTAACAACACTAATTGAGGTAAACTTTTATACCGGGATTTTATACTATAAAGTAAAAAAATGTCAAGGCAAGGGCCGTGGTAGAATAGGGGCTAAACGTTCATTTTGAATTTGATAGGACCTGAGTTTAATTTATTTATTCTTAATTGTAACACTTTTATTGAAGGAATACAATGGGCTGACTTAATGTATAGTGGCACTCCCTGCCAGTCGACCCTGGGAGACTTGAAAAATCTTGGCAGGTGTAATGTTTGTAAATAATTTCCGGGTCAAAATATAAACACTATTACATAGTAATTGTATAATAATATAAATATTCAATATACATATCCACACAATAACCAGATAAATACATAAATATTATAAACACATATATAAAGAAAATAACCGGTGAAATTAAGAATAAATTTGCCACCAAAAATTATTGTCAAAGAAGTCTTTTGAAAGAGCTTTTGTAAGGTGTCTTCCTGATAATATCAGGAAGGGCGTTTCATAGGAGTGTAGCCCTAACTGTGAAAAAAGAGCAGAAGAATCCAGTACGATGCTGTGGAATGCTAATCTTTATACTATTTATATTAAGAAGGCGCTCCAATTTAGTGAGTTCTATCGCCGGTGGATTTACCACGTGTCCAACGGCAAAGGAAAACATGGCGAGGAAACCTGCATGCCCGAGACATACAAAATATTCCAACAGTATACGAAGTCTGTCCCTTACTCGTGTAAGAGCAGCGTGGCGGACTCTCACCGGCTCCAAAACTCTCTCAAAGAAGAGAGGAGGCCTGTGCTCAGCAGTGGAACATTTATAGGCTTTACTTTTTTAATATCAGTCCATCTTAAATATCCCACCACTGAATGAAAGCCTACAGTAAGCTAAAAAAAAGTTAACCTCTTGGTAAGTTCAACGTCTACCCATAACAAAAGCCAACACAAACATTTCTATGTGACACTACACTGCTCCTATCACCCCGTGACATGATTTTATATGCCCAGTGATTACCCTAGCTCTCAGTCCTTCAGACCGAAACACAGTGTAGCTCCATCTACGTCGAACAATACATGAGAAGCTCAAGAAATATCTCATATGTCCATCATCGCGCTATTGAAGTTTCTGAGAATCTGGAAATTAACACAGTTTCACTCCTGCGGCAATTAAAGGTGCTGCGATGGGAACTATATACACAACATCTAAAGATTAGTAGGAAGAGACGTCGTCCCCAGATCTTCTTCTTATTGGAATCATACCACCAGTAAGGTGGTCTTATGAGTATTTTCTCGTGTTGCTGACGCTGCATCCATGCCTATCTCGGATGTTATCGTATGAGGGTAAGTTAGGACTAGTGGTTACCTCTGGGTTGGCACATAAACTAGGTGGAATGTAATATCTCCTGCGATCATCATCATTAACAATATGTCTTCTCAAATTTAATTAGGTTTAACATTTTACTTTCGATATAATTTTAAAGCAACTGGTCGAATATATTATTGAATCTATATCACGCAAGACTATATTCCATGCCTTCTTTTAAAGTCGTCCATATATGTAGTCGAGTGTAAAAGGTTCCCGTGTTCGCTGGATGGCCTGCTCTTCGTTGACGTCAATGGAAACAATAGACGCATTATCGCAGCATTTGAAGTTTGGAATAGATTCCATGAATGGTGTATGAATCAACACACGTGTAAATGCAGTAGTTGTTTTGATTTCAAAATGATTTCAGGACGTTATTTTCCACTTTTAAAAGAATCGTCGAAGTCTATCTTCTATCTATCGATTTCAATAAAAATCACCAAATGTATGAAAGATCATCACTAGAGAACGGATAGATCAATTTTTTATTGTCCTCGTAATTGTCAGGACAAGGTTTGTTTGTAAGAAAATTAGAAAATCCACCGGAAAAGTTGGACATTTGGGTGGTATTTTTGTATTAAAAACTTGATAAAAAAGTCACGTTCAGTTTGACATTTCTGCCGTCGCATTGTTCATTTTCTTCATTAGTAATTTTGTAATGTAGAAAACAAACCAACCGTGCGAAGCCGGAGCGGGTCACCAGCTAATAATAATGATATAAATAACTAGACAGAAGCTTTGATGTAGCTTGATACAATTTTTTGGTAATATCATTAATCAATTTAGGTATTAGTTGATTTAGATATAAGTATTGATTTTACTGGTACCAACCAGGGCCAGTTATTCTGCCGAGAAGCAGTAGTGTGCGAACATTACTGTATTTCGATTTGAAGGGCACTGAGAGCTAGCGTAATCACTGGGCATATAAGGCTTAAGAAGTGTTGTGTCAAATAAAAAAAACCAGGCTAACCCTTTTTGAATACCAATTTATGTTAAAAGTCTTTTATTTGCAGTAATTATATTTCACATCTTTCACACATCTTTATGTCTCAGGATCGTAGCAAGTAAAAAGATGTGGTCTCTGCCTACCCCTATGGGAAAGAGGCGTGGCTGTATGTATGTATGTATGTATGTAATTATATTTCAAGTCTATTATTATTTAAATAACTTATGTTAATAGTTTTTCTGTTCTTTTGTAATTATTATAACTTTAGGCGCTCATACAAATTTTCACTGGTCACACGTTCAATTGTTACTACGTAATGTATGTAAATAAATTTAGAATATTTACGTTAATGTACTAAGTAACTCGTGTCGGCCATTTTACGTGGGTGACAATTCGTCGGCGGCTCACGTGACTGCGTCGTGCCAGGCTAATAACCCAATAATCATAACACTCTTACAAAACTCTTTCTTAGAATTAGTTCATATATTTCAGGAACTTAGCGACATTGTGTTAAGTTTTAAAGAGTTGTTATATTTTTTTAATTGCTCGGAAAGAAACGGTATTTGTTTGACATATCTGTTGATATTTAATTGTTACGCCTTGTAATGATTTCATAGTTTACTATTTATTTATTATTACTTTAGGGCTACTAACAATGTTTCACAGTCTAATAATACAAAGCCTAGATTAACTACATTGCTTGTGCTACATTAATTACAAGTAGCCACGTCATGTGATGTTAAAATGTTATCAACTTGATTTAACTACAGGAATAATGTAGTGACTTTAAATATGCAATAAAGAGTAATCAAAAACAAAACATATGTAGTATTTGAAACTAATATGACACAATGTCAAGAATAGATTAAGGAATCGATTAGGTTAATAAAATTAACTGCAATAAAAAAGCATATTATATACTAAACGATTTTACCCATACTACCAAATGCAATAAACTGACCAAGCCAAAAAACGATAATAATCTTAATAATAGTTATTCAAGTTATTCAAAAGACAAGCAATTTACTTAAAAGTAAAATGCACCACGAAAATCTTGTTGCTTAAATTTGTACATACATACATACATAAGATCACGACTGTATCCCATAAGGGGTAGTCAGAGACTGGGCACTCACTGCAAAAACAGATGACTGCCACAATCCACGTTTCACCTAAACAATATAATGAACTTGGTGTGATAGGTGGTGAGCCCATCGCCACCATGCGCTGCTGGGTGCACAGTGCAGTTTAATTCCTTACTCGCCTTTTACGAGATCCATTGGATGAGATGGAGTGGTAGTATTCTTTTAACGAGCCGCCACCACACGGCTACAACCTTGATAAAATATAGAATATTATATATTTAACTAGTTAGTTTTTATTTTTATTGGATAAAGTGACCAGACGAGCCAGTTTTTTTTTATTATTTAAGAAAGTGACGAAACGAGCAAAACGTTCATCTGATGGTAAGTGCAACGCCTGTCCATAACAAATGCTGTGTCATCAGAACATTTCTGTGTGACATCACACTGCGCTCGTCACCCTCAGACATCAGTTCTTAAGTCTCATGTGCCCAGTGATTGCGCTAGCTCTCAGTGCCCTTCGAACCGAAACACAGTAATTTTTAATGAAGAAAAGTAAGTTACTTTGCTAAGATCCGCATGCAAAATAATATAGTTAATAGAATCAGGCGTTACTTTGCGGAAATCCATTAATATAGTTAATAGAATCAGGCGTTACTTTGCGGAAATCCATTTATTATATTTTGCATGCGGATCTTAGCAAAGTAACTTACTTTTCTTCATTATATTTTGCATGCGGATCTTAGCAAAGTAACTTACTTTTCTTCATTATAATGGATTTCCGCAAAGTAACGCCTGATTCTATTAACAGTAATTTTTGCACACTACTGCTTCACGGCAGAATAACTGGCACTGGGGTGGTACCTACCCAGAAGGATTCCTGCATAGGAATCCTACCACCGGGAAAACTCGTGTGGTCACAAGTTGCACTTATGCAACGTCTGCCCATAATAGATGCTGTGCCACCCAGAATATTTCTGTGTAGCACTGCGCCCGTCATCCTGAGACGTCAGTTCTTAAGTCTTATATGCCTCGTGATTACACTAGCTATCAGTGGCATTCAGACCGAAACACAGTAATGTTTTCACACTACTGCTTCACGGCAAAGAAACTGACCTGGAGTGGTACCTACCTAGATAGAATCCTGTATAGGCAAAGACTCAGACAAAATAAGATTAGGACAATAGTGATTTCTTTCCTGAGTAATAAATAGTAGTTTTTTTTTTAATAAAAATGATTTCTCGCTAAAATGACACTTAAAATAACTGAGTATATAAATCTGCAATTAAACTTTATTAATCAACACCTTTCTAACAAGTTAAGATAGTCTATGTAATATTAAAACCATCATTGTTAAAATAAAGACAATGTTTGCGTACTACTGCTTCACGGCAGAATAATTCAGGCCCAGGGGTGAAACCTTCCGAGGCGGATTCCTGTATAGGAATCCTTCTATCTGTAAATTTTGTCAGTAAAAACATATTTAAATGAAACTAATTTTACGGATTTTATCGCGTTTAATTATTGTTATTTAGATCCTATAATTAATAAAATTAAGTTAAAATACAAGCATACCACTGCAAGACTTCAAGACGCAATTAGTTCTTTCTGCGTAGATCTGACCACAAATAATAATTAAAAGCTGAAGGTACTCCGGGTTAACTATGACATCAGGATCACCTGTCACCTCAGTCCCCCCCCCCGTGACCATGGGTGCTGTAAAGCACTCGAAACGTCGGGTTATAAATAACAACAATTAAACGCGATAAATCCGTAAAATTAGTTTCATTTAAATGTGTACTGTTCGCGTAAATATAAGAAATCAGTAATAACATAACTAGACGACTGTTGGAGAAGAAAGGTTCTCGAGTAGTAACTTCGTACCAGCAAACGCAGTGTATAGCGAGTCGATAGATGCAAGTAGTTCAGAACCGTAGTCGCAATCTATGGTGGAGGCCTATATTCAGCAGTGGATTGTAATAAGCTGAAATAATAATGATGTTGATGAATTTAAAATTAAAATATTTATTATTTACATATTTTATGCCTATCTCTCGCTGCCGTGTGGTGGCGGCTTAAGAGAATCTACCACCCCATCTCATCCTGTGAGTGTCGTAAAAGTCGACAGAGGGAAAACTAAAACCAGACGATGGGCAGCAGCATCTTCCAGGAACAAATAAACTGTTGTTGCCAACCCGCCTGCCAAGCGTAGCAACTATGGCAAGATCCCTCAAATGAGAGCTACAAACTTTTGTGGCAATCTATGGGGGAGGTCTTTGTTCAGCAGTGGACTAGTGATAGGCTGAAATGACGATGTTGATGATCGCTAATAACGCTAATATTGATCTAATCATAAAAGAAAGGCGTTGAAAAGGAATGGAAATAGATTATATGTTGATGGCTTAATAAACATAATGGATGGAAAACACAGTAAAACTGGGTGCGGTACCTACTATCGTAGCGCGACGTCGGATTAGGGCGTGAGGTACCTTAATTTCCTTGGTTTTATGGTGGAGATCATGATGTGCTTTGTGTTCAACATTCGAAATCTATTTTACAAATATTGAACGATGGGCACATCATTTGTTTTAGTTTTTTTCCTGGAGTTCTCTCGCGACGTCTGTGCTGGAAAAATTTTGACAAGTTAATGCGGAATGGTATTGAATGGTTGCAATTGAAAAAAGTGTTAAAACTGTTTAACATTAGAGACCACAGAGAAGGCTGAGAGGGATCACGATATCAATTTTTAGACATCTAAGAAATAATTAATCGAAACTTAATTAAGTTCAATCAATTATCTGGTGCCGAAACGTCTTCGGAGTCTGCTCAATACAGGCTTAATAGTCTGCGATTTATTTTTTGTTTGCCAAAGCAGTAACAATCTTTGAAGCAAAATTGGCACAAATTTATCAGCTCGATGAAAACTATTTTCAAAAAATATAATAAAATTCTGTATTCTGTAGCTTATATAGTCACGTTTACCTGATGGTAAGTGCAACGTTTGCCCATAATAGATGCTGTGTTACTCAGAATATTTCTGTGCAGCACCACACTGCGCCCGTCACCTTGAGACATCAGTTCTTAAGTGTCATATACTCTTCTATTCTGTCGTGAAGCAGTATATCTCATATACCGCTTCACGACAGAATACCTGGTCTAGGTTGGTACCTACCTAGATGGATTCCTGCAAAGCAGTCCTACCACCTGTACGAAAACTGGCACAAATTTTTGAGTTCGATGAAAACTATTTTCAAAAAATATAATAAACCTATGTATAGCCGTTTATTTGTCTGTTAGATGTACGAAAACTTTTATTAGAAAATATGCCAAAAATATGACAAAGTTTTGTTGAATATTTTGATTGTTGTTTCCTCATCTACCTAAAAATTATAAGATATTTGTGTAACATTCATGATTTGCAAATTTATCTAAATGAAGATGGTAAACTAATAAATAGCAGTTCGTGTCAACGACCTGTATTTATTTAACGTAATATAATTTACGATTTCGCTGTCATCGTCATAAAGCAGTCCAGTTGAAGTGTCTAACTCGTTATTTAAGAACATGGTACGTAGTAAAGTCGTGAATTCGTTCTATTTGAACGAACAGTTTGGGACATCACACTTACATATGTCTTTAGTCGTAGTTGATCATGAATGCTTTATGCGGTAAAATGATCTAAAATTTTCACCACCGGTTCTGCGATTTTTTAAATAAGTTAACTATCTAGGGAAAATTGATCCATTAAGTAAATAAATATTTTAAAGATAACAGTGACGTTTTTACTAGTGGTAGGATTCCTATGCCTATTTTGATCTGATTTTATTGCATAAAGCGATGAAACGAGCAAAACGTTCAGCAGTTGGTAAGTGCAACGTCTGCCCATAACAAATGCTATGCCACCCAGAAAATTTCTGTGTGACACTACACTGTGCCCATCACACTGAGACTTAAGTCTTAAGTCACATATGCCTAGTGATTACGCTACCTCACAGTGCCCTTCAAACCGGAACACAGTAATGTTTGCACACTACTGCTTCACGGTAGAATAGCTGGCCCTGGGGTGGTACCTACCTAGACGGACTCCTGCATAGGAATCCTACCACCGGTATCGCAGTGCCAGCTATATGGTCTGGGCTTACGGCACTGATAGCTAAGCAACTATTGATCATATGAGACTTAAGGACTGATGTCTCAAAGTGACGTGAGCGCAGTGTCACACACAGAAATTATCTGGATGACACAGCATTTGTTGTGCGCAGGTGTTGCACTGATCATCCGGTGAACGATTTGCTCATCTCGTCACTTTCTTCCACAAATAAAAATGTAACTACCTCTTACATAGATCGCCACAACCGACCGAGCTAATTGCATAAATAAACTTCAATTCTTCTTTTTATATAACAATTTTAGGTACTGTCACTATCGCTATCTAGCGGTAGCTTACTGATTTAGGCAGGCCTCCTCCGCAGCGCGTTGTTCAGCTTGATTATGCATCCAGTTGCCGACCGCTAATATATAGAATAGAATAGAATTTATTTGCTAGAACAGGGTACAACATTAGAATCTTAAGTTTTAATTTAGTATAATATAGTTTTTTAGGCACAACACATTCTGCTGTATCAGCATGCTAAAGTCAGTAGTTACGCAAACTCATCAACTATAATTAAACTTTTATGTCATAATCTACATTACAATTTACGTACATTACATAAGTCAATAAAATTGTGAATAAATTTTTTAAAATCCAGCATGTAAATGCTTTTTAAATGAGGTAACTTTTTAAGTCATCAGGCAATCTGTTAAATATAAAATTAATAGCGTAAACAAGGAATAGTGAAATAGTGTGAGCCCTGGGCTAAAATCTCAGTCAGCTTTTGTGCAAAAAGCACTTCATGGTTGCGTATGCGTAAAACACTCGTCTCCAGTGTTATAGACACGTTTAATTTTTATTTCAATCAGATGCTGCCAAACCTGAAGTGCCAATTACTTCGTGTCAAAGGTCAAACGGCTCTGTAAAGTTTTCGTCCTCGTCAATGGAAACAATGGAACCACTTGAAATTATTGGACGTTCAATTGTTGATTTCATTTATGATCATTTCATGCGTATGTGATAATGCATTCTTGTAGAAATATAGATTATAGATGAGTAGGATTTACCAGATACCTTCGTGAAGGAAAACACCGTGAGGAAACATGCCTCTGCTGAATATAAAAATTTTGAAGTCATATGAAATCCGCAAACCCGCATTGGAGCAGCGTGGCCGACTCTTCCCGGCCCCGAAACCCTAGTGAGAAATGAAAAGAGGCCTGTACTCAGCAGTGGGACTTTTTTAATAGGAGAAAGTGACGAGACAAGCAAAACGTTCGCCTGATGATAAGTGCAACATCTGCCTAAAACAAATGCTGTGTCACAATGAATATTTCTGTGTGGCACCAAATTGTCCCCGTGTAATATGATGGAATGCTGTTAGCTAGTTCACGTGTCTCTGGTAGGTACTCGTTACCATGCAAACGTTCTTCTATTATGCTGCTATTTTACAAAGGTACAGTAAAGCATGGTCCTTATTTGATCGCACTTACCCATTTATTTATACGCTTCAGTGAGTTCTGTAGCGTTGTTTGGTCATAGATAAAACTGCTTATGACTAAAAGACAGAAAGAATTAATTACATATATTAATTGAAACCCGACATATGTATAGAGAAATTAAGGCGAAACATATATGAATACAATACATACATCTAAAATAGAATTAAACCAAAAAAAATAGTAGCTATACATCAAGTAAAGACCAAAACATAAAACCTCACGATAAATGTCTTCAATATCAAAATGCGAAGGTGGCTTTAAACATAAAATGTAATGTAAATCGCATATTAAGCAGTAATCAGCATGTAATTTTTAGAGAGACGCTTTATTGTGCAAAATAATTAATAACCAGTGACGCTAATCAAACAAAAAGCGACTGCAGAGTATTTAAATGTCTAGTGTGACTATTTAACATTTTCATCAGGTCAAGAGCGCTAGGGTTAGTCAAACTGCGGGCATATTTAATGCGAGAGATGACGTCACACGACTTCGTGCCGCCTCGAGCCTGGCGAGATTACGATTAAGTGCCTGAATCATTGTCACACTCCGTGTTTACGGAGGCGGCGTGATGCCGTCGCAATTTGGCTTAATAAACTGTTTGCAAATTTAACATGTACTGATGGCCGGTAGTTTTGGCATTGGTTTAATAAACATTTTGGTGAAATCGTAAAATACATAAAATTTATAGACAACTAGCTGTTTACCGACCGCTTGGCTCGGCGTAAATTCAAATTTGGAAACGATTGATTTTTTGTTATAAAAAAATTAAAAAAATGTTACAAAAATTAACCTTCAATATTTTTAGGACAAAATTAAATGACAAACAAACAAACTTTCACGTTCATAATATAACTAGCTGATGTCCGCAAATTCATCGGCGTGTCACCCAGAACATTTGTGTTTGACACCACACTGCGCCCGTCACCCTGAGACATCAGTTCTTAAGTCTCATATGCCTGATTACGCAAGCTCTCAGTGCCCTTCAAACCGACGCACAGTAATATTTGCACATTACTGCTTCACGGAAGAATAACTGTCCCTGGGGTGGTACCTACCTAGACGGATTCCTGCATAGGAATACTACCACTATTTGATTTTCCAGTATAAAAAGTTTTCTCTGATGTCTGGGATGCCAGCTTTCTCGTTACCAAAATTTGTCAAGATCGGTGCAGCGGTTGAATCGTGAAAATGTAACAAACAGACAGAGGGACAGAGAGAGTTACAATCGCATTTATAATATAATAGGATAAACTTCGCCGTATGATAGCGGCTATTAAGCGGAAATACATCCCATTAAAACTCGTGGATTAAGGAAAATGTTAGAAAAATGTTGTGGCATCCGATAGAAAGAAAAATAATCAAGGCTAATATGCCAATCAAAACACAGAGTGAGTGACGTGTGCCACCTTTTTACGCAGGAACCAGAATATCTTTTACACGAATAGTAACATGTTTTTAACCGACTTTTAAAATGGATGAGGTTCTCAATTCGTCTGATTATATATTTTTTATATACGTTTACAGGCACAACTTCTGTGTTGATGAACAGATTTGAATGATTATTTTTATTAGAAAGTAGTTCTGATTATGGCATCCATGAAAAATCACAGACCTCTTAAATTATACGCATAAGCATGTTTGGAACTGCTTTATTATAGAAGAAAGTGAAGAGACGAGCAAATCTTTCAACTGATGTTAAGTGTCGTCTGCCCTTCACAAATACAGTGTCAAGAACAACATTTCTCTGTGGCACCACTCTGCGCTCGTCACTCTGAGATATCAGTTCTTAAGTCTAATGTGCCTATTAATTACATTAGCTATCAGACTGAAACGCTAACATTAGCACTCTATTTTGACTCGCTTGCTTGACGTCAAAATAACTGGCTCTGCTGTGGCACCTACTTAGATGGATTCCTACATAGGAATCCTACCACCAGTAATGTTAAGCAGTGAACTATTGACAGACACGTGATGATAATGAAGATATTGTCGGCGCGCAGAAGTCAAGGGGTTCGATTCCCGCACAGAACAAATATTTGTATGGCTTACAGATAGTTGTTCCGGGTTTAGGTGTTTACGCATGTGCAGTTTATATCCGTAATGCACCTACAATGTAAGAGAAATTGTAGGATTGTATCTATATAAATAAATAAAATTGAAGTGTCTATTTGTAATAACCAAATAACGGTTTTTACTCATTGCTTATGAAAGTATCCACTGTACTTACAAGGTTTTTTTTTAAAATTCTGGTCTGTCTGTCTGTGTGTTTGTTCCGGCTAATCACAGATATGGCTAGACCGATTTTGATGGAACTTTCACAGACAGATAGCTGCTATTATAGCGGGTAGCTTAGGCTAATTTAATTTTAGAAAAACGTGGGTGAAACCGCGGGGTAATGCTAGACAAAAATAAATCTTAAAGTTTTAATAAAGCTTAACGCGTTCGAACGTACAAACTGTCCAGCTTTATTAAAGTAGTAAGATAGAGAGAGACAGTCATGCACATACAGACACTAACTTGTGTACATTAGTATATTTTCCGTTTAAATTTAGTTCGAGTATAATTTAATCATGTAAGTTCATGTAGATCTAAAGATAGTACAAATTTAAGCTTTGTGTACTTTGTGTTGTTTATGCAAACACCAGAAAAAATGAAATACTGTATCATTTGAACAGAGTGCTAATACTATGTAGTATTGCCAGTAGACTTATCAGTAATCAGTGGTATATATTAGACGTTAAATTTTATTAAGTGTGATAAAATATTAGTTACACTATTTTTTAAGTAATTAAGCAATTAAAAAATTTAAAAAAGTAAGCTAACAGCCTATAATTGTCGCACGGGCCGCTTCTCATTTCTGAGAAGGTTTTGGATCCGGGAAGAGTCCGCTACGCTGCTCCAATGCGGGTTGGCGGTCTTCACATGTCTTCGAAATATTTATTACTCCTGAGACATGCTGGTTTCCTCACGATGTTTTCCTTCACCGCTGAGCACGTGGTAAATCGGCACTTAAATTCGCAATTAACGATTTTAGTGGTGCCGGCACCGGGAATCAAACCCTGGTTTGAATTTCACAGTACGAGTGTGACGTACTTGTGAAATTTAAAGCGATCACCTAGCCCCTGATGCTACCGCGGCTCTCAAACAATTAAGCACTATACGAGGCAACATCTTCCTGAAACATCTGAATAAATAAACTGGGGTTGCCAACCCGCCTGCCAAGCGTGGCAACTATGGCAAAATCTCCCTATAAAGTTTGACTACCATAATTTTACCGTAATTAATTTTTAAATAATGAGTTAAAGCAAATTTAAGGTATCTGTATTTCAGGTAAAGATCGTCGTCTTTAGGTCGTCTTTTCAATAGGAAAAAGAGATGAGATGAGAAAAACAATCACAATGATGGCTAGTGTACCCAGAAAATTTCTGTGCGGGACCGCTGCGCCTCTGATACATCAGTTCTTAAGTCTCATATGCCCAGTGATTACACTAGCTCTCAGTGGCCTTAGGACCGAAAGCACAGCAATGCTTGCACATCACTGCTTGACGGCGGAATAACTGGCCCTGTGCCCTACCTAGACGTATTCTTGCATGGGAATCCTACCACTGCATGGATGTACCATTTCTTTATGCTATTATTATTACTATCCGCAACATCATCATTATCATCATCATTTCAGCCTATCATAGTCCACTGTTGAACATAGGCCTCCCACATAGTCACAAAACACGTTCCTGAGCCACCTGCATCCATCGACTTCCCGCAAATGTTGCCACTCGAGAACCTTTCTTCCCCAACGGTTATCGGATTCTACGAGCTACTCGTATATGGCCGACCTTGCCACTTCAGCTTGCTGATCCTTATCCGCATAGTTGCAGGCAAGCACAAAATCTTTTACCCATATTTTTTGTATGATGAAGGCGCGAGCAATCCCAGCCGGGGCTATATGGTGAAAAACATAAATTGTTATTTTCCGGGTCTGGTTGTGTTGTGCTGAAATTGTGTTGAACTTGTGCCTGTAAAACACTCTCACGATACAGGAGTGATACGAGTACTATAACATATGTGTGCAGTTCAAACGCGCTAGGAGTGAATACTTTGAAAGAATGAGACGAATGCAGAGTATCAGGAGTAGGATAATTGTCGTCGTCGTCGTCGTCGTCGTTTCAGCCTATCAATAGTCCACTGCTGAACATAGGCCTCCCCCATAGATTGCCACAAAAGTTTGTAGCTCTCGTTTTGGGGGGATATTGCCATAGTTGCCACGCTTGGCAGACGGGTTGGCAACCGCAGTTTATTTATTCAGATGTTCCAGCAAGATGCTGCTGCCCATCTCCTGGTTTACATTTTCCCTCTGTCGACTTTTACGACACCCACGGGATGAGATGGGGTGGTAGATTCTCCTATGCCGCTACCACACGGCGTTGTAGGGTTTATTTATTATGATATTCGTTTTATTTTAATTATTCTTTATGTACACTATGTTATTAACATTATATCTAATTATAAGTAATTAATGTATAAGGGCGGGCTTAACTCTAAAAGAGTTTTCTTCCAGCAAACCTTGGAGTGAAGAGGATAGCTGATGTGTGCGGGTAAAAGTGTACCAACCAACAGACAAAAAAGAAAAAAAAGTCTTTGTACTTATCAATAAATATATATCTATATAACTTATAATTGATAACATATAATATATGATATTTTTACCAAGTTTAGATAAAAAAATATGTCTTTGATTTACTGCGCCAATTACTGTTTCTGATCTTTTTTGTTCCGTTAATGAGAGCAAAATCTACGAAGAAATCGAAGATTTGGACGAATTCGAATAAATGTAAATATAATAGTGAACATTGCATACTGTATTCTATCTTATTCTCTCGCAAACTAAATCCTTTAGATGTATATTTGTCATTTTTTAGTGACGCTTTTTCGTTTTATTGAGATTCTAAAGAAGTTTTCTCTTCAAAAAACTAATAATAATGTTTTATTGCCACTACATTATTAGCTTTTCGTAAAATAAAATAGGTCTTATTTCTTAATAGGCTAAGAAGCTTCCAGAAACTATATATATTCATAAACAACATCTTGCAGTTTCAACGGGAAGTTTTTTAAAGTGCAATTAATTCACCTTCCGTCATCCAACGGAAGGCCAAGTAATACAACAGGTCGGTGGCAAGTTCTGTAAGACGTGGATTTTGAAACCACTACTTGGCCACTTTTGGCCGTGTGGTAGCGGCTTAAGAGAATCTACCACCCCATCTCATCCCGTAGGGGTCGTAAAAGTCGACAGAGGGAAAATAAAAACCAGGAGGACAGCAGCATCTTGCTGGAACAAAAGAATAAATAAACTGCGGTTGCCAACCTGTCTGCCGAGCGTGGCAACTATGGCAAAATCCCCCCAAACCGAGAGCTACAAACTTTTGTGGCAATCTATTGGCTATGTTCAGCAGTGGACTATTGACAGGCTGAAACGACGACGACTTGTGTTTTGCATGTATGTATTTTGTCATCAGCAGGGATTAGAAACAAGAAACTTTGTCTTAGCAAATTTGGCAATATAAATACATACATACATACATAAGCTCACGACTGTATCCCATAAGGGGTAGTCAGAGTCACTTGGTGTGATAGGTGGTGAGCCCATCGCCACCATGCGCTGTTGGGTGCACAGTGCAGTTTAATAGCTTACTCGCCTTTTACGAGATCCATTGGATGAGATGGAGTGGTAGTATTCTTTTAACGAGCTGCCACCACATGGCTAAATATATAAATAAACCCACCGATAATGTTGTAAAGAATGCAATTAACAATAACAATATATAAAATCTTATAGGAATTCAAGTACTCGTTTGTCATTATTGGCGTTGTATTCATTACGATTATACTTATAAGAGTCAGCTATAGTTTGTCCGTAATGTTACGTAATGTACAAATGTCTTAAATGTTCATACTGTCTTATATATTTATTAGAAATCATAATTTCGTGTTAAAATAACTGTTGTGGGTTGCCAATTAGATGGCCGATCATTCTTCTCTTATTCAACAGGTACGCTGATCCACGTGGACATCTTTATACAACACCAAAATAGACCAAAATTACTTTGTATGTATGACATTGATGTATAAAACTCATGTGTGATAAATATGTAAACATGTCAGTACAAATGTCGTGTTTATCTTCTACGTAGGTAAACGAAAATATAGTGATTTAAATACCTGTCAGAGTATTATCGAAGCATTCGATCGCTGGTGCAGTCGTTTGACGTCACTATTCAGTAATCGCTTGTAAGTTGTAGCTGGCAGCGAAAATACTAACGTCCTATTCATGCTTGTATGTAGGTTGGCGCCACAAAACAATTGAATGCGATTTAGTTTGGTTGTTGTTAATTTGATACTCTACTAAGCCGTGGTATAAACACAACATTACTGTGTTTCGGTTTGAAGGGCCCTGTGAGCTAGCGTAATCACTGGGCATATGAGACTTAAGAACCTATGTCTCAGGATGACGGGCACAGTGCGGTGTCACACACAAATTTTCTGGGTGACACAGCATTTGTTATGGGCAGACGTTGCACTTACCATCGGGTGTACGTTTTGCTCGTTTCATCACTTTAGGCAATAAAATAATAATAATAATAATTTAACAGTTTGGTTAGCGCAGCTACTGAGCGTTGTGCTTGTGGTTGTGCTGTGGATCGGTTCGATCCCTGCACGGATTTAATACACATGACTTACAGATCTCTCAGGCTCAGGGTTTTTGTTTGTGTGCGTGCAATTTGTGTCTGTAATTACATACACAATACTTGATAAATTCTAGTGGTGGGTCAAGATTTTTAGTTTTTATTTATTAATATTTTGAGAGCTCTACTAGCACTCTCGGTTTATGATTCTCTGGCAAACTCGGGAATTCCAAATATTGCTCAAGTTTTATAGGCAACAGAAGAACGATTAAAAAAATATTGTAAGATCGTATTTTATTTATCTATAATATCTGTTGTCATGCTATGAATAGGAGCTATGCTCGGTGTTTCCATGCGAGATAGAATCCGTAACGATGATATCCGCAGCAGATCTAGAGTAAATGACATAGCCCTAGGGATTAGTAAGCTGAAGTGGCAAAGGGCCGGCCATATTTTTTTTTCTTCACTTTGATCATGATGCACACTGAAGTGTTAATTTGGTTTTGGTACCTAGAGTCAGACTGTATGTATATGAAAGCGAAAATTTGCATTAAAAATATGCATTTATCAAATAATATTTATTTAATAAATTATTAGCATATTTCTTCTAGTTAGAGCCAGAAATCATAAGAGATGTTAGGGGCTAGGCGCTCGCTTTATATTTCATAGTACGCGAGTGACCTGGGTTCGATTCCCGGTGCAGGCACCACTTAAATTGTTAATTAGAATTTAAAGCGCTTTCTTACCACGTTCTCAGCGGTGAAGGAAAACATCGTGAGGAAACCTGCATGTCAGAGGAACAAAAAATATTTCAAAGACATGGGAAGTCCACCAACCCGCATTGGAGCAGCGTGGCGAATTCTTCCCGCCAAGACCCTCTCACACATGAGAGGTGGCCCGTGCTACTCAGTGGGACATTTATAGGCTGTTACTTTACTTTTTTTTAATACAAAAACAATAGAACACTTAAAAACCCTGTCTCGTCGAATATAATTTCAAAACTACTACATATATTTCCATAAAATGAAGAGTAAAAGTTACAGCGACCAATCTATGTGTGAGGTTGAGTCCAAGTCTATGGAATTAGATTGCATAAGGCTGTGCTTAGTGGCCGTTAGTGGAGAATGATCTATGTTCTGATTTTGGCTTGTTTGGCTTCAATAATGACGCTGTCATTATCAACTTGAAGACCAAATAAAAATTTTTGTCTTATCATAAGATTTTTTATATTTATGCGATTACTACCCATTTAATGAAACCAATTTTAGAATTTTATCGCGCTTAGTGTTTCTATCGTTTACAATAAATGGAGCTATAGTTAAACTTTATTGAGTTCTGTGATCAATACGAATGCAGTAGCGGGACACAGCGGCTTAATAAATTCAATTAATTGCGTAATGCAATGGAATTGTAACCATTCAATAAACAAGGGAGTGAAAAAATCTACACTGCCCCGACCTCGGCACGACTGCACCACGCCCTGGTTTAATAATGTCCAGTATATTGGACATTGTTTTCTTATTGATTTAGCATTTCATTGCAGTTGTGTCAGAATATAAAGCATCCTACATTGCATAAAAGACGGAGATGTAACTTACACAATATTCAGTGAAATCAAAACCTTCATTATTTCAATGAAATAATTACATTTTTTTAATTCGTATTATGTACTTTTCATTTTTAATTATACATTAGTAGTAGCTCAGAGGCCGAGCAGTCGCGTTAAGTGCTGATTTTCCACGTGCTTAGCGGTGAACGGAAAACATCGTGAGGAAATCTGCATGACTGAGGAATAAAAATATGTCGATGACATGGGTAGTCCGCCGACCGATATTGGAGCAGCATGGCGGTCTCTTCCCGGCTCCAAAACCCTCTCAGAAATGAGAGAAACCCTGTTCTCAGCAGTACATTTATACATTTATAGGCTCACTTCGCGGTGTGGTAGCGGCTAAGAGAATCTACCACCCCGTCTCATTCCTTGGGTGTCGTATAGGTCGACAGAGGTAAAAAAAAAACTAAGAGATGGACAGCAGCATCTTCCTGGAACATCTGAATAAATAAACTGCGGTTGCCAACCCGCCTGCCACGCGTGGCAACTATTGCAAAATTCCCACCAAAGTGAGAGCTACTAACTTCTGTAGCTATCTATGGCCTGTGTTTAACAGTGGACTAGGCTGAAACGACGACGACGACTTCACTTCACTCTACATTATTCATGCTACAGGCATATTCTTGTGTGACAAATGTAAATGTATGACTTGCAGTTTCCTTTGTTTCCGTAATTTAATCGCTTTTAATAAATGATGCCCTCGGCGTGGTAGTCAGGTACTCTAACCACTAATCCACACGGATCAAATAATAAGATTGTTGTTAATAAATAATAAGATGTGTCTAAATTTTATACATATTCTGCATGATATGTGATTCCGTGATGATGACTATTGTGTATGTGATAATTATCACTTAGCCAATTTTAACATAATTCTATGTCTACACACTGCACAATTTGTTACTGGAAGTTATAAAAACCTCTACTTATTGGAAATCTAGTGATGCGAAGTTATATTGTAATGAATTGCTTCTGTTCGAATTAGATTTCTACAGCGTTATGAGCTTTAAGAAAAGATGAGAGCTGTCGAAGCCACTTAGGTTAGATCGATATCCAGCCTATTCACTCTTCTGCGATTTATTTTATTGATATACTTAGAAAGTTGAGCTAGAGCGTCGCCAAGGCGGAGTACGGAGGGGCAGTTGTCCCCGTAGATACTCGATTTCTTTACCTAATAACAAGTCAACTTACAACAATGTTCGGTATTTGATGTCTCACTTACCATTTTTTTAATTTTCTAACAGAGACATTGTATTCTACAGATTCTTGTTATGTATAATTTGCGTCTTACCATGTAACCGTGTTTTTTCATTTAACTAAATCATCTTATAGGCACTGTAAGTCTATAGTTTTAAGAAAACTGTTTTATAAATTATTTTTGTGTACATGACTGTTTGTTGCCAAAATAAATATAAAAAATGAATAGCGGTTGCAACTATTGAAATTGAAATAAATATTGCCTAAAAGCTTTTAAAGTTTTTAAAAACGGAATCATTATAATTTCGTCATGGCCGTCTGTCCTTATGTCAAAACCATTTTAATTTGATACTACGAGTATAAACACGAAATTTTGAAGGAAGGTGTTTTTTATGATACAATGGTGTATTGAAAGTAAGAAAAAAAATTTTAGCCCACACTGCATAACTGAGGAATAAAAAAAAAATCAGTGCACATAAGTATACGATCGCACCGTTAGATAGGTCTAGACATATGATAAAGAAGTTACAAAATAACTATATTATATAAGCCACCAGTTGATGAGATATGCGCTTCTAAATTTTTCAGTGTTCCCCTCTCTGACATTTCAACTATGCGCTGGAAAATTCTGAAAAAATGTAAGATTTTAATTCCGAAAATGGGTTGGAATAAGATATGTCATGAAGTTTTTGAGATATATGATATTTTAGATTCCACGTTATTTTTACAAGTATTATTTCACTTGCAATGTTTGTACAAGTATGTTTGTTTAGGTCATGTTGACCTAAACAAACTTTGTCAGGTTGCAAGTGAATTTTGTACCAGTTCTAGTAGCCAGAATAGGCTGAAATTTGGTATTCATGCGTATGTGATGACAATGTTATATTATGATGAGCTGGCCCTCGTGCCGCTGCCAGGGCCACTTAAAGACCACCCAACTCCTCAATAGCTTACAGCAGCCATATCGTGGTTGGGAAGTCCACTACTGGACTTGGGTCCCACAAATAATTTGTAACATAACTATAATTTTTTGAAATTCATTTATGGATGCAGCTGCTGATGATGATGGCTTACCACGTAATTGGCGATGATGAAAACTTTCGACTTGAGACAAGTGAGATAGACTTGTATATCTAAGAAGTAAAGTAAATTTTCAGGTCATGTGAAATAAGCTAACCTACAACGTCTCAGCATGATATGATGCCGCAACCCACTCAAAGAATTAGAGGAAGTCCGAACCCAGTTGTGGGATATTTATATGCAGTAACTTTGAAATTACTGTATGTACTCAAAGAGTGTGTGCTCCATTAAACTAATGGATTCCAATTAGCAAGTACCCTTCTGGAAACGTCGATCTGTGTCCTTTCATGCTGTAACTTGTAACGACATTGCGCTTCACCAGTAATTACAGTTTCAAGGAAAACTAATGTAATTATTGGATGGTCAGTTGCTTAGAAGTATCTTTGATTTACGTAGCTGTGTAAGAGGTTACAAATAGATATGTAGTTGTTTATTTATATTTTTACAGAACACACAGAAATATTTAAAAAATACAAAAAAAGTAGAAACTTAATGCTTTTACCGGCACAATTTGTGCACAGATGTGTGTGCACTGCAATGGTACAAATAGGCCGTAGCTCAGTGCACGTATTGCTCACGTATTGCTGGAAGCAAAGCACTGATTCTCAGCTAACACCCGAGGTGAGATTGGGTCTTTTTCTTTATTTATGATGTAGGTGCTTTTGTAATAATATTTGAAAATCATTAGGATTACAGATTGATAAATTTATATTAATTTGGCGATGTTACACTTTGCAATCAACGTACCTGTCCACGATTCTTGTCTCTTGGGTTCGTATTTCGGGTGAAGCCATGGACATCATTATGATGTCCTCCTGGCCGATTTTCGACCACAGTGACAACTACCGAATACTGTCGGAAGTTAACAACTGCGCAGGAGATGTTATAGTGCCACAAGTGTTCGCGCAAACACAGGGGCACTCACATGTCCCAACCTACCCGTGCCCGATAAAACACTCATGTGACAAGTAGTATTTAGGTGTCGGGAAAAGGCTAGGATGCAGTGTCAAAAACACAAGGACAATCACAACACAACCAGACCCGAAAACCAACAAATTGTGTTTTTGAGCCCAGGACTGGCGGCGTGGTAGTCAAGTACTCTAACCACTAGACCACGCGTGCATTAAAGTGCAACAATGATCGCCCTTATTTTTAGCGCCTACATTAAGCCACCTTCACCCAATTCGATATAACGCTCATAAACATTGTGAAGCGCTGTGTAACGCCTCGTAACACGTAACAAAGAAACGAATAGTAGCTATTACGAATAACTGTTAGTTAAACATAGGGACCAGACGCCCATAAGATGAGACTAAGTGGCAGATTTTCTTGACGCCTCCATTGGCTATTGATAACAGGATCGACTCATAATATGAAAGTAACAGTTTATAAATGTCCCTACTGCTGAGCAAAGGCCTCCTCTCATTTCTGAGTGTTTGGGGCCAGAAACAGTCCGCCAAGCTGCTCCAATGGGGGTTGGCAGACTTCAAATGTCCTTAAAATATTTCGGATCCTCTGACATCCTTCCTCAAAATGTTTTTCTTCATTGCTGAACAGGAGGTTAAGAAGCACTTAAAATTGCAGAACAATTTTAGGGTCCAGCCTCTGTGCTACTGACAGTTTGATAATCCATTATCATATACGTGGAAAACGGTGTATATATTTTTTGCAGTGCATTGCCAGTCTTTGAGGAAGAATGAGACTCTTTTTTCGAAGGGCTCTAGATCGTATCGATCCGGAGAAATCGCTGGCGGCAGCAGTTTTCACAAAACGGTCTTGCGTGGCAGAAAATATTTGGAAACTCGGGCAAAGAGCAGTAAGGCGTTAATTTGGCTGTTTAATACAGTAATTATTGTCTTCGTGATTATAGTTGAAAAGTATTTCACTTTAATATATAATATACATTATCACAAAGTACAGAAGATTGGGTTCTGAATCCATTAATGTACCGCAAACTTTGTCAGGTCGCCGCTTCATCTAGTGGAGGGTCGTCCTATACGACGTCTGTAGTGGATACGAGGTTTCCACTTTAGAACCTTTTTGCTTCAACAATTCTTTCTACATCGCTAGGTAAATACTTAGGAAAAAGGAATCATTTCAATCTAAAATGTAAGGCGATTCGTAATTTGAGTTATTTTCTGCTTCACGATTATTTTAAACAGCTCGTTGAATTTTTCCCGACTTGTCTTGTCTTGTGATTCATCATTATCATCATTTCAGCCTATCATTAGTCCACTGCTGAACATAGGCCTCCCCCGTAGCTTGCTACAAAAGTTAGTAGCTCTCATTGTTGGGGTTTATGCCATAGTTGCCACGCTTGGCAGGCGGGTTGCTAACCGCAGTTTATTTATTCAGATGCTCCAGGAAGATGCTGCTGCCCATCACCTGGTTTTAATTTTTCCTCTTTCGACTTTTACGACACGCGCGGGATGAGATGGGCGGTATATTCCCTTAAGCCACCACCACACGGCAGTGTCAAACCAAAAAGAATTTACAAAAATCCAATAGAAAAAAAGCATTTTCTGTTTTTCCCAATATTTACAATTTTCTAGGAAACTTTTCCAGTTTTTATTTCCCTGAAAACCTTATTCGGATTATTACAAACATTTATTACCAAATAGCCCAATCGGTGCAGCCGGTCCAGAGCGATGCGCTTATCAACGAACAGCATTGAATTTTAATTTATATAAATTAATTCAAATTACAATGATAAAACTTTTAGAACAAATGCAGGCATCCTCATTTTTTAAATGAATATTGATGAAATTAATGTTTTTTTTATTTTTAAAATGCAAATTAGTGGCGGAGATCACTAATGGTTAGAGCGGTACGATGGAGGAAATCTGTTAAACATTATTTTGAAAAGCAAATAGGAAAACGATGTTGCAAAGAGTTCCATTTTCTGTCTGTGTGCACAAGAAACGATGTAATTTACACTCAGAAACAGCCTCGGAATTGAATACTGAATAAAATTTTAGATGCGAAACACACCACCAGAGTACAAAATGTTGTAGAATACTCACAACCATTTTAATTGTAAAATATTTTAAGTTAACATTATGCCATGAAAAGTAGAAAACAATATCCTTCAGATTTGTATATATACTATTTCAGATAAATCGATATTTATACATTAATAACATAATTAAATAAATAGAGAACAGTATTTCATCAAGCCTTTCATCATTATCACCATCATTTTAGCCTATCATAGTCCACTGCTGAAATAAGGCCTTCCACATACATTACCACAAAAGTTTGTTCTCTCATTTTGGGGAGATTTTGCCATAGTTGCCACGCTTGGCAGGCGGGTTGGCAACCGCAGTTTATTATTTTGATGTTCCAGGAAGATGCTGCTGCCCATCTCATGATTTCTGCCCATCTCCATCAAGACTTTAACAGACCATTAATTATTCGTTGTTTTTAATATAAAGAATAGATGGCAAACGAGCAAACGGATCTCCTGATGACCGCCCATGAACATCCACAACATCAGGAGAATCGCGGATGCGTTACCGGCCTTTCAGAAAGGAGTTGGCTCTTTTTTCTTGTAAGGTCCCGAAGTCGGATCGGTCCGGAAAAGTTGCTGGCGGAAACAAGTTACACAGAGAGGTTGAAATGCCAACCATAAAGGTGATGTGGATGGAATTTTGGTGCTGTACCGCGATGTACGATGGTGAAATTCAGCGGCTGGAATGATACCGAAAACTTCCTCGAAACACTCCCCATGGTAAATGCGATAAAAAACGCAAAGAGACGCAACGTCTCTTCACAAGGCCTATTGATCAAAGGACCTGGTTCGTCGACGACTCGAGCCGCTCTTCGCTGGATGCGGTCAAATGGAAGGAGCTGGGGGCATTGGGGTGCCTCCGCCCAGAGATGAGAACAGTGTTTCATGTGTGGCCGAACTTGCGCCTTGCGTTAAGATCTAAAAACCAACAGATGAGCGTAAAGACGTACAGACAGGAATTGGCATTCGTCGGTTTCAATTGTCTCGCAGCTGTATCAAATTGTACATTATACGGTTCCCTTACTAATGACTTAAATAAAGAAAAAAAAAGGGAAAAAATAATGTGATTAGAACTGTTATGTGATTATGTTGACTTAACTGGTATGAAATGTTATTAATAACTAAACGATAAACTTATTTTTATTTTCAAAGCGTCGTCTTCGCCTTCTGATCGAAAGGAGGAATCTAATGTAATGTCAGATACAATCACAATACTGGTATATAAAGGCGCCAATAATTTATACGTTACAAATATTAAAATATTCTTCTAAATATTGGCTTCAGCGCACCACTGAGCAAAAGCACATGTTGTTGTGTATTGTGTCACACTTGTGAGAAATTATTTATTATTAAGTTATTCCGTTATGGAAAACAATCCAGTAGGTTTCAATTTCAATATGATATACCAACAAAAATAAATCTGTCAATAAAACGACATAGCCTTTAGATGTGGCAGATTGCTGACTGCGTCCGTCACTCGCTCTCAGTGCCCTTCAGACCGAAACGCCGAAATGTTGGACACTACTTGTACTTGCTTTACGGTAGAAATTCCTGCATAGGAATTCTACCACCAGTAATTTCTATGGGCTGGATAGATCACTCAAAATGTATTTTATTAGAGAGTGCTTCAACCCTGCCTTCGCTTTAGGATTCTTCTGCAGGAATCCGCTTAGATGGGTGCGATCACGGAGCTAGTTATTCTGCCGCCAAGCAGTCGTGTGTAATCACCACCAATCACTGTTTCGGTTAAAAGAGCATGTGTAAATACAGGGCATATGATAGTTAAGAACCATTCTCATGGTGACTAGCGACGTGCAGTGCACAGGCGACCCAGTTATGGGAAGAAGGCGAAAAGTTATGGGTGACGTCACAATTGTTAAGAGTACGCGTGGCACTTGAACACTAAATGACCAGGCAAAGGACACACGTGTCTCGTCTTCTTTTACATTAAAAAAAAATATGCCATCCAGAACAAGTCAAGTCCGCAAACCTGCACTTGTGTAGCGTTGCAAACAAACTTCTATTGGCATGTCGACATTGAGGGTTTCACTCGCGTAAAATAAGCCGACCATATGACTGCCCCGACTGAGCATTCATTGTTCGGCTCTTCTCGTTAATGTTCAATTCTTAGCGTAATCGGCTCGTTAAATCCGTAGCATGAACTTTTTTAGTCTAAAACATTTCTGAATAAACGAGCTAACCGATAGAAAAATATAATATATACATATATTTTTTAAATATAATAATTATTTCTTGAGATAAGCGCGTTCAAGTATACAAACTCAGCTGGAGCTCTCAGCTCAGTTGGCTTTTAGTCAGTTGCTTCTGCTGAGGAATGATGTCCCTGACCACGATACCGTCAGTCACGATCCAGGCTACACTGTACACATAGTTAATAGCTTTAATATAACACGCACCTACGACTCGCGACCGCCGTAGAGAGCGGAGCGCAGCAGTCGACAATCACACCGCGTACACACGATACACCCGTGTTCCACGGCGGTTCTCACCGCCCAGAGTTACCGACACACAAGTCGACAGTCCGAATGGAGGCCCGCAGCCTCCCTCGGACGGTCATTAGACGACTTAAAATCATTTGAGATATCCGAAATCGCGCAAGCACGCAGCGAACGCGACACAGTCCGAATTTCGAGGTTTTTGTAGGAGTTTATTTAAGTACTCGTATTTATGTTTGGGTCAAACCAAACCTGGCACGCGGGCCTCTGGCTCGTGAGCACAGTATCCGATGAAGCTGTAAAAGCCAAAAAGGCTAACAGCAAGTACATCACCCAAATTATCATGAGGAATGATGTCCAATAAGGGAATAAATACTCTTTGTCGCGTCTTAGGTACGTATGAGATAAGACTGACGAGTTCCCTTACGCTGCTGCCATATACATAAGTACAATAGGGGTCTTAATAAGAATGCAAATTTGTCTCAATGACTTCATAACGCATGACTAAACCTTTCCGATTTTGCCTGCGCGTTACTGATAGCGAACATTGTGTTCATTCTAGCATATTGACATAAGCGATAAGTCTAAGAACTAGTGATTTGTGTTTGCAAATATTTAAATGTGTATGATGTAAATACAGCGGCTCCCATCATCATAATCATTATCATTTCAGCCCACTACAGGTCCACGACTGAACAAATATTGACTTAAAACACGGTCCTGAGTCACCTACATCTATCCCGTGCATCAAAACCCGTGTGTGTGCCGTGCTGAGCATAAAGTGGCGATATAATTTGACATGGTAAAGTCTCTTGGCGAGCTAATTTTGGACACAGGCACTTCCCCGAGTATAAAAAATCCAATGACTTACAGTAAACTTTTTAGGCTGTTAATCGTGTTGATAAATATTATAAATGTAAATGTTTGAGAGTATTTAACGAAATAAAATAGTAGTAGTATAGTAGAAAAATGTCGCTTGTTTAAGACATATCAATGAATCAGCATAGCTCAATCACATATACCATCTCATTAAAGGATTAGCTTATGACGTGTGTCATGAAATTTTGATGGAACTGAATAGGTCTGGCTACTTTGGCGACGGGAGAGAGGTGCAACGAGGTGCATTTGCATTGATCGTCGTGTACAGAGAGCTAAAACGGGATGGCTTGAGCAATGAAATCTGCGTATTATATACACTCGCTTCATTTGTTTTAATATCGTCAATATTACATTCACTAACGTTCTCGATGGCCACGAGACAAGGCGCAACGCGTGGACTCGAAACCCGAGCCACTGCGGTCCTATTCGTGCGACGGGGGCTCCGCGGTGGCGCGATCACATCGCCGCCTGCACTGCCTCATGGCCAAGATGGCGCAGCTGCAGCTGCAGCCGCACTTCTTCTATTTTATATATTTAGTGACAGTAGCCGATATGTGTCCGGCAGAATAGAATAGCACAATCTTTCCTACCAACCATAATATTTGCATAATAATCGTGCATCATTGCACTATACTGCTTGTGTGAACGCAATGGAGAGGTAATTTTTTGACTCGTACCTAAATGGCGGAGACGTGGTTCAAACCCGTCACGTCTCGTTTCTCGCGGAGGCGAAAAGCGCGCTACGGATGTTTCTCTGTCTACCCCAATACATCCAAAACGGCGATATTGTATGTATCTCGTACCAAGTGGTAGCCCTGATACTAAAATATAATGTATCGAAGCAGATGCACCTCCCTAAAAAAAATTGTGTCTGGTTAGCTCCACTGGTGACAAGGATGCTGGTTCTTTTCTCAATATGATACTGTGTATAACCATCCATGGAGATGCAGGCAGCCTTCATGGCATTAGGAAACGGTCCTATTTAGGTATTGTAATTTTTTTTGTTGTTAATAAATAAATAAGAACAGTTTATGTTCAAAATCGCAATGAGGAGCGAGATGTTACGCGTCAAATGTAAACAAAATAGGTCACATAAGTGTCACTAATTGGAGTACAAGCAATATAGTCAACTGCGTCATTTACTTTGGCAAAACACGCCTTATCCCTTGTCTTGGATATAGGTCGACATAGTATGGCGATGTTTACTTTTTGTTAAGATGACAAAGACCAACATTTTACACCAATTAAAAGCTGTCGTTTCGCAATCAGACCTTCAAAATATCACGTATGAGATGGAGGATATTCGTTTGGATATGGATAAGTAACTGTGTAACAGTGTTGACCTTACTTGACTTTAGTAATGCTTTTAACAATGTCGATTTTGATATTTTCTTAGCTATTATAGCTTCTAATGTCTCAAAGTCAAAAACATATATCCTAAAGTGATTGACTGGGTTCTTAGTTATTTGTATGGAAACACTAATGAAAGTAGAGGAAGCTAAAGAGGTGTGTTAGGATCGTAGCAAGTGGAAAGATGTGGTCTCTGCCTACCCCTATGGGAAAGAGGCGTGACTCTATGTATGTATGTTTGGTCGCCGATAACGGACACGTGTTGATGATTCGTTCTCTAACTGGTGGACATACCGCTATCTATCAAAAAGGTACCGACAATGCTATGTAATTTTGATTTAAGTGACATAGAAACTAAATATTTTATGATAGATTGGTAAATGCTTAAAATACTTAATTTATGGACATTCAGTGCAGAGAGTGCTACACAGAACTTTGAGTTTTCTAGATCACACAGCAACTGTTATGCAACCGTTGCATTTGCAATCAACAATTTAGGTACTGGTGGTAGGATTCCTATGCAGGAATCCGTGTAGGTAGGTACCACTCTAGGGCCAGTGATTTTGCCGTAAAGCAGTAGTGTGCAAACATTACTGTGTTTCGGTTTGAAGGGCACTGAGAACTAGTGTAACGGGCATATGAAACTTAAGAACTGACATCTCAGGGTGACGGGAGCAGTGTGGTGTTATACAGAAATGTTCTGGGTGACATAGCATTTTTATGGGCAAACGTTACACTTACCATCAGATGAACGTTTTGCTCGTCTCGTCAGTCTTTCAAATAAAAGAAATTGTCGTAAATTGAAGGAAATTATGTTTTTGATTTATGAAATAACTTCATTGTAGATATATTCTGATACTATTTTTTTATGTTTTCGTTTAATAGCACGTGAATCTGTTATTTTGCAATAGTTGATTAAGTTTTTGGCTAAATTAGTGAGTGCATAAACATGGACAGATCATTCAAGCAGTAGTAAAATACATGTTTACTCGTACTATACGTCAGAATTTTTCATTGCGTACGTGCAACTAGTAGGACTACATTACAACTAAACATTTATGACATGACATAAATCATTCCGAGTGTGACTTTGATTTGAAGCTGTCGCAAAGTCCATTTAATTATGCCGCCTTAATGTCAATTTATATTACATGGCCAGCTTTATTACACGTCTATTTTTAGGACTTGCGTTGTGTCTGCATAATACAAGTCGTCGTTTCAGCCTATCACTAGTCCACTGTTGAACATAGGCCTCCCCCATAGATTGCTACAAAAGTTAGTAGCTATTCTTTTGGGGGATTTTGCCATAGTTGCCACGCTTGGCGCCTGCCAAAGAAACCGCAGTTTATTTATTTAGATGTTCCAGGAAGATGCTGCTGCCCATCTCCCTGTTATAATATAATACAAGTAATACGTATAATTCTGATAATTTAAATTTCAACGTGTGATGTAATGAGCATGTCTTAAGGCAAAAATAGTGATCTCTGCTTGGACTTAACGCAAATTAAAATTGCATATGAAACTTGACTGACTTCTCCTGCTAGTTACGGGATAGAATTATTCTACATCTTATAGTTTCTTTCCCAACTTCCGCATTCCGTACCAAAAGTCTGCCGATAGGTGTCCGGCAGAGTAGAATAACAACAACCTCTTTCCTACCGAGATGTCGTAAGAGGCGGCTAAGGTATTGTGAGGACAGCCTTTATTCATGCAGAATATGCAATATACCATAATATGCAATGCTGCCACTATGCTGCTCGTGGGAACTCAATGGGGAGTAAGTATTTTCGTGTGGTGAGATGCCTACGCTGTAATCCGCCTAGATCGTCATGCAGTGGCATGCAAGCATTGCTGTGTTTTAATAAATTAGTATGTTTAAGAGCATATTTGACAATTAACAAAACTTAGTTTTACTGATTTTATCGCGTTTATTTTAAAATTATTTATTTTCTGACGTGTCACCGTGCTTACAGTACCCATGGTCATAGGGGGACTGAGACAGTTAATCCGGGCTTTATTTATTTTGGTCCGATCTACACAAACGCAGTTAACAGTATCTTAAACTCTTGCAGTGGTATTCTTGGCTTCCGTAAAACACAGTTGTATTAACTACTGTGTTATTGTTTGAAGGGCACTGAAGCATAAGAATTGATGTCTCATGGGGACGAGCGTAGTGCGGTGATACACAGAGCTCTTCAGTGTAAAGCTCTGGGTTACACCTCGGCTGTTATGACCAGGCGTAGCAATTACCGTCAGGTGAACTAATAGCTCGTTCCGTACTTTTATTCAAAATTAGCGACATGCCCCGTCTTCGCAAGTGTGGAATTTACAAATGAAAAAATATGAAGTGCACTTTACCAAACCTTTACCGTAATATTAACGATATTGAGGTTTGATTAGTTATTTGTTGGCAAGATTTTAAAATTCTATGGCGACAATCTGTACTCTATGCGACTGTTTGACCACAGACTATTATGTGTTTGACATTGTCAGTGTGAACGTAAATAATGAATGTTTTTTTTTTATTAAGTTCAAAGTATTTGTAATACATATTATATTAGTAAAGGAAAGAAAGTTAATTTGCTAAGATCCGCATGCAAAATGTAAAATGGTGTGTATTACCTAGTTTTGAAAAGCACCGCCCGCCCTCCCACAACAGCGTACACAAGAATACCAATAGTCGTGTTCTCGACTTCAGTGGTGTGTATTGCCTAGTGATGTGGTGGTGGAGGGTATCTGGTGGCGGCTCCCGGTGGCGGTATTGGTATTCTTGTGCACGCTGTTGTGGGAGGGCGGGCGGTGCTCTTCAAAACTAGATAATACACACCATTTTACATTTTGCATGCGGATCTTAGCAAATTAACTTTCTTTCCTTTACTATAATGGATTTCCGCAAAGTAACGCCTGATTCTATTAACTATACATATTATATTTTAAATTTTAGATTTCTCGCTTCTTTTCCGTGCAAACTTTAACTATGCCAAATAATGCCAAAAGTAGTAATAGGGGTTTACAAAGTTTTCTCTTCATGTATATGAATTAATCAACATTAATTTATTAATTCGTTTTTTAAAGTATTTTTCGAAAGTTTCTTTCGTCTCTTTATTTTTCAGTAACGGGAATATTATTGAGAAATGGTGGTATCTTATGAAATAAAAAAAACTTTGACAAACGAATATTTTTATTTCGACATTTTTCTGGAATTCGCTTAGGCAACTTTTTTACATCCACAGGATAAAAGTTCTGTCGCAGATTTTCTAACACCTCCACCGTATGGCAAATACTGAAATCTATAGATTATTATGACAACTGTGTTCTTTGCGTTTGGTATGATTGCCTCCTGAGTCGTGAGCCCGGGGATTGAATCCCAGTTCAGGCCAACACATTAATTGCCAACTTTCAGATCTGGATATATTTTTATTTTCTATATGCCTCGGCACTGCATTCTATGTGCGTTATATTGTTATATACATCGGAAACTTTTAGGCGAGGATAACTTGGTAATCCAAAGAGCACATTATGATCAAAATCGACAAAATGAACATCAGTATTATAATATATTATTAACACATTTTATGTGTAACAGTATAAATTATATATTCAGCAAATTAAATTAATGAAATTTGTCAGATGGCAGTTTTTTAAACGAGGATAACTCCATGATTTCTCTTATAACGTAGCTGCGTTCTGTATATATAGTATTAATTCATCATCAACATCAATTCACCTCCCCCATAGATTGCCACATAAGTTTGTAGCTCTCATTTTGGAAGGGTTTTTGACATAGTTGCCACGCTTGGCAAGCGGGTTGGCAACCGCAGTTTATTTATTCTGATGTACCAGGAAGACGGTGCTGCCCATCTCGACTTGTCTGCTGTCGATCGTCGACTTTTACGACACCCACGGGATGATATAGGGTGGTAGATTTTCTTAAGCCGCCACCAAACGGCATATATATAAAATGCACATGCAGAAATACTCTGACCCGGAACAATATCTGTATATAGGTCTAGTCTGTTTCTGGTAATACAAATATTTTTCCATTGAAGAAATCAAACCCGTGACCTATAGCGCAAATGTCTCAGTCTCTTAGCCAACTCAGCAAACAAGCTCAGCGCCAACCGGGCCGACAAATTATTTCTTCACTTTCATTAGGATTCCTCGCTTAACCTTGACTTCGTTTCGATTTTGCACTCGAGTTTATTCTAGAACGTTTTGAGCATGTATCAGTACGTAAATAAATGTATTTGGATTGTAATATAGATGTTTTTGCTGGTACACTGAAAGTAAATCGTTGAATTAAGATGAAAAGGAAACATGTATGGCTTTAAGAATAACAAGCAATTAAAATAAACAAATTATTAATATTGCTTACGCTACGATATTGATTATTGCGATCGAGAACGTTGAATAAAGTAAATGCACATGCAGAACGAGTCGATTCTCAACGAGTCGATGAGGAAATTCATTCTGGAATACGTTTAAAAAACTTCAGTTAAGACGCCGGCCATTTTGAAATAATATAAAATGTGTAATCAGCAAACAATGAATACATTGTTAATATAATTTAAATATATTACTTATGTTTCGCCATTTGACAACTTCTAATAAGTTCTACTTTATGAATACTATGTTACTTTATGTATACTATATTCTACTTTATGTTTACTATACTTTATGAATTTTATGTGTCGCACAAGCGCAGCGTGGAGGACTCTCGCTGTCTCTTCTTCTTTTCAGCCTATCATTATTCATTGCTCTTTCATTTCCACTGCCGAACATAGGCCTCCCCCATAGATTGCCATTAAAGTTGGTAGATCTCATTTTGGGGGGATTTTGCCATCGCTGTCTCTCTAATGCCCTCTCAATAATGAGAGGATGCGGGTGTTCGACAGTTGGTCATTGTTTCTTCATTTTATTAAGGTAAAAATTACGTATTATGTAATTATTACGTCAAAATCTCTCAACTTGGGATAAGCTTATGTCCAGCAGTGGACTGTTCAGAGGCTTGATGATGAAGTAGGAAACCCATTAAGCACTCACTTCGCCCATTATGTGTATTTCACAATTTAAAAGAAAAGTATTGTCTCGTCCATAATTTTTATTCCATCACCAACCACTTAATCTGTACTAAATTATTATCATTCTACACATTTACTTGTAAATACAAGTAATTTTGATTAAGACGAGCGTTTGCTATTTCATATACAATATTATAAAGCGCAATCTTGCGCCACTTGCATCTATCATCGGGATGAGATGGGTGGCAGATTCTCTTAAGCCGCAACTTCACGGCGCATATATTTCTTTTATAAATAAATATTGGCACGTCTGTTTTCCTTACTCAATGAAGAAAAGGTGTGTAAAATTTAAAGATAACTTCATAATTGTCCTCGAAAATTGTACTGTACTAAGTTTCTCTCTTTTTTTAGTATACCAAAGTAAAAGTCAGGCGATGCCAAGCATATCTTTGGCATAACAAGATGCGTTTTCACGATTCTATAGTTTGCATACGCTTCATGTCTGATATTAATAATATAATTCCCTGTGAATCTCATCAAATCGCAATATAACGACGGATATATGAGAACTCAAGAGGGCTTTAATAATAACAGAATAGACTAAAATTGTGCCCTGTGGTGACGGCTTAAGAGAGTCTACCACCCCATCTCATCCCTTTAGTGTCGTAATACGACAAAGCGACAATAAAAACCACGAGATGGACACCAGAATCTTTCTGGCACATCTGAATAAATTGGTTTGCCAACCCGCCAAGCGTGGCAACAATGGCAAAATCCCCCCAAAACAAGAGCTACAAACTTTTGTGGCAATCTATGGAGGAGGACTATATTCAGCAGTGGACTAGAAATAGGCTTAAATGATGATGCTGATGATGAAACTAAAGTTCAAAAAAAATTTAGTCACTTCTTCAGCCTTCTTACCGAAGCCGACGAAGCATCAATACTACCAGTAACAACTTAATTGAATTATGGCGATACCATACGTTTATTGTTTTAAAAAAAAGTATCCGCAACCAACGAGCGTGTATGAAATCGCTAATGAAAGCAGAAGAAGCGAAAGATGTGTGTCAGGATCGTAGCAAGTGGCTTTCCACTGTGTCTCAGCCTACCCCGGTGGGAGGGAGGCGTGACTGCACGTATGTATTGTTTTAACAATTCATATCAGGAAACGCAATCTATAATAATCCATATAAGTGTAAATAATACAACATAATAGACGGTTTACAAATTCAATACGGGATATTTGCAACGTTTTAAACAGAATAGGAAACCGTTGACCTATTTCGCTTCAGCACTTCCGCGAGTACAATAATAGAATTTTCAACTCGAATAACATTGCAAGCAAAACAAAGGAAACGATTGCGAACAGTCGTGTTTCTCACAGGTTTAAACAGTGTATGTTCCAAAGGCAACCTTTTAAAATATTTAAATGGCTTCTACACTATTCATGACTCTTAAAATCAGAAATTGTCGTTTTTTGACTTATATGACGCTGATATCAAGAATTAAAATAAATTTATCTTTCATAAGATCGCACTGATTATGATGACGACAATTTTACAATCTACCACCGGTTCGTTATAAGGTTCCTTTGACGGGGAAGAAACAGGCGAAAGGAACTCCGTGGGTATCCTCTTTTTGACAATTCTTTTATTTTTACTAGAATAATAAGATTATAAATGAATTTACAAAGATGAATGAAAACCAAAGCACGCTCCATGTAAAATATTTTAACAAGATTCAATAATACATATACAAGTATATTGCAAACTACCAGCCTCCACCAACAGCACCACAAGTGTGACGCATGTGGCACCCATCATCGTCCTCAACTATATTAAAGGTAAGTGAACCACCAATCACACGACGCCACCGCAAGCCGAGACATTAAAGCGAGCATGACACACTCAAGTCTACCAAACAACATTTACACTACCGTCCTTTACTTTACAGACCGTACTTATAATCTTCCACAAGGCCATTTACAATTTTTGGTTTGTTAAAATCGTTACATCGTAAATACTTATACCAACATACATAACATACTTAGCTGATTACAGAACGTCGTAACAGTCACGTCATTTATTTGATATCAAACTGGATGGATACTTTCCATGCGTCCTTATCATTGAAATAATTATTCAAATTATAATACGCTTCGGAACACAGAGATTTTTTGATATAAGTTTTAAATTTAGTTTCTGTAAGATTCACTATATCTTCCGGAATTTTATTATAAATACGTTTACATAGGTTATCCATAATACGTTTACCCATAAAAGAATTTCTTAACCTTATTCATTCTAAATTTTGGATTATTTAGTTTATTGTTATTTCTTAATTTTAAATTATGTTTCTCACTATTCTTCGGTAATAGTGTTTTCATAAATAAGCATGTAAAAGTTATAATATTAATTTCTTTAAACAGTTCCCAGTTAGCGAATCACATGAAAGAGTTAGATATATTATAAACACAAGGATGATTTAACAGGCATCGGGAAATCCAATATTTTGCATAGGCTTGGCTGCATAAGGGATCCGAGAGTTACATTGACTGTATCATGCGATCGTACGTACTACCTGTTCATTTTACCATCAGAATTTGTGCTTTTTAGCTCATGGATTAGAAATAACTTCTAATAATATACAGCTATAACTTGTATCACTTTATATTAAATATTAACACTCTTAACATCTCTTTTCGAAAAACGTTGACAATAAAGTACAGTTTCATTAAATTAAGTAATATTGTGCTTTCTGTATGACACACGATTTTATATATTGGACGTAACAAATGCGCCTTTCAAGCATTTTAACGGCTTACATTTACAACCCACCCCATTGGAAAAGGTCGTCTGTCGTCTGCCAGGCGACAATTTCTTACAACATTATTGTCTTTTGAAATGTCTATATTTCAAATTTCAAATTTTTATTTATTTCTTTATCAACAAAATTTTATTTTATTATTTATTTTATTTTATTTTAATATGTTAGGAAAACTTACAGCTAATTTACACAAAAAAATGTAATGAGGATAAAACGGTACAAGGCAATTTACAAGTTTTCACTTATAGAGTATAAAAGAATATCACACAAAAAGTCTTAGACACAATAAATAATAACAAATCAGCTGTAAATTAAGTAATAAAAGCTAAGCATCATAAAATAAACAGAAATTATTAGACAGAGAACGTCTAAGTTGAACAACGCTGGTACAAAATAAATCAATGTCTATATTGCTTGATACAACATTAAACGACCTTAACGACCGAATTACAAAAAAATTTTGCCGATACATACTTCTAGAAGAAGGTACAGAGAGCAGCGATGGTTTACGTAAACTAGATGAATGCGTGCTAACAATGTAGTCGGACAAATATATTTTAGCTTTAAATTGAAGGAAACGCAAAAATCTTTTTTGAATGCTCTCAAACCTATCAATATATACTTTGTATTGAGGATTCCAAATTTCAGATGCATATTCCAAGTGGCTGCGGACAAAAGCACAATATAGGATTTTGATAGCCTTTATGTTGTTGAATTCGCTTGAATGTCTCAGTATAAAACCCAGCGCTTTGTTAGCCTTTCTAACAATTTCCTCAATATGGGTATCGAATAGCAGCTTAGAGTCAAAAGTAACGCCTAGATCTCTTATAGCATCAGTTCTACTTAAGGAAGTATGGTGTAGCTTAAAAACGTAAATTATGGGATTAGGCTTACGAGTGAATGAACAAATAAAACATTTAGAGACATTCAGTTCAAGTTTGTTGCTAGCACGATAAGTTTCCAGATTATAGAGATCCTGTTGCAGGCTAAAACAGCTTATTAAATCAGTAATAGGACACAAGATCTTCATAACGTCAGCATAAAGAATAATTTTAGAGGCTTTAAAGCATGAACTGATGTCATTTATAAAAATTAAAAAGAGTAAGGGTTCTTGCGGGACGCCCGACGATATATATATGGTTGATGATCGATACCCACCAAGGACGACTGATTGACTTCGATTCTATATAATGTAAGTGTATATTATAATGTAGGACGTAAACCATCTGAATAAGTCACCCCTTATACCCATTTTTAAAAGTTTACGTAAAAGGATCACATAATCAATTCTGTCAAATGCTTTGCAGTAGTCTGTGTAGACAACGTCAATCTGTAATGGCTTAGACATAAAGCTTGTTAGATAGTCAGAGCAAATTATGAGATTGGAAGTAGTGGATCGGTGTTTTAAAAAGCCGTGTTGGTCTTCACTAAATGTGTGACGTAGGCGCGCATACACCTGATTGTAAACAATTTTCTCAAGTACCTTAGCGAATAAGCAAAGTTTGGAAATGGGGCGATAATTTTGTACATCATCTTTGGGTCCTTTTTTGTGGATTGGAGTGATAAATGCACTTTTCCAAATATTCGGAACCACACCCTCCTTAAGAGAACGGCGATAGAGTATTCTTAGAGGCAGAACTAGGGAATCGGCACAACGTACTATAAACATAGCCGGTATATCTGGTCCTGCAGATTTATTCAGGTCGATAGCCTTCAGAACTTTCAATACCTCGGCTTTTTGAATCTCCACGAAACTGATGTCAATAGGGATTTGATAATTTTGCATGGCATTAACGTCATCACTATCATCATCTGAGTTGAGAAGAAAGTTTGAATTGAAAAATTGATTAAACATATCGCAAATAACTTCACCTTCACCTGACGAATGCAGTCCAAATTTCATAATAGAAGGATATGAATTTCGAGAATTTTTGTTTTTGACAAAGTTCCAGAAAGCTTTCGGTGCTTTGCTAATATTAATTTCTATAGCTCGAATGTAGTTCTCATACATAGTTTTTTCAAGTATCTTCGCACGTTCCCGCAATAGTATGAAAGAATCAAGATCAGAAGTATTGTTATATTTTTTATACTTAGAATGGTTAATGGTTAATGGTTAATGAAGTTAGTAACAATAATCATTGCTGGAGTCTTCTTTTAAGCACATGATGCCTGTAGTAGAAAACTCCGCTCTTCCATTACCAGTAGAAAAGATACAGATAAAACTTAAACAGAAGAAAGAATTTATTTACGAGTACATTTTTTATTTTTTTTTGTATATAAACAACAATTCGTCAATCTGTGCGTGTGTGTGTGTATGTGGGTGTGTGTGTGTGTGAGTGTTCTCAACACTCTCTCACACACACACACACACACCCAGAGAGAGAGAGTATGTGTGTGTGTGTTGTTGTGTGTTATTTTAAGTGTTGCAGGAGTGCGTCTGTGTCTTCGTAGGTGAGTGATTTTAACCATATTATTTTTAACATTTTCGGGTCGTCGGTATATTTGGTTTCAATTACTACAATAATATACGTGGGAAGCTTTAAGAGGGTTTTACTAGTGGTAACAAAATTATCATTGAAGTAACATGAACTTTCATATTCTTCCAAGATCTAAAGTGAAACTGTAGAAATTTGCGAAGTATTTCTAGGAAGGAAGTTACAGAAACTACAGTTATGTAAATAAAATATAGGCATAAACAATTATAACAACTCGTCTATTTCTTTCATTATTTCATTTCTTCATATTTTCATTTCATTATAAAACGTAGTAGTGTCCAATTTTACTGGTGGTAAGACTCCTATGCAGGAATCCATCTAGGAAGGTACTAGCCCAGGGCCAGTTGTTCTGCCGTAAAGTGGTAGTGTGCAAACATTACTGTGTTTCCATCTAAGGTGCACTATGAGCTAGTGTAATTACTGTGCATATGACACTTAAGAACTGAGGTTTCAGGGTGACGGGTGCAGTGTGGTTCCACACAGAAATATTCTAGGTGACATGGTATCTGTTATGGGCAAACGGTACACTTACCGTGGGATAAACGCTTTGCTCGTTTTGTCACTTTATCCAATAAAAAAAGGCTAAAACTACAGCTCAATTATCAAATATTTTGTTTCAAAACATAAGTTGATGAGGATTTTATCGTTGGAAATAATTAATGGCATTCAATTTGCTTTTAAGACTGATAATTTATTTTTGTGATAGGTGTTAATTAGTTTGTCGTGTCTGTATACGTACCGATCAATTTTGCACACAATTTAGTCAGTTTTTGCAGTTACTATCTATACTATATATAATTCTATCTCTCTTTTCTTATCGTTGTAACCTGAATTGTAACCAAACTTATTTCTATTTTAGTTTGTGTTAATAGTATTTGGATAACGTTTCCCAGTACGTAGATCGCATACATTATTTCTCTGTACATTGACAACTTTGTGGCAATGTATGGGGGAGGCAGTGTATGTATGTTCAGCAGTGGACTAGTGATAGACTGATTAGATGACGATGAATCATGATCTAATCAGTCAATTACATCAGACATTAACGATTACCACTGAGTTAATTTACAATCTCGTGAACTGGTTACTTATTTTAACATTGAATGACAAATATTTGGTGTAGTTAGTGTATTTAAATAAAACTACTTTTTTACGGATTTTATCGCGTTTAATTTTGAACTATTTTTACCCGACGTTTCGGACGCTTTACAGCACCCATGGTCACGGGGGGGACTGAGGTGACAGTTGTCCCGATGTCATAGTTAACCCGGAGTACCTTCAGCTTTTAATTATTATTTTTAGTCCGATCTACGCAGAAAGAGCTTACTGTGTCTTGAAGCCTTGCAGTGGTATGCTTGGTTTTTGATTTAATTTTATTAATAATAGGATCCCAAGCCGGTGGTAATACCCAACCATCTTCCCTATTGAAATTAGGATGTTTTTTAATTTCAATAGCCTCGCGAATCATCCTTGGTAGGAATCGGTGTTCTTTTGCAAGGATTTGTGGTCTATCAAATCTGATGTAATGGTTGGGATGATCCAGAACATGGTCACAGACTGCAGACTTCCTAGAGCGTCGATGCTTCACATCAGCTATGTGTTCTTTAACGCGGGTTTTAATGGATCTTTTAGTTTGCCCTATGTAAGAGAGACCACATTCACAATCCAGCTTGTATACTCCTGCATCTTGTAGAGGGATGTTACACTTGACAGATGGTAAAAACTGACTTATCTTCTTCGGCGGCTTGAAAAATGTTCTTATAGAAGCTCGCTTCAAGATATAGCCAATCTTGTCCGTGACTCCTCTGACATATGGAAGAACAGCAGGTACACGCTCGATTGTGGCCGGCTTCACTCGGTCACTGCGACGAAGGCGCGGAACCCGAAGCTTGTTGTCTTGCAAAACTTGCTTGACATGCTGAAGCTCGGCGGCCAGGTGTTTACTGTCACAGATCCCTTGTGCTCTCTGAAACAAAGATTTACCCACGGTAGCTAACTGTGAAGGATGGTGGTGAGATTCACCATTTAAATACCTATTTGTATGGGTCTTTTTTCTATACACAGTGTGACACAAGGTGTTATTAGGATTCCGAATTACTAACACATCCAGAAAAGCTAAAGAGTTATTTGCCTCTAACTCCATTGTAAATTGAATTTTAGAGTTTAGGGAGTTAAGGTGGTCTAGAAATGCAGTTACTTTATGCGATGGTAAAATTGTGAAAGTATCATCTACATACCGCTTGTAGAATCTTGGATTTACAGGAGAAGTACGGAGGGCTTTCTCCTCAAAGTCTTCCATGAAAATGTCGGCGACAATGGGAGATACTGGAGAGCCCATCGCCACACCATCTACTTGCTTGTAGTACTGTTCCTTCCACAATAGATAGCCAGATGTAAGGCAATGTCTAAGTAGTTCTGCATATTCTGCTGGCATGTTGTTCTCCGCTAGCTTCCTGGATACAATTGAGATGCAGTCTTCTACAGGTAGGCATGTGAATAGCGACTGGACATCAAAACTGACCATAGTTTCATTGTCAGTAAGATGTAGGTCTTTAATCTCACTGACAAAATGGTATGAATCCTTTGTGTGTGCTCTTGTGTGTCCTCTGAGCGGTGAGAGTATTTTCGCTACATGCTGAGCCAATCTATAAGTTGGTGAATCGATCTGGCTCACTATTGGACGTAGTGGAGCATTTGGTTTGTGTATTTTAGGTAACCCATACAACCTCGGTGGTTTGGCACATGACGGTATTACCGAATTTACGCCCAGATTCAATTTTTCGGAGTACTTCTTTGCTAGCTCGCTAGTTGTTTTCAGCGTGTTCGCGGTTGGGTCTGATTTAACCTTTTTATAAATATTTTCATCCGACAAAAGTTGTTCAATTTTAAAATTATAATCTGACGTATCCATTACTACCGTAGCGTTTCCTTTATCCGCGCGGAAGATAGTGAGTTCCGGTCTGTTCCGTAAGTTGTTCAACGCTTTAAATTCGTCTTTGGGAAGATTTAGTTTGGGCACTGAACTTCGACGTAACATAGACGAAATGTCTTGACGCATGGCCTCCAAATCTTCCTTACCGATATTATTTTTATACAGACAATCCTCGACACTACAGATAATTTCTTCGTACGGGATTTTTCGCGGTGTTATTGCGAAATTCATTCCTTTCGATAATACGTTTAATGTTGGTTCATCCAGTGTTTGTTTTGACAGATTATAGACCGCGCGTAGTCTATGATCTTTGTCTGTTGTCAACGGTAACTTTCCGTTCATACGTTGAGATTTGTATTTGACATTTAATTTGTTCGTTAATTTTTGGTATTTATCTATATGTTTATTTTTGCATTCATTATATTTAGCTGTTTCGCGCTTATTTAAAGTTTCAATGCAATTGTTAAAATCAAATGTCGTTAAGATAGATTTTAATTCACTGGATGAATTGTCTATGGCCGTATTTATGGTGTGTAGATCGGTACGTTTTTGCTGAATTACCGTCCTTAGCAACTTTTTACTTGCCTGGCTTAGGATCTTCGCGCTTCCTCGAATGTCCTTTTTAGCTGATATTTTGACACACGTAGGAATGAGATCATGGTCTCTGCATCTCTTCAAGAAATTCAAAGATGTTATGAATCTTGCGCGCTTGGTCTTGAGATCTTCTAACCGGCGTATTTTATTTGCGATTTCCAGTCCGTACTGGTTCACATAATGTTTTCTTTTATTTACGCGAATATTACACATTTAAATAAAACTACTTTTTTACGGATTTTATCGCGTTTAATTTTGAACTATTTTTACCCGACGTTTCGGACGCTTTACAGCACCCATGGTCACGGGGGGACTGAGGTGACAGTTGTCCCGATGTCATAGTTAACCCGGAGTACCTTCAGCTTTTAATTATTATTTTTAGTCCGATCTACGCAGAAAGAGCTTACTGTGTCTTGAAGCCTTGCAGTGGTATGCTTGGTTTTTGATTTAATTTTATTAATAATAGGATCCCAAGCCGGTGGTAATACCCAACCATCTTCCCTATTGAAATTAGGATGTTTTTTAATTTCAATAGCCTCGCGAATCATCCTTGGTAGGAATCGGTGTTCTTTTGCAAGGATTTGTGGTCTATCAAATCTGATGTAATGGTTGGGATGATCCAGAACATGGTCACAGACTGCAGACTTCCTAGAGCGTCGATGCTTCACATCAGCTATGTGTTCTTTAACGCGGGTTTTAATGGATCTTTTAGTTTGCCCTATGTAAGAGAGACCACATTCACAATCCAGCTTGTATACTCCTGCATCTTGTAGAGGGATGTTACACTTGACAGATGGTAAAAACTGTCTTATCTTCTTCGGCGGCTTGAAAAATGTTCTTATAGAAGCTCGCTTCAAGATATAGCCAATCTTGTCCGTGACTCCTCTGACATATGGAAGAACAGCAGGTACACGCTCGACTGTGGCCGGCTTCACTCGGTCACTGCGACGAAGGCGCGGAACCCGAAGCTTGTTGTCTTGCAAAACTTGCTTGACATGCTGAAGCTCGGCGGCCAGGTGTTTACTGTCACAGATCCCTTGTGCTCTCTGAAACAAAGATTTACCCACGGTAGCTAACTGTGAAGGATGGTGGTGAGATTCACCATTTAAATACCTATTTGTATGGGTCTTTTTTCTATACACAGTGTGACACAAGGTGTTATTAGGATTCCGAATTACTAACACATCCAGAAAAGCTAAAGAGTTATTTGCCTCTAACTCCATTGTAAATTGAATTTTAGAGTTTAGGGAGTTAAGGTGGTCTAGAAATGCAGTTACTTTATGCGATGGTAAAATTGTGAAAGTATCATCTACATACCGCTTGTAGATCTTTTAGTTTGCCCTATGTAAGAGAGACCACATTCACAATCCAGCTTGTATACTCCTGCATCTTGTAGAGGGATGTTACACTTGACAGATGGTAAAAACTGACTTATCTTCTTCGGCGGCTTGAAAAATGTTCTTATAGAAGCTCGCTTCAAGATATAGCCAATCTTGTCCGTGACTCTTCTGACATATGGAAGAACAGCAGGTACACGCTCGACTGTGGTGTGTGGCAATATTCGCGTAAATAAAAGAAAACATTATGTGAACCAGTACGGACTGGAAATCGCAAATAAAATACGCCGGTTAGAAGATCTCAAGACCAAGCGCGCAAGATTCATAACATCTTTGAATTTCTTGAAGAGATGCAGAGACCATGATCTCATTCCTACGTGTGTCAAAATATCAGCTAAAAAGGACATTCGAGGAAGCGCGAAGATCCTAAGCCAGGCAAGTAAAAAGTTGCTAAGGACGGTAATTCAGCAAAAACGTACCGATCTACACACCATAAATACGGCCATAGACAATTCATCCAGTGAATTAAAATCTATCTTAACGACATTTGATTTTAACAATTGCATTGAAACTTTAAATAAGCGCGAAACAGCTAAATATAATGAATGCAAAAATAAACATATAGATAAATACCAAAAATTAACGAACAAATTAAATGTCAAATACAAATCTCAACGTATGAACGGAAAGTTACCGTTGACAACAGACAAAGATCATAGACTACGCGCGGTCTATAATCTGTCAAAACAAACACTGGATGAACCAACATTAAACGTATTATCGAAAGGAATGAATTTCGCAATAACACCGCGAAAAATCCCGTACGAAGAAATTATCTGTAGTGTCGAGGATTGTCTGTATAAAAATAATATCGGTAAGGAAGATTTGGAGGCCATGCGTCAAGACATTTCGTCTATGTTACGTCGAAGTTCAGTGCCCAAACTAAATCTTCCCAAAGACGAATTTAAAGCGTTGAACAACTTACGGAACAGACCGGAACTCACTATCTTCCGCGCGGATAAAGGAAACGCTACGGTAGTAATGGATACGTCAGATTATAATTTTAAAATTGAACAACTTTTGTCGGATGAAAATATTTATAAAAAGGTTAAATCAGACCCAACCGCGAACACGCTGAAAACAACTAGCGAGCTAGCAAAGAAGTACTCCGAAAAATTGAATCTGGACGTAAATTCGGTAATACCGTCATGTGCCAAACCACCGAGGTTGTATGGGTTACCTAAAATACACAAACCAAATGCTCCACTACGTCCAATAGTGAGCCAGATCGATTCACCAACTTATAGATTGGCTCAGCATGTAGCGAAAATACTCTCACCGCTCAGAGGACACACAAGAGCACACACAAAGGATTCATACCATTTTGTCAGTGAGATTAAAGACCTACATCTTACTGACAATGAAACTATGGTCAGTTTTGATGTCCAGTCGCTATTCACATGCCTACCTGTAGAAGACTGCATCTCAATTGTATCCAGGAAGCTAGCGGAGAACAACATGCCAGCAGAATATGCAGAACTACTTAGACATTGCCTTACATCTGGCTATCTATTGTGGAAGGAACAGTACTACAAGCAAGTAGATGGTGTGGCGATGGGCTCTCCAGTATCTCCCATTGTCGCCGACATTTTCATGGAAGACTTTGAGGAGAAAGCCCTCCGTACTTCTCCTGTAAATCCAAGATTCTACAAGCGGTATGTAGATGATACTTTCACAATTTTACCATCGCATAAAGTAACTGCATTTCTAGACCACCTTAACTCCCTAAACTCTAAAATTCAATTTACAATGGAGTTAGAGGCAAATAACTCTTTAGCTTTTCTGGATGTGTTAGTAATTCGGAATCCTAATAACACCTTGTGTCACACTGTGTATAGAAAAAAGACCCATACAAATAGGTATTTAAATGGTGAATCTCACCACCATCCATCACAGTTAGCTACCGTGGGTAAATCTTTGTTTCAGAGAGCACAAGGGATCTGTGACAGTAAACACCTGGCCGCCGAGCTTCAGCATGTCAAGCAAGTTTTTCAAGACAACAAGCTTCGGGTTCCGCGCCTTCGTCGCAGTGACCGAGTGAAGCCGGCCACAGTCGAGCGTGTACCTGCTGTTCTTCCATATGTCAGAGGAGTCACGGACAAGATTGGCTATATCTTGAAGCGAGCTTCTATAAGAACATTTTTCAAGCCGCCGAAGAAGATAAGTCAGTTTTTACCATCTGTCAAGTGTAACATCCCTCTACAAGATGCAGGAGTATACAAGCTGGATTGTGAATGTGGTCTCTCTTACATAGGGCAAACTAAAAGATCCATTAAAACCCGCGTTAAAGAACACATAGCTGATGTGAAGCATCGACGCTCTAGGAAGTCTGCAGTCTGTGACCATGTTCTGGATCATCCCAACCATTACATCAGATTTGATAGACCACAAATCCTTGCAAAAGAACACCGATTCCTACCAAGGATGATTCGCGAGGCTATTGAAATTAAAAAACATCCTAATTTCAATAGGGAAGATGGTTGGGTATTACCACCGGCTTGGGATCCTATTATTAATAAAATTAAATCAAAAACCAAGCATACCACTGCAAGGCTTCAAGACACAGTAAGCTCTTTCTGCGTAGATCGGACTAAAAATAATAATTAAAAGCTGAAGGTACTCCGGGTTAACTATGACATCGGGACAACTGTCACCTCAGTCCCCCCCCGTGACCATGGGTGCTGTAAAGCGTCCGAAACGTCGGGTAAAAATAGTTCAAAATTAAACGCGATAAAATCCGTAAAAAAGTAGTTTTATTTAAATGTGTAATATTCGCGTAAATAAAAGAAAACATTATGTAGTTAGTGTAGTTTTGATTTTCGATATCATCAAAGAAATTTTTTTTCTCACGTAAACCTGAGCACAAAATATACCTTTAATTATGCTGCAACCAAGACTAAAAATAACCTTTGACGTTTTATATTTTTCAAGGCGAAATAACTTGTGAAGTTATTTGTATTTCATTACAGAATGTATCACAGTTAATCACTTATATATGTACATATACTTAATGACCCCTAATTATCACCCTATAGCGCTTCTACCCGTTTGATTCGTTTTTAGAAAAAAACATATTCTTGATAAAAATCAGTACGCCTTCCGCAAAAATAAATCAACGATCTTAGCGGTCTACGAATTTATATAACAAACACTCAATACATCAATAAAAAAAACTTACGCAGTTGGAGTTGTACTAGATATGTCTAAAGAATGTAATGACATTCTATAAAAAAACTATTCAATGAAGGAATAAGAGATGTGTCTCATAAATGGATGAAATCATACCTAGAAAATAGAATTCAGTATGTACAAATGGACTATAAGGATACAAACACTAAAACAATGGAACAGTAATTATCACCATCAATAATTATAAACTGGTCAATCCCTCAAGGCAGCGTATTGGGCTGTGTCCTACTTTTAACTTATATTAATGAGCTACCTTAAACTCTAAACACTAAGTGTGTATTATTTGCTGACGACATTTCACTGTTATATAAATATGAAAATAACGACGAATTTCACAATGATGTCTAATTATATGTATAATATGTCACTAAATGGTTAAAAGATCATCATTTAATAATAAATTATTCAAAAACCAAAATTATAGAATTCCTACCACCTCAAAAGACAAAATAAAGTATAAACCTACAAGTAAATAATACGTACCTTGAAAAAGTGAGTCATTGTAGTCTATTAGGCATAGAAATTGACTCGCACCTGAACTGGAAAGCGCACTTAGAAAGAGTTAAAACTAAACTATCCCAATTTTTATACGCACTTAATGAACTAAACCTAAGCACTGACCGGAAAACTGCACTAGCGGCTTACTATGCATATGCATTTTCGTGGCTCAGTTATGGCATTGTGTTATGGGGAAACACAAGCACAAACGTAAATGATGTGTTTATAATTCAGAATTATTTTTGCACATAATTGTAAATATCAAAAATTCCGATACATCAAACCACATTTACTAATGAAGAAAATGAGGACAAAGAAATGTTAAGTATGTTTATTTTATAATTTTGGTTGAGATTTTAATAAAATAAATACCATCCGAATTTCCGACTTTGCCAGTGGATTATTTAAAAATTTCTTTCATACAAACTCTGTCCTGGCAATTACGAAGAAATCAACAAGAAAAAATTCAACCTAATCAATCGAGGCATTCTCAAGTGATGGTCTTTCATACATGCGGTAATTGATTTATAAAGATTAACAAATGACCAAAAAGCTGAACAAAACAAAGAAAAAAAAAAGAAAGCTGAATAAAAAATATGCTACTTACTAAAATCAACCCTAATCTTAATGAATATTATAATAGCATGAACACAAATAAATGTTAATACTAATTTAAGAAATCTTGACATACGAGTATTATAAATGACTAAAGTGTACCTGACAATAGAAGTATAGAATTCCACTGAAAAATATAAGTTTAATACATAGATAAATTTAAAAAAATTAGGTTAGTATTTCCATATAAAATCTAAATAACGCATCCGTACAATTGGTTCTAGAACCATTTAAGCACAGACAATAAAATAGCAACGAAATGGCTGTTCATTGTATTGAGGGACGGACGGAGAAAGGTGAGAGCCATGTTGTCCGCGGTCTTGAATGGTAGATGTGGCTAATGGAATCACTTTCAAACCAAAAAGACACTTAAGGACTGATAAGAAAATTATTTATTTTAACTTAAACATTTTTGAATTGACTTTTGATGAAACCTAATCGTTATGAAATTTAGATAAAATTCAAAAGTTATGTCAGATAACTTGACATGTTACATCTTCAAGAGATTTTCACGGAATTAATAAATATGACACAATTCAATCTTAACAAATAAAACTGACATTCCAAATTTAAAGTAATTCAAACATTATACATAAACCAAACAGATCAAAGTTGACATCAAAATAGTATGTATAATCTGAGATTACCAATCAACACGCGGAGTGCTTCATTCTTAAAAAAAGGTTGTATTTCTTGACGTTTAAACGACCGATCGATAAAATGGAGCATGAGTAATGCACAAACTCTGAGTTTTGACAGTGTCACGGCTTAATCTCGTCATTTTGTACTGCTTTCTTTGCCTTCTCAAGATCTTTTCTGCTTCTGGCTCTCACACCATTCCCGTCTGCTTAGTAAAGGATTATTTGTCTGCATTTGAAAATTCACTTTTACAATTCCCTTTTTACTCTATTACTCTGTTGATCCACTGATCCCATATTTATTTTTAATATTTTTTATAGAAGAGGGGGCAAACGAGCAAGAGGCTCACCTAATGTTAAGCGATCACCGCTGCCCATGAACATCCGCAACACCAGGGGAGTAGCGGGTGCGTTGCTGACCTTTGAGAAAGGAATAGGCTCTTTTCTTGAAGGTCCCTAAGTCATATCGGTCCGGAAAAACCGCTGGCGGTAGCAAGAGTCCACAAAGTCGTCGTGCGTGGAAGAAAATTCCTCGAAAAGCGCACAGATGTGGAATGCCAACCATCAAGGTGATGTGGATGGAATTTAGTACTGTGCCGCGATGTATGATGGTGAAACACAGCGGCTGGAATGATTCCGAACAATTCCTCGGAACACTCCCTGCAGTAAATACGATAAAAAACGTAAAGATATGGAACGTCTCTTCGCAAGGCCATATGTCCTGTAATTACCACAGGTTCAATGACCTTCAAGCAGAAATATACCACACTCTACTAATGTTTAGCAGACCACTGCTTGAAGGCCGAATACCGGGCTTTGCGATGAGACCTGCCTGGATTCCTGCATAGGAATCTAATCACTAGTAAAATCTATTTCAGGCATTCGCACATACGCACTCACAAACTCATACGCAAACACGCACATACGCACGCTTATTTTTTATATAAAACCGATTTTTGTAAAAAATTTACTCATTAATAGCCCACTGCTGGGCATCGGCCCCTATCAAGTTACGCTTAATTTAATTAAATCGCTTTCACATATTATAACCGTGTAGAAAAATCGCTAATCCTTACACGATTACGTTACAGAAAAATATCACTCTGCGTAGGTACGATGAAATGAAATCGATGACTGGAGCGCTTATACAATAACGCGCTGGTAATGAGCCCATTGTTTCCATTGCGGTAAATGAACACTACCTATACAACGCTCGATCTCCTTTGACACGTCGCACTTGTGAACTATTGTAAAGTAGCAAATGATTGGATTTGTGTCGATATTATTGAAATTTTCCATGGGATTTGAAATGTTATTATGTCGACACTATGAAGAGAATCGAATTGCTAAGTAATTCAATTTTAAAAGAAACCATCATGTTAATTCAGATTTCGGAATGTGCGGAGGAACCCTTACTTATATATCATGGGTGTTGTAAAAGTAGAAGAACTGCCAGAGGTTCTCCAACTGATGGCGGAATAATCATCTATATGACAGACTAAAATGATCCAAATCGGCGTCCAGCAGAGTTTTAGGTGTGAGGTATACGGCACTGCGATGGATTACCTGCTTGCTTATCGTTACAATTGCAGGAAATACTGGTAAGGATTCCTATGCAGGAATCCGTTTAGGTTGGCTCCACCCCACGGCCAGTTATTCTGCCATAAAGCGGTAGTGTGCAAACATTACTGCTTTTCACATAATAATTTCTTATATTTACGCGAATATTACACATTTAATGAAACTAATTTTACGAATTTTATCGCGTTTAATTTTTAAACTAATTATAACCCGACGTTTTGACGGTTTTAATGCACCCTTTTAACAATGACATCGGGACATCTGTCACCTCAGTCCCCCGTGATCATGGGTACTGTAAAGCACTCGTAAAGTCGGGTTATAAATTGTTTAAAATATAACGCAATAAAATCCGTGAAATTAGTTAAATTAAATACTGTATTTCGTTCTGAAGGGCACTGTTAGCTAGTTTGATACTAGGCATACGGGACTTAAGAACTGATGTCTTTTAATGACCAATGCTATTTGTTGCCGCACAGAAATGTTCTGGGTGGAACAGCATTTTGTTACTTTTTTCAATAAAAAAAATTGGGTCCAGCCGTGGATTTCACTATGGCTAATGCTGATTTTGTAACACAGTAATCTCCTCTTAAATATTATTTATAGCATATTACTTTTATTAAATAGTAGACCGCTTAGGTCATTTTAGTAAATTTTTCGGGTCTGGATGTAGTTAGAACTAGCTGTGCGCTGCGTTAAAAACGTGACTAAAGCCGACCACGTGACTGCTCCGCACAGCACGGTATCGTGTTGACCTGAGTATTCACAGTTCGGCCCTTCTCGGCTGCTTAAAGCCGTATCATGGAGTACATACATGCATACATAGAGTCACGCCTCTTTCCCATAGGGGTAGGCAGAGACCACATCTTTCCACTTGCTACGATCCTGACACACATCTTTAGCTTCCTCTACTTTCATTAGTGTTTTCATACAAGCTCGCCATCATCATCAACATTTGAGCCTATCACTAGTCCACTGCTGAACATAGGCCTCCTTCATAGATTGCCACAAAAGTTAGTGGCGCTCATTTTAGGGGATTTTGCCGCAGTTGCCACGCAGTTCATTTATTGAGATGTTCCAGGAAGATGCTGACGCCCATCTCCTGGTTTTGAATTTCCCTCTGTCGACTTTTACGAAACCACACGGCGATTAGCGTATTGAAATATACTGGAGAGGTTCCCCAGCTTTATGATAGTTTTAAGATAATGTAAGAAGTAAGGTAAAGACTGAACTGAAACTGAATCGATTTTGACGGGATTTGTAATGGCAGGGAGAGGACTTTTCAGAGACTTTTAAGCTATTATTTATTTCGTAAATATTTAGGACCTATGCGTAAAATTGTCAATGACATTAGTATTTACCTACGTAAATATAGATTTATCATCTAGGTTATACATGTAAGTTTCAAAAGTACCTTCAAGCGATTATTTGACGTCACTCTTAATAACATAAAAATACTAATGCTTAAGAAATATAAAATACAAGAAGCGAAACAGAAATTTCAAAGTAATCGTTTTTGATGACATCCTAGTCAAAATTCGACCGACTTTCGAAGCTTCAAGTTTCGAATACTGTCGGAAGCTATCAACTGTGAAGGAGATATTATACCAGAAGAAGGTGACATAAGTGTAAGTTGAACCAAGGACTCGCATAGAAGTCAGGTATTGTGACCGTGTATTGTTTTTTTTAATAATGATCGAAATACTGTTCAAATCGAAATATTTTTTAAATGCCGTATACTGTACATTTTTCACACACGCCAACAGCACAAAAGGCATCAACGCTCAAAGCCGTTACGAGCTAACGGTTTCAAAGAAACAAACTCTATTGAAACTTCTCGGCTATGTGAAACAATAGTATAGCTGCAGCTCATACTGGACAGTTTATTCATTAAACTTATAGTTACATGAGAGGTGATGAAGAGCGACGTCTTCAAATTGAATGTATAATAAAAATATTATTTAAGCGTATAATTATAATACGCTTAAATAATATTGACCTTTATTTGTTTTATCCATTTATTTATGGCTATGTTAAGTTCATCACTGAACTGATGTGGTAAAAAAATATATTTTAGTAGCTAACCTGTACGAATATTTCGAACAGTATCGTGATCATGAACAGATGGCGCTATCTACCTTCTTTAAATAATGTAAACAACTCCAACCAATAGCTGTTGTGCATGTTAGTTAAACAGATTGTAACAGGCGGCGCTTTATACAATTAATACAATATATTAATTCATTTTTTAACGAAAACATTAACTTTAGAAAATTTATTTTTCGTTATTAGAGGGAGAAACAATCTTGAAAGTGGCGTATCAGACATTAATTTTGATACCGTATTCAGGAAGATATATTATACCGACAAAAACACCTTAGAGAAACAATATATATGGATAGATACATAAGAGTTCGTGACGTAAGGAAAACGCCTAAAATTTACTTATTATAAGGAAACCATTTTTTTAATGAGGTCTGAATTCAAGTAAAGTTTCAGCCTTTAAATGTCCTACTGCTGAGCACAGGCCTCTCATTTCTCATTTCAAGTAACTTCGGTAGAAATCAAAAAATATTTGCTTTTTAATTTTTTAATATAGTACTGAAAATTATTTTAATTATATTCAATATCTTGCATGAGTGTTAATCACATATTTATGATGACTTTCTGGTCCACAACGATCTATTATTATACTTTATGCTAATTGAAGCAGACTGCCCAAAAATTAACGCCAGTAAATTGATAAACTATCGAAATGTTAATCGCTAAGAATATTGTTTAATGACTGTTAAGACAATTCCCACGCTGTAATGATACTCGTACCTTAAAATATACAACCATGACATGTACTCGTTAATACAGACAATAATCCATAATTATTATAGTTTACAAGCTTAGCAAGTCAATTGTTCTGGCAGTGGTAGAGCCACGCAACAGCTTATGCTGCTGCATGAATGGGCCGGCTCGACCGGGGAAGTACCACGACCACACCGAATACCGGCGTGAAGTAGAAGTAAAATATACTTCTGCGTTTCGTCTGGTGAGTGTTGGTAACCGGAGGCCCAACCACCCCCCCTACCCCAAACAGCATGGTAGCGGAAATGAATCATCTACCCCAGGGGGGTACCAGTACCGACGGTTCTGGAGAATCTCTCACTGGGCATCCACGCTCAAGCTTGCCTTCGTTATCTGAGCGTGGGTGCTCAGGCTGCCCCGCGTATTCTGGGGGGGGCAAAACTCCGCTCGATTCGCACTCTGCTCGGGGCAAACGAAGCAACAAGACTACGGCACCCCTTACCACGCTCGCCGTGGACTTCTGCAATATCAGGGGACTTCACTCCAATCTTAACGCCGTCCACTACCATCTAGAGACGGCGAAGCCGGCCTTGCTTTTCCTAACAGAGACACAGATATCTTCTCCGGCGGATACCGCTTATCTCTCCTACCCGGGGTACAAATTGGAACACTCCTTTGTGCCACGGGCCGGGGTTTGTGTATACGTCAGAGAGGATATGTGTTCTCGACGCCTCGGCAGTCTTGAAGGTACGGACCTGTCCATCCTTTGGCTGCGCATAGATAGCGACGACCATCCTCGCGTCTATGGGTGCCTCTATAGGTCCCATAGCGGTAACACCGAAACTGACCGACTCATCGACCACATCCAGATGGCTGCAGATTCCCTGTTACAGCAGATCCCATCCGCAGAGATCGTGTTACTTGGCGACTTTAACGCCCACCACGCCGATTGGCTAGGGTCTCGTACCACCGATCATGCGGGTAGATCTGTTTATGACTTTGCCTTGGCATATGATCTGACACAACTGGTTCCTTCGCCAACGCGGGTTCCGGACGTGGAGGATCATACGCCTTCCCTGCTGGACCTTCTGCTGACCTCTCATCCGGACAGATATCAAGTCTCCGTCGATGCCCCTCTGGGATCTTCCGACCACTGTCTGATCCGAAGTACGGTGCCTCTCACGTGTTCATCGCGGTTGCGATCTGCAAGCAACCGCCGTGTGTGGCACTATAGGTCAGCAGATTGGGATGGGATGCGGTCCTTCTTTGCATCCTACCCTTGGAGGCGGGTTTGCTTCTCGCTAGATGATCCGAACGCCGTTGCTGAATCTGTCACTGATGTTGTACTTCAGGGTATGGAACTCTTTATTCCATCCTCTGTCGTGCCCATCGGTGGCAGATCCCAGCCATGGTTTGGTCGCACCTGCAAAATGGCATCACGCCAAAAGCAGGAGTGTTACCGGACCTGGGCTAAAGCATCGGCGTCTCGAGATGTAAAAACTAGCGAACTGAAAAAGAAGTACAACTCTGCCTCTAGGTCCCTCAAAAGAGCTATTTCCAAGTCAAAGTCAGAGCACATTGGCAGAATTGGTGAGAGATTAGTCCGCCTCCCTTCGGGAACTCGTGAATTCTGGTCTCTCGCCAAGGCTGTCCTTGGGAATTTCTGTCAGCCATCTCTTCCATCTCTGCACAGGGAGGATGACTCGCTGGCCCATGCCGCTAAGGAGAAAGCCGATCTTTTAGGCTCCCTTTTTGCGGCCAACTCGTCTCTCGATGACAGGGGGAACACGCCGCCGATCATCCCGCGGTGTGAGTGCTCTATGCCGGAAATCAAGTTCCTGCAGAGTTCTGTGCGCAAAGCACTATTCTCCCTGGACATCCATAAGTCGAGTGGGCCTGATGGCATCTCCCCTATTGTGCTGAGGATGTGTGCTCCAGAGTTGGCACCGGTCTTAACGCGTCTTTTCCGGTACTCCTACTCTGTAGGCGTCGTCCCGAACACATGGAAGACAGCTTTGGTGCACCCGATCCCTAAGAAAGGCGACCGCTCTGATCCGTCCAACTACAGACCGATCGCCATCACCTCCTTGTTCTCCAAAATAATGGAATCCATTATAAACTGCCAGCTCTTGAGGTACCTAGAGGAGCACCAGCTGATTAGTGACCGCCAGTACGGTTTCCGTCAGGGTCGCTCAGCTGGTGATCTTCTAGTCTACCTTACGCATAGATGGGCGGAGGCAGTCGAGAGCAAGGGGGAGGCCCTGGCAGTTAGTTTGGACATAGCGAAGGCATTTGATCGGGTTTGGCACAAAGCGCTTCTCTCGAAGCTTCCTTCCTATGGGCTTCCCGAAAAATTATGCAATTAGGTCACCAGTTTCCTCGCAGACCGGAGCACCAAGGTCGTAGTAGACGGTGCATGCTCGGACTCCAAGTCTGTGGGTGCTGGTGTTCCGCAAGGCTGCGTGCTATCGCCAACCCTGTTTCTTCTGCATATCAATGATATGTTACAAATTAGTAACATTCATTGCTATGCGGACGACAGTACTGGTGATGCCTTGTACACCGGCCGTGCTAATATTTCTCGGGAACACGTCGACGAGTGCCGGAACAAACTTGTGTCTGAAGTCGAGATTTTGTTAGACAAAATCTCAGACTGGGGCCGACTAAACTTAGTCCAGTTTAACCCAAATAAGACACAGGTTTGCGCATTTACCGCTAAAAAGAAACCCTTCGTCGTAGCACCTCGTTTTGGAGGCACTCCCCTCGTTGCCTCAGCCAGTATCGGAATCCTTGGCGTTGACATATCGAATGACGTTCAGTTTCGCGGTCACTTGGAAGGGAAGGCCAAATTGGCTTCTAAAAAGCTTGGCGTGCTCAGTAGAGCGGGACAGTACTTCATGCCGGTCCACCGCTTGCAACTTTACAAGGCGCAGGTTCGGCCTCACATGGAGTACTGTTCTCATCTTTGGGCGGGGGCACCCCAGTGCCAGCTCCTTCCTTTTGACCGTATTCAACGAAGAGCGGCTCGAATCGTCGACGACCAGGTTCTTTCCGATCGGCTTGATACACTGGCCTTGCGAAGAGATGTTGCATCTCTTTGCATTTTTTACAGGATTTACAACGGGGAGTGTTCCGAGGAATTGTTCGGAATAATTCCAGCCGCTGGTTTTCACCATCGCACTTTGCGGCAGAACACAAAATTCCATCGTCACCACCTGGATGGTTGGCATTCCACCACAGTGCGTTTTTCGCGGAATTTTCTGCCACGCACTACCACTTTATGGAATCGGCTGCCGCCGGCGGTTTTTCCGGACCGATACGACTTAGGGACCTTCAAGAAAAGAGCCTATTCCTTCCTCAAAGGCCGCTATGCACCCGCGATTCCTCTGGTGTTGCGGTTGTTCATGGGCGGTGGTGATCACTTACCATCAGGTGAGCCACTTGCTCGTTTGCCCCCTCTCATATAAAAAAAAAAAAGTGTAACGGTGTGTTGCATAAATATTGGATTCAGCGGCGACTCGAACATAGAAGGGTTCCTAAAACGCATGATTTCTGCTGGGTCATCGATCATCGATCTATTCTATGGTTATATGGTTATTGAAAGCGAGTAAGAGACTTTCTGTGGTAGTCGTGTTGTGACGATGTAAAAATCTTCCCCACGGTTTCATGCCGCGCGTGTGTTGATAATCGGCTAGCGGCATTTCTGAAAAATGTCAAAGATTTTATCAGATGGCAAAATAACCAATTCGAAAATTCACAGACCGGTGACCGGCAGAAGCATCTAAAGTGCGAGGTGTCCGCGTATCACTGCGATCGCCAACCCGTTTGCTAAACTTAGCCATTATGGAAAGTCCTTTCAACTCAAAAGCCGTCGAGTCCTGGACCGTGGAGATATTTAAGTTTGCTTCACTTTTAGGTCACGGCCATTCAACCGATACCATAATCTCAAATGTATAATGTGATTATGTTTTACTGGTCGATTTTCAACTACGGCGACAATTTTGGAATAATCGAAAGTTATCAACTGCGAAGGAGATATTGAAATGCCACAAGTGTACGTGCAAACCAGGGATGTTATGGATATGAAACTTCAGATTTGGATATCGATACGGAAATCAAATATCGATACGGATATATCGATACGGAATTTCAAAGAAACCAAATGTATGCTGCCAACGTCCTATTTTCATAATAATCTGTATATGTGCCAGTGAATTTTCCTTCAACGTTTCCGAAACAAATTCCGAAAAAAAAAAACACTATTAGTAATCTGGAAAAATTCCAACGTCGAATAATATACACTAAACGTCGAGTTAAACGTCGACGGAGACGATGAAGGTATTACTTAGTCACTTCTAAATTTATTATATTCAGATAAGGGAAGGTCCTGGAAGTCGAATGGGTTCCTGTGTTTGCGGAGATAATTGCGGTGTTATATTTATTTTTATCTTTTTCTAGTATATATTGGTGTCAGTTACGGTTACGGATATGAAATTATTATGGAATTTCCGATAATTGTAAAGTAATTGTAATCCCGCAAGAATGGATGACTGACTAATATGGCAATGCAATAGAAATAATAAAACACATCTGAACAGTGCAAGCGGCGCGGCTCGGACGGGCGAAAACCTGTCATATCGCATAAATAAGATTCCGCCCCTATCCGGAATAATTCGACACTTTTATATCAGATTCGGATAGATTTGTATTTCGGATATCCGATAGTTTCGGAGACGGTTACGGAGCTCCATAACATCTCTGGTGCAAACAGAGGCACTGACTTTTCCTAACCTGTCCGCGCCCGATGTTGAAGCCCACGTGACTACGATGCAGTGGTAAGAGATATGGAGACATTCCAAACGCAACCAGACCCGAAAATCACATATTGTGCACAAAAGTAGGCTCCGGCTGAGATTAGAGCATAGGACCCGCGTAGTAGAATTCAGAGTACCACTAGGCCACACGCTCGACAATGTTAAGATATCTACTCTGTACCACAATACTATCCTATAAAATATTTTAAAGGTTTCCACAAAACATGTTCACGGGCATAACGAAGTTGCCATTGACACGATTTTTTTTACCTTTTTCTTTTTTCGGTACAGCGTCACACCCATATCAGTTTTCTACTTATTTTCAGTACGTCTGTCCTAATGTCATTTTCACTCCGCGATTTCCGTTTTGTATAGAATTCTCAAATTCCATTCAAATTCAAAAGGGATCGTCCCTCGGCGACATTTTGTTGCGTCGTAATTCAACTGGTTCGGTCCGTGTACTTAGAGCTACTTAATTTTAAGCTCCTAAATGTACAGGTTTAAATCGAGTATCCCATCGTAATATAGATATACATAGTAATATTATTTTTTAGTTACGAAACTAAATAATTTTTATAACGAAAATCAATTAATAGAATCAGGCGTTACTTTGCCAAAATCCATTATAATTTAGGAAAGTTAATTTGCTAAGATCCGTATGCAAAACATAAAGTGGTGTATATTACCTAGTTTTGAAGAGCACCGCTACAACACTACCACTATGCAATACACCACTGAGGTCGAGACCATGACAGGAGTTTCACATTGTTTTTACTGGTGGTAGGATCCTCCTCCTCCTACTCCTATGCAGGAATCCGTCTAGGTAGGTACCACCCCAAGGCCAGTTATTCTGCCGTGAAGCAGTAGTGTGCGAACATTACTTTGTTTCGGTTTGAAGGGCACTGAGAGATAGCGTAATCACAGGGCATATGCGATTTAAGAACTCATGTCTCAGGGTGACGGGCGCAGTATGGTGTCACACAGAAATATTCTGGGTGACACAGCATTTGTTATGGGTAGACGTTGCACTTATCACCAGGTTAACGTTTCGCTCGTTTCGTCACTTTATTCATAAAAAAAAAACCTCAAAACGAGGCATTATCAAGTCATATTGACTCTACGACAGTCGGCCGCCGAGTGACAGTCTCTCGACAGTCACTTGGCGGTAAATCCACTAGCCCATCGTTGTATAGATACGTACTAGTGTACAGTCACAATTTTTTTTTGTAGAAGAGCAAGAGCAAGCGGTACACCTGATGTTAAGTGATCACCGCCGCTTATGAACATCCGCAATACCATAGGAATTACGGGTGCGTTGTCGTCGTTGCTTGACGGTCCTTAAGTCGTATCGTGGCCGTGCAGAGCAGAAAATTCCTCGAAAAACGCGCCGTGGTGGAACACCGACCATCCAGGTGAAGGTGATGGGATTTTAAGTTGTGCTGCAATGTCCGACAGTGAAATTCAGCGGCTGGAATTAACCCAAACAATCCCCGGAACACTCCCGACTATTCAAGCTGCTCTTAGTTGGATACGGTCAAATGGAAGGTGCTGGCACTGGGGGGGACCCCAGGCCCAGAGATGAAACTCCAGTCACGCTCTATTAGGCACACCGAGCTTAGCTTCTAAGAAGATAGATAGGTAGACAGATTCAATTTTATTTGACAAAACATATACAACAATAACAAAGAGAACACAAATGAGGACACAAGAAAAAAAAATGTGCTACTTCAAAAAAAAAAGTTAAATTCTAAAATTCATTCAATTCTTTAAATTTCATAGTAAGCGAGTGACCTGGGTTCGATTCCCCGGTGCCGGCACCACTAAAATTGTTAATTGCAATTTTAAGTGCTGATTTACCACGTTCTTGGCGGTGAAGGAAAACATCGTGAGGAAACCTGTATGTCTGAGAAATAAAAAATATTTCGAAGACATGTGCAGTCCGCGAACCCGCATTGGAGCAGCGTGGCGAATTCTTCCTAGCTCCAAAACCCTATCAGAAATGAGAAGAGGCCTGTGCTCAGTGGGACATTTATAGGCTGAAACTTTACTTCTTTATATAACAAAACAAAGCGAAAATAAAAAGAAATCAATAAAAAAAACCATTATAACCCCCTCTGATAAACAATTACCAAAATCATAGTTTTAGATCTGTTAAGAATAAAATAAAAACTATATGTATCATGGTATTACTGTACACATGAACCTCCTTCGAATAGCGAGGTCGCTAGGTGTAATGTGTGTCGAAGAATGAACTGTGTGATGCCAAAATGGTCCCAATCAGCAATTTGGCCTTCAAGGTGAGCTGAACGTCACTCGATTAGTTAAAGCCAAGGATTCCGATACTACTTGAGGCAAGAAGACGAGTGCTCTCAAAATGAGGAGATACGACAATGTTTTTTTAGCGGTTGCTGATTGTATGGCATTTTAATATATATTTCCAAGTAAATACTATTTAAAAAAAAGGCTAACGTAGAAAACGCACGTCATATTCTATGTTTTTGTCAATGTTTATCCGAGCACTATTTGTAAATATGTGCTCGGAACAAAATGGATTAGTTTGACATTTGTCAACATTTCGACCAAACGTCAATTTATTGAAATTAGCGTTAGCATGCCAGGTAAATAACAGGTGTTATATACGTAAATCCCCAACGGTTAAGACCCTACTTATAAATGTTGATCTATTTGATCCCTGATTTATGAAAGTTAATACTAACTGTATCCGTGATTTCGCTCGTAAAACAAATATCTAAGTATAAACATGCATATGCCGATTTTCGGCTAAAGCGAAAAATTCCAAATACTGCTAAAAGCTATCAACTGCGCAGGAGATATTATAGTGCCACAAGTGAATGCGCAAACACAGAGGCACTCACAAGTTCCGACCTAATCGTGCCCGATGTAACGCTCATAGGCTAGGCTAGAATGCAGTGCCAGAAACACAGAATTACACACACAATCACAAAACAACCAGACCTACCACCACCATATCGATGAATTGTCTTAGTTAGTTCAAGAGTTATTATCTGCAACCCGTGTAAAATTCATGTCAATAACTTAGTAACTCTCTAGTAAAATCTGTTCCTAAAAACAGACAGAGAAATAAAGTACTTCTATATTATATCATGTATGATAAATCAAACAGGTAACACTATATTTTATTAAGTAAAGTAACCACGCTTACGGTAGTTAGTGTGATAAAAAAAATTAATTGGTCTACAATTGACGAAAACATCGGTGAAAAAAAATAAAAAAAATACATACAGACGAACATACAACCACCTCCTTTTTTAAGTCGGTTAATAAACATCAGTCCTCTTAAAACATGCATTTTACTAGTAGTATTGTGAAGAGAAGCCGTTGCGTAAGAAAATATCAAAAAAAAATACAATCAAAAACTTCCACTGGTATTCATGCCAAATTCGAAGAAAATCGAACAACGCATTTGGTCGTGACCGCATAACAAGCCAATTTATAGGCAAATGGACGAGTTGCGGAACGGTCGAGTTAAAAGGAAAACATACAGAACATAAAAATATTATAACACAAAATGGCAAACTTTAAAAAAAATACCATTAGGACATCTCCTGTACCGTGAGTACATTTTACAAACATATAATTCACATTTATAACACAATCAGACGCGAAAATCCACACACTTGTCGATTTTTCAAATGCTTTTAGCACAGTTGACTACAATACCCTTATTTCCTTTTTAACTTACCTAAAATTTTCGTCCTCAGTCTAGGAATGCTTTTCATCTTATCTTCGCGGCTGCCGGCAGTCAGTCCGTTTAGGAGATCAGCTTACCGTTTAGGCTGATACCAACATTTGTGTGCCCCAAGGCGGTATATTTTCTCCTATTGTGTTTTCTTTATTTATAAGTTCTATTACGTCAGTTCTCAATTGATCGTACCATCTGTATGCTGATGGTCTGCAACTTTATGTACAATCAGACATGGATGATCTCTGCAGTAGTATTCAAATTCTTTATAATAATATTAGGCCATGAGCGATATCAAGAAAACACAAAATAAGAACTCTTTTAAGAGACTGTTTCGTGAACATTTTCTTAGAAAAATATGTATGCAAATAAATTCGTAATAATTTAGAGATTATGTATTAGAGATAGTATAGGATAGATTAGTATAGGATTCCTATGCTAGAATCCGCTTAGGTAGGTACCAACGCAGTGTCACTTATTCTGCAGTGAAACAGTCGTATGCAAATAATACTGTGTTTCGGTCTGAAGGGCACAGAGATCTAGTGTAATCACTGGTTATGTGAGAATTAAGATCAGTTCTTAAGTCTCAGGGCGTTGGGCGAAATGCCACACAGAAATATTCTCGATGGCACAGCATTTGTTATGGGCGGACGTTGCACTTACAATCAGGTGAATGTTTTGCCTTCAGGTCTCGCCACTTCATCCAATAAAAAAATGGTGCTTGATAATTTGCTTGTTTGGAAAGCTTTTAAGATTTTATAAGTTTTAAAAGAAATATCTTACTATAAATTCTACAGGACTATCACCTATTGCTGTCTTCAATTATTTTTCAATTTGCACTAAGACATGGATGTCTTAAAATATAAATAATATATAAATTTTTAGAACACTATTTTGTTGTTAAGTTTCCGAATCAGAAAATACAGTAGTAAAATCCATATCACACCAAGAAATTTTTGGATCAAGTACAACAGATTTTTTAAGTGAATTCTCAACTTAAGCATATTATAAATTATTTTGTTATACTTTTCACTAATCTCCGCGATATGCACTTCAATAATTTACTATATATTGAAAATTTTTCCACACAAAAAATTATAATACAGAAAGCACCTACCTAAGCCAACAGAAAAGAAGAATTGGTTGCTTATTTCCAAAAAAATTGACCGCGTCTTTTATTTTACCTGACTTCTATGCCACGGGTCCAGGGTTCGAATCCCTGCCGGAGCCAACACGTGTACAAAACGCAAATGGTTTTCGGATACGATACAGGAGAAATGCTACTGTGGGGCTACGAACAGAAACAGAAAACTGTTTTTCAAAATATTTTTATTGTGGTATTTTATGTTAAATATTTCCGAATATCACTATCGCATTTTTATTTTATTTACGCTAATTACTTTGCTAGGGTCAGTTATAAAAAGTAAATAATAGTATAAATTATGATCATAACTAATTAGTAACTAAATTAAAAAGTGATGCAGCTTTGGATATGCAGTGTTATTTACCATTGTCATGAAATCTGTTATTTAAAAATCTATATTTCGAAGGCAAAATATAGTTACGTAACACAGAAAATCTATATTGTATAATATTAATATTGAATTTACGCCGATCTTACTCGTACAATGTCACAGCTGGTAATGACACCCGAAACACGCTAACAGCTGTCGCTGTCACCCGAGAGCGGAAAATTACAGTCTGTTTAATTGATCGTTTATTACACGTGGTGCTATGAAATCTATTTAAAGCAGTTTTAATTGTTATAAATTGAGTGAATTTTTTATCACGTTATAATATACATTATAAGAGTAAAGGACGTATTAAACCAAAATTAGCGAATTTAAAGGTCGGATGTACATGTACATATAGTGTCCATAAATTATAAATTACCATTACACCTATTCCGATTGGGAAACGAGACGTGACGGGTGGCGAACCACTACGCCAAATTGTTATGTCTGCATAAAATAGTGTTACTTATTTTGGCAGGTAGATTAAGTCAGAGCTGTAAATAGTAATGTAAAAGGTTGCCCGTTTTGAGACTTCCTAAAAAATCCTGGAAATACGAGTATTTAGCGAAAAACCTTTGTCGTTAATTTTTTTTTAATAATTTTTTAGTTTCTTTTTAGACGTGACTGGTGGCGAACCACGTCGCCACCGTATTGGTACGAGTCAAAAAATTTCTTACTCCCATCGCATTCCCACGAGCAGAATAGTGACGCCGAATGCGGAAAAGTAATGAAGTAAGAATGTCAGAGTTCGCGTGGGCAATTGTCAACCCTGCTGGTAGTAACGTAATCACATGAGAAGCTCAAGAAAATAGCTCATACGTCCAACATCGCGCTATTGAAGTATTTATACAAGATCTTAGGATTACTAGACGGAGGTGACGTTCTCTAAGGACCAGATCTCGCTGGCAGTTAACCTATTCCTCGGCAACCTTTTCCGACAATCTGTTGATACATACATACAGTCACGCCTTTTTTCCATATAAGGGGTAGACAGAGACACACCCGTAGCCCACTTTTCAGCTTCCGCAGAAGACTAGACGGGTGGCGAACCACGTCCGTACCACGCTCCTAATTCCGTTCCCACGAGCAGTATAGTGATATCATTGCATATTATGTTAAAATTCTACACGAATAAAGGCTGTTCGTACAATACCCTTACTTATTCGTCTCTAACGACACCTCGGTAGGGAAGAGGTAGGTGCTCTTCTACTCTGCCAGACACCTATCGGTGATACCGACGTGATAATATGAACATCGCACTAACTAATACGATATCTATACAAACAAATAAAATAGAAGTGTCTACGTCGGTCGTCGTCGGTACAGCCTATCGAAAGTCCACTGCTGAACATAGGCCTCCCCCATAGATAGTCACAAAAGATTGTAGCTCTCATATTGGAGGGATTTTATATAGTTGCCACGCTTGGCAGGCGGGTTGGCAACCGCAGTTTATTTATTCAGATGTTCCTGGAAGATGCTGCTGCCCATCTCCTGGTTTTAATCTGTGTCTACGGTACATAAGAAAAAAATAATTTAAAAGTTTTTAATTTTATAATTTCAATTATCTGACTGTTTTTTTGCGGCTAATCTCCGAAACGGCTATACCTATTTTAACAGAACTTCCACTACAGATAGCTGATTTTATAGCGAGTAACTTAGGCTACTTTTATTTTAGAAAAATAATTTTCTGTGCATAGAATATTCTATTCTATGCACAGAACATTATTATATATTCGAATATTATTATATATTTTTTATTCAATATGGATAATTACCATAATACTCATTGAACGTCATTTTTTAAGCTACACTGGTTCGCAAAGAAATGTCCTAGGAAGAACCAGTAAGAAACCCAGCGGGATTTTTTTTCAGTAATTTTAAATATACAAATACAGCAGCAGTTTTATAAAGAGGTATAAATAGCTTGGCAGCGATCACCTCATTCCCAGGGGTTATCATCATCCATGTATTCCTTAATATTATAATAACCCTTCTTAAAAAGTCTTTGTTTAACAAATATATGGAACTTTTTGATTGAAAAACCTTGTGCACATAAAAATTAAAACCCCTAAATCCGATCCAAATAAGGAAGTACCTATACATCTACATCATCGATCGGGGTCGGCTTTTTTACGCGGGTGCAACCGCGAGGCACAGTTAGTAAATAATAAATTGATCATTGTATTTATTCTTACGTAGGAAATAATACAATGGACGCTGTTTGAATGCACTTTTATGTCTCTTCATGAGTCTGAGAGCAAAATTCTTTCAAAGTAATGAATGATTTCGAAGTTGTTTAGGAAATTTACAGCGTATATTTTTTTGACACATAAGTTTATTAAACTTTTATTTATTATGTTGTGTCATTCAAACAAGTAATTTGTGTATAAAGGCGACTTTAACTCGAAAAGATGTTTTTCTAGCAAACTCTGAGTACTTTGTGTTTATAATATATATTAAAGAGAACCTAATAATTTCTTAAAGGCGGGCAACACGTCCACAATTCCTTCAGTATTGCTGATGTTCATAGCCGGTGATCACTTACCATCAGGTAAGCAGTTGCTCGTTGGTTTTTTTTTATTGGATAAAAGTGGCGGAACATGCAAAACTTTCACGTCATGGTAAGTGCAACGTCTGCCCATAGCAAATGCTGTGTAACCCAAAACATTTCTGTGTGACACCACACTGCGCCCGTCACCCTGAGACATCAGTTCTTATGTGTCATATTCCCAGTGATTACGCTAGCTCTCAGTGCTTCTCAAACCAAAACACAGTAATGTTTGCACACTACTGCTTCACGACAGAAGAACTAGCCCTGGGGTGGTACCTACCTAGATGGATTCCTGCATAGGAATACTACCACCAGTAAACCTGTCCTACTTTGTGTCGTTTCTGGGACATCAAAATGATTGATTTTCGGTTTCGAATTTAATATAACGTGCGTATTTGTGACAGAGACACGGGAGCAGTCTTTTTTATGATTTTTCTCTGATATAATCGAGTGCAAAATAACGTTACATCAGACATGTAAAAGTGCTGAGGAGTTATTGACTATTATAATTATTAATTTATTTTATTACAAGCATTACTGTGTTTCGGTTAGAAAAGCACTGAGAACTATTTTAGGGTGGTGTTACACAGAAGTGTTCTGGATGACACAGCATTTGTTATGGGCAGACAGAAAATTGGACGGGAGAAGTACATTATTACCATAAACTTCGGTACAACTGTCGTCTGTCTGCTGCAAGAGACTTTTATCAAACTTATATCCGAACTATTTGACTTTATGACTTTAACTCTTTACTCAGTTAAAAAAACTACCGAACAATAAATATGAGAAAATCTTAGTAATTTAACATATAGGCGGTGGCAGTTTTTTTATCTCCCTATATATATATTATCCTATATATACTCTATAATTGCACACTAGTGCTTTACGACAGAATAACTGGCCTGGTGGTGGTATCTATCTAGACAGATTCCTGCATAGGAATCCTACCTCCAGTAAATTTTGATTTGCTCGTCTTATAACAAATTAATTGATAGGTTTATAGACAGTAGAAGCCACGTCTGAAGAAATACATAATCGCAATTACGATTACTCGTTAGTTCACCGATTAAACCTACGCAAAATATTTGATCAAAGACCTATCCGACATTTCGTTTACTTTAACATTTGTTTTGTTTACGCGATGAAACGTAATCTGCCGAGAAGTAAGTCTCGGTTAGGTCATGAAAGAACGGAATCAATCAATTCGTACAAAGTAATTGAGATACTAAAATAATTAGATCAGACTAAATTAAATATATATTTTTTTCACAATAGTTTTTGTAACGCAAAGTTTAATTGTTATATAATAAAATGAAGAAAGACTAAACTTCACGAAAATTATCTAACTAAACTAATATTATAAAGAGGAAAGATTTGATTTTGTATGTTTGGTTGCAATGAATAAACTCAAAAACTACTGAATCGTATTAAAAAAAATATCACCTATATAAATACACCTATATATATATATACTACATTATCACCGACTATCAAGAATTGTATTTAATTAAAAAAAAAACGAAATCCCTTCGAAAATTGCTATGATGTAACTCAAGGTTTCAATAATTTACTGATAAAAGTCATTATTTGGCGTGCACTGAAAAAAATATTGATGATAAAGAAAATAATGTACTACATTTTCATAGTACTCATCATTACTCACAAAAAAGTCCGCGAGGCTAAATGTCTAACTACATATTATAGTTAAGTCACAATAACCGCTTTTTGTTCAAATTAGTCTATCATAACACGAGTACAATCGAAAGATCAAGACATTCGTATCATGATATTAATCCTTATCCTACAAAATAGTTTCAAAGTCAAGGTTAATTATGTACAGGATTAGAATAGTTTAAAGAGGACTTTCCTCTTTAAACTATTCCAATCGGCCCTATCGTTTAGAAGTTACATTAGATATAAAAATGCTAAAAGTAAGAAAAATGCCGCGGTGTGAGCGGACAGCTCGACGCTTGCCCGGGCTAGGCGCGAATAGACTAAGACTTATTAATTACTTACCTACTCATATTATTTTTTGTAAACTAGAATTAATTGAATAGTGGTTTGTTATTTTAATTATATTTTTTTTTATTTAAAACTTTGAAACGCTCTATAAAAAATACAGAGGCCGCGGTGTCTCTCGAACGCCGCGCCGCCGCCCGGCTTAATGCAACTTGGGCATCATCAGAAGTGCTGCTAACTTTGCGCAGCGGTCGAGAGAGATCGTTTTATTTTGCTACCAAATATTGGCTATATTTCGTTGTTTATATTTATTACCTTACCGTGTTTCGCCCCAAAACGTCAACGTTGCATTATCAAGAGTCATAGATTCTACGACAGACAGCCGCTTCCTTTCCTTCATTATAATTGATTTCCGCATAGTAACGCCTGATTCCATTAACTTTATTAAATTGGGAGCAAAATAATCTATATTTTAATACGTGAATAGAAAACTATACCCCTTTTTAAGCATATTACGCGCACGGAGGAGTGAGATTTGGCATAGTTAAAGTTTATATGGAGACTTAGAGCAGAGCCCTAAAATACGTAACAAAATCTACCTCCTCAACTACTCCCTTGGGTGTCATAAAGGTCGACCAAGGGAAAATCCAGTTGATATCGTGGACTACATATATACATACAGACACGCGTTTTTCCCATATAAGGAGAAGGCAGAGACCACACAAGTAGCCCAGTTTTCGCCCCCGCGGGAAAGGAGACGTGACAGGTGGCGTACCACGTCGCCGCCACTTTGGTACGAGTCGAAAAATTCTTACTCCCCATCGTGCTCACACGAGCAGTATAGTGAGAGCATTACATATTATGGTAATTGTTCTGCGCGTATAAAGTCTGTCCGTACAAATACCGTAGTCGCCTCTTATGACACCTCGGTAGGAAAGAGGTATGTGCTATATTATACTCTTTTCTAGTATATGTGTAAATACAATTTGATTTCCCTTAGGCCAGCGGATGCAATGGTTCGGTTAAAGTTTACCAACACAATAAGACTTTAAAATTAACACAAAGCCAGACTTGATGAAAGGAACGGAATTGCGAGGTAACAAAGAGATTTTTATTTAATTAGCAATCACAACGCCAACATTTACTTCGGCGTTAAGTTTTATAGGGTAAGTCAGGTTTTGTGTTTGGCCTTTTAAGCGTCCAATTTTATGTGAAGTTGTTAGATATAGTAGTTGGGTCACGACCGTGTTCTGCGGCAGACTATGGGGGAATTAAGCCAACGTTACCCTGGGCAACGTTGGGCTGTAAAGACGATGAAGATATTAATGGTAGCTACTCAGTCTGGTTCTTGGATTCGATTAGGATTCTCCTTCGGATCTTTTCGCATAAGTATGACATCAGGTACGGGAACGTAGAGATAAGTAAGTGCCTCAGTGTTTTGCTCTTATACTGCAACACTAAATAGATTTTCCATTGCTAGGCACAAGCCTCCTCTTTTTTTGAAACATTTGAGAGATTAAAAAAGAGATTAAGGATTTTAGGACTCCATGAAGTGCCCGCAACGTTTCTCCAGTGTAGGCCGTCCCTTATTCTCGAGACATTTTGAAGCGATGCTTCTTTACGCACGTTTGGAATGGGTACCTAACTCAAAAAAGAGAAACGTCACGAGCAAAAGTTTCAATGCGCCTCATTGGCTGGGCTTCGGGTATTGTTGCCCATGTGAGTGTGCGAGACAGTGCTTTTTTATGCTAGCGGTTTTCCTCACGACATGTCCTTTATGATTTTTGTAATTAATAAGAAACATAATGTTATAATCTGTTGTTACATAACGTTTAGAAATCAGGAACACTATGAAATAAAATAACGTTAAAGTCAGATTCACTCAGCGGGCGGCATGAAGACGCCGATTGCCGAGACATATTATATCAATAGCGAGCCTTCAGCTCGCAAATCTCTTTCGACGAAGCTATGAAAGCCGGACTGACAGCGTACTACACATACAAAAAATGCCCGATTGGCCTACTGGTAGGCGATCACTTCTCCCAGTCATTGGTCACGTTTCATAGGTAATTAAGGCATTTTCGGGATACGGCATAATAGTAAGTAATCTACACATTTAACAGACTCTACCGGCCTCTACCTTTAGTCGATTTTTATGGTACTTACGTCACATGGAATTATCTAACGCTCTCACTACCGTATATTCGTAAATTCTAGCCGGAGTCAACATTTGTTATAAAACATAAATCATTGATTTTCAGGTCTGATTCTGGTTTTTTTTATTTGATAGAAGTGACAGAACGAACGAAATCGGTCAACTGATGGTAAGTGCAACGTCTGCCATTACAAGTGCTGTGTCACCCAGAATATTTCTGTGTGGCACCACACTTCGCCCGTCACCCTGAGACATCAATTCTTAGGTCTCATATGCTCAGTGATTACTCTAGCTCTCAGTGCCCTTCTAACCGAAACACAGTAATGTTTGCACGCTACTGCTTCACGGCAGAATTACAGGCCCTGGGGTGGTACCTACCTAGACGGATTCCTGCATAGGAATCCTACCACCAGAAAATGGCACAGTTATTCATGTGATTTTTTTTAAAATAAATATTTAAAAAAAATATAGTGCCGGGCATCGTTTTCGAAAAAGAAAAAATAAAACAGCTCGATACAGCTGGCCTGCCAATGTCGAGTTCCTTCTCCTTGCGAATTTTATTGCTCGGCGCACGAATTAGTAATTTATGGATCTGCCGCTTTCGAAAACTGACGTCAACCTAAACTACTGAAGAAACGTTTTACTGTAATAAATCTCAGATAACAAATATCCTTCCGCTTTTTACAGCTTTAGTCTCAATTTGAGGGCAGAATAATACACATACATAAATACTTTTCCGTAAACGATGCCGTCGTTAAACACATAGGCAACATAACCAGACTCCAAAATTAACTACTTGTGTTTTTGCACAAAATTTTAGTTCCGACTGGAATTCGAACTCAGGTTATACTCTGACCAGTATGCCATGCGGTCGTCGGTTAGAGCCACAACCAACTGGGAATTGACCACAAAATAGTTTTGAACCATTCGAAAAAAGCTGGGTACACAATAAAGCTCGATCTTCGGGTGCCACGCGGGCTCACTGAAAGAAACCTTATGAACCGTGCACTCATTTGCGATTCTTTATTGAGACGTAATGAAATCGAACCGTTTTTGAGAGATTGATAATGGTAACTAAAAGTGGATCACGTTCTTGTCGTACGTGTGAAAAAGGTCGGTCAGGCTAAACAGACTGTGCCAAAACCCGGGTTAACTCGCAATAAGGTGATGCTGCGTGTATGGTGGAATTGTAAGGGCGTTGTTCATTATAAGCTTTTACCGCCGAGCAGAACCATCACACACGTCTTTAGCCACTCAGCAAAAATTAAGAAAGTTTGGCTGGGAGGTGTTAATTCATCCGCCATATAGCCCTGACTTTGCACCTACAGATTTCGTTTTTTAGCTCAGAAGTCCCAAAATTTCTACAGCAATGGGATTAAGTCACTACCTTCAAGATGGCGAAAAGTCATCGAACAGATTGGCACATATATACTGTATTTAAATGTAAATAAACTTTGAAAAAAAATGTCTTGAGTTTTCGTAGTTGCGTAGGTCTCTCTGCATACATTGGGAGATCTGTCTGTTAAGTTGCCAATATTCTGACACGTCAGTTGTTGACTGTAGCTTCATTTCACGCCTGCCCTCCATAGTGACTGATAGTGTGATCGGAGAGCTTCAGGATCTTATTTTTGCGGCAGGTCCTGCAAAACTTTGCCCCCACCGCTTAGAAAATTTACACGAGCCTCTCGTTTATAACGTCCACTGTAACGCAATCATCTAAGCACTGAAAGCGATTATGCAACTAGCTTTGAATACAGCTAGAAGCTATCGGGGTTTTGGATAAGGGCACGTGATGAATGGAGTGTAGACTTCACCAGACCTCTCCAGCCTTACGTTCAAGTGCAATGTGTCCTCTTACCATTCGGTGATCACTGCCAGATTTTACCCTAGCAATAGCACAGAGACATCATGGAACAGCTTTCGTTTGGTCGTCATGATGAAGTCGATCTCATTTTTTGTGAAACCGTCCGGGCTCATCCAGATCATCCGTTTTGTACTCAATTTTCAAATAGATCTAGTTTTATTTTAAAGTTGTGGATTATGTATATCCCTATTTTTATAGTGTTCTTAAATACTCGTAATTAGGTAGATTAAATAAGATGGACTTGATTGACTTAACACATTAGTTTTATTTATTTTATTTTATTCAATTAATAAATAAATTCAAGTTGAAGAAATAAACACTTATAGCACTTTTTTCACTTTTTCTCCTATAAAGGAATTTCCTGCATGTCTGAGAAATAATAAAATATCTCGAGAATATGTAAAGTCCGCCAACTCGCATTGGATAGGCGTGGCGGATTCTTCCCGACTTCAAAATGAGAAGAGGCCAGCGCTCAGCATTAGGACATTTCTAAGCTCTTACCTTACTTTACTTGTGGATTGTATTGAGAATAAAATTTTCTTTCTTTCCTTCTATACATATAACGATAATGGTAGTACTGGTATATTACTTCAGTGTGTCATAAATCGATTATGCGTATAAATATCATGTTATTACTTTTACACGCAATAAGACACTTTTTCATATGAATATAAAATTATAATTTAAAAATAGTAGCACCCGTAGAGTCGAAACCAATAGCTTAGCTTAATTGTAGTGAAGATTTATAATTGATGGTTTCGTCCGAAAATAGATTAATTGTGTTCAAGACCTTGGAATATTGTAATACTCATTGAGCCAGTCAATGAGAGATATATTATTAACAATCACTTTACTAAATTTAAAGATAAACCCAGAAAAATATTAGTGGATTATATGCAAATAATACATAGTAAGATAATATAGTTAGTAGAATCAGGCGTTACTTTGCGGAAATCCATTATATTGAAGGAAAGTAAGTTAATTTGCTAAGATCAGAAACAAAATATAAAAAAATATAAAAAATGGTGTATATTACCTAGTTTTTTGAAGAGCACCGCCGGCCCTCCCTCAGTAGCGTGCACAAGCAAACTAACACCGCCACCAGGTACCCTTCACCAACCACTACAATACTACCACCAGATAATATACACCACTGAAGCGAGAACACGACACGTGTTTCGCCCCAAAACGAGGCATTATCAAGCGTCATAGACTCTACGGACAGATGGCCGCAGCAGTACGATAATTTAATTACAGTTAAAAAATTCACTTTATTTATATTAGGGCAGGTTATAGGCGTTACAGTTGTGGATCACTTAAAATTATTATTATTAAAGAGCTGTGGTAGCTCAGTGGCCGAGGGCTCTCCTTAAATTTCGTTATCTGACCTGACAAGACCAGCAAAACGTTCACCTGATGGTTAGTGCAACGTCTGCCCATAACAAATGCTGTGTCATCCAGGAACTTTTCTTTGTGGCACCACACTGCGCCCGTCACCTTGAGACATCAGTTCTTAAGTCTTATATGCCCAGTGATTACACTAGCTCTCAGTGCCCTCCAGACCGAAACACAGTAATGTTTACACACTGCTTCACGGCAGTGTAACTGGCCTGAGGTGGTATCTATCTAGACGGATTCCTGCATAGCAATCCCACTACCAGTAGATGGCCTGATGTCTCAGACCGAAACACTGTTATGTTTGCACAATTTTGCTTCATTTATTATAAATTTGAATTTATTTCGTCAGACAATAAATATTAATTTATATTCATTTGTTTTTAAGAAGTAAAATTTAAAGTAAAACAAGAAAACATTTCTAGTTGGAAATACATCACAAACAGGGCGGTCACATTCTTTGAGGGACAACCCGGCCGCTTGGAGTATTCAATATCTTAAAGTGAAACGTTATTTAGATTTTTACAAACAGTATTTGTTTCAATTTACAAACGGTCAAAGATGAACATTAAATATTAATTAAGGTTCTTCGCTGTTTATTTCTATTTGATAATCAGGACTAAACAGTTGTTAGCAAATAATTTTTTCTTTATTATTTCCTGCTTTAGTATTTTTATCTACATCTACTCTTTTTAATGGCCGTCTCTACTTTCTTTTTCCTTTTTGAATACAAATATTTCAGTAAGAATTTTTAATTAATATACTAAGTATTAACATGGGTCTCACTGAAAGCTTAAAATATGTTTCAGTATTATTTTAACTTCGTATTTAACACAGATTTTGCGGCATGGAGTCAGTTTTAACGTGTCATAATCAGGGGTTGTAATTACTGGTGGTAGGTACCACCCAGGGCCTGTTAATCTGCCGTGACGCAGTAGCAAACATTAGTGTGTTTCAATTTGAAGGGCGCTGAGAGCTAGTGTAATTACTGGGCATATGAGACTTAAGAACTGATGACTAAGAGTGACTGGCGCAGTATGTGTTACAAAAAAAAATTACTGGGTGGCACAGAATTTGTTATAGGCAGACGTTGCACTTACCATCAGGTGAACACCTAACGGAGTTAAGAGGCCACGGTATAATGACAGGCTATCCTACTATGGCTTCGAAGCATACATACATTCGAAACACAATAAAGCTTTGGCTTCAAACAGCCTGCGGTGTAAACGCATACACAGAGGTACTCACTTTTTTTATTTGATAAAGTGACGAAACGAGCAAAATGTTTACCTGATTGTAAGTGCAACGTCTGCCCATAACAAATGCTCTGTCACCCAGAACATTTCTTTGTGACACCACACTGCACCCGTCACCCTAAGATATCAGTTCCTAAGTCTCATATGCCCAGTGATTACGCTAGCTCTCAGTGCCCTACAAACCGAAACACGGCTATGTTTGCACAATACTCCTTCACGGTAGAATAACTGGCCCTGGGGTGGTACGTACCTAGACGGATTCCCGCATAGGAATCCTACCACCAGTAGTCCTATTCTACCTGGATCAGGGGCGGATTTGATACCCTGGCTGTCCTAGGCCTACGGAAGATTGCCGCCTCCTTGCTCGCTGCAAATCATGAAAAATGAAAATGTAAATGATAAATTTCTTTGGATATTTATGCTTCATCATCATCATCATTTCAGCCTATCACTAGTCCACTGCTGAACATAGGCCTCCCCTAATGATTGCCACAAAAGCTTATGGCTCTCATTTTGGGAGGATTTTGCCATAGTTGCCACGCTTGGCAGACGGGTTGGCAACCGCAGTTTATTTATTCAGATGTTCCAGGAAGATGGTGCTGCCCATCTCGACTTTTACGACACTCACGGGATGTGATGGGGTGGTAGATTCTATGCTTTTACCATTTTTAATTGTGAGTAACAATGAATATTAAAAAAAATCTCACTAAGTTTTGCCGGCGTTACTCGGCCTATAGGGAAAACCACCCCTGACCTTCGCCCAATATAACACTCATTTGATAAGATCGAAGGTAGAAACAAACATTAATTAACAATAATATTACTGACGGTAAAGCGACCGCTCAGTATATTAACAAAAATAGAAATCAATAAATATTAATTACCTACAAAAACGCGGTTAGCACCGTATGAAAATAGCATAGTTTACTCTCTGGCTAAGTACCTATTTTTCTTTTTGCATGTCTGAGAAATAAAAAAAAAATATTTCGAAGACATGTGCAGTCCGCCCACACGCATTGGAGCAGCGTGGCAGATTCTTCCTAGCTCCAAAAACCTTCACAGAAATCAGAAGAGGCCTGTGCTCAGCAGTGGGACTTTTATATGCTGAAACTTTCCTTTTTTTTTACGTTTCATTTTGAAACATAGAAACGCTGTATTCAAACTCGACCTCAAAATATTACTTTCAACGCGCCCAAAGAAAATTCACTTCAAAAATGAATGCATGCCATCGCCATTAATGAGCTAATCATGACCACCGCGTGGCCTAGTGGTAGCGAGCCTGACTCATACGCCGCGGATCCTGGGTTCGAAACCCAGTCAGAGCCAACAAATTTTTATACAAAACGCAAATTGTTGGTTTCTGTAAAACGCTCCCACGATACAGAAGATATCCTACTGTGGGGCATCGGAAAATTAACGGTATCGAATTATTATTTAGACCTATGTATATCACACCACTACTCATGACTGTCTGCCGCCGCTTGATTGCTATAAAATATTTATAGTCTTTGCATTTTCCTAGCCGTAACAAACCACTTAATGACTGTGTATTTCGGTTGTAATGAAACATATTTATTAGGTCCTTACATATGAAGTCGGCGTTTTGTATGGGAGGAATATAAAGTAGTTTTGCCATTTCATAGGTAGTTCTATTTAACCCTTTCGTAATTTATCCCTTTATAAAAAAAAAAACATGAGGGCTAGAATCAATAAACTCTCAGAAGGTGGTTTGGTCTGCCACACCGGAGATGAATTTTTTTCCTTGTAAGAAGTTAATCAAATTCATGAAAAAATGGTAATCTGTTGGAGCGGAATCCGGGGAGTACGGTGGGTGTTGCAGACATTCCAATTGCAGCTTCTCTAGTTTAGCGGTCGTCTTTTTAATTTTTTATTTGATAAAGTAACGAGACGAGCAAAACATTCACCTGATGAAAAGTGCAACGTCTGCCCATAACAGATGCTGTGTTACTCAGAAAATTTCTCACCACACTGCGCCCGTCACCTTGAGACATTAGTTCTTAAGTCTCTTAAGCCCAGTGATTATGCTAGCTCTCAGTGCCCTTCAGACCGAAACACCGTAATGTTTGCACACTACTGCTTCACGGCAGAATAACTGGCTCTGGGGTGGAACGTACCTAGACGGATTCCTGCATAGGAATCCTACCACCAGTAAAACCCCTCAGTTGTGAAGTGTGTGGTCTAGCGTTGTGCTGAAGCAGCAGTGGCCTAGAGCGATTGACCAGCCTCGGTTGTTTAGCAGCTAGTTCTTCCATAATGGTTTGCCGTTGCTGACAAAAGATAGCAGCCGTAATCGTTTGACCAGATTTTAGAAAGCTATTGTGAACGAGACCGGCACTAGTCCACCAAACTCACAAGTAACTTTTTCTGCGCCCGTCACCCCGAGATATCAGTTCTTAAATCTCGTATGCCCAGTGATTACACACTAGCTCACAGTGCCCTGCAGACTGACTCACAGTAATGTTTGCACACTACTGCTTCACGTCAGAATAACTGGCCCCGCTTGCTCTTTTGCCCCTTCTTCTATAAAAGATGTGTTGACATGATGTGTTGAATGACATGATGATTGGCGGTTGCGATCTAACCCAGAATTTTGAGCTGGAAAGCTTTGAGAGGCAAAACATAACGTTCGCACCCTCAATCATCTATTCTTTGGTGTCATATGCCTAGCGCATTCCACAACAGAGTGAGAATAGTTAGAGTACCTGACTACCACTCCGCGGTGCCTGGGTTCGAATCCAACATTTGTGGAAAAACACAACTTGTTGGTTTTCGGGTTTGGTTATATTGTGTTTGTCCTTGTATCTCATTTTTCCTTTAGTCAAAATTTAGACAGCCACAGGAAAAGATGAGGTATCTTACGCCCCTACTACAGGACAATTTAATATACAAATATTTAAAAGGCTTAAACATGTTGTGACATTTATCAGTACCATTATAAAATAATGTTTATTTTGCTGAAATATATATTTCGAAGCAAACCTGTAAAAAGAGATACTAAAAAGTCGTAGAACATTAAGTCTGCCGATAGATCAGACACAATAAACACCACGTACATACTAAATCTACGTACATATAAAAGTGCGTAACCAAATACGAAAATTTCCCCAGATATTAATTTTTTTGTTACATTTGACGATGAAAATTTTTAGCAATCTTCTACAATTTATACGTAATAATTTATAATAGATATACGATACATATATAGTTTATAAGTTACATGTGTATTAAAAATCTAAAATGTTCTATAAAAATAAAATTACCATTACGAAATGAAGGTTAGATTGTTATTAAATCTGTTATGAATGTATGTGTAAATTCAGATACATACATACATACATACATAAGTACAAGGCTGTTTACCATAAGGGGTAGTCAGAGACTGGGCACTCACTGCAGAAACAGATGACTGCCACAATCCACGTTTCACCAAAACAATATAATGCACTTGGTGTGATAGGTGGTGAGCCCATCGCCACCATGCGCTGTTGGGTGCACAGTGCAGTTTAATTCCTTACTCGCCTTTTACGAGATCCATTGGATGAGATGGAGTGGTAATATTCTTTTAACGAGCCGCCACCACACGGCAGATAAGACATCAAAACTCTCGAACAGTTGAATAAATAACTTTGCTTACATCAGATTTTACAAAAGCCTATTAGTTAGAACATTATCGAAAATAAAAAGTCAAAAGGGTCTTAATAATTAAAATTAACTCCTTAACTCTTATCCTAAAGCGGAAAGTTGGGGCTGAACGTAGTGAACAAATTTCGAAGATAACTTATTATATTATAAAAATATCATTTGATTTATTGGAGAAAGTGACGGGACGAGCAAAACGTTCACCTGATAGGAAGCGCAACGTCTGCCTATAACAAATGCTGTGTAACCCAGAAAATTTCTGCGTGACACCACACTGCGCTCGTGACTCTGAGACATCAGTTCTTAAGTCTCATATGCCCAGTGATTACACTAGCTCTCAGTGCCCTTATGACCGAAACGCTGTAATGTTTCCAATTTACTGCTTTACGGCAGAATAACTGACCTGAGGTGGTTCCTACCTAGACGGATTCCTCCATAGGAATCCTACCACCAGGTATGGATACTTTCGAAATGCGTGATCTTGAATATAGTACTTTATTACTTTCCAAGAATTAAAGCTGCATTACTTTATTTTTCGATTGTGCGTGTTTCTGTGTGGTGTTGAAAATACTACTGTGGAATACAATTGATGTCCAGTTTAAGGCACTTAACGAAGCATCCTGGCCGCTTTCAACCCAGGCTACAAGTTACAAATACTGTGAGAAGCTATCAACTGCGCAAACGGTGTTTTAGAGACACAAGTTTACGCGCAATTATACCTCGCACTAACTGATCCCCAACTACCCATACCCGATGTAATGCGCATGCGATAAGGTCGGAGATAGGTTAGGATGCGGTGACAGAGACACGGGGTAATAATAACACAACCAGACCCGAAATACGTAATAATGTTTGGAAAATCCAAAAGTGCACGTCTCATGACGCTCATTTAACTCTTAAGAAAAAAAATCGTATTGAGGTACAAATTTTTCGAGTCATTCCATTTCAGATGAAAACGGTTTTTTCAAAGTAGCAATATTAGGTGATTTTTCAAAATAATGTTAATGTATTAATTAAAGTGTTTTCTTGATATGAGTCTATTCAAATTGGCATATATGCAATATAATTGTGATAGAAGCAGAGGCATTTGAACACCCCCGAATTTCTTGACTTTGACATGTCGGGTATAAAGCACTATCTCACGCTGCTTCGCACCATGAGACGTGCAATAAATGTGTTTTTGAACATATGTTCTGTGCTTCTGGTTGGGATTCCAACACTGGACCTGTGGCCTTGTAGTCAGGCACTCTAATCACTAGGGCACGTTGTCGTCGTGGTCACCACTAAAACACCACCTTTCCCGGTTGAGTTGAACTGCAGTGTGGTTTTACGTTGCTATTCTATTATTTGAAGTCGACTATGGGGAAACGTCTGGAAAATCATAAGGATTGTAAGAATACTAGCAATGCTATTAATATTACTAATATTCGAGTTAACCACTCCAACTTAGCTTCAAAATTTTTATCCTATCCTAGGAGATGGCCACCGTAATCAGGGCTCTCTTAAGTCATTCAGGGGCCCTTGAGCACAAAGAGTTCGGGGCCCTTTTGGAAAGTCAAAAAAACATAAATGAACACATCAGAATGTACTTTTATTTAGGGGTTGTTTCTTATGCGTAGTTAATTTTACGTTGAACTAAGAAACCAATGTGTTTATTCATAGACTTATTGGATTAAAAATATATAGGCTCTGGATATCGGCATTTCGTGGCCACTCTCACGCCGGGGGCCCTGGGCTTGTGCCCCATGTGCCCTTAGGGTAAAAGTGGACGACGGACGGACTAACGACAATAATCGAATGGCGGACTCAATCTTGCGACGTTATGTTTCGCAGTTCGTACCCTAAATCATTAGGCTATTGGTTAATTATAGGGTAAATAGGATTAACAAGGCGATGATGCTGATGTAATCAAAGAAACTTGTCTATGGATTACTATGAATTTTATTGTGTCAACAGAAGCAGAGATAATTGAAACTTTAAAATTACTATCCTTTCCATAAGCAAAATAAACACAGACACCCGGATTTTATACAAAATCGTTTTGTTTTAAGAAAAGACCTTAGAAAGCAATTGCATCTATTTTTATGCGTAAATAAAAGTTTATAAACATTAAATAAAGTATACTTTGAATTTTACGGAAAACATTTGAAAAGACTAAAAAAGTTACTGACTATTTAAACTAAAACACGTTAGTTTAATAATGTGCACGTTTTAATTTAAAAATCATTCCAATGATAAATTGTCATTATGAAGATATTCGTCTTTACTTTGCGACCGAAGAAAAAGTGACAAGCGGCGTCAAAGGCAATCAAAAAAGCCGATAACAAGTCGTAACTTTACTGCTTTTGTTTTAATTTATAAATTTCAGTTTTGCGGTCGAACTTATAAAGTTGTATTTCCTTCAGAACATCATTTGCCCTTTGATGCCAAACTTTTGTTTTTATTTGCGTGTTATTTGATCTCAAACGTTCAAGTATACTTATTGTTCCTTTAGTTTGAATAACGCGTAGGTATTTAATTTGAAGATAGATAGAATGGATAGAAGAATACTAAAATATATGAATTCGAAAAAAAAATCGAAAAAAACTTGATGTTTTGTTACAGCTAATTTTACATGTGTATACTAGTACGTCCCTCATTATTTATTGTTAGCATTTTAAAACTTTATAACACATTTTACAACATGGAATGAAGTAATAGTTTACTTTATTAATTGACATGAACTAATAATCGGAATAACTTATTTAAAATAATGTTATTTATACACTAAGACATACTGCAAGATATTCCAAATACGCGCTATCCGAGCGGAAATGCACATTCTCTGGAAATAAATTTACATTGACTCGGCTCGTGGTGGAGGATAATTGAATTTATATAAATATTCTTCAACCGAAGTGAAGGAAATTGCGACGACTTTACTGAACTTACCATCATTGTATAAAGATAATCCTGTAATTTATAACATTACGCCCACTAGACTGAAACTAGTACGAGTAACGGATTTAAGATGTAGGATTTGCGGATCTAAGTATGAACCCACGCTGGTATCAATATATCTGTGGTTTGTTTTCGAACCCGGATGTGTTCTCTATTGTTGGCACTGCAATCAAATCTCCCTATGGTCCTTAGAAATCCTGTCACATCCTAGCACAGACGTGTTTTATCAAACACCAGAGGTAAGGACGAGACAATGCATCTTTGTTTGCGCGGTTACGACACTTTAATATTCTTCGTAGATTTATTTTTCTGGTAGTTATCGAAAGAGTCAACTATAAGGCATCAGTCAATTATAACATAATTAATATTTATAACATAAGACAAAGGATAGGCAGTAGCAACGTCTTCTGAAATCTATTGCACTGCCATTGCAAAGCCTGGTAACTTTGGCAATTATTCTCCTTGAATTTAATCTGTAATACTAGGTGGATTGAAAAGTACTCGGCCTAACACAGATCCATTCAATTCTAAAAATCAAATCTACCCACATTATTTAGTTCAGTTCAGACTAGTTCATTGTGTGAAGTTCGAAACGTGTGCGATAATTCGTTGTGATTTTATAAATTTATTAACAAAGTAATCGGTCATAATTTCCGCAAATGGAGCAAATCGAGCAGCGTGCCGTCATTAAGTACCTCCATAAGAAGGGGCTATCATCAAAAGCCATCCATGATGACATGGTCAGTACATTAGGCGATTGTGATCTGTCATATTCATCCGTCAAAAAATGGATAGCAGAATTTAAGCGTGGTAGAGAGAGTGTGAAAGATGAACCCCGCTCTGGAAGGCCTTCGACGTCAACTACTGACGAAAATATTAAAAAAGTACTTGATTTAATAATGGGAGACCGCAGATTAAAAATTAGAGAGATAGCCGAGATTATAGGCATCTCTTATGAACGAACTCAAAACATCATTGTCAACGAGTTGGGTTTCCACAAGGTGTCTGCGAGGTGGGTTCCGCGACTGCTTTCAGTTGAACAAAAAAGGACGCGATTGACTATTTCACGCGACTGTTTGGAGTTATTTGAAGCCGATGCAGATGATTTTTTGAATCGTTTTGTTACTATGGACGAAAAATGGGTTCATTACTGTACACCGGAAACAAAACAACAATCAAAACAGTGGAGAAGACCTGGTTCACCACCCCCTAAAGAGGCTAAGTCGATTTTGTCGGCAAATAAGGTGATGGCTTCAGTATTCTGGGACTCGAAAGGTGTGATTATGATTGATTATCTTGAAAGGGGTCAGACTATAAACTCTGATTACTACTGCACCTTACTACGTCGTTTACGAGAGGAAATAAAAGAAAAACGTCGAGGAATGCTCAGAAGAAAAGTCCTGTTTCATCAAGATAACGCCCGTGTTCACACGTCAGTACAGTCAATGGCTGGAATTCACAACTGTGGCTTTGAACTGTTACCGCATCCGCCGTATTCACCTGATCTGGCACCATCAGACTTCTTTCTGTTCCCTAACCTAAAAAAGCACTTGGGAGGTCAAAGATTTTCGACAAACGACGAGGTCAAAGCAGCTGTAGACGCATATTTTTTTAACGGTCTAAATGCTTGGAAGGGGAGGTGGCAAAAGTGTATTGAACTTGATGGTGATTATGTAGAAAAATAAAAATATAACTGATTTAGTATGTGTTTATTTTCTTGGTTAGGCCGAGTACTTTTCAATCCACCCTCGTATATAGAGCCTACAATACCTTTGGCCAAAGTCATCCCCACCTGCACGTGGTGCACCCTGCTGTATAACGAACGGGGCTCTGGCGAACCGCTGGTTCCTTATAAGGGTTGCAGAGGGCAGGCGGCAACCGCTCTGCGTAATCCAGCACTATGTCAAATCATGGAGCGAAGCATAGAAATGAGGCACTTGGATAGGGCGTCGCCGCAAAACGACGCGCGGGTACATCGCCCTACACCCGTGACAAGTGGGCGAGGGCTACCGGGTCAAGTACGGGCCTGGCTAAAGAAGTGAGTACCTAAATGTAAGCTCCGTTTTGCCACTCTCAACATTGGAAGTCTTTCCGGACGATGTCGTGAGCTCGCAGACATGCTGTGGAGGCGTCGAGTCCAAGTTGCACTTTTACAGGAAACTCGATGGAAAGGCAACAAGTCGCGGAACATCGGGCAGTGTTATAAACTAATGTACACCTATCACCTTCAGGGCAGAACGGTGTGGCTGTTGCAGTATCCGAAGAGCTCCAGAATGGGCTGCTAGAAGTTGATAGGCTGAACGACCGATTGATGCGTGTGAGGCTGCTGATGGAAGGGGTAGTCACCAATTTTATCAGTGCCTATTGTCCGCAAGTGGGTTGTCCAGCTTCCGATAAGGAAGCCTTCTGGGAGCGATTTGAGGATTTGCTGATTCGCATACCGAATACTGAGGGAATTGTCGTTGGTGGTGATCTGAATGGTCACATTGTAAAGGAAAAAAGGTCGGCGTTCGACCGGGTCCATGGAGGTTTTGGCTATGGTAAACCCAATGCAGAGGGAGAATACATTCTCAAAACCTGTATAGCAGCAGACTTAGCCGTGGTCAATACCTTCCTCCAAAAGAAACCTGACCATCTTATTACATACAAGAGCGGACCCCACCAATCACAAATCGATTATTTATTGGTAAGGAGGTGAGGCGAGAGAGAGAAAAGTCCCTGAGTGTAAAATACCCCGAACCAAGTGGTGGCTTCTGAATGGCCCCAAGGCACAGGAATTCAATAACGCCTTAGATATTGCTGATTTACTCGCTTCTACACAAAGTGAATCACCGGAGGGTATGTGGACCAAGGTTCAAAAAGTTGTTACCACTCTGGGTAAACATATATTGGGGACCACTAAAGCTGGTAAATCTATTGACAGGGAAATGTGGTGGTGGAACGATGAAGTTAGGAAAGCTACTTGAGAGAAGAAAATACTGTTCAAGCAGTGGCAGCAAACCCTCTCTTTCGAAGATCGTCAAGAGTACAAAGTCGCAAAACAAACAGCTAAACGCACCGTAGCGAAAGCTCGGTATATTCAACTTACTCCTGTGTATGACCAGCTTTACACAGAAGAAGGTAAAAAGCTCGTGTTCAAGCTTGCGCGTGCTAGAGAGAAAGCCGCCCTGGATATCACCAAATGTATTTGTGTCAAGGACACCCAGGGCGTTTTGCTTTGCGATCCCGCAGCGGTGAAAGAGAGATGGCGTTTCTACTTCTATGAATTGATGAACAGGCAATACGCAAACGTTCTTCCTCCAGAGTTGCCTTTGAACAAGAACTTGTTGCCCCGATAACAACGAACAAAGTACACAGTTCTCTCCGTCGCATGAAAAACCGGAAGGCGATAGGCCCTGACGATATACCAATTGAAGCGTGGAAAGCAACAGGATCTCATGGTGTGCACCTGCTTACTGATCTGTTCAACCGCATCATTACTAGCCAGAAAATGCCTAGTTCGTGGAGACGGAGTTTTATAACTCTGATACATAAGGGCAAAGGTTAGTGTGCAGGATTGCGAAAACTACCGCGGTATAAAGATCATTTGTCACACCATGAAGTTTTTTGAACGCGTTATAGAGTCAAGACTCCGCCACGAGTGCTCAATCTCTGATCGTCAATTTGGTTTTAAGCGCGGTTGTGGTACAATTGATCCCATATTTGCCGTCAGAATCTTGATCGAGTCACATCGGGAGAAAGGAAAGCCTCTTTACACTGCGTTTCTGGATCTAGAGAAAGCCTTTGACTGTGTGCCGAGACAAGTTATCTGGTGGGCGTTGAGGATGCAGAATGTGCCCGAAGCGTATATTGACGTAATCAGAGATATGTACATCGATTCCGTGTCTTTAGTTCGGACCGCTGTTGGCGATACAGGCACTTTTCCAATAACAATAGGAGTTCACCAGGGCTCTGCTTTGAGTCCTTTGTTGTTCAGTCTTGTGCTAGATGCTATCTCGGCAAACATCCAGGGCTCACCACCTTACCTGATGACATAGCGCTTTTTGATACGGAAAAGCAAAGCTTAGAGATAAGAGTGAATAAGTGCGCTGGAAAACAGCGGTCTTAAACTCAATGTGGCGAAGACCGAGTACATGTCTTGCGGGTGTACGGATTCCGTACCGCTGAGTATAGGGAACGAGCATGCCGTTATGACGGAAAGCGTCAAGTACCTGGGATCCGTACTACACCAGTCCTGGGAAGTCGATTACGACATTCGTGCCCGAATTAGCGCAGCGTGGTCCAAATGGCGACAGGTAACAGGTATTACCTGCGACCAGCGTGTACCTTTGAGATTGAAAGGTCAGATATATAAGACCGTCATTCGACCCGTACTTCTATATGGAAGTGAGACGTGGCCTGTCCTGAAGCGGCATGTCCAGCAGCTACACGTCACCGAAATGAAGATGCCGTTGGATGTGTGGTGCAACTCGTTACGATAGAATACGTAACACCTACATCCGCGGCAGCCTTGGTGTACGTGACATTTCTGATAAGCTGCAGGAAAGCCGTTTAAGGGGATACGGGCACGTACTCCGCAGATCACAGGAGTACGTAGGGAATATGTGTCTGGCCTTTAAAGTTCCGGGTTCGCGGCCGCGTGGTAGGCCTAAACTGCGTTGGTTAGATGTCGTAAAAAGCGACATGACTTCTAACAAAATGACTGAGGAGGATGCTCAAGACCGGTCAAAATGTAGCAGATTATGCAGGAAAGAAGAAGAAGAAGAAGAAGAAGAAGTTTAGCTCTGAATATCTCTTAATAATTATATTATTTATAATCAGAACAATGAAGAAAAATGTAGTCGGAATTTGTATAATTCTTAATAGTTTATTAGATTAATATAAGTAACTAGCGGTGCCCGCGGTATCAGCCGCCGTTTAATTTAAAAGAAATCGCTGTAAAGGTCGTATAAGCGTGATGTTATATAGCCTATATCCTTCCTCGATAAATGGGTTATCCAACGCCGAAATAATTTTTCAATTCGAACCAGTAGTTCCTGAGATGAGCGACATTAACCAAACAAAGTAACACCTCTCTCCTATTGGGGTAAGCAGAGACCACACGCTCGTCGGTTGCGGGTACTTTTAACGTGACCTTTCCTCAAAAGTTCACAGATCTGATTGTGATACGTGAGCCTAGGTCGACCTTTACCGGCTTTTCCATTCACACTTGCCTCATAAATCTGTTTCGTCAATCTCCTTTCATTCATCCTTTCTACGTGTCCAAACCATCTAAGCAGCCCTTTCTCTGTCTTTAAATAATTCCTTTATAATATTAGTATAGATAAGAAATTTATTTATTTCGGAATACTCACTTGATAATTTTATAACTGCCAAATAAACACGCCTTTACACCTGGTCAGGAGTAAATTATTAAAATTTGTAAGATTTTAGAAATTAAGTTTGTAATTATGGGCGGCTCGTTTGGCGCAGTGGCTGAGCGATTGGCTTCTGAGTTACGAATTGCGGGCGCGATTCCTGGACGGAACCAGATTTTCAATTAATGTACTACAGATAGGAGACAATCGATATTGGAGAATATACCAGTGTGCACAACGATTTTTTTTAATGAGATTTCAAATTTGAATTTTCCGGTCGATGTAAGGCCGCGAAGATTTTTAGTTGATTTCATGATCGAAGTTGCATTTACCTAGTTATATAGTACATACAAGGTAAACATATTTGCCGATATACACAAACGCAGTGTAGAGCGGTTGTGGCTGGGAGCCACAACCGGTCTAGGTGTGACTTGGGCGTTGGACATGATTTTTGTCTCGTCCATATCCATTTTTAGACCTGATTCTTGGATTACAAGATAAAGGTCAGTGAACATAGAGCTCAAGGTTTTCCTGACATTAATGTATGTGCATATATGACCTTTTATATAAATATATATGTATATTAACATCAGATTATACCGTATTTTGTAAGCAGAATGTTATATTTAAACATTATTTAATTGTATGTACTTTACTGTTTAGTTTTTTTTAAAGATTTTGTCCATTAAAAGGTTGCATTCCCATCACAAATTCTGTGTTACCTAGAACCCGTTAACCGGAGACATCAGGTAGCAGTAAAGGATTTTTCTTAGAAGGCTAAGGAAATCAATATTTAAAATTTTAACAATTTTAAAATTAAGGAAACTATTTATTTTTATTATTGGATAAAGTGATAAAACGAGCAAAGCGTTCACCTGCTGGTAAGTGCAACGTAAGTTTACGGCGGAATAACTGGCCTGGGGTGGAACCTACGAGTACCTAGACGGATTTCTGCATAGGAATCCTACCACCAGTAGATCTTCCTCTCATTTCCCTCAGTCAACCACAAAAAGAAGTCAGATGAAGGCTTCTTTTCTCTTCTAGATGGATTCCTGCATAACTGGTGGTTGGAATCCTACCACCAGTTATTACTGTTGTTTTTTAAGTATGTAGGAGTAGGAGGCAAGAGTAAGTAATAGGTCATTTGCCTGCCTAATCAACTAACGAATACTGCCGAAAGCTATTAATGATCAGAAGATATCATACTGTCCGTATGTATCGTACTATACGCGCAAACACAGGAGCACCCTAGTTTTCTCAGAAACGGCTTTTAAGATAAGACGACACAAATATTTCTTTTATAATACATCTTACCTACTTACACTGATATTTGCTACTCATTATAATAATGGCGTGGTTATAATAGTAGGCTGAAATATGAATGCATTGAGCTTTATCTATTAGCTTATAAGCTATTCAAGAACAGATGACACTATATGACATTGTACCAAAGGCTGCACCACGAATGGGCTTTTGACATTGGATCAAAGGCGCATTGTCTTGGATATGTGCTTACTATTACTTAATAATATGGACCACTTTTCTTGCTCAAAATATATATTTAAAAAAGAACTTATTCATTAAATACTCTAACGAACTAACGACTGCTTATAAAATGTATATTTAAAGTAATACTTTTGGGTTATAAAGGACAAACTGTTTTTGGCCTTACTTATGTTTATTTATTTAAAATCGTATGTTTCTTCATCGCTGCTGGTTTTGTCATAAATAAATAAATAAATTGTTAACATGACGACAGGTAGCGTCACTGAACGGTACAAACAGACAATATACTATAAAACGAGCAATCTTGCGCAGAATTGATTTCTTCGATACATTTCTAACGAATTTGCTAAAATTTTGCATAGAAATGAATATAAGCAAACTCGAAAGATGCCGCAGGGCGACTAAAATGTACTAACATTTTATAAAAGGCATTATAATGAACGTCTATTTTTAGATATTAACAAACGTAAAGAAAACATTGGCTTCCATAATTTGCCGCTTGCTTGCCCGTTCAAAAGTATTCCCTGTGGGTTAAATTATACATTATTTTCAGAAGTCCTCCATGTACAAAAATTACACCGAGTTTCTTAAATAAAACGAAATTGTTATTATGATTTTCGTTTAACCATAAAAATGTTTATTAATATTTCATGAATTTTACCGACCGTGATGACCGTGTCGTTTACAGTTCGGCGTTCCTGGTTATAAAGTCGCCGCTCCTAGGTTCAAGTCCAAGCCGAAGCAAAAGTGTAATTTATAAATGTGTGGCATTCATGCGTGGACGTATTGTCAAGGATGAGAAGATCTTTTCTAGTTGGATTAGACCGCAATCCCTGTTGAATGCTCATTAACTCTTGGGCATAAATTACAACAACATAGGTTCCTACAGGTAGGCGGCGATGAAGAAGGCCAGGCAAACTTTTTTTCACAATTTTTTTAGACTGAATGTCACTGTTAACTCGGATGCTTTATAGCTCTGCCCGGATTGAAAGGTGGTCAGCGCGGAGGGCGCTTAGCTGAAACCTAATGAATAAATAGCGCAAAGGTCCCGAGGGACTCGATCTGGACTGTTACCCTGTCCGCGTAAGTAGCTGACTCGTGGGGCCCGAGAAGACTGAACCACGGCTCAATATATTTACCAGCAATTCGGAATCCGTACAAGCTGGAGAAGAAATGGCGCAAGAAACTCCAGCGACGCTTTTAATCATAATTAAAGTTAGGGAAAACCAGCCTGAAGTGTGGCGATTAATATCATCACCATCATCATTTCAGCCTATTTTAGTCCACTGTTGAACATAGGCCTCCCCATAGATTGCCACAAAACACGGTCCTGAGCCACCCGCGATAATTACTGGTGGTAGTATTCCTATGCAGGAATCCGTCTAGGTAGGTACCATCCCAGGGCCAGTTATTCTGCCGTGAAGCAGTAGTGTGCAAACATTACTGTTTCGGTTTGGAGGGCACTGAGAGCTAGCGTAATCACTGGGCATATGAGACTTAAGAACTGATGTCTCAGGGTGACGGGCGCATTGTGGTGTCACACTGTTATGGGTGACACAGCATTTGTTATGGGCAGACGTTCACTTACCATCAGGTGAACGTCTTGCTCGTTCCGTCATTTTTATTAAATAATAAAAAAAATAATAATATGTAAGTTTATAATGATCGTGTATCTTCGTTCGTGTACTTTCAACCATTAGGGCTATTAAGTTTAGAAGTTGACGATAGCTGAGACTACATGTTGATATCCCATAGCTGCGGCGACCCTATCTTCGTGCTTACCGTTGATATATCTGAGTGCCTTTGTGAGTGCGGAAACATCGTTGCTGTTAAAGACGGCGATACTGTACATCCGGTGTACAGGATGGGTTTGGCTTTGACTTCTTCGACAGGGGTTTCTTTTGAGAGGTTCTTCAGAACCACCAGAAGTTGACGCTCTTCTGCGAGAGCGTAGGTGATGGTTGCAAGTAACTAGTTATCTTGCGATGGCCGTTAGATGGTTCGAGTTGGACCTTGATGCCGTCCATAGTAGAGACTGCATTTAAGAGGATGTTGTTGGACGAGGCCGCAGAGAGTTGCAGCCATTTATCTTACGCCTAAGAACAAGCGGCGGACGTTTGGACAGGTAGTTGCTGTGAAGCAGAGGCTTGCTGTGAGGCAGCAGGGGTTAGTTATGGTATGACAGTGGTTTGCTGTGAGACAGCAGGGGATTGCCGTGATGCGGCAGGGTTTTGTCGTGAGACGCCGGAAGCTTGCTGTGAGGCAGCAGGGATTTGCCGTGAAGCGGCGGGAGCTTGGAAGTTTTGCTGTGGGACACACAACGCAGTGGTCGAGGTGGGTATTGTAGCTTTCGCAGTTTTTGCGATCGTAACATTTACAATGGTATAAAATTGCGTCTTATAAAAATTTGCACTTACATAGACTGGGACCATTGAAGCTTTCAATTTTATATTATGCGAGTGAACAGGGTTCCATCCCCACTGCCGACACCAATACCAGTTTATCGTGAGGAGCTTCTTAGCTTGTAAGATATGCGATGTACGCCCCGCACTGACGTAGCGTGGCTAACTCTTTCCGGCTAGTAAAATTACATTTTTAAAGTTTTTAGCCAGGAAGAGTTTTAATTTACCTGGCGTCGCATAGTCGACCAGACGGACACTTTTTTTTTGTTTAAATGAATACTAGCAATGCTATATTAACATTACTAATATTCCTGTTAACTACTCCAACTAAGCGTAAAAGCTTGTGCTAGGAGATGGTTCACGACAATAGTCGAATGGCGGGCTCGATCCTGCGACATCATGTTTCGCAGTCCGTACTCTAAACCATTAGGCTATTGCCGCTTTTGTTGCTGCATAAAAAAGTCATATTTTTATTTGCGGTTTGGAACTAAAGTATTTTTTCTGGAATCGTATAAGGTCTTTGATTATACACAGGTATGCATCAAAGTATTAGCCGAACGTTGATGAAATTTTCATTAATACATTTTGAGGATCTTTAAGTGGATAATTTAAGGGCATACATTTTTAAGAAAAAAATGTTATATAATAAAAATGATAATAGTAATAATGAAAATAAATTGAATTTTAAATATGTAATTTACATAAAAATTAAATTGAAAATGTGAAATATCACGCCAACAGTCCAATATCACAGTTGGTAATGACGCCCGACACATGCTAACAGCTGTCGCTGTCACTCGACAACGCAAAATTACTGTCTGCTTAATTGATTTATTTTAAGCAGTGTTCATTGATATTAATTAATTGAGTTGTCTTAAAAAACAAATTATCATAAATAGAGCAGATTTAAACAGAGGCTATAAAGGTTTTTAAATGAATAAAAACATTTTCTTCTTTATCATCAGCCTTTTAATCGTCCACTGCTGGACATAGAACTCTCACAGGAATCATTTGACGTCATTAAATTTGGTATTTAGACTCTTCGCAAATTTAACGCTGCTGTTATTCACAGGTATGTGTATTTTAAGTTTTGAGATGGTCATGGATGGTCATTTTTTTATTATAAAATGTGACGAGACGATTAAAACGTTTACCTGATGGTAAGTGCAACGTTTGCCCAAAACAAATGCCACCGCACTGCGTCCGTGACCCTGAGACATCAGTGCATAAGTCTCATATACTCAGTGATTACACTAGCTCTCAGTGCTCTTCAAACCGAAACACAATACTGTTTCAGCACTACAGCTTCATCCACCTAGACGGATTCCTACCATCCGTAAAATCACCATCGGTCTGCCACCAATTCGAAGTTATAAGATTTTCCGGACCCATTAGTCGATTCTTAAGACACAAGTTGAAGGTGGCAAATTTACTTCTTACGCTGCCAACATAATAAAAGTTTTTTGTCTGATATAATATTAATATTATAAAAGGCGAAAATTTGATATTCTGTATTCAATCAAGGATGAACGAAGTCGAATAATTTGGTGGATTTACAGTCTGTCCTGAACTTATACATAACTAGGTGACGAAACGAGCAAAAAGTTTACCGGATGTCAAGTGCAACGTCTGCTCATAACAAATGCTGTGCCACCCAGAAAATTTCGGTGTGACACCACAATGCGCCCGTCACGCAGAGACATTAGTTCTTAAGTCTCATATGCCCAGTGATTACGCTAGCTCTCAGTGCCCTTCAAACCGAAACACAGTAATGTTTGCACACTACTGCTTCACGGCCGAATAACTGGTCCTGGGGTGGTACCTACCTAGACGGATTCTAATGTGAAAAGTTAGAAGATAAAGTAATTTTTTTTCGGGGCTATCGCTGTTTGAGACGAGAAGCACTGCTAGCACTTTAAATTTAAATGTCTTAAAGATTTAATAAATCAAAAATGAACGAGACAATCCCAAGTTTAATTTTCGAGAGAATTGAAGCAGACAGGTTTTTTTGAAAAAAGGAAATTTCAAGCTTTTTTTTACTTAATTAAATTCTATGCATCCATGCATTTGAGTTTATATTTAAGTGAATACATACGAGTATTGTGTTAACAAATCGTAATATCGTTACAGTAATAGAATTTAATATAGATTTTCATTATTTATTTTTGTATTACCTCTTCTTTTTCTCTTATCTTATAAACTTTTGGAAAATGGAATACTTACGTATTTATATTTTTAAAGGAGAAATTCTCTAAAGCTCCGAATTGAGTAAAGACATTGAACTTGCCCACAACGTTGAATAATGCAGAGATCTGCAATATTACCTATAACGGATTTAAATTTATTTGAAATTCTTAGAATAATATTCTTTAAAATAGTCTTTATTGTTCTCTCGAACATCTTATAATGATTAAATTTTTTATGTATGCTATATACGTATACGCTTTTGTTTCTCTGAGCTTAGGTATGTAGCTCTGAAGTACATCGAGGAGGATTCCGCCACTGTGTCAGTTATTCTGCCGCCAACTACTAGTTTGCAAACAAAACTGTGTCCCGATTTGAGGGACACTATAACTACTGTCTTGTGTTCGCTGCCAAGGGCTCATTTTGGGGAGATACTCTCCTCCAACTTGACGCCCTTTGAGTCTCAGTGAGAGAGAGAAGGAGAACACTCTCATCCCGTAGGTTTTAAATATCCTGTGGAACAATTTGATTTTCAGAGATAAAAATTTCATTTAAACATTCTATGTCCGTTTCCAAGTTGCAAGCTATCTCTGTGCCAAATTTCGTCAAGATCAGTTCAGCGGGTGAACTGTTAGAAGGTAACAAACAAACCTAGGGACAGAGATACGGCTACTTTCGCATTTAAAATATTGGTATGGATTTAATACAATAATCTAACATATTTCATAGGCTACATATAAATTGTAATTCACGCGTACAAAGCTGTTGATAAATAAAAATTTACTTGAAGGACATTGTCCAAATTCGCCTAAGAATCAACCTACGTGTGATATATACCGTAATTATTAGCTTATTTTATGCACTTACTCACTTTTAGACACTTAATACACGGAAACGAAGGCAAACACGGAATAACATCTAAAATCATCGCTTCAGCGCTGGATCCGTAAGTCAACTTACAAGAACCAAAGCTGCTGAAAGAGCAAGTCACACACAAAATGGCGCAGCTAGAAACTATATTAAAATGACAGTGCGATGATGAAACAAATAGAACTTATCCAAGCGTGCGAGAGATTTTGAATGTCAATTGAATTAGAGTATTGATATTTTTATAGACAAAATCAAGCGCAAGTGGACAATCTTTGATTTTAAATAATTTTGGCGATCTTTGTGTTTATTTGTTAAGTGTGTTTTTTTTCGATTTTCTTTTCTACGACCGCATTTTAACAAGCTCATATTTTGCAAAAAACCTAAAATCAAATAGTAGGGCAGTACTAGTAGTTTAGAATAAACTCAAAATCGAAAATATTTTGGGTAATAAATAAATTCTGGGAAGTATCCGTCGTTTTAATCTGCTATTCACGTATGCGTAGGTTTTATTTTAAACCCAATTGTCTATGTTTCATAACTGATGATTCTTGGGCGGACTTTTTATGGGAGTTTTTAATCTTATATTCTTAGTTATTTCATAAGCTGCGGTGCCTTCCAGACTGGAACTCACATACACTACGTACACTACTTTTTGGCGGCAGTAGCTATGGTGAATTTTAAGACTGAAAAAGTGTATACTGCTTATATACTGCTTGGCGTCAGAAATAATGGCACTGTGGTGGTACTAATCTAGAAGGACTCCAGCATATAAGTCGTAAAACGCAAATGAAAGTAGAAGATGCGAAAAATGTATGCCATGACCGTAGCAAGTGGAAAGATGTGGTCTCTAACTACCTGATTCTATGTACGTATGTATAAGTCGTACCGCAGGTATAAAGCCTTATTGTCTATTTATGTATAGGTATTAAATTTATAAAATAGTTTTAGTACTTTGTGTGTTGATCAACGCACATCACTTTACCTCCATAAATTCAGAGAACTTTTCTAATTACCAAAAACGATGTCACTGCTAAAGAAAATTCCACATAAAGTTTGTTAGTTAAGAAGAAAGCCACGTCTCAAAATTTTTTCTTTATAATGAATAAACGTATACCATCGAAGTAAAATTATGAAGGCGACTTATTCTCTCTTAATATAACTTTATTTTTTTCGGAGAAAACATAAGATATATTTTAATGTTTGTAGAGCCAATTCAATAATAAAGAAAAATGTATGTATGAAAAACAAGCATAATTTTACTGGTGGACTATGAATCCGTCTAGGTAGGTACCACTGCAGTGTCAGTTAATATTCTGTAAAGCAGTAGTGTATAAACATTACTGGTCTGAAGGATATCGCTAATACTTAACGGGCATGAGACTTGAGAACTAACGTCTGGGTGACGAGAAAAGAAATTTTCTCGGCTACTTAGAATTTGTTTAGAGTGGACTTTGCACTTAAGTCAAGTAAACGATTTGCTTTTCTGTGATGTTATATTTCTTTAAAAAGGAAAATGTAAGGATTAAGAATAACATAAAAAACTGTAGGTCGGCGGTTTAAGAGAAACTACTACCTCATCTCATGCCGTGGGTGTCGCAAAAATCGACAGAGGGGAAATGAAAACCAGGAGACGGGCAGCAGCATCTTCCTGGGACATCTAAATAAATAAACTGCGGTTGCCAACCCGCCTGCCAAGCGTGAAAAATATGATAAATTACCTCCAAAAATGAGAGCAGAATATGGAGGAGACCTATGATCAGAATGGACTAGTGATAGGCTGATATGATGATGAAAAAAATAGTGATAATGGTGTGGTTTTAGAATGAGTTATTTCAGATTTTAAAACTTCACGTATAAAGTAACGATGGTAAAAATTCATCAACAATTATTGTCAAATATGTAATTATGTAATTAACAGTGACCTGAATATAAATAATCGTTTCAGAGAACTGCGAAAACATTTAATTCATATGTAGACGCATGATGGCATTTAAATATGTCATGAAAGGCCCTCGTTAGTTTTTCTATGAACTGTCTTTATTCTAATTACAACTGCCTACACACTGATTCCTGAAATAAATATAAAATATATATTCGATGAAGGAAAGGAAGTTAAATTGCTAAGATCCGCATGCAAATTTTAAAATGGTGTATTATCTCGGCGGCTGACTGTCGTAGAGTCAACATCACTTGATAATGCCTCGTTTTGAGGTGAAACACGTGTCGTGTTTTCGACTCCAGTGGTATATATTGCTTAGTGGTAGTGCTGCAGTGATGGAGGGTATCTGGTAGCGGTTCCCGGCGGCGGTATTAGTTTGCTTGTTTACGCTTTTGAAAGAGGGCGGGCGGCGCTCTTTAAAAACTTGGTTACACACACCATTTTAAATTTTGCATTTTAAATTAACTTTCTTTCCAATAGTTTCAATCACGTGGAGAAACATTGATCATTGCTCTCTTTTTAGATCATCTTCTTCATCATTTTCTGTGCTCATCTTTAACGAATAGGGTACTCGTGTATTGAAGAAGATAATGTGAATTATAGTAACCGAAATAACCAAAAGTATTGGTAACTTTTACCCATCAGGTAGGATTCCTATGTAGGAATTCGTCTAGGTAGGAGGTACCAACGCAAGGCCAGTTATTCTTCCGTCAAGTAATAGTGTGTAAATATTAATATGTTACGGTCTGAAGTGCACTGATAGCTAGTGCAATAATAAGTGACGAGAGCAGTGTAGTGCCACATAGTGACGAAATGTGAGTGACACGGCATTGTTTCAGGTAGAATCTGCTTGCCTCTTCTCTTTCTTCCATAAAACAGTGACAAATATCCCTGGCTTCATAGCACGAAGAATAGACAAACGTAAGTCAATAACTGTTTTCGTGTACCAACTTCGAGACGGTATATCTCACGTAGTTTAGTAGTAAATGATGATAGCAGGTGGCGTGACTTTGTTTTAACGCAACATTATCTAGGTGGCTGAACATCGTCAGCAGCTGAAAGATCGAGGGACTGCTCATTGTCAAAAATTCATTTTTATGGGCAACGCTGAAATACTGATATAAATATATCGTTTCGAAGAATTTTGGACAGAAAGGAACCCGCGGTCGGTACAATAGTAATTTTTTTATATTATGGATTATGGATGGAAGTTTTTTTTATTGCATAAAGTAATTTTCTCATCTTAATTACACAATTATAGTTAACAATTTAGGTACTCCCGTGTGTCAAAGTAAGGCACGATTGTCATTAAAATATAGATGAAACATTAAATTAACACGTTAAGAGCTATTTTATGAAGGCTTTTTGAAGAGTATGTAATATAAACATAAATTGTATTTTTAATGTAATTAAATGACGAGACGATCAACTCGATCGGTAAGTGCCATGATTGCAAATATCAGTTTTTTAGAGAACTGATGGTCACTGTTAGCCCGAGGACCTTCACTGCTTCACCGGAGTGAAAGGTGGTGGAGCACTGAGGGCGCTAATTGTTTCTTTGACTGATTACTACTATTATTACTACTGTTAGCCCGTAGGTTGCCGGATTGATGAGGGCGCTAAGTTGAAACCTTTATTTATGGGTAACCAGCTCATGGTCCCCCATATTGTATTTGAAAGTTCTGTGTAGCGACACTACGCTCGCCAACAAATGACATCGGTTCATATGTCTCATATGCCCTGCAATTACACTAGCTGAAGGGCCCTGCAATAAGTCTGAATGTATCTAAATAAAGCTAGATATTTTTTTTTATCGGATAAAGTAACGAGACGAGCAAAAATTCACCTGATGGTACGTGCAACGTCTGCCCATAACAAATGCTGTGTCACCCAGAAAATTTATGTGTGGCATCACACTGCGCTCATCACCTTGAGACTTCAGTTCTTAAGTCTCATATGCTTAGTGATTACAGGAGCTCTCGGTGCCCTTCAGATCGAAACACTGCAATGTTAGCACACTTACTGTTTTACGGTAGAATAAAACTGGCCCTGGGGTGGTACCTACCTAGACGGGTTCGTGCATAGGAATCCTACCACCAGTAGTAGTATTTCTGAATAATTTCTTTATTTGTGTACTTGTAAGGATCAACAAATACATTCGAATGGGATAAGTATTGAAGGTTACATGGATCTGACAAAGGCAATCGACGTAATTTGATTACGTGTTTGCTTTCGCGATTTTGCTTGTTGTGCAAATTCTCGTTCCTCCGTGTGTGGAACTTGTCAACAACCTGTGATTTGTTTATTCTACGTTAACGAACCTTATAACGTGATACATACGTACAATCACGCCTTTTTCCCATATAAGGGGAAGGCAGAGACCACACACGTAGCGAACTTTTCGCCTCCGCACTAAACGAGACGTGACGGGTGGCGAACTACGTCGCCGCCATTTTGGTACGAGTCAAAAAAGAGTCTTTCTCCCCATTGCGTTCACCCGAGCAGTATAGTGACAGCATTGCATATATAGCAGCATTATAGTGTTATTCTGCACTAATAAAGGCTACCTGTACAATACCTTAGTCGCCTCTTACGGCACCTCGGTAGGAAAGAGGTAGGTGCTATTGTACTCTGCCGGACGTCACGGGACTCCCGGCAGGTGTGGAACATCGAAATTATAGAAATTAAATTTAAATAAAACCCTTAAATAAATGTAGAGCAAAATAAAAACATAAGTGTCGTTAATAACATAAATATATTTATATACAGAATATAAATAAAAGACAAATAAATATTTTATAGTATAAGTGCCACGTACACACAAGGGAGCAGAAAACGGTGGCGGAGAGGGGGCATGACGGCATAAGAGAGCGTAATGCTATGTCCCATACATTAATCAATAAAATCATATTTAAAATATGGGTATCAATGTCCTATACATTGAAACCCATGTATTAACTATAGCGCGGGTTTGCTTTTATAGATTAAGAATATTATATAAAATCCGAAATTACCTTAGCATGAACCTTAGAGTTATACAAAATGGTTGTGCACGCGCTTTTGCATCAATATTAAGTTTATTATTTGGGGTGGTAAGAACTATGACACCAGAATATCTCTACAATAAACTTACCTGGTCCAATTACTTAATACACGTGGCTCCAACTTTCTTTTAACTGTTCCTGTGTTAGACACGTCACCGCTGCCTCCCATGACAGCTTTCGTTATTTGGCTACCAAATGCTGCGACAATCTTCCGCCACCCTTTCGTATAATTGGTTCTAAGTTTCATTTCCAAATTCGTTATAAAGAACATCTTTTGCAAAAGTAGTCCTGTTTTGCATAAGTAATGAATTAGTGATTGCCTGTTCTAGTTGTTAGAGAAATTGATGACGTGTCCATAGATAAGATAGTGACGTGTGACGATTAGAATTATAGATTATAACACACCAGGTATTAAGAACTGAGTAGAGTACAGACAACGAATGTCACTTTGACGTCATATTTCGTAATAATAATGTTATTATTCCTTATCTTATTTTTGATTTGGTGTCTTATCATAAGTAAGTATTAAAAAATAGTTCTTATTTTAAGTAATTAAAAGGAATAATAACAAATATATATTATGCCTTGCAATCGCTTGCGCTGTTTTAATAGTCTCTAATCATCATCATCATTTCAGCCTATCACTAGTTACACTGCTGAACATAGGCCTCCACCATAGATTGCTACAAAAGTTTGTAGCGCTCATTTTGGGGGGAATTTTGCCATACTTGCCACGCTTGGCGGACGGGTTGGCAACCGCAGTTTATTTATTCTGATGTTCCAGGAAGATGCTGCCGCCCATCTTCTGGTTTTAATTTTCCCTCTGTCGACTTTTACGACACCCACGGGATGAGATGGGGTTGTAGATTCTCTTAAGCCGCTGCTACCACACGGTATATAGTCTCTATTGAACTTTATTTATTTTTTCTAGCTCCGTCAGAATATCAACGCTGCAGTAACATTGTTGCCGTAGCAATGCCGTTTGACGTCACGGCACCCTTGGTATTTACCCAAAACCGTGTGGTAGCGGCATTAGATAATCTTTCAAATTCCATCCTATGGGTGTTGTAAAAGTCGACTAAGGGAAATGCCAGGACAATCGCCTGGCCTCCGTTTGATGGCGGAATAACCACATTAATACGCCAGACCTTATTTATCAGCTGTTACCGAGACATGACATGGCCAATATTTGTCGTGGCAGAGACAAACTGAATTAATCATGAATAGACTTAGGAAACTTGCAAGGCATTTAAAACACAATAACATATGACTCCGAACACAATCATCATTATAATCATCATTTCAGCCCAACATATGAAAATAAGCCTTATCAAAAGATTGCCACAAAACGCGGTCCTGTGCCAGCTGCATCCATCGACTTCCAGCAAAGTATTCCTGTGTAGGGTGTAGAGGTAGATTTTTTTTAAGAAATCACACACACTCTTAAAAGTAATGCGGTATAAACCTTGTAGTATATTTATATCTATATTTATGTAGTAGTTTTATGTATATATATATATATATATATATATATATATATATATATATATATATATATATATATATATATATATATATATATATATATATATATATATATATATATGTGTATATTTGAATGTGTATGTATTGATATAATTACGTATATTGCATTGCTATCAATGTATATATATTTTTTCTCAAGTTGTTTTTTTTTCTTTTTAATATTTGCTGCACCGCCTATCATATATTTATCTCTGCTTAGCCTTATGGTTGACTGGGAGAGAATGCCTTCAGGCATTAAGTCCGCCATATGTACAACTTAAGTGCATAAAAGCTTAAATAAATAAATAAATAGATTCCCAATAACAGACCACTATGCTACGAGTGACCTACTCACCATTAGTAAATAATAAATTTTCGATTCGATTCTAAGACTACATACAAGTGTAAAGTTTAATTGTGGTAATAAAGATAACACCATAACACAGTAGCTCCAACTGTCTCTATTAAAACGGCTTAAGCTAGAAGTAACTTTATAGAACATAACTAACCAACATTTATCATCAATATCACAAGAACTGTTAAAATATTTTATTATATGGTTACGCTATGATAAGAGTTTTTTTATGTTTTTTTTATTGAGAGAAAGAGACGAGACGAGCAAAACGGTTACCTGGTTGTATAAGCAACATCTGCCCATAGCGAATGCCGTGACACCCAGAACACCTCCGTGTGACAGTTCATAAGTCTTATATGCCCTGACACTAATTCTCAGTGCTCCTCAGACCGACACACAGTAATGTTGGCACAGTAATGCTTCACGGCAGAATAACTGACCCTGAGGTGGTACTGACCTATACGGAATCCTTCATAAGAATCCTACCACCATATTGAGATTTTTTTAAAAAAGGTAGCTAAGGTAATTCATGGGATTTATTCGCGGCACTTACTCTCAAATACACTCATTTTCACATACACACACAGAATTATGCACGCACCCACGCAAACCTTGGTGTGATTATTTTTAGTTGACATTGCTTGAAGTAGAGATTGAACATTTTTCATGAGTCGCATGTGAAAAATTATATGAAATTCGAAATCATAAGACGCACTTGTTACAGTCATTCAAACAGAATATTGTACTGAAGTGAAATCACAGACGAGTAAAGGATAATTTCATAACTCATTCAAAATAACTTTCAATCTTAACATGTAGGCAATAAAGCTGTTTTTTATTTATAATAATATATTGTAGCTCTTAGACTAGGACCTCGTGTGCCGTTATAGTTTCTTCTTCTTTTTGATATAAGATATATGTATTAAATCTGTGACTTCTGTGTAGCTATTTGCTGTTAATCAAAAATCTAAATTTAAAATTTCAGTTTAGACCTCGATTTAATACAGGACTTATCTTCGTTTAAGTTGTTGTTGTGTACTGGTGGTACGAGTAGGATTCATATGCAGGAATCCGACTAGGTAGGTAGTAACACCACAGGTCAGTTACTCTGCTGTAATGCAGTAATGTGCGAACATTTGTGTTTCGGTCTGAAGGGCACTCGGATCTACTGTAATCACTGGGCATATGAGATTTAAGAACTGATGTCTCTAGGTGTGCCACACAGAAATGTTCTGGGTGACATAACATTTGTTATGGGCAGACGTTGCACTTACCATCAGGTGAACGTTTTCCCGTCTCGTCATACTTTATCCAACAATAAAGTAAAAGTTAAATTTTGTGTGTTTGTAATGACAATGTTTGGTAATTCAGAAAAAGCGTATGTTTTTTTTTTTAATAATACATACATTGCAAGGAGACTTTATGAAGAATGCTTCATGGTAACACTATTAAACGCACAGAATAGTACGTCTTAGGTCTTCTAGCCTCTATTTTATTATAAATTTTAAGTCAAGTTGTGGATAATGTACTTGGTCATATACTGATTTTATGTTTATAATAACTATAAACTATTAGTTATTCTACATAAAGATAAATAAATAGCGACCTTGCTAATTCTAGGAAACTGTGTTTTTTTCATCGAGACGTAAAAACAAACTTCTACCTACTCTCAAAACCAGGATGATAAATACAATATACTTATTCTTTGAATTAACATACACTACACACGAATAGGAAAATTTTAAAATTGCCAACAATTATTTGTTAAATAAAAATAATTCAATATTGAACCAAATTGCTCACAACTTACAAATTTCGTTATAGAATTTTTGTTTAAAAAACCTATTCTTGTAGCATTTTTATACGACAATTACTAAAGCGATGACCAAAATATTTTTCTTCGTCGTCGTCGTTTCAGCTTATCACTAGTCCACTGCTGAACATAGGCCTCTCCATAGATTGCCACAAAAGTTTGTAGCTCTGGTTTTGGGGGGATTTTGCCATAGTTGCCACGCTTGGCAGGCGAGTTGGCATCCGCTGTTTATTTATTCAGATGTTCCAGGAATATGCTGCTGCCCATCTCCTGGTTTTGATTTCCCCTCTGTCGACTTTTACGACACCCACAGATTGAGATTTTTCTTGGTGTCGCTGTAGTACCGTTCGTTGCTACAAGAATTAACTGTTGCGGCTATTCCTTCTTCTTCGATTAATACTCAGTCACAAAGAGGCGTTTCATCGTAGTCATATGAAGCGACATCTCACCTAGATCTTGATTCTTTATCGGGGATGGATTCAAGTGCCTCTGAGGCACAGTGTCTACGTACACGTGTGCTGTGACTAGTTTTCTCTCCGTTACCGTATCCAACACAAAAGACAGTTCATTTCAAGCAAGATTCTCTTTGCCATCTTTTTAATCGTTATAAATGTAAATAAACTATATTTTAGAAAGAAATTTGCATTAAATTGCGTTGCATTGAAAACTACGAAGTCTGCAATTTTATAGACAAAGAAACTAAAGATATTCTTCGTTTTTAGTCAACAGATGTTCGTTAATTTTTAAAAAGGAATAACGTTACAAAGGCAATACAACTTTCCTATTCCTTTCCAAGTACTAAATATTATTAGGATTTATTTTATTTATTTTCTTACGGTTCTCCGATATTAGACACAATTAGATTAAAATAAAAAAGAACAGAAGAATGCTTTATTCAGTCGTAAAATTTAACTAACATCATATTCTTCATACAATAGTCAGCCAATATAATTTTTATTTTCAAAGAATACAACTTTAACGAGAAATATTTTTTTTTCTGTGTATAACTATGTTTTTTCGACTACGTCAGACATTAAGTCGAACATTGTTAGGCTTACGTACTAAGTACAGAACGCTAATAATTTCATCTTGTCCGTATGTCACATCTATTTTACAGGGAGATTATTGACACCATACATTGGAGATTAAGGATGAAATTTTGAAAGGTGTTTTTGATAAGCCGCTATACAATCAAATTTCAATGAAATTAAGTTTACAAAATAACTGTTTTATTTAGGCCAATAGTTAGCCAGTAATACGCTCTTCTACACTCATAAAAGTATTCCCGCTCTGTATTTTTTTATCTATGCCGTCGAATATACGGAAATCAGTTAAGGTGTACAACCTAGAAAACACTTTCATTCAGAGGCAGGAATTACCGGCGCCACTTGCGACACATCTTTCCTACCGAGTGTCTTACGTTATTGTATACTGCTCGTGGGAACGGAATGGAGAGGAAGAATTTTTTGACTAATACAGAAATAGCGGCGACTTGGTTCGCCACGTCTCCTTTCACGCGGGGACGAAAATTGGGCTACGGGTACGAACTCTGCCGACCCTTTATATTGTAAAAAGGCGTGCCTGTATGTATGTATTTCCTGTTACTAAGTTCCACCATCGCACATAGCGGCATAACACAACGTTTTATCAACATCACCTTGATCTGGCACACACCACCAAACGCTATGAAAAAAAAAATCTGCTAAGCCCGTAGATTCTGTGGAATCGGCTGCCACCAGCGTTTCGATCGATCGATGCGACTTAAGGACCTTCCAGAAAAGAGCTTTCTCCTTTCTCAAAGGCCGGCAATGCAGCCGGAATTTCTCGGGTATTGCGGATAGTCATGGGCGACGGTGGTCACTTACCATCAGGTGAACCCCTTGCTCGGTTGCTTATCTATAAAAATAAATATTTTCAGCTCAGCGACCGCAGAAATACCTTTATTTTCAGTGTAAAATAATAAATAAAAATTTAATGTTATTACAGAATACTTACTGTGTGTGGTCCGACGCGCATTCAGGCGATATTTTTTTCATTCCACCGAACCCGGAACAAAAATTTAGCCAACAATTGTTTTCAACACATGTACGAGAAATTTACAAAAGTCTAATAAAAATTTACAATAGTCTAACGATATGACATATTTGCCACTGTTCACTGCTGGAACTTGGCCTTTCCTAGGAAAGGATTTTCAATAATTTGGAGGTTGCTCACGCTTGGGAGGCGAATTGCCGATGCGCAGTTTCCCCCGCGTAAAATAAGCCGACCACATGACTGCGCCGTTCGGTGGTAGGATTCCTATGCATATTCCTAAGCAATTCGTCTAGGTAGGTACCACCCCCGAGCCAATTATTCTGCTGTAAAGCAGTAGTGTGCAAACATTACTCTGTTTCCATCTGTACGACACTGAGAGCTGGTGTAATCACTAGCATATGACACTTATGTCTCAAGGTGACGGGCGCAGTGTAGTGCCACTCAGAAGTGTTCTGGGTGATACATCATTTCCTATGGGCAGACGTTGTTAGCACCAGGTGAACGTTTTGCTCATTACGTCACATTATACAATATAAAAAAAAACTTCAGTAATGTTCGGTGCTCAGCGTGCAGCTCCTTAAGGCCTCAGCAAGACATTTTTAGCTTATAACATTTCTTAATAAACATATAATCATACAACATACAGAGAGTTGCATGTGTACATAAACATATATACGAGTTACATACAACTCTCTTGCTTATTATTGTAGTGAGATAAGTTTTTTACTTCAAAGGAGCAGTGTGTCTCTTAATTTGTAACAACATTTTAAAACTGTTTTTAAAGCGTCAAGAAGTGCCGAACAAAATATAGACGCCGATAACAGAAATTAACTTTAAGAGCCCATGCTGTAATTTGCAAATACTTTTAGTTTTGTGGTTGACTTGATAAAGTTGTATTTTCTTTGAAACATTTTTCGTACATTGGTGCAAAACTTGGTACTTCGGTAATCCGATTAAGAGCCCTGATTTGTTCCTTGACTTTGAAATAAATATTCATTCTAGCTTTTGTCAATAGTTTATTATAATGATAATGATATATAAATCAGTTTCATATATGTATTACGCTCCCTAATCATACTCGTACATACAGTAGTTACGAGAGTATTTATTAAAAAATAGGCTTATCAATTTTTTATTGGATTTAATGACGAAACTAGCAAAACGTTGACCTGATGGTAAGTGCAACGTCTGCCCATAGCAAATGATGTGTCACCTAGAACATTTCTCTGTGATATCGCATTCCGCCCACCACCCTGAGACATCGGCTCCTAAGTCTCATTTGACCAGTGGTTACCATAGCTCATAGTGCCCTTCAAACCGAAGCAGTAATTTTTGCACACTGCTGATTTACAACAGAATAACTGACACTGGGGTCTTAACTAGACGAATTGCTACTTACCACCAGTCAAATAATTTATTACTGTTACGAATGTGCATAGATCTTTTCTTTTTTGACAGTGTAATAATATTTATTTACGACATATACAATACACAAGGTTAATGTATACACCCAAGTCCAAGAATTTATACACGTTACTGGAATAAATTTGTCAATGAATGTGTCACATATATATGTATATATTACATATTGTGACACATGTGACCTGTCATAAAAATAATCTATGCCTCTTGCTTTCCCATAAAACAAGAGGGATAGATTATTTTTTACAAATTACAAATGCTGTCTCACCCGGAACAATTTTTTGGATTTTACAGCTTCATCGGATACTTCACCAGACTGTGCCCTTCACCTTTAGATATCAGTTTTTAAGTTATTATGACCAGTGATTTCGCTAGCTTTCTATGCCCTCAAACCGAAACACAGTAATGTTTGCACACAACTGCTTCATTAATATTATTATTATACGTAAAAGACGTTTATTTAATTAAATTAGATGTGTTAGGGAATAGCGCACAGACGAACTTCTTCATTTATTTTAGAAACGAACACGAGTAAAAATATTTTAGCGTTGTATTAAAAGTTACATATAAAAGAGATTCTCCATTCGACCCAAGTGTTCTGGTAATTTAATCACTGTTCAGACGTTTACGTACCTACTTCAATAGAATGAATTTCATTTTGTATGAGCAAAATTCAAATGTATCGCACCGACACCGAGTGATTTATTAACTTGTTTTTAATTGAAGTAGATTTGACTATTTTAGGGAAATTCCAGTAAAATATCGCGGCCTCCGCTATTATTTATAGGAAAAAGTGACGCGTCGCAAAACGTACCACCGCAGTGTCAGTTATCTTCCGTGAAGCAGTAGTGTGCAAACACTGTGTTTCGGTCTGTACGGGCACTGATAGCTGGTGGAATCACTAGGCATATGAAACTTAAGAACTGATGTTTCAGGGTGACAAGCGCAGTGTGGCGTGACACAGAAATGTTCTGTGTTACGAGCAGACAGACGTTGACTTACCATCAGGTGGACGTTTAGGTCGTTTAGTCACTTTATGAAATGTAATTACAAAACTGAAGTCTTTCTATCACCTACTAGATGAAGCAATGATAACTATCACCGTTGCTTCTAAACAGTCATGATTCCGACATTTTTTTAACAGTTACAACAATCCAAGTCTTAGTAATTAACTAAAAAGTTAGCTTAAAAGTTATGCGGGAAAAGACATTCCTACATACATACGGGCTGGAATTATAACCCTCCTTTTGGCTTCGCCATAATTGGGTAAAAATAAAATGTACTGTTGTTAGAGTGCAATTTCTTTTAATATGCGTGTACTCTTAGACTGTTTTGTATTGTAAGAGTGGTATTATTTCTTTAGACTTATTCTACAGTGTAAGTAACATGTTAAATTATGCCCAATAAATTTTCATGATAAGTCAGTGACCTACAGCGAGATGTTTTATAATAATTATTTAATCCGTATTGTATTACACGAAAATGTTTTTTGCTATTAAAAAGTTACTAACGTTAATTTTCGTCAATACAAGAAAAATACTTGAAATTTCATATTAAACAAAAGAAAGTGATAATAAAGACAATAATTTTTTTTATCAAACTAACACTGGAGAGCACTCGTATTGTAAATTGACTGAGTTAACACTCAAAAACTTTTAACGTTACATCATCGATGTAAGTACCATTAAAAAAAGTTATTCGGTTGTTCATGTTATATTGAAATCCTCCAATAAGTGTTTAAACTAAACTCACTAGCATAATTAACATATTCGATTTATAATTATTATGTTAGAATAATTCACTTTGCTAATTTTATTCCTGCTCATATTATAACAAATAAATCAGTTATTGTAGCAGTTCTTTGTTGGTCTTATACAGTCAACTTGTTTATTTAAAAAAAAAACCAGATGACAATTGTGGTCTGAACCAGGAATGCCAACATTTCTTCGGCTGATTATAGTATTTTTCAGATTACGTTATAACACTGGTGGTAGGATTCCCAGTGCCAGTTATTCTGTCGTGAAGCAGTAGTGTGCAAACATTACAGTGTTTCGGTTCGAAAGGCACTGAGAGCTAGCGTAATCACTGGGCAAATGAGACTTAAGAACTTATGTATCTGGGTGAAGAGCGCAGTGTGGTGACACAGAAATAATCTGGATGACACAGCATTTGTTATGGGTAGACGTTGAACTCACCATCAGGTGAACGTTTTGCTCGTTTCGTCACTTTATAAAATAAAAAAAATAACAGAAATACTTTAAAAAAACATAGTATTTTATGGAAACATTAAAAAATAGACTAAGATATGTTCGTTAATTGTTAATTTTTATAAAAACTATATTTGCAAAATTAAGATTGATCCATCCATTTAAAATACGTAAAGTACTATGTATTTCTTCGACGGTATACAGTATGGAGACCCGAAAAAGTACAATACTATATTATAGAAAGGTTGGCAACGATATCCTGAGGATAGGCTTTGCTGTAATTAACACGCACTGCAGGCGGTTTAGCGATCGAAGTAACAGTTAATGGTATGACCATAGAGATTGTAATTCAACAGTCGGGACTCCTGAGATTGCCCACGCTTTAGTCTTAGTAAACTCTTTAGGCACCAACGGGATAAAATTGATGTTAGATTCTCTAACCATTCACGATGGTGAGAAATAACGCTAAGTAATCACAGGTAAAATGACAAGGCGAACGATGTATGATTTCAATGTATTTTTTTCTCTCGAGCTTAATGACAGGGCGCCTCAGTTATAACAAAGCGCCTTAATTCTTAAAAGAAGAATTTGTGAAACAGATTAATCTAATCCTTGTATCTTCTTTTAGTAAGCAGATAAAATAAGTATATGTAAAAATACTTGTAAATGTAATATATAATTATAACTTAAGCAAATGATTGTATTTTATAATGGTTTCTTATATTTAGGCGAATGCTACACATTTAAATAAAACTATTTTTACGGATTTTATCACGTTTAATTTAAACGCTTTATTTTTTAACTATTCGGGCCGAAAAACGTCGGGTTATAAATAGTTTAAATTAAACGCGATATAATCCGTAAAAACAGTTTTATTGTAATGTGATTGTATTTTTTTTAGATATCAATAAACCTAAAGATAAACAAACTTTCGAATTTTTCCGATATCTTAATCTATCTAAAGTATTCCGGTAGGTTAAATTACATGTTATATTTAGACTCTGCTTTGTAAAAAATTACGTGGAATTCGCGAAGTAAAACTAAATGGTCGTGTATTTCTTTTGAACTACTGAGGTTTTTATTTACATTTCATTACTTTGATTATGATCACAAAATAGAGGAAAAATAAAACTGTAAGTAGTTAATATTTAACAGAAATGACTACACATTTGTTACAAAATACATTTTTTGTACTCGAGTATTAAAAATTATAAAAATATAAATTTACGGACATTAAGAATATTACTTAATAAAGCCGACTATGGAAAGCACAACATTAATTTAATGTGAAATTTGTCTCCGTGTTTCAAGAAAATTATATCATCTGTTGGTGTGTTCGGTGCAATATCATTACGACAGATTTACGTGGAAGAGTTCACACTGGTATAGCGCGTTAGTCTTTCATGTGGTAGTATTTTTTTTATTTGATAAAGTGTCGAGACGAGCAAAACGTTCACCTGATGGTAAGTGCAACGTTTGCCCATAACAGATGCTGTGTTACTCAGAATATTTCTGTGTAGCACCACACTGCGCCCGTCACCCTAAAACATAAGTTCTTAAGTCTCATATGCCCAGTGATTACGCTAGCTCTCAGTGACATTCAGACCGAAACAGTAATGTGTGTGCAAACATCACGTACATACTGCTTCACGGCAGAATAACTGGCCCTGGGGTGGTACCTACCTAGAAGGATTCCTGCATAGGAATCCTACCACAAACAGATACCGGCTGTTTTCCTCCAAGGCCAGAGTTCTTAGCTGAATTATTCACTGGTGGTAGGATTCCTATTCAGGAATCCGTCTAGGTAGGTAATTTTATTGTATTTTATTGTGCTGTAAAGTTTTATACAAAATTTTATTAGATGGCGTTTAATAGAAAGAATTTTGAGATATATTTTTAATTACTGATAAAGAAGTTATTCCGCCGTGAAGCAGTAGTGCAGCATTACTGTGTTTCGGTTTCGGTGTTCGGTGTTCGGTGTTGTTCGGTACGATTATAGGCTGTCCGTACAATACCTTAGTCGCCTTAAGAAGCGTAAGCAACACCTCGGTAGAAAAGAGGTAGGTGCTATTCTACTCTGCCGGACACCTATCGGTATTTTTTATCACTAAAAAATAAAGTTATTCGCTATTTACTATACTTTTATTGTGACTGGGATCCCTCATTTAAATTAGGTTAATTTTAAATGCCAGAACAGTCAATATGTTTTTAGAGCTCCTTAGGGAGTTTCGTGTAGATCGAAAGAACGGTCTACTTAGAACAGGACCTCGTCGGCATGATACTCGTAGGTTGTAAATAAAAAGAAACTCCCGATTGTTTAATTAGTAATCTGCAACGAAACTACACAGAATGATTAATCGCTTACCAAAATATACTCACATTCAAAATTATGTGGAATATAAGAATTGAAAGCTAAAATCATCGGAACGCACGTACGAAACCGTGTTTATCCTCCATGTATCGTACCAAAGGTCGAAAAGCACTCTAGGAAATAAGATTTCCCTTGGGACATTATTTGTTGTGTATTTAGTTTATCGAACAAAATGTATTTCTTCGACACGCTTACTACCTTGCTACCTAATTACTATTCTTTTTACAATGCGTACGTTGTATTTGTTATCTATTCTACATAATATCTCACTATAAGACAGAGGCGTAATTCTAAAATTTTACTTGTTCTTTTCTCTATTTTAAATGATCCTGCTATCGTATCTTAAAGACAAATTTCAGTACCTATCTTTAACCCATGATAGGGTTCTTCGTTCATCATCTAACCTTAAGATTAGGTATTCCACAACACTTCACCAATTTCTTTGGTAACTCTTTTGTAATACAGGCTACAGTCCTCTGGAACCCCTTACCCGAAGACATTAGGAAGGTTTCTGATAAGCTCACTTTTTAAAGATTAATTATAGAGCATTTTTTAAAATCATCGCTTGTAAGTCGATATCAACATTTAATATCATTGTTCATTCTGTAATATGTATGTACAATATACAACTATATTTCAGTTCTACGTGTATGTATATTTAAGTGTATATATCTATGTACATAAGTAACAGTAATATGATTTTAAATATAATTATTATTGATTACATATATTTTAGTCCCATTAGTGTAATGTTTTTATTAGTAAGTATTTATAAAGTATTAAATTGTATTGTAAGTATTTATAAAATATTAAAATGAAAAGCACCTATAACAATATCTCTCTATGGCTTGGGAGATGCGCTCTATGACTGGGAGAGTATGCCAAAAGGCATTAAGTCCGCCCTTTGTAATTCTTTTTTATTTAAATAAGATGAATACAATAAAGAATAAATAAATAAATAATATGTGTCCTCTTGGTCGATTTTCGGTCACGGCGATATTATTGGCGATATTCTGAAATGGTGATGATGATGAAATCTCTAACGATTTTCATGAAATTTCATATAATGAAGTTTTTCTTATTGGAAATGAAGTTAGGGAAACTCTAAAGACGTTGTTCAGGAATTTAAATTTGGCCGTGTGGTGGCGGCTTATTAAAAGAATACTACCACTCCATCTCATTCAATGGATCTCGTAAAAGGCGAGTAAGGAATTAAACTGCACTGTGCACCCAACAGCGCATGGTGGGGATGGGCTCACCACCTATCACACCAAGTGCATTATATTGTTTTGGTGAAACGAGGATTGTGGCAGTCATCTGTTTTTGCAGTGAGTGCCCAGTCTCTGACTACCCCTTATGGGATACAGTCGTGATCTTATGTATGTAGGAATTGAAATTTTATAATCAAATTACCCTTCAGTTTTCCTATTCGTATGCTAATATGCGTTGTATCGTACCAGGTAAAAGTTATATCAGGTTATTTTCAATCCACTGAACGTCATTTAAAATCTGAAATTCCAATTTAGTATAGAACAATAGCATAGGCTTAGTATACGTACTACATGTGCAAAATAGCTCGTATTTTGGTAGAATTACCATGATTTTGAAATCATTGAAGAAACTTTTTTTTTACTTTTTATTAAATAACGATTCATGTGGTGTGGACGTGTTTCATTGGTCAAGGATAATTGGTCTGTAAAGTCGTCCGCTCTGGGTTCGAATCGCAGCCAAACCTACGGCTAGTAAGGCTTATGTGAAACGAGCACAGGATGATTATTCGGCATAATCTAACAACGGCTATCGTAATGTATAGGCTAGGGTGTGCCTTTGTGCTTAAGGCAGTTGCCAATTCGCCTTCAGAGAATTGCAATTAAGACAAATCCTTGGCTGTAAATTCAGCGAAGGTCCATTTACTGTTTGGCGATGGAAATTTGTTATAATATTGTTACAGTATAAATAATAATAGATTTCATATCACCGAAGTACGTTTGTACCCTGGATCAGTACATACATCGTATTACTACGAGTATAATAAAGCAGAAGAGTTTAGATGTTTGAACACGCTAATCTCACGAAATACTTACTCAAATTAAAAAAATATTTTTGCATTACATAGTCCGCTTATTGAGGAAGGTTATAAGTCAAAAAACTTTATTTTACATCTGTAAGGACCGCACACTGAATACCGAACATTATCGAGATGGTCCGAACTGGGAATGCTAAAATCGGCAAGGTACAATGCTGTACGGCGCAATCATATGTCGGCTTTTTTTTACGCAAGACACAGCTAGTTATGAAATATAAATGTTTATGTGTATGTCATTATCATAATTTCAGCCTATCACTAGTCCACTGCTGAACAAAGGCCTCCTCCATAGATTGCCACAAAACATAAGTTCTTAGCCCTCATTAGGGGGGGGGGGGGGGGGGTTCTGCTATAGTTGCCCCGCCTGGCAGATGGGTTCGCAACCGCAGTTTATTTATTTGGATGTTCCAGGAAGGTGCTGCTGCCCATCTCTTGGTTTCATTTTCCCTCTGTCAACTTTTACGACTCGCACGGGACGAGATGAGGTGGCAAATTTTTTAAGCCGCCCCCACACCACACGTTTGTATTAACAAAGTTTTCTTTCCGGACAAATCATAGTTACTAAAATCATTGTCACTATATTTGTTGCCGCTTCTGCCTCGGCTGTCATGTATCCTATAAACTGAAATAGAATTGTCAAATGCGGGCGCCTAAGCTTCTATATGTAGGTCATTTGGAAGCGTTAGTTTGAAAACTGTAATTTGCTTAATATGTTGATTTACGTTATTCACAGATGTGTTTTGATTAAATATGTTTCTGGCTTACACAGCCAATATGTCCAATAGCTATCAAGTTTTATAGTAATCATTAAAAAATCCTAATGACATTTCGTGCCGTGCGGTGGCAACATTTACTAAAGGTAGGATTCCGTTTACATGGGGGTCAATTTCAGTGCAAGTTGTTCTGCCATGTAGCAGTAGTATGCAAACATCACTGCGTTTAGGTCTCAGGGTAACGAGCGAATTGCGGTTTCACAAAGAACTTTACAATTTAAGGTTCTGACTGTTATCGTTTACCATTCGATGAACGATTTACTAGTCTGGTCACGTCTTTCCGCGGGGGCGAAAAGTAAATTTCACATGCGCAATACAACCAGACCAGAAAACCAATAATTTGAGTTTTTATGATATCTGTAGGTGACGGGCGCATAGTGGCACACAAATGTTCTGGGTGTCGCGGCTTTTGTTATGGGCAGACGCTGCACTTACCAACAGATGACCGTTCTGCTGGTCTCGTCATCCAATAACAACACTTAAGTAGTTTAGTCGTGTTTACTTATAATTAGTTTTATAAGTACCGAACGATGTAGTAAAGGCATACTATCTACCTACTTTTGACTGATTGACATAGACGCTATTATAGTCATACATTCAAATACCCTAGATATTAAACGTTTTAAGACTATTTTCAATCAAACGATTTCTACAATTCGAACAATTTTCTCCAAAATGCCGTGACTTGATCAATAAGCACTAAATCTAGACAGCGTGAGGTCAGCTGACGTCATATTTCTGATTCAGTTTGCCTTCAGTTTGGTTAACCTTTGTGTTATCTTGATTTGTGGTAAATATTCTATGATGGACATTAATATATTAAGAGCTTTGGTCGCCCTTTTTTGTAATACTAGCAAACAAAATGGGAGAGGTTTTATTTACCACTGACAATCTTTTAATTATTTAAATGAAACTAATTTTACGGACTTTATCGAGTTTAATTTTTGTTATTTATAACCCGTTTCATTTAAATGTGTAGTGTTCGCGTAAATATAAGAAATCGTTATATTTTAATTATTTTCTTGCTGTAAATTCGTATAACAACAGTTTACGACTAATTAATTAAGGCGAATTGCACTATTCAGATTTAGAGCCGTGGTAGCTCAGGGGCTAGGTGCTCGTTTTAAATTTCATAGTACGCGAGTGACCTGGGTTCGATTCCCGCGGCACCGGGGTGCCGGGCCCACTAAAAAATGCTCGGCGGTGAAAGTCTGGTCTGAGAAATAAAAAATATTTCGAAGACGTGTGAAGTCCGACAACCCGCATTGGAACATGCATATGCATAGAGTATTCTTCCCAGCTCCAAAACCCTCTCGAAAATGAGAGGAGGCCTGTGCCCAGCAGTGGAACATTCATAGGCTGTTGCTTTCATCATTTCATCGCCATCGTTTTAGCCTATCACAAGTCTACTGCTGAACATAGGCCTCTCCCATAGATAGCCACAAAAGATTGTAGCTCTCTCTTTGGGGGATTTTTCCATAGTTGCCACGCTTGGCAGGCGGGATGGCAATCGCAGTTTATTTATTCAGATGTTCCAGGTAGATGCTGCTGCCCATCTCCTGGTCTTCATTTTCCCTCTGTCGACTTTTACGACACCCACGGGATGATATGATTCACTTTACACTATTTACAGTGTAAGTATAACAGAAGTGATACTTTTCATTATTTTCATACTAACATACAAATACAGGTTGTTTTAGGAGAAAAAGTGTTCACCTAATGGTAAATGCAACGACTGCCCTTAACCAATGCTGTGTCACCCAAAATATATCTGTGTGACGCCACACTGCGCTCGTCACCCTAAAACACCAGTTCTTAAGTAATTATAGTAGGTCTTTCAGATCGAAACCCAGCGGTATTTGCCCACTGCTGCTTGCAAGCAGAATAACTTTCGTAATAAATTTTATTACAAGGTTTTTTAAATTTTATCACAATAAGTGAATGTAAAATAATTAACTTTTAGGAATGTCTATAATGTTAATAATTAACTTTTAGGAAACTCTGTTTAGATACTTCCAATTTTCATTACCGTTTCAGCCTATAATAAGTCCACTGCTGAACATAGGCCTCTCCCATAGAAAGCCATAAAGTTTTGGAGCTCTCATTTTGCAGGGATTTTGCCGAAGTTGCCACGCTTGGCAGGCGGGTTGGCAACCTCAGTTTGTTTATTCAGATGTTCCAGGAAGATGCTGCTGCCCATCTCCTGGTTTTGATTTCCCCTCTGACGACTTTTACGACACCCACGGGATGAGATGGAGTGGTAGATTCTCTTAGGCGGTCTTCTAATTTTAATCAATGCTTGGTACAGTCTCTTCTGAACCAAAGTACCAATTTGGAGGTAACAATTGGGTTTGTCTGGTTCGATTTCCGAACGGAACAAATATTTGTATAACCTACAGACAGTCGTTCCGGGTAAGGGTGCACGAGAAAATTATGTCTATACAACGCATCCACGAAACAAGATAAATCTTTAAAAAAAAACCTTCATCTTCTTTTTATCTAACACTGCAATTCTTTCTTATTAAGTAGTTCCACACTGCATTTTTTTTTTGATATAGGGACGAGACGAGCAAAACTTTCACCTGATGGTAAGTGCAACGTCTGCCCATAACAGATGCTGTGTTACTCAGAATATTTCTGTGTAGCACCACACTGCGCCCGTCACCCTGAGACATAAGTTCTTAAGTCTCATATGCCCAGTGATTACGCTAGCTCTCAGTGCCCTCCAAACCGAAACACTGTAATGTTTGCACACTACTGCTTCACGGCAGAATAACTGGCCCTGCGGTGGTTCCTACCTAGACGGACTCCTACATAGGAATCCTACTACCAGCAAAGCGGTAGATCCACACTGCAGTTATACGAGCATTTTAATGAGTAGGCTCGACTGAGAAAATCTTAACACAGTTCCTTCTGAAATAGAAGATTCTTCATCGGGTATAATAATAATATACAGGGCCAGTTATTCTGCCGCGAACCAGTAGTGTGCAAACATTGCTGTGTTTCAGTCGGCGGAGGTGGCACTTACCAGGTGAACGTTTTGCTCGTCTCGTCCCTTTCTCCAATAAAAAAAATTAAACCTTCTTTTTGTCTACTACTCCCATTGATATTATGAGGCAGATACACAGCAGCTAAATACACGCTGTATTATATGAATAAGCAGGCTTAACCGGGGAACCCCCCTCTCAAAAAAAAATAGCATATCCTATATAGTCAAAGTTAGTGGTCAGAGTATTAGACTACTACGCCACGTGTCCTGGGTTCGAATGCCAACCGAGTAATTATGGGATTTGTATATTGATTACCTACGGTAATTCTTTAAGCCGCCGGGTGGTGGCGGCTTAAGCGAATCTACCACCTCATCTCGTCCCGTGGGTGTCGTAAAAGTCGATGGAGGGGAAATAAAAACCAGGAGATGGGCAACAGAATCTTTCTGGAACATCTAAATTAATAAATTGCGCTGCCAACCCGCCTGCCAAGCGTGGCAACAATGGCAAAACCCCTTAAGTTGAGAGCTACTAACTTTTGTGGCAAACCAGGGGGCAGGCCTGTGGTCAGCAGTGGACTAGTCATAGGCTTAAATGATGATGATGATAATGAATTCTTTTATAAATTATTCACCTTCCGTTAATATATTTTTTCTATTATATTAATATATTTTTAGGACATTTCAAAAATAATTCAGCTTTTAAATTTACTTCATTACGCCAATTACAAACTGTCTAAAAACGTTCAAATGTGTTTGTTTTTATAAATAGTACGTTACCTATATGTTTACATGTAATTTTAAAAATAAGACATTTTTACCAACCATGAATTCCGTGCGATTTCACATGCACATCACGACTAATGTTTGACCTTCAGAGGATATTTTTGCCCTTGATCTACAGTTACTAGATAAGATCGAGATATTTTTAAAATAAGAAAGACTAAGGACAGAGTTTTATACAACACCTTTTGTAATTCAGTTTTAAAACTATAAATAACACCAATATAAGCTACATACATCGATTTTTTTTTTCAAAATGCTGATGTCGTTTAACATGAACTTTGTTTAAGTAAAAAACGTCACGGTACCGTTTTTTCATAAATTTTACTCATATTTTAATTGCGTAACATCTTTTAGGTAAAGGGATTGATCGCCCGCAATTGCAGTTCTAATTCGATTCAATTTTTTTTAAATACTTTTTTGACTATATAGGGATTTCATCGCATAAAAATGTAAAAATATATGTAAATGTCTCTTAATTGTTGTATAATTAAATATATATTTTTAAAAAAATTATTTCGTTATTTTATATTCTTTTTATTTGTCCCCTGGCCGAATTTCAACTACGGCGACAACTTCCGGATTCAATACTGTCGGAATCTATCAACAGTGCAGGAATGCAACAGCATCATAAGTGTACGCGCAAACACAGAGCCACAACACACACAAACATCTTCACCTGTCCGTGTATTTATACTCTATACTACTATAATTTCTAAATCAACAAGATATGTTATCGATTTACCTTACGTATAACGTGTTGTTGAGTTTAAAGCGACGCAATTCATCGGTACTGATATATTAATAAATGAATTTTTTATACATGCATTTCTTTTTACTTTAATTCCGTGATACGTCGTGACGCAACTTTGTAGGCATTGGGTGGGGAGAAGTTTTCCGACTTAATCGGACAGTGCCGAGCGGCTCTGCCTGAAACGATATACTAACATTAAGGAAAACTTTCTAAGCTTTTATTTTATTAAGCGTTTACAAATGTCTAGTTAGGTAATTACGAATATATTTTTTAGGATTATTACATTTTTTTATATTATTAAAAAAGTATAGGAGAAAGTGAATAGACGAACTAAACGTTCACTTGATATTTTTCATAACATGGCTTTCCTTTGCTTTTGTCAAATTATTTTCATATTAAAATATATATTTCCCCAAATATTTTTGTACAAGTATCAAATGATCCGACAGATATTAAATTGCTTGAGGGCTTAGGTTTGTAATGAGATATTTCATATTTTCTTGATACAATGTCGGTTGGCCGTTTTGTAAAGTTCCAATTAAAGTTTTAGTAGTCTTGTTCATTTATTTACATTTTTGTTATAAATTATAGAATTAGATTAAAAAAATAGAATCCATTGAAGTACAGTTGCCTTCTTGAGGATTGATATTTGAAATAGTCTTTCTGTCAGCAATTATTTATTTTATTTTTAACGACCGTGTGGCCCAGCGATGATTGCACAGCATCGTATCATATCATATTATTTGCATATTATATGTACATTTTAGTTTTTTGCTAAATCAGCACACTCCTCCGTGCTCGCAAAATGCATTTAAAGAGGTACACAGTTTTCCCTTCACACATATATATATATATATATATATATATATATAAATAAATGATCCGGTAATATATATATACATATATATTACCGGATCATTTGATATTTTCAGTATCCCCATAAGATTTATTTTTAGTTTAGAAATTTGCCAGTACTGGTGTAGTTAGGTGGCATGAGAATTTACCTCCCCTTTTCATTTTTTTATTGTATAAAGTGACGAAACGAGCAAAACGTTCACCTGATGGTAAGTGCAACGTCCGCCCACAACAAATGCTGTATCACCCAGAATGTTTCTTTGTAACGCAAGACTGCGCTCGTCACCCTAAGACATCAGTTCTTAAGTCTCAAATGCCCAGTGATTACGCTAGCTCACAGTGCCCTTCAATCCGAAACACAGTAATGCTTGCACACTACTGCTTCATGGCAGAATAACTGGCCCTGGGGTGGTGCCTAGCTCGACGGATTCCTGCATAGGAATCATACCACCAGTGATAAAATCATGCTGCGGGTGACGTAACAGTCGACTAAAAAAAATGCCAAAAAAAGGTGTGGCGACTGGTATGGGCTATTACAGTAAATCCTCCCGATTTAGGAGATAGCTATATCCAGCCGTGAATATTTACATGCTGACGAGGAGTATAAGGAGAGGAGGTAAGTATGACTATATAGGTGGAGTTTACCCTCCACAATGGTTACTTTCGAGGGTAACACCAATACCAAAAAGCCCAAACGCAGTGGTAGTTGAAGAATATCGGCCTATAGTAATTATATCATCACCGGCAAACATTTTTGAAAACATTTTGCATGGATATTTGTACGCGCAAGTAGACAAATATGTATGGAATAAGCAAAACGGTGGGTGGACCATTATTTAAACTACATTTGTTAACTAATCTTGTCCACGACAAAAATTACCATGTCGATGTACTTTATTTTGATTTTCGGAGGGTCTTTGATAGGTTTAATAACGGTATGCTTCTTGTTAAACTCGTAGCCATTGGCTTCGCCCCAGGTCTTCTTCGGCTGCTCGCAGACTACCTTCGTGATCGCCAGCAGTATGTTAGGCTCGGTTTATACGAGTCGCGACCCTATCACATGCGTTCCGGAGTGAGCCAGATTGATTATTGGCCCTCTTGTGTTCTTGCTTATGGTTAATGACCTCCCAACAGTCGTTGCACACTCCAAATGTTTACTTTACGCGGACGACTTAAAACTTTTTATGGAGATAAAGTCAAAAACAGATTGTGTGGCACTGCAGACTGATTTGGATGCTATTTTTCGTGGAGTATTGTGAACAAAATGGAGTCTAACCTGGACAAGTGTAACACAATGTCTTTCGGTCGAATATTCTACAGCATCCATTACAATTATTAAATCAACAATCACGTTATGACTCATACTAACACCATAAAAGACCTTGGGGTAACATTTGACCAGAGACCTAAATTTTATGTTTACATAATAACGTTAGCTAAGGAATCATTCAGGCGCTTGGGATTTGTTCTCACGTATTCTGGAGACCTTCGCAATGATACCGAAATACGCTTAATATTTAACGCAATGGTACGTTCCAAACTCGAAGCTAGTTCCTGTGTATGGAATCCATACGAAAGTACGTATAAGCTTCTTTTAGAATAGGTGCAAAAAGTTTGTTTAAGATACCTTTACACGCGCTTTCATGGATATTATCCATATTTATATCCCACTTAAATTCTCCTTGGCTCCCTCAGTTACAACTCATTTAAAGCTCGGCGAGCAAATCAGCAAATAATCATGGCGTGTCAAATAATTCGTGGAAAGATTGACGCTCCAGAAGATCTGAATGCCGAACTGTGTCGATTATTCGTGCCAAATAATTACACCCGTAATCGTAAACACAAACTATTTGCCGTGCCGCGGGCGCACATCGTCGCGTGTGCTTTTTCGCCCGTGCCTCGTGTCTTCACAACACTCAATGCTCTCCTGGACATAAGACCTGAGTGTGACCTGTTTGCGGATGAATGGCCGGTAATATTGTCAGAATGTATGAAGTTCTGTGAGAGAGAAGAATTAATAAGTTGTCTTTAATTAATGTGATTGGTTCCAACCGTTTTAATTACAGTAAATAATTTGTATTTATATCCAAAGTACAAATTGTTAAGGTTATATCACTTTTGTATATTACATCTAGCTTTCATATAAAATTACAAATCTTTTGATGAGATGTTTTATAAGAGATTTATCCCTTTCTTAAGATATTGGCATGTACCTAATAATTAAAGCCAAAATCAAAGTAAAGCTTATGCCAGAGATCAATAAGAATAAAGCAATCTAAGCGGGATGCAAAGTATTCAAAATAATTGCCAATTTCACTGAAAATGAAAGCCGAGAATCGTCATCATAATTCTGCTCATATGTAAACAAAAAGCTTTGGCACAAAGAACACTTCTTTTTGGAGGTTCACAGAATACTTCACAAACGGAAGATTAGTTTGAATTAAATTAAAAACAGAAACAAATACAGGCTTTTAAAAAAAAATAGAAATATGAAATTCAAATGTTATTGCTTGCTAAGTTTAAAATCAAAAAGTGACTGATTTTAAAATTAATATTTAAATTATTTCTTTATATTTCCATAATCGTATTCTTCGTAGTTTTGACTGTCTGAAATCGGACAAACTTCTCTCTCAATGCTCAATCCCACTGGTACAGGAGCTTGTGGTGTTGCTAGAGCTTTGTTCAGTTCTATAAAAACACGCTCCCCTAAATCGTCATCAGTGAAATATAATAGTGTTATAAACTGTTTTTGCAGTAAAGGAGGTATACGTGATATAAGTAGAACAATGTTTGCGGCTAGTCTGTCCCTCTGTGTGTTATTTCTCAAAATGTGGTTGTAGAAGTAGGATGCTTCGGACATGTCAATGGCATTACTTTCGTACACTACTATCCGTTCTTGCGGTCGCGCTGCATCAACAGATGGCACAGGTCCGCTAAATGAATTTGGATAGTAGTTCGGAACATCTTTCATATTATCATTTAACGGAGGAACACCATCACGATTATACACTTTTTGATAAACAGGACAATTTACTTCTATCTTGTTGTGATTGATGCCTAAACGATAATTTTGTGCATCGGGATATGAAAGCCGTCGCGCTTTAAATAAAAGGTCTACTGGACCTGGGATTCCTGGAACGAGATTGGCAGGGTTGAATGCACTTTGTTCAGCTATTCTGAACATATTGTCAGGATTCTTATTTAACACCAGTCGGCCAATCTGCACTGTATGATATGTACCCTTTCTCCAAAATCTATTGACCTGGAACGGATTGTAGTTTACTTTCAATAAGTCGTCAAATGTCATAACATCCATTTCTAATCGCCACGCAGGATAATTTTTCTCCGCTATGGCGTTATAAAGTTCTCTAGTGAAATAGTCTGGATCTCGAGCACCAATACCAGCCGCTTCTTCTGTTGTTAGAATCTCTAAGCCCTGTTCAGTTCTAAAATTGAATTTTACATAATATTTTTCCCCGTTCTTATTGGATATTTCATAGGTGTGAATTGGGAAGACATCCATTTTCCTATAACCGTTTGGCATTCCATAATCAGATAATAACCATAAGTATCCAGGTAACGTCTCTGGTCGCAGAAGTATAAAGTCAGCTTGTTGAGTTTGATCAAATAAATTTGTTTTTGGATTTCTTTTAATACTGTGCGCAAAATGTTTAATAAGTAGTGGGTCTTTATAGAAATATACAGGCTGATTTAAAGAAAGTAAATCCAGATTTCCTTCACGGGTATAAAATTTTATGGACAAAGCTTTAGTTTCCCTAGCCATGTCATTTCCTCCCATATTTTGTGCCGCTGTGGAAAATCTTCCGACAACAGATGTTTTCTTTCCGATTCCGTTAAAAACATCAGCTTTGGTATATTTAGACACATCGTGAGTTACTTCGAAATATCCAAGGGCTGCTGTAGCTTTAGCGTGTACAAATCTTTCAGGTATTCTTTCGGAATTCGCATGTATGGTTGATTCGACAAAGTAAGAATTTAAAAATAAGTCGGTGTTTAATGTATTGGTGTCCCTTACTTCTACAGGGTATCCGGAACTAGTAGTTTGTAACCCAATTGGTTTCTGAAAATCAATATATGCATTAGTTACACAATTCGTCGTGAGTCTAATGCAAAATCTCGGGTATACTATGACGGTCCCGTGTAGCTGATACTGCACCTGACACTTCTTCTGATTATTGCATGAACGTTACTTTAAAAACAGGATGGCAAATACGAGAGAGTACTTCGTGTTTGCGTTAACACTTACAGCATTGTAATATATTTTGCGAAGACGGTATCATCATTTATGACAACACCAATAGGGTGAAATAAAACTAAACTTTTAATTTAAAAAAAAAATCTAAATTAACTTTCTAAAAAAATATGAATGCTAAATAATAAAGAATATTAATTTCAACTCTTATAAAGTAACATTTTCAAGATTATTTACGAGTATTTTTAATTGCAATGGAGAAATGGAAAAATATTTTCTAGCATTTATTTTCTACCTTAGCTCTGAGTAACCCCCAGAATCGGCAACTGTTTGAAAATAATATGACATACCGGATGGTCTTTTCTGAAGTCGTACAACTGACGTGTAGCTGGATCGGTATTGTTTTCATATCTGTAGGATAGAAAATCACCTTCACTAAACGCGACTTGTTGATTCGTACAGAGGCATATGATGAAGCTAACAATCAATCTAACCATTGTGGAACTGGGCGTACAATGCAGTAGCATTCAAATATAAGCAATGTTAGATATCTAACAATTACCGCCAATTGAGCATTTAACGTTAATTATATTAGCTTTTCAGTTTTCGCAGAACACAATGTATATTGCTACATTCGGATTTAGAAATCGTTGTATCACGTTTGATGAATTAAATGTATGTTAGTAGATTTTTGTTTACAATTATATTTTTATTTACTATTATTTCCGTAGTAGTTATATAGTAATATAAAAGTAGTGCCGTGTGGTGGCGGCTCGTTAAAAGAATACTACCACTCCATCTCATCCAATAGATCTCGTAAAAAGCGAGTAAGGAATTAAACTGTACTGTGCACCCAACAGCGCATGGTGGCGATGGGCTCACCACCTATCACACCCAGTGCATTATATTGTTTTGGTGAAACGAGGATTGTGGCAGTCATCTTTTTTGCAGTGAGTGCCCAGTCTCTGACTACCCATTATGGGATACAGTCGTGATCTTATGTAAGCATGTATGTAGTTATATAGTGAGATTGACGTGAAGTTCAGTCTGCTTTATGTCTGCCACGCGATCATTTAATTTATTAGATGTGATGATATGGAGATGAGATGGTTATTCTGCCACAAACCGGAGCCATACTATTTAAAATAGCGATCTTATGTCATCAGTGAAGATAATATTAATTTTGTTTTATAATTTTCAAATTGTAAACCCATACAATGTCCTAGTTTTGAAGCAGTTAAAATTAGCGGCGTTGTATTTTCCTGCTATTATGCAAATGTTAGATATAAACGCAATGAAACATTAATAAACGAAACGTTAATATGTCCATAATTGTATAATAAGCCAATTTTATTTGAGGTAATATGCCTTTTGGATAATTATGATCCACTCGGTATTTGGAGCTTATTTTATTTCACAGAAAATTCTTCTAATGCGAACATCCATTACGTTTAAGTTATAAAAGCAATTGCTTTTCTAATAATATGGTCACTAGTTGTGCATGCGAATATATGTGCATAATGCGTGTGTGTGCGCGCTTGTTTAGTGCCGGTGTGTACTTGCGTTCGTTTGAGGGTAATTTTATGCTGGTGGTAAGATCGTTATGCAGAAATCCGTAGAGGTACCATCCCAGAGTCAGATTTTTTTAACGATGCCTCTCAGTAGTATTTCTCCTGTGTGGTGAGTGCGTTTTACAAGCATATATTTCACATGCACAACAACCAGTCTCGAAAACCAACAATTTGTGTTTGCACATATGTACATTCAAATGTAAATTAAATAAAATTAAAAAAATACTTTTTAATTAGAGCCCTTTTATTTCCTCCCCATAATAATGGCTATAATTATTTATGAATTATAGTTATAACTGTACATTTCCGTCACTGTACACGAATCGGTTGTATCCTTAAGGCGCGCCAATAGATTGTTCACATCAAAGCAAAAAAATATAATGAGAGAAAAAAAAATCATAGAGAGAAACGTGGATGCGTTGAAAATAAACGCTTTTCTAAAACATGTGAATTCCTCCAAGCCGCAATGTAAAAGCGGAGCGTACTGTGTCCGGCTACAGAATCCGCTCAAAAATGAGAGGAGGCCCGTGACGGTAATTACAACGCTCGTAAGCAAGCGAGGATTAACGAACGCAGTAATAAACGCTTTTTTGCCATTTTACAAACTTTTATTTAACTTCCACTGCTACTGTACGTGTGGGTCAAATTTTGCAACTGATTTTTAAATCAGTTGCACTTGTCTGATTGATCTCCAATTTGCTTTTACGACAATTCAATATATGGTCCTATGGGGCTGTTTTGATTAGGGTACCGGAAGTTGGCCAAAGAAATCCGCAACTAAACAAGATAGGTTCGTCATATTTTAGCAAGTACTATAGCCCCAGCACTTGAAGTCCACTGCTGGATATAGGACTCATATAAAAAAGCTTATAACAAAAATATGATTTTGTTTACAACTTATTCTAGATGAATATTCCGCTGTCTGCCAAAAACCAGTTTTCAGGTATCTTTATTCGATTTTTACAATACCCTTGGGATAAGACGAGATGGTGGAATTTCTTACACCGCCGCTACATACTCGTATATAGATAGCTCCTATGATATATAGTTGTAAATAAAAAGATAGATGACCGCTTAAGTTGTAAATAGGTCTATGTGTTAATGCTTCAAAAGACTAGTAACGTCATTAGTTACAGCCGATGATTTTCTAGGTCTGTGTAATTAGAAAAATAGTTATAATTGTTACTCACCTGTAGATAACAGAATCATGTCAAATGAAGGTCACAAAAAATGTTGCAAAATACTTTTCGAGTCAAAGTCAAAATTTCTTTATTCAATTAAGGCTTTCTTATATTTACGCGAACACTACACATTTAAATGAAACTAAGTTTACGGATTTTATCGCGTTTAATTTATTACTATTTATAACCCGACGTTTCGAGTGCTTTACAGCTACAGTACTTACAGTTCTAGGAAGTCTGCAGTCTGTGACCATGTTCTGGATCATCCCAACCATTACATCAGATTTGATAAACCACAGATCCTTGCAAAAGAACACCGATTCCTACCAAGGATGATTCGCGAGGCTATTGAAATCAAAAAACATCCTAATTTCAATAGAGAAGATGGTTGGGTATTACCACCAGCTTGGGATCCAATAATAAATAAAATTAAATCAAGAACCAAGCATACCACTGCAAGACTTCAAGACACAGTTAGCTCTTTCTGCGTAGATCGGACCCAAAAATAATAATTAAAAGCTGAAGGTACCCCAGGTTAACTATGACATCAGGACATCGGTCACCTCAGTCCTCCCGTGACCATGGGTGCTGTAAAGCACTCGAAACGTCGGGTTATAAATAGTAATAAATTAAACGCGATAAAATCCGTAAACTTAGTTTCATTTCAATTAAGGCTTGTTTAAAGCTCTTATGAATGTAAAAATCTACACCGGTTCAAAAAATTACCTTTCTTTTTTCAGTGCCATATTCCGTAATTTAATTTATACGTTACAAAAAAAATTACATCATAAATTTAGTAGCCAGTGGGTTTGCAAGTGCAGAGTATGAGTTATTTCCACACATCTATGTCCTCTATTTAATGATCTATTTTATAATACGCTTTATTTATAATGTCTTCTTGATAGGTTTTTTAAAATTCATGTCCGATTTTTGTGTTACATGTTTTTAGGATTTATATTATATAACTTTATACATCTACTTCGATTCCCGGAGCCGGCACCACTAAAATTGTTAATTGCAATTTTAAGTGCTGATTTACCACGTGCTCGGCGGTGAAGGAAAACATCGTGAGGAAACCTGCATGTCTCAGAAATAAAAAATATTTCGAAGACATGTGAAGTCCGCCAACCCGCATTGGAAAAGCGTGGCGGATTCTTCCTAGCTCCAAAAAACCCTCTCAGAAATGAGAGGAGGCCTGTGCTCAGCAGTGGGACATTTATAGGCTGAAACTTTACTTTACTTTTTTTATACATCTACTAAGAAAAGACTTTCTAGTTTTAGCCAACCTAAACATAGGAAGCGTGTCACCCCGACCCATTCTACAGGATACAATCAATTTTTTGTTAAATAAATTAATGTTTTTCCGTACGTACATAATATTTTCAAAAATAAACAACGACGGAAAGTGTCCAAATATTAGTGTCCCTGAGTAGTTCTCGTAGCGACTTGCGAGGTCCCTAAGTGTTAGTTACTAATTCATTCTATTGCATTAAATGGATAATATATTTAATATCAGTTATTAAAGGTTGGTTAACACGGATAAATATTATCGATGCTAGTAAAAGAAAAATTATAAATGTAATTACTACTATACTCAAACTTTTACTTTACTTTTTTAACATACTATATGTTAAAAAAGTACAATTAATGTTTCAGTGTACAAATCGGAATTTGATGTCATATCATCAAAGTTAATTTGCTACTTCAGCTCATTAATTGTTGACAAATTCCTTAATTACATTATGCTAGTAGCTGGGACCCATTAATAACGTAAAATGTTTTAAACAAAAGTAATTTTCTACCGCAGTGCCTTTCTGCCGCCAAACGATATTATGTAAGCATTACTGTGCTCAGGTTTGAGCTAGTGAATTTACTGGGCTTATGAGACTAAACATTTGACGTCTCAACGTCACTAGCGCAGGTTACACTGCAGGTGTTATGGGCAGGCGTAGCATAGTCGTATGGTATTAAGTAAGGTGACAAGCATCGTATACCTAATGGTTTTAATGTTTTATGTGGTGCATATAAATTATTATTATGCTTGGGGAATTTCTATAATATTCTCGTCTAGTTGGGATATATATGAATATACCCCACGAGGAGTACCGCTCCCTGCAGCGGCCCGTCACGGATTCCCAGTCGTCTCCGTCGTTTGTAGACATGCCAACCGGAATAATTTCGGTCGGTACATCACCCCACATATCCGTTACATCATGAACCAGGACCAGATATATTGCTTATTGATATATTTTATCTGTTTCAGCTTTCACGAGAATGGACTCGACCAAAACTATCCCTTTTTATTGAATAAAGTGGCGGGTAAAGCGGTCACCTGATGGTAAATGCATCGCCTGCCTGTAATAAATGTGGTGACACTCAACATATTACTGTGTGGCACCACACTGCGCCGTCACCGTGAGACATCACTTTTTAAGTCTCATATGCCCAGTGATATTATATGTATAGTTAGTTTTGCCCAGTATAGTTATATACATATTACTCTAGCTGACCGTGCCCTTCAGAACGAAACAGACTAAATGTTTACACACGGCTGCTTCACAGCTGACCCACGGCTGAACTGACCCTGGGGCGGTAGCTAGACGAATTCCTGCACAGAAATTTTACCACCAGCATCGTCGACTTCCACGACTGTGCCCGGTTCATCAAACACGTTAACATATCAAGCGTATCTGAAAGAATAGTCTTATCTATGATGATGATCCCGTCCTAGTAAAGCGTGACACAGCCGGCCCAAAACTTCGTATTGTAAAATCCTGTGTGACACGTATTGAGCTCGTCACCTCGAGACGTTAGTTATTTAATATCACATGCCCTGTAATTTCACTAACTACAGTGCTATTTATGTCGAAATATGCTACTGCTTGTCGACAGAATAACTGACCAGCTGGTAGAACTTATCTAGACAGACTCCTACATAGAAGTCCGTTTGGGTACTATGCTATGCAAGTAATATTGTGTGTTTGGTCCAAGACCACATATGATACCAATATTTGAACTTTATGACTTTGTGATTTACTTCGAATGCTGCTCAGTTGGCGTATTGGCTAACCGATTGGATTTTGCTGGTTCGATTCTCGCACGGGACAAACTAAGATCGAAATAAAATGAATTAACCTTCGATTTATATAATTAATTTCCGCATAGTAATGCCTGATTTTATTAAATAAAATTCAAATTGAAAAAAATTAAACGCGCTTATCGTAAGGGCCAGAGAAAACAGACTTTCAACAGACCGTAGCCAATTAACAAGATTTTCTTCAAGAATGTTCCGCCCACGCATTGTATATTACGCAACGTAATCAACGAAACAATAGCGATTGCAGTCGTAGATAAATAGATAGTTAAATTTTATTTTCGGCTAATGCCCGCGCCTTTGTCCGCGCGGATATAGGTTTTTTAAATATCCCGTGGAAACTATTTGTTTTTCTGGATAAAAAGTATCCCATGTTCGTCTCCAGGATGCAAGCTAAAATGTGCCAAATTTCGTTAGATTGATTCAACCATGTAACCAAAGGTAACTAACCATCAGAGGGACAGCGATAATTACATTCGCAAGTATGGATTAAGAGAAATATTTAAACTGCCATGAACGAAAATAATGACGTCCAAAAAGCAAATTAAAGCCGCGCATAGTAGCACGCTCTAATTTCTACAGTTTTATCGATTTTACGCAGGAACCTAAATATGTCCGAAATAAAAAGTGGCTTAGATTGCTCTCTGAAAAGCCTGCATATGAAAGTCCCGCCAAAATGGATTCAGCCGTTTCGGAGATTAGCTCGGAAAAACAAACAGACAGAAATACAAAAAACTTAAAAAAGTTTTGGTATCCTGCAATTTGACGAAAAAAACTTTATTGCGTAGATTTACGACACAATTTAAAATAAGTATTTACAACGAATGCATTTAAACCTTAATTGAATAACCTATAATAATAATGAATAAACCTTCAATTAATTAACAAAATAAAATAAAATTCCCATCGATAAATTCCCAAAGTATGTGAAATGCTAAGAGTCCAATACAACATCCTGTCAGACAATTCGATCAATAACATACAGAGTTTTAAGATATTTAAGTAGCACTCAGAAGTCACAGACTTAACGAACAATATTATATCAGCTTATACAGCTTTATCGGATTCGGATAGCCGTGCTTGCGGGCTCAACCAGGTTTGGTTTAACCGAAACTTATATACATAAATAGCTCCCAACTTTTCATTTGACTAATATTTGATAGACAATTTCGATTATGTATTTACTGTTAGCCTTTTTGGCTTTTACAGCTTCTTCGTGTAGCTGTACTTACGGGATCGGTGCAAACATTTGAAGAAATCGTGTCCCTAATTTATACAACGGCAGTCTTCCGCAAATCAGTAAAGGACATCATTTGCACAACGCCATCAATAGATAATGCTTATTAACTATTGTTGTACTTTGACTTTGGAAAATGCGTAAAGATCTAAAGCGATGCGATGTTCAAGAAAACAAACAAGAAATTTAAAATTACTTAAAACGAATGTAAAACATTTATAGCAAAGTACCAACTAATCAGCCTATTATAAATTGGACTTTAAGTAAGTTAAAAACTTTGGCGGTACTTAAATAATACCCTCCGATTTCCACTGTCTTTATATTAGGTCCTTACATATGAAATTAGCGTTTTGTCGTACTATCACATTGATCTGAAATATATCCTCTTTGGCTAAGAATTTCAAATTCAAATTTATAAATATATTTAGATGGTATATTTGAGTTTCGAAAACAGTCATCCATTTGTGTTTTTCCTCATTCGTTTTTTAATTGGCGTCGCTCATCTCGCACAATGGAAAACTTGAAATAGTATCCCCGCTTTATTTACGAGTACGAATTGTACCGTGGCACCAGTGCTGCAGAAACAACTCTAAGGTTTAACGATGTGTATGGCGTTGGTGTCGCAAAAGAAAACGAACGGTACGTTTTTGATTCCAACTTTTTCGTTCTGGAAATTTCGACCTTCAGAACAAGCCCCATGGACGACCGGAGACCAAAGTGGATAATGAAGAATTAAAGACTATTGCGGAAGCGGATCCATCGAAAATCACTTCAAAGTTAGTTGCAGGCTTCGCTGTGAGTGATAAAACTGTTTTAATCCACTTGAAGCAAACAATAAAAGTAAAAACGCTTGAACGGTGAATCCGATATACCTCATGAATTGAGTGAAGCAAACCATCAAACTCGCGTCGACTGCTGCGTTACATTGCTCAACCGACACAATAATGAAGAGATTTTAAATCGGGTCATTACCTCTGATGAAAAGTGGATTCTGTACGATAATCGGAAGCACTCGTCGCAATGGCTGAAGAAGCAAATATCTATTGTCAGCAACTGCAAATCATGATGGAAGAACTAGTTGCTAAGCAACCGAGGCTGGTCGATTGCTCTAGGCTACTGCTGCTTCAGGACAACACTAGACCACACACTGCACAACCGACGGCCGCTATACTAGAGGAGCTACAATTGGAATGTCTGCGATATCCTCCGTACTCCCCGGACTTTGCTCCAACAGATTAAAAAAAAAATCCGGAATTTGATATCATCTTACAAGAAAAATAAATCATCTCCGATGAGGCAGTCCAAACCGCCTTTAGAGAGTTTTTTGATTCTCGCTCCCATGGTTTTTTTAGTAAATAGATCAATGAACTACTTATGAGATGGCAAAAGTGCATTGATAACAATGGTATGTACTTTAATTAATTAAATATATTTTGTCAAAAAAACGACTTTATATTCCTCCCATACAAAACGCCAATTTCATATGTAAGGACCTCATAATTTAAGACTACATAAATAATACAATGCCAGCGAGACCCACTTTGCAACAAGCAAAGTTGCTTCCATGATCCATGAGACATCCAAAAGTAAAATAATTGTAAAAAAAAGGAGAAACAAAGCAGATGTTTCAACCAAAATCAAAATGTGTAACGATATTGCCTGTTTTATGAACGAGACGGATTTTACTTGAAAAATACTCATTAATTGCGAGCATTGATTAAACCTCACGTATTGAAGCAAACCACAAACTTCTCTCTAAAGAAATGAGGCTCGTAAATATACATGTTTTTCAGCTATTTCTTTTTTTCATGTTTAATAACCGCAACCAGCGAAATTACTTGATAATAAGTGACCATTTTCGTGCTTTCACGTCGCACACCGCTGCACGTGTCTAAAATGTACTAAAGCCATACTACCTAATGCTCGGTTTACACTTAGTAATTAGTGCGTGTGATTATTGAAAGTGCATAGTGTTTAGAACTAAACACGTTTGGAACATAGCTGATTAGTGCGAGTAATAAGTGATTAGCAAAGTAGAATTTTATTTTTCTTAACCACTCTCAGCGTGCACGCCAATAAATAGATTTGCTTTTCTTTGTTCAGTCTTCAGATCTTTGCAGATGGACGCTTGTATGTAAGCAGTATCTCGTTTTTATTAATGACTAGCGATCCGCTACGGCTTCGCAAGGGTTGATAGACATTAGAAAGATTAATTAGTACTTTATTTAGATAAATATAATAACAACAGTTATCTACACTAACAGTTTTGTAGCGACTATTCTCATCGGCGGCTCTGCAGTTGGTCAGGAAGGATTATGTTATTTTACCAAAATAATGTTTTATTTATGGAAACATAAGCCATAAAAGTTTAGTGGCCTAGAGCTTCCTTGTAAACAATATTTGACGTCGTTGCAGCAAAATAAAACGACCGCTCTCGACCGCTGCGTAAAGGGAGACCGCGCACCTCGATGATGCACAAGTCGCATGAAGCCGGGCGGCGGCGCAGCGTTCGAGAGACACCGCGGCCGCTGTATTTCTTATAGAGCGTTTCAGTTTTTAATCAATTATTTCTAGTTAACAAAAAATAATATGATTAAATTTATCATCAATATTTTTTGCAGCGAACGAAAAAAGAATGATTTTTTTTAGTAAATTTTTGATACCTTGAGTTACATCATAGCAATTTTCGTAGGGATCTCATTTTTTTAAAATTTAATACAACTTATGTGAGTCGCTGATAATGTAGCTGTATATAGGTGAAAGAATTTTTAAAATCGGCTCCGTAGTTTTTGAGTTAATTCATTTCAACCAAAGAAACAGAAAAAAAACAAATCTTTTCTCTTCATAATATTTGTTTAGACAAGGTGGAAATAATTTAAAATTATAAATTTGTGCAAGAATATTAAAAGAAGAATGTCTAAAAGAACCTAATTACAAAAACAAAAGAGTGCCTTTATTTCCAAATGCGATTGTTCATTTGTTTTAAAAGTTGTTGATCTTCTAACGTCGGATAGACTAATTTACTAATCGTAACAGCTAACCGTATTGGAAATTATTTTCACTAATCACTTGCAAAAAGTACTGATCAATAATCACCTGCACTCCCACTAATTAAAGGGCAAACCGGGCTTTACATTATCAATCAAGGCGCGCGTTGCCAGACTGATTACTGCGTTAGTGGTTCGTCCATATTTGACTTATCATGCGACGACGCGAAGGCGCAATTCTCGAATATTATTTGGAAGGCAATTTACATTCATCGACTACTCGCAAGATTGGACATTGAACATCGTTACTTTGTGAAGTAGAATGCGTCGTATTTGATACATTGGATGTACGAGTATATTCCATTAGCAAAATACATAAATAGAAAAATGTTTATTATTGAATTATGTGGCAAGACGAGCAAAACGACCATGAGGTGATAATTGCAATGTTTGCCCATAAAAAATGCTGTGTCACAGAAAGTCTCATCCCGTGAGTGTCGTAAAAGTCGATAGAGGGAAAAAAAAACAGAAGGGCAGCATCATCTTCCTCGAACATCTAAATAATTAAACTGCGGTTGCCAACCCGCCTGCCAAGCGTGGCAACTGCGGCAAAATCCTCCCAAAATGAGAGCCCCAATTTTATAGCAATCTATGGGGGAGGCCTATGTTCAGCACTAGACTTGTGATAGGCTAAAACGAACGAACGAACGAACGAAAAAGTGACGAGACGAGCAAATAGTTCATTCACCTAAGGGTAATTGCACGTCTGCCCATCACAAATGATGTGTTACCCAGAACATTTCTGTGTGACACCACACAGCGCTCGTCACCCTGAAGCATCAGTACTTAAGCCTCATATCCCCATTGATTACACCAGCTCTCAGTGCCTTTCAGACCAAACCAATGTAATATTTTGCACACTACTGCTTCACGTCAGAATAACTGACCCTGAGGTGGTAACTACCTAGATGGATTCCTGCACAGGAATCCTACCACCACCACCCTCAATTTCACAAAATATAACTAAAGTAGTAATAACTTGATTAAGTTTCAAAGTTATTGGATATCAGTCCGATTTCGAGCACTTTAAAATCGCGGTAATTTCCTTAAGTTGTATAGATCCTAAGAGTTGTATGGAAAGGTTAGTTGAATGTTAGTGAAGAATCAGACTATTTCAGTAATACGGTCTACGGTTATCTTCACTACGCTATCCTACTGTACGCTAGTTTTTTTAAGAGCGTACTGGTTCCTCAGTCGAGTCAATCCATTTTTGTCTGTTGAACATAAGCCGTCTTGTTTAAGCAATCGGCCAAGGGCAGGGACTGTGGAGCATTACAGATTCGAGTCGATTATATTGACTATTGTCGGGAACCATCACCTAGCACATGATTTTAAGCTTAGTTGGAGTGGTTACCAGAAATATTAGTAACGATAAAAGCTTTGTTAATATCGTTTTTTATAAAAAATATAAGAATTACACTTCTTCGCTCAAAAATTATTGAGGGTGTTTAAACATATTTTTCGTAGGGGCGATCATTGTCTCGTCACATTTTTGATTACGTATTCATATAATTTGGTAGTGATTTCTTCTCTTTTAATTATGATTCTTACCCTAATCTTATTTTCCAATTAAAGTAACTGTTTATAGAAGGCAATACTTTTTTCTTTTATATTTATCTACTATCTGTTTATCGTGCGCGTATATTTCTTATGTGTGTTATTGTGCGTATGTATATTAGCATTATGTGCTTATTATAATGTTTAATACTCAACTATTAAATATTACTATAACAGTTGGCAATTACTTTAATAAACTAAAAACAATTATAAACACGAACGAATTTATTATTTTACGTCTTAATGTTTTCATTTTCCTAGTAACATTTCTCTCTTACAATTCTCCACACATTAGGTTCTTCTAAAACTGTAAATTTTTGAAAACTGTATAATATATTTGTAACTTGTTCGCCAAGGCGTTGGTCAATCATGTAAAATAAATCAATGAGTCTACTTTGTATGAATGGCGGAGTTTTCAGAAGTAATTCAACAGTATTGTTTGCGAGTCTAGCTCTGTGCTGATCGCTTTCTAAGACATAATTATAAAAGTACGAAGCTTCACCTAAATCAATTGCATTACTCTCCATAACCACAATCCGTTCATTTGGCTTTACTGCATCTACAAAGGGCACTGGCCCACTAAAGGAATTTGGGTAGTAATTAGGCGCATCTTTCATATTATCTCTAACAGGGGGAAAACCATCACGGTTGTATACTTTCGCATATAAAGGGCAATTTATTTCGATTTTGTTATGATTGATACCCAAACGATGATTTTGAGTATCAGGATAGGAAATTCGACGTGCCTTAAACACATAATCAAATGGACCAGGAATACCTGGTACCAAATTCGCCGGATTAAATGCGCTTTGTTCAGCAACTCTAAACATATTATCAGGATTTTTATTCAAAACTAATCGACCAATCTCTACAGTGTGGTAAGTTCCTTTTTTCCATAAAGTAGTGATATCGAATGGATCATAATTTACGTGCAATATATCATCATAATTCATAACATCCATTTCTAATTTCCAGACAGGAAAATTTTTCTTTTCTATTGCATTATATAAATCTCTAGTGTAATAATCAAGATCTGCTCCACTTATTCTAGTTGCTTCATTAGATGGTAAATTTTCTATACCTTGCTCGGTTCGAAAATTAAATTTAACAAAATACTTTTCTCCATCTTTATTGTTAATTTCATATGTATGGATAGCAAATGCGTCCATTTTTCTGTAGCCATTTGGTATACCATAATCAGATAATAGCCATAAAGCACCATGCAAAATTTCGGGTCTTAGTGTAAAAAGGTCCAGTTTTGCAATATCATCAAATAAATCTGTTTTTGGATTTCTTTTTGTAGCGTGGGCAAAATGAACAAAAGTACTCAGGATCCTTTACAACGAAAATAGGAAAATTTAAACAAAGTAAGTCGAGGTTACCTTCTCGTGTATAAAATTTTACGGCTAAGCCTTTTATCTCTCTTGCAAGATCATTGCCTCCTTTGTTTTGTCCTACAGTAGAGAATCTTCCAACCAGAGGAGTTTTTTTGCCAATCCCATTAAATACATTAGCTTTAGTATATTTCGAAACATCATTAGTTACTTCAAAATATCCAATTGCTGCAGTACCTTTGGCATGCACTACTCTTTCAGGTACCCTTTCAGAATCTAGATGTAATATAGAATCGACGAAAAATGTATTGGAAAAAATATCGGTGTTTAGTGTAATCGTATCTCTGATCTCCACCGGATATCCTGGACTAGTAGTTAGGAGCCCAATTGGTTCCTGTAATTCATTAATAAAGTTATTAATACAACTTACAAAATGTATATGTAATAAAAATAAAACTTTAAAGGAAATTTTGGTAGACATAAGACATACTCTGCAAAATTATAAATTATGTATGAAAAGCCACGTAGGTATTTACTACATTAAGGCGGACTTATCATGTATACATGTAAAGAAATAAGAGATGGACTGTGATACAACTTTTCATAATATGCAAAAACTAATAAAAAAACTTAACTATGATTCTCAAAAGATATATAGAAATCAATGTTGTATATAAACTTATGTTGAAATACCTATATACATATGTATACACATAAATATATCAAATTTAAATATGATTATTATAAGTCTAGTACAATACCTAAATTTGTGAAAAGTAAACAACACTTAAAAATAATATTATTAAACGTTTCAAAACTTGTTTCAGGGCTACGAGCAACAACCGTGTATACTATCGTATATAAATTTAAACTACATTATAAAAGCTTAATAAAAAGTTTGTCATCATTATTCGAAAGATTTAGAATATTGACGCATGTCATATTATTGATTGCATTTAATTTAAATATTTGAAATATTATCTTAGTGATTGTTACTACGATAATATTACAAATATTTAAATTATTAAACAATGTATTTTGAAACAATTACGTAATTAAAATAAATAGATTCTTCAAAATGTTTTGAATGTGATTTCGCATTGGGATAAAAGAAAATTATTTCACATTTTATCCCTCACTCTGTTTTATAGGTCATAATACTAGTAAAACCAAATACAAAAATATATATTTAAATCACGTACGATTGTAAGAAAACTCCAAAGAAATAAAAATTTCAATCAGAGGTGCTTTGTGTGCTCTTCTACGTTTAGAATAATGATTCTGAATGGGCTTTCAATTATGTTTTACAACTGTCTGTTAAAAATACGAATAAGTTCTAAAATCGTCTAAAATTTAAAATCGAAAATTATTTAAAGAAATACAACGTACCGGATGCTCTTTTCTAAATTCATAGAGCTGTCGCGTAGCTGGGTCGGTTGTATTCTCATATATATATGAATTAAACTGAAAGCTATTACAAGAAATCTGAAGGTTTATAGATACAGCAATAATAAGACTAACAATGGTCTTTTCCATCTTCGATCCGAACATACATTGAGTATTTTTCAAGCCTTTATTTTATAAGATACTTATACTTAACTACAACCTCAATTTGCGCAATTAAGACAACAACATTTTAGAAATCAGCAGCTTAAATTGTGGAAATTTGTATAATGTTTATATAATGTAAAATAGATAAAATTAAATTTTTAACCATGTAGTATTAACTTGTGATTAAACATGATTGCGCCGTGTAGTGGCGGCTTGAGAAAATCTGCCAACCCATCTCATTCCGAGGGTGGCGTTAAATTCGACTGAGGGAAGCTCCTGGAAAATCTTATGGTTTCCAACAGGTTGCGGAATAACCATCTCAGAATATACCAGACCGAAAGTACACCGGCTGGTGACAAATAGGAGCGCTTAAGGTGCGAGAGGTTTGATACTGTAATTACCAGTCTGCCTGAAGAGTAAGGCCGAGTCCAGTAATAGACTATTAATAAGATGAGAAAGAAGAAGAAGAAGAAATATGATTGAGAATAAGATAAGTAAAAACTTGAGACATCTAATACAAGAACTTAAAACTATTACATTATTGGATAAAGCGATGAAACGAGCAAAATGTTCACCTGATGGTAAGTGCAACGTCTACCCATAACAAATGCTGTATCACCCAGAAAATTTCTGTGTGACACCACTCTGTGCCCATCACCCTGAGAAATAACTTCTTAAGTCTCATATGCCCAGTGATTAAGCTAGCTCCCAGTGCCCTTTAAACCGAAACACAATAATGTTTGCACACTACTGCTTCACGGCAGAATAACTGGACAAAAGAAAGAAGAAGAAGATGTGGAAAGGTGTATTAAAAATTAATCCAGTATCACCCAGAACATTTCTGCGTGGCACCACACTGCGCTTGTCACCTAGAGACAAATAATGTTAATTGAAAAATTTAATTTCAAGTATTTTTTTTAAAAATATTAAAAATTTGTTACTGTGAGTTCCTTCAGTTGAAAGGCAGGAATAGAAGGTTTATTTTTTGTCATCTTCTTCTTCTTCTTCTTTTCAGCCTATCACTAGTCCACTGCTGAACACAGGCCTCCCCCACAGATTGCCACAAAAGTTTGTAGCTCTTATTTTGGGGGGGATTTGCCATAGTTGCCACGCTTGGCAGGCGGGTTGGCAACCGCAGTTTATTTTTTCAGATGTTCCAGAATGATGCTGCTGCCCATCTTTTGGTTTTCATTTTCCCTCTGTCGACTTTTACGACACCCACGGGATGAGATGGGGTGGTAGATTTTTGTCATAGAATAAGCGAATTTTATTTCAGCTTCTATCATATATAAGAGATATGCCTTTTCGCTACTTACGTGGAATGCCCGAACAGGTACAGTTAGATATATTAAGGCGGAACGCAAGAAGGCCCATCGGAAAAAACTAATTTTCTAATTATATTGTATATCCCCGCCTCGTCGGAAGTGAGTATCCTGATGAACTACTTTACTAAGATAATTTTGTTTGTAATAATTTGAACTATTAATACGAAGTTTTTTAAAAGTACAATACATAAGCCATGTAGCTGATAGCTGCTTGTTTTAAAAATGGTTTAGAAGATGATAGTAAAATTTTAATCTTACTTTTATATTTTTCTAACAATAACGAAAACGTTTGTGACGGAAATCTAGTTAAAACACGAACAATGTAACAAAATATTTGTACATTTTGTTCGTAACTATTGCGTAGTTAATGTTTGTGTAAATTGTATTTGAATATTGTCGTCCATATTGAAAACTGAATTGTTTTACTAAAACCTTTTTTTGTTACCCATTAAATATTAAGTCAGCCATACCTTCTACATCTTTTCATTGTTTGATGAGGTTTATGAATAGAACATCTTAATAATTATGAAAAAAAAGCCTTAATAATATAAGGTAATTGTATTCTCAAGAAGCGGTAAGTGACATGAGAAAGGTTATTTATCAGATAAAATGATATCTCAACTCCTGTTCTTTATTTTCTTTAATGTTTTTCGATATTTCAATAAGTTTTACTTTCGTACAATAATATACTCTTTAAAATAATATGGAAGCAATTTCTTTTCGTGATTTTTTCACAAAAACACAACATATTATATTGGAAAATAGTCATAAGGACAAGTGACAGTACATTTACAAATATACATTGCGTTTGAGCAACGAAAACAATAGCGACTGAGCATAATAGCAGTGATATTCGAACGAATAATAAGAGGAACTTCTCACGGGATACGCGACACGCAATAGTAACATGATTGTATGTAAGGAAATGTTAGATTTTATTTGTGTATATATGTTTGGGTCAAACCAGATCAGTATATGAATATATATGCTGCAGTAGTATTGCAACAGTCACAGCGCTGTTATAAAATAAAATAAAAAATGTATTAGAGAAAGCTTATATATAAATATAGTATTTATTTACATTCTGAAACGAAATTGAACATTGTAATAATACACAAAAAATAATAATAAAGCAAATTGAAATGTAGTTATGGTTAGGTGCAAAACATTATATGGTTATACAATTAACAATTTTAGCGATGCGCATCGGAATCGCGTTCACTCGCATACTATGCAATTTACAGCGTACGCCCGATTTTTTTATAGAATATAGTGATGAAACGAGCAAAACGTTTACCTGATGGTATATGCAACGTCTGCCCATAAAAAATGCTGTGTCACCCAGAATTTCTGTGTGACACCACACTGTGCCCGTCACCCTGAGACATAAGTTCTTAAGTCTCATATGCCCAGTGATTACGCTAGCTCACAGTGCCCTTCAAACCGACACACAGTAATGTTTGCACACTACTGCTTCACTGGCAGAATAACTGGCCCTGGGGTGGTACCTACCTAGACGGGTTCCTGCGTAGGATTCCTACCACCAGTAACCTATTTCGGCTCAAGACAAAAATAATAATGATTCTTGCAGGTCAATTGAGATAAACAACATGGTTGATTACAGAACATGCTATCCGCACAGTACAAGCCTTAAGTATTGAAGTCCGTCTGGCCGATTTTTGACCACACAATTTCTGAATACTATCGGAAGCTATCAACTGCACAGGAGACATTATAGTGCCACCACTCCATCTCTTCCCGTGGGTGTCGAAAAAGTCGACAGAGGGAAAATGAAAACCAGAAGATGGGCAACAGCATCTTCCTGGAACATTAAATAAACTGCTGTTTCCAACCAGCCTGCCGAGTGTGGCAACTAGGTATATAGCAAAATCCCCCCAAAATGGGAGCTACAAACTTTTGTGGCAATCTGGGGGAGACCTATTTATATTTTTTTTATACAATAGGGGGCAAATGAGCAGGTGGCTCACGTGATGGTAAGTGATCACCGCCGCCCATGAACACCTACAATACCAAAGGAATAGCAGGTGCGTTGCCGGCCTTTGAGAAAGGAATAGGCTCTTTTCTTGAAGGTCCCTAAGTCGTATCGGTCCGGAAAAACCGCTGACGGCAGAACATTCCATAAAGTGTAAATGCGTGGCAGAAAATTCCGCGAAAAACGCACTGTGGTGGAATGCCAACCATCAAGGTGATGACGATGGAATTTGAGGTTATGACGTAAGGTGCGATGGTGAAATTAATCCAAACAATTCTTCGGAACAACCCCATGGTAGATCCTGTAAAATATGCAAAGAGATGCATCATCTCTTCGCAAAGCCCCCCTGGCTTCAAGCCGATCAGACAGAACTTTGTCGTCGACGATTCGAGCCGCTCTTCGTTGAATGCGGTCAAATGAAAGAGCTGACACTGGCGTGCCCCCGTCCAGAGATGAGAACAGTGATGTTAGCCGATTTCGACCATGGCGACAACTTCCGACTACTGTCGAGAGCCATCAACTGCGCAGGAGATATTATAATTCCACAAGTGTACACGCGCAAACACAGAGGCACTCACTCGTCCCAACCTACCCGTGCCCGATGTAAAGCTGATGCGATAAGATCGGAGGTAGGCTAGGATGCAGTGTCAGAAACACGGGGACAATCACAACACAACCAGACCCGAAAACCAACAATTTATGTTTTAGCACAAATCTTGGCTTCGGCTGGGATTCGAACCCAGGACCCGCGGCTTAGAAGTCAAGTACTCTGACCGCTGAACTACGTGGTCGTACAACAGTACTCCATGTGCGGCCGAACCTGCGCCTTATAAAGTTGCAAGCGGTGGGTCGGCATAAAGTACTGTCGCGCTCTACTGAGCACGACAAGCTTTTTGGAGGCCAATTTGGCTTTCCCTTCCAATATCTCGATATGTCGACGCCAAGGATTTCGATACTGGCTGAGGCAAAGAGGGGAGTGCTCTCGAAATGAGGTGATAAGACGAAGCGTTTCTTTTTTGCGGTAAACGCGCAAACTTGTGTCTTGTTAGGGTTGGACTCGACTAAATTTAGTCGGCTAACAAAATCTCGACTTCATACACAAGTTTGTTCCGGTGCTCGTCGACGTGTTCCCGACAAATATGACGACACGGCCGGTGTATAATGCATCACCAGAACTGTCATCTGCATAGCAATAAATGTTACTAATTTGTAACATATCATTGATATGTAGAAGAAACAGGGTTGGCGATAGCACACAGCCTTGTGGGACACCAGCGTTCACGTTCGCGACTTAGAGTCCGAGCATGAACTGTCAACTAAGACCTTGATGCTCCGGTCTGTGAGAAAACTAGTGACCCAATTGCAAAATTACCATATGAAGGAAGCTTCGAGAGAAGCGCTTTGTGCCATAACCGATCAAAGGCTTTCGCTATGTCCAAACTAACTGGCAGGGCTTCCCCCTTGCTCTCTACTGCCTCCGCCCATCGATGAGTGAGGTATTATAGAAGATCACCAGCTGAGCGACCCCGACGGAAGCCGTACCGGCGGTCACTAATCAACTGGTGCTCTTCTAAGTACCTCAAGAGCTGGCAGTTTATAATGGATTCCATTATTATTCAGAACAAGGAGGTGATGGCGATCGGTCTGTAGTTGGACGGATATGAGCGGTCATCTTTCTAAGGGGTCGGGTGCACAAAAGCTGTCTTCCATGCCTTCGGGACGACGCCTAGAGAGTAAGAGTACCGGAAAAGACGCGTAAGAACCGCCAACTCTGGAGCACACATCCTCAACACAATACGGGGGATTCCATCGGGCCCAAACGACTTTTGAATGCCCAGGGAGAGAAGTGCTTTGCGCACTGAGCTCTGAAAAAACCGGATGTCTGGCATAGAGCACTTATTGCACGGGATGGTCGGCGGTGAGTTCCCCCTGTCATCGAGAGTCGAGTTGGATGCAAAAAGAGAACCTAGAAGATCGGCTTTGTCCTTTGTGTCATGGGCCAGCGAGTTGTCCCTCCCTGTGCAGAGATGATAGTGATAGCTGACAGAAATTCTCTTGGACAGCCTTGGCGAGGGACCAGAACGCACGTGTTCCCGAAGGAAGACGAACTAGCTTCTCACCAATTCTGCCAACGTGCTCATACTTTGCCGCAGCAATGACTCTTTTGAAGGACCTGGAGGCGGAGTTGTACTTCTTCTTAGAATCGCTAGATTTTGAATCCCGAGACGCCGATGCATTAACCCAGGCCTAGTAACACTGCTGCTTTTGGCGAGATGCCATTCTGCAGATATCACCAAACCAAGCCTTAGATCTACCACCGATAGGCACCACAAAGGATTGAACAAAGAGTTCTATTCCCTGAAGTACCACATCGGCGACTGAGTTGGCAACGACGTCGGGACTATCCAGCGAGAAGCAAACCTGCCCCCATGGGTAGGAAGAAAGACCGCATCCCTTCCCAATCCGCTGACCTGTAGTGCCACAAACGGCGGCTGCCTGCAAATCGAAACCGCAATGGGCACATGATAGGCACTTTACTCCGGATCAGGCAGTGGTTCGAAGATTCCAGAGGGGCATCGACAGAGACCACATACCCGTCCGGATGAGAGGTCAGCAGAAGATCCAGCAGGAAAGGTGTATGATCCTCCACATCTGGAACCTGCGTTGGCGAAGTAACCAGTTGTGTCAGATCATATGCCAAGGCAAAGTTAAAAACAGATCTCCCCACATGATCAGTGGTTCGAGTGGTATGTTCAGAAGTGAACTAGTGATAGGCTGAAATGATGAACCTTATGCGCAAACACAGAGGTACTCACTCGTCCTAACCTATCCGCGTCCTATATAACGACCATTCGATAAGATAGAACAATTTGTGATTATGCACTTCTACTGGGATGTGAACCTAGTACCCCGGTGAAGTAATAAAGTACTTAGGCTACTAGGGCACGTCAGGTAGTCTTGGTGCAAATGTATAATGTGTATGCAATTAGATCGGATAGGATCAGATGCAGCGTAAGTAAAAGGCACAGGGCAATCACATTACTCAAAAACCTAAACAAAAACATCTGCATCGGCCGGTATTCGAACCTAAAACTCAGTCCGGAATGCTGACCACTGGGCTACACTATCAAAAATGTGTTTACTTGCAAAACTAGCAAGATTTATTTGGCAATGATAATAAAGTCCTTGATGTTCTTGCCTTCATATTGATAAGCGAATACGCTTATTGATAAGCGTTTAGAGGCATCACAAAGTCGGAGCTAAATATCTCGTAGATCTATTTTTAGATCAGTAACAATAAGGAAAATAAAGTTTTCTGTGGTTAGAATCAAGGAATATTTTCGCTTATTAGACCCTGTATTGATCTTTGCGAATCGGGAAAGAAAGTGGGTCGGGCAAGGTCGGTACCGCACTCTACGTAATTATTTGTTCGATATAATGATAAGTTTCCCTTTTGTTAAGTAAAAGAGTAAAAACGAGTTTAAAAGTTCGTAAACTGTACCCGCGTTTACGGTTTTCGTGGAATTATGAATTTATGTATTTAGAGTGTTTATGAAGTAAAGTGAATTTTAAGCATAATTATTACAGAACTCTTTGTCCATTCATTTTTAACCGACTTACTAAAAAGTAGGAGGTTCTCAATCCATCTGCATATTTGCTTGGGTTTTCGAGCATAACTTCTTGGTTTATGTATTTATTCTTACATATATTATTTGTGTTTAATCGAAAATATATTAGTAACTTCGAAACCTATCGGTACACCCTGTCCAATATTAAATATACATAAGTGCATCATCATCACCATTGCGGCCCATCACAAGTCCACAGCTGAACATACGCTTTCCCGATAAATTGCCACCAAACACGGCCATGAGCCACCTGCATCCATCGACTTTTTACGAAACCATGCAGGTCTGCGCTTCAACTATTGGCAAACGCAGTTTAGGGCCACAATTTAATAGTATAGGGTAAAGAATGCGAAACATGGACATCGCAGGATCGAGCCCGCCATTCGACTATCGTCATGAACCATCTCCTACCACAAGCTCTTAAGCTTAGTTGGAGTGGTTAACAGGAACTTTAGTAATGTTAATAGCATTTATAGTTTTTTTTTTTTAAATCACATATTGTCACCCTACACTGCGTTACTAAGAGATATTTTTTTTAAAAAGACGATGCCCACAGTAGGATTTCTCCTGTGTCGTGGGTACGTTTTACAGACATAAATTCCACATGCACAAATCACCCAGACCCGGAACAACTATCTGTAGGCCAATATTTTGTCCCGTGCGGGAATCGGGCCCGCGACCCGCGGCGCAGAAGCCACGGGCTTAGCCACTGCGCCAACCGAGGCACTCGAGAACCTTTTTTCTAATGGTTATCGGTTCTACAAGCTATATAGCCGGCTCCTTGCGTACACAGCGTAGTGATCATTACGGCTATGTCGGTTACGTTAGTTCTGCTGGCAGGGTTTCGGATTCTATACTGCAGAGAATACCGAGCATACCCAACTAGCAAAGTACCCTTATAAACAATGAACTATACCGAAAGAAAGAAAGAAAGAAAAGGTTTATTGGTGCCAGCAAAATACATACAAAGAGAAATAAAATAAAAATAAAAACAACCAACCAAACCAATCTTCCACGAAATGCAGCTGTGCTGTGTGACAGACATTTTATTCGTAAAGGCATTCCTTGTCGTTCTGCGAAATTAAGCTATTCATATAAATGCCGAGGATTCTGCGTCTTCATTATGTCAAATAGTAAGCCTGCAAAGTGCAAATACATCAGATTTCCACCGTTGAGATAAGGTGGCACGCGCTCTATTGAATTAATTTCTTCGTGCGTGCCAAAAGACAATTACCGATAACAGTATCCGCATTATTAAGTTTTGATAGTATCAGGGATTCGGAGAGGTAGATACGTGAATCAATGCTTAAGTATTGCCGTATTCGATACAAAACCTTAAACCGATAGTAACAACTTCTAGCAATCTCAAGCCCATGGTTCTCGAATTTTAATTTGCTGTCCATCACAGCTCCTAAATTTCGTGCTTCTGTTACTTGTTCTATTGGCCTTCCTCGAATTTCTAGCCTGAAGATATAATCAATGATTCTATTTATTTGCATAGTTGATCCCATAACCAAATACTTGGACTTCTCCCGATTTAGAACCAGGTAGTTGGTTTCTGACTATTGGGCTATTCGTTCCAGATCTTGATTGAACTTAACAGATCTTGATTGAAGCCAGGTGGAACATTAACTGCCGTAAGCATTAATGTTTCACTTGGCTTAAAAGATTTATACACTTGAAGAAGTGTACAAATGATGTTCGTTATCTTTTATACTGTTAGATAAATCTGCGCGATACAAAATAAATAGAACCTAGGATTGAGCCCTGTGCAACTCCTTTTTTTATAGGGGCGGTAGCCGACCCACATTGCGTATGCCCATCATGACATACCTCTACTTTTTGAGAGAGTCCTGTTAAGTAACTAGAGAACCACTTAACTGCAGCCCCATCGAAGCCATAGTACCAGTAACTAGTTTCGATATCAGTAATGTAGTGTTGATGGTATCGAACGCTCGTGTTAAATCAAGTAAAACTAATATGGGCTCCCTGTCCCACATCCCGTCCAGCCAATATGTTGTCAATTACGTCTAAAAGCTCAGTTGCTGTACTTCTACACGCTCTGAAACCCGATTGTTTTTGAGGTAAGATGTCGTTTTCATATAAGTACTCTGAAATTTACATAGATACAGCTTTTTCTATATCTTTTGACATAAATGGTAGAATACTTATCGGTCGCAAATCTGTAAGGTTTTTCGGAAACGTTATTTTGGGAAAGGTTTTCACTATGGCTTCTTTCCAAATATTCGGAAAGTTACCCGATTGAAGGGACGCATTAACAATAGCACTTATAACTCCCAGTGTTCGTGGCAATGTTAATATAATCATGTCTAAAGTGATACCGTCTACACCTTGCCCATTCGTTGTGATACTACTTATAATTTTAGCAACAGTGGTTTTATTTACTGGTTTTAGACTGAACACCGCAGAACTGAAACGGTTATGCCAGAAATGACTTAATTGTGAAATATTAACATCTCCATTACCAGGGACACTAAGAAAGTGTTCGTTGATGAGGTCAGGATCACTGATATTGACAGGCAATTCGCTATGTTTTTCGTGACGATCGCGTGGCCTAGTGGTCAGAGTACCTGACTTCTACGCCGCGGGTCCTGGGTTCGATTCCCAGCCAGGAGCCAACATTTGTGCTAAAACACAAATTGTTGGTTTTCGGGTCTGGTTGTGTTGTGATTGTCCCCGTGTTTCTGACACTGCATCCTAGCCTACCTCCGATCTTATCGCATCAGCGTTACATGGGGCGCGGGGTAGGTTGGGACGAGTGAGTGCCTCTGTGTTTGCGCGTACACTTGTGGCACTATAATATCTCCTGCGCAGTTAGTGGCTCTCGTCAATAGTCGGAAGTTGTCGCCGTGGTCGGAATCGGCTAGAAGAACATAATCATCATGTTTTTCTTTAAATTCTACTACATTTCGCTTAATGTTTTTCCAAAGGATACGTGAATTCTCGAGATTTTTACTTACACTGTGTCTAAAAAATGCCATTTTTTCATTGTATAGCGACATTTACTGTTCTTTTAACTCTTTGTAGCATACCCTGTGACATTCAAGACTTGTCCTACGGTATCTTGTGTGTGCATCGTTTCTCAATCTTATCATTTTCGTTATTGTTGGTGTTATCCATGGATATTTGTGTTCTTTAATGTAAGAGGTTTTTAAAGGAGCGTGATTACCAAATAAGAGAGTTATATAGGCATTAAAAAGTGTAAGTGAATAGTTCAGGTTGTCACAAAGAAGCTGCTCCCATGGAATACTATTTACGTCAGCATTAAAATTATCCCTGTTTCTTCCCTACAGACCGACAAAAGATATTTTTATCGGTCTATAGGTTATCAATCTTGGCGGTTTTTGGTTTTCTTATATTCAGCTCGCAGGTAATAAAAGCATGTTTACTAAGTTCTAGTAGTAAGTAGTCTAGTACTAAGTATTTGTAACTTTTGTACTGCTACAAACAATGTCCTTATTGGACGTTGCAGTATTATCAGTGAAATGAGTAGCTTCAGTCACGCATTGTTTTAGATTCATGCACCGTAGGAACTCCAATAGTTTCTTTGAGTTTGTGTTTCTCTCTGCTAGTAGATCGATATTAAAATCGCCCATTAGAATAATATGATCACAATAAGCTAAAAGTATTAATTAAGTCTTATATGTGTCTAACTAAGGCTTGGTTTTTTGTTTTGTGTTTTCGTTTTTTGGTTAGTTGTGTTATGATTGCAACTTTATTTCGTTGCCTGACGATAGTTTATTTTTATAGTATCCTTTTAAATTTAGTGTGTAAATAAATCAATAATACTGTTTATTTATATTGCCTCTATTAATTTCTTGTTATTGTAAATAAGAAGTTATTACGCCAGATTTTTGAACTGTAAATAGCAGTTTGTTAATAAAACTGTGAACATTTTTTTGTACGGATAATAATTAGATAATATAATAGTTGTAAATAATAAAATAGTCACAAATCCATAAACATGGCCTCTTAGAAAAGTTTGGCTTGGGAAAATACAAAAGAAGGTAAAAACTATTTAAAAACATAATATTCTATATATAATACTGTAAAAATTCTCGGATTCCGAGTCTGCGATGGCGACCGACGTTTGTTCATAATGATGATATGAATTCATTCTTTTTTTCTAAATATAATTTCCGTAATGAATTCAAAAAATGTACTGACTGCCAAACATAACACAACAAAACAAAACAAAACTAAACGATCGTAACAGACCGCGTGGCCCAGTGGTTAGCGTACCTGACTTTTCGCTGCTGGTCCTGTGTTCGAATCGCAGCCGAAGCCAACATTTGTGCAAAAACACTGCTGTGCATGTGAAATAAATGTCTGTAAAAAGCACTCACGATACAGGAGAAATGTTATAATATGTAAATGTTTTTAAGAAAAATACTTAATACTCTCATTTCCTGTTATTAGAGAAAATTAGAGCATTGAATGGGAGTGTGGTAGCGGCTTAAGAAAATCTACCACCCCATCTCATCCCGTGGGTGTCGTAAAAGTCAGCAGCATCTTCCTGGAACATCTGATTAATAAACTGCGGTTGCCAACCCGCCTGGCAATCGTGGCAACTATGGAAAAATCCCACCTAAATGAGAACTACAAACTTTGTGGCAATCTATGGGGGATAGGCTGAAATCATGATGATGATGTTGATGATGAACGGGAGTTGAATACATTGATATAGTTTAGTAAGAGAATACACTCATAACTTGGTCGCAGATACGATTAATAATAGTTACAACAAAATTTATAAAATTTAGAATTTCTTCATTCCCGAAAAATTTCCATTCCCGTTGCCGGCACCAATAAAATTGTTCTTCGTTTTTAAGTGCTGATTTACAACGTGCTCGGCGGTGAAGGAAAACATCGTGTTTGGTCACGCGTCTAAAAAAAAACTAGGACACGTGAATTCCGCCAACCCTCATTGGAATAGTGCGGCGAACTTTTCCTCCTCTTAGAAAAGAAAGGAAGCCTTTTCACAGCAGTGGAATATTTACAAATTGTTACTTTACTTTTTTGTATTTATTCAGTAAGTGGGCATTAAACATGCCCTGCTGGTTTTAACATTCTGGCTGCTATATGCATTCTTTTCTGCTAGCGATTTAGAAAAGCCATCACTGTTGCAAAGAAACGCAGCAAGAAACTCAATCGACGAGAGTATTCTTTTAAACACAAGAAAAAAAGTACGAGTATTAATTACTAGCTGATGTCCGCGACTTCGTTCGCGTGGATACGTGGTTTTTTCAATATCTCGTGGGAACTGTTTGATATTTCGGGACGAAAAGGATCCTATGTCCGACCCCACGAAGCAATTTTGTCAAGATTCAGCGGTTGAACCGTGAAAAGGTAGCAAACAGAAGGACAGAGTGAGTTACTTACGCGTTTATAATTATTAGTATGGATAAACTAATGACAATAAAAAACGAAATAACCATATTGATACATATGTAGGTATTACAATCGTTATTTTAAATATTCTATCGGATATATAATAATGTTTCTCAGATCATCAAATGTATTATTGCAATTATTAAGGTCGCTGCAGATATGTCATGACGGGTCCACGAGCATGACGCCTAATGCAGCTATCATTTAGCTGTCAAGTAGCAAATCTTAAACTCATTCATTTATCATTACATACGAGTATTATGTGCCAATGTTAGAGTTAAGAGTGTTATGCACCGTCAACTTAGATCTTGATGCTCCGGTTAGTGAGAAAACTAGTGACCCAATTGCAAAATTTCTCGGGAAGCCCATATGAAGGAAGCTTCGAGAGAAGCGCTTTGTGCCATAACCGATCAAAGGCCTTCGCTATGTCCAAACTAACTACCAGGGCCTCCCCCTTGCTCTCTACTGCCTCCGCCCATCGATGAGTAAGGTACACTAGAAGATCACCATCTGAGTGACCCCGACGGAAGCCGTACTGGCGGTCACTAATCAACTGGTGCTCCTTTAAGTACCTCAAGAGCTGGCAGTTCATAATGGATTCCATTATTTTTGAGAACAAGGAGGTAATGGCGATCGGTCTGTAGTTCGTACGGATCTGAGCGGTCGCCTTTCTTAGAGATCGGGTGCACAAAAGCTGTCTTCCATGCCTTTGGGACGACACCTAGAGAGTAGAAGTACCGGAAAAGAAGCGTAAGAACCGGTGCCAACTCTGGAACACACATCCTCAACACAATACGGGGGATTCCATCGGGCCCACTCGACTTTTGGATGCCTAGGGAGAGGAGTGCTTTGCGCACTGAGCTCTGAAAAAACCAGATGTCCGGCATAGAGCACTGACTGCACGGGATGGTCGGCGGTGAGTTCCCCCTGTCATCGAGAGTTGGATGCAAAAAGAGAACCAAGAAGATCAACTTTCTCCTTTGCGTCATGGGCCAGCGAGTTGTCCTCCCTTTGCAGAGATGGTAGTGGTGGCTGTCAGAAATTCCCTTGGACAGCCTTGGCGAGGGACCAGAACGCACGTGTCCCCGAAGGAAGACGAACTAGTTTCTCACCAATTCTGCCAATGTGCTCAGACTTTGCCGCAGCAATAACTCTTTTGTAGGACCCGGAGGCAGAGTTGTACTTCTTCTTAAAACCGCTTGATTTTGAATCCGATAGGCACCACAGAGGATGGAACAAAGAATTCCATTCCCTGCTGGCAACGACGTCGGGACTATCCAGCGAGAAGCAAACCTGCCCCCATCGGTAGGATGCAAAGAAAGACCGCATCCCTTCCCAATTCGCTGACCTGTAGTGCCACACACGGCCGCAGTCTGCAAATCGCGACCGCAATGGGCACATGATAGGCACTTTACTCCGGATCAGGCAGTGGTCCGAAGATCCCAGAGGGGCATCGACGGCGACCAAATAGCCGTCCGGGTGAGAAGTCAGCAATAGATCCAGCAGGGAAGGTGTGTGATCCTCTACATCTGGAACCCGCGTTGGCGAAGTAACCAGTTGTGTCAGATCATATGCCAAGGCAAAGTCAAAAACAGATCTCCCTGCATGATCAGTGGTTCGAGAACATAGCCATTCGGCGTGGTGGGCGTTGAAGTCGCCGAGTACTACGATCTCTGCGGATGGGATCTGCTTTAGCACAGAATCTGCGGCCATTTGGATGTGGTCGATGAGTCGGTCTGTTTTGGTATTACCGCTGTGGGACCTATACAGGCACCCATAGACGCAAGGGTGGTCGTCGCCGTCTATGCGTAGCCAAAGGGACAGGTCCCTACCTTCAAGGCTGCCGAGGCGTTGAGAACATAAATCCTCTCTGACGCATACACAAACCTCGGCCCGTGGCACAAAGGAAAGTTCCAGCTTGTACCCCAGGTAGGAAAGATAAGAGGTATCCGCCGGAGAGGATATCTCGGTAAGAAAAAGCAAGGCCGGCTTCGCCGTCTCCAGATGGTAGTGGATGCCATCAAGATTGGAATGTAGTCCTCTGATATTGCAGAAATCCACGGCAAGCGTGGTATGTGCCGAAGGTTTTTTGTTACGTTTGCCTAGAACAATATGGGAATAGAGCGGAACTTTGGCCGGTATATTGTGAGGTTGTGGTACTTCCCCGGTCGAGCCGGCCCATTCATGCAACAACAACAACTCTGGCTCTACCACTATTATAGGATATTTTATATATTATATTTTGAGGATTTCAGCAGTGGAGCATATTATTTAACTTTACTTTTTACGTCGTGGAGCCATCTTCTTCTTTTTCATCAGCCTTATAATAGACTACTCTTAGAACTTGCCTTAATCACCACGCTTCGCTTTGTATTTTCAATCTGGTATTCGCAACCTGTGAGATTCCATGAGATTTTCCAGGCATTTCTCCCCAGCCGACTCTTATGTCACGGGATTTGATAAGGTGGCAGATTTTCTTACGCTACCATGACAGACTGAAGTGAGGCACACATATGAACTGTCATGATCGAGTAAGGAGCACGGTTTCTGATATTAACTACGTAAAATAGTGTAACTACTCGTTTCAATGATGATGTCCTGCTAGCTGGTTTTCGAACAAGATGACAAATTCCGAATTCTGTCGTAAGCTATCAACATGCGCAGAAGATATTATAATACTAGAAGTGTACTTCTAGTATTATAATATGCTAGTGTAAACGCAGTACAAAGGACACAATCACAACACAACCACACCAACACAAACTATTTGTGTTTTTTCACTATCGTTGGCACCGGTGTAGCAGTCAGGTACTCCTACCACGAGATAAGGTGTTTTCACAAATGAGTGATGAGCTCAATTACTGGCAACGAGACACAACAAAACACTTTTATTTCGATAAAGATGATGGAATAGGGTAAAAATACTATAGGTTATAATTTCGACTTACCGTCAGGTGTTCTGTATGCTCATTTATCATCGTTAATCATATAATAAAATAGCTCTCTGGTAAAAGAGAAACTCTGGACACGTGACAAAAGAGAAACTTTTATATATAAGAAGTTTGAGTAAAATAAAGATAAATGAACATGAGTTAACAAAATTATTACTGACTGTAAAATAATTGCTCAGTATATAACATACATACATATAGTCACTTTTCGCCTTCGTGGGAAACGAGACGTGACGGGTGATAACGCACGTCGCCGCCATTTTGGTATAAGTAAAACAAAATCTTACTCTCCATTGCGTTCCCACTAGCGGAATTGGGACAGCATTGCTTAATATGATGTTGTAATGCACAAATAAAGACTGTCCGCACAAATACGATAGTCGCCTCTTATGACACCTCGGTAGGAAAGAGGTAGGCTATTCTAATCTGCCGGACATCTATTGGTTATGAATTGTTAATGATTTCTTATATTTACGCACATATTTCACATATAATAAAATTAAGTCATACGGATTTTATCGCGTTTAGTTAAAATAAATGCAACAAAATCCGTAAATTATAGTTTGATTAAACATAAAATAGTTTGTTGATAGAAAATATTTATGTGTTTTATTTCCATTAATATGTTTATCATAAAATTTGGAAGAAAAATATTACATCAGAAGGACTTATCAATCATTTTCCAACGGAAATTAAAGATTGTATTCTCATGAAATAGATTTGAAGCTAAATTGAAAATAAATTGTTTTAGAAAAAACTCTTGATCCTTGAATTACATAGTAATCAACTTGTTTCTTTTTGGATAATAAATTCTCTTTGAGTCTAATAAGCCATATGTTTCTGTGTATGGCATATCAGACCTATTAATAGACCTATATTTTTCGCCCCGAAAAATCAAATAGTTTCCTCGGGATAATTAAAAAACTAGCTGCCCGCGACTTCGACCGCGTGGTATATTTATTTTATTTATGTTTATTTTTTAGTTATAAAACGATGGACCCCACAGTAGGATTTCTCCTGTGTCATGGGTGCGTTTTACATACATAAATTCCACATGCACAAACACCCAGACCCGAAACAACTATCTGTAGGTCATACAAATATTTGCCCCGTGCGGGATTCGAACCCGCGACCCGCGGCGCAGAATTCAAACCCTTAACCACTGCGCCAACCGAGCCGACAGAGTATACAAGTCGTGGGCATCGGCTACTAATATTATTAATGATAAAGTAAGTCTGTACCTCTGTCTGTTTGTTACCTGTTTACGGCTCAACCTTTAAACCGATTTTGTCGAAATTCGGCACAGAAATAGCTTGCATCCTGAAGATAGACATTTTTTTTATTTGATAATAGTGACGGAACGAGCAGAACGTTCACCTGATGGTAAGTGCAACGTCTGCCCATAACAAATGCTGTGTCACTCAGAACATTTCTGTGTGACACCACACTGCGCTCGTCACCCTAAGACATAAGTTCTTAAGTCTCATATGCCCAGTGATTACGCTAGCTCTCAGTGCCCTTCTAACCGAAACACAGTAATGTTTCATATTACTGCTTCACATCAGAATAACTGGCCCTTGGGTGGTACCTACCTAGACGGATTCCTGAATAGGAATCCTACCACCGGAAAATGAGAGAATTACCACGGTATTCTTAAAAAAATGTGAAATCCACTCGGACGTAGTAGCGAACTTCATCTTATAGATAATAATTACGAATCATCAAGCCGAAGTTCATACCTACTAAAGATAAAAATGAATCCTTTAAATTATAAACGATTAGGTAGTCAGTGGTCTAAACATAAATATAAAATCTATATATAGCACACGCTACGAGCGTTCATAAGCCTCCCCGCTCGGCATTGACCGATTAAATCGTAGAACCTTACCCCCGACCCTCGCCTACGCATTACGTCATACCGTAGCAAGAAAATAGAGATACTGGAAGACTTATTTACTTTCATTAATATTACAAAAAATTCTTATTATTTCTTTATTGTATTCATAAGTAAAAAGATGTAATGCTAACTATTGTCAAAAAGAAATTGCATTTGAAAAAAAAAGACAAAGAGGCAGGCCAGCATGTATTGGTACAATTTGATCTTGAGATCGCTAAACATACTAGCTCATAATAAAGTAATTAAATAACTCTCAAAGTAATAATAACGCAGCGTAATTAACGGTAAAGGTGTATGCATACATATATTGTTGTCACGTCAGTGGCGAATTAAGAGCAGTATAATTTGTTCACAATAACTAACCTCACAACAAGCTAATAATCTTTAAATAAAGCATTAGTTTAGAAGATCCGAAATTCGGAGCCCAAATAAAATCTTTTTCTAATATACTAAGTAAATATTATCTAATATTAAACTAGTAAGAGCCGTGGTAGCTCAGGGGCCTGGTGCTCGCCTTTAATTTAATTGTAAGCGAGTAACCTGGGTTCGATCCCCGGTGCCAGCACCTCCAATATTGTTCTACAATTTTAAGTGCTGATTTACCACGTGCTTAGCGGTGAAGGAAAACATCGTGAGGAAACCTGCATGTCCGAGGAAATGGAAATTTTTCGAGGACATGTGCAGTCCGCCATCCCGCATTGGAGCAGCGTGGCGGATTCTTCCTAGCTCCAAAACCCTCTCAGAAATGAGAGGAGGCCTGTGCTCAGCAGTGGGACATTTATAGGCTGAAACTTTACTTTTTTTTTCTATTAAACTAGTACACTATCAAATATTAAATATTATCTAGATTCTTTAAATCGACGATAGGATGTCCTTTTGAAGGTCGAAGATTCGGAGTATCTCAAATTCAATAATATTAGTTTTTACTTTTCCGTACTGTATTTCAGTATAACATAAAATAAACGTTGGTTTTTCTGTCTGTCCTGCATTTGAGGGCATTGTTTTTAAGCATTTTACTTAGAAACAATGTAAACTTATAAATTATATAATTAAATTTTGTTTCAACGCATCTTATCTAATCATCGGTAGGGTACCGAGCTTAAAACGATTCTAAAGTTAACGTTTGCTATATGAATTACGCTGGTGGTAGGAATCCCACTAGGAACTATCGCAATGTATTCTGCGGTGAAACAGTAGTGTGCAAACATTGAAGGGCACTGATGGCTAGTGTGATTACTAGTCACATGAGACTTAAACTGACGTCTCAGGGTGACGAGCTCAGTGTGGTGTCACACCACACACAATCATTTGTTATGGGCAGACGTGCACTTACCCTTAGGTGAATGAACTATTTGCACGTCTCGTCACTTTACTATAAAAAAAAATATTATGTCGGAATCTTAACCTGCAATTTTTTTTATCGAAGAAAGTAATACGCACTTTATCGGGATTCCACTGCTGAAGATGGTGGTAGGATTCCTATGCAGGAATCCGTCTAGGTAGGTACCACCCCAGGGCCAGTCAGAACACATCTAGACCAACAAACGAACATATTTGTGTTAGTGTGAAACAAATTCAATACATATCAAAAATTTCACAGTCCGGGCAGTAGCGGTCATTGCTTTCATTCTCGTGGCTTCAACCTTGACTCTACAGTAATGAAAAATTTTCTCTAGAAGTAGGTATTAGTTATTTATATTTTAGTGTTCATTTTCCTTTGATTTGCAGAAATTTCCGATTAAACGCTAACCATACAGATTTTATCAAGATTCTTTTAACAAATACCAACCTCGCTTGCACGTATTGTACCATTCTAGAATTATTTATCGATTTATGGTGAAAAATCTTTCATAGATTGCCAACGGGTCGCCGTAGTTATGCGCGCTAGTTATGCGCTCGACGTAATTTCACAGCACGCAAGTAACTTTGGTTCGATCCCCTAAAATTCTTTATTGCAATTTTGCTGAGCTAATTAAATTCTTGTCGCTGAATGAAAATATCTGTCTGTGAAGTCTGAGATATAACAAACATTTCATCGATATACTAATTCGCGCTCTCGAAAAACAGAGAAGGCGATTGTCCGATGGCCCAGTCTCTAAATTGTCGTCGCTCAAAAACAACAGTAGCAGCATTGAGTAAAAAGCTGTTATTTTGTAATTACAAACAGACAATCAAAAGTTTTTTATTTGTATAGATTGCCAAATACTAGAACGCCAGGCAATATATGAGCAATGTTAAGTATTCTCTTATATTTATAGGCGCTACAGCCGCGACGCAACAAAGTATATAGTGATGATGAAGAAGGCATAGTATAAACAATGGAAACATACATTTGTTAACAATCTTAATCACTGCTGAATATATACCTCTCAAATGACGGAAGGATTTGCTGTAATCGCTGTACTTGGCAGGTATATTACTGATCGTTGTAACGGAGGCATTAAATCACGCAGACGCTGCTGTTCGATCGAATTCTAATTTTTGATTAGAGAATTCTATGAAAGCAGTATTTCCCTCGTCGACCCGATCCAATTCCATACCACAGCATGAATCTAACGGCATGTCTCTACCATTTTCACAAATAGGTTCGTACGATTTTTTTAAAGCTTAAAGTTATTAGGTTTTATAAAATTTTCTTTAAAGCATATTCTTAACACAAAGTTTTCGGCACCAGAATCATACAGGATAGGTCAATCCTCTGGCATAGAAACTGTTAAAAAACAAAGAATGTTTATTTATTTTAGTAAAAAGGTTACCTATACCAATCGCATTGTTGAAAATGTGTTGATGTTCAGTTTAAAAATGCAACCGTCATTTGTTGTCAAAGGCAAAAACAAATGAGTATCTATGTGATACTGTTTTGACAATATCTGCTTAAAATTACAAACTGCATTCGAAGTAATTGAGTAACAGGGTAGGCGTTTGCGTAGGACGTCCACGCTACATTCCATTAATAAATGGGACGTACACATTTATAAATGGAACACTCTCACAGAATAAAAGCTTGAAATAAAAGTATAATAGCTATGTTCTTTTTTAATTGCCATTTCTCTTGTTCTTCTAATTTTTACCATGCGTTTTCCCAGGCAGATATGGCACAGATGTCTTCACAATGTCTTCCAGACTTTACTAATGTGTTAGACTTATTTATTATTTAGTAAGTAATGAAAACGTGACATATCTTTCTTGCTATGTGATGGCGGCGTACCAGGAGATGGGCAGCAGCATCTTCCTGGAACATCGCAATAAATAAACTGCATGTTGCTAACCTACCTGCCAAGCGTTGTAAGTCCCTTCAAAATGAGAGCTACAAGTTTATGTCGCAATGTATGAGGTAGGCCTATGCTCAGCAATTGACAAATTATAAGAACCTTACAAGTCAAAAGTGACAATTTTACTGGTCGGAGGATTTCTGTGCAGGAATCCGTATGGGTAGGAAGCGCCACAGTGTCAGTTATTCTGGAGAGTAAGAATTATATTCACTCTTACCAAAATGCTAGCGACGTGGCTCGCCACCCGTCACGTCTCGTTTCCCGCCGGAGCGTAAAGTAGGCTACGAGTGTGGTCGCTGCCTTATCCTTATATGGAAAAAAGGCGAGACTGTATGTATGTGTAAAAAAATATAAAATTCCATAACCTAAAGTAATTCCTTAACCATTCTGCTGAAAACAATTCCCATCTCCCTACCCCCCTCATAGCTATCGACTGCTGTTCATTCTAGCGGAAACTAAAGGCTCTATGACACATACATAATATGTAGGTAGCTATAGGACTTTGTACGTTACATAGTTTAGCATATTTTTAGCATTTTCTAGTTCAGTGGACGAAATTTGTAAGCAATGAGGTTCAGTCTGTAGTAAAAAAGAAAGTAAGTGACGAAACGAGCAGAGTTTTTTTTTATTGGATGAAGCGACTTTTTTTTTTGATAAAAGTGACGGAACGAGCAGAACGTTCACCTGTGCAACGTCTGCCCATACAAAATTCTGTGTCCCCCAGAACATTTCTGTGTGACACCACACTGCGCCCGTCACCCTGAGACATCAGTTATTAAGTCTCATATGCCCAGTGATTACGCTAGCTCTCAGTGCCCTTCAAACCGAAACACAGTAATGTTTCACATTACTGCTTCACGTCAGAATAACTGGCCCTGGGGTGGTACCTACCTAGACGGATTCCTGCATAGGAATCCTACCACCAGACGAGCACAACGTTTACCTTATGGTAGGTGCAACTGTGCTCTGTCCATAACAAATACTGTGTCATCCATACCATTTTTGTGTAGCGCCACACTGCGCTCGTCACGCTGAGAGATCATTTTTAAAGTCCCATCATCATTATTATCATCATCATTTCAGCCTATCACTAGTCCACTGCTGAACATAGGCCTCCCCATAGATTGCTATAAAAGTTTGTAGCTCTCATTTTGGGGGGTATTTTGACATAGCTGCCACGCTTGGCAGTCGGGTTGGCAACCGCAGTTTATTTATTCTAATGTCCCAGGGAGATGCTGCTGACCTCCCTCTGTCGACTTTTACGACACCTACTGGATGAGGTGAGGTGGTAGATTCTTTTAATCCGCCGCCACATGGTAGGTTAAGTCCCATATGCCCAGTGATTACGCTAGCTCTGAGTGCCCTTCAAACCGAAACACAATAATGTTTGCACACAACTGGTTCATGGCAGCATAACTGGCCCTACTAGATTATATAGAATTCCTACCACCGGTGAATCCGTAACATTGCGGTGTTACCCATTTAGTTTTAAAATTCTATAGAGAACCGCACTCGGTACCATGACACGTGAGTTCTTAAGTCCCATATGACCTGTAATAACATTAGGCTTTAGTTCCCTTTAATATGATACGAGTACATGGTGTTTGCACACTGCTTTTCGAGAGGGGGCCGGGCGCTCAACTTAAATTTCATAGCACGCAAAGTGACACGAGTTCGATCCCGGTGCCGGCACTTATTCTGCATTTTTAAGCATGTGCATGTCCGAGGAATAAAAATATTTAGATGACATGTGATATTCGTTAACCCGCATTGGAGCAGCGTGGCGAACTGTCCCCGACTCCAAAACCCTCTCAGAAATGAGAAAAGCCCTGTGCTCAAAAGTGGGACATTTATATCCCGTTACTTTTTGCGGTAGGATAATATACCACAAGTTAAACCAACAACAGTCCACTTTTGTACTACGGTCTCTACCATATACGAGTATTTGAGGGTTTAATTGATATAAATACCATAATAATCGGGGTTCGCTGGCTGACGCGCAATATCGGTGAGACTTTATGAATTAAATATTGATTTTCAACTCTCTCTTATGTTTTCTCTAATCCGTAGGTTAAAAGGAACACGTAACGCTCCGTTTTGATTTATTGTTCTATTTTATTACGAACGGCTTCATTTCAGTTTTATGAGATAATTGAAATTGACTCGTAGTGCAGAAACCAATCGCTATATGCTACATTCAAAGCCTCTTTTTTATTTTATATAGTGACGAAACGAGCAAAACGTTCACCTGATGGTAAGTGCAACGTCTACCCATAACAAATGCTGTGTCACCCAGAACATTTCTGTGTGTCACCACCTTGCGCTCGTCTCCCTGAGATTTCAGTTATTAAGTCTCATATACCCAGTAATTACACTAGCTCTCAGTGCCCTTCAGACCGAACCACAGTAATGTTTGCAGACTACTTCTTTAAGGCAGAATAACTGGCGCAGCGGTAGTACTTAGACGGATTCCAGCATAGGAATTCTATCACCAGTAAAAAGGTAAGTACTTATAAGGAACATATAGCACTCGATAAAGTAAAAAAAGTAAACTTCCTAAGATCAACGTGCAACATTTTTTTGAAGAACAGCGTGCACAACAACAGATACCTTCCACCACGAAAACACTGCCACTAGGCAATACATATCACTGAAGTCGAGAACACGACCATTATTCCACCTCAGTACCAGGCATTAACGAGTGAGATATCTTGTAACCCGCCTCGGCGGCTGATTATCGTAGTACTTAGTTCAGTAGAGGCTACATAGTTCAGTACACACTATTTCAAATATTGTATGCGTATCATAGCAAATTAAATTTCTTTTCTTTAATTTATATTTTTGCAGAAGTGTTGGCTTCGGCTGATATTCGAGCCCAGGACCAGGACCCGCGGCGTAGAAATCAGGTAGTCTGATCACTAGGCTACGAGGACGACTAAGTTTACATTACAACGCTTTAATGATGATTAAACTTTTGTAGTTACTGGCTTATGGGCTACACAATATAGCGAATAAATACTGTTAAAGTTGTAATGTTAAAGTTCTTCATTTACTATAAAAAATAACTTTATTTACTTTATTACAATGGATCTCCGCAAAGTATCGCCTGAGTCTATCACATAAATTCTAAACTACATAACACTTAGTTTTGATTTATGCTATTTTGCTATTTTATATTATGCTATTTTATAATAAACATTTTCATTTCAGTCTCATGGATAATTGAAATTGTTATATAGTGCGGGAAGCCAATCGCACATTCACTTAGCTAACCAAGCTTTCTACCTATATGTCACTTTTGATGCTGCTTTTATACTAATAATAAAATAACTTTCTTTATTCGTGTGTCTCTCCGGTTCAAAAGTCAATTTTGACCTACTATGTTCATCTTAGCTAAAATTGGTATACCTATGTTCAATATTAGCTTCGGTGACAATGCAATAATAAGTTACCATAGACCAGGTTTGATAATAGAGCCAATTAAGCAAGATAGCTCCGTCATGTTGGGGCTTGTTAGATTTCTTTTGACCCGTAGCAACATCTGAATTCCATTGCTGGACAAGGCCTCAAAAATAAAAACAAAAATATGATTTTTGTTCAAAACTTATTTACAACAAGCTGAAGCCCGCGACTACGTCCGCGTGGATTTAGTTTTTTTTAAATACTGTGAGAACTCTCTGATTTACTGAAAAAAAAGTACTCTATTTTCGTCTCCAGTATGTAAGACATTTCTGTGCCAAATTTCGTCAAGATCGGTTCTACACTTGAGCCGTGAAAAGGTAACAAACCGACAGAGGAACAGAGAGAGTTACCTTTCGCTGATAAATGGATTCAATAATGATTTATTTTATTTACTGCAAATACTACACTTTTAAATACAACTACTTTTTACGGATTTTATCGCGTTTAATTTTTATTTACAGCACCTATGGTCCTCCCGTGACCATGGGTGCACTCGAAACATCGGGTTAGAAATAGTTAATTTTTTATTTTTCCTTTGAAAAGTATAATATCTCATTTGATATTACTGTAAAATAATGTGTATTTTTATATACATCTTAAGATAAGCGATTCAAATATATTGTAGGAGATAACTTAAAATTATATAAAAACATGCTTGAAAAGTATAATTGTAATATACCAAAATAAATCTGAAATATTACTAAAAATAAATTATAACAAACAAAGAAAAATTGACTAGCTCTAGTATGACTTAATGATTAGTACATACATAACGACAAAAAGACCTTTCCCGTACCGGGAATCGAACCCGAGCCTCCTGGGTGAAAGCCAGGTATCCTAGCCACTAGACCATACGGGATACGAAGAGATTTACGAAAATATATATTAAATAATCTTAACAGATATTATCAGTCATTGTAATCGATTTTTCGACTTCCCTCTCCCCCGATGAGATATCGTGAGATTTGGCTAGAATCCCCCTCTCCCCATCTAATCTCACGAGACGGTTTTTCAAAACGCGTATTTTTATTGTAAACAGCGTTAATCTGGGCTTGGTTGCTTGATTGATTTAATGCAAACATAATTTGATTAATTTTTTTTTTCTTTAAACTAGTTAGACTAGTATTTAAGACTATTAAGAACGTCTAGAATCACAGCGAGAAAATCATCCATTAAATCAATGGGCTACTGTAGCTCCTTATGGCGTTAGTATTACTACGTTAAATATTATTGTGTAGGATTGAGCCATATTTTAGAAGAGAAACATGTTTTTCTTAATCCAGTTCTCTCGCAACTGCAGTGTCTTGCGGGAAAAAACTTATGTGATATTTACCCCTCTAGATATGGCTCGACCACCTTCCCCGCCTTAACGCCTCACGTAGTTAATGGACGCCCCCATACCAATGAACTCCAATGAATTGTTTTAGACGAATAGAAATTTATTTATGAGAACTTATTAGTCGCCCATTATAGAATTCGAAAGTGATTCATTAACATTTTTTTTGAATTAAATTTAATATATTTGTAGCACATCGTCATCATCGTCATTTCAGCATATTTTAGTCCTCTGTTGAACATAGGCATATTACATATAAGTTTAGCTTTTTGGACTACTTTCTTTTTTTCTTAAAGAGCTACAAACCGAATCGGTCTTAAGGGCACTGAGAGCTAGTGTAACTACAGGGCATATGAGACTTAGAACTGATGTCTTAGTAGCGAGCGAAGAACCTTTAAAAAAAACGGCTCATTTCGCATTTAAGAATAGTAAAACTTTTAAGTAAAACTATTATTACGGATTTCATCGCGTTTAATTTAAACTATGATCTGATGTCCTGGTGTCATAGTTAACCCGGAGTACCGTCAGCTTTTAATTATTATTTATTATTTTTAGTCCGATCCTACGCAGAAAGAGCTTACTGTGCCTCAAAGCCATTGCAGTGGTATGCTTGGTTTATGATTTAATTTTATTAATATTAGGATCCCAAGCCGGTGGTCACACACAACCATATACCCTATTGAAATTAGGAATAGTTATAAATAGTTTAAATTAAACGCGATAAAGTCCTTAAAAATTGTTTTATTTAAATGTGTAGTATTCGCGTAAATATAAGAAACCATTAATAGTAAAACTTACATAATCAATTTTTTTATCAATCCAATTTGCAGACTGTTGTTGTATTTTATTACCTATATTCTATTATGGAAATGAGATGACAATTCATATAAAAGCTATGTATTTCGTACAGTTATAATACACTGAACGACATTAAAGAGGCTCTCAAGTGAATACACAATTTATTTCCAACGTAGTACCAACCATTATACGTAGACCCACCCCGCCTCGCGGGATCAGTTCGAAAGGATATACATCACAGGGAAAAGTATTAAAATCGAAGGTTCTCGTGATTAATGGAAGGCGGTGTTCCATTTTTTCTATGCCACCTTTGTTGACAGTACACTTTAACTGTCGCAGACGTAAACCACGTGAACATAGCATTTGTATTACTCTAAATTTTTCTTTTATTCGGGTTTATTTATTTAAAAGTTTATTATCTGCTTATTTCTTAAAATCACTAGTGGTATGATTCTTATGCAGCCATCCGCCTAGGGAGGTACCACCGTAGTGCCGGTATTCTGCCGACAAGAAGTAGCGTGGATACACTACTGTAGTGACGAAACGAGCAAAACGTTTACCTGATGGTCTGCCCATAAGAAATGCTGTGTCACCCAGAACATTTCTTAAGCGATGCCACACCGCGCTCGACACCCTGAGACATCAGTTCTTAAGTCTCATATGCCCGTCCAGTGATTACGCGAGCCCTCAGTGGCCTTCAAACCGAAACAGAAGAAAGGTTGGTTTTACATAAGCACGGGTTTTATCTTCAATGAACTAAATAAACAAAATTATTCTACACTAACTTCAAAAAAGGGCGCATTTAACTCTGTATACGTTACAGAGTAAGATTATACACAATATATGGTAGAAATTTTATTAAAATAATAATAAATAAACATTTCTAAACATTAATCATTTCACTGTAATTAAATAAAATTAACTAGTTAAAAAAAAATAAAACTACTAGGGCTGCGATAAAATCATTAATTTAGTATAAATAAAAAAGTTGCACGAATACACTGCAAAAAAAAAAATTACTTTCGTCGTGCCCAAAGAAGTGTTCACATTTTCGAAAAACTTTATAAAAAGTGCACGAATCATGCAAAAAAAATATTTCGTCGTGCCCAAAGAAGTTTAACTTCAAAAACTCCAGCAGGCAGAAGGTATTATCCATGGTATTTTAATTTAGATATATAAACATAAAATCTTAACTAAGCGAATATATTTTTTCTTTTTAATTTCATCAATTGCATTTCCGTTTTAAGGTCAGTTAAAATATTTACTCGGCTTCTAGTCATTGTACAGTCGCCGCTCTTGTTTATCTATGAACTATGTAGTTGAAGCCCGCGGCTACGTACGCGTGGATTATTTTTTAAAGACACCGTGTGAAAGCTTTTATTTAAAATATCGTATGTCCGTTTCTAGGATGAAAGCTATCTCTGTGCCGAATTTAGTTAAGATCGGTTCAACGGTTGAGCCGTGAAAAGGTAACAAACAGACAGAGGGACAGAGAGAGTTCCTATCGCATTTGTAATAGTAGTATGGATTCAATCCAATTGAAATTCTAAAACGTTGTTGTTATGGAAAGTTAAGTAAAAAGTAACAGCTTTTAAATGTCCTACTAGAGAGCACAGGCCTATTCTCATTTCTAAGGGGTTTTAGCCGGGAAGAGACCGCCACGCTACTCCACAGGGTTAGCGCATTTCAAAAATGCCCTCGAAATATTTATGTTCCTAAGATTGATGCAGGTGACCGCTGAGCACGAGGTGAATGCACTTAAAATTGCAGAACAATTTTAGTGATGCCGCCACCGGGGATCGAACACAGGTCACTCATACTATGAAGTTTAAGATGCCCGGCCCGAACTTATAGAAAAGCAGAGAAAAAAATGTTCGAAGTTACACCTATAGTAACTTCGAACATTTTTTTCTCTACTATTTGAGAATAGTACAGTTTTACTGTCACAGCCCATGTGAGAATTACACACAGAATGAAACACATATAAAGCAAACAACCAAAAGACACCTACAGCCACCCTCAATGAAGTATCAAGACATATGTCCCTTCTTACATGTGAGGACTATGATGAAATGTCTTATTGACTTCTTGGGTCTCCAGTACTTTTTACTCTCTATACTAAATATATTTAATATGATGATTTTTTTAAGCTGGTGAAAGCTTGGTACTTCCCGTCTGATACCTGTGCTCCAGATTATGTTCATCGTGTAGTTTTAAATATAGAGCTAATCTTAACGGATTTTATCGCGTTTAGTTATGTTGTTTTTATAACCTGACGTTTCGAGCGCTTTACATCACCCATCGTCACGCGAGGACTGAGGTGACAGATGTCCTGACGTCATCGTTGACCCAGAGTACTTTCAGCTTTTAATTATTATTTTTGGTTCGATCTACGCAGAAAGACTGACCATGTTCTGGATCATCCCAACCATTACATCAGATTTGATTAACCACAAATCCTCGCAAAAGAACACACACCGATACCTACCAAGGGTGATTCGCGAGGCTATTGAAATTAAAAAAATATCCTAATTTTAATAGAGATGATGGTTGGGTTTCGACCACCGCACCACGACAACTTCCGAATATTGTCGGAAGCTAAAAGCTTCGCAGGAGATATTATTGTGCCACTGCAATATTAGAGTAGACGCGCAAACTGCGGCAATCACTCGTCCGAACCATTCTGCGTCCGATGTTACGCGCATGCGATTAAATTAGAGTTAGTTTGGGATGCAGTGTCTGAGACAAGTGATCCGAAAACCAACAAATTTTTGTTTTTGCACAAATATTAGCTCCAGCTGGGATTCGAACCCAGGCTTAGAAGTCTGGTATTCTGACTACCAGGCCACGCGGTTGGTTTTTTACATAACCAGATATATACAATTGCCAATCCGCTTGCCGAGCGAGGCCGTTGCGGGATTTACCTAACATGAGTTTGCTCTCGGGAGGGGCATCTGTTATGCGGTAAACTAAGGACTGAAATGATTTTAATATGAAATTAAATTGTGAAAAAGTATTATAAGACAATGTATGTATGTTTTTTTTAATAGAAGTGGTAAGTGCAACGGCTGCCCATAACAAATGCTGTGTCACCCAGAACATTTCTAGTGACAGCACACTGCGCCCGTCACCTCGAGATATATATACCTGACGGAAAAATACGAACTATCTACGAGTATATAGTGTCCGATAGGTGTCCGGCCGAGTAGAATAGAACCTACCTCTTTCCTACCGAGGTGTCGTAAGAGACGACTAAGGTATTGTACGGACTGACTTTATTCGTGCAGAATAACACCATAATATGCAAGGCTGCATTTTTCGACTCGTACCAAAATGGCGGCTACGTTTTTCGCCACCCGTGACATCCCGTTTCCCGCGATGGCGAAAAGTAGGCTATGAAAGTGGCCTTTGCCAAATACCGTCGGAAGATATCAACTGTACAGGAAATATTATAGCGCCACAAGCGTACGCGCCAACTTATAGGCACTCACTCATCCTTACCTTCCCGCGCCCGATATAATGCCCATGCGATTAGATCGGAAACTTGGATGTAAATATCTATGTAATAGAGCGATGCAGGATATACATACGTAAGTTATAAAAATGTTGACACATCGGAACGTTCATCAGATGCGTAATATTATTCGATATTCATTCATTAAAACATATATTGCACCATCCAACAATTATTTATTAAAACTAATTTAACGGATTTTATCGCGTTTAATTTTAAAAGTATTAATAGCCCTACGTTTCGAGTGCGTAAAATCAGTAAAATTAGTTTTATTAAAATTGTAGTATTCGCGTAAATAAAAGAAATCATTATGAAAAAGTCGATAGCGAATGAAGGTTTTATTACTTTCTTATTTCAATATTTAATTTACTTTCGCCTTCTATCACAAACATCTTTCCCGTATCAATTTCGAGAGGAAACGATTATGAAAGGAAAATTAAATTTTCAGACAACATCTGGGCACTGATTAAATGAGGTGGGCGTTCCATTTGTTCGAGCCACCTTTGTCGATACTCTTTTGTTGTCGGAGCTCCCAATTACACTCGCAAGATTTCTTACGCAATTCCCGTTTTTAACTTTTTACGTAATGTGAATTAGATAATCGCTTTGCCATTTTCAGTTTGCTTTGTATATAAATACATACGTATGTAATATCCGTGGTAGCCCAGGGGAAAATAACATAACAGTGAATACCCTATAATGTAATTAAGTTGTATGTGTTGCAATCTGGCATGTCCAATCTACAAGAGTACACAAATCATTAAACATCAAGATACTCGTAAATCTTATCGTATTTTTATTTATATATTTTACACTTTATTACACACCAATGTACATGAAAAAAATATGAAATGAACAAAAAAATTTAATAAAATGGTATAGCAATCGGCGGTCTTATCAACCAACTTACCAAGAGCGATTTCTTCAATAGGTAAATGGACATTACTGAAGAAACTATTAAAGAGGCTGTGCCGGCGATTAATATACAGCAATATAAATATATTATGGAATAATAAATACAAACATATACCAAATATATACTTACGTACAAACATACATAAAAAAAACATATATATATACATAAATATACACATACATACATACCTAAAAAGGGGTTTAAAATTAAAGCGACAGGTAGTGACTTTTGACAAGCCTTTTGAATGTTATTAAAGATTGAGCACGTCTAACTTCCACTGGTAATGAATTCCATAGACGGACGGCCTGCACAGTGAAGTATCCATCTGTGAATTTAGTACTGTGAGAAAGCATTTGTAACAGAGGATTCTCTTCTTTTTTTAAGATAAGAAGGATAAGACGGATTGAAGAGCACGCTATAGAGAAGGTAAAGTATATGTGCTTTTTACGATAGCTTGAAATATGATCATATTTGCGTAAGCCAAATATGAATCTGATAAAAAAAAATTGAAGTCGCTCAACTTGATCTAGTTGGGCTTCAGTGACTACTAGATAGCTGACGTCGGCATAATCTAAAATTGGTATAAGAAGAGATTGTGCAATCGCAATCTTAGTGGCAGTCGGAAGAAAATTGCGCAATCTTCGCAAGACACCCGCAGTCGCATAAGCCTTACGACGAATTTCTTGCTGAGGACACCAAGAGAGATTCTTGTCAATATGGATCCCTAAGTTCTTAACTGTGCCATAAATGGGTATTACAATGCCATTAAAAATAAGCTGAGGGAGATAAGAAATATTAGACTTCGATAATATTTTCGGGCTGCCAATAATAATGACCTGCGATTCCAAGGGGTTAACCTTTAAGCCGTGGTCTGTGCTCTATTCTAATATGTGCGATAGGTTTTTATTAAGATCTTGTATGGCAACGGAGAGATCTTTAGGAGCAGCCTGTGCATATATTTGAAGGTCGTCAGCATAAAGGTAGGAAGAAGTAATCTTCTCGGAGAGAGTTAATAAAAACTGCAAAAAGTAACAGCATTAAGTCAAGACACTAGAAAGTCGTTCATCTGATCAAAGTGATACACTCGCCCTTAAAACCTTCATTGTCACCTTGAACTTACAAAAACAGGCCAAGTACTCGTATTTTCACTAGTTTCAAGACCAAGGGCATTGATAGATAGTGTAATTACTGGGCATATGAGACTTAAGAAATGATGTCTCAAGGTGACGAACGCAGTGTGGAGTCACACAGAACTCTGGGTTCTGGAGTTCTGGGTGACACGCAATTGTTATGGTCAGACGTCGCATTTACCATCAGGTTAACAATGTGAATGTGAAAAATGTTAGCTTTTCTCCTAACATTTTTCTATAAAAAATAATTTGCGATATCACTCCAAAGAATCTCAAAATACTGGAAGACTACCTATGAATTTCCTAAGAAAAATAAGGAAATCGCTATATTTCTTTTACGAAAACCAAACAATTTTGGTCTACAATCCGTCTGCAGATAAAATGTCATAATCTGTATATTAATACATTAAGAGAAAAGAGAAAACTTTATACCGTATAAGTATATTACGCGCATGGAGGAGTATGAGACTTGGCATAGTTAAAGTTTATATGAAGACCTGTACACTTACAGAAAGCTAAAATTTGTTTTATAACACATATTACATGTTAAAAATACATTAAATTCAATAAAAAAACTAGTGAATTACGGTCGAATTGCGACCATTGTGCGAGCCTATTGCTTATTAAATTACCGAGATTCGGTACTACTTCCCCACTGTAATACACAATATTTTCTATGAATCGATGGTGTGACATACTGAACAACGTCGAAAGGCACTCAAGTGAATACACAATTTATTTCCAACGTTGTGTGAACCATAATACATAGACCGTCCCCGCACCGCGGGATCACTTCATATGGATATATTTCAAAGGAGAAAAGTATTACCGTCGGGGATCTAAGGTTAATGGAGTTGTACGCTCCATTTGTTCTTGCCACCTTTGTTGATATTCCTCTTTAGATATCGCAGACGTGAACCGCATACTCATAATGTTCTATATGTTTTGATAATACTCCTAGTCCGTCGGTTTATTTTTATATCTAATCAATAAATAAATACAGAAATAAATATACATACTTAATTAAAATTTTGAGATTTTCTACATTTTCTCTTGACCCGAAGGTAGACCGGCAGATACTGCCTTGTTGCATTAAGTCGCCGCCGTTTTGTGCATATTTTTTGTGTGTGCAAATAAAGAAAATATATAAGTAATATTCCGAGTTATTACGTTATAAATACTTCGACTGTACAATACAATACACTCTTTCTAAATAACTACTGAAAGATAACGAAGTTACCGAATCCTATGATTCACTTACTAATTTTAAATCATCGTCTATTTATGATAGATGTAAAGATATTTTAAAGCGACGTAAAGAAAAAAAATATTGATCCAAATACATACAGACCAAAAATGTTATTCCCGTACCGGGAATCGAACCCGAGCCTCCTGGGTGAAAGCCAGGTATCCTAGCCACTAGACCATACGGGATGTGTTGATAATACCGAAAATGTTATTTTTATTACTTACTTAAACTTTTTAACTGTTACTTAATTTTGCTGTCATATTTTATAAAGAGCAAAAAAATTATTGAATATAATGCGGTTAAAGTGGATAGAAAGTAACGTTATACTTTTATAGAATTATGTTTTTTGCCGTGTGATTATTAATTAAAACCAGAAAATGGGCAGCAGCATCTTCCCGGAATATCTGATATAAAATGTGGTGTTAATCCACCTGCCAAGCGTTGCAACTATGGCAAAATACCTCCAAAACGTGAACTACAAAATTTTGTGGCAATCTATGGGAGAGGCCTTTGTTCGGCAGTGGACTAGTGATAGGCTGAAATGATAATGAATGATGATTTTTTTTTAAATGAACAACGAAACTTGAGTGTAAAGTAAAATGTATCTATAGTGGACACTGATTAAGTACAAATAGAATTGAAAATAAATGACAATCTGTATATCGATGGGTCCTATGTATATAAGCCAAACTAACAATTTGGTGATTTTGACTTTTTTATGGTAAATGCATCCTTTCAATATAATCTATTGTCAATTTTAAAAATATACAAATAAAATTCATATAGACACTGTTATTGTTACAGTAAAAATTATGTTATTGTGCAATTTCTTCTAATATTAGATAATTCAATGAAACATGACGTCCAGTTATCAAGCTAAGTTTAGTAGAAGTCGGAATTTAGTGAAATTAGCTATAGGAAGAAGATAATAGTGATAAGCCAAAGTGATACATTGTCTTTTTATGAAGTTTTTTTGAGTAAAATAATTATCTAACGTACAAGGTTATATGTGCAATAACTAAAAAACTAAATATATATTTATAAAATATGTAGTTGTCATGTCATAGTCAGTATGCAAAGATTCAAACATTTTAGCTTGTCCATTTTAAAAAGATGTCAGATTTTAACTTTGGGAGCCTCTTCTGTAAAGTTATGTTTTTGCTATATGGCCTTTATACATAGGACCCATCGATATGTATACATTTTGTGATTCTGGAAGTACATTTGTTAGCGACATCTAGCGGACAAGGTTCATAACAGATACTATTGTATACGCCAGATTGTTTTTATCTCTAACCAGCCAATTCACTACGTTTTAGTTACGAAGTTATGAAATAGATGGCGCGATTATAAACTTTCCAAATTTAGCATTTGTTTGTGGTACACACGAATTATCATTTACCAGACAAAAAAAATTAAAAAAGATTTAATAAATTTTTTGTTAAAAAACGTAATTTTTTTTACGGACAATACTTTTCGGCCTTCGATTTTATCCGTCTGATCCAAATGCAAGTTTTGGAGTTTCATATGCCATGCAATTATATTACCTTTCAGTGCCCTTCAAACTTAAACAGACTTATGTATCCACACTACTGCTTGACAGCAGAATAACTGCCACTGCTGTAGTACCTATCTAAAAGGATTTTTGTATAGGAATTCTACTACTTACTGGTTAAGCTTTCCAGTTTTCTCATCACCGTCATCACGCTTAGAAAATTAACTTAAGTATAGGGAAACAATATTTTCAGGCTTTTCCGGACCGATACGCCTTAGGAACTTCCAAGAAAAGAGCCTATCTCTTTCTAGAAGGCCGAAAACGCACCCGCGATTCATCTCCAATTTCATGGGCGGCGGTGGTGACTTAGCATCAGGTTTGATCGCTTGCCACCTCTTCTATAAAAAAATAATCGTCATATTTGAGGTAGTTATTCTACCAGCTATCGAAGAAGTTTTTTTTTTAATTTACCTTAGTCGCCTCTTACGCCATAGGAGTAATTATCTAAGACCGTAATCGCAGTAAGTTTTAAGTAATCGCTAAATGTATGCACAAGTCTTTGTTACGGTAAAATCGATATTGGGTTGTCGAGGGAGTAATTATTCCGTAGTATAGACAGTAAAGGACTGCTATCAAACCGTAACCCAAAAAAATATCATCCTTAGGTTAGGGTCTAATTAAGCTAATTCATGTGTCAGTTTTAAGCTGCTATTGCTATGACAGCAACGACAACTATGATATTCTTATTGGCAGTTACTGAAGGTTCGGTAGCGGCTTAAGAGAATCTATCACTCCCTCTCATCCCGTGGGTGTCGTAAAAGTCGACAGAGGGATAATGAAAACCAGGAGATGGGCAGCAGCAACTTCTTGTAACATCTGAATAAATAAACCCGCCTGCCGAGCGTGGCAACTATGACAAAATGCCCCCAAAATTAGAGATATAGAGAGAGAGAGAGAGACAGAGGGAGAGTTATAACCAGGAGATGGGTAGCAGCATCTTCTTGGAACATCAGAATAAATAAAATGCGGTTGCCAACCCGCCTGCCAAGTGTGGCAACTATGGAAAAATTCCCCCCAAAAAGAGAGCTACAAACTTTAGTATATCTGATGGGGGAGGCCTATGTTCAGCAGTGGACTAGTGATAGGCTGAAATGATAATGATGATGATGATGATGAGTGTTCGATTCTATTTACCCACGATACGAAAGCCAGGAGAGTTACTTAACGCTGGATATAGTAACATTTAGAGTGTTCTTTTTCAATCAACGTGCTACAGCCATTACCTTGTTGTTACGTATCTCTTCCATATTAAAAAAAGTGTAAAAGTAGAGAAAGATTTGATACGATAACATTTAGGCAACCGGTGCGGCACACTACAACGATTTGTCATTTTATAGTTCTGACTGTATCTGTTTTCTTCTGTAATATTGTGTTTTGTTTTGTTTTTTAAAAAACGATGTCCCACAGTAGGGATTCTACTGTGTCATGGGTGCGTTTCACATACATAAATTCCACATGCACGAACTCCCAGACCCGTAACAACTATCTGTATCCTATGCAGGAATCGAACCCGCGACCCGCGGTGCAGAGGTCAAGGGATTAACCACTGCGCCAACCTATAAAATAAAATGATGTATCAACTATCAACTAGTTATATAGACTGTCAGAATGATTGTATAGGCCTTTATTTAGACTGATGTATGTATTTCACATAGCCATGTGGTGGTAATGTTAAAAAGTCTGCCATCGTATCTCATCTCGGAGCTGTGGTAGGAATATGTCATCTAGCTGATCTGTACCTTAATTTTCGACCGCTTCTATGACCACTAATATAATTACTGTATGTACTATATACTGTATGTACTATTTAAATTACTGCAGCTGTCATCGGTGTTACTGGTGGTAGGATTCCTATGCACGAATCCATCTAGAATGGTGTCGCACTGTCCGTTATTCTGCTGCAAGTAGTAGTGTGTAAATATTAGTGTTTCGGTGGCCTTCAGCCACTGATAGCTAATGTAATTAAGGCATATGAGACTTAAGAACTGCTGTTTCAGGGTGAAAAGCGCAATGTGCTGCCACACGTAATGTTCTGGGTGACACAGCATTTGTTACAGTCAGACGTTACACTTACCATCAGGTGAACAATTTGCGTCTCGTCTCTTTTTTCAATAAAAGAAAACCTCTCATAACAAAGCCCACGTCAAAGAAAAGTGAAGCGAAATAGTTAAACTTTACCAATTGTTAGAACCCATAGCAAGTAACAGGTTAATTTGTGGAAATCTAAAAGTGAGCACATTTATGGTTTCAATTTCTTGGTAAATGTTCACGTTTCACTTTGCAACGGAGTATGGATATAGTAGCGACACGTGCAGTGCGACTGTGTAAAAATAAAACGGCAAAATAAGGGAACATTATATAAGCATTTCACTGCTTCAATCCAGACGCTTATAGATTCTTCTCAATTTTGATACGTCATAAAATAAAGATTGTCCATACTAACATTGCAAATGCGAAAGTAACTCTCTCTGTTCCTTTGCCTGTTTGTCACCTTTTCACGGCTCAACCGCTTAACCGATTTTGACGAAATTCGGCACAGAGAGAGATTGTATCCTGGAGACGGACATAGGATTTTTTATTCCGTAAAATCAAATAGTTCCTACGGTATATTTAAAAAACCTATATCCACGCGGACGCGGACGCTAAGTCGCAGGTATCTATAAATTTAGACTACTTAGTTATATATAAATAAAGACTAGTGAGAGCCTACTTGTGTCACTATAATATCTCCTGCGCAGATAACCTCCGACATTATTCGGTAGTTAGAACATCATCAATTGAATGTTACGAAAATGTTTCTAAGTGCACCCAATAGAAAAAGCCTGTGTTTATTTGATTCTGTGTACGTTAAATTTGTGTTGTATTAATATCAACGTGCTTACTGGCATGCATTACAATCTGTAAAAGAGTCATACATACTTACATACATTCACGCCTTTATCTCATATAAGGGGTAGGCAGAGGCCACTCAAGAGCCGTGGTAGCTCAGGGGCTAGGCGCTCGCTTTAAATTTCATAGTACCCGAGAGACCTGGGTTCGTTTTCCGGTGCCGGCACCACTAAAATTGTTAATTGTAATTTTAAGTGCTGATTTACCACGTGCTCGGCGGTGACCGAAAACATCATGAGGAAACCTGCAATGTCTGAGAAATAAAAATATTTCGAAGACATGTGCAGTCCGCCAACCCGCATTGGAGCAGCGTGGCGTATTCTGCCTAGCTCCAAAACCCTCTCAGAAATGAGAGGAGGCCTGTGCTCAGCAGTGGGACATTTATAGGCTGAAACTTTACTACTTTTTTTTTAAGAGGCCACTCACGTAGCCCACTTTTTGCAATCGCGGGAAAAGAGACGTGACGGATGGCGAACCACGTCACCACCATTTTGGTACGAGACGAAATATTACTCCCCACCTTCCCACGAGCTGTATAGTGACAGCATTGCATATCATGGTGTAATTTTGCAGGAATAAAGCTGTCCGTACAATACCCTAGTCGCATCTTACGGCACCACGGTAGGAAAGAGGTTTGTGCTATTTTACTTAACTGGCATCTATCGGCAAAACCGTCATGATAGCAGAATATCATTGTGTTTTAAGTTGCCGTGGAAACACCGAGGCACTTGTTCAATCTCACCTCACCTTATTAAGTATAAGTCCAAACGTCATTGAAGTTCTTGTTTATATTTTGTCTTTGCTCTACTACTTTGATATCTAGAATATCGGTAGTGTGCAAATATTACTGTTTCGGTTTGAAGGGTACTGAGAGCTAGCGTAATCACTGGGCATTTGAGACTTAAGAACTAATGTCTCAGGGTGACGGACGCAGCGTGGTGTCACAGAGAAATGTTCTAGGTGACACGTTTGTTATGGCCAGAAGTTGCACTTACCATCAGGTGAACGTTTTGGTCGTTTCGTCACTTCAAAAAAAATTCAGCTTATTTGCGATGATTAATTTATAACTAGCTGAAGCCCGCGACTACGTCCGGGAGAGAGATTTTTTTTAAATACCGTGGGAACTCTTTGATTTTTAGAAATAAAAAATATTCTACGACCGTGTCCAGGATACAAGCTATCTCCGTTCCGATTTTGTCAAGATCTGCTCACCGGTTGAGCCGTGAAAAGGTAACAAACAGTCAGAAGTACAGAGAGAGTTACTTTCACATTTTTAACATTACTAGCTGATGCCCACGTCTACGTCTCCGTAGATTTAGGTTTTTTATCAATCCCGTAGGAATCGTCGTCCGAATGCAACCTATCTCTGTGTCGAATTTCGTCAAGATCGGTTCAACGGTTGAGCCGTGAAAAGGTAACAAACAGATAGAATGACAGAGTGAGTTACTTTCGCATTTATAATATTAGTATGGATTATGAATATAACTTTAACATTGCCAAAAACTTTGTCAAGGACTATTGCCAGTAAATTTGCTAGAATAATCGGAACTGATCAGGTTTTTAATGGATATTTCGTGAAACGATCGTACTATTTTTTTAAATTAATATAATATATAATTCATCATTCATTACTTAAATATAACACGAGTGGGGTTGAAATATCATTAAAAAACAGAATGTTTGCTGAATTAGATTTAGTTGACATAAATACTTGCATAATATCAATAACTACATGCAATAATACATATACTCATACGTTTATAAAGCAATGCAAACACAATTATGTTAATATGAATATTTCTTTATTTTTAACAATAAACTCTAGACAGGAGGTATTTATCACTGACTTAAATCTATAATCTAATTTCCGCTACATACATTTATAGAGTTATTTTCTAAATCACTTCCAAACATATAACTAAACTAACTAAAAACTAAACATGGTATAAAGAATTTCAAACATTTAGATTATTTTAGTAAGTACGATGAAGTTTAAGCTAAACAACGTTGAAAATTGAAAGAGATACGGGAGTAGAGGTCACATTTTAGTGTTAATTTCATAATCTGATTATTTAATACTGTTTCGAAATACCGTCAAAGCGATTTTAAAGACGAAGACAAATTAATATTTACTACTAATTTTATTAATATGCATTTTTTTAAGAATAAATACTTTGCTTTTAACATTTATGAAAATATCATTGTTTATACAATATAATTTTCTTAAGCGTTACATTTTAAATAAAACTTTGATGAAAATAGGCCATTTCGTAACATATTAAGAGGTGTAGATGAAGTTGAACTTAAGTACGGAACTATGAACTTATCTATGAACCGAACCACTACTAAATAACATAACCTCCAAAACTTTGAAACAGTGCTGATAATGTTCAGATTGCAATGGCTTCACAGTAAAGTTGGTGGGATTATACACTTTTATAATACTTAGTTGATAAATAACATTAACAAGTTTTTTTAATTACTGATAAAAATCTCTATGGTACATTTAGACAGAATTAAATACTTGACAAGTTACGTAACTGAACATTAAGATTAAGACGGAAATTCTTAGCAATATGCCTGTAGAGTTAGTGTTCTTGGTGCCTCCTTAGTGGGCGTCGCGGCGCCTCCTGCCGGGGCCACCGGCGTAGTTGGCGGCCGCCAGTCCCATGAGATGCTTGGCCTGGAGAGCACCGGAGTATCCACGGCTGAGACCCAAGTCCAGAGCACGTTTCTCGCTGTTGAAAAAAAATCCGGTTTAGTCAAAAATGTATCATTTATAAAGAGCTTAGGAGCCGAGGCGCTCGACTTAATTTTCATAGCATGCGAATGACCTGAGTTCGATCCCCGGTGCCGGGTACCTCTAAAACTGTTCCGCAATTTTAAGTGCTGATTTACAACCTAATAATAACCTAACCGTCGTGGTAGCTCAGGGGCCTGGTGCTCGCCTTTAATTTCATAGCAAGCGAGTAACCTGGGTTCGATCCCCGGTGCCAGCATCTCTAAAATTGTTCTACAATTTTATGTGCTGTACAACGTGCTTAGCGGTGAAGGAAAACATCGTGAGGAAACCTGCATGTCCGAGGAAATATTTCGAGGACATGCGAAGTCCGCCAACCCTCATTGTAGCAGCGTGGCGGACCCAGCTCCAAAACCCTCTCAGAAACGAGAGGAGGCCTGTGCTCAGCAGTGGAACATTTATAGGCTGTTGCTTTACTTTTTCTTTTAAAAATCCGCCACCAGATACACTCCACCAATAGAACACTGCCACTACCCAATAAACACCTCGGAAGTGTGTTTCACCTCAAAACGAGGCATTATCAAGTTATATTGACTTTACGACAGTCAGCCGCCGAGAATCGAGAGTCGAGAGTTGTCGTGGTGGAGAGTATCTGGTGGCGACTCCCTGTGGCGGTATTAGTTTGCTTGTGCACGTTATAGTGGGAGGGGGGCGTTGCTCTTAAAAAACTAGGTAATACGCACCATTTTAAATTTTGCATGCGGATCTTATCAAATTTACTTTAATTCCTTTATTCAATCTATTGATGTTTTTATTTTTATGAAAGGTGCCATTATAATGTGTCTCTCTTTTGATAAAAATGTGAATTTAGAATTATCCATTTCTTTTGGTTTCTTTAGTTTGGTACATAAAATACAAATAAAAAGTCATGTGAAAAAAAGACAAAGAATTGTTATCGAACTCTGGATCCTGAATAAAGTATTTTCCGAAAACTTTCAACGTTAATGCTCATTTACATAACGCCTCTACATATATCGGATTTTCATAAATCCGATGACGCTTCCACAGCTAAATTTAATTTAATACTTACAAAGTAGAAAAAGTTTATTATTTATCGCTTAGCTCTACTCGAATAATTTACAACACCTTTTAAAACTGCCAAGGTAAATAAAATCTAAATAAAGAATGTGTATTGATGGAACTCATCGTATTATACTATAGTACGTTAAAGATTCGTTAAACATTAGTTCCATCTGAGCAATGATGTACAATCTATTACTCCTCTTCCCCCACCCTAGGTTTAAATTAATAGTCTAGTACTATTTATTTAATACTAGGATTAAATTTTCCCATACCCAAACCTTATGAACTTTTAAGTACCGCAGTTGCGAAGATTGGTTTCTACGTTACGGATCGCGGGTTCGATTTTCGCACGTATATTTTTATGGCCCACAGATATTTGTATCGGGTTTGGCTATTTGTGCTTGTGCAGCGAGTCATCATCATTTCAGCTTATCACCAGTCCACAGGTGGACATAGGCTTCCCCCATAGATCACCACATAGCACGTAAGTTTGCGGCTCTATTTTTGGAGGGATTTTGGCATAGTTGCCACGCTTGGCAGGCGGGTTGGTAACCGCAGTTTATTTATTCAAATGTTCCAGGAAGATGCTGCTGCCCATTTCCTGGTTTTGATTTTCCCAGTGACGACTCTTACGACATCCACCTGACGAGATGGGTGGTAGATTCTCTTAAGCCGCCACCACACGGCAGCGTGTATTGAACATCATTTTTTTAATATTATGTCATACTTGATTTTCACTATGATTCTTGTAACATTTTGAGAAAAAAATCACCAATTTATTAAAACACGTGTAATACTATAATATTTTATTTGTAGTTACATAAGTATTATAATATTAAACTTTACCTACTAAGCATGCGGTGTTTACGCGTTATAAAATGTGTAGTTAATTTATATTTCGCGTATATAATTTAGTATAAATATTAGTGTAATATTTGTCAATAAACCAAATAAAAAAATACACATAGTTCATTCGCCTATTATATACATATTCTACTAAATATCTTTAAGTACAATAAATCTTGCAAGTTCTAACCGACCAGTAGTTTTGTTCTTCTGGCTGCCGACTATTGTTATGCGGAGGCGTAGCTATACTACGTAAGAGCGTTATAGTTTCTCAAGCAGTTACTGCCATAATTAAATACGACTATAAAAAAAATTAAATATGTAATAGCTTTGAACATACTTTGTGCCCCCGCATAGTTTAATGGCGGCAAAATATGCTTTCATACTGATGGACCGTATCCCGGTTAAATGATATTTCATGACTCCCTCAGTTTGGAATACCTTTGCAAATACACGTTTGCCTTATTTCGGAATTAACATGGCTAAATGTGTGCGTGGAAAATGTGTAACTGAAATGAGAATGCGACGCGAATATTTATTAGTAGTTGAAATAGGTATTAGAGTCAATGACAATACATATTTACAGTAGGTACATACATGTACATACAGACGTAAGTAGTTTTAGTAAACAGTACTGTGAAATTCTGTAATTGCTTCAGGTTCCCCATGTTCAGTCATTCTTAATATTTATTTTTATTTTTCTCATGATCATTTTATATTTACAAAACTTAGAAAATCTGAAAAAGTTTCCCTGTATCTGAGTTAATTCTATATGTATGTTTTAATGAGGTACTTATAAAGTAATATATTTTTGAGGCAAGTCTGTCTGAGAAATAAAACGTATTTTAAGGAAATGAAAAGATAAAGATAAAAAAATTGGCGGTTCCTTGGAGGTTCTCAATAACGAATAGAAGCTCGTGACCAGTATTTGTTATCTACAAAAAAAATTAAAAAAAATTATAAATAGAGTCTGCTAGAAAGAAATATCCGAATTCATTTACATAGTAAGTCGCGTTATATTTACATATACAAGTAAATATATATATTATAGTGAAAAGTTTCTAATCCATATACTATATCCATATAGTATGAGGCTTAGCGATATGCACTCTACTCAACTACTATAAAATGATAATACAACTTAATTTTTTTGCGGATTTTGTCACAACTACTACTAAGATAAGTATTTTTATAGTGTAGACGCTTAAAGAATTTTTTAAATTTTTTCATTCCGGCTTTTCTTTTTAAATCTGTTAATAATGTTTATTAAGTCTGCATATTTAAAAATCACAAATATATAAATAATCGTTAAGTAGATAAGGTAGGAAAAAATATTAAAAATGGCTACAAAAATACAAGATACTCGTACTATAGGCTACACTCCTCTGGAACGCCCTTCCCCATTATATCAGTAATGCACCTAACAAAAACTGCTTGAAAAGACTTCTTCGTCAATATTATTTGGAGGCAAATTTAATGATTAATTTCACCACTTATTTTTTTACGTATGTATTGTTTGTGTATTACATTTATGTATGTTTTAACTATGTTAATTATGTAGATATGAATGTAGATTATTAATATTGTTATATAATTAGTATGTAACAGTGTATAATTTCACCACATTTTATTAAAATATATATAATTTTATAAAAACTTTATCAAATCTCCCGGGGTTGACTGGCAGAGAATGCCTCTAGGCATTAAGTCTGCCCATTGTATTCCTTAGGTTAAGGTTTTACAATAGAAGAATAAATGCAATAAAAAAGATACTCCAAAAATAATATGGTAAATTACTTGCTTAATTACATTATAGTTACTTATTTTATAAATCTTCATAAAAAAAGACTAACAAAAAAGCTTTAATTGCAAGTTTATCAGGCATTAAATATTTTTGTTCTTACCTAGTGATGTCGTCTTTGAAGCTGAAAAGGAAAGACAGTGTTTTACAGTTTATTCGAAAAACATACATTTATCCAAAATATTGTTAAACTACATATAAATAACTATTTATATTTTATGAATTATGTCTCACTCCCTCTGATATAACTGAAAAAACTTATTCAACTTCACCGGTGGTGGTCCATCACTGTTTCGTCCGCGAGGGCACAGATAACTAGTGTAATTACTGGGCATGAGACTTAAGAACTGATTTAATTTACTCATGTGGGTAATTTAGGTGTCTCAGGTGGACGGACGCAATGTTGTACCACACAGAAATGTTCTGAGTGACACAGTTTTGGTGTTGGCAATGGCAGACGTTGCACTTAACACCAGCTCGTCTCGTTCGTAAAAAACATCCATCAAGTACATGGAATCTCGTAATTAGAAACATTCTTATTCTTCTTTGCCGGCCTGTAAATAATTCACTGTTGGGCGTAGGTTACTCCCAAGGAAGTATTTGCGGTAGTCACCACACTTGGCAGGCGGATTAGTTATCGCAGTACCAGACTCTACTTGTCAAGTACAAGTAGAGTCTGGTAGTAAAGTACTTTAGACGTTGCTGAAGTGGTCTGGTATTTTTCGACCTAGTAATACCGCAATTTGTCGAAAGCCTCGATATTTCCCAGTTCCTTTTGTCAAGTTTTACAATGCCCACGGGGTGAGATGGGTTGGCAAATTTTCATTCACCTTCAACCACACGTCACAATTGGAAAGATTATTTTATATTATAATACCACAATGAATGACTAACATGTCAATTAATGCGAAAGATGGAATAGAAGAACAACATATCATTACAATGTCCTCCCATACGAGAAGGCGAGAACTTCCGAATTCTACTGGAAGCACTTAACTGCGTAGATGTTATAGTGCCACAAGTGCGCGCACAAACACGGAAGCACTTCTTCGTCCTGACATACTCAATTCCGATGGAACGCTGATTCGGTAAGATCGGAAGAAGGTTAGGATGTAGTATAAGAGGACAATCACAATGCAACCAGGACCGAAAACCAACAGCTTTTGTTTTTGAACAAATGTTGGCTCCAGCTGGGGCCGAACCTACGACTGGTGGAGTGATAGTACGGAACTCTGACCACTGGTTGACCACTAGGACCATCGTCGTCGTCGTCGTTTCAGCTTATCAATAGTCCACTGCTGAACATAGGCTTCCTACATAGATTGCCACAAAAGTTTGTAGCTCTCGTTTTGGGGGGATTTTGCCATAGTTGCCATGCTTGGCAGAAGGGTTGGCAACCGCAGTTTATTTATTTAGATGTTCGAGCAAGATGTTGCTGCCCATCTCCTGGTTTTCATTTTCCCTCTGTCGACTTTTACGACACCCTCGGGATGAGATGATTCTCTTAGGCCGCTACCACACGGCCAAGATAGTAAAATTAAACAAAACACTGACGTGTCATATAAAAACGATAAATGAGATAAAGATTTTGAAGACGAGAAATGAGAAGATTAAAAAAAACAGTGAAACATTCTAGAACGTACTTTTCCATTTTGCGTTCCATTTGGATGAGGTTTCCGAGGCGGTTAAGCATGTCCATGATTTCTTCCGGTTCGTATTGAGCTTCCTCGCGGTAGTTGTTGTTGGGACTGTAAGAAAATGTAATCAACACTTTAAATAATTAAGACTAAAAGGCACTTTACTACAAATATTATCCTTAGATGTTCAAATAAAACATAACTAGCTTATCCGTGCCAATATTTTGCACAGTGTCGTGATCATGAACAGATATCGCCATCTACCCTCTCTAAAGAATGTAAAACTCCAACCGACAGCTGCCGTGCATATTAGTTGGATAGATGGCGCTGCTGTAATTTAAATAATCAATTCACACACTGTCTAAATAATATTTTTAACGAAAACATTAATTTTAAGACATTTATTTATTTTTCGTCATTAGAGAGACAAATACCCTTCAAAATGGCATATCATTCATTTTATTGTTTATGGTATGTTAATAAATTGGACTTTTACGGATGTATCATGATTATGAAATTTGGGGTATAATACAGCTTAGTAGTTCTTATGATTTTCTTTATTTTTCGTTTTAGTTCTACATAGTTCTCTATATTTTTTTTAAGAAAAAAGTGTTAGTCCTGAATTTTATAAATATGAATATTTATACTTAACTACGTTACTTTGAGGAAATTCATTACAATAAAATCGTTTATGCAACCAATTTTAATTTATGATGTTTGATAATGATTTCTTATATAATCTAATAATATATTATTTTTAATGCATAATATTATTAATTATATAATTAATTATTACGTAAATTAGTATGTGTTATTGTCTTCCTTCGTAAAATTTAATATTACTCGAACATAGATTTTTGTATAAATTATGACCACAGATATATTTAGTTTGCGTAAGAATAATGTACAACTACCTGGGATATGATGTAGCAGGGACAATCAATAGGAGCGCTCCGAGGAGGCAGCAGGTGAGCAGGCAGCTGGGGCGAACCATCCTGTAACAAAAAAGATTTTTTTTTATTCAAAAATAATACAAGTACGTTAAGCGTTTACCCCTTGCAGTTTCATAAACAAGTTGCAATAAATTAAAAAAAAATCTACATTTTGTTAAACGACTTCAAAAAAAGGAAGAGGTATCAGTTCCACGGAATCTTTTTTTATGTATGTTCAGCAGTAAGTCTTTACCACGTAGACGGATTTCGATGATTTTATTAAAGAAGGGGTACCTTAGGAACGGTCTTATATAACATTGGTCAATTTGTGCCGAAGGGATCCATGAGAACTCATAAATTCGCATGACGAATTTTAGAGATACTACGTGGAAGTCGGTTTTTTTATTAAATAATTTTAATTACTTCATTGTTATTTAGAACTGTTTTAATTCATCACCATCATCATCATCATTTCAGCCTATCAATAGTCCACTACTGAACATAGGCCTCCCACTAAGATTGCCACAAGTATGTAGCTCTCATTTTGGGGGAATTTTGCCATAGTTGCCACGCTTGGCAGGCGGGTTGGCAACCGCAGTTTATTTATACAGATGTTCCAGGAAGTTGCTGCTGCCCATCTCCTGGTTTACGTTTCCCCTCTGTCGACTTTTACGACACCCGCGGGATGAGATGGGGTGGTAGATTCTCTTTAACCACACGACACCTGTTTTTATTAAAAACTTAAAATATGAGGGTTCGAGTAATAACAAATACATGTAAAAGTAAAGTAAACCTAACCTATAAATGTCCCACTGCTGGCCACAGGCCTCCTCTAAATTTTTATGGCGCCGGGACGAGTCTGCCACGCTGCTTCAATGCGGCTTGACGGACTTCATGTGAATTTATTTCGTGGTCGCCCTCGAAATATATTTATTTTTCAGGCATGGTAGGCATCTCATAGAGCGCGAGGAAACGTTCTATGAAATTTAACGCGAGCTAATACAAATATGTTAATGCCCTTTATTTATCCTGATGTTGTGCTTACTTAATATTACCTGATCTTCGCTACCATGATTGTAACAATTCTCAATATATTATACAAACAAATCGCGCCACTAATAGTAACGTGAGAAAGGATTCAGAATTGCAAAGTAAGTCGCATTTCGAACCAAGGTGTCTAGAATAGCCTGAAAGTCAACCGGTGTACATTTGATAAGAGGATTTACAATCGGATCAGTTCACTCGAACTGGGTGACATTCTCTTGGTGTGAGGTCTTGGAGTTAAGTAGATACTATGATACATTTTCAGTAAGATAGTGACTTAACTTGAAGCTATATTTAATTCTTAATATTGCTTAAAATCTTGGCTTAGATTTCTTCCTCACAAGAGTATTATTATGTATTTTTAAATTAAACTTTGTAAATAAGTTGAATTACGAATTTAAATTACGATAATGCCAATGCGAAGTAGCAGTATAAGTGGATGAAGAATCAGAACTTCAGCTTTTTGTTTCTAAAATAAGTTTAAGGAAAAGTCACCATCGCAATGTCCATAAAATAATAGATTATACTTACCTAATATCGTGATAGCGTTGTGTTATTTAGTTTTTATATTCGTAATTATTTTTGGAAATTTGTTACGTAGCTAACTAAAATATATATTGTTTCTAAACTTGCAGTGTATTGAGAGCTACGATACGTAAAAATAAGGGAATTATAATGTATACAATTTTTTCTTTGTGCACAAAGTTTTGGTTTCGTTGTGCTTAGCCTAGCCATTTAATTTATTCTGTTAGCTAATGACTCACTAAAGCATTCATCACTTGCCATTCAAGTATGCAGAACCGTCTTTGTGAAATAAATGTATTCTGTACTAGTATTAGATTGCTGAAGAATTTGTTTGGTTGAACGCGCTAATCTCAGGAACTACTGGTTTGAATTTAAAAAAGATTTTAGTATTGGATAGCTCATTTATCGAGAAAGGCTATAGGCTATATAACATCACGATACGACCCTCAAAGCGATTTATTTTAAATTAAAGGGCGGGTGAAACCGCGGCGGCAGAGCTAGTACAATATACGAGTATACGCATATTTTTGTACGTTTTAGTTACTGCTGGTAGGATTTCTATGCAGGGATCTAGGTAGGTACCACCGCAGTGCCAGTTATTCTTTCATCAAGCAGCAGTCGGAGGCACGGGGACATTTCTAATATAAAAACGATATATTGAGTGTCGCGCAAATATTATTTTCGGCTGGGTTTCGAACTCATTACTCACGACTCAGCAGGCAGATAGGCTGATCATTGATCCACGCGATTGCCTAAGAGGTTTATCTCATACTATAGTAGATAGTTCAAAGACCAAAAATGGCACCGGTAAAAGACGTGCGTTATTCGCAGAACTTTAATCTGTATAGTCACGCTGTTTACTCTTAAAGTTTATCTAATAACTAGCTGTATTCATCCGCGTAAAAAAGCCGACCCCGATCGATGATATACATATATACTTCCCTATTTGAATCGGATTGGGGTTCTAATTTTTTTTGCACGGAACCCTAATTATTTTTCTAAAATTGAAGTAGCCTACTATAATATCAGCTATCTGTCAATGAAAATCCCGTCACAATCGGTCCAGCCATTTCGGAGATTATTTAGAACAAACCGACAGGCAGACAGACAGACATAAGCATTGAGTAAACAGCTGCTATTTTTTTATTACAAACAGACACTTCATATTTTTTATTTGTGTAGATTGTTCAATGCCATTGACAAGCTATTAGATTCTAGAATTTAATGTAGCTTTAATATTAAAATAACGTTGTATAAACAATATGTATTTCTAAAATCAGACAAAAATTAGATACGGTCAAAAACTATTTCTAAACTTTCATTTCGACCCTTATCACAGATGACCAACCAAGCGCGTTGTTGACAGAGCCCTCCGGACGTTCAAATTAGAACTTTGATTGAATGGCAACGATCGATTACGTGGTTATCAATAGCACATTCATTACATCAAATGTATTCACTCAATTTTAATCAACAATATAAAAATAGTAAGCCATTAGATAAAATAAAAATAAACCTGACTACGCAAAATAATCTGCAATAAATAATACTTCATTCGACATAACCGATATAGTATTTATTTACAGAAGCAGTCGTAAACTATTTTCCTGAATAATGTAACAAATCCGTATATAAATATATCATTTTTAGTTAAGTAACAATATACAATCAGCAATACTTCGAATTTCGCTTCGACAGAAAATTTTACTTCACTTTTACTGAAAATTTGCTTATGTAGATAAAACGAAAAGTACAATTTTGGTCTTGTATTGAATTTTCCAACCACTATACACTTTCACAAGCACTTGCTGCGTAATAAACTATCAATATTAAACATTAAAACTCAACATACAACGTAGAGTGGCGGCATTAAAGAATCTACCACCCTATCTAATCCCGTGGGTGTCGTAAAAGTCATCTCACGAAAAATGAAAACCAGTAGATGGGCAACAGTATCTTCTTAAAATATCTGAAAAAATAAACTGCGGTTGCCAACCCGCCTGCCAAGTGTGGCAACTATGGCAAAATCCCTCCAAAAAGAGAGCTACAAACTTTTGTGGCCATTTATGAGGGAGGCCTATGTTCAGCAGTGGATTTGATTGGACCGAAAATCCAGCGGTACAATAGTTTTGGTGTTGCGAGTATAAAACAACAGATGAGCAAATTCATACAAACATGTAAAAAACATAACTGAAATGAATTGAAGACTCTTTAATTTTCAACGTAAGATATGTATCAAAAGTATTTCTTTCATATTACTGCTGGAAGTCTGCCTCTTCAAACTCTACATGTTAAGGGCGTTCGCCATAATCGGTTTGGGTATGTAACAGATATAAAATGTTTATGTAAAAATTAATGAACGTTGTTTATTATTTTCATAAGTATTATTAGAAGTTTTTCAGAATATTCTTAAGTCACCTAAGTTCACGTGAGATACGTTAACAAAAGAACGCACTTCTTAATTATCTGTAGTTATTTAAATAGCACCCGGCCCCTAAGTTAATTTGAAACGAAATTATTTTCATAGCCCTCTTAGATACAACATAACACTCACGAATTTCGTACAGAAATTAAGATAAGCTTAAGAAATAAAGGAATAATGAGCTAGAGAGGTCTTTTGTAGAAAATTATCTGTTATATCAGATAAATTGCAGATAGGTAAAAGAAAGTAATTCAAAACAGGCTCCATTGTTCTACATTAATTTCACATCAGAATAAACAACTTCACAAAATGAAGATTTTTTTATTTTATTATATATAAATAAAAAATAAAGTTTTTTATTTATTGGATAAAGTGACATGACGAGCAAAACGTTCATCCAGAATGTTTCTTTGTGGCTTATTATATGCTAAAGCAAACAACGTTTTTTCTAGTAATCAACTTTTTATAAACTCATGTATCTTTATATGTTGTTTCATATTCGAAAATATATATTTTATGTCAACATTAAACTAATTAAAAATATTTTGTAATATTTATTAAAACGTTATAACTGTATTATTTGATAAAGGCGCGTTGGTGTAACGACAAGAAAATGTCATCTGGGGTGATCAAGATGTGAGTTGACGTATGCTGTGATCTCAATAATCCAATGACTTCGATCGAATTGGTATCCGTATTCTGAAGGCAGAATTAGGCCGGGTTTGTTAATATAATTATGCTGAAATAATAAGAATGTTCTCATTTATTATTCTCGATAAAAATATACAAAACGACTTTTTTCTTATTTATGTCATCAATCATCAGTCACTGTGAGTTATTAATAATCAAGTTTAAAAAAATCTTACTTCCCATTGCGTTCCCACGAGCAGTATATTGAACAGCATTGCATATTATGGTATTATTCTGCACGAATGAAGGCTGTCCGTACAATATCTTAGTCACCTCTTACAACATCTCGGTAGGAAAAAGGTAGGTGCTATTCTACTCTGCCGGACGCCTATCGGACATATCTAAACTACACATATCTTATTCAAAGAAATTGTCGTTGAAAGTGTTTTCAAGGTTCTTACACCTTAATTTCTTTTAGGTGGGGGGCAGCCAACTTTGGGTTTAAATTAAATAGTTACTTCGAAATTTGTTTATAATTTTTCTAGATATATCTCACGATTACCTCTCACGGCAGCAGTCAGTAAAAATTTCATCAATATAGTACTAAATAGTTTCGTAATAAACTGGCTGTGACATACGGACATATGGACAGGACAAAATTGTAAGGTTTACGGTTTTACTAAGAAAACCCCAAAAACCGCATCCAAATTCGTTCAGTGGTTCGATTAGCGCGATCATACAGAAAAACAGACGCTCGCCAAGCGCTTTCTTTTATTAATGAGTGACTCACCTGATGTTAGGTGATCATCGCCGCCAATGAACATCCGCAATACCAAAGGAATTCCGGGTGCGATGTCGGTCTTTGAGAAAGAAGTAGGCTCTTTTCTTAAAGGTCCCTAAGTCCTATCGGTCCGGAAAAGCCGCTGGCGGCAGCAGTTTCCACAAAGAGGTTCTGCGTGGCAGAAAATTTTTGGCCAAGCGGACAGTGTTGGAACGCCAGTCATTCAGGTGGTGCATGAAAGTTTTTGCTGTGCCGCAATGAGCGATGGTGGAAAGCAGGAATTAATCCGAACAACTTCTGAGAACACTCTCACAGTAGACACGACGCGACGTCTCTTCGCAAAGCCGATCGATCTGATCAGAAAGAACTCGGTCGTTGACGATTAGAGCTGCTCCTCGTTGAATTAGGTCAAATGGAATAGCTGGCACTGGGGTGCCACCGCCCAGAGATGAGAACAGTATTCCATGTGAGACCACTCAACACTCATAACTCATACCTTGTAATCTTGTTGCAAGCGATGGACCGACGTAAAATACTGTCTCGGTCCGACGTAAAATACTGTCTCGCTCTTACCGAGCGCGCACCGTTTTTGGAGGACAATTAGATCTTTCCTAACAGATTAGGTAAGTAAAATTCCCATGCAGGAATCCGTCTAGGTACCATAGCAGTGCCAGTTATTTTGCCGTGAAGCAGTAGTTTGCAAACATTACTGTGTTTAGGCAAAGTTAAAGTAATTCTGGGCACATGATACTTGAGCGCAGTGATGTGCCGAACAGAAATGTTCTGGGTGACACAGCATTGGTTATGTGCAGACGTTGCACTTAGCATCAGTTTTTTTTTCATAAAAAATAAACGTTAGAGAAGCTTGTAGCCTTCACATAATACGAGTACAAACCACAACTAGACTAAGCGGTCTAGTTGTGGAATGTTAACAGACTTATAACAATACATTCAATCGATGTAAAATAAAATTGGCTTAAGCACTCAACTTCGCTGGCATTATATACATAACATATCGTTTCATAGTAAAGGACAGTCGTGCTGAAGCACCGTACTTGTGCACCTACGTGCTTTCTACGTTCGCTTAAGGCTTTGTGTCCGGACCACTTATACAGCGTGAGAATAGTTGGAGTTGCCCGTCGCTTACGGGCTATTTCGAGTTACGCGAAAGGTTTGACACACGTCGAAATTTAGTGAAAACTTGCACGTCACGAATATACTGAAGTTCGTACAAGTTATCTAACATAATACTGCGCTGATTGTTTGCTAATTGTTTATGATCTATACCGTTAGTCTAGTTACCGTCGATCATTTTCAATCTTTCAATACTTAAAAATTTCTTATAACTTGGCAAAATCATCCGGATTAAAAAAGTGTGAAATCCTATCATTTGTTTTCAAGTAATGGAAATCAATATCTATGAGGAAACTTGCTGGAATGATGATGATGAACGGTAATATAATAGTCTAAGGAAGTCATGCCATGAAAGGCATGCCGTGTTGTGGCGCCCTAAGAGAATCTACCAACCCGTCTCATCAGCATCAAAAAGTCGACAGAGGAAAATCATAACCAGGAGATGGGCAGTAGCATCTTCCTGGAACATCTGAATAGACAAACTGCGTGGCAACCGCAGCTTGTGAACATTATCACAAAAATCAAAAAAGAAAAATAGTTTATAGAGCGTTGCAACAAAACGAGGTTTCTTCTAATGGCGCTGTAGAACGCGGGGTGTTACGTTACTTCGCTTTCCAGGGCAACTGTCGCTACTAATGGATCCCTTTCATGTTCTCTACACCCGGTTTTAAACTGATGCTCGTAGCCCACAAATGGTACATGTGGTTATGTGGTATACGGTTGGGTACTGACATTTTGACAAAGGTAAAAAGACACAGGACAATGATAATTTAATTATACGGCAATCATAACTTTTGAAATTGTAGAAGCGTTAGGAAATGTTTACATAACAGCTGAGTTGTAAGAAATTGTGATCGTCATCATTATCATTACATTTCATTTCATTGTGTTTCCAATAACAAGTATTTTTTTGTATTTATTTGTATTATATTTTTTATATTTTAAATATTTATAAAAAGTAAGTACTCGTATGTGTATAAGTATGTATGTGTTTATATATTTTTGTATTGTTGTAACTACCTTCGTTTACTCACTGGCCTAAGGTTGACCGGCAGAAAATGGTTTTAGCATTAAGTCCGCCTTTTACATGAATATATGTATTACGGTTCAATGAAGTTTACATAAATAAATAAAATAGATTAAAGTAATTTCGCGTAGGTCGACGTCTTATATTTCAGAGGTATAAACATAATGCTGCTGAAAGTCCTATCGGAATATATAAGCGAAGTGATCGGAAAAAGATAAGTATTCCGTATATAGTTTGTGTAAACTTAAAGTTTGTGGGGCCCCGTAATTCAAGCTTACTGTTTTTACATTCAAATTCCAACTCACGGCTGAAAATGAGTTATTGATACTACGGCAGTAAATATACTTGTTTATCTAGAAAAGTGAAAATTATATACTAGTGATAATTTTATTTCCACACGAATCTCTATACCAGTGATGATACAGAACCGAGACGTGGTCCTTCAGTGCAGGCCGCAAGAGGAAGCCCAAAGTCGCTGAACGAGCTATGGAAAGGGCTATGCTCGGTGTTTCACTGTGAAATAGAATCTGTAACGAAGATATCCCTAGAACTAGAGTAACCGACGTAGCTCTAAGGATCAGCAAGCTGAAGTGGCAATGGACTAGCTATGTAACTCGTAGAACCGATGACCATTGGGGAAGAAAGGTTTTCGCGCTAAATCGAGCGACAACACTATCTAGCAAAGGGAAGTCGATGGATGCAGGCCTACAGGTGGCTCAGGACCGTATTTTTGGCGGCTGAGTAGAATAGCACCTAATCTCTTTCCTACAGAAGTAAGAGGCGACTAAGGTATTGTACGGACAGCCTTTATACGTGCAGAATAACGCCATAATATGCAATGCTGTCACTATACTCTTGGGAACGCAATGGGAGGTAAGAATTTTTTGACTTGTACCGAAATGGCGGAGACGTGGTTCGCCACCCATTTCGTTTCCCGCGAGGGTGAAAAGTGAGCTACGTGAATGGCCACTGCCTACCCCTTATATGGAAAAAAGGTGTGAAGTATGTATGTTGACTTGTGAAATGCTAAAATAATGATAATGATACGAGTACGAATATCATTTCTTGAACTTGTTGCTAATGTCCTTCGAACATATATAGACGCTTTAAAAAATTAGGACACCAGAAAATATGATAGCCATAATAACCCCAGTATAATTTAGTATTCAGTTTTATTTAGCTTTCATAATCATAATTCAAAGTTACTCCAACAGCGTTCCAAGGAATCAGTGTTAAGTTAGTCCAATAAAGTCCGCTAGAATGTTAAATTGAAATTTATAGTTAAAGAAAGTTACCCGTTACCGGTTTCGGAATTGGCGCGAGCAACTCGCTAAATTGAGTTTAAGTTACTTCAAAGCGATGCGAATACTTTTAAGCGCCCAGTGTGTGAAACGGCCCAACGTGCTGCCGTAACAAATTTAAAGTGCAGGCATATTGCATTATAATAAATTTTCCTTACTTACGACGAACGAATACTATTCATTTAACGTATGGTAAATGACACGACAAGCGTGCCTCGCATTCTATAAGACGAAATATATTCTGATTTAAATATACCAATGCTTACATTAATACTCGCGATACTTTTTACGGTTTCATTGGTGTTGACTGTACGAACTATTCATGATACGAGTATAAATTAATTATTACCGGTGACTGTGTGAGTCGTAAATAACCTGGACGAGTTGACATTTGGGTAACTTGCTAATGATTTATGATAAGGTACTGTTTCTCCAATTTTCTTACAATTACGAAATGTGGTTATGTGTGAACGCGTGCATTTTCGGTTCTTTATTGCACTTTCTAGTGTTGGGAAGGTGTAACTATGTACACGACACAGTTGTAGTACACTACAGACTTGATAATTATTATATGTCTCCCCAACTAATGTTGTCGATGGCAAAATTACCTGGTTAGTAACTACTTGTCAATTATGCAGGATACATTATGATGCTCACAAAAATAGAGGCATTGGTTTCCGCCTCAACATATTTGAAGTAAGGCTTATGTGATAAATTCGAAGAAAGGGCCGTATATAACAGGGCGGCGCGTAGAGCGGATAAACAATACATCCAGGCCCGAACAATAATTTAAGAATAACGAGAAAACAAACAGATTATGTTAATAGATATTAGCATTGGATAAATTTTAGCACATATATACCAAGTTTATTGAACCATACGCCGGGCAAATGTATGTTCCTTTATTATAAATATAACAGCATCAGGACTAGAACAATGAGCAGCGATCTCCTGCGATAGGTCTTCGACGACCGGCAACTACTGACACATCTTTTATGTACAATAAAGCAAGATTGCATCATCCATTGTAAGAAAATTAATGTAAAAAAATGAATATTAATTAAAAATAGTGAAAATAGAGCTTGTGCTTGCTTGAAAGTACTAATAAAAATATGTTAAATCGAAAAGAACGCGAACAAAGCGAATAGAACTATTAGCAATAGAATTAAATGATTGTTTTCAGGAAACAGCAGGCAGAGCACGGGTTTATTAATGGCTGCACACAAAATCTGTATTTTATTTATCTTTTATGCTAGGACATCCGTTTTAATATAAGATAATAAAAAAATAAAGATAATGTTACTTAGCCACTCAAACAAATAATATACAATTGATTCACTTTTTATTTATTGGATAGAGGCACACGGCGCCCGTCACGCTGAGACATCAGTTCTTAAGTCTCATATGCCCAGTGATTACGCTAGCTCACAGTGCCCGACAAACCGAAACACAGTAATGTTTGCACACTACTGCTTCACGGCAGGATAATTGGCCCTGGGGGGGTACCTACCTAGACGGATTCCTGCATAAGAATCCTACCACCAGTAGATCACGAAATAAATTAATAAATAGGCAGAACAGCCTTTGGCGAAAAGTCGTGCACAGTGAACGATGATAGCTAACATAATAATAACTCAAGCGCATATGCGACTCAATAATTGACGTCTCACAGGAACGGATGCAGTGTGGTGCAACACATAAGTGTCCTTGGCGACACAGCATTTGTTATGGGCAAACGTTGCACTTACCATCAGGCAAACATTTTTCTCGTCTCGTCACTTTCTGCTATAATAATCTACTAATAATAATTCAAGCTTGCTATACCATTTAACACTGAATCTTGGACCCAGGCAATGAAATCAACGATGATCCAACGACTTCGAGCCTTTGTGTCAGCTACGTTAAGGAAAATCCGATATATAGCTAAAATTACCAACTTAGCTTAACTGATTAACTACTTCAGGGGGGAGGGGGCGAGCAATGTTCATCGCTGAATTTAAAATTATGTTAGAATAGAAAAAATCACACAATGAAGAAAAACTGAAAAAAGTTGTCCGTACTACTTGTATTTTTTAGTACTTTATCATAAAGTTCTACTCTTTAAAATGTGGTGCAAATAATGCTGGCTGAATCTTTGAGCAAGAAAAACGCCAATCGCTTTGCCATCCAGATATAGTAAAAGTAAAGTATCACCGGCGTCCTCATATTTCTGAAAGAAAAAAGCTTGGAGTCGGGAAGAGTTCGCGCATCATCATCATCATCATCATTTCAGCCTATAACTAGTCCACTGATGAACATCGGCCTCCCCCACAGATTGATACAAAAGTTTTTAGTTTTCATTTTGGGGGTATTTTGCCATAGTTGCCACGCTTGCCAGGCGGGTTAGCAACCGCAGTTTATTTATGTACGAGTATGTATGTTCCAGGAAGATGCTGCTGCCTATCTTCTGGTTTTAATTTTCCCTCTGTCGACTTTTACGACACCCACGGGATGAGATGGGGGTGGTAGATTCTCTTGAGCCGCTACCACACGGCCACGAGTTCGCTATGCTACCCCAAAGCGTGTTGGCGGACTTCACATGTAATCGAAATATTTGTATCCCTTGGACATGCAGGTTTCCTCACGATGTTTTCCTTCTCCGCTAAGCACGTGGTAAATCGGCACAAAATGTTTGCAGAACGATTTCGGAGGAGCTATAAAATTTAAGACGAGCGCCGATTCCTTCGCTGCCATCGGCTCAGATGTAGACCTTCAAAAACTTTATTATCAACCTTATTCTTCTAATATAATACGAATAAAACAAATAAAAGACCACAAAAAAGAGAATTAAACGTAATCTACTTTGTTGTATCAGCAGATATAACTCCCGTAACGACTGTTTTATTCCAACGGGTGAACGTTACTACGTAACCCGTAATAGACCTGTTAAAATAACTTTTATGGACCTCAGAGTTTACGAGTTTCATAAGCAAAATGTATTTATGATACGCCAAAACGCCAAATAAGCAATTGCCTAAAAAGCTTATAATACCAAAATGTTTAGTTTTATGTTATATTCGATCTACATTTTTTGGTCTTCAAGAAGAAGTTCTTTGTTCGTTTTACAAACTCAGTTTTTTATTGCAGAAACAAATCGTTAACTTGCTAGTAAGTGCAACGTCTGCCCATAATAAATGCTGTGTCACCTAGAATATTTCAGAGGACTGCCCTGCGCTTGACACTACGCTACCTAGACGGATATCTGCATAGGAATCCTACCACCTGTAAAAGTTTGAATGCAGCAAAGTCTTATGTATAATGGTTATTGCGCACAACTTATATTATTTTATCTATATTAATCATTAGGTAGTTAGTTGTTGTAGGAAATAGGTCCTTTCCAAGAAGGAAGAATTTCGGTATTTAAGTGATTGCGGTGCAGCATTTTTGAGACGTTTATTCCGTTACTTGTTTATTTCTCAGTTACGTTTATTATTTCTCAGACATGCAGGTTTCTTAACGATGTTTTACTTCACAAGCAGGAGCAAGTATTTCAAGCAAGTAAATCAAAACAAAATTGCAATTAACGATTTTAGTGGTGAAGGTACCGTTATTCGCGTAATACGAAATTGGAAGCGAACGCCTAGCCCCTGAGCTACCTCGGCTGACTCTTGTAAAATAAAAACGTTGGCGTCGTAATCGTCCACGACGACGTTAAATACGGCTGTCTGTTTGTATATCTGTATTCTGTACTCTTAAGGCGTCAATCAACACTCACAGTTTGCAGTGCACATGCTTAATTTATCGTCTTTAAGACAGCAGCATTAAGAAAACAAGCGATAAAGTTATTCTAACGAAAAACTATGTAGATCGTGTAATTAGAAAACAGGAATTTTGTGTTTACATTAGGGTAGCTGAAGTTAATTTAAGATCCATGAAATGAAATAGAATAGGCGTTACGATGTTTTCGAAGATACAAAGTAATAATTATAAATTATTATCTAAACCCATATAATATGTAGATACAAAACAATTCATGGGAATTATCATAGTGCCGGAAGCAAACTCCGAGGTATTTACTTAACTTCACCTCCCGTTTCCGATGTAATGCTTGGGCGATAACATCGGAGGCCCTACGTTCCTCTACACCGCGACTTCTACATCGCGGGACAGGGGTTCCACCTTGCATAGTAGCCTATCTCCGAACTCGATGAATGCCTGGTTTTTCGGATACACATGTGGTACTATAATATCTCATGCGCAGTTGATAGCCCTCGACAATATTTGGAAGATCGGCCAGGAGAACTTCATCATCATTTCTACGCTAGCCCTCTTAAAGGTAGGTTTCTGTGAAACTTCGGAAGTGAGGGGAGGCATGTGACTGGCAGTGGAACATTTATACACTGCAGTTTACTTTTTACTAATATGAAATTATAAAAGAAATGTTATTTTAATTTACACTCCACGAACGTTTCAGTAACATTTGTGTCGATATTCTGAACGCTGCTAAGTTTCCGTTCAAACTTATTGTTCTCAGACAGTGTGCATGTCATATGTCGCGAGTAGAATTTATCAGATATTTGAATATTATTATTATCAATTTCTGTAATTGTTTCAAAAACTGGTTTACTTTTGTCGAAATCGTTTTTATTTGGACCGAAATACGTTTATTTATATTCCAAAAATGTCTCCCCTTTGCTGAAAAGAGACTTCCTCACATATAACAGACCTAAATGTCTATAAGATGGGTTTAAAAAAAAAAAAAAATTATTTTAGTCTTTTTTTTTATATCATTAAAGTGACGGAACGAGCAAAACGTTCACCTGATGGTAAGTGTAACGTCTGCCCATAACAAATGTTGTGTCACCCAGAAAATTACTGTGTGACACCACACTGCGCTCGTCACCCTGAGACATCAGTTCTTAAGTCTCATATGCCCAGTGATTACGCTAGCTCTCAGTGCCCTTCAAACCGAAACACAGTAATGTTTGCACACTACTGCTTCACACTACCGTTACCGCTGCCGTGTGGTAGCGGCTTAAGAGAATCTACCACCCCATCTCGTCCCGTGGGTGTCGTAAAAGTCGACAGAGGGAAAATTAAAAGCAGAAGATGGGCAGCAGCATCTTCCTGGAACATCATAATAAATAAACTGCGGTTGCCAACTCGCCTGCCAAGCGTGGCAACTATGGCAAAATCCCCCCAAAATGAGAGCTACAAACTTTTGTTGCACTCTATGGGGGAAGCCTATGTTCAGCGGTGGACTAATGGTAGGCTGAAATGGTGGTGGTGGTGGCTTCACGGCAGAATAACTGGCCCTGGGATGGTACCTACTTAGACGGATTCCTGCATAAGTATAACCACCAGTAAAATTCTGATCAGCGGATGGAAATACAATTGTGCCATCTACACTTCAACTGTCATAAGCCTAAATTTGGAATGTACTTATTGGATATACAGGCTTTCTGAAACACAAACCACAAACGGCTTTGTTATCGGAATAATTGAAATTCGAAAAAATAAATACTCATTTACACTTAGGCACAAGCGCCAAACCAACATTTTTCGGGACAGAATAATTTTTATTTATTGCGGTAAGATAAGAATTTGGTTTTGTGTACTAAATATATGGGATTGAAATTGACTGATCAACATTTATACTCTTATACGATAAGCAAAGTAAAGTAACACCGTATAAATGTCCTACTGCTCAGCAATTGCCTCCTCTTTTGTGAGAGGGTTTTGGTGCCGAGAATTATACGCCACGCTATTCCAATACGAGTTGGGCGGACTTGACCCCATTCATCCCGTGGGTGTCGTTGATGTGGACGTAGGGAAAATTGAAACTAGAAGATGGGCAGCAGCACCTTCTTGGAAGATCTGAATAAATAAACTGCGGTTGCAAACCCGCCTGCCAAGCGTGGCAATAATGACAAAATCCCCCAGAAATGAGAGATATTTTTGATGGCTATCTCTGGGGGAGGCATATGTTCAGCAGTGGACTAGTAATAGGCTGAAATGATGATGATGATGATGGCGGACTTCACATAGTCGTGGAAATATTTTTACTCCTCAGACATGCAGGTTTCCTCACGATGTTTTCCTTCGCCGCTGAGCACGTGGTAAACACATACATACCTAGAGTCACGCTTTTTTCAGCAGTATTTCAGTGGTAAATCAGTATTTGAAATTGCAGAACAATTTTAGAGATGCCACCACCGGAGATCGAACACACTCGCGTAGTTATTGAAAGCGATCGCCCAGCCCTTTAGTTACCACGGCTGCGTCGTCGTCGGCGTTTCAGCCTATCACAACTTCACAAGTCCACTGCTGAACATAGGCCTCCCCCATAAATAGTTTGTAGCTCTCATTTTGGTGGGATTTTGCCATAGTTGCCACGCTTTGCAGGCGGATTGGCAACCGCAGTTTATTTATTCAGATATTTCAGGAAGATGAAGATCTCCTGGTTTTCATTTTCCCTTTGTCAACTTTTACGACACCCACGGGATGTGATGTGGTTGTAGATTCTCTTACGCCTCCACACCCGGCTCCGTTATGATTTGATAATACGATAGTTAACGGCTTATAATTTATGTTGGAAAATTCTGTTACGATGCAACCATACTTCTATTCTATTCTGGTTAAGTCTAAATATTCATGCGTATTATAGTAGAAAGTGTTTTCTGTGGCCTTGTTGATATTTACCCGCATGAACGTGTTCAGACAGATCACATAATGTCGCTAAACCTGGAACGTAATATTTGCTTACGTGTGCGGTGTAAAACGGGTTATAAATGTTTACTATCGGATCCACTGACAAGTGTAACGTTATGAGAAAATCCGGAGGATTTACAAAATAACAAGCCCCCGCTGTGTGATGGATGAATTTTATTTGTGAAATTTATTGGATGGCGGCCCCAATCTTGCTGATACTACTTATCATACAACTTTTGTACGTACCAGTAACTTTTCATGTAGAAATTTTATAATATTTCGTACCCATTTTAGTCCCTGGCCCATTTTGGACCACGGCGACGACTTCCGAATACTGTCAGAAGCTGCCAACTGCGCATGAAATATTTATTATAGTGCTAAAAATGTACGCGCAAACACCGAGGCACTCATTGTCAAACCATACTTAAAGATAAACAATTTGTGTTTATGCAGAAATATTTCTTCCGACTGAGATTCGAGCCCATGACCCGTGACGCAGTAGTCAGGTACAGAGTACCATATTAAGTAGAAGAAGCGAAAGATGTGTGTCGGGATCGTAGCAAGTGGAAAGGTGTGGTCTCTGCCTACCCCACTGGGAACTAGGCGTGACTATATGTACGTATGTACGTAAAATTAAGAAAGCTTCATTGTTATTCGTTGGGTAAAAAACTTGTTACAATGTCTTCGACAATAACTAAATAAAGAATTCCTGTAAATTATTAGCTTGATCGGATATCTGGTGGTTTCAAAGCAAATTGAGGAAAATAAGAAAGTTAAATTTGTTAAAAATAAGTACGAGAGGAAGGAATGAGAGTTAGGAAAACATTACTAGGCCCCGCTGATTTCTCTCTAAATTGACAATCTAAATAAACGAGGAGCTAGAGAACAAAGCGAAATTGCGTTTCATACACAAAGTTATTGTTTATCTGCGTTTTTCGGTTTGTTTCCGGACTCTACAAGCCGTTGATAATAAAATTGCGTTACTTTTATCTCAGATTAAATTTAAATTCTATTTCCGTTTAGAGAATTCATACGCTGTTGAAAGGAAAATTACTCTTCCTATTAAGTCAGCCTCTCGTAAAACAACGATAAACAAAATTATTGATAATATTAAACTAAACGATTGATTCGACTAATTCTATGCAACATTAAATTGAAAAAAATATATGCAGAATTTCGCTTGTTGCTCAAAATGTAATTTCTATAGCATATAAATAAAATTTGAAATCAATTTCTGTTGACTTCCTCTATTCAAAATTGACAACCGCTTGGCGTGGTGGTTAGTATGTTTTACGTAGCCAAGTATTGTTCAAAACATTTTTATATCAAAAACATTTTTTTGAAATATTGATATATTGCAAAACTTGTTTCATTGGATATAGTGGAAAACCAATGCTTAATTATTATCATCATCATTTCAGCCCATCACTAGTCCACTACTGAACATAGGCCTCCCCCATAGATTTCACAAGTTTGTAGCTCTCGTTTTGGGGGGTCTTGCCGTAGTTGCCACGCTTGGCAGGCGGGTTGGCAACCGCAGTTTATCTGTTCAGAGGTTCCAGGAAGATGCTGCTGCCCATCTCCTGTTTATTTTCCCTCTGTCGACTTTTACGACATCCACTTGATGAGATGGGACTCACTGACATGGAACTCAGGACCCGCGGCTAGATTACTATAAACATTTATTGTTGGATAGCACCGCTTAATTTAATTGTGATGAGACAAAACGTTGTTAAATAATATTTAGCTATCTTGTTTTATCCAAATAAATTTTGTATATTTTTCCACTTTTTCGGAATATTCATTTCCGGAAGCCGACACAAAGGACAAAGGTAAATCTGCTTATGACAAGTGTATTGTTATTGGATTTTTTATCACTCTGTTGGATTACAAATTTGATTCCCGCTGTTTTTGTTAAATGAAACGAGAAACTCTTGCTCTACGTTTGTCTGTCAAAAAATTGCCTAATTTAATTTTTCGTTTAAAAATATATTAAAAATTTATCACCATTATAAGGTAAAAAAAAGTAGAGCAACAGCCTATTAATGCCCCATTGCTGAGCATGGGCCTCCTCTCATTTCCGATGTGGTAAAACAGCACTTAAAATTGCTATTAACAATTTTTTAGAGGTGCAAGCACCGGGAATCGAACCGAAGGTACTATGAACTTTAAAGCGAGCCAAACGTATCACGTATCGCCGTATCACCATCACATTGGGTTACATTTAATCAGTGGTGTTATATTACGGCGTAGGTCGTGGAATGTCACTACCCACTAGGAAAAGCTACAGTGAGTTTGTATACCGAAGTCTGATTATTAACGAAGCTGTTGTTGTTAGAGGAAAAAGTCTGGATTATTCGTTGAAGTTCCGTTCTCTTTTATTGTTCTTTTTACAATCACTGTGGCTCTAAGACACCTGCGTCTATTATTTTTAAATAACCAAACTAAGCTTGCGGGTACCTAGCTTGCCGGCTTCAAGTACGCGGACCAGCTTAGTCCAATGAAGCTGTGCCAAGAAGGCTAATAGCTAAAACTTTATCTATACACTAATATTAAAGACCAAAAATGAAGGGGAGAATTTATCGCATTCCAAACCACATTACTGCTTAAAAGGATCAAGGTTACACGTTAGATTTACTTAATAAAGATACATACATACATACTGTCATGCCTTTTTTCCATACGAGGTAGGTACTCACTTTTCGCCCCCGCGGGAAACGTGACGACGAGTCAAGAAATTCTTACTCCTCATTGCGTTCCCACGACCAGTACAGTGACAGAATTGTATTATTGTGCAGGATTAAAGGCTGTTCGTACAATATCTCAGTCGCCTCTTACCACACCTCGGTAGTAAAGAGGTCGGTGTAATTCTACTCTGTACTGTGGTATATGGTTTACAATGGTAATACTAATTGAGGTTGATTCAATGTCCAATATAGTATTTTATTAACATACATCTATCTTACTACTTATTTCCATTTTTTATTTTTCTTTTGTTTTATAATAATAAACTTCAATAATTTAAAGTTCACATCGTTTTTTTTACCTTTACCATTTTCAACAGGTAACATTACCGAAATTTAAACGTAATGATATAGATAATTGCATAGATTTAGATAATTTGCTCGTTTAATCAAAAACGTGTTTCGGCTAACCGCAAAAATTACCAGGCTTCGAAAATGTCCTAATTTTATTAAGCACTATTACATTTTAAGATGAGAATCCTGATTTAATATCGTAGATTCAACTCATTTTGTTACAAAAAGAAAGTACGCAAGCACCAGCGTAGTCTGTTTTAAATGTCATTTAAATATTAAATTTGCTACTGCGCGCAAACTGTCTGTGGTTCATTTCAATAACAGCGTAGACAAGAAGAAAACTTTGATGTCAATTTAAACTTATTTACCTTGCCACTAAAGCACACTGCATACTTTTGCTGGTGGTTGAATTTCTATGCAGGAATCCGTCTAGGTAGTTAGCTGGCCAGTTATTCTGCCGTGAAGCAGTAGTCTGTAAGCGCAAGGTTTGAAGGGCACTGAGAGCTAGCGTAATCACTGAACATGTGAGACTTAAGAACTGATGTCTCAGGGTCGTCACCCGCAGAGTGGCGACATACACAAATGTTCTTGATGACACAGCATTCGTTATGGGCAGACGTTGCATTTACCGTCAGGTCAACGTTTTGCTCGTTTCGTCACTTTATCCAATAAAAAATACTCCCGTATCTGTAAGAAACGTTACAAGTCATTACAAAAGAGAACTCAGTGTTTGGGAATCTATTGGATGCTAATCAATATCAAACATTGTTTCACTACTTCAGTGGGCCTTTGTGTAATCTTTCGCGCTTTAGTGGTTGGTGATATTTATTGAGGGATTATTACAATATCGGTAGTCGTAGCGGCCGCAAATCGTGTTGGCAAGAATTATTATGTTAGGAAAGTTCCATTTGTTTAATCAGTAATAAAAAGTAGTAATAAACGAAGTTATATATTTGGATATTTTGGAAAATGTATGTTAAATTTTATGCTTCTACATTAAACTGAAAGATGCTAAGCTTATGAATTTTAAATTCTATTTAAGGATCCTGTCACAGATACAAACATTTTACATAATTTAAATATGTACTTGATTCAGTATTATCTATACTGCATACAAAACTCCGGAGACAGTATTGAGTAATGTACCATAAGATAAAAGACGATAAAGACGTCTTTGTTATTGCTTTCGGCAACAATATACGAGTAAATCTTTATATATGTAATTCTTTTTTTGTACGTGATATTTTGTGGTTGTTTGGGTGGGTTAGATTCACGATTAGACCCGGTGGCGCTGCGACACGGTTCTAGGAAAATGTCAAATTGCACTCAGTATATAGTTGATCGAAAATTCGTATATCGAAAAAACATTTGCTGAATCCGCTAAAAGGAGACCAGTCAACGTTCAGGCAAAACAACGTCTGTCAGGTCCGCTAGTGTACGAGTATATTGTGTAAGTGACAATATTCAGTAAATATTGCCATTGCCGACGACAACGACGAGCCACTAGGAAGTTTCTATGCTTTCATTTTCATTTCTATTTCACACATACATACATACAGTCAAGCCTTTTTCCCATATAAGGGGTAAGTAGAGGTCACGCACGTAGCCCAATTTTCGCCATCGCCTTTCGGGTCTTGGGTTCGAATCCCACCCGGACCCAACATTTGTGCAAAAACACAAATTGTTGGCTTTCGGATCTAGTTGTGTTGAGCGTTTGACATTTATGACTGTAAAACGCACCCACAACCCAGGAGTAATCATGCTTTGGGATTCTCACTAACGTAAAGAAAGAAACGAAAAGAAATCTAAGTGTTATAATGGTTGGATAAGAAACTATTGTCTTTTTAAATATTATTTTATCAAAGAAAGGTAGAAGTAAATTGGCAGAAAGTCGACTTGGTATCTTATTCCGCAATTGGAGTTAAGACGATTACTTTCTAATCCCCTCAAGGCATGGAAGTGAAGGACATATTTAAATATCTGTTAGGGATCGAAAAGTTAAGAAATATTTTGGTTTTTTGAACTAGCAGTAAATTATTATAGTCAATTCGAATATGTACATAATACTGAATCTATATCTAATAGTGACCGACTATATACTGATTACGATACGCGTATGCTTTGTTTCATGATATCTGTGACTTCAATGATATACGATACATTATATATTTTCTTAACTGTAGAAATAGATGTAATATCAACCATTAAATATAATAAAAAACTGAACGAATGAAAAAAATGTATAAGTCTACACATATTCATACAAAATCTTTGTAAGTTTTATTACAATTCAGTTGGTACACCCAATGCTTTGTAATAAATTATTTAAGTATATAAACATGATCTAATATAAACATGATTCATTTATTTTTATCATTCATTTTTAAAACATTTATAAGTCAATATAAATCAATATTTATTTCTTAGGTTTCAAGCAAAGCAAACTCGTTACCAACAATATTAAAACAAAATCCCAGCCTTTTGGAAGGAAGTGCAATTTAGGTGCGGTTTTGTAATTTATAACACACTTTACTGGCGGTAATTAGAATACACGTGTAACTAAATGCTTTTACTCTTTTTGATTTCATAAAAAAATTAGGGAAATAGGGATTTCACGAGTAAAACGTTCACGTGGTGGTAACGTGTCAGTGTATTAACAGTCTGTCCATAACAAATGCTGTTAACAAATGTTGTAACCCTGAGACATCAGTTTTTAAGTCTCATATATCCAGTAATTACATTAGCTCTCAGTACTCTTCAGATCGAAACACAGTAATGTTTGCAGACTACTGCTTCACGGCAGAATAACTGAGCTGTACCTCCTAGACGGATTTCTAGATAGCTTATGTGAGCTATAGAATATTGAATTTCCGGGTGAATAGTTACGATTTTTTTTAATAAAACGTTGTCCCACAGTGGGATTACTCCTGTGTCATGGGTGCGTTTTACAGACATAGATTCCATTTACACAAACATCCAAACCCGGAACAATTATTTGTAGGCCATACAAATATTTGTCCCGTGCGGGAATTGAACCCGCGACCCACGGCGCAGAAAACAAGGGCTTAGCTACGGCGCCAACCGAGACGTTGGTTAGTATTGATATCCATCATTTGGGTGAAATAAAAGCAACTTAATTATTAACAATTTTTGTTTCAAATTTCATTTGTTTTGTTTTAGCATTGAAAAAAACACCTAGTAAAATACATTGACAAATTTGATAAATTCTCTCAAACCGTGTCTATCCTGTTTTCTATTACGGTTTAACGTATTACAAATTTGAATATGGATATATTCTAGCCCATAAATGTTCTATATAGCGTAGAATTAAATAATGCAGGCAACTAAAGTTAATAAAAAAAGAATTACTTTTAAATAAAACAAAAAAGTGCGTATAACAATTTCACATTGTCTATTCAATACATAAAATGTTTAAAGGCCTCGTTACGTAATGTCAAAACTACATATATTCGCTTTGGACTTTAATGTGGAAACATTTTACAGGAGATGACCTAAAGGCTGTTCTGCATTGTTGCTTTTGGTGAATGTCAAAGGATGCATGCCACGGTATTACGGGTAACATTCTCTTATGTATAAATGGTCTTGGCTAGTCCTTTGTAGGTCAAGTTTGGAAACGGAAATCTTTCTCTTGTTACCTTAAAACCTCTTTTTTTGCATATAAAAAAGTTTGAAACCCTTATCTGTAAATATATGAGCAGTGGTAGATCACGCCGCTACTAGCCCGTGATTGTGTGTGTGATTCCCAGTGTCGACTAAAATTCTTAATTGCAATTTTTAACTGCTAATTCACCGTAAGCTGATAACGAAAGAAAACTACAAGAGGAAACCTCCATGTCTCAGAAATAAAAAAATGTAATCCGCCAGTCCCCACCAGAGCAGCGTGGTGAAATTTTTCCGACTCCGAAATTCACTCAAAAATTTGAAAGGCCTGTGCCGTTTAATGAAATACCATCCAATCTTATCCTATGCGTATCATAAAAGTCGAATAGACAATGTCTGGAAAATCTCATGGCGCTCACCAACACATGGCGCAATAATCATCTTAGAAAATTCCCGATCGAAAAGACCAATCTATTATTGTTGTCAGTGTGTTAGTGGACTAGTGTCCATAAAAATGCATTTCTAATACGCCTGCCAAGAATGTCGATTCAATGATTGAAGATCATTAAATGATATTAATTTTAGACGAACACGGGTCCTCGGTTCGAATCCCAGCCGTAGCAAACATTTCTGCAAAAATACAAATTTTGGTTATGTTGGCACTGTGTTCTCTAACTCTACATACTTGCGTAACTCCGATCTTATCGCATTAGCGCTACATCAGGCGCGGGTAGGTAAGGACAAGTGAGTGCCCCTGTGTTTGCGCATTCACTTTGTAGCATTATAGAATCTCTTGCACAGTTGATAGCTTCCGACAGTATTCGGAATTTCTCGCTGTGGTCGAAAGTCAGCCAGGAGGACATCATTAATCATTGTGGATCACAAAAAAATATTAATTAATGAGTAACCTATAATTTTCGTTATTAGTTCATGACGGAAAAACCCAAAACTTTAACGTTATCCCAAGTTTTCTTTTAAAGATAAATTCTGTAATAAACCAAAAGCAGACCTTCGGATAATTCATTGGCCCACGCGCTATTCGTTTCCCGAACAACCCGAACCCAATACAGTTTATGGACATAAACTGTATTGGGACGATAACTCAATTCATATCGGTCAACATGTAATAAATCAAATGTACGATTATTATGAAATTTACTGATAGAAACAATTCGGTTTTAGCTCTTTCACCGACTATTGTTAAATAATAAACCTTGTAAGTCGCAATACGGTATTATTTTTTTATAAGAGAATGTGATGAGACGAGCTAATCTTTCATCTGATGGTATGTGCAACTTCTGCCCATGACCAATGCTGTGTTATAAAAAAAAAATCTGCGTGCCACATCACTGCACACCCTGAGACATCAGTTATTAAGTCTCATATGCCCAATAAGTACACTAGCTCTCAGTGCCAGTTCAGATCGAAACACTGTAATATTTGAACCCTACTGTTTCACGGCAGAATAACTGGCCCTGCGGTGGTACCTGCGTAGACGAATTCCGGCATAGGAATCCTACCACCAGTAAGAATTCTCTGTTTTTTAACTCAAAATCAAAGCAGGAATATATTTATCATATGAACGTCAATATTTTGAAAAGCCATTTTCACGTTTTAAGAACGTAAAAAAGAAGGTAAAATATAAAAAAACCCAAAATGAGAGCTGCAAACTATTGTGGCAATCTGTGGGGGAGGCCTATGATCAGCAGTGATAGGTCATAGGTCTAGTGATAGGCTGAAATAATGATGATGATAACGACAAAAAAAAATCCAAGTAGGTAAATCAAAGAAACGAATAATTTAAAAAAAATACAAGAGGGTCGTTGTTCGGTCTAAAGAACACTGATTCGAGAAATAAGACTTTCCTGAACTGAAAATCAATACTGGCAAGAAATTATTAATTTTTAGTGCAACGTGGACACAATTTAAATAAAACTATGTTAACCATATTATTTACATTTTTATATTAACATTTTACAACTTAATACATACGTAAAATAATAAGAGGTTCCTTGCAAGCAAACAATACTTATGCCACTGAAAATCTGATGGCTGGAATCTGAGGCTCAGGACGGTGGCTAATTTTAGCCATGCTCCACAGAGAACTAGCGATGGACTGAAATTATCGCGGCTCCAACGGTGTTTTTTTACGTAGAGATTTTTTGAGATGTAATAACATACATTTAACACAAAAGTGACATTTATTATATTATCATACTAGTGGAGATTTATGTGAAGTCCATCTCTAGTCCCAGGGCCAGTTATTCTGCCGTGAAGCAGTTACTGTGTTTCGGTTTGAAGGGCACTGAGAGCTAGCGTAATCACTGGGCATATGGGACTAAAAACTGATGTCTCAGGGTGACGGTCACAGTGTGGTGTCACACAGAAATGTTCTGGGTGACACAGCATTTCTTATGAGCAGACGTTGCACTTACCATAAAGTGAACGTTCTGCACGTTCCGTCACTTTTATCAAATAAAAAAAAATGTTACGTCATTTAGAGCTTCATCTATTAAATTAAAAAAAAACCTATCCAATACAATTTATAAACTCTACATAAGCCGATTCACTTTAATATTAATCCTTCAGCCTGTCATACATTTTCAGTTATTTTAATGGATTGCATAAAGCACTGCTTTCATTGACGTAACTCGAAAATGAATTGCCAGTATATTTTAAAATGAATTACTACATTGATTGATCTAATTTAATTTTTATAGAAATATTTTCTTTCAATATTAATGCGAAGTATATATCTAAATAATATTATAATTCGTATAAGTCATACAAAATAATTCATGTTCAAACATAAAATCATAAAATTATTTCTAAAATTTACGCGAATATTATACATTTAAATAAATTATATTTTACGGATTTTGAAGAGTTAAGTTTTTCCATGAAGCTCGATGTTTTAAGTTTAATAATTAATAAATTTACTTGTACTTAAGACGTCGGCTTAATTCAACTAGGTGTCTTATTTAAAATTGTCTTGGATATTGTAGCGAATACTCATGAGTTATACAATGAATAATTAATACGCATAACAGGCTCTTTACAGAATGAAGTCATGGTACATGTATTTTAATTAAATGACAAATACTATTAACTTTTAGAACGCGAGAGCAAGTAATAAGACATTTATGTCTCGCATTTATCGGTAGATAGGAGTACTGCAAAGTAGAATAGCACCTACCTCTATTCTACCAAGGTGTCGTAAGAGGCGACTTAAGTATTGTACAGAGAGCTTTTATTCGTGCAGAATAACATCATAATGTTACTGGTCGTGGGAATGCAATAGGAAGTAAGAGGAAGTAAAAATGGCGGCGACGTGGTTTCCCACGAGGGAGAAAAGTGGGCTGCGTGAGATGTCTCTGCCTACCCCTTATATGGGAAAAGGGCGTGACTCTATGCCACGTGTATGACTGTATCTGACTGTGCAATGAACACCGGCTTCATGTGGTGTGGTGGCAATAGAACTTTCATCATCACCACCATTATAGACCAGCACAAGTCTCCTACTGAAAATAGGACCCATAGATTGCTAGAAAGTACGGTTCTGTGCCACCTGTATCCATTAACTTGGACCCGCAAAATTGGGTAGGGCATCAAAAGAATCTTGCCGCTCTATTCCATTTTATCAAAGAACTGCTGTAGAGAGTATATAATATATAATCAAATATCCATTAGTATATTATTTTGTTATGTTATTTTGTTATAAATTAGTTTGTTCATGTAACATTTACCACCCTTAATATAAAACAAACATAATAAATAAGCAAGGTTGTCCACCTCATAGCTGCGATACAAAAACGTTCACAAACGCCACGTCACTGCATGTAGAATCATCATTTCAGCTTATCACTAGTCCACTGCTGAACGTAGGTCTCCCCACAAAGATTGCCACAAAAATTTGTAGGTCTCATTTTGGGGGATTTTACCATAGTTGCCAAGCTTGGCAGGCGGGTTCAGCACCGCAGTTCATTTATTCAGATGTTCCAGGAAAATGCTGCTGCACACGTCAATAACTTTGACAGATCGCGTTTGGAAGATCTTGACACAAAGCTTCATACAGACAACGTAATGAGTCAACTCTACCTACTGCTTTTTGTTTCACCGTATATTTAAGACTAAGTTCGGTCTCGATTCAAAAGCTCATCATAACCTGGACCATGTCTAATGTTCAAAGCAGTCGTTGTAGCCGAAAACGGCAAATAGGACTTGGAAATGAACTTTTAAGTTCAAAGGTAAAAAAAAGTTCATTTGAACACAAATATTTTTTAAATTTATGTTCAAATGAACTTTAATTCAGTGTACATTCTATGCTTATGTCGATTAAGCATTGTCTAATAGATGCAAAATAAGAATTTAAACAATCTGCAGAGGACTTAAATTGAAAAAGTTTACAAAAAGAATTTAACTGGAGTGTTTAGTCTGAAACGTAATATTCAAGAATCGCTTACGAATAATAAGTTTCGTTTAAAAATCCAAAAGAAGGAAATATTGGAGTGAATAATTATTCAACGTTCAACTTGTTAGTGATACAAAAGTTTAAAAATTCTCCGAAGTAATACACGTGGTTATGGAATCGGAATAATACGAACGCCAAATCCGAAGTAAAAGTTGTGGCAGATTTTCTTCTTGTCGCCCGTTTTTATTAAAAATACAATAACGTATTTGAAACGTGTTCCAATTTCAGTTTTGTTTTATTAAGAAATTACGACCACTGCTCTTTAATATTTACGTTTTCGTTTTGGATTAGAAGCTCAGCTGTGAAACATGATTCAGTAAGTTAGCTATCACTAGCTCCTGATTTCAAATCGCAGCTTAAAGTTATGCAATTCTACATTTATTATTTTTTGGTGCCAGATTAATTTTATCACCCGACATCGACACTGCAATCGAACCTTCCTCCAATCCGATGTCAGGGCAATTTCCGTCACGGCCACTACCGAATACTGTCGGTAGCTATCAACTTCGCAATATTATAACGCATGTGTAACACAGAGGCTCTTACTCGTCCTAACCTATCTGCGCCCGATGCAACGCTTACGCGATATAATTATAGGTAGGCAAGAACCTATCGGATTCCGGATCCGATAACCAACAATTTTTATCTTCGCATAAAGATTGGCTTTGACTGCGATGCAAACCCAAGGCCCTGGACTGGCTATATCTTGAAGGGCGCTTCCATAAAAACATTCTTCAAGCCGCCCAAAAAGATAACTCACTTAAAAGAATAAATAGCTGACGTGAAGCATCTACTCTCTAGGAAGTCTGCAGTATGTGACCATGTTCTAGATCACCCCAACCATTACATCAGAATTGATAGACCACAAATCCTTGCAAAAGAACACCGATTCCTCCCAAGGATGATTCGCGAGGCTATTGAAATTAAAAAACATCCTAATTTCATAAGAGAAGATGGTTGGGTATTACCAGCCTGGGATCCTATAATTAATAAAATCAAATCAAAAATCAAGCATATCACTGCAAGACTTCAAGACACAGTTAGCTCTTTCTGTGTAGATCGGACCAAAAATAATAATTAATAGCTGAAGGTACCCCGGGTTAAATATCTGTCACCTCTGTCCTCCCGTGACCATAGGTGCTTTAAAGCGCTCGAAACGTCGGGTTATAAATAGTTGAAAATTAAACATTATTTTAACATTAAAAGTTTTATTTAAATGTGTAGTATTGGCGTAAATATAAGAAATCATTACTTTCGTATATTAATAAAATTATTTTCTTTATGTTTCCGAACAAAAAAAATCATATATCACTTAGGAAACGTTATGATGACGTTATGAAATATTTCCTAAGCAAAATGTTTTATAATTTGTGGGTATTTACGCGTGAAGACTTCTTCAGTTACTGAACTGCAGTAGTCTTCAAGCGTAGACTTAAGTCGCCAGCGGTTAAAGAAAGAGTGATTTAAGATTTATTACCCTTATATTTGACAACAAAATCCAATAAAGCACTATAGTGACTAAAATATTGCAAGTACTTGGACCCAAACACCCCCAAAAGCTTAATTCAGCAAGTGACTGATTTCTAACGTTTTAAAAAATAATATTATATTTTGTTAAACTATTATGAAATAGTATTTTGTACTTAAAGACGAAAATCGTTAGTACGTTCTTCACTACAAACTAACATAATGAGGTACTGCACGCAACAAACATAACTCTAAAGACGGTATTCAAAATATTCAATGAAGCAAGCATAAAGGCGGATCGTTCACTACATCCAAACGTATAGACGTTCGTGAAGATCAATTTGCCGTGACTAATATACAAAAGAAACTAAGGTCTGACGTTGACGTATTTAGATGCGAACCGTACTAGTTGATCGGTGATTTCATTTGATCTTATTGGGCGCCCGAGCAGCGACGTTGTTACTCTGAAGAGGCGTTTTAGGAGGCCAATTTAGTTACTCTGAGCGCTTTACGGAATTGAAGTGTTTCCAGTGGTTGAATAATTATTAAAAAAAAGCTATAGTAGCTCAGAGGTAGGAATCTGGCTTATAATTTCATAGTTTTTGAGCGACCTTATTTTGATTCTCGGTGAAGAGTACTGTAATAGTTATTTGCAATTTTACTACCTGATTTTCAACATGTTCAGAGTTCAATAAAACGCCGTGAAAATACCTGCATATCTAAAGAATAAAAAATATTGTGATGACTATGAAATCTGCAAGTCCCTAATAGAGAAAAGTAATGTACGAGTATCTCTCCGGTTTCAAAACTCTCTCCCAAAAATTAAAGTACATATTTTGCCAAGTAATAAAAAGTTCATAGACAGTCACTCCCTTCTTACGTTTTATACGCATTTAAATGTATTTTACAGAAATAGATGTTAGTCGTAAAAACGAAAGCTTGGCTAAGTAGACGTAGAAATAGTACCTAACTTATACGCCGGGATATGCCTGGGATTAAATCCCAACCGGGCATTTGTACAAAACACAAATTGTTGGTTTTCGGGTCTGTTTGTGTATGTTTGTAAAAAACCCGATCCGATACAGAAAAAAACCATGTGTAGGGCAATATTTAAATATTTTTTTCATTGCCTAAAGTGGCGACAAAAGCAAAACAGATGAAGAGCAGGTGAACGCCTGATGATAAGTGCAAAGTCTGCGACAAATGCTGTGTCACCGAGAACATTTCTGTGTGATATAACACTGCGCCCGTCACCCGGAGAAATTAGTTTTTGAATGTCATATACCCAGTGATTACACTAGCTCTCAATGCCCTGCCCATCTGCCACCTCTGCCCATAACAAATGCTGTGTCACCAAGAACATTTGTGTATGAAGTCACTCTGTGGGTGACGACCCTGAGACATCAGTTCATAAGTCTCATATGCCCAGTGATTACGCTAGCTCTCAATGCCCTTTCAACCGAAACACAGTAATGTTTGCATACTCTGCTTCACGGTAGAATAACTGGTCCTTTGGTGGTTGATACCTACCTAAACGGATTCCTGCATAGGAATCTAATCTAATCAAGCGTATATGTTTGGTTGGTACTGAGTTTGAAACTTAGCATCATATTTTTTAAGTCTAACAGTTTAAGACTCTTTTGTTAAAGGTGGAGACTAGAGAAAGTTTGAGTGAAAGCGAATGCAGATAGATTCTTGTACCGGATGTGCTATTACAATTTATTTTATATTTTAAAGAATAAGTATCACACTTTGCATTCGTTTATAAGGTCTGACGTAAATGTAGTATTTTACAAGTATTATTATTTTCATAATATATATTGCCTCCGCAAATCTGCTGGTAGACCTTCATCAAAATCAAATTTCTCCAACGTGGCAACTCCAGAGCCGACCGCTCGCCTCAGAATGTAACAGATTTGGTTTTGATCCCCGGAGTGGCAAAAAATTCGTTCATTGCAATTTTAACTGCTGATTAACCATTTACTCGGCGGTGAATGAAAACATTGTGAGGAGCCTAAACAATATCCACTAGTGAAGTACCCGTATTAGGGAAGCGCGAAGGACTCTTCCGGGCTCAGCTGTAGCGCATTTGCATGCTATTATTTTTCTTTTCCACGCGTATTAAAATGTCAAAAGACTTATTTGAATATTTTTTTTAAATTTTTAAATTTGATATTTCATTACTCTTTGAGATAAATGTATACACCGTAATTTTTAAGCCGTTCCGGAAGAAGAAAATACCGAGACAGAATCAATAGTAGAATCGATTACTGGAGTTTAATCTTACTGAAAATGAATATAACTGTGTTTAATTACATGGATAAAAAATAAAAGTTGACCTACAGTTTTTCGAATATAAGCTTAGTACTGTCGCAGTGTTATAGTGGGACCGCACACGCACCGGCCGAGTTCAATAGCCCGTGCGAATCAGCTGATACCTACACTAACACAACGCTCGGGTCGGACACGATATACCTTTCTGCGTACGTTTTATCATAAATATTTATTGAGAACTAAATTGGTAAGTTTTTAATAATTAAATACATTTAGATTTGTTTGATTATTAAAAGATGCGTCAGACTAGGAATATTTCGAAGTCTTGAGTGCGTTTACAGAAAATTTCCAGAACCGAAAATTAAAAATTTATGTCTTTACAAAAACGTTGGCTCCGGCTGGGATTTAAACCCAGGGTCCGCGTCATAGTATTCGCAGTAGAACGTGTTCCACTAGACTACGCAGTCGTCACGTAACTGAGTATTTACTCCAATTTTCTCTTCTTTCTTACACAAATTCAGGATCGTCGGAAATACTTTATTTTGTGTTTTCTGAGATAGCTACTTTCTTGACAAAAGAACATAGGATAAACTGAAAGTGTCAAGTGCACTTTTTGGTATTCTGTTTTTTTTTTAAAAAACTATGATATACTCTAGGATTTCTCTTATATCAGGCACAAACACCCATACCCAGTACAATTATCTGTAAGCAATACAAATATTTGTCTCGTGCGGGAATCGAACCCGCAACCCATAAGCCAATCATTTATCCTCGGCGTCCACATAACCGCCCAAAAAAATGGAACTGTTTGGAAAACCTAACAGTTTCGTTTTTCACAAGGTTATTTGCCAAATAATTTACACTACCCTGTATCGGAGCAATTGCTTCAATTATGTCAACCTTACTCGATATACAAAAGTGTTTATTACATTATCTTTTACATTTTGTGTAAGTTTTTACTTTCATATTACATGTAACAGCCTAAATTTGTAACATTAGTTCTCCTACTTGAATACACTTACTACAGACTTATTTTCTTTACGAAAATTCCGTAACACAAGAGCGACAACACGCTGAACATCCAAGGTCAAATTCAGTGCGACGTTTTGAATGTGAGAAACGAGTTCGGCGAGACGTTTAATATGACGCGAAAAGTACGCAAAATATGTACTTAGACAGAAAGAGAAAAAGAAAGAACTATGTAACAAATCCGAACGTCACGAGACCAGCGGGCAAGAAACATACGAAAATGTTAAATAATCAATGTGGAATAAAAAAGTTAAATCAAATTTTAAGAATAATATTATGTATTCTCAAAAAAGGTATTTTACAAATAAGCATATTTTACAATCCGTATTGGCCTCGTCTGTAAAACACTAATGGTAAAGTGCCTCTGGAATCTTGATATATGCGACTTACTGTGCTACGTTATTCAACACTTTGTAAAAATAATTAGATAAATGGCATTTCAAATCTACCGTAGTTTTTTTTTTTATAAAAGGTGTAACAAAATTTAAACTATAGGTACCTTGGAGAAATACTTTTTTTAAATAAAAAAATAAATAAAATATCTACGTACTTTAAATATTTATCTGGTACAAATAATTTCATTTAAGAAACTTTCGAAATTTGTACACAATACAACCATTCCCGAAAACCAACAATTTGTGTTTTGCACAAATGTTGCCACCCGCTGGGATTCGAACCCAGGACCCGCGGCGTAGAAGTCAGGTACGTTAACCACTAGGCCACGCGAAAATAAATCCCGTGCTTTCTTTATTGTTCTGAAAGCGAAGATAAACTATAAACTTTAATTGTTTAAAAAAAATTAGATCTGTTTTTATTTCAAAAAGAATCGTATCTTAAAACAGAGAAGTCATAATAAAAATATTGCTTTTAGCAAGATCAGTAGTGTATACGCTCGTCTATCTTCAATATTGAAATTGGTTTCTAAATTAAAGAAGAACATTTCAACTATTCTTTGTTAATAATTTTAAATTACGATTTTACATGAGAAGAAACAAACCGGTTTGTACCGGCCTAGTCTGACGTCAAGCCCCGCGAGTGTTTAAGAGTGTGTTGAGAGCAATTAGTCCTATTAATTGATCGTAATACAAATTAAATTATTATTTTTACAATAAAGTTTTCACTGTCTGTACCAATAATGTCATTTACGCATTTACTCGTTCTAAATAATCAGAAAACTTACTTTCAAAACTGCACTAAATAAAATAAAATGGCGAATTATTAAAACATTATTTTTGTTTAATTATCCATGAAAAGTAAAACAGATATTCGTTTGTTTATAAATAATAAAACATTCATGATATCATTAACAAAACAACAATATTTTAACAAACTATTAAGTTACAAAATTGCAAATTTACAATATTTATAAATATTATAGTTATTTGACTGTTCACGGAGCCGCTTGTAGATGGCACTGTTGCAGTATATTGCAACATTCTGGTTGGACTAAATATAACTATTTATGCCACTAGTTAGGTCTAGACAACATACTTCTGTTTAAGTTTACAGTGAGCTCAATGCCCATACAAAAAATATTGGCTCCTCTACATGTATATTCATTCTACATTGAATCTTGTCAGATACGTATATTATTATGTTACGAAAAGTTTTGAAATAGTTTGCTAAGATGGCGCTTACGTTACGTTAATTTTTCGTTTTATGCGTATTCATTTCACTTTAAATGAAATCGATTCCTATGGAGTAAACTCCAAAAATAAAACAAATATTCAGATAATTTTTAATAATAAAATATTATTTCATTATTTTATTTTTATCAAATAAAATTATTCTAGCTATCGAAACAGTGGTTTTTGGTAAAAACGTTAGGTAGAATTTTAGTAATAATATCGGTTAATTATTTTATGCGTAATTAAAAATTGTAATAAACCATTTACACTATTTACAACTGATTGGAATTGAAATTAACAAAATAAATATTTAGTTAAGTGCATACCTGAATTGTAATAACTGTGCAAACTGCTTTCTGTTTGGTTGTAAACATAAACGAGCACGTTTTCGCAAGGTTTCTTTCAAATGATTTATTCACACTCACAGTATCACATCACCTTTTATCACTTTTAGCATCCACAATATGCCGTTTAATTGACTAAATTCCGCGCTTCTTCCGTATACACAAGTATTTTTATTTTTATTTAAGTATTATCACAAATAAAAGTGCATCGAAGAACAAATACGATTAATAAAAAGAAATAATTAACATAAGCACTAACTGTGCATTAAAAAGTTCAGAGCTCACACGTGACTAAGTCACTTATTTACCTATTTTTTGCATTTTGCTGTTTTACGTTAAAGGTGGCGGGGAGTGACTTCGCCTCCAATAGCATCGTGGACAACGCGTGAAACGAAAATGTTTTAAACAGGGCTGTTTCAAAAAAGATTTTTAATTATTATAATAATTTTTATCACTGCTGCTTTTATTAATCTGAATTTATTTTTAATATTGCCAAAAGATTCATTGGATCGGGTATATTAAAGTAAAAGCTGTGACCGAACATAAAAAATTCATAGTTTATTTTGATCTCTTTAACGTCCCATATATTTTTTTCGAATCATCTGAATAAATAAACTGCGGTTGCCATCCCACCTACCAAGCGTGGCAACTATAGCAAAATCCTTCCAAAATGAGAGCTACAAACTTGTGGCAATCTGAGGGGGAGGCCTATGTTCAGCAGTGGACTAGTGATAGGCTGATATGATGATGATGATGACATTTTTTTTAAATTTTGAAAACGTCCATTATCATATTGCTTATCTTCTGACTACTTTTATATTCATAAGAATAAACGTACAACTGCATGGCCCGAATTATCATATACAATTGCTAGTTTCTCCTTACGTTGGAATACATTTACTTTCGACTCATATTTCCGTTACGATAATTGAAAAACGCGGATACGATAATGTTCGTGAAATATTTAGGTAAAGCGAGCCACCCAATGTGCAGTTGCAATTATTGCACTGCATCTACGCTTACGTTAGCTCGTCCTAAAAAAATCTTTTTCGCTCGAGCTAACGTAGATGCACAAAACCGTTTTCGTTTAATGTTTTGTCATGTTTAATTAAATTTCGAAACGACACAGCCCTAGGGCTGTGACGTTTCGAAATTTCGACGTTTCGACTTGGCGGCCGGGAGGGGATATACAACAGCGCTATACGTCGCAGTTCTCAGTGTTGCCAACTTAGGGGTTTTCCTTCCAGATGGGGAAGAAAATATGGTTTTATAAATGTAATGTGAAATGTTAATAAAATGTATGATTTAAAAAAATACAGCGAGGCTGAGAAGGATTCTATTGTAATGGGAGAAATATTATTAACACACACACAATGTACATTTAATTTTTAATGACAATCAGTGATATGATTATTATTCTTATTACATTTTTTTTTATTATTGTTTTCTAGGATTTATATTAATGGAATTATTTATTATTTAATACTAAGTAATTCTATTGTAATAATAACCATTGATGAATATTTTGATACTACTTTTACTGTTATGCTCTATCGACAACTTTTTTGTTTAATTTAAAAACTGGCATACAAAAACTAAATAGTAGACAGACGTTTGTCTACTATTTAGTACACTGCCGACATACACTTAGTTTATGTTTTTCAAATGTTTAGTTTAGGGAGTTTTTAATGTCTTTAAGGGTAAAAAAATTCATGTGTTGGCGAGAGTGACAGTGCTTTAGTTGGTTGGTCTATGTGGTCGGTCGTCACCTATAGTCTAAGGTCATTTGGTCGCGCTTCTGTTGTTGAATTATCGCGAAGAAAAGAAGTCGTAAAGTGTATTCTATCTAACGTCACAATATCTAACAATGGTACAGGTATACGATGTTGCTAACAAGAACCATTTGACTGTAGGTTTATTCTTATGAACAATAAATTCGTAAAGTGTTACGCATTATGATCGTGAATGTGTTTAAAACTGATAAAAATCCAGAAGCCAGTTTAATAAGCCGTGTACGTGTGTGTCGTGCAAAATGAACTGTATTTCGCAGATTATTTTGTAACTTCGTAAATAATGTTATGCCATGAGTATCGTCCGGCAGAGGCTATCCCAGGTACGAATAGAGTATTTTTATTCAGTGTAGATTATTGACGTAGTACTTATTAAACGTATTTTTTTAAATTGAAGTGGTTCGCAAACTTCTTCAGTTTTATGTGGCAGAATAAAACCCATGGGGCCTTTATTGTAATAATTTTATAAAGTACGAAACGGCGTATGAAAATCTGCCACCCAGTCTCATTTGGTAGGTATGGTAAGTGTCATCCAAGGGAAATATTGAAAAATCTTGGACGTCCGGCCAGATGGCGGATTAACCATGTCGAAAAATGTCCGAAAATTCACGATCTTCAACGCTTTTTTCTCCGATAGCCTTTACTTCGTCGCTTATGCGTTCGTAAGGACATTGACCTATCGACTGTGATCGTAATTACCTATAGACGGGAGCTACCGCAAGTTGCCGGTTCTTTTAAAAACACGTGATTAATTTTAATTTACCAAAAAAAAGTAAATATTAAAATCTAAAAACTGATACTACCAATCGTTTCTGTAACTGAAACTGTACTAATTTTCTTCGTTTCCAGAACGATGTAAAAATTACGGTGTATATTCATTTAAAAAAAACCCGGCACGTTTTTCTTAACTATAGACACGTTCACGACCAGATGGCGTACAACCTAATTATAGCTGCCCTACGCAGTAGCCATGTCCTTGCGGGGGAAAGACTGAATCTACCGCCTATAAAGTCACGCACCAATAGGTAAAAGGACTACGACTATGTGACACGTCGTTATCCGTTTGATGTATTTTGATATAGATTCGGAAATGGACAGAGACGCTGTGGTGATTGTATAAGCAATGACACTAGTTGTCTTTGGTTTGAACAAGGACGTGTGAGAATAAACCATAAATATGCAGTGAGATAAATATGAGTTTCACACACACTGACACTTCTTATCATACTGTTATATATCACATGCTAATACATAAGACAGCTACTTATACTCCAAATATAATGATGTAAGTACTCGTAATTATCATTTTATTTTGGTAATTTACAGTCTACCAAAAACGGCCGAGCAATTAAAAAAAATGTCAGATTGTCTTTGGATACCAACCAGTTAACAACATTTAAAAATAAATCCGTCATTAAATGATTAAATAAAAGTAAAGTAACCGCCTATAAACGTCCCACTGCTGAACACAGGCCTCCTCTCATTTCCGAGAGGGTTTTGGAGCTAGGAAGAACCCGCCACGCTGCTCCAATGCGGGTTGGCGGACTTCACATGTCTTCGAAATGTATTAATGTATTATTTCTCAGATATGCAGGTTTCCTCACGATGTTTTCCTTCACCGCCGAGCACGTGGTAAATCAGCACTTAAATTTGCAATTAACAATTATAGTGGTGCCGGCACCGGGAATCGAACCCAGGTCACACGCGCACGTAAAACGAGCGCTTAGCCCCTAAGCTACCACGGCTCTTATTTTACATTAAACTACTAAGCAATAAATTCGCTTAATTTCGGTTTAAAATGTGCAGTGATGGAATACTGTTTATGACATTCATAATGTACAGGATATAATTAGGTCTATCATTGCGATGTTGAAATATTTGTCGCAATATTCGGGTTCATTTATCAAGTTATTTGCATGAAATTAATTGTTTTGAGCTGTATGACGGCGGCTGATAATGTGGTTTTGATATTATTCTCAATGTGGTCAATCGAAAACAAATTAGTTTATTAAATATAACGAAATCCTCTTCATTAATAATTGCGTTCTTTGAGAGCGTTTCGGAACCAAGAATGTCGAATGGAAAGCGCGGGGAACACGCTGCATCCTGTACGCGTCTTTGCATGTCTCGATTTTTTTTTAATTTCCATAGAACTGTTTATCAGTCTTTAAAATAGCAATAAACTGAATAAAATGATTTTAAATATTTGTCTTCAAATAGTCTCTTTAGTTTTCCGTATTTCTGAACATTCGTTTCAAAGCTTTCAGAGATAATTAGTGTCGACGAAGAGAAGGCAAACGCCTTTGGCTAAACTAATTGAAAAGTTAAATTGATCATTTAAAAATGACATTTCTGTTACGAAATAAAACTGTGTGGTTTCTATGAAAATATGCTTTTAGATAGTGTCTTCGGATTTTCAAATCTTTGTAACCAGTTATCAAAAATAATTAGTGTAGGTATTTTTTACTGGAGAAAGTGACGAAGCGAGCAAAACGTTCATCTGATAGTAAGTGCAATGTCTGACCATAACAAATGCTGTGTCACCCAGAACATTTCTGTGTGGCACCACACTTCGCCCGTCACACTGAGACATCAGTTCTTAAGTCTTATATGCCCAGTGAACACAGTGAACACAGTGCACAGCAGAACAACTGGTTCTGGCCCTACCTAAATGTATTCCTGCATAGAAATCCTACCACCAGTAGATGGAGAAACAGAATACATCGTTCACCGTTCATACTCGTAATTAAAAGATTAAAATAAATGGAAAATTTTAAATAAGAACATTTGAAATATATTCATAACACAAAAGAGTAGAATTTAATTTTAAAAATAAAACAATAAGCGTATGGTACGTTTTATCAATTACACAAAAATGTAACCGCAGTGCGAAGCAAGTTTACTTTATAGTGTAACTGGAGAAAGTGAAGCCCAGTTTTAGGGTCCCGTTTTATGAATATTATATTCTATTAGTCCGTTATGAATACCGTAATGCCCACAATTTGACTCTTTTATTATTTCACGGCGAAAATAATTGTCCACGAAATTGCGTGCAATCTTAATTTACGCTGAAAGTGGTTCCTCTGATTCATTATTTTATTTTAGAGTGGACATATATTGTCTTCTTACGTTTTCAATTAGAAGATTGTAAAAGGCGGCGAAGCGTGAAATTGAATGACTTTTAGCGCTTTAATGCTTTGCTTTTCGACGCAACAGCTGTGAACATGCTTAGCGAATTTGGAGTTTGAAATTTGGAATATGACCAAATTTATAGACCACCCCAGCGGTATGTTCTTTCTAATAGAAAAATAATCATTAAAATCAGTTCATAAACAAAAAAGTCATGCCCGAACATACACAGATGAATTAAGAATCTCGAAAAAATATGGAGACAATGCGCCCGCGTAATGTTCAAATTTAAAGGCGATGCCTAAACAGCTGAAAAAAACCCTTATAAATGGCAAGTAAGCCATAGGGATTTCTAATATACATTTATTCATAATTTAAAGCAATTTTATTTAGAATTTAGAAATATGCTGTTATTAGTAACTTTATATGGTTACGGGGTTTACAAATGCATGACTCATCTCGTCCTGCAAGTTTCATAAAAATAAACTATTAAGAAAAGTGCCACACAGACAGTGTTCTTCTAATGCAACATGACTACGACGGGAATCCTGGGTTGTGGTGGGGAATCCCAGCCGGAGCCTACATTTGTGTAAAAACACAAATTGTTGGTTTACGGATCTGGTTGTGTTGTGTATGTGGAATTTATGTATGTAAAACGCAACCATGGAGTAGGTAAACAATAACCCTAGCGATGTTTTTAAAAGAAATTTCCCACTTCTGAACCCTGGCTTCTTTCCATTATTTGAATTTGTTTTTTGGGTCGAGAGGAATTCGCCACGCTGCTCGAATTTGGAGTATTTAGAAAGGAGATTCTGTCTCTGTAATAATGTGCTGCTGTAGATTTCACGTTACTTCGCAATTACGCTTTAATAACTATATCAATTACTTACAACGATACATTTGTGGATAACATATAAAAGATTACCATATGTTAAACAACCGGAAACCTTCTCGTGTATATTAATTTTGTGCTCATTTGCATCGCATTAATAATACGTTTATTGTTTTATTGTTTTTATAATAAACGATGCCCCACAGTAGGATTTCTCCTGTGTCGTGGGTACGTTTTAGAGACATAAATTCCACATGCACAAACCACCCAAACCCGGAACAACTATCTGTAGGCCATACAAATATTTGTCCCGTGCGGGAATCGAACCCGCGACCCGCGACTCAGAAGCCAAGAGCTTAGCCACTGCGCCAACCGAGCCGACGAATACAATATATTAATAATACGTAGGAGGGGTCTGATAATGTCAGTGTCGCAAGTGATACCTAACGTATTCATAAATGTAATATTTTTTTATGGGAGGAAGTCGCGAGACGACTATAACGTTCACTTAATGGTAAGTGTAACGTCTGCCCCATAACAAAGGCTGTGTTAACAAGAATATTTCTGAGTATTACCACACTACGCCCGTCCACCCGAGACATAAATTCTTAAGTCTCATATGACCAGTCATTACACTAGCTCTCAGTATCCTTCAGACTGAAACACAGTAATGTTAATGTTCGGTTTGCAGGGCGCTGAGAGCTATCTCAGTGCTCTTCAAACAGAAACACATTAATGCTTGCACATAACTGTTTCACGGCAGTATTACTGGTCCTGTGGTGGTACCAGCCTAGACATAGACGTACTTTATAAAACTACTGTTATAGCTCTTATAATCAACTTTATAACAACAAATTAAGGCTTACAGTCAGCTTGATTGTTTGAAAAGTGCAGTTTTATGATAACCCACTATATGTTACTAGTAATTTAATGACTTTAATGTCAGTAACCAAAATGTTATAATTTTCAGTGATACTATATGAATTCAAATTCTGTTATACTTTCCTTTATCATTAACTCGGAAACGAAATCGACTATGAAGTCAAGTATCATGTTTTTCATAGTTTTTTGTTGTATCTATAAGAACCCTTTTTCTAAACAGACAGCTTCGACGTGTCTTGTATTACAAATAATACTCGTATAAGCAAGTCTTTTATTACTTCACTTGTATCTGCACACTAACCTTGTCTTATCGACAAATCGATTCAAATTTATAAAAAAAAATGTAAGTGTTCTAATTTTAAAATATTAGAAGGCGACAATAATTGACTTTATAATTAAAAAGAACAATTTTACTTTTAGGGAGTTATAACGTTTAATATTAGTACAAACTTTTTGAATAAAAAGAAAAGTATTATGAAAAATTGGATTCCTTTGCTAAGGAATGGAAAGTGCCAATAACTCGCTTAGTGTACAGTCTATTATATCTTATTAAATATTTAAGTATTGAATTAGCAGACAATCAGTACATTGAGAGGGATGATCCAATTAATCGTGAAATTAATTTATAGTTGAGCCTAATTACTTCTGGAATAGTCTTAAGTGCGAGTGCATTTTCCTTGTACGACACAGCTTCATTTAACGTCGCAAAAGCAAACTGTTAATGAACCTCTTGCGAGGACAGAGACGGGAAGACAGTGAAAATAACTTGTAGCTTTATAGTGAAATATAATAGCGACGTATCATTTTCATGTTCTATACTTTTAACAAGTTTGTTTTACCTTTGAAAGTATTTAAACTAACGACTCTAAATGGATTGTGAATGATTTATTTATTTCGTCTACTAGACTGTAATATTTTTTTATAATAAATTAACGTTATCGTCGAAATGCTTTCTGGTAAATAAAAAAAATCGTTGACATGTGGAGTCCGTCAACCCGCATTGGAGCAAAATGGCGAAATCACAACCAGACCCTAAAAACAGTTAAGGTCTGGTGGTGTTGTGCATGTGAAATTTATGTCTGTCAACGCACCCATTGCACAGAGGTAATCCTAGTGAGGCACAGTACTTTTTTTATTTACACATGAGAAGTAGTGGTCCTGGTGGTAGGATTCCTATGCAGGAATCCGTCTAGGTAGGTAGCACCCCAGGGCCAGTTACTGTGCCGTGAAGCAGTAGTGTGAAAACATTACTGTGTTTCGGTTTGAAGGGCACCGAGAGCCAGCGTAATCACTGGGCATATGAGACTTAAGAACTGATGTGGCAGGGTGACGGGCACTGTGTGGTGTCACACAGTAATTTTCTGGGTAACTCAACATTTGTTATGGAAAGAGTTATACTTACCATCAGGTAAACGTATGGCTCGTTCCGTCACTTTTATGAAATATTTTAAAAAAAAAATTTTATGAAATAATATAAAAAAAATGTCCAGTGTAACACTTCATCATTTCTGCCTATCTCGAGTTCACTGCTGAATATGGGTTGCCACAAAAGCTGTCATTTTGGGGGGATTTTGCGATGGGGTGGTCTCTCAAGCCACACGGACAACGCACTTTATAATATTTTTTTTATACTAGAAGCGCATTGAATTTCGAAAGTGCAGCCACATTTTAACATTTAAATCCACATCTACATCGCCGCAAACTTTATAACATACCCATCAAGATGTTACTTTAACTTAAGTGACAATGTCGTCGTACCTACGTTTTCAGTTCGTCGTTAAAGCTGTTGACTTTAGACACTCGTCCATAAAGTGCATTTCCTCCTCACTAAAGCTTGAATGAAAACACTGAGAAATATTGTTGTACTAACTGTTCGATTTTTTTTTACAAAAATCATGATTTTTTTCTCAAGAAAAACAATTTAAGTTGTGCTCTTTGTAACAACGTTTAATTTCTGACAGAGACGCTCTCTCATTAAAAACGAGCTTGGTTAATTGTTTGCAATTATTCAAACTTAACGTTAACTTCTAAGTAAACGATGGTTCAAAAGGTCGATTTTTCAGAGCATATTATTATTTGTAATAGTCAGTTAATTTTTTTTTTAAGAAAAAGTCAAGATTCTTAATGTCTAAGATCATAAAAGTGTATCCCATTTGTAATATTACATACATTCAGTCACGCCTTAGCCATATAGGAGGTAGGCTGAGACCACACCCGTAGTCCACTTTTCGCCCCGCGGGAAACGAATCATAACGGGTGGTGAACCACGTGGCTTAATGCGTTTCCACGAGCAGTATAGAGACAGTATTGCATATTCTAGTATTATTCTGCACGAATAAAGGTTGTCCGTACAATATCTTAGCCGCCTCTTACGACACCTCGGTAGGAAAGAGGTAGGTGCTATTCTACTCTGCCGGAAACGTATCCTTAGCCTTTGTAATAATTACACAAATAATACAAATCATTTGTTTCTATTCGATCATATCTAAAAAATCTGATGACGTTGTTTGTTACGATATCCGGTTTATTGAAAATATTTAGTACCCTAAGAAATTTTACAATTTAATTCTACTATTTAAGAATTATTTATTATAACTCGTAAATATAACGCGAATCTCATTTATTTTTTAAATTTGTGACTTAATTTGATTCCAAATAAGATCAATATCTTATTTATGTTTTATTTATATTATATAATCATCCATTTGTAAAAAAATGGAATTGAAAAATCATTACAATTTTATTAAAATTATTAAAAATAATTTTATAACTCGCAAATGTTATGCGAAGTAAATTTAAAAAAGATATAATGCGAACTAAATCTGCAAACCATTATGATTTTGAGAGATTTTTTAATTTAATTTTATTTTATAAAGTGACGAAACGAGCAAAACGTTCACCTGGTGTAAGTGCAACGTTTGGCCATAACAAATGCTGTGTCATTCAGAACATTCTGTGTGACACCACACTGCGCCGCACACCCGGAGACATGAGTTCTTAAGTCTCATAATAGTGATTTAGCTAGCTCTCAGTGCCCTTCAAACCGAAATACTGGAGTGCTACCTACCTGACGGATTCCTACAGAGGAATCCTACCACCTGTAAAAAAAATTGGTACGTAATAGGGCTATGCTGTATATATATTGGCAATAAAATGTGTTACTGGCCGATTTTCGACCACGGGGACTACTTCCGAATACTGCCCTAAACTTTCAACTGTCGAGGAGATGTTGTAGTCTACAGAGAGAAACTCACTCGTTCACCTACCCGGGCGCATTGTAATGCTCACGCGATTAAATCGGAGATGAACAGTCACAACGCAACCGGATACGGAAACCAACGATTGGATCAGGGATTCGAACCCAGGACCTTCAGAATAGAAGTCGGGTACTCTGACCACTAGGTCACGTGGCAATAGCTTTAGTACATGACCAATCGAAGTCTGGTCGAAGAAATAAGTTTCGTAAAATAGCAGCATAGCAATGCTGTGCGAGGTCTGGAAAGTACAGAGAACCCAAGATCTAATAACTGGTGCTCTTCGTCTAAGTTGAAAGGGAAGTACTCGTAATACACCTCCATCTTAACTGTATTACAGTGACCATTTACCATCAGCGAACGGGTCGTCATCTTTTGCTTACATTTAATAAAGTTTAAAGTAAGAATCGAATGATTTAATATATATCATAATAAATGTATTTAATTACCAGTCGTCGCTCCCGAAACTCTGTATCAGCTAATCGAAGGGTTTGCTAGAAATAACAAGCCAATCCATCAACGTATGGACTTGATTGATTACCTCGTGCGTTTTGTTTAATCGCACCTGACTACATTCATAACTCTGAGTTAACATGTTTTCATTACTTAAGACATTGTTAAAAGTATATCTGAACGATTGACATGTACAAAATTAGTGTGTATTTATGAGATTTCTATTGCGCTTTTTAAAACTTATGAAATCTGGAATTTTACAACGTAATATGTATGTACAGTGCGTATAGAAATCGTCTTTGCGCCTACTTTGCAAAAGCTTACATCGCTTTTTAAGATGCTCCCTCTAGTTATGTTATGGTTTAGTTAAGGGGTAGGCAGAGACCACATCTTTCCACTTGCTACGATCCTGACAAACATCTTTAGCTTCTTCTACTTTCATTAGTGTTTTCACACACCCTCGTCGGTTGCGGGTACTTTTAACGTGATCTTTCCTCAAAAGTTCACCGATCTGATTGTGATACGTACGCCTAGGTCGCCCCTACCGGCTTTTCCATTCACACTTGCCTCATAAATCTGTTTCGTCAATCTCCTTTTATTCATCCTCTCTACTTGTCCAAACCATCTAAGCATGTCTTTCTCTACCTTTTTCACTAAATCTTCAACCACACCGCAACGTTCCCTTATCACGCTGTTTCTCACTTTGTCAATCAGAGTTACTCCAGCTATACTTCTCAAACTTCTACAGCTTCAAAACTTCATTTCCACAGCGTTAATCTTACTTTCGCGCTTCTTCTGCCATACCCAGCATTCACTACCATACATAAGTGTGGGGACCAGAATCCCCCCTCCCCCCACCCCCATGTACAGCCAGTCGTGCCTTTTTAGATACGTTCTGGCTACACATTAAGTTATGCAGAGCCCCATTCACTTGATTTCCTGCCAATACTCTTCTCTCAATATCACAGTCATACTTTCCGTCTCTCGTAAAATTAGAACCCAGGTACACAAACTCTTTTACTTGTTCCACTCTTTCTCCTTCAATCAGATTTGCAATCCGACATACTTTCTTCTCTATAAAAAACCATTACTTTCGTGTAATTTTTCTTGTATTAAAATGTATGTTACGCGTTTAGGAAATTAAAATGTATACTGTCTTCTCTAACATACTATTGTAACCTATTCTTAATTTAAAGTTAATTGTTTACAAATTCACTACAATTACTTTATGTCAAACTGGTATAAATTATGTCTCCTATGGTTTATACGATTTAAAGTAAACTTTGACTAAAGAGTGTCCATATGAGCTTAAGAGATTGTTCTTTAAAAAAAATATTGTAATATTTTTTTTATATTTAATAATTTTTTTGTGATGTTATAAAAGATATGAATATTCAAAAAAATATCTCCACTCTTTTTACTATCGATGTTCGTTAAAACCTTCTATATTGCTTCCATTGTCTTTGAACGTTTGAAAACCAAAAAAAAAAAACAAATTAATATCCGTTGTTTTTGTCCATCTTTTCGGTAATGGTTTTTAATCTATAGGTATTCACTTTGGTAGGAAGAGAAAACAATATGAAAATAACTGAACAACACAAAAAAAAATAAAGTGAACGCAAAAATATTGCCCAATTTATGACAGGGGCTGTAAACCTTTACGGTGGAGTTAATATTGTTTCCGGGTTTTCACATTTTTATATCAAACTCAAACAAATTTCAAAACAAAAACGGATCAGTTATATAATATGATTATATAAATTTTAAGATAATAAGGAATACATGTATTTAATTATTGTGCCCCAAAATTAAACACATTTATTTTTTGAACAAAAATCATATTTTTGGTGGAAGATTTTATTTATAAGGCCTATGAAAACCAGTGTAGTGGACTTCAAATGTTGCTAGGGCTATAGTACTTGTCAAAAGAAATACCAAACATAACGGAGCTTTCATAACATTGCGTAGTTGAGTTCCTATGGCCAACTTCCGGATCCATCATCACTCCACGGTACTATATTATTACTATATAAATATATTATTGCATTATTATATTTATATACTACATTATTGCATTATCACCGAAGCTAAATAGGTATGCCAATTGTTAGTTCAATCGGATATCGGAAAGTAGGCCATATTTCACTTACAACATTTGAACCGTAAAGATAAAAGCAAGATAAAGAAAAGCTTATAATAATAAAAATAACTTGTAAAAAGAGTCTAAGATTCAAAAACTTATTGCGTTCAGTGACCGCTTAACGCTTAATTTGGCAGACGCGATAGTTTTAATATTAACATAAAAATAATATTTTGTAGTTTTTAGGCGTAGCATAAGTATAAGCGTAGGAAAAGCCAATTTTTTTAATTTTTTAATGATTAATTACTTAACTGGTGGTATGTCAGAAAACAATCATTGAAGAAAAATAAATGCTATATATTTTGTTGTATATGAGTACCAGTGACCATTGTAAATTAAGGGTTAATGGCACCTTTTCTATATTATTTTATCGTCATATTACAAAATTCACCTTAGATACCTGTAGGCAAGAGGTTACGAGGACAAGCCACATGTTAGCTTAGGTCCTGCTGATTCGATTGCGAAAATTTCATTACGCCCACAAACATAGTTTTATTGTTGGAATTAGAAATGTGTTCAGGGAAAAACTTTCGTACAAACCGTTGTTTTACCACTTAATCATTTTATAAATTTGTCTTTTGTTTGTTCAGTGACAGAAATTGGATGAGCTAACGATGTCCACATAATTCAGATTGTTTTTGCAATTAAAAAGGTACGTACGTATTAAAACCAATGTAACTTTAGTGTTAGCTCAAATATAGGAAAACGGAATGTTAACGAAGGCATGTTTGGCGAATGATATTGCCGAGGAAAAGGGTAGCTACCCGCCAGATTGGGTGGTTTGACCTGGGGAGGACGTCTCCTCCAACTAGTAATATTTAGATGTTGATATATAGTTCCCATTTCCTTCTCATGTGGCGACATAGATGTCGCTACAGCATGGTCTGTTTGTCTGTCTGTCCATATGAATCAGATTTTTAAGGGATGGTGCTTCTTCTGTATGTCAATATTTCTCTTAATTACCCATACGTGGTTTTATACCTAGATCAAATTTGGCTTGGGTATCCAACTCCCGCGACTTCACTGTTTTAAAGAAAATACCACTCTTCAACTTATACTTTTGTAGGCATATGAAAAATCAGTAGTATCATTTGAGAAAACTACATTATTAAAGTTCTAAAACCCCTAACCGCCCTCGGCTCGCCGACGCCTAACTCGATATGGAGAACGACGCGACAGCTCATAAAACGTTGGCATCACATATTTGACTTATATTGGACGAATTTTTTCGGTGCCACGCACATTACGCCATAAATCACGCCTTCGTTATGACATCACGACTGTCATATACATCCAAGACCTTTTAACCGCAAACATTTATTTTCTTTAAGACTTCCAACAGATAATATTTCTTGTGCAGTTTGAATCAGTAACACAACTGATACTAAAGGTAAAAGGTAAAAAGATATAACCAATTGTCAAAATAGCCTTTGATACCTTGACATACGTGTTACAGCTTCATTGGTTTTGGACTCGAGTAACCGCTAGCTAGTTGACATAACTCATAACAAAATAAATCGATCTGTATTATTTTAGCATTACCTCTAGGTATAAATATAATAAATCGCATTTCACAAATATCTTTTGTTTTGCAAATGCATCATGTTTACTGAAGCTATTTTTATCGTGGATTTATCAGTACAATCTGGTCCAGCTGCTAATGTCTTGGTACATTTAAGGCCAACGTGCTCACCATCTTGAACAATATTCTGGTCGAACTTTCATACAAGAGTCTTAAACTTATTTACTCCTTGCGTCGCAGAGTGACTTATTGATGAACGCCCAAGAGAACGGGGATGTATTTTGTACGCTGGCAAAATTGAATTTTAGGAAGATTCTTTAGAACTGTACGGGTTATTTAAGTGTATAAACGATAAAACATATTGTTTTTAAATTAAACGGGACATTAACGAAGGGCATGGTCTATGTCCGCATGAATAATATGTTTGCGAGAGGGTGCGTCCCTATTTGTCAATGTTGCTCTTATTTCCGGTGCGACATGGTTTCGTACCTACATTGAATTTGGGCTTGGGTAACCGGTCTGTCCGCGATCTGTACGATTAACGGTTCTCGGGTCTCCACGGTTGAAAAAATAATGCAACTCTTCAACGTATTGATTCGTATATAAAAAATCAGTCGTATCTTTTTACTTGTATTTCAAGCTAGCAGTGTAATGTCTGCAATACAGACTCTGAAACCGCATATGAAATGCGGTTTCAGAGTCTGTGTTGCTGATATGTATCCGTGGGTATCGTAAAATTACACTACATGAATGCCAGGAAATTCGGAAGCCCGAGTATATTGGCGGTATAAACATGACAGTTATGCCTGCCCTAAAGTATTTAGACCCGTGACGGGTGGCCGGTGAGGTGCAAAGGGTGTAGTGATCGCCAATACATTACAATCCAAGCATGTCTGGTGACTACAGAAAATCTTTTCAACTTTGGAGACGCCTTTGTCCGACAGTGAACTTTTTACAAGCTGATTAAGTAAAAGAAGAAAAAGGAGAAAAGACATTTTGTGTGTTGTTAAAATAAGTTTGTATGTTTTTTTTATTTTTTTTATAGGATAGGGGGCAAACGAGCAGTCGGCTCACCTGATGGTAAGTGATCACCGCCGCCCATGAACATCCGCAAGACCAGGGGAACTCCGAATGCGTTGCCGGCCTTTGAGGAAGGAGTAGGCTCTTTTCTTGAAGGTCGGGCCCCAAGTCGTATCGGTCCGGAAAAGCTGTTGGTTATTCCACAAAGTGGTTGTGCGTGGCAGAAAATTTCTGGCAAAGCGCACGTTGAAATTTTGTTGTGTGCCGCAATGTACGATGGTAGAATTTAGCAGGAATTAATCCGAACAACTCCTCGGAATTATTGACTGCAGGTCGTTTGAGGAAGCTCAGAGTCGCTCAGCGAGCGATGAAAATGGCTATGCTTAGAGTTTCCCTGCAAGATAAAATCCGTAATGATGATATACATACATACATACAGTCACACCCTTTTCTCATATAAGGGGTAGGCAGAGTCCACACACGTAGCCCACTTTTGCCCCCGTTATAAACAAGACTTGACAGGTGGCGAACCACGTTGCTGCCTTTTTGGTATTAGTTATGATGATATCCGCAGCAGAACTAGAGTTACAGACATAGCCCTAAAGATTAGCAAGTTGAAATGGCAATGGGCCGGCCATATAGCTGGTAGAACCAATAAACTGTTAGGGAAGAAAGATTCTGGAGTGGCAATCTGGACAATTTGCACGGTTTTGTAGGAAGTATATGGATGCACGTGCCTCGGTACCGTGGGAAGCCTATGTTCAATGTAACAATATGTGAAATAGTAGCGATGATGTTTAATATCTTAGTACCGTCTGATTTTTATAACGTTGACTAATATCCTTAAGTAACAAGATATTCAAATAAATGCAGTAATATTTTTGGAAACATAAACATTGAAGTACATACAACGTGTACACTCGTGTAAATATGCTTAGTAGTACGCACGATCAATAAAATCAGCAAATTTGTTAACAAATCGAACCATTCGATACTTACATTACATACAAACAAGCCGCGCCCTATCAGCAAAAGCAAGCGGAACTATCAGGAATAATGTGTTACTTACTGCTTGTAGCGTTTTTATCCACATTGGATTTTGCCGCGGCTGGTCATTGGTTATGCGCTCGATTTAAGTTTTATAGTATTCGCTTGACCAGGGTCCGGTCCCCGGCCGTCACCATAGAAAATGCAAATTTTTGTTTTAATGTGTACCACGTGTTCGGCGATGGATGAGGAAAACATCGTGATGAAACCAAAAATGCCGAAATGAGCAAATCGATCACCACCACGAAAACATTTCTGTGTGACCACACTGCGCTTGTTACCCTGAGACATCAGTTCATAAGTCCCATGTGTCCAGTAATTACACTAGCTATCAGTGTCCTTCAGACTGAGACAGAATCTAATGCTTGACGAAAGAATAACTTGCACCGCTGTGGTCCAGCCTAAGCGGATTCCTGCATATGAAGCGCACTACCAGTACAAACAACCTCTCGTTGTAAACCCGAAATCATTGGGGTCTAAATCAGGATGGAGGATATTTGGTCTTTTATTGATGAGTTCATTGCCTACAAGATACCAAAATAACGATAATATTCAACTATGGTTTTGATGATGTACAAACTATATATGTATGTATATAGTTCAAAGTACACTTTTGTCTGCTCACATAGAGCTCCAATATTAGTGTTGAAGTTAATTTAGTAAAGTAATATAACGTTTGCATCACTTATAACTAACTGAAGCCCGCGATAACGTTAAAGTGGATTTAGGTTTTTTTTTTAATACCTTGGGAACTCTTTGATTTACCGGGATAAAAAGTATCCTACTCGTATATTCGCCTTGAATCGATCTACACAATTCGGGACAGAGATAGGATGCAAGCTATGTCTGTGCCGAATTGACCAGATCGATTGAGCCGCGAAAAGCTAATAAAGTAACAGAGGAACAGAGAGATTTACTTTCGCATTTATAATATTAGGGTGGTATATGACTATCACAGTCTTCATTTCATCGCAATGTTTGCAAAGATTCTAGATTTGTATATAATTATCTATACAAATAAATAAATTGATGTGTCTGTTTGTAATAACAAAATAACAGCTTTTTACTCTATGCTTATGAAAGTGTGTACGGTGTAAGAAAAAAACAATTTATTATATTTTATATATTTTTATTATGCATTACTTTTGTGTACGTCCGTTTCTAGCAAATAAATTATTTTTCTTTCTTTCTTACTTTTCTTTAAATTTTTTTCTGTCCGTCTGTTTGTTCCGCCTAATCTTCGAAACGGCTTGACCGATGTTGACGGAACTTTTGCTGACAGATAGCTGATATTACAGAAGGTAACATAGGCTACTTTAATTTTAAAAAAAAAAATAGTGTTCCGCGCAACAATATAAAAACCCAAAATCCTACTCAAATAAGGAAGTATAGTAGTATAAGTATATGTATCATCGATCGTGTTCGGAATTTCGACGCGGGTTAATCCGCGGGACACAGCTAGTTTCAACATAAAGGCGTGGGCGAAGTTTATTTTTTTAAAAATGTAATTACTTTTATTTTGAGTTCAAGTTTCAGAAAAAACAGCAATCAGGTAATTCTACTTTTCGAGAATAATTTTATTTTGTCTTATAAATGAAGCCGCTTTCCGCTGCTTATCCATTATTACAAAAACAGGTTATGAAATCATATTATGAAGGGCGCTTTCTTTGCCTTTTGTCTGTTAAACAACTGATATCATCACAAAGATGTTAGGAAGAATGGCCCTCAACATCAGAATTGTATTTGTACAAAGCTTTTCATTCGTGAAGTAAAGAATTTCCCGTCTTGTATCGGAATGTAGGTTCATTCGTTCATTTAAGCGTTATCAATATTCTCCACGAAAATTGCATTGAGTTCTCTAGAGTTAAGGATGGATGATTGATATTAGTACTGAAAATCTATAATTTGTGCATTTTTCAACTGGGGAACTTTTGATTATGATTTTCATAGGGAAATTGTATATTTTCTTTCCTATAATTAAAAAAACATACCACAATTCGTTACCATTAATAATTATAAGCATACGTCTATACTAACCCGTTTTTAATTAAAACTTCGAGGTAGTCACCCTAAAAAGTCTGTTTAATAATTTATTTTCAAACTTTGCTTAGTGTAACATGATATTTAAAAAACTTTTTAATCGATATAGATACTTTGATTTCTCGCCGAGAAAGGCTATGCGGTACGCTATATCTACTAACCTTTAGTTCTTTATCCCTTCACTAACGATAATAACCATCCTTAATGTCAGACTGTTAAGATCGTTCTTCGTTCATGTTTTTTTAATTCATTTACAGGCTGCAGGACAATTTATCAGTCTGCCAACAAGATATTTATTCCGACGACCTCGTCGCGTTGAAGTTAATTGCCATGATAAACATTTTCCTAAATAATTTTGCGGCGGCCATCTAAATTTGTCTGGCATTTACAATTTTCATAAATGATATGATCTAGATGGCATATTAATTCAATTGTAAAGGCATATTAATACAATTGCAAAGTATGAATGAGTTATATGTTACACTCAAATTGCGTTTAACATTCCAATATTAATTCAACGCAAACAATCCTGGCGATGTGGAAATAAAGAGAATTGATACTAAATGACAGTGATATAAGAATAATTTTCCCAAAACCATATTATATCCTAAATGATTTGGAGAGTATCGGGAGTTTAAAGCAATTTTCACACCTACGGTTTAATAGACGACGAGCGTTGATTACATCTTAATGAGATAGAAGCAAGTCTTTCATTGTTACATAGCATACTTTATTACTTTTCTCATAAACGTTTCTAACTCATTAACAAATAACCTTGACTGTTTCTGTATAAAAGGGAGAAAGTTTATTAAAACATTTAAGTTTCATTAGAGTAGAACCCGATAAGTACAAGTCGACCTGTAACGTAAGTCGATCCACACCATAACTATCTTCGCCGTTCACTGATCAATTGCAAAGTTTAGCTTGTTATTAAAGTTTTCTTGAAAATCGCCTTTAGAAGCATTTTCATTTCTTAAGGTTTTTATTACCGTTGTCTGGAGAGCTATAACATGGCTAATTGATTTCTAGTGTAATTGAAAAAAATAGTATAATGTTCTGAAAACAACAGTTAAAAAAGGAAGGAAAGTTAATTTCCTAAGATCCGCAAAATGCAAAATATAAAATAGCGTAAATTACCTAGTTTTTTTCCCTCAATGGGCTAAAGACCGTGTTTTGCGGCAGTTTATTGAGTGACCAGTGTTTAACTGTGTGATAATGATGCGGATCTTAGCAAATTAACTTTCATTATTATAATGGATTTCCGTAAAGTAACGCCCGATTCTATTATATATATAACTAATACCCTACAAGACATAACTTAAAACCGTATATTAGAGATTTTCATAAGTCGAAGTAGACATACTAAAATGCTCAGACATTATATATTAAATAGATTTTGCAGTGAAAGTCAGACGGGCGTTAAATTATTTTCTAAATATTTTCTTGCTGCTATGATCAACACAAGGAACACCAGCTTATTTTTTATTACTATTTGTTTATTTATGGAAACAGTCGTAAACTATTTTCCAGTGTCAACCAAGATATCCAGGTATACAATCAAGCAGCAAGACTTCAATTCTTCAAAATTTCGACCGACTGTAAAATGAGAATGAACTGACTTTTACTGAAGTTTTGCTGGACTGATGGACACAAAAGTACAATTTTGGTCTTGAATTGAATTTTCCAATCACTGTACACTTTCACGAGCACTTGCTGCATAATAAACTGTCAATAATAAACACCAAAACTCAAAATATACAAAATTCAATAAATTACTACCGCAATTTTTGATTTGGCGCCCAAAAGTCAGCTTATTTTTTTAAATATTTTTACATCAATTTCACAGATAATGCTAAAATCTTCGATTAAATAGTACAGTAAGAAGGATAGGTAGACAAGTAAAAGCCCGCTCGGTACGGTGGTGATCTAATAATGGGAATTGGAGCTCGTTTGCCGTCGCTAACAGCTTCTCACTCCACTGCTCCCTTAACTTCGCAAAATGATTAAAAATTATCGACAAGCGCTTTAATTACGTCTCTGTTTACAATAATCTTCAAGCGCATGTTACAAGAATTAACACAATAATTTGAACTTCCGCCACACAAAAACACAAGATTTCACCGGTATCGGGATTCGTGAGTGCAGTTTTACAGTTATAAATTCACATGAACAACACGACCACACCCGAAAACTATCGATTTGTGTTTCAGCACAAAAATAGGTTCCGAACCTAGAATTCGAACGCAAAACCCGCGGCATAGACATCCTCTGACCACTAGGTCATCGATTTAAATAATTAAAATAATTAAGGTTACAATTGAGATCAGATCTTTGTGTAATGACTTCGATGTTATATGCATAAACGATGTCAAAAAAGGGATAATAAAGTAGGTACGTGTTTGCTAGTTGTCAATGTATACTGTACTTTTAGCTATGATAAAAATAACAAAAAAGAGGATACCTATGGAGTTTCTTTCGTCTGTTTCTTCTCCGTCAGAGGAACCTCATTACGAAACTGTGGTAGATTGTAAAAAAATGACGTTTGACAAACTGAATTTATATTTCTTACATTGAAGAATGAAATGAAATTTTCATTTCATTTCAAAATGTGGATGGAATAATGTGCTGTGCCGCAATGATTAAATAGGTACAAATAAAAATTCCTTTAAAATATTTAAATTACAGTTACTTCCAGTGTAAATGAATTTAGCATGTGACCTGGTGTTCAGAGTGCCTGATTTCTACGCCACAGGTCCTGGTTTCGAAACTCAGCCGGAGCTAACATTTATGCAAAAACACAAATTGTTGGTTTTCGGGTCTGGTTGTCGTGTTTGTCCTTGTGTTTCCGACATTGCATCCTACCTTATCTCGGATCTTATCGCATAAGCGTTATATCGGTTACGGGTAGGTAGAGACGAGTGAGAGGCCTCTTTGTCTGCTCCTACACTTGTAGCACTATAATATCTCCTGTGATAGCTCTCGACAACGACAAGGCAAAACATCATCAATCAATAAATCAATCATCAAGTGAATTAAAAATTAATCTAATCTAGACGAAGACTTGTCTCAAGATAACAGCTTATTTTTATACGTTACGCTGTCATTTTATAACATAGATTTATATAAATTTTCCCTTCATATTGGATTACTACAAAATGACGAAAAATATCTCTAACACTGTTTAACGTAAGAAGATTACGCGAAAAATGGAATTGCTCTCGTGAGACAAAAATATGAAAGTGGTATTTTCTTTAAAAATTAAAAAAGGGAATTGTGTCTTCTTTTTTTATAGGAAATAGTGACGAGGCGAGCAAAACGTTCACCTGGTGGTAAATTCAACGTCTGCCTATAACAAATATTGTATCACCCAGAACATTTCTTTGTGGCGCCACACTGCTCCCGTCCCTCGAAGATATCAGTTCTTAAGTCTCATCTCTTCAGATCGATACACGGTAATATTTGCGCACAACTGTTCACGGCAGAGTAAGTGGCCTTGCGGTAGCACCTACCTGAACGGATTCCTGATTCCTCAAAACAGTTTTGAGCATTATTGAATCGTAAACTATGTAGAATTATTTTTCATTTTATAGATTTTTGTAAACCGTTGCCTTACTATATAGTTTTCATAGAAGTTCTACGTACGATAGAGTCGCTCTTCTGGCTTTTTGGCGCAACACATAAATGGGTTGGCTTATCGTTACCACCACACTCTCGGTTCTGAAATACAAAACTAATAAGGAATACACCACTTCATTTCTTGACATACTAGCTCAGAGGCCGGGCGCTAGCCTTAAATTTCATAGTGCGCGAGTGACCTGAGTTCGATCCCCGGTGCCGGCACCACTAAAATTTTTCTGCAATATTAAGCTTTGATTCAAAACGTACTCAGCGGTGTAGGAAACATCGTGGGGAAAACCTGCATGTCTGAGGATAAAAATATTTCGTGACGAGGCGGACTCTTTCCGGATCCAAATCCTCTCAAAAATGTGAGGAGGCCTGTGGCTTAGCAGTGGAACATATGGAGGTTGTTACTTTACTCACTTTACTGGTATGGCGACCACAAATACGTCTAATAAGAGTGCGGCATAAATCCTGTTAAAGTTAGAAGGACGTAAGCGTCTACGTCAGGCAGTGGAAAGTATAAAAAATGTAAAGTAACAGCTTAGAAATGTGTTGCTGAGCACAGCCCTCTTGATGGCAAGAAGAACCCTTTTAGATATGGATCTGAGAGGGTTTTGGAACCGGAAGAGTCCGTCTCGCAGCTCCAATGTTGATTGATGGACTTCACATGTCGTTGTAATATTTTCATTCCTCAGACATGCAGGTTTTTCCTTCACCGCTGAGCACGTTCTAAATCAGGACTAAAAACACATTTAGTGGCTGCTACTGAATTTACTTTACTAGTACCGCGACGACTAATGCGTCTGATAAGACGACGCTTAAATCCTTCTATCTTTAGAGACGTTTACGTCCGACAGAGGAAAGTATAAAAAAGTAAAGTCGTTTATAGGCAAAAATGTGCTGCTGAACACAGGCCTCTTGCCATTTGGTGGTACAATATATTGACGGAAGAATTTTAACTAAGTCGATAATACTCATATAGGGGGAATATAGCCAAAAAAGCGATAAAAGCTTTCGCAAAGTACGCGCATAAACTAATTTTTATACACATTGGATACTACGTTGTAAAATTACAGCTTTCATACATACATATAGTCACGCTTTTTTCCCATATGAAGGGAGGCAGGGGCCACTCACGTAGACCACACTTTTGCCCACGCGGGAAACGAGACGTGACGGGTGGCCAACCACGTCTCCGCCATTTTAGTACCAGTCAAAAAATGCTTATTCCTTATTGCGTTCCCACGAGCAGTATAGTGACAGCATTGCATATTATGGTATTATTCTGCACGAATAAAGGCTCCCCGTAAAGAGGTAGATGCTATTCTACTATGCCGGACACCTATCAGCTACACATGTTTTAAAAAGTAGTGTCATAAATACACACTAATTTTGTACATATCAAACTTCAGATATACTTTTAACAATGTCTTAAGTAGCAAAATAATTTTAACTCAAGAATTATGAATGTAGTCAGGTGCGATTAAACAAAACGTACGAGGTAATCAATCAAGTCCATACGATGATGGATCGGCGTGTTATTTCTAGCAAACTCTTCGATTAGCTGATACAGATTTTCGCCCACAGTCCTCGATTTTTGATGCACTTAAATTGCAGAGCAGTTCAGATCGCAATCAGATCATTCTCGTACTATGAAATTTAAGGGTCTGCGAGCACTTGAGCTACCACGGCTGTGGGAAGTATAAAGTGATGATGATTATAATGACGTAGCTGACAGATACACAGTTCACCTGATAGAATGCAGTCCTGTGGCTTACAGATATACGAATATTATTATTTTCTATTATGAAGAGAAATCAAAATGTTTGTACGTTATCGCCCCTTAGGACTGACATGGAAAACCTTGTTCTTTTCTTTAAATAAAGTGACGAGACTAGCAAATAGTTCACCTGGTGGGTCTGCCCATTACCAACGCTGTGTCGTGTCACCCAGAGCATTTTGTGGTGCAACACTGCGCTTGTCATCCTGAGACATCAGTTCTGAAGTCTCGTAGGCAGTGTGATGGCGGCTTAAGAGAATCTACCACCGCATCTCATCCCGTAGGTCGGATGATGAAAAGTCGACAGAGAGAAAATAAAAGCCAGGAGATGGGCAGCAGGATCTTCCTAGAACAACTAAATAAATAAACTGCTGTTGCCAACCCGCCTAACAAGCGTGGCAACTATGGCAAAATACCTTTATATATATATATATATATCAATATATATGCATATAAAATATATATTATAGGTATTTTACCGATATTTATTTATATAAAACCTCTGAATAGGGAAAAAAATGATATGTCAATCTACGGGGGAGGCCTATGTTCAGCACTGGACTAGTGATAGGCTGAAATGACGATGATGATGATGATATGCCCAGTGATAACGCTAGCTATCAGCTTCCTATAAACCGAAACACAGCAATGCTTGCACATTGCTACTTCGCTGCAGAACGACACACTGCGGTGGTACTTCTAGATACCTGAACCTGGATAGGAATCCTACCACCAATAAAAATCTGTTGTTACCAGTTATTGAGTCCTCGAATATTTTTGTTTTTATGCTATAGCATTTATTCTAAAGAGCGTTGTTAATATTTATTTTATTTGAAAATTCGAAATACTCGTAATACTCTGAAAACCGCCTACAAAGGAAGAGATAACTAACATTCCGCTTATTTGTGAAGATACGAACAAAAGGAAACTTACACAGAGGTGAAATTATCAAGTCATCGTTGCTTTTATTTTATAAAGCGGTAACAGGCTTTGACGACCGCGTAGCCCAGTGGTTAGAGTACCCGACGCAGTGAGTCCTGGGTTCGAATCCCTGCCTGGGCAGCAACCCAAACACATTTCGCGTCCTACGCACAACCAGACCAACCATTTGTGTTAGCACAAAAAAAAAGAACCTGGGACCAGTGGCTATATATATGATAGGCCACTAAAGTAGGTGCATAAAGTTTATGTAACTCCATAAATACTAAAAATTCATGGAATCAAACTCTCGATTCCGATCAGTACCTGCCTATCGTTCATAATTCCATATTTTCGTATATTATCTTTACGGAACATGTAATATAACTTTCGCTTTCACTTTATGTCAAGACAATAACATAATTGTAATTGTATTCATTAAATAAAATAAAAATAAATAAAATTGAAGTGTCTGTTTCTAATAACAAAATAACAGCTTTTTAATCAATGCTTATAAGGAAATTTGCTTTATAAGATTTTTTTTTAAATTTTGGTCGTCTTTCTGTTTGTTTGTTCCGGCGAATCTCCGAAACGGCTGGACCGATTTTGACGGGATTTTCACTGACAGATAGCTGATATTATAGCGAATTATTAATACTACTTTAATTTTTGAAAAACAATAAAGTGAAACCGCGGCGACAGCTAGTCTATTTAAATATAAATAAAATGCTGTGCGTTGGTAAGCACATCACTTGAAAACAGCAGGACCGATATTGCATTTCTTATATTCGTAACAGTGAGATTAAGGAGTTTAGGAAAAAAAAAATATGAAAAATATGTCCGGAAAATTGTGAAATTCGGTAAAGTCTGAAAGTGCTTTTGTCTATGGGTATTTTTGAACAATATTAAACTCAGTATTCGAACGATGGATATGCGATATTTCTTTTTATTTTGTTTGTTATAGTCCTGGAAAACTTTTCATGAAAAAAATATCAGGCCAATTACAAAGGGTTTTCCTGCATAGGAAAGATTCCGGAAAAATTCAGGAATCCGGTGCCACCCCAATTCAGTTACTCTGCCGTGAAGCAGTAGTGTTCAAACTTTACCGTGTCGGTCTAAAGGGCACTGAGAGCTAGTGTAACCACTGGGCATGTGAGATTTAGAACTGACGACTCAGGGGGACGGGCGCAGTGTGGAGCCGCAAAAATTTTTTAGGTGACACAGCATTTGTTATTGGCAGACGTTGCACTTAAAATCAGGTGAACGTTTTTCTCGTCTCATCACTATATCCTATAAAAAAAGGAAAGTCGGCAAATTCGGACATACTGTGAATATCATAATTGTTACTTATTCTCGATCATAACTGAGTATAGGGACACCAACTTTTTGGATGATTCTTTTTTGGTTATCATCGTCGTCATACTAACTTGGATTGGGAATAACACAATTCGCAAACTGGCCAACAAATGTCATCATCATCATAATTTCAACCTATCACTAGGCCACTGCTGAACATAGGCCCCCCTTTAGATTGCCACAAAAGTTTGCAGCTCTCATTTTGGGACGATTTTGCAATAGTTGCCTAGCTTGGACTGGCGGGTTGGCAACCGCAGTTTTTTTTATTCAGTTGTTCCAGGAAGGTACTGCTGCCCATCTTCTGATATTGTAGTGTAAGAACATCATAATTAAAATGAAGTATTTATATCCTTAGTAAAGTTGCAAAACATTTTTTTTTTAAGTTGCTCCACATTACGATTTCTCCTGTATCGTGGGTTTGTCATCCAAAATCGTACATTCAGAAACGTCCAAACCCGGTACAACTATTTGTAGGCCATACAAATATCTAGTTCCGCGCGGGATACGAACCCGCGAACTGCAGCGCAGAAGCCAATCGAAAAGAAAATATATTCAATAATTTAAAAAAATTATAGTTATGTATAGTCATGATAGAATATAGCTATATAACTATATAGCTCGTAGAACCGACAACCGTTGGGGAAGAAAGGTTCTAGAGTGGCAACCTCGTACCGGCAAACGCAGCGTAGGGCGACCCCCCACTAGATGGAGCGACGACCTGCACGGTTTTGCGGGAAGTCGATGGATGCAGGTGGCTCAGGACCGTGTTTTGTGGCAATCTATGGGGGAGGCCTATGTTCAACAGTGGACTGTAATAGGCTGAAATGATGATGATGATGATGATGATAGTCATGATTTATATGTCGAACTAATACTTAAAAAATGTAACAGGTTTTATAAAGAATAACATGCACGGTTCTAACAAATATTAGTTTCCGTCCCTGAAGGCATCCGTCGCTTTAGATTAAAATAAGCTCGCAGAAACTGTGGCCCATTATTCCACAAGGGGAATGTAAAGGTACATTTATTGCTATTGCGAACATAAATGGAGTTCGATAAAACCACTATTTGTTATCTTAATTTCTTATTTTTAGGTCCATATCATCTTATAATACTGCTTCAAAAATAATAAGTAGAAGTAGGTATTAAAAGTTGACTAATCGACGAACATTTTCGAGATTGTAATTATTCTTGTACATTATTAACGTGGACTGCTAGTGATCATATTACTCGTACATTATTATTATTATTACTGGAGTAAAAAGAAAAGCACGATTTCGATATTGAATTGTATTTTGACAATCGCTATACTTTCACGAGCACTTATCGCATAATAAACTATCAGTTTTGAACATCAAAACTACCCAAAATATGTATATACATACATACAGTCGCGCCTTTTATCCATATAAGGGTAGGCAGATACCACACCTGTAGTCCATAGTAATAACTAAAGCCATTAAAAAACTCCACCATCACTTTTCGCGCCAAAAGACATGTTTAAATTTCATTATGCAGAATTCAGTTTTCTCTTTTAACGCCATCGGTGAGCAGGGCAAACAGTAACGTGACTCGTGACAGATAAATCCTTACAACCAAATAACCTCAGAATTTTACAGTATGAAACCTCGTACATCTGTTTTTTACAAGTTGAACAATTTAAACAAAAAAAATCTTATTTAATTTTTGTTTATAATCTTTAAATAAATCGTAATATGTCAAGTCAAAATAACCCTCATCATTCTCCATTACTGTCAAACGAAGTCACTGCACTGTCACAGTGAAGTCTTAGCGAATATTAACATTTGGTGTAGCTGAACACTATATTATTATATTATATCTGTCTCGATTTTTTACAAGTAGCTGTTTTTATATAACCTACTTCTGCGTTAAGAATAAAAGTCCCGAGCTTTTTGTTGTAAAATATGTTTCATTTTCTTTTTGTTTACCGTGGCGTATGCGCTCTGAATTTTAATGCTGCTTCCACCGCGAGGACATTTTGTTGTAATCAAAAAATGCTTGCATTGCAAATATTATCTTATGAGTTCAGTCGTGATTTGAAACTGTTTTTATTTTTACATCGCGCTTTCTATGTACTTTGTTATTAAAGTACGTAAAGTACGTATGTAAATTAAAGTACTAGTCAGTTACGGATTTACTTCATTGCTGCGGTGGAAAACATCGTGAGGTCATACATGTGAGAGGAACAAAAATATTTCGAGAATATGGTGAAGATTCCTACCAAATACTGGTGGTAGGTTTCCTATGCAGGAATCCGTCTAGGTAGGTACCACCCCAATGCCAGTTATTCTGCCGTGAAACAGTGGTGTGCAAGCATTGCTGTGTTTCGGTTTGAAGGGCACTGTGAGTTAGCGTAATCACTGGGCATATTAGACTTAAGAACTTATGTCTCAAGGTGATGGGCGCAGTGTGGTGTCACACACACAGAAATGTTTTGGGTGACACAGCATTTGTTATGGGCGGACGTTGCACTTACCATCAGGTGAACGTTTTGCTCGTTTCATCAATTAATCCGTTAAAAAAAAAAAATTCACCAACCCGCACTGGAACTGCATAGTGGATTTTCCCGGCTCCAAAGCACTCTAAAATTGTTCTCAGTAGTGGAATGTTTATAATTCTTTACTCTGTAAGAGTTTAATAAGTACGTTGTTAAAAGTCTACGAAGCGATCTTACAATTTAAAGAAAGAGTGCATTAGCATATTAAGTGAAATTCAATAGCTTCGTCTACATCAGTGTTAACCTACGCAACGGTACAATATATATATATATTCTAATCCATTCAACCGAAACGCCGAAATGTATAAGAATTTACGTCGGAGGAAGCAAAAGATAAGCGCGATTTGTATACATTTTTATGTGACATACGTCGAAAGTATTTCTGGATCAAATCTCTTTCATTCGTAACCACTTCAAAATATTTCAAAAAACTTTTCTAACATTTGAAAGGCCATATGGAATGATTTTTTTTTATTTTCGATTAAATTAGCTAGAATCCAAAACTTAAGTCAGACAGAAACTTTCACTTTAGCTTCTTGACACATATTGATGATGATTTTCTCCTAGCCGATTTCGACCACGGCGACAACTTCCGAATACTGTCGAGAGCCATCAACTGTGCAGGAGATATTATAGTGCCACAGGTGTACGCGCAAACACAGAGGCACTCAGTAAAATGTAAAGGGTTCTACGTAAGAATTACTAAACGAAACTTTTAAATTTAATTTAAAATAATACATATACATACATAAGATCACGACTGTATCCCATAAGGGGTAGTCAGAGACTGGGCACTCACTGCAAAAACAGATGACTGCCACAATCCGCGTTTCACAAAACAATATAATGCACTTGGTGTGATAGGTGGTGAGCACATCGCCACCATGCGCTGCTTGGTGCAAGGAATTAAACTGCACTAGTTTAATTCCTTACTCGCCTTTTACGAGATCCATTGGATGAGATGGGGTGGTAGTATTCTTTTAACGAGCCGCCACCTAATAATACAATTAAATTAAAATTAAAAAAATATAAAAATATTATTTAATAAAACTAATTTTATCGATTTTATCTTGTTTAATTTTAACTGTTATAATCCGACGTTTCGAGAGCCACACAGCACCCATGGTTACGGCGGGACTGAGGTGACAGATGTCCTAATGTTAATCCGGGGTACCTTCAGCTTTTTAATTATTATTTTTGGTCTAATCTACGCAACTTGAGTGTTTTGAAGTCTTGCAGTGGTTGCTTGGTTTTTGATTTAATTTTATTAATTATAGGATCCGAAGCCGGTGGTAGTACCTAATTTTGATTGACTAAATTGAAATTAGTGTGCTTTTTTAATTTAAATGTCCTCCTGTATTATCCTTGGTAGGAATCGGTGTTCTTTTGCAAGGATTTGTGGTATATCAAATGTCATGAAATCACGTCAGCTATATGTTATTTTACGCGGGTTATAGTTAAAATTAAACGATTTAAAGTCCATTGTTTTATTAAATATATAACATTCGCGTAAATATAATAAATCATCACAGCAGTTTCATGTTAGCGTAGAGTTAATCATGCAACAATATTTAATTGATTTATGTATAAGTTCTGATACAAAAATAATTAGAAATCGTTGATTATAAGTAACTATATATATGCATATATTATGGTAACTTATTATCCGATAGCCTAGGCCGGCCCCCTTGGGCACCCCCGAGTCAGTTACTGTCGCGCACAGGATGACGGTCCAAACCGAGGTCCCCTCTAGGGGGCCCTTGTGCATAATGGTTTCGGCTAAACGCCCTCAGCGCTCGGCCGCCTTTCAATCCGGTGAAGCTGTAAAAGCCTTCGGGCTAAAAGGACCATCAGTCATTAAAATAATATATACTCGTATATCCGATAATTTCCATTCTGATTTATTTCGATCACAGCGACATCTTCTGGTTGTCCGGCTGTATAGGCTTTATATGCCATACGCCGAAAGAAAAGAAGACACTCAAAGGCATGGAGCAATCACAAATCATTTTTGTAATACATATAAATTTGGGGGTTTCAGCTGGGATCTGAAACCAGAACGACTTAGCATTCAGATACGCTGATCACAGAACCACGTCGTAATAAATATAACAAAAATTGGAAACTCTTATATCGGTTAAGAAACGAGAATAAATTGTATTTTGATTGCTTACAAAATAGGGAGATAAATTTGGAATTGCTAAAACAGAAAATGGTAATTGAACTTCAATATATAAATTATTCATTGACAAACTGTAATAAAACGATTTCGCTAAATATAAATGTTCATAACATGCTAATTCAATTTCTTTAATTTATCAAACACTATCTGTTCCCTGCTCGCTTCGCTGTTATAATAAACTACCTGATGCCCGCGACTACGTCCGCGCGAAATAGGTTTTTTAACTATCGCGTGGTAACTATATGATTTTCCGTGATATAAAGTATCATCTATCCGTTCCCAGGATGCAAGCTATCTCTGATCCAAAATTCGACAAGATCGGTTCAGCGGTTGAACCGTGAAAAGGTAATTATAATATTAGTATGGATGTAGCGGCCTAAGAGAATCTACCACCCCATCTCATCCCGTGGGTGTCGTAAAAGTCGACAGAGGGAAAATGAAAACCAGGAGATGGGCAGCAGCATCTTGCTGGAACATCTGAATAAATAAATATCGGTTGCCAATCCGTCTGCCAAGCGTGGCAACTATGGCAAAATCCCCCCAAAACGAGAGCTACAAACTTTTGTGGCAATCTATGAGGGAGGCCTATGTTCAGCAGTGGACTATTGATAGGCTGAAACGACGACGACGACGACGTACCTCTACGTCAATTTTCATTAAAATCACTTCAGTCGGTTGTGCGTGATTGAATGACAGACATAAAAAAATTCACATTTGCAATATCAATACGCATAAGGAAAAATGTTGTTATGGAATTTTTATCACTTAGATATTTAGTTTAAAGATTTGCAAATGAAACTTAACTCACTTTTTAAATGAAACTTAAGTGTTCAATTTTTTTTTTTTAGCCAATTTTATTCTAATAACTTTGTTGCATTAACCCAATAAATCAAATAAAACTCTAGCCCAGCTGCCATAGTTATAAGCGTCTGTGAAGTGACCATACAATTAGCCGTTAATGGGTTGGTAATGTACAATAGGACGTATTACGGTGCAGTGCGGTAACTCTGACGCACGTGGTGCAAGCGACGGGTCAATCTCACGCATGCACGATTCGAATTTGTTATTCATGGCACGATAAATTCATGAATTTAGAAATGCTTAACGGAGTGTAATGTTCCAAATTTAAATACTTTTAGCAAGTTTCCGGTATAGGTAAAAAATAAACAAGCCACTTCCGAAATTTCGTTCGCATGCAAAAATTTCAAAATTCATGCAATAAAAATTGAAAATGCAAAAAAAAAACATGATTCTATGTAATGATGAAACAAACTGCTATATTCCTCACAACAGACCATTGTATATATAAAAAAAAATATGTAGTTTGGGTCTTAAGTTTCATCCTTCCTTTATTATATATATTTAAAAAAAAGTGACGAGACGAGAAAAACGTTCAGCCGATGGTAAGTACAACGTCTGCCCATAACAAACGGTGTGTCATCCGTAACATTTCTGTATGGCACCACACTGCGCCTGTCGCCCTGAGACATCAGTTCTTAAGTCTCACATGCCCAGCAACTACACTCCGCTCTCATTGCCCTTCAGACCAAAACACAGTAACGTTTGCACACTCAGACACGGCTGAATAACTGGCCGGGATGGTACCTACCTAGACGAATTCCTGCAAAATCCTACCAGAAGTAAATATTCTTATCAATTCAATCATCAGCCTAATAAAAGTCCACAGCCACGACTCTAAATTTGGTAGGATTCGCCGTAAACGCCACTTTAGGTTTTTTAACCGACTTCTAAAAAGAAGGAGACGTCATAAAAAGTATTCGACTGAATACTTTTTTTATGATGATTACGACTAACTTTTAACGTCTGAATATGTTAGGCGATGTCTTCGTCGATGGTAAAGCGATTTCAATGATTCTTTTTTAATCAAATTGACTATACTCATGGTTGGTCCCATACACATTTTGTTTCTTTCTGACGATTGGGTCCATGAGAAAATCAGGAACTCTTAAATTCGCATAAGCATGTTTGGTGCTGCTGCGCTTGATTCATTTTAGTTTATTAGTTCGGGCACATTTTAAATAGCAGTCAGTCGTAAGCCATAAAATTTTCCTGGCATTTCTAATGTAGACTTTTACATCGCCCACGGTATGAAATGGTGTGGTAGATTCTCTAAGGGCACGGCCATTTTAGAATAAAAGATACACATCTTTCACTAGTAAGTTAATAACAAAATATACGATTTTTATTATACATAATAAAAACATGTCTTAAGTAGTATGACGTCATAAATAATACTTAATACATTTTGGCTCAATAGCTATCTCGTTCGCAAATCCGTTTTTACCGTTCAACAACGCCGATCAAAACCAATTTCGATGACATCTCCTAAGAATGGCATCTCGAATTGATCCACTTTTCATAGAATATCCCCGTTAAAAATTATATACCCATATAGGAATCTTTTCACAACACTGAAAATTATTTCTCTTTATCAGTATCGACCATTTTTCACCATACATTCGATGATTATCGAAAATAAAGTTTAATTTGTTGTCAGTATCTGCAATCAAATTTTATATGCTCGTTTCAGTTTGCGCGACTAAGTATTTTAGGAAAAAGAACAAAATCTTGTAGAAAAGGTTTTTTTATCTGTCTGCTCGCCTAACGGACATTACTACAAAACAATTAAATTGATTTTGAATGAATAGTAGTAGAGAGAGATAATAGAGCAAAGAACATTTTTTTTTTATCGTATAAAGTGACGAAACGAGAAAAACGTTCACCTGATGGTAAGTGCAACGTCCTGGGCGGACGACAAATACTGTGTCACCCAGAATATTTCAGTGTGACGCCACACTGCGCCCGTCACCCTGAGACATCAGTTCTTAAGTCTCAAATTATGTGATTACGCTAGCTCACAGTGCCCTTCAAACCGAAACACAGTAATGCTTGCACACTACTGCTTTACGACAGAATAACTGGCCCTGGGGTGGTACCTACCTAGACGGATTCCTGCATAGGAATCTTACCTCCAGTAAATCTTATTTCTTCAGAATATCCATAAAAAATTATGATATAGCTAGAGTAGTGATCAGGACTTCAATGAACTTAATGGTCCAGATGAACAACAAGGATAACTTCTAAAATTTTAAAAATGATCTATGTTTTTTATGTCCCAAATTAAATTTGAACTCCAAACTCCGAGACCCGGAACGACTGTTCGTAGGTTGGATAAATATAAGTTCCATGCTGGAATCAAACCCGGAACTCGTAATGCAGAAGTCAATAACTTAGGCACAGGGCCCACCTAGCCGATATATTAGCATTATCTTATCAAAATTTGCATTACTTAGTATATTACATTATACTTAACTTACTTAATATAATACAATATATTACATTATACTTAACTTACTTAATATATTACATACATTATACATAAATACATATTATACAAGGTTTTCGTTCACACCTTCTCAGAAAAAGTAGGGTGTGATAGTGTGTAGTAGTAGGTGAAATAGAAGCCCGTGGCATGTTTATTTTACTTATTTTTAAGTTTTATTTATTGCCGTGGCAGGGTCATATGTCTTAGGTTTATGTAAATTGTTCGATGTACGGGACTCTAGTAAAGCCAAAGATAGTCAATTAATAATACCGTGTATAGTTTTTATTCCACCCACCTATTACACCCTAACATTTCTGGGAAGGAGCGCACAATCACCCTGTTTATGTGTACAGATTCCCTATCATTCGCTGTAATCTTTAATAATCATAATTACACAATACTTTGATAACTGCCGATGGTTTTAACTGGTTTCAATTCTTCTATCGGAATTAAATCAATTGAAAATTATCGAAAAATGGGACAATATTCTACAAGGTCTTATAAATGCAGAATTGATTTCAATCGGTTATAACGGAACGAAAAGGCATTATTGATTATAAAAATAGATAACAGGTCAATAACATTATTTTAATTTTCAGTTAAATACTATTTAAATTAAAAAACTTCTCCCCATACTCATTTTGTTGTTAACCTTTATTTTTTCAGATGGTCTTTTTAATGCGAAGTTCAGCTAAGGTAACATTAATCATTACCAGTCATTTATATTTCATTAGTAGGATTCCTATGCAGGAATCCGTCTAGGTAGGTACCACCTCCGGGGCCAGTTGTTCTGCCGTAAAGAAGTAGTGTGCAAATATTACTGTGTTTCGGTATGAAGGGCACTGAGAGCTAGCGTAATCACTGGGCATATGAGACTTAAGAACTCATGTCTCAGGGTGATGGGCGCAGTATGGCGTCATACACAAATGTTCTGGTTGCCACAGCATTTGTTATGGGTAGACGTTGCACTTACCATCAGGTGAACGTTTTTCTCGTTTCGTCACCTTATCCAATAAAAATAAATCATCACCTCAACCTATCACTATTCCATCATCGTTGAACATATATCTCCCCCATAGATTGCTACAAAAGTTAATAGCTGTATTAATTTGAGGATGATTTGGGCATAGTTGCCACCGTTGCATAATACGAGTAAGTAAAAAACTAATGTTGATGCAGTTTATATATTCCTCAGTGTACAATAACATCGATTATATGTTCTCCTATGTACTACTTATCAAGACCAAGCCTTCTATGTAACTATATCTCCTGGCCGATTTCGACCACAGTGACTTCCGAATATTGTCGAGAGCTATCAACTGCGCAGGAGATATTATAGTGCCACAAGTGTACGCGCAAACACAGAGGCACGAGTGTCCTCAACTTGCCCGCGCCCGATGATAAGATTGGAGGTAGGATAGGATGATAACATAAGCTATGATGCACAAATGTTGGCTCCGGCTGGGATTCGAACCCAGGATAGGCGTAGAAGTCAGGTACTGTGACCACTAGGCCACGCACGTCGTATTTCGAAAAATTATAGTCTTAATGAAGTTTTAAATTTACATTACAATTTGTTACATTGTTGAACAGTTTTACGACCATTTTTTCAAAGCAATGTTCGAATTTGTCTCTTGCTCATTAATCATCGGTAAGTCTACCTTAAGTTCCAAGATTATAATAAGTCTGGCGCAAAATTATTACCGCTCCAGAGAAGTGTTATTTAAGATGTCGAAAGTTTAATTACAATGAAATATTTGTGTCATCTTGTAAAAATATTCGAATATCTTCGTATTTTTTTGATTTTATTAATTTGCTAGCTGTGCCCCGCAGTTTCACCCGCGTTAAACAGCCGACCACGATCGATGATATACATATATACTTACCTATTTGAATCGGATTACGGCTGATTATTTTTCTTAAATGAAACTAGCTTGAGCTACCCGCTATAATATCAGCTATCTGTCAGTGAAAGTCCCGTCAAAATCGGTCCAGCCATTTCGAAGATTAGCTCCAACAAACAGACAGACGGACAAAACTTTAAAATAGTTTTTTCTCGTAAGTACCGTATATACTTTCATAAGCATTGAGTAAAAATCTATTATTTTGTTATTTCAAACTAACAAATCAATTTATTTAATTGCATAGATTTATTGTTTTTAAATAAATGAAATAAATCTAGAATCGTTTTTTTCATATACAAATCATGTAACATACGAGTACATTATTTCTATACCACGATAGCCACGATATACATACCGACGCAATAATATAAATAAGGGTTGAAATGTACTGGTATCCAATTTTGCTGCCTACCTATAATTACCGTAGCCCATTTCATCTTTACACAAATGTTATAAAAAGCCAACCAGGTTACCGGTAAACGAGGCGCGAGGGAATCGCAATGGCGAACCATTTGTTAAGCTCGGTCGGACAGTACTTTTTGATAGTTGCCCTTAAATATGTAGCGGTCGCGCTTCCTTTTCCTATATTAAACCGTTATTGCTAAGAGCAACTGCTATTTAAAAATCTTTATCGAAAATGGCTGTTGGCGACTACAGCGGCATTTGAGTAATATAAATAGTGAAGTAAGTATCACAAACACGAAACCACTTATTAATTTATTAACAGCACTCATCTTAAGGAGCCGTGGCAGCTCAGGGGCTAGGCGCTCGCTTTAAATTTCATAGTACGCGAGTGAACTGGGTTCGATTCCCGGTGCAGGCACCACTAAAATTGTTAATTGCAATTTTAAGTGCTGATTTACCACGTCCTCGGCGGTGAAGGAAAACATCGTGAGGAAACGTGCATGTCTGAGAAATAAAAAATATTTCGAAGTCATGTGCAGTCCGCCAACCTGCATTGGAGAAGCGTGGCGGATTCTTCTTAGCTCCAAAATCCTCTCAGAAATGAGAGGAGGCCTGTTCTCAGCAGTGGGACATTTATACACTGAATACGAAATAGTGCATCTGCTAATAAGCAACGGTACAAGATAGGGTAAATAATTCCTCCACAAAGGAAATGAGTTTATTCATGGCTTTGAGAGATACACCATGTAAAAGATTATCACTCATCTCATATCATACTCAACCAAAGAAGCAATTAATGAATTAATTTACTAGGTACTTTGTCGTGTGTAGTTTTGGATTTATGAGTCCTCATCATCATATAATGAAGACGATGACTCATGATGATCGTATTTATCACGCGTCTTGCTTCGACTAGTTGTTAATATAGACACTGTCAAATATCTAAACATTTCAATTGTTTTTTTCATAAAATAAATTTTTAACATTATTAAGTAGGGTTGAATATTTCAAGGAAATGAAAAAAATGAATCTAACGACACTTCTACACAAATGCTGTTCGTTTTCAAAACATCTGTTGACGGGCAACTTGAAATCTAGCAAGTCAGTTGTCCTCGAAATAGTAATAAAACCACAGACACCATCGTAACGTCTGAAATATTATGAGTCGGTGACATCATGGCATATGATAAAATGTCCGAAAGATCAAATTATAATGACTTAATTTTATGATAACTGCCTTTGCGTCTTATCCTAATATATTTGAGGTCCCGAGTTTATGGTCACCCTATGAGGTCTTTTCCGGAAGGTTAATTTTTTAATGTAATTTCGTACATTTACGTTATACATTTTGCAATTTTATCACAGAAGTTTGTAAAGCATAAATTTATTTCGTGTACTCAAAACTACGTTCAAAAAGACATTATGGAATTACAGATTAATGCTTTGTGTAATGTATAAAACAGTTTAAAAACTTTATTTGTATACATAATGTGTAGTCAAGTGCTGAAGGAAACTAGTATTTTGTACTAGTATTTTTGCTGCATATTTTTTAATCACGAATAAATACATTAATTACTTAGTTACATATTTATTCTTGTTTTTGTACCACGAAACCTCCCTGGCAAACGATTAAAAATATTTATAGATATGTCGTTGAATCTGGTGTTTACCCTATTAAGAACCTTAATTGCAAAATATACGTTTTAATCCAAGTGACATGTTTTCTCACCAGCTTTTAGCTTGTGTAACATAAATGTAAATGTGATAAAGATTAAATTTACTGGTGTTAAGGTTCCTTTACAGGAATCCGTCTCCGTAGGTACCATGGCTAAATATTCTGCCGTGATACAGTAGTGTACAAACATTACTGTATTCGGTCTGACTGAGACTTAAAAACTGATGTTTTAGCTGGATGGGCGCAGTGTGGTGCTACATGGAAATACACCCAGAAAAATTTTGTGTGACACCACACTGTGCCCATCACCCTAAGACATTAGTTCTTAAGTCACATATGTCCAGTGATTACGCCTGCTCTCAGTGCCCTTCAAACAGAAACACAGTAATGTTTGCACACTACTGCTTCACGGCAGAATAACTGGCCCTGGGGTGGTACCTACCTAGACGGATTCCTGCATAGGAATCCTACCACCAGTACTACCTACCACAATCTTACCACAGTAAGATCTCTGTCTCTGTGTTTCTTTCATAAATATGTTTCTAGGTAGCAGTGTTTTAACTTATTCACTATTATTTCATTTACCGTAACAATAAAAAATACTGAAATTTAATTTTCTTATTCAGTTGTCCCTTATTAACGTAATTACTGCCGATTTATTTTCCAAAAAGTCTTTATGGTATATTAATTCCAGTTTTTTTTTAATTTTATTTTCAGGGCGAAGAGATCGCATATTCGTGTTAATCTGGTAGTTGTTGAGATATTACAATGCATTAAAGCATAAATTGGTCGTAGAGTGACTACCCATAATTGTAAATCTCCCTTAAATAGGTTCAGTAGTTTTCAAGTTAAATCTGACGAACACACTGAAATATCTGTTATCGAATAGACGATTTTGGCAATTAAGCTAATAGAGGTATTTGAAACTGAAAATATTAATTTAAGTCGAATATTAAAAAGATAAATTTATTTTACTTATGTGTATGATTTATGGTATTCCGTCAATTCTCTTTTTAGTCTATGACGTAAGTAAGATTCGCTGTGTTTACAATCTATATCTACAATATATATCTATATATCTATATAGAAGATATATTAATCCATTAAAACTGACAGAAATAAATGATGTATAAGACGACAGATATCGTTAATTGCAAGTTTCCTATTAGTATTGGAAAGCTTACTATGGGACGCTATACGTCTATTTATATTTAATGCGACATTTGTCAGTTTGTTTGTCAGTTTATAGTTTGAGTTCTCTATTAAAGGCAAACATAATACTTTTATATCACTATGATAGAAAAAAAATATCTAAGTAGTCCATTTTACTAGCAGAGTATACTGCATCACTTCCATAATTTCGCCCACATGCAAGCCAACAAATAAAATTATATTTAATAAAAATATAATTTAAAAAGACTGCATCAAGATAAGAGGGAATTGGCTTTTACTAAGCTATAACATCTCGATCTACATCGCCACTTACCATCAGCTATTACGTATCCAAAATGAAGATCACTTTTAAAAGTGTTGTACGAATATCTGTCAAATAACTGTTTTCATACTGGTTATGGTTAACGAAAATGACGATTATTTCATTGACATCTTTTTGGTTAATCATAATCAGTATGCAGACACTTATTTAGCAGATATTCGTTCAACACTTTTATAAGTGATAATCACTTTGGATACGCAATAGCCCTGCTGAGGTAAGATCGTAGTTAAGCACTAGCTTATATATATAATAAAATGAATCCATACTAATATTATAAATGCGAAAGTAACTCTCTCTGTCCCTCTGTCTGTTGTGTCCTTTTCACGGTTTAACCGCTTAACCGATTTTGACAAAATTTGACACAGAGATAGCTTGCATCCTGGAGACCGACATAGGATCACGACGATCCGACGACTTTCCATCATGGAAAATTAAATAGTTCCACGGGATATTTAAAAAACCTTTATCAACGCGGACGAAGTCGCGTGCATCAGCTAGTAATATAATGTAAATATAACTTATAGTTCCTTAGTATTTCTTAAAAAAACTTGAAAATTTGGAAGAAGAGTATGCATTTTCATATCATGTGCAAATGTAATATGTGAAAATGAAATTATTCAGTGTTTAGAATTCCTCTATCACTTTCATTTGATTACTAACAAAATTCTGCAGTAATAAATAGTGTATTTAGATAACTCGAAAACGAAACGAAACATGGTGCAGTAAAACTTTTTACGATTCAACTTTTCATCGATATAGTGACTTGTTAAGTTTCTGCAGAACTGTATGGAAATTAAATTCAGAACACTTACATCCAACTTCTAATGCTATTAAAATTAACTTAGCTTTAGTTCTCTTATTCTTAGTTAAACTCGAACGGCGAAATGGTCATAAAATGGAATTATTCTGACACGACGTAATTTTAAACTTTTGCACAAGGATAATTTATAATATCTGACATCGATTCTAGCATTTACAATTTTTCAGTTATTGACATAAAAAAGTCTTTATGTCTCAAGCATTCTAGCTCTGTCAGCAAAAATTAAACTTTTTTAAAATTACCGTTATTCAGTAATTACAATTAATGTCTGATCTCGTTGTAATAAAATGTTTATTTTCTCTTGCTTTCTTATTAGCAATAGCTTTATACAACAAAAATCCCAAACGCTCTTTTGCGTGTTATTTTAATTTTGTAGGAATTTCTGAGTCTTTTGAGAACTGATCGTTTAATATTAAACTGTTCTTTGATCTTATTTTGTTTTTATTATCCAATTAAATGTATGTATATAGTTTATACTATTGTAAATATACATAAAAATTTATTACAAATTCTTATATGGTATACACTTCGTGTATTTTATGTTCTTTCAAAATTTTACATTTTCAAATTTTTGTGAAAAATAGGCTAGAGTCCTAAAAAAAATGCAAACGTATTACATTTCTCAAACTTTGAAATAATAATTGAATGACGAAATGAATATTGTTTTTGTATATATTTTTTTATCAATTAATAGGCTTGTAATACATTAGATATATTTAGAGATATCACTTATTTATTTAAAATTATTAAATATAATTTAATTAATAATATCATTTTGCATTAAATTTAAAAAAAATGTATTGAAATAGAATAGTTTAAACAAACTTAGATATTTTAATTTTGATTTGGAACACTACTACAATTTCTATGTTTTTTATTTCTTAGTTTCTATTGCATAAATAAAATCACTAACCTGATACGTGTGAAGTTACTGAGGCTTCAGCGGCAACCAGGCACGAGTGATCGCAACAAGTGGTGTTGTGCCGCCGCCCGCCCAAGCCTTCGCTTATATAGTACGCAGCGGGTGCCGCCCTGCGCCGCCCACCGCCTTAATCATCGAGGGAATGCTACTAACATAGTTTGCATTTCAATTTAAGAAATCAAAATAGCAATGGATTCGGTATTAAAATGCCGTTTACACGTGTGATGTGCTAGAATTGGTATACCGTATTTTAATTAAAGTACGTTTTATTTTCGAATTGTTTAAAATTGTTCCGAATCTAATCTAATATAGGAAGTGATATATTTTAATATACGTTCATTTAAAAAAAATACTGGTGATAGAATTTCTATGCACTAATCTGTCTAGATAGGTACCAACGCAGGACCAGTTATTCTGCTGTGAAGCAGTAGTGTGTAATTACTGGGCATATGATATTTAAGAACTGATGTCTAAGGGTGACGGGCGCAGTGTAGTGCCACACTGAAATGGTCTGGGTGACACTGCATTTGTTAAGGGCAGAAGTTGCATTTACAATTAGGTTCATCCCGTCATTTTCACCAATACAAAAAATACGTTAGTCGCCTCATAAGTTTCACGATAAACATAAATTCTTTTTAGTTTTTGATTATGTACGATGAAAATTGTACAGATTTTAGTTCAGTTGTTCAACTTGAAGGTAATCCATACTAATATTATAAATTGGAAAGTAACTCTCTCTGCCCCTATGTCTGTTTGTTACCTTTTCACGGCTCAACCGCTGAACCGATCTTGACGAAATTTGGCACAGAGATAGGTTGCATCCTGCGGACGGAAATAGGACACTTTATATCCCGGAAAATCAAACAGTTTCCACGGAATATTTTAAAAAGAAAACTGTATTCACGTAGACGAAGTAGCGAGCATCAGTTAACAGTTATATAAAAATTAAAGCAAATACTAAATTAATTTTATAATAATAAATAAATTAAAACAACACATTTATTTAAAATTTAAACAAATAGGGATCTGATATGCAATTATAATTTATTTCTACGAATTGCACATTTTTTTAACACATGGACATTGTGTTATTGTTACATGATTACATTTTTAAAATATTTTAATCAGAGCAAGAAAGCAATCCTGAACGAGAATAGTTGTGGTTACTGCTGCTGATTTGCGGTACTGCTCAGCCCTATCACTCCAGAAATCATTTCGGAGAATTTGAGCAATTGTCCACTCTATACGTTATGCCCTCTTAAATAAAACTTATTTTTTAAATCATTGGAATATTAATTACTATGAGTTGACTTTTTTCATTTTATATTATTTAATACCAACCACTTTCCATAATTCAAATACATAAAAGTAAAAAAGTGTACCAGTACATATGAATCAAAATTTAAACTTTTACGATAACGTAGCTGTCGTCATGCCGTATGCTTTATTTTCTCAAACATAACCTCTGTACTTATTCTCTGAGTTTTAGCTGAGAGGGGTTTGCCTAAACCGAATAACATTATCAAAATACATTTTTTGACAAACACACTGCTCAATAACTCTTTTTATGGAAAGAAGTTACGGGACGAACAAGTCGTACATCTGATCGCCTGCAAATGGTACTGCGTATAACAATTTTGGTGTCATCCAGAAGCACCGTCCTCAGAATCATTAGCACCGCTAATTAAAAGCTAGTACATATCTAGGCGGATTCCTGCGTAAGAATCCTACCACTAGTACAGCCGCATTTTCTTAGATAGGATTCTATAGAGAAGTAAATCATATAAGTATTAAACCAAAATTATATTTTTGTTATAGGTTTTTATTTGTGAGGCCGAGAAATAAATAGGAAAGTACTAAAAATTGCTTATTTTTTTGAAGCAAAACTTCTTTGGGCAAGATGCAAGTAAGATTTGAAGGTACGTATCGTTGCAGAATGAATCGGTGCTGCCGCAAAAATGACGAAAAAAGAGAAAAAGAGACTATGCCTTACAAGTAGCTCTTAATGAATATTTATTTATTAATTAATAATTGTCTATACAGTGTTTTTTTTTAGTTTATTTATGTAATGGGCCGTACAAATTTACGCACCGCGATCTCAATTCTTAGCGTCGCGCTTCCTGCAAATCTCCCTAATCAGGAAGAGCCCGGCAGTGATGTTAAGAGTAGGTGTAGTTGACGGTTGTCAGTGACGACACGAAACCAAATAAATTAAAGCTTAATGATATATTAATAACTTGGCTTCATTCATTGTTATCTCAGTGTTTAACTTTTATAATGGTGTCGTATAATAAATACTTCGTATTGTTGTCTTAAAATTTTAGTTAAATATCTATATTCGTTTGTCGTCTTTTTTATCTTAACTTAAATGTTGTACTGCGTCTATATTTCTGTATTTGTGTACAATATACTCTTTATATTGATTAATTGATATAATAGTTACATAATTAGTTTTTGTATCAATTACTTTCAACAAGTTACGGGTAATTATAATTGTCCTACGCAACATTGTCGCAACCCTAGCCAGACATGTTTTTTTTTCCGATGAACAAAGGCGTCGGCCGACTATGAGGAGACTGTGGGTAAACAAAAGGAAATATGATTGGAACGGGACGCCTTAGATAGTCGCCTACGTTGCTAACAGCACCCTAGTACATAAGGTATCGAGTGACTGAAGCTGTTGGAGAACCGGATTGAGGTCATCGGTGCTTTCGATTTGTGTGCTCTCGAAGATTTGGCACTAATTTGTTGACGTAAGTATACTTTCACGTATCTGTTAAGAAAGGATTTGTTTGGATTGCTCGGAATCAAATTTAAAAACATAATTAATAAAGATATTTTCTTTTTTGTCCGTTTACAGTAAGTAACATTAATTAACTAAAGCAATTATTATTATCGGAACGTATACTTTTCTAATTTTTAGCTGGGTTTAGCTATATTTGGATCTGGTTTTATTGTGCATGTGAAAAATATGTATGTATGCACTTACAAATTATTTTATAACAAACTACCAGATCAAAAAATTTGCAAATGTGATTGATGAAATGTGTCAAGCAAATTAAGTGTCTGGGATTAAAAGTTGTTTTGGTGGCGTTTGGTGTCCTTTGGTGTCGAATAATATTTTAGAAGACTATATAAAAATAGTTTTAAGGTCGAGTAATTCTTGTGGCTTTATCTTTCGACTCTCCTTATTCATTTATTTTTTCACTATTATTTTTGTCTGTTATGAGTATTAGGGATAGCAATGTCTCTGAAGTAAATAGTTTTATTTCTTTTGTACTATTATTATTATTAATGAACATTTCTATTCTTTTCTCATCCGGTTGTGATATTCCAACATATCTATATGTGACACGAGACACGAGCATCATTTCGGTCGGTACGCCACCCCACATGTCGGTCACCTCATGAGCCAACTCTAGATATTTTGTTATATTAACTGTTTCGACTTTCACGAGTTTATCATCATGGATTTGCAGTATTGCCAAAAATATGAAGAGGATCAACAGAATATCACGCTGTCACTATTTACCATTATTACTATTAAGTACGCGAATTTTTTTTTATATTGCGGATAGCAAAAAAAAGGGACTAACTTTGTTACGTAAGTTAGGGTGACTAACTATCACGGACTGAATCTGACTGCAAGTGGTGACATGGGTACGTACATCTGTTTATTTTGTATGAAGTATCAAGACATACTAGGTGCGTTGTAGTAGCTCAGGACTACCATAGTATACTTTGTTGCCAGTTACTAATTCTTCCCCGTCCCCGTCACTTTCCTTAAGAAACGTAGCAGCGGTATGCTGCAACATTCTGGTATATATTGTATTCTGGATATTATAGTATTCTTTATATTATCGTATTCTGTGAGAACGTGGTACTTCTTCGGTTGAAGTAACCACTTTCGTGCTACAGCCTGCAGCGTGGCTTTACCGTATATGAAGTCTCTTTATAATTTCTCCTAAGGTTCTGAATTTAAATAAACTCTTAATTCAACGTTAACAGAGGAAAAAGTATTAGAACTAATAAATTATGAATAACAGGAATCATTTATAAAGTATCGTAATCGCCCCCACTTTGCAGGAGGTTAGATTACAGTACCAGCTACTTCGCATTTTATATAGCTACTAATATTAACTTTTTCATATGGGAAAGTGCCGAAACTAGCAAAACATTTACTTCGTGGTAAGTGCAACATCTGCCCATAACAAATGTTGTGTCACCCAGAACATTTCTGTGTGGGACCACACTACGCCCGTATATATATATAGCATCGATTCTAAAGCTTCACATTCCACGTAATTACACTAGCTCTTAGTGACCTTCAGAATGAAACACAGTAATGATAAATAATTAAACGCATAGATTTCTTATATTTAATAGAATGCTATTCATTGAATAAAACTAATTTTAGTATTAGTCCTTGTCGAAATAATAGTAATTTTAATTTTATTTGATTAGCTTATACTTTAAAATTTTCTAAAATACATTAACAGCAGGAGACGTTTTCTGTTTATATTGTGCTCAAATAATTTAGGTGTTTTTTTTCTTAACGCCTTTATTAAGAAAACTTAATTGCCAGTAATTACGCTTTTTCCTTTTAGACACTCTTTGTACATTTTTAAAGGACAGCAACCGAACACTTTATCTTTGTATTGAAGCAAAGGAAAGGTTAAACGAGGACGTTTTTTTCCAGTCAAAAAGAAAATGTTACAATTATTTTCTTAAATATAGATAAAAATATGTTTTAAGAGCAGCGTGCATCTTGCAGTCTAAATTATTTTTAAATTTATTAATTTATTTATTTAATTACGTCACTCCTTTTAGTTTTTATATTAAAATTGTATGGTATTTTTTTTATTTTGCTATAATTATTTTATCGGAGGTCATGTGATTTTACTGGCATTTCCCTTACTCCACTATTACGACACCGTCGGGATGATATGGGGTGGACAATTTTCCTATGGCGGCATCACACGACGTCGCTATCACGGTGGTAAGTAACTTAAAATTCTCATCTAGAAACGTATTAAAGTACTGTTTAAGTGCGCCGATAGATGTCTAGCAGAGTAGAATAACCTTTTTCCGAGGTGTCGTAAGAGGTGACTAAGGTTTTGTACGGACAGCCTTTTTTCGTGCAGAAAAATACCACTAGATCGTGATCGTGGGTACGCAATGGTGAGTAACAATTTTTTTGAATCATTCCAAAATGAAGGCGACGTGGTTGGCCACCCGTCACCTCGTTTACAGCGAGGGCGTAAAGTGGGCTACGTGTATGATCTCTACCTACCTATTATATGAATTATATGAAAATGCGTTACTTTATGTATGTATTTAGTGCTAACTCAGTGGTACTTACTCATTTTCACCTTACCTTACCTGATGACCTTATAAAATAAGACCGAAAGGTGTACAAACACGATTTTTTATCGTAGTGGGGGCAACTGACCTAGCGGCTCCACCTGATGGTAAGTGATCACCGCCGTCCATGAACATCAGCAATACTAGAGAGATCGCGGGTGGGCGCCCATATAGCGAATATAGACAGTTATATACAGAATTGAAAACCATCTATTTGTGTGTAGCACAAATCGTGGATTTGATTGGGATTCAAAACAAAAACCTGCTATTCAGCAGTACAAGTACGCTGACAGTTTCATTTGTAAAGTAAAGTAAAGTAAAGTTTCAGCCTATAAATGTCCCACTGCTGAGCACAGGCTTCCTCTCATTTCTGAGAGGGTTTTGGAGCTAGATAGAATCCGCCACGCTGCTCCAATGCCGGTTGGCGGACTTCACATGTCTTCGAAATATTTTTTATTTCTCAGACATGCAGGTTTCCTCACGATGTTTTCCTTCACCGCCGAGCACGTGGTAAGATCAGCACTTAAAATTGCAATTAACAATTTTAGTGGTGCCGGCACCGGGAATCGAACCCAGGTCACTCGCGTACTATGAAATTTAAAGCGAGCGCCTAGCCCCTGAGCTACCACGGCTCTAATCTCATTTGTAAACATTTCTGTTAATCCCCTGCTTCTTTATAAAACAACAGAACATTTCAAATAGAATGAAATAATACCTAATACACTGGTTTTCATAAAATTTATGTGTGCTAAAAAACAGGCAAATAAACCAGTACGGTGTTGCCTTTGTATTTCCTTATCAATGGTTGTCAATGTATAATAGAAAGAAAATAATGATCTAGAAATAGCTTCTCGGTGTTCATTACCTCATTCTTATTGGTTATTTTCAGCCAGGTATTATTTAATATTATATTAACTCTTTAACGTTCTATTTACTTGAAAAGCGGTGAACAAAAATAATAAAAAGAGTGTGTACTGGTATTTGGTACTAAATTTGTTGGTTAACTTAGCTGTTTACCCGTTCTATATAAAAAACCGGAATATATAAATAAAAGCTGCAATAGCCTAATGGTTTGTGGTACGGACTGCGAAACTTGACGTCTCAGGATCGAGCCCGCAATGGCGAATGCGACTATTGTCGTTGCTCAGTTGCTTAGTTGGAGTGGTTAACAGGAATATTAGTACTGTTAAGAGCAATTAATAAAACTACTTTTACGGATTTTATCGAGTTTAATTTTTACATACATACATACATAAGATCACGACTGTATCCCATAAGGGTTAGTCAGAGACTGGGCACTCACTGCAAAAGCAGATGACTGCCACAATCCACGTTTTAAACGTAGTTAATCCGGGTTAACTATGTCATCGGGACGTCTGTCAAGTCAGTCCCCCCGTCACACATAGTGGGTGCTGTAGAGTACTCGAAACGTCAAAATAACGTTTAAAAATTAAACGCGATAAAATTTGCAAAAGTAGTTTTATTTAATGTGTAATATTCGAGTAAATATGAGAAATAATTTTAAGAACATAGCTATTATTCTTTTTTTAAACGCTCGGTGCGGAAAAAGTTTTGGTTTTTCGTTTTATTAATATTAGCTCATCGCGTTTCCACTAGACCTGTTTTCCCTTCATCCACTTTTCTTTGGTTAGGGCTTTCTTACATCAGTCCTTCCTACGAGTCTATTTCATTTCGCCGTTCTTTTTTTATTCTCTTGCGCACATATTAATTTAGGAGAGGAAATACTTAGTATCTGAGCAATGCTGAGAACAGACCTCCTCCAACTTGTTGACTATTTTATTTTACAAAATATTAATAGTAAGATGTTTTAATTATTTTCTTCTTCAAATTCCTAAAAATATTGTTTCGTGGTCGTTATGTTCTCCGTAATACTACGGTATCTGTACATACGGGAAACTATAGGTAGGATTCCTATGCAGGAATCCGTCTAGGTAGGTACCACCCCAGGGCCAGTTATTCTGCCGTGAAGCAGTAGTGTGCAAACATTACTGTGTTTCGGTTTGAAGGGCACTGTGAGCTAGCGTAATTACTGGGCACATGAGACTTAAGAACTTATGTCTCAGGGTTATGGGCACATTGTGGTGTGACACAGAAATTTTCTGGGTGATGCAGCATTTGTTACGGGCAGACGTTGCACTTACCATCAGGTGAACATTTTGCTCGTTTCATCACTTTATCCAATCAAAAAAAAATCTATTTATATAGCTTTAAAACCGTTTCAATATGACAACTTTAACGACTACTTAATGAATAGTTTGAAAACTTTTACAATCGTGTGGTTGAAATACGACGGCTGCCTAGGCATTTTATCGCTCAATCAAACTTGTTGTGCGGTCAATAAACAGCTATGAGCTGTCGTCACAGAACTTTACCGACCACTTACAGAGTTTACAGAGTAGTTATAACGCTATATTAGACCTTATATAGGAAAAATAGTACCAGATATAAAATGAAAAAAATGGGTCAATATTTAAAAAAACAACTGCTTTTAAACAACGCAATATGTTTTATATCAATATTAACAGCGTGTCAATAGTCCACTGCGGACCCGAAGATTGGAGGATTTTCTGTAATCACCACGTTTGGCGATCGCAGTACCAGACGCCTCTCACCGGAGTCGGTGCCCGTCACCGGTTTGCATATTTTCGGTCTGGTATGCTCGTATTTCGCGGTGGTTATTCTGCCATCTGAAGCCATGACGTTTTCCAGGCATTTCGCTTAGTCGGTTATTACGATACCCCGCGTATGAAACGGGTTGGTAGATTATGTTACGACGCCACCACTTTTTTATTGGTTCAAGTGATGAAACGAGCAAAACGTTCGCCTGATGGTAACCTGCCCATAGCAAATGCTATGTCACCCAGAACATTTCTGTGTGACACTACACTCCGCCCATCACCCTGAGGCATCAGTTCTTAAGTCTCATATGCCCAGTGATTATACTAGCTCACAGTACCCTTCAGACCGAAACACAGTAATGTTTGCACGCTACTGCTACACGGCACTTGGCACTATAATATCTCCTGCGCAGTTGATAGCATTTCGAAGTCGTATTACGTCTCTGATAGTACTTCGGTCCGTGGTTAAAAGGCCGCCAAGAGGATATCATTTATCTATAATACCTTAAATTTATATATAATGTCAAAGATTACATTCAATTACAAATTTACGTAAGCTTTTTTGTACATCCCTTAGAGCTTCGCGTTTCGTTACACATTTGATTTATTTTAAGTAAACATATATTTAAATTAATTTCACATGTAGGACACAACCAGACCCGAAAACCATAAAAATTACACAAATATTGGCTCCGGCTAGGATTCGATCCCGGGACCCTCGGCGTAGAAGTCAGGTACTTCAACCACTATTCAACCCGGTCGTCAACGTCAAGATACTACGATAGTCGATAGTACTAGATGGGAACAAATGCTTATTTTTCTTTTACGTTTGTCTTTTATAAAAACTTTGTAACTGCCTTCGCCAAACGTTTGACTATAGAAAGAAAGAAAGAAACATATTTTTTGACAAAAGCGCAACATTGACAAAAGAACAAAGATAGTGAAAAAAAAACAACTAAATTTATTGTGCCTTGTCAAAAAGTGATAATCTGCGGATACCACAGCACTGGTTTTCAAGTCGGGATCTTCATTGACCCCAAAAACAACCGGACATAGACAAAGTACCTACAATTATTATACAAACAAAAAAAATGTTACTATACTCATCAAAATCAATTCAATAATTAGCTTATTAGACTAGCTATAGAAATTCTTCCTTCCACTCCTTTTAATTTATCCTTGAAAAAATATATATTTGTCTATGGAGGACGCTTATACATATACAGCGGTAATATCAACGATGGAAATAATTTCTAGTTTCTTTTTCTCGTTCCTTCTAATTGTTCATAGATGGAACATATGTCTCATAGCATGTATTTGTGCTGAAAGAAATTAAAATAACAAGTTAGGAAAGTAAGTACAGTTTAGAAATAACTCGTCATATTTTTGCGTATGTGAAATCTACGACCTAATTGAATTTCTATATATATTTTTTACAGATGGAAGAGATGAGAGGAGCAAAACGCTCACCTGGTGGTAAGTGCAACGTCCGCCCATAACAAATGCACATGTGGAACATTCTTTGTGGCACCACACTGCGCCCGTCCCCCTGAAATATCAGTTATTAAGTCTCATACGCCCAGTTATTACACTAGCTCTCAGTGCCCTTCAAACCGCAACATAGTAATGTTTGAACACTACTGCTTCACGGTAGAATAACTCGCCCTGGGATGGTACCTACCTCGACGGATTCCTGCATAGGACCACATGCATACCGCCAGTGCCCAGCAATGGGACATTAATAGTATTTTACTTATCTTTTAAAATATTTATGATCAACTTTAAACATTACATATATTTGTAATTAATAAATTAGTAATTAAAACGTAACGGCAAAAGCTTTACAGATTTTTTACAGCCTCATTGACCCTTCCAATGACGTCACAAATGCAAAGCGAGTTGCAGATAAGTTATTGGCTGTAAAGTGGATGGGTACAACAAATAGTAATAAAATTGGAGATGGGCGTAAGGGTGTCGCCGGAGACATAGTGCTCAATACTAAACGTTTAGGAACGATAAACCGAAGAAATGCGCTCGTTAGACCTTCGTAGCTAGTGCCTCGTGAATTCTTTTCTTTACAATTACATGTTCATGTCTAGTCAACTTACAATCTAATCCCTTATCTATAGCGCAAAAAAAAAGTCAATTTTACATATGTGTAATAATTAATGTGAATTATTTTTTGTATTATTTTTTTTATTTTGTATTTCAATTTTCATTACATCCCAACGAGCTGGTTGCAGCGGACTGTACCAATTCTTATGATTACTACTGATTCTTATTATAATTATATATTTTTTACTTCTTACACTAGGATTCCTCTAGAGTCGTGGGTGTTTTTACAGACATAAATTCCCCAATAACCCAGACCCTAAACAACTATGTGTAGGCCATATAAATAATTGTTCTGCGCGGGACTCGAACCCGCAACCCTAAAACATAGCTCTGAATACAATCGCTGTTAGTTGCAATATTGTATAAAAACTAACAGTCTATAGATGTCCCACTGCTTAGCCCATGCATCCTCGCATTCTTGAAAGGATCTTTGGGACTCCAAAACGTCACGCTGCTCCAGTGCGTGTTAGCGGACTTCTCACGACGTCAGAATATTCGTATTCTTCAGATATACAGGTTTCCTTACGGTGTTTTCCTTCTCTGCTGATTTAGCTTAGAAATTAGCACACCATCTAACAACAAAACAACTCATGTTTCTTCAATTTAATTAAATTAAATTTAGATTTTCTTACATCTACAGCCCAGCTAAATTGTATACTGTACGTTCATTACTTATATAAAGAACGGGCGAATGCATTTCGCTAGCGAATGCGAATTAGAAAGCAAGCGTTGAAATATTCCAGGTGTTGTTAACCAACACCTGCACGTCTTTTGGGAGCAGAGAGAACTTTTCACCGGAGGAAACTAGATTTATTTTCAATACTGAATTTACTTTGCGAAATATGTTTTCGATTTGATATTGGAAGATGTTTCAGCTTTCAGTTGGTAGTTTACATTACGTATAAACATACAATAACCTCAGTTCTGTTCAGAATGTTTAGTGATATATGTTAGGTTGGTAGTGTGCTCTTCACTTTAATTTATTTTTGCAAGAGAATAGAATCAATGATGCTCTGTAAGAGGATTTTTTATCACTACATATATTAACATACATACATAAGACGTGATCTTATGTATGTATGTTAATATACTGTATCGCATAAGGGGTAGTCAGAGACTGGGCACTCACTGCAAAAACAGATGACTGCCACAATCCACGTTATATATATATTAAAAGTCTTCATAAGACGATAGCTTTGTTTTAGCTCTACACTTTCATTTATTTTTGCAAGAGAATATAATCAATGATGCTCTGTTAGAGGATTTTATCACTACATTTATTAAAAGTCTTCTTAAGATGATAGTTTTATTTCGAACTCACTCATTCATAAACAAAATGTTACTTAACTACCTGATTTTTAATAACACTCATATTTTTAAATATAGAGCGATAGGAGTCCGGCAGAGTAGAATAGCACCTACCGAGGTGTCGTAAGGTGTCGTAAAAATTAACATTTGTAAATGTAATTTGATTTTATTTCAGTTATTTTTAACAACAATGTAATCGCGGATGCTGTGCCCGCCTGTTATTGGGGTCGATGCATTGCCTTATCTTAATTATGTATGTCATTTCTGCTGTTAACATATTTTTTGTATATACCCTGTTGTCGTGCCTTTCTACATAAATAAATAAATAAGTAAGAGGCGAGTAAGGTGTTGTACGGACAGTCTTTATTCTTGCAGATTAACACCATAATATGCAATGCTGTTCGTGGGAACGCAACGGAGAGTCACAATTGTTTTGACTCGTACCAATTATGCCGCTATTAAGCGGCGTCTTTTACGACGGGGCGGAAAAGTGGGCTACATGTGTACCCTCTGCCTACCCCTTACATGGGAAGGGGCCGCGACTGCATGTATTTATTATTCAATACTGAGACCGGTCAAGTAGTTTTTAAGTTATATCAAAAACAAAAACAAAGTCATAATAATTAATTTAATATTAGATAATTAAACACCGAATAAAACACCGAAGCCGAGAACACGACACGTGTTTCGCCCCAAAACGCTATTACGCTTGATAATGCCTCGTGGTGTATATAATCTAGTGGTGGTATTGTAGTGGTTGGTGGAGGGTACCTGGTGGCGGTTCCTGGTGGCGGTGTTAGTTTGCTTGTGCACGCTACTGAGGGAGGGCGGGTGGTGCACTTCAAAAAACTAGGTAATATACACCATTTTTATATTTTGCATGCGGATCTTAGCAAAGTAACTTACTTTTCTTCATTATAATGGATTTCCGCAAAGTAACGCCTGATTCTATTAACAAATAGAAGGACCCTGAGAGCTAGTATAATTACTGGGTATATGAGATTAAGAGCTGATGTCCCAGAATGACCGGCGCAGTGTGGTGCTACGCAGAATTGTTCTGGGTGACACAGCATTTGTTGTGGCAATCGTTGCACTTACCATCAGGTGAACGTTTTGCTTGTCTCTTTACTTTCTCCTTTAAATTACAGAAGCGGGCAGGTACTCTAACAACTAGACCACACGGTCGTCAGATTATTACGTCACTACCAAACCGAAAAAATTAAAAACTGTCAATATTCCAGCAAAAGGTTTAAAAAAGTTAACATTGACAAGATTTTACTTCACAACCACACAGGGCAAGCTTTTATCACGACAAATCTATCTATTATACATTTTTCATAGTTTTGTGATTCCAATTCTAATTTTTAATACGAAACGAATTTTATTATTCTTATGGAAGAAAATTACCCAACAGTAAGTGCAACATCTGGTCATGACAGATGCAGTGTCACACTGAACATTGCTGCAAAAGACACTGCGCTTGTCATGTTGACACATCAGTTGCCTATATTCCCTGTAATTAAAGTGCAAAACAAGATCTAACGGAATACCGGAGTTTCGCTCGGGACTCTTAGTACATAAATAAATACGATAATGTAGAACATCTTCACGCAAAACATGACGCTTTCAACTTGCACAAGGATTTCCTTGATTCACACTTCACTTGATTTCACAGCAATGATCGGACATAAAAATAACACACACAAACATCTAGTGAATAAAAATGGTTTCTCAATTTTAGATTTTGCCGAGAAAAGGCTATGTGGGAAAATTACACCGAAGAGATGTTCGCGGACAACTCTAGAACATTCATTATGTACTCTGGTTTATCGGACGACCACTTATTCTTACGGGAGGAAGTACGGAAAACATTGCGAAAAGCTAAGACAGGAAAATCATCAGGACCTGATGAAATCCATATGAAAGTCCTCAAAGTTATTGATAAACAATACGTTGATTACCTGGCAGATTTCTTTACCCTCCAAGAAAGACGCCAAGAAATGCTAAGAATATCGTACTATAAGGCTTATGAGCCAAGTACCAAAATGATTTCTGTCAATAAGCGAATAAGAACTTAATATGATGAACAACTTGGCGATAATCAATTTTGAATTCCGAGCTGGAGTGGGCACACGAGGAGCTTTGTTTGCCCTACAAGTTCTTGTACAGAAATGCAAAGATATGCAACAAGTTTTTGATCGGGTACAGTATGATCACTTCATTGCGCTTTTAAAGGATATAGGTTTAGATGAAAGGGACATCCGTATAATACAGAACTTGTACTGGAACCAGCGTGACACTATCAAGGTCGAAGGAGAAGAATCGAAAAAGATAGAAATTGAACGGGGAGTTCGATAGGGTTGTATTTTATCACCGACGCTGTCTTTTTCTCATTAGAGGACTTAAACTTTGGTGTCTTGGTTAATGATCGTAACATTAACAACCTGGGAATGCTGAAGAAACGGTCCGCATCATCAGAAGACGACAAAAAATTGTCCACTGTGTAAATGAGAGTAGCCGGTCTGAGAATGAACGTGTCTAAGACGAAGGTCATGGTCATTTCAAAAAGTGCAAACTTACATTCAAAGGTATCAGGCAAATTATTACAGAAAGTGCGAAAGTACAAATATTTAAGCACGTGTCTGACTGAAGACTGGGAAATTAAAACCCGTATAGAAGTTGCCTGTAGGGCGTCGTAAATTGAACATCTCATTGCGCACTCGCCTTATTCAGTGCCATATCTGGTCAATTCTTCTATACGTCTTGGTTGCGGAACATTAGACAGCATCGCGGGTGCATCTGAAATGTTTCGCCGTGCGAGAGGATGGGAGATGTGTACAGAGCTGATCGTCAACCTTCAGTAATTGAAGAGCCACCTTAAGAAGGAGAATACTAACAGTGCCCTGCAAATCGAAACATGGTAATGTTTGCGCGGACCTGCTTGATGCTACAATAAATGGATGATGATAATGAGAATGAGGAATGGGAATGAGGTGACCGCTGACAAGCTATTTCTACATCTTCGTTATACTGCTGTAATTGTACTTTCATTTTTGAAATCATTAAAAAGAAAAAAATGCCCGCGAAGTTACTTGCTGGTTCTTCCCAAGACAGAGGCATTTTTTGCGAACCAGTGTAGGTGTTACAAGGCTCAGTGCAGATCTTGATGGGATTGACGACCACGTAGTATATCTAACTTCTTCGTCACGGGTCCTGTGTTAGATTCCCAGCCGAAGACAACATTTGTATTAAGAAATAATACCTAGTGTAGGAAATCATTTTGTTAAAAATATACCGGCGCCTTAGTCTGTGTTTTCGTTATTCATTCTAACTTTCTCAAAACGAATATCGACGCCGCACACACCGCATTCTTAGTACTGATCTCTCTTTGCTTCGTTTTTATATGTTCACTACGTAAGATGTGATGTGATTACAGATATTTACTCAGCTCGCATTTATGCGTCGTTAAGGCGACCTTAACCGAATTGGAGTAAATGAGTTCAGTGCAAATTGAACGTGACGCATTTGGTGCTATTTAACATTAATGCTTGTTTTATGTGCTATAGATACAGTATCTTTACTTTGATTTTCAAGGCAAGAGTAATAATTTTATAACTCCTATCTATAACTTCTTCGTCATCCTACATCGAGATTATATAAGATTATAGTGAAATTTGTATAGTATGTGTATAGTGAAAATTGTTTTGGTGAAACGTGGATTGTGGCAGTCATCTGTTTTTGCAGTGAGTGCCCAGTCTCTGACTCCCCCATATACAGTCGTGATCTTATGTATGTATTGTGTATGAAATACTGGCCTACTCCAACCGAAACTCTCTTTAGAATAATCGAAAATATTTCTAATATTTTAGAGAGAGTAATTATTGATGAATTGTCTTATTATTTCTATATCTATATATTAATACGTAAATACTAAACTTTTTGTTTTTTTTAAAGAACATATTGCGCGTACGGAGAAATATGAGATTTGGCATAGTTCAAATTCATATAGAAAAGGAGTGCAGAAAGCTAAAATTTATATAATATATGTTACAGATTCTTTTAATAGAATTAAAAACTATATAAATTACTATCGAATTTTGACCATTGAGCAACAATTAGTAAATTGATTAATGAACCGGCTCTACATAAATGTATCCCTTGTGTTCATTGTAAGCAGTATTGCAGTATAAGAACGTGGTACTCGTACTTACCTTAATAGTCATATAAGTAGATGAATGAAATACAATCTAAGCAATTTACTGGTGGTAAGATTCCAATGTAGGAATCTATCTAGGTAGGTACCACTGCAGGTTATTCTGCCGTGAAGAAGTAGTATGCAAACATTACTGTGTTTCAGTCTGAAGGGCACTGAGAGCTAGTGTTACGAGTATTAATGAGCATATGACACTTAAGGACTGATGTCTCAGGGTGACGAGCGCAGTGTGGTGTCACACGGAGTTTCTTTGGTTGGCACTACATCTGTTATGGGCAAACGTTGCACTTACTATCAAGGTAAATTTTTGCACACCATACCATGTTGACAATGATGGTCATTGTTGAAGAAGCATAAAGATGGAAGATTTATTCTACAGAGCGTATAACATCTTAGGGCAAATTATTCGTAAAATCAGAAATAAGATGGAACGGGGTTGGTCAGTGTAGAAGTACAGAGAAATCCATTAGCTTTCGTCAAAAACAACTTAAAAGTTCACTCATACTTAAAATTATTTCTTGAGATCGACATACTTTTCCCAGTACAGAAAGAAAACAAACTGACAGGTGCATAGACAGCTGTCGCTATACATACATTACTGTACTCACAAAATGTTTTTTATGTAGCAAACTGAGCTTTTAGGACTTATTTTTACCTAATCGAATATTATCAATCGCATTAAATAAAACTGTTCGAACTCTGAACGTGAAAAAATATTCGATTACACTAATCGAATATTTTCTTTACTTACATTATATAGATATTTTATAACATTACCTTATCTTTTTTGACAATATCAATACAAGTTTTATTAACTATCACAATCATAACAAAGTTTTATAAATGACAAACGTTAAAAAATAGGTTTTATTTCTCTCTTTATTAGTAAATTTATTTAACATGCTCTATAAAATAGTAGACACCTGGGTCCTTTATACTTATTGTTTTTATCAGCCTATCACTCGTCCAATGCTGAACATAGGCCTCCACCATAGAATTGCCACAAAAGTTTGTAGCTCTCATTTTGGGGGCATTTTGCCATAGTTGCCACGCTTGGCAGACGGGTTTATTTATTCAGATGTTTCAGGAAGTAGCTGCAGCCTATCATCTGCTTTCAATTTTCCTTTCGTCGACTTTTACGACACCCACACGGCACTCTCTCACTACTCAATTAAAGTCAAACTAAATGAGAGTGATTATTTCTATACCTGCTCATTCTGATACAAAAGTTAGTAAACATCAATGAGTGGTTTTCAGACGGATTCCTGCATTGGAATTTTTTTATTGTATTAGGTGACGAGACGTGCAAAACATTCACCTGCTGATTAGTGCAACGTTCGCCCACAACAAATGCTATACCTCCCAGAAGGATTGTGTGCAGCACACTGCGCTCAACACTCTGAGACATCAGTTCTTTAGTCTCATATGCCGAATGACTACGCTAGCTCTCAGAGCCCTTCTCATCGTAATATTTGCACACTACTGCTTCACGGCGCCGAGGTGGTACCTAGACGGATTTCTGCATAGAAATATTACCAACAGTATAATAGAAATAGTAAATTCAATAATCTGACGCCCACAAGACTTTCCTGTGACAGATTCTCCTACGCAGACCCTAATGCCAGAATAGAAAAGTATAATACTTATCTCAAAATCAAACTGTTCGATAGGCGCAGTGGCTGGCCTCTGAGCTGCTATCTATATAAACGCTACGGGTCGCGGGCTTGGTTTCCGCATTCAACAATTATATTTACGATAAACAGATAGTTCTTCCGGTTTGGGTGTAAGAGCAATTTATGTCCGTAACGCATCCACTATAGAGGAAAGATCAACGTATATAGGAACAACGTATTTAAAAGAAAAAAAACGAAAGCTATTTTATGCAATATATGTAATGCAATAAAAAATGAAAATATTAGTAATAACACCAGTAAAAATATTGAAGCCGTTCCCGACTCCCGAAATAATGTGTATATGAAGTACGTAAGTTTTCATCATGGCCATTATAAGAATATTAATGGAATACAAATCGCTCCATTATTCCATTCTATTTCTTTTATCATTCAAGCTTCGCTGCCTCATTAAGTAAATTACACACACAGCAGAGACGATGAGACGTGGAGATTGCGTCAAGTAACATAAAACACACACGATCTAATTGTTTCTTTCTTGTCCTGAAACCTGTTTACAGAAACATAAAAAAAATGTTTTCTCGCAGAACGATTCTATCCTATATCGTCGGTGAGTTTTACATACTTACAGGCCTTTTTTCCTTTTATCTTGTACATCTTTTTTCTTATACAAGGGGTAGACAGGGGCCACACACGTAGTATACTTTTCGACTACGCGGGAAACGTTATTCCTCTATATTGGGTGCATTTTGCAGACAAAATTTCACATGCACAACACATCCTGACCTGAAAACCAACGATTTGTGTTCTTGCACAAACGTTGACTGCGGCTAGGAGTAGGACACGCGGCGTGCAATTCAGGTACTCTGACCACTAGGCTGCGGGATCTTTATTTATTTGGCTATAATACTATTTTTCATTCCGTAGAATTCGGACATTTCATAAGTGTTGCTACTAAATTAAAAGTTCTCCACCGAAAAAGGGACAAATTTGACCCATTTGAGGGCATAAAAAATAAAATGCTTCGTACTTTTTATGTTTTACCTACAAAAAGGTAAATCTAAATATTATCTTAATATTATATATTTACCTCAAGTGACCTAATACAAAAATCGCGAACAATATATCGAATTAACTTTAATTACTTTATTTTATTCTTTAGCTGGCATCATTGCCTACTAATTTCAGGTTTAGTAAACCTTTAAAAAAAATTAATTGGTGTGGGCTCAAGCAAAGGGGCATGTTTGCGACATGACACAACAGAAATTTTAAAATTTAAATTACTTATACTTTATAAGTAATGTTACTCTTGATAAATGGCAAGAATGTATCAGCCATACAATCAAAGAAGAAGATAAGATGTGCACTCTCGACGATTTGATTTACACAGTCGCAGACTCTTTAATAATTCATGTCAGCGATGATGATGATAAAGATAGTGATATAAGTATTAATGATGATTAAATATTTTAATAAAAATATGTTATCTTTACTTGTGCGTTTTTTACTATTTGCTATGAAAAGAGACGTAATTATGTTTGGAGCACCGCACTTAATAAAATGGATACATTCACTAACAAATAAAATGTGTGTATAGACTCAGATGTTCAGACTCGTATTGGAATGGAAAATTGTGCCCGGCCAAAAAGGTTTGTAATCTCTGACATGTCAAAAAATGATAGCTGTCAGAATTCTACGGAATTAAAAATCAGAGTTTAGTGCTAACGTTATCAGCCTATAAACAGTCGACGCCTTCACTATAGCTTCTCTCATGTTCCTCCTAAGGCAAGATTCTGATCCGTAATCGCCGCGCTTGTCAGATTGGCTATCGCCGTACTTGACTCCTCACACTTTTTTTTTCCTCATATTTTTCTGTTTTAACCAGTTTTTTATATTATCATCATCATTTTAGCCTATCGCTAGTCCACTGTTGAACACAGGCCTTCCCATTGATTGCCACAAAACAAGTACGTTTGTAGCTCTAATTTTAGGGGATTTTAACATAGTTGCCACGCTTGGCAATTTATTTATTCAGATGTTACAGCAAGAAGCTGCTGCCCATCTTCTGGCTTTCATTTTCCCTCTATCGACTTTTAAGACACCTACGCCATTAAATGTATAACTAATGAATTATAGTGTCGACACTTAATGCCTCATTCTCATCATCATTTTACTCCTCTGTTGAACATAGGCCTCCCCCATATATTGCAACAAAACACGGTCCTGCTATGTGTTAATACTTAATCAAACTTATTTGTTAGGTGAAACCCACACAAGACAAAGTATCCTGTGTCCGTCTCTGTGCAGAATTTCGTCAATATCGTTTTAATGGTTGAGCCGTGAGAAGTAAATAAACAGACAGAGGGACAGAGAGAATTTTGTAGATTGCAACGGGCCGGTTTACGCAACACCACGTCTAGCGCGTATTTTGCGTGTAGACAGGATTTATAGTTTAGTCGAGCACACCAAGCTCCTCTGTGAATCGCAGAAAACCCTTGATGTTCCTTGCGACCTCAGGAAGCGATCTCGGCGAGCCCGAGCGATGCTTGGCTAGGTATGTGGCGACCGTAGGGCAGAACCGTAGATCCATGTCCAGTTATGGTGCTACTAACCGTTCTGAGAGCCGTTCTGACCGACAGATAGAGTTACTTTCTCATTTATAATATAAATATTAAGTATGGATGACAACATCATAGCAATAACACAAGATTTTTTTATCATATACTACTTGGTATATAGTGGACTAGTGGTAAGAGTTCCTGACTTTCCCGCCGCGGATTCTGGATATATATATGTGTATATATATATATATATATATATATGGGATACGACCAGCGCTGGGGCAACATTTGTGCAAAAACACATATTGCAGATTTTCGGGTATGGTTGTATTGGACATGAGAAATTTATGTCTGCAAAACGCACCAATGATACTGGAAAAAGCAGCGTTTTTTTTAAAGAAAAGAAATCTTTTCGTAATTGGTGTTTGTAAAGGCCCTTTCAGGCTTCTATTGAAACATTGATCGATATAGAAAAACTAACAGTCTATAAATGCCGTGTGTCACCTTGATACATTAGTTCTAAAGTCTCATATGCCCAGTGATTACGCTAGCTCTCAGTGCCCTTCAGACCAAAACACAGTAATCTTTGCACACTGCTGCTTCACGGCAGAATAACTGGCCCTGGGCTGGTACCTACCTAGTCGGATTTCTGCATAGGAATCCTACCACCAGTATAATGTGCAGCATATGGTGCTTATTTAAGAAAATATTATTAGTAACAATTACTAAAGCATTTTCATGCCTGATTTGTTTGAATAACACGTCTTGAAAGCAAAGCCTCAGAAAGAGATAAACTTTCTTAGGAAGCCGTATCTTACGGAATAGGGTCTTAACTACTTTGCGTTGTTTATTGGATATTGGAAAGGAAACAGGTTGCAAAAATATGGAAACGCTAATTTAAAATCTTAAATAGATACTTTATTTGCACTGGACTTTTATGTTCAGCAGTGGACTTGTGATAGTCTGAAACGAACGATAAATCTGAGCACAGGTGTCCTCTCTGAGAGGGTTTTGGAGCCGGGAAGAGTCCGCCACGCTGCTCCAATGCGGTTTGACGGACTTCACATGTCACCGAAATATTTGTATTTCTCAGACACGCCGGTTTCCTCACGATATTTGCCTACACCACTGAGCAAGTGGTAAATCAACACTATGAAATTAGCTACCACGGCTCCGATGTAGATAATCTAATCAAAACAAAACCTATAAACGTATAACGGAGAGCGTCGATTTAAATTACACAGTAATTAATTTTCTAGCATCATATATCAAAGGCATTATTCTCACTGTGGATTGAATTTCGTCCCGACGTATAACGAAAATTTAGGGTAAAATAATGTAAAGTCATTCTATGCTCCGAATATTAATTATATCGATACCACAGATTAAGCATCACTACATAATGATTACCGTCTGGTAGCGGCTTAAGAGAATCTGCCACCCCATCTCATCCCGTGGGTGTCGTAAAAGTCGGCAAGAGAGAAAATGAAAACCAGGAGATTGGCAGCAGCATCTTCCTGGAACATCGGAATAAATAATGTTAGTGATGATGATGCGCTCGCTTTAAATTTTATAATCCGCGAAGGACCTGGGTTCGATTGCCGGTTCTAACACTACTAAAATTGGTAATTGTAATTTTATACCACTGGCGAGCGTAACAGATGTCACCCAGAATTTTTCTGTGTCACCACACTGTCCCAATCCCCTGAGACATCAGTTTTTAAGTCTCATACGCACAGTAATTAAGCTAGCTCTCAGTGCCCTTTAGACCGAAACCTACTGGTACCATCGCAGGATCAGTTATTCTGCCGTGAAGCATTAGTGTGTAAACATTACTGTGTTTCGGTTTGAAGGGCACTGAGAGCTGGTGTAATCTGGGCATATGAGACTTAAGAACTGATGTCTCAGAGTGACGAAGGCAGTGTGGTGTCACACAGAATTGTTCTGGGTCGGTTTCGTTTTCTAAAGTAATACAATGCTATTGCGCATGACTGTATACTTGAAAAATTGCATTTACTTTCTCTGTTTGGTGACCACGAGTAAGAATGTATCTGCCCTATAACAAGAACAAAACAGTTGCATGCAAAGAAAGTATCTATTGAAGATTTTAAATTAGCGTTTCTATATTTTTGCAACCTGTTGTTTCCTTTCCAATATCCAATAAACAACGCAAAGTAGTTAAGACCCTATTCCGTAAGATACGGCTTCCTTAGAAAGTTTATCTCTTTCTGAGGCTTTGCTTTCAAGACGTGTTATTCAAACAAACGTGTTATTCAAAAAATATTCAGACATGAAAATGCTTTAGTAATTGTTACTAATAATATTTTCTTAAATAAGCACCATATACTGCACATTATACTGGTGGTAGGATTCCTATGCAGAAATCCGTCTAGGTAAGTACCAGCCCAGGGCCAGTTATTCTGCCGTGAAGCAGTAGTGTCCAAACATTACTGTGTTTCGGTCTGAATGGCATTGAGAGCTAGCGTAATCAATGGGCATATGAGACTTTAGAACTAATGTATCAATGTGACGGGCGCAGTGTTGTGCTACACAGAAATATTCTGAGTTGTTACTCAGAATATTTTAGCATCTGTAATGGGCAGGCACTTTCCATCAAGTGAATGTTTTGCTCGTCTCGTTCCTTTTTCAAATAAAAAAAAGCCTACCGTGTGGTGGCGGCTTAAGATAATCTACTACCCAATCTCATCCCTGGGGTGTCGTAAAAGTCGAGAGAGGGAAAATTTAAACGAGGAGATGGGCAGCAGCTTCTTCCTGGCCCATCTGAATAAATAAACTGCGGTTGCCAACCCGCCTGCCAAGCGTGGCAACTATGGCAAAATCCCCCCAAGATGAAAGCTACAAACTTGTGGCAATTTATGATGGAGGCCTATGTTCAGCAGTGGACTAACTATAGACTGAAATATGCTGCAGCACCGTCTAGTGGCGAATTACAACAAAGTGGATAGCGTGAAAATATTTTCCGTCTATAGGCAATTTATCATCAGCTGGATATGAGACTAAAGAACTGATGTTTTAAGGGTGGTGGGCGCAGTGTAGTGTCTCACAGAAATTTTCTGTTTTTTTTACGCTCGCCATTGCGTACAATAACAATTTAAGTGGTGCCAGCACCGGGAATCGAACCCAGGTCACTCGCGTACTATGAAATTTAAAGCTAGCGCCTAGCTGCACGTTCCTCTTACCATCAGGTGAGCGTTTCGCTTGTTTCGTCATTTTATTAAACAAAACAAAAAGATTTATAGACTTCGACGCCGTTTGACCGATCATCATGATAGTTGGCACATACATATATTTTTCATGAAGAAGCTTTATATTCTGTCCACTTTGTTGAAACTCCGCACTAGATGGCGCTGTAGCACATCAACTTCTATACCGTTCAACCGATTGCCAAGAAAATCGTATACATAGGTCACGGAAAATATTTTCACGATATCCACTTTGTTGTAACTCGTCACTGCATACGCGCCGCAGCATATCTTCTATAGAAGATATGCTGCGGTTATATACGGTATACCGTTCAAGCAGATCATACGTTTTTAAACATCACATATTTAGTTTAAATTCTTAAACAGTGGATAAACAAAAATTACACTATGCCGAGGAGGCGTGTTACAGACTTAAACTGAACATGGACAAACACCCATCATCGTCATCATTATTTCAGCATATCACTAGTCCACTGTTGAACATAGGCTTGAACTCTTGAACATAGGACATAGGGGGAGCCCATTGATTTCCCCAAAAGTTTGTAGCTCTAATTTTGGGGGAGTTTGCCATAGTTTCCACGCTTGACAGGCAGGTTGGCGACCGCAGTTTATTTATACAGATGTTCTAAAAAGATGCAGCTGTGCACCTTCTGGCTTTAATTTTCCCTTCGTCTGTGGGTGGTAGATTCTCTTAAACCGCCACCACACGGTAACATACACCCAGTCCCGGAACAATTTTTTGTCGACTGAAGTATTTGAGTCATGCGGGAATTCTAACCCACGCCCAGCACCGCAACGAAGTGCTTAGATACTGCACCACTGTGCCCTCATGTATTCAGAATAAATAAAAACAATCTCTTAACTCTCACGAACATATGTCTCTTATTTATTTAAATGCAAGAAAAATTGATAATCCTTGAAAATGCTTTCATAACCGCAACTAGTCGGATACAAGCAACAACGGGCTGCAAGCAACGGGGATCGAATCCAAGTAACTCGCAAACCATGGAATTTTATGCCTAGCCCCTGAGCTACCACAGCTCGTTTATGTCAATGATAATGACATTTACGACCGCTCTGGTAGATAAAGGCTTATATCATATAGACTGTATCACATGAATTTTAAGAATTTCTTTGAGTTGTTAACAATTTTCTAGTTCCCAGGCTACTGGTGTTTGGATTACCGGTTATTCTAGCGTCGAGCAATACTGTGCATCCCTGTGTTTCGGTCTGACGAGTACCTTTAGCTAGTACAATTACTGGGCATATGGAGCTTAAGAACGGATGTCTTAGGGTGACGAGTGCCGTGTGGTGCCATAGAAAAAAATTCTCAGTTACTCACCATCTGTTATGGGTAGAAGTTGCACTTAACATTAGGTGAATAATTTTCTTGTCTCGACACTTTATCCTATAAAAAAATACTAAATACACTATCTAAACAGTTACAATACAATTAACCTAACTACAATTAACCTAAGCTTTTATAATGTGTAAGCCTTTATGGTACCGTGGTAGCCGTGGTAGTTCAGGGGCTAGGCGCTCTCTTTAAATTTATTAGTACGCGAGTGACCTGGATTCGATTCCCGGTGCCGGCACCATTAAAATTGTTAGTTGCAATTTTAAGTGCTGATTTACCACGTGCTCGGAGGTGAAGGAAAATATCGTGAGGAAACCTGCATGTCTGAGAAATAAAAAAAAAATATTTCGAAGACATGTGCGTTCCGCCCACTCGCATTGGAGCAGCGTGGCGGATTCTTCCTAGCTCCAAAACCCTCTCAGAAATGAGAGGAGGCCTGTGCTCAGCAGTGGGACATTTATAAGCTGAAACTTTACTTTTTACTTTTAAGCCCTTATAGATCCATAACAGGTAATCATTGATAAATATAAGCATTACTATAGAACATGTTTCCTTCTTGGAATCAGCGCAAGTCCAGCAGTGGATCCGAGGATAACATGGGAGAAGCGAATGTTCATTTTGAATCAACCTTATTTTATTAAGCTGACTCTACATACGGTTAAAAGTTTTCGAGACTTATAATAAGTGTTATAAATTAACTAGATTTACGAAGCGGGAGGGAATAGGTATCGGCCCATTAAAACTTCCTTGCAATCGTGAACCGTAGCCATTTGCACGAATACTTGCAGTCTGTATAGAAATGCTCCGAGCAAGTTTAGTTCGCAAAACCCCGCTTACTTTTTGTATAAAATCCAGCTAGTATTATAGTACTCCATAATGGAAGCATTAAGTTTCAAGCTATACTGTTGTACGCGTAAGGATTTTTAATTTTTATTCGTATTTAATGTCGGAATTTAGCGGAAATGTATCAAAAAAATGATCACTACCAGGTATATTGTTCAAAATAAAAGTTACATTAATTTTTAAAATATATTTATTACATATTTATAAATACTACATATATAAACATTACTTCTATATCTAAGTCAGTATTATATGTAGAAAAGTATTTGAGGAAACAATTTTTAGAACTAATCAACCTTTTTCCTTGACGTCTATCAAAAAGAAAAATAATGTATGTACTCATAGGTAGGATTCTAAAAATATCTTTAAAAATTCGTCTGATCCGCATCCATCATCATATTTTCGGTGATATTTTTTGACCTAAACATAAGATCTGCATTCCTTTGATGACACCCCACGCAGGATAAATCATATTGCCGTAAGTAGCGCAAGCACAGAGGCACTTTTGAACATACAATATCTGTGTTGCATAATCATTATTTTCGACTGGGATTCGAACTTAGCATATAGATCTGATGACCGCCAAGGCCCGTATTTTTTTTTAGGAAACTGTGACTGAAATAATTAATAAATTCTTAAAAATTATAATAAATAATAAATTCTTCTGTTCTCCTAAATATTTCTTCGTGAATGTTACCTACCTTTACTATACAAGTGTAACACGATTTAAAATGTAATAAATGAAGTTGCTTTAATTAATTTTATATGTACCGACCTCGACGACTAATTTTAAAACAGGTCTCAAGAAATACTAATGTACAATTATTCACTATGCTTTCTCTGATTACTTTTATGTTGTAAGTTTATCACGTCGGAAGAGGAAGAGACCATCGTAATAAAGTGTTTCGATTAATAGTTGCTGGTGCTACTCAAGTGTTAGCAGGTAACGGATTCCGAGACAATTGATATCTAACATTGTAGGTTATCCACAAAGAAGATGTTGGACTGAAGGTTGCATGGAAAAAGATGGGTGTTTATAAACAATATTAGTGCTCGTGTTATTATAGACTATTTTTAAGTGTAGACTAAAGGGTGTTAAACTATGATATCTTTTTATGCATTTGTATATGTATGATTTTCGTACACTGAGTACATTTGATAATTCGTATACTCTAGGTGTTGGGTGTGTATAAGGAAGATGTAATATTAATTATGTATCGTTCTTTGGGCTCGCTCAACTTCCATAAGATACGTTTTAGAGGCGCCGAAATTATGAGCATATTCATAGTAAAATGATAACCTTTAAATTACCCACTGCCGAGCATAGGCCTACTTTCATTTCTAAGGGGGTTTTGGAGTCCGCCACGCTGCTCCAATGCGGATTGGCGGACTTGACATGTCCTCGAACTTTAAATATTCCTCAGACATGCACGTCTTCTCACGAAGTTTTCCGTCACCACTCATAACGGTAAATCAGCACTAAAAGCTGCAGAACAATATCATAGGTGCCGGCACCGGGGATCGAACTGAAGTCTCTTTTAATAAAAATAATTAAGGCGAGCGCCCGGTCCCTGAGCTACCACAGCTTCGTAACTACTACGGTTATTCTTAGTAGTTCTTAGTAAAAAAGTACATAACATCAAACAGAGGCGTCACGCTAGAATTTTATTTGTTCTCTGTTCCATTTTGAATGTTGTATATTTACCTTTTCATCTTCAGGATAAATTTAATTTTATATATATCAAGGGGCTCACCTGATGGAAAGTGATCACTGCCACCCTGAACATCCGCAACACCAGAGAATTTATGGGTGCTTTGCCGGCATTTTAGAAAGGAATAGGCTCTTTTCTTGAAGCAAATTGCCCAAAGCGGCCATACGTGGCCGAAAATTAAAAAATCATCTTTAATTCATTAAGGGGTTCTTCGTTCTTCACTTAATCTTAAGATAACTGTTCCATTATCCCGCACTTGCTTTTAACTCTTTTACTATTCAAGTGATACAACTCTGGGAATCCTTACCCGAAGATTTTAGAAAGGCACGAAACATGAGGTCCTTAAAAAAACTAGTTAAGGAATACTCTCTTAACAATCATAGATAATAATATTTCATGAACATTATCAAACCTTTGCTTGATACCATCATACGTATAGATATGTTATTATATTAATATTCGTATTTTAATTTATATGTGTATTATGTATATATGAATGTATTATATTATTATAAATGTATTATACATACATACATAAGATCACGACTGCATCCCATAAGGGGTAGTCAGAGACTGGGCACTCACTGCAAAAGCAGATGACTGCCACAATCCACGTTTCACCAAAACAATATAATGCACTGCCGTGCCGTGTGGTGGCGGCTCGTTAAAAGAATAATACCACTCCATCTCATCCAATGGATCTCGTAAAAGGCGAGTAAGGAATAAAACTGCACTGTGCACCTAATAGCGCATGGTGGCGATGGGCTCACCACCTATCACACCAAATGTATTATATGTTTATGAATGTATTATTTATGTATTTTATTTAATATTTTTTTTTCTTTATTACAATTTTTTCTACATGAGTATCTTCTAATGTGTATATAATGCACCTGCCACTGAATTTCCCCACCGCAACCGAGTTGAGTGGCAGAGAATGCCGTCAGGCGTTAAGTCCGCCCGGTGTTACCTTTTTTTAAGGTCCCAAAAAAAAGATCGAGATAAGTTTTGTATTCGCAACAAAATAACATATTTATTATATGATTACTGAGGACAGTTAATTGATTTCAATGCCAATTATAAATGGAATGATTATAAAGATCAACATTCGAGTCAAAGTGAAGGTCAATCACATGCTCCAAGAACGTCACGCTTATAGATAGCGTTGTTTATAGGTCACTAGCTCTTTGTCGTGGATTTGCCCCAATTTTTTCTTTTTAATAATAGCAGTTGACGTAGCGAGCAAATCGTTCACCTGATGGTTTATTTTTTTACTCGTTGTAGAATTTCTATGCAGGAACCGTCTCGATAGGTACCACAGAGTCAGACTGTGTTTCGGTCAGAAGGGCACTGAGAGCCAGTGTGATCTGAGCTGAACTGAACTGAAGAACTTATGTCTCACCGGAAAGGCTGTATATCAGTATGGTGCTACACAGAAATATTCTGATCCTGAGCGACACAGTAGTAAAAAAAAGTAAAAACAAATGCTGTGTCACTGAGAACTTTTTTGTGTGGCACTACGCTTCCTGGAGCATGTCAACTGAGAGAGAATAAAAATATTTGGAGGACATGTGAAGTATCAGATATCTCTCCATCAGCGTGTTAATAGGCACTGACATACGCTTCTTCCAAGAAGAGATATTTTTTTGTTTTAAAAACTATGCTCCACATTACAGCAGTATCGTGAGTGCGTATTACATACATAAATTTTACAAGCACTGTACAACTAGACTCGAAAACCTATCTCCGACTGAGATTCAAATCCAGGACCTTCGGTGTAGAAGTAACTCTGATCACTAGACTACACGGGCGGATTGGAAGACTTTTTTCTAAAAACAATGTGCGACAGTCCGACAATTTGATTTTTTATGTAGATATAAAAATTATCTTTTGCATTTATAAATATCTTTTGCTTACAATTCTTCATTAAGAGTCCACTCTTGATTCGCAAAGACATACTTGCGGGCAGTGTTGTTGAAAGAGGACAGAAGTGCAAAATGATTCGATTGTTTGCATTCGTTACGTTATTTGCTTTGGTAAGTGGCGCTGAGAAAAGGTAAAATGAATTTTTACTTTTATTTATACGCTTTGTTATTATTATTGATCATAACACTGTCGCCAACTTTCCTTTACGTATAATTAAAAAAAAGATCATGGATAAATAAAAAATCAATATTTTTTTTTCAAATGAATAAAGTATTCATTATAAGTGTAGCCCTCAAATCCAATCTGATAAGAAAATACTGCAAGTTTTAATATTTCTTGATGCATAACCTTGAATACCAAAAAGGTTTCTCAAGAAGTTCAGCAGTAAAAGTCACTGTAAATATCTCACTTGTAGACATACTAGGTCTTTTGTCGAAAGTTTTAATCAATCGATATGTATGTATGTAGTGTTAAAATAAATTTTATAAAGTGCATGTGGAGCGTAAACGCCTAAAAAGTATTCTTCTCGTTTCTATCTATACAGTCCACAAAAGCTTTATTATATGAAATAAGAATAATAAATGTTCTTCCACTGCGGTCATGATAAACCTAATTTATAATATATTTCTACTGGTGTTAGGATTCCTATGCAGAAATCCGTCTAGGTAGGTACCACCTAAGGGCCAGTTATTCTGCCGTGAAGCAGTAGTGTGAAAACATTACTGTGTTTCGGTTTGAAGGGAATTGTGAGCTAGCGTAATCACTGGGCAAATGAGACTTAAGAACTTATGTCTCATGGTGATGGGGACAGTGTGATGACAGAGAAATTTGCTGGGTGACCCAGCATTTGTTATGGGCAGACGTTGCACTTACTATCCGGTGAACGTTTTGCTCGTTTCATCACTTTATCCAATAACAAAAATGTTCTCAGTTTAGCCCGCTGTTATAATCTATGGGCAGAGTGAACAGTAATATTTGTTGAGTATTAGCACCTCTTGCTCTATCTTCTGTCCGTCTTGTATCAGATGCAACTTTTGTGAAAAGTTCGGAAGAAAGATTGGAAAAGGTATCAGAAACTTAGAACTGTATTGTTGTAAGTTTATAATTTTCTACTTTTGTTTAGACTCGAAATTTGATAATTTGTGTAGTGCCAAAATATTGGCTTTGGCTGGAATTTGAGCCCAGTACCTAATTGGTCCTTATACCCATTTTTAAGCACTGGCCACTGGCCAGTGTATTAACTTACACTGGCCAGTGGCCACTGAGCAACTCGCTCGTCAGTCCGTAGTCGTCCACATCGAAAGGGTGTTTCGGTCTGACGGTCTAATGAATTCTTTGAATTCTGTAATCTATATAAATAAAAATCAATTGTCGGATGTATGAAAGATCATTACTAGAGAACGGTTCGACCGGTTTGTTGTCGTGTTCGTAGTTATCAGGACAAGGTTTGTATGAAAGTTTTTTTTTGGAAAATCCACCGGAAAAGTCGGTAATTTGGATGATTTTATTGTATTAATAAATCTCAATAAAATGGTGCCGTTCAATTTGACAGTTCTGCTGTCACATGTTTTCATATCCACAAAATAAAAAATGGCCTTCACGGGACGTCTGGCAGATGTGAAACATCGCAATTGGTGGTTATTGAAAAAGAAAACTTATAAATAAATTAAAACGGAATAAAAAAATAAAAACAAAATTTGTTAATAAGTGTGTGACACTTCAAAGCTCGTAACACATCACAGTGCGTATCACATCATAGTGAAAAACGGATCATAGTGAGTTTCACATCATAGTGCATAACGCATCATAGTGCGTAATACGTCGTGGTACGCGTCACATCATAGTGCGTAACACATCATGGTGCGTAACGCTTCATAGTACTTAACCCATTCTAATGCGTAACACATCCATCGTATCTCATCATACTGCACACTGCATCACAAAATGTAATCCGTCATAGTGCGTGTCACAATATAGTGCGTATCGCATCATAGTACATCTCACAGCAAAGTGAATTACACATCATAGTGTAACACGTCATAACACGTAACACATAATACTGCCCAACACGTCATGGTGCCATACAGCTTGACTTCAGCTTTACGCGCACTCTGTTATTAATGATCTTAACAATGCTAAATAAACATTAAACGATAGTCTAAAACGATTCGTAATGGCTTGCATATGGACCAAACTATGAGCTGGGATAGAATAGAATAGAATAGAATAAATTTTTATTCAATATAGATTATTTACATAATACTTATTGAAAGTCATCTTTTTTCTTTTTTTAAACTACACTGGTTCGCAAAAATGTCCTGGGAAGAACCAGTAAGAAACCCAGCGGGCTTTTTTTTTTAGTCATTTTTAAAATTATGTACAATAACTGTATTACAATAGCTGTATTATAAAGATGTAGAAATGGCTTGGGAAATACAGGTTGCTGAAATCAACCGTACATTAATTGCTTCCCTGCGATCTCTTTATCGTCTGAAAATCTTCTCGTCCATGAACCGCCAATCTTATGCTAGTTCTTTCGCTTATTCTACCTATTAATCATTATTCGTGTTAACCAGATCTATCACAAAATCTTCTCACTAAATTGGAGCGCCTTCTTAATAATTCCATATGATTTTTTTACGGTCTACGTAAGTATGGCCACATTTAATTATCGTTCAAAGCTTAAATGGCTCTCTGTTCCTCTAAGAGGTAGGCCTTGAATTTAATTTTTTCTTTAAGATAACTTCCAATTTCTTTATTCGACTCATGATCGAATTACTCGCTCTTCAAATAGTCTAAAGTAATTCACAGCATCGTACTGGATTCTTCGCACCACGACTCGCGACAGCCGTAGAGAGCGGCGCGAAGCAGTCGACAATCACACCGCGTACACACGATACACCCGTGTTCCAGGGCGGTTCTCACCGCCCAGAGTTACCGACACATAAGTCGACAGTCCGAATGGAGGCCCGCATTCCGCAGACTCGGAAGGTCATTAGACGACTTAAAATTTTTTGAGATATTCAAAATCGCGCAAGCACGCAGCAAACGCGACACAGTCCGAATTTCGAGGTTTTTGTAGGAGTTTGTTTAAGTATTTATGTTTAGGTCAAACCAAACCAGGCATGCGGGCCCCTGGCTCATGAGCACAGTATCCGATGAAGCTGTAAAAGCCAAAAAGGCTAACAGCAATTACATCACCGAAATTATATACTGGATTCTTCAGCTCTTCTCTCACAGTTAAGGCTTCACTCATCTGGAACGCCCTTCCTGATGATGTCAGGAATGCACCCATCAAAACTCCTTCAAAGGACTTCTTCGACAATATTATTTTCTTTATATACGTATAAATTGTGTATTATATTTATTATTTGTATGTATGTATTTATCTATGCTATTTTTGTGATATGTATATTGATTATTTATAAAATTAGTATGTAAATAGTGTCTATATTTTCGCCCCGGATATTTTTATTACAAACATTATATCTGCCAACATTTCTCAAGTCTCCCAGGGTTGACTGGCAGGGAATGCCACTAGCTATTAAGTCCACCCATTTTATTCCTTAGATTAAATTGTTACAATTTTTAAGAATAAATAAATGTTAAATTGCGTGACACATCATAGTGCGTGTAACTTTATAGTGCGTAACAAGAGGAGGCACGGCGGCATGTATTCCGTCACGGACCGAAAATTGGTATTCCCCCATAGCGCGCCAAAAGATGTTTTACGTCCAAAATATGACACATTGACGAACTGACTGACTGATTGACACACAACGCCCAGCCTAAACCGCTTGTGATAGAGACATGTTATGTATGAAAACTACTTAATATTTTTTTGATAAGGGCACTACTAATTTTCTCCATTAGTATATATTGCAATTGCAGGTCTCGAAGGCAGATGTTTTCACTCAGGAGCGAAGCAGAGGGGCAACTCTTGTGAGTACAAAGGCAACCAGCAGCTATAATACATATATAATACATATAGCTATAATAATATAGTATTTATAAACAAATAAGATTATACTTTTATCAACTCTAAACGGTGCAGTCAGTCCACGCGAGTCCAAGTGTTATTAAAGATTCCAATTTCGCAATGTCAGTCTTTATTTACATTACTGATAAAGCATGTCATTTGGTAAGATAAATATGACCCACGTTGTGTGTTAATCAATTAAAAATCTTATGAATTTTCTATTTAATCAGTGCAACTGCACTTTCTGTTGATGATAAGAATTACGATCGCGTGGCCTAGTGGTCGTACCTCTTACGCAGTGGATCTTGGATTCGAATCCCAGCCAGAGCCAACATTTGTGCAAAAACTCAAATTGTTGGTTTTTGAGTCTGGTTGTATTTCATATGTGAAATTGATGTTTGTAAAACGCACTCACGATACAGGAAAATTGTGGATGTTCTTTTGTAGGGCATCGTTTTTTTAAAAAAAACAGCTTTCAGTTTCACGTTTGTTCTTTTCTGCCGAAATTTCACTTTTACATAGATGTCGATAGATCTCTTTACATTTATAAGAGCTTCACCTAATAAAATATTTATCTTTCGTCTGATAAGAGGCGTAACTTTAGCTTACGCTAATATAATAAATTTTGTTTTCTTTACACTCTTTCCTTTCAGAGAGCCTTTAATACAAATTTAATATTTGAATTATTATCTGTAATTTCAGAAACCTATTTCAGCATGTTGCGATATTCCCGAATTGGGAGATCCGAAGCCTTTATCTGAATGCTCAAATCCTAGACCTATAGGCCCAGTAAGTATTTTATTTTGGTTCTCGATACCCCGAAATATATTTTATTAAGCAAGTAATGAAACTTTTTATAAAACTATAATTTACAGGTTTTATCGCGTTACTTATGCATAAAATTACTAAACTACACTCTTTCTCTTTCACTTCTATTCTTCTTTAACAACCTGTAAAGATCCACTGTTGGACTTAAGCCTCTCCCACGTTGGGATGATTTGTAATCGCCAGTACCGCCTGTCACCGCTCAAGATTATTTAACGCCAGGTTTACACTGGTCAAGTTTTTGACGATGTTGGTCAGGACAGCAGTGTAAACCGATCGGACAGTGGGGAGTCAACAAGGCTTGTCTTTCCAGTGTATCCGAGCAGAATCCCTTTCTACTTTTTCGGCAAGTAACACCCCTTGCGTGCCTGTTCAGCCCCCGAGCGGCGGTTGAATCGCCACTGGTGTCAGGTAAACAGTGAAATAAGGGACAGTGCATAAGTAACGGTACGGAGATCGGATGACCGGACGCGCAAATATGTTTTACATCGACTTGTTTTCAAATACGTATAAATGATGGCGAGATAGTCTGAGGAAACTACTCAATCCGGCGAAGCTGTAAATGCCTTCGGGCTAATAGTCCTAAAAAAATACTGAGAAAATTAAAGTCGACTGTCTATTAGTACAAGGCCATCTTATAAAATGGTTCATTAATCCGCAACAAAACGTATGGTTTTACATAATGATTTCTTATATTTACGCGAACACTACACATTTAAATGAAACTAATTTTACGGATTTTATCGCGTTTAATTTTATACTATTTATAACCCGACGTTTCGAGTGCTTTACAGCACCCATGGTCACGGGGGGACTGAGGTGACAGATGTCCTGATGTCATAGTTAACCCGGAGTACCTTAAAATTAGTTTCATTTAAACGTATGGTTTTATTTACTCCCAATAATTGCAAGTATTTTGCGAAAATTCGTCGTGGAGATGAAGGAGCAACGTCGCTTAAATTTGACCAATGTAAACCAGGCATAAGGCTGGCATAATGGTTATGCTGCTATTAAACGGATGCGATGCGATTTTCCTGGCATTCTACACCTGACTTATACAACCACGGGACAAAATGGGGTGGCAGACTGCAGTTTCTTTAACCACCACCACCGCACGATTTAATAACTAATTAATGAATACAGTGAAATACGTCTCAATACTTAGGCCTCGCGATATTTTTAAAAAGGTTTTGGAGCTGGGAGGAGTTTGCCACGCTGCTAAGTATCAATTCGTGTTGGCGGTCTTCACATACCCTAGAAACGTCGTATTTCTCGTGAAGAGAAAACTTTGTAAACATTTTTTTAAGCATATTGCGCGCACGAAGCAGTGTGAGATTTGGCATAGTTTAAGTTTCTATCGAGAAAAAGCGGGGAAGCTAAATTTATATATAATATATGTTAGAAACACATTAATTTTAATAATATAAAACATTGATTATTAACGTTCCTAGTGACAATGTCAATCATATAATAGTCTGTCGTTAGTTTACGTTCATACTGCTCATATCAAACACATTATAGTATGTTGTGAAATTCTTGCACAAAATAGAGATTGTCGCACTATTATTTGAAAATTTTGCCAACAAATAATTATTCAAACCCGAATTACGTACAAATTACAAATTAAATGAATTACGGTAGAACTGACACTGACGGGCATATAGTTCTTATAATTTCCCCCAAGTCGGTAATTCCGATAATATCAATAGTATTAGTAATATTGCCCTCCCAATTGAACTGAGCCGAGGCCAGCCCCCTTCTGCATCCTCGAGTCAGTTACTCTCGCGCACAGAATGACGGTCCAAGTCGAGGTCCTTTCTCAGGGGCCCTTGCGCCAGTCGTCAATAAATAAAAAATTCGGCTACGCGCCCTCAACGCTCTCATTTATCACATTATATAACAGAAAAGTTAATTGTCATTGTATATATGTCAATGATTGTAGTAAAGCTAATTAAGAATAAATACGAAAACAGTTAAATAACCTTAACATTTAAATGTTAATGTTAATTACAACTAGTAAATTAAAAAAAAACTGCCACTCACTTATTTAAAAGCATGAATAAACAGTTACACGGCTTCAAATAACTTAATTTGGTGATCCAAGACGATTTTCGAATCTTCAATAATTAGTTTCTCTATCGAAGCTTAGCCAATTTGTACTTTTTTCAAAGTACGCTATTAGCCAAGGTACTACTAAGGAATACAACGTCGCTACTGGCGATGACTCGACATTCCGACTCCTGTTGACGCATTATATATACCCGACTAACAAGAGGGCCTCGCAGTGACCCAAAGGAGGACACAAATCCTATAAAGGAGGTCGAAACCTCGGCTTGCATCGCCGTAAGGGTATTAAAAATGGGTCGAATTTTAAAAACGACCAGGTACTAAGTAAACCTCGTGTAGGCCGTGAACCTGGGACCTCGCGTTCGCCGACGAACGCGTTTTAATATTGGAGAAATAAAAATCTACGCATTTTATTGTACTTCACAATCAACCAATCACCCTACCCTATCTTGTACTAAAAGTGACCTGATATGAGAGAGGGAATAAACAAACCAGAGGAAGACCAAAGAAATTATTTGTGGAAATCTTTGATGTCGTTACCAAACCAAGAAGATGCAGATATAAGCATACCAATTTTGCGTTAATATTACCATTTTTTTTTTGTATTTCAGTGCAATGACGTGCAGTGTGTGTTTGAAAAGTCCGGATTCCTCACAGACAAAAACACTCTGAACAAGGACGCATATAAAAAGCATCTCCAGCGATGGTTGGAAGAGCACAAAGGTTGGACAACAGCCATTGAAAAAGCAATCAGCGATTGTGTTGATAAAGATTTGAGACAATATCTCGATTACCCCTGCAAAGCATATGATGTGTTCACTTGCACAGGCATTGCAATGTTAAAGGTAATTTTAACGGTAACTTAGGTTTCAAGTAACTTTCAGGTGATGGCCTATTTGAGGTAAATGCAGATTCGGCTATGGCATTCGGGTTTTATTTTTATTTGAGAAAGTGACGGGACGAACAGAACGTTCACCTAATTAATTATGTATAGTAATTGCGACATCTACCCATAACAGACGCTATCTCACCAAGAATATTTCTGTGTGGCATATATTAGTTCCTTAGTCTCATATGTCCGGTAAATACACTCCTCAGTGCCCTTCAAACCGAAAACAGTAATGATTTTTTTTTAATTTGGTAAAAGTGACGGGACGAGCAGAACGTTCACCTGATGGTAAGTGCAACGTCTACCCATAAGAAATGCTGTGTCACCCAGAACATTTCTGTGTGACACCACACTGCGCCCGTCATCCGGAGACATCAGTTCTTAAGTCTCATATGCCCAGTCATTATGTTTGCACACTACTGCTTCATAGCAGAATAACTGGCCCTGTGGTACCTACCTAGACGGATTTTTGCATAGGAATCTCACCACCATTAAGATTCGTTATCTATCTCACACATCTCCAAGTAGTAGAACTCTGCGTTTTACAGACATACATTGCACTCGTGTGCAATGTATGTCTGTAAAACGTCGTAGTGTGGAGTATCGTTTAAAAAATAGATTCTCACTTAAATTTACTGATTCGTACATCAAAAGTCATCGTACATCCGTTGTGAAAAAATATTTCAGCAGATTTTTCTTTGTTTTTAAAGCAACGTGTATTACTTTATTTATATGATGCTATAACTTTAAAGAATACATTATCGTATAAACAAGTTTAATACCTTTTTTATTGGATACAGCGACAAGGCGATCAAACCGTTCACCTGGTAAGTGCACCGTCTGCCCATAACAGATGCTGTGTCACCCAGAATATTTCTGTGTCATCACACTGCGCCCGTCGCCCAGAGACAAGTTCTTAAATCTCTAATTAAACTAGCTCTCATTGCCCTTCAGACCGAAACACCGTAATGTTTGCACTCTACTGTTTCACGGCAAAATAACTGGCCCTGCTATTGTACCTACCTAGACGGATTCCAGCATAGAATCCTGCCACTAGTGAACTTACTACTTACTTATGACATTGTGTGTTGCCGTGTAGCGGTAAAACATGATAATTTCACACAGAAACTAGGTAATGCCTGTAATAGGCGAATAAGCAAATAATTGTATTTTTTTTTTTCAAAAACAAAACCCCACAATATAATTTCTCCCAGTGCATTTTTCTGACATAAATTTCACATACATACATCCAGACACGACCCCAGGACCCGCAGAACAGAAGTCAGGTACTCTGACCACTAGGTCTCGCGGTCGTTATATAACTAGATAATAATAAATGGTATAACTAAGTTGTTTTATATTGTTATTGTTTTTGGACTTAATGCTTTGCTCATAATTATACAAACCAAATTAATCTTTTATATTACCCGCCAAATTAATTTATCGGTTTCCATTAAATTATAATTATTAACGATTAACTCTTTTAAAATCAGTTAGTTACATACTTAAACTTGTGTTTTAGTTTGCGTTAAGTAGCCTTACGGTATAGATTGCAAAGTTTGAGCTAATTTTCCTAATGAATTGTTATGTGAAAAACAACGCACGATGATTAGAATTCTGAGCGAAACTGAGCTCAACAAATTAGGAATGCAGACAGACAATACAAATAAACATACGCTAGAATGGAACAATGAAAACAAAGCGTGTAGTTTTGTAGTTTTGTATGCAGCGTTGATGTGAACTCAATTATTAGTAAAAAAATAAAGATTCTTGTTTTGTGTTAATACACAAAGCGAAATCAACGTCTTCAATTTGTGAAAATCATAAACGTTGCAATTTCTAATTGTACTGTCTTACAATATGTATAGAATCTTCGGCTAATTTTGTAATACTATTAATAGATAGGAATAAACGTCTAAGGAATATTTAAAAACAGAATATTTTTCTTTGTAAAAACCGACTTAGGCGACTTCAAACTTTGAACGTACGGACTACGTGTTTAAAGTAACTTACTAACACCAGACATCATCAACTGACTTGAGACCGCACTTTTCTGCAACTTGTACATGTTATATAACAACCGATTGCGGATAGGTGTGCGGCAGAGTAGAATAGCACCTACCGAGGTGTCGTAAGAGGCGACTAAAGTAATATACGGACAGCCTTTATTCGTGCAGAATAACACCATAATATGCAATGCTGTCACTATACTGCTCGTGGCAACGCCAGGGGGACTAAGAATTTTTTGATACGTACCAAAATGACGGCGACGTAGTACGCCACCCGTATCGTCTCGTTTTCCGCAAGGGAGAAAGTTGGGTTACGTAAGTGGCCTCTGCCTACCACTTATATGGGAAAAGGGCGTCACAGTATGTATGTATATAACAACGCCGTACCATTATCATCTTCAAAAGTATGTAAACTGCTGGACAGAGGCCTTTTCTCAGAGAACTTGACTTCTACGCTGTGGGTCATGAACTTTAAATAAAACACAAATTGTTGGTTTTACTCGTCTTGTGTAGTCGATGTAAAATTTATGAATCCTAAATGTACTCACGAGTCACGACACATGAGAAATTCTCGTGTGAGGCATCGTAAAAAAGGTAAAGTAAAGATTTCTATTGTTCATTCCTGGGAAAGATATATGTCCATCAGTGGACTATTGACAGACTGATGACGACGATAACAACCCGAAAAATGTCGCCGTGATCAAAAGCGCAAGGACGGCACTGCCATTATATTAATAATATTTTTACTTATTGCATCTAGGTGAACTTTGTAAGAAGATCGGTTTTATATTTGTATATGAATTTTCAGAAATGCCCGAAGGACGCTTGGAAGTGCTAACACCAATACAAATTATAACAATGTTTGAAATATATCCGTGTAATTTCAACTGCAGTAAATATTTACGACCAATGTTATGTGTTTTATTATTATTTAAATTGACTATTCAATTTATAGATTACATTTGAACTCATTTCCAAAATCAGTAGCCACATTTCCCTAATTATAATCGGCTTACGTGGCGTGTTCCATTTATTAGCAAATATCTAACCGGCGGTTTCATTAATGCTCCTGTTTTTGGCCGTCGATTCAGTTAACGTTGCGAATTAACAATATGTTATCCAACTTTTAGATCTGTGGATTCTTTTTAAAGTTTTATTTAACTTCGGAGTTGGTAGGTGTGGTTAGTATGTGTCACATTTTGCAACTGAATTTTAAGCGAAGTCCACTTCGCCGGTTGGGCCGAAATTTGGCGAACCTGCATATCCTAGAAATAAACAAATATTTAGACTACATGTGAAGTCTGGCAATACGCTTAGGAGCCGCGTGGCTGACACTTTCTTTTTACTGAAGAAAGTGACAAGACGAGAAAAAGTTTACCCGATGGCAAGTGAAACGTTTGTCCCTAACAAATGGAGTGTCCCCCAGAACATTTCTGTGTGTCACCACACTACGCCCGTCACCCTGATATCAGTTATTAAATCTCGTATGTCCAGTGATTACATTAGCTCTCAGTGTCTTTGGGACCGAAACACAGTAATGTTTGGACACTACTGCTTCACGGCAAGATTACTGTCCCTGGGTTGGTACCGAAACGGATTCCCGCATAGGAATCCGTTTACGTAGGTACCCGGCTCCAAAACGATGTTAAGAAACGAGAATAGGCTTGTACTCAGCAGCGCTGCAATTATAAGCAGTTACTTTATTTTACACTGTTAGCACAATGTTCGTCTTTGCCGCTAAAAACGCGGTAAATCAGCACTTAAAACTGCAGAACGACTCAAAAACGACGTAAAGAATTTTTTTTTTAAGCAAATGTTATTATGATATTGGTGAATTTTTAAATGATAATAATATGTAATTGATTAACTCTTATTATTTTATGATTTTAATAAATTATGAATGTAACTAAATTCTTTATGACTATCATTTATGAATGTTATATGGTAAGTTGACATGTTAATATACTTTAATTAATTCTATATTTATTTTATATTTGCACACTTTTTATTCATGTAAGAGCATGCCGGAATGATAAAATTTTATAATTCCACTATTTATGTACCATGTCTCTGGCAAATAAATCATTTTGAATTTGAATTTGAATTTGAACAATCTCAAAGGTGCCAGCACCGGAGGTCACTCGCGTTCTTTGAAATTAAAGGCAAGCACCCGGTCCCTAAGCTAGCCAACCGTAGTTGATATAGTTGGCGCACATTATATAAAATATTCACTCATACTTCAATTATGTACCATATTCAGTTAATATTAACTAACGAAATAAGTGATTATGAGCCGTGGTAGCTCAGGGGCTAGGCGCTCGCTTTAAATTTCATAGTACGCGAGTGACATGGGTTCGATTCCCGGTGCCGGCACCACTAAAATTGTTAATTGCAATTTTAAGTGCTGACTTACCACGTGCTCGGCGTTGAAGGAAAACATCGTGAGGAAACCTGAATGTCTGAGAAATTAAAAATATTTCGAAAACATGTGAAGTCCGCCAACCCGCTTTGGAGCAGCGTGGCGGATTCTTCCTAGCTCTAAAACTCTCTCAGTAATGAGAGGAGGCCTGTGCTCAGTAGTGGGACATTTAAAGGCTGAAACTTTACTTTAACGAAATAAGTTAGCAGAAGATTTAATTATAAAAATATTACCGTGTTTCCGTATTTCGTAATAATTAATCGCTTTCTGCATCCAGAGGACATCTGAAAACACTTTTCTAATCAAGCCAACAAGGAAGGCTAATAAAGCGTCTCGTTTATAACATAAGACACAATGCAATATCAACAAGGCTCAAGGTGACGGCGGTAAGAACGTCGATTGCAATGTTTTTTTTTCAACTGTGAACTATTCAAACAAGATGTTGAAATTCGCGACATTTCCTTCATTAATTAATCTTTGTTGTATAATATTAAAATTGAAAAATTACAAAGGTTTGCTGTCTGCCTACCTGCACATCGGGTTTAAGGTTAAAATTCAGGTCTGCTCCTTCCGAGATAGTAGTATCCTACACCTTTTAGTTCCTCTCACGACTTCCCATTCCCTACCCCAAGTCCATTTCTTACCAAAACAGCGGCCATGGGATTCGCCTCCCGTCGCATCTCGTTTCCTTCGAAAGCGAAAAGCTATGGATGTCTCAGCCTACCCCATATATAGGTAAAAGCGTGATTGTATGTATGTATCAATAGTTCACTGCAGGACATAGGCCTCTTCCTAGAAGAGAGGAAGTCGCAGTACTAGCCTCACCACCGAAACCTACACTACTGCCCATCAGCGATCCGTATATTTTCGATGTGGCATTCTTTCTAAACGATTATTCCGCCGCTTGTCCGATACCAAAATTGTGTTGACTTGGTTCGCCACCCACATCCCACATCTCCCGAGCGGGCGAAGGGGACTAGCCAACCCCAATGGGAGAGAGACTGCATGTATGAATGTTGAAAGCCATGTCACTTTCCAGTCATTTCATTCTTCATTAAAGCTTCATTAAACTAAAATCGTTAATGAGCCTAATATTTCTTACTGAACATGTTATCTTATGCTAATAATAATTATAATAGTTAATTGCGTTCTCCATGCGTAATTAGGCACAGTTCATTGTCCCTGCGTAATTGTGTGTCTGTATAATGCACAAGGTCCTAACGGTACTTGACACTGATTCGCATGCCGCCATGATGACAGTCTACCTTGAGGACATCCGATTTACTACCATTGTTATAATACGTTCTCGTTGGCGGTAAGTTCCTGACCAATAAGGTAGAAATGTTATTGAATGTTATTGATTGAATGATATGAATTATTGTTATTTGTAAATACGAGTATCTATTTGGAACGTCCGATGAACTACTTAGCTATTGTTAATTTAAATTTCGTCGTCATTAGCTTGTGAGGAGTCTACTAGTGAACAAAGGGTTCTCTTAAATGGGAAGGATCACACAGAAACATCTTTAAGAGTCCATATTTAGCAGTGAACTGCTGGTTTTTTTCAAATGTAGTAGTATTATTTCACGCTTTTTTTTCTTAATAAGTGTAATTTTACATAACATGAATGAATGTTGTACACGGCTATAATTGGCATTCATGTAAGAATATATTTAATTTGTTAATTGTTGGTGTGTCATAATAAATAAATAAATAAATAAATAAATAAATAAATAAATAAATAAATAAATAAATAAATAAATAAATAAATAAATAAATAAATAAATAAATAAATAAATAAATAAATAAAGGTAATTTACACTGAGAAACAAAAGTTCTAGCACTACAGTTAAATCAAAAGCGACACAAAGTCTTTAGCAACGAATCTTTTTGTCTCTTGTTACGAGTATTTCGATTATATAAATCAAGTACTGATAATATCGCCTACCCATAATACGATTTAGTTTTATTAAATAAGAATAATGGCGGTTATCACCTGTTCAACCATTTGCCTCCTCTTCTTTAAAAAAAGAAACAATGCAATAATTCGAACCCAGGAGTCGCGGCTCAATAGTCAGGTACTCTGACCGCTTGGCCACGTGTTCGTCCTCAAATAAAAGTGGTGATATGGACTTGGGGGCAAAAAACGTTAGGAACCTCTGGATAAGATGATTCATACATTACATAAAATCTAATAAATTTTCGGTCCTCGATCGATGACAAGTGTCACCACAAGAGTTCCTTGAACCTCCTTTTAGGGACCAACTATATGAACTGACCTAACGCCTGACGTTTTTAAAACAAAAATATAATAAATCGATATATTTATGCGATTCTATATATTATCATCATCATCAATTCAGCCCACACCAGTTACCTGCTGAACATAGGCCTCCAACATAGATTACCACAAAACACGGTCCTGAACTACTTGCATTCATCGACTACCCGCAAAACCGTACAAGTCGTGGATCTAGTGGAGAACGCCCTACACTACGTTTTCCGGTACGAGACTAGTTATACAAGCTATACGGCCAGCCCATTGCCTCTTCAGCCTATTAATCCTGAGAGGTATGTCAGATACTGTAGTTCAGCCGCGAATAAGTTCGTTACATATATAATTTTAACTCGCAGAAAAACACCGAGCATAACTCTTTTCATCACTCACTGAGCGGTTTTGAGCTTCCTCTCGCGGCCTGCAGTGATGGACCTCGTCTCGGTTCCATTAGTCATCACTGACAACACTCACTGGCAAGCAATGCGAAATTTTAACTAAAACTGCTATTTTTACTATGCCTGATCATAAATGACCGCTTTTAGAATGTTTGTCTCTATGTCCGAAAGTTTGTCTCGAATAGGCTCCAAAACGGCTTAACGAATTACAATAAAAATTTTAGGGAATAAAACAGGAATATTAACTTTAATTTTCGCGTGTGTTACATTTCGATATCTTGCAGGGTCCAGAAGATATGAATACAAATTTGCTATAGTACTTAATGCCTTAAGGAGCCTCACGCCGCGAGCCGAACATCACCGAGAGGGGTCGTGTTAATGCTCAGGTAAGCGAGGTTCCATGTTGTACGGCGCAAACATGTATTAGGAATATTTTACGCGGGTGACACCGCGGAACACAGCTAGTTATTCATAAAAGCATGCATCATTGATGTCAATGACAATCTATGAACCTGATAGAAACATTTATGAGTTTCAAACAATGTAGTGATCATAAAGATACCAGATGAAACACAACTCCACGATGAGATCTGAGATAAGTATAATAAATTATGAATGTTGGACGTGAGGATTGGATATGAGGATGTGGCTTATTTAGGTACCTATCTGTCGGTTCTAGAGTCTTGGACACGAATTTCAGGTAGAACCAATCCGTATGGAACTCACAAATTCTTGATTTAGGGTTTTGGATCCATTGTGATAGTCTCATTTGACACCGCCTATGGCATTTTCGCATAAGCGTTACATTAGACACAGAAAATAGAAGACGACGATGCATCTTACACTTATATAAATGTAATATATTCCAAGACATATAATATAAAAGAAATATTCAACGTTCTTTCTTTAAAAAAAGGCAATGGAAACTATTTATGTTTTTTGCACACGTGTTGGCTTCGGCTGAGATTCGAGCTAGCCACTAGGCCACGCGGTCGTCACTTGTGGTTGTTCACCGGAAGGGATCAGCATGTCTGAATCTGAATAGTCCCTTGGTTTAAGAGATTGAATTCTGGACGCTTGAGACACAGATAGGGTTAATTGCCAGAGATCTCCATATGAAACAAAGACAGCATTCTACGTAGGTTACATTGGGTGTCAATAAAGTATAAATAAATAAATAAAATATATTTACCCGTTAAGCCGTGGTAGCTCAGGGCCTGGTGCTCGCCTTTAAATTTCATAGTACGCGAGTAACCTGGGTTCGATCCCCGTTGCCAGCACCACTAAATTTGTTCTAAAACTTTAAGTGCTGATTTACCACGTGCTTAGCGGTGGAGGAAAACATCGTGAGGAAACCTGCATCTCCGAGGAAAAGAAATATTTCGATGATATGTGAAGTCCGCCAACCCGCATTGGAGCAGCGTGGCGGACTATTCCCAGCTCCAAAACCCCTCAGAAATAAGACGAGGCCTGTGCTCAGCAGTGGGACATTTATAGGCTGTTACTTTATCCGTTGAGAGTATAACGTGTACACCGCTTTCTTACTATTACTAACAACCGTGAGACCCAGTAGTCAGAGCATACGCCAACTACTCGCGGGTTCTATGTCCGAATTCCAACCGGACACATTTCCATCAGCCGTACGGCTTAAGAGAATCCAAATGAAAACAGGAGATTGGCAGAAGCATCTTTCTGGATCTGAATAAAAAAACTGCGGTCGCCAATCCGCCTGCCAAGTGTGGCAACTATAGACCAGAAAAATCCCCCCAAAACGAGAGCTAAAATCTTTTGTGGCCATCTCCCATAGATTGCCTCAAAAGTTTGTAGCTATGTTCACCAGTGAACTAGTGATAGTCTTAAATGATGATGATGATGATGATGACATTTGAATAAACCGCACCGCGACCGCGTGGCCTAGTGATTAAAGTACTAGAATTCTACGCCACAGATCCTGGATTCGAATCCCAGCCGAAGCCAACTTTTGTGCAAAACCACAAATTGGTGGTTTTCTGGTTTGTTTGTGTTTTAATTGTTCCCGTGTTTCTAACACTGCATCCTAGCCTACCTCCGATCTAATGGCATGACCGTTACATCGGCGGCCGGTAGGTGGGGATGAGTGAGTATTTGCGCACACTTTAATATCTCTAGTTGTGGCCGTGGTCAAAAATCGACTAGTAGAACATCATTGTGAATAAACACAAGTTGATGATTTTCAAGTCTTGTTGTGTTGTGATTATCCCCGTGTCTCTGAAACTGCTTCCTACGTAGCCTCTCAGTCGTCGGAACGTTATATAGAAAAATCTATCAGGAGAACATCACTGCGAATGAATCATTGTTTTTTTGTTGTATGTATGGGAGTAGTGCTTAAGTTCTTAAAGACCCCGACAGTTCCCAATTGATTAATATAACAACTGCAGTCCTCGTGAGACAAAGCGCATACAAAATGAAATAGAAAAACATGTGATAAACAAAAAGATATGAATCAAAATATTTTTATAGGTGTCATATTCTTTATGGTTACAGTGCCGTTTTGTAAAATAAGTTAAATTACTTGTATGTGGTATTGCTGAAAAGACATCTAAAATGCAACAATCATAAATCCAATTAGTCGGAAATGGTCCATGTGTGAACTGTTTGGCAGAAAATAACGTTAATTTCACTGAGTAATACATAGGCATAAAGAAAACGAGTTTTAGTGTTAAAATAAAAGTATCGAAATTACCTTTAAATATATATTTGATTTATCAGATACGCACAAAAGTATTTATTTATTGAAGAAATTGACAATAGCGAGAAAATCGTACCCCTGATGGTAAGTGCGACGTCTGCCCATAACAAAGTCAGTATGATTCAGAACATTTCTATGTGTCACCACACTGTGCCCGTTACCCTGAGACAGTCCTTAATAGTATTTATAATAAGTGTTATATGCCCAGTGACTTACACTAGCTCTCAGTGCCCTTCCGACCGAAAAATAATGTTTGTACATTAGTGTTTCACGGTGGAATAACTGGCCCTGCGGCGGTACCTACCTAGACGAATACGTGCACAGTAATCCTACCACCAGTAGAAAAAAATATATTATAATACAGTATCTGCCCAAACCTTAATGGTTAGATTTTACATTAAGTAATTTTAAGGAAATTGTCTATTTATTCTTATGAAGAGAAAATATTATACAGGCCAATCGATAAATGTAGAATAAGAATCGATAAAATATAAATAAAACAAAATAATTAAATAAATTCTAATTGTTTAAATATTTTAAACGTTCATAAAGTGTTGAAGCTCAAATAATAAATTCATTAAAATACTTATAACAGCAATAACTAAAATTAATTGTTGTGGGATTTACCACTGATGTATTAAAGAATATGTTGTCTTGATGAAAGACAGACAGACCTTTACATTATATTCAAAAATTTGTATTGAGTAACGAAATACAGTCTGTTAGACCGCTGGATAATTGATTTGTAACTTTACATAGCACCATCCAGAAAATAATATATAGCATTTCTCAAAACTAGCTCATCACATTCGAAGGTAATCCGGAATATTCGATAATCACATCTACATGGAATAATTGAAGAAATGAAATTAGGCCACTCACTGATGGTACAATATTTATCATACGTTACTGGGTTTACTGGGTTCGAATCCCACCCGAAATTTGTATTTGTGCAATTCACAAATTATAGGTGATCAGGTGTAAATGCTTTGTAGTCATTGATAATATGTGTGTAAAGAAATATTTTAGTGTTGTATAGCCCATTTATCGAGGAAGGCTGTAGGCTACATAACATTACGCTACGTTCCTTAGAGCCATTTATTTATAATTAAATGGCGGCTGAAACAGCGGGGCACAGCTAGTGTAGTATAAAACAAAACAAGGAAAAGTTTATCGATTACAAGATTACATTGTTTCTAAAATAAACAGATCACGTTTTAATAGCTTCATTTCCTAGAAGAAAACTGCTAATGAATATAAAATATGCTAAAAATACACGATCCCAACAACAATCTTTGTCTAATTTATTTATTAATAGTACTTCAAATATATATTTCTCTTTTATAAATAAGTTCGCAGTAGGTACCAGACGCCACGGCCCACAGACATTTTTTATATTGTTAAATAAACTGCAACCTTTATGATGTATGACAATAGTTTCTGTTGTTCTACACAATTTTATTTATACTTTAACTGTTTCTGTAAACAAAGTTTTTCTTTAAAATATGAGAACTCTTTTTCTATAAAGACATTCATGGTCTGGAGATATTTGAATGAACTATAAGTGAAACATTGACTAAAGTTTATAAATAAGTAGACCATTTTGACGTATTGGAAACAATGACAATACATTTCGCAATTTTTAGTGTTTTAACACGGTCTTAGCCACGGGACTAATCGGAAACTACGAAAGTTTCGTAGCATCTGTCTTAGACACCCATGAATCTACTCTTACGACACCCATGAACGGGTTGAAAGATTTTACGCGTTACCTGTAACTTTAATGACAGTAGTAGGGTTTCTATACAGGAAACCGTGTGGTAGCGGCTTAAGAGAATCTATCACCCTATCTCATCCTGTGAGTGTCGTAAAAGTCGACAGAGGGAAAACAAAAACCAGGAGATGGACAGCAGCATCTTCCTGGAATATCTGAATAAATAAACTGTGGTTGCCAGCCCACGTGTCAAGCGTGGCAACTATAGCATAATCCCCCTAAAATAAGAGCTACAAACTTGTGGCAATCTATGGGGGAGGCCTATATTCAGCAGTGGACTAGTGATATGCTGAAATGATGATGATGATGATGACAGGAATCAGTCAAAGTAGGTACCACGATAGGGCCAGTTATTCTACGGTGAAACAGTAGTAAGCAAACAATAACTGTGCTTCGGTTGAAAGGGCACTGAATGCTAGTGTAATCACTGGGCATATGAGACTTAAAAACCGATGTCTCAGGGTGACGGGCGCAGTGTGGTGCTACACAGAAATGTTCTAGGTAACACGGCATTTGCTATGGGCAGACGTTGCACTTACCATGACATGAATTTTTTCCTCGTCTTGTCACTTTCTGGTGGTAACAAAATCATAGTTGTCGTAAAAATAGGCTTAACTAGATGTCTAGGAAATTTCATAGATTTCGATAGACGGCAGAATAACCGTCTTAAAATAAATCGAAAAAACACAAACCGGTGACTGGCACCCGCGCCGCGTCTAACGTGTAAATCGTCTGGTATTGCGATCGCGATCTGCCTACTAAGCGTGATTATTACGGTAAACTCCCTTCCTGGGGAAAGGCCTGTGTAGTAAAGTAACAGCCTATAAATGCCCCACTGCTGAGCACAGGCCTCCTCTAATTTTGAGAGGGTTTTGTAGCCGGGAAGAGTCTGCCACACTGCTCCAAAGCGGGTTGACGGACTTCGCATGTCCACGAAATATTTTTATTTCTCAGTCATGCAGGTCTCAGACCTACCACGACTCTTATGTCCTCTATTAAGCAGTGTTCGATTGACGTTGAGTTACGAAAAACGATTGACATTGACAATAAACAGTGTCAGTGTCGGAAAATATTAATCGTCAGCTTCCGACCCAGATGAAAATACAATGAATCACATCTATTGTTGACTATTCAACACGCAAGACAATTTAAAAAGAATCTTGTAGGAAAGAAAATCTGGTAAATAAAAAAAGTTATGATAAGTTTGTATAAATTTTCACTGTTTAAGTTATATATTCAAAACCGTTGAGGCCATTCATAAGTTTTTGGCATGTTACGGTAAATATTTTTATGGATCGTTTTTTATACAAATTATTAAAACGGATATTCCAGTTGTTTTGATTGGTACTATCACTCTCCTGGTGTCTCTGACACTGCAAACAAATTAGATCTTAGCTCTTAGCTTAGATCTTTCGCTTGGTACGAAAGGTAAAGACAAGGGAATGCCTCTGGTGCTTCTCTTTTAATATACGCAATAATAATCCGAATCATCTTGCAATGAACACAAAAAGTATTCATTTATTTACTTATTTCTACTTATTAATTTCTTAACCAAACGCAGAAGAGAACCTTCTTAAATTTATAAAACGCCTGTATTCAAAGTCAAAGTAAAAATTTATTTATTAAGCTAAGGCTTGTATAAAGCTCTTATGAATGTCAAAATCTTCACCGGTTCAAAAAAAAAGGCCTCAGAGAAGAATCGGCAAGGAACTCCGGGGTCTTTTTTTCAATCGGGTTCAATGCCATTTTACATAATGACATTTATAAATTACATATAATTGCAAAACTACATCATAACGTTTTAGTTGTAGCCAGAGGCTTGCAAGTACAGAGTAAGAGTTATTTAAACACATTTCTGTTCTATTTTATGATCAATTTTATAGTACACTTTTTCTGATAATGTCTTCTCGACAAGTGAATTCTAAGTTTTTTTATTCACACTTTTAGGAATTTTGTTATGAAAGTTTATGGATCTACTAAGAAAAGATTTTCTAGTTTTGGCCAACCTAAACATAGGAACCTCTAGCGTGTCGCCTCAGCCCATCCTACAGGATAAAGTCACTTTTTCATAGTAAATACATGTGTACGTCCATTATATTTTCATAAATACAACGATGGAATTTTAAGAATATTAGTATCCTTGAATAGTTCTCGTAGCGACTCGCCCGAAATGCTTGTTTTTGCAAAAAAAACTCTACAAAGAGTTTTATTCTATTATTTTCACATTGGCAGAGTTTAAGAAGATGGGCAAATGACATCTGAGAATAGACAAGACTAACGTATCACACAAATAAAGCTGCCCCTTAAGTATCTAAACGAATTGTAACGATTGATCTCCAAATTGAAGATAACACCATGTGATAATGATCATGAAGTAATAGTTTCTGGCTGTTTCCTGCAAAATATTTGTATTTTTATATGAAATGAAATGAAAATTCTTTATTTTTTGACGTAAGAAATATAAATTTCGTTTGTCAAACGTCATTTCTTTACAATCTACCGCCGTTTCGTAGTGAGGTTCCTCTGACGGAGAAGAAACAGGCGGAAAAACTCCGTAGGTATCGCCTTTTTTGTAAGTCCTTTTTATCTCAGTCAAAAATACATTATTATTAAATTTACAAAGAATAGCCTCGCAGAAAACCAAAGCACGCTCCATGTTAAAATCTTAGACAAGATTAATTCAATCAATATATAAGTAAATTGTAAGCTCGAGCTGACCAGCCTCCACCAACAGCACCTGTTCACAAATATGACGCATGTGGCAGCCATCGCCCTCCTCAACCATTTCAAAGGGAAGTGGACGACCCGCGTGACGCGATGCCGCCGCAAGCAGAGACATTAAAGCGAGCATGACATACTCAAGTCTACGAAACAAATTAACATTACTTATATTATTGTCTTTTACTTTACAAAGCGCACTTATTGTGTTCCACAAGACAATTTACATTTTTTTTTGTTTATAATAACGTTAAATTTTAATTACGTAGCTGCTTACAAAATAACAATCACATTGTGTTATACATTACGTTAATGTCTCCCTGGATGGATACTTTCATAACCACGTTTTTACCTGACTAATTTAAAAATTAACTTCGCGCGGAACTAGAGCCTTTAAACTGTAAACAAAGCTAAGAACTGAATGACAATTCATTATTAATTTTACTCGCTTTCATGTGTCTGTCTATTTGTTTAGTCTGTTTAAGAACAAATTGCAAAATTTACTTATAAACTAACTCTATACTTCTAGTCCGTTTTAAAAATGTGGTACATAAAAGTTTTATACGTTACTTGTTATTACTTGTACATAATGCCGGCAGTTGACAATGCATTTCAACAATAATACATATGTTATGCGCCACAACATATAATCATGTTTGAATCTGGAGTTTGTATGATGGAAAAATAAACGGATGTGAGCATCAACCCATTATTAATAATTGTTCGTATTGTAACAGTTGGCTGATATTTAAGTATTTAAGGTTATACAAATATTTTTTTTATTTAAAAGTAGATCAAGCTCGCGTCTTCGTCCGCGTTTATTAAAAATACCATGGTTCTCTCTGGGCGCAAGCTATTTATTTGCCGAATTTCATCAAGATCGGTTCAACGGTTGAGCCTTGAAAAGGTAACAAACAGATAAACGGGATATAAAGAGTTACTTTAACATTTATAACATTAAGTATAATATGGCAAACAGCATGCGAATGGAGATTCGAGCAATGTCTACTGCAGATACTATGGATTCATTTCCGTGTTCTAAAGTCAATGTGATAGCGGCAGACACCGCGTAGCCCAGTGGTCAGGGTACCTGACCTCTTTCGTTCCCTGATGGTAATTGCAACGTATGCCCATAACAATTGCTGTGTCACCCAGAATATTTCTGTGTGACACCACACTGCGCCCATTACCCTAAGACACCAGTTCTTAAATATCCTATGCCCAGTGATTACATTAGCTCTCAGTACCCTTCAGACCGAAACACTGTAATGTTTGCACTTGTAGACGGATTCCTGCATAGGAATCCACCACCAGCAAATATGTATAGGTAATGCCTAGCTATACGTATCAATACGTATCAATGATAATTTTTATAGCCAGAGAATAGAGAAATAATGATGCCGGCGATGGTGATGATGGAATGATGGCGGTCGATGTCTTTAAAGTTTTGAATGTAAATATACACTCGGCGTCAAAAAAATCGCACATCCGAAAAAAATAATTTAAATACTATTTTAACACAACAGGCCAATGGCAATGTTGTGGTTTGAGGGTATCATCCGAAAGATAATTTCATTAGCTTTCAGGAATTTTAATTGAATTTTACTTTTATAACGAGACGAAAGAGAAATTAAAGAAAAAGACAGGGTATGTACAAATTTGCAAATTAATAATTTTAAAAAAAACTTAATAAATACAAAATAAGTTCTTAAAACCTAGTGTTACCCCCCCCCCCCCCCCCCCCTGCCTTGATAACGGCTTCCATGCGATCTTTCATGGACCTTACAAGGATCGCAACAGCCTCTTGGGGTATTTGTTCCCACTCTTCAAGTACCGCATCTTGGAGCTCTTGAAGAGTGGCTGGAGCTGGATCTCGAGCTCGCACGCGCCGTTTTAGGTCATCCCAGAGATGTTCTATTGGGTTAAGGTCTGGACTTCGTGCTGGCCAATGCATAACAGGGATATCGACCTCCTGTAAATAATCCCGTACAATAGCCGCGGTGAGGCAACGAGCATTATCATGCATTAACATGAATCCATCACCGACATAACCAGCATACGGGACCACATGTTCCTCCAGGATTTCAGTAATGTACCGACCAGCATTTAATGACCCTTGCCCACGGCCACCCCGAGTCCGGGAAACGCACACAAGTTCCGTTTTCCTGTCGACGGAAATGCCGCCCCAAAACATACACGAGCCACCCCCGTATTCGACAGATTCTTCGAAGCAGGGTTGTGTGAACCTCTCCCCCTATCTTCTGTAGACCCTTCTACGTCTGTCATTGCAGAAGAGACAGACCCTCGTCTCATCAGAGAAGAGTACGGTCCGCCACTGTTGTAGAGTCCACTCGCAATGATTGCGAGCAAACTCTAGGCGATCTCTGCGATGCTGTACAGTAAGTGTTGGACCTTTAGCAGGTCTATGGGCTGTTAAACTCTTTTCGTGTAACCTTCTTCTTATCGTAGAAACACTCACAGATGTTCTCCGAGTTGATCGAAGCTGTTGTTGCAACTCAACAGCATTTGTAAAACGGTTTCGTAAAGATGTCGTAACGATGAAACGGTCATCTCTTTCTGATGTGCACCGTTTTCTTCCAGATCCCGGTTTTCTAACATAACCACCAGTCTGCTGAAAACGTTGGAACACCCGTCGAACTGAAAAACGGGACAGGTTCAACTGTCGAGCAACGTCACACTGCCGCATCCCCGACTGCAATAGGGCAATCACTTGAGCGGCTTCTTCAGAGCTGGTGTCCATCTTTACTTGATCTTACTTGGGTTACTTGTTCACGTGTGTTCACTACAAAGTCTAAATTACGACTGGTCCATATTCAGATCGACCCTTTTATACCCTTTTTAGGTGGTGTAACTAGCGGCCTTACTAACGAGCATTTGACAGTGTTTATTTTTGACGCTCTATAATGATAAATGTTTTAATGATTTCATGATTTTTTTATTAATAATGTAAAGCTATTCAAATACTCATTTCAAACATACCAATATTTATATAAATATAATTCGTTTCTAGCCATTACAGCCATTTTTCGCGCAAACTCAGAGAGGTGCGATTTTTGTGACGCTGAGTGTATTATTATAAATGAATTTTTTAGGATAATTGTTTAGGATAAATAATCTGCTTACAGCTGTACTACATCGTAATTGTAGTCTGTATGTTTATCACTTATAGGTTTTAGTTTTCTATATCTATAATTTTTATAATTCGGCGATCAGATCGAAGACGTTTTAAGTAAACACCCCGTCAAAACAAGATCTCAATAAAAACAAATCTCCAGCTTTTATGTTTGCTTGCTTGTTTATGTATGCATGGAATATATGAGACATTACAGAACTAATTTTAATGAGTTTTTTTTTTTATTTGATAAAAGTGACGAAACGGGCAAAACGTTCACCAGATGGTAAGTGCAACGCGTGCCCATAACAAATGCTGTGTCCCCAGAACATGTAACGCCACACTGCGCTCGTCCCCTGAGACATCAGTTCTTTAATTTGTTTTCAGTAATTCGTTAAAGGACATTTTTTAAAAGTGATATTCCAAAAAATATTAACACACGCAATCTCTCTCTGTATCTCTCTCTCTCTCTTTCTCACGCACGCACGTGCATAATAAGTAATGTGTTTATTATTTTTATAATAAACACATTACTTATTTGACTTTAGCTTTGACATCATTTGACTACATTGAAAAATAGATTTAACATGCGACGGTCTATAACAGCCAAAACTATTTAGTCCTGTCGCAAGTAAGCATAAATATTAATATGCTTCGAAACCTATTGCCTAATTTCGAATATAGCATTGAACAAATCAATTCTGCATATCGTAATTAATTGATAATCAAATATTCATCGAAAACTATTGACACTTTTTCTAAATGTACGGAACATTGTTACTGCAGTCCGCAACATAGATCAACCAAACGTATATGTCTATTAGTAGATAATAATCTTAATTAATCCTTCTTAAGTAATACCGTGTGGAGGCGGATAAGAAAATCTACGAACCCATCATCGCGCATCATTATTTCACAGGCTCCAGTGAAATTTGTGACTTTAAAACGCTCTCATGATACAGGAGAGATCCTAGTGAGATTTTTTAATTGAAATAAATAATTATTAAAATACGAGTATATCAATCGACAAAGAAAAGAAAGTAAAGATATAGTGATAAAGAAAGTAGGTTACAGCGGTCCGTTTTCTGACTTTTTGATTGACAATCAGCAGTTGTCATCTACACGGAGTATATCATATATTTTTGTGCGTATTAGCCAAATCTATATCTATAAAAGCTATTGACCACAGAATCATCATAATATCTGCGAAACTTCTAGTGCACAGAAGTTGAAATTTGGCGTAATATTTACGCCGAATTTCACGCCTTTAGCGACACATACTCCCACTAAAAACGGTTCTAACTAACATTTACCCCTTAGTCAGTAAACGGACTGGTGCTGTTTTTCTCTATACATAGCAATAACTTCAATGCCGGGGTGAGTCAGCAAGTATAACATATTACGTCTCTACCTCATCTAGTAATGTAAAATAAAAATATAACTGATTTAGTATGTGTTTATTTTCTTGGTTAGGCCGAGTACTTTTCAATCCACCCTCGTACAATGCAATTAACTTATATATTAAAATTAATTGATATATTAAAATGAGTCGATTTTTTTACCCTTGAGATCAAGCACTTGCGATATATTTTTACCATTAATCAGGGTTGATGACACAGAATGTGGAAAGGCATTAATTTCGCTCATTGTACCCGTTAGTTTAAGTGTAAACAATAAAGGATTAAAAAAAAAACAAAAAAAATCTTTTTACGCTCTCGAAATCACACTTCACAGGATTAATTCTGCCTCAAGGTTAGTTTTTCCTGCCAGCACTTACTTTTGGCGCCGGAAGTTCGACACTTTACATCCGTTATTAAATAAAAATATTAAAATGTCCCTACGTAATAAAATTACACTATATAAAGCCTGTTCAGCCAATTATGACATACGAAAGCCGTTTTGCGCATGCCACCCCGCGTCTAATTTACCGACTTCAGGTACTACAACATTGATTCATGCACAAACCCACGGGAGCACCGTGGTTTATACCGTGTAATGTAAACCTTCACATCGATTTAGGGCTTCCTACCACAGCCCAATATCTAAAGTCTGTGTATCTAAAGTGACCTCCCGCCAATTCTTCGCGCGTTACACCAAAACTCGACTCGCGTGGAATGGAGATCGAGGCACGTCCTCGAGGACCCTGACGACGCGACCACTGGGACCAAAGCGCTCTACTCAACACGACACACACACACAGACACACAACACAGTCACGATCATACCGTATCAGACAAAATTATTCGCGATACCGCCGCATCTCAGGCTGGTTTTCCCCTAGCAATAGTATCAATAACAGAAGACCAGCGACGGCTGGAGTTTCTTGCGCCATTTCTTCTCCAGCAGAAACGCTTTCCGAATTAGTGTTAAATTTAGTTAATAATAATCCAGATAATAATAATAATAGCAGTAATAATATTTCCCTCCCGATTGAAGTGACTGACCGAGCCGAGGCCGGCCCCCTTGGGGACCTTCGAGTCGGTTACTCTCGCGCACAGGATGACGGTTCAAGCCGAGGTGGGGACCTCGGCTTGAACTCTCGGAGGCCCTTGCGCCAGTCATCCATAAATAAATGTTTCGACTAAGCGCCCTCAGCGCTCTGCCACCTTTCAATCCGCCGTCGGTAGGTACTTATGCCGTGAAGCAGTAGTGTAGAAACATTACTGTGTTTCGGTCAGAAGGACATTGATAGCTAGTGTAACTACTGGATGAGATGAGACTTAAGAACTTATGTCTAAAGGTTGAAGGACGACACCACTCTGGTGTCACAATGAAACGTTCTGGGTGACAGCAATTGTTACTGGCAGACATTACACTTGAACATAGACATGAACGTTTGCTTGTCTCGTCACTTACTTCGATAAAAAAAGGATCCCTGAGTAGGAATCCCAATAGGTAGGTGCTGAGGTGAAGTCACATCTGTCGCAGACCTCAGTAACTTGATACGTTACACTGAAGATCAGACAACGTGCAATTCTTGGAAGAGGCCTATGTCCGATCTTCAAGTTACAGCCTATAAATGTCCCACCGCTGGGCACTGGTCTTCTCGCATTCCTGTGAGGGTTTTGGAGCAGAGAAGTGTCCGCCACACTGCTCCGATGCGGGTTGGCGGACTTCATAAGACTTCTAAATATTTAAATGAAACTAATTTTACGGATTTTATCGCGTTTAATTTTTACTATTTACAACCCGACGTTTCGAGTGCTTTACAGCACCCATGGTCACGGGGGGACGATAAAATCCGTAAAATTAGTTTCATTTAAATGTGTAGTGTTCGCGTAAATATAAGAAATCATTACTTCTAAATATTTTTATTCCTCGGAAATGCAGGTTTCCTCACGATTTTGTCCTTCGCCGCTGTGCTCATGGTAAATCAGCAATTAAAATTGCAGATCAATTTTAGACGTGCCGCCAACCGGGATCGAATTCAGGTCACTCACGCACTATGAATTTTAAGGCGAGCGCCCAGCCCCTAAGCTACCACGGCTCGTGATAAGTCCAAGCTGATGGATCTATATCAATTACAGAACTTCAACAAAAATGTTATCTACTCACTTCCTTAACACGTACATGTATATATATATACATTTATTGTTTTTATGCCGTGTGGTGGAGGCTCGTTAAAAGAATACTACCACTCCATCTCATCCAATGGATCTCGTAAAAGGCGAGTAAGGAATTAAACTGCGCACCAAGTGCATTATATTGTTTTGGTGAAACGTGGATAGTGGCAGTAATCTGTTTTTGCAGTGACTGCCCAGTCTCTGACTACCCCTTATGGGATACAGTCGTGACTTATGTATGTATGTATGTATGCTTGAAGTAAAAGTAAACATACTTTAATTGCTATTATTTAAACATCCTTTAATGGCTACTTATCGAAGTGTTACCTAATCTATGACGTGCACTTCGATTGTTTCCCGTGTCTCACAATGGTCACGGTCACCGGCTGCAAGCTATAAAAACCTACTGTATCCTGTTGCTTACCATCACTTCGACTCAGCGCCGAGAGAGATCACCACAATGTTGGCACATAGTTCTTTATTAATCCTTGTCGCTGTTTTTCAGGTAAATATATCAAAGTTATTTATAAAAGATTTTTGAACAAATTAAGTATTTTTATTATCCCTGTTATAAAGTAATTAAATTTTAATTGTGATCTTAATAAAGCAAAGTATCGTTGTAAGCATTTCAGGTAACAGATGTCAAGTTTACTTCTTAATTTTTTGGCAATAATTATAATTAAAAATGTTTATAGTTAATTTATGTATTATGTGTATGTTACAAATTCAATTAGTACTTTGCGAAAATCCAATATACTAAAGAGTCTTTTTTTACGGAAGAAAGTGACCATACGAGCAAATCTTTACCTTATGGTAAGTACAACGTCTGCCTGTAACAAATGCTGTGTCACCACACCGCGCTCGTCACCCTGAGACAGCAGACCTTAAGTCTAATATAATCTTTAAACCAGAACACAGTAAGTAATGTTTGTACATTACTGCTTCACGGCAGAATAACTGCTACTGAGATAATTTCCTGCACAGGAAAAAATCCTGAACAGGAAAAAAGTTAATTTGCTAAGAAATGCATGAGGATGTCAGCAAATTAACTTTTGGTTTCTTTTCTTTATCAAATATTATCAATCATTGTGCTTCTTTGCAGATTTCAACATCCCAGAATCCGCCACCATTGCCCCCAAATCTACCGAAAGAATGTTTAAGCCCTCCTCATGTTGTAAGTACATAATAATGGCGTATAATAGATGTTTAATATCATGTTGTTAGAAATCAAACCTAAATAACAAAACAATACATTTTTTAGTATTGTAAGTTAACAAAAAAGTTCTTATCCAGTTATTTTACTCTTTTAGGATAATCCAAGAAAATGTTGTGAAATTCCGCCAATATTCACTGAGGCTGATTTCGATGGTTGCGGCTTTAATAAATTTGATGAGGAAAAGCCTGAACCCAGGCCCTTGCCTCCAGACGTAAGTTCTGAATCGAAATTATAAAATGATACTTTATAGAATTAATCAAGTTGCGCTAGTTTGAACATGAATGCTCTAAATGTTTTCTCTTTCTATCACGTACATACGCGATAGAAAGGCGCTGCCTGTAGCTCCTCAAACGGCTCGACCGGGACCACACTGTCACGGGTGTGTCAAACGTGGAAGTGATGAAACGAGCAAAATGTTCACCTTATGGTAAGTGCAGCGTCTGCCTATAACAAATGCGGTGTCACCCGGAACATTTTTGTGTGACACTGACACACTGTGTCCATTACCCCGAAACACCAGTTCTTAAGTCTCATAAGCCCAGTGATTACGTTAGCTCACAGTGCCCTTCAAACAGAAACACAGTAATGTTCGCACACTACTGCTTCACGGCAGAATAACTGGCCGTGGAGTGGTACCTACCTATACGGATTCCTGCATAGGAATCCTACCACCAATCAAACAGCAGCTTAGTGTTATGTTATGCGTAACGAAAGAAGAGAACCAATTATTGTTCAAAACTTTCCGTTATACTTACTTGACAGGGGTAAAAACGTATCGGCACTGTAAATTAATTGGTCACAAAGATCACCTTTGCCCTCAGAGGAACTGAGTGCTCTTTTGCTACCGTTTCTGAATTAAAAACACATAAATTACTGCTAAACTGCTCAGATGTATGTTCAACGACTATTAAAACTAAAACAACCGCACAACATGATATAAAAAAGCAGACGTAAATAACGTTCGAATTGCATTCACAGCTGTGATTATACATTTACTCATGCATGCAACATTTGAGCCGGTTTTGTCACCATTTCTTGTTTTGCTTGAGTGGAAAATATACATACTGTCCAAGGTCACGATATATTCAAATGAACTTCAATCAGACCAAAAGTTTTCGCTGTCTGGTTGTTTCATTTCACTTTTAAGATTTTGTTGTTATTTATTAAAGTTATTCCAGTTTCCCACTATATGGAGCGACGACCTGCGCGATTTTGCGGGAAGTCGATGGATGCAGGTGGCTCAGGGACCGTGCTTTGTGGCAATCTATGGGGGAGGCCTATGTTCAACAGTGGACTAAGATAGGCTGAAATGATGATGATGATGATGGTTCCAGTTTCGTTGCGCGCCGTTCTATTTCCGACATGAGACATCAGTTCTTATGTCTCGTATGCCTAGTAATTACTTTTACTATCAGTGCCCTTCAGAACGAATCACAGTTATGTTTGCACACATTTGCTTGACGGCAGAATAACTGGCACTGTGGTGGTAACTACCTAGATAGATCTCTGCATGAAATGCTACCACCGGTAATTTAAACCAGCGGGTAGATTATTTTATGTATATATCTCTCTGACGACAACTTTCAGATAAAGTCTATATAATAGTTAAGATATGTCGCTTTACGACATCGTAAACTACTTACGTTAATGTTCTCACATTTCAGTGCGACAAACAAATATGCTTGCTCAAGACAAAAAATCTCGTGAAAGACGATAAGACAGTTGACCAAGATGCAATAATCAAGTTTATGGACACGTGGGTTTCTAGCAATCCGGATTTTAAGCCGACTATCGAGTCAGCAAAGAAAAAATGTCTAGGGAAAGAGTTGCCAGGCCCACCTGAAATATGTGAAGCTAATAAGATTGTTTTCTGCATTAGTTCCTGCCTTTTTATGGTAAGTCAAGCACTTTAATATTTTTGTACAGAAGAGGAATATTTTTGTATTTATTTGCTATATTTTATAGCCCATAAGCTATAAGAACAAACGTTTAAACATCATTGAAACGTTTTTACGAAAGCTTGACGAAATCGTGGCCTAGTAATCAGCATACCTGACTTCTTCTCCGCGGATCCTGGTCCTGGGCTCGAATCCCAGACGATAGAAGTGTATGTCTGTTATTTGCGTATTCTGTTATTTAAAAAACAATCTGTTATATCTTACTTGATAAAATTTAGCTTAAAATTGCTGTCTATACATGTCCGATCCTAATTAGCTTAAGAATAACTTAAAATATTGACAAAATACGTGCCAGTAGTTATTCTATTATCAAATTAGTCTCTTTTCTTAGTAACCGATAGATTGAAATGTATTCTGTAGATCGCACAAATAAAGTCACGGAAACAGCCTGTTTTACATAAATCTGCTTAACACATCCTTGATTTTAAAGTACATTATTCAATCCCAGAGGTGATGAAGTGCTATAGACGCATAGCAAAATATAAATTGTTATTAAATGTTTGTATTTATTGGATAATAATCATTTTTCAGGAATGTCCTAAATGGAAAAATGAAATCGAAGAATGCAAGACATTAAAGAACCACATTGACACCTGCGAGAAATACTTTCCACACTAATTAAATAAGTATTGAAAGTTATTAATTATAAAACATCATTCACTATAAACTTCTTCATTGTATAAATGTTAATTAAATTAAATTTGTAAATAAAAAATATGCAATAAATATGATTAAAACATACTTATTTTACTGTCACCTCTAAATATCTTGCCATAGTTATATCATTATACGCAGATTTATTTATTTAAAATATATAAATCGACAAAGATATAGTGATAAAGAAAGTAGTTTACAGCGGTCCGTTCTCTGACTTTTTGATTGACAATCAGCAGTTGTCATCTACATGGAGTATATCATATATTTTTGTGCGTATTAGCCAAATCTATATCTATAAAAGCAATTTCCCACAGAATCATCATAATATCTGCGAAACTTCTAGTGCACAGAAGTTGAAATTTGGCGTAAATATTCCTTTAGCGACACATACTCCCGCTAAAAACGGTTCTAACGAACATTTACCCCTTAGTCAGTAAACGGACTGGTGCTGTTTTTCTCTGTACATAACAATAACTTCAATCCCGGGGTGAGTCAGCAAGTATAACATATTACGTCTCTACCTCATCTAGTAATGTAACGCCTATGCATTCGTGTTACATACAGGATTTTGTTTTATCTTAATACTTGTTGCATCCAGAGATGAACTACAAACTTCATTATAATTGAATACAACTAGAAAATGTAAACAATTCCATTACATTAAGTACCTATTTAAATATTTCGAGTCAATCTAAAGTAAACAAAAGTACTAAAATTATATGATTCTTAAATATCGTTATTCGTAGCAGGCTTTAAGAAGAATGACTAGGCTATAGCTAGGCTATGGGCTAGGCCGTGTGGTGGCGGCTTAAGAGAATCTACCACCCCATCGTATTCCGTAGCCGTAAAAGTTGACAGAAGGAAAATTAAAACCAGAAGATGGGCAGCAGTATCTTCCTGGAACATCTGAATAAATAAATCCCGAATGCCAAGCGAAGCAACTATAGCAAAATCGCCCCCAAAATTTGAGCTACTGACTTGTGGCAATCTATGGGGGAGGCCTATGTTCAGCAGTGGACCAGTGATAGCCTAAAATGATATGGCATGGACAAGTCTATTGCCCATCTAGAAAAACCTTTAAATTAGCCAAAATTAAAGTTACGTCAGCTAAAACGCAACGGTCAAAATAATGATTCATTCGCTGTTGTAGTTTTTTGTTAACTTTAAATTTATGAAAAATTGGAACAAAAAAACTTATTATTCTACGCCACCTACTCTTGCATCATCATCATCATTTCAGCCTATCATCGTCCACTGTTGAGCATAGGCCACCTCCATAGATTTCCTTATTCACTTATATTGTAAATTTCGACACAAATTACATTTTGAAAAGATATCGGAAAAATACAATAAATAGTAAAATCTTTTTTTTATGTAAGAGGTGGCGAACGAGCAAGCGGCTCACCTGATAGTAAATGATCACCGCCGCCCATGAACATCTACAATACCAGAGGATTAGAAGACGCGTTGCAGGCCTTTTAAAAGGGAATAGGCTCTTTTCTTGAAGGTCTTTGAAGGAAAGTCGTATCGGCCCGGAAAAACCGCTGCGATCGTCATAGAATATATCATAATGCCTTCTTTAAACGTTCGTGCTCACAGTCGCTTATTTTATTTGTCTAAATTTCGTTAACCATCCGTTTAATTGATGGAGATACATACACAGTTATAAAACTCCCGTATTTTAATACTAATAGTGGAACATAAATGTCATGATAGATATAACAGACAAGAAAACCTCAAGCATTCTCACAAAAAACCAGCTTAATGTAACGCCAGCATGACGGCGCTGCATTTCACATAATGTGTGATCAGGACCGGGGTCCCACTTACGGGCTATAAGAATGGATGTTGTCTATGGGCTACGTATAGTGTCTGTGATCACTTACCATCAGGAGGGACAGTGTATTCGTTAGTAGCCTTTTTTTTAGTCGCCATTTACACAAATGTGTTGATATATATAACAACCAAATCCAACACTGGCTGACAATTTACGCCATTATTGCAATATTTTGCACGGCTTTTTATTTACAATAAAAATAAAATAAAAATTCTTAAATATTTACGAAACATCGAATTTATTTTAAAATGGAATGAATTATGATAACATAATGATAATGATTTGACATGACTCTTCATACTAATTAATTACAATAAAACTAATGCAAACATTCAATGTTATTATTCATAGCATCCTCTTATACATTCATAATTAGTACTAAAATATGCAGAGATGTACAAAATGCACTGTTTCTCGAACTGATTGCATACAAAGACACTAGTAAGTAATACTGTCACGTAAATGCTCATTGAATAATAACTTTCGTATATCACACGCGCCAGCATAATAAACCTTATCACTTTCCGTAATGGAATACTATTAACTAAGCTACACTAACAGTCTTTACTAACAGCTTTATGGCAAAAGCCTGGGATTGTATCGGCCAACATAAAGAATCATACCAGATGGATTATGTCTGACAAAGAACAGGAATGGTCTGTCGAACTTTAATCTCGCTGGCTGTGCATTTCTTGCTGGAAGACGCGCTTGTCTTGGTCGAAGATGTAAAGGCAAATGCATTGCTTCGCCTACATCATGCGGATCGTGAAAAGCTCTCTGGTAATCTCTTGGCTCGTCCCAACCAGTAACCCACCTAGCAGAGCGACGCTTCTGTAACTCTGGATATTGTTCTCTGTGATGCTGTTCTCCTATTACTCCTTCTCCGCAAGTAGCAAATGCATTAGATTGAATCATATCCGATAAATAAAGATCTTTGGATGGACCATTTAGACCACCCAAGTCAGCACGATTAGCATCAAATAAATCCTTAAGGCCCATTCTTTTCAAAGTCGATGAAATATTGAATACAGATTTGTGTGAAAACCTTGGAATCTGCAGTTCCAATCCAACTCGCGGAAGTAACGAACGTAACAATCGATTCCACGCTGGCGTAGTTGGATTTGAATCCAACAATCGTTTCTCAAGATCTTCTAAATCTTCTGCATGAACTATGTTACCTTGTTGTCCAGGCATTACGAATATTGTACTAACAATAGCATTAATATTTCCTAAAGCTGCAGCTGTTGCATCAAGTACAGGATCATAACCAGCCAAAAAGTTATTTTTGTATACTACAGCAGGAACCGGTACAAGTCTTCTTTGACGAACATTCGGTGACACCACAAAGTACATTTCACCATCCCTTCCATCCACTGAAGTCCCAGTACAGTCCGTCTGAAATATCAAATTAAAAAGTGTTATTTAACAAAATTCAGCCTAAGTTACGTATAGATCTATGTACGTTATTAACCGTGTGGTAGCGGCCTAAGAGAATCTACCATCCCATCCCATCCCGTGGGTTTCGTAAAAGTCGACAGAGGGAAATTAAAACCAGGAGATGGGCAGCAGCATCTTTCTGGAACATCTGAATAAATAAACTGCGGTTGCCAACCCGCCTGCCAAGCGTGGCAACTATGGCAAAATCCCTCCAATATGAGAGCTACAAGCTTTTGTGGCTATCTATGGGGGAGTCCTATGTTCAGCAGTGGACTTATGATAGGCTGAAACGACGACGACGTTATTAATAAATAGATATGAAGCACAAGTAACCATGTTGTAATGCTATTAATTTATAAAAACAAGTACAGCTGCCCGTGCAAACAAGTTTCTGGATAACAGTTCAATTCCGTTGCAGTTCACTGAACAAGTCACTCAAAGTCTTAAAAAATATTTAACATTGCGATTAGGGTTCAATATACATATTTATGACAAGAAATCGACCTTAGTATTTCAGGTAATGTTTTGGTTTAATTTGAAATAGGACCGTGATAATGTTCCAGTTTCTTTTTCAAGGACTAGCTAGTGAATATCTTATTCCTGGGCCCATTCAGATAGTGTAACCAAAAAGCCAATTTTTATTGACTTAAAGACAGTATGTAAGAAGCAGGACGCCTCTTACATCCTGGACTTTAGTCCGAATGCTTCTAATCTGATTCTCACCGACTGTGAAGTTGAGTAACGATTATTCCAAAACTAGGAAAAAAGCTACTTCCAACCAGATTTTATTCAATCGTTTCTATATATCCCGTAATTTCAGATAATCTAGAAGCTCATTTGACGGAAAGCATGTGTGAGTAATACCCACAAGGCACAATCATAACTCTTCAAAACCTTAAATATGGAATGATCTGACTACCGTGCCCCATTAGCCTCTTTACATAAAAACAGGATTGGGTTCAAGCGCAAGTTTAAGTTTAATATTAAAAAAAATATTGGTATCTCTTTCCCATCACACTCGTAAAAGGTAGTTGGATAAGTACCTAATAAAAATGAGACAAAAAAGGACTAAATTTTTCAGAATAGAGTTAGTAGAAAAGCGATCAGTTTTATATAATCTACTGATATGTATTAATAAATGGCATATCGATCCTAAGTTTTACTATTACTTCCCGTATTATTTCCTATTAGGATTTGAACCACGAACAGTTTACTTAAAGTCAGGTTATCATCATCATCATCATCATTTCAGCCTATCATTAGTCCATTGCTGAACATGGGCCTCCTCCATAGATTGCTACAAAACGCGTAAATTTGAAGATCCCATTTTGGATGGTTTGGCTTAACAAAGTTTTAAAAAGATGAGTTTTTGTACCTATTAGCGATTTTAACTTAGCATTTAAATCGCAGCCTAGTCTAAATACATCAAATTATAGCGAAAGCAGGCGATGCACTTCTAAACCTAGGCTATATACGTGGTTAAAAAAAATTACAGCACTCTCCCGAAAACGACACGAACGCAAAATCCTAAGTTTTAGCTAACTATTTTATAGTAATTATAGCAAAAGTAGTAAATGTAGTTTATTTTATTTTATTTGAATGTATTATACCACAAAGTTATTATATACTTAAATTAGTTAAATTTAGAAACGAAACTTACTTGGAAAATATTAGCTGAGAAAGCTGCTAGCGGTGGTTGCAAAAAAATAGTATTCGTTTTCATATATTCGAGAATTTTTCCCCAGGTGTACCTTTTAACTAGTAAATTTGTTCGCCTGCGGATTATATCGCTAATTAATTTGAAGTTGACTTCTTCAACGTGACCATTGTAGAAATGTTGAGCTCTTTCTTTATAGAAAGTTAAAATTTTTCCTTTATTCCGATCGCTGTACAATTCCCTTATAAATGCAGAGACAACAACACCTGTGGCTGGGGAAGTCTCAATTGAGTCAGAAATATTTTTCAATGTAAAATGAGGATTGAATGTAACCATGTCATCCAATTTTAGTATATCATTCATTTCTCCTGACGTTGCACCCTTAGCACCCATGAACATCATTGCTAACATAGAAGTTAGAGCATAAGGAGAGAAAATAAAACTTCGTTTTTTGTCTATAGTTTCGGCCACATCGTTCCAATAACGGAATGCTAATTCATTACATAATTCAGTAAACTGTGCAATGTCTTCGCCTAGATCTTTGGTAGTTAATTCTAGTCCCTGGTTTTCTTTAGAAAATTCTAAAATAATATGTCTGTCATTATTGATCTCTGGGGTGTAGTATGTATCCGTTTTGGATTTATCTTTAGTAAATTTTGTAATTTCATGTGTTTTAGTTGGTGATACTGTAGGTATTAGCTTCCATGAACTGTTACGATCACTTTCTAATTCTTTGTCATCTATATTAACTTTTTGAATGTTTTTCTTAAATTCTTCAACTTTCGGCATGAGTTCTGGTCCTTTTTCTATTGGTCTTTTTGCATACAGTTCTTTTTTTTCTACTAATTCATGTTGATGACTAAGGAATTTATTTTTTTCTGATACTCTAGTTTCATTTGTATCAGATTCAGACTTATATGAGGGTAAAGAAGAGTTTGCTGAATAAAAACTTTCTTTGTTGAATTTAGATGCTAGTTGATTCTCAGTTTTAATATGGGTTTCATTCTTTTCAGATTTGTTCCACTGAATGACTTTTAAATCCGGAATTATTTCGGTTGAAGAAATTGATAACGTAGATTCGATATCTGGACTAATTGTACTATTTACTACAGAAATGTTCACTATATTTTCTTGTTTATTTTCAATCTTACCAGACAGATTTTGTGATTTGCTGTTACTATTCTCCGAAAAAATAGAGTTTTCTTGATTTGTATCATTTATTCGTGGCATACTAGAAACAGAAGGTATATCATTCGACATAAAAACTTGATTTTCATTACCAAAAACTTCGGTTGTTTCTTCCACATCTTCTGTATTATATTCAGTCGTAGTTTCGGTGACTAACTGGGTTGTGGATGTATTTTCGTCTGTCTCCGATTCCTTTTCCTCATTCAAATTATTTTCTGGGCTTTCATTTACTACTTGAGATAACAAATCACCCATCGATTCGGATAAAACAGGATCCATTGTAGTAACTTCACTTGACATTGTCAAAATATTTTTATGTACATCATTTAAATTGTTTGTTATGTTTTTGACGAAGTTTTCTTCAGTCGTTGTATTTTTGTTAGTATGTTGAGGGTCTATGGTAGTAATTTTTATAAAGTTATCAGTTTTATTGTTCACATCTACTTTATTTTCATTATTGTTTTGAGTGTCTGAAGGTATATCCATTTCCAAATTTTGTTTGCTCTCCAAATCCATGTCATTTATTTTGGTACTTTCTGATAAATTATTGGATGTTGGTATTGGTGTATACACACCTCCTAAGTCAGAAGCTATCTGGCTAATACTCTGAGCGACATCGAACAATGGCAATATTGGTTCGCTTTCTTTAATAACATTTCCAATATTAGTATTGTCTTGTATCTGATTATCATTTAAATTAATTTGGTTTAATGAATTTTCGAAAGGTATAAATTCAGTCGATGTAACGGTACTAGTGGGTGACACAGACTGAGTGGTAATGGTAGTTGAATATATTTTTTCATTATCTTGTTCGTGTGGTGAATTCATGTAATGCTGAGTAGTATCGTTTAGGTTACTCGCTGTCGCTGTTGGTTGAAATTTAGGCAATGAAGTTGTTGGTAGATCAATAGCAGAATAAGTAGACTTTTTGATATTATCTATAGTAGTTGTATCTATTTTTGTAGCTTCTGTTACTTTCTTTGTTGTACTTTCTGACAAATATGTAATAGTGGATACAGGAATAAATGTACTAATTTTTTCATACTGAATATCGCCTCTCTCTGTAGTAGGACTAATATGACTTAAAGTTTGTATTCGGTTGTTTATAACTGCAGTGTTTCCAGGACGTACTGTGGAAGTAAATCGCTTTTTCGTTGTAGCTACGGGTGTAGTCGTCATTGAAACTGGTGCAAAAGTTGATTGTATTATTGATGTATGCGTTGGGCTCTGATTGTGTGTTAAAATTGGGCTTGCATTAGGCTTGCTTGTGGTGGTAGTAGTGGTAGATATAGTATTTGGTTTGGCAGTGGTTGTTGTAGTAGTAAAAATACTGGTGCTTGATAAAGGCTTAACAATACGCTTCGTGGTCGTTGGCTTTAAGGTTGTTGTGGATATGGTTGATCTACGTGTTGTCGTTGATGTGGTTGTTGTAGTGCCTATTTTATTTTTTGCTGTCGCCGAAGTTGGACTACTCAGTATATGGCTACTACCTTCTTTGCTAAGTAAATCTTCATTGTCTACGGGACGATCAATTTCTATAGTTTCAGTTTCTGGAGTAATATATGATCCAGTTGTTTTATCAGGAACGATATCTACACCCGTGTTTCCAAATATTGAAGGTAATATTAAACTCCATGAATCTGAGACATCCGGTGTATCTAAAGTAGGGTGCGGGTGTGGCTTATGCTTATGTGCTTCCATTTCAGCTTTTAAAACATTCTGAACATTAGTTACCACGCTGTGTACTTTTGTATACGGTGGTTGACTAAAATTAAATGCCATTGTGGGTTGGTTGTCATTTGCAAATGTAACCAATCCTTCAGTGTCTTCACCAGCTGCCACTATCGCCTGAATTTCCTCTAAAGTCATGAGTCTTTTGACTAGTTCTCCTGATTCATCAAAGGTATAAAATTCATATCTATCTGGTGTTAATAAATTAACAGGACTTCCAACAGTAGCTGGCAAATTTGATGGTGGTGGCAAGGTATTTCCAAGAGCATCAGCGACGTATGGCAGCTTGGAGCGCCTGAAACATTTCAAAAAAATATTGTTATATAACAAACAATACAAATTTACGTTATTTTTATAAGTTTGGGTTTACTATTTTATGTCAGCTATTTTATTGAGAATGCATAAAGACAATTAAAGTCTTCATCTGTAGTGAAAATGCGTGTGGTGTACACTCCAGTATTCTCTTATTATGGAAAGAAACCTTGCAGGACACAGTGAATAAAATTTTTAAACACTGAATTATTTTTAGTGTACATAGAAGTTTCTCTCACCTGTCTTGACTTTCCTTAGCGAATACGATCGCAGCAGTGAGTAGAACCCACAGCACCACTTGCATTTTGTCCGCCCATACACTTCTTGTTGTACCTGAAACTGTGAAAGTAAATCAAATAAGTTAACATTGACTAAACTGTCTATAGCACTAATATACGCAGAATAAAGTAAAACACTTCTTATTTTCTTCTTAAAAGAACGTCTTAAAAATATAGTCGAATCTATTGATTACATGAATCCAAATAAATTATTTATTCATCTAAAGTGGACTTGAATTTTGATCGCGACGTGTTCTGGTTACTTCAAGAAGTTGTCAACTGCAATGGATATAGTGTGGTGCCGCGAAGATACACGTACTACTATTTTTCTCGTTTTGACAACAACAACTCAACTTCATAATCAAAAATGTGATCCACAATACTCTCATCATTTCATCATCATCATTTCAGCCTATCGCTACAAAAGTTTGTAGCTCTCATTTTGGGGGGAATTTTGCCATAGTTGCCACGCTTGGCAGGCGGGTTGGCAACCGCAGTTTATTTATTCTGATGTTTCAGGAAGATGCTGCTGCCGATCATCTGGTTTTAATTTTCCCTCTGTCGACTTTTACGACACCCACGGGATGAGTTGGGGTGGTAGATTCTCTTAAGCCGCTACCACACGACACCAGACTATACCCACAATACCCTAACAGTAGTAGTTTATGTCACAGACAAATTATTTGTATTTTTAACTAGTGTTAGATGTTAACAACAGAAAATTGATAACAAATTAAATAATAGGTAGAACCTGTCGCAGTTTATGACGAGTTGGGAATAAAAAATAAATCAAGAATCTTCGTAGCGCTTGTCATAAACTTTTTGAAATGCTGGTAATGTAATATAAATAAATAATTTAAATAAGTGTCGCTGAGGCTATTTATTATTAATAAAACCAATGATACATTTTGGAAGGACATTTGTGCGATGTCACTAAAAAAATTACATTCTATATTTTTTAAGACACTTGAATGTTATAAACGTTCCATTAATACATGCATTAGTTGCAGCTCAGGGGTTGGGAGCTCGCACACAGTTATAGTCTTCTCAAACTGAATTTCATTCGAGCTAGCTTAAAGTTTCATAGTGTTCCTGAACTGTATTTAATTTCTGTAGTCAGTACTACTTAAATTGTTAGTTGCAATTTAAGTACAGAATTACATCCGCCTACTTACATCAGCAGTTCGTGGATATAAGGAGACAGTACAAACCCGTACTATAGCAGCTTGGGAGAAATGAGAATCAGTGGACTGTTTATAATCTCTTTCTATTACCGCCTTGATAAACTCTTTAGAAACGTTTATTCACATAATGAATCTTATAGCGACTTATAGTTTCATTTGTTAATATTTAATCTAAAAATACTATGCTAAAGTTTTCTAATTTTTTTTTTAAATTACGAGTACAATCAAGAAGTTAGTAACAGAAGGATCTCTAATTTAACGTTTTCCTCCCATAAATTTAAGGACATTTTTTTTAATTTTAGACGAATCATTATCGTATAAATTGTATGATCTGAGATGAATAAAGGGGGAATTCCTTATCGCACTTCTAACGTCTATCGTATACCTTCTGGGCTCCATTACCATTATCATTTTATAAAATACAGTTAGGTCGTGTTTTTACGTAAAGTAATTACTTTAAAATAAAAAGAAATTTATGTAGATGCAACATACAATCGATTCACTGCTCTATTTATCATATGCGATTTTAGATAAGCCACATAATGTTTTATACCCCTTTAACTACTAAACACATCTGAGAGAGTTCGAGGACGTAGCTGTACTTAAGGAATTATTTATGTTATGACATTATGCATAGAACAAATTCACTAAATATCCATCTCCCAGAGTAGATATTAGGTACACTCGCCATTTGTTATTATACTTCTTTAAAGGATGTAGTTTACGAAAGTGGGTAAAACAACAACAGTTATATGCAATAATGCATCAGTTTGACCTAGTCTCGGTAACGTGAACTTATTTATAAGTCACGAGTTATACGTTTCCGTGCGACCAAAAATTTATTGTACTGTCGCTACTCGTTAAATATTATTATGATCAGGTCTAGGTTTATGTTTATAGTTTTCTTTTATTTTTATTGTTATGTGGTCTCTGTTCATTTTTTATTACACTTTCGGGAGAGAAAATACGGTTCATAATATTTGTGTTTATCTAATTAGTTTGTTTCATTGAACCCACTTGTATTTAAAAAATCGGACAATTGTTGTTTGATTAAATGTTGCTACGGAAAAGGGGAAGTACCCGCCAGATAGGAAAAAAATTATGTTTTCGTTTCACCACTGATTAAAAAGATTGCAGTCATTAATGTAATTGTTGAAAGCGCCATCTGTTGACAATCTGTTCAACTGTTGGTAGGAGTTGTTAAAATTCTAAAGATTTTTAAAAGAATAATAGATGGCGCCATCTGTTGATATTCACGATACAGCACGAAATGTTTCTTTTGCATTACTTTTTTTATTTTATAACATTTTGCATTTCATAGTCCGTATTAGAAATATTTTATCTAATTAAATTTATATGTTATATTATAAACACTTTTACATTTTATACGAGCACGATATCATTATTTTACACTTTTTTACAAAAGTACACCAACAAAATGTTTTTTTTTTTATAGAAGAGGGGGCAAACGAGCAAGTAGCTCATCTGATGGTAAGTGATCACCGCCGTCCATGAACTTACGCAGTACCAGTGGAATTCCACATTACAAATTTTAATGTTGATTTTTAATAGTGCGCGTCTCTGTGATTGAGCCAGAACTATCAGGGTTTCAGATTGCCCTGAAGCATCGAGCTGAGCTAAAACCTTTCCGCTGATTCGATTTTTTTATTCGATAAAGTGACGAAACGAGCAAAACGTTCACCCAGAACATTTCTGTGTCACACTGCGCCCGTCTCCCTGAGACGTGCGTTGTAAGAAAGAACGAAAGAAAGAAAGAAAGAAAGAAAGAAAGAAAGAAAAATCTTTATTCAAACACAACATACATTAGAAATTCAAAAGATAAGTAAACAATTAGATACTTCGTATTACATTTATAAACGTACGTTGGGCTGTAGCAACGAAAAGGCTGTCGACTCAGCATAATGCTGTGGCAGTGTTGCCACAGCGCTGTTATTCTGTCGTGCCCCAGGTTTACCGAACAGTTACCGGACATATTATTAACGACTAAGTATATTTAAAAAAAAGGAACAAAGTCTCATACGCCCAGTGATTAATGTTTGCACACTACTGTTTCACGGCAGAATAACTGGCCCTGGGGTGATACCTACCCAGACGGATTCCTACATAGGAATCCTACCTCCAGTTAACACTGCGCAGTTGATAGCTTCCGACTGAATTCGGAAGTTGTCGGGGTGGTTTTTTCCGAAGTTGTCACGAGAACATCATAAAAAAGTTTACTATAACTTTAAACATTACTATTATGCCTGTTACAGTTATTTTATTACTGGCCGATTTTAATCCGTGCCGTGAATAACTGTAGTATTTGATTTAATATGCGATAAGATCGGATGAGGAGCGAAATGCCATTGCCATTGCCAAATAACACCCAGACACGAAAATCTATCATAGTACATACATACATAAGATCACGACTGCATCCCATAAGGGGTAGTCAGAGACTGGGCACTCACTGCAAAAACAGATGACTGCCACAATCCACGTTTCACCAACACAATATAATGCACTCGATGTGATAGGTTGAGCCCATCGCCATCATGCGCTATTGGGTGCACAGTGCAGTTTAATTCCTTACTCGCCTTTTACGAGATCCATTGGATGAGATGGAATGGTAGTATTCTTTTACTGAGCCGCCACCACACCGCTAAGTGTATAGTAAGTTGGTAAATTTTGGCTTCGTCTGGAATTCGAACCTAGAACTCACAATTCCGTGTACAGATACACTGACTACTGACAATCAATTCAATACTAATTAAACATTTTTATTGGAAGTATGGCAGAAAGTTTTTTTTATAGTGTTATTTAATACAATTATGACGATCACGTTAAAGCATTACGAACATAAAAGCCGCAGACCGTGAACGGTAAAATGGTAATAAACTTGCTAAACTGGTAAAGTTGCGGTCATTGTCACTAGAACCAGAACTTGCTTGTTTCTATCTACGTCGATGAGTCAACTGACATTTTTTTTTATCTGTGTATTTTTGCAATAGCAATAATTTTAATGTCTCAATTGCATCTTTCGTAAAAACATATTCAAAGTATTAATCCCAAAATCAGGCTATGTCAATCCGTTAATGACGACCGCGCGGCCGGGTGGTACCTGACTTCTCCGCCGCAGGTCCTGGGTTTGAATCTCTGCTGAAACCATAAGTTTCACACACATAAATTGGTTTACGTGTCTTTTATAGTTGTGGATACACTCTCTGTACACTCACACTACAGGTGACAGTTACGATAAAGGAGAAATTGTAGAGTTAGGTAAGAGGTATCTACACTCGGCGTCAAAAAATCGCACATCCGAAAAAAACAATTTAAATACTATTTTAACACAACAGGCCAATGGCAATGTTGTGGTTTGAGGGTATCATTCGAAAGGTAATTTCATTAGCTTTCAGGAATTTTAATTGAATTTTACTTTTATAACGAGACGAAAGAGAAATTAAAGAGAAAGACTGGGTATGTACAAATTTGCAAATTAATAATTTAAAAAAAAACTTAATAAATACAAAAAAAGTTCTTAAAACATAGTGTTACCCCCCCTTGCCTTGATACCGGCTTCCATGCGATCTTTCATGGACCTTACAAGGAGGAGCTCTTGAAGAGTGGCTGGAGCTGGATCTCGAGCTCGAACGCGCCGTTTTAGGTCATCCCAGAGATGTTCTATTGGGTTAAGGTCTGGTCTTCGTGCTGGCCAATGCATAACAGAAATATCGACCTCCTGTAAATAATCCCGTACAATAGCCGCGGTATGGCAACGAGCATTATTATGCATTAACATGAATCCATCACCGACATAACCAGCATACGGGACCACATGTTCCTGCAGGATTTCAGTAATGCACCGACCAGCATTTAATGACCCTTGCCCACGGTCACCCCGAGTCCGGGAAACGCACACAAGTTCCGTTTTCCCGTCGATGGAAATGCCGCCCCAAAACATACACGAGCCACCCCCGTATTCGACGGATTCTTCGAAGCAGGGTTGTGTGAACCTGTCCCCCTGTCTTCTGTAGACCATTCTACGTCTGTCATTGCAGAAGAGACAGACCCTCGTCTCATCAGAGAAGAGTACGGTCCGCCACTGTTCTAGAGTCCACTCGCAATGATTGCGAGCAAACTCTAGGCGATCTCTGCGATGCTGTGCAGTAAGTTTTGGACCTTTAGCAGGTCTATGGGCTGTTAAACTCTTTTCGTGTAACCTTCTTCTTATCGTAGAAACACTCACAGATGTTCTCCGAGTTGATCGAAGCTGTTGTTGCAACTCAACAGCATTTGTAAAACGGTTTCGTAAAGATGTCGTAACGATGAAACGGTCATCTCTTTCTGATGTGCACCGTTTTCTTCCAGATCCCGGTTTTCTAACATAACCACCAGTCTGCTGAAAACGTTGGAACACCCGTCGAACTGAAAAACGGGACAGGTTCAACTGTCGAGCAACGTCACACTGCCGTATCCCCGACTGCAATAGGGCAATCACTTGAGCGGCTTCTTCACAGCTGGTGTCCATCTTTACTTGTTCTTACTTGGGTTACTTGTTCACGTGTGTTCACTGCAAAGTCTAAATTACGACAGGCCCATATTTCATCCAGATCGACCCTTTTATACCCTTTTTAGGTGGTGTAACTAGCGTCCTTACTAACGAGCATTTGATAGTGTTTATTTTTGACGCTCTATAATGATAAATGTTTTAATGATTTCATGATTTTTTTATTAATAATGTAAAGCTATTCAAATACCCATTTCAAACATACCAATATTTATATAAATATAATTCGTTTCTAGCCATTACAGCCATTTTTCGCGCAAACTCAGAGAGGTGCGATTTTTGTGACGCTGAGTGTATTATAAGTCTCTATACAGTACTCGATAAATATTACCGTGTGTGGCGGCTCAAGAACTCTACCACCCCATCTCATACTGTGGGTGTCGTAAAAGTCGACAAAGGGAAATTAAAAACCAGAATAAGGGCAGCAGCGTCTTCCTGGAACATGTGAATAAATAATCTGCGGTTGCCAACCCGCCTGCCAAGCGTGGCAACTATGGCAAAATCTCCCCAAAATGAAAGCTACTAACTTTTGTGACAATTTATGAGGGAGGCCTATGTTCAGACCAGACATGTATTGATGATTGGTTCTGGTGTGTTTGTACTACTAACTGTTAATGTTAAAGCTCAATTGAAAAACCATCAATAAGGTTCATTTTCATTTATTTCCTGGTCTACTAATTTTCTGGGAAAATTGAAAATCCGATTTATAAACGACCTAAATCCATACATGAATAAGTCTATTTATAAAACTAGTATGCACAGCCACAGCGTCAACAGGTTCTTTTGATAGGCAAGTGAGCAATCTAGATAATGAAACTATACACATTAACGGGGAAGTTTATGGAAGCTAGCGACGAGACGAGCATACCGTTCATGCAATGGTAGCGGCCACGCTGGTCGTAACCAGAGCTTTGAACTGCAAACTGTTGCTAGGATTCCTATGCAGAAATCCGTCTAGGTCGGTACCAACGCAGTGCCAGTTATTCTGCTTTGAATCACTAATTTACTAACATATTTCGGTTTGAACGGCACTTGCAACCAGCGTAGTTACTTGGCTTATGAGACTTAAGAACTGATGTCTCAAAGTGACTAGCTTTTGTTATGGACAGACGTTGCATTTGCGATCAGGTGAACGATTTACTCGTCACTTTCTTCCATAAACAAAAAAAAGTCCTGCGCAGCACTACACTGCGCTCGCTACCCTGATACGTTACTGCCCTCTTGGAGGCAGAATAACTGACATTGTGACGATACCTACCTAAGCGTACTCCGGTGGAGGTATTTTTTCAACCAGCAATAATCCAATAATAATTAGATGATGGCATAGCTCAGAGGTCGGGTGCTCGCCTTTAATTTCATAGTACGCGAGTAACCTGGGTTCGATCCCCGGTGCCAGCAGCTCTATAATTGTTCTACAATTTTAAGTGCTGATTTACCATGTGTTTAGTGGTGAAGGAAAACATCGTGAGGAAACCTGCATGTCCGAGGAATAGAAATATTTCAAGGACATGTGAAGTCCGCCAACCTGCATTGGAGCAGCGTGGCGGACTATTCCCAGCTCCAAAACCCTCTCAGAAATGAGAGGAGACATGTGCTCAGCAGTGGGACATTTGTATGCTGTTACTTTCCTTTTTTTGCTTTTATTATTCTTATGTTGTCTACCCCGTATAAGTTAACAAAAGTAAGTAAGAAACATATAGGAGACACGTTATTTATATACATAAAAGAAATTTACCACACATTAGGAGCGTAATGAATGTATCACAACCACAACAAACACTAGTCTTTATAAATTGACCATTTAATTAAATAAAATTTCTTTTTTTAGTAAGGCAGTTTAGAAAAGGATATAAGGAGGTCATAACATCATTACAACAATGAACAATAGTGGCCATTAATTTTTAAAACTAACACAAGATAACATCTGTAAGAAATGCAAACATCATATTAAAATAGTCAAAATAGTATTTTCAATTCTCAGGCCGACGTGACACAAATTACATTCCAAAAATGTTATTATGTTGGTATTTCGCGTTAAGTGTGTGAAGAAACATTTCTTTGACCTCTGGCCTCCATTGAGAAGGAGTTCCGTTGTACTTTGACAAGATGTTTGCAGAGGTAATTTATGTGGAATACTTGACGCCAGAGACGCTTATACACTGGCCACTCAACTTAGTGCTAATACACACGATCATAATGTTTCCGATAACATACACAAAGTTCTTTATTGCGACCTCATTTCATTAGTTTTAAATTTAAAGTTATTTAAAGTGTCAAACATTTTTAATTTGGAAAAATACGTGACGAAAAATGTGTTTGCCCAGATTGAAAAATAATTAATTTAAAATATCTGTAACTGTAGAAGTGTACAAGATTGAGTGCAAACCTGTCTTTAATTCCTTGACTTAAAAAAGGAGGTTTTATGTTGTTCTATAACGGTTCACACCGAGATCGAACTGTAGTAGATATAACAAAAGTAAAAAGTAAAGTAACAGCCTATAAATGTCCCACTGCTGATCACAGGTCTCCTCTCATTTCTGAGAGGGTTTTGGAGCTGGGAATAGTCCGCCACGCTGCTCCAATGCAGGTTGGCGGACTTCACATGTCCTTGAAATATTTCTATTCCTCGGACATGCAGGTTTCCTCACGATGTTTTCCTTCACCGCTAAACACATGGTAAATCAGCACTTAAAATTGTAGAACAATTATAGAGCTGCTGGCACCGTGGATCGAACCCAGGTTACTCGCGTACTATGAAATTAAAGGCGAGCACCCGGCCCCTGAGATACCACGGCTTTTATACATGTTGTAACAAATATCAAACATGTAATATCTACTACAATTCGATCACGGTAAAATAATCATCAAAATTTGTGACTTGATGATGTGGTTATATACATATTAACTTTTATTTTAATACACTTTAGACTTTGACTTTTTGAGAGTCCATTCTATAGTAGAGACTTATTTTGATTGAAATGTTATTTCTCATTTCAATTTTATTTTCATTATACTGCAACAGAAAGCCTAACGTTTTAGGTATTGTTTTAATCTTTTTCGTTTCTACAAGATCATTAAAAACTTTTTGAACGCCTAAAGAAAAATATTAGCAATTACGATGAAACAAGAAAGTAAGCTGACTGACGTATCCGACCTATTTGTGTTGTTTATTGATTAAATTTTCTGAGGGAAGACTCGGATTTAAGTTAGATGGAATACTGTGCTCAATGCGATAAAGTAGCCCAGGCCCATTGCGATAAAGCAGAAGCATCTTCCTGGGCAACTATGGCAAAATCCACCTAAACTGAGTTTCCCAAACGTTTACATATTCCTATCCCGACATAGACGCTAGAGACGAATTTTACCACTCATTCCGAAATGGGTAAATGCGCTGGACACATCACGACCGTCGAAGAGGGCGCGTAACAGCTTGCCTGTGTATAAAAGAACACGAACGCTCATACAATTATACGAAAGTATTACTTAACTACAAAATCTAGTCCAACCACACACTGATACAATTATTGATAGCGATCATAATTCGCGGGCATCGATCTAATCGTGACACCGAAAGTAGAATCGTGATGTACGAACAAGAGAACACCTGTTGGACGTGAATAGTAACGGGTAAAATAGTTATACTTATATAACAGTATTATACGAACGTGGTATCGAATACATTTATTTTTACTTTCATTAATTACTATTAATATACTAGTAGTTTGACGACCGCGTGGCTTCGTGATCAGACTACTTATACTTCTACGCCGCGGGTCCTGGATTCGAATCACTGTGGGAACCAACGTTACTAGTACACAACCTGTAGGTTTTCCGGTATGGTTGTGTTGTGCATGTGAAATATAGGTCTGTATACCCATGATACAGGAGAAATCCCAGTGTGGGGAATCGTTGTTTAAAAAAACCTTCGGTACTAATTCCCGACAGTATTTATACAAAGCATCATGCAAATTTATGCTTCGTCTAAATATTGTAAAAATGTTTTTAAACCTCAAAGGAATTTTATTAGATGTAAAACAAGAATTATAAAAATTATTAAGAAACGGTTAGCCTTCTCTACATTATGTGTCATTTGATTAAAGCCTTGTGGCGGGGGCATGAAATCTGCCACTCCATCTCATCCCGTGGGTGTCCTAAGAGTCTATTGAGGGACAGAATGAATAGAAATTCTTGACAATATAACGGCTTCCTACAGACCGCGGAATAACCATCCCGAAATACATACATACAGTCACGTCTTCTTCCCATATAAGGGGTAGGCAGAGACAACATCCATAGTTTTCGCACCCGCCGGAAACGAGACGTAACGGGTGGCGAACCACGTCACCGTCATTGACACAACTTGAAATTCTTGCTCCCCATTACGTTCCCACGAGTAGCTAGCCATCGGCACGGCAACCACTGGCTTGGCGGAGAGGAAGGGAAAAGGGTTAGGTTCCCACCTATGGACATGGGGTAGGGAATTCTGAAGTTGGGAAATTAACCTTAAGGTGTAGGACACTAATATCTCGGAAAGAGCAGGAGGAAACAGCAGTAGGTCGGGAGGCCGGGGTCGCTTATCCGCTACTCTACATTATTTGCCGGACAATGTCACTAGGTCAAGTACACCCTGGCATAGCATACCGAAATTACTCAGACCGGTGACTGGTCAGCCTGCTTGCCCTTTTCCAGCATTGGAGTATTAATAGGCAGATGGCGACGAAAGATTTTCGATGTTCCGGTTTCATCATCATCATCATCATTTCAGCCTATCACTAGTCCACTGCTGAACATAGGCCTCCCTCAAAAATTGCCACAAAAGTTTGTAGCTCTCAATTTAGGGGTTTTAAGGGCCCATAGTTGGCGCGCTTGGCAGGCGGGTTGGCAACCGCAGTTTATTTATTTGAGATGGTCCAGGAAGATGCTGCTGCCCATCTGCCCTTTTCATTTTCCCTCTGTCGACTTTAACAACACCCACGGGATGAGATGTGGTGGTAGATTCTAGATTAGAAGCCGCCACCACACGGTTTAAATAAAAAAAAATATCGGAGAAAGTGTCGAGACGAACAAAACGTTCACCTAATGGTAATTGCAACATATGCCCATTACAAATGCTGTGACAACCAAAACATTTCTGTGTTACATACTGCGCCCGTTACACTGAGACATCAGTTCTTATATACTTTAGTAATTACACTAGCTACCAGTGCCCTTCAGACCGAAACACAGTTATGTTTGCAAACTGCTGCATCACTGGCTGAATTACTGCCCCAGCGGTGGTGTAGGCACCACTGCTGCATAGGAATTTTACCCTTAGTAGATATACATACATACAGTCACGCCTATATGTACGTAACATACGTACGTACATACAGGCGTGTCTGAAAGTATGGGCCAAATATTTCATACTCCCCATTGCGTTCCCACGGGCAGTATAGCTACAGCATTGCATATGCTGGCATTGTTCAGCATAAACAAAGGCTGTCCGTGTAATTCCTAAGTTGCCTCTTACGTCGCCTCGGTAGGAAATTTTCTACTCTGCTTTTTCTTGTTATCCATTTTCATCCTTCAGTCGAGGGACTATTTCGTCCGAGCAAGTAAAACCATTACTTAAAGCTGACGGAGTTTAGAATGTTTCAGTTTTATTTCTTATTTTTAATAGCTTTTGCCTAATGTAGTTTTTACATTAAGGGACACGAGAATTTCTCTGATGGGCACTTTTAGGAGGCGGGGAGGGTAGAAAGCCCAGTGACTGTCACTGTTTAAGACGTATATACTGTACGGTAATGTACTATATGGTACGGTCGGAAGATTACAACATATTAAAAATTAACAAAATATTCCAAATTCCTTGAATTTTAAAACCAATAAAGAGTCGTTAAACAGAATAATTGTTAGTGAATTGTATGTAAAAAAGCCTATTTCACGCATCAAAAATATAATAGACAAAATATTTTACTATCGAAAGCTTCAAATAGTTAAAATTGTTTTCATAAGCGCAACAAATTGCACAATAAAACAGTTGAATATTCTTTTATGGTACATAAAAAGGGAAATTTGAGTGTTAGTTAAGCGAATTAAAAAATTCAAACTTTTGATAGCCATACAAAATTCGATAAATTTATATTACAATGTTCATCTACTACTCATCGTTCTTTTGGTTCAAAGAGCTATCATATCTCGTACATAACATACACGATATTAAAAAACCGTAATATAAAATAACCGGGAAATATTAAAGAAGACTGTTCATGATTTTCCATTGGTCGTTATTTTTGATTGGATTAAATGACGAAACGCGCAAAAGGTTCACCTGATGATACGTGCAAAGTTTGACCATAACAAATGCTGTGTCACCCAGGACATTTCTGTGTGTCACCACACTGCGCCCGTCACCCTGAGACAGTTCTTAAGTTCCATATGCCCAGTGATTACACTAGCTCACAGTGCCCTTCAAACCAAAGCACAGTAATGTTTGCACAATACTGCTTCACGGCAGAATAACGACTTTACGAAATACGATTTTTCTAACCACCGTGTGAAACAGAAACTTGAATTTAAAGAAAAATATTAGTTAAAAAGAACGAAATATTTAATGTAATGTATAAATATATGGCCCGGAACCTTCTGCGAGTTCCGCACCATATTTCGAGTCGAATTCGTACTTGTCTGGATTTTGACATCTTCTTTTAATTAAATTAACGGATAATATCGCCAGAGCGGGAGTGATGTGTACGGGTGGTACACATCACTCCCGCTTAATCGTTTAAACAAATGCTCCCTACATGAGAGAGGCCTGTATTGTGCAGGGTGTGCTGCAGACTGCAGCAGAATTTAATTTATAAATGTTTTAGTTTACTGCTTCAAGAAGATTTACATCACATTTGAAACCCTTGATATTTTTAATCTAGCAACATGGTACAAACACCTGCGCTTTCCATCGCCTTCTTTAATACATTTTAAACGGTCCGTTACATGTAGCGTGTCGTATCAGATCTTCAAGGAAAGACACTGCCATGCAAATTGAATATCGAGATTGTTATTCTGACGGGCATGCAAAATTATTACAGTTTTAACTGGGTGATGCATGTTATTCCTGTTTATTCACCATTTTTATTGAATGTTTATTCATGTTTATTGATACCTAATAAATACTTTATTTGTTTAAATAGAAATCTTTAGCGACATCTTTGTCGCCACATGAGAAGCTCAAGAAATATACCAAACGTCCATATTTTTTCTGAGATGAGAACTATAATTTACAACATCTAAATATTACTAGTAGGAGGAGACGTCCTCTTGTCACAACATCCGCCAAACATCTTTCAAAAAATGTTCCCCTCGATACGTATTTTAATGACGATAGTCAATACAATCCCAAGTTTTTTTTTACAATATTACATTTATTATGTGATATGGTGACAGTACTAGTATAATTGAATCCGTCCTGGATCCCCTATTGTCGTAAAAGTCAATTAAATAATTAGGAAATTGTCAGAAAAATGTCATACCTTTCGACAGTGAGTGGAACAATCACTACTAACAGCATAATCTACGTCCGACCAAAAAGCGCCGCTTAGCTCGATCTACGGCTTAACGCATCTAGTTGCTGCCCACCACATCGTGAAGGTCATCGCTTTATATAGCTCAGTATTGTCCCACTACGCTTAACTAAACGCGGTCTTCTCTAGGAGACACCAACTTCTATCGTGGCCGCTTTTCGACAGATAAGACCACCCGGGCAAAAATTTAAAATTACGATGGTAATAGATTCTCTAGGAAAATTCTTCATCAACGAAATACCGAACATTGCTCTTTTAATTGCTTTCCGAGCGACAGATAGTACGAGTAGCATCGATTCAAATATGCCAAACCTAAAATATCTAGAAGTTTGTCAGATAAGACGTTGGATAATGTGGTGGCCATCGCATCCGCAACTAGGAAGTTGGGATTTACTTATCTATACTTAACTATAATATATTTTATCTATAATAATAGTCTGTATGTAAGCTTCTGTCAGCTTATGACGAGACGAGCAAAACGTCGTCCTGTTGGTAAGTACAAAGACTGCCAATAACAAATGCTGCGTCACCCCGAACATTTCTGTGTACTGGCACTACACTACGCCCGTCCCACTGAGACATCTGGTCTAAAGACTCATATGTCCTTACAGTAGCTCTCAGTGGCCTTCAGACCGGAACTCAATAATGTTTGAACACTACTACTTCACGGCAGAATAATTGGCCTTCCTTTATAGGAATCCTAACGCCTGTCAGCTGTTAGCGAAAATTATTTTTACTAAGAAAACACTGCACATTATTCAACCATTACTGAAGTGTTTTACAGTTTGAAAATTTCTTCTAAATTGTTTTGTGCCATGGTATTATAAATCGATCAACAGACGTATGCACCAAACCGTTATTCAAGATGTTGCGGCCTGTCGAGATGTGAGACTCACGAGTTCATGACAACATCAAGGCGACATTTACATAATTCCGTTACCGTAATAATATGTAATATTCACTTGGCTGTATTTCATCACTGCTATCACTCACAAATGACGTTTAAAAGGAGTTTAACAGAAATAAGTTCATACCATTTGCTGTTGAATCAATTTTGATATAATGATATTTTCCTGGCCGATTTCGACCACGGCGACAACTTCCGAATACTGTCGAGAGCCATCAACTGCGCAGGAGATATTATAGTGCCACAAGTGTAAGCGCAAACACAGAAGCACTCACTCGTCCCAATCTACCCGCGCCCGATGTAACGCTGATGCGATAAGATCGGAGGCTAGGATGCAGTGTTAGAAACACGGGGACAATCACAATACAACCAGCCGCGAAAACCAACAATTTATGTTTTAGCACAAATGTTGGCTCCGGCTGGGATTCGAACCCAGGACTCGCGGCTTTTTTAATTTTGATATAATTTAATCATTAAATGAATTGTAATAAATCAACTATGCAGTCATTCGAAAACTAACTCGGGTACCAACCACGTGGTTAGCGTACCAGCCTGATAGGTCCTGGGCTATAGGACCAAAAAAAATTTAGAGTAAAAACCATCCAAATATAATAAATTTTGCCAATCAAAGAAAGTCAAAGTTTCCAAATAAGTTCCGCAACTTTATGGGAGAGCTCGCAAATAATTCATCGAGGCTTTTCCCTACACGTTTGATACTTTATTACCTTTCTAGAAATTTTCAATATTAAAAAACGTGGCTTGTTAGTATTTTTTATATAAGAATTAGAATTTTAACGGCAAATAAAACAGGATGGACTATTACTTAATATGGTGCCCGTTATTTTTATTCAGCCCCTTATTTCATAAAATTATTTACTTTATAGTTACAGTAAGACGTCGGAAGAAAATCTTCCGTCACATCTTATCAACTTTGTGTCTTAAACATCATCTAAGGGCGAATTGGCCATGTGGTGTCCGGCTTGAGAGAATCTACCACCACATCTCATCCCGCGGGTGTCGTAAAACTCGACAGAGGGATAATGAAAACCAGGAGATGGGCAGCAGCATCTTCTTGTAACATCTGAATAAAAAAACTGCGGTTGCCAATTCGCCTGCCAAGCGTGGCAACTATGGCGAACCCCCCAAAATGAGAGCTACGAACTTTTGGGGCAATCTGTGGGGGAGGCCTATGTTGCAGTGGACTAGTGATAGGCTGTAATGATGATGATGATGCAGGGCGAAATAAGCATCACAAATGGATGTAAGGTAATAGCGAAAGTTCCAAATATATTGGCTATAGCTGGGGTTTGAACCTAGGACCCACTACAGGCAAGTATGTTTTTTTTATTATTTCATAAAAGTGACGGAACGAGCAAAACGTTCACTTGGTAGTGAGTGCAGCGTCTGCCCATAACAAATGATGTGTCCCGCAGAGAACCTCTGTGTGGCACCACACTGCGCCCGTCACCCCGAGACATCAGCTCTTAAGTCTCATATGCCTAGTGGTTACGCTAGCTCTCAGTGCCCTTCAAACCGAAACACAGCAATGCTTGCACACTACTGCTTCACGGCAGAATAACAGGCCCTGGGGTGGTACCTACCCAGACGTAGCCATACACAACCATAGAGTCACGTGGTATTGCAGTATTGCCCAAGACATGATTTTTGTAAAAATAACATAAAAATTGATGTCTATCATGGCCAATTTTCGACCACGTCGTCAACTTCCGACTATCGTCGGAAGGTTTTAACTGCGCAGGATATATAATAGGCACAAGCATACGCGCAAACACACAGGCTCTGCCACCTACCCGCAACCGTTGTAGCTCATGCGATAAGGTGCAAGGTAAGGATGCAGTGTTAGTGACACTGTGACAATCACAACACAACCAGACCTGAAAACCAACACCTTGTATTTTAGTACAAACAACTCTTTTTTGGTTTGAAAGGCAATTTCAGCTAGTGTAATTACCTGGTATAGGAGACTTAAGAACCGATGTCTCAGGGCAACGAGCGCAGCGCGATGACCCACAGAAATGTTCTGGGTGACACATAGTTCGTTATGGGCATACGTTGCAATTGCCATCAAGTAAACGATGTTATCCGCAGCAGAACTAAAATAACCGACCCTAAGGATTAGCAAGCTGAAGAGGCAATGGGCCGGCCATATAGCTCGTAGAACCGATAACCGTTGGGGAAGAAAGGTTCTCGAGTGGCAACCTCCTACCGGCAAACGCAGTGGAGGGCGACCCCCCACTAGATGAAGCGACGATCTGCACGGTTTTGCAGGAAGTCGATGGATGCAGGTGGCTCAAGACCGTGTTTTGTGGCAATCTATGGGGGAGGCCTATGTTCAACAGTGAACTGTAATAGGCTGAAATGATGATGATGATGATGAAACGATTTTGTCGTCTCGTCACTTTCAGTTGCGAACTGGCCCGCCAAGTGTGACCACATCAATTCCAGATATTTGATTACTAAATTAAAATAAATTATTAAGTCTATATTGAAGGTATCTCTATGCTCAAAATAAAATAATGAGCTAAAAAGATAATGATCGAATGTCAAACATGTATGATTCTCAACTATTTTATATTTTGTTGAGATAAAAACGTTACATTATAACTAAAATTTATATCCAGTTGCCCAACAATATTATTGTTCCAAAGTAATAATTTAATGCTGTATTGTAAATTCGGCACTACTACAGTTTACTGTTCACAATTCTCCATTTAGTACGAATCGAAACTACGGTCCTTTAAGCTATAAGTTATTGAATATTTAATAAGGGAGCTACTGTAAAATTATAACAAGGCCATGTCGAAATATCAGCCAAGTGCTAGTAGGAACTTTACTGTTTTGATAGTAATATAAATTTATAAAGAATTCATGTATTATTTTGACGTTTAAAGTTTACTTTATTTTTTTGTATGACTCTACTTTTTGCCAGATAGTGCTCATAAAAATATATTTGGGATAGTTTGGTATGCGCTATATCATGAGTCATGACAGACGTGTAGCTAAGTAGAGGGCAACTGAAACCAATATTAATGGATCAAATTGTTCCATCGGACGTTCCCCTGATGGTAAGAGATGCTATGTCACCGAGAACGTTTATCTGTGCGGCACCACATTGCGCCCGTCACCCATATGCACACCACACTACTGCTGGGGTTGTACCTACCTAGACAGATTCCCTCATAGGAATCCTACCATCAGTAACACTGAACTCCCCTTTTTGGCATCTAACAACTAACTAGACGCACCAATTAAATCCACTCGTATTTTGTTTTGTTTCATCATTCCTTGTGCGCACAGCCAAGGAATGAAATTATTCAAGATAAGAGTGAGTAGGAATCATCACCGCTTAACATTATTTGGAATTGGCGTCAAACGTTGGCCAATATGCTACGAAAAATACTTAATTCATAGATGGTAGACTAATAAGATAGTCATCACATTATTTGTGACTATCTCATTAATTAGAAATGATTAAAAGCGATTTTAAATAGATTCTCGTTGTTCACCAACTTAACGACATTCTAATGATTCCCCTTATTACATTTTCTTAACGTTTTTTTTAAGGTAACAACCTCATGAATGTTCCAATAAAGTTGCTTATTCGACCTTAAATTTTGACAAGTCACATAAAAGCAGCGTTGTTTGAAAGACAATTCTTCAGTTTTTTTGTAACTTAAGTGATGCGGCAAACATTTACAGTAAACGGGAAAGTTGGCCGTTTTTACGACTTCACTTCCGAGCCTAATGAAAATGAGTCGTTCCGAAGTAGTAAAATTATCCGAATGAAATAATTATGAGAACACTCCGGCATTTATATACTACGCGAGGATTCAAGACTACGAAGGTTAATTAGGATTGCTAGGATATTTTTGTTATGTAGACATTTCATTCAATTCCCTTATGATAATATGTTTATCGCTCATAGATGAAATGAAAAACGCTTTAAAATATTTTAATGCCTATTTATATTACTAACTGGTAACTGTATACTCTATAGACATAGACATAGACTTTTTTCGACGTACACAATACAAAAATCACACAGAAAGTGCAAATAAAAGAGGGAATAAAAAACAAAAACATAAAATATACGATAATGTAGGACAAATATGAATGGTAATAAGACATCTAAAATAGTAAAAATCTAAATAAAACTATATAATCAAAAACAGATAACATTAAAATTTATAATGTATGAATAAAAAAAATTCGATGATTTATGAGGTCCGCCAAATCGCACATTAAAAATAAAAACGGCTTCCAGCACAAACTTCTTCGATTAAAAACCGAAAGTATGGGTAAGCGTGATACAAGTGAACTTTACACGTTTCTGATATTACATCGAAAGGTTTTTGTTTTACACCACCGAACACGGGGTTAATTAGCAAACAAGCAATTTTACGACATCAGGCATTGGACCCAGACTAAGTAAACTGTCTGTTTACCGTCATATTTAAAATATTATTCTTCACATTTTTTTATTGGATATATTAATGAAACGAGCAAAACGTTCACTTGATGATAAGTGCAACGTCTGCCCATAACAAATGCTGTGTCACCCAGAAGAAAAGCTTCTATAATCACTGGGCATATGAGACTTAGAACTGATCTCTGTGGTTGAAGGGCGCAGTGTGGTGCCATACAGAAATGACACAGCATTTGTTGTGGGCAGACGTTGCACCTACCATCAGGTGAACGTTTTGCTCGTCTCGTTACTTTATCCAATAAAAAAACGTTATAGTTTCAGCCATTAAAGTACCGGAAAGCACATTAGAAATAAGTAAAATTTATGTGTAAGTTCTAAAGTTTAAAGGGGCGAACACTTTAAATCCAACACCTATACCATATTGCGGAACCAAAACACAAATAAGACCAACGGTCTTATCTGCTTACAGAGTTTTACTAAAACAATAAAGGCATTTTGCATAAAACAATATTAACTTCACTTCCACAATGATATTCACTTAATTGTATTCAGTAAAACATATATGTGTACCCAGTGCATTATATTATTTAGACGAAGTGAAACAAAATTAAACTTGCTTTGTCAGCAACAAAGCTAACGAACAAACAAAAACGAGAATACGCGCTCAGACAGTACACGAAAAATAAACATTTCATTGAAAATAAATAGTCGTGACTGTGCCGGACACACTACTCCTTCACGGAAGAATAACTGGCACTGCGTTGGTACCTACTAAAACGGATTTCTGCGTAGGAATCCTAAGGAAAATTACGTATCCGATGCGTATAACATTACAGTAAAATAGGAATAAGAAAGAATAAAGAGGCCAGACCAGATTAAGAAAAGCTTCTATAATCACTGTTATGTAACAATGGAACAAATCGTTACATTAAACGTATAGAGTTATCGCGTGTTATGCGAAATGACATCGGGATTACATGCGAGGTGTACACGATAATCACTTCTCTCATAACTCACAACACGATGGCAATCGTTCTCGTGGATTCCGGCATAAACGATACCACGGCGACACGCAAAATGCTTACAACTTTGAAAGAGCGATGTGTAAAAACGTCTTTGTAAAAGACCACAAATAGTGTACCAGTTAGCGAGATTCGCTCAGTTTATTATTGCATATAACGAAAAACATTAAAAAATTGCATATTTCATCAAATCGAATGGATAAAAATTGACCTACCATACTTCAATGCACGAGTCCAAGTGTGCCCACTGAGTGTCAGTTATCCTATCGCTTAGCGCTAGTATGTAAGTATTTTATATATTTACCAGTTTGATATTAATACGTGAAATGAAAGCTTTGTATCCTTTTTAAGCATATAGTGCGCACGAAATAGTGTAAGATTTAGTATAGGTAATAAAAGTTCGTATGAAGAAGCGAGAAAGCTAAAATTTATATATAATACGTGTTACAAATACATTAATTAAATACACACAAACATCAATTATATATGGTCATACTGGCAATGACAATCACATAATACATAATAGTATGGGGACAAACAGTCGCAAAGGGTAGAGATTGTCGCCATAGAATTTTAAAATGTTCCCTATAAATAATTAATAAAACATGAATAATGATCAAACTTTTCTTTTGTAAATTACGGTCTAATTTTAACCACAGGACGACCACTAGTTAGATTATATTAATAACTGATGTCTCTAGGAGTTGAACGCAGCTTAATGCCACAAATAACTTTGTAATTAAAATTCTTGCGTGACACCGCCACGATGCACTTCGTCGTCATCATATCAGCCCATTTGAGTGCACTGTTGAACATACGCCTCCCCCAAATGGGGGATTTCCATCGCTTGACAGGCGAGTAGGCAACCGCGTGTGTTTTATTTGGATGTTTCAGTAAGATGCTGCTGCCCATCTCCTGGTTTTTGATTGTCTTACGATTGTCTTGTGGTGGCGACCCTATGCACTTACCATAAGGTAAACGACTTGCTCGTCTAATTAGTACCATAAAACTATAAAAATATTTAAACTCATTTTGAAATTTCGTATCTTTATTCTTTATGTAAATTTTAAATCATCGATTAATAATAACTGTTCTCGAAAGAACAAGAAAAAGATGAAATTGGCGGAGATTAAATTTTATTACATTATTTACTTTATAAATTATATTAGGCGTTTGCAGTATGCTGTTTGAGTTGCGAGTTTTGTACGTAAGCGCGTTGGCGGCAAGCGGTCCTATTATTAGTTAGCTTGGTTGGTTTGATTGGCTGGTATGTACTATATGAAGCGATGTATAAAAGTGGATGCAAATTGTAATGTGGAGTGTTGGGTTTTAAATAAAATTAACTGATCACTTCTTCATCTGACTTCATCCGCGTGGATTTAGGTTTTTAAATATCCCGTGGGAACTCTTTGATTATCGGGGATAAAAATCCTATGTCTGTCTTCAGGCTGCAAACTATCTCTGTGCCGAATATTTTCAAAATCTTATCAACGGTTGATTCGTGGAAAGGTAACAAACAGACAGAGGGACAGAGAGTTGCGAGTAATTTCGCATTTACAATATAAATGTGGATATATATGTTGTAAAGAAGCGTCAGGCATAGCGTAGACAATAACAATTCTTATTATTTCAATACTTATCGCATTCAGCGCGTTCTTGCTTTGAAGGTAATAAAATAAAAAAGGGGAAAGAACATGGCAACAAAGGAGAATAGTCCGTGTACTCTGAGCTTAATGTTGCAAAGCTTTGCTAGATCTGTCGATACGGAATCTGCTCCGTTCGTGACGTTGTAGCATGCAACGGAGATAATAGTTACGAGACGCTTACACGGGAAACATCGTCGCATTCGTTTATTATCACGATTATTTCGTCAATCGACCTACGTGATTTTACAATGATGATAATGATATTCTCTTGGCCGATTCCGACCACGGCGACAACTTTCGAACATTGCCGATAGCTATCAATTGCGCGGCAGATATTATAGTGCCACAAGCGTACGCCCAAACACAGAGGCACTCACTCGTCCCAACCTACCCGCCCCCGATGTAACGCTGATGCGATAAGATCGGAGGTAGGCAAGGATGCAGTGTCAGAAACACGGGGACAATCACAACACAACCAGATCCGAAAACCAACAATTTGTGTTTGAGCACAAATGTTGGATTCGGCTGGGATTCGAACCCAGGACCTGCCGCTTAGAAGTCAGGTACTCTGACCACTAGGCCACGCGGTCGTCGCTTTACTACTAATTTTTTTTTACAATAATTGTTATTTTACTAGATGCACTTATGTCTTGATCAGCTTTGAGTGTTGAGTCGATAGAGGTAGGTGGCTTAAAATTGGCTTTGTGGCAACCTTCGAGGAGGCATGTTTTACACAATAATAAAAAATATTACATTTCGGGTCGTGATGATCTCTCGTTTCGATGTTTTTCGAGATAAAAAATCTAAATTCTACTAAATGCAACTTTTAAAAAGGTCACGTGACGTCTCGTTGGCTATGTTCATGGTACTTATATATAAAAACATATAAAAATATATAGCACATAAAAACTATATTTTCTGAGTATATTCTCGAACCACAATTTATGTCAAAGGTTTAAGACCTTTGACATAAATTGCTTTTGACATAAATTGTGGCTCGAGTTTTATTTCAACACAGATAAAAAATCAATTCCAAAATAAAACATTGATAAAAGTAGTTTTTTTGTTATTTTCCTCGTGCATTGCTCTCCACTGCATAAATAATTTTATTTATAAATAAATATTAGGTAATAATAAGCAAATCTCCGTAGACGGCGATAAATTTCCGCACAATCATGCACGAAGGTACAATAAATATTTCTTACAAAAAATATTTCTGTACGGTACACGGAATTATCGAACCGAAACTTATCCGTTATTGTAATCAACAACCTAACAATACGAAAATTCTTCGTCTTACCAAAGTCTAGCTGAAAGTAAACGCAAAACGCGCGGGTAACGGTACATTGAAATAAAGCGTCTTTGCGACAACGAAGGTCGACGAACTGTAGCAGCTATGTTCTCCATATTTAAGGAAAAATTATAATTGCTCTCATTGGGTTTTTAAGTTGACTTTTTTAAGGAATGACGGTACAAAAATACAGTGACGAATGGTGCAAAAAAGTACTCTCGGTGCTATATAAAGCTTAATTAAGTTACGTTACGGTAAAATGAACTTTCTTGGTTTAAATGTAACAGCTTAAAAACAGAGCACAGGAATCCTTTTATTTAGTGAAAATAATGGTACCGGGTAAATTCCGACGCACGCGAGTACGGGCGGACTTCACATGTCCTCATTTTTTTTAAATACACGTAGGTTGCTTTATTTCGCTAAATACAAATTAGAAAAAATGAGAAAGATTACGGGCATGATGGCATAACGGCCGGGCACTCACTGTAAGTGCCTCAGCATGCAATAAGATAAAGTACCACTAAAATTATTAGGTAATGGCTAGTTTAAGTGCTGAGCACGTGGTAAATCTGCTCAGGGAGCACAGGAAAATCCTGAGGTCTTTTGCATGCCCTATATAAAAAAAAGAAATGATATGTAAAGTACGCCAACTCGACAGAAGCGGCTCCGAAACCTTCTTAAAAATAAAGTGTCTGTATCCGGGAAAGCTCAGGGGCCGGGCGCACGCTTTTAATTTCATAATACGCGAGTGACCTGAGTTCCATCCTTAATGCCGCTGAAAATCTGAGAAATAAAATTTTATATTTGGGCTATTTGTAACGCCATATATAGATTAAATAGATTTTTTTGACATTTCGTTCTTAGTTGACAACCACGGGACGAGAGTGAGTAATAACTTTTTAGTGGTGGTAGGATTTCTATGCAGGAATCCGTCTAGGTAGGTACCACCCTAGGACCAGTTATTCTGCTGTGAAACAGTAGTGTGTAAGTACTCGGCATATGATATTTAAGAACAGATGTCTCAGGGTGACAGGCGCAGTGTGGTGCCACACTGAAATGTTCTGGGTGACACTGCATTTGTTATGGGCAGAAGTTGCATTTACTATAAGGTTAATCCCGTCATTTCCTCCAATAAAAAATGCGTTAGTGTCCTCATAAGTTTCACAATAAACATAAATCCTTTTAAATGTTTGAACATTTCTGTGTTTCGGTTTGAATTGCACTGTGAGCTAGCATAATCACTTGGCATTTGAGATTAAGAACTGATGTCTCAGGGTGACAGGGACACAGAAATTTTCTGGGTGACACAGCATTTGTTGCGAGCGGACGTTGCACTTACCATCAGGTGAACGTTTTGCTCGTTTCGTCACTTTATACAATTAAAAAAAAAACTGCTCCCACAAGTTTTACCTATTTCATTGAAGAAATTCAATAAAAAAAATGTACAAATTTAGTTTACAACTATGATGGACAACTACCTAAAGGGTAAGCTATTTGTTTGAAGAAATTTAGGAATTTTACTTAGTCGACAATCACGGTACAAGATAAAATGATAGACCGCCACCACAAGATTTAGCTATTTCATTAGTTAAGTGGCGTCACTGTATGTATGTATTTTTTTTTAAATTCAAGGCGAGCACCGAGTCCCTGAGCTGCCCTAGTATATACTAGAAAATAAATGAACACGATTTGCTACATATTTTTCAATAAGATAAAAAGTGATGACGATAATGATGGTGAGGTCTTCTCAGCCGATATCGGCCACTGCAACTTAAAATGGTTTAAAACCAGTTATTTACGCAGGATGTATTACAGTACCGTAAGAATAAGCGCAATCTACTACTAGACTAGAAGACCGCGTGGCTTAGTGGTCAACCTACCGAACTTCCACACCGCGGGTGCTGGGTTCGAATCCCAACAGGAGCCAACATTTGTGCAAAAAAGAAATTGTTGGTTTTCGGGTCTGGTTGTGTTGTGTATGTAAAAATCATGAATGTAAAACGCACCCACGATACCGGAGAAATCCAATTGTAGGTCGTTTTATTCCAAAACAAGAAACAAAGAAACTTGAGAACTTTCCGATGACTAATCATTATTTATATTTTAACGTTACCTTATATAAAAAATGTGTACGTCTGTATTTATGTGGTTGTTACAAAAACCAAAAAATAAATATTGTTAATCAAAATACAAAGGCGGTAGCGTATTCGCATTACCTGAGAACTTCTTGAGCATCAGTTATTACAAACTCGATTCAAGTTAATAAAAGTTTGACGTGCTTCAACCTTAAAGAATTTAAAGGAAAAGTTATTTCTCGGTGTTATTCCATCATTTTATTCGCCGCTACAAAATAACAGGCGTCTTGTGAGATACTTTCAAAGTGAAATCGAGGTTCGTGAGTTCCAATGAGATCCTGCGCCAAAAGCTTTAAAGTACAGTCAATGTCGCAAGTTTTTAACGGTTTTTTTAACTGAATACGCTTAAAATAATTTATTTAATTTCAAGATCAAATGACGTAATTATGAGAAAAATATGAATTATAATTCTTTAATAATATCTATAGAAGTAGGTTGATTCTTCTGCCATACACATAACACATTATATTTCCCGTAGCTCATCGACAAATAATACTCGTAGTATGTTTATTTAAATTATCACACACACACTCACACTTCAAACCACAACTGCTGAATATGGGCCTCCCCAATAGATTACCTCAAAAGTTTATAGCTCTCAATTTGGGGAGATTTTGCCATAGTTTTGCTTATATATATATACGAGTATATCTTGGCAGGTGGGTTTTCAACCGCACTTTATTTATTCAGATGTTAGAGAAAGATGCTGCTGCCCATGTCCTGGTTTTTAATATCCCTCTGTCGACTTTTACGACACCCACGGGATGAGAAGAGGTGGTAGATTCTCTTAATCCGCCACCACACGCCTTTCCGACGACCGTCAGAAACTCAACTCATTTTAATTATAAATTACAATTATCTATTGTTAAGTCTTCGGTTATTTAAGTAACTGTTGACGACCGCGTGGCCTGGGTCCTGGGTTCGCTTTCCAACTGGGACCAACATTTGTGCAACAACGGAAATTGTTGGTTTTCGGGTCTGTTAGAGTTATGCATGAATTTTTTTAAAAAGATTAAATGATATAAAAATTATACATGTTTCTGGTGAACACAATTATAAAACATTAAATTTCAAAATAGTCATCCATATTTTAAATAAACGTATGAGTAGAAAACAATGAAAAACACGAATTTCCCAACTTCAAATCCGCAACGAAACTTGATAAACAATGGATGTGAGTGATGTGCTTGAGAGCTACAGTACTTTAAGTAATAGCTTGAGCATAAATGAAACGAGATGATGTACCGCATTCTGAGTCTTGCTTTAAAAAGCTCTCAGAATTTTACTGTTATTTAAAAAGTATTGCTTATTTTGTAACAACGCCTGTTTCAATTCTATTTTACTACTTTACACAATCTTTAGTGAACCAACATATGTGCAAAACACATAATCTTTAGTTTTCGGGTCTGGTTGTGTTGGGCAGTTATAAAAACTGTAAACCGCACTCGCACGAGAAATATTAGTGGTGGAATCTATAAAAATAATTTACACTGACCTCCTGATGTCAAGTAATCACTATGACCTAAAGGCTCCTGAATCTATTATTGGCGTCGAATCAAAATTACCGGTAGTAGGATTCAAAATCACAATTACAGGGATGGTACCTACTATGCAGGAGTCCGTCTAGGTACCATCCCTGGGCCAGTTATTCTGCCGTGAAGCAGTAGTGTGCAAACATAAGTGTGTTTCGATTTGAAGGGCACTGAGAGCTACTCGTAGTGTAATCACTGGGCAGATGAGACTTGGGAACAGGCGTTTCAGGGCGACGGGCGCAGTGTGGTGACACAGAAGTATTTTGGGTGATACAAAATTTGTTATGAGCAGACGTTGCACTTACCATCAGGTGAGCGTTTTGCACGTTTCGTCACATTATGAAATTAAAAAACTGCTAACTTACGACGTGACCGCCGATGAAGGCTATCCCCGTAAATATTTGAAGAGATATGTGTACTGCTACGCCACGTTGCTCCAGTACTCACTCCCCCCATCCCACTCAAAAACCCTTTCAGATATTTAAAGACCAATACTTTACTTTTCTGTCTTTATTTTATTTTTAAGACTAACACAAAATATTTGTAATTCGTCATTGTTATTTTAATCAAAAATTATTATACAGCCGATAAGTGTCCGGCAGATTAGAATAGCACCTACCTCTTTCCTACCGAGGTGTCGTAAGACGCGACTAAGGTAAGGTAAGGACCACAATATGCATTGCTGTTACTATACTGCGTGGGAACGCAATGGGGAGAAATAATGTCGTTCCAAAATATCAGCGACGTGGTTCGCCACCCATTACGCTTCGTTTCCCACGGGGGCGAAAATACCTACACCTTATATGGGGAAAAGGCGTAACTGTATGTATGTGTGTGTGTTATTTAAATTTGGTCATAATAAAGAAACAACTTAAACAAATTATTGCTTGCCCGAAAATTTATTATTACTTTATCTTCATATGCTACTTCGGAAAACTTCAAACATTAACCAACCGTATACGAGCCAAGCTCATGTAGACAACATCAGTAAGCAACAGTGTTTGCGGGGATATAAAATATTATAAGGTTCTGTACGTGATGCTCTGAGGTTGTAGGAATCTGTATTCGTGTTGCAACGGAGGATATGCGCGGCACGGGCTCGCCTCCGTCGGGTAACTAATATTTCAAGATTTGCAATTTCCGTACGCTGGATTGCCTTCCATCCTTTACTATTTATGGGCAGAATTTCCAACTTTATGAAATTACATCAGAAAAAAATTACAACGTTTATTCGCATAATAAAACACTGGCTCATCACCCCTATAAAGGAAATTAATTCAGTTCAGTTAATTCATTATTAGTTTAGTGTTTATTTAATAAGCATTTATTTTGATTACAGATCGGCTGAGGTAGCGAGGTGTCGTTAGAGTCGAGTAACGTATTAGTATTATATGCATTGTTACTATACTGCTCATGACAACGCAATGGGGAGTAACAATTTTTCGACTCGTACCAAAATGGTGGCGACGTGGTTCGCCATCCATCACGTCTTGTTTTCCACATGGGGCGAAAAATGGCCTACGGATGTGGCCCCTGCCTACTCCTTATCTGGCAAAAGACGTGACTGTATATATGTATGTTAAATCACAAGGACATTTTATACACGCATAAATCTTGACTTGAAATTCATTAAATTCAAAAATATATGTTTTTCTTTGATTGTTTTATTTTGAATGCAATAATCCAATTCAATTTATGTGTGAAATATACTTGTAATTTTAGAAACTGAGTATATTGGTATAAGTAACCTTTAAGCTGCGTTATATTACAATATAATTTTTATTAAATTATTAACTTGAAAGATATAATTATTAACTTAAAGCTCAAGAGCATTGGTAGCTCAGGGGCTAGGCGCTCGCTTTAAATTTCGTACTGATTTACCACGTGCTCGGCGGTGAAGGAAAACATCGTGAGGAAACCTGCATGTCAGAGAAATAATAAGAATTTCGTCGACATGTAAGGTCCGCCAACCCGCATTTGAGCAGCGTGGCGGACTTCTTCCCAGCTCCAAAACCCTCTCAGTAGAGAGGAGGCCTGTACTCAGTAGCGGGACATTTATAGACTGTAATTTTCGGTTTTTTTTACTTTACAGGATATATTAATAACAGCTAAGTTAGAACGTACAAATGTAAAAGTGTTATTTGTTCTCATAGCTATCGTTTGTGGTTTAGTGAATGTTATCGTGTTACTTGATAATATCTAATACCATTAATTGATTAGAACTTAAAGATATCTCTAGACTAGTTACTGGGTATTTAACTATATTCGCATCTTTGTGAATAGTAATATCAGACTTATTTATCAGATCACAGAACACAATACTCTTATTGTTTCATCTGGAACTCTTTTAACAATTTAGCGGTCTGATAAGAAATTTAACAGAAATAGTGATATTAGTAGATCGACCAAATTCATTGGCTTATTCATTGATGACTATACGAGTATAAGGGGAATGTTTTATTCATTATCATCATCATAATTTCAGCTTATCACTAGTCCACTGCTGAACATAGGCCAGAGATATATTGCCATGAAAGGTTATAGCTCTCAGTTTGGGGGTAGTTCCACCGCTTGGCGGGCGGGTTGGCAACCGCAGTTCATTTATGCAGATGTTCCAGGAAGATGCAGCTACCCATCTCCTGGTTTTTACCTTCCCTCTGACGACTTTTACGATACCCACAAGATGAGATGGGGTAGTAGATTCTCTTAAGCCGCTTACACTCGGTTTATTATGATTTATTATTTTTTACGAATAAACGTCACAGCATAACGGGGTTGTGTTTGAAATCACTAAAGTATGATTAGCAATAATAAACAATTAACTGGCCGATAGATGTCCGGCAGAGTAAAATAGAACCTACCTCTATCCTAGCGAGGTGTTTTAAGAGGCGACTATGGTATTGTACGGACAGTACCTTATTCGCTCAAAATAATACCATAATATGCAATGCTGTCACTGTACTGCTCGTGGGAGTGCAATAGTGCGACCAAAATGATACCTGCATGGTCTCAAAAGCCCCAACAGATCTGAAAACATTACAAGAAAGAAGAAGATTTCAATCTAACTTGCTGACTATTAATGAATCTAAAACATCATACATGATTTTCATCATAGCCGTATCTGTATGGTAGGAGAACAAAAAAAATCGTCAATCCCATCACTTCTAGTGGGTGTCGTGAACATCGTCTCATATGCCCAGATTACACTAGCTCTCAGTGCCCTTCAGACCGAAACACAGTAATGTTTGCACACTACTGCTTCACGGTAGAATAACTGCTGTCCTGTTGGTCAAGATAGGGTGGTAACTAAGATTAGGCCAACGTCCTGATACGACATGATAATGGTGATTATGTGGGGATTTATCTCTAGCTTATAAATTAATGTGTGAATATTTATTAATTTTAATATTTACTAACGAAAAAAATTGTACAAAACCGGAATTTCACATTCATGTAACTAAGCAGTTAAATAACTTTTTTAACTTATTCATCCTACCTCTCGCTCTTATAGCTCTTATCTTCAAGAGTAGCGATAATATCGAAAATGAAGTACGGCTATATTTCCACGACGAGAAGGAACGTGCTCTACCTAGTTAGGACAGAATCTCGAGTGTACTCCTCAACGATTGAAGATGGAACAGATATATTGAAGTAGAGCAACCCATATTGAACCCATGTCTAAAATACCCCTAAGAAGTTTTATTAAAATATTATATGTTATTAGGCGCTAAAGCTTAGTTTGAGTGGTTAGTATTAGTGGTTATTAGAAAAGTAATTATTTTTAATTCTAAAAAATCAACAGCTTATAAAAGGCTCTTTCAGTAAAAATGGAAAAAGATTAAAACAAATACGCAATAATAAAATAGAAAACTTATTTATTAATGCAAATCCACGTCTGATTTCCATACTGCCTGGCGGTAAGCGGCATTCAGGTCGCGTAAACCTGCCAGGGGAAGTTTTTTTTGCAGAAGTTGTTTTTTTTTTTGAAGAAGACATTCCCATACATTTTAAGACTAATATCATGTCATTAAGTCATTAAGTATTGTAGATTGCAACTTGTCCAGCCTCCCCAGGAAAAATGTTGGTTCCAGTACCGTTTTATTATAGAAGACACAAGTCTTACTACAATGACAATATTGTCAATAAAGGTGGTGTATGAAATAGTGAAATAAAATATATTTATTCTCTGTCAAATGTCATTTGTTTTTTACATACTAATGCCGTTTCTTTAACTGGTGGTAGAATTCCTATGCAGACAACCATCTACGAGTAGGTAGGTACCACCCCAGGGCCAGTTATTCTGCCGTGAAGCAGTAGTGTGCAAACATTACTGTGTTTCGGTTTGAAGGGCACTGTGAGCTAGCGTAATCACTGGGCATATGAGACTTAAGAACTGATGCCTCAGGGTGACGGGCGCAGAGTGGTGTCACACAGTAATTTTCGGGGTGACACAGCATTTGTTATGGGCAGACGTTGCACTTACCCTCAGGTGAACGTTTTGCTCGTTCCGTCACTTTTATGAAATTAAAAAAAAAAGGTTCATCTGTATGGAAAAGAAACAAGCGAAAGAAACTCCGCAGGTATCCTCATTTTAGACATATATTCATTTTTTTTTAAATTGAGATTATGTTATAAAATAAATAAAAAAAGCGCCGTGTGGTGGCGGCTTAAGTGCTCGGCTACAAAATTGGGTGCCAATCTACGTGGAAGGCCTATGTTCAGCAATGTACTAGTAGTACTGAAATATTGATGAGGAAGAAATAAAATAAATAACAATAATAAATAAAAGAGAGAATAAATATTGCGATTTGTCAAACATTAACCGTTGAACAGTTATTTCCATTCAGTGGTTATTTTGCTTTTATTTCATTTACACAGAAGGACCAATCTCAGCAATGTTAATCTTATAAATATAAACTTTTTTTTTCTTTCTCAATTACGCTTTATTTGGCTGACGGAATACAAACTTAATTAAACATAGAGGTTGATTGTGTTCTAGAATATCATATATGTAGTTAAAAAATCAATCAGTGCTAAATTTTACTAACGGGTAATACTATTTAACATATGATATACAATACTCAATGGCTAATGACAATCGCATCGCCCTGCTCTTATGCGGGTTGGCGAACTGCACATGCCCTCGAAATATTTTTATTCCTAAGACATGACAGAACACACAGGTTCTCTCATTATGTTTTCATTGAACGCTGAGCACGTGGTAAATCAGCACTAAAATTGCAGAACAGTTTTAGAGGTGCCAGCACCGGGGATCGAACTTAGTTCACTCGCATATTATGAAATTTAAGGCGAGCGCCAAGCCCCTGAGCACATACAATAATATATTAATATCCAACATTTTCACGGTCTTTACAGAAGGGTATGAATATTATTATATGTACGTATCAAACGATATTAACTTCGGAGTGAGTTTGTGGAAAGCTCCACTTTATTGAGTTGATCACAAGGGACCTTACATACTCGTATATACCGCTTTGAAAGTAGCAGCTGTTAAATGGTCCAATGAATTTCATGTATCAACACTTTAATTTTGTAATAAAATTCAGTAACAAATTAATGAAATATTTAAATATATATATTATTTTACGGTTCTAAGCTTTAAAGCTTCATGCCATTGCCTTGCCTTGAAGAGTCTGCTGAGAACCGAACATTACCGAGAAGGGCCTAACTGTGAATGCTCAGGTCACCGAGGTACCACGCAAATCGGTACGGCGGGTACGGCGCAACAATTATGTGGTCGTCTAATTTTACGCGGGTGAAATCGCGGGGCACAGGTAGTGTACCGTAATAATCACATCAAATGGCGATTAAAAAAATAATGTTCTGGCGACACGCTCTAAATAGACTGGTTGTAGCGCTTAAATATTCCTACTCGGCTGATATACCAGTTACAGACTTAAAATAACAGCATGACGCCGCTCCGTTTTATACTGGTTGGGATGAGAACAGGAGGACCAATTACTGATAACGAGGTATTCCATAACGGTACGTACGCTGCTGTATTATTTTGTTTCTAAACAGACTAAAAAAATTGCCCGTTCGCTTTTTTGCTGGTTATACCCAAGACAGGTACATTTTTTGCGACCCAATACAGTTTAAAAAATAGTTTCATTGGGTATTGGAAGACAATCTAAATTGAATATTTTTTTAAGGAGAAAATTACGAGACGAGCAAAACGTTTACCTGATGGAAAGTGCAATGTCTGCCCATAACAAATGCTGTGTCATCAATAAATTTCTGTGTGGCACCACAGCAGACAACAGTTCTTAAGTCTCTTATGCCCAGTTATAACACTAGCTCTCAGTGCCCTTCAGACCGAAACACAATGTAATGTTTGCACACTATTGCTTCACGTCAGAATAGCTGGTCTTGCCATGTCAACCTAGACGGATTCCTGCACAGGAATCCTCCCACCAGTAGAGTATTTCACTTATCACATTCTGTATCGGAATCGTTTATTAAGAATTGAACAGACTAGATTTCTGTGGGTCACGGCGACGTATTATCTTCATGTTTATAGTGTAAGGAGCCCTCAACTACCACTATCCCCGCATAACATCTCAGGGAGACTTCAGTGCCTGAAAACCATTGCTGCATGGGATTATAATCTCGTGATAGCAAATGCTGAGTACCTCCTTTTGCCTAAAAATAATTAAAAGATCATGTCATGTTAAGGTTTACTTTTTGTTTTTATTTTGGTTTTTATAACTGATATTTTTACTGGTTTTATTTGTTCATTTTAATCGTTCAGTCTTACATAAAAATATTCTAACTTGAATTTTTCAATATTTATGTCAATCTAATGTACGATCTTACGTTATAACTCAAGCGGAATGTGACAGAAAATTACCTCTCACGTAAGCGATACCAATCATACGGTATTGAGGTAATATTAAATTTGAAAAATTGAAATCGTGTGAGCGTAGTTTGTTGCAAATATATAAAAAATATATCTGTATTCTCTGACAATTAAAGTTACAAATACATACATAGAGTGATGCCTCTTTCCAATTGGAATAGGCAAAGAGCACATCTCTCCACTTGCTACGATCCTAACACACATATTCGTCGTCGTTTCAGCCTATCACAAGTCCACTGCTGAACATAGGCCTCCCCCAAGGATAGTCACAAAAGTTTGTAACTCTCATATTGGAGGGATTTTGCCATAGTTGCCAGGCTTGGCAGGCAGGTTGGCAACCGCAGTTTATTTATTCAGATGTTCCAGGAAGATGCTGCTGCCCATCTCCTGGTTATAATTTCCCTCTGTCGACTTTTACGACACCTACGGGATGGGATGGGGTGGTAGACACGCTTAGGCCGCTACCACACGGCATACCACACACATATTAAGCTTCTTCTACTTTCATTAGCGTTTTCATACAAGCTCGTCGGTTGCAGGTACTTTTGTCGTGCCATTTCCTTGAAACGATCTGATCGTATTACAAATACAATGTCGTATTTTTATAGTCATAAGTTATCACAAAATTGAAATCCTTAACTTCTGTGTTGAGTTTGCACTATATGGTAATAATTACTATTTAGGGGTTCCTAGAATATTTCGATAAGGTTGGCGTTGTAGGTAAGTTATACTTTATTTTTACTGTATTTTGAACTCGGCACCCTTCTTTACGATTTCCCTTATTAACATTAACATTTGCAAACAAAAGCGTCAATTCCCGTCTGTAACACTTGGACCTTTTTAAGACCGCTTCAATGAGTTGAATGTACATTCACGTAGAACTACGACTACGCCTTACATTAGCTTTTTCGCCATCTCCAGAATATTTCATTCATCTATAGATTTAATTCACCTTTAAGACGCTTTTTTTAATTACTTTGGCCACTTTTATTATCTTACAGAGTCAATACAAATGTGTTTATGTGTACATGTCACGTATATAAACCAATTTTTAATATATACATCACCTTAGTCGCCTCTTAGGACACCTCGGTAGGGAACAGGTAATGAACAGGTAGGCGCGTCTACAAGGCCACCTATCGGTTAGCCTTTTTATACATATGAATGGTACAGTCCATTATGTTTGAACAAGTAAAAGACTGTAATACATTATGGAATCAATATCACAAACAGCAATCTTGTTTTTCTTTTGCTGCGCCTTACAATTTTTATGTGGATTATGGTACAGGAAATAGTCCGCTATAGGGTGGCCAGGAGAGGTCGAATAAAATATTTCAAGAACATCTTCAATCAACATATGCCTCTAAATCATATGAAAATTTAATATGATTTTAGGCTATAATTTTCGACGAATGGTCTGCCTCTAAGCTCCGTCTTTTATGATGATATCCTTCAGGACAGCCACCGCTTCCGAATACTATCAGAAGCAATCAACTGCGCAGAAGATATAAAAATGTCACAAGTGTACCAACAATTTGAATTTCTACACAACTGAAACTACGACTAGATCACGCGGTCATCTCTTTACAAAATTTTACAACTAAAAACGGTATATTAACCTGTGAAAACGTAATATTCATTAGTGATAATATAAGCAGCTCCGAACCGCACCCAAAAAGTATTCACATCAACCCATCAATTACAATTAACTTTAAAAGGGCTATTCCAAATCTGAACGATGTTTTTGCAAAAGCCATATAAATCCCAGCAGGGGTGGAAGTGTAAACACGATTAATGTTCATTAAATACGCTTACGTTGACATGTAATCGTCACAATTATCTTTTAAGGTCGACGTTACTTGAAAAAAATAAAGTATTAAAATTAAAAAAAAAACATCAGGGGGTTTTGGAGAAGGGAAGAGTCCGCCACGCTCCAGTGTTTTATCATAAATGACACTATTTTTAATAGAATTCAACGGCAAAACGAGATTATTGATCTGATTGTAATTACGTCTACCCTTAGATACGGTGTTACTAATGTTGCCAAGTCCAAACATTTTGAATAAATTTTCTTGAAGAAAGTGCCATGTTGACAATCTGTTTAACTAACATGTACTGTAGCTGTCGGTTGGAGTTGTTTAGGCTCTTTAAAGAAGGTAGATGGCGCCATCTGTTCTTGTTGATTTACAAAAACCTGATTCTGATAGGCTGTCCCCATTTTAAAATCAAATTCTCCATTTTATTTACCTTCTGTTCCGGAATTCGACATATTGGACCTGGCAAAATTAGTAACACCGTAGCGTACTAAATCGTTAATTTTAAGACATTCATTTAAAATAATCTTCAAAATGTCGTAATAAACATTAATTTTGATTAAGTATTAAGGGAGATATTTCATAACGACAAAAACACCTTTGAGAAATTTATTTTAATTATAAAGTTGAAGTGATTGTTTTGTAAAACGCGCTCATCTCAGGAACTACTGGTTGGAATTGAAAAATTATATTAGTGTTGGATTACCCATTTATCGAGGACGGATATAGGCTATATAACATCACTCTACCCCTTAGAGCGATTTCTTTTAAATTAAATGGCGGGGCACAGCTAGTAATATAAATAGCTTGACTAACCTTTCAATGTAACTGTAGCACTAAAACTTGTTGACGGTATTAATATTCTTAATATAGGAAAGAACTAGACATCGGTTAACATTATTATCACTGTTATAGTTAAGGCTAACATGTCGCCTGTCGCAATGTAGTCAAGTGGCCCACATTCGTAACAAAAGCTCGAGTTTTGACGACACTGACGAGACTAATTCCTTTCTCACAGCAGCATCGCGAAGGAACGAAATACGGTCGTGATTCTTATTCGTGTATTTTATTTTGTAACGTTCTCAACTTTTTTTCGTATTTCTGTTACGTTAATTAAATGTTTGTGCCTCTATTATGGATTTAAAGATCACGTAGAAATGGTAAAAACAAGGTTAAGAGATGTAAAATCACAATCAGGCAGACTTCTTTTGGTGTTTTACATGTTCGTTTTAAGATTTTACTGTAAGTTTTCACTTAGGGACCAGTTTCAATTAAATATGACAATTAATATTATTCCACTTTGTTTAGACAATTAGAAGCATTTTTTTAATTATTTAGTTGTGTGTGTCTCATCGTTTTGCATGACTGTGATATTAAATATCAATCGAAGTCAATAATTTCTACAATTCACAGTTTATTAGGTGTTTCTGTTCTCCACCGTTAATCCTCCTGGTCGATTTCGACCACGGCGACAACTTCTGAATATTGTCGGGAGCTATCAACTACGCAGGGGATATTATAGCGCCACAAGTGAACGCGCAAACACGCTCACTCGTCTCAACCTACCCACGCCGGATGTAACGCTAATGCGATAAGATAGGAGGTAGACCAGGAGGCGCAGTGTCAGAAACACGGGGATAATCACAACAACCAGACCCGAAAACTGTACTGACCGTAAATGTTGGCTCCTGCTGGGAGTAGGTAGGTAGTCAGGTACTACCACTGACCACTGGGCCACTTGGTCGACAACAATAGAAGTGACACGTTTTTTTAATACTAATTCCGAACCGTCCTGCCTCAGAGCCGCGCTCCAGCAAAATAATGACTTTAGCACATAATATACACATGGCTGGCGTTAGTAATATACACATGTTAAAATACTCAGAGACCAATTACTGAAAAAAGACGTTCTATATCAGTCCTTTGGCAAGTTAGCTAAAAAAAGAGAAAGTAACATTTACGTTAACCGAACTTGAGAATGACGTTATCATACAGGACCCGCGCCGAGGAAGGCGCGGGTCCTGGAGAAAATAAGTGCGAAAACACAAATTATAGATTTTCGGGTCTGGTTGTGTTGTGATTAGCCTTGTCTCTGACACTGCATCCTCGGATGAGCGTTACATCGGGCACGAGTATGTTGGGACGAGTGAGTGCTTCTGTGTTTGTACACTTGTGGCACAATAATATCTTCTGCGCAGTTGATAGCTCGAAAATCGGCCAGGAGATCATCATCATCATCCACAGAGCTTTAATAATATTTTAATGTGAAAATGGAAAACAATGGTTTAACAGTGTTTTGTGGCTACATTTAAATTCGATCAAAAAAGTACGTTTGTAAAGATTTTCTTTGACAGAACTTCTGCGAAGAAGCTGACATATCACCATCATCATTATTTCAGCCTATCACTAGTCCACTGCTGAACATAGGCCTCCCCCATAGATTGCTACAAAAGTTTCTAGTTTCCATTTTGGAGGTTCCATTGGGGAGGTTTTGCCATAGTTGCCACGCTTGGCAAGCGGGTTGGCAACCGCAGTTTATTTATTCAGATACGCCAGGAAGATGCTGCTACCCATCTCTTGTTTTTTTTTTCATTCTGTCGACTTTTAGGACACCCACGGGCTGAGATAGGGTGGTAGATTCTCTTAAGCCCAAATTGCATTTATCTTGAACATATCTAAAGTCCGTACTTTAAAATTAAATCACGTTTCAGTTTTAAAATTGCTTGCTATTTCTACGTATGTACGTACGTACAAAATTAGTTACGGTAAATTTTCGCCGGAAATTATGTCGCTCTTTGAGATTACCTAAAGCGATTGTAACCAGAACTGTAAATTGCAAAGTAACTTACTATTAGAGTCGTCTGAAAATTGTTTGTTGTTTATTCAGTTAGTTTATTAAGTAGCCGATAGGTCCGGCAGAGTAGAATAGCGCCTACCTCTGTCCTACCGAGGTGACTCAAGTATTATACGGACAGCCTTTATTAGTGCAGAATAACACCCTAATATGCAGTGCTGTCACTATAGTGCTCGTGAGAACGCAATAGGGAGTAAGATTTTTTTAACTCCAAAAGGGCGGAGACGTAAGTCGGAGTAAGATCGGTAAGATCACGGGGGCGAAAACTGAGGTACGTGTGTGGCCTTTGCTTACCCCTTATACGGGATAAAGGCGTGACTGTGTATGTATGCTTATTTAGTTAAGCAATTATTACAATCAGATCCCGACTCTTAGGATTTTTGTTTTCGCACAAATGGTTGGGAGATGGACTCAAAACCCACGACAAAGAAGTCAGGTACTCTGACCACTGCTCCCTGCTCACTAAAGAATCAAGATTTCTTTTCATCATCATCATCACTTCAGCTTATCACTAGTCCACTGCTGAACATTGGCCTCCCCTAAAGATTACGACAAAAGTTTGTAGCTCTCATTTTGGGGGGATTTTGCCATAGTTGTCACGCTGGGCAGGCGGGTGGCAACCGCAGTTTATTTATTCAGATGTTCCAGGAAGATGCTGCTGCCCATCTTCTAGTTCCTATTTTCCTACTGTCGACTTTTACGACACTAACGGGATGAGATGGGGTGGTAGGTCTCTTAAGCCGCTACCACATCTCTTTTAAACACTCCTTAATCATCTAAATCCATTCAAAGTATTCGAACAAGCTAAATAAACTAAACTTTTCTAGATTAGCCTTGTAGTGGCGGCGCAAAAAATCAGGCCCATTCGTCTCGTGGGAGTCGTAAGAGTCGATCGAGGGTCTGAAAAATCGCATGGCTTAAGATAGGTGCCGAAATAACCATTTCGGAAATTACGGAGACATATGAAGTGCGCCAACCCCCATTGAAGCAGCAAGGCGGACACTTCCCCGTTCCGAACTTCCAAAACCGTCTCAGAACTGAGAGGAGGCTTGCGCTCAGCAGTGGAACATTTATGATTAATGTTCTCCTGGCTGATTGTCGACCACGGCGACAACTGCCGGATACTATCGAAAGCTATCAACTGCGCAACCGATATTATAGTGCCACAAGTGTACGCGCAACACAGGGGCACTCACTCATCCCAACCTACCCGTGATGGATTTAACATGCGATAAAATCAGAGATAAGGTAACGTGCCAGAGACAGCAGGACAATCACAACACAGCCAGACCCGAAAACCAGCAATTTGTGTTTTTGAACACTATGTTGGCTCCGGTTAGGATTCGAACCCATGACCCGAGGCGTGGTAGTCAGGTACTCTGACTACTAGGCCACACGGTCACACGCGGGAACATTTATAGGCTGTTACGTTGCTTTTAAATTACAAGACCGAAATATTCAGGCTGGTGTATATATTGTACTTCTGCAGCTTCTCTGGGTGTGACTACTAAAATCGAAATACGAAGTTTCGGCTGACGGATCGCACGTTTCCTACCACGATATCACCCTTCACTAAACATGCATTCTATTAGTTGCCTATGGTTTCGAAAGAAGGCCGTCCGTAGAAGTTGCATCCGAAGAAATTTGGTAGTAGGGTTCATGTTTGAGGTCGTTCAGTCGTTCCCTTGAATCGATCCGGAACTTTGTACTTCGAGTTTCATAGGCGCGAAGTGTTTGGTACTGCGATCATCAATTCGCCTGGCAAGCGTGATGATTCTGGAAAATATTTCCTCAAAGAGAGGCCTATTTCCGGCAGCCAACTTTTTAACAGCCTGATAAGAAATTTTAAACACCAAAAATTTTGTGAAAAGTTATTAAAAAAGCTGTTAAACTTTAATTAAGTAAAAATAAGAAATAATATATAACTTTTGTTCAACTAAGGACAGGCATACAGAGAGAACAAACATTCATGAATGAAAACAATAAAGGCTAATTGTAACAGTAACTAATTTCGTATACATTTATTTTCTAATATCTATATTGCTTATCTAAATGGACGGCAATCTAAAATACAAATGTCTCATTTTTTTTTGTTTTTTAGTGTCAATGTTTGACGCCAAAACACAAGAAAGATCAAAAATATAAAACTGCTCGACCTCTCGTTGTGAGCCATAGACAACCGTTACTAAACAACAGTTTGGCGGAGGTACTCGTATTGAGATAAACGTACAATGGATCTTCTTACAAACTGCGCCCGTCCGTAGAAAATCGGTGTGAAAGAAACCTCGGCTTAATAGAAACTCATCGAGATTCAATCAGCTTTACAACTATTTAGGTTGATTTTGCTATTAAGGTCGATTTTATTTAAGTCTCCGTTCTACAATTTAGGGTGTTAGTTTTAAAGGAATTTTCGTATTTGAGGGTAGACTTGATCCCACTTTGCTGTTTTCGTTCTAAATGCTTGTAATCACACCGACAATTAGTAGACGGCATTTTAAAATTTTGCTTGTTCTTTTCTCCATCTTAAATGATCGGTCGTCTCTTCTTGATGTCAAGCAGAAGCTTTTGTACGAGTATCTTTCTTCATCTCACAACAGATTATTTCGAGCTTCTTATACATAATATGCATTCCAATGCACTTTACCGGATTATTTGTTAACTCCTTTACTATCAAATGCAATCAGTAAGAACTCTTTTAAAAGATTGGTTCATGAGCTGAAGACTTGCGTTCTTTGATGATTTTTTTTTATGTAAGCTATTATTATAAGTATGATATATGAGTTTTATTGTCTAGAGTATTTATGTATACATATATATTTATGTGCTAATTGTTTAATGTATTCGTAATTTAAATATTACGAATACATTAAACTCAATAAAAACGTTCGAATTTCGACCATTAGACTCGTATTTAACACGCGTAACCGACCCCAATCGATAATATTCATTTATATACTTCCCTATTTGAATCGGATTAAGGGGTTTTACTTATTTTGCGCGGAACCCTTATTATTTTTCTAAAATGAAAAGTAGCGTTTATTACCCGCTACAATATCTCGTCAAAATCGATCCAGCCGTTTCGGAGATTAGCCGGAACAAACAGAAGGACAGGCAAACATTTTAAAAATTGTTTTTTCTTATAAGTACCATACTTTCTAAAGAATTCAGTAAAAAGCTGTTATTTTGTTATGGCTACTCATGTAGTCTACTTTTTACCCTCGCGGAAAACATGACGTGACGAGTGGCGAACCACGTTGCCGCCATTTTGGTACGAGTCAAAAAATTCTTACTGAGACTATAGAAATAAACACCACCCCACCGAGAATTTATAAATAAATAAATTAGGTTGTCATATCATCATCATCATCATCATTTCAGCCTAACACTAGTCCACTGCTGAAGATATACCTCCCTCATAGATTGCCACAATTAACGTGATCGAAGGAGAACATATGTAAATAAGCGTATGTAATTAAGATCTGTACCATTTCTATTTTCTTACACATTACTAATACTGTCTGACGGTATCAGGGACAATCACAACGAAATATTTGTTTAGCACAAATGTTGGCTTCGGCTGTGATTCGAACCCGGGACACGCGGCATTGAGGATAGGTACTCTGACGACTAGGCCACGCGGTTGTCAAGTTGTTGCACTATCACTTTGCATGGTAAAATATAATTTACGGACAGATGTCGGGTCACGGCCTACATGATATATAACTCGTAAAAAGGACGTTTATTGTTTCCGACCCGAATCCGAGATTCGAACCTCCATAACGTTCCTTAGATCGTGGCAAACCCTCCTTTATTAGTCGAGTATCTTATCATTATTTAACAAGGGTCAGATGACGAACACAAAGACTTTGCAAGTAGCGGCGTCTCTTCTAACAGGTCCCTTGCTCGAACTAATAAACAGCCTACCAAACCAAAACGAAATAAAAAAAATTCTACGAAGGGAAACGTAACTGAAATAATCAAATTTTTAAATGCCAGTCCGCAATCACAGTTACAATTATTTGTAACTTAAGAATGATTGCTACATCGTCCATCTCTACATATTTCACCTAATTAACAGAATAATTTTGTATAAAATATTCCATAACGGAATGGAAACGCTTTGGTAACATCGCCTGCGATTACCACAAATTCTAGAGGCGTTGCCGTGTATTGTTTGAAATAACCGATTAAGTAATAATACGTATTACAATTACAACCGTTTCGCATAACATTTGCCTTTGTCGTAATTATTATAACGGTTACATAAACTTTGTAAGTTATTCATCGAGTTTAAATAAATTAACAATTTAATACTTTTTTATCTACATTCGCTATTTACGCAACGTTGAATTCAGCGGTTAGTTTATTACTTCATTATTTCAGCCTCATTATAGTCCACTGCTTTTTTATACGTGGGGAAATCGTCTAAAACCCTACGGCGGTCTCCATCAGCGATGACGAGGGATCGCAGGATCCCCGTCACTTTACCAACAATGGCCCATTCATCGCTTGTCTATCGATAGCCCGCCTCGGAGGCAGCACTGAAACTACTTCTGGCAGGAAGAAGTTCCGTCCGATTCGGCTCAGCAGGATGCTCCGCTCCGAATCCCAAACGGAGCACACAGAAAGCGTTTGAGATGCGGAGTCCTGGTCCCTCCTACCGCAGTTCGCTGTCGCTTCGCATCCGATCTTACACAGAGAATCACCGAAGCAGCCGTGCAAGGTAATTATCTGTGTTATTCTGTAGGCGAGTCTTCCTCCTCGTCGCTGCATCTAGGCCTCGAAGACCAGCAGGACTGCAGACTACCGATTACTCATTTGCGCGCATATCACTCCTCGCAAAGCTGAGCACGCCACGTCACTAATGCATTATACGACGAAAATATCGTGAGTAAAACCGCGTGTCTTAGAAATGAAAAACATTTCCACGACATGTCACGTACAATCTGTTCCGGCTCTACGTCATTTTATTCATTTTATATGCTGCCACTACCAGCTATAACAAGTGAAGAGCATTGCTGCAGTGATGTGAATATTTCTAATCAACGTCCAATTTTACTGACTAGTTTGTATGCACCCCCTATATATCTAGTTAATAATGCATCCCAGGCAGAGCGTTCACAGATGCAACTCAAACTTTAATTAACTCGTGCCTTATACAATATACAAAAATCAACAGTCGTCGCTGTGTTTATGAAATAGATAATGTGCAATCACACAGTATAACTATCTACCTAAGGAATGCTTTAACAATATACTCACGTACTCGTATATTTTTGCATAATATCTGCTCAGACATACAAAAAAGATAATCTTAGTTTTTTGTTCAAAGATATCGGTGAAGAAATCGGATAACAAGAAAGTTCGACGGCAAACGTTAGAAAGAAATGTATTACATAAATTCGTATCTGTCTTAATTTTTTTTTAATAAAAAACGACGGCCCATGGTAGGATTTCTCCTGCTTTTGCAATCATATCATATATTTCACGTGCACAACACAACCAGACCCGAAAACCAACAATTTATGTTTTGCACGTATGTGGACTCCGGCTGGGATTAGAACCTAGGACTCGCGGCGTAGAAGTCAGGTAAGCTTACCACTAGGCCACACGGTCGTCACGGTCGATATAGTCTCGAAATCGCTCAGCGAACTGTGGAAAAGGATGCTCTGTGAGACGGAATGGATGGATGCTCTGAGAGATGGAATCCGTAACGATGATTTCCGCAGTAGAAGTGGAGCTACCGAAATAGCTCATTAGATCAGAAAGCTCATGTGGCAATAGGCTGGCCATTTATCTCGGTAACTGATGGGGAAGTAAGTTTTCGCCATCGGCAACTCTCGTACCGGCAAATGCAGTATAAGGCGACCCTGCACTAGATGGACACAATTTTACAGCGATTGATGCAGGTGGATCAGGACCGTGTTTTGTGGCAATCTATTGGGGAGGCCTTTGTTCATCAGAGGACGTGTAATGGGCTGAAATACATATACACATGTATCTGATGTATTTATATCTTTAGTCTTTTATGCTGCATCTATCACAAGTTCACACCATGGGTTAGCTGGTAGAGAATGCCTATAGGCAGTAAGTTCACCCTTTCTTACCTTTCTGTTTAAAGGTTTAGCGATAAATATTAAATAAATAAATATAGAAAAAGTGAGAAATGTAGATATTTTTTTAAGTTTTATTTTTATACCAGTATCGATTCTTCGCTTTCTATCGCTGGACATAGGCCTCTCTTAAGAACATAGGATTTGCCGTAGTCACTACGTTTAGCAAATAGGGCAGACCAGACCGCCACCTGTTGGAAGACATGGTATTATCCAGGCATTTCCCTTGGTCAACTCTTACGACATTGACGGGATAAGAATGGGTCACAAACTTTCATACGCGGTTAATTATTGCTGAGCGGTAGCGGCGTTTCATTCATTTAGCATTCATCATTTTTAAAGTCCTATTAGTAGATCTTGGCACACACATAACATCTATCTTTGCAATTATTTCACAATATTGAAATTTACAAGCTTATAAATAACTCAGCGTAAAGGAAATTCATACAACATGGAATTTAAGTAACGGCTATGTCGTGTTAAAAGTAAGAAAATAACCTACTCTCGAAATTTATTCCTGGGGCAATAAATTTAAAGATACGTTGATTAGTCACTTAGTGAACGACCACGGCATTTTAAATACGAGTATATCCGAGCAACCTTATAACTCTCGAGATTTATTCCTCCAGTATTCCTTTAGGCTGAAGCAAGTTGGATCACTGAAACCGCAACCCAATTTTTGTCACTTCACCCAGTTTATCCTTTTTTTTCTTAAATTACTTTACAAGAAATCATAAATATGAAGACAGAATAGATGTTGTCTAATTCAAAACATTGTTCAAAATTACGTGAATCAGTGATGATTCTCTTTTTATGATTATGCTACTACGAGTATAGGTAGCAGAAGGCAGAAATTTAATCGAACTTTGAAGTTAATGAAATATTAGGTGAAGACCTCGATAAAAGCTAATACTTTCAAAATTTAACGTAATATACTTCTTTCCAAAAAAGGTAGTTTTCGGATGACTTAAATGTTCTGAAAAATATTCTAGGTTCTGAAACTACTCGTATATACGTTAATGGTGGTCGTTTATTATAACCACCATGTTATGTATTTTTCAACATAAATTATACTTGCTCCACGCTCGGTTTAACTCCATCAATGCTAATTGAAAAAACAAAATATAAACATTTGAATATGTATAAATTTAATATGTTACATAAGTTTAATAATATATTATTGCGATTAACAAATATGATTGGTATTATTATACAATGATTTATTTGCTAGAAAATAGCATGCTTCACACATACAATATTTTATAACTTATTTAAAAACTGTTTGAATTACTATTTTTTAATGTAAGCAGTCTATATTATCATCATATTACAAATCACTTTTATAGTTATGAAAGACTCGAGTTGTCCAGGTAGCCCTAAATTGGTTGGTAGAATTTACATGTCTTTAAATATTACATGGTGGTTAATATATACATAAGATTTTTATAACAAACATAAGTGGCATGTCGCGCACGCACTTGCTTTCGTGTATAAGAACATTAAATGTGCGTAGCCAACAGCTACTTAAGTGTGTAAAGGAGTGTTATTAGGCTTACCGAGCGAAGGTTTAGCGACTGAGCTTCGCTAGGTACGTCTCATAACACCCCCTCCCAGTTAAGTAGATACTAACAGTGTAATTGTGTCCTCCATGAAACTTTAAGGACCAATAAAGAAGAAAATTATAAGTAAGAAAAATTAAATTTAATCTACATTGTATTTTTATAATTTACGACTTACATTACGACTACGCTTGGATTTAGGTTTATTAAAAACACCGTGGGAACTTCTAAATGTTCCGTGGGAACTATTTGATCTTCCGGATTAAAAAGAGGGTGCTTTTTATTACGAAAAATCAAATATGTCCGTTTCCAGGACGCAAGCTACCTCTGTGCCGAATTTCGTCGAGATCGGTCGAACGGTTGAGCCGTGAAAAGGTAACAAACAGACAGACAGTAACTTTCGCATTTATAATATAAGTATGGAAGATATTATGCCACTTTGCATAAAATAACTGAAAAAAAATGTTTAATAACGTTAATTATTAAAATTTTCAGATTCATATGATGAATGAATTTAATCCACTTAACAATCTCGTTGTGGTTTACTTGTTTTTACAAAAGTTTAGCTATAATGGCAAAGCGTATCTTTCCTTTGACCCCTGTCCACCGAAGCTAAACGAATGTGTATACGGAAAATTTACGGGCGGATGATACGGATTTGATATATGGTATACCTATACCAATTGAAATCAAAGTTTTTTTTAACAGTTTTTTTACCGGCTTGGTGATAATTTATATTGTAGTTCCATTTGCAACGACAATATTCACAAACAAAATATTCAACGTAAGTATTCAATGACACTGTTGAAATAAAAAAGAAAAGCTACAAAATCGAGGCAGTACCTCTTCTGTACTCGAAGCCCCGCCGATTACGTTTATGGGCGTCTATCTCTGCACATACGTCTACGGAAATGTTTATGGCTCCTTTCTTACGTCCCAACGAGCCATTCCCTGCTGTTCCCTACGCGATAGTTGTTTATACGCTTAGAGATATTCCAGTCTCCCATTTTGTTTCGGAATATCATCCTTATTTTTATTACTCTATATATAGCATCTAATAACAAAATATATATCAACAAAAAGCAAACTTTACTAGTGAGAACACGGAGAACATTTTTCACATAAGAATAGCTATTAAATATGACTAGAACTAATCTTTATCCGAGAATTAAGTGTTATCTTCCTTTCAGATTTGATAGGTGGCGATAAAGAAAGTTCGCTTTATAATACAGAAATAATATACATAATATACACTAACATAGTTCCGAATCACAAGAGATAACAATATAATACATATTTCTACTATACAGATTTCTATCGGATCTATATTGGTCACAGCTAGCTTATATGCTGCGGGTCCTAGGTTCGAATCGAAGACGAGGCCAAGATATAAAAAGTAAAAAGTAAAGTAACAGCCTATAAATGTCCCACTGCTCAGCACAGGCCTCCTCTCATTTCTGAGAGGGGGAATAGTCCGCCACGCTGCTCCAACGCGGGTTGGCGGACTTCACATGTTGACGAAATTCTTTTTATTTCTCTGACATACAGGTTTCCGCACGATGTTTTCTTTCACCGTTAAGCACGTGGTAAATGAGCACTTAAAATTGTAGAACAATTATAGAGGTGCTGGCACCGAGGATCGAACCCAGGTTACTCGCGTACGATGAAATTAAAAGCGAGCACCAGGCCTGAGCTACCACAGCCAAGAAATGTGTAAAACAAATTGTTGATTTTCGGGTCTACGTTATGCGTGTTTATATGTCTGACTCTATTTATGTAAACGCTCTTACGATGCAGGAGAAATCTTAGTATTAACACAGCATCGTTATTCAAAAAAAAAGTACCAATCTTCTATGTAATAACTTAAAACCTAATCTTACTACTTATAGAATAATGAGCTTTAAATATTTATGACTTAAAAAAAAGTTGCCCTTCGAAAACGGAATAGGTATTTTTTGAGATTAGCATGTTCAAAGATACTGAGTCTCCTAAATTATATAGATAAGGTTAAAACAAAAAATATGTTTTTTTTGAACTATAATCACTTATATAGACTGCCATGAACTAAAATCGCAAGTCACCAAAACTTAAAAATGCGTTTTTAGAAAATTTTTGTCTATCTGCCCGTTATCCACAGGACACCCTTGGGATTAGATGGAGTGGTATAATCTACGACCCCTATATCATCCCGTGGGTGTCGTAAAAGTAGACAGAGGGAAAATGATAACCAAGAGATGGGCAGCGGCATCTTTCTGTAACATCTAAATAAATAAATTTCGGTTGCGAACCCGCCTGCACCAAACTCCCTCCAAAATAAGAGCTACAAACTTTTGTGGCTATCTATGCTACGCTGAAACGAAGACGAAGAAAAACTAGGCATATAAAAAGTTTTTTATTCGATACTTGTTTTAAGGTTAAGGTGTAATGTATAAGGTATAATGTTTAAATGGAACTAATTTTACGGATTTTATGGCGTTTAATTTTTACTATTTATAACCCGACGTTTCGAGTGCTTTACAGCACCCATGGTCCAGTGACCATGGGTGCTGTAAAGCTGTAAAGCTGTAAATTAGTTTCATTTAATTGTGTGTTGTACGCGTAAATAAAATAAATCATTATGTTGATTGTAATGAACAATAATAAATGATTTTTGTCATCGTTTGCACTCTGATGACATCTTCCCTGCTCAATCCAAATGTAGACTGGTAGAGAACGCGTCTCTACATTAATTACAGCTATTTTTATATTCTTTGGGCAAATAAACTTTAAGTGAATAGTCATTTAGAGAGCGTGTCTAACAAAAGTTTCGTACTCGTATATATGTAGATGACATTTATAAGCAGAGCGAGTAAAATAGCTTCAAGCTTCTTGGTTTTAAGCGATGCGCCGTATTGGGATTTTTCCCCTGTCGTGAGTCCGTTAACAAAGATAAATGGCGCATACAAAATTGCACAGAATAACTAACTGTAGGCCATACAAACATTTGTCCCTGTTTTGATATTCTCCTGGCCGATTGGACTTCGGCGACAACTTCAAATGCAGTCGTAAGCTATTAACTACGCAGGAGATATTATAGTGCTACAAGTGTTCGCACAAAATCAGAGAAATCGGAGGTAGGCTAAGATGCAGTGTCAGAGCTACGGGGACAATCACTATATAACCAAACCAATTTGTGTTTTTGTGCAAGTATGGTTTAAGCAAGGATAAGATTCCAGGAACCGCGGTATAGTGTTCGGGCAAACAATGCCATAGATATATAATAAAAAGAAACTAACGGAAGAAGACGGATTTACTCAGCATACACGTCAGGCTAAGTAATTACAAATCTTCAACAAGTAACCGTATTACACAACCATTCAAAACATAAAGTTGGCGTGAAGATCTGACTTGCAAATTTGCTTTTCAGTTGTTTCGTTGTTAAAAGTATATGGGGAAATTATTGTGGAAATGAAGTAGGTTTTTCTTGTTGTAATAGGTTTGTATTTTTCATACTTCTCATCGCAAATTAAAACAAATTCATTTTCTTTTTTGATTAATTCAGCGTTGCGCCTGGGAAATATTCACAGCGTCAATCATAACATGGATGTCATACACTTTTTTTAATTATGGCGATGACGATATATCTATTCAAATAAATAAATTTGAAGTGTCTGTAATAACAAAATAACAGCTTTTTACTCGATGCTTATGAAAGTACGAGTATATACAGTACTTATAAGAATAATACAATTTGTAAAATTTCTGTCTGTTTCTTCTTGTCTGTTTGTTCCGGCTAATCTTCATAACGGCTGCACCGATATTAACGGGACTTTCACTGACAGATAGCTGACATTATAGCGAGTAACTTAGACTACCTTTATTTTAGGCTCAGAACCATGTATTGTGTGACATATCACAACTTCTAGCAGAAATAAAATAAATAAATATCCCATTTCGTAAAATTCCTTCAGTAATAATGTCTTTTACGGTGTTATTATGCAGGAATCCGTCTAGGTAGGTCCCACCCCAGTTCAGTTATTCTGCCATCAAGCAGTAGTGTACAAACATTTCTGTGTTTCGTTTTGAAGGGCACTGTGAGCTAGCGTTATCACTGGGCATATGAGACTTAAGAACTGATGTCTCAGGGTGACGGGCGCAGAGTGGTCTTCAGGTCAGATAAATGTTCTGGGTGACACAGCATATTTTATGGGCAGACGTTGCACTTACCATCAGGTGCTCGTTTCGTCACTTAATCCAATAAAAAAATGGAACCTAATTTTTACTATTTAATTTTAAAGTAAAGAAGTAAAGCCTATTAACGTGTCACTGCGCGCCACGAGCGTTCTCTTATTTTTAAGATGGTTTTGGAGCAAGAAAGAATCCACTACTCTCGTGTGAGTTGGCGGAATTGAAATGTGTTCAAAAGATTTTCATTTCTCAAACGTGCGTGTTTTCTCAGGACATTCTTCTTTATCGAGATCACATTGTAATCAGTTCATAAAACTACTCGTATAATAATTAACAATATGCGTCTTTCTAACACAGGCTAGTTAAGTGTGCGAAATTTATGGCGGATTATAGATTTTTTTTTAATAACTTAGTCGCCTCTTACCTGCCGGACACCTATCGGCTATCAGCCCGTTATTACTTAGTAGGAGGAATTATTCTATCATATTTTCACCCCTTGAGCTTCTTCAGACTCTTGTTGCCTCGTTGTATAGTTTCGGAACCGAAAACAATATGTAGTTTTTGTTGTTTAAAATACAAGAACTTTGTAATATTATTCACAATTAAGTACTCTTAATAAAACGTAAAAGTAAAGTAAAGTAACAGCCTATAAATGTCCCACTGCTGAGCACAGGCCATCTCTCATTTCCGAGAGGGTTTTGAAGCTGGGAATAGTCCGCCACGCTGCTCCAATGCGAGTTGGCGGACTCCACATATCCTCGAAATATTTATATTCCTTGGAGATGCAGGTTTCCTCACGATGTTTTGCTTCACCGCTAAGCACGTGGTAAATCAGCACTAAAAATTGTAGAATAAATTTAGGGGTGCTGGCACCGGGATCGAACCCAGGTTACTCGCTTACTATGAAATTAAAGGCGAGCACCAGGCCCCTGAGCTACCACAGCTTATAAGAAAACGTATGGTATAAAAATTATTTGACAAGTACGTATAATGCAGTTGAACAATCCGGTCCCTCCACTTCAAACGTTTTACACTTATTTTCTCTACCCGACCGCTTTAAGCAAGCTGTAATTTAATGTTTTAATAAGAATAATAATCCTAACTTCTTCACTGTATAAATGAAAAACTAATGTAAGCCATTTATAAGAGTGTACTTTACTTTCATATTCTCTAACTAAAACAAAAACAACAATAACAATACTGACCCACAACAGAGCGCAATTTTCCTTCCATTATAAGGTATTTTGTAGCATGATCCGCAAAACTGCTACTCAAAAGGTTGGAAACGTGGCAGATGTTGCGCTTAACAAATGTTGTGTCACCCATACATTGCAAAGTCCTGCGTGGCACCACACTGTAACTTACCCTAGCTGACAGTGCCCTTCAGATCAAAACACGTTAATGTTAGTACAGCACTATTTCACAGCAGAATAACTGACACTGCTGTGGTACCAACTTAGGCATAGGAGTTGTACCACCAGTAATTTCGAGCAGACTTTCACCGGCTAGCTCATGATAAATCTTTACTTAAAATTTACCACCACTAATCAAAATACGATCAATAACTTTAGTTGGATTTAGTTGGATTATCCCAGATCCAAATCAGATTTAATTAAGCCAAGTGCCTTCTCGCTATTTCAACCAGGAGGTTTTATTTGGGCGTATGAAGACCATTCATTGGTTAATGGGATCAAATGAAACCGATCTCGAAACCAACCAGAGTAACACAGTAGACCTCCAGATCAGTGAATATAATACAATTTTAAAGCATTTCTCTCTCAAGAGAAACTCTCAGGTAGCAATTATTTTAATGGAATCTCTACCGCAGTAAAACATCTGGATTTGCCACTTAACCCACTGAAAAAGCTCGACGGTAATTTTCTTTCCACGAGATCCAGTTAAGCACTCTGCATTATAATGTTTTAATAAGGATAATAAATACAACAACCCAACCGTGTTAAAAAGAATGTGATATATATATATATAAAAAAATGTGCCAATGAAGGAGCTTTATTTTGACGTATGAACCTTATTAATTGGTTAATGCGATCAAATGAAACCGATCACGAAACCAACCAGAGTTACACATCAGAGCAGTCGGAATATAAGATCATCATCATCATTTATTTATTTATTTATTTACTCTTTATTACACACCAATGTACAAGAAAAATAATATTTATAAAAACAAAAACATTAAACCAAATGGTATAGCAATCGGCGGTCTTATCGCTAAGAGCGATTTCTTCCAGACAGCCGGTAAATGGACATAACTGAAGGAACTATTAAAGAGGGTGTGCCGGCGATTAATATATAGCAATATAAATATATTATGAAATACAAATATATACCAAATATATACTTACGTACACACATACATAAATACCGAAAAAAGGGTTTAAAATGAAAGCGACAGGTAGTGACTTTCAACGAGCCTTTTGAATACTATTAAAGACTGAGCACGTCTAACTTCCACAGGTAATGCATTCCATAGACGCACGGCCTGCACAGTGAAGGATCCATCTGTGAATTTAGTACTGTGAGAAGGCATTTGTAATAGAGGATTCTCTGAAGATCTCAGATTTCGCGTACAGCCTATCACTAGTCCTCGCTGAACATATGCCTTTTTAATGGAAGAGGGGGGGCAAACGAGCAAAAAAATAGATTGCCACAAAAGTTTGTAGCTCCCATTTTTGGGGGATTTTGCCACAGCTGTCGCGCTCGGCAAGCGGGTTGGCAACCGCATTTTTTTTATTCTGATGTTCCAGGCAACGCAAGGGCCCCCGAAATGGGCTTGGGCCGTCATCCTGTTTGGAGAGTAGCCGTCATCCTGTGTGGAGAGTAACTGACTTGAGGGTGTCCAAGGAGGCCGGCCTCGGCTCTGGCAGTTACTTCAATCGGGAAGACTTTTTTGATTCTTTATTGGGGTTGGATGTAGATGTGAGGAATACTCACCACTAACAATCAACTGCACTGTGTGCCCGTTTGTCGCAACTCACAAATTGGACTTTTCTAATACAAGAAAAGCCGTTGTAGCTCAGAGGTTGGGCGCTCGCCTTAAATGTACGCGAGTGACCTTGGTTCCTCGCCGGTGCCGCCACCAATAAAATTACTTATTGCAAATTTATAATTTTTAAGAGTAGTTTTAAGTGCTGATTTATCACGGGCTCAGCGGTGAAGGAAAATATCGTGAGATAAACTGAAATGATGATCATGATGATGATGATGTGCTTAGCATCGGCACAATTATAAGCTGTTAATTTCATTTACATGTCATCATGTGAACAGCGACTACAAAGAAGGCGTTGTTGTAAATTGAATGTAGCCTGCTAAAAAATTTACTTCCTCTACATTTTTTCATAGCTGAAAGTAAGAGACGGGCAATGTCTGATCATTTCTGTGTGGCATCAGACTGCTCCTGACCCCTTCGAGACATCAGTTAACTTATCGTCTCACATGCACAGTGTCATAAAACTAGTAATACACTTGCTGCCAGTGTCCTTGACTCCAAAACACGGTAACCTTTGCACACTATTGCTTCACGGCAGAAGAACTGGCTCTGCGGTATCTAGAGTTCTATGAAGGAATCCGTCTGCTGTTCTCCTGTATAGAAATCCTCCTATTAATTTTATTTTTGTATTAGCATAGTAGCCTAGTAGTTTGACGAGCGACCCTTTCACTTCTACACAAAACAAAAAAAGGCCTCAGTAATTTATAAAGTCGTCATAATCATCATTTTCAGTTGGTTAGGTTAGTTAGTATTAGCCGCATTTTTTAAACTTGGTAGACACAATGGTGATCTGATCACCAGACGCTTCACACCTTTGACACTGGTATCCGCCACCAGTCCATATATTTATGATCTGTTATTTTTTAGAATTAGTTGTTTCGCTATTTATCGGAAGTAACGAGATTTCACCAGCTTATCGACGACACTCACGGGACGAGACGCTGTAAGTAATCATCATCATTATTATCATCATTTCAGTCCATCACCAGTCCGCTGCTGACCATAGATGACCCCCCTAGATTGCCATATAACTGGGCCTGAGCCTGCTACTTCCAACGAATTCCCGCTAAACCGCGCAGGTCGTCAAGCAATAGTTATATAAGTGCAAATTATTTTACTTAATATAATACAATCAGGAAAAATTATAAATAAACCCTATGTGAAACTTATAAACTCCTCTCCTTAAGAAGTGATCTTGCCAATTAGAATTTCTAGGGTTAAAAGGCGATAACGCGAGTTGACTTTAATTCTGCATCTCGTTGAAACTCTCTTACAAGTTTTATTTATCCGCTTTTTAAGAACTTTAATAACTTCGGTGGAGTAAACTTGTTTGATCTTATTCTTGTTATGATTAGTTATTAAAAAATACAAACATTATGACGAAGCATCTGCAAACATTTACCTCTTCTGAATTGCTTGTAAATTGTATTCACGTAGAACCATATCACATCTATATTAATATAGAAATATAAATGCGAAATTAACTGTCTCTGTCTCTATATCTGTTTGTTACATTTTCACGGTACAACCACTGAACCGATTCATATTGGCCACCGCGGGTCCTAGTGGTCAGAGCACCTGACTTCTACGCTGCAGGGCCTGGGTTCGAAACCCAGCCGAAGCCAACATTTTTACAAAATGGGGTTGTTGTGATTGTCTCCGTGTTTCTTACACTGCATCCTAGCCTACCTATAATTTTATCGGATGAGGGTTACATCAGGCGCGGGTAGTTTGGGACGAGAGAATGCCTCTGTGTTAGCGCGTACAGTTGTAGCACTAAAATATCTCTTGCGCTGTTGATAGTTTCCCGACAGTCTCGAGAAGTTGTCACCTGGGACGAAAATCGGGTAGGAGGACATCATCATATTTATGTTAACACATGTCTCAAGCAACCAAAGAGCTAACCGGTCTTCATGTAATATTCAATATCACAACATAGAGAGCAGAAGTATATTTTAATCGGTCATGAACCGTAGTACTCGTAAGTCAAGTGATCTACTGAGACTCTGAGCTATTTGATAAGTGATATAAAAATATCTTTTCATGTTCTTCTCTTACAGAAACGTTATATATATATATATATATATAACATTTTACCAAATATACAGTGTTCACAAATCTCCTTTCATGATTAATTCATTCGTTATCTATTTCACTACGTAATTGGTTACTAGGTACTTCTTTCGGAAACTTCAAATATTTAATAGCCGCTGTCCATACGTTACCTCAGATAAACCATTTTCATATTTTGTAGTGGAAATCCTTTTAAGTTTTTACTGTTACAATTTTTTTTTAAATATACGAACGCAAAAAGGCTAAAAATATTTTGACAACATCCACTGCAGGTGCACGAGACTTGAGTATAATACGTTATTCAGCTTTTATTTTTAATCCTCGACATAGACGAGCTCACAACGGAAATAAACAATCTAAATCAAAAAACAATTTCGTGTCAAGATTTGGAAATCACAAAAGAATAGGAATAGCATAAGTTGATAATATTCTGTTCGTATCTCAGTTTCGAATCGCCCCTTCTGGTCTCAAGGGAAAAACAAATATAAAAATCTCCGCCTCTGATATCGAACGTATCGTTTCTTCTTCTAAAATATAATCCTGGCTGTAACAACGTCGACATTAAAAATATTAATTTTTTCTATCAGTGTTTATTTTAAGAGTGTTAATAAAGTGAATAGACGAGCAAATACGTTCTGTTGGTAAGTGCAACGTCTGCCCATAACAGATGCTGTGTTACTCAGAATATTTAGAATAGAATAGAAAAGATTTATTTGAGAACACATATACATTGTTGTTTATGTGTTACAATGAGAAAACAAATGAAAACACAAGAAAAAACATAAGGAAATTTAAAAAAGCGAAATTCCAAATAAATGCGATAAAGCAAATCAAAATTCAAAAAAATATAAATATTTCTGTGTAGCACCACACTGCGCCTGTCACCCTGAGACATCATAACTTAAGTCTCATATGCCCAGTGATTGCGCTAGCTCTCAGTGCCCTTCAAACCGAAACACAGTAATGTATGCACACTACTGCTTCACGGCAGAATAACAGCCCCTGGGGTGGTACCTACCTAGACGGATTCCTGCATAGGAATTCTACCACCAGGATTTCCATTACGCAAAAAGAATAATTTGTGTGAACTATATAAATAAACTATAGTTTTCTTATTTTATTATTTCCAGAATATGATCATGAATAATAAAAATTGTCGCTTATTTATAAACGAATAAATTTTATTTAATTTGTAACAAATCAAATCCGAACCGTAAAATATAAATGAGTCAAATTCTAAAAACCATTTAATAACAATAAATAATAAAAAACGTTCTAACCGCACTCTACGCGCAGACGTTAAAGACAATGTATTTATTCAAAAGAAAACAAAATACTAAAGTCGGAGCTTATTTAAAGTGCGCAAAGCAACGGTGCGGTTTATGTCTACCGCGGTAGATAGCCGGGCGGTCGTTAAACGCCTGGTGTGGTCCACAAGTGTCAGGCGCAAGTTCATGGGTCCTACGCTTCGTCGCTGCAGACACTAATGAGCGACTCGACATTATATGAAAGCAAATACAGTTTCTAATTATCGTTCAGAAGATTTGAATAATAATAATAATAATCTTTAATTTCTCTTCAATAGGGTATTAGAGTGATGGTCAATAAATATAGGGTCTCCTAATTCGACCAACTCCAAATTACAAAAAATCTAAAAGCCACTTCAAATATGTCCAAAAAATTAATACTCAATATTATTAAAAAAATGTCAACGTATGTCAATTTTAAACTACGCTAAGGTCCTCCATAATTAAAAATTTTGTTTACAGAAAAAAATGTATTTTGAAGAAGCTACTGATATAGTTTTTTTTTTAGAAATTGATGTGTTGGAAAATATTTCACTGCCATTTTATTATAAATTGTTTTACCCATCCAATAACAATTTTTCCTAAACACGCAATAGAACCAGACCCGAAAACCAACGATTTGTGTTTGTTCACAAATTTTGACTCTGGCCGGTATTCATACCTGCGGCGTAGAAGTCAGGTACTATAGAATACTATGGACTACAGAATATAGAATTCACTAGGAATAGGATTCCTATCCATGAATCTGTCTAAGCAGGTACCACCGCAGGGCCAGTTATTCTGCCGTGAAGCCAGTGTCATTATTGGGCATATGAGACAAAAACATAAATGTTCTAGCTGACACAGCATTTGTTATTCACTAATTTTCTTTAAAATTACATGGTAATACGTCTAAAAATAAAACGTGAAGACAGGTACCTATAAAATTGATATTTACAGTCGAGTCACGCCCGATTGCCAATACAAAGATTTTTGAGTGAAAATCAGCGCTGTTTGTCTCCATATCACACAGCACACGCTGAGCCAACCCCTTTTAGTTTCACGTAATTTTGTTTTGTTTTTTTTTTATATTCAATTGTCTTATTTCTAGTGTTGAATAAATGTTGTCTATTCTAAAAAGAACAGTGCAGAATAGTTGAGTACATATTAATCAATTAAGATTAAGTAATGTTTGTGTTTGGATAGCATTACCAATTAATAAATAATATGATATCTTCGTATCTTCTAAATAATATAAAACGTATTAATATACGTTTTACATTGAGTATCGAATCTAGTAGATAAGTATTGTATAAGCTAAGTAAAAATATTTTATTACCAAAAACAACAAAAATGTCGAGACATAAATAGAAATTAAAATGACTCCAACCTAAAAACAAAACCTACTTGTGCTCGATTTTACGATTCTCCTAAGGTACATAATTGAAACAGCGCTGGACTGTGCGGACCAAATGTCGAGTCCTATCCAGCTGTAAAATTGTACTCCCCACCCACTTTCATAATTAACTGCCTTCTTTGCATGAGAAAAGGGTAAAGTGATATTAAACATTACGCTCTAGACCAAGCCTCTGAGACCTGTGTAAAATTAAACCAAGGAATTGTTAATGAAAGAAGACGTAATTACAAAAACTGGCGGTTTCTGTAGTGCGAAATTATACAGTTTTAGCTTTTATAAATTCATTTGGACTGTTTATACGTAATATTTACGAAATGTTTGAAATAGCTGGGCAAGCAAAGCAACCATGGCTGACTTAAGGAATTTAACGAGATAAATTATGACATGCACATAATTTAACAGACATGAAAATACAAATATTGTAACTCTTTAAGATATTTATTACCGTTACAATTTTGTTTTTTTTTTTTATAGTAGTAGTAGTAATAGTAAGTTTTATTTTACATGTGTTCGAACTCGACGGCCGGCATCACTAAAATTATTAATTACTATTTTAAATGCCGATTTAGTAAGTACTGGACTGTGAAGGAAAACACCGTGAAGAAACCTGCGTCAGGGAGCTTCGTAAGACAAATTAGAGCAGACAGGCGAAACCCTCTTAAAATTGGCATGTGTTAGCAGTGCAACGCATGCATAGCAAAAATGTTACAAACAAAACTTGATTGCTCTTGTTCAGTAATATTCCAATCTTATGATAGTAAAGAAGTTTCCCTTAAGACAACTTACAAACGAACCCGATTTATAGCGGAACTATGTACCTATATATTCCGTTATAATGTTAAAAATACGCAAAGAAAATATTTGTCAGAAAATGTGAAAAAAAATTGTGTTTGACTCGTGGATCAACACAAGGTCATACATACTGATTTAACTAAAAAAATATCTAAAGCTGTTATACTACTCATTCCAAAACTCCATAAGATCCCATTTTTTCCTTGTACTGTGAAGTTAAAAAGTAAAAATATCAAAAAGACTAACATTTTGACTTGTAATAAACCTATACAAACGCTGTCACACTATTTTCGCCTTAGGCGTTTCTTTATAAGTCATATAAAGTCTCATTCGCAAATCAGATTTATACAAGATAAATGCTCCTTACACGAGCAAATCGCTTGCGACAGTGTAAAGCATATATGAGGAAATAAAAATGGAGAGAAAAATAGGTAAACGAAAATAAACTGTGGAAAACGGCGTTCTAAGCCATGGAAGAGTCGTTGTTTAAATATAATCGGGAAATATGTTGGTAGTTTTTCTTCTATCATAAAAATATACGCCGTAATTCAAAATAAACTCAAATCTTCAAGACGGTTATGGTACGTTTCTTGGTGTTAGTATCGACATATGATGTATGTTCGACTTAAAAAAACTTGATATTGATATGAGTCGTGATACTTATCGACATATGATGTATGTTCGACTTAAAAAAACTTGATATTGATATGAGTCGTGATACTTTAGGTATCAATTCGTCTTAAATATCACTTAAATATACGCGAGCGACCCGGACTCGATTCCTGGTGCCAGCACCACTAAAATTGTTAATTGCAAATATTTGGGCTGTTTTTCAGGTGCTTAGATGTGAAAGAATACATTACTAGGAATGTCTGAGTAAAGTGCCTGACGGCTTTTATGACGAAAAGAGGTCTGTGAGAGGGCCTTGCCCACCCTGCCCGGCGTTTCTATACCTTTATCGATGTATTTTAGGTTAATAATGGCAAGTGGTTGTTCCACTTGCCATTATTATTTTTCATTCGTCACTTCATTGGACTATTACGTTTAACGTAACGTTCCATGAGCGGGGATCCCGAACGCCCAGTGTGGCTCGAAGCGGTGTCAAGTCATCCTGATAGCAACGACAGAGAACTGAGGTGCAACGAGAACTGCCCTGGGACGGGGTATCGTTAGCAAAACAATGGAGAGGCTACGGTTGCGATCCGAGAAGAGATCCCGTGACCCTCTTCAGTGCTGATGGAAACCACCGTGGGGTTTTAGAGCGGATGAGTTCGACATAATTCGTCTGCCTCCCTAACCAGGTGTTCATGTAGGATTTATCTACGTGAAAAAAGAAAACGCCTGGTGTATATAAAATAGTTATTCTGTCTTGTGTCGGAACCCAAGATATTTTTCTACTCACTTTTTTTTAGTATTCTTTTAGAGCATCCTCAAGGATGAGAAAGGATGGAAGATTATCTTACGCTGCCCATGTCGGTTACCACTTTAATAATATTAAAAGTAAAGTAACAACCTTTAAATGTCCCACTGCTTAACACATGCCTCCTCTCATTTTTGAGAGGACTTTGGGTCTAATAAGATTCCGCCACGCTGCTTCAATGCGGGTTGGCGAGCTTCACGTCCTCGAAATAGTGTCCTCACGATGTTTTCCTTCACCGCTGAGTACACAACACTTAAAATTGCAGACGATAAAATTGCAGGGTACGTGTACTATTTAAGGCGAGTCCCTGTGTTACCACGGCTAAAACTAACACGGCTAGAAAATAAATGCATGTTTATATAAAATACTTCACAATATATTTACATTTACGAGAATTTTAACACCGAATATAGCCACAAAATAGCTTACCACTAACTCACCGACTCTGTGGAGCTGGGGTCGTGACATTCAATAACGCCTCGGGCAGGGATTGAAAAAGGTTCCTATTTTCAATCGATTCAGGTCGTTTTATAACAGATACGTTTTGACGTTATCATTGAAGTTACCATTAATATAATCAATGCAGAGGGATTAATATTTGTTTGTAACTGACTTCAAAAACGAATGTTTTCAATTCGTCTGTATAATTTTATTTATGTATGTTCGTGTGGTGATGGCTTAAGAGAATCTAGCACTCCATCTCATCCCGTGGATGTCGTAAAAGTCGACAGGGAGAACTGATAACCGAGAGATATGCATCTTCCTGGAACATCTAAATAAATAAACTCCGGCTGCCAACCCGTCTGCCAAGCGTGCCAACTGTGGCAAAATCCTCTAAAAATAGAGCCACTAATTTTTGTGGTTCTATAGGGGAGGCTTGTGTTCAGCAGTAGACTAGTGAAAGGTTGAAATGATGATGATATATTTGTTTATGAACTTATTTAAAAAAAAATTAGAAAGGGGTAAAAAAATGGTAAGGGGGTGGTCTCACATAAATCTGGGAAGTTCTTATGATGAGATCAATGGAAAAATCATAAAACTGTGTCTGTTTATTGAATAAATAATTATTATATTGAATACCGACAAAAGTAAAATAAAATGTATTAGTTTACTAAAGTATTCTCTTTCTTCCTGTTATAAATTATACTTTTACTTTTTTTTCTGGATAACTTGATATTAAAAAGCTCAGCCGTGTGGTAGCGGATTAAGAGTATCTACCACCGCATCTCATCCGTGGGTGTCGTAAAAGTCGACAGAGGGAAAATGAAAACAAGAGACAGGCGATGGGCAACAGCATCTTCCTGGAACAATTGAATAAATAAGCTGGGGTTGCCAATCCCCTGCCAAGCGTGGCAACTATGGCAAGATCTCCTAACATGAGAGCTACAAATCTTTGTGGCTAATCTATGAGGGAGGCCTGTGTTCAGCAGTGGACTAGTGATAGGCTGAAATAATGATGATGATAATGAAAAAGCTAACCCTACTGCAAAACCCTTTCAAGATTCGAAATTAATAATTGATTTTTCATAGTAATATTGGTTACTAGACACATAGGTTGCTTAAACACTGTGGAACATTCTGCTTTTTGCAAATAGATCGTCCATTTGTATTTTGCATGCTGAAATTAACTTCGTAACATCATAGCCATAAATCTATAGTGGATTTGGAAATTATTTCTTCAGATTACAAACATCCATACTAATATTATAAATGCGAAAGTAACTCTCTTCCTGTGTCCCTCTGTCTGTGTGTTACTTTTCCACGGCTCAATCTTGACGAAATTTAGCACAGAGATAGATCGCATCCTGGAGTCGGACATAGTATAGGCTTTTTGTTAGGCTTTTTATTACGGAAAATATCTGCTACGGAATATTTAGAAAACCTTTATAAATGCGGACGAAGTCATCAGCTAGTTATCATAATAAAATTAAATGGAGTATGGAGTGACCCTGAAACATCAATGCTAAGTCTCATATGCTTAGTAATCACACTAGTTATCAGTGCCCTTCAGACCGATACACAGTTATATTTGTACACTACTGCTTGACGGCAGAATAACTGCCTGTGGTACCTACCTAGTCGGATCCCTGCATAAAATCCTGTCACCAGTCAAAACAACCACTATGGCAACATTCCTCAGATAACGGATAGATAGGATATTGAATCTGTGCTTCTAAGTGCCATTTTTGGTCTACTAACAAAAAAACCTTTTCATTTAAATTTCAAATAGTCAAGCAAGATTTCACCGATCAAATAGCATTTTATATGTGTTTCGTAGATATGACGCAGCATATGCAGTAATTCAATCTTTTGTGTTCACTGGCAATTTCGATATCAACTGCTTCGGCATTTTATCCGAACTAGTCGGGCGACACCCTGTGGTCGAAATTCGACCATTATCCATTTTTTTTTATTTGAACGTTATTGAGGTTTGAGTAATTATTTGTTGGCTACATTTTAAGCTTCTATGGCGACAATCACTACTCTAATGGACTGTTTGACTACAGACTATATGATTGACATAGTCAGTATGAACGTGAATAATGAATGTTTTATTTTATTTATTTTAATGTATATTTAACACATATACTAATATCATAAATGCAAAAAATACTCCCACTTTCCCTCTTTTTGTTTATTACCTTTTCACGGCTCAACCGCTGAACCGATATGGACGAAATTTCACAAAGATAGCTTGTATCCTGGAGACGGACATTGTGTATAAATTTTAGCTTTGTCGCTTCTCCATACAAACTTTAACTATATGTCACACTTATCCGTGCGCGGAATATGCTTAAAAAGGGGTTTAAAGTTTTCTCTTCACGTATTAATTTATAGATTTATATATAGTTCGAACTGATATTAAATAGAATCAATGAAAAATCATTTTCGCTTTAACTAAAGATAAACTGGATAATGTATATGTATTTATTCTGGAAGTATATTACTTCCAGAATAAATACATATAGAATTAAATTACATCTCCCATAAGGTCATTCCGGCATGAGATCGAGGTCATGAACAAGGTGAATTAATTAATCGAATAACAGTTACCGTTTCACACATAACTGTGTTAGCCGGTAATGCGCGTCGTAATGGACGGGCCAACTTGGCTCCCACGACAAGTCAGCAATTTAGATACAACGTAATTGTTCAAGAGATGTACGAATGAAACTTAAAGTCATTCACAATTATTTTAATTGTTTATAATCTTTATTTGGTTGTAATTAATTTGTAAATTTTATACAATTATATTGTCTTAAATTGACTTATGAAGGAAATCCTACCACCAGTAATTATAAGCTGTAATTATGCCGTAATAATAAAAGTGGATAAATTTACATAATACACTATAAGTAAATAATTTAAAAATAAAGTAAAATAATTAACATAAGTTTTCATTAGTAAGTTTAAAAATTGTAATCATGATGAATCAATTGCACAACAAAGCGCACTGTAAACATACAAGTTAATACGCATTCCATCAAAACAAACGGGTTCGTTTTTAGGTCAGTCTTGTCATGTAAACATGTTTAGAGCACGGACCTAAATAGTGTTCCAATACAGGCAGCAATTTACTTTACCCTACCGCACAATGAACATTTATAAGGCTATCATTCGAATCCGGGCTTGAATGCACTATTCACAAAATAAATATAAATCCTGAATCAAATTTACATGACTAAAACGTACTAAATTTAGTAATAAAGGTAAGTCTTAAGATATGTTTTCTAGACCCATATTGGTTTAAATTAGCAGCACAACGTGCGTCTCATCGTCACTCTTCTTCGTATTATGAGAAAGACAGCCGAGGACTAATAAAAAAGAGACTATCTTAGTCCATAAGGGTGAAAAATCAATAATATGTAATGTCAATAGACAAGATGGCTCGGTACTACCACGGGCTAGGGTTCATATTATTAATTGTGTATATGAAGTACCGCGATCCGGTAAATAAGCTACGAATAGTAAGTCACAACCGTTCGTATAACTAAAGGACGCCAGTAGCTCATACATTACTTGTAAAAGTTTCGAAGCGCTTCGTAACGCCACTTTACTCGTCGCAAAGGAACAATTTTAGTTACCAATAACTGTTCGTTGTATATAAGAATCGGGAATAAGAGTACTGAAACGCGCCGTGATTGCGTTTCAATACTCTTATGCCGGATAAATTATTTCTTTTCTTCTATATCGTGAGGCGATTTTTCTAATTTTACTAGTCGATGTGGCCCACATCGACATGTGAAATGAAGATATCAAAACATAAAGAGATGCACGATATTATATTTTTAATTGATTGATTGATTGATAAATTTGCTGGCTAGATATAAGGGTCGCTGGCTCAAAAATCACACAAAGGAAGGTTTGTATGGCTTAAGATAGTTTTTTTTTTGTTGAATAAATAGACGAGACGAGCAAACCGTTCGTTCACCTGATTTTGAAACGTCTGCCTATAACAAATACCGTGTAGTATCTAGTACTGTAGTGGTACCTACCTAGACTGATTCTTGCATAGAAATCCTACCACCGGCAAAAAGTAGTTGGTCCGGGTATGGCTGTTTTTGGCTATGGAATATATGTAAAACACCTTTTTAAACTTTTTTTTAAAGAAGAAAAAATGTAATACGTTTTACAATTTCCTTCAAAATGGATATGTTATACAGTGCCCCGCGGTTTCAGCCGCGTAAAAAAGCCACCCCGATCGATGATAAAGACCCTTAGTTCCCAAAGTGTCCAGGTGGACCCAGGGGTCCACGGGAGTCTCGACGGGATCTACGTTGGCGTGACAAAATAAATGGGTTAGCTAGTTATAGTTTTGAGAATATGGTAGAAATATAGCTGCAGGGGTCCACCGGAACCAGCTAAATTTGGAAAGTGGTCTATGAGAAAAAGTCTGGGAACCTCTGATATAGACATATATATAACATACTTCCCTATTTGATTGGGGTTTTAATCTTAATGCCCGGAACTCTAATTATTTTTCAAAAATCAAGTAGCCTAAGTTACACGCTATAATATCAGCTATCTGTTAGTAAAAGTTCCGTCAAAATCGTTCCAGCTGTTTCGGAGATTAGCCGGAAAAAAGAGACAGACAGACAGTCAAAAACTTTAAAAACCCTTTTTTCTTATAAGTACCTTATATACTTTCGTAAGCATTGAATAAAAGATGTTATTTTGTTATTACAAACAGACACTTTCATTTTATTTATTTGTAATTTGTATAGATCACAATATCGTATTACGTATATCCTGTAAATACTGTATGTAAGTAAATAATCTTTCTTGAGCATATAGCTGATTGTCGCTAGCCCTTAGTTCTCATGAAGGCTTAAAACTAGGACAAACTTCCTAAATGTATAACATTATTATACATTTAGGATATACCAGTCTCTGTAAACTCAATCGCTTTTAGATTATATCGTAAGTGGCATAAATTTAACGAGGGTCAAATTAGGACACTTTTGTTCTCGCGACATACACGGCTTAACTCGTCAAATGTAGATATAATTGTTTATACGTACAGTTTGTAATTATACAGTTTTTTGCTAGGGCACGATAAACGCCGTAATGGGTCGTTAAGAATTCTTTATGTCGTAAGGAGACCGCATAATTTCACGTTCTAACGATGGCTGCAAAGCTTCACTGAGCATGTTCACAGACGTGCTAAGAAAGATTAATCTAGAATTTAAATAGTAAAAAAACATAATATAACGTAAAACATAATAAATCAACATATTTTGAAGTTACAAATATCTAATCAGTGTTTCCATGGATCGTTAATAATTATCGAGGCTTACAGCTTTAAGATATAAATGTGTTTAAGAAAAATTTAAGGACAGACATACAGTCACGACTTTTTTTCATATCAGGGGCAGGCAGAGTCTACACACGTAGCCCACTTTTCGCCCCCGCAGGAAACGAGACGTGACGGAGAGCGAACCACGTCGCCGCCATTTCGTACGAGTAAATAGCCGTGTGGTGGCGGCTTAAGTCTACCACCCCATCTCATCCCGTGGGTCTCGTAACAGTCAACAGTGGGAAAATAAAAACCAGGAGATGGGCAGCAGCATCTTCCTGGACCATCTGAACAAATCAACTGCGATTGCCAACCCGCCTGCCAAGTGTTGCAGCTATTGCAAAATCTCCCCATAATAAGAGCTACAAACTTTTGTGGCAATCTATGAGGGAGGTCTGTGTTCAGCAGTGGACTAGTGATAGGCTGAAATGATGATGAAAAAAAATCTTACTCCCCATTGCGTTCCCACGAGCAGTATGGGGACAGTATCACGTACATAAATTCGTTCATACAGACGTTCATAAAGACACAAGGAAAATAAACAATACACTGGAAACAATTCGAGTTTAGTGGAAACAATTCGAGTTTAGCGAGTGAGGGGCGCAGTGTGGCGTCACACAGAAAAGTTATGGGTGACACAACATTTATTATAGGCAGACGTTGCACTTACCATCAGATGAACGTTTTGCTCGCTTAGTCACTTTAACAAATAAAAAATTAAAAATTAAAAATTAAAATTAAAAATTGCAGAATGTAGTGGGAATTGGCTCGACATAAAGTTGTTATCAGCAATTGAATGTGTACATCTGCAGTTGCAGTTAGTAAGTAAACTAGTTAGTTTATGTCCAGCAGTGGGCTTCTGATAATGATAATATAATAAAACATAGCATAAGCAATTTTTTTCAGGCAGTAGTAACATTAGACGCACGTATAAGTTATCTAATTAGTGTAATTGCATTTCACTGGAACGAGCTTCGCTAAGTATAATCGATGGTTATTGCTTTAAGAAATACGTGCTTTGGAAAATAATCTAGAATCATCGACGATAATAAAGGCTCTTACAAGAAAAAGAAACATTTATATCACGTAGTAACACATACAATGTCAAAATTGCAAGTCAGGTACGCTACCACTAGTTCACGCGGTCGCCGAATTGAATATAATACCTATTGGAAAAATAAACAAATAATATAAAATATTATTTAAAATTTATGTAAAGATGCCTAAAGATGGCGCGCAAATTAGCTTATTAATCATTAAAATATTCTGTGCTGTAGAGTGTTGAGAATATAAGCTCAAATTGAATATTTTATGTAGAGCTTATATAATAATTTGCCTATCTAACTGCGCCCACTTAATAAAACCTAGACATTAAAGACAAAAAAATAAAACGTTTCTCTTTACCTACTGTTGTTCCCACGAATAAAGAAAGGGTTGCAATTGCAATACACTTTCTGCCCCTTTTTTTTGATGTATCTGTTTGTATTTGACTTTTGTATATTCTGTATCATGATCATAAAGATGCGACATTTTTAAAGGTAATTCTATGATTTAATTAATTAATTTTTAGTTAAAAAAATTGTTAACCAACTTCAAATAAGAGAAGTTTTACCGGAAGAAGTGTTTTACTAGTGGTAGGATTCCTATGCAGGAACCCGTGTAAGTAGGTACCACCCCAGGGCCAGTTATTCTGCCGTAAACCAGTAGTGTTCAAACATTACTGTATTTCAGTTAGAAGGACACTGAGAGCTAGCGTAATCACTGGGCATATGAGACTTAAGAACTGATGTCTCTGGGTGACCGGTGCAGCACTTGTTAAGGGCAAACGTTGCGCTTAACATCAGGTTAACGTTTTGCTCGTCTCGTCACATTTTCGAATAAAAAATAAATAAAAAAAGTTTCTCAATTTGACTGTATTTTTTTTGGTCTTCTCTTTTAATTAATTACAAAGTCATATGTTACAGTGACATAGTGTAACAAGAAACATTAAAGTAGCGCTAATGAATTTTGACAAACGTAACAGTTTTGAATGCGAAATTATGCACTGACGTTATTCAGACGGTGTCGTTGAAATGCTGTAGATAACTTGAAAGTATCTTGATGAAGTGCAACTACATAACTTCACTGCACGTGCTTTATCACTAGTTGGTGAGTTTCAATAATTTTCTTCATTTTCAAACTTCTGAAGGATTATATATAATAAGTATAATAATATTAATAATAATAATAATAATTGGCATATTAATAGCAGTTTACCCCATTTGCAGTACTGTCAAGAAAAGCTAGCAGATAAGCTAAGCAGTTATTTAATAATAACTTTCCAAATTATCCTATTACTAGCTGATAGCCGCGGCTTCGCCCACGCGAGATTCCACTACACTTTAACAAAGCTCAGGTATATGGCTATCTTACAGGAACCATCAATTTTCACGGGATAATAAGTCTATGTTGTTCTCGGGCCTCTAAACAGTCTGTATACCAAAAATGAAGTCGATCGGTCAAGGCAGAAACAAAGGACGGACAAACAAACCAATAAACCAACAAACACTCTTTCGGATATATCAAATGTGTACGGATTATTATATATTCATCAATATCTTTATTATTCTGATGAATATATTAAAATCCGTACACATATTCTAAATTCGAAAATTATTATAATCTGTGTACGGATTATAATATAGTAATTTAACATATTTATTAGGTCAAAATGTACCTTCGTGCCAATTTAATTTAAATCTAGCTAGTTTTAGTGAGATTGAATATCAAACAAACAAACATATGAACTTTCACAATTATAATATTACTAAAATGTATGTAAGCGTAAGGATTACAATAGCTAAAAAATTACTTTTAAATATTATAATTACTTAACTACAACGTATACAGTTTAAATATATAATTTATGTTAAAGTGATGACGATACGCGAAATACTTTTAATAACAAGCCATAATAAAACCCTTTCACGAAACACCTGAATCATGTTGGAAGCAAGAACGTGAGAAATAAGTTCTCGCTGCGAACACTTTTCCTACGAGAAAAGGTATCGATTCGTTGAACATACAATAAAAACTTGGGTATAAATAAAAATCATTGGTTATTAATGGTATCTGCAGTGGTATCTAGATATTTATTCTCAACAGTCGCAAGCCTCCTCTCGAAAGGAGTACGCAGTAAACTTGCTTTCGACTTTTTGTTCGCTTCACTATTACACAGCAAATTTTCTTTATTTCCTAAATTTTCATTCAAACGTTCATAAAATCTGCTTTTTATGCCTCATTGTTTTAAACTTAAAGTTAAAATATGTAATTAGTTTTAATATTCTACTAAAATTAATTATAAATTAACAATTAGTTATAGTTAAGAAAGAAATCTTTGTTTTTACCCCATATTCAATATACGATTTTCTGAGAAGTGTAATGGCAGCGGTAGAGAATTTTACAAGGCTTTTGAAAAGCCGGCTTCACACACCTCACTCATAAATTAACAATATTTACTTTTTAGTTTTTAGTATTTTTTAAATGTTAAACCCATTAAAAGCTTTTCCAAGAAAATAAAATATATTTGAATTAGTAATTTAAACAGTGCTTTATACTTATTTATTATCTTCTGAAAATACTGCAAAAACATAATAATTAAAGAACTATTACGCGTAATAATTGAGAAGTGAAGAAAAACCAATAGAGCAACATGGAATGTACTCGTAGTACCTTGCGAGCTAAAGGCTTAACAGGCATCGATTAATTGTGACAGAAATTCAACATTTCTTGAACCGATGAATACTATGACTTTGAATTTATTTACTTTTGTGTTTAAGTAAAATCCTTTAGCCATTGTGATTAGAAAGACTTTTTACGTTTTATTTCAACTAGTGCTAGTTCGTGTATATTAATTGTAGCGTCTAAAGGTACTGTAGCGATGAGATAGAGACCTCCACTGCTGTCCGGGGAAGAACTCGGAGTAACACAGCAAGTAACAGAGGAAGTAGTAATAGCAATGCTTGGTTTTTCTCTACGTGGCAGAATTCGTGGCGACGATACTCGCAGTAGAACTAAAGAAACTAAAGCAGTAAAGGCAAATAGATTATATAACAAAGTAAGAACAATTTTCGAATAGCCTCGTAAAAGAAAACCGTACCGGCAAACGAAGAGGGGGGTGGCGCTCTGGTTTTTTTCCGGGAATTCGAAAGATGCAGGTGCCTCGGAACGGTGTTTTATGGCAATCTATGTGGAAGGCCTATGTCCAGCAGTGGACTTGTGATGAAACTGATGATGGTGATGAATGCATTATGCTTAAAAGCTAAGTGAAATTGAATAAAAAAAATAAACCGTCAAAGAATCTTAAACATCTTGTAGACATTCTCAAAATAATAACAAGACTTTGTAAAACAGATTAAATTAATTAATCTGTTTTACAGAGCAAAAATTCTTGTTGTGTATATATAAGTGAATAAGCAAATATTCTGTTTTAACTTTGCCGAGTTAGTTTACTACCCAAAAACTTCACTAGAAATCGTGAATCAGAATACATAAAACTAAGAACAATCGTACAACTTGCAATCAAATTAAGCGCCCAGAGGTCCGGACGCCTTTAGCTAAAAGTCCAATTATATTCCCTTATTTGAACAATGGAAAATACGAATCAGTCTTCACTCCTACGAAAAATAAGAAAAAAATTCGTACGAGAATCCATCTTTCTCGAAGGGAAATTTTATTAAATTGGATCGAGTAACGATGTAGTTCAATGAAATATTCAAATTCGGAATGCTTCAAAAATCTCTATCGGTACGTGTATGTTTGCTGAATCTAAATTACGTGTTGCACTCCATTTGTTTACATTCGCCTAGAATTCGGCAAATACTTGTAATGGGTAAATTTATTTAGCAATTTCCATCATCAACATCATTTTTCATTTTATAAATAACCGGCACAAGTATGAAACCGCCGTACTCTTCTTTTTTTTTGTTCATTAAATTAACTCCTTTTTGGCTTGTGGAAACTACGGCGGCTCCATGCCTCTCTTCTGTCAAATGCTTGCTTCATTTCCCGCGTATATCTAGCTTTAGTCTTTTATATTTGTATTTGGAAACAGCTCTGCAGCTAAATGCCTTATTTTGCATTTACTAAATAATTTCTGCTTTCATAAATATCATCGGATGCAAAACTACCAGTGCTACTGAAATTACAGTCACGACAAAAATTTGAACATTAATTGTCAGATTAGAATTGAAATTCAGCAGTAGACAGTTTTCATTAGTGAAATATGTTATATATTTTCACTAATAACATACAAGTAAAGCTGCTATATCTTTATTTGAATACACTCACTCAAACTGTAGTCTGTTATCTTACTTTGATCGCATGAAAATCTCTATATTATTAAATTAATTGAATGTTAAACAGAAATATAGGAGTAATTTATACATTTTTAACACCTGTACCGTGTTACTTTTAGATAAATTTACATGCCTCTATAAATAATTAATTACACGAAAGATTCAAATACGAGATTTATAATGTTTACTACGAATATTATTGGAATAAATACATAACAATTGAAGCGTAATTAAAATTTTAGGGAGCCTTTTAGAACCGTGGGAGCGAAAGGGCGGCGGCGATAGTAAACGAGTGTCCTCGGTTAAATTCCCGGTGTCGGTACCACAAAAATTGTTACAATAAGTGCAGATTTACCACGTACTCGCTGGTATAAGAATTAAAAACAGTAATAGACGTAATGTAAAGTCCCTCTACCCTCACTGGAACAGGCGCGGAGGACTCTTCCCAGTCCCAAATACCTTCTCTAAAATTAGTGGCATGGCTCAGAAGCCAGACCTTCATAGCCTGTAATTTTTTCATTATATATGGTTAAATAAGAGTATCATGGGGCTTTTGGCGCCAATTCGAAAAGTGGCAGTAGTGTTTTTATTGGATTTCGTAATTTCTGTTCATATTTTCAGTTTTGATGTCTAGTATTGATAGTTCATTACGCAGCAAGTGCTCGTGAAGTCATTCGACGTGAACAGTAATTGGAAAATTAAATTCAAGACCAAAATTGTACTTTTCGTTTTGTCTCTTTCAGTCCAGAAGCTAAATCTTCTTCACCATTCATCAGTCCAACAAATCTTAAGTAAAAGTCAACTATCATTTTACTGTCGATCTTAACGAAGTCCTTATTCCAATAATATGATTACACGACTTTGGCAAAAACGGCTCGATTTGGTAGACGATTGCCAGGATCAATAAAGAAGAAGAAAAGTATCATGTTAACTGTCAATAAAATAGATGAAGTAATATTTAAAAGAGCTATTATCTTATATAGATCCCGGCATAGTCTTTAAAAGCATAACAGAAGAAAAAAGATAATAATAAAGAAGTAAGCAGTAAAAGAGAGGGCACTTTCTAATTTTATTTGTACATAATAAATTTTATTATCCACGTTTTCTAAATCGCTAATGTAGTATTCTAAACTTTTATAACCTTTTAACGGCACGACGGTCACATTGTTATTGCTTATTTCCAGCTTATATAAATATCTTCATAAACAAGCGCATCGAAATTCGATGTTCCCTAGTTCGCTACCGGCATTTTAATAATTCCATCTTAACACCGACTCGACTTCGAATTACCCATTCCAGGTTCACCGGATATAAATTATGTAATACGTCTTCCGAGGCGACGTTTATAAATCCCTACCACCCGCAGCCTCCGTATCGAACTGTATAAGTAAAGAACCTGTTTAGCATTGTAATAATGAACTTGCTCTAGTTATTTATATTTGAAACGCGAACGAGAGTAATCCTCAATGTGCGGTATCGAGAAGATTAACTGAGATAGTATAGTAACGGTACTAGCGGTGATAATGAATAAAAAGTCGATGGCGCACGGAGCGACACTGACTCCGCGCCGCTTCGAAACAAAAATAAAACGCGCCTCAATTATTTAACATCGGTGTTAAGGACCTCTCACTATATACTCGCATGTCTCGTTCCGATGAAAAAAAAGTAAAAAAAAGATGCATTCGTGATTCGATTACCGCGATTGTCGAACCGGAGCGACCACTTGCAATCGGACGTTTCTTACCTTACAAGTGCGTTCCTTAATGCTTTAAACACCACAATTATTACGTTTTTAAATTGCAATTATTAATTTACTAGGTCATGCCCGCGACTTCGTTCGTGTGGATATAGGTTTTTTAAATGTACCTTCGGAACTATTTGAATTTCCACAATAAAAAGTATATTGCGTCCGTCTCCAAGATGCAAGCTGTCATTGTACATTTTTTGTAAATTTCGTCAAGATCGGTTAAGCGGTTGGACCGTGAAAAGGTAACAGACAGGCAGAGGGACAAAAAGAGTTACTTTTGCATATAAAATACTAGCTGACGCCCGTGACCTCGGCCGCGTGAATATAGGTTTTTAAATATCCCATGAAAGCTATTTGATTTGGAAGTGTCAAATTTTGTCAAGATCGGTTCAGCGGTTGAGCCGTCAAAATGTAACAAACAGACAGAGGGACAGAGAGAGTTACTTTTGTATTTATAACATTGGTATGGATTAGTATGGATTTCTTTTTCTGTTGGAAATGTATCCTTGTTGTATGCTCTGGGTCGATTGGTTCGAATCCCGCACAGGACAAATATTTGTTAGACTTAAGTGAGTTGTTTCCGGTTTTCTTTTTATTTGGCATACACTAGGATTTTTCCTCTATCGTGAGTGCGTTTTACAGACACACATTTCACATTCACGACACAACTAGAGCAGAAAACGAAGAATTTGTGTTTTTGCACAAATATTGGCTCCGGCTGGGATTCGAATCCAGGACCCGCAGCGTAGTCACAGTCCTTTTTCCCATATAAGGGGTAGGCCGAGACATCACCTGTGGCCTAAAATTCCCCCACTTTTTCAAAAAGTAAAAGGTAAAATAAGATGTTTGTACTCCCTCTATACTGGAGAAATCCCTCTTTGGGGCGACGTTTTTAAACTTTCCCGTAGGAGCGAAAATTGGATTACGTGTGTGGTATGAAAAAAAAGCGTGATTATATTGTATGTATGTTTCCCGGTTCCCCTGGTTCTCTTAACTTCTCATACGTCGATAAGAGCAGAGTGCTCTTTCTTTTCGATGGTTTTGTGTGAGCTAGGTCCTACCCCGGTACACATATTTTACGTACACAGTGTCTGCGTTATGGACCGCGGGTTCGATTCGCGCACGGGACTAATATTCGTACAGTGAAGACCTCTAAGAACTCAGATTCATCTTTAGTGGGGTTCTCTTGCCGTTCATTTAATCGTATCTGTCGCTCTCATATCGGTCTGTTCGGCCATGAGAAAAGCCATAGCAGACATGCTGATTATCTAACTCAACAGCACAGGCGAAGCGGGGGACACACGGCGCGCCTACCGGCTGATCCGAGCGGCGTCGCGCTGGACTAGTCAGCTGTTACGCTTTATTAGGATCACCGCCGTGCTTAGTGAGAGCCATGTGGTAGCGGCTTAAGAGAATCTACTACCGCATCTCACCCCCTGGGTGTGATAAAAGTCGACAAGGAAACTGAAAACCAGGGGATAGGCAGCTGCATCTTCCTGAAACATATGAATAAATAAACTGCGGTTGGCAACCCGCCTGCCAGGCGTGGCAAAATCCCCCCAAAACGAGAGCTTTTGTCGCAGTCTATGGGGGAGGCCTATGTTCAGCAGTGGACTAGTAAAGTAAAAAAAGTAAAGTTTCACAGGCCTCCTCTCATTTCTGAGAGGGTTTTGGAGCTAGGAAGAATCCGCCACGCTGCGACAAGCCGATGCGGCTTGGCGGACTTCACATATCCTCGAAACATTTCTATTCCTCGGACATGCAGGTTTCCTCACGATGTTTTCCTTCACCGCTAAGCACGTGGTAAATCAGCACTTAAAATTGTAGTACAATATTAGAGGTGCTGGCACCGGGTCACCATTGAACCCAGGTTACTCGCTTACTATGAAATCAAAGGCGAGCCTCTGGCCTGCCTCTGACAGGCCTCTGAGCTGCCACGGCTGAAATTTATTTTAGGCTGAAATGATGATGATGAGCACTCGGGCGCATAGGAATATTTGTACCGTAGTTTAACAGGCAAACGTTGCGCAGTTGCAAAGTATTAAATGTTATAAAACATTCCGCTGTTGTTAATATTTCACCACTTAAGCATCGGGGTCTACATGTGCATAATACCGTCTGTGTAAGACGTAGAACCTATCTGTACAGATAGTTGTACCGGATCTGGGTGCACTTTTAATGTCTGTAAGCCACGATTCAATAGCAATCCTAAAAAAAAAGTAAGAAAAAACAGACATACACCTGATTACAAGTAATGTTAAAAACCCTACGGAGCTGGCTCTGTTACGAGTACAATTAAAGCGTTCAATAGCAAAACAAGCACAGACAATAAAATAATGTTTACAGATGTACATATTTCTCTTTCTGCCTTTACATCAGAACCAGCCAGACCACTTTTATGGCTGTTTTACTGTTCGCAATTTAACTTGTAACGTTACACTTAAGTGAGACGAACAAACAACCAAATAATACAATTTCTCATCAAAAATATTATACGTTTTAATGATGGCTTCATTTGTTATTGCATTAATCTGATAAAAGCTTCGGAACAGTCGCCGGAAAACAAAATGTTATTTATGAAGTCAGTTAAAAATGTTCCGCTTTATATTTATGATTTTCAAATAGAATTACACGAAATAAATGTTTCAACAAATTAATGTTATTTCCTCGCGTTGATTTCAATGGCGGCGGAATCTTACAGACATTTCTAGAATCCGACATTAGCTAATGATAAGAGGGGAGGTAAATAAGTTCGCGAAATAGAGGCCAAGAACTATAAATTTATTGTCATTCAAATCATTTTCCTTATTACTCGTAAATTATTTGATGACCGCGTTACCTAGTGGTCAGCGTACCTGTCTTCTACGCCACGGGTCCTGGTTTCGAATCTCAGACGGAGCCAAAATTTTTGCAAAAATACTAACTCTTAGTTTTCAGATCTGGTTGTGTTATGATTGTCCCCGTGTCTATGACACTACACGCTAGCGTTCCTCCGATCTTTGGTTAAGACGAGTGAGTGCATCTATGTTTGCACTATAATATTTCCTGCGCAGTTGATAGCTTCCGAGAGTAATTTGAAGTTGTCGCCTTGGTCGAAGGAGGTCACTTTCACATGCTAATACGATCATGCAGAATATTTAAAATTGTATCATCTGATACTCCATCATCCATTTCCGAAAGTTATTTGTTTTTATATTGAAAAATAATATTTTTTGGTCACATTTTCCTTGGTGTGGTGGCAGCTCGTTAAAAGAATACTACCACTCCATCACATCCGTTGGATCTCGTAAAAGGCGAGTAAGGAATTAAACTGCACTGTACACCCAACAGCGCATGGTGGCGATGGGCTCACCACCTATCACACCAAGTGCATTATCTTGTTTTGGTGAAACGTGGATTGTGGCAGTCATCTGTTTTTGCAGTGAGTGCTCAGTCTCTGACTACCCCTCATGGGATACAGTCGTGATCTTATGTATGTATGTTTTTTCCTTGGTGGTTACTTCAACAGGCCGACCTACCCTACGATCGTCTTCAAGCGAGTTTCTTGAAAGCATGTACCACTTGGAAAAGAAGGGTGAGAGTCCCCGTAAACAGAGGAAACCTCCACGAAAATGTATATATTTATACTACTAGCTCAATCCAGCGACTACGTCCGTTTTTAAAAGTAACATGAGAACTCAGTTATGTTCAGGAATAAAAAGTATCCTATTCCCGTGTCCAGGATTTTGTCAAGATCGGTTCAGCGGTTCAACTGTGAAAAGGTAACAAACAGACAGAGGCACAGAGATTGTAACTTACGCATATATAATATTAAGTATGGATTAAAGAGTGCAACCCGAGCCCTTCTAAACCTTTTAACCCGCGAACTTATAGACCTGCCCTCGTAACTTATTGTAGCTCTCACCTTTTTATCTCATAAAACCGTAGTGCTAGGCACCAAAAGTCCTAAAACAAGCAAGAATATATATACATCAATAACATATATACTATCTAAGGGTACATTAGTATTGAAACGGCACTTTTGAAAGCATCTGTTGAGCTAAAGTGGGTAAAGTTATTGCGCTGCGAATCTCCTATCTAAGCATATTCACAGCGATTTACACTCAATGATCGCTTAAAACGGAATAAACCACTCATTCGCGTTCCTTTTGCTTTATCCGCCAATCATTTATCGAGTAAAAGCCGATAAGTTCATTAGTTCATCGCTTTCAGACGTCGGGCTGCGGTAAATGTGGATTTCCATTTTTCAAAACAAAAAAGTATGATTTGAATATGCTTCGGGTTCGAGTAATTAATCGAATATTTTTTTAGAGAGAAATAATGGTGGGATGAACGCAGACAAAATCTGTACAGACGTGCAAACGTAGGGTGCAGTGATGAATCAAATTTAACTAACCTTTCAACGTGAAACTGCATAGTTTTTATTTCAATTTACTTCGGTAAAACCGTGAAACCTTTATTCAGCGATGTGCAATGTAAATGTCATCTTTTTAATTTTGATTTATTTTTTGTCGTCATGTCCATTTGTTCTGTTCATCTCTTTCGCCCTCACACACCCCACTGTAGGATTTCGCCTGTATCACAGACATTCATTTTACAAGCACAATATAACCGTGTGTAGCGGCTTAAGAATCTACCACCCCATCTCATCCCGTGGGTGTTGTAAAAGTCGACAGATGATAATAAAAACCAGGAGATGGGCAGCAGCATATTCCTGGAACATGTGAATAAATAAACTGCGGTTGACAACCCAGGCGGGTTGTCAACCGCAGCGCTAAGCATGGGAACTATGGCAACATCCCCCAAAACGAGAGCTACAAACTTTTGGGTCAATCTATGGAAGAGGCCTATATTCAGCACTAACACTGGACTATATGATAGGCTGAAATGATGATGACGATGAACACAACCAGACACGAAAACCAACAATTTGTGTTATTGCACAAATGTTAGCTTCGGTTGTGATTCGAACCCAGAATTCGCCGCGTAGAAATCCGGTACTCTGACCACTAACCGACGCCGTCGTGGGTGGTGTTTTTACACAGAGCATTTTTTTATCATAATCATCAACTTCACACATCAACATCACAGACACATACCAACCCCATTGATTGCCACAATACACAGTTCTGTGCCAGCTGCAACAAACGCCTTCCTGCAAAAGTATACAGGTTATTCCTTTCTTACCCAAAGATTATCGGTTCTACGAGCTATATGACGAGCCCATTGTCACTTCTGGTTACTTGGTCACTAAGGCTATATATCGGGTTACTCTACTTATTCTGCGAATATCGTCGTTGCTAAATCTACTTCACAAACAAAATACCGAAACATATGACCTACACTACACGACGATCTCAATTTCATACAGACTGGTACACATACTCGCAACGTACAGTGGTTAAAAACTTTTGAACAAATGTAGTTTCTAACAGCTTTATATGTGCAGGTGGTAGGATTGCTATGCAGGAATCCGTTCAGGTAGATACTATACCAGGGCCAGTTATTCTCCCGTAAAGCAGTAGTATGCAAACATTACAGTGTTTCGGTCTGTCGGGCACTGAGAGCTAGTTTGATCACTGCACATATGAGATTTAAAAACGGATGTCTCAAGATGGCGGACGCTGTGTGGTGCCACACAGAAACGATCTGGGAGACACAGCTGTTATGGGCAGACGTTATCCAATGAAAAATGGTTGTAAGATATCGAATATTCTAGGACATAAAATATTCATAAGAGCGCAATTATTGGGGAACCTATTTTATAGGAAACTTGACAAATCTCCAAACTACCCGTTAGGCAAGCTGACCTAATTTTTTCTATGAACTGTATTGCAGTAATGCACCCGCCCGCTTCTATAAATTTAACACTGGAAAAACTTACGACAGCAAAATAATATTATTACCCAGTACTGTTCCGGGGTATAATGCAGCGGTAACATTTTTTAGTATAAGCTGTTAAAGAATTCTTACTGTACGCCATCCCAAAATATTGCCAAACTTTTTGTTATAGGAGAAAGTGACGAGACGAGCAAAACATCCACCTGATGGTAAAGTCCGCCCATGACAAATACTGTGTCATCCAGAACATTTTCTGAGTAGCCCCACCCTGAGACATCAGTTCTTAAGTCTCATATACCCAGTGATTACACTATGTTCAGACCGAAACGCAGCAATGTTTGCACACTACTGCATCACAGCAGAATAACTGGCAAGGGGTGATACCCACCTAGACGGAAAACTGCATAAAAATTCGTCTACGGCGACAACTATCAAATACCGTCGGAAGGTATCAACTGTGCAGAAAATAATATAGTGCCACAAGTGTACGCCCAAACACAGGGGCACTCTCACGACCCAACCTACCCGTGCCCGATGTAACACTTATGCTATTAGATCGGAGGGAGGCTAATATGCGAAAACCAACAATTAGTGTTTTTGCACAAATAGTGGTTACGGCTGGTATTCGATCCCAGGACTCGCGGTGTGACAGTCAGGTACTCTAACCACTAGGCCATGCGGTCGTCTAAAATGTACTTCTATTATGTGTGATATACCATTGGCTATCAACATGGATCTGCGATAAGTAGTGTACCTGGCTGCTCTACGAACCTCGTGGATTCTTGCTTCGAAACCCGGCCGAAGCAAGTTATGGTTAAGCCACACGCCATTCTCTTTTTTCATTCAAATGTATTAGGATCGTTCCCGTGTTCCTAATACTGCCTTAGGTTTGACATTGCTTTGACATAGAAACGAGGGCGCTTTCAATCCCGCATAATTTTTGGCACAATTCTGTATACTAAACGGTTGATAAATTATTGCACCAACAACCAGTCGGTGCGGTTCCACCGCACCGACTGGTTGTTGGTGCAAGCAAGTCAGCCAGAAAGGAATCATCAAAAGGAACCTTTCAAAATTTTGCTTATTATATTAAAGATAGCGAGCGTGAAGGTAGAATGAATTAGGCTGGAAATAAATTTCATCTCATTACGACGCTGTGAAAGAAACAGGCTATTTGTATCATATAAAAGAACGTGAATTGCAAAATTTTATAGAATTTTCACATTACAATTGTTTCCTACACTAAGACGAAAACGTATTTTGCATTTCCTTTTTTACGTTCCAGCGCTCTGAACCTACAGTTCTAAATTCAATTTACAGCCAAAGCTGACGTTTGGGCGACACCCACAATTATTTGTTTTTATCTCGTGTTCCTCTCATAAATGTCCTTGTCCCTATATCCAAATCTTCCTTCGATTTCATAGAACAGGCATTACTTATCCGAATATGGGAAAGTTAGGACTAGTGTACCGCTAATAGTCATGGCACTATATATCGTAAAATAGGGCGCAGGAAGGTTATACTTGCTGCGCTATAATATCTCCTGCGCAGTTGTCAGCTTCCGACAGTATTCGGACGTTGTCGTCGTGGTGCAAATGGTTGGCCGGAAAGACATCATTATATACAAAACCAGTTGAAGTAGTTTTTATATATTTTTATGTATCTAATAAGAGTCTGAAATACAAGAATATTAAATGTCAAAACAAAATCATTAAAATGACATGCATTATAGATAGTAAGAAAACATTGTCTTCCATTAACCGAGTTCGTTATTCCTCTACAGCTATAGATATGCCACGTATCGATAAAATATAACAGGTAATAAACGTCCATAATACATTCTTAGATATTGCGTATTATAAAATAGATCATTATATAGAGAAATGTGGAAGTAACTCTTACTCTGCACTTGTAAAACCTGTCTACCAAAATTATGATATGAATGTGCATAATGATTTTTTATATTTACGCGAATATTACACATTTAATAAAACTACTTTTACGGATTTTAATTTTAATATTGGATGTTTTTCATTACCATAACGAAAAAAAAACTGAGTTCTTATTTTTCGATAATTTTGACATTAATAAGAGCTTTAAATAAGCTTAAATTGAAATTTGACAAGAAATTTTGACAAGGAAATTATTCATTATCATCATTTCAACCTATCACTAGTCCACTGCTAAACATAGGCCTCCCCCTCGCAACAAAAGTTTGCAAGTCTCATTTTCGGGGATTTTGCCATAGTTGCCACGCTTGACAGGCGGGTTGGTCGTCGTCGTTTCAGCCTATCAAAAGTCCACTGCTGAACATAGGCCTCCCCCATAGATAGCTACAAAAGTTTATAGCTCTGAAATTGGAGGGATTTTGCCATAGTTGCCACGCTTGGCAGGCGGGTTGGCAACCGCAGTTTATTTATTCAGATGTTTCAGGAAGATGCTGCTGCCCATCTCCTGATTTTAATTTCCCTCTGTCGACTTTTACGACACCCACGGGATGAGATGGGGTGGTAGATACTCTTAAGCCGCCACCACGCGGGATGGAATTAATACGAATAAATAATTCTATTAAATACCCGATTACTGAGTTTAAGACTTAGTAATAATTTTGCCAAACATTCTAGGAGGTGAATAATCATGAAGAGCCTGCATTTCTGACATATATAAAAATAAAATTATTTCGAGAGCACGAGTAGACGAATATGCTCAGCAGGATGACGTTTTTTATTAGTTTCAAAATGTTACACACTAGGATTTCTCTTGTTTCGTTCCGAACGTCCAGACCCAGATAATCCATGTGTGGGTCATGAAAATATTGGTTCCGTGTCGACTCGAACCCGCGTCCTGTAGCGTCAAAGCTACCAACCAAGCCGCTGTAGAAAGTACTACAAGTACTTCATAGAAAAGCGATATTGAACGAAAAAATAGGAGATATGAATTTTCTTATTTAAGACGGTAGATCGAGTAACAAACTTTATAATTTTAAACTATTTAAGAATTTCAAACACGCTTCAAAGCCAAAGCTTTAAACTTTTTAGCGGTAGAGTCGTAATGAGTTGCAAAAGTAATTCTTGTTTAGCGTTTCAAAATTGTATCTACAGTGTTAAACGAAAACTTAGGCGTCTTAATAACCTAAAGGTTAAAGAAAATCGCCAACGTTATTACGAATAGCTTATATAGCCTATAAATTAATTTCTTTAACAATTATTGTTAGTTTTTCTTTTTCACCGCATAGATATCGTATCGCTTTTAATCAGATAGGATACGAGTAAGGAAAAGTAAAATATTAATTTTGATTACAAGTTCTGGCGATTAAGGAAAACATCGTGAAGAAACTTGCATGTCTGAGAAATAAGAAATATTTCGATATAAAAGTAAAAGTTAATTTAACCCGTATTAGAAACCGACGGACTCTGCCGGATTCCTAAAACCCTTTGAAAATTGAGAAGAGACCTGTCCTAGGCGGTTGGATTTTTAATGCTATTTTTCTCTTTTTAATTTATTTTAAAACCAAAGTCTATGAGAATCCAAATGGCATCGTCATTAATGAACTTTTGTAGTCATAAATATTTATTTTGAGTAAAATAAATTCAACTTATTAAAGCGAGATATAAAGTTCATTGCTCTTTCGTTTTAATTAATTACATTTCAATAAATGTCTGTAATAAGTGTTTTATAGTTAGCGTCATTGAAAAAATCATTATATCTGTAAGGAATATTCTAAAAAATATCTCTAATTTATATCGAAATATTTATGACTTGTATATTAATAAAAAATATTTATAAAGTCGTAAACTATGCAATAATATCCAGAAGCAGTTGATTACATTACGTTTCTGCAGTAACGAATAAACTAATTTCGATTCAGCTTATAGTCACATGAACGTCAAATCCAATTAAAATTTAGTACACATATAATAATCACATATACAAGTATTACATACACAAGTATGTATACACATACACAAGTATTTAGTATTAAAATAAAAAAAACACATTACTAATTAAAGCACATTTATAATTAATAGGCACGCCTATATTAAAGTCGAAGCCGACTTGAGCTTGAAGCTCTGCACATATTCGTTAGCAAGACTCAATTCGAAATATCTCAACTTCCACGCAGAGCAAAATTCCATTAAAGAAATTAAAACCTAGTACGGCTACGGTCCTAACACTCGCGGTAAAAAGCCTCTCATACTCCTGACGAGAATGTACTACACCGGAATAACTTGTTAACCCGGCCACATACATAATAATACTGGTACGTCGCATACTCGAGCACAATAAAAACGGACCGGTAACAAAAAAAAAGTAAAGTGTGGACCGGGATACTTAACAGGCCATATATGAAAGCTATAAATCCAAAACTAAATAAATGCTCATCTATTCCGAAGAACATTTATGAATAATTTATTAATGTTGAATTAAAGTATATTTACGGATTTTATGGCGTTAAATTAATTTTTAATTTTAATTCCCTACGTTTCGATCGTTTCGTGGTCACAGTCCCCAATTAAACGCAATAACATTAGTAAATATAATTGTACACATTGTTGTATTCAATGTGTAATATTCGCATAAATATAAGGAATAGTTACTGGACTAATTATTCTGAGGTCAAAATTTACATGTTGCATGTTATTGCAAGATCTATATATTAATACGAAAAGAGAAAACTTTGGAGCACTGTTTTATATTTATTACAAATACATTAAATTAAAAAAAGGTAATGAAATACGTTCGAATTTCAACGATTGGGCGACCATTATTTTATGTAATTATGATCTATCATATAAAAATCGTAGTCATATTTTAGGTTCTGTGTGCAACCGGTTTTTAATTTACAAATATGCCTTGCCATTCATAACGACCTATACTTTGCATAAAAAAAACACACACACACACGCGAAGAAACTCAATGCACAGATAACGTACGACTTTTAATTTTCTCGGTACGGTGTTTTATGAGATACGAGTATCATCTCATAACAGGCTAATGTTTCATATCTCTTCCCTTACTCGCCCTCATTTTTCAGAGCTACGGATTATATACCTTTGCTTCAAATATATAAAATAGCATATTATATATAATAGCATATAATAATATTTGATACCTACCTTCAAAATATATAAAATACTGCTCAAAACCGTAGAGAGTTTCAAATGCGAAAAATAATCAACAAGTTGACCAAGTTCAACTTAAAAAAAGTATAAAAAAATAGCCCACAGTATTTTGTTAAAAAATATTTATGCAGCTTACTAATAGTAATAAAATTGCATTAAGTCTATGATAATATAACTTAATGTAATAAATAATAACAAATTGGCACCAATAATTTAAAAAGATATAGCGTCATAATGAAAAATAACTCACCAATTATTCGGGATCGCTTTTGGAACTTGGACATTCAACGTTCAAATAAGCATATTCATTAATTTGCTGACTAAACACGATTTTCTTTTAAATTTACGTTACGTCTAAGTAGTTTAAAAGTATCGCGTTTCGTTTAACGCGAACGGAGGTCTCCGATGGCGCACGCGAGCTTCTACGTATGTTGGCGGCAACTGACTGCGAGAGAGGTACCGTGTGCCGGGCCCCCTCCTGCTATCACTCCACTTTCGGTTATTCTCTCGCTTCCCCTGAGACTAAGACTGATTTATCACGGTACTGTATCTATGCTAGATCCCAGACGATCCAGCTTCTAACTTGAGGCCTGACTTACATTTTTCGCACCTTTAAATGTCATCGACCGAACGTTGACATACTCGAAGTGTTGACCGCTAATAATTATTATTTAGCAGCAGTGCGCTTAAGTAACAATGATAAGAGTCTATTCTGACCCTTTTTTTAAAATGGATGGAATGAATGGAAGCGTAGGTATTACTTATACAGATAGTTTTAAATTTATAAAACTCATCGAATAGAAACATACGAAATCTTTCAATATTATAATTAAAAATAACTTCGTTACGCCTACTTGTTCCATTTTAATGTCATATTTCAAATTTACATTAAATAACCAATCTCTGTATAATTATAGTAAATTTTCCTTACTTTAAAATAGTACAAATATATTAGAAGCTTTAAAGAGGAAAGCAAATTTCTCCTACTGCATCAGCCTAAATACATCATAAACGAAAAGTCGGTGGCATAGTGCCACATTTGTATGGGTACTTCGACCCACCGGACGCCGAGACTCGTTCAATAGAGCGCATGCATTTGACCAGCTTACATCGACTCGCTTCGAGATGCTTGTTATATTTTTTCAATAAAATATGACGTAAAATAACTCTTATTTTATTTTATAGTGTACATACAAATTTCGTTTGATAACGTATATTTCGTTTCTTGACCATCTATGAGCTTTATATTGTGATACGAATTTTAAATACTTGATAATTACTTTAAGTGTCTTACTGTGAGGTAGCATAGTAAGGAAACCTGTAAAATTCTCTCTGTCGAAAATCAATCACTTTTGACTAGTGACGGAAAACAACCTAGAAAAATGACAGATGTTTATATAGTTTATAGAATCAGGCGTTACTTTACGGAAATTCATTATAATAAGGAAAGAAAGTTAATTTGCTAAAATCCGCATAACATAAACTATACCCGCCTATAACTAATACCGCCAACGGGGAACTGACGCCACATACCCTCCACCATTACAATAGTACCACTTGGCAATACACACCTCCGAGCGGGCAGTGCTCTTCAAAAACCGAGTAATATAGACTATTTTATATTTTGCATGGGGATCTCAGCAAATGAACTGTTTACCAGTATATGTTTGATCTGAAAATTTTTGAACAATTTTTTTGTCACCTGTCGGAAGCCATGAGATTATCCAGACATTTTCATTAATAGGCACATACGACACCCACGGGATGAGATGGGTTGGCATATTTTGTTACGTGGCCATCACGCGGCTCTACATTAGCAACTACAATTATAAGTGTGTATGTGTTATACGTATTAGTATATTGGCTGTATATTATCTGTTATAAGTATATTGGCTTAATTAAGTTTCATTTTGTTATTTTTGTTTGTGTATATGGATATGGTATTATATAATGTATATTTATGAAAATAATTTCCTGCATATTATGCCATAATTTCACTAATGGGATAGACTTCTGCCATCCGAACGACTCCTTCCTTATCTTTAGAATTCCGGAATAAGTAAACAAAAAAATTGTGTTCGATTTTACTCTCCCTAATCAGTATAAATTTCATGTAAATAAGTTCTCTACTTTTTAAATTAAGTCCGGTCGGGCAGACTGACCGGGAGACAATTTTATTTAACCACTATTTTCTTAATAACTGTATAAATAGAAGAAAAAGTATAATGTTATATGATAAAATAGAATAAAGGCTGATATTGTAATTGACGCTAATAATTTACGAGACAAATACGTTTGTGCAGACAGAAGAACATAACTTAGAATAGACTAGAATATTTTTATTCAATATAGATCATTTACATAATACTCATTGAACGTCATTTTTTCAAGCTACACTGGTTCGCAAAGAAATACCTCTGTCCTGGGAAGAACCAGTAAGAAACCCAGCGGGATTTTTTTTAGTATATTTTTATAAATTATATACAATTACTGCAGTATTATAAAGATTTAGAAATGCAGCGATCACCTTATTCCCAGGGGGTTATCATCATCCATGTATTCCTTAATATTATAATAACCCTTCTTAAAAAGTCTTTGTTTAACAAATAGTTTGAACTTTTTGATTGAAAGACTGTGCACTTTCTAGGATTTTGTTTTCAAAACGTGTACATTGACCCCATGACTCTGACTGTGTGAAGACGAGTAACTGGCATTATTAATTTGTGTTTGGTCTTAGTATTTATACTATGAACATCACTTTTTTTATTAGTGATTAATATTCTTCTGTACTTACATAACGTTTTCATATACATATTGAGAGGTCAAGGTCAAGATACTAATTTCTTTAAATTTATCTCTACTTACATTTGCGGTGATGTAATTGCTTTTAACCTTCTCGGCTTTTACAGCTTCATCGGATACTGTGCTCGCTGGCCAGGGGCCCGCGTGCCAGGTATTTGTCTCTAAGAGACACTCTAGAGCCAAGATTATAAATAGATCTTGTAACTTAAGTCCCAGTTTAAAATAAATATAAATGAATTTAAGGTTTTGTATCAAACACTATTATTGTGTTTACTAATAGAATAATTGAGTTATTATTTAATTCATTGAAAAATGATTGTCTTAGCATTCTCAGACTGATGAATAGCGATTATTATTCAAAGTATATAGAGATATACTCGAAATATCTTTCAGAATCGTCTGAAGCCATTTTGGCAGAGATAATGACTGAAACATTGCTTCGCCACATTTTCTGCAGTTGATGCGGCCAAAAAATGTTTGAATACGGTATCAGAGACATTGGCCTTATATAAATCAGCCGCTGCGATAAATTATTTCTTCATTCGTAACTTAAACATTGATTTTGGCTGAGCTTAAAATCCAATATGTTTAAATTAGTCGACTTACAGGTCATTGACTGCTCAGCCCACTAACCATAATGCGAAGTTATAATTTAAACGGTATATGAGCGCAAACCTCAAATCCTTGCTAAAGGATAAAGATTCATGACAAAGATGATTCGCGAGACTTATTTAAAAAACATCCTAATTTCAATAGAGAAGACTTTAGATATTATAATTACTAATATTAAATCAAAAGCCCAAGCAAGATTTCAAGATACTGTAAGCTCGTTTTGCACAGATCAAACCACTACTAATAATTACAAGTTTGAAGATAGACCGGATTAACAATGACATCGGGACGTCAAACACCTCAGTCCTCTAGTGGCCATGGGTGATGTAAAGCGCTCGAAACGTCGAGTTGTAAATAGTTAAAATTAAATGTGATGAAATCCATAAATTTATTTTTTTAAATGCATTTAAGCTTCAAATAATCGCGAAATATATATGAAAATTTCATGGCTTTCTCAATCAGAAAAACAGTCAGTGATTTCAAAATTTTTACATTTAAACACTTTTTCTTTTTTATATTCTCAAACTTGACAAAGCTGACCTTAAAACAATTCTGTCTGCCCGTTCGTCTAACCGACTGCATTTAATTTTAAAACTAGGGGTGCTATTTGTATAAAATTTATGATTGTCAATAACACAATTTAATACAATTTATCTAAATTACGAGTATATATCTGCTCATGACTCTGACGCGCTTACATGACATATACTTTTCGTTTTACTTTCAATTAGATAAGGTTTTAAACCAGACAAGGGATTTTTTAATAGAAGAGGTGCAAACGAGCTCACCTGATGGTAAGTGATCATCGCTCCCCATGAACCTCCGCCATACCAGAGGAAACGCAGATGCCGTTCTTTCAGAAAGGAGTAGACTCTTTTCTAGAAGGTCCCTACGTCATATCGGCTCGGAATCGGCTGGCGACAGCAGATTCCACAAAGTTGTCATGCGTGGCATAAATATGTTGAATCATCATCATCATTTCATTCCATTAGATGTAAACAGTTAACCAATCGCTGCTGAACTTAGGTCTACCCATGTTCAGTATTTCTCTGCGAAATATCGCCAACAGAACTGGAGTAAACTGTGTAAACCTAACCAACAGTGCCCTATGGATCGGCAAGCTGAAATGGTAATGGGGAAAAAAGGTACCAACCTCATATTGGCAAAGGCAATGAAGGGCGAACTCAACTGGGTGCAGCGCCAACGTGCACGATTTTGCCTTGTCTTGTTTGAATTGTCTTGGTACCGGGTTTTGTTAACTATGCGGGAAATAAGAGAAATTTATAATATTTTAAAAAATCTTTCAAGTCACATTGAACAATACCTTCAAAAATATGGAAAAAAATTATGATATGTAAAATGAGAGATGTAAAATTTACAATTTTGTTTAAGCTGTTTTAATTTTAGCTGTAGTAAAAGTATTAGTTCTGAATAGCCACTAGTAAAGCAATGAGAAGGAAGCTGTATGGTAATTTTATACCTAAATATAGCTATAAAAAGTTGTAGCGTAAGCTAAAATAGTCCAACATAAGGGACTAAATGTCCTATAAAATTACAGTGTAGATAATTAAAATATCCCTCAGGAATAAAATATCCCTCAGGACATTTTATTTATCTGCACAGTATACGATGAGTCATTATCAACATCGTCGCATTCAGCCCTCGGCAATTCACAGCTGGATATCTTTAAGCGTCATTACGTACGAACTTTCACAACTGCCTTACGCAGATCATTATTATCATCATCATTTCGGCCTATCACTATCCACTGCTGAACATGGCCTATGTCCTCCATAGATTGCTACATAAGTACGGAGCGCCCTAACGCGTTCTCCACTACAATATTCCACTGGTCTAACAACCTGCCTACTGAGTTGTGAAACCTGGTTTCTTATCCCTACCGAAGGTAACATCTTACTTTGTGATTGTCCGTGGCTCTGACACTAGTTTCCCCTTCGTTTGATCTTACCACATAAGCGCATCATCGAAACACTGTGATGTGAAACCTGGGTTCTAATCCTGCCGAACGTAACATCGGGAACACACAGATGAATGGCTTTTAGGTCTACTTACTTTGTGATTGTACCACGTTACTGACACTGTTTGATCTTATTGCATAAGCGTAACATCGAAACGAGTAAGAGCTCATGAGTGCCACTACCAGTAAGACATCATGAAAAATATAATCTGACTTCAAAAACAGACATCGCTAAAATATTAACTAAGACTTATAACGCGCGACCGCACCTAACATGAGTTGTCTGGTCCTGCCCGGTCTACTCTACTCTGGTCCTTCCAACCTGATCACCCTTCCTGGGACAGTCATTAGATGACTTTAAAAAAATTGTGGTATTCGACCTCGTGACACACGTCTGACGCGAGAGTGACCGGATTTTGTGTTTGAGTCAAACCAAACCTGGCACACGGGCCCCTGGCTCGCGAACACAGCATCCGATCAAGGTGTAAAAGCCAAAAAAGGCTAACAGCAATCACATCAACGAAAAAATTCAATCTGATCGTCATTAACTATATATCATTTTTGTAAAAAAAAATAAAAAAAAAAAACTTGGGATAGGTTGATGTCCAACAGAGGACTCATTACATGTTTAAGACGATGATGATATTTTAAATTGTTCACCGCACTCTGTCGGAATTTGCGATGGCATTCTCCTCAATTATTTTACCTACGCGAAACGAGACGTGCGCTTGTGGTCCGTAAACTATGTTTTATCTATGACAGAATAAGCAGCTAAGCTGTAAAAATTAATGTTCAAACATGAAAAAATAATAATAAAATATACGAGTACGTAACAATTTTAAGAATATTCTTTTAGGAAAAAGCATGGTACTTTCAACTTCAGTAAAGTCGAGTCAAGACGCGTCTAACGTTAAATGTATGTAAATGAGGTAGTTCATTACCGGCGCACTTTTGAAGTCCCTATAATTTACTGATTTATTAGAATAGTGGCAGGTTCCACCCGCGGCAAGTTTATTAACTTTACTATCAGAATAAGTTAACGGTTTGATCATTACTGCAGTTAGTGGACGCTAACGGTCAATATTGAGTTAAACTCACAATTTTATATTGCGCTTATAGTTATTATTAATATATTTTGATTAGTATAAAATAACGACGTGGCAGCTCAAGTAACAGGTGCTCGCTTTAAATACCATCATAATATGCGAGTGATCTGGGGGTGTCAATGACTCTAAAAACAGGGTTCGGAACCTTTAAATTGCATAGTACGCGAACGACCTCAGTTCAAATCCCGGTGCCAGCATCTCTGAAATTGATCCGCAGTTTTTAAGTGCTCATTTACCACGAGCTCAGCGACGAAGGAAATTAAAAGTCGGCTAACCCGCATTGGAGCAGCGGACTATTCCCGGTTCCAAAACCCTCTCAGAAATGAAAGAAGGCCTGTGCTCAGCAGTGGGTCATTTACAGGCTGTTACTTTACTTGTGCTGATTTATTAGGTGCTCGAGGTGATATTTAGTGAATCTTGAATTTTGACGGAATGTGAAATCTTGCCTTCCGAATCTACGTGACTTCAAAACCCTCTCAATTTTAATTATATGTATGTTAAAAATCAGGTAATATTACCTAGACACATTATATACATTAAAAAGTTATTAGACATACCGATGAGACGAACATAACGTTCACCTCATGGTAACTGCAACGTCTGCTTTGCGTTGAAAAATTCTGTAGATCAATACAACGCATCTCATACACGTAAAGTATATAACACAAAAAGTAACAAATGTTTAAATCATCATCATCATCATCATTTCAGCCTATCACTAGTCCACTCCTGAACATAGGCTTCCCCATAGATTGCCACAAAAGTTTATAGCTCTGGTTATAGAGGGATTTTGCCATAGTTGGCACGCTTAGCAGGCGGGTTGGCAACCGCAGTTTATTTATTCAGAAGTTCCAGGAAAATGCCGCTGTCCATCTCCAGGTTTTTATTTTACCTCTTTCGACTTTTACAACACCCACGGGATGAGATGGGGTGGTAGATTCTCTTAAGCCGCCACCACACGGACATGTTTAAATGTTAATGCTAATTTTGTTCTATATGTATTTCATAGTTTATCTAATTATGGATGAGCTGTGTCCTAATTCGCGCACTATGAGATTAAAAGGAGACTAGCAACTAATTAATGTATGCAGCTTGTACTATGTTATAGAACTTGTGTTATTTTTTAATTATTATTACCCCGTGCTTTCACTACCTTCAGTGCCAGAATATAGAATTACTGGCTCAGCGGTAGTACCTTCCCAGACGGATGCTGCAAATGAATCCCTGCAACAATATAAAGGTACTGTAGATATCATAACGAAACGAAAAATAAAAATAGTATACCTAGATTAAATCCGCACTTCACTTTTTTCCCAAGTAGTAAATGTACAAGTACAAGATTTGAACAAAGCAAGTTAAAAAATATGAAAGCTGCAGTTCTGCATTCATATAGATTTTGATAAATATACAGTATCTATATAATTGATACGTAAAGAGAAATCTTTGCATCCCTTTTTGAGCATACTGCGCTCACGGAGGAGTGTCAGATTTCGCATTGATCGCATGTTTATATGGAGAATGAGTGCAGAAAGCTGAAATTTGAATATATTTACAAATATATTAAATTACATAAAAAAGTTAATAAAATACGACGAAATTTCGATCATTGGGCGACCGCCGTTAACATTTTATTGAAATTATATAATAATATAACTACCTCGAAAATTGCCAGGCCTCAATTTACCACCTCGGTGACGGGCAGCAGTAACTAAGGCGTGAATTATAAGAATATTTGATACTGCGATTGCCAACCCGCAAGCCAATCATGGTGATTGTGGCAAATTCTGGGAGTATCAAATATTGACGAAAGCTTTTCTTTCTTTTTTAGTTTTACTTTTTAGAGGCTACTAATGACTTATTGGTTTGTTGACGACCTTAAAATTACATTACAGTCCTTTGGATGATTATAATTTCTCAAAACGAAGTATATATAAGCATAATAAATTATACAACATCATGCCACAACAAGACTTAATTAAAGGCTGAACGTGACGTAAGATTTCTAGTAAAGTAGAGACAAATTAAACGGCGTAATTATGCCATCGCAATTGAAATACTCAGCAACAACGATCCAGAACCATCAATCACAAACGTATTGTTAGTTCGCAACACGATTTGTAACTTGCATTAATATGGAATTAAAGGTTGTCCAGTATCTGTTCCTGGTTCAAATGCTTTAGCAACGTAATATCTCAAAAGATTCTTCAATAATTTCAAAAATTAATACGAACCAAATCGTCGGCACGGCTGCTAATTATAAAGTTTAAAATATTAAGTTATCTTTTCTTTGTTTTAGTGGGCAAATCTAGCGAGAGAATAATCTAGAGGGAAATATATTGAAACCAACCGTAAGTCGTTATATGTCAATGTTCCGTCTATAGTCCATCTGATGGAATAGTGGAAATACGAGTACATCAATGCTCGATTCACTGTTAGGCAGTTAAGTCAATGATTATAAATGGTTAAAACGGTTAAAATAAACAACACACATGTTCAGGTCTTTGTTCGTTAACCTACTGCCAAGACATTTGTAACTTAAGTTACAACTTTATTGATAAAAACAATGTGTTGTTGGAACCACAACAAAACATAAAATATATGGTATATATGGTATATATCTCGAATTACTAAAACGTACAGTCTTTATTTAATGGCGACGTAGACCTTCTGGCTCTAATAATGAGCTGTACACTCTCGGAATAGCCATAAATAAGAGACGCGGTAAATTCCCATACCATATCATATCGATAATCTATAACAAAATTTAACACTTTTTACTCCCTATTCCGTTAAAACACGTACAGATAATTGTCTGTATGAAAAGATAATAATTATAATGTTTATGGAAAACTTAAGATTTATCAGATACTGTACAATATTGCTGTGTGATAGAGACTTTATAGGAGTAAGTGACGAGACAAGACAAGTAACATTCACTTGCTGTGTCACCCAGAACATCTCTGTGTCGCAACACTGAATTACTGATGGTAGGATTCCTATGCAGGAATCCATTTAGGTAGGTACCACCCCAGGGCCAGTTATTCTGCCGTGAAGCAGTAGTGTGTAAGCATTACTGGGTTTCGGTTTGAAGGGCACTGTGAGCTAGCTTAATCACTGGGCATTTGAGACTTAAGAATTGATGTCTCAGCGTGACGGGCGCCGTGTGATGTCACACAGAAATATTCTGAGTGACGCAGCATTTGTTGTGGGCGAACGATGCACTTACCATCAGGTGAACGTTACGCTCGTTTCGTCACATTATACAATAAAAAAAACACTGCGCGCGTCCCCTGCGACATCAGTTCTTGAGTCTCATGTGCCCAAAAAATACACGAGGTCTCTGTGCCCTTTAAACTGAAACACAGGTATGTTTATACACTACTTTTGCATGACAGAATAACTGGTCCTGCAGTAACTACCCAGACGGATTCCTGCATAGAAATTCTACCACCATTAAAAAACCTGGGACTCCTTCTCATCGCATGGATATCGTAAGAGTAGATTAAAAAGAAACGGATGGCGGAACAATCATTGTCATCATAATTTCAGCCTATTTCAGTCCACTGTTGAGAATGGCCTATGTTCCCCCATAGATTGCCACAAAACACAGTCCTGAGCCGCCTGCATTCATCGACTTCCCGCAAAGTAGTGGACCGAAACAACGCAAACCGATAACAGACGGCAGTGTTTTAAACTTAAGGTATCTGGTGTGTGTGGTAACGTGTGGTAGCGGCTTAAGAGAATGTACCACCCCATCTCATCCCGTGGGTGTCGTAAAAGTCGACAGAGGGAAAATATAAATCAGAAGATGGGCAGCAGCATCTCCTGGAACATCTGAATAAATAAACTGCGGTTGCCAACCCGCCTGCCAAGCGTGGCAACAATGGCAAAATCTCCTCAAAATGAGAGCTACAACTTTTGTGGCAATCTATGTGGGAGGCCTATGTTCAGCAGTGGACTAGTGATGGGCTGAAATGATGATGATGATGATCTGGTGCTGTGATTACTAATCCAGAGTGTGAGAAATCCTCCCTTGCTTGGAAGGTCCGTTAAATTATTATGGATAACTAATGCTTTTTTTTGATAAAATCCGTAAAATTAGTTTTATTAAATGTGTAATATTCGCGTAAATATAAGAAATCATAATGCATTTTGTATTTAGCTTTAACATATAATTTTTAAAAAACATTTTGTAGAATTTGTGACAGTTACGCTTGTACCTTGTAAGTTCAAAGTAAAAAGCGCGCGAAAGAATTAAAAAAAAAAATTGTATATCAAATTTTCATGAAAAAGAATCAGATTTATATACACATGAATGGTCACACCGAGTGATCGATAAACAGTACCTCGTCGAATTGGAAACATTAAAAAGTAATTCAGGTGTTCCCGGCACTTCGGCACACCGAAGCTCGTCACGTCCGCCGACCTGGGAAATTAAGCGCTTCGACGAGAGACCTTTTGTTATATACTTGCCGTTAAAGTTCTGTCTTCTTATCCAAAATCATTAGAATTCCCAAGGTGAAATAACTAAGAATATTATGTTACTTAATAAAATGAAGTAGTGTATTAAAAACGTTTGAAAGAGAAATGTATTATTATTCAACGATCACGTGGCCTAGTGGTTAGAATACCTAATTACCACACCGCGGGTCTTGGGTTTGAATCCCAGCCGGAGCCAAAATTTGTGGAAAAACACAAATAGTTGGGTTTAATTGTTCTTGTGTTTCTGACACTATATCCTCACCTACCTCCGTTCTTTTCGCTTACGCGGTTACATCAGGCACGGGTAAGTTGGGACGTGTGAGTGCCGTTTACGTTTGTGGCACTATAATATCTCAGTTAACTTTCGACCGTATTCGCTAGTTGTCAGCGTGGTCGAAAATCGGGCAGTAGGACATCATCATATTATTAATTTTATCGAACATAGATATCACTGGCACCACTAAAGTTGTTAATTGCAATTTATAGTGCTAATTTACCATGTGCTAAGCGGTAAATGAAAACCTGAACGTCTAAGACAACAGCTGTTAATACCAGCTGTTCCGCGCCTGCATCGTCATCATTTCAGCCTAATCCACTGCTGAACATAGGCCTCCCCCATAGATTGCCACAAAAGTTAGTAGCAAAAGTCATTTAAGGGGGACTTAGTCAGGCCATAGTCGCCACGCTGGGCAGCCGGGTTGGCAACCGCAGTTTATTTATTCGGATGTTCCAGGAAGACGCTGCTGTCCATCTCCTGGTTTTTATTATCCCTCTGTCAGCTTTTATGACATCCACGGGATGTGGTGGAGTGGTAGATTCTCTTAAGCCGCCACCACACGCAACGCTCGACTGATTGATTTTTTTATAAGAAAAAATGGTTATAAAATGTATTCTGTAACAGTTTTCGTGACAAAATGTACTTCTACGCCAAATTTCATTAAAATCACTTAAGCCGTTTGCGTGTGATCGAACGACAAGTAAACGTTTGTAACGTGAAAGTTTGTAATATTAACATTATTAAGAGGATACAATAATAAGAACTTGGATTCCTTCCGGCCCCAAATCTCTCTTAGAAAATGAGAGGAAGATTGTACTTGTTACCGGTAGAAGAGCTACTTATTTTGCTTCTTTATTATAAAAAATAATATTGTTAATTTTGATGAAAAGATTTCTAGAGCGCATTATTTGTACACTCACGAAAATATATATAAAACCTACAGTTCGGGTTTCGAAATATGTACTGTACTATTCACCGACATTCAAAAAAAATAAATTTACTAAATTATTATTAATGTTTATTCATCGAAAATTCTTTACCACGTAGACCGATTCCGGCAATTCTTTTTTTATAAGAACCTTAAGTATCTTTGGGGTTGTTCCTTTATAATTTATAAATTTGAACAAGTTCTGGTGATGGAATCCATGATTACTTGTGGTAGGATTCCTATGCAGGAATCCGTCTAGGTAGGTACCACCCCAGGGCCAGTTATTCTGCCGTGAAGCAGTAGTGTGCAAACATTACTGTGTTTCGGTTTGAAGGGCACTGAGAGCTAGCGTATACACTGGGCATATGAGACTTAAGAACTGATGTCTCAGGGTGATGGGCACAGTGAGGTGTCACACAGAAATGTTCTGGGTGACACTGCAGTTGTTATGGGCAGACGATGCACTTACCATTTCATCACTTTATAGAATAAAAAAATATACATATAGTCTTCATTAGTCCAGAAAATCTTCACTAAAAGTGAACTATTGCCGATCGAAATGAAATCATTGATATAAATAAATTAGTAAATAGTAGGTAACTACTCGATATTGACAAAAACGGATTGATTTGGTAGCTAATTGCCAGGATCAAAAAATAAGAAGGAGGAAAGGCTGAGGTTGAATAAGGTGGGCACATATGACATATACGGCTCGGATGGCGCCGTGGCCGAGCTATGGACTTTGTGCGACGGATCGCAGGTTCTATTACGGCACGTAAAAATATTTTTGTATAGCCTACAGATAGTTTCAGTGTATGTGCTTGTGCAGTTTGTCAGTAAACGCCTGCAGGATACAGGAGAATTCCTAGTATGGGCATAAAATATTAATAAATATCCTACGGAACAGTACTGCGTTATAAATATCATGCCGTACGCTTTTTTATGCTTAGTCATTACCTCGGAAGCTTAGATCGCAGTGTGAAACGTAACTTACGGGACTTGGACACTAAAGTTTACTACGATTAGTCACCGAGTTTTTTCCCTCGGCACAGTCTAAACTTAGCGGACAGAACTGCGGTACCGTAACAGCACGCTTCGTGGCCCATTCAATTTAAGGGTCCGACGAGCAACGATAACTTTTATTACTTTTTAAAAATAAATAACACTGTCGTCTTTTCTTAACCGCGTTTCAGAGGGCGACACATTGAAGCAAAGGTTATTTTTTGTGTTACTAGACGTATTTATCAATTCTACCGTAATTCATATATATATTTTTTTTATAGAATAGGGGGCAAACGAGCAGGTGGCTCACGTGATAGTAAGTAATCACCGCCGCCCACGAGCACCTACAATACCAGAGGAATAGCAGATGCGTTGCCGGCCTTAACGTATTATATTTTTTAAATTTGAACTTCCGTGAGGTAATTGTTTGTTGGCAACATTTTAAAATTCTCTTGCTACAATCTGTACGTGGTGGCGGCATAAGAGAAGAGAAAAGTGCGGGTGTCGTAACAGTCGACAAAGGGGCAATTAAAATCAGGAGGTGGGTAGTAGCATCTTTCTGCAAAATCTGAATAAAAAAATGGGGTTGCCAAACCGCCCGTCAAGCGTGGCAACTATATCAAAATCCCCACAACGCTACAAACTTTTGTGGCAATCTATGGGGGAGGCTTATGTTCGGCAGTGGACTAGTTATAGGCTGAAATGATGATGAATCTGTGCGACTGTTTGACTACAGACTGTTGTGTTTATCATTGGCAGTATGAACGTAAACAAACGACAATCTTTTTTATTTATTTTTGACATTTATTTATTACGTGATTGACATTGTCAGTATGGACGTAAATAATGAATGTTTTATTTTATTCAATTAAATGAATTGGTAACACATATTACATAAAAGTTTTAGCTTCCTCGCTTCTTCTTTATACAAACTTTAACATTGCCAAATCTCACACTCCTCCGTGCGTGAAATTTGTAATAGGGGTACTAAGTTTTCTTTTCACGTATTAATATGTAGAAGATGTAAGTATGTATGTTTGTGTGCTTGCGTACGTGTGTGCGTGCGAGCACATTAGTGTAGGTGTGAGTCATGTGTATACGAATGTGTTTACATTTTCAGTTGTTAAATTAACTTAAATCACTATGTAATTTTTCGAGACAAATTTTTGTTACCGAAAAAAAATTTTTTTTTATTAGATAAAGTGATGAAACGAGCAAAACGTTCACCTGATGGTAAGTGCAACGTCTACCCATAACAAATGCTGTGTCACCCAGAAAATTTCTGTGGACACCACACTGCGCCCATCACCCTGCGACATAAGTGGTTAAGCCTCATATGCCCTGTGATTACGCTAGCTCACCGTGCCCTTCAAACCGAAACACAGTGATGTTTGCACACAACTGCATAGGAATCCTACCACCAGTAATTAATATCAGTAATTCATCATTATACAGTCAATTTAACACATACGGCGTAAGACGTACGGTGTAAGGTTTTTTACTACTGTACTAGTAGTAAAAAACCTTGTTGAGTCACCAAATACTCTCTCTTTTATTTAATTACACGTTCGCGTGGTCGTGTTCTGGATTCTACCATGACAGCAGGCAAATACGACTACTATATTAGACCTTTATAACCACTTACCATAGTGTTTTATGGTTTCGATGACTATTTCGGTTTATGATACATACATACATACAGTCACGCCTCTTTCCCATAGGGGTAGGCAAAGACCTCATCTTTCCACTTGCTACGATCCTGACACTCATCTTTAGCTTCTTCTACTTTCATTAGCTTTTTCACACACGCTCGTCGGTTGCGGGTACTTTTAACGTGACCTTTCCTCAAAGTCGACCCTTACCGGCTTTTCCATTCACACTTGCCTCATAAATCTGTTTCGTCAAAAGCCTTTCATCCATCCTCTCTACGTGTCCAAACCATCTAAGCATGCCTTTCTCTATCTTTTTCACTACATCTTCAACCACACCGCAACGTTCCCTTAACACGCTGTTTCTCACTTTGTCAATCAGAGTTACTCCCACTATACTTCTCAAAGTTCTCATTTCCACAGCGTTAATCTTGAAAGTAAGATTAACTGTTTTAGCTGCTTCTTCTGCCAGACCCAGCATTCACTACCATACATAAGTGTGGGGACCAGAACCCCCTATGTACAGCCAGTCGTGCCTTTTAGATACGTTCTGGCTACTCATAAAGTTATGCAGAGCCCCATTCACTTGATTTGCTGGCAATACTCTTCTCTCAATATCAGTCATACTTTCCGTCTCTCGTAAACTTAGAAACCAGATACACAAACTCTTTCACTTGTTCCACTCTTTCTCCTTCAATCACAACTTTGCAATCCGACATACTTTCTTCTCTTTCAAAAACCATTACTTTTGTAGTATCTAAATTAATTTTATTCCTTTGCTTTGTAGAGCATCATGCATAATATTAACCATCGCCTGCAACTCCTTCTCCGATGATGCTAATATAACCTGATCATCGGCGTATAGGAGGCATTTGACGGTCAAATCATTCATTGTTAATCCAAACACACTATCTTTCAAATATTTTAAGCAATTGTCTATGAATAGGTTAAACAGCCACGGTGAAGCCACACATCCCTGTCTAACACCTTTTTCGATGTTAAACCAGTCTGTGTACACCCCGTTTACACTGACACAAGCACTGGAATCCTTGTACAGTGATTCAGTGCTTGTCAGTCACTCACATCATCACACAATTCAGTCCTCACTACCCTATCATAGGCCTTTTCCAAGTCCACGAATGCGCAGTAGACCTTTTGACTTTGAGCCAAGAATTTTTCGGCTATGGTTCGTAAGGAAAAGACCTGATCCATGCATCCCATTCCTCTCCTGAATCCCGCTTGTGCATCCCATATCTTCTCTTCAGTTTCATTCATCACTATCTTAATCAAAACCTTTGCATACAGTTTGCCGACGATACTGAGCAAGCTAATGCCTCGGTAGTTTTTGCAGTCTTGCTGCGAGCCTTTTCCTTTTTAAGCGGAACGATAACGGCCTTCCACCAGTCTAGTGCTACGTTACTACTCCTCCAGCAAAGGTTAAAAAAGCGGTACAGCTAACTAGCTACCACGCCCTGTCTAGCTTTCAGCATCTCAATCGTAATTCTATCATACCCTGCAGCTTTGCCCAATTTCATACTATTCATCGCTTCCACAATCTCTTCCATACTAATATCTCTTTCATCGCAACCTTCATTCATGTCCCCAGATGGGGCCTGTGCTCGTATATACTCTTTCTCAAATAAGCTTTCGAAATATTCCTTCCATGTCTTCAGAATGCTTTCCTCTCCTCTCACAATACTTCCATCCTGGTTTCTGATTTTGTCCAGATGCGAGGTCGTATTTTGACCTCTGGATCTGTTCTTCTGTTCTTATGGACTTCCAGAAGAACTTAATGTTGTTCTGAAAGTCGCCAGATAACCTCGTAGCAAATTCATCTCTATCATTCTCTTTCTTTCTTCTCACAACCTCTTTTGCCACACCTTTTAACCTGTTATACTCACTCCTTGCCATGCTTACGTCCTCATTCGTTGCTTTTTGCATTCTTTGATTGGCTCTTGTAGCTAACCAGTCCAGCCAAGCTTTTCTTCTCGGACACTGCCTTTTGAACCTCTACACACACAGTCTTTAACTTACATCCTTTTCTTCTTTTACTTACACCACACACTTCAATAGTAACTTCCACAATTCCTTGCTTTAAACGGCTTCCATACTTTTTCAACCTCACAATACTAACAAATTCTTCTCTCACCTCTTTCTCTTGCAAATTCTCAACTTTTATGCGCTCTAGTACACTAATAGGTTCATGCACACGATGCCGCCATCGCTTAAAGAGCCCTCTTAGTCGGCTTAACACCAGAAAGTGGTCTGTGTTAATGCCGACACCGCGGCATGCCCGAGTGAGAAAGAAAGTGCTAGACTTTCTTTCTCAGTCTTTCATCCACAATCACAAAATTGACTCTACGACTGTCAACCGCCGAGCTCGGCCGTTGACAGTCGTAGAGTCAATATCACTTGATAATGCCTCGTTTTGAGGTGAAACACGTGTCGTGTTCTCGACTTCAGTGCTGTGTATTGCCTAGTGGTAGTGTTGTAGTGGTGGAGTATATACGAGCACAGGCCCGTCACCAGTACACTGGTGTAAAGCCGTTATCGTACCGCTTTACAAAGGAAAAGGGTCGCAGCAAGACTGCAAAAACTACCGAGGCATTAGCTTGCTCAGTATCGTCGTTGCCTAAACCCTATGATTTGGGGATCTCAATCTTAAAACCAGCTTAAATAAATATTGTAGGTCTTAATCAGAGTCTCAATCAATGAACCTCGGATTCTATCCTCTCGATCTTGATACTGCGATTATATTGCGTATCTTACTCATGAGACCGCTGGTTTCAAATCGTTAAAATAGTCAGTATAAAGTTACTTCATAACACATAAAAAATAAAACTCATGTTATAATAAAAAAAATAAAAAAACACGATGGTCCTGGTGACGATGCCAGGTTACAGTAATAAAATAATTGTATTGTGCATAACACGTCTGCAAAATAACAAATTATTCGGACGTCTGGAAGTAGGTGAGAATTGAATTGAAAGATTTTATTATTACATTGGTAATTACATATATATATATATACAAGACAAGCAAATAAAAGCGTGTAGAAAAAGATATAGAAAGCTAAACGAAGGATAAATGATACCGTACCAAATATTGGTCGCTACGATACAACGACAATAAAAAACGCTGCAGGTACGAGTACTACTAGCTGTGACGCATCCATGAGTCAGGTCGCCGGCTTAGTACCACGCTCTCATACAAAATCAGCGTTAAATATCAACTTATCTATGCTGTTTCGTATATTTCGTACAGCGATTGTGGAGTATTTTTTTTTTGTCTGAACTAAACTGTCGAAACGATCAAAACGTTCACCTGATGTTAAGTGCAACGTCTGCCCATAACAATTGCTGTGTCACCCAGAACATTTCTGTGCGACATACACTGCGCCTGTCACCCTGAGACATCAGTTCTTAAGTCTCATATGCCCCGTGATTTCGCTAGCTCTCAGTGCCCTCCAAACCTCAATAGCACAACCAATAGCACAACCTTCGCAGAAGACATTTGATTTTAATCAGATAAGAAGTTAATCAACATTGGTTACTCATAGCAAAAGTATGCCATGTATTTTCCTAAAGTTTACAAATATCATAACGATTTGATAACACTACAAGTGTTCAGAGAAAAATAAATTAACACATCCATATTTTATATGGATGTGTTAATTTCTTTTTCGAGGCGTTCGTTAAACACAATTCGAAATAATGTATTTTACATAACTATATTAACGCAGTTGAAGTACATAAAATTAATGTCTGTAAAACGTTACGTTACGTCCCGTAAAAAATATATATGTCGGCAATACAAATGTTTATTCCGTGCGGGAATCGAACCAGCGACACATGCGGAAAACCCAATCGCTTAGCCGTTCCATTATATATCTAATGCATTTTGGACGTTTTTGAGACCATTAATTGCTTCACATTATTATCGGGTACTTATAGCCACCGGCAACTTTATGTCGCTAAAAAAATAACTTTGAATTAAATGCAAATGTTTGCGAAAATTATAAATGTGTTCAAGTATAATCCACCAAACACAATTTGTAAACATCGTAGCCGACCTAATTAGCATCAAGTCGGCAGGTTTGTTTTGAACAAGAATTGAATAAATTTTCTGTGATCGGATTATGGGTGTTTGTGCATGTAAAATTAATGTCTGTAAAACGTTACGTTACGTCCCGTAAAAAATATATATGTCGGCAATACAAATGTTTATTCCGTGCGGGAATCGAACCAGCGACACATGCGGAAAACCCAATCGCTTAGCCGTTCCATTATATATCTAATGCATTTCTGACGTTTTTGAGACCATTAATTGCATCACATTATTATCGGGTACTTATAGCCACCGGCAACTTTATGTCGCTAAAAAAATAACTATGAATTAAATGCAAATGTTTGCGAAAATTATAAATGTGTTCAAGTATAATCCACCAAACACAATTTGTAAACATCGTAGCCGACCTAATTAGCATCAAGTCGGCAGGTTTGTTTTGAACAAGAATTGAATAAATTTTCTGTGATCGGATTATGTAATTACTTAATTTTGGACATTTTGTTTGGTTTTAATATAGTTCTTAATGAAACTTTTAACTTCTTAATTTTCTTACGAACAACTTTAAGGGGACTCGTATTTAACCAAGAAAATTAGTATTCAGCTGTGATTAAAATGTCGTTTAGTTTTAAAATTTAAACGAATTCTAATCTACGCCATCTTGTTTCTTGTTAAAAAATTAATATTATAATAATGTTAATATAACGCCGTCATTATAATTTAAAAGAGAAGGCGATCTATGGGCATGGAGGCCTATGTTCAACAGTGGACTGGGTTGGGATGAAAATGTGATGATCTCGATGATGATTATTTTACGTTTCGAGGGCTTTACAGCACCTATGGTCACCTCAGTCCTCCCGTGAATGTCCCCGCGCTGTAAAGCGCTCGAAACGTCGGGTTATAAATAGTTAAAATAAAACGCTATGAAATCCGTAAAATTAGTTTTATTTAAATGTGTTAGTATTCGTGTAAATATAAGAAATCATTTTGTTTCATTTTGGCAAAATACAATGTATTTTATGCAAGTGTTTGCACTCTACAATCCACTGTTAGAATCATATCGTGATAAAAAAATTATTCGTAATTTATTGGTAGATAATTAATCCCCACAATAATATAGACGTTGATTAAGATTTGAAGTCTTACCGCTATGTTGTTGACGTATACTTGAAGAACTTTGTAGAATCTACAGTGGTAGAGACAGGCTAATTCACAGCAAAGGCAAAATAATTTATTGGAATGGCTTTGTATTAATTAGCTTATTATAACCCGTAATGGGTTGAGGCCTCTGCCTATCCCTTATATGGGAAAAAGGCGTTACTATATGTGTGTACATTAAATGTCGCATTAAAGGTTATTTTATAGAAACATTTAACGTTTTACTGATGGTAGGATTGTTATGGAAGAATCCCTCTATGTGCCACCACAGTGCCAATTCTGCTGTCAAGCAGTACTGTGCGAACATTACTGTGATTCGGACTGAAGAGCACAGTGACAACAGTACAAGGGCTAGTGTAATCACTGGGCATATGATCACAGTATAATCGCAGCACCAGATACCTTACATTTAAGGCACTGCCGCCTGTCACCCTGTCACCTTTTGCGTAATTTCGGTCCAGAACTTCGTGGGATTATTGTTCCGCCATCAGTCGGAAGCCATGATATTTTCCAGACGTTTCCTTCTATCAACTTTTACGATATCCATGTTATGAGAAGGGGTCGCAGATTTTTTTATTGTGGTAGGATTCCTATGCAGGAAACCGTCTGGGTAGGTACTGCAGGGCCAGTTATTTTGCCATGAAATAGCAGTGTGCAAACATTACCGTGGTAGCTCAGGGGCTAGGCGCTCGCTTTAAATTTCATAGTATGCGAGTGACTTGGGTTCGATTCCCGGTGCCGACACCACTAAAATTGTTAATTGCAATTTAAAGTGCTGATTTACCACATGCTCTTCTGTGAAGGAAAACATCGTGAGGAAACCTGCATGTCTGAGAAATAAAAAATATTTCGTAGACATGTGCAATCCACCAACCCGCATTGGAGCAGCGTGGTGGATTCTTCCTAGCTCCAAAACCCTCTCAGAAATGAGAGGAGGCCTGTGCTCAGCAGTGGGACATTCATAGGCTGAAACTTTAAACATCTTCGTGCATTTTTGGGCACATGAGACTTAAGAACTGATGTTTCAAGGTGACGAGCGCAGTGTGGTGCCATACAGAGATGTTTTGGGTGACATAACATTTGTTAAAGGCAGACGTTGCTCTTACTATCAAGAGAACGATTTGCTCGTCTCGTCAGACGTCGTAAAAAAACTTATCGCTTTACTAACAGAAATAATGAAATGAAAAGTTATCTGACTAAGGGCGGATTTCACCAATGAAACTAAACGCGATCAGTTCAAGCTGAACGAAGTTTAAGCGTTTAACTGAGTTCAATGCTATTGTTTGCATTTCACCAACATCAACTGAACTCGATTAAAGCTAAACGCGGTTCAAATTCTGAACGCCCAATTTTCGACGTTTAGCTCTTTAAACGCGTTTAGAGAGCTGTCATTGTCAATTGCACAACTATGTAAACACAATAAATATTTTTAATACTTTTTGTTTATTTTTTGCATACCTAGTCAAGTTAACGGGAGCGGTGGAGGCGTTTTTGAAAACTAAAATAAAACTGGGATATGTCCGTACAGAAGCTCATGTACTCTAACAATTAATCTTATTCTAATACATATTTTATTCAGAGCTAATTATCATTTTGCTTACATAGGCATAGCTCCATAGGCCACACACTGTGTGCATAGTCAGCAACAGTATCTATGCACGTATTTGTATGACTCTATGTGGGGTCGAATCCATGACTCTTCCCTCCTCAAGAGCGAAATTATCGCCATTTTCAATAACCCGATTATTTCGCCCAAAACACACAATTTATACTTAATTATAATAATGATACAAAATGTAAATGACAGAATAACATACAAAATAATTGTTCCTAAACTAACACCTTTAATGTCACTTGCACTTTCACTCCGAAAGATTTTATTGAGTTTCACTAATTGTATCATTTGTTTAGTTTCGTCAAGATTTATGTCTTTTAAACTTACTACGCTGACACTATGGGGCTTCGAAATCTTTACTTCTGGTAAGTTCGTTATTGGGTAAATTCGGTAATTCAGGCTTTCCGCAGAAGATTGGTGGTATTGGAAATGCATGTTTCCAATTTCACCTTCACATAAATTGTCGTCTACTGTGATTATGTAAGTACCACACAACGATTCGTGAGTGACGTCATTGCCGCACCTTCTGGTAAGTAACCTAAGATCTTTTACATAGAGTATCCAGCTTTCATGGCTTATCCGTTGGATCTTGAGATCCTCAATATCGACAGCATGCTGTTCGCAGGCATCAAGGTTGGGCAGAAACTCCATGAGTTGTTCAACGCAGCTTTGCTCCGTATGTGGCAGCACATCGTCTTCGTTGCACAGGAATTTATCATCTGATGCAATTTGCTTACAGGCTCTCGAGACTGGCAAGTACTCTTTTTCCTTCACCAATAGGAATGGATATTTTGGAATCACTATAATAGTTTTGTTTGCAATAGTCATAGGCAAGGAGTAAATTTTAGAATAACCAACGTAATCTGGTTTTCTTTTATTAAAGCCTTAACCTTAATACAACTTTCTAATTTAACTAAGTTCTTTTCGTTTACGGGGTATAACAAATTTTCAGTTATCGCAATTGATTGTAATAAATTTAACAATTCTGTGGAGTTAACAATTGCTTGATGCAGAACAGATACCTTACTAAGCGCTAATGCAGTTTCGATTTCTCCTAGTATTATGGTAATAGTTCTAAAATTACTCAAAAACATGTCAAACATACCTAAGACATAGGTAGAATAAATGGAATTCTCTTCTTTTGTTACTGTAATTTTAACAATTCTCTCAATTCTCTTTAAACGTTCATCTAAAATTATGGTATTGTTATGTAAGGTTTCGTTACTGTTTATAAAACTATCCAAGATTTTGGAGACCAATGTAATTTTCTTATTCGTTACTATCTGATTATCGTTTAATTTAGAGATCAACGAGTCATATCTGAGGGCATCATCATGATCCAAATTTCCAGTTATAACTTTTATCATAGATCCGAGTGGGTCAATAATGCCTCTTTTAAATCTTTTTGACGGTACAAGTTGCCGGAATTTTTCAATATTTGCGTCACTTAAATACCCTACTTGTGTTCGGATACCTAAAAATTCGTGGCTATATGGTTTATTAACATCTATCAATGCAATAAATTATTTATATTTTATTAAACTAAATTCTAGGTCTCTGCCTAAGCTTTCTAAGTTAACAGTCTTTATAATACGCCACTGGTCTATCTGCAAGGAAGTATGATCTTGTTTGACAGGCAGGATTCCTGGGTTCTTTTCAAGTTTTCGAAGTTGAAGGGCCCATGTTTTCTGGAACATCGTCAGAATTATCAGACACCACCTGCGGAGGACGTTTAATATTTTTAATGGGTAATGAAGTATTTCGATTGCCAATCCTAACGGGAACTACATTTCTTTCTACATTACCTCTAACAACAGCTTTTCTGTATCGCGGTTTATCCATACTTCTTCTAGTGTTAGCTTCCTTAGCGTATATAACGTCGCCTATTCTAAAATGCCTATCTATTTCACCACCTTTTTGTTCCCTCAAATTTTGCTTTTTCTCAAACACTTTATCTGATATGTAATTATATAAATATCTAGTACGTTTAGCATGATCTTTTACTAACTGTTGGGTGTAACTTTTATCGAAATATTTAATTAGAGCTCTTACGATTTCTGGTGCAGATCTGTTAGAAATTTCGATAGCTTGACCTAATTTGCTAAATGCGTCAACTAAAGTTAAGTAGTAAATAGATTCAATTGAGAATAAGTCTATGAAGACTTCTTGAAAAGGTGCATTCTGGGTTTGAATTAATTGAAGCAGGGGTTTGATGGGTTTTCTATCATACTTCATTTTTCTGCAGGCATCGCAAACATTAAGTACTGCAGCAATCGTCACTTGCATGTTTTGCCAATAATAATTTCTTCTGATTCTACTCATCGTTTCCTTTATACCTCTGTGACATGTCTTTCCCTCGTGATGTTGCAGTATAATTTCTTTCTGTTCTCTCTCATCCTCGACATATACAACACGCTCTGAGCATTCAACAAACTCTACTATTCCCTTTTTAAATAACTGTGTAATAGTTTTAGAAAATTCTTTCCTGTGCTGGATATTTTCAAAATAAATGAAGTATTTAGTTTTGGGTTTAATGTACTCCTTTAAAAACTGTTTAATAAGCTCTTCATTATTAAGAGGGGTGAAAACCTCGAGGACCTTTTGCTTATCCCTGGATAAATTTTTTACTTGTACCTCATTTTTGTGCCAGCTATAAACCAAAATTTGTTTAGGTTTTGTGTCAATGCCTTCATTTTATATTGGAATGCCATCAGATTTTAGATTTGGTCCAGAATGTACCGTTACTGTACTACTATCAGTGGATAAAGGTGGGAGAGGATATTTCGTATCCATTTCTAATTGATCTACCGATACAGTGGCAGATGTATCGGTTATGGTTATAGTCCTAGAGTCGTCGTTGTCTACTACTCGTTGACAACTAAGTCAAGTCTACAATTTGGTCAGTTAATTCAGTTAGGTACTTCTGTAGTTTTTGTTCTTTTATGTCCACGTTAACTTTCATCGATTCTGTGTCATCTGAGTCTATAGCATTAATTCTAATCCGAGAGAGGGCGTCAGCGTTACTATTCTGTTTTCCGTTTTTATATACTATATCGAAGTCGTACTCTTGAAGGCGTAACCGCCAACGGGTCAACTTGCTATTGGGTTCTTTGAGGGAGTAAAGCCATACTAAGTTTCACGGCCCATATAATGGCGAGTAGTTCACGCTCTATTATACTGTATCGAGATTCGGTATCACTGAGAGTTCTACTTGCGTACGCAATGGGTTTATCAGATCCTATTGGCCCTTGCGATAAGACTGCGTCTAAAGCGACGGCAGAAGCGTCTGTAGTCAGTACATAAGGTTTGTCGGGGTCCGGGTATTGGAGTAAAGGCGCATTCGTTAGAAGTTCTTTGCACTTTTGAAATGCCTCGACATAGTTCTGGTCAATTACAATTTTATTCCTTTTTTAAGGCATGCTGTAAGAGGCTGAGTGATTTTTGCAAAGTCTTTTACAAAGCGTCTGTAATACCCGATTAGTCCTAATAAAAAATTTTGATTTCGGTGGTCGTCTTTGGAAGCGGATAGTCTAATACAGCCTGAATCCTGTCGTTGTTTGGTCTTAGTCCGTCTTTAGTAATAACGTGTCTTAGGTACAGCACTTCTTTTCTCATAAATTCTGATTTGTCGAGTTGTACTTTTAAATTAGTCGATCTCAGTCTGTCAAAAATAGTCCTTAATTTTTGTAAATGCTCTTGGAGACTACTAGAAAAAATAATTATGTCGTCTAGATAGACTAAACAGTGAATTCCTTGGAGGCCTCTTAGGATGTTATCCATGGCTCTTTGGAAGGTGGCTGGAGCTGTCTTCAGGCCAAACGGCATTCTAAGGAATTCATAGTGACCGTTTTCTGTACTAAATGCGGTTTTTTGTCTATCGGACTCATTTATCTCGATTTGATGATATCCACTAGCTAAGTCCAAAGTCGAAAAGTATGTACTTTTACCTAATTTGTCAAAAATGTCAGTTATATTAGGCAGAGGATACTTGTCGTCTACAGTAATGTCGTTTAATCGTCTATAGTCCGATAACCATCCTATACTTTATTTCACCAGATGCGTCTTTCTTTTTAAGGACTAAGTGGACTGGAGCTGACCAAGGTGAAAACGATTCCTGAATCACATCATCGTTTCGTAAATTTTGTAGTTGATTTTTAATTTCTTGTGTTTGAGCAGGAGGTTGCCTATAGGGCTTCACGTAGATAGGGTCTTCGTGTTTTGTTCTAATATAGTGTTTGACTTCATTCGCAAAAGTTAAAGGTATTTGGTCGTTATAAAAAATGTCTTTTTATTCTCTACACAAGTTATATATTGATTTCTGTTCTTCTTCTGACATGTGATTTAAACGTAATTTTTGTAAATTTTGCTCGAATATTTTATCTACTCGTATTTCAATATCTGATATATCCGTAACATGATTAACTTCACACTCAATCACTTTTTCTTCTTCATACATCTCCACATTCAATGGTCTTTTTATAGTTAATTGCATTGGCATATCCAAGGTATTTTGAATAATTGTAGTCGTATAACCATCCTTACATGTCACTAACGTGCTGGGCATTCGCACACCCTTACAAAATTCCTTATAACCAATTATAGCATTACCCGAGTATAAATTTGTTGGGAGTTTAACTCTTTGCTCTGAGCGGGGAGCTAACTCTAAAATATAACTAGACTTACTATGTATTATAGGTATTGTGGTTGCTTTAGTTTTGAGAACCTCGTTTTTCAAATCTATTACTGCTTCCAGGTTGCAAAGAATATCATTGCCTATTAATCCATCGTACCTGGGGTCGACATTGTAAATGTATAATTTGTGATTATCGTTACAGTTGAAAATCGGTAAAGACGGGATTTGAATGACATGACTATGTTTGCTCGATGCATGTGTACTTATAACCTCAAACGATTCGTGACTTATACACTCTGGGAAATAATTATAAGCTTTTATTGGGCTAATGAATGACCGTGTACTACCGGTGTCGATCATAAATTTCGAATCGATTTCCGGTATGTAAATATACGGCAATTTCAAATTAATATCTCAATTTAATTCTATTTTTTCGTGGGCTTTTCCGAGGCTTCTATCTGAAAATCCTCGTCATCCATATTGGTTGGAACCTCATAAGGTACTTCGGGGGTTATTGGCGGATATTCATTTTCATAATAACTAGGCCCAGAAATATTAAGGCTACTACCTGGATACTCCTCACAGTAGTAGTTATCATAAGAAATTTGGAACGCGTCGTTGCACGCATTATCGTAATAGGAACTATCAAGGTCAAGTTCATTTAATTGTAAACCTTGTTGATTTGGTCTAACTGGTGGCGCCGTTCGCATTGTAACGTCAGTGGACTCAGTGCGTTGATTTTTATTTAACTGAGGCCTGTAACCAAATTGTTGGGGCTTATAAAAGCTTTGTTGATTGTTTCCAGATTGTTGCGGGCGCATACCGAATTGCTGAGGCTTGAAGAATGTTTGTGGTTGCATTCCAAAATGCTAGGGGCGCATACCGAATTGTTGGGGTTTATAAACATTTTGTGGTTGCATTCCGAACTGTTGAGGGCGCATGTTAAACTGTTGCGGGTTCATACCAAATTGTGGTGGGCGATATCCAAAATTTTGTTGGTTATTATTAAATTGAATTGGTTTTGATTGGGACACTTGCGGAATTCCAAAATTGAATTTATTAGGCATTAATGCGGCTTTATAACCTATTGGTGCACTTGTATTAAAATTATTTGTACCGAATTTAAACGTGGGCTTATTAGTAAATTTAGTAGCGGTGGTTTATTCGAAGTATTTCCATACATCTTGTTACGCAATGTATACTGCTCATGGAAGTTAACTTCTTCCATGACCACACTCAAGGCCGCTTCTAATGTACTGGGTGCCTTTAAGCGAACAATACGCACCATATTCGCTGGCAAATTATACAGAAATACATTTAAAGACGTGTTATTGTAAATAGTAATTTTACTACTCTTTATATTCTGATCGTTTAATCTATTTACTTTAGATATTAAACCCTACGAACGGATTGAATACGATTACAAAAATCTAAATAGGACTCGTTGTTTCTGATACGCAACCCTTCAAGTTCGATAGCTACACATTCTTTGCTCCTAGGGTCTCCAAAATGTTGAATTAATAATTCTTTAAAATCTCCCCAGGAATTAATATCTTCACGCTCGCTAAAGAGCGCTGCCGCGTCGCCTACGAGCCTACTCGTTATCGCGTACATTACATACAAGTTTTGTTCTTCGGCTCCCCTATATTTATCTAATATATACTCGCATTTCCGAATAAAAAGATTTAATTGGTGCTTATCGCCGCTGAATACGGGTATAATTTTGAGCATTTTGTTGGGGATCATCTTAATTTGCACTTGTCCTTCCATTTTTACAATTTTATTGCGTATATTAACAACGGTAAATAAAAAGTTTAACACGAAAATACAAGGTCACACAAAAATATAGTTGAAATAAATGTAAAACAATTAATATAAAACACACAATATCATATAAAAGATTCTGTAATAAAATTATCGAACAGACATACACTAAAATTATAATTTATATTAGTTGTTATCGCTTAGTATCTACCCAGAAAGCTGTTATCGCTCCACCATGTACGGACGCGCTACCTATCGATTTGTTCCTACTCTATTTCTTTAAGCAACTAATTATTAAGTTACAGTATTCTTAAATATAAGTTTCACAGATTTTTATGCAAAACCAGATAACGTTATATGGCAAGAGGTCTGATTGCAAATATAACAAAACTATAATATGGCAAGGAAAGGAAGGTGAAAATTTGGACTCACCAGCCGGCCTTCGTCATCTTCAGCTGCTCTCCACTTGACAAATTTATTTCGGTTCGCAGGATCGCCTCGATGCGCGAACGCGGAAAACGATATACGTATATATTCGCGAACGGCGCAAACAAATAGCGATCCTACCGGCTGCGCCAGTCAAGTTAACGGGAGCGGTGGAGGCATTTTTAAAAACTAAAATAAAACTAGGATATGTCCGTACAGAAGCTCATGTACTCTAATAATGAATCTTATTCTAATACATATTTTATTCAGAGCTAATTATCATTTTGCTTACATAGGCATAGCTCCATAGGCTACACACTGTGTGCATAGTCAGCAACAGTATCTATGCACGTATTTGTATGACTCTATGTGGGGTCGAATCCATGACTACCTACGTGTCTTATGCATAAAAACAGGCTGTTTGATGTCGCAAAATAATAAATACATCGAGTTTTTGTTTTAGATTGTGACGATATTTCACGTAAACTTCGTTTTTCTGAACGCGATCAAAATGGAGCCGGTGAAATCGGTTACACGAAAACCGAGTTCAAATGATACATTTGAACAAAGTTCAGTAAAACGTGGTTTTATTAAACTTGGTTTCCAAAGCGATCGATGAAATCGAGTCTAATATTATATATACATCGAGTTTTGTCTGATGAGTATAACTTATTAACTTCTAAATTAACATGAAACTAACTGTGCCCGCGGTTTCACCCGCATACTTCCCTAATTGATTCGGATTTTGGGGGTTTAAATTTTTTTGCGCGGAACCCTAATTATGTTTCTAAAATTATAGTATCCTAAGTAACACGTTATAATATCAGCTATCTGTCAGTTTAAGTCCCGTCAAACTTGGTCCAGCTGTTTCGGTGATTAGTCGGTACAAACCAACACACAGACAATTACTTTAAAAACAGTTTTTTTCTTATAAGTACCGTTATTTTACGTTTTTTTGTTTGGTTTTTTTTTTGGTGGGTAGGTCTGAATAAAGTAACAGCTGATTTTCAAGCTCCGCAATATTTTTATATTTAAAATAATTGAAAGTAATATTTAAGTTATATTAAAGAATAACCTGCTTGGATTAACATTATGGTTATATTCATGTGAGGAAGATTAAGGTACTCACTTGCATCACCCTTCAGCACTTCTTATTTTACTATAGAAACTACTGCACTCCGTGTATTTATCACTTAATATGGCTAATGTCACCAAAATTGACAACATGCAGAAGGAACTTGAAGTAAGCTGGCTACAAAAGATGGCAGAATTTGAGGATCGGCTGAACGCTGCTTTAGTTTAGTTAGTTTAGTAGTTTCTCTAGTTCTAGTTAGAGTAGTTTATCCCTCATGTTAGTTTCTCCCGTCATGACTTATTACATTTCTCCTACAAATTAAATCCTCCAAAACATAAACCTACTATTCTGCATTTTCGCAATTTCTCCATAACTAATATCAATAAACTCAGATATGACGCTGCTCTTATCGATCTAACTCCATTAGTGTCAGCGTCTACAACAGATGATAAAGTGTCCTTTCTAAACAATGTAGTTCTCACTTTGTACAACGTCCATGTACCTATGCATCGCGTAAGAGTAAGGCGTCCTCCTGCCTCGTGGATGACTAGGGGCGTACAGGTGGCAATGGCTAGACGGGATCGTGCTTTTCGGAAATTTAAAAGATATCGCACAGAGGAGAACTGGTCTCACTTTCAATTGCTCAGGAACAGATGCAATCAAATGGTACGAAATGCTAAACGCCGATATATCCATGAAAATATTGTTAATTCTTCGACCGCAGATGTGTGGAAATTTCTCAATCTTCACTTTATTTCGACCCCATTATTGGACCCTTTAGTCCGATTTCAAACAATAGCTTCTATTAGTTCTATGCTTCCACTTCAGATACCTTATTTTCAATTTTCTCCCGTGAGTCAAGACGAGGTTAGTAATACCGTTTTGGCAATCAAATCCAAGGCCGTGGGATGCGATGAGGTTAGTAAGGTTATGGTGACCATGATTCTTGAGTGCCTTCTACCAGCAATTACACATATTGTAAATTACTCCTTGGACTCAGGTCAGTATCCAACTCTATGGAAAAGAGCTTTTGTTCAACCACTTCCTAAAGTCCCTAATCCCTCGTTGCCTAACCAGTTTCGTCCAATTTCTATTCTTCCATTTCTGTCCAAAGTTCTAGAGGCCTGTGTTCATAAACAAATCTCTATTTCCATAACAAAACATAACCTATTGAATGAATTTCAATCGGGTTTTCGACCAGGTCACAGTACTACCACAGCATTAATTAAGGTCACTGACGACATACGAAAGGGCATGGACGAGCAAACGCTGACTGTGGTAGCGCTTGTTGACTTTTCGAATGCTTTTAACACGATATCATAATTTCCTTCCTAAGTTATCTGAGATTTTCGTCCCCAGCCTTGGAGTGGTTTTCCTCCTATCTTCGTGGCCGCCAGCAATCGGTCCGCTTAGGACAGCAGTCTTCTGCTTGGGTGGACATTGGCTCTGGCGTGCCGCAAGGCGGTATACTTTCTCCTAAAATGTTTTCTTTGTTTATAAACTCTATCACCTCAGTTGTCAATTGTTCGTACCATTTGTATGCTGATGACCTCCAGCTTTATGTGCAAGCAGGAATTAATGACCTCAACAATGGTATCAAAAAGTTGAATGATGATCTTGAAGCCATTAAAGATTGGTCATTTAGATACGGTGTATCTGTTAACCCATCAAAATGTAAGGTGATGGTTTTTGGTGGTTTAAAGATGCTGGCTAAGATTGACTATAGTAACCTTGCTCCCGTGTTCTATAACGGAATCTTAATCCCTTTCTCTACTTCAGTTAAAAATCTTGACATGCATTTGGACCATTCCTTGGGTTGGGGAGTTCAGGTTTCCGAAATAAAGCCGTAAAGTTGATGCTACCTTGCGATCCCTTTATCGTCTGAAACATTTCTTGCCTTTTAAGACAAAACTCATGCTTGTTCATTCCCTAATTTTACCTCCCATTGATTATGCTGATGTGTGTTACCCGGATCTCTCCAGTAATCTTCTCAATAAGTTGGAGCGCCTTCTCGACAACTGCATTCGATTTATTTTTGGTTTACGTAAATATGACCACGTTTCCTGTTACCGTTCTAAGCTTAAATGGCTTCCTATCCGACAAAGGCGTTGCTCCAGAATCTTGATTCTTTTGTATTCTATCTTAACTGATCCTAAATCTCCTTCATATTTGAAAAATAACTTTGCCCCTTTTTATTCTACTCGTGATCGAGTACCTCGTTCCTTAAACCAATTTAAGATCTCGACCCCGCAGCATTCTTGTGCATTCTTTAGCTCTTGTTTTGTTGTGCAGTCTATACTGCTCTGGAACGTCCTCCCCGATGATATCAAAAAAGCTCCCAATAAGAACATTTTTAAAAGATTAGTTCGGGAATATTATCTTGAGAAGGATCACATTTGACAGATTTGATTTTTTCACTTTTATCTCTTTGTGTATGTTATTTATAAAATTTTATATTATATGTATGTATATATATAGATGTATATTTATGTATATATATATATATATGTATATATATATATATATAAATATATATATATATGTTATATATATATATATATATATATATATATATATATATATATATATATATATATATATATATATGTGTTATATATATGTAATATATATTCGTTAGTTTGGTATATATCAATTTATATATTTTTTATTATTTATATATTTATTATATTTACTTATTATCTTAGGTTACTATATCATCTTTCTTTTAAATAGATAGCACCTGCCATTTTTTTATTTTTTTCACCATCACATGTTTAACGTTGATGAATTAGTGAAAGAAAACCTTTCCTAATTTTTTCATTAACGACTTTTAATCAGATTCATTAATGATCTTTGCTTTAATATTTTTACTAAAAGAACTTAATGCTTAAATAACGTCTATCGTAAATTCTCAGTAAAAAATGATTCATTAGGTAATTAATTTACCGTTTTGATAAACATATTTTACGTTGCTATTAGTATATGCCCGTAAAAATTTCGCAATAATTAGTTCACATTAACCTACGCCCAACTACACTTAATAACGGACTATTACGACATACATCACCCTTTTTCAATTGTTACATTTGTATTTCTATTATTATACTATTTTTATTATTATTGACGACCGCGTGGCCTAGTGGTCAGAGTACATGACTTCTAAGCCGCAGGTCCTGGGTTCGAATTCCAGCCGAAGCCAACATTTGTGCTCAAACACAAATTGTTGTTTTTCGGGTCTGGTTGTGTTGTGATTGTCCCCGTGTTTCTGACACTGCATCCTTGCCTACCTCCGATCTTATCGCATCAGCGTTACATCGGGCGCGGGTAGGTTGGGACGAGTGAGTGCCTCTGTGTTTGCGCATACACTTGTGACTCTATAATATCTCCTGCGCAATTGATAGCTATCGACAATGTTCGAAAGTTGCCGTGGTCGAAATCGGCCAGGAGAATATCATCATATCATCATCTCTATTATTATAATCACTAGTGTTTAGAATAGTGGTTAGAATACCTGACTTCTACGCAGTGGGTCCTGGGTTTGAATCCCAGCCGGAGCCAACATTTGTGCAAAAACACAAATTGTTCGTTTTCGTGTGTGGTTGTGTTGTGCGTGTAAAATATATGCATATAAAACGCATCCACGATGCAAGAGAAATCGTATACTGCGGAGCATCGCTTTTTTAAAAGAACTCGCCGATAGGTATCCGGCAAAGTAGAAAAGTACCTACATGTATATATGTATATATCTACATGTATATATCTCGGTGTCGTAAGAGACGACTTAGGTAAGGTAAGGCAAGGACCATTACATGCAATGTTGTTACTATACTGCTAGTGGGAACGCAATCGGGAGGAAGTATTTTTTTTGACTCGTACCAAAACCCATCTGGTCTCGTTTCCCACTTGGGCAAAAAGTGGGTAGCCTAGGCTAGGCGGTGGCTTTCCATTTAATAGTACACGAGTAACCTGGATTCGATTCTAAAATTGTTAATTGCGATTTTAAGTGTTGATTTACCAAACGCTCGGCGTCGAAGGAAAACATCGTGAGGAAACCAGCATGTCTGAGAAATCGTAAATATTTCGAGGATTCGTGTAGTCCGCCAACCCGCATTGGAGCAGCGTGACGAACTCTTCCCGGCTCCAAAACTCTCTCAGAAATGAGTGGAGGCCTGTGCTCAGCAGTAAGACATTTATAGGGTGACTTTACTTTATGTATAACAGACATTTTAACAGTGTCTTTACAAACCATGCATCTTTCCTACTGAGGTTTCGTATGAGGCGCCTAAGGTATTGTTACGTAAAGCCTTTATTCATGCAGATTAACTACATAATGAGCAATGCTGTCACTATACTGCTCGTGGGAACGCAACGGAGAGTCAGATTTTTTTTACTATATATATATATATTATATATATATATATATATAATATATATTATATATATATATTATATTATTGTTTATATATGTAATATATATTCGTTAGTTTGGTATATATCAATTTATATTTTTTATTATTTATATATTATTATATTTACTTATTATCTTAGGTTACTATCATCTTTCTTTTAAATAGATAGCACCTGCCATTTTTTTATTTTTTTCACCATCACATGTTTAACGTTGATGAATTAGTGAAAGAAAACCTTTCCTAATTTTTTCATTAACGACTTTTAATCAGATTCATTAATGATCTTTGCTTTAATATTTTTACTAAAAGAACTTAATGCTTAAATAACGTCTATCGTAAATTCTCAGTAAAAAATGATTCATTAGGTAATTAATTTACCGTTTTGATAAACATATTTTACGTTGCTATTAGTATATGCCCGTAAAAATTTCGCAATAATTAGTTCACATTAACCTACGCCCAACTACACTTAATAACGGACTATTACGACATACATCACCCTTTTTCAATTGTTACATTTGTATTTCTATTATTATACTATTTTTATTATTATTGACGACCGCGTGGCCTAGTGGTCAGAGTACATGACTTCTAAGCCGCAGGTCCTGGGTTCGAATTCCAGCCGAAGCCAACATTTGTGCTCAAACACAAATTGTTGTTTTTCGGGTCTGGTTGTGTTGTGATTGTCCCCGTGTTTCTGACACTGCATCCTTGCCTACCTCCGATCTTATCGCATCAGCGTTACATCGGGCGCGGGTAGGTTGGGACGAGTGAGTGCCTCTGTGTTTGCGCATACACTTGTGACTCTATAATATCTCCTGCGCAATTGATAGCTATCGACAATGTTCGAAAGTTGCCGTGGTCGAAATCGGCCAGGAGAATATCATCATATCATCATCTCTATTATTATAATCACTAGTGTTTAGAATAGTGGTTAGAATACCTGACTTCTACGCAGTGGGTCCTGGGTTTGAATCCCAGCCGGAGCCAACATTTGTGCAAAAACACAAATTGTTCGTTTTCGTGTGTGGTTGTGTTGTGCGTGTAAAATATATGCATATAAAACGCATCCACGATGCAAGAGAAATCGTATACTGCGGAGCATCGCTTTTTTAAAAGAACTCGCCGATAGGTATCCGGCAAAGTAGAAAAGTACCTACATGTATATATGTATATATCTACATGTATATATCTCGGTGTCGTAAGAGACGACTTAGGTAAGGTAAGGCAAGGACCATTACATGCAATGTTGTTACTATACTGCTAGTGGGAACGCAATCGGGAGGAAGTATTTTTTTTGACTCGTACCAAAACCCATCTGGTCTCGTTTCCCACTTGGGCAAAAAGTGGGTAGCCTAGGCTAGGCGGTGGCTTTCCATTTAATAGTACACGAGTAACCTGGATTCGATTCTAAAATTGTTAATTGCGATTTTAAGTGTTGATTTACCAAACGCTCGGCGTCGAAGGAAAACATCGTGAGGAAACCAGCATGTCTGAGAAATCGTAAATATTTCGAGGATTCGTGTAGTCCGCCAACCCGCATTGGAGCAGCGTGACGAACTCTTCCCGGCTCCAAAACTCTCTCAGAAATGAGTGGAGGCCTGTGCTCAGCAGTAAGACATTTATAGGGTGACTTTACTTTATGTATAACAGACATTTTAACAGTGTCTTTACAAACCATGCATCTTTCCTACTGAGGTTTCGTATGAGGCGCCTAAGGTATTGTTACGTAAAGCCTTTATTCATGCAGATTAACTACATAATGAGCAATGCTGTCACTATACTGCTCGTGGGAACGCAACGGAGAGTCAGATTTTTTTTACTCGTACCAAAATGGCGACGACGTGATCCGCCACCCGTCATGTCTCGTTTTCCGCGGTGGGGAAATGTGGACTATATGTGTAGTCCCTGCCTACCCCTTATATGGGAAACAAGGCGTGACTATATGTATTTATGCATTTTCAGTATTATGATTGCAGATACGTTAACATATTGTGCCTAAAATTTAAAGCAATGCGGGATTGTTAGAATTGTCCTCATTACGTGCAACAAATATTGTAACAGTTCGTGCAACATTGCAAACTAGATTTAGACCAGGATGAGATTGTTAATGTGATCTATGTGTATATGTGTGATCTATGTAATATGCTAAAAGTTTGTGACACGTAACGAACCATTTTAAACCAAATTGTGGTGTATTTCAACAGTACAGTATTACAACAACTGACAGTTTAAGGTTGTGTAATTAGAAACAATATTCAGACGAAGATGATAATATTACTGTTGTCTATCTATATATTTATATAAAAGAAGAAACCGACTGACTGATCAACGCATAGCTAAAACCGCTGGGTCTAGAAGCATGAAATTTTTACAAGACCTTTTTATGTAACCTGAGGTAGCACTAACAAAGGATTTTAGAAAAAAATGACTTACCCAAACCATGAAGGGCTGAAGTTTTAGTAAGTGAATTTGAACTATACGTTAATGAAAATAACTACGATGAATTTACCTTGGTAACTAATAATAATTAAGTTCACTGACACAGGAGCAAAAGTCTGTGAAACTGCGAAATAATTTTATGTATTTAATATTTATATGTTAATATAATAATTATATGTTTATACAAACAACTGAAAAAATTATTCTTGGATGCTCTAGGTGGGACTGGTAAAACCCGTCTTATCAAAACACTGGTGGTAGGATTCCTATGCAGGAATCCGTCTAGGTAGGTACCACCCCAGGGCCAGTTATTCTGCCGTGAAGCAGTAGTGTGCAAGCATTACTGTGTTTCGGTTTGAAGGGCACTGTGAGCTAGCGTAATCACTGGACATTTGAGACTAATAAAACACAAAGGCACAGTGTGGTGTCACACAGAAAGTCAGGGTGACACAGCATTTGTTATGGGCAGACGTTGCACTTACCATCAGGTGAAGGTTTTGCTCGTTTCATCACTTCATCAAAAAAAAGACATCATCAATTTAGGCCATCTTAGTCCACTGTTGAACATAGGTTGCCACAAGACATAAGCTACGTCCAATTGTGTTCCCGTGGCCCGGCAAACATGTGGCGAAGGCTGATAACCATGGTGTTTTTGTCGATGCAAGAATCAAAATTTTTTCCATAAAAAAAGATTGTTTTTCTCACGGGCAGATTATTTTTACTTGTTCGCCTGTAAGCTCACCCCTAAGTTTGGTTATTCTGGCATCATTCACTAAAATGATAAAGAATATTTTTAAAAAGAAATATTATAACGATAAAAGAAAAACTAAAAGGAAACATCATTATTGCAAATACAGCCTGCCTTTACATAAATTTATTGCAATCAATATTAATAGTTTTGCAATCATAAAACCATTTTTGTCAATTATCAAAGGTATTAATTACGCCGAGCTTCAGATGTCATCAGATTAGCACTTACCTCTTTCGTACCGCTGATTTACAATGTGCTCAGCGGTGAAGAAAACATCGTGAGGAAACCTGCATGAATAAGAGTAGCGTGGCTGTCTTTTCCCTGCTCCCAAACCCAGCAATGAGAGGGGCCTGTGCTCAGCAGTAGGACATTTGTAGGCTACTAACTTTCCTTTTTTTTACTACTCTACATACCACATTTAGATTAACATATGACTTTGGTTGCTATTAGCATGATTTACAAATGGCATTTCAATCGCGTTTACGGAGACAAACATTTAATAACTAGTATTATCGGTATAATAAAGTGTATTATTGACATTTTAGCAGTTAATGCTGGGCAAAATAGCTTTTAGCGTTATCAGCTTTATTCACAATAATAATTTAACTATTAGTGTAAATACTTTACCAAATAATAACATTTAAGTGATATATTAAAATAATTAACTTTACTAAAGAATATTAACATCATTACAAATAGTCGTTAAACTAGTCTCATAAAGGTTATATGAGTAAAACCTTCTTTCTTTAAAAGCGATTCCTATGTAGTTTCGAACCTATCTTACTCCAAAATGGTAATATTCCTATGAAGGAATCCGTCTAGGTAGGTACCCCAGAGCCAGTTATTCTGCCGTGAAGCAGTAGTGCGCAAACATTACTGTGTTTCGGTTTGAAGGGCACTGAGAGCTAGCGTATTCACTGGGCATATGAGGACCTAAGAACTGATGTCTCGTCGTTCCGTCACTTCTATGAAATAAAAAAACAGACATGAGTTCATGTTCCAATGGAATTTAATCTAAACAAAGTCTCAAACGTTGCTTAACCTATTAGAGATATAAGAACTTTATATGGACTTCTTAATAAATCATATGTTATATATTGCGTTGTAGTTTAACTGTCAATCAAGTGAGGTAAAATGTTAGGACTTCTTTGTTAACGAAGTCGACAATCACTCGGATTGTCTCGTGAATCACACTTACGTAAGATTATTTCAAAGTTCAGATTGAACGGAGAGAAAGATCTCAGCATGAAATACTGCAGAATATTTTCGTAATCCGCGGTTGAACAACATATTCAGTATTTAAACATAAAAAATGTGAAACTGACAGATTTATACTGTGTTAATATTCCTGTGAGCTAGCGTAATCACTGGGCATATCAGACTTAAGAACCTATGTCCCAGGGTGATGGGCACAGTGTAGTTTCACACAGAAATTTTCTGGTTGACACAGCATTTGTTATGGCCAGACGTTGCACTTACCATCAGGTGAACTTTTTCCTCGTTTCACCACTTCATGCAATATAAAAAAATAAGAAAATAAAAATTAATAATAAATATATTATAAGTAAATGGAAAATGAGTTCACAGACAAGTAGTCATCGTCCCAATTTGTTTAATTGGAAAAAGTGACGAGACAAGCAAAACGTTCACCTGATGGTAAGTGCAACGTCTGCCCATGACAAATGCTGGGTCACCCAGAACATTTCTGTGTGACACCTCACTGCGTGATTACGCTAGCTCTTTATTATTGCAATGTGAAGCAATGGTGTGCAAACATTACTGTGTTTCGGCTTGAAGGGCACTGAGAGCCAGTGCAATCACTGGGCATATGAGACCTTTTTTTTATTTATTTAGATCAACGGTAAACACAAAATGTTCTTATAACTAATGTGACATGTAAAGAATTATATAATTGTGTTACCAACACTGTTAATCACGATTTACATTATAAAAGTGTTGTGAGAATTGGTAGTGTACATAACAATTTTAAAGTAGGTACCACCCCAGGGCCAGTTATTCTTCCGTGAAGCAGTAGTGTGCAAGCATTACTTTGTTTCGGTTTGACGGGCACTGAGAGCTAGCGTAATCACTGGGCATTTGAGACTTAAGAACTGATGTCTCAGGTTGACGGGCGCAGTGTTGTGTCACACAGAGATATTGTGGGCGGACGTTGCACTTACCATCAGGTGAACGTTTTGCTCGTTTCGTCACTTTATACAATAAAAAAAAGAACAATGTTAAAAAGTTGTTAGGTTTTAATTTTCCCTCTGTCGACTTTTACGACACCCACGTGATGAGATAGGGTGGTAGATTATCTAAAGCCGCCATCAAACGACTACAATTACTATATATTAATAACACAGTGTATATTGTATATATCAATAAAATATACGTAAATTAAATAAGTAAATAAAAGTAAGCGAGCTCCGTTAAATAAAAGTATTAACATTTAAACTTTAGTTTTTTATACCATGTCTAATGCGTTGAAGGGGGCATTAACCTAGAATTTTAATTTTAACAAATATAGTAACAAATGTATGTGTAAAATGATAATATTGTAAAATCAAGATTATTTTAACATTTTTTTTTTTAAAACAATATAAGCTAGCTTATATTACAATTTATAAAGAATTTTAAACATTTGCATTTTGAATGTGCTACTGCGAGTAGCCATTATATCTAAAGTATGACAATATATATTGTAAGATGTAACAAGGCATTAGTGCGACATGAAGTCGTAGCAAATAATTGGCATGCATTACGATTATGCGTTCTGTAGGGCACTCGGTAACATAATTTATGTGAAATACAGTCATATTTATTTCGACACAAGTCACATAGAAGCATTATTTCAAGTTGTATTCGTCTAGATTTAAGTTTTATTAGATTATATGTATGCAACCACTCATCATATGACACGTACTTGAGATACAACTTAAAATGCATACTCCGTAGAAATTGTTTATGTACATTTTCTAAAGCATCTATATGTTTATTAAAGAAGGGATTCCATATGGGCACTCTAATTGTGAGCAAATCAGAGAGAATGTAGGAAAGACTTAAGAACTGATGTCTCAGGGTGACCGGCGCAGTGTTGTGTGCGCAATGTATTTGCATTTGTTATGGGCAGACGTTGTACTACCATCAGATAAAAAATTTGCCCGTTTTGTCAAGATAATCTAGTCGTTCACCTGCAGGTGGTGGCTACAACGCTTATCTAAAGCATTTGGATTGTCACCCTGAAGCTTAAATTGGAAATTTTTGCAAGTTACCGCACAGCGATCGTCACCATAAGGCATCGACTACATCACCAGTAATTACACTAGCAACAGAGCCCTTCAAACTCTGCTGTACTGCAGTTATCCCTACCTAAGCAGATTCCTGCATAGTGGTAGGACACTGAGGACAATGGAATGCCGCTTTGACGGCTCCTGTCACTCATTATACGAAGTACAACAGCGTTATGCTCTATTTACGCTATTATGTATATATAAAACGTATATACATATATAAAACGTTTCTTTTTATTGTATAAACTGACAAAACGAGCAAAACGTTCATATGATGGTAAGTGCAACATGTCACCCAGAACATTTCTGTGTGACGCCACACTGCGCCCGTCACCCTGTAACATCAGTTCTTAAGTCTCATATGCCCAGTGATTACGCTAGCACTCAGTGCTCTTCAAATCAAAACACTTTGCACACTACTGCTTCACGGTAGACAACTACCTACCCAGACGGATTTCTGCATAGAAATTCTACCACCAGTGATTTTTTATGCCATTATCAGTACCTTCTTTTTATGGAAGAAAGTGACGAGACGAGCAAATCATTTACCTGATATAAATACAACTTTTGCCTTTAAAGAATGCTGTATTTCCAGAACATCTGAATGACTCCACATTTTTACAATTACACTGGCTAAGTGCCCTTTTGACCAAAGCACGCTGCTATTTGACGGCAGAACAACTGGCACTGCGGTGGTAGCCAGGCGGATACTGCATAGGAATCCTAACACCAGTATTTAAAGGCAAAATATTGTAGCTCTGTAATACATTTCATATATTATATACGTAACGTGATTGCCCTACTGTCTTCCGTGGTTGACGTAAAAGTCATTTACGCCAGACCTTTTTTATTCATGGAGAATACCTAACGCATACCCGCCCTCATGGGGAAAAGACGTGTTAAGTGGGAATTTAACGCAATAAATCACTACGGTGTTCCGCCTTCGCCGCATGTTGGTAGGACCACATGAACGCCCGCGCAAACCTCCACGATTCTACCGACGAGCGGTCCTCCCTCGGGAGAGGACAGCTCGTCTCCTCTCTCCTTCCTAGTAAGGCGCGCCGGAAAACACGACGCACCTTCCAACACGGCTGCCCTTTTGTGTGCGTAACGGACCCTCCCTAGTCCGCCACGCGGAGACCACGGGGTTAGGAAACTTACTCTCGAAAGCACCAGTCTTCCCGTCCCCGGCAGCAGAACGGACAAAAAATAAGATATAATATAGTGAAATCTAGGTATTTCACTATATTATACTTTCTTCTTCTTTGTCGTCGTCTGCGTAATGATTTTTTATATTGACGCGCATAGTTAAACTAATTTGACTGGACTGGATTTTATCGCGTTTAATTTTTAACTAATTAAGTATATAGCGTAAATATTTTTAGTAATATTTATATAATTATTATTCTCATCTTTATATCGATTTTATATGTAAATGTCATGCAAGATATAAATGTAAGTGATGTGGAAACGAGGAGTCTCCTACCACACGTTTTTTATACTTAAAAGGAGACTCCGTCCCCGGTTATGTCATTAGCTGAATAAACACTTTTTTTTTCATTATGCAAACTAAAGTTTCAAGCGCTTTACCTTCAGATTTTTCAAAAGCAGAGTAGAGACTACCACGGATTGCCTGTGACAGAAGGACGTCTGACACCACAGTCCTTCCGTGACCATGGCTGCCGTCAAACACTCGGAACGTCGAGTTATAAATAGCTAAAAATGAAACGCCATTAGATCCATAAAATTAGATTTATTAAATACCTATGAAAATGTCTAATAAATCGACCAGTATAAAAATTACACAACGTCCTGTTTCAATGTAAAATCAATCTCATTATGTTTATTTGATTAATTGAATTGGGTTTCTTCATTGATTCCAAATGAAAAGTCATGTGTGAACATCTGTTGCGGACTGTGATAGTGAGAGGCATTGTAACTTTTTATTGCAAAAGTTATCACGTGCATGATCCCGGCGAATCCGATGACCTATCCGGCATAATTAAAAAAAAGCAATTCATATTAACGCCTTGTGACAATATTCAACATCATCATCATCATCATTTAAGCCTATCCTAGTCCACTGCTGAACATAGGCCTCCCTCATAGATTGCCACAAAAGTTTGTAGGTCTCAATTGAGGGGATTTGGCCATAGTTGCCACGCTTGGCAAGCGGGTTGGCAACCGTAGTTTATTTATTGATATGTTCCAGAAAGATGCTGCTGCTCATCTCCTGGTTTTCATTTTCCCTCTGTCGACTTTTACGACACCCACGGATGAGATGGGGTGGTAGATTCTCTTAAGCCGCCTTAATTTTTTTTATTTTCAATAATTTTCTTTAAAAAAATAAAATAAATGTAACTAATAATCCGGTAACTTGTACATTTAGTTATATAACTATGAAGTAGACAGTGTACGAAAACGATAGCGTTGCTTTGCAATTCTCTCATCAATTATAACAATACGAAGTGAACCCCAATTCATTGCTTGTTAATTTGTTCTACATAAAATAAAACAATCAGAACTGTGACCAAATTTCCAACGACAGCGATGCGGTTTCCGCGTAGTACTGTTTGATTAGTATCTTTTTGGGTTAGCATGCTTTTGAAATGATTTGCTAGTAGAGTAGTTGAGGGATTCTTACTTTTACTAACATGTTTAACACAAACACGAACGCATATACACACACCGGCACAATTAGCGGAACACAAAATAAAACATTATTTTACATAATATTTCATAAAAGACTGGCCAGTTATGTTACCTTTTTATTTAGAACTTTAATTTAAAAATGGAGCATAAGGCGACAGTCATTTTTTTTCATCGATTTGTTTCTGTTTCCCGGTAAACTGATTTGTTAGTGGTTCGAGCTTGGATTGAGGAGAAATTTATAAGTTTTAAAAGTTCGATAAATTCTTAATTTTATTAGTAAAAGTTATTTTTTGTCGTGTCAATATTAGGCATCTTAGTTAAAATAAACAGCCTACAGGGCTTTTGCCTTTTTTAGGAAGTACCTGCCTATGTAATGTTCGACCTTTTTGAAAAAATAAAGATTTATAATTTTTTATTATTATTATTATATTTATTAAAAAAAAACACACAACGTTAAGAAACTTAAGAAAAATAGTGATAAAATGACGAAATTTTTATTGCGATGTCAAAAAATATCCCGCCTTTGTGATAATCTGTGGGGGTACCACAATACTGGTTATCAGTCAGGTCATTTTTGACCCCATAAACAACCGGATATCGATAAAGCACAATGATTATATACAAAGAAAAAACACTAAATAATTTAAACAAAAATTACATTACATTTACTAGTTGTAGGATTTCTATGCAGGAATCCGTCTAGGTAGGCACAACCTCAGGGCAAGTTATTCTGCCGTCAAGCAGTAGTGTGCAAACATTACTGTGTTTCGGTATGAAGGGCACTGAGAGCTAGCGTAATCACTGGGCATATGAGACTTAAGAACACAGAAATGTTCTGGGTGACATACATACATACATTTGTAATGGGCAGACGATGCACTTACTATCAATAATCACAAGTATTGTTTTCGTGATGCGTGTCCGAAAATGTATTTTCTATTACCTACTCATTTATTTTGTGTTCATATTTTTTAAATAGAGATGTTTTTTTTTTCTATTGCGTTTATATGAAATGTTCCAAGGATTTAATTTTTTTCACCTTTAACGTTCACCTGATGATAAGCGCAGCGTCTACTCATAGCAAATGTACCTGTCACATTGCGCCCGTCCCCCTGAGATATCAGTTCATAAGTCTCACGGGCCCAGTAATTAAACTATTTACTCTTAACACTAACTCTCAGTACCTTTCACAAAGTAATGTTTCTGTTTTGCGGCAGAATAACTTGCCCTACTTAGACGGATTCCTGCATAGAAATCCAGAAAAATTGTAATATTATAATTTCTCAATCATGCAAATTTTTCCCTTCATCGCTGAACACGACTTAAGTTTTTACTGAAAAATTGGCACAATTTTTGGGGTGCCGGCACCAGGGATTGTACGCAAGTCGCCCGCGTTCTATGAAATTTAAAGCGAGCGCCTGACCTGCGAGCAAAGAATAATTTATTTTTAAATAAAATATTGTAACGGGATCTCGTATAATTCATTTTCAGCCGAAGATAACTAAACAAAAGAACCAGTTCATTACTTATCCACGGCCCTAGTGAATTTAAATAGATACTTACATTGCAATGACAACCTTAATAGTTTGAAACAAGTCATTTCTTACAAACATTATAACAGAAAACAGTTCTCTTTACGCTTACAAAGCTATAACAATTTGCGTCTGCAGTGAAAATGCTGTGCAGTACTGTGAATGATTTGTATGGATATAAATGCTAATTGTCTCACATTTTACCAACGTGACAAACAGAAACATAAGATTGCCGACCCGCACAGCCATAAGGACTTTCTCTGGCACGAATCGAGTACAATTAACGTAGCTAATTAGTAATGCGCCATGTGGACACTGTCTGTAGAGACAACGCCGTATGTTGCTACACGGAAATCTTCAATGGTGACGTGACAAATTCAAGCTCTGTTCTTTTAATCACACGAGGTTAAAAACAGAATACGTTAAAAAAAACAACAGAAAACTACCTCAAGTCTAATCAAATTTTTTCTCCGACAGGCTGGCGTCCGAATTCCAGATTATCTGGCATGCTTTGATGCGAGCGTTGTTAGAATATTTGCTGGTATGGACAATACTTACTTACCTTTTATGGGCTAACGCGATAGTCAACCCCATCGCTGCTTGTATCGCATACAAGCAGCGATGGCGGGCGATGATTTAATTCCTTACTCGCCTTTTACGAGATCCATTGGATGAGATGGAGTGGTAGTATTCTTTTAACGAGCCGCCACCACACGGCTGAGCCGCCACCACACGGCTGTATCGCACCTTGTTATAATTGACTAGCTCCCATTAAATTAATTTTGAGGAATACTTAAGGCAAGCATGCAATACTGCACATTTATTTATTTATATAATTATTCTTCATTGCTAAACCTTTAAATAAAAAGGTAACAAAGAGCGAACTTAATGCCTAAGAAAAGACTAAAATGAAATGAAATTCTTAACAAGAATAAACATTACACGTATTAATAATTTTCTTTTTTTGGTTTTCCACTTAAGTTTTATAATTTCATAAACAAAGGTTAACCATTCTCTACAGTTATATTACGATACATTGGATATCCATCGTTGCCAGTGATAGTCTCTGCCGTGGATAACACTTTGAACACGTTGGAACTATCACAATGAAAGTGAAAGGAAACGATTTTGTGGTCGACAACACCTGGATTGTTCCGTATTGCCCACTTCTTTTCAAAACATTCAAGGCGCTTTGCAACGTGGACTGTTGTAATTTTCATCTGCAGTGGGTTGAATCTCAATATTGCGAAGTCTATTTGCACTACGGCTTCGATGTGAAAGATTAGAAAATTGGTCACACAAATCAAAATTACGCAATTAAAATGAAGCAATTATCAATTACATTTTGATGACCTCACAAAGTTAACATCTTCGAAGGCAACTTACTGTTTGACTAACAAATGCAATAACGTTCGAAAACTGAATGAAATTTTGTGAAAACTCGAAAAAAATGCTGATAAATCGCTGCGCCTGTCGGCCCTGCTAACTCAATGGTATGCAAATCTCAGTATATAGTGTATTTATTATATATGGTATGCAATGAAAGGGCCACGCAGTTGAATCAGCTATCAAAGGATAATGAAAGAAGACAGAAAGAAAGAAAAAGTATTGTCACAGTAATGGCGTTGTTACAGATGGCATTGTATACGGAAAATGTATGAAAAATATTTTTTTTTCATAATTGTTTTTGTAATTTATTTCGATGTTTTAATAGTTTATCTGCTATTCAGGGCGAAGACAAATCCAACAAATCCAATGTCATAAAAATTGGTCCTGCCATTCTTTAGTTATAGTTGGTGTAACTGGCACGACGTTTTATATAAATATATACTCGTAGATATTGTAGTAGATAAATAACATAAATTACACAGATAACAAAATTTCCTAAGTTTTCACTTAATCCTCCCAAAAATATTATAAAATTAATAAGAAACTTTCAAGCATAATAGCTGTCTAAACAAATTAAAGTGAAATAAATATAACAATTGTATTCATCAGATTGAAATATGTCATGTATTCTAAAACGTAGTGGTTTATTATCTTCGACATATTCAAATTCGCGTTCCTGTAAATTGAATAGCCCAATTTTTGACGTTGTCAGATTTTTTAATTACAGATTTTTTTCGCCAATAAAATATATTTTTACATAGTAATCATATACTAGCAAAAACACACCGGTCAAAATCTGTCAGACAAGAATAATCATAACCGATTTCCTAAAACTTGTTTTCTTTGTAATTTAATGTAAATGTAATGTCGTCAGTTGTAATTCTAAGGTGAGGTTATTTAAAAATATATTACTACTTTTCAGTTGTGGTATCACATATCGTAAAGAGATCATCAAATTATTTATTTCCTCGAAAAATACTAATTTATAAGATTTTATTTTAGAGTTTCTATTTTGATTTTGATATTTGTCGTGTGCTATGAAAAATCTGTTTACCATAAAAAAATATGTCAAAAAGTTATAAGACCGGAACTGACTTGCACCTTCAACGCACGGTCCCCATAAACTTTCAATGTATTGTTTACTATATATTCATACGTAAAATTTCACTCCTTCAACATAAATAATGCATGCGGCGATTTGTTTGACCATGACCGTACTGTTATTGCCTTGAATACTAAATTACGGGACACGATTCCAAATAATTTCTCCTGTGCGTTCATTGTCCGCCATATTGCCGTACATAAATTCTGCTTTAATAGAGAATCTTGTTAAAAACAAGAGTCGTCTTTAAAATTTAAGTATTGCCCTTATATTGCAATTATAATGATATCCGGAACTTCATCGAGCACTGCGTATTTTTTTGTATTAAATATAGTGACGAGACGAGCAACTCGTTCACTTGATGGTAAACGCAACGTCCTCCGATTACAGATGCTGTGTCACCTAGAACATTTCTATGTGGCTCCACACTGAGCTCGTCGCAGCGAAGCACTCACTAGTGAGCTATATAAAACAAGTAATAAAATACCAGAATAAACGGATACAAAGGCAATACCAAAGAAGGTCCAACATTTGCCTAAGATTTTAAGTTGATATTTTTTTTATTTAAGTTTACTTCATTAAATGTTTAATGTCAGAATGTCACATAACGATTCTACGTTTGATAGAAATGTGTATTCCAAATTTCAAGTCTTATTCTTCGGAGATATTGTAATAAGTCCGTGGTAAATCGTTGATATAAATATAGATAGATAGACTATACGGTAACATACATATATGACGATAAACATTTTAGTATAAATGATACTTAACAAATGTTCTCTTTTCATAGCGAGAAATAAATTTGCTACTGCATCACTGAAAATATTATAGAATGTCAGCAGACAAAGGAAGAGGAAGCTCTGTGTACGTTTATTTAAAATTGGCTGAGCTTTACTACGTATTTTTATTTAATTAATACAGTATTTTCAGCACTGGAGAAACGCGAATGTCACAGTGGGAGGAGTTAATGAGGAAATTCTCTGAGGCGCACAAAGAAGAATGCAAGTGAGCACAAAGTTAATTAATTTTTCTAGAAGAAAGATAAACTGCGTAGTTAGAAACACATTTTATAAAGGACACTAATACTGTAATTTTATTTTAAATGCACCACTAATTATTTTATTTAAGGTTAAATCTCTATATTTAACCTCTGTTGGAATAAAAGGAGATCTGAAACATAAAATCATGGATGACAAATCTTAAATAAGGGCTAAGTAAATATTCAAAAGATTTTTTTACCAAGTCGAACGAGATTTGTCAAGTGATGAGACGAGCAAAACGATCATCTGATGGTAAGTTCAAGGTCTGCCCACAACAAATGCTGCGTAACCCAAACATTTCTGTGTGGCACCACATTGCGCTCATCACCCTGAAACAAACAAATCAGTTCTTAAGTCTCATATGTAATTACACTAGCTAGCATTGCCCTTCAGAACGAAACACAGTAATGTTTTTCACACTACTGCTTCACGGCTGAATATCTGACACTGCGGTGGTGCCCACCTATACAGATTCCTGCAATAGAAATCCTACCACCAGTGTCTTTACAATACAAAGGTACTGTACTGCATCCCATAGAAGTGCAAAAATAATTAAAATACGCAAGGCATTTATTCATCATCGTCATTATTTCAGCTCAATACTAGTCCATTGCTGATCAATGGTATTCCCAGTAGATTACCACAAAGGTTTTTAGCTCTCAATTTGCGATGATTTTTCCATAGTTGCCACGCTTGGCAAGCGGGTTGGTAACCACAGTTTGAATATTCAGATGTTCTCTGTCGACTTTTACGACACCCAAGGGATGATATGGGGTGGCAGATCCTCTTAAACCGCTACCACACATTTATTAATTAGCTTAATTATTAAAAACTAAAAAGTTTAATAAACATGTAATATCTGCTCCGAGTTTGCTGCAGCGAAGTCTGACCTGCCGCTTAAAACCGATACAAGAATTTGGAAAAACTTTAAATATTCAATCGGACGTTGATCAACCAGTGTTGCCTGTTGGGCATGGTCCCTTTGGGCGTATAGCTGATTCACTCTGTGGCTAATACTGGTCTCGTTACAACTTAACAATAACTGGGTTAATTTTATTATGCTGTGTGTGATTGTGACAGAGCTGGCGCTTCACCACTTACATTGAAACCATTGTTAGTTGCAACTTCAAGTGCATATTTAAGGCATGCTTAGCGATGAAAGAAAACATCGTGAGGCAATATGCCTGTCTTAGAAATATAAAAGATTTCGATGACATGTGAAATCAATCAAACTGCTATAGTAGCAGCGTGGCGGACTCTTCCAGGTGTCAAAACCTTTACAAAACCTCACATTTTTGTTATTGTGTAAAATATATTTTTTTCGAAATAAAGTAATTCGTGATAACGTTGTTTTTTTAATACATCCTAATTTTATTATTTGTTGTTACTTTAATACGATTTGGATAGAGTCGTATACAATTTCATTGGAGATTACTAAACAGTTGTGCTTCCTCCTACATTGTCTGGCTTTTAATAGATAATAGTCATGGTCTATAAAATTTTAAACCGTTTTTCTAAAATTGTATTTATATGTGGTTTTGTTTAGTTATATCTTAGTTTAAATGATTTTGTTTAGATTTTCTCGGTACGTAGCATGTATTTAGTAAAAATGTGCAAAGTTTTATTGTGCAAAGCGTTATGTTATAACGAGTTTATTATTATAGTTAATTATAATAATAAATAATAAACTCTTGAAAATAATAAAATAATTTTATTATTTTCAAGAGTTTGCTTATTGTGTTTTAGTATGTATTCGGATTTTATTTTGCTTTTCATATACCTTTTGAAACTCAGAATGATCAGAAAAGTTCATGTTTCTAAAAATCACTTAAACGATGAAATTTTATTGCATAAGAACGCTGTCGCTGGATATTCCCCGGGTTGAGCGGTCGGCAAAGCAGTTTCCAACTGGCTCCCAGTACGAGGGCACTTGGGACGTGCTCGGCATGAGCGGATATGGAGTCTACACTTTTCCTAACGGTAAGAAAAGTATTTTAACATTCTTCGGAGAAGCTAGTGAAGCTATCTGGAAAAAAACACGTACCTTTTTTAAAGGCATGAAGACTTTAATTCAAAATTAATCCCACTCCAAATTTGTTAAAAAAAAGTTCTGGTCCCGAAGGAAATTTATAAAGGCCTTAATTGTTCAAGCAATAAACTTTTTTAAATTTGAAGTAATTTCGTGTCTATTATATACGGGGTGGTACCTACCTACGGATTCCTGCATAGAAATCCTACCACCAGATATATTTATAAATGAATCTTATCAACTATTTGTTAAAGCCCGTCATATAAATTTAAATACTTCGGTTCTGATTTGAAGGTACCAATTCGACTCTATAATAGTATGTTATTACAGATAAATTGGCAATCCCATTAACACCTTACACAATCCAATATGTGTAAAGTGTCGGCAATATTTCATCTAACAAAAAGGACTGACTTCGATGAGGCAACTCTTATTTGCGAGCAATGGATGTATAATCATCGTTGCAATAGTCACGCATCAGTCCACAGTAGTCTACGTTTATTATTTTATGCATAAACTTTTTATTATGTATCAGTTTATAGGACACCTATAAACTGATACATAATAAAAAGTTTATAGAATAGACAGAAAAGGCAGAAGAAGAACCTATCTCTTACCTACAAAGGTATGTAACTAAGGTATTGTACGAACAGCTTTTAGTCGTGCAGAATAATATCGTATGGATTGCTGTCATAATACTGCTCGTGGGAACGGGAACGTAGTTAAATTCTTGTATCTGGTGCGAAAAGTGGCCTCGGGGTGTGCTACTCTACTACATATGGGAAACCGGCGTCACTGTATGTATGTTTAAAGAGGTAGCAATGCCACTCGAGGACACAGACTTCCATGATAAAGGGTTTATAACGGTAAAAATAATACATAGTTTGAGCGTCATAAACCTAGCATTATATTGGTTTTAGATTTCATATTAAACGTACACTAACAAGTTACTGGTATGATTCCTAATCAGGAATCCGTCTAGGAAGGTACCACCGCAGGCCCAGTTATACGGCGCTGAAACAGTAGTGTGCAAACTTTACTGTGTTCCAGTTTCAAATGCACTGATAGATAATGCTAGTGTAGACTGCATTTTGTACTATTAACCAAATACCGTCGATTTCTAAAATTCGAGTAAATTTAAAGGAAATTTATTCAAACCGCATGTTATACCTTTCTTAACTTTATCGCGTTCTAATTAAACTAATCGTTTGGAAACACGTCGTCGGGACGCATTTGTTGCGGTAAAGGGCCCGAGCTGTTTCGAACATTCCATTAGTCACGCTCGGCTGAAATATTTGGGGACTTCGTCGCACGTATTATTAAATATATAAACTCGCTCCAGTTTAATGCAACATGTTCTGAAATTCGTTTACTTTAAAGTTGTTTGAAAAGTAACTAAATTTATGGGCTCTCAATTGAAGTCAATTATTTTAATAATAGAAACTATACCTTTGAACCTTATTATTAAATTGATACTTGGTAAAATCACGCTTAAGACGACTTACAGGAAAATGAGGGGGCTTTATCTGTTTACGAATAACAAGTTATAAGATTGTTATTAGTCCACTGCTCGACATATGCCTATTCCAAAAAGAGAGAACGTTAAAGTAATAAAAATTATTCAACTTATTTAAAATTCTGTATTTATTCTACAATTTAGTGCATTTATATTGTTTAGTCTTGCCCCCACTATTATTGCCTACAGTGCGGCTACTGTTCCAACAAAGCTACATAACGTACTTTGAAGTATATTTCGATTAAGATCAAATGATTTCCTGTTACGCAAGTCCACATGTACATAGGCCACGGTAACCACTTATTGTCGTACGTTACAAAACCTGCCGTGTGGGTGTCATAAGGATCGAATAAAGGAAATGCTCGATCAAATACACAGCCGTGACGGGCAGCAGCAGCTGAAGTGTGAGGCATCTTGTACCAAAATTGCCAATCCATCTGTGAACACACATACATACAGTCACGCCATTTTCCCATATAAGAGGTAGGCAGAGACAACACCCGTAGCCCACTTTCCACCCCCGATAAAGAAGTGATAAAGAAGAAGGAGAACCACGTACCACTAAGTAGACCGTTAACTTATTTGTCATTGTCACTTACAAAAACATTCGAGCCAATGTTTTTTTTTATAGAAGAGGGTGCAAACGAACTAACGGCTCACCTGATGGTAAGTGATCACCGCCACCGGGATGTGCATATCCGCAATGCCCGAGGAATTCAGAGCGTTGCCGTCCTTTGAGAAAGGAATATGCTTTTTTCTTGAAGGCCTCTGTGTTCTTTTTCGATCACGGGGATTACTTCGGAAATCTATCAACTGCACAGGAGTTTTGATACTACTGCAATTGTACGCGTAAACATAGGGCACTGTCTTGTCTCGGGCCTACTCGCGTTCGATGTTACGCTCAAGTAAGATCAGAGGTAGGCTCGGATGCAGTGCTGGGATAGGTACAGGTGACAAAACGGGAGCTACAAACTTTTGTGGCTACCTATGGGGGGGGGGGGGGCATGACCAGCACTGGACTTGTGATAAGCTGAAATGATCATGAATCAGTGAATTTTGTTTGTCTGATAGGAGTGATTTATGAAGGTGAATTTGAGGACGGAATGTTCCACGGCAGAGGAGAACTGCGGTATCCGAGCGGCGTTACCCTGCGCGGCAAATGGTCGCGGGGCACATTGGCCGAAAAGACCCTATTGTTTGCCGACGACTTGGCGTACGACGTAAATGAATGGCCATATTGCACTATGCCTGATCGGAGGTAAGAAACATTGCAATGCCAATGCTGGTCTTCAGTTGCAAAGTAACACACATTAGCTGCATAATACCTGGACTAAAGATACAAACGAAACATAAGGCTGCCCTACTATACAAGAGCTGAGCTACAATGTATACAGCCCTTGAAATGCTAAAAGAGGACCCAAATGAAACAGTCTGAACATATAATGCTTCTAGTAATTTTTCCTCCTGATCTACAGCTCTTATCCAGTTGGCTGTCCGAGAGTCAAAGAAATGTCACTAGTGCAGTATTAAACATTCCCTTAAACTCTTTTACAGTTGTAGTAAAACCTAATTAATACTGGTAAACAGCTGACTTGTTAATGTATATTCAGTCGTTACTTATGTTGCTCTACATTGAAATAAAATGCGGCACCCGAATACGTATCGTGAGCGTTTTACAGACGTGTGAGTTACGCCCACTGATGTTAAGTTACGTTAGTTGAGTACTAAGTTCGCAGTAACAGAGCCTCGTACGGGTGCGTTGTCGGCCTTTGAGAAAGAAATAGGCTAGCTATGCAAGTGCAACGTCTACGCAACAGTTGTTGGGTCACACAGTGCAATAAATTCAAAGTTGTGCCACCACACTGCGCTAGCTAGAGGATAGCACCATCATCATATTCAAAGAAAGATTAGGATTCAATTATAAGGATGGATTGGTGTTAGGATTCCTATGCAGGAATCCGTCTAGGTAGGTACCACCCCAGGGCCAGTTATTCTGCCGTGAAGCAGTCGTGTGCAAACTACTGTGTTTCGGTATGAAGGGCACTGAGAGCTAGCGTAATCACTGGGCATATGAGACTTAGAACTTATGTCTCAGGGTGACAGGTGCAGTGTGGTGCTACACAGAGATATTCTGAGTCTACCCATCAGGTGAACATTTTGCTCGTCTCGACACTTTATCAAATAAAAAAAATAAAAAGTACAGTGACCCCTATGTCCCTAAAATTGTTATCAGGAATTTAGGGTCACAATGCATACAAGACCTGAAACTAACAACAATTTTTGAAAAGAATGAAATACTTTTATTCGCATATGCACACAGAACACAGGTAAATGGGACATTAAGAAAATACAAATCAAATACTCATAAAAATACAATACAAAAGTAAAGTGCGGTCTTAACAAACAACAGTAAAACAAAACAATTTACTGAGCAAAAACTCAATTATAACAAAACAACAGTGCAGTAAAACCTAAAATCCGCCACATGGCGCGATGCTCCAGAAAGGATTGCCACTCAGAATATGCTGGAATGTACGGTAACAGAACAGATTTTTTTATAAAGTTTAAACAAGATTTAAGACATAAAAAATATAGTTTTTATATTTTTTATGTCTTAAATTAGGAAAAGAATTTAATTTTTTTAAAAAGGCTTAGACAGAATTAGAGCTTCGCAACAAATTTTTATAGTTAATGGAAACAGGCGTTACTTTGCGAAAATCCATTATAATAGGGAAAGAAAAAGAAAATATAAAAAGCGTATACAAAATATAATATTTTTCATGTAGTATTTACCTAGTTTTTAAACAGTACCGCCTGTCCTCGCACAATTGCATGCACAAGCAAACTAACTCCGCTCCGCTCCGCAAGATAATGATGAAGAGAATAAAAATATCGAAATATGAAGAGATGACTCTTTTAGCGGTTTTTTTACAACAATTCATGTCATCACTTCAGCCTATCCACTTCTGAACATAGGCTTGCCCCATAAATTGGCGCAAAAGTTTGTAGCTCTCATTTTGGGGGGATTTTGGCACAGTTGCCACACCTGGCAGGCGGGTTAGGAACCCTAGTTTATTTATTCAGATGTTCCAGGAAGATACTGCCGCCCATCTTCTGGTTTTAATTTCCCCTCTGCCGACTCACGGGATGAGATGGGGTGGTAGATTCTCTTAAGCCGCTACAACATGGCTTCGTGTGCTTTAGCAAATTGCTATTAAAAACGTGATGCCAGTCATTCAATGTGTTGAAGTGAAATATTTTTAAGTCGAGATTGATAAATTGCAGACAATGTATTCCATTTGAATTCGTACACAGAAGCTAAGACTCAATGCTCTAATTTAGCTAACTGTTTATCACACGCCTATTTAAAACATTCAGTAATGCGATAGAGCGTAATATTATGTTAATTACTCGTTAATGGACCATTATTTTCATCTCGCAGCAGTTAACGTAGCATTATCATAACACAGCATTAAATAGCTTTTAGTGTGAAATTGTTTAAATGTTTAAAGTTTTGGTAGGATTGCCACCGCAGTGCCAGTTATTCTTCCGCCAGGTAAAAAGCAGTACTAGGTTTCGGTCTATATAATTTCGGTGATGTAATTGCTGTTAGCCTTTTTTGGCTTTTACAGCTTCATCGGATACTGTGCTCACGGGCCAGGTGCCCGTGTGCCAATTTTGGTTTGACCCAAACATAAATAAATAAATAAACTCCTACAAAAACCTCGAAATTCGGACTGTATCGCGTTCGTTGCGTGCTTGCACGATTTAGAATATCTTAATATGATTTTAAGTCGTCTAATGACCGTCCGAGGGAGGCTGCGGGCCTCCATTCGGACTGTCGACTTGTGTGTCGGTAACTCTGGGCGGTGAGAACCGCCCTGGAACAAGGGTGTATCGTGTGTACGCGGTGTGATTGTCGACTGCTGCGCGCCGCTCTCTACGGCGGTCGCGCCGTGGTGCGTGTTATATTAAAGCTATTAACTATGTGTACAGTGTAGCCTGGATCGTGACTGACCGTATCGTGGTCAGGGAGTGCTGAGACATCCGTGTCTTTTAGCACGTTTCGCGGGCGACGTTTGCGTTCGGTCGCGTTTCTATCTGGTCGGTAATTTGCTGCTTTAACCATTAGTGGGTTTGGATGAACCGCGGCTTTTTCGAAAAACCGCCGTGATAATACTCTGAAGTGTTCAGAGATTAAGGGCATTTCACAGTCGCTGTGAATGTTTCGGTCTGAAGGACAATGATAGATAGTAATCACTGGGCATATGAGACTTAAGAACTGAGGTCTCAGGGTGATAAGCGTATTGAGGTGTCACACAGAAATGTTCAGGGTGACACAGCATTTGTTATGAGCAGACTTTCTTCAACAAAAAAGTATGAATAAAAGGATGCGCCACTTTTTAATTTATTTGCTTTTAAAATGACTTTCGGTAATTCACGCTTAGCAAGCGAATTGGAGATCGCAAAAGCGGTCGCCGATCTGGATAATTTAGGTCTCGCATATTTTAAATGGTAGTGGTGGTGGTGATGATGATAATGAATTACTATTAACAATAAGTATAATAAATAAAGTGTAAAGATTCTTCAATAATAAATTACAGTATATCTACATATATTCTAATAAAACATTTTTTTTAAGTAAATATTCATTTAAATAAGGTATATTTCTTTGACTTTCAACCCGATAATATTTCCATTTTCTTTTCTTTTTATTCGAGTATTTTCCCTATAATTTGACAATGTATTCGTGAACCGGCTAGTGATTATCCATCATATTATAATCGTGTCAAATATTACAAAATAAAATAAATTAACACTGATTTAGGTAATATGATTTAAGTATATACTATCAGTATATATTATTACATTATTAATACTGAATATAAAAATGCTGCAAAATAGCAAACGTTGTAAAATGCAATTTAATGAAATTATAATATCGTGAAACCGCATTCTTCAATTACATATAAAATATACGCGCATATTAATGTTACTCTAGGGAATAGAATACACTGCACTTAACGAGGAAATTTCAGCACTGTTTATATAGCGGAATATGCATATTTCGCTCATTGTAAACAATGTTTTGTTGCATTAAACAGTTTCTAGATGAATATTCGTTCCAAATTAATAAAAGGAAAAGAGCAGTACTAATTGGAGATTTCAACCTTAATTTACTTAACACAGAATCTGCCACGCTTTTGTACCAAGAGAACATACAGAAAAGTGATTATAGGATAATAAACAAGATAAATGAAAAATTTTGTACGCGTTAATCTGCAACGGCCAAAACTACTCGTATAATAGAACACATTTGTACTAACATAAATAGAAATGACTTGCATTTGGCCATTATACAATCGCAATTCAAAAAACCTATTTTTTAAAAAGAGTAGAATTTTCAAAAAATATACAAAAAGCCAAAAATTTGTACTATCTCAACGCTTTCGAAAATTGCAAAAACAAACCATCCAAAATTTGGAGTTTTATTAATAGTTTTTAAATAATAAAATAAAACCCTAAATTTAAGTATTACATTTTTTAAATAATGTTGTTCTAAATACGTTTTTAGTAGTTAGTAATTTATAGTTTCTGTTTGTTAGTTGAGTTTGTTGTTAGCCATCAGTAACTATTGTACGAGTAGCCCAAAATATTTATACATATTCTATTAACAGTTATAATTTTCTCATGTAATTGAATTTAATTCTTATGAGAACTAAATATTCTTAAATCCGAAACCTATTACAGGACAAATCGACCAGGTACCAGGTGCTATTCATTAATTCTAAAAAGTCCTAACTCAATAAAAATACTGGATTAATTATGGATTTTTATTAAAAAGACCAGTCCCTTTCCTAAATATCCATTTGAATTATGAACACACAAACACTGCGGTAGACTGTCACAAATATAAATAGCCTCTCCCGCGGCAGGTCTCTGGTGTGCACTGAAATATGAAAGAAAATATGGAATCGTCTGTTTCCCGCGCACGTTCATTTGTAACGTAAATAAAATGTTACTGTAAAATAACTCTCTCTCGGCACGTGACAAATAAATGGATAGGTATGAAATATTACAGGTCGCGTTTACCACAGTGCTTACGACCTCTAATTGGTCTGTCTTCTTTCGTTATTTATGTATTGCAACACAAAGCTTCATTTCTCGGATGGCCTGGGCTGTCTTTAAATATTCGAGTACACTCGGATTCCAACTGAGATTTGACACGCTTTGTAATTTATTACTTTTATGCTTATAACCTAAGCCCCGGTACTCTTTGTTGTGGCGACGTTTCTTTGTCTGTCTACTTGCCCGTATTTATTGATAAATATGGAAAAATGTAGTTAGATAGTTCACTAAAAGAAACGCATCCAAATTGTACCAAAAAGGCGTATTTCTGTTAAAAAAATACTTTGGTATTACAGCTCAAGACTCACGATTTAGGTACCACTCTTTTGCTGGAATCTCGGACGGACGGACTTCTGCATAGAAATCCACCATCAATACCACTAGTAATGATGATTAATATAAGCCATTTTCAGGTTCACTATAGAGCACGACACCAAACTGAATCCAGCTGGCGAATCCTATTTGACTGCTGACCAACCAACGAGGGAGGTCCCAGTGGGTTACTACGATACAGGGGATGGCTTCTACGATCCGAAGACCAAAATTGTATATAAGGCGGATAATCTTTCCTCCATGGTCAGGTATTTCAGTCAAATTTTGGTGATATCACCGATGTTTTTCTTATTCCGTGTGGGTATCGAACTCGCGACATAGTTGCAAATGAGCTATCAATATCACAAAAATGTAGTAAAAAGTTAAGTTTATGTCAACAACATTATCATGCCGCAGCGTCTAAATGTACCTTAAATTGCTTATTGTTGTGAAAGACACAAACGTCAATTTTTTCGACATCCTTGTGACACTTTTTGTTGTTAGTATTTTTTACGAGCTTTTATTTAACTTGTAATGTATGTATGTATGTGAAGTTCAAATCTTGCAAGCCAAATTTGACCTACTTTCCGATGTCCAATTAAGCTAAATTTTGGCATACCTATGTAGCTTCGGTGACAATGCAATAATATGGTACCATGAAGCTGGTATGATGATGGTCATAGGAACTCAATATCAAGGTCATAGGTAATCAAGACTTATTTATAATGACTGTACCTTTAGAATGACGCGGCTACAGAAATGACAATTTTTGAAACGGAACATTTCAAAAGGTTACTATGTTAAAGAGTTGCTTTTACGAATTCGCGCCAATTAATAACTCTGTTGTTCAGACCTTCTGAGTATTTTTCTGATATTGCCAACATCCCATACAAAAACCTGCTGACCTGAACATACGCCTCAGATTGGCACAAAAGTTTGTAACAAGTGTTTAATTATTCATATTCATATTTAATTTTTTTAGATGTTTAAATATTTTAAGATAAAATTATTTACTTTTAAATTTATATTTTTTTATTTTAATTAGTGCTTTAATTCTCGGATGAATAATATCTTTTACATATAAATATTGTGATCACTGAACTCTGATAATAATCACAGGATCCACTCAGTAGACAAATACGTTGATCACAGAATGGTGCATTAATCTTACAGATATCCTTCCGATCGCGAACAAGAATGGATTATGGCGAACTGTCGTACTAACCCCGACTTGCCGCTGGGCCCACGTCAAGACTTATACGAGGAGTGGTCTATGCCGCTGACTCCACCAACGCGCGCGCATTCTACATACTCCGTGCTACGTGCTTCTGTCTCTTACCGGCACTTTCCAAAATTAGGAGAAAATGCAGAAGTTGTAAGAAATTATTTATGTTTCTCCAGTTTGGGGCACTATAACTTGTGAAATAATTGTATTTTAATGAAATGGGAAGTTTGCAAACCCTGATAAAGTACAGTAACCTATAAATGTCCCCCTGCTGAGTACAGGCCTCTTCTTATTTCTGAGGCGGTTTTGGAGTCTGCAAGAGTCCGCCACACTGCTCCAGTGCGTATTGGCGGACTTTACATATTTATGAAACATGAACATAAACAAAGAATATAAAGAAAGTAAAAAATGGTCCAATACATGGAAAATAAACTTTTAAAATTGCAGAACAGTGTTAGAGGTGGCGGCGTCAGATGTCGAATTCAGGTTACTCGCGTCCCATGATATTTAAAGCGAGCGATCGGCCTCTGAGCTACCACGGCTTTTTGTGCTAAACCATACTTTACTTGATACGATAAATACTACAAATTGTGAAGCGATTATTGACATCGTCGAACTTTTGAAGCTTTTAAATAACAGGTAACGTTTTCCTTCAGGAGGTGACCTTGGAGCATTTAGAATGACGATGCAGTTAATACTTCCCCCAGTTCTGAATCCCAATAAACGTTTATAATATTCAACATTTGCTAGTTATCATACAAAGACATCTTGTAGTTATCCCAAAAATGGGTTAACTTTTATTTTGTTTTCTCATATCCTATTCTGTTATAATTAAAATATCAATAATATTATATATTTTAATAAACAACAACAACTCTTTATTTTTTGATTTAATTAGCATAATCAATTACAAGTAGGAAGGGAAAAAGAAGTTTTAGTGCTCAATGCAATCAATGCCTAACAAATTATAGTGTGAATAACTACGTTGATAATTAGTTTTATCGTATCTCTGCGACATTTGGCAATTCCCATAGTCATCTACAGTTACCAAGTATCAATAGAACTCTACTTACTTAGGAGAGGCATATGTTTTGGAAGAATGTAAAAGAAAGAATTTTGAAATTTTTATTTGTTCCTAACCAACAGTGCCTTTCAGACCCAAGCAGTAGTGTGTGTACATTAACTGCTTGACGGCAGTTCAAATGGCACTGCAGTGGCACCTACCTAGACGGATTCCTGTATAGGAATCCTACCACCAGAAACTTTACAGACTGACGATGATGAGAATGTTGATTATTAAGTATCAACATGATACACATTGGCCCTCAAACCAAAACTGTTTCACGGTAGAATAACTGACATCGCGGTGGTACCTGGATCCTACTATCAGTAAAAGGACATAAGCCTCGCCCAAGAAGACAGGATTTGTCGTAATTATTTATTGTCGTAGTCGGTATATTTTCGATCTGTAATTTTTACGAGATGGTTATATGATTGGCAGCCGATAGGTGTCCGACAGAGTAGAATAGCGCCTACCTCTTTCCTACCGAGGTGTCGTAAGAGGCGACTAATGTATTGTACGGACAGCATTAATTCGTGCAGATTAACACCATTATATGCAATGCTGTCACTTTACTGCACGTGGAAACGCAATGGGGAGTAAGGTTTTTTGGACTGGTATCAAAATGGCGGCGTCGTGGTTCGCCATCCGTCACGTCTCGTTTCTCGCGGGAGCGAAATGGGGACACGTGTGTGGTCTCTGTTTACCCCTTATATTGAAAAAAGGCGTGTCTGTATGTATATGATTGATGCAAGCATTTCCCTCAGTCGACTCATGCGTTATCCAACTGGAATAGAAAGGTTTAGTGACCGACTCAAACCTGCAGGGTTAATAAGATGTTAACGGTTAAACCGACATATATACGAGATTTAACGAATCGCAACGGAGATGAAAATGCATAGATTTTTAAAAACCATTTCAAATCGAGTTTTTTCCTCCTATTCCTAAATAAAAAATGTTTGATTTTTAATATTATGTAAGGCGTGGGGCGGCGACTTAGAAAATCTGCCATCCAAATGCTACAAATTTATTTTTAATGTTTTTGTCTTTATCTTAGAAAAGGAATTAAAAAGAGGATAACTTTTGCCTGATTCTTCTCTGTTAGGGGAACCTTACAAAACGTTAATAAATTGTAAAACATAATGTTCGACAAACGAAATTTTATTTTTACTATTATTAACTTGAAGAATAAAGAATTTTAATTTCATGACTGCCTTTACTCGTCTACTTCCTCGTAACAACGACACTATATTAAATAGAAGATATCGCAAAAATCGGTAGTCAGCCAAAAAAAAAAACATTACTGCTCATTACTTTACCTTAACCTTTTATTGTAAAATATCTTTAACATAAACGAAAACCCGACTTCAAAATGTAGAAGCAAAATAATTAAATTTGAAGTACTAAAAACTCCATAGTCTCTCTCCGCATCAACTCTATACATAACATTTTACAGTTTCTCTGTAATTATAATATCAAATAATATAAGATGCAACTTGTGTACACTTGAAAATGGAACCATTTCTCGGTCTCTAGTAGTCATAGTTTTAAACATGGAAGAACTTCAGACAAGAAACTTAAGAAACTTCCAACTACTAGAATCATATCAACGGCAGAATACCTGGCACTGAGGTGGTCCCTAACTAAGCATATTCCTGCATAAAATCCTCTCAGCTCTAAATATTAGAATAGTAATTTTTTAATGCGACAGAGAAACAAATAACCAGGTTTTCTAACTCATTCAACAATTTTGACATTTCACATTTCATTCATTTTTTTAATTGATGTCGTACACTACATACATATATTTCACATGCACAACACAACCACACCCGAAAACAATTTGTTTTTTCTGACAGCAGATTCCTTTGTTTTGAATTATATCCTTTTTTTAATGAAATTGGTGGCGTTTTTTTTTTATTTATAAGCTAGCATTTAACTTCAATCCCACCTGGTGGTAAGTAGCGATGTTGCTTTTGATGGCTTGTAGGCGCACTAGCTTAGAAAAAGCCTATTCACTTTTCTCTTGAAGACACCCACATTGTAATCGGACGGAAAGACTGATGCAGGCAAATTATTCCAGTCCTTTGTTGTACCCACTATGAACGACGAAGTAAAACGCTATAAACATCTCCTGCGCAGTAGATAATTTCCGACAGTATACGATATTTGTGGCTGTGATCGAAAATCGACCAGGAGGACATCATGTTCATTTATGCTAACGGTGAAAACTCTGAGGCCGGGAGTATGTCATCATTATCAACATTATGATCGTCACCCAAATAAGGTACGCCAATTCACCACGCTTGGCTTAAAAATTGTTTTGTCAATTTTAAGTGCTGATTTACCACGTGCTCAGCGGTGAAGGTAAATATCGTGACGAGGCCTCTGCTCAGCATTGGGACATTTATAGGCTGTTTCTTTATTTTATTTGATTTCTAAATAAAAAGGTGGAATATTAAGTGATTTTTGCTGCTGGCACAGTGCTCTCTAATCGAGTAATTTAAGATTATTCGTGATATTTAAAAAAGATGAAAAAAACTTATGAAATAAATTCAATTTTAATGCGCTTTTACATAAATAAACAGCTTTTGTGCTTAGTATTAAAATTTCTTTAACGTGAGAGCGTCATACGAGTACATCTTTCAACGCTTGAGTACGCTGCTTACGACTGAAATTAATGATCGAAGAATACATTAACGTTAATGTATTGTATATAGTTATCCCGATCCTGAAAATGTCTTTAATAAACTCTAACTTTGTTTACTCATTTTTAACAACCACAGATTTTTGTTATTTACAGTATATTAACAAATATTTGATGGAATGTTGATGATGATGTGCTCCGGGCCGATTTTTTAGTATGAGAAATAAAAATATTTCGAATACATGTGATGTCCGCCAACCCGCATTGGAAAAGCGTTGCGGCTCAAAAACCCTCTCCGAAATTATGTTCAGCGGTGGGATATTTATAGAGTGTTACTTTACTACATGAGAAAAGATGGATTTGGTCACGCCTAGTATGGTTTCTACAAGTGTATTCAAGTACCATGTGCAATACGAGTGTCTTTGATTGAACAAATCTCTTAAGTACGATCGACTTGCATTGCATCATACTCGAATTGCAATAATTCAATGAAAAACAATAAGTTCGATTTTCTGCCAAATCGTTTAATTAATATATTGTAAAAAAATATCAGTTTTACGTTTCACATCATAAAATTTTTGTTGCTTAACCACTGCCATTTTATATAATCAAATAGGACAGAAATACGATGTTGTAGGAAATAAATTACATTTTATCATATTACTGAAATTGTGTCGTATAAATGAAGGGGTCAATAAATGCTATAAGAACTGTGTTTTCTTTTAATTATTGATATCAAACTATGAAAGAATCAGGAGTTCTAAAACGATAAAGAGGTAACCTTATGTGAGAAATAAAGCAATTTTTTCAAAACCGGGACAACTAAGTACACCCATAACCATAATATAATCACACTTATTTTAATATAGCCGTGTGGTGGCGGCTCGTCAAAAGAATTCTACCACTCCATCTCATCCAATGGATCTCGTAAAAGGCGAGTAAGGAATTATACTGCACTGTGTACCAACAGCACATGGTGGCGATGGGCTCACCACCTATCACACAAAGTGCATTATATTGTTTTGGTGAAACGTGGATTGTGGCAGTCATCTGTTTTTGCAGTGAGTGCCAAGTCTCTGACTACCCCTTATGGGATACAGTCGTGATCTTATGTATGTATGTATGTATTTTAATATAATTTGTCTACTTCTGATAAAAGTAATTTAATTCAAACCTTTGTTATAATTCTCCGGATATAAAACTTCTGTCTCCGCGGAGTCTCATGTCCGGAAAGTATCGGCAGATTATCATCGGAAAATTAAAGGTTGAGCATAAACCTTTAAGGAAATGCAGTGTTTTTGCACTATGCCTAGAGGAATCATCATCATCATTTCAGCCTTTCACTAGTCCTTTGCTGAACATAGGCCTCTCGAATAAATTTTCACAAAAGTTTGTAGCTCTCATTTTGGGGGGAATTTTGCCATAGTTGCCACGCATGGCAGGCGGATTGGCAACCGCAGTTTATTTATTCAGATGTTCCAGGAAGATGCTGCTGCCCATTGCCTGGTTTTCATTTTGCCTCTGTCGACTTCTACGACAGCCACGGGACGACAAAACAAAACCTTTATAACTTTAGCAGCAGAAATCTAGCGGAAAAAAAAATTATATACTGAGTTTGCCAAGTCTCTAAAAAGTTAAACATTGAAAGTTAAAAGATAACACTGGAACCGATACACTTGATATACCTGAAAAAAAAAACGATTCATTTTCCCTACTCAATTGTATATTCACAGTAGTTCTAATAGAAAATTCTATGAATAAATTACTAAATAAATTGATCCTACTATGAATAATTGAATATGATTGTACATTGTAGAATACGATTGGTGAATAATTAAGATCTCGCTTTAGGCGACAATGACCCTAGCTACTACCCTTTGGGTAGTTTCAGAGATGTAATGATTTAATACATCGAGTGATTAAGCGTCCCTTTGGAAGCTTACAAAGGTCACTTAATTTTGCTCATAACCAGCAGCCCTAATTGTCAATAAAACAACCGTTTTAAGATAAAAATTAGTTGATCCTTCCAACTTTAAGCTATTAAAGTCCGTAGTGATATAAATCAAAGACATGCCATATAACTTTTTTAAAAAAAACAGTTATCGCCAATGACATTATGTACATTTAATTTATAACGTCGTTGGTTATTGCAGGAGAACCGTTTTTATTCTATGAATGAAAATTGATAAAATAATTATTTAATATTCTTTTAACTATAGCCATTATAACTTACTTTGGTTACATTAAGCGCTCGGTTTAAATTTCATACTACGCGAGTGACCTGGGTTCTATTCCCGATGCCGGCACCACTAAAATTATTAATTGTAACTTTAAGTGCTGATTCACCACGTGCTCGGCGGTGAAGGAAAACATCGTGAGGAAACCTGCGTGTCTGAGAAATAAACAAGTATTTCAACCCTTCTTTCCAGCTCCAAAGCCTTCTCGGAAATGACCGGAAGGCCTGTGCTCAGCAGTGGCACAGTTATAAGCTGTTACTTTTACTTTTTTACTTTACGTTTTATACCTTATGTAATACAACATTAATTTTGGCATTATCATTAAAAAATAAAAAATAAATGTGTTATATAACATATTTTAATTGTCAAAACATGTGGATATTTTTAAAAAATAGTAATTGTTACCATATTTTGAACATTAAATGAAATTTAAAAAAAAATGAATCGGAAATGTGTCTGCAGTATTTGTATACATATTCTAACGTAAAAGTGGTACAGCTTTATGCTGTTGCTATAGGTGCGAGGCGTTCATTTCACATTCATTCACTCTCGCAGTCGTGACGAGTCCCACAGTGTAATACTTCCACAGTATACCCTATGGGCCCATACCATATTCATATTCGCAACCCAATTGGAAACAATATTCATTTTTCAAAAACAAGCATTTCGAGCAATCTTTAACTAGACAAAATCAGAAACCAGAATGGAAGTTGTGAGAGGAGAGGAATGCGTTATAAAGAGATGGAAGGAATATTTCGAAAACTTATTTGAGAAAGAGAAAGATGAAGGTTGCGATGAAAGTGATATTAATATGAAAGACATTGAGGAAGCGTTGAATAGTATGAAATTTTACAAAGCTGCACGGTATAACCAGTATTTAATCGTGGGGAGAAAGATTTTGAAGAGAGTGTGTTTGGATTAAGAATGGATGATCTGACCATCGAATGTCTTCTATATGCTGATGATCAAGTAATATTACACATGCTGCTCTTAAAAGAAAAGGGATGAAAATTAATATAGATAAGACGAAAGTCAGTATATTAATTTACAACAACAACCCGTCATACTTTCTTCTCTTTCAAAAGTTTTTGAAAGTAGAAGAAAGTATCAGGTTTCAGAGTTCTAATTAAAATTGAAGGAGTGGACGTACAATTTTTACAAGAGACGGAAAGGACTACTGTGATATCGAGCGTAGTTGAGAGTAGAAGTTGACAAAGATAGAGAAAGGGATACTTAGATGGTTTGGACATGTAAAGGCGAGTGTGAACGGGCAAGTCGGTAAAGGTCGACATAGGCGAGCACACTTCACAATCAGATTAAGACGTTGTAAGGAAAGGCCACGTCAAAAGTAGCCTCAACCGACGATCGTGTTTGAAAGCTTACATGAAAGTAGAACTAGCGAAAGATATGTGTCAAATTCGTAGCAAGTGGAAAAATGTGGGCCTAACCGAATGGGAAAAAAGCATGGCCATATGTATGTTTAACTTGAGTCCTCGCGAGTCACTACGAGACCGGTTCAACGAGACTAATATTCTTTGTTTTATAATAATGTCATATTCTCTAATCTCTTTAGATATTTGTTTTTTAATAGATTTATTATAATTAGACAGTAATATTTCCTAAAACATTTTATACCAGCGTAAAAATGTTTATTAGAATACAATAACATATTTATGGAGTATTACTATAGTTTTCTCGTCTGGTTGGGATATATATGAGTATATACTAAATATATAAAATAAGATAAATAAGATACTAAAGGACATATTAATAATACAATAGTATTAGTATAAAACTTCTGTGGTGTATATTAGATATTGTAGAAATTAAACGCAAAACGTCAAATTGACAGTTATAATGTTACCTTCTAATGTATTTTTCCTAGAATAACGCGTTTAAAAAAATCTAGTTCCCAGCTGAACTTCCGACGAACTAAATCTGAAAACTATTACTAACTTAAATTATGTATTAAAGTAATAAGTTATAGCATAAATTAACAAAACAAGCATCGAAATTGTTTAAAAATAACTAAAAATGTGGAGGAAGACTATAATTAAGGGCAACATTTCGGAATTTATAAAGTTATGAGAGGTAAAAAAAAAGAAGCATGGATGTCGATGCCGTATTCATTGATAGGTCGATCGTCGTTTTTGCTTTTAGATCGTTTCTCCAATAAACTGACTATTAGTACTTTCAAATTACAACAAGTTCTCTTAGGTTCAGTCTAAAAAATGAAGAAATCTTGTTGTTAAAGTTAATTAAATAATTCTGAAACCATAAAGTCAGGTTAGCATTAAAAACATATCTTTACCAATTGCAATATATTAACGTGGACATATAATGATAACAAAATGAAGTGCCACTACGATGTTTTGTGTATATCGAAGGAAGCTAATTCCTCCGAAGTAAAAAAAGCTTATCGCCGGCTTGCACTGCAATGGCATCCCGACAAAAACTTGGACAACTTACAAGAAGCTAAAGAACATTTTCAGCTGGTTCAAAATGCCTACGAAGTACTATCTGACCCTCAAGAAAGAGCTTGGTAAGCTTGAACCTTTATTTTTTACTAGTAACGAGAAATCAGTTCCACGTAAAAAAAATCAATTGTAAATTTAATGTTTTAGTATATTTTATATAAATGGACTAGCTTTTAAATAGTTCGTATATTGGTTTATTTATTATATCGATGAATTGTTTAATTTATAATAGGAATTAATAAACATTTTTGCTCCTACCATAATTATTTAATTGCAATAATCATCATCATTCATCTGCCAACTTGGAATAGAGAAGCAATTGCTTATATTCTTTGCACATATTTTTTTCTTTTCTTGTTATATCACAATTATAATAAATAATAATACTGCTCGTACCATTTGTTTTTAATTTTTTATTTTATTGTCCACAACTGAAGTAAAGTCAAGTCAACTCAAGTCTAATTAGGTTTTGTAATAGTGTGGTCTATGTTATTACAAAGATTTTATTTTATTAATTGGACATATAAATAAATTTTACATATACATTGTTTTTAATCAGTTTTTAAAAAATCATTGTGTCTGGGAGCATTTTGCTTTCCTAATATTAAATTGAAAACATAGGATATACAGTATTATTTTATGTTTTTACTGAAAAATAAATTAATTATTTTTTTAGTTATCACATATCACATAAAAGTGATAACATTGAACATACCTTTATTTTAGGTATGACAATCATCGTGATCAGTTACTGAGAGGAGCTGGTAGTTCATACAATGATGATAGTCTTGATGTCTACCCTTACTTTAGTCCGTCCTGCTACAAAGGCTTTGGTGATGACCCCCAAGGCTTCTATGGAATTTACTCTGAGGTACACCTTTCCTAAATTTGACAGAAGGCAACAAATTTATTCTCCATAGGATTATTAATCCATATAACCCACAACCGTAGGAGAAGCAAGATTCTTGAGTGATAATCTCATACAAACAAGGAGTGTAGGAAAACCACCCTTGTTGTCGTCGTTGTTTCAGCCGGGCCAGATTTGCAACTCTACATCTATGCGCGTATTTTACTACGTGTTTTTAATGCATATATTACTTTCAAATAATCTTCATCGTGGCCACTTTTTTTCCTTTCAATTCATTGAAAGTAAATATTGGAAATTATGTCTATATCTACTCATAACAAATGCTGTGTTGCCCAGAACATTTCTGTGTGGCACCACACTGTCATCCGGAGATACTAACTGTCAATACCCTTTGAACCAAAACATAAATGTTTGCAGACTGCTGCTTCATGGCAGAATAACTGGCCTTGCAGTTCTAGTTGGATCCTGCATAGATATTCCACCACCAACAACATATGCACAAGCTCCTTGACTTTCTAACAACTATCTTTCTAACTAATTCAACCCGCAATGAATGTCTAGTAATCACATAAATATCATTGTTAATATTCATTTATTATATCTGACAATTCACCTATTATTATAAATTAAATCTGTTCAGACTACACAGTTTTATTTTTATATAATTTGTATTGATTAGATTTCTGTATATTTTCAGGTATTTTCTAAACTGGCATCTGAAGAAACAGACTTCCTTGATGATCCAGAAGATATCGCTAAAATACCAAAGTTTGGCAATTCAACCACTCCTTATGAAGAAGTGCATGAATTTTATGCTTATTGGATGGCATTTTCAACCAACAAAAGTAATATTTTAATAGCATTATCATGGACCCTGTTTCTTTACGTATAATAAATATAAATTCATTTTACAACACATATTCATAGAGTCACTTTCCCATTAGGGTAGGCAGAGAACACATCTTACCACTTGCTATAATCCTGACACACATTTATGCTTCATCTACTTTCATGAGCCTTTTTATATAGGCTCTACAGTTGCGGTTACCATTGACTTGGCTTTCCTTAAAACGTCTTCAATCTGATCGTTGGTTATGTCGTTGGTATTCGTATGGTTCGCATACATCGACCCTCACTGGCTTACCTTTTCGCACTCGCCTCATAAATCAATTTCGTCAATCTTTTTTCATCAGTCTTCTCTATATATCCTAACCATAATTTTACAACACAATGTCTGAAAACATACATACATACATACATAAGATCACGACTATATTCCATAAGGGGTAATCAGAGACTGGGCACTCACTGCAAAAACGGATGACTGCCACAATCCACGTTTAACCAAAACAGTATAATGCACTGTGTGATAGGTGGTGAGCCCATCGCCACCATGCGCTGTTGGGTGCACAGTGCAGTTTAATTCCTTACTCGCCTTTTACGAGATCCATTGGATGAGATGGAGTGGTAGTATTGTTTTAACGAGCCGCCACCACACGGCGAAAACATAACACAAGCATTAATTTATTTTTTATTAGTCAAATACTTTAACAATTGAAAATCTTGAATATCTTGGTTTTCTAGGTTATGTATGGTTAGATCAATATGAAATATCCCAAGGGGATAACCGAAGAGTCATCAAACTAATGGAGAAAGAGAATAACAAAATCAGACAGAAAGCTAGAAAAGAAAGAAATGAAGAAATCCGACGACTTGTGAGTTTTGTACGCAGGAAGGACAAGAGAGTAATAGAACATACAAAACTGCTACAAGAAAAAGCAGAAGAAAACAAGAAAAAGGTAAATGTAACCAGTTTATTTATAATTTTAATTATGGTAGAGTCATCATCAGGCCACAGTAACCATTTAGCATAATTTCACCCTCCATTCCGTTTTCCTCATTTGCATTTAAAGGTTAAAGAATTATTTTAGTCAAAATACAATATTATTATTAATTAATAACCTTCAAACAAACAATACTTTTCAGGCAGAACAAGTGCGAAGAGATAGGATACTGCAAAGGCAGAAAGAAATAGAGGAAGCGAAAAAACAGGAAGGAGAGAGCTCATTCTTGCAAAGTGAAGATTATCATAAGAAACTTAGTGAAATTGAATCTCTTTTGGCTGAGGAGTTTGGCTTGTCTTCCGATGATGATACTATTAGCGAAGGTGGAATGGAAAGCAGCAATGAAGAGAGTTCCAAGACTGAAGATGTAAGTTCCCCATACATTATTTTTGAAGCTTACACATATAACAATTTTTTGAAACCTCTAATATTGATTTCGAGGCTACACACGGGTTATTGATCACACCCGGGTTATTGATCACACCCGGGGAAACAAAGACGTGGCGGGTGGGCGAACTACGTCGCCTCTCTTTTGGTACCAGTCAAAAAAATCTTGCTCATTGCGTTCCTACGTGCAGTATAGTAACAGCATTGCATATATGGTGTTATTCTGCACGAATAAACGCTGTCTGTACAATATTTTAGTTGATACCTCGGTAGAAAAGAGATAGGTGCTATTCTACTCTGCTGGACACCTGCCGGCTAATAAAATATTTATGATGGATTAAGTTTGTCACATATAACATTTTGTTCATTCCATCTAACAATTTCAGTTTGAAAAAAGTCATCCCACACTAGGATTTGTCCTGTGTAAACAAACACATTGTTTGTTTTACATACAAATTACACATGCACAAACAGATAAACCTGGAGCTTATTATCCAAAGGTCATACAATTATTTGTTCCGTGCGTCAATTGACACGTGATGTGAAGCACAGAAGCTAATCACTTAGCCAAAAATTGTTTATATGTAAGATACTTTGTATTTAAATTTAACTTTTTAAGCCCTAATAGCCCAATCGTTATGAGAATGGACTACGAAACAAGACGTAACAGGCTCGAGCCCGCCATTCCACTATGGAGATACTACAACAAGCTGCTATGCTTAATAAGATTGGATAACAGGAGTATTAGCAATGATTGTAGATTGCAACGGGCCGGTTTCCGCAACTCCAGGTCTAGCATGTATTTTTCGTTAAGTATTAGCAATATTAATAATGCTGTTAATATTCTTTGAAAAAAAACTATCCCATGTAAATGATTTAGCTAGTGCAGACGTACAAAGGGACGAGCCACAGATAGCACTTCCCAGATGGCCGACACGCTCATATGTCGCCTCTTACCTATGTATTGTAATGAAAAATAATGTTTAAAAAAATATGTTTATTATATTTCCAGGTCAGTGAACGATCAAAAGCTGTTGGAAAATCTACAACGAAAACTAAAATTAATATGAAAAATTTGTATTGTTCAGCATGTAACAAACTATTCAAAAATGTCAATTCATTCGAGAATCACGAAAATAGTAAAAAACACAGAGAAAATGTAGCTAACATGACATTAGAAAATGATATTGGTATATCAGATGTAGATGATAATAACGACCTAGACAATGTACCTAGTAATGAACAGCAAGGTAGTGGAAAAGTTAATGGACAGACAGAAGAAGAAAGGGAGCAAGTGGGTAATTCAACATCAGATATTGAAGATAATGATATCAGGGAAACATTAAGTGACGACTCTGATAAGATTCAGGTAAGATTGATATATTTCATTTACTATAAAAGAAATAAAAGGGCAAAATTATAAAATATGTTAGATGGTTCTTCTCTAGCCATACAAGGAAATTCAGGGAGCTAAGAGTGCTTTCTGTGGAATTGTTTTGTATGATGGAATCCATAATAAAAATTTCCACAGCAAAGAACTCCAGGTATCAGGGAAGTAAATCATAGTGGCAAAGGGATGGTCACATTTGAGAAAAAAGGTTCTCAAGCCTTTTAATGACAAACACAGTGTAAGTTGACCTACCAGACAATGTTACATATTCAACTTTTCAGGAAGTCGATGGAATCTGAGTGGCTTAGCTCTGTGATAATCTATGTGAAATACCTAAAGAATGTTTGCGTACTGAAAGATTATTATTTATAATGCTAATTAAGATTTTATTCGTTTTAAATTTATATGCCTATTTTTCCTATTTAATTGGTATAGTCATTGACCTATAATTAATAATATTAAAGTATTTGATGCAATAAATCAATTTACAGGCTCTTCCTAAAAGTCAGAAAAAGAAGAAAAACAAGAAAAAGTCATTCATACCAATGCCAGAGAGTGAAGGAAATGATAGCCATGATGAAATGAGTTTCAATGAAATAGAAGGCCCTGCACGTAGCAGAAAGGCAAAGAAATTCAACATGCTGAAAAGTCAAATACAGGCAAAGAAAGAAGCAAATCTAAAAAAAGGATCCCAATCACAAACTTCAACTGAGAATCTTTATGAAGTCTCAAGCACAACACCAACTGACGATGCTTTAGGTGAAGCGGCTTTACCAAGAGACAGGCCAGCTCTACCTAAAATGCAAAGGAATATTAAGCCAAAGAAGTTAGTAGAGAGGAAACCTGTTAGAACTAAAACTAGCGAAACTGAAGATTCCAGTACTGCTTTAAATCTAAGGTGTGCTATATGTCAAACAGATTTCCCATCAAAGAATAAATTGTTTGAGCACTTGAAAAAGACAGGCCACTCCATACCCCTCCCACAAAATAGCTTCACTCAAACTAAAAAAGGTAAGAGAGCTAATAGATAAATGTGCAATCAACTTAGATAGGTTTAAAGTATTAATTATATTTAATTGAGAATCACAGTGATTTTCTTTAAATCTCTACAAGCTATAAAGTGACTTTATCAATTTATTTATTAAAATTCTGATCATCACTAAATAAAGTATGCCTAAAGAAAACTGTCTTTTTATTTTAAAGATTTTTAATTATTAAAACCTAAACATTCATAATTCTTAGGGTTTTAAATTGTTGAAGCTGAACATCACAACACAAATAATACAGATGTGTATCTGTCCTTCATTATGGAATTGTTTTCTTATTTAAAAAAAATATAATATTAAACATTTTTGTCTGTGCCAGAGTAGATGATTTAAAAACAATTAATGGTATGCTGCATGGTCTAGTGATCGGAGTACTCGACTTCTATGCCACAGATCCTGGGTTCAAACCCAGCCGTAAACAACATTTGTGCAAAAATACAAATTGTTGGTTTTCATGTCTGGTTGTGTTGTGCATGTGAAATTATGATCATCATCATTTCAGCCTCTCAGCTCTCATCTCTAGTCCACTGCTGAACATAGGCATCCTCCATATATTGCCACAAAATTTTGAAGGTCTTATTTTATTGGGATTTTGTCATAGTTGCCACTTTGATGGTAATAAAATAAAATTAATGTGAACTGTATAACTGGTATATTTGCAAGGAAGTATGGAACTGTAACATCAAGCTGTTCGGAAGAATGAATTTCAGTGGCTGGCAGGTTGGCAACCACAGTTTATTTATTCAGATGTTAATCTTTTTAGATTTTAATTTTCCCTCTGTCGACTTTCACGGGATAAGATGTGGTGGTAGTTTCACTTGAACCGCCACCACACGGCGCATCTAAGTTTAGATCTACAGTCATTTTGAGAAATGAAAAACATTCAAATGATGTACTTGAATTTGAAAAGGAAAGGTTGATGCAGATTAGAATCATAAGTGCACATTTTATTTCAAAATAGTGTAGAATGAAATTATAATACTGTAAATATATGATACAGGAAAAATACTAAGGAATCATTTTTTAATAAAATAATATTTACTCATATTAAAGTGTTAAATTGGGGGGTTAATTTGTCTTATTAACTTCACAAATAAATAACAATATGATGTCACTGGTACATTTTAGGTGATTAAATTTTAAAATAAATAATACCTCATGTTCAAATCTGCCTTTCAAATCATGTTGTAAGTTGTAAACCTTCTAGGATAAGAAATTAAGCTGACTTAAACAGCTTCAAAATTATTATGTTATATATTATTATGATATATTATTACAATAATATTTTTAAAATAAAAATAAAAAAATACTTATATCCATTATAACACTATAAATGCAAAAGTAACTCTGTCTTACTGTCTATTAACTATTCACGGCTCAATCGTTTAAACGAAACTTGACGTAATTCAGCACAGACACTTGTATTCTGGAGATGGAGAAAAATTTTAATCTGGAAAATCAAAGAGTCTACATGGTATTTAAAAAAAATAGTCCATGCAGATTTATCATGGGAAGTATTCATAACCCTTTACAACCGACTCATAGTTACGCGTGCATTTAACTTAGAAAAATTCTAGCGCTTCCCATAACTTATTTTACGGAACGCAACCGACATCGCTCGCTCGTGCATGATATAGTGCTTCGTAGAAAAAATAATAATACAAGTTGTGGCTCGCCAGTGCCACTTTGGCCAGTGCGGCACAGTACCTCGTGGGAGATGGCGGCGTATTTTGGCGGACGCGGCGCTTCAAATACGTAATTATTTTCGCATGTTTTTCAATGGAATATTATTATTAAAAATTTTAGTTCTATTAGTAATAAACCAATTCATAATATTAATACGTATTTTTAGTATTTGAGTTAATTATTGATTGATTTATTCTGCATCAAATCAAAAGATGCACGTTCGTGTGTTTTAGGTGTTACTTACACTTTTTTAATCTATTTAGAGTGTTATTTTATTTTATTGTACAATGTAATTTATGTGTTTGCTTAATATTTTTTTAGATCGTTTACATGACGATGAGATCATACAAGTGTTGGGCGACGGTAATGATTCGGATATCGAGATTTTTAATGACTCCGGCGACGGGGAACCATTTTTTGACCCTGCTATCTTCGTCAATCTAGGTGACCATGATTTACCCGAAGAAATTGCTGAAAATCAAAGATATGACCAGGTGGAAGTCCAGCACCAGATCAGTCCATACCAGCACCTACTGTCGTAGCACCAACCACTGAACGTCCGAGTCGCTCTGGTTCCCGCCCTCGCCGCTGGAGAGTTACTTCGTTTGAAGATAAGCAGCATACGTACCCTGCACGACCTGTTAAATCGGTAAGACAACCAATCGATTACATACAAGATTACTTTGATGACCAGTTTTATGAAATGGTCAGTACTTGCACAAATTTATATTATTTGAGAAAGACTGGGAATGAATTAAAAACCACAAAGTCCGAGATACAGGAACTTTTTGGTATTCATATTTTAATGGGATGTATTCCATTCCCAAGGCTGCCTATGTACTGGCGTAATGGCATTTCCCTGGATAAAATAACGAGAAGAATGAGCCGCGATCGATTCTTACAATTGCGAAATGCACTGCATGTTGTAACTACTGATACTGCACTACCTGGACAGGCGACAAATCCGTTGTGGAAAGTCCAACCTATGATAAATCAAGTTCGAAATGGTTGTTACAAGCAAGAAAGGATTCCAGGATACTACTCTATTGATGAGCAGATGATTCCATTCACTGGTCGATGCCCATTGAGACAAGTTGTTAAAAATAAACCACAACCAGTTGGTCTCAAAAACTATGTCTTGACAACAAGTGATGGGCTTATGTTAGACTTTGATATTTATCAAGGAGCTAAGACAATGTTTGGGAACACTAATCTTGGTCTTGGACCATCCCTAGTTTTGCACTTATCCAGAAGCGTTCCCGAAGGAAGTTGTTTATATCACGACAGACATTTTACCACCATTCCATTAATAGAGGAATTACAAAAGCAGAACCTACACAGCACAGGAACTATCATGGTGAATAGAATACGAGATAAGACTAGTTTAAAATTCAAGAAAGACAATCAAATGTATCGAGGTGAGAGCCAGCAGATGGAGAGGGACCCTACAGTTTTGGTAAAGTGAAAGACAATAAGTCTGTCTTGATAGCTTCTAACTGCACTGGATCAAACTATACAGATATGGTTAAAAGATGGGATAAGAAAACTCGCACATATGTTGACGTGACTGCACCAGAAATAATCCAAAATTACAATAAATACATGGGAGGAGTGGATGTTCTCGACCAACAGGTTGAATACTATCGAACATTCATAAAAACTCGGAAATGGACACTAAAAGTGTTGATTCACTTTTATGATTTAGCTTTAGTCAACTCATGGCGTGCTTACAAAATCGATTGCACTTCCAATAATTACAGACGGAATAAAACACTAGATTTATTAGATTTTCGTCTTGAGTTATCTGAAATCTTACTGAGTTCCCCTGAAAAACGTCGTACAGAAGGCTTGGAAGAAGTGGAAAACTTAATGCCGAGGAAATTTAAAAAGCTTTGAAGCCGTCGGCAACACTACGTCATGATGGGTACGATCATTTGCCCGTATTCGATGATCTAAAATCGCCTAGATTTTGCCAATTAGAAACATGTAAAAGCCGCACGAAAATTCGTTGCTTGAAATGTAACGTTTATCTTTGTGTAATTCGTGGACAAAATTGCTTCAAAGATTTTCATACTAACTAATTGTTTTTTAATTTTAGTTTTTTAAATGTTCAAAAAATTTTATTAGATATAAAGAATTACTATTTTTGTTAAAATTTAATGATTACTTTAAAGTTTAAATACTGCTGTGATTTAATTACTACTTAAAAAAGTTTAAGTTAATGTTTTGTAACAAAATGTTCCTATTTCTGATACTCGTTATTAATAATTAGTAACACCGATTATGGAATACTTATTTTTTCTAAAAATATATGATTTAATCCTTAAATGTTGTCTAATTACCTCAATATATACACAAATCCATAGAGATGCACGAATGTGCATATGTCAAAGTAATCCTAAAGCGCACGATCGTGCAGGCGATTTTCAGGAAAACCTGGCTTTTCCGATTTTTTTTAGCATTTTTCCTAGGTAGCTTATTCCTCTATACGACCTATATCACAAATTACAAAATATCTAAACTTTTTTTGTCCGGTTGTAAAGGGATAAGGAGAGAAAAGTTTCAAGATCCTCTAAGGTATACATCATCTGGATGTATACCTTAGAGATGTATACCTCTCCCAAGAAAGAACAATATTGTTAAGGTTTGACATGCATGAGTTTTCTGTAATTTTGATGTTCATAGTAATGGCCTCAAGATGCAAACTACCTCTGTGTCGAGTTGTGTTGAGATCGGTTGAACAGGTAAGCCATGAAAAGGTAACAAACAGACAGAAGGATAGTGTTACTTTCGCATTTTTAATATTAAGTATAGATATAGGTGTATCATCATATCATGAAAGGTATTGTTAGTAGTTAGTAATAGTTGTAGTTTAAGAGATTTTATTGAGTGTAAGAGAATTGGGTAGCAATATTTTTCCTTTTTCATAACATACATTTGACATATAATGTGGTCTGACTTCTTATTTTAGTTCAATTCAAAGAATTAGAATGAAAATTAAATATATAACAGAGTTATTTCTAATACTGAAAATTAATATGAAAAAGACATATTGTATTAACATTATTTTAGATTTATTAAATTAACATATCAATTCTAAAAAGCAATATTTTTAATATTTGTTTTACATATCATTTGGTATTATATTAATTGCACCTTAGTATCACTAAGTCAAAACTAGACCTACAATTACCACTACTCAAACTCAGGAATGTCTGAAAAACTGTACCCTGGATATTCTTTGTATGCATAGAGTGCTATTCTTATGTGGTAAGCACCTGGCAGAAACATAATGCCACCTAAAACGATCATTGGCCATAAGCGGTCTGAATATTTTGTGTCTATGTGACCAGTTACAATAAGACTGCCCACTGTGAGTAGAACTGTACCTACGATAAAAAGAAATGCGGCTAAACTTATGGCTTTCCAAGGTATTCTAGGAGGCGGCATTTCAAACTGAGCGTCTGAAAAACCACTGTCATCATTTGGAACTGCAGTATAACCGTCATGTCTTCGGAATCGATACCGCGACATTTCTTCAATTAAGCTGTAAACAATAACATAACTACTGAAACAAACTTAATAAACATACATTTTCATAACACAAGCAACGTGACTTAAAAACACTAAATAAGGGTTCTTTATAATTTGTACCTAGAAATATTGAGATGATGAACTATTACAATATATTCAATATTTCTTTATTGAAGCACTATAGATTAAGCTTAACGCAATATTCAAAGTTCAGCTATTTGTTTATACCAAAGAGAACGTGTATATTCCGTAATTTTCACTGTCAATGTCAATGTTAGTTACCTGCTAACATAGAGCATAGAATTATACGCTGTCTAAAGTTTGCGGTGACAAATCAATATTTTATAATTTGTTATAAACAATTCGTTTGTTCTTAGTTGTTCGACAATAAATTGAATTTTTTTATAAACAATTATTAAAAAACCCCTTAAGGTGGCATAAAGGCACCTATTGTATTCTTATTTTTTTTACCTTATTTGGAAGCAAATCAGTCTTTTTGTATCGAAAGCCACAACTATACATGTATACAATGCACGTATTCAGGAATTTTAAAGAATATGGCACTATGAAAAAACTAAAAACGAACCAACGAAATTTTTATAACAAATTATATTATAAGCCTAATATAGCAGACGTAGACTATATTCTATGGCATAAGTTTATAGTAACTTCATGGTGTCCATATTTAATTACTAATAAAAAATTCGACACAACGTGTACTGGCCATTGCTGAACATAGGCCTCTCCCATAGATTGCCACAAAACATGGTCCTGATCCAAATACATCCATCGATTACCCGTTCGCAAATACCGCAACACCGTGCAGATGGATCACCACCTAGTGGTGGAACGACCTACACTGCGCTTGCCGGTACGAAGCTGCCGCTGGATAACCTTTCTTCCTCAACGGTTATCAGTTTCCTAAGAGCTATGTCGGTTCCTCTAGTTCCGCTGCGGATATCATCGTTACTGATTTTATCTCGCAGAGAAACAACGAGCATAGCGAGCTCATTTCATACCTCGCTGAGCGACTTTGAGCTTCCTCATGCGGCCTGCAGTGAAGGACCACATCTCGGTTCCGTGAGTCATCAATGTCAACACTCTCTGGTTGAAGACAATTGTTTAGAGACTTAATGTATTTCTCAACTCGACGAACAGATGTGACGCAGATTCCCAAACGCTGCCCATCTGACTATTAAATTACTAGTAATTTGTGGAAAATTGTTAACTAACAATATTTATTAAACCGATACAAAGAAGAGCGCTTGCACACGACAGGGATGATACTAATTATATAATTTATTAGAAATGTAATGAAAAAAATGCATTAACAAAAATACTCACTGTAAAATAGTTGTTCAGTACATAAACAATTTTGACGACCGCGTGGTTAGCGTACCTGACTTCTACATCACGGGCTCTGGGTATGAAAGTCAACATTTCTGCAAAACACAAATTGTTGGTCCTTTGGTCTGGTGGTGTTATGCATGTGAAACGCACCCACGATACAGAAGAAATCCTACCGAGGGGCTTCGTTTTTTTAAAAAAATCTATATCAATTATCAACTAATTTATAAATAATTATTGTTAAAAACCAAATGCAGCCCAGCAACGTATAAAGCATAGTAGTAAAAGGGTATGCCTTTTTCTCTGTCTGACCAAGTACCAATTTTCCGCCTTTTTTCTAAAAGTTCTCCGTTTCTACGTACTCGACTTTTAGCGCCAACTCGATATATTTTGAGTTTTGATGTTTAATATTGATAGTTTATTATGAAGCAACTGCTCGTGAAAGTATATAGGGATTAGAAAATTAAACTCAAGACCAAAATTCAAATGAAAGTGTACTATCAATTTACCGTCGATCAAAATTTGGAAGTCCTGCTGCTACAAGATTGCTATTTACGAGCAGTATAGTGACAGCATTGCATAATATGAAAGGCTATCTGTAAAAGCTGTCCGAAAAAGAAGGAAAGAGTTAGGTATTATTCTATCGGCACAAAAATTCCGTCAATAAATAAACTAACATCAGCTGTTAAAGATTTTTTTGTTCAATAAACGGTGCATCACACTAGGATTTCTCTTGTAGCTTAAGTGCGTTTTGCAGACATAAATTTCACTTGCACAATACAACCAACTATATACTCGAAAACTAACTATTAGTGTTTTTGTACTAGGCCATGCGGTCGTCGATAAAGATATCTTGTCCCTTTTGAAAACCCTATATAATATAACCTGCCTGATCGACTGGTCTGATGTGGAGAGGAAATAGGATAAAGTGATAAGCAAAATGTGTGAGCAAAACGTTCACATTATGGTAAGTGCAACGTTTGCCCACAACAAATGCTGTGACGCCCAGAATATCTTTATGTGGTACCACACTGCGCCTGTCACCCTCAGACATCAGTTCTTAGTCTCATATGCCCAGACCGTAACTTAGTAACGTTTGCACACTACTGTTTCACGGTAGAGTAACTGTCCCTGGGGTGATAACTACCTAGATGGACTCCTGTATAGAAATCCTACCACCGGTTTAGTAGCCACTAGTCTTTAGAACTTCTAAATATATTAAGCATCTAAGAAACTTTGATAACGCGAAGCAAGACACGAGACATAATTCTTTAGCTTCTCAGTTGGTTACATAGATGTCGCTTCATATTGACCAACTGGGTATTTGGCGTCATCACGAAAGGTGACGCCAGTGTTTTAAATGGATTTTGTAATTTCTGTATATATTTTGAGTTTTGATGTTTAATATTGATCGTTTATTATGCAGCAAGTGCCTGTGAAAGTGCACAGTGATAGGAAAATTCAATTTAAGACCAGAATTGTACTTTTCGTTTTGTCTGCATCAGTCAAGCAAATCTTCAGTAAAAGTCAACTATCATTTTACTGTTCGACATCGACACAACTACTGACTTTATAAGAGTTGTCGTGCGATTTTTAGAGTGCCTATCATAGTCCTACCTAGTCATTATCTAGTCGGCAATATGCTTTTAAGGGAAACCGTCACGAGTGTTTTGTAATGTTGAATATAAAAGAGATATAAACTTTTTGATCTGCATACGATTTAACTAGTGTTATTCGAGTTAAATCGTATATACTTGGAAAAGGCTAAACGGTAGCTTGATACAAGCACTGAAATCACTCTTTAAGGATTCCTGTGCTTGTGTTGGGGTAAACGGGGCTTACAAAGACTGGTTAAAACATCGACAAAGGTGTTCGACAGGGATGTGTGGCTTCGCCGTGGCTGTTTAACCTATTTATAGACAATCGCTTGAAAGATCTGAAAGAGAGTGCGTTTGGATTAAGAATGAATGATCTAACCATCAAATGCCTCCTATAAGCCGATGATCAGAAGTATATTAGCATCATCGGAGGAGGAGTTGCAGGCGATTGTTAATAATAAGCATGATGTCCTACAAAGCAAAGGAATGATAATTAATTTAGATAAGACGAAAGTAATTGTTCTTGAAAGAGAAGAAAGTATGACGGAATGCAGAGTTCTGATTGAAGGAGAAAGAGTGGAACAAGTGAAAGAGTTTGTATATTTGGGTTTTAAATTTTTGAGAGACGGAAAGTACGACTGTGATATTGAAAGAAGAGCGTTGGCAGTAAAAAAATGATATGCATAACTTTATGTTTATCCAGAAAGTATCTAAAAATGCACGACTGGCTGTACACAGAGGAGTACTGGTCCCCACACTTATGTACAGCAGTGAATGTTGGGTCTGGCAGAAGAAGCATGAAAATAAGATTAATGCTGTTAAAATGAAAAGTTTGAGAAGTATAGCTGAAGTGACTTTGATGGACAAAGTTAGAAACAGCGTCTTAAGGGAACTTTGCGGTGTGGTAGAAGATGTAGTGACAAAGATAAAGAAAGGGATGCTTAGATAGGTTTTGACAAGTAGATATGTATGAAAGAAGATTGATGAAACATATTTATGAGGCGATTGTGAAGGGGCAAACCGGTAATGGTCGACGTAGGCGAACGTATTACGATCAGATCGAAATCGTTTTTAGGAAAGGCCACGCCAAAAGTACCCGCAAATGACAAGCTTGTATGAAAACACTACTGAAAGTAGAGGATGTGTATCAGGATCGTAGCAAGTGGAAAGATGTGGTCTCTGCCTACCCCTATGGGAAAGAGGCGTAACTCTGTGTATGTATGTATTCTAGTTACAAGTATTAATAAACAGTAAATAATCGGCTTTATAACGAAGCGGTCGTTAGCAATTTTGTATAAAAGTATCTGTCTATGAGTTTCGGAATTTCATTTGCAACTATAAAGTTGAGAATTTCTGCAATGCACCAAAAAGCTACAAATATTCAGCTTGCCTCGGAATTATAACCAGTGTTAAAAATTATATCTCGTTTTAATCTAAAAATAAGAGTAAATGACTATAAATGTAAAAATCTGAGTAGACAAAGTTGAGAGAAACTATTATCTTAACTTACTTGGTTAGACAATTTTCTAAATTAAAAAGAGTAAGTTTTCATAAAGAATGTTAAATATGCTTAGATTTTTTACGTTCTTCTGATATACAGAAAAACGAAGTAGGACAGGACTGCAGTTTTAGTAGTCCTTGACCCAACGCGACGCACTGCAGTGAACATACAGACTACATTAATGTTAGCTGCCTCACCATTCGCAACCTTGAACTATTCAGCATAGGTTTGATTAACTTCAATGTCAAGTACCTACATTAATTTCCGTCATTAGCTGATGTCTTTAGTTTAAAACGATTGCATCATTTTGACTCATTAAATATGTATCTGAGAAAGATATAAAGAGGAAAAGTTTAACTAAATGAAATGAAATAAATGAACTTATGAGAAATAGTTTAACTAAATGAAGACAACTATTACAATAATGTTTCATTTTATTATTCGTTTATATGACGTGGCCAGTATTTTTATTTGTTTCACACCAATTTGTTGAAATTGGAATTTTGTAAAGCAGCACTGTACTTTAATGAGGAATGTAAAGGGCCTCCTTTATATAAATATTATGTTTACTACAAATACACAAATTCTGTTTCTTTTGAAAGACTTGCTCTAAAAGAAGTTGAATGTATTTTTTTTACTAAGTAAAGTGACGAAACGAACGAAACGTGGTAAGTGTAACGTGGTAACGTCTGCCCATACAAATGGTTTGTCACCCAGAAAATTCCTATGTGTCTGCGCCCGTCACCCTGAGACATCAGTTCTTAAGTCTCATAGGTCCAATGATCATACTAGCTATCAGTGTCCTACAGTGGAGTGGTGCCGAACTAGACGGATTGCTGCATAAAATCCTGCAACCAGTAAAACTAGTTTATTATTTTATCAAAAACACAATCAATTACTAATAACCACTAGCGGGTAATGTTAACAGCAGTGCTAATCTTATTTCTATAAAAAGAATATAAATGCGTGTATATTGATTTCAATAATTAAATCTAAATTTACGACTTGATACCTGATATTTAGTAAAACTGTAACGTAAGAGTTGACCAAGATAATAAATAAATCAGAGAATGGCCAGTAGCATAATATGTTATGCCAATCTTTATGTTGCTGTTGCTATCTAAATCCAAATCTGTGCCGTTTCAAATAAAGCACAAAATACAATAAATCTGTTAAAGTGAGTTCGGTTTCCTCGTTTCTGTATTAAAATTGAGGATGTTAAAAAGGCGCGCATAGACTACTCTTACACGACACGCTCGCGCACACATCCGCGACCCCACCGGCGCCAGCCCCTACATGTGAGAGGACCTCACCTCCTCTCCTCACTTCCAGCAAGGCTCGTTGGAACACGCGAAGAACCTTCCAACACGAGGGAGGCCTCTTTTGTGTACGCAACGGACCCCCTCGAGTCCGCCACGCGGAGGCCCACGCGGGACCAGTCTTCCCGGCCCCGGCAGCGGATCTGGTCTATACCTTTTCGGTGATGTAATTGCTGTTAGCCTTTTTTCCTTTTACAGCTTCATCGGATACTGTGCTCACGGGCTAGGGGCCCGCGTGCCGATTGGGTGTTCTGTTCGGTCTGTTCTGTGGCTCCTTCATTCATCATCATCATCATTTCAGACTACCACAGTCCACTGTTGAACATAGGCCTCCCCCATAGATTGCCACAAAACACGGTCCTGCGCCACCTGCATCCATCGACTTCCTGCAAAACCGTGTAGGTCGTCGCTCCATCTAGTGGGGGGTCGCCCTACACTGCGTTTGCCGGTACGAGGTTGCCACTCGAGAACCTTTCTTCCCCAACGGTTATCGGTTCTCCGAGCTATATGGCCGGCCCATTGCCACTTCAGCTTGCTAATCCTTAGGGCTATGTCGGTTACTCTAGTTCTGCTGCGGATAACATCATTACGGATTTTATCTCGCAGAGAAACTCCGAGCATAGCCCTTTCCATAGCTCGCTGAGCGATTCTGAGCTTCCTCATGCGGCCTGCAGTGAAGGACCACGTCTCGGTTCCATATGTCATCACTGGCAACACGCACTGGTTGTACACTTTCGTTTTGAGTGATTGAGGTATTCTCGACGAGAAGATGTGACGAAGTTTCCCGAACGCTGCCCAGCCGAGCTGAATCCGTCGATTGACCTCTTGGTCGATATGGGACCTACCTAGTCGGACAATCTGTCCTAGGTATACATATTCGTCAACAACTTCGATCGTAGTGTTCCCAACAATGACCGGTATAGGTGTGACATGGACGTTAGACATGATCTTCGTCTTGTCCATGTTCATCTTAAGACCTACCCGTTGGGAGACACTATTGAGGTCATTGAGCATAGCGCCAAGTTCCTCCAGCGATTCTCAAAGGCAAATCGAAGGTGAGTGATGTATTCGCCATTGATGTTGATACCGTATCCTTTCCAGTCCTGAAGCTTGAAACCATTTTCCAATGCAGCGGTGAAGAGTTTCGGGGATATTACATCACCCTGTCTTACACTTTTCTGCAATTGGATCGGTTTCGTACTCCAGTTCTGTACTCGGATAGCCATCGTAGCATTGGTATACAAGCACTGCAACACATCGATATACCGACAGTCAATTCGGCACCGCTGAAGCGACTCTAGCACCGCCCAAATTTCGACGGAATCGAAGGCTTTCTCATAGTCCACATACGCCAGACATAGCGGAAGATTGTACTCATCGGTCTTTTGTACAATCTGGCGAAGGGTATGTATGTGGTCTATGGTACTATAGCCTTTTCGGAATCCGGCTTGTTCGGGAGGCTGGAAGTCATCAAGTCTGCTTGCGAGACGATTCGTTATGACTCTCGAAAACAGCACGTAGACGCGGCTTAGAAGCGATATCGGTCTATAGTTCTTCAAAAGGGCGTTATCGCCCTTCTTGAAGAACAGGACAACCACGCTTCTACTCCACGCTTCCGGCGTAGCGCCGCCCCGGATGACGGAATTAAAGAGCCTCTGAAGGACTACTAGTATCGGTTTTCCACCCGCTTTCAGAAGCTCTGCTGTGATTCCATCCTCACCCGGCGCTTTGCCATTCTTAAGCTGTTTGAGAGCCATACTAATCTCGCTCAGACTGACGTCCGGGATATCATCGGAATTGCCGTGTGGTAGCGGCATTAGAGAATCTACCTGGGGTGGTATATCTCATCCCGTGGGTGTCGTAAAAGTCGACAGAGGGAAATAAAAACCAGGAGATGGGCAGCAGCGTCTTCCTGGAACATCAAAATAAACAAACTGTGGTTGCCAACCCGCCTGCCAAGCGTGGCAACTATGGCAAAACCCCCCAAAATGAGAGTTGCTCCTTCATTAGACGACTTAAAATATTTAAGATTTTCGAAATCGCGAAAGCACGCAGCGAACGCGACACAGTCCGAACTTCGAGGTTCTTGTAAGAGTTTTTATTTATTTATTTATGTTTGGGTCAAAACAAACCTGGCACGCGGGCCCCTGGCCCGCGAGCACAGTATCCGATGACGCTGTAAAAGCCGAGAAGGCTAACAGCAATTACATCACCGAATATATATATATATATATCTGTGGCTCCGCCGCGGACCACATTACGGCCGCGGAGGATAGGGAGGGAGGCAACGATACGCCAACACTCCTCTCCCCCCGCGGCCCCACCACCGCCGCATCTACGTTGCGGCCCGTTATTTTATTATTACAAACAGACATTTAAATTTTATTTTTTTGTATAGATATTTGCTGTTATAATAAGTTTGTGATATGTATAAGAATGTTATATATTTTTTTTGAAAAGTTTTTTAAGACAACCTTTTTAGTACGAGTGCTTTTGATCATAGAAAACAATTTACTTAGTTTCGCAAAAAACACTATTAATGAGGGCGTAAAAAAGAAATAAATATTTTGTGGTACTCAATATGGACATTTTTATTGTTAGGCAGCTTCGACAGAAAATGGAAGGCACTTGATGGTTGGATGGTGTTTTTTCTATTTTCGTACTTCTTGGTGTTTTCAATGACTTATTAGAACCTAATTGGATATTACGTCATCCCTACGACGTCATCTATTGTGTTGAATATTAATTCGATGATTTAATTTTTAAGAAAATAGTGCATATAACAGTTATAGTGCTAATGATAATAATGATGATGTACTCCTGGTCTATATCGACCAAGACGACATCATCTGCTTGTCATCTGCTAAGAAGATATAATAGTAAAGTAAGAAGATATAATCTCAAATACAGAAACTCCCAAGGAAATTTCTCTGTGTTTATCTTCTCCTTCCCATCTCGATATAACGATTGTGTGATTAGATCGGAGAGACAAGTAGTGGCAGAAACGTACGATAGTAAAAATAACAACCAGATCCCAAATAATTTGTATGTAGCTACGATATCGGTTGTAGCAGTGATGCAAATTTGGCACTCAAAAATCAGCGTTAGAATTTAAGTTAAATATTCATGAAAGAACAGTTGTATGTTACTGCATGAATTGGTAAGCGGAATTTGGAATGTAATTTACTTTTGAAACACATATCTCAATTTAAACCTTTTTGCAAAAAGAAAACGGGCGGTTTCGATTCTACGGCGGCGAAAAAGGTTTTCATTATAAGAAAATATTACTGGCATATAATAAAAATCCATACATATTATATAAAAGTATTCCAAATTACGCATTTATAAAAAGAATTACATTATACGTACATGGGGTGGTCCCCAGGACCAGCATATTGTCGTGAAGCAGTAATGCGAACATTAGTGTGTTTCGGTTTGAAGGGCACTGTGAGCTAATGTAATCATCTAGGCATATGAAACTTAAGAACTGATGTACTCGTATCAGGGTGACGGACGAAGTGTGGTGTCACTCAGAAATGTTCTGGGTGACCCAGCATTTGTTATGGGCAAACGTTGCACTTACCATACGGTGAACGTTTTGCTCGTTTCGTCACTAAACCTTTAAAAAAATTAGAAGGCACAATATATGCGCCAGTGTTACGTGTCTTGTTAGGTTATATATTAGTCGTTCTACTGTTCAGAGGACATGACAGCAATTTCAGAGGAGACTAGGTTTTGGAATAAAAAGATGCACTAACCCACGTACCTTTTAACATTTTTTTTTCATTTCATTCATGCACCGATTAATCTGTAGACAGTAAGAAGAAGAAGAACAAAATGCGTTGTTATCGCCCGGCTGAGGCCCTAAATTTTATTTATATATTTACTAACAACCATTACAAATATCTTTAAAGTTAATCCTAATTGGATAGAGTAACTATCGTTTATGCACACATTTATTTTACGTTCATACCAAATAGTTTATAACGATAGCCTTGTGAACTCACTCAGTGGGCTACAAAATCAGTGTATATCACACGCTACTAGTGCTGAAAGCACGCGTCAGAGGCGCCTGATGCAGTAAGGTCGTCCTTCCGTGCGGCGCCGCTAGTACTGCGGTCGTCGCCTTCTACTTCCTTGACTTTGCCTTCTTCACACGTATTCGTCAAGAACGTACAAATGTCCCAGTATCTCAGGATTAAAAACCCCTTATATTTATAGGGTACTAATAGGAAGGGTTTGTAAATGAAGTCGTGAGTATCGACTTTTCAGACTAACATTCGTTTAAAACTGACTTCGTTTAGAACTGTGGACTCAAGTGGCTGAAGGCTGAAGCCCAGATGTCGATATCTGGTAAGGGTCGCCGTCAGTCGCTCCGAAAAGCAGTCTAATTCTATGCAGAAGCATGATCAAAATAAGTCGCCCCTATAATGGTGGCACCGTCAAGTTTTGTGCAGCTATCTGCTGCGAAGATCGTATGGAGTTCGTATTTTTTGAAAATGGTACCCTGAATTAACACAGGTATCTAACAGAGGTTCTCATTGCTCGTGCATAATCTGGACTGATTCCTATGGATGGGGAATCCATTTTTATAATTATCCATATTAATACACGAATTTATTGGAAATGCTTATATTGAATGCATTCTTTTGAATAACTTTATTATATATTATTTGATTTGAGATAACCTATAGTTTTTTTCTGTAGGTATTTCTTTTTTGTTCATTCTAAATTTTTGTGAAATTATATTAAATAGTTATCTATTGACATGTAATATTTTAACGTAGTGTTGTATTGGAGCCTCCCCTGTCAACCATTACTGTGAATCTTTTAAAAAATTTAAAAAAAAATCCGCCTATATACAGGAATTCGCTGACTGCATTGGTCAGCGCGAAGCTTCGACGTCAATCCAAATACGAGTAAGAATGTATACCGGATCCCCAAAACATCAGAGAACTCAAAAGAGTGATAGCCGCGAAGTGCGAGAGTATTCCTCGAAAAATGATGAAAAGGGTCTAAAGGAATCTAAAGCATGACCCAGAAGGATACAAAGTGAAATCGGGGCAAGAGGATACCATACATGAATTAAATTTCATTTTATTAAATAAAAAAATCATATCTCATCCCGTGGGTGTCGTAAAAGTCGACAGAGGGAAAATGAAAACCAGTAGATGGGTAGCAGCATCTTCCTGGAACATTAGATAGAGAGCTACAAACATTCGTAACAATCTATGGGGGAGGCCTATGTTCAACATTGGACTAGTGATGGGCTGAAGTGATGACGATAATGAAATAAAAAAAATCTGATTTTACAGTTTTTTTGTAGTGTATAAAATACTGGTTGTTTTGTCTTTATCGCGTTTACAATTAAAAGATCGCTTTTTTAGGCTACGAAAGTATCAAAATCTTAGTTTAGATCTTTAGTATTTTAGTCATTTTGAGAAATTAAATTATATACCTATTTTATAACTTTTCTTAAAATCCGGATGAAATTATGCAAAAATATGGTAATTTATAAATTGTTACTGACTGTCTTTTTTATTTTTTTTAAATAAAGTTCATACTGAACTGAAATTACTATTGCGTATCCAAAGTGAAGAGTAAGTAATACGAGTAAAAGTATGTAACGAATATCTGTAAAATCTATTTTCATACTGGCTGTGATTAACAAAAACGACGTCTTATGAAATTAATCATCACTTTCCTTAATCATAGCCCACTGGCTAAAATTGGTCAAAACCACGTTTTCACCTATTTTTTCCTAGCGTTCCTGTCAACGGTTTTCTAAACTCCAGTGATCGCTTTAATTTGGTCGGATCATCGTGAGGTATTCTTCGACAAGTATGTTTTCGTTTCGCCGTGTGTCTGTGAGATATGCTTTTAACTTTTTAGTTATTTTTCAGTGTTATTATTGAATAGGTGTCCCTATCGGCTATTCAATAACGGAATACCACCTACTTCTTTCTTACCGATAGATGTCGTAACAGGCGGCTAAAGTATTGTACGTACAACCTCTATTCGTGCAAAATAACACCATAATATGCAATGCTGTCACTATAATGCTCGTGGGAACGCAATGAGGAGTAAGATTTTTTTGAATTGAACCAAAACTGCGGCGACGTGGTTTGCCACCCGTCAGGTTTCCCGCGAGGGCTAAAAGTGGGCTATGTGATTGGCCTCTGCCTAACCCTTATACGGGAAAAAGGCGTGACATATGTTATTGAATAGATAATTCAATCATTTATTTACAAACTCATTATGACTCCAAAGGAATATATTACTTTACTTTCAATGTCCGAACAAACGCCGCGGTATTTGGACAATTCTGGCATTATCAGAAGCATGGGGTAATTCAAACCTCCGAGATCCTATAAAATAAAAAAAATTGGAATTCTGAACGAATCCTTACCAGTAGTTCTAAATAACATATGATTAAGGTTTTATTTTAAAGTAAAATAACAGTCGAAAAATACCCCACTGCTGGGAAGAGGCTCGTTACGCTTTTCCAGCGCGGATTAGTAGACTTCACATATACTCCCAATATTTTTATTTTTCAGACATGCAGGTATCTTTTCAAATTTATAATTTACCACAGAGGATGCGGAAAATCAACATTTAAAATTATTAATCGATAAAGGAAAGGAAGTCAATTAGCTAAGATCCGCATGCAAAATTTAAAATGATATGTATTACCTAGTTTTTTTGAAGAGGACCGCCCGCCCTCTCTCAACAGCGTGCACAAGTAAACCAATACCGACACCGGGAGCCGCCACCAGATACCATCCACCACTACAACACTACCACTAGGCAATACATACCGCTTAAGTCGAGATCACGACACGTGTTTCACCTCAAAAGGAGGCATTATCAAGTCATATTGACTCTACGAGAGTCAGTCTTAGCAAATTAACTTTCTTTCGTTTATTATAATGGATTTCCGCAAAGTAACCCCTGATTCTATTAACTATATTATCAATCGGCACCAAGGATCGAACTCAAGTCCTGAAATAGGATGATGTGTGATGTGATGATGATGATGTTCTCCTAGCCTATTTCAGACCACGGCGACAACTTTCGATCTACTATCGAGAGCCATCAACTGCGCAGGAGATATTATAGTGCCACAAGTGTACGCGCAAACACAGAGGCACTCACTCGTCCCAAACTACCCGCGCCCGATGTAACGCTGATGCGATAAGATCGGAGTTAGGCGTAATATATAGCGAGCGCCGAGCCCCTGACACAAAAACCTTTTTCACTTATTCTGTAATTTTGTATTGTTTGCCTTAAACGTATTCACTCTAATATTTTATTTATTCTTTGTGACTATTAACAAAAAGGTCACATTTACCTTTCCGTGCGAAGCAGCGAATTTCGTTACACGTGATATAATAAATAAATAAATAATGAGACAAAAGAATATTTTTACCCTCGTTGAGACTACATTATATTTATGTAAACAAGATATAAGATCGGTACGCAATGTATTATAAGATAGACAAAAAACAACAACAGTGCTTACAAAAATTGTGAAAAGTTTTTTGAGATATGTTGTTTTGTTTAATCGATAAAAAATACCACGAAAACGATTACCTTTCAGTTATAATAAGTTATAGTCGAAAGTGATCAGAGTACCCGACTTCTACGCCGCGGGTCCTGGGTTCAAATCTCAGCCGGAGTCAAAATTTGTGGTAAAAATTGTGTTGAGATTGTCCCCGTGTTTCTGACGCTGCATCTTAACCTACCTCCGATGTTATTGCATCATCAGCAGATAGGTGACCGACAGAGTAGAATTACACTTACTTCTTTCTTACCGAGGTGTCGTAAGAGGCGACTAAGGTATTGTACTTTATTCGTGCAGAATAACACCATGATATGCAATGCTGTCACTATACTGCTCGTGGGAACGCAATGAAGAGTCTGAAGAATCTTTTGACTTGAACCAAAACGGCGGCGACGTGGTTTGCCACTCATCTCATTTCCCGCGAGGGCAAAAAGTGGGCTACGTGATTGACCTCTGCTTACCCCTTATATATGGAAAAAGGCGTAATTCAATTATTTACTTCAATCATTGTACAGCGTTACATCGGGCGCAGGTAGGTCGGGACGAGTGAGTGCGTCTGTGTTTGCACGTAAACTTGGGCGTAATATCTCCTGCGCAGTTAATAGCACCCGACAATATTCGGAAGTTGTCGATGTGGCCCCCTAGGCCGATTTCGACCACTTCGTCAACAATCATCAAAAATCATTTCGAAAAATCCAAACCTAAAAGACACAGAGTGGTGCTGGTCAGCAGCGCTAAAGGCGTCAGATAGAGCGATCGATAATCCTGCGTGTATGTGGGCGCAGTGTCGTGCACACACTCAGAATTCTTCAAGGTGAGAAAGCATTTGTTATGGGCAGTCGTTGCACTTACCATCAGGTGAACGTTTTGCTCGTCTCGTCACTTTCGTGACGACAGAATGTCTTCATTGCCTCTTTATAAAGAGTGAACTATTAAAACACTCAACGCATTAAGATATAATTTTTTAGCTTTTTCCAAAACAGTACAATGTACAATCAGTGAATCATATAAAACGTAACATTGTATCTGCCAAGTACAATGGGAATTATATTTGACAAGTATAACTAATTCATCATCATCGCCATCATATCAGCCTATTACTAGTCCGCTGACACAGGCCTCCCCCATAGATTGATTTTGCCGTAATTGCCACGCTTGGCAGGCGGGTTAGCAACCGCAGTTTATTTATTCAGATGTATCAGGAAGATGCTGCCACCACACCACTATATTAAAATTATAATAAAAAAATACAAATAAAACATGTAAAAAGGTCTAAAATAAAATTTTGTGCTTAAACTCTGTACAAATTATAATTTTATTTTATCCATTTTTATTTGCCGTTTAGAGAATCTACTACCTCATCTCTTCCCGTGGGTGTCGTAAAAGTCGACAGAGGGAAAATTAAAACCAGAACCACATTATCACATTACAACAGAATAACTGGCCCTAGGGTGATTAACACCTAACTAGACGAATTGCTGCAAAGGAATCCTACCTCCTTTAAAGGAATCCTACCACCATCGTACCCATCGAAAGCCAGAACATTTTCTCGACATGTCCCCTAGTCGATTCTTAGGACAACTACGATTCGAGCTTTCTATTATTATTATTAACGAACAGCATTTCTTATGGGCAGACGTTGCACTTACCTGAGGTACTTACGCCGCTGTCGCACTGCAGTCACTGTTATAAAGGAACAAAACATATTTTTAAATAAATAATAAATATTTATTTATTTTATTTGCTATTCATATTTCATACCAATAAAAAACAACTTTTGAGGAATTATATAAATAGATAAGGTAACGCCCGAGTACGTTATTAAGCCGTCTAAATATTTTTGTAATTTGTTTGAATTAGGTACATACATACATGTAAAGGTGTGTATATATATATATAGGACAGTGATTTTTGTTTTTCGCGCAAGTGCTACCAAAAACTATGCAAATTCAATCGGATGGTTATCCATAGTTGGTTTCCGAGTCTGGTTGTGTTGTGCATGTGAAAAATATCTTTTAAAACGCACTCACGATGCAGATGTAATCCCATGTTTTAAAAAAAAAACAACAATTAACTCAATCGGATGAACGACGCGCGAACTCGCTCGCTACCTATTGCAAAATGGTTGTACTAATTCAGAAGTTTTACTACTAATTCACAACAACTGACCAAAGTTCATAGCAATGGGATGAATGGTGTACTGACGCATACATAACAAACAAACATTATTGTATTAATATTTCTAACAAATCTAAATAAATAAGTACCAATCACACATAACAACTCATTTCAAACAATATGTTTACAATAATGATTAAGCAATAAAAATGTGTATATGTCATACTTCTGGTACTGCTACAAAATTATACTAACACTCCTCATATAATTTTAAGCTAGAGTAAGAGCAAACGATAAAGTTACAACTATGGTCTAGTACCATAAACAGTTAAAGTATTGTAATGACTATCTAGGGGCGGAGAAAAGAAAAGAGAAGGGAAATGCACGCAGTAGTGTAATACTTTTATAAAATGTTCATAGTTATGTAGTCACTATATTTTGGGAAGAACTAAGTATATTATTACTAGTATTATTATTGATTTTTATATAGAAAGTACAACTTATAAAGGTCCCACTGTTGAGCAGGACTCCTCTCAGTTTTGAGAGGGCTTTGGAGCTGATAAGAGTCCACCACGCAGCTTCAATGCGGATTAGCGGACTACAAATGTCCTCGAAATGTTTTTAATCCACAGATTTTCCTTCACCGCCGGGTACCTCTTAAAGCAGCACTTAACATTGCAGAACAATTTTAGGGGTGCCTGCACCGGGGATCGAACTCGCGGAAGGTCACTGGCGTACTATGAAATTTAAGGCGAGCGCCCGGCATCAGAGCTACAACGGCTACCATTTCTATAGATATATCTAGCAGCATTGTAATTGCATAGCTAGTAATATAATATATTCCATGTATGTGTTAAAAACCTGCAAACATTACAGGTCGCCAGCACGCTAATCACAGAGTTAATCGTGATTTTTTAAAGAAACAACAAAGGAATAGCGTGAATAAGTACAATAAAATTACCTGTTACCTAACGAAAGCGCCTCATGATTATTCCTTAAAAGTAGCTGATACAAGTTTATTGGAACAACGAATATAATATTTATACTCTCAGCACCATAGATAGAGATACCTACTTGAGATCGGCTTAGCAACGGACCGGACGTAGCTGGATCATCGCCAAAACAAAGAATAACTCTTTGCCTTTGCATGAAGTGAAAGTGGTTATAGGGCGGCGATCTATACATTTAACCTATAACTATAATTTAATCCCTTTTAAAATAAATAAATGAAGATTTGACATTTTAAAGTATTTTCATTATGCTATTATATTGTAACCCGTCGATAATAACAGATAACTATTTCATTCCAAAAGCTTGACGTCTCGAACCTGTATAAATGTAAATTGTTAATTAACACTAGATTTGACGGAACCCACCAATTTGACGGGTTGTCAATGTTATGCTTTATATTCAGAACAAATAAATATCATTCTATAGCGATTATATATTAGTTTTTAATGATATTATGCAGCGAATATATATATCATACATACATACATAAGATCACGACTGTATCCCATAAGGGGTAGTCAGAGACTGGGCACTCACTGCAAAAACAGATGATCGCCACAATCCACGTTTCACCAAAAAAATATAATGCACTTGGTGTGATAGGTGGTGAGCCTATCGCCACCATGCGCTGTTGGGTGCACAGTGCAGTTTAATTCCTTACTCGGCTTTTACGAGATCCATTGGATGAGATGGAGTGGTAGTATTCTTTTAACGAGCCGCCACCACACGGCTAATATATATATCTAGTAGTTTTATCTGAAACACCTATATTTTATTATATCTAGATGTTGTCTACCTATTCGTAATATACACGTCCTGACCCGTCCGACAAGGCCCGTAAATCTAGTGTTAATAATGTTTTAATTTCACAACTCCGCGGACCCCGTCAAATATTTATAAATTATTACCATTACAATCGGACTTTTATGCTGAGGTATATCATCAGTCTGAGCCGATCGTAAAAATCATAACTCACTCGGATGTCCATGCAAATGTGTGGTGTTGTAGCGATGCTGCGTACTGGTGTTAGGTTAGTTTAATCGCTTGCGGCAGACGGGGGCGCATGCGCGGTGGTGCAGGCGCGCGCAACCCTCGCCGGCCGACTGTCAGGGCCACTCCGCCGGCAAACCGACTCGAAGGCACCCGCGCGGCCGAGCCTCGCTTAGCCAAGCAACGCGGCCTTCGTGGCCAGGAGCCCTGCTAGGCGCTTCGAAGTCACTCGCACTTCAACTCCAACAGCAGGAGCGTTATCTGCCCGGCGTTCGCGGAACAGGCTCGCCGGACCAAAGGTAAGCACTTAATTCTCCAATCAAATCCGCCCTAAATAGCGAATTCTCCCCTATAATGACATATGTCGCTGGGGTTGCGTATTGCGCCGGTGTACGCCAGTTAGAGCTATGTCGGACCTCTCGTTACTCTTCACGCGGAATTTTCACTTCGTTGTGCCTGAATTTAGCGTTCAAACGATGACGTTTAAATATTCATATACGACCTTCTTAATGAGCGTTTCTAGTTTCATTCATGAAGATCCGGTTCATTATTCCACTAATTTCTTTTGTTTTTAGCACAATTTACCTTTCCATTTATAAGTCGCGTGTAATATTTGGCCATTAATTTTAAGTTTTTGGCGTAGGTATATCTATTAGTTAAAATTGTTGTTATATACAGATAATATAATACGAGTATAATAAAAGAACGGTGTAAAATACTATGAAGTTACTTTATACAATATTTTTATAATAGTTTTATTCATTGTTTTTATTAACTTCAATTTTAATAATTTCAAGTTAAAACCACAAATTCAACTTTTCCGCGAAGTATATACCTATAAAACAACGTATGCGTAATGCGTAATCTGAAAAGCATAAAAGCTCGCCCTGCTATGATGACTTAAACATTATGTCTGTCAAAACAAGGCCAGAGTACAATGCGCAAAATTGATCAATGCAGTAACAGCTTAGGTCACCGTGCGACGCGCCAATACTTGAACAAACCGTGACGTTGTAGATTTTTTCGGGTTTACAGGACTGCCCCATTTCTGGAAACATGATCCAACAATAGCGAATGCCCACTGAGTTCAACTGCAAACAAAAGTATTACAAATTCAAAGCGAATAGAAAAGACAGCATTCAATAGTAGCATGAGTCTTTTGTAAGCTTCATAAAGCTAGCTTTAAGAGACGACTTCTATTCAACGGATATCGATCTCAAGTTGAAAACCACTTCTGTAACAATGCCCAAATATTTTGATTTAATAATGTGGATTTGAATTAAATCCGTGCTTTAGTCGTTTAAAATTTAGAAAGTCAGAAAAAGGCAGAAGAGAAACTAATAAATTTTTGAAGATTGGCATCTCTGAAGTAAGGTTTTAATGTAATACGAGTACCATGTAAGATTTTCTGCCCATGGCTTGACTTACATGCGGGGCTGTGCCCTGGTGTTAAGTAAAGTACGTAACACTTTTAAAGAAAGAGGTAGGAATTGTTTCTGGTCATTTAGTGTCTGGTTATATGCACTCAACATACGAGACATAGCCGTGTATTTTAATATAGCTTAACGTAGCTGCTAATACACTTGTGGTCTGCGATAACGTGAAAGGTACTTCCACGATCGAACCTATCTATATATGTAATTCATACATCAATTCCAATTTACTTAAATTGATGGATATGATCACAAAACCTTTTGTCATAAGCCTTTCGATTGTCCAAAGCCGAACATATACTGGCGGTAGAATTTCTATCCAAAAATCCATCCACGTAGATACCACAGCAGCACCAGTTATTCTGACGTGAAACAGTAGTGTACAAACATAACTGTGTTTCGGTCTGAAGGGCAATGCGAGCTAGTGTAATTACTGAGCATATGAGACCTAAGAACTGATATCACAAGGCGACGGTCGCAGTGTGGTGCCACACAGAAATATTCTGGGTGGTACCACACTGCGACCATCCAATATAGGAGGATTTGGCGTAATAGCTTAAGAGGCGGATTGAAAATCGAAAGCGCCTCGCACCTTATCCGCTGCCAGCCATTGTTATTTTAGGTTTGTCGTATTACTTCATATACGAGACTTAGAATGCTTCTTCTTTTTCACCAATCTCATGAAGTCCACTGCTGTGGAAATGCCTTAAGATTTGCTTATATTCACCACGTTCGGCAGAAGGTTGGAAAACGCAGTGTCGATAACCTCGCTAGTGATTCTGCTTCCAATCACTAGTCAGTAGGGTTTGGGTTCAACATATTTGAAAGTATTTTCTACACTCCGTCGGTCGCCAGAGCCTCGTAACAGCTATCAGTTGACATTTAGGCAAAAAATTGGTTTATTCGACCCAACAATTTTCCTACATATATAGTTAAAATTAATTATCTTATACATTAAAAATTTAACGGAATCGCGATTAATTTTGCTTACAATTAATAACAATTCACTTTAATTTAAAATTGAATTAGGGGTGACCTCAATTAATCGCCTGACACATATTTCCCTAAATGATTTACAAGGCTAAAGTCGTCTGACAGACAGTAAGTTAGACGCCCTGCAAGTTATCCATTTCAGCATTGCTCATCTCTCTAAATAGGTCAAATATTAGACGCGCCTTAAATTATAAAGTACCAGAATTTCAAATTTAAAAATATTTTCACAGTACAAAGGATATCCTTGGCTAACCAGCGCGGTAATGCCGCTAGCGATATGTGAACCTTCGAGCCGGGGGCGATTCGAGGTGGGCTTTTATAATTGATAAGTCTGTTCTGACGAAGCACGGATTCGATTTTAATATACATTTTAATTCAAACGACGGAGCGAATAAATAAAGACAAAGAGATTTAGCTGGTTCACAACTTCTATATGTCCATTAGTCTGTGTCGTAATTTGTTAACATTTTTGGTTTGCTCTATTCAATATCCACCAGTAAGTAATAAAATACATTATTCTGAGATCGGTTTTCTAATGATATAATTTTATTATTCAATGTAAATGGAATAAAATGCTCTATAAACTTAGCTCATTAAACTGATAATGAATTGAAACAATTCTATTACTGACTTCGATTATTTGTTGTTTGTCTTACAATCTTCATTAACTGAAAGCTTCTGCTCTACATAAGTTGTAATATTGTAATAAGTGACCTTTAAAAGCTGTAAATTACTTATATTATCTTCTGCTAAATTCTGTCGTCAACGGTATCATTTGCCAACTTTGTTTGACATGTTTTTTTATGCTACGAACGAGCCTTTGGCGTCTGATTGACGGCGGTAAGCACATCTTGCCACTCCTCTGTATCGCAGCGTTTCTTAACAATGCTTAAGCAATGGAGTATATTCCTATAAGCAGTTGTATTAGTTACGCTTTAACAATAAGCAATTACTTACTACTAGTTCAATTATTTATTTATTTATTTAATGTTTATTGCTAAACCTTTAAATTAAAACTAAGGTAACAAAGGGCGAAGTTAATGCCTATAGGCATTCTCTACCAGCCAACCTATATAACTTATATATATATATATATATATATATATATATATATATGGCTAATGATAATAAATGATTCAGGTAGTAATAACCGATTTCATTAAATAATCACAAATCAACCCTTTGAAGGCACGTTTACTGTTTTGTACATACGAACTGTGAATGCTTTGGTCAGCGAGGTACGAGGTAGTACCATGCCATACAGCAGAATAATATGCAACAGCTGGTAATTCCATAAAGTTATTTCTTTATTTGATTAGTGATGAGACGACGTAAACGTCCACCAGATGGTAATGGTGCAACGTCTGCCCATAACAGATGCTGTTACTCAGAATATTTCTGTGTAACACCACACTGCGACATAAGTTCTTAAGTCTCATTAATATTAGACAATAGTGATTACACTACCTCCCAGTGCCCTTCACACCGAAAGACAGTAACGTTTTCACAATACTGCTTTACGGTAGAATAACTGGTCCTGGGGTGGTACCTACCTAGACGAATTCCTGCATAGTACATTTGTCTAAAGTACATTAGCATTGCATTATAATTTCTTAGACAACGAGATAATATATACATATACATATATTTATTTATTTGTGCCTGTGTATGTATATTTTTGTATGTAAGTATTAATGTGCGTATGTATTTATGTGTAAGCTTGTAAGTGCATGTAATGTTTGTTTTTCTTAGGAATTTCACTTAATTTATGTCTTTTATGCTGCACCTATCACAAGTTCTCACCCCACCATGGGTTGGCTGGTAGAGAATGCATATAGGCATTAAGTTCGCCCTTTGTTACGTTATGTATTTAAAGGTTTAGCAATAATGTTTTAATAAATAAATTTATAATAAAAAAGCACTCTTATTATATTCAACTACAATTCACCATCTGTTGATGACTATCAATGTTTCAATCTATTTTAAAACTCTTGTTTTGGGTCTGTCTGCCTTAGACTTTAACTGAGTATAAACACAATTAAAACATGTATTTGATGGAATAAATCTATTTCTTTTCATTTTGCTAATTATCAACGTAAAAAATAATTTGTTACACGTCCATTATGAAATTAACATAGCTTACCGTTAATATGGGTTCATGCTTTGAAACTGTCTTTTTGAAAATAAAAACTGCATTCATTGGTGATCATATATGATGTCCTCCCAGCCGATTTTCGACTACGGCGACTACTTCCAAATACCGTAGAAAGCTATCAACCGCGCAGGAAAACCCCTTATGTAACTCCTACGCCTAGTGGTCCGCCTACCCGACGTTTATACCGCGGGTCCTGTGTATTTTTGTTGTGGATTTAAAATTTGTCTGTAAACGCACTCGCGATGCATGAGAAATCCTAGTGAGTCATATAGTAATATAAGAAAAGAAAGATGTAAAGACAAAATGATATTTCATTCCGTTACGACAGTCTACGGTTTTTCTAATACTTTGCCGTGTTAAACATAAATACTTATAAATAAAAGAAAACTTTAGATACAAATGACTCTACAATTTCTATGCATCATACCTATTTCAACTTTTCTTACCCTAGTTTTTTAAAGGCGACCATTATCAATTCTTCAAGTAATCTTACATAATATTTAACGATTACTATATATATATGGTGTACGCAAGGAGCCTCTCCGAGTGGCGTTTCAGAATCGAAGCTTATAGTCTATAAACGTCGGCCGCACCTTGGTAACGGTCATTCTTTCAACACGAAGGATAAACACATTTGCCATGGATGCCATAAGAAGGAGATCAAACATTTACATCGTAGTTTTCCCAAGCTGACACCCAGGGGGTCAATGTTTACAACCCGTGGAATATCGAAAAAAATATTGTTGCACTAGCTGTGAATGAAAGTCCACATTGAAGTGGACAGAGGAACTACGGAAAATCAACTATCGGAAAATAACTTTTTGTCTCTCATCCAGTTACATTTGTGCCTCTGATTATGATACATGGATCGAATAAGCTATCCTTATTTAAAAATAAAATAACTGCTTTAACGTAATACGTTGTACTTGTAATTACAAGTATATGTACTTCTTCTTTATGATAAGTTTATTAATAGTTCGCTGATGGAGAAGCCTCTCCCAAGAGTGACTTTCTTCGCTTTGAACAGTAAACGCTACTGCTCTGAACTTCATAGTTATGTGTTTTAGGTTGGGCATATTTCAATTTAGATTTTCCGCTATCTGTTGAAAGCTAAGGGATTTCCCAGCCCTCTTAGGACACTCACAAGATAAAACGAGGCGACAGATTATCGTTTTACTTCGCCACCACATGGCCCTTCAATGTTAGTATACTAAGCAAAAGTATACTAGCTTTAGTTATACATACATACACTCTCATGCCTTTTTCCCATATAATGGGTAGGCAGAGACCACATCCGCAGCCCACTTTTCGACTCCGCGGGAAACAAGACGTGACGGAAGGCGAACGACGTCGCCTAGTCTTGTTATGAAATAATTAATTCAGGTACTAATCAGAAGACATCTTATGTTCGTTTAAATAAAGATTTTGAATTACCTTCTAGCACCTTTCCTTGCCTATGATAGGCATTTACATTATTAAATAAGGTTAAATATTATGTTATTGGACTATGATAACTAATATTAAAGCAACTACACGCAAAATACGCGCTAGACGTGGAGTTGCGGAAACCGGCCCGTTGCAATCTACAATCTAATATTAAAGCTGTTGTCTTTTTGAAAGAAATAAATAAAAATAATTTAATTTATTATACGTTTTCCACCAAGACCAACACAATTTATTCTGTAATCGATTTTGAACATAGCCTCTGTCATGTCTCTTATAAATAAAATTTATATTTAACTTTTTTACCAAACGGCACACGCTACGTCTGATGGTCTGATGGTCACTGTAGCATGAACTCACATGTACTCATCCCTAAGGATTCATCATCATTTAAGCCTATCACCTGTCCACATGCTGAACATAAAAGTTAAAAAAAGTATTGACTCTCATTTTGGGGGGAGTTTGCCTATGTTGCCACTCTTGGCAGCGGATTGGCAACCGCCATTTATTTTTTCAGATGTCCCAGGAAGATGCGGCTGCCCATCTTCTGGTTTTAATTTTCCCTTCTGTCGACTTTTACGTCACCACGGGTTGAGATGGGGTGGTAGGTACCCACGGCAAGTGATCGCTAAGGATTATGATATATATAAGTGTGTGTGTGTGTATATATAAATATTGCACAATATATGTATGTGTGTATATATAAATATACACACATACATATATTGTGCATTACCGTAATTGTTTACGCACAACTGATAGGTGTCCGGCAGAGTAGAATAGCACCTACCCCATTCCTACGGAAGTGTCGTGAGAGCAGCAGCAGCAGCGACTAAGGTATTGTACGGACAGCCTTTATTCGTGCAGAATAACATCGTCTTAAGCAATGCTGTCATTATACTGCTCGTGGTAACACAATGACGAGTAAGAAGAAGAAGAAGAAAAGTAGGCTACGTGTGTGGCCTCTGCCTACTCCTTATATAGGAAAAAGGCGTGATTGTACCTATGTATGTAAGCCTAGCACTTAACATTAGGTGACCTATTTACTCGTCTCCTCACTTATGACTCATAAATGATTTGCTGTCTAAAATATTTCGTATGCCCTTATTTTTATATTTTGCACAAATTTGCATATACTAGCGGTAGGACTCGTAACTGACGACAGCGCTACTGTTTTGGGCAGCCGTGACACTTGCCATAGGGTGACTGATTGGTGCTCGGTTCTTATATTCAACCGATTATTGGTTACAGTTACTATTCGTTTCTTTGCCACGAGTAACGCGGCGTTACGCAGCGCTTCACAACTTTTTCAAGTAATCTATGAGCTACTGACGTACGTTAGTTATAAGAATACACCGCGTACACACGATTCACCCGTGTTCCAGGGCGGTTCTCACCGCCCAGAGTTACCGACACACAAGTCGACAGTTCGAATGAAGGCCCGCAGCCTCCCCGTCCGGTCACCGTCCGATCATTAGACGACTTAAAATTATTTTGAGATATTCGAAATCGCGCAAGCACGCAGCGAACGCGACAGTCCGAATTTCGTGGTTTTTGTAGGAGTATTATTTATATATTTATGTTTGTGCCAAACCAAACCTGGCACGCGGGCCCCTGGTCCGTAGAGCACAGTATCCGATGAAGCTGTAAAAGTCCAAAAGGCCTAATAGCAATTACATCACCGAAATTATATAGTTATAAGAACGGTTCTGATCTGACTCACTAATCGTATTTTTTTAACGGATCGTAAGTAAAACGTCTCGTTTTGTGAATATATGAACCGGGGCATTACTAGTCCCGTCACTAATCACCACTAAACAATATAATCCCCCATCTCTTCCCGTGAGTGTCGTAAAAGTCGACACAGGGAAAATAAATAAAAACCAGTAGATGGGCAGCAGCATCCTCTTGGAACATCTGAATAAATAAACTGTTGTTGCCAACTCGCCTGCCAAGCGTGGCAACTATGGCAAAATCCCCCCAAGTGAGAGCTACTAACGTTTGTGGCAATTTATGGGGGAGGCCTATGTTCAGCAGTGGACTAGGGTAAGTTACTTAGGGTTAGGGACGATAGGTTGAGACGATGGCGATGAAACAATATAATCTTATCGTCACTACAAACATATAAGTCTACTGTTGCACTTGGATTAACCCACTTTACAAATACCGCGAAGCTGGAGGCTTTAGTCGTGATCGCCCTGACATATCAAGGTTAAATAGCTGGCTTACAAAACAGTACTATAATACTGTTTACGAGTATATCACATTTTTGTAACTCCCAAATGAGTATTTAATATTATGCATATTAATTTATCAATATCAAGAGGCATCGACGACGACCAGCGTGATCCTAGTAGTTAGCGTACCTGACTTCTACTTCGCGGGTCCCGGGTTGGAATCCCAGCCGGAGCCAACATTTGTGAAAAGCACAAATTGTTGGTTTTCGGTCGGGTCTGGTTGTGTTGTGCATATGGAATGTGTCTGTAAAACGCAGCCACGATACAGGAGAACTCCTACTGTGCGCTATCGGTATTTAAAATAAAAAAAAATATACAATCCACTACCGAATATTCTTAGTAAAGTAACAGCCTGTAAATGTCTCAATACTGCGTACGTATCCTCCTCTCATTTCTGGAGGGTTTTTAGTACCGGGGAGATTCCGCCAGTAGGCTAACTGCAAATATCTTTGAAATATTTTTATTCCACGGACATGCAAGTGTCTTCACGTTGTTTTCCTTCACCGCTGAGAACGTGGTTAAACAGTACAAAATTGCAGAACTATTTTAGTGATACGGGCCCTGGTGCTGGCCAGGGCTCGAATTCAAGTCACTCGAGTACTATGAAATAGCAAGCTTTTGCTTATTATTCTTATTGTGGCTGTAAAAGTCCAACGTTGGACACAGCCCACTCTCAAATAGGATGGATTTGGTATAATTGAAAAGTTTGGTAAGCTGATTGGTGATCTTTACGATACGCCTTGCACTTTTGACACTGTACATATCTCTGAAGCCATGGCAATATTTCCCATAATCGACTGTCGAAAAGTAGTCTAAATGTAATACTACTGGGTGATAGATTTTCTTACGTGGCAGGCACCCGACACTGATGGTAGGACTTATAAGCAGGAATCCGTCTAGGTAGGTACTACCGCAGCGCCAGTTATTCTGCTACTGGTGGTAGGATTTTTATGCAGGAATCCATTTAGGGGATACCACCACAGGGTCAGTTATCTGCTACTGGTGGTAGGATAATTATGCAGGAATCCGTCTAGGTAGGTACTATCGCAGGGTCAGTTATTCTACTACTGGTGGTAGGATTCTTATGCAGGAATCCGTCTAGGGAGGTACCACCACATGGTCAGTTATCTGCTACTAGTGGTAGGGTTCTTATGCAGGAATCCGTCTAGGTAGGTACCACCACAGGATCAGTTATTCTACCGCAGATGCAATGCGGGTACATTTGACCTGGCCTTTCTTTAAAACAACTTCGATCTGATCGTGATACGTTCCCCTACGTCCACCCTTACCGGCTTGCCCATTCCCACTCGCCTCGCAAAATTGCTATCCGTAGCCCACTTTCCCCCGTACAACAAACTAGATGTAGAAGAATATACATTTTTTTCTGTAAATACACTTATTCTACTAGGTGACAAACGAGGCTCTGGCGACTGACAGATGGCGGAAATAGTTCTTATAATATTAATAAAGCGTTTATTATACCAATGTAACAAGCATTATGCTTGTCGCTAGTGCATAATATAAATACAAGTTCAGTTTGATTGACGTGAATTATTTAAATGAACTGGATCGCTTCATCATAGAGAAAATAAAAAAAAGGCATGGAAAATAGGCATTACTGAATGTTAAAGCAAACTGTAAATGTAAAGATAGCACTCCTAGCTATTCAGCACTGTCTTAACATATTATAATACATTGATTAAGACTGTTCTTACCTTGTCACACAACCGTGGAAATACTTGACACTACAAATTGATTATTGATTCGTAAATCATTATAATTAATTTTAATTTTTGAAGTGAAAATTCTTTGTGAGCGGAGAGTAAAATTTTAAGCTAAAATTTAAGTGCAACGTTTTCGTGTAACGTTAATGTTATTCTCGACTAATATTTATCTACTTAATTTATAATTAGTGTAGTATACACACAAATTTGATAATCAGTAATATTTTTGTTAATTCATGTATATTTATTTTTATTTTAATAAAATTTCGAAAATGTTTGTCTCATAAAGTTTCAGCTTTGACACATGTAATGAGTTGCACGCGTTAATTTTTTAAATTATGTATTACTTGAATGATTATTGCCTCAGTTTGGCGGCAGAATTACCGTCAAGCAGTAGTGTACAAGCATTAATGTGTATCGGTTTGTTAGCTAGTGAAATTACACGGTACATGGGACTTAGGAACTGCTTTAAGGATTCGCTCGTCCCGTCATTTTATTACATAACAAGTTAATTTATCTTAATGCCATCAAGAACTGGTGTGCGAGATATGTTTCGAAATAACTGGCACCTTGATAATACCTACCTATGGGGGATTCCCGCTTAGGCATCCCACTGCGAGATAACTTATTTTTGTTTGGTAACACATAATGTATATTAAGGTTTTATCTCCCGAAAATACAAAATAAACCATAAACAACGTTTCATTTGAGATCAGATAAGAATCGGTGGAAATTTTGTTTTTAATTACGTACTATAACTAATCTAATCCTAAATAATTCAAGTTCAAACGAATAACCTTAAATTGTTATTAAGTTGTATTCGTGACTGCGTAAAGTAAAAATTATGTGAAACATGAAGCGAAAGTCGTGACATTGCTCTAAGAGTAGCTACTTAAAGTATCGTTGATAGAGCTGCAAGGTTATACCATTGTGCCTGCCGATATTATTCTAAAAGAGCTTTTTTAGTGCTACGCAAAACAATCAGTGTATAAAAAATATAGATATGTTTCTTGCTTACAATTTCTTGCTGAACTAAATATGACTTTACACTAAATGTTACTCACTGGCGATAAGATTCTTATGCAGGAATTCGTCTAAGTAGGTAACACCGCAAGGCCAGTTATTCTTTCGTGACGCACTAATATGCAAACATTGCTGTGTTTCGGTCTGAAGGGCACTGAGAGCTAGTGTATATACGAGGCATATGAGACTTAAGAACTTATCTTTCAGGGGGACGGGAGCAGTGTGGTGCAACACAGAAATGTGACAGTATTTGTTTCAGGCGGACGTTGCACTTACAATTAGGTGAACGTTTTGCTCACCTCGTCAATTTCTCCTAAAAAACAATTTGTATGCAATTTGTAAAGAAGCCATCATACATTTTGTGGTGAAGACACGCTATGGGTCGGTTCGACCGGGGATGGACATTGCTCAAACAGAAAACCAGCGTGATAACATTACGATGGTCAATTTCGTATTGCTTACGAGGGGCAATAAGGAGTAGGTGACAGGAGAACTGTTCAGTCTGTTTGTTAGCTTTTGACATTAAATAATTACAAATTAAATTAATGAATATATATTCCACTGTGTTATTCGCAATTTATCTATAAAAATCACAAATAGAATAACAAATATAAACTAGAAGAGAGTAAGGATAATGCAATAACATATCATGCCGTGTGGTGGCGGCTTAAGAGAATCTACCACTCCATCTCATCCCAATTATTTAATCAAAAACCGACTCCAATGCAGCAGCTCCTAACATGCTTAAGCGAATTTAAGAGTTTGCTGTTTTTCTCATGGGTCCCATCATCAAAACTTGACCAAAATTACATAAGACTACCGTTACGGTACCATAGTTCTAGTAAAATAAAGAATCATAAAAATCTCTTCATAAACAAAGAAGTTTTATGCGTGTGTTAGTACATAAAAATAAAAAATATGTCACATCGTACTCCTACAAATTTATACTGACTCTACGTGTCATTGCAAACTATTATATATAATGGCAATTTTACAACAGGGCTTTATATACGTGTATATATAATGCATTGGCTGAGCGATTTGTTACTGCGCTATGGGTTGCTGGTTGGATTTCCGCACGGAGCCAATATTTCTACGGCGTAAAGATAGTTGCGGGGTTATTAGACCTTTCTAGCATTTCCCTTATTCGACGTCTACGACACCATCAGGATGAAATAGGGGTGGCAGTTTCTCTAACACCTGACAGTATTTACAATTTATAATATACTAGCTGACCCACGGTAGCGTGCACAAACAAATTAATACTACTCACTCAAGAAACTTGTGCGATGTCTGCGAATGCACACTCGGCACGAAAGTGCGTTCACTCACGCACAATTAAAATAAACTGAATTACTTGGATATACCGAAGTTTTGTGTTCAATTAATAAATTGAAATTAGATACTGCCTACGAATTAAGGAAATTTCCACTTCACGCTTACGACTAGATTAATTAAAGACCTTTACTGTAGATAGGTACATCTCAATAAGATTTCACCTCTGAAAATGGACATTCTATAAATCCCCTAGGTTGTATAAGACTACTATTGAAAGGGCTTCATCTGACTTAATTGAGTTTTAAATTAAAGCAATTTACTTCCCTCCCATCATTACATAACATTTCTGTTACAACAGCATCAAGGATACACGATACCTTATTTACTCCAGTAGTAGCTGTTCCTCTTATTTATGTACATAAAAGCGATTTACCACTTACTCGTCACGATATGTCCGAACCCGGTTGAATTTTTGCCCACTAAGAATAGATTTTAAGACCATTTATTTCTAAATGTATAAACGGGTCGGTACTGTTTTTCTCTATACAGACTTACTTTTAAAATAGCTAATATGCACAATATTAGCTATTTTCTTGAGATTCTCACGTGTCGTGACGTCTGCTCGCAATAAATGCGTCGTCACCGAGAATATTTCTGTGTGGCACCATATTGCACCCGTCACTTATATCTATTCCTAAATCTCATATGCCCAGTGATTACACTAGCTCTCAGTACCCTTCAACCCAAAACACAGTAATGTTTGCACATTACTGTGTTTGTGAATTCGTGCGTTGGTGAATTTCCTCTTTTGTTGATGGTCGTGTTATATCGCGTTCATTAATTCGAATTATTAACCACTCTATGAAATTACTTTCGAGAGAGGTCATGAAGGAGTCTACCCTCTAATAATATCATTTTGACATTATTTTCTCAGTAAATCCAATTAAGGTTAAATGTCAAATCTAAAAAGGAAAGATCTTAAGCACATTATCTCAAGTTTCACGAAACTGGGCGATTTTCTTTACTTAGAAAGAGATTGCGAGTTTCCCAAAATAATCGTAGATAACAATCAGATAATTTTCTCTCTTGAAATTCTCTGTTCAACACGTCCTTATTATTTTCATAAACGGAGGCTTTTCAAATTTACAAAATTTATTTAAAAATCCGTAATATATTCGAAAAACCAGGAGATGGGCAGCAGCATCTGCCTATTCGCCTACCAAGCGTAGCAACTATGGATAAATCCCCAAAGTGAGAGCTACAAGTTTGTGTGGCAATCTGTGGGGTAGACAAATGTGCAGCAGTAGATAGGCTGAAATGATTATGATGATGATAAATATATTCGAAAAGCAGAACATTCTTTTTCGCAAGTATAGTAAGGCTTCCGTTAACGAGCACACTGACTCTGTGCTAACTAATCTTATATCAGCATTATCATCACAGATAAAAAAGAGGAGTTTCTTTCGTCTTTTTTTCGCGGTCAGAGAGAAATTTCAGGAGGCAGTAAATTGAATGAAAAATGACGTTTGACCAAGTTAATATTTCCTACGTCGAAAGGCTTTTTCTTCAACTAGGGAGGATTTGTGTCTATAGCTAAGCTTGGTAGACAGGCCTGGTAACTTGGTACACTGTCATATCAGACTGCGCTACGGGTCGTGGGTCCGATTCCCGCACGAGACAAATATTTGTATGGCCTACAGTTAACCGTTCCGCGTCTCGGTGTTTGTGCATGTGGAGTTTATGTCTGTATTACGCACCCACGTTTCTGGAGAAATCCCAGTGTGGAGCATCATTTAAAAAATTTCAAATACTGCTAATCGTCTCCGGTTGGCTTATTTATTGTTTTTATAGAAGAAGGGATAAACAAGCTAGCGGCTCACCTAATGGTAAGTGATCACCGCCGCCCATCAGCATCCCAATTCCAAAAAACTGCGGGTACAACAACTGAGTAAAGGTTAACCAGTGGGGACGACTACGTTCAAGATCGGGGTGACTTACGGGCCCATAGTAAATGAACACAGCGGCCCATAGACGTTTACAGAGTAGAATCAAGATGAGTTTGTGAGTTTTTATTTGAAAAGAGTTCGAGACGGACAAAATGTTCACCTAATGGTAAGTGCGTCTGCCCATAACAAATGATGTGTCGCCTAGAACATTTCTAACAGTAACGAAACGTACGAGTTGTCACCATCTATACAAAATAAATAAAATTTGAGTGCCTGCCGGTGATTTCGCAATAAAGATTTATCTCCAATTGTAATTTGCAGAATACCAAAAGTCAAACACGCGTTTATTCAAATGTTTCACTGTCTGTCTGTTTGTTTGTCCGGGCTAATCTCTGAAAAGGTTTTCAGGAGCTATCTAAGCTTCTTTTTACTTCGTAAATATTTAGGGTTCCTGCATAAAATCTGAACAAAGGTTTCTACCTTTTATATATTAGGGCTAGATGTATGTATTTTGCGCGACTATTTGCATGGTCACTATTGTTATAATTAATAAATTCTTTTTTTCTTGCAGGCTTTTATTTCGTAGTTTAATACAGTTTTTTTGTTAACATCTGTAAAGTTAGAATTTATTTAATTAAATTAAGTGTTGTATCGTTATTACTATGTATAATTAAAGGATTAATATTATATATATATAATAATATAAAAAATGTATTACCCCACCGATCGTTCACTAAGCTCACTTATTCATTTAATCAGCTGTTTTGCATTGTATTTGCGATGTAGGTGTCGGTTCTCGGCGACGGTTTTAGTTTGCTCGTGCACGCTACTATGCGACGGGTGGTGTTCTTCAAAAACTGGCAGAGTTAGAAACTAGTAATATACACCATATTATAATTTACATGCGGATCTTAGCAAGTTAACTTCTTTCCTTCATTATAACGGATTTCCGCAAAGTAACGCCTGATTCTATTAAATTAAAATAGAGAGAGTTACTTTCGCATTTATAATATTAGTATGGATGTTAATAGTATTTTTTTAAAAATGGTTGACTAATTCGGAGGTTCGGCTCGGCACTCCAAGGTCGACCGCGAAACTCTACCAAGTACTCGATAACATTGATTGTCTAACGATGTAAATTAGTTTGAACTGTACATTAAATGTCGTTAAATTAGAATCATATAAAATAATCTATTACTCCGAATAGATTATATTAAGATAATAATTAGATTATTTTTATTTATATTATTCTAAAATATATATATAAATAATTCTATAGATAAATTAAAACGATAAACCATGTAATTCTTTATATATAGAATATAAAAATATTGTCACTGTAAGAATCATTGCTAAGTCTTTGACTATTATAACAAATAGGTAAACGTCAAGTCACGAAATTCACGTTCAGAATGGCGTGAACTTTCCTTTACCAACGCATCACGCTATTGCAACACGCGAAGGTATTATGATAACATAAAAAATCGGCGAATGACCTCTAAATTTAAGAACAATATTTACCATTTAACATTTTTTGTATGTATAGTATAACTACATTAGTGTTTTAACACAGTGTAGAGCGATGTTTATAATTTTGATAAAAATTGTTTGATACAAGAAAATAAAGGTTTGTTAAAGTAAAATAATCAAATACATAAACAAGAACCTCATAGGAAAACACGTGAAATTAATAAAAACGTCGACATTTGAAGTTAGACCACACTTTGTAGGTTTTCATTCTTTCTCAACCAAAAAAAAAGCCGAAGTTATTTCGTAGCCGTTAATAACTTATGCAGAATAAATGTAAAAAGTTTACGAGTTCGAGTTCGGAGGAGGTCTTCAGAATATTGATTTTAAAAGTCTTTTTTAATTAATTAGTTACTTATAAAGCTTTCTTCTTTACCTATATATATATATATGTGTGTGTGTGTGTGTGTGTGTGTGTATGTATATAACTTTTTTTTAAATATCCTGTGGGAACTATTTATAATACTCGTATGTCAGTCTCCAGGATGCAAGCTATCTCTGTACCACATTTCCACTAGATCAGCTCCGTGGTGGAACGGTGAAAAGATAACAAACAGACAGGGGACAGAGAGAGTTACGTTCGCATAAACAATATTAATATGGATTTGTAAATAAGTCGATATTATTACTACAAAGTTTAAAAAAATGGATTTAAATATGTACGTGACGAGATGAGCAAGTCGTTTACCTGATGAAATACCTCGCCTTTACCCATGTCATTAACAATTGCGGTGTCACCTAGAACAATCAATTGAAAGGTTTTGTGCTGCACAAACCAAAGATATCATTTATTAAGTTTCATATACTCCTCCACTGTGTGGTAGCAGCCTAAGAGAATCTACCACCCCATCTCATCTCGTGGGTGTCGTAAAAGTCGACAGAGGGAGAACTGAAAACCAGAATATGGGCAGCAGCATCTTACTGAAACATTTGAATAAATAAACAGCGGTTGCCAACCACTCTGCCAAGCGTGGCAACAATGGCAAAATCCCCCGATAGTGAGAGCTACAAACTTTTGTGGCAATCTGTGGGGGAGGCCTATGTTCAGCAGTGGACTAGTGATAGGCTGAAATGATGATGATGATGATACTCCTACAAACGGAAACATATATTATATTTGCACTCTACTACTTGACGCTAGAATAACTGACAGTAGGGTTATACCTACCTAAACGGATTCATGAATCCGAGATGAGATCTCCTACCACCAGTAAAATGTTGCGTCCTGCGCAGTTGATAAGTTTCGTCAATCTTCCAAATCGCTGTTGTCAGGAAATTGGCCAGGAGGACATTACAACTGCTACAGAAACAGCGTTGGATAAAGAAATTATTTATTTTAAAAATAAATTACAGCGAATTTTACTCTCTTATACTTGTGAGGTAATTTACGAAAAGTTCTATCTAAAAGCACAAGCCAAACTACGAGAAATTCTTGAGAGAAAATACAGTGCAATAAACATTGTGCCGCAGCGTAATTTGCCCGGATTTTTTTATGATACGCAGTGAGTTTTGCGGCTTTCAAGACAACATACTGCCTTTATTTCTACGCTACTCTATTTCAAATATCCCTTTAAGTGTTTTCAGTAATAAACATTACGCATTAATGCTGTATGACAAATACCGGTTACCGTTTAACGAAAGGTATAGCTGACGAATTTTCTGTGTATACGAGTAGAATCGTGGCAAGTGATTGATCATTTTATTGTGCAGTGTGGTGGAGGCTTAAGAGAATCTACCACCCCATCTCATCCCGTATTGACGTAAAAGTCGACAGAGCGAAAATTAAAACCAATGCTTCTTAGCAATTTAAAAACAAAAAAAAATATCATGAAAAAACCCACTGCTGAGTACAGGCCTCCTCTGATTTTTAAACGAGTTTTGGTGTTGGAAACAACCTCCTCGCTGCTCTAGTAAAAGTTGGCGTCGGCTGATATTCTGCCGAACCTTTAAATATGTACTACAGTCAATTAACAGCTGCAGCGAGGCTCTGCCACGTACTCAAATAATGTCGAGATCAAGCCATCTTCACTTATGGCGATATAAGTAAGCCCGTTTTTCTTCCCCATTGAAATGAAACGCCTGAGCGATAAAATCAAAGTTAATCGGCTCGTTAAGCGATTAGCGCTGCGCTGTAGAAATATTTTGTACAATATTATGAGAAATAGTACGACCTACAGTTAGTCATTTCTGGTATAGGTGTTTCTGAATGTGAAATATGAGGGTAGAGCATCATTTAAAAAAAAAATAAGAATTTGTACGGCAAAAATGTTGTGTGCGACAGAGAAGAATAGCACCTACCTCTTTCCTGCCGAAGTATCGTAAGAGGCGACTAAAGTATTGTACATAAAGCCTTTATTCGTGCAGAATAATATCATAATATGCAATATCACTATACAGCTCATTTGAACGCAAAGGGGAGTAAGTAGTTCTTGACTTGTATCAAAATGATAGTGACTTGGTTCGCGAATCCCCAGGGGCGAAAAGTGGGCTACGGTAGCATTGGTAGGTATACAAGCACTGCAACACATCGATATACCGACAGTCCCGTGCGACTAAAGCGCACGATAGATATAGAACAGACGAAAATAGACTCAGACTGCGCTTCCTACAAAGGGATGTTAAAGAGCGCTTATCTGAGTACAATCAAGACAGCTGGGACACTATGCTTGGAGAAATCGAGCCGTCGCACACTGCCTACTGGCAGCTGGCACGATCTCTCAAAGCAGAGCCGGTCTCACCCATGCCGCCACTCATTAGATCTAACGATAACGCGCTCGCCTTCGACGACAGCGAAAAAGCCGAATGCCTCGCAGACAGTTTAGAGAGCCAATGCACTCCGTCTCTCGCGCCTGCGGATCCCGACCACCTGCAGCAGGTGGCCGCGGAACTCGAACGCAGGGCTGCAATACCACCCGTGGGCGAACCACTGCCTCCAGTGACTCTCGACGAAGTCACTAAGATAGTCCAAAATCTTAAAAACCGATCCGCGCCTGGCCTCGACGGCATAAACAACAGGGTGATGAAATGTCTAACTACGCCGTTATTGTGTCTGTTAGTCAGTATTTTTAACGCGCTCCTCTCCAGCTGCTCCTTCCCGGACGACTGGAAGGAAGCCGACGTTATAGGCATTCCGAAGCCTAATAAGCCTAGGAACATTCCGTCTAATTATCGCCCAATAAGTCTCCTCAACTCGATGGCTAAGATTTATGAGCGAATTATACTCAGTCGATTAAAAGACTATGTCCTTACAAATAATATTCTTCCAGACGAGCAGTTCGGCTTTCGCCCCGAACACTCGTGTACTCATCAAGTGCACCGCTTAACGGAGCACATTTTAGAGAATTTAAACGACCGCCCTAAGCCTGTAGGCACAGGGGCCTTATTTTTCGATGTCGCAAAGGCATTTGACAAAGTCTGGCACGACGGCTTGTATTACAAGTTGTATCACACTAAAGTGCCAGACAGACTCGTGAACATCATACGAGCCTTCTTGTCTAACCGCCTATTTCGCTTCCGGGTAGAGGGAACGCGCTCCTCAAGCCGCCCTCTCCGAGCGGGTGTCCCTCAGGGCTCCTGCCTCTCCCCACTCCTTTTCTCGCTATACACTAGCGATATTCCTAAAGACCCGAAAGTCAATCTTGCGCTTTTCGCAGATGACACGGCCCTGTACTATTCCGACAAGCACAAGGGCCGCATAACGATTCAACTCCAAGCCGCAGCCGATCGCCTAGACGAATGGTTCCGCAAATGGAGAATAGAGGTAAACCCCGAGAAAAGTGTAGCGATATATTTCTCGAGGGGCACACCAAAGCCCGCTAGACGATGTCATCCAATCGGCAACAATCAACTAGGCACGATCACCCTGTTCGGACGCCCTATTCTGGGAAAAGAGCGTCAAATACCTCGGGGTCACTTTAGACGCAGCGATGTCGTTCGCTGCACACATTAAAAACATACGCAATAGAGCGGATTTTATCTTAAGCCGTCTATACCCATTAACTAGCTCTTTAAGCAAAATGTGCTTAAGACACAAACTTCGCCTCTATAAGACTTGCATAAGACCAGTAATGGACTATGCTTGCGTCGCTTTCGCTCACGCGACGGGCAATCAATTAAAGAAGTCACAGAGCGTTCATAATCGATTCTTGCGAACTGCCACCGGAGCCGGTTGGTATCAACGCAATGTAGATCTTCACAGCGACTGTGAAATGCCCTTAATCTCTGAACACTTCAGAAAATTATCATGGCGGTTTTTCGAAAAAGCCTCGGTTCATTCAAACCCGCTGGTGGTTAAAGCAGCAAATTATCGACCAAACAGAAACGCGACCGAACGCAAACGTCGCCCGCGAAACGTGCTAGACGACACGGACGTCTCAGCACTGACCCTGACCACGATACCGTCAGTCACGATCCAGGCTACACTGTGCACACAGCTTTAATAGATTTAATATAACACGCACCACGACGCGACCGCCGTAGAGATCGGCGCGCAATAGTTAATAATCACACCGCGTACACACGATTCACCCGTGTTCCAGGGCGGTTCTCACCGCCCAGAGTTACCGACACACAAGTCGACAGTCCGAATGGAGGCCCGCAGCCTCCCTCGGACGGTCATTAGAAGACTTAAAATATTTAAGATTTTCGAAATCGCGAAAGCACGCAGCGAACGCGACACAGTCCGAATTTCGAGGTTTTTGTAGGAGTTTTTATTTATTTATTTATGTTTGGCTCAAACCAAACCTGGCACGCAGGCCCCTGGCCCGCGAGCACAGTATCCGATAAAGCTGTAAAAGCCGAGAAGGCTAACAGCAATTACATCACCGAAAATATATATATACCGACAGTCAATTCGGCACCGCTGAAGCAGGCTGTAGCACCGCCCAAATTTCGACGGAATCAAAGGCTTTCTCATAGTCCACGTACGCCAGAAATAGCGGGAGATTGTACTCTTCGGTCTTTTCTCTGGCGTAGGGTATGTATGTGGTCTATGGTACTAAAGCGTTTTCGGAATCAGGCTTGTTCGGGAGGCTAGGAGTCTTAAAGTCTGTTTGCGAGACGATTCGCAATGTCTCGCGAATACAGCACGTAGACGCGGCTTAGAAGCGATATCGGTCTATAGTTCTTCAAGAGAAGAAGATGGAGATAGAGAATACGACGAGATAGAGAAGCGATATCGGTCTATAGTTCTTCAAGTCCTAGTTGACTGCAGGTATATCGAAGTGGTGCAGTGTGTATACAGTAACGTGATTATGGCTATCCAAGTACAAAATCAGACTACGAAACCAATCCTATTGCGTAAACCCTTTACGTAAGGTGCGGCGGTGTTATGAGTATATCCTCGAAACTCTTCATCGCTGCATATATATATATATATATATATATATATATATATATATATATATATATATATATATATATATATATATATATATATAACAACCAGTCTTATAGAAAACATCTTCCAATGTTTTCTATAAGACTGGTTGTTATCCGCATCAGAACCTACAAAACCCTAAGGATCAGCAAGCCATATAGGCCGTAGAACCGAAAATTTCTCGAGTAGCAACCTTGATGCCCTGCACGGTTTTGCGAGATGTCAATGGATTCAGATGACTCAGGGCCTGTAATTATCAAACAATGGAAGAGGCCCATGATCTGCAATGGACTTGCGATGAGCTGAAATGTGATCTACCTCACGGTCGCATACACGCTAATCGCTGATCAACTTAACCACAAACGATAAATCTGGGGGCACGGTAGTGTCCCCAAGCAAGTCGGGCAAACAAACGACCCGGGCACGGCCGTTTCCTATTTTTCTCGAAGCAACTCGCGGCACTTTTTACCCCCCGTTTCTTCGTTGTGGGTAAAGTTAAAAGTCTGAAATTTCAGTCATCTTACTTAGTTACTTTCTTACTTACTTAGTTTAGAAAAATCACAAGTTAAATTCTTCTATTTTGTCACTGACTCGTCGATCATCTAGCACAGCCTAGAAACTTAAAAATTTTGATATAGTCAGTACTTACTTGACAATGGAAGGAAAAATTTAAAAATCCTGAAATTTCAGCACCGCTGTCTTTGTGGTTGGTAATCTTAATTTTTCCTACGAAATCTATGACAAATAATTTTATCAGCCGCAAAAGTAAGTTTGTAACACATCTTAAAAAAGTACATATTAGTACATTTGACGCCCGCGTGGCTTTGTGGTTAGAATACCTAACTACTCTACGCTGCAGGGCATGGGTTCGAATCCCACTACTATTCTATGTCATCCCGTGGATGACATAAAAGTCGACTGAGGTAAAATGTAAAACCAGAAGAGCATCTTCCTGGAACATCTGAATAAATAAGCTTCGGTTGCCAACCCGCCTCCCAAGCGTGGCAACTATGGCAAAATCTCTCCAAAATAAGAGCTACTAACTTTTGTGACATTCTATGGCATAGGTTGGGACAAGTGAGTGCCTCTATGTTTGAACACTTGTGGCACTATAATATCTCCTGCGCAGTTGATAGTACTCGGAAGACTTCGCCGTGGTCGAAAATCGGCCAAGAGGTCATCATTTCTTAATCAAGTCTTATAAAATATATGTAAACACAGATAAACGGAGATCTCAAAATAACCAAAAGATTATGTCACTTATTAATTAAAACACTGTTTGCTGAACACAACAAAATAATGTAATGTAAATAATATAAGTGTAAAATACTTATCTATAATGCCTGTACAAAATATTATACAAGTGAAGGGCTAAGTCAGCGTCGGCTGTATTGTACCTATGTCGAATTGATACCTAGGTGACGATATCATCTTGTTAACTATTTATATACGGGCACACATAAAAATGAATTGAATAATAGAAACTGAAACTGTATACTTAAAAAATCATGAGCCTAGTCCATGTCGACCTGATTTCTTTGCCTGTAGGTTCAAGTCACTTTCATTCTAAAAAAATCTATGTAAGGGAACATTGGGAACATTGAGTACATGAGAATTGATAAATCACAAATCATAGCAAAAGAACACTGATTCCGATTTAATTTCAACAGGGAAGATGGTTGGGTACTACCATAGGTTTGGGAATCATATTATTAACAAATTAAATCAAAACCAAGCATAAATCTGCAAGAATTCAAGGCTCATTCTACGTAAATCGAGTCAAAAATAATAATTTAATGCTACAGGCACCCCGGATTAACTATGACATTAAGACGTCTGTCACCTTAGTTGTAAATGGTTCAAAACGTATGGTTATAAATAGTTAGAAATTAAACGCGATAAAATCCGTAAAATTATTATTATTAAATTGAGTCATTGTATGGATATTCATGTGCGATATCAACTGAGTGGTTGCGCAATGGAATCAGATGCGCCTTTATACACGTGACGAGCATAGAGATCATTACCATAACGCAGATCTGTACTCGGCTGCAATGTCAAAAACTACCATTTACGGTATCTTATTTGAAGTAATGGCGGCCGCTACTTTATATTCGTAAACTATCTTTGTATGAAAATAGCCGTACGAGAAGATCTTTTGGTGATGTTCCTGGGAATGTATTGTCAAGGGTGACCAGTCTGAATGAATGGCATCTACAAAATGTTAACTTAGGCAGTATATTGATACTGCCTAATTCAATTGTAAACTTCTGAGCATTGAAGTTTACAATTGCTGAATATAATCGATTAAAACGCTTTTACCGCCCAGAATTGTCGAAGAATGGTACACCAAAACCGTTAAGTAAAAACCAACAGAGATAGGGAGTTTGATTTATGAAACTCCGTACACGACGTGCAAAAAGTAAAAAAAGAAAAGGTAAAAAATAGGGACTACTTACAAAAAGAATTGAGATCAAACATTAAATTGTAAAAAATATATGCCAAGCCTTGCATCGCAACCGTTAATAGCTTTTAAAAAGTGGTAAGATATCATGTAGAGCCAAATCTTTAATTTTATTATCATCGAATCGCCAATTGAACAATTGTTATAAATTAAATAAATTCCCTAATTATTAACCAATATTTTGGGCCTCTCATTATTACTTATACTTGTGTATATAACAAAAATCTTGACTAGGCAATTGCACAGCAAAAGTAAAATAATATTACCTATGAACTGAAAAGAAATGTTTACGCAGAGATGTGTTTGCGCTGTGCAATTACCGCGGCGTGATATTTTTTTATATAAACAAAGATATGTAATAATGAGTGGCCCAAAATACTAGTTATTAATTAAGAAATGTAGTTTTATTTATAACAAAATTATTGAATTGGCGATTCGATGATAATAAAATTAAAAACTTGGCTCTACATGAGATCTCACCACTTTTTAAGCTATTAACGGTTACGATGCGAAGCTTGGCAAATATTTTTTACATTTTAATGTTTACTATGGGATAAGTATATATCGGATGCGCTTTCAATTATTACACACCTACAAATAAATTAGGATAAGAATACATTGTGCATTATTGTATCGCTATTAAACTCTAAGAAACATCACTTACAGTAAGTGAGTATTATAAATGCAAACATGAACAGTATAATACTCATGAACTTGAATGGAAAGGGATCAGTTTTTTTTATTGTATAAAGTGATGAAACGAGCAAAACGTTCACATGATGGCAAGTGCAACGTCTGCCCATAATAACTCACCTGTGCCCATCACCCTGAGATATCAGTTCTTAAGTCTCATATGCCCTGTGATTACGCTAGCTCACAGTGCCCTTCAAACCGAAACACAGTAATGTTTGCTGTAGTGTGCAAAGATTACTGTTTCGGGGTGAAGGACACTGAGAAATAGTTTAATCACCCGGAATACTAGATTACAGAACTTATACCGGTGTGACTGGCGCAACGTGGTGCGTGGTTGTTGTTGCAGACGTTACACTCACCATCAGGAGAAAGTTTTACTGGTCTCGTCACTTCATCCAATAAAAAAAACGGTAAGGTGTTCACTTTCCACTTGAAAAACCTTGTATAGAATCGCACTGCGCTCGTCATAACGAAACATCGGTTCTTAAGTTTCGAACGGCTTGTAATTACGATAAAGTCGTCATTAACTTAACTTACTTCTATAATAAAGCTGGAGAGTTTGTATGTTTGAACGCGCTAATCTTAGAAAATAGTAATCTGATTTGAATTTACACTAGATAAATTAGATAGCCCGTTAATTGAGGTAAGTTCTTCTTTAAAAACTTTATGCTACGGCCTAAAGGAGTCGCACGCTGAGAACAGAACGTTACCGTCGAACAGTGAATACTCAAGTTAGCAAGGTATGCCGTACGCGACAGTTACGTGGTCTTCTTATTTTACGCGAGTGAAACCGCAAAGCACAGCTAGTTGAATAAAGCTACATTTGAACAGAACGACGGCAACACAAGCCTCGAAGGTAGCCGGCACACCAGTCCTCCAGCCGCTTTTGACGAATGTGCGTTACGACACGAGCTCCAGTTGTAAGCTTATCGCATGCATCCGAACACAAAGAACTTTCAAGAGTTGATTGAAATGCTGAAATGCTGTCTGGATTCCTTCCGGTAAATTGCCCCCTTTGCAACCTTATTCACACCCTTGCAAGCTTAAGCTTTCCCCGCACATCGTAAGCAGGCTTATGATATGCGAGATGTCTTATCTTCGTAGTTCTTCACGATAACGCGAAGCCGCACACGGCGAAACTAACACGTTTGGACGGCAATTGTACCTACAATAGGTATGTAGATAACGCCGAGTCCAGAAAAAAGTTTCAAACACATCGAATGTAGCGTCGCTAACTCCCAACCGCATTAATTATAGTGAAATGACATCATGATATGCTATGTAACTAACGTGTTAATTGTGCTTCTAGACTAAATTTTAATAAAAAAAAATAGATAAGAGTATCACAAAAGATATAAAAAATAAAATAATATGTTTTTTTTGTTAAAAGTGCGAAACGTTCAAAGCGTCGCGAACAAAAACTATTCAATGTAATGTGTAATATTGGCGTAAATGTAACAAATCATTAAATGTATTAATAATATTTTTAAAATTCATTAATTGTGATTTGTAGGAGAACCTCGACGCAATATCAGTGAATTGCGGACGGCAATTTTTTTTTTTATTTAATGGTTGTTACTTATATGAAGACAGGCCGGGCGGTCGGTCAGAACCAAAGAGAATATAAATACAGGGAAACCTGAATAAGTGGGATCTGAAGAGACCTATATTTTAAATCATTTATAGAGGCTTTTCATTTACCCAGTTTCCCAAATAGGCAGGTTAACATGACAGTCGTCTTATTTATAGAGGGTCCTAACTTTAATTAAGTAGCGGCTTTTAAAGATGTTACACATTACACTTTCGTTTCGACATTTTATGCACTTTTATTCACTCGTTTATTGTACAAACTCTTAGATAGTACTGACAAACAAAGCAAGTATGGAAGGGATTAGACTGTTTGTAAATAAACGTGTCATAACTTGTCTAAACCTGATAAATTGTCCCACGTATACGGGCTATTGAGCTACAAGTCCCTATTAGAGAGGTAAACATCGAAAAAATCTAAGAAATCAAAGTCGCATTTACAAAGGCTTGAAAATTCTCATTAACAGAGGTATTTCAATGCAAAAGTGTCGGGACATCATTGTAATTATCAATAACAGAGTTTTCTCAAATATCCAGGGCCCACTTATCCAGGTTTCACTGTACTACGTTTTAGAACTAATAGGTCAGAACTATTAGGCTCGGCCTTGCTTAGCGTGTTAGTACTTTTATAATCTTATAATGTTTCACCTTTCACCGTCGGTTGACTGAAGTTCATATTTAAATGAAATATAATTAATCATTATACCTATTCTTGGACATTATTATGAATTCTCATACAAAACGAACACGTGAAAGTATGTTGTTAAGAAGAAGACGTTTATCGTGTCACGCAAGGAAAAGAGAAATAAGTACATATATTAATATAATATTATAAAATATATATTATTTACTACCCTTAATTTATTGTATTCAAAAAAAGCCTTACGCTTGGATTTCTCAAGTTTCACGTACATAAGTTTCACGTACACATCACAACCAGAAAATGTGCGTTTTTGCATAAATATTCTGATTTGGATTCGAAGCTGGGAGCCGCGGTGTAGTAGTCAGGAAATGAAGATTAGAAAATGTTTTTGCTGTACGCCAATTGACAATTTACAGGATGATGGTTATAATTCTTTTACTTATTTCTATCAAGCGGCGTAGAGACTGACACCTAAGCTCATAAATTATTTGTAATCGTATTAGATTCAAAACCGACTTGGCAAGAATACAAATAAAGATCGTAAAATTACAGATATATTAAGTCACTAGTAGTGGCCCGCGGTTTCGCCCGCACTTATTAAGCCGACCATTCAATTGCGCCGTACGGCATGGTACCTCGCTTACCTAAGCATCAACAGTTCGGCCCTTTTCGGTAATTTTCGGTTCACAGCGTGCGGCTCCTTAATAACATAGCATTAAGTACTTAAGTAAATTTGTATTCATATCTCGTCTGTCACGTCTCGTTTCCCGCGAGGGCGAAAAGTGGGCTACGTGAGTGGCCTCTGCCTATCCCTTATATGGGAAAAAGGTATGACTGTATGTATATATGTGTAAATATTTATTTAGTATAAATCCGTATGCATATTTTAAACCAGAACTCTTATTTTGTCTGTTTCAGAGATGGAAATCGTGCCCGAGGGAAAAAACTTCCGATTGGTAAGAGAAGACGAGCTCCCAGCTGTGGCCGATTTCTTAGTGCAGTATATGCCTGAATCTCTAAAGGTAATTGCATTTCCATTTGACGTACTTGGCCACTTCTATACACGTGATATCCACTAAAGCTAAGATAAGCGGAGAAAAAAATATCTATGTAAAAATATCTTTCCCGTTAAGAGTTTTTAGAAAGCTAAAGCCTTAATCAAGGCGTTCAAAAATAAAAAAATATATAGACTCACTACAAAATCTCGTATGTAGCCTGAATCAACAAAAGTACTCCAATTTAGACATTATTTTGTTACTGTTTCAGGATCTGTACGTTTTGTAGCGGATTCTAAAAACTAATTTACCGTTCATTATCAGCAGAAGCTTGTCGTATAATAAATAGATGGCTGACAGTGTGTGAAAATGCCACACAATATCGACCACCCATTATGATATTATTACACAAAACTACACTCTTACTTTTTACATTAACCCTAAATTATAGAACTTCTCAAATATTCTTTGATATAATACTCTTGTCGCTGCACGGTATTCCTTTTCTAAAGTAACTAACGTTGTTGTTTCTAAAATAATAGGCTGTTAAAAACGCAACAATAGTAGATTTTACTAATTTTGCCAGCTGTTACCACCTAACTGAAACTGCACTTCAGGATACATTTTAATTGTACGATGGTTTTACATCATTTAATTAAAGGTTATTTTGCTTCATATTTTTTAGTATACTATTTTCTTTCTAAATTACTAACTTCATTTTTCAATTCTAGTTTCATCAGACGATTCAAACATATCTAAACAACAAGGTGTGGGACTTCCATTTTTATGTCGCCAAGAATTGGCCCGAAGATCCCATCTGCCTACATTTTCCAGGGTGTACAAGTACGGTAAGGAAAAACCTTCACACTATTAAACGTCTACAATGAAAGCAGAGCTTCAATAATACTCCTCAATGAGAACTAAGATCTATTTCATACTCTATTAAAATTTACGTTCTAAGGCGTCGAAAAGATGCTTAAGAATATGTTATAGTAATCATAAGAAGAGAAGTCTCAAAATGAAGACATACTTAAAATAGAAGTTTTGCAGTTAGCGCTATCCATTTAAATCTCAGAGCGCCAGTCTACAAGACAGATAAAATATTATTCTAAGGTTTTATATTTAAGCATTTATAATTAGTATTATTTTACTGGTGGCAGGATTCCTATGCAGGAATCCGTCTAGGTAGGTACCATCCCAGAGTCAGTTATTCTTCCGTGAAGCAGTAGTGTGCAAACATTACTATGTTTCGGTTTGAAGGGCACTGTGAGCTAGCGTAAATACTCATGACACTTAAGAAATTATGTCTCAGGGTGATGGACACTTTGTGGTGTCACACAGAAATTCTCTGGGTCACACAGCAATTGTTATACTTTTTTTTTCTTTATCAACATACAAGTTTAAGAAGGGAGCGTCTTTCGACTAATCTTATTTCTTCTTTATGATACTAGACATAAATTACAACTGTGAATTCAAAAATATGAAACCACCCTTCAGTCATTATAATTTCAGCCTATCACTCGTCCACTGCTGAACGTAGGCCTCCCCCATAGATTGCCACAAGTCAGTAGCTCTCATTTTGAGGGGATTATGCCATAGTTGCCACGTTTGGCGGGCGGGTTGGCAACCGCAGTTTATTTATTCAGATGTTCCAGGAAGATGCTGCTGCCCATCTCTTGGTTTTAATTTTCTCTCTGTCGACTTTGACGACACCCACGGGATGAGATGGGGTGGTAGATTCTCTTAAGCCGCTACCACACGGCATGAATGAATATAACTAATAAAATACTATTAAAGCTATTGACGTAAAAATTAGCAAAAATTTCGTTACTAAGTTCATTGTAATATTTTAAGAGGTTCAATCATCATCACATTTCAGCCATTACAAGCCCAATGCTGAACGTAGGCCTGCCTTCTAATATAGATTGCCACAAAACAAGGTCCTTAGCCAACTGCATCCATCGACTTCTATTTTTTTTTAAGAATACTAGCAATGTTAAAAGATGAAAGATGTTTAAAACTAAGTTTAAAAGATTGTGGTAGGATGAGCTTAACGACTGTAGTGGAATAACGGGCCCGATTCCGCGACATCAAATTTCTCTCTTCCATATCTCTCTCAGCGACTTGAGTTTTCTCATGCAGCCTGTAGTGTAAAATCATGTCTCAGTTCCATACGTCATCACAGGCAACACGAACTAGTTGAAGAGCTTTGATTTCAGACATTGAGGTATACTCGAGGAGAAGATGTGACGCAGCTTTACGAACGCTGATCCGCGGCCACCCCAGTGTGATACCACAAGCCGATCGGGCTTATCTTAGCTTAACCTTAGGTTCGCAAGCTCCCTGAGTCATGACATAGCGAGAACCCTTGAGGAAGGGAGGGACCTAATCGGGCAATGTCTGAGCGAAGTGCTCCCAACAACGACCGGTATACGTGTGACATGGATTTTAGACAAGATCTTCGTCTCGTTCATGTTAATCGTAAGATCTTCCCGTTGGGCGACATTATTAAGGTCATGTTGAAAATTCCAGGATTCTGATAAAGAAAAGCGGATATGTTTTAATCGTATTTATTGTTTTTCAAAGAATTCTTCCTGGCAATTTAATGCACCTTCACACTATTGAAATTATTATTATATAAAAAAACATTTGTCCAGTCTTCTTTAAAGGTGAAGAGAACAGTCCAAGCCCCGTCAAAGTTTTCAAGCTCGTCAGACCTTTATAGCGTATACCTTGTTTAAAGTTTATCCAATAATCCTATGCAGGAATCCGTATAGGTAGGTACCACCGCTGGGCCAGTTATTCTGCCGTGAAGCAGTAGTGTGCAAATATTACTGTGTTCCGGCTTGAAGGGCACTGAGAGCTAGCGTAATCACTGGGCATATGAGACTTAAGAACTGATGTCTCGGGGGACGGGCGCAGTGTGATGCCACACAGAAATATTCTGGATGACACAGCATTTGTTATGGGCAGACGTTGCACTTAACATCAGGTGAACGTTTTGTTCGTCACGTCCCTTTCTCCAATAAAAAAAATAAAAGTCCGGGAGACCTGACTGTATAAAGGATGTGCTATTTGTTGAGGTCTTCAAAAAATTCGTTATTACTACTCTACTACAATGATGCTTTTTGTGTACTTCTTCTAAAGTAAGTACGTGATAGTATTCCAACCGGCAGTTATTATTTTTTTAAGGAAACAGTCGCAAACTATTTTCCAGTGTCAAGTAATATATTATCCAATTATACAATCTTCAAACAGGCGAGCCTTCTAAATTTCGATCAAGATTAAAATAATAGTCGACTTTTACTGTAGGTCTGCTGGACTGATGGAGACAAAACGAAAAGTACAATTTTGGTCTTGAATTGAATTTTCCAATCACTGTACACTTTCACGAGCACTTGCTGCATAATAAACTATCAACATTAAACATCAAAAGTTAATATATATACAGAAATTACAAAATTCAATAAAAACGGTTGTTGTGGTGAAATTGCGGTGTCCCAATGCCTTACCGAAAAAAGAATCAATCAACTTTTTACCAGTGCTTCGACTTTTTGTGACGTTCAACAGCAAATCCTCAAAATCAAAGTCCCATTCCGCTGATTTTTTCTTTCAGATTTATAACCCAGCTTAGTACACCTCGTCTCCTGTCACGATATCATACACTGTGAAAGATTTCCCTCCGTCATATTTTTGTATCATTTCACCACACTACTGTTATACAATCACACCAAAATGCACCAAATGCAAAGCCTCCGAACCTTTATGTGTACAGCATTTCTCTCGCATATACTTCATGGAGATGAACACTTCCACGTTTAAATTCATTCTACTAGAGGTATTCAGATCTAGAGATGGGACTCTGTAATAATTTACCAATGGTATTTGTTACCATATACATACATTTTCAGTAAAATACATGACAAGGTCGAAAAAGAAAATGATCTTATGGAATGGCTTAGGTCGATATATCTGAAAACTAGCTCTCAATAACTTTGGCAAACGACCAGAAAGTTCTTCACCGCAGAAGCTTTACCGTCGAAGCAGTCTTTGTTTTCTTTTGTTTACTGTGACCATGAACTTTTATAATGATTTTAAGATAATACCATAAACTACATATACATATAATTTGATCCAATGGTTGAGCGCTTTGTTGATAACAAAAGACAATAAAAAGATAAACAAAACATTTAGTTTTTATTATGATCTATACATTTTACGTATACAAATGAATCGGTCACTACTGACGATACGAATGATACCTGATGTCACGTTGCCGATAACTGAGTCTCCCGTTCTCTTCAGTCACCATATGAAATACAGCAGTTTTATATTGCTACTTTTTTGCTTCGCTCCGATAGCTGTATGTTGTGACATTAAGTTCCCTGAAATGACATCAAAACTTACCTTCTTTAACATTGCTTATCTATATCTCATACCAATTTTTTTTGTTGTTGAAATTAATTGCACTGTTTTCCAGGCTAGCTTCTTTAATTTCTTTAAAGCAGATATGTCACTCCCGGTCACAGTCATCATTTGAGCTTATCAGAGAGCGCAGATAGATAAATCTGTATCTAAAATATCTTTTTCTCTTCAATGGAATAGTTCATCCTTCTGGTATTAGTATTTGCACATTCCCTGCTATACATTTCATTGCAATAACGTCTCCATCTTACAAGCATAGCGCTTGTATCTTTTGTTGTTGTGTCTTTGTCCAGTAAAGGAACACATTTGTCATCTTCTACGGCCCTGTCACATGTCTGTATTCCACATGCAATGCTCGTCTCTGCAACTCGCGCACTCCGATATCAGAAATGCAAAGTAAAGAGAAGAGTCGTGGATTCAAAATTTATCAGATCAGAAACTAATTTCTAACTTTTTATATTTTAGCCCAATGGTCTTACTTACGAGAGCGTGACGGTGTTCTGTCCGTCGGAACGAGTGGAACTGGTTGATCTGTTGACCTCTGAGGACATCTTACTGGACCTCAGCCAACCGTTATATTTAAACTTTACACATGAGGCGATCGTGAATCGTTTTGAAAAGCACTATGAGGCGCACGACAAAATCACTGGTGATGTATATGTGTGCGACAATCCACCAGAAGATAACGACGCTGATGAGTAAGTTTAAAAAAATGTATGAAAACAGTAAAAATTTCGAAATAAGTATTTTTTTTAAATACAAACAGATCATCCTTTTTCTAATACGTGCCCTTTATGTAATGATTAACGTTTGAGATCGATGAGTTATTACTTGCAGATTTTGACCACAGTGACTTCTGATATGCACTGAAACCACTTAACAGCGCAGTATATATTGCATCGCCACAATGTCTGCGCTAGCACAAAGGCACTCTCTAGTCCTCTTTTTCGCATATTCAATGGAAACCCAAAAACAATGCGGTCGGACAGTCACAAATCGCAGAGAGTCCAGAATTATCATGTACATTGATTTGCATGAACGGCCCTGCACACTTCTTTTCCATAATGTTTATTTTAGATATCGTAGAGTCACTGTGTAACAATCGGTAATTTCTTCCGATTTTTTTTAAATTTCGTTACTTTTACCTCTGACAGACTAGCGAGTAATCCATTACAATAAAAGTAGAGATAAAATTAATTTGCGAGCGGCGCTTAGTAAATTAATTTTAAAAACAATTAATATCTTTCCTATGATTTTCTTCAGAAAGTGAAATTGAACATTATTAGTATTTCATATTGGTATTTTAATCACTATAATCACAAATAAATATTTAAGATTGCCAGTTTTTGTGAACCATAAAAGATTAAAAAAATATTTTTCAGTTAATGATCCTAGAACGGTTTGAAATTTTAGTTTTATAAGATATTCATTATTACTATAAGCATTAAATGATTTGGTACATTTACAGACTTCCACAGGACGTGGAGCTAGTTCGCTTGCAGCCGGAGCACATGAAAGCGGTACACGACTTATATCCAGCAAGCGATATCGAATGCCGTGAAGTCTTCGAGAAGTTAGTCGCCGAACTGCCCGCTTATGGCATCTTTGTAGAAGAACAACTTGCCGCTTGGATGGTGCAGTCCTACTACGGAGCCATGTTCTCCATGCAAACGAGACCGGAGTTCCGAAGGAAAGGTTACGGGATTTACCTTGCTCGACGTCTGACCAAGGAAGTCGCCGCCCGCGGCTACAAGCCCTTCGTTGTGATTCGTCCGGAAAACGACGCGTCCCGCTCTCTCTATTCGAAACTAGGCTTCGAGAAGCGTTTCCGGACGGTGCGTGCCGTTTTGCGCCCCCGCTAAATCAACGTTGATCTCTAGCAGATTTTATTTTTTTAAGACTTTTGAAAAAAAAATCAATCTAGCTTGCGATCTTTGATCGTTTAGAGTTTTAGTAGTAGCTTTAAGATTGGAGCGGCTAGTGTTCTCGGTCTGCGCTATGACAAATTTGCGTCATGTTTCACTCATAATTCAACAATACCTCAAAACTTTTCAAACCATGCAATTATATCTACTAAAAATAAATTAATGTATGCTAAAGTTATTTTTGAAAGTAAATAAATATGCATTCATCGATAGTATTATGTCCAGCAAAGATTATATAGTCGCATCATTGCAATAGTTTTTAACATAGCAGTTACTCTAAAATCCTTGGCAGATTCGAGAGCGAGAGCCGTGGCCGTTCGCTGCGTCTATTGACAGCCTAGTAACTGATCTCAACGGTACTAACGTGTCAAGAATCATTCGGAGTCAAGTAACTTTAAAGCTCAACAATTGAGTGATAATACTGCAAGGCTACAATATTTCTTGACACTGTTGGCTTTATGTCTTTTAGGTGAACGCTTCATCAACACTCGTTGACCGAGCGGAAACTTGTCTGTCTCATGGTTTATGAAATTACTGGGACCCGTTACGATCTTGTGTGATAAAAATGTTATTGTAAATCCATTTAGTGAAATACCTGAGAAAGAAAGTTACCGTCATTGCACTCGAATTGCACAATTAATCAAAGAAAACGAGATTTCTCGAGCACCACTTATATCAAATATACACAATACATAATTCTACTAAGGGAATAACGGAATGAGAATTATGTTTATACTTTTGCAAAGTTACTTAATAATTTTGTTTTGGGTATGAAACAGCGAGCGCAATATAGTTTTATTATTTACAGTGCATTTTTACTTTAGTGCCACAAGTGATGTCCAAAATTAGAAACACGTGTAGATACACCGTTGATTTTATTGGTGTAGAAAACTATATTCTATAATGTGATTTGCTATATAAGAAAGAAAAGATGTATACGAACTGAAAACTATTATGACCGTTTTAATTTGAGAAATCAATCGTAGACGATATTATTTGAATTGACAAATGTATCGTAGAGAATCAAATATGTCAGTTTTACCAAGACCAAATACAAACATAACTAGTTTTCAGTTTAGATAGCTTTTCCGTATACTCAGTTTTATATAAACATTGTTGGATATTGTGAACCATATAAAATTTGATACGAAAAGTAGGTAGGTAAGTATTTTAATATGGGAATCTATTTTACAATTATATCAAAGAATGTAGATATTATTGGAATGTTTGCCAATCATATTATATCAAAGAAGATGGCTTATGGTGTTTATTTAATCGTTTTGTACTTTTAATAATAGTTATATTTATATCGATTATTTCTTAAGTATTGTTTCACAACCCTATTTAATTATAGTGCAATGCTTATTGAAATGGATGTTATCGAACTTTTGAGGAATATAAGTAATGAAATAGTAAAACAGAGACAACAATAAACCTTCTTTATAAAATGGATACGTTCCAACGATCATATGGAAAAATAAAATTACTAAAAAAAAACGGCCAGCAACCATCATAGAATATTATGTAAAGGTTTAAATCCAACCTCAGTCGTATGAATCGTCATAAATGACATCCAGAAACGAAACGCCGAAGCGTTTTAGAACATTCGATCTAGAGGCCTACAATTGTTAATGACAACAGAAAAGTCTTAAATATTTGGTACTGAGATAAGGCTTACATGGCAGACATGTCTGGACTGTGGTATTTGTGAATCCCATACATATGAGACTTTTCTGTTATGATTCGTCCAAAACGCTTTAGTGTAGTATCGATGATGAAATTATTGTATGCTTACGACTAAACATTGGTAACTTGAATAAAGAAATAGGTTCATATTAAAATTACATCTCAGGAACGGCGTAAACCGTAAATACTTTCGTGTTAACTTTTATAACTTTGACCTCGTCAATAATAAATCAAAATTTGCTCAATACAAAGAGCTTCCACAATATCTTTGTTTTTAAAATTGTAACGTCCCCTCTATTTTTAAGCATTTTGCCAAACTAATTTATTAAATTATAATCTGGAATTTATGTTAGTTGTGCTTGTCTTTATTTTAAGAGAACAAATAAATCAAAATTGGATTTTAGGATACTGACAGGTTTTACGATAATATTCATACGCATTATTAAAATCATATTCGAATCACATTTCAAATAATATATTGCCAGTAATTAATGTTATAACACCGGCAAACACAGTACAGCCAACAGATTAAATTATTTATTGTAGATTTTTAAATATTGCTATAAAACTAATACAGCAAGTTATCAATCGGCTGTGTTTGCAAATTTCTAATCAGCGATTACATTACGGCGATTGCTTATTTGGAAATTGTCATCACCACATGCAATCATGCTAAAGGCTTTTCCACTTTCCTACTTTTAAGTAGGTACGTACAAGTAAGTAGTTCGAGGATTTCTTGAAATTAATAATTGTAAGATATTTCTGAACACTTCTCCCTTGCCTAACGCATGTGAAAAAGGACAAATTTCCGTCCTCGATGCTGCGGTTGACGCAACATATTGCAACACAACTCATTGAAGATGAATTTCAGCAGCTACACATAAAGAATGTAGTGTCCGTTCTGTATTGTTTATCACGTAATTACCTTGCGAAGGTATTGAGGAAACAATAAAACAATTAACTTTAATTATATGTTTCATTTAACACTTAAGACCTTTTCCACAAACTTTCATCATAATTTCCATCAGCCTGCGGCAGTCTACTTCTGGATTTTGACCTCTGCCAATAGGCACGACTTAGCCCGATCACCGTCTCCAAGAACTTGAAATGTACAAACGTGTTTTAAAAAAAAAATAAACAAAGAAATTTTGCAAACATCCTCTTGCAAAATTTCAAATCAATATCTATTAAGGCGTTACGGAGAATATACCAACTTCGTCAAGTGTCAGACTCATCTGCAGTAGCATCCTGATGTTTAAAAAACGAGACTCTGGCGACTGGGACTGAGGTCAGGAAAGTCCAAGTCCTGAATAGTGATGGAAAGCCGCAATTTATTTAAATCACCTTAAATTATTTCTTTTGTTCCCTGCAAATACCCTCGAGCCATAGTAGATCAGGGCCGGGCACTCGCCTTTAATTTCATAGTAGTTCGATCCCCAGTGCCGGCATCTCTAAAATTGTTCTGCAATTTTAAGGTCAAATTTACCACGTGCTCAGCACTGAAAGAAAACATCACGTGGAAACCTGCATAGCCGAGGAACAGAAATATTTCAAAAACATGCGTAGTCCACCACCCTGCATTGGAGCAGCGTGACGGAATCTTTTTTTCTTCAAAGTCCTCTCAAAACATCCCCGCATGTCCTTAGGCCTCTGTGTGACATTTAGGCTGTTACTTTACTGTTTGTTCATTTTAAATACATACCCCTTCTTTAGTCACCCCTTTTTCCCATATAAGGGGTTTTCACCCCCGCTAGAAACGATATGTGATGGGCGGGGTCACCGCCATTTTGGTACGAGTCAAAATATTGCGTTCACACTAGCAGTATAGTGACAATATTGCATATTATGGTATTATTCTGCACGAAGAAAGGCTGTCCGTACAATACCTTAGTCTTCCTTACACTGTTATTACTACTCCTAATACAGACATCATGTGCTTAAGAAGAGGCTCTAGCAATGATTATTGTAATAATAATTGTTAGTAAAGATAAAAAATAAACGAAAATCTAACGGTCGACTAGATATAGGCTGAAATTATAATGTGATGATTTCAGCCTATCACTAGTCGCTGAAAATGGAGACCGAGACACGTTCTCGAGGACCCTGACGACGCGACCACTGCGGCTGGGCCCCAAGCTCTCTCACAACTCAGCACGACACACACACACAACACAATCACCATCATACTGCGCCCGCCGTCGGCGAGGGCGTATCAGACAAACTTATTCGAGATACCGCCGCATCTCATTTTTTTTGAGCCGGTTTTCCCTCCCTCTGTATAGCTAAAAAGCTCAACTAAACTTATACATAAAGTTATTTATTTATATAGACATACGCATTAAATGTGTACTGTTGCCTACGCGTAAATCATTCTAAGCTGTTACATTTCTATAATGTTATATGTATACATCACATACATACATATGTATGTGCTATACCGCAAACGCAAATGCTAATTGCTCAGACACAACTCAAACCGAGATTTTAAATGTAGTCCAATAAGAAAGTTTTAATCTAATCAACACTCCATGCTGCTTGGTTTTTTCCTCATTTATTATACTCGTATGTTGTAACCTAAGAACCACTGAAACTTGCTAAGCTAACTATTGTCTGCTCATAAACTGTAACATTCTCGAGTTTTTTGTTCAGATAGACTTGTGCCATAACAGTACTCTGTGGCCTATACCTAAAGTTTGCTAACCAGTTTTTTATAATGAAAGTTACGAGTATTTACATATATTAACGTGTAAAGTTTTAAAAAACTAAATGTAATTGTTCCTAATTTTAATGGTGAATGGACGTGTAATAGAAACCGTCTTCCAAATCGCATATTTTTTTCTTTAGAATAGTTAATATTAATAATTATTCTAATAATCTTAAGAAAATAATGTCTTGGACCGACAGATGATAGAAAATGCGTCTAAGGAACAAGGTGCGTTTGGTACTGCACATGTCAATCTCCTTGTAAAGGCAACGATTTCGGAAATTCTCTCAAATAGAGGGAGGCTCTTTGATACTCGTATCATGTCCTCCAGAGTTGACGATGGTTTCGATAGCGTCGACTAGAATGTGCCACATTTAATTTTAATGTATGTATGTTGATAAGCAACACAAGCATAGTTTCACCTGCTTTCAAAAGTGATAATAACGCAATAGCCGCATTGCGTTTTTTCGGCAATCGGATGCGTGAAGTGGTGCTGCCTTATACATACATTACTTTAATAGAATATTAAATTCTGCCGTGAAGCATTACTGTTTTTCGGTTTGAATGTTACTTTAAGCTAGTGGAATTACTGGGCATATGAGACTTAAAAACTGATGTCTCAGGAGGATGGCGCAGAGTGGTGCTACACAGGAATGTCCTAGAGACACAGCATTTGTTATGGGCAGACATTGTATATACCACTATCATCATGCTCGACTCGTCACTTTATCGTATAAGAAAATATTACTACGTCTGAAGGCCGTAAAAACAAGTTACACACAAATTATTTCCAATTACATATATCTGCATATTATAATTATAAATTTACTAGTAACAACTTTATCGCGTTTAAATTTCGAACTATTTGAGTCCTCCCATCCATGGGCGCTGTAAAGCGAAACGTCGGGTTATAAATAGTTCAAAAATTTAACGCGATAAAATCCGTTAATTTGTTTTATTAAACTGTAATATTCGCGTAAATATAAGAAATCAGTAAGAAAACTTTACGATTTTCACGAAATCAAATTCGCTGTATAAATAGCCGCCCTCAAATCTGTTCTGAAAGTTTTGCAGTGGCACTTGTACTCTCCCCACGTTATAGACACGTTCCTTGTGACGTCGCTCTGAAGACATCTACTCAACTTGAGTGTTACATTTGCTTAAAGAGTTGAAGGAGGCTTTCTGCAAGAAAATGAAGACTTAATTTATGTTTTATAATCTTTATAGCATGTATCGCAAACATATTTAGTTTAATTAAAACAGACATTTATTATGAAATAAAAAAAATAAAAATAATTATGTGTTTAAAAATCTTATCATCATTTGGATATAGGCCTGTCCCAAGTAGAGAGCATTTTCCGTTATCACCACGCTTGGCAGGTGGAGTAGAATAGATCTCTTATGTTTCGTAACAGTTAAACTAAGTTGCATAGGTTAGTTTTCAGTTTCTAACAATTCTCTTCCGGTAGCATCGGCAATTTCCTGTATAAAACTACAACGTTGAAGACCGATAAAGTTGTGTGAGTGTACATGAACACTCATATGCTCGAAGTTTATAAAACGTATTTTAGTATAGTGCTAAAATAAACCTATTTATGAATACCATTTCAGCATTTTTTATCCATTAGTATGGGTTAGAAATAATGTTAATTTGCTAAGATTACCTAACATCGCTACCGTTTGGTGGCGGCTGTAGAGAATCTCACTCAATCGTCACTTTCAGCAATAAAAAAAAATTACTATATATCAAGTTGCTGGAACAAACATTAATTCCGCGCGAAAAAGTATTTGGATCAGGAAACAATGATTTAGGGCGGATTTCACCGTTGAAAATAAACCCGACCAGTTCAAGCTAAATGAAGTTAAAGCGTTTAACAGAGTTCAATGCTACAGTTTGCATTTCATCAACATTAAATGAACGCAGTTAAAGTTAAACGCGATTAATATTCATATATTAATATTCAGTTTAGAGAGCTGTCATTGTCAATTGCACAACTATGTAAACACAAAAACCTATGCGCAAAACTGGCTGTTTGATGTCGCAAAATACGAAATACATCGAGTTTTGTTTTATTTTGTGACGACATTTCATATAAACTTCGTTTTTTCTAAACGCGATCAAAATGGAGCTGGTGAAATCGGTTAGACAAAAATCGAGATCTAATGATACCTTTGAAGTCAGTTAGGTAAATAACATGGTTTCATTACGCTTGGTTTCCAAAGCGATCGATGAAATCGGGTCTTATTCACAAATTCCACGAGCTGTGTTCGTAAAATCACGTTGAGGAAAACTTCCAAGTTGATTCTTTAAATATTTCCTAACAATTTTTGAACTCGGGAAATATTTCTATGAATTTCAAGAAAATAACTCTTGATGAGAACGTTATTGTACAGTACAAAGGAAGCGAGCAGCTTTCGTAGCAAGTTCTGAATATTTAACTGACACATTGTCCGTCCGCAATTGTTCTCACAATGCACTATCATAATAACATAAAAGTCTGCGAACAGAAAGGTGTGCCTTGAATTGCATGAACAAAGTATTTGACCTACATAACTAGTATATACAACATAATTATAACCACAAAAGAATATCTTATATAAACAAGTATCGTATAAAAAACATTAGTATACCACTTTTTTAAAACGGACTAAAAGTATAAAACTTAGTTTATAATCAATTGCAAAATGTACTCAACAGAGAAACAAACAGACAAGAAAGCGAGTTAATGAGTTACCATCCAATTAAAACGTTATGTTTAAAGTTTCAGGTCTCTAGCTTCTCGGGAAATAACCCGAACATACATACATGAACGCTAGTTAATAAAAACATGGTAAATAGCCACTTCCACTGGTTGTAGAATTCTTATGCAAGAATCCGTTTAGGTAGGGCCAGTTATTCTGCCGTGAAGCAGTAGTGTGCAAACATTACTGTGTTACGGTTTGAAGGGCACTGTAAGCTAGTTTAAATTAAAATTTAAAACTGTGATGTCTATGGGTGACGAACGACGACAGTATTTGTTGCACTTACCATTATGTTAACGATTTGGTCGTCTCGTCACTTTCTTCCATTTAAGTTTTAAACAAAAATTATATTTTTGTTACAAGCTTTTATTTGTGAGGCCTATGTCCAGCAGTGGACTTCAAATGTTGCAAGAGCTATATACTTATTAAAGCAAATCCAACGCACCCAAACATGACGGAACTATCTTGCTTAGTTGATGAGTCCGAGTGAGCTCCGTGGTACCATATTATTGCAATATCACCAAAGCTACGCCTATAAAAAAAATGCCAAATTTTACCTCAATCGGACATGGGAAAGTAGGTAAAAATTGTCTCTTACCAGATGTGAAACATACGAAGAAAGCAAGGTAAATAAAAGCTTGTAAAAAAACCTCTTCTACACGGCGTTTACCTGCAGGCTGACAAGCTAAGTTTTGTCTTATTAATGGTAGAAATTCCTCAATTTGCCGATCCCATCAAAATTCCACTAACTATTGGTGGTCAGGAGCATCATTATAGTGAAGATGTCAGTCTTACATCATGAATAACCCTTCATTGGGGGAAGGACGGATTATATCGAACTTGCACCGAGTCCGCCACGCGTAGGCCACGGGGCCAGAAGACTCGCACTCGAAAGTCTTCCCGGCCCGGCGGCAAGTCATAGACTAGATCCAGTCAGAAGAAGAAGTAAATACCTTAAAAGTAAATGTTATAATGGAGCCACTTTATGAACAGTAGCATTCTTTGCCTCTCATCCCTGGCGGCATATGGAAAATGATAATCATTGCAGTAATAAAACTATTATAATATTAACGGATAAATTACGTCATATTGAAATCTTCTATCTTGTATTATAAATAAAAATAGAAAATTGATTTGGCTGATTTTTTTTAGTTTTCGTAAATGATAGCACATTTTTATAAAAGATTTTTTTTTTAAATGCCCTGGAAAAATTAAGAAATTCGGATGGAACTTCTCAATTTAAATCTGAATAAAAAATGTGCCAGTTTGACAGTTCTGTTGTCACGTATTTTCATTACTTAATTTTTATTTGCTAAGCCCACTTCTCATTACTATTCATTGGTAAATTGCACCCGTGCGATACCGGGGCAGGTCGCTAGTAAATAATAAATATCAGTTTACATAGCCTAATACCTACTTTGTTTCGGTCTAAATGACACTGATAACTAGTGTAATAACTGAGCGCAGGAGACTTAAAAGCTGATGTCTCAAGGTCCCGAGCGCAGCGTGATGTCACACAGAAATTATCTGGGTGACACAGCATTTATTATGAGCTGACGGTGCGTGTACTATCAGGTGAACAATTTGCTGTCGTTTTTGTTTGCACACAATGACAACACTTCTCTTTTTCCTCTACACAACCTTTTTTATTATATTTTTCAGATTCCTTTCCTTTTGGATTCGTTTAGATTATTATTATTATTCGAAAAAACATAAAGATCTAAAGAAATCTTTTTTTTTAATAACCTTGTTATTAGTTATTTTTAAAAATACTTTTTTTGAAACTAACGTTTTCAGCATATATTACAAAGGCGGGGGATTTTTTTTTATAGAATGGCTTAGGTCAATTTCTCCAAATACAGGCAGACAACTTTGGCAAACGACCAGAAAGTTCTTTAACAGAAAGAATGGTCAAGCATCGACGCAGTGTTTTTTTGTTCTTAGTGACCATGAATTTGAAAGATGATTTTTATAATATCCATGATTTCAATATTATTTAATCGGTTTCAATATGATTTCAATAATATTGATGTTTCAAGAAATTTTTGATCTTGTTAGTGAGTCGATGATATCAAATATATCGATTTTGCTATCGCCACTTAATGTTTTTTTATATAAAGATCATTTTTAATCCTTATTTTTTTATTTTATTTTTAACCTAATGATTAATGTACATAATTTTTTTTTAATCTTAATCATCAGCTGAAGCCGTTTTTGGACGTAGAGCTCCGACTAAATGGATAAATTCATAATATTCTTGGTGGGCCCCGCGATTTCAGCGCGTGAAATAAGCCGACTACATGATTGCCCTATTGCCTTAAGCCAGTTAGGCCCTTCTCTGTAACGATCTCAGCGTGCGCACCTTAACGTTGTAGCATGAAACTTTATAGCCTATAATGTTCCTAATTAATAAACCAATATTTTTTTCAAGTCGGGCTAGTATTTCCTAAGATTATCACGTTCACACATACAAAGTCTCAATCTTTATTATGTAAGTGTTATGGTATAATTCTATGAATTATCTAATAAAAAACTAAAATTAAAATAATATAACATGGATTAAAATAATAATGACCAAAATACAAATTAATGCCATCCGCATAGCCCCTAATTTCTACAGTTTTACAATACCCTAAATATTACCAAAATTAAAAGTAACTTAGATTGCTCTCTGATAAATCTAATTAAACTGTCGACAAAATCGATTCAGCCGTTGCAGGGGTTAGCCCAGACAAACAAACGGGCAAACAGACAAAAATTTTCAAAACGCGTGTTTGAGTTTTGGTATTCTACAAATTACTCCATATGAGATTAAGAAAAAGTCTTTATTGCGAAATCACAGAAAGACGCTCCAATTTTATTTATTTGTATAGATATGTTACTCTATATCTATACAAATAAATAAAATCACTACGCTGCTCCGACAAATTGATGATTGAAGTACCTACCAAACGCCTCCATTTTAGACACTAGGAGAGTCACCGATTTGTGTATTTTAAGTCCTACTTTTTACAAGGCAGTTATGCTGCCATTTGTAAGCCATAATATTTACAAGACGTTTCTGTAACAGACGCCTCGCATCAGTCTGATATTATTCTACATGATTTTCTGCCATTTTTCGGAGACCTTAAAATTTTCCAGACAATTGAACGATATTTTTTTTCGTGGCAACGTATGAAAATCTGCTATTCCACGAAGTTGATAGCATTCAAAAATAAGAACTCGCTTGGGTGTGTGTACCCGTATGTCAACATTTGCTTGTATTATGTATGTGCTAGAATGCATGCGAATATGCTGTACATGAAAATAATTATTGCACAGAATCTTTTCACGCGTTTTTTATTTCCGCGGTAAAATCATCAATTCCTGAAACGTTATCGTCATCATACCACCGTAACGGCGGTGGAATCCGTCTAGGGTCATACCACCGCAGGGCCAGTTATTCTACCTTAAAGCAGTAGTATGCAAACATTACTGTGTTTCGGTCTGAAGGGTACTGAGAGTTAGTGTAATTACTGGTCATTCATGACACAGCATTTGTTATGGGCAGACGTTGCACTTACTATCAGGTGAACGTTCTGCTCATTTCGTCACTGTATACAATAAAAAAAAAAGTTCCTTAGAGGCAGAGATGTCGCCGGTCTACGGGGTCTCTTCATCTGGAAAAACCTTGACTGATATGTAGCACAATCTCTTTAAGCAAGGTAGAGACTCCCTTGGAGACGATCCAACAACAAGTTCTAGAATAACTGAAAGAGGCTGTGAGGTATTTTATTTCCGAAAGGATAAAATTGCTTCGGGTGCTGATATTAAGTGAGGTCAAGGGCGACATAAACAAATGTATAAGCGTCCAATGTATTCCATATAGAGAGGTAAAAATAATTTTGAGTATCATTTTATAGTTCTTGACCTCCATTTCCTGTGACGTGACTATACAGTTGTGACCAGGGGCAAATTCATCGGATGGGGCCTTCTCTCAATGTAAAGAAACTCAACTTAGTAATATTTGTAATTTATAAGTTGTAATTTCTTTTCAATAAATTACTACGTAAAATACTCATATAAAAACGCTATTATAATTATTATGCGCATTGTTGGTTATTTCTTTTGAGTAACTTTTAATTTAAAGAGACATTTTTTTGTTCAAAATTTTAATAATTTTTACTATGAAAAATCGATTTTTTATCGGTCACATAGTTGATATTCAGAGTTGTCGGCTCGTTTGGCTTATTGGTTAATCAAGACTCAAGACATCAAGAATCGCAGCCAGAGTCAACATTTGTGCAAAAACTAAAATTTTTGGTTTTCGGGTCGTATTGTGTTGTGCGTGTGAAATGTATGTCTCTGAAACACACCCACGATAAAAGAGAAAACCTACAGTGGGGCACCATTATTATAAAAAAAAATTGGCTTATACGCCATGGATCGTAGTCTCGATCCCACACGAGACACATATTTGTATGACCTACAGACACTTGTTTTTGGTCTAGCTGTTTGTGCACGTGCAGTTCATACATATAAAATAATTTCAAAAGCAAAAAACAGCTTGGTGGGTACTTCACAATAAATCAATATAATTAAACTAAGTAAAGAATTTTTAATTTAGGAGGCTTTATTTTGAAAGACCTTGCAGGATTTACTTTGGCTTATAATTTATAAGGATAAATTGCATTTGTAACTAGCAACCGTGTTTGAAATGTCAAATACTACTACATGGAAATATGGTAAATGTTGTTTGATAACTTTTAGAACATTATCGTTATTGTTTAGTGAAAATTGAGTAATATAAAACTTTATAATAAAAGATGACCACCTTAATGGCAAAAATTGACAAGTTAATAAAAAAAGAAAGGACTACGCCCGAGCGCAAGAAAGATGATACCACAAAATCTTCTAACGAGATTCTTTCAGAACTTTTCAGTGTTTTTAATGCCGACCCACCGAAGATTGAAGATATACCTGTTAAGAAATCAAAGAAAAGTAAAAAAAAGCATAAAAAGGAGAAGAAAAAACGAAGTCGAAGTGCAAGTTTCTCCAGCTCTGACGACAGTGATTATTCTCATAAACGGAAGAAGCGAAAAAAAAGTAAAACAAAGCGTAAGAGTAAAAGTTCTCGTCGTTCACCTTCTTGTGATCGCTCAAGAACTCCAGACATTATTAAAAAGGAGCCCGAGATAGCAAAAACCAAATGTAAAAAAAGTTCCGGAATTGAAACTGTCAAAATCAAAGAAGAATGTAAGGTTAAAAGTGAATTTAAAGGTATCGAAACTACTATATGTATCAAAATCGAGGACGAAAAAACTGAACACACTTTTGATGCTAGTCTTATTCCTATGCCGGAATCTCCAAAAGACATAACAAAATGAAAAATCTGATAAGAAAGCAGAACACACCACCAACGACTGTGATAAATCAAAAGCTAAAATTCAAATAAAGAACTTGAAATTCAGTGCTGTGTTTGAAGAAACCGTAAAGAAAGCTGAAGAAGAAGCTCGAAAAAAAGCAGAAAAAGTTGAAGAAGGGGAATGCACAGACTCTTCCAGTAGTTCGGTAAAAGATACTGATATTAATTCACAATTCCCAAAATCATCAGATCCTGGAGGCATTCTGAAACAGCAGGCTGCAGATGAAATTAAACAGTAAGCTAGTATATAATAGTTTTTATTTTAGAATACCATGCATACATGTTTGTTCATTATATCTTTATAAAGTCATTAAAAACAAATTTTTCATAAAACTTCACTGTTCTTAGCCATATTAATAAACATAAAATTTTTGGCTGTATGAAATAAAATCAAGTTATTATTAAAATTAATTTTACCAGCAATATCTTCTGGTTAAAAAACAGAAGTTATCACCTGGGCAGGATAATTTAGTGCTGTAAGTAACAGTAAATTTGTGTTTACTTTCCTATACCTAATTTAATGTAATGTTCATTCTTATAGAGAAAAAGTATAATTAACAAGGTTATATCTAATATTTTAATGAATATAATATTATAATGATAAGCACAATTCATCCACTCCTAATATTTCCTGTGCGAATGATAACTTCAGGGTATTTGCTAAAAATGTTGTCATTAAAATAATGTAATTAAAATAGGAGAGAAGGTGTTAGTTTACTGGTGGTAGGATTCATATGCAGTATCAGTTATTCTGCCACCAAGCAGTATTTTGCAAACATTACTGTGTTTCGGTATGTAGGCACTCATAGCTAGTGCAATTATTGTGCATATGAGCCATAAGAACTGATGTCTCAGGGTAAGGTTAAGGCTAAGGCGCAAGGCTAAGGATAAGGCACAGTGTGTTGTCACACCTAAATGCTCATAGTGACACAACAGATGCAGATATTAGGACAGACGTTGCACTACTGCCTTTCATAACATATTTGCTTGATGATAATTTAATATTAAGCAACATTGTCATTATTTTATACTAGCTGTTCCCCCACCTGCTCTTCTCAGTGTAATTTTAAATATAGGAATGATTGATTTTTTACTAATATTTTTTTTATATTTAAAGTTACAATAACATTTTTCATGACAAAATTTACATCTATGCTAAATTTCATTAATGACAATTCAACCGTTTGTGTATGATTGCTTAACAAACAAATAAACATACAAACTTTCACATTTATAATATCATACAAGGATATAACAATCATAGATGACAGTAGTATAGGAGAATAAAAAAAATGATTTTCCCTGTTGTTGACTATGTGGTACTTTTTCAAAAGATGATTTTGATGATTTTCCATACCAAATGTATAAGATCTTTTAAGAAAATTACCAATACAACCTTTAACAACATAGGAACTTTGGTTTTGATTTTCTAAAAAAAATCAAACAATTGCCATCATTATGATTATTATTATAATATAAAGTGTCCGGTAGAGTGTAAAGCACATACCTCTTTTCTACTGAGGTGTCATAAGAGGCGACTAAGGTACTGTACGGACACTCTTTATTTGTGCAGAATAAAACCATAATATGCAATGCTGTCACTACACTGCTTGTGAGAACACAATTAGGAGTAAGAATTTACTCATACCAAAATAGCGGCGTCAGTTCACCACCCGTTACGTGCCGTTTCCGCGAAGGCGAAAAGTGGGATACGTGAGTGGCCTCTGCCCACCCCTTATAAGGGAAAAAGGTGTGACTGTATGTATATATGTAATTGTAAAAGGTACACTGAACATCTACTTTTTACAAAAAAATAGGGACCAAGAACTAAATGAATATGACAAGTAAACTCAAAATATTTCACAGGATTAAGGAAGAAAAGGCCATTGCTAAGAAAAGTATACCTTTGGAAACCATTCAGAAGACTACAAAGAGAGAAAGAAGTAAATCAAAAAAGAGGTATGTATTAATTTCTTTAAGATCAGCAAGCTAAAGTGGATTACCATTGGGGAAGAAGGAACCGAAAGGTTCTCGAGTGGCAACCTTGTATTGGCAAACGCAGTGTGTGGAGCGACAACCTGCATGGTTTTGCGGGAAGTCGATGGATGCAGGTGGCTCACGACCAGTTTTTGTGGCATCTCTTTTGAGGAGGCCTATGTTCAACAGTGGACTAAAATAGGCTGCTGAAATGATGATGATTGAAATAAAGTGGCAATGGGATGGCCTTGTATCAACAAACGGAGTGTAACCATCAACTACTGATGGATTCCTATGCAGGGATCCGTCTAGGTAGATACCACCCCAGGGTCAGTTATTCTGCCGTGAAGCAGTAGTGTGCAAACATTACTGTGTTTCGGTTTGAAGGGCACTGTGGGCTAGCGTAATCACTGGGCATATGAGACTTAAGAACTGATGTCTTAGGGTGACGGGCGCAGTGTCATGTCACACAGTAATTTTCTGGGTGACACAGCATTTGTTATAGGTAGACGTTATACTTACCATCAGGTGAATGTTTTACTCGTTCTGTCACTCAAATGAAATAAAATAAAAAAAACAACTTGTAAGGTTTTGCAGGTAGTTGATGGATGCAGGTAGCTCAGGACCATGTTTGTGACGATCTATGGAGTAGGCTTATATTCTGCAGTGGACTTGTGATTTGCTGATATAATGATGATGATCAACTTTTAAGTTCTCTTACATGTTCTTCTCCTTATTTCAAAATAAGAATTGTTTACTATCCAAATGTTATGGTGTTGTTCTGTGTATCCACATCATAACATCTGGCGTCATTATGTGGAAACACGAAACAAACAAAATTTAAATATTTTGTCTAAAAATAAATTTACATTGTTTCATTTGCATAAAGTATCTGTAGCGATTTCTATCCAGGATCCTCCACCGCTTGGATAGATCCCAATGCCACTTATGCACCCGTCAAGCAGTAGTGTGCAATCATTACTGTGTTGCAGTTTGCAACTAACTGTTAGCTAGTGTAATTACTGGCCATATGAGAGCTAACTGATGTGTGAGTTAATTTAAAAACGAAGTACTACAGTAGGATTTTCTCCTGTATCGTGGGTGCGTTTTACAAACATTTCACATGCACAACACAACCAGACCCGAAAAGCAACAATTTGTGTTTTTGCACAAATGTTACCTCCGGCTGATAATCGAACCCAGGACCGGTGGCGCAGCGTCAGGTACGCTGACCACTACGCCACGCGGTCACTGGGTATATGCCACTTTAGAACTGATGTCTCAGAGGAATGGGCACAGTCTGGTGTCACACAGAAATGTTCTGGGTGACAGCATTTGTTACATTCAAATTTTGCACTGGATGGATGCTTTCTTCCATAAAAAGGTACAATAAATATTTGGATAACTGTGGATTGTACATTATTATCTGCTATAAATTAGACAGGTGGTACACAGTAAATTTATTCCTTAAATATTTTTTTACATTAAAATTGAACACAATTGTTTAAAAGATCGAGAAGCAAATCTCGTCGTTCAAGATCCCACTCTACGTCGAAGCGGCGCAGACATCGCTCCACGTCAAGGTCGCGAAGAAGAAGTCGATCGCGACATCGAAGCAGGTCTCGCTCGAGGCGAAGGTCTAAGTCGAGATCTCAACACCATTCTAGACATCACTCTCCGCGACACAGGAGTCGGCGGTCGAGGTGACAAATATAATAATTATAATAACATCTTTATTAAATAAGGAATTATTTTGCCAGTTGTTGATCTCCTGAGCCTTGAACTAGGAAACCCTATATATGTGGAGGCAGTTCTCTCCCACTGTAATGGCTATGTCATGTACAATAGAAACTATAATAAACAAAACACTAAAACAGTATGGTATATAAATATTTTGTGTGAATGTGCTTATAAGTGTGAGTGAATTCCTTTGTTATATTGCTTAAGTAAGCCATTGGGGCTTATTTGAATTTTAATAACAGTTAACATAATCATATATATATATATATATATATATAATAATTATATATATATATATATATATATATAAAAGTCAAATTACTTTTTTTTGATAAATTTTCAAATAGTAAATAATTTACAACAACACCACTAGGTTACTACACACCAATGAAATCGAGCGTGTCTTCTTTCCTTTACTAAATATTAGCTTAGACTTCACTAATTTTTCTTTTAATAACCTGTCTGAAATAATCCTAAAGTCCATGCAATTACAACTGGTATACCATATTTTTCAACCCTCTTTTTAAGATCGCCAACTGGTGTAAAATTAGCGGACAGCGAGAAAAAGCGCTTACTTGAAGTAGCGAGACGAAATGCCATCAATATGCTCAAAAATGGCGCGGTGCCAGCCGGTGCAGCGGCGTTGCCTCCTCACACGAGAAACCAAGTTATGGCTGCTATACAATCTGGAGGTATAATATAGTATAATCTTTCAAATTATAATTTTTCAAGTAATAGACAATGAACGTAAAAGATGACTAGGGGAAGTCAGAACAATATGGACACACACACACACACACATCACAGGTTACAGGATAATATATACAAAAATATTAGAGCATATGTAGTATACATATTTATAGATTTTAAATCATGACATGTGATTCCTGGCCTGTGTAATACACCACTTCTACCCTAAAGGTCTTTACACTTTGGGGGTCTGTTTATTTTAGGTCTGATATAAGGAGGTTATTCTGCCACTTTGTTGGAAGCCATTGAATTTTCCAGGCATTTCCCTTTACGACACCCACGGGGCGGAGTGGTGAATGTGGATTAAAAAAACTATCAAATATTTCAATGTTAAATTAATTTCACAGGTAAGTCAGTAGATGAACTGACAGACTTCTGTAAACACTTGTCAAAAAAAGAAGCATTAGGCGAGCTGTCTTCGGTTTCATCCAATGATGATGATATGAGTGAGAATGAAGACACCCTGGCCTTCCACCATCCATTCCTTGTGAAGGAAAAGGCACCTATAGTTATGAATATAAGAGTAAGTAACAAAACACATACTCTGCATGTTTCTACTTTTTTTTTGTTATGTGTCATTTTGCATCTAAATTGGTTTTTAATTTTTTTTTATACTAATAACGTTATATCGTGCTAATTTACATTCGGCAATACAAATGTAACATTCTCCACCCATGCCTTAACTAGGAGACACAACAGGTTGTACCATAGAGAACTACATGTTCCTCTTTATACTGGGATATATCATACTATGTGTTAGCTATATCAACTAGTAGTGCAGAAGCTTTACTATCAGTTATGCAATAGCCAATTGAGCCATGATAGATTGTTGACTGCAATGGGCCGGTATCCCCAACTCTACGTCTATGCGCGTATTTTGTGGGTAGGAATAGTTTAGTTATGCGAGCCAACCCACCTGCCCTTCAGGTATGTACCACCCCAGGGCCAGTTATTCTGCCGTGAAACAGTAGTGTGCAAACATTACTGTGTGTCGCAGCCATTTTGGTACGAGTCAATAAATTCTTACTCCCCAATGAGTTCCCACAAGCAGTATATTGCAAATTATGGTGTTATTCTGCACAAATAAAAGCTGTCTGTAAAATACCTTAGTTTCCTCTTACGACCCCTCGGTGGCACCTATTCAGTCTTAGGCATCCTACCATCTATAAAATGTATTAAATATAATGTAACCATTTTATTTATTTACCTTATTGACGATGAATTAATACTACTGTTAAAAAGCTATACCACAACTCGAGTTTTAAATGTATTGTAATATTTGCAGGGTGGCGCCCCATTACCGGTGAAGTCTAACCTACTACCCATCGCCAATAAGGAAGAGCTACGACTTCAGTTTCCTGTGTCTTCCGGTTCACAACACAGAGAAAAAGCATCTGAATGGGTTCCCGTTTCTCCTAAAAAGGATAATATGGTAAAATATTTTTGTTTATCGCGAATAGACTGTCGTTTTGTTCACATCATTTCGCTGTGGACATTATTATTATTTGTTTATTAATGGAAACAGTCATAAACTATTTTCCAGTGTCAAGTAACATATCCAAGTTTTTGTTTTTTATTGCATAAAGTGATGAAACGAGCAAAACGTTCACCTGATGGTCAGTGCAACGTCTGCCCGTAACAAATGCTGGGTCACCCAGAAAATTTCTGTGTGACACTACACTGTGCTCATCACCCTGAGACATAGGTTCTTAAGTCTCATATGCCCAGTGATCACGCTAGCTCACTTTTCATCGACAGTAAAATGATAGTTGAGTTTTACTGAAGATTTGCTAGACTGATGGAGACAAAACGAAAAGCAAAATTTTGCTCTTGAATTGAATTTTCTAATCACTGTACACTTTCAGGAGCACTTGCTGCATAATAAACTATCAATACTAAACATCAAAGACTACCGCAACTTTTCGAGTTCGCGCCAAAAGTCCCAACGAAAACTTTTGTAACCGTCTGTGCTTGAAGAGATGTGCAATGTCGTGTTGTTTAATCGATTACTATTCGAATCGAGCGAAATAAATTATTAAACATAAAAACTCCAAATATACACAGAAATTACAAAATTAAATAAAAACACTACCGCCACTTTTCGACTAGGCGCCAAAAGTCCCCACTGTGGACATAACTACCATTACGATCAAACGTTTTGGTTGGTTATTCACAAAGCATACAGCAAAGGGCTGGAATAATTTGCCTGCATAATTCTTTCCGTCTGATTATTATAGTCTGTGGTGTGATGTGTTAGATGTCTTCAAGAAGAGTGTCTAGGCTTTTAAAGTTGCATCGCCACTTACAATCAGGTGGGATTGTAGTTAAATACCAGTTTTTTTATTTAAATCCTTTAACCCTTTTAAAGACAGCGTAGCCTAATGGTCATACCCGACTACCGCGCCGCGGTGCCTGGGTTCGAATCCCAGACGCAGCCAACATTTGTGAAAGAACACAAATTATTGGTTTTCGGGTCTGGTTGTGTTGTGATTGTCCCCGTGTCTGTCACTGCATCCTGGCCTACCTCCGATCTTATTTAAAGTAAAGTTTCAGCCTATAAATGTCCCACTACTGAGCACAGGCCTCCTCTCATTTCTGAGAGGGTTTTGGAGCTAGGAAGAATCCGCCACGCTGTTCCAATGCGGGTTGGCGGACTTCACATGTCTTCGAAATATTTTTTATTCCTCAGACATAGCCAGACAGAGCCGTGGTAGCTTAGGGGCTAGGCGCTCGCTTTTAATTTCATAGTACGCGAGTGACCTGGGTTCGATTCCCGGTGCCGGCACCACTAAAATTGTTAATTGCAATTTTAAGTGCTGATTTACCACGTGCTCGGCGGTGAAGGAAAACATCGTGAGGAAACCTGCATGTCCGATCTTATTGCATGGCGTTAAATCGGGGGCAGGTAGGTTAAGACAAGTGAGTGCATATATCTTATGCGTAGACGTTAGCTTCCGAAAGTATTTGGAAGTGGTCGCGGCCGTTGAATATCTTTGTGTTGAAAAAATTACATCACTTATTCAAATATAAAAGTTTCATCAGTATTCCACCTGCTATTAAGTGGTGATAAGGGCTAAGATGGTAGACTACAGTAACCTAAAAGATGCTTATTCACTGATGTGGTGCCTAAAATAAGAGAACATTATTACTATGATTATGGTTCTTATTGTATTGTACATAAGATTTTAGCCAATAAATGCAGGAGGAATCCGTCTAGGTAGGTACCACCACAGGGCCAGTTATACTGCCGTGAAGTGTTTGCACCCTACTGTGGTTCGGTCTGAAGGGCACTGAGAGCTAGTGTAATCACTGGGCATATGAGACTTAAGAACTTATGTCTCAGGGTGACTGGCGCTGTGTTGTGCTACACAGAAATATTCTGAGTAACACAGCATCTGTTGTGGGCAGAAGCTGCACTTATCATCAGGTGAACGTTTTACTTGTCACGTCACTTTTTGAAATAAAAAAAAAACTGAAATACACTCGTTCCAAAATGGCGGCGACGTGGCTCGCCACCCGCCACGTCTCTTTATCCGCGTGGTCGAAAAATGGGCTACGATTGTGGTGTCTGCCTACCCATTATATGGGAAAAGGACGTGATTGTATGTATGTAGGATTAATACACTAAACTAATAACGTAACCTTAACTTTATAATGAGTTGTATTTTTATGTTTCAGCAAGTGGCAAAACTAAACTCAAAATCGTCAACAAAATCTCAGCAAACTCCACCGGCAATAGAATTCTCAAAGTAAGACTATTTTACTATATTATTCAAAATTCTTTATTACATAACAAGTACATAAATTACAAGGGTTGGGTCTCTCCTTTTAAGTTTAAAAAAATCTGTGTTAGGGCAGGCCCGCTCTTCCGATTTATCATGTACACTTGTCTTTAAACGATAAGTATAGGTGACATAATTATTAAAATAACAGACTGTAGGTGTCTCGCTGCTGAACATAGACCTCCTCTAATTTTTGAGAGGGTTTTGGAGTCTGAAAGAGTCGCCCACTCTGCACCAATGCGGGATGGGATAATGGATTTTTGATTCCACAGATCCACTGGTTTCCTTACGAAGTTTTAGTTTACCGAGCACGAAATAAATCAGCGTTTAAAATTGCAAGAATAATTCAAAATAACAAGCCTGAGCTGCTACTGCTGTTAATTTTATAATTTATCTAATTTGTTAGCTAACATACTAGTGAAGTGAGTTAAAGTACATTATTACATATTCATTTATTTGTAGTGTTGGTTACGAGTATATTAGTAATTAGTATGAAAAAAAACCTTCTACATATAGTGTTATATATTTAATTGTCAACACTAATGTTTCAAAATACACACTAAGAAGAATCCGCCACGCTGCTGCAAGCGGGTTGGCGGACTGCACATGTCTCCGATTTTTTTTTATTTCTCAGACCTGCCGGTTTCCTCACGATGTTTTCCATCCCCGCCGTGCACGTGGTAAATCAGCACTCAAAATTGCAATAAACAATTTCAGTGGTGCCGGCACCGTGAAAACCCAGGTCACTCGCGTACTATGAAATTTAAAGCGAGCGCCTAGCCCCTGAGCTTCCACGGCACGCAGATAAAGCTAGAACCTAAAAGATTTTTATTCCTTGTTTTTCGGCTATGTGGTTCGCCACCTGTCACGTCTCGTTTCTCGCGGGGGCGAAAAGTGGCTTACGGATGTGGTCTCCGCCTACCCTAATTCTAAAGAAGCGTGCTACCCTAATTCTAAAGAAGCGTGCTACCCTAATTCTAAAGAAGCGTGAATGTACATTTGTTTCTATGTTTCTGACACTGCATCTGAATCGAATTTTTTAACCAGAAGGTGTTGACCAAGAGGACGACATTAATGTTTGTTTTTCATTCGCAGGTCTGAGCCGTTAGCGTTGCCCGCTCCACCCACCACATCAGCTACTTCCCCTCCTGCTTATTTAAAGGCTTTTACATCTGGAAGTCGTGAGTTGTTTTGATATTTTTTTTTAGTTTCTCCACACCAGAATTTCTCCTATATCGTGGATGCTTTTACAGATATAAATTACACGTACACGAACATCCAGTCCCGCATCAACTGTCTGTAGGTCAAACTAACTTTAGCGTCGTTCGGGAATCGCTTGTCCACTACGCGTCCGTGGTACTTTACTGGTTGTAGGATTCCTATGCAGGAATCCGTCTAGGTAGGTACCACCCCAAGGCCAGTTATTCTGCCGTGAAGCAGTAGTGTGCAAGCATTACTGTGTTTCGGTTTGAAGGGCACTGTGAGCTGGCGTAATCACTGGGCATATGAAACTTGAGAACTGATGTCACAGGGTGACGGGCGCAGTGGTGCCACGCGGAGGTGTTCTGGGTGACGCAGCATTTGTTACGGGCGGACGTTGCACTTGCCATCAGGTCAACGTTTTGCTCGTATCGTCATTTTATCCAATAAAAAAGAATTATAAACTACTCCAGTGTGAAATACTGCAGTATTACACTCGATCCTAATTTGTCCTTTGTCTCAACGAAACTTGCAAAATTGAAGCCTGCCGAAATTTCAAAACCATGCAACTGAACACGGCTTGCTCAGTTTGGTGAACGAACCCTGGTGTTTTGGTGGCTTTAAATCTTACCAGATAACGCCCCAGTCGAGGTCCCAGTCTAACCACTTTTAGGGTACAACAGAAGAGCGTTTAAACATTTTCCCAAAACACCATAGCTTCCTTCCAGACCGTACTAGATCTCCGATAATATGTGCACTGCTCTTACATCTCTCCACAATTGTGCGCTCATCTGCTGATTCAAAAATGCTTGGTTAGCAGATCATTAATATGGAGCAGGGAGAACTGAACTCCGGTATTAAGAGCTTAAGTCAGACGAGAACTTCGATTACCACTCGAATGGAACTGACAACAGAAAGTCAGCAATCCAGATGCACAAATCAAGAGATATTCCGTAAGAAGGAATCGTACTAAATACCCCAGCATGTCAGATCGCTTTAAAAGTCCTCGAAATGTCTAGAATATATAATTGGCTATATGGCCATGCCGAAACATTCGAGAACCTTGCTCTCAAGTATGTGATGCGTATCAGGCTTCTATTACTATAAATCCATGTGAACGGTCACAGACGATATCATGATTTTCAAATTCAAAACACAGTTCAATACACGCACTGTAACCTTACATATTATATTGGTTATTGATAGGTATATAATTTCTAGGCTCTTCATTCCTGTTTTGATGGTACCTTCATCGTCAAGCGATCGGCTGACTCGATGGTAAGTGATCACCGCCATTCATCAACATCCGCTACACCAGAGAATTGTGTATGGCGTAGGAACTTTCTAGAAAGTCTCTAAGTCGTAACGGTTCGAAATATTCGCTGGCGGCAGCAGACTACTCAAAGTAGTCCTGCGTGACCTGCTGGACTCCATTTATTGCATCTATTATTTATTTATTATTATAAATTTGTTGACTGATTATTGTAAGCGTCCTTGATTAACACATGAATTCAGACATCTTCCGTACGGACCAAAATAAAGAAAAAATTCATTATTACTTTTTTGTTAATAGAGCTGTCTTCAGTCCCAGCCCTGCCAGCTCCGGGACCACAAGCGTACCCACCGGGAGTCGAACCTCCTAAGATTGTAAGTGATTTTTTTTAAATGATATTTTAAGTATTTGTGAATGCAAACTTCTGCACAAGGAAAAAGAAAGAAGAAAAAAAGAAAGAAAACATTTATTGCGGAAATACGCCACAGATACAAATAGATAAAATTAGGCACTAGACATACAAGTAAACAATGTATTTACAGACAAACAGAAAGAAACTTTAAACATCACAAAACTGAACATTTATATAACAAGAGTCGTGTACAAAAATATAAAAAAAAAAAGAAAATCAATTTTGCGCTTTGTCTTGTTATTAACAAACACCATAAGACCGTAACTGTTCCTACGGGTCACATACATACCTTGCATAAACTTTTTTCGTGATTGTAGAAAACGATACAAAATTACAACATGAACTTACTTGCATGTTCAAAGTAAAATCAGCGAAGTCAAAGAGCTCAGACGTGTTATCGCTTGTTTGTTAAAAATTCTTTATCGATAACTTCCTGTTGGCTGCTTCGTTTTAAGACTCCGACACAAAAGAGAGAGTATAGAAGACAAACTTCGTATATTACGCGCTCCAGCAACACACACATAGACATCGATAACGGACACGGAATCTCAAGTCGTGTCAAAACATAACGAGCGCGAGTGCCGCCCGCTGCTGACTGACAGACACCCTTTGCGAGGTTAATGCTTTCCTACGAACATTCGGGCTTACAATTATTGACAGAAATGGAGCACAAACTCATTATAATAGGGTGAGGAAAGAGTTTCTTCGCATTTTATATGAAAATATTTTTTTTTTTTTCAAAATATATTTACATTTAATTACAGTAATCCAGTATAAAATTTAGTCCAGTTCAACTCTAGAAAGACACAAGTTTGTAAAGGAGATAAAGAAAAATTGCTAAGATCCGCATGCAAAATGTTGCTCTTCAAAAACTAGGTAATACACACCATTATACATTTTGCATACGGATCTTAGCAAATTAACTTTCTTTCCTTTCTTTTTTATAAGAAAGGTACGTCAACATTAACCATCTCGGTAATGGTTCTCAGCATGCGGCTCTTTGAGGCCTTAGTATGAAATTTTATTATCTAAAACCTTCCCCAGAAAACGGGCTATCTAGTCCAAAAATATATTTTTAATCAGATTAATATTTCCTGATATTAGCGCGATCAAACATACAAACGGGGCATCCAACACTATGTATGCCTAAACACGGTCTCCAGTGGCGGACCGATGTCGCAAAGGCATTTGACAAAGTCTGGCACGACGGCTTGTATTACAAGTTGTATCACACTAAAGTGCCAGACAGACTCGTGAACATCATACGAGCCTTCTTGTCTAACCGCCTATTTCGCTTCCGGGTAGAGGGAACGCGCTCCTCAAGCCGCCCTCTCCGAGCGGGGGTCCCTCAGGGCTCCTGCCTCTCCCCACTCCTTTTCTCGCTATACACTAGCGATATTCCTAAAGACCCGAAAGTAAATCTTGCGCTTTTCGCAGACGACACGGCCTTGTACTATTCCGACAAGCACAAGGGCCGCATAACGATTCAACTCCAAGACGCAGCCGATCGCCTAGGCGAATGGTTCCGGAAATGGAGAATAGAGGTAAACCCCGAGAAAAGTGTAGCGATATACTTCTCGAGGGGCACACCAAAGCCCGCTAGACGATGTCACCCAATCGGCAACAATCAGCTAGGCACGATCACTCTGTTCGGACGCCCTATTCCCTGGGAAAAGAGCGTCAAATACCTCGGGGTCACTTTAGACGCAGCGATGTCGTTCGCCGCACACATTAAAAACATACGCAATAGAGCGGCTTTTATCTCAAGCCGTCTATACCCACTAACTTGCTCCTCAAGCAAAATGTGCTTAAGACACAAACTTCGCCTCTATAAGACTTGCATAAGACCCGTAATGGACTATGCTTGCGTCGCTTTCGCTCACGCGACGGGCAATCAATTAAAGAAGTTACAGAGCGTTCAAAATCGATTCTTGCGAACTGCCACCGGAGCCGGTTGGTATCAACGCAATGTAGATCTTCACAGCGACTGTGAAATGCCTTTAATCTCTGAACACTTCAGAGAATTATCACGGCGGTTTTTCGGAAAAGCCGCGGTTCATTCAAACCCGCTGGTGGTTAAAGCAGCAAATTACCGACCGAACAGAAACGCGACCGAACGCAAACGTCGCCCGCGAAACGTGCTAGACGACACGGACGTCTCAGCTCTTCCTGACCACGATACTGTCAGTCACGATCCAGGCCACACTGTACACACAGTCAATAGCTTTAATATAACACGCACCACGACGCGCGACCGCCGTAGAGAGCGGCGCGCAATAGTCAATAATCAGATCGCGTACACACGATTCACCCGTGTTTCAGGGCGGTTCTCACCGCCCAGAGTTACCGACACACAAGTCGACAGTCAGAATGGACGCGCGCAGCCTCCTTCGGACGGTCAGTAGACGACTTTAAATGTTTAAGATTTTCGAAATCGCGAAAGCACGCAGCGAACGCGACACAGTCCGAACTTCGAGGTTTTTGTAGGAGTTTTTATTTATTTATTTATGTTTGGGTGAAACCAAACCTGGCACGCGGGCCCCTGGCCCGCGAGCACAGTATCCGATGAAGCTGTAAAAGCCGAGAAGGCTAACAGCAATTACATCACCGAAAAAAAAAAAAAGTGGCGGACCTATCGCGGTTCGCTGTCTTAACGTGATGGTTGGATGGGGGGTTCGATCTGAGGGGTACTGAGAGCTAGTGCTGAACTCACCATCAGGTGAACGTTTTGTTCGTGTCATCTCTTACTCCTATAAAAAACCGTCATAGGTGTGAGGACCTTAACTGTGGTGTTTCGAACCCAGGACCCTTTCCGCGGCGACGTAGTCAGTTACTTTGATCACTAGCCCACGCGGTCGTCAAATGATAACGTTGCAAATTATTTTGAAGTTCGGTTTAAGTAAAATAACTGCAAGTGAATGTATAATTATATTAATCTCTTAGTTAAAACTATTCCAGAACTAATTTCTAAGATTATTTTTATTCTTATATTCTTCGTTCTATCCATATTTTTCAGGACATTTATTAATGGGTACATCCAGCATTGAGTTGTGTTTTTATGTTTGTCAGGATGTTGCGTCAATTGTGTCGCAGAAATTGTCCTTGATAAGGAAGGAGCAAGAGGAAAATGAACTGTGTAGTACACGAGGAGTAAGTACACAATATTTTTTTTTATAAATTAATGATATCTCACACTAGGATTTCGTGTCCCGTATTGTGAGTGCGTTATACAGACATACATTTCACATTCACAACACGACCAGACCCGAAAAGCAACCTGGGGTTCTACCGTGTAACTCTGGTTGGCTTCGTGATCGATTTCATTTGATGCCATTAACCAATGAATGAGCTTCATACGCCAATATAAAGCTAAAGCTCCGCCAAAGTAAACATTTTAAAGCACATATAACAGTAATTTAAAATGTTTAATTTCATAATTTTATATACTTAATAAAACATTACATTAATATGACCAAAATATATCTAATGAATAACAACTATATTTCAAATCATATTACACTTAAACTAGTGGTAGGATTCCTATGCAGGAGTCCGTCTAGGTAGTGAAGCAGTAGTGTGCAAACATTACTGTGTTTGGGTTTGAAGGGCACTGTGAGCTAGCGTAATCACTGGGCATATGAGACTTAAGAACCTATGTCTCAGGGTGATGGGCACAGTGTAGACACAGAAATTTTCTGGGTGGCACAGCATTTGTTATGGGCAGACGTTGCACTTGCCATCAGGTGAAGGTTTTGCACGTTTCATCACTTTATGCAATAAAAAAAAATAAAAAAAAACATACACATAAAACTGATATGTAGTACATATACCTTAATACATTAATTACACAATGACCGATGACAGCAATGTTGATATCAACTTACAAAGATGATTTTAAAAAATGGTGTCACAGTAATCGTAAGCGTTTTCACAAGCAGAAGCTTGGTCTTAAGAAAAAGAAAAAAAAATCGACGGAACAGTAATCGCAACTTAAATGAAACTATACGGCTGGTTTCGGTAACTTGTCTACCCCAGTTCATTTTGTTATCAATATTCAGCCCAAAATTCTGTACTGAGCTAGTAAACGGCATCACATTATCATTATAATAGCGGGAAGTAAAGCGTCGAAGTAAATTTTACCTAACATTCTCGAGCTACCAATAAGCATGGCCTGACATTTCGTAAGATTGACAGAGACTCCAAAGCGCGACGACCAATCATGAACAGACTTAAGACAATCTATACTAGATGCAGTTGATATCCACTGAGAAGATTATGGGAGAAATTATTCCGCCTTGCGGTACGCCCGAAACGAGATCAGCGCACTGTGGTGTCTTTTACCTCACGTAAACGGATTGTTGACGCCCGCGAAGATAAGGAGAGAACCACTCCGAGACCGACGGAGCGATTCTTAGATGGGCAAAAACAGCTAGGAGTATATCATGTGTCGTTATTGAGGTCTATGGCGACCATCTCTACTATGTGCGACTGTTTGACCACAGACTAATATGTTTTTGACATTGGGAGTATGAACGTAAACATACAAATTTTAACTATGCCGAAACTCACATTATCGTGCGCGCAATATGCTTATTGATTGATATAGATTCTGACTGACCGCGTGGACTGGTGGACAGAGTACCTGATTTTTACGCCGCGGGTTATGGGTTCTAATCCCAGCCGAAACATTTGCGCAAAAACACAAATTGTTGGTTTTAGGGTCTGGATGAAACTTATGTCTGTACAACGCACCCACGATCCAGGTATATAATCCAGATAATAAAAATCGTAATGTGGGTATATTTTTTTCTATAAAAAACATTTAACGACTATTTATTTCACAGTTCGGTTGGGCATCGAATGATACAGCGTTAGGCCAGTTCACTGGAACTACTGGCGCTCAGATACTCACACCAAAGGAATTGGCGAGCGGTACACAAGCCTGGGCTAAGAAGGTATACCTTGCTATTACAATCTCAATAGGGCTTAAATTTGCTTGCACTTTTTCCAGACTGCTATTTTGAGAACAGTCATCACGTGTTTACGTCACTGTCAAGCAATGATTTGATGAAGCGTTGCTAATGAAATACGTAGTTCTTGTGATGACTGAAGCTGATTTCAATGCTCGCAAAATTCTTTATTGTCACTGTGTTAAAGTATCAAATGAAACCGGGCGGGAGTTCTATCGTAATAAAAAAAACACATTGATATTTTGAAATCTAAAGCTTATCGTAAATTGCAAATACATAGTTGACTCATGTTATTTTTATTACAATCATCAAATGTATACGATCTATCTAATACATGTGAGTCATATATGCACCATTAAGTAGATATGACATGACTTTTATTTTTTTAACAGGTGAAACTATCTATAAAACAGATCCAGTAATTATACATGTGTAATTTAGTTGACTAATTATTATGGGGTTTTGGGAAAAAGTAGTAATTTGTCACCATAATTTGATAATTTATTAATTCGACAATTTTATGTAAAACTTTTTACCTTTTTTGGAAGCCGTAGAAGATATATGCATTGTCCTTTTATGATTAATTGCAAGAAGTACTACATCTTTACTATTTTAAGGTTAACACAACATACAATATAATTAGTGCGAATTGAAAATTGTCAAATGAAAATAAACATGTAAATATTTTTCTATTTATACAGAAAATGCACATTGTGAAGATGTCGAAATCACATTCAAAAAGTTACTATTAAAATTATTTTTTTTTTAATTTTGAAAGAATTATACAGTTTTGATTATAATCGTTATAAATATATTACATTGTGTGTATATCATATGTCGATAATAACAATTTTAAGCTTAAATAAAAAATAAACAATAACTCGCAAATAATAAAGAAAAACTTTCGCAGTGATATAAAATTGTTCTACTACTGTTCCTGAATCCGCCATATTATTAAGTCTACTAAATTAAAATCAACTGTATACGTATAGTTAATTTAACAGTTATAATTTAAAAAAATAGTATGTGAATGTCTATATTAAAGATAACTTGAATGTTAGTAATATTACGAGAATACTTCACGGCCATCGGTTTCATTCAATACTTTAAGCGTCTCAATGACTTTTCTTTCAGCTGAAAGCGTCACTGGTCGGCATTTGCGACATCAGTCGATGATCCTGCGCGGGCGGCCGGTCAGAACTTATAATACAAATGTATTATACTTTCTGACCCTGTTTATACACATTTTGACGGTTATGACAACATTGCTTTGATATACGCAAATGGCGGTCGTTCGCGCCATTATTTTTCACGAATTTATGAGTTTATTTTTTATAATAAAAATAATTAAACGACTGGCACGAATTTATTGCATTGCACACACTAAAGTGTAAGTAAAAATAAAGGACAATAATTTGTTGAAAATAATCAAATATAATAAATCTCAAAATATTAACTTACTAAACAATTATATGCTTATCAATTTTATTATATGAAACAATTGGTCAGGTATTTTCATTTGTAATGATTCAATTAAATACAACTACATATAACACCAAATCACGTGAAAGGAAACCTTTGACCGCGTGGCGAAGTGGTTAGAGTTCTTGACTTCTACGCCGCTGGTACTGGGTTCTAATCCCGGCCGAGGCCAACATTTGAGCAAAAACAAATTATTGTATTTCGGGTCTGATTGTGTTGTGAAGGTAAAATGTAGGTATGTAAAGCGCACTCACGTCGCTGGCGAAATCATAGTGCGAGGCATCGTTTTCTCAAAAACTCAAGCGTGGCAGCTATGGCAAAATCCCCCCAAAAACAGAGCTACTAACTTTTGTGGCAATCTATGGGGGAGGCCTATGTTCAGCAGTGGACTAGGGATAGGCTGAAACGACTACGAACGATCTAAGCATTATAAACAAAAATAAACTAAATTAATTTGTTAAGAGAAGACGTCACTTGTAGCGTATTAAATAATAAGACTTTTAATTTTATACTTAAATTTATTATGAAGTGGTGTTCGTTGCGCCCTATGTCGTCACGCTATGTATCTATGTACCAAATATGTTGGGGAAATAAGGCACGAAGAACACTTCATTTAAAAATAATGTTATCGAAGTGTAAGGAACATAACGCACGTACTTCAAAATAACAAACGGACTTTTCCTGCAGTTTTTTCCTATTTCCGTGTACAATACATATAGTTTCAATGAGAAAATATTATTTATTTTATTCTGCAAATTAAGTTTATTTTTGTAGTTCTTTATTGTGACTAAATTTCTATCTTGAAAAAGGGATTGACAAACAAATAATAAATTAAAGTGTAAAGGTTTTGAAACTGCCGCGTCATGTATCCTAGCACTTGATAGAATATCAAAAAATTTGACGATTAACAGCGTCGTAAGGGTTTTTGTTTAATTTTGTAACTGCAATGTTGTTGTAACCATCAATTATTGAAAATCGTATTATTTCTCGTCGTGTGTGAAGAAAGAACTACTAAGTTCGATCTTTACACTGCACAGTTATGTAGCTCGCGTGGTAATTCTCATGCCATTCCCAATGGCATATTAATTATCACTAGCGCTATAAGCATACAAATATTCAGTTTTCCCCTTTTGTTATGAGATGCGACTGACTATAAATTTTGTTTACTATATTGCTCAATTATATTTATAAAAATTATAGGTGATAAATTCACCTATAATTTTTTTTTTCAAAAACAAACATTTTGTAAGAAAATAACACAATGATTTTGCAATTTTCTTTATACTATGTTCATTTTTTCACTGAATCATAAAACATGAACTGTTCAGGAAAAATCATCAATATTATTTTTGTATATTATATTATTATTGTAATATAACAAAGGTTATTAAATAATAATATGAAAAAATGTACAGTCAGTCACCTACGGACATTCTAAGAGCCGCGTGATTCTTCGAGCTACAAACAAAATATTAATACTGAATCTTATTAGCTCTTAGAAAAGCATGGCTTATCGGGGGATTTCTTGAATATTTGTTGCAGCTTTTAAGTGATAAGGAGACGCGGGAACTTCGTTAGATGCGACACGGTCCACCGATGATAGGTGCAATGCTAACCCATGTTCCCAATCTGAGGAGGTAAGTATCAATAATTGGGGCAGTGAAAGGTACAATATTATTCCAGAATTGAGGATTAAGCGAGTCTTTTTTCTTTATTTTATTATTTTAGAGAGAAATTAACATTACATATATTAATTTGTCTTTGTATAGATATTTATCTACAAAATACTAGTAATATATTTATGGTAAGCCTTTTCTAAGAATGGATTTCGCTTTTTTTTTATATAACTATTTGGAATTGTTCTGAGGTGTTATATTGGTACATGCGCAAAAAAATCGAAAGAATTATTAGTCACAGTTAAAATAATTATTAAAGCAGTTTAAATATATTTTACTGAATATTTACCTAAAGCTATTTCTCCACACAATCACTAGTGGTAATATAACAATTTTATTTATTAATTCCAAAAATATAATTTGATTTAGAAAGTATCACCTCAACAGTTTAACCATTTAAGCGCCATTAATACTGAGTTTTAGTACTTTTTCAATTACTCTAAGTAGCATCGAAGTCTGAATATTGCACTATATCCTTTTTTTAGCAATCTTTAATTTTTTTTGTATAAATATGTAGGACCAACTGGTACGGGCCGCTCCAGTAGAAGGCGGTATGGGCATGCATTTGCTGCAGAAAATGGGTTGGACACCGGGCCAAGGTCTGGGTAAAGAAGGCACTGGAACGCTTCAACCTTTGCTTCTAGAGGTCAAGCTGGATACAAGAGGTCTACAGTCCAAAGAAGAAATCAGAATCAGGCCTGCCAAAGGCGTAAGTGTTTTTAAGAATTTTTCAAAAAAAATCTCATGTTAAAATTAAGTATCAGTAAATTAATAAGATTGTGGTGGCGGCTAAGAGAATCTACCACCCAATCTCTTCCCGTGGGTGTCGGAAAAGCTGAAAGAGGGAAAACTAAAACCTGTAGATGGGCAGCAGCATATTCCTGCAACATCTGAATAAATAAACTGCAGTTGCCAACCCGTCTACCAGCGTGGCAACTATGGCAAAATCCCCCAAAATAAGAGCTATAAACATTTTGGCAATCTATGGGAAGGCCTATGTTCAGCAATGCACTAGTGATAGGCTGAAGTGGTAAATTAATAAGTTATATTCATTACTTTACCCACATAAAATAAGTTGACCATGCTTACCTCATGATTAATTATTCGGCCTTTCTCGGTAAAACACTGAAATGGAACATACATTAAAATTTAAGTTGAAATTCTTGTTTTTATACCTAACAATTTAGCTAAAATCCGTGGAATCGTTTCGGAGCCTATTCATGACAAACTATGAGACAGACAAAAATTCTAAAAACAGTAATTTGTGATTAGGCATAATAAAATTATTTTGAAAATCACAGACAGACACTTCAATAAAGAAAAATGAAACAAAAATTATGCATACAATATCTGTACAACTAATCTATTTTCATAGACTATATTCGTCTTCATTTTTACGCCAATTAAAAATGCAAAAATGTAACAAGCTGTTTTAGCAACTATGCAAAAACGTGTAGTTGACATGTTCTAAAGTTCTGATTTTTGTGTTAACTAAAACAATACTTTTAGATAAAACCCCAGCGGCCAAGTCGCCGTGGCCCCGCTCCGCTTGTTGCTGGAGGGAAACATCCAGTATCACTCTTAGGGGAATACTGCTCCAAACAAAAGTTAGGTCCACCCGAATACAGTTTATGTTTCGAATGTGGACCTGATCATAAGAAGAATTTTTTGTTCAAGGTTCGTATTTATATTATTTTGTAATGTGACTCTTGTATCATATTTCGTATACGCCCCACCACCACTGTACGCTTTTTGTGTATCATCACCGACTCAGACACTGTATCTAATGTAATTATAGGGCATGTGAGACATAAGAATTGATGTCTCAGGATGATGCGCGCCGTACGTTCACACAAAGTTACATTTAAAAAATACATAAATACTCTACTACTATGTTATAAAAGATAACATTGAATTCAAAAAATGTTTGTTTATAAAGTCATGTTCAATTCAATATTATGTATTTTACGTATTCTACTACAATATACTATAAATACTCTTGCCTCTCCAAAGTGGGGTCATCCCAACCTACAACACTTCTGTCTGTAGTCTTGGGTGTGATGACTGATGAGATCTTTTTGGTATTCCCTTAGTTGACTCTCACGCAAAATACGCGCATATAAATGTGGTTGCGGAAACAAGCCCAATGCAATCTACAAGCTAGTCAACTCTTGACAACCCCATGGTATGGTGGTCAGAAGGGTTACAGTGCCCTTCAAACTGAAACAGTAATGTTCGCAGACTACTGTTATGCAGAATAACTGGCACTGCAGTGGTTTCTTTTTTTTTATTGCATAGTGATTAAACAAGCAAAAAGTCTGCCTATAACAAATGCTGTATCACCCAGAAAATTTCTGTGTGATACACTGTGCCCATCACCCTGAGACATAGGTTCTTAAGTCTCATATTCCCAGTGATTACGCTAGCTCACAGTGCCCTTCAAACCGAAACACAGTAATGTTTGCACACTACTGCTTCACAGTAGAATAACTGGCCCTGGGGTGGTACCTTTATGGATGGACTCCTGTATAAGAATACCACCAGTAAAATGAATCATGATCCCAAACTCTAATAAACATTTATTTTTTCACAGGTGAAAGTAGCTGGAGTTGAATATCAGCCAGCTGTGGCCAGCGCAAATAAAAAACAAGCAAAAGCAGATGCAGCACAATTAGCACTTCAAAAACTTGGCATTGTTACCCAATAAAACTGTTAAAACTATGAGATTTCATTTTCTACTGGAGTTGTATAATATTAGAAATAAAACAATTGCCTTATGGGTTATATTCCTTTATTTCCATCTAACACATAATTCATTACAATACAGCATGTGATAATAATTCTTTCTGAAGCTATTTTTGTGCTGATGAAATCTATATTCTATTTACTTTTATTTGTCTATAAGGACTTTTTCTCATCAATATGAGTAATGGATATATTTTCTAAAGAACATAACTGCTACTAAATAACTATAACAGTTCTATATATATAAATAACTTCCATCCTTACAATTCTTATTCCAATCACAGATCTGTTCCATAAGTTCCATTTCCCTTGTCTTTATTCATTCTTATTACCTTGCTGTTTAATTTTGTAGTCAGATAATGCTGCTTTAATAGCATCTTCCGCAAGCACTGAAAAGTAAATTATCATTAAAAAAATCAGTATTATGTAAATTTACCAAAATTATATTTTTTCTTTCCAAACATTCCTCAAAATATGATTTCTCCTGTATAGGATGTCGACTATCTATGTATTACATATAATGAATTTTGCCATCTAGCTGCGACATTTTAGCATTGCATGTAATGAATGACTAATTAACTATGAATTTATATGTGCTGGACACATAAGATTGATCTTCGATTTTCTAGGACATTTACATTTGAACAATGGGTTAGAGAAAATAGGTAGTAATCCATGATTACATAGGTATGTATAATTCATTCTAAAATACAGGCCTTAACTACAAATTCACAGTGATTATCTGTCCTTAACACAATTATTACTGGTGTAGGTACCACCTCAGAACTTTATTCTGCAGTGAAGTAGTAGAGAGCAAATATTGAGTGTTCAGTTTATAGGGCATTGTGAGCAAGTGTAATCACTGGGCATATGAAATTTAAGAACTGATGTCTCAGTGTGACAAGCGCAGTGTGGTGTCGCACAGTAATGTTCTGAGTGACAAAGCATTTGTTATGGGCAGAAGTCATAATCATGTGAATGTTTTTCTTTTTTTTTATCACTATCCAAAAAAAAAATGTAATACTTATAGGGCTTGCTACTTTGATCTGATAAACACAACAGCTAAGCTTTGACAATGACAAAATTGAATACTAAAAATGTCCATACAAAACTTTAAAATTATTTGTTTTGTACAACTTTTCGCAACCCTAACACAGAAAGTCGTTGCCCCAAACCAGACAAATCCAAAATATGTTTACTTCTCCATTTAATGTATTCCCTACTACGGTGTCATACTAACAGATTTACTTCACAACAGATTTCCAAGATTTAGCAACTCCATGAGTCAGTCACCAGAGTCATAGGTCCCAGACTATAATCCCAACTAATGGCTATATTTGTGCAACACTCAATGTATTATAGTTATCTGACCAATCCTTTGATGTATTGGCTTAGGCCTTAGGACATTTTGATATTTGAAGTAGCGAAGGAAGAACAAGTGACAGTCTTTACAAATATAAAAAAATGGTGTTTTAGCCATGTAGCTTTTACTGCTTCTTCTGTCTCGGGGCAATCAGTCAATTTTGGGGTACTTAATGGTTATAAATTGAGAAATATTGACACCTTTTGAGGCAATCATTCATGGTTACTTATTGAAAATTTACTTTACATTACTTTTACATTATTGTGCCGCAATAATTAATAATCTTTTTGCCTTGTTTTCTTAAGGGTGAAAAATTAAAATAAATTGTGTTTTAGTTTTATGTTGATTAATAGACTCACTTGAACAATGTAGCTTTACAGGTGGAAGCGATAACTCTTTGGCAATATCAGTATTTTTCAACTTGAGTGCCTCATCCACCGTTTTGCCTTTTACCCATTCTGTAGCAAGTGAACTGGAAGCAATAGCCGATCCGCATCCGAAGGTTTTGAACTTCGCGTCAATAATCTTTCCATCTTCGTCCACTTTAATTTGAAGTTTCATCACATCACCGCAGGCAGGCGCTCCAACAAGGCCAGTCCCTACATTTTTGTCTTTTTTATCCAACGATCCAACATTCCGTGGGTTCTCATAGTGGTCAATAACCTAAAAATAGTTTTACATATCACATAAAATGACTAAAAACAATACGATGACTAAAAATCAATAAGACCTGACATTGTACTAATGAATTGCATAATAAAAACAAACTTTTGCGTGATATGCAGCTGTTTGAATGATACTGATATTGCTGGAGCTATTTAAGCAAAAGCATCTTCGTAAATTAGGAATTAAATAGGCCATTTTATGCCTCAAACTTGTTTGGTAATAAATACTAAAGTAAGTATTATTCGATTAATATGGAATATTATTCTGGTTGATTCACTAAACTCTTAGAGATGCACCTGCGATATATATAGGTATTGATAGGTATCACCGCGAAAACGCAATATTCAAAGAGTAGAGTATTTTACAGATCAATAACTGAGCCCCTGAGGGCTGTCTTAAGTTACCGAAAAATTCAAAAACAATGCAATATTTTATATTTTGTTATAAACATTTCGTTAGTTTGTCAGGTATGCTTAATTGTTCGATAATAATTAGCTATTGTTCATTTCTAATTTTTTTATAAACAATTATTAAAAATTTTGCCTAATAGCTAACATTAATGGCAGCTATTTCAATCAGCAAACATTTCGTTTGTCTGTTGTTTGTAATCTGATTATTCCATACTAGCCGACCGCGACCGACCGCGTGGCCTAGTGGTGTGGTCAGAATACCTGACTTCTAAGCCGCGGGTCCTGGGTTCGAATCCCAGCCGGAGCCAACATTTGTGCTAAAACATAAATTGTTGGTTTTCGGGTCTGGTTGTGTTGTGATTGTTCCCGTGTTTCTGACTGCATCCTAGCCTACCTCCGATCTTATCGCATCAGCGTTACAACGGGCGCGGGTAGGTTAGGGACAAGTGAGTTTGCGCGTACACTTGTGGCACTTTAATATATCTTGCGCAGTTGATGGCTCTCGACAGTAGTCGGCAGTTGTCGCCGTGGTCGAAATCGGCTAGGAGAACATCAATAATTAGCACGCGTGGGACTTTTGGCATCAACTCGAAAAGTGGCGGTAGTGTTTTTATTTAATTTTGTAGTTTCTGTGTATATTAAGATTTTGGTGTTTAATATTGATAGTTTTTTTATTATGCAGCAAGTGCTCCTGAAAGTGTACAGTGATTGGAAAATTCAATTCAAGACCAAAATTCTGATTTTCGTTTTGTCTCCATCAGTCCAGCAAATCTTCAGTAAAAGTCAACTATCTATTTACTGTCGATCAAAATGTTGAAGTATTGCTGCTTGAAGCTTGAAGACTGTATACTTGGATATGTAACTTGCCACTGGAAAATAGTATAAGACTGTTTCCATTAATAAATAAATAATAATAATTAGCATTTGGTTTTTTCATCATCGTATTTGGTTTTTTTATAAAGAATTAGTAAAATTTTTGGCCTTAACTTGGTACTAATGGAAACTATTTTATTTGGTAGTAAACAATTAGTTTTTTAACCGTCTTCTATTTTTATTAGAATTTATTGGTTTTCTTTTAAAAACAATTATTAAATTTTAACACCTAGGTTGTTTTTTTACAGAGCATAATTTGTCGGACACTTTTTTACTAATCGTACACTCCACAGTATGAAGGGATTATTGCATAAGCGGTGCACAAATCAAATAAAACTGCGTTTACTATTGGCAAGTGGTATTGTGCATGCGCGACTATAATTAATTCATTAAAAGTATAACAAAGATCTAATTTTTAATCGAACATACGATGGGAAGTTCCAAAGTATTAGAAAATAAAAAAAGCTGTCATTAGTCGGTTTAAGTTTGAAAATTTTAATATTTTTTTATAAAAAAAAAAACTGATAGCTTTTCATTATTGAAAATCAAGGACAAACGAATAACAAACGAATTGTTTAATACCGAATTAAAATTTGCTCCTTATCGCTACAATCCATAGAATCAACGCAATAACAAATAATAGAAAATTAAGACATAACAAATTGCACCACAGCCGCCTTGAAAATAATGTCGTTTTTCTGAATAAGAGCTAATAAATCTCTTATTAATTTTTTTCATTTTTAATCTATTAATTCTGCTATACTATAGTGACCAAAGTATATGAGACCTTATTTTTAACTAATTCTTAGCTGGCTGTTTGCGTTTTCGACACAGATCAAATGCCATCGCAGACCGGTAACATGTTTACTTCTTTCTTCTTTACCATATTGCGGGTTCAGGACATTCGATTTTATTTGAACAACGTTTCTTGCTCAGTAAAAAAATTTAAAACGAATTTGAATGAACACGTTCTGAGGTTTTAATGAAAATCGATTTAACATTAGTAGCCAAGATGGCAGAAAGTAAAGAATTCAGGGAGTGTGTATGAAATATTTGTGATGTCTTCTTTTGCAAGTGTTACACCCCATATGAATCAATCTGTTTATTCCAACCAAGTTTTGGTTTATTTTTGGTTCAGCATCGTGGATCCTGTGTCAGACATCGTTCGTAGAACCGATATATAGCTCGTAGAACCGGTAACCGTTGCGGAAAAAGGTTCTTGAGTGGCAACCTTGTACTGGCAAACCTCAACGGTTTTGCCGATACCGGATAGACGATGGATGCAGGTGGCTCAAGACCGTGTTTTGTAGCAATCTATGGGGTGGCCTATGCAGTGAACTTGTAACTGGCTGAAATGATGATGATGAAGATGATTAATTGTTTCATGTACATGATGTGGATAATTTCAACTTTACTCTTTTTATTATCATTGCCGTCTCTGAAGCGTCCTTATTTTAATGTACCTCCGAACTATTGATAAGCACTCGTGTTGCTTATGTACTACTATTCTAAGAATCGAGGCATAAAGCTATTACTCCAATTATTTGTCTTTTTCGCTAACATTTTATAATCTCATCAAACAAAACATACCTAAAAACGTGCCTGGCGTAAATAATTAATAATTGAAGTTAACTTCACCGCGACGGGCTCAGACGCTGAATCGCTTTCAACAAGAGACTCGAAAGGTGGCAAACTTTTATTGAATCATTTTTTGTTGCTTCGGTTTTTTAATTTAATGTCAGTTTAAATGGTTCAAATCGTGCGCAATTTAGCATTTTATGAACTAAAATCGAACCGTGAGTACCCGCTATTAGACGCAGCCGCCTGGCTTCAACCATTAACATAAAAAATTAAATGTCTTTGTTTTAGAATGGGTAAATAATATAACTTGGTGTAATGATCTCTGTGCATGGGCTGTGATTTTGGACTGTACATTGCTGTTAAGCGGTAGAGAAAACCACTGTATACTGACAGTTTGAAGGAGCTTCAAAATCACATAAATGGAGGACTGTCTCTTGTTTCTTCAATGCACTAAAACAGCAGGCAAGTTGCCAAATGCCGAATAGTACTAGTATTTTGGAGGGTTTCATCGAGGGCTCCAAAGCGGGTAGAAAACCGGTACTCGTAGTCCATCAGAAGCTATTCAATTCTGTCATCCGTGGTTGTAGTTATAGTTTTTGTTGGGAACACTAACGAAATTATCTAAGAATAGGCGTCAACATATTTGTAAAAAAAACTTCAAATTTTACCGTATAATTAGGGACGAACATCGGACAAAGGAAATGTTTCCTGCTGTTTAAAAATAGCTGCTATTAGTGTTAACACTAAATTTTTAATAAATGTTAATACAAAAACTAGAAACGAACAATAGCTAATTATTTTCGGACAATTAAGGACAACTGACGAACTAACAAAATGTTTTTAACAAATTATAAAATGTTGATATGTCATCGCTAACCTAACACGGGAGGAAAGAGAGGGACACGTCGTGTTAGTTTTCTCACTTCTCAGTCCTCTGTTGATTTCGTTCATCGTCATGACAATCGGCTTTCGGCCTTTTTCTAAGTTAGTTCTTCCAGCCGTCGCTAACATATTTTGCTTATCCCGTGCGCAGCTTGCAACCATGTAAGAATTACCTCTTTGTGTCTTTATAAATTTACCTAATATATTATGTAATGTACATAAATTTGTTTGTTTAGTTTTGTACACATCTTCTTTAGTTGTCTACAAAAAATATTATTTGCAACTGATATTTTTTTATAGAAAACCCATACATACTTGCAATATATCATTTTTTAATAATTTACAGTAAAATGGCAACCGCCAATCCAGATTACAAAACGGCCACCAGTATTCATGAATTCACTGTTAAGAACTATTAAAGGTGAAGAAGTGAAACTGGATATATATAAAGGCCATGTTTGTATTATTGTTAATGTTGCTTCTCAGTGCGGATTGACAGCAAACAATTACAAGCAACTGAATGAGCTTTATGATCAGTATGCTGAAAGTAAAGGTAAGATCAATGTTTTATATATATTAAGTAATAGTATAGTTCAGACTTTGTAATAAATTCATGTTGAACACTTATATAGTTTAAATAATAATTTAGAACATACCATGAAAAACCATTATAAATTTATTTATACCTATATTACCTATATTATTTTACTTATAGGCTGAAACATTACTTTACTTTTTTAATTAAATAAAGTATGAATTAATATATATTTAATATGAATTTTCTTTTATTATATAAATATATGCTGATTGTATCTTAATATTTACTTGGTTTAAAGTCAAATGTTCAACTAGTAATAAAAATAATTTTACAGGGCTTCGCATTTTGGCTTTTCCATGCAATCAGTTTGCAGGACAGGAACCTGGAGATTCTGAACAAATTGCTTGCTTCATGTCAGATCGTAAAGTAAAATTTGATATGTTTGAAAAAGTTGATGTCAATGGGGACGAGGCCCAGCCATTGTGGAAATTTTTAAAGGTACACAGTTTGTTTGAACTAGGTCATAGTATTGATTGTTTTGAACGCTAGTGTGAATTAATAATGAATCACCTGTTACAAAATTAATAGTTCAGTTATTGATTTCAATGTCCTTGGATTCATTTTTAGCCTTCTGTGGTCACATTAATTAGTAAAATTGTGAAAGTTTAATAGCAAGCACTAACTTGCTGAATTTATTTCTTCTTGTTTAAGGAGAGCATTCAGGCCTTTTTTGTTTTATCTAAAACAAAAAAGATCTGAATGCTCTCCTAAAAAGAGTAGAAATGGACATAATGACCTACTCAATGCCACTCTACTAGTAGTAGTGATATTCTTTAATCTTTGTTCTTGTTTAAATAATTAAAAAATACCACTAATCATTCAAACTGTTTTATTTACAGCACAAGCAGGGTGGTACTCTTGGCAACTTCATAAAATGGAACTTCACAAAATTCATTGTTGACAAGAATGGTGTACCTGTTGAACGACATGGGCCCAATGTTGATCCCTTAGACTTAGTAAAATCACTTGAAAAATATTGGTAATAACTGAAACAAAATCTTCACTTGAAACTTTTAAATGTTTATTATTATGTACAATGGTTTCTAGAGAGATGGTCAAGATTTTTGTGATTAAAAATGCAAAAATAACACCAGCCAGCATGACCTTGTAAAGGTGTATGTATTTAAGATTACTACTTAACTGAGATGACTTGCATTTTCATTATGATTAAAGTTTTATCATTATATTACTATGTTTGTATACTATGTAGTTTATGATTTTATATAAATAATAATCATCATTGCCAGTTGTTTTGATTATTTGACCTTGTTTATTTAACATACTGTAGAACTAAAACTGTTTTATCATTTATCCAAAAGTTGCAATTCCTTGTATTTCACAAAAGTATCGCAATTAATTAGATAACATGTTTCCAGTAATCAGCATGGCCAAATATAGGCTTGTACATTTAAAACAAATTGCATAGTGTAATCAATGATATAAAACAGGATTATTTCTATATTAGTGAACATGTTCATGATGAAACTTAATTGCTTAGCAAAGTATGTTCATTGTCTCTCCAAGTCAAGTCAAGTCAAAAGTTCTTTATTCAATTTAGGCTTGTTTAAAGCTCTTATGAACCGGTAAATCTGGGGTCTTTCTTTTTTAATGCCATATGTCACAAAAAAAAATTACATCATAAATTTAGTAGCCAGGGAGTTTGCAAGTGGCAGAGTATGAGTTATTTCCACACATCTTTGTCCCCTATATACGAGGGTGGATTGAAAAGTACTCGGCCTAACCAAGAAAATAAACACATACTAAATCAGTTATATTTTTATTTTTCTACATAATCACCTATCAAGTTCAATACACTTTTGCCACCTCCCCTTCCAAGCATTTAGACCGTTAAAAAAAATGATTCTTCCTTAGAGTCAAATTATGCGTTTACAGCTGCTTTGACCTTGTCGTTTGTCGAAAATATTTGACCTCCCAAGTGCTTTTTTAGGTTAGAAAACAGAAAGAAGTCTGATGGTGCCAGATCAGGTGAATACGGCGGATGCGGTAACAGTTCAAAGCCACAGTTGTGAATTCCAGCCATTGACTGTACTGACGTGTGACGTGAACACGGGCGTTATCTTGATGAAACAGGACTTTTCTTCTGAGCATTCCTCGACGTTTTTCTTTTATTTCCTCTCGTAAACGACGTAGTAAGGTGCAGTAGTAATCAGAGTTTATAGTCTGACCCCTTTCAAGATAATCAATCATAATCACACCTTTCGAGTCCCAGAATACTGAAGCCATCACCTTATTTGCCGACAAAATCGACTTAGCCTTTTTAGGGGGTGGTGAACCAGGTCTTCTCCACTGTTTTGATTGTTGTTTTGTTTCCGGTGTACAGTAATGAACCCATGTTTCGTCCATAGTAACAAAACGATTCAAAAAATCATCTGCATCGGCTTCAAATAACTCCAAACAGTCGCGTGAAAAAGTCAATCGCGTCCTTTTTTGTTCAACTGAAAGCAGTCGCGGAACCCACCTCGCAGACACCTTGTGGAAACCCAACTCGTTGACAATGATGTTTTGAGTTCGTTCATAAGAGATGCCTATAATCTCGGCTATCTCTCTAATTTTTAATCTGCGGTCTCCCATTATTAAATCAAGTACTTTTTTAATATTTTAGTCAGTAGTTGACGTCGAAGGCCTTCCAGAGCGGGGTTCATCTTTCACACTCTCTCTACCACGCTTAAATTCTGCTATCCATTTTTTGACGGATGAATATGACAGAGCACAATCGCCTAATGTACTGACCATGTCATCATGGATGGCTTTTGATTATAGCCCCTTCTTATGGAGGTACTTAATGACGGCACGCTGCTCGATTTGCTCCATTCGCGGAAATTATGACCGATTACTTTGTTAATAAATTTATAAAATCACAACTAATTATCGCACACGTTTCGAACTTCACACAAAGAACTAGTCTGAACTGAACTAAATAATGTGGGTAGATTTGATTTTTAGAATTGAATGGATCTGTGTTAGGCCGAGTACTTTTCAATCCACCCTCGTATATAAGATATATATATATATATATAAGTTTTTTAATATCCGATTTTATTGTATTACACTTTTGGGAATTTTATTATAAAACTTTATACATCTACTAAGAAAAGACTTTCTAGTTTTGTCCAACCTAAACATAGGAACGAGCGTGTCAACTCAACCCATTCTACAGGATACAGTAATTTTTTTGTTAAATAAATTAAGTAATGTTTTTCCGTACGTACATAATATTTTCAAAAATAAACTACGACGGAAGTGTCAAAATATTTAGTCTCCCTGAATAGTTCTCGTAGTGACCACGCGTCCCAAGTTAAAGATTGCCCGAAGTTCATGAAAATTAAACATTGTTTCCAATCCAGCTCCAATATAGAACCGTAAAAATATCTGCAGCTGACCTAGTGTAACTGATACAGCTCTTCAGGAAGCCATAGTGGCATTGTACCGCCCATATATCTCGTACAACATATGAAGTCCGCGTTTCCTAGTAGTCAAAGTTGGCTAGAGCAAACATTTTTGCAAAAACAGAATTGTTGGTTTTCAGATCTGTTCGTATTGTGATTGTCCTCGTGTCTCTTACATTGCATCCTACCCTTTTTCCGATTTTGCTCCATCAACGTTGAATCGGGTGCGGGTAGGTTAGGACGAGTGAGTGCCTCTGTGTTTGCGCGTACACTATAATATTGATAACTTCCGACAACTTAGTATTACAGTTGATAGCCTGCAACAGTATTCCGAAGATTTCACTGTGGCCGAAAATCGGCCAGGAGTACGTCAAGAATCTATAATCGTTGGGGAAAAAAGGTTCTCGAGTGTCAACATTGCTACCGACTAGCCTACATTTCATTTTTTTTTTGCATTAAATGGCCCATTTATTGAGGAAGTTTCTAGGCTATAAAACTTTGTGCTACGTTTAGGATCGAAAATTCCCCATTACGCAGCCGTGTTGTCAGCTTATTTTCGAGGGCGAAACCGCTTTAACTGGTGGTAGGATTCCTATGCAGGAATCCATCTAGGTAGGTACCACCCTAGGGCCAGTTATTCTGCCGTGAAGCAGAAGTGTTCTATCATTACTGTGTTTCGGTTTGTAGGGCACTGAGAGCTAGCACTAGGCACCAGGCTTGAGCCAAATCACATGGGTAGCCAGAATAAGTGGGTTATATTTGATTGTATGAAAATACTTTCATATTTCATAAGCTTGATGCTCCGTCAGTTCCATTGTAGAATTGTTAGGAATGTTGTTAGTTAAACAAGTAAGCTCAGTAAGTTTTCGGCGCAAATTAAGTGGAAGATCAGCATCATTGAAGCGGGAAATCATACTGATTATTGTTACTGAGCATTGTTATCATAAGATCACAAAAATTATCATTAGGGGAAGGTTATTTTTTTGCCCATAAAGCGCATCCATTTGAAAGAGAAGTAGCTGGCCTGTCATATCCAGCATTTGAGGCTTGGTTGAATGGACGTCGGGGATCAGATACTGTTTTCCTATATGATGAAATTAGAGGTGTATGAGTTGGTGAGGATAGAGGATTAATAGATACAGGATGAGAATTCGGGTAAGTAGATTCAGGAGGGCGACTTGCAATGTCTGTAAAAGATATCCCCACCTGAGGGAATCTAGCTGAAGCTTCTAAATAAGAGATATTTTCATAGAACAATTAATTTTATAGATTTTTGTCTACAATGTTCAGGATAAGAAGGATATTTCGCCGTGTGACAACCAGAACATAAGAGACAGGTTGGTGTTTGTCTAGAGCAAGATATTCCTTTATGACTTTTGGCACATATGAAACAACAAGGGGAAGATCTACACTACGGTGTGACATATCCAAACTTACAGCATTTATAAGACTGGATTAATGGTAAAACGTAGGTTTCTACTGGCAAAGATGTATAAAAACAAATAATGTGTGGTGGGAGTGTTTGTCCCGCAAAAGCTAAAACTACTGACTGATTTGGGATCAAAGTAGGGCTACTATTTTCATTTACAGAAGGTCTATTGAATTGGCGTGCTTTAATAATGTAGCCAAAACCAGGTATACTGATAGAGGATATAAGATCCTCTAATGTCCATTCTACTAAGACTTGTCTAACTACACCCATTCGGGTGACATTATATGAGGCAATATCTCCACTTCATATTTAGCGGCAGAGAGCGCGGGATGATCAATAAAAATGTTGGCATCAGCAGAAGTTTTAAATTCCACTGAAACCCTGTTTCACCCAATACGTTTTACTCCGTCATAAACGAAATTTTTTGAAATTGTTATGGAAGATAATAAATGTCCAAATTTTATTTTGGTTAAACCTATTAAATTTGGACAATTTCTCACTACTCCTGAAGATATGTCGTCTGTTTTTTTACTCACATGAATCTAAAAAGGCAAAGCGTTGTCATTGGAGTACTTAGATTTATTGTTGATAAAATCGGGATGGATATAGGATGATTGAATGGAAGGAAAAGGGTTGGTAACAATTATTTTTTGGGGATGAATGGAATTAACGGTCGAATCTGTTTGTAAACGGTTGCGTTTAATATGTTCCAAATTGTTCGTTTCCATAAGTTCAAGAGGGAGTGAAGAGTTAGGCTAATTGTGAAACCCTTCAGGATCGGGAGGCTCGTCATCCATAGTTTTTTTTTGTAACTACATATAGAACAGCACAACTAATTAACATTTACTAATTTGCAATTGTTATAAACCACCACCTAGACGAAATAACTTAAAAGTAGCTCAACAACTACTTGTGATAATATTTCTACGCAGGAGTCCGTCAAGGTAGGTACCACTCCAGGGCCAGTTATTCTACCGTGAAGGAGTAGTGTGCAAACATTACTGTCTTTCGGTTTGAAAGGCACTGTGAGCTAGTAATCACTGGGCACAGTGTAGTGTCACACAGAAATTTTCTGGGTGGCACAGCATTTGTTATAGGCAGACGTTGCACTTACCATCAGGTGAACGTTTTGCTCGTTTCATCACTTTATGCAATAAAAAATAAGTATCATTATTGTGATACTGTGTGTTTGCTGATTTGTATGAAACCTGTTAAAAGGCTAGAGGCTACCTAATGTCTTCCCGTATTCGTGTAGTTTCATTTTAATCATTTAAGGCCGATAGGTATCCGGCAGAGTAAAAACGCTAAATAATATTAAAAATTAAAGTAATAAGAATGACACTTGTATCTCTCAGATAACCTCCAACTAGAAAAAATCTGAAATGCTATCAAAAGCGGTTTAGAATCCAATAAAACACTACCGCTTCCTTTCGAGTTGGCGCCAAAAGTCACGGCCATATATAAGACAGTTTTATAGAATCGATGTTGCAGCACCGGATTAAATATTTCCTAATAAAAATACCCTCGTTACAAAACTCCATCGCGTCAGTGGTGGAAAAGAGAAAGTACAAAAGGAGTAACGTAAAGAAATCGTCGGAAGTTAATTGTAGTCAACATTTAAACATAAAAACATTTTTAGATATGGACGTTGCTGTACTGCTTTACGAATTTTGGATATGAAATTTAGACTCGTCGTTATGTCAGAAGTGTAGCCGAGAAATTGCTCACACCACCCACCTTTTATTTCATTGTTTTCATTTCAGCTTCCCTTCCTGGATTTCCTTATAGAATATCAAACTGCTCTTCCCGATAATTTACTATCTATCCTGCGCCTATCTAAAAAAATATATATTAAAGCTACTAATAAATTTATTGCACAATATAATGTCTCTATAGTTTATTTAATTACTAGTTTCTATATTATATTTATTATTAAAATTATTCCCCCACTTCCCTTTATAACCTGCCAATTCAATTCGCGACCCTAGGGAAAAAAACCAATACATTGATTAAAATATTACCCGAAATTGGCTTGAAGAAGAAGCTACATAATCTGTGAGACTGATCGCGATAAGCCTGCCTGTTCTGCTATTGGATAAAGTTCGACTGTTTTGTTGTCATCTCTTTCTACAGGAAAATAAAAAAGTTGACAGCATGTGTTCAGCGTATCTAATTTTAGCGCGCATTATTTTCAACCAATCACTAGGAAGATTTTCAAATTTTTTTCTGTTATGCCTTCGTTGAAGCTTGGCGTTGCGTTGGTACTTTAAATTTGAGTTCTTGTTTTTTTTTACGGCATTTATATATTAAATGTTAAAATCAACTATTTTGAATGTGGAATATTTGTGATAAAACAATCAAAAACCAGGATCACACATATCAATATTTTATGAAATTTGTACAACAAGTAAGTACCGCCGTTGCGTGTGGTTTAAGTTAATTTTAGAAATATTTTACAACAAAAGTTTACAAATATACAATTCGTGCCATTTTATTTTAGGATGTCTACTAGAAGTGGTAGAGTTAGACAAAGTGTTATAGACCCAAGTCCACCGCGTACACGTAAAGGTGTTTCACCACCAAGATCTCCCGCCAGAACAAGGAAAAGTTCTCCTACTACACGTACTTCCACCCGTAAGTCACCGTCTCGCAAATCTCCCACACGAAAGTCTCCTAGTCGTAAATCTGCGTCTAAAAATTCAGCTCCAAAATCGCCGTCCAGACCACTTAAAGAATCTGAATCAATTGTACAAAGTTCGCCGTCTAAAAGACCAGCTATTAAGTCTGATGTTGATTTGAAATTGAAAGATCTGTCTGCTAAGTTAGATTTTTATCGTAGTACTCGGTCACGACGCATAGAATATTCCATTCAAGATCTGCAATCTAATGTATCTAAGACTGAATTGACAATAGACGATAAAATAAATGGATTTGAATCTCATTTCACCTCAATAAATGATTATGGCTTGAGAAATCGAAAACCTGTTGAAGAGATTCCTCCACGTAGATCTAGCAGGTTACAGGACTTTATTGAAAATGCGCCAGATATCAGACGAAGCTTTAGTAAGTCGCTTAGCAAATCAAATTCTGTTAGTAAGTCCATCAGTAAATCCATTGAAACAATATCTGATGAGGAGGATTCTGAAGAGGAATTGCAAAGACCAAAGTCCATGTCAGTGACAAGAAGATTGGCAACTCCATTAAGAACGAGCATTGGGAAACTGGTTCCACTAAATAATCAATTTGAGTTTGGTGGCAAATTTGGACCTATTTTACTGATAATTTTATTACCAATTACAGTATTTTCTATATTAATCGCATGTACGAAACATTGTTCTCACAAAAATCTTCTAGATCTATCGCAATACTACTCACTTGCTTTATGGTTCAGTTACAAATCGCTTACAATAATTGTACTCCAGTACATTATTCAAGCTATATTTGTTGTTGTACCGTTATTTGGTAAAGTTCAACAAGGGAAGGAAAAAGGCCAAAAGCAATGTTTTAATGCATTTTTCTCTTGTGTGTGTATTGTAAAGATTCTTTTTGTATTAGATTACTTGAAAATAGTAAATGTTGATGCAATATTAGGATTATATTTGAATTTAGCAATGGTGTCATATATAATTGGAGTTTTGTTAGCAATATTTTTATACATAAAAAGTAGAAAAATAGATAGTGGAGCATTGAACCCATATGGAAACACTGGTTATTTTATAAATGATTTCTTTGTTGGGAGGGAAATTAATTCTAATATTAAGAATTTGAACATCAAATTATGGATTTCAAGAATATCTAACATAAATGCTGTGAGTATTAAAGTTTATACTTAATTAAACTTATCTATTTATTTATACCTATATATTTGTGTAATAATTGAAAATTGCTTTTAATATGTATTTTGTAACTTTTTCAGCTCATTTTATCACTTTTAATCTTCAAACATGGCTTTGAATTACCAACACAAGATTTAGAAAAGCTTTCATTGGACAACTACCGGGATTTTTTGAGCAAAGTGCATTTGAAGCCAACTATTTTGTTATACTCTATGATGCAAATTGTATACATTCTAAATTTTATTTTAAAAGAACACAAGATAACATCAACATTTTACTGGCAATCAGAAGGATTAGGGTATCTTCAGACAGTTTCTAGTGCTGTCTATCCGTTCTATTTCACTAGCATTGCTAAGTATGTAGCCGATGTTGATTTAAACATGTCTACTAACACCTTAGTCTCTGCTTTAACGTTATTTTTGGTGGGATTCCTTATTATGCTAATAAGTAACAATATTAAACATGAATTCAGGAAAAACCCATTACAACCCAGCTTAGCACGTAAGTTTTAATTATTATCCAAATCTTTTGTTTAATGGCTGTTGTTATATGTTATCTTAATTGTATTGCACATTAATACTTTTTTCAGATTTGGATTCAATGCCTACATTCCATGGCAACAAGCTGCTGGTATCTAATCTTTGGGGAATTTTACGTCATCCGAACTACACTGGTGATATATTAATTCATATAGCTCTTGCATTGCCAGGGATATTAACTAAGAGACCTTTGGTTGCCTTGCCAGCCATTTTGACAATAGTCATGTTGTTGCATCGGGCTTGGCGAGACCATGCAAGATCTTCGGTCCGTTATGGCGCTGCTTGGAAGAGATATTGCAAAAGAGTGCCCTCTGTTATAATTCCTAAGATCTTATAATCTTAATCATGGCATTTGAGTCCCGCATAAGTCACACTGTCAGTTTTTATTGTATTTAAAATTAAATGGAGAATATTAATTAATTTGTTATTACTAATTTCAGAGGGTTGTTGCTGCTTTTAGTAGACATTATCCGACACATTGTCTGGCCTTCATATCTTTTTAACTTGATGTTTCTTTTATTGAAATAAAAAAGAAATCTTAAATGTATTTCTACTACCATAGGCCTAGTAATAATATGAGTGAAATAATCTTTGTAGGCTAACATGTCAAAGATATTTTTAAAAGTATAAATAACATCAAAGACTTTCAGAATTTAATATATTTGAAGGGTGGTTTATCAACTCACAATTTTTGTAATGGCAGATTTAGATTACATTGCATGTATTTAGCGAGGTATTTATATTAGAGTACAGAGATTTATGCAAAGGTAATAATGCTTATTAATAGATATAATTGTTTATATTTTACCTTCAATTAGTGTATGTGAGATCTTAAACTTCTTAGTTTCATAATGTAATAAAGAAACAAATTTCAAATGTTCAAACATGATGACATATGAAGATATGATTTGGTACTTTTGTATATGCTTAATAAAATAAAATACAGCAATTTGTGATGTAATGCCATATTTATGTAATAAGGGCAAAACATTATTTTAAGACTTCAGGCAAATTAATAATTAGTAATTTCTTTATCTCCTAGTTAAACACTTTCTTAATCAACATATTCTTGCAGCCCATAATGACGAAGATAATCCTTTGATGGTACTTAATTCTTTGGTCATAGGAAAATACGATCACAAATTTTGTCGCCACCTTTCATCAGTTGATTTTTTTTTCAATCCTTGACATTGATAATTTAAATATTTTATTATACTAGGTATGGTTTTGAAGAAATTACAAAACTGTATGTTCAGCCCTTTTATTTTATAATTCAATTTCTAATTCTTGCCATAATATTCATCCACTGCAAAATTTTAATATCAAAATTAAGTATTTTATATGGGGTTAAGTGGAACTTAAAAGATCAGTTAAACAATCAGTCACACGCCTGTATGTGAAATGATTGAAGATGAAGTATTTTACATGTGTAGTACTTTTACCAATTTGCTTATAATTATTGAAAGAAATATATGAATTCATATCTTATTGCTATTGCAATACATTTCTGTGTGACTATTTTATGTATTATTAATTATATTGTATTTAATAATGTAATGATTCAATATTTCATATATTTTTACACAAGTGCAAAATTAATTAATTCTAAATTTAGAATTGTAATAAATATTCAGCGTTTGACCTTTAAATGTAGGTAATATTAGGTTAATACAATCTAGTTATTAATTATTTGAGTGTCAATTATATACTTTTTTCTGTTCATTAAATTTAGTATTTTTCTAGGGCAAATCTATTTGTATCGGGAGTTTTATTCTCAATCGTGTTTAAATGGATAGCAAAATTTACTATCGAAAATACTAATAATACCACTGTATAATAAAATGAACAGTTTTTTTTCAGCCTCAGTTCGTTATATTTTTAAAATGTTTGTTTCCAAATATCAAAAATATGCTTCCTCGTACTATTCAGTTATTAGGGCATTTCTGATTTTGGCTTGGGATCTCTAGAGTTTCATATCATTAAGAGATGTCATACAGACTAATAGCTAGGTTGTAGATTGCAACGGGCCGTGTTCAATCCTTTAGTCGATGGGCCTTTTATCAAATATAGACTGTTTTTGGATACTGTCTTACACAGCCTGTAGAACAGGCATTTCTGCTAACAGTTCTTTGAGTATGTTAGTATGTGGGATCTTGTTGTCACTCCAAAGACAGAGCTAATAGCTATTAAGGAGTTTTAGGACCTACTTTCCGAACCTTTCATCGCACCATGTGTTGTATATAGCACTCGTCATAAAAAAGTAAGGTCTACTTACTAATATTTCAACAGATTGCTTTGATTCCATTACTCACCTTCCAGTTACTTAGCTCGTTGTTACAGTATTTTTGTAATTCATAATAATATTATAAATGCGGAAGTAACTCTTTAGTTTGTTACCTTTTCGCGTCTCAACCGTTGAACCAATCTCGCCAAAATTCGGTAATAGATAGCTCGCATCCTGGAGTTTGGCATCCTAAACATTCAAAGTATCCTACTTTTTATTCCGCAAAATGTTTTATTACCCCAATGTTTTATTTTTAACAATAAGTAACAATTTTGCATGAAGGTTTCGCTCAAAAAGTTTTTTGGTTGGTCACAGGCTTGTATTAGTTATTACGTATTTAATTTTATGTATCTAAATAAGTATAATTAATAAGAATCATATTCACTTTAAATTTAACTTATTGGATCTCAGCACACCTACTACGGCACAATAATAAGCTAATTAAAATTTGATTTTGAATAATTTTCCTCTGAGTTTATTGAATGAATTATAATTTTTCGTGTAAAATATTACCAATGTCACAAATATATTGTTTTAATAAATTTTTAAGAATAGTAATATCGTTTTATTTTACGCCTTATCCACATTGGGTCTATGTATCTACATAATTTATACATATAACAAAAATTATTTACTACCGTTTTTAAAATTGTGTCTGTCTGTCTGTAATATCACGTTTAAAAACAAAATTTATTCAAGACTCAGTGAGAAAGTGTATCATCCAGTGACATTTAGGCGTTGTTTTATTAAAATGTGTTTATTCTATCTAAAGTTTTTCAATACTGCCGATACGTCAATTAAGTTTACAATTAAATCGAATCTAAGATGCCAATAAAATATGTAAAATAAAGTTCTACAGTTCTACTAATATTATATTTTCTTACAAAGAATATGGGTTTGCGTCGTGTGGTGGAGGAAAAGAATACTACCACTCCATCTCATCCAATGGATCTCGTAAAAGGCGAGTAAGGAATTAAACTGCACTGTGCACCCAACAGCGCATGGTGGCGATGGGCTCACCACCTATCACACCAAGTGCATTACATTGTTTTGGTGAAACGTGGATTGTGGCAGTCATCTGTTTTTGCAGTGAGTGCCCAGTCTCTGACTACCCCTTATGGGATACAGTCGTGATCTTATGTATGTACAAAGAATATAATTATACAAAGTACAATAGTTTAACAATATCAATAATTTTTACACTACGTTCTCCGCCGTTAACTACATTGACTACCGTTGCAGACTCGCATTTTTGTGGTCGACGAACGGTCGAATTCTGAATTGATTGATTGCAAACCAGCAATTTTCGTCGTATTATATTTGTCCAATTAATAATAGGCTGATTAGTTTCCTGCATTGCTGTAAAGTTTTTTAATCGTTTATATTTAATTCGTTTGTAATATTTGAAATCATGAACGTCACGTCCCGGTAGACCTTTAAGTATTTTCCGCCGTCGAAATACGATAATAGTTAATCAGTATTATCAATAGTTGACGTTGTGCAAATGACGTCCTTATCTGAATTGCGGTGTTAAGATTCTCCGCCTAAGTATGACTAAGAGATTTCTTCAAATAATCACCTGGCGGGCCTCCTGCTATGGCGCGCGCCTTGGGGCCCTTTCCTCGCGAGTCTCTTCTGACGAACCTGTCAAAGCCGCCGGGATAACAGCGTACTACACAAATAAATGTCATTAATTCAGGTCGCAAAGTTGGGAGATGGGCCTGTGAGCACAGCTATCCGATGAAGCGTTAAAAGCCACAACGGTTAACAGCAAAAACATCACCGAAATTATTTCAAATATTTGTCATTAAGTCTATGGCTACTGAGTGCTACACGATACATCGTATCTATCTTAAACTCGCCATGTTGCTGATCGCGAGTGGTCTGGATGAATATTGTATACTTACCTAGAACTAAGCATTTGTCACAAAATTTACTTTTTTAAATTTGTTTATTTATTTAATTAATTGTAGGTTAGTTCAGATTTACATGTTTTTCATTAGTTATAATTTGTAAATACTTATTTTAAGCTGTGTTTTAAATCTAGACAAATAAATAAAATTTTAGGTAGTGTCTATTGACAGACACTACAATTTTATTTATTTTTGCGCGATTTCGCAATAAAGATTTGTTTCTTAATCTCATAGTAATTTGCAGGACACCAAAACTCAAAAACGCGTTTATAAAATTTTTGTCTCTGTTTGGTTATCTCAGCTAATCTCCGAAATGGAAATCAATCAATTTCGACAGACTTTCATTGGCGTCGTTCCTGTATATAATATCTTATTGTATTATTCCAACCACCATGCAAAATCAGAAAACACTACAATCAACTACACAAAATAAATAAAAAGCAGACACGTTATTACATTATAAAATCATATTCGAAGATCGGAGTTCAAACCATGCAACGAAGGAAGTAAAACTATTCTACATTACCTGCTCTAAACTAACAGATTTCATTCTAAATACTCTATTGAACGATTAAAAAAAGCTCTAACTACTTTTAAATAGCGTTTAAGTTTGTATATCATCTCAGGGGCCTTACCGGGTTTCCATATGAAACGTGCTTAAAAGCGTCTTTGTTAGACATTGCCGTCTCTAGGTAGCTAGTTGTTGGAAATAATTTTGACCAATTATCAAATCCCTGGCTTTATTCTTTTTTTTGGACAATGGGGGTTGCAACCGCAAACTTTCAAATCGTTTCTCTACGAAACTGTGAAAAAATTGCTATATTTTAATGAAACCAAAATGACATGGAAATTGTTAATTAGAATTATATTTTTTTATTGACTATAGTGACGAAACGAGACTTTTTCAAAAAGCTACTCTAAATTTCGGAAATATTTACGCTTCAAATATTAAAATTCTGATAAACTACAGAAATCAGGAGCTATGCGGATAGAGGTGTTACGCGCGGCTTTAATTTGCATTTTGGTCATGATTACTTTCGTTTATGGCAGTTTAAATATTTCTTTTAATATATTATTATGTGGTTTAGAACATCCATAGTTCTTTGTTTTACGTCTTTACCTTCACTATACAAATAAATAAAATTGGAGTGTCTGTCTGTGATTTCGCAATAAAAAAATGTTCTTAATCTTATATTGTAATTTCCAAGATACTAAAACTCAAACACCCGTTTAAAAAAATATGTCTATCTGTCTGTCCAAGCTAATCTCCAAAACGGATGAATCGATTTTGACGGAACTTTCATTAGCAGGTAGGGAACTTTTCAGGAGGCAATCTAAGCTATTTTATTTCGAAAATCTTTAGGATGCAAAAATCGGAAATATTTAGGTTATGAAAACTGTTAGAAATTAAAATTATTTTCGTTCATGGCAGTTTAAATATTTCTCTTAGTCCATACTTATTATTATAAATGCGAAAGTGACTGTCTCTGTCCTTCTGTCTGTTTATTACAAGTATCCGATGAAGCTGTAAAAGCCAAAAAGGCTAACAGCAATTACAAGACCGAAATATGTTTATTACCTTTCCACGGTTCAGCCGCAGAACCGATCGTGATGTAATTTGACAAAGATATAGCTTGCATCCGGAGACGGACATAGGATACTTTTATCCCAGAATATCAATAAGTTCCCATGGGATATTAAAAAAAACCCTTTATACACGCGGACGAAGTCGCGGGCTTTAGCTAGTCTCTAATATGATTACGTATTGTTGAATAACAAGACGATTTCGTGGCTCCATCGGTCACCTTAAAAAAAGTTAAGTAACATCCTGTTAATGACCCACTGCCAAGTACAGTCACCTCTTCATTCTGACGAAAAGGGACACCGAGTCCAACTCGGAAACCACATCACCGTCCGCTTCACGGAACCCGGCTAAAAAGGGCGTGTCAAAAACACGCAAGCCGATTGAAAAATCGCTGCCCGCGCATCCCGCGGCACGCGAATCTAAGCCACCGCCGCCAATTATACTACAAGATAAGGCGCAGTGGAACGATCTGTCAATCTGGTTGACAAATCAGCAAATTAATTGCCCGCAAGCACAGACGGCAGTGCAAGGTATCCGCGTATGTCTAAGCACCGTTAGCGACTTTGTGACCGTTACCAGCCACTTACGTGCTAGGAACATTAGTTTCCACACGTATTCCCTCGCGGAAGACCGTAGACTCCGCGTAGTCATTCGCGGCTTGCCGAAAGAATTAGAGACATGTCACATCTTAAGTGACCTCAAATCTAAAAATTTTCCCGTACTGGAGGTGCATGGCATGCATCACCCCCACAACAGAAAATATTACGACCTAGTTCTTGCTATCCTGGAGCTAACGCCGGAAGGCAAAGAAATTTTTAATGTCTTAAATGATTTACTATAAAAAGTCCTTGCACTGTATCGCGCTTCGATACACCCTCAGATCAATATAGAAGCTTCCGCGTGTAGGTTAGCAATGACCGATCACAGGCTGCTTGTCTAGCATCAGTATACCTCTCGCCATCCAGACAAATATTAGAGTCAGATTTAAAAACTCTATTAGATCTAGGTCGTTCTGTTATACTTGCCGGAGACTTGAACAGCAAGCACGGCAGTTGGAATTCCAACGTTAATAACACGAACGGTAATAAACTGTACGATATAGCGGAGAGACTTAGACCAGAGTACCGACGCAATTACATCAGCAGCCGGATATTCTAGACGTAGCAATTATTAAGGACGTGAACTTAGCAATAGACTCTATAGTTACGCTTCACGAACTCGAGTCGGACCACCGTCCGGTAATTTTTAAGCTGGGCCAGCCAAATGGTGAGGTCCCTCAGACCAAAACCATGGTGGACTGGCGTACCCTCGGAGTCAAACTCGAGGCTACGAGCTCTCATGTACTTAGACGAAATCCCGGATACTATCGACTCGCTAGAGGTAGCCTGCCGAGCGATAAAATCTTTTACAACTCATCTCAAAACAGCCGTCGGAGAATCCTCCCGGACGATTACGGTGTCGAGCGATCGACGCTGTAACCTGCCGGCGGACCTCCGACGCCTGATTCTGATTTGAGAAAAGAATCGCGCAGCTAAAGCGCACGACAGATATAGAACCGACGCAAATAGACTCAGACTGCGCCTCCTACAAAGGGATGTTAAAGAGCGCTTATCGGAGTATAATCAAGACAGCTGGGACCACTATGCTTGGAGAAATCGAGCCGTCGCACACTGCCTACTGGCAGTTGACACGATCTCTCAAAGCAGAGCAAGTCTCACCATGTCTTCTTTCGACGACAGCGAAAAAGCCGAATGCCTCGCAGACAGTCTAGAGAGCCAATGCACTCCTTCTCTCGCGCCTGCGGATCCCGACCACTTGCAGCAGGTGGTCGCGGAACTCGAACCCAGGGCTGCCATACCACCGAAGTGGGCGAACCACTGCCTCCAGTGACTCTCGAAGAAGTCACTATGATAATTCAAAAGCTTAAAAACTGATCGGCGCCCGGCCTCGACGGCATAAACATCAGGGTGATGAAAGCTATAACTACGCCGCTATTGTGTCTGTTAGTTACTATTTTTAACGCGCTCCTCTCCAGCTGCTCCTTCCCGGACGACTGGAAGGAAGCCGACGTTATTGGCATTCCGAAGTCTAACAAGCCTAGGAACATACCGTCCAATTATCGCCCCATAAGTCTCCTCAACTCGATAGCTAAGATTTATAAGCGAATTATACTGTCGATTAAAAGACTATGTTCTTACTAATAACATTCTTCCCGACGAGCAGTTCGGTTTTCGTCCTGAACACTCGTGTACTGATCAAGTGCACCGCTTAACGGAGCACATTTTAGAGAACTTAAACATCATACGAGCCTTCTTGTCCAACCGCCTATTTCGATTCCGGGTAGAGGGAACGCGCTCTTCAAGCCGCACTCTCCGAGCGGGTGTCCCTCAGGGCTCCTGCCTCTCCCCACTCCTTTTCTCGCTATATACTAGCGATATTCCTAGAGACCCGAAAGTCAATCTTGCGCTTTTCGCAGATGACACGGCCCTGTACTATTCCGACAAGCACAAGAGCCGCATAACGATTCATCTCCAAGCCGCAGCCGATCGCCTAGGCGAATGGTTCCGCAAATGGAGAATAGAAGTAAACCCCGAGAAAAGTGTAGCGATATACTTCTCGAGGGGCACGCCAAAGCCCGCTAGACGAATTCACACAATCGGCAACAATCAACTAGGCACGATCACCCTGTTCGGACGCACTATTCCCTGGGAAAAGAGCGTCAAGTACCTCGGGGTCACTTTAAACGCAGCGATGTCGTTCGCTGCACATATAAAAAACGTTCGAAATAGAGCGGCTTTTATCTCAAGTCGACTATACCCATTAACTTGCTCTTCAAGCAAAATGTGCTTAAGACACAAACTTCGCCTCTATAAGACTTGCATAAGACCCGTAATGGCCTATGCATGCGTCGCTTTCGCTCACGCGACGGGCAATCAATTAGAGAAGTTACAGAGCGTTCAAAATCGATTCTTGCGAACTGCCACCGGAGCCGGTTGGTACCAACGCATCGTAGATCTTCACAGCGACTGTGAAATGCCCTTAATCTCTGAACACTTCAGAGCATTATCACGGCGGTTTTTCGAAAAAGCCGCGGTTCATTCAAACCCGCTGGTGGTTGAAGCAGCAAATTACCGACCAAATAGAAACGCGACCGAACGCAAAGGTCGCCCGCGAAACGTGCTAGACGACACGGACGTCTCAGCACTCCCTGACCACGATACGGTCAGTCACGATCAAGGCTACACTGTACACATCAGTTAATAGCTTTAATATAACACACACCACGACGCGCGACCGCCGTAGAGTGCGGCGCGCAGCAGTCGACAATCACACCGCGTACACAAGATACACCCGTGTTCCAGGGCGGTTCTCACCGCCCAGAGTTACCGACACACAAGTCGACAGTCCGAATGGAGGCCCGCAGCCTCCCTCGGACGGTCATTAGACGACTTAAAATCATATTGAGATATTCTAAATCGCGCAAGCACGCAGCGAGTGCGACAGTCCGAATTTCGAGGTTATTGTAGGAGTTTATTTATGTATTTATGTTTGGGTCAAACCAAACCTGGCACGCGGGCCCCTGGCCCGTGAGTACAGTATCCGATGAAGCTGTAAAAGCCAAAAAAGACTAACAGCAATTACATCACCGAAATTATATATCTTCATTCTGAGTGAGTTTTGCAGCGAGGAAGAGTCCGTCACGCTTCACCGATGCGGGTCGGCGGACATAACATGTTCTCGGCACTGGGGATCGAACCCGGATCACTCGCGGCTTCTTTAACGGTTTCATATGTATGAAAACATTTTTTTATTGTGAACGATTTACTACGAGTAAATCGTTCACCTGGTGGTAAGTGACACGTCTGACAAAAATTTGTTTGGTGGTACCACACAAATTTTCTGCGCCCATTACTCCAAGACATCAGTTCTTAAGTCTCATATGCTCATTAATTACATTACCTCTCAGTGCCCTTCAGATCGAAACACAATAATGTTTGCATACTACTGCTTCACGTCAGAATGTGCAGTGCGGAATCAGGAATCACTAGGTTGGTCACCAACCTAGACAGATTCCTGCATTTAATCCTTACTACCGACTTTGACATAGACTAAACAAATGAGATCTCTTGCCCCACCACTGCTTAGAACGGCGTCGTGTTTTACTGATCTTTATATGAGGTAGGGAATTTTGGTACTTTCGGGTGCACGTATCGTGGTACGAAATCGCAATGGTGAACTCCTCTTTATATAATTCAAACGTTTGAATTCCGTATTTAAAACATTAACTGATTTTTTTTTATTAATTATTATTTTACGAATATGTGTTTAATGTTATTGGGTTTCTAAGGTTTAGTAGTATTGGGAGTCCGGTGAGTGACCCCTGTTATTGTCAACAACGGGTTTTTTCCATAATGAATAAAGCGTATATTTATGTTCTTTTTTATTTTTTCTCATAAGCCACTTTCACTTACGTTTGTATCACGTATGACCTGATTTAGTACAAATTTGAAAACACGCCTGTCAAATACATGAAAGTAATCAATAAAATGCACTTTAAATCCATTTATTTATTTTTCTATAAAATACACATACAATTGTAAATAACCAATTCAATATTTAAATATCTAATTACATATTCATTCATATCCACACTAATAATAAAGGTAAGAAGAAGATTTTGTCGTATTAAAGAAAGTGTAGAATAAATTAATATTTTTTTGCAAAGCAACAATGTATGATGGTATACGTTTTAAATAGTATACACTAGATAAATAACATCCAATGCTAACGTAGCATTGCGCAAAAAAGAAAGAATTAATAGCAAAATAATATGACATAATAAACGCAGTATTATTTACAAACAGTAAAGATAATGTCTACTTATACTTATGTAATAGTGTGAGTTACACATGTTGCGTTAAATTTATAGATAATTGCAGATTTTATGGATAGGACTGCTAATGGGCGTTTTTCTATTGCCCGGCCCGGCACAGGCACATGCGACGGCATAACATATAGGCAAATTTGTATGAAGTTGAATGAGGGCAAATTTGTAATAATAATAATTATAAAACATTTATTTGAAGTACGAAGTCTCATATTTTGTTGGTACTCAATTCACACTTAATAACGAATGTTAGTAAAGACCATTCTCATTTTTTGTTTGTAGTACCTTAGTGCAATGGTTAACATACGAACAGTCCGGCCTATTGGCTATCATGGCCGGAATACTGTTGTTGGTGACCCGCAGTCTACGCACCAGGGATGCATATACTCGTAGCTTTCGTATTATCGTGTAAAGGCAATCGACGCAAGATTCAGCAAACATCCCCGCGCTGCAGAAGCGGGGCAACCTTAACAGCTGGTCTGTTTGCGTTATTGTACTGGATCCGCAGGGCAGTGTAAGTTTTGAGTTTAGTTCGCCAACAGTTTGCTCGTTTATATAGATGCACAGTATGTTTAAAATAATTTTAACTTTACTTCAATTGAGCATAGAGCAAACCCGATCATGTTCGCTCTCATTGACAGCGCCTTTATTTCTCTTTCCAAATCAGCATCTTCTTTGAGGTCATTCAGTGGATATTAAATGTCCTAATAACATAAAGTAATGAAATATATTTCCGTTCGTTCGTATTTTTTCTCGGTGACGGCACGAGCGACGGCGACGAGTCGGCCTGTCGCCGGGACAGCAAACTTAACGCTGGTCGCAATCCGGCAAAACTGCACACATAATGCGTAATTATTTAAACTTTACTAGGGTGTGTGCATGGTGCGTTGTGGGAGACGCGTTGAAGCCGGCGCAGACCGGCACCGTCGCTGGGAATAGTGGAAAAACATATCGCCAGATTCGGGCCGTGTCGTCTCCGCCGCCGTATCAAGCAATGGAAAAGCGCCCAATAGTTAGACAGCTGAAGTTCTCTTCTTAATTCATTGTATGTTTGTTATCTATCAAATTCCGTTATTATTTCAAAAACAATTCGCGTTATGTGCTAATTTTGATAATAACAATAAAGCATTAGCATGTAATATTTAGCTAATAAATATTTATGAATGTGATAATGATATAGATAGAACATAGCTGGCACTGCATTGTCGTAAAAACACATTTTTATATGATCAATAATTGATATGTAACTCTTATGAATTTACTAAGCTTTGCAATTACGTAACTTTAAATTCTGAGACATCAAATAAAATAACAGGCGATAGATTTACTTTATAGTAAGGAAGTATACAATCATCTCTTACTGTGCGCTCTGCTTCTAATATTTGAAATTTACAACGTCTCGCCACAGATTTAAATGTACGAGGTTATTGTTTAAATTCGCAGTGTTAAAGATATACACTTGTACAGAAAATATCGGTTATATAATATACGGATAGCGTGCTAAGACATTACTATACATAAATACACTAAATTAACTAACACCAAGTATGTACCAGTTATTTAGACTATAATAGTACATGGACTATAGATGGAAACGACCATTTACACTAATATCTAATAGGCCTATCTTAAATGCCGATGAAATGAATATTTATATATCTAAGTTTAATACACATACTATATAAATTCCTTTAGTAAAATAAACGACAATCAGTAAGTTAAAAGCTTTTATAAATCTCTTTTAATTTATATCCGATCAAAGGGGTAAAGGCTTTGATATATTTTCATACTGGAAACATTTAGTTGTTAAAAGTTATATAGGTTCATGAAAATATGTCACCCTTGTGGCGGCACATATACGTATGGTATGATTTTGTCTATTTTTATAAATTTTTGATCATTTTGGGTTCTATGTGTATATTATATAATAACTTATATCCACCTTAACATTTTTTACGTTTTTAGTATAATTAAATCGTCTCGGTGTAAGTAGAGAAGAATAAGATTTAAAACAGATCACACGTATGATTTACGAGATTGACGAAACATTTTTTTAAAACAAAGATGGGCGACTAATTTAGCACTAATTTCAAATATTTTACTTTTTAACTTCTCAATAGTAAATGGACAAAAATATTTAAAAATAGCTATAATTATAATGTTAAAATATCATACTTTGAATAAACGAAACTTATATTTTTGGACAACGTAACTTGCGTGTTGATTTAAAAAAAGCGAAAAGCTCTAGAGAGGATGGGTAGGCCATAACCAATTAAAGCTTTCAAAACAATATACACTCGTTTTGCGTCCAAAAGCCGTTGCTTTTTGTTACACAATACAAAGTTTATTTTTGTGTAAATTACGAAATTATGATAGTCAAACTATATTCATTTATTACGTGTAAGTTGAATAGTAAAATGATCATAAGTAAGCGGCTGAGTGTAAATAGTTGGTAATTCATTCAATTAGCGCTCCCACTTCTTTTCTCAACCCTGTGCACTTAATTTTTGTTACCGCGCCAATTTTACGAGTCTACCGATAATCCAGTGGGACTTATGGCGCCAACTCGAAAAGTGGCAGAAGTGTATTTCTTGAATTTTGTAATTTGTGAACATTTTGAGTTATGATGTTTAATATTGAAAGTTACTATGGAGCAAGTGCTCGTTAAAGTGTACAGTAATTGGAAACTTCAAATTAACACCAAAATTGTACATTTCGTTTTGTCTCCAGCAGTCCCGCAAATCTTTAGTAAAAGAAAACTAAAATTTTGTTATCAATCGAAATGAAGTCTTCATTATAATTAAATTATTACCTACTTGACATTGGCAAAAATGGCTCAATTTGGTAGCTAATTGACGGAATCAAAAAAGAAGAAGAAGATAATCTAGTAGTGATTGTCAATTTTTTCTTAGAGTTCGACACACTTAAAATCGAAGACATCTTTACGACATATTGTTATGTTACACATAGTTTTTATACTGTTATAAAATAGGGGAAAGAGACAATCGATTCGCGAAAGAATGTAAATTATTGCAGTATTTAAAAATACAATTCGTTGGATTTTAAATAATAATATTAAGCATATAACGAAATATACGTTGCAATATTAATCGATTGTTAATTAATTATCTCAGAAATATTATTTGACATGTTTTCAACAACATATTAACATATATTTTTAATCATAGGACGTTGATTTTATTTTTATAACTATTCACATTTTAATTAAATTTAACAAATTTATGTAGAAATAACTGTGGCCTTGATGGACTTGGTTTACATTCATATTCCGGTAATTACGGAACGTAGGTGTTTTATTAGGAAGACACAAAATTTCTTAACTATGTAAGCTCTACCGACAATAAAGTTTAAATGTTTACGGAAAAATTAAACATGTTTCATAGGGCCGTATTAAATATCGAAATATTATTTAGTTTTTATTTAATCACTTTTTAATCACACGTATTCATAAATCATTGTCTATTTAGTTTGTGGCTGCAGGTCACGTACTACACTATTATGTTTTAGATATAATCGTTTTATGACATCTAGTTAGGTACTTGGTTCCGTTAAACATTCACTATGAAAATATACATTTAAATCTATATAATATGGAGTATATACACAATAATATATTTACAAATGTGATATTTCTTTTCTATAAAACTTATAACTTCTGTTGACAGAATCTTTGTTTAGATAATACTGAACTTTTAACGAACTTTGCAAATATTTTATGAGAATTATTAGTACAAAACAAAATATTCTTGTATTTGAAATTTATCTATGTTATTTAATGATGATTTCGGTTCTAGACATTAAGTAAATTTTTGGTAATAATAAAATGAATTTTAAACATTTGTTTTATGTAATGGCAGTGTTTTCTTTGATTTATTTATTGCAATTAGGTGGCTATCGTAAATAAATTAGATACCCTTGACCTTCTGCAACTTCAAGCTGGGGACGAATGAATTTTAATTATATGGCTACTTTTGGCATATAGGTACAAAAGACTGCGATAATTTAAACAAGCCAACGCTGCATAAGTGTTTAAATTATTACTTTTTATATCTTAAATGAGTACTTTACTCTAAATATGCTATTAAAAATGGCCGGAACAATTTAAGAAAGAAGTTTTCAGATGGAATTTAAAAAACAGTTTCAAGGGATTAGGAAGAAGGAGATGAAACCGGTATTGCTAATATTTTGTTTAAAATTCTTTAGCCATAAATGATGAATTCAGTTATTTTATATTTACATTATAGATCAAAGTAATGACAGATAACAATATTAAATTCACAGTTTACTGAATAAATATTGACTGGGGGCTAAGTTAAAGTCTTAGCTTAGCAAGACTATAGCAAGACTATAGTCTTAGTATATTTCTTATAATTTCATCTAAACGTCAATAATGTCATTAGTAAAAGATAAAATACTAAAATTCTAAAGTCAAGAAACTACTGATGCATTATCTTTTATACGGTAGTATTAATAACATTAATCGAATTCAAATATTATTTCTTAAATATTAGTAGCAATATTTAAGTCCTATTACTGCAATCCCATTACATTTAAAACATTTAGCACTTTTTTGGATATTTCACAAATAACTAAAGAGATATGGACTGCAGTAACACATTCCGTATTCGATAATATCATTATCTAGGGCTTACCGAATGAATGAATTCAGAAATGACCACCTAGCTTTTACACATTTTTATCATGCAGGAATAAAAAATATTTATTAAATAAAATTCTTATTTGAAACGGCACGTATTTAGCACAAAAATACCGACTGACTGGTGTTGCATGTCAAAATATATCACTTGCATTTGTGTTTTAATTGAAAGAGTAAATGTTGCCATACATAATTTTATGTGTTAATTGCACAGTATAGTCATTCCTAAATCCTGTCATAACGACTCAAGTTATGGAGCGTGACGAGAAACGGGTCTCCCGCCATCAGGGCCCCGTCAGAAGTTACTGTCGAAGACGCCCATTGATCGAGAGATATCCTCATCGCGGAGACAACAGTCGAGGAATTCATCGATTGTCAGGACACCATCGCGGTTTAAATCCATCTTCTGAAAAAGGAAATTTTAATAGAAATAAAGCATGAGCATCGTCTTCCTTCTTTAAAAATTTCACTGATAGACCTATCTCAAGTTAGGAGGATTTGCTTTTATCGCCCATCCTCGCAGTTGCCTCTCACCTAAGATGCTGCTCTTCCCTACTGATTTCGATAGAATCAGCACTTTGCTCAATGCTTGCAAATATTCTCAAATGAGTTAAAGTGCCAAATTGCTACAATTTCAATATATACCACAAAATATTGAAAAAAAAACTGATCTTGTGGTACCGGAAATGGGGTGAAAAGGATGTAGGGAATGTCTAGGGATTAAACCGGGAATAACTTTCGAAGCTCAATTTCTAATACGCAAATTGACCAAAGTAAATAAGTCTCCACAACGATTTCTTTATGCCCTCTAAAACTATATTAGAAAAAAGGTTTCAATAAGCATTTAATGTGCCGTGTAGTGGCGACTGAAGATACCACTCCATCTTATCACGTGGGTGTAGTAAAAGTCGACAGAGGGAAAATAAAAAGAGACATGGGCAGGCTCTTCCTGGAACATCTGAATAAATAAAAAGTGGTTGCCAACCCCTTGCCAAGCGTGCCAACTATGGCAAAACCCCAATTGTTGGTGACAGGGCATGTAAATGTAATTCCTGTACTTTGTAACTCTCATACTCGTATATTAAACGTTGACTTATATTTCCTGCTATTTACTCAACTTATTATCAGACGGTCGCCTCACTTACAAAAAATACACTTGTTCTACTCAACTTTTATTTTTTTCACATCGTCTCATAATTATGCCCTCATCTTTATTTCCATTGCTGCTCTGGCCGATGAATGTTTGTTCCATGCTTAAATAAAACTCACATTTGGAGTATTTTTTATTCATGTACATATTATATAATGCTTTGACTTCTGATTACTAAAAACTTCTTATCAATAATCAAAACCTTGTTTCTAACACCAAGTAAACATAAAAGTTATTTTGAATTAACTTAGCTCTTTTCAGTATACCTGAAATAGTCGTTCCACTTTTTCCCGTACAGCATCATCGTCTACTGTAGGCTCTACGATCTTGCCCATAAGATCGTAAATAGCTGTGACTATCTCCGTCATCTCTTCTTTGGTTATGAAGCCATCGCCGTTTATGTCATATAGGGAAAAGGTCCACCGCAGTTTCTCTTCTAAAGTCCCTCTAGATAATACCGATAAACCGGTTACGAATTCCTGTAATAAAATGAGCATAATTAACAATATTTTTGAATATGATTATTTTTTTTATACTCTCCGCAGCAATGTCCTAAGAACACTGGCTACGTTTCTTCGCTCAAAACTTTTGGCGCCACGTATTAAGGTCTAATTAGTGTTTTTTAACATTCTAATCAAAGTGACAAGTGGAGCAAGTTGTTCATTTGATGGAAAAGATCCACGCCTGCCAACGCTGCAGAGTTATGGGTAATACTCCACTGCGTTCCTCACCCTATGACGGAGACTGAACTTCACGGCAGAATAACTGCAACTGCGGTGGTTCCTTCCTAGGTGGATTTCTGCAAAGGAATCCTTAGGAAGGACCACCAATAGTTAGTCATGTTTATACACCAACCCGCGCTTTTTAACTTTTCATAGCTTTTTAATTTTTGATGAATTGCTTTAATAGTTACTGATCTATAACCATGCCATTGTTTAATCTAACCGCGTTGAAGTAAAAGCGATAGATATACTTTGAATTCTACGTATTATGGACCCCTATGATACTATTTCTATACTAAACGTGAATAACTTTCTTATGATAATCATTAATACTAAATAAAAATTCATAGTAAAAATGTTATTTTACTACTTTTAGATTTGTTTTTGAACCGATCTTGGCGAAATTTGGCACGGATATAGCTTGCATCCTGGGGACGAACACAGGACTTTTCACCCTGGAGACGGACTTTAGTCTCGGAAAATCAAAAAGTTATTTTATTTATTAAAAATAACTATATATATATCCAAGTGGAGTCGTTAGCGTCAGATAATATATAACAATGTTTTAGTATACTAGACTTCGTTATACGTATTTATATGCACCATATCCTCAAAGTTATGAAAAGCCTTAAAATGTACGAATGCAGCTCTTGTAGCAATTTTATTCCACAAACATTTTTTGCATAATTTACCTCAAAACTTAGCAGGCCGCTCCTGTCCTGGTCCAAAGTATTGAAAACATAGTGAGCATACTGGGCGCTGTTTGCTGAAATATAAAGAAACATGATTATAATTTAAATTTGGGTATGAATAAAAAAATAAAGCAGATTAGGGAATATTTGAACTGCATTAGTTCATTGGCCGGGCTTCCGCTTTTAATTTTATCGTAAGCAGGTGACTAGATTATTCAAAGTCGACCACGGTGTTGAAGGAATTTTCCCGCCTTCAAAAATTGAAGATCTGCGCTCGGATGATTAAAGGGTTGTGAAATTGGAATTTAAGTGATAATCACCTTTATTATAAACTATATTACAAACACGATGTACAATTAATTTGAAACATTTAAAAATGTACGTAGAGATGTATAGATTAACCAAGGCGGTCAGAAGTGAAGGAAAACATTGCAAGCAAATCGGCGTTCCCGAGAATATCAAATGTCAAATATTGTCATCCAACTTCGGGGACCTGCAGTGGAGCCTAACCTGCACTAGGAATTATAAGAAAGGAAATATTGTGGGCACGGATCTTGATAACATTATTTACATCAATAGCACGACAGTTTATTTAAACAGCTTTAAGGTGCGAGACAAACACTGATTGCCGAAAGAGTAATGGTTGCTCCATTAGTCAAGCAACAGAATGGTGAACATCATTAGATCAAACAGACCTACGAACTCGTTGAGATGTGAAGCAGTGTAAAAGTTCTGTGCAGATAGATGCACTATTCGGAGTCACGAATTGACTTTTTCAGTTATGTTTAAAATGGTTTTTAAGAGGTTGTAACATTTCGTAACAATATTTTTTCGTTGTGTAGTTTTGTCTTCATTTACTTCAGATAATAATTTGGTATAAGTGGAACAGAAATACTAAAAGATTACAAGTTGAATCAACAACTTTTTGTTTGCTTTTTAAATTTATATAAATTGAAAATTCATTATTTCTCTACATTATAGACTCGAAGAATTCTCTTCAAATTGATGCAAAATTTAAAATAGACTCATAAGAAATGTTGATACCAAGATGTCTTATTACAAAATTATAATCTATTATCCCTTTTATTGATTAAAATTATTATAAGAACAAGTATATATATAAGGATTGATGTCATTAATAAGTATTAATTTATATTATGATACAGATATTTCTAGCATAAATAAGTAGGAAATAAAACCACAACAATTATTACATTTACTTTATTTCAGATAGGTACATCAGTTAGAGCTGACAATGGGGATGGACATATGTCCAATAAATTACATTTACCACATAGAAAAACCTGGAAATGTCTTAGTGCTTCAGCATTCAAAATACTGGCTGATTCTATAGACATGTCAACTAAAATTATCACAATGGAATAATTGTAGAAGTTACTTAAATCATTTGGTTTACCACAAATTTCCACCTAAATTAATTTGAAAGTTGCAAGATGTCCAATAACACAAAAAAAAGTGTTTGGCAGTGCCATTGTCTATCTTTGAACCTTCTCATACATCTTGACATACAGTTACAAAGGTTGTTATTAAAATTAACTTAATGTTAACGTTTGAGATGGGCACACTGTGGTGATCTCCCCACAGAAAATGGACAGTTCCTTAAGATACAAATTACACTAGAAACCCCCGGTCTGCTGCTGGTAGACCTCTATTGTGTCGCCTTCTTCCATCTCCAGTGATGTTGGTGTGTCATTTTCATTAATAGGCTGTCCATCAAATCTGAATCGAACCACTTGCATTGATAGACCCTGTAATTGACAAAATCATTAATATTTCGAAATACACTATGTTAAAAGAAAATGTTGTTTAACTATACAAAGTGTATAAAAAAATACAAACTGTATTACTTATGTTTTTTACTTATTACTAATTATGTAAATAACACTAAAAATGGTGAAAATATGTCTAGTTCTAAATTACTGTGATGATAAGTGGTAACATAGTGTTAGAAACTTTTTCAAGTTGTTTAGTTTATGTTTGTAAAAAAAAAACAACTATGGCATAGAGTTTAATTCATAAACCAAAATTTATAAATTACAGAAAGATCAAATAAAATTTCACAAGAATAAAGGAATAATTTTAAATATCTATTCACTTTGACTTTTTAATTTTAACCTCTTTCCCTATATATAGCATAGTTCAATAAGAGTGCACTGTTGCAGATATGCAACATACAGATGATTGTAATCTCCTACTACCAGATTACATATATTTATGAAAAAACAACTTAGAATCCAGAACTTATCAAAATTAAATACATTATTACATACAATTACATTATAACATACAAATCATGTTTGCATAGACAATGCAAGCACAATTCTCTTTCTCATCCATTTCGAAATATGCCAGACTAATACTGGAACCTTTCAAAAGTAGTAGATAGTTGACAAAATGAGACTTTCAAAGGGAAAATTCATCTTTTGTATTCCAGTTACTTATACCTTTAACAATGATTTGTATTAAAATTTGCTTTTAGTCAGAGAAACTGAAGTAAAATCTATGTATAAATGATTTACTACCGAGTCATTACTATATCTTTGAAACGACAAGGACCTATTGACTTGAAATTTGACATACATTTACATTTTCCGACAGACACCCACTAAGAAAGGAATTTATGAACATTTACTCCTAAAGGTGTAAACAGATTGGTGCTGTTTTTCTCTATAAAGTCTTTAACATAATAAGTTCTGTGCTAAGCCGAGACGGATAAGATAGTCTTCATATATAAGGCATTAACTACTGACTCATCACAATATCTCCGAAACTACTAGACTCATTGAATTGAAATTTTCTTGTTTATGTCGCCATAAGACATCTACTAACAAGGGATTTTACGAACATTTACTTTTAAATAGTTAAACGTACCAGTGTTGGTTTTCTCTTTACAAACTAACATAACAAAAGCTTCTGTGCGAAGCCGGGTGTGTAATATACAAAAAAGACACATTGTAGAATATACGTTTTTTACTAGTAGGCAGTGGACGATTTTCAAGACAGTCCATGCTTCCCACTTTGGAAATGCCGACGTGCGAATGAATTTAAAACTTGGCTAAAATATGTCTCCCTTATTAAGACTAATTCTGCTTTTAGGTGAGTTTTTTAGATGAATTCCAAGGTAACAATATATCCAAAATAACGGTCACTTAGAAGGTATTAATGCAGCATTTTAATAGATAAAAACCATACGTACCGCTCTATCACAGTATGCATTCATCAGTTTTCTGAGCGGTGTGTGTTTTTTAATTTTGAACTGGACAATAGCGTTATCCTGACCTAATACTTTTAAGTTGATGTGTTCGCTTTCTCCCTGGAAATATAGGAAATATAAATTAAGATGAATAATACTGATAAAGACAGAATACAAAAGCTGCAAATAATGAAATAACCACATTTTACGCGAACCGCCATGTCTGTGAGTGAAGCTACCGTTGAATGGAATAAATGATAATATAAAAGTATCTGTACCTTTTTTTCATCCGACATTTTGGAATAATCCTATTAAAGAGAACTATTAACACAAAAACAAAGAACTGTAAAAAGTCTTTTATTTTACACACAAACTATGCACTAGTGACAGATTCTTGATCCGGTGGCGTGGTAATGGCGACCGGTGGAGTGGCTTGGAGGATACAGCACAGTGCTGCCAACCGATGCGCACTAAGCAACAGCGCAACTTGCTCGCTTCTGCGCTCTCAATGTTTTCAGCTTATTTTCTTGTTCATTACAGACGTGTATCACATATTAGAAATAACATTTATGATTGTTACAGTATGAAATAATATTTAATTTTGTACTTTATTAAAAAAATTGTAGTGATACGTATTACATACGGTTACGCAATTATAAATTGCCAATTTACGAATTCGATAAATTAGGTCTAAATAGAGGCGAATATTTAATACGTTTTCAATCATCGGAATCATTACAAATATTTTAAAAATAACTAAAGTGTAAAAAAAAGTATTTTTCTTAACATTTTGCCAACATTACGATTTTAAATTCTTCCGCTAGGGATGTACTTATCGATATTGTTCCACGGAAGTAGATAGTGTTGTGCATTAATATTTTTTCAGGCACCAGTTATTGCATGGCCGCTGAGTTTTGGCCAGACCAAACTTCGTACAATAGCTGCGCAGTAAACATTTTTAGGAGCCAAATGTAGGTATGAGGCGGCGTGTGCCTATTGTAGTTAGAGATGCACCCAACGTAAACAAGGAAATCTTTATACGATCAAATCGTAATCGACTAGTTTCATTTAGAATTAATTGATTTTATTATATTTAAGATAATCAACGAAACATATTTCTAATACAATAAATATAAATTGACTATCAAGCAATAACTACAAGCAATCATTGATATGATCAAATGTCGTAATCAATTAGTTTAATTTAGAATTAATTGATTTTAGTGTATTTAATATAGTTAACGAAATGAATTTCTATTATAATAAATATAAATTGAATATTTCTCGTGGATAATTGAGTTGTAATCCTTATTAAAAAAATACTAAAACCTGTTTTATGTAGATAAAAAGATATAATTTACTTATATTTTAATAATCTACTAACAACCACTTTTGTTTGGAAAAATTTTGTTTTGAAAACTGAATAAAAATATGTTTATATTTGATTTATTTCGCTCGATTCGAATAGTAATCGATTAAACAACACGACATTGGACATCTCTTTGAGCACAGAAGGATAGAAAGTTTTCGTTGTGACTTTTGGCGCGAACTCGAAAAGTGGCGGTAGTCTTTTATTTAATTTTGTAATTTCTATGTATATTTGGAGTTTTGATGTTTAATATTGATAGTTTATTATGCAGCAAGTGCTCCTGAAAGTGTACAGTGTTAGAAAATTCAATTCAAGATCAAAATTGTGCTTTTCGTTTTGTCTCCATCAGTCCAGCAAATCTTCAGTAAAAGTGAAGATTGTATACTTGGATATGTTACTTGACACTGGAAAATAGTTTATAACTGTTTCCATTAATAAATAAATAATAATAAGTTTTCGTTGCGGTTTTCGTTAAAATTTTCTTGGTTGTTATTTTTGTTTATTGTTATTACGTTGTCGTTAAGTTTTTTATAGAAAACTAAAAAAAACTTTGTAATAAAATGGAAATGAAATGGCAGACTATTATCTAAAGGTGGGTGGGGGTGTTTTGGTATTCTTTCATATTTCCTGTTTTCATCCCCTATTTAACCCCCTTAGGGGATGAATTTTCAAAAAATACTTTGTTAGTGCAAAATTAAACCCACCGGTGTAGGATCAGGTTAGCCAGCGTTCAGGTTTTATTATGTAGATATTTATTGTCTGGCAATAAGTTTTCTTTACGAGTGTACACGCGCGAAAGTTCGAAGAGCCTATGTTCAGAGTGACCACGACTCATCGACCGCGGTATGAATAGGGAGATTATTTGGTTTGATCATTGTCCGTTTCTAAAACAACATTAGATGAAAATACCGTAGTTGAACTAAAAGCTAAAAAGCAATGAACGTAAATGATTCTGAAACTTAAAGTGAAGTTTTTTAAGCAGCTTGTGAATATTTACTGATTTTTTCCATTGAGTGAAGTGGAGTTATTTCAGGATTTTTTAAATATTTTACGCAAATTGTTCAATGATATAGTTATACTTCGTTAATGTCTTGAAATCATAATATTTAGCATGCGTTGTTGGGATTATATAAGGATTTTAATTGGGAAAGGGTTTATATAATGCAATGCAATGTATTAATATAGAATGGCAATGAGGGTAAATAATAAAACATAAAGAGTATTAACAAATCTATCTTAAGATTTACTTAATCTAACACTCGAAAACATTGCCTGATCGGATGACGCAGGTGCTTTAACATGCGTTGATTGTTCAAGACAATTAAATAAAAGTGGGTTGGCATAGATTTTCTTAACTTACTTCAATTTTTTAGAATGAAATTTATTATATTATCGAGTTTTTTCAGTGGTTCAATGGTATGTTTTGATTAGATAATTTGTAGTACTTATAGGTGTAACAAAAAGATGCTATTTGACGTGGACATTATAATTTGTGTAGTGATAGCTATGTCCCCCCATGAGAAGCTCTGGAAATAGGCCATACGTCCTATATCACGCTTTTGAAGTTCATCGATCCTAACATATACTACACCCGGCGTCAAAAAAATCGCACATTCGAAAAAAATAATTTAAATACTATTTTAACACAACAGGCCAATGGCAATGTTGTGGTTTGAGGGTATCATTCGAAAGGTAATTCCATTAGCTTTCAGGAATTTTAATTCAATTTTACTTTTATAACGAGACGAAAGAGAAATTAAAGAAAAAGTCAGGGTATGTACAAATTTGCAAATTAATAATTTAAAAAAAACTTAATAAATACAAAAAAAGTTCTTAAAACCTAGTGTTACCCCCCCCCCCCCCCCTTGCCTTGATAACGGCTTCCATGCGATCTTTCATGGACCTTACAAGGATCGCAACAGCCTCTTGGGGTATTTGTTCCCACTGTTCAAGTACCGCATCTTGGAGCTCTTGAAGAGTGGCTGGAGCTGGATCTCGAGCTCGCACGCGCCGTTTTAGGTCATCCCAGAGATGTTCTATTGGGTTAAGGTCTGGACTTTGTGCTGGCCAATACATAACAGGGATATCGACCTCCTGTAAATAATCCCGTACAATAGCCGCGGTGTGGCAACGAGCATTATCATGCATTAACATGAATCCATCACCGACATAACCAGCATACGGGACCACATGTTCCTCCAGGATTTCAGTAATGTACCGACCAGCATTTAATGACCCTTGCCCACGGCCACCCCGAGTCCGGGAAACGCACACAAGTTCCGTTTTCCCGTCGACGGAAATGCCGCCCCAAAACATACACGAGCCACCCGTATTCGACGGATTCTTCGAAGCAGGGTTGTGTGAACCTCTGCCCCTGTCTTCTGTAGACCCTTCTACGTCTGTCATTGCAGAAGAGACAGACCTCGTCGAGAAGAGTACGGTCCGCCACTGTTCTAGAGTCCACTCGCAATGATTGCGAGCAAACTCTAGGCGATCTCTGCGATGCTGTGCAGTAAGTTTTGGACCTTTAGCAGGTCTATGGGCTGTTAAACTCTTTTCGTGTAACCTTCTTCTTATCGTAGAAACTCTCACAGATGTTCTCCGAGTTGATCGAAGCTGTTGTTGCAACTCAACAGCATTTGTAACGATGAAACGGTCATCTCTTTCTGATGTGCACCGTTTTCTTCCAGATCCCGGTTTTCTAACATAACCACCAGTCTGCTGAAAACGTTGGAACACCCGTCGAACTGAAAAACGGGACAGGTTCAACTGTCGAGCAACGTCACACTGCCGCATCCTCGACTGCAATAGGGCAATCACTTGAGCGGCTTCTTCAGAGCTGGTGTCCATCTTTACTTGTTCTTACTTGGGTTACTTGTTCACGTGTGTTCACTGCAAAGTCTAAATTACGACTGGCCCATATTTCATCCAGATCGACCCTTTTATACCCTTTTTAGGTGGTGTAACTAGCGTCCTTACTAACGAGCATTTGACAGTGTTTATTTTTGACGCTCTATAATGATAAATGTTCTAATGATTTCATGATTTTTTTATTAATAATGTAAAGCTATTCAAATACCCATTTCAAACATACCAATATTTATATAAATATAATTCGTTTCTAGCCATTACAGTCATTTTTCGAGTATACTCAGAGAGGTGCGATTTTTGTGACGCTGAGTGTATAACAAATAATTCAAGATCCAAATCATTTCTGGTAGAAGAATTCCTTTCCAGATAAGACCGACCGTATTGAGGGGGCAGCTACTCTTTTCTCTTGGGACTACTTTCGCCTAATTAATTTAATTAAAAAAAAACATGACATAAATTCCACATGCACAAACCACCCAACCGGAAGCCGGAGCCGGAACAACTATCTGTAGCTAATACAAATAAATGTCCCGTGCGGGAATATAACCCGCGACCCGGCAGAAGCCATGGGCTTAGCCACTGCGCCAACCGAGCCAAAAGCCTCATCGGCACAATATCAGACTACTGCCGGCATAAAACAACGCTTGATTCTTATATTATACAGAACTAAAAAACTAAAATTAAGAACGGCGAGTAGATTCGTGGGAATGAAGCTTCATTTTAGAATGGCAGTGTGAAACTCAATGTGATGAAGACACAGTATATGTAGACATATACATATAGTCACGCCTTTTCCCATATAAGGGGTAGGTAGAGGCCACACACGTAGTCCACTTGACAAAGTATATGACATGGTAATTGTGATGATTTTAAATCAGCAATTATAGAGAACGTAAATTTTGATAAAAACGCAAACTTTCAAAGTCAAAAGCCTTATCGGCACAATATCAGACTACTGCCGGCATAAAACAACGCTTGATTCTTATATTATACAGAACTAAAAAACTAAAATTAAGAACGGCGAGTAGATTCGTGGGAATGAAGCTTCATTTTAGAATGGCAGTGTGAAACTCAATGTGATGAAGACACAGTATATGTAGACATATACATATAGTCACGCCTTTTCCCATATAAGGGGTAGGTAGAGGCCACACACGTAGTCCACTTGACAAAGTATATGACATGGTAATTGTGATGATTTTAAATCAGCAATTATAGAGAACGTAAATTTTGATAAAAACGCAAACTTTCAAAGTATTAGCATTCACATAAAATTGTTGCGATTATTCATTTCTTAGAACTTACTAACGTATAGACTGAAACGCGTGACAAATTTTTATTTGTCATTGTGTGTTGTGTGATTTGACATTGTGTGTGATCTACATTTTACGTCCCAGCATTATCGATAAGCAATAGATTTTTTCCAATAGGTTTGACTATTTGAAGGCTAAGTTTAGTACACAAAATATAACTTCTCAAATGACTTTTATTTATTCGTTTTGTTTTATATTTATTAGGAAAATGTTTACTGAAAATTGAGGAGCCCTTCTTTGGGCTCCAACTAACCCGCCCAATTAATGTTAACCGTTTTCCTCTGATTATGGGATCCAGAGGTAATCTGTTGGACTACAAAATAAATTTACCTTTTTGACAAAATTTGTCAGATATTGAAAATGAAAACCGCAAATCTAGAATGTATTTTTATTATAAATATTGAGGATATATATTATTATTTAAATATCTATAATTAACCAAGTAGATAAAGTAGTTACTAAAATACATGTACATTATATTGAAGAAAAATCAATCGAGCAAAATCATGCAAATTAACTACAACGAGGAATTAGAAGAAGTGGACTCTGGTATAAAATGGGTTAAACGCTAAAGGAAAAGTTATGACAGTTAAATATCTGTTTCTGTTAACCATCAGGCGCAATAAAAGCTAGCTAAAAAAAAGTGTTTTCGCGCTTTTGTATATGTTGCGTGAACAGTGCTTATAAAGTTATTTTGTGACGAGATAAGCTAATCGTTCTGCTTATGTTAAGTGCGACGTCTGTCCATAACAAATTGTTTTCACCCAAAACATTTCTGTTAGTCACCAGACTGCGCTCCGCACCCTGAGACATCAGTTCTCCAGTCTCATATGTCCAGTAATTACACTTGCTAACAGTGCTCTTCGGACCAAATTACAGTAAAGTTTGCACACTACTTCTTGACGGCAGAATAACTGTCGCTGCGGAGGTGCCCATTTCGGATGGTGACGATATAACCGTATCATAAAAATCCTACAACCAGTCCTGATCTAATTTCAGCAGGCACTTACTCGTCAATCGTAAGATATCTCATATCATCTTTATACAATACAACTGAATTAATTTTTAGATGCGTTATTATATGCATAAAAATTGTACGATCTCCTTTCTTTTGATGATGATGATGTTCTCCTAGCCGATTTCGACCACGGCGACAACTTCCGAATACTGTCGAGAGCCATCAACTGGGCAGGAGATATTATAATGCCACAAGTGTACGCGCAAACAGAGAAGAACTAACTCGTCCCTATCTACCCGCGCCCGATGTAACGCTGATGCGATAACATCGGAGGAAGGCTAGGATGCAGTGTCAGAAACACGGGGACAATCACAACACAACCAGACCCGAAAACAAACAATTTGTGTTTTAGCACAAATGTTGGCTCCGGCTGGGATTCGAACCCAGGACCCGCGGCGTAGAAGTCAGGTACTCTGACCACTAGGCGGTTGTAACGATTGCATTATTAGACTTTAAGGTTATTTATGGCCTGAAAAACTGCCTTTTTATCTCATGCAATTACGGAATTTGAGAGATATTCAGCAAAATCAGGTTTATTGTAAGTATGTTATCCATGATTGGCGCTATATTGACCAAACTATAAAGTATATAAACTGGTAACTATGAAAAAAAAATATAAAGTATTTTACAAAACAAGCGATGTGTCACTGCAACGGACAAAGTGACGAAATAATAATAACTACTACAGAAGCAGTAAAAGCCTTGGGGGAAATCTTGCTAAACGTATAAGTGCCGACGCTAGTGCAGAGGTACGCACAATGTCCTCAATTTTGGTTGATGACATGAACGTGAAAGAAAGAGAGGTAGTCGAATTATAGTTTAGGGCATATATACTTTGGGGCAATTGTGATGGCCACACGCATAACTGGTGCGAGATAAGACAGAAAAAAACTTTTCACTCTGCACAACAATCGCCGAAATTTCTTGACGAACATCAAGTACAACAGTACTTGATGTTCGTCAAGAAATGCACATCAAGAAATTGCACGCACAGAAACTCCATGGACGTAGCGTTATGCCCTAAACCAAATATACAATAGCATATACTCGTCGAGATCTCGAGTGAAGTCAATGGAACTAAAGTCATAATCAAATGCCGAATACCTACAACAGACCAAAACACACTACCTAGTTCACAGAAAAGGAATCCCTCAACAACTAGGGATACGGGTCTGATACAGGGTCGCGAATTCTTACTATACATGAGGCTCAGGGACTAACATTCGAGACGGTGTTGATCGTGCGGGCCACAGTAACAAAATTGCTGCTGCACGACAGCGTTCCGCACGCAGTCGTAGCAGTGTTGCGCCGCATTGTTAAATGTGTATATTACACAGACATCAGTGAATAAGCGATAAGCTGGCTCATGAAAAGGGCTACTGAAGCGGGAACAATAAGACTACAAAAAAAGAGATTACAAACTAGAAATTGCAATTAAAAGTGGAGACAAAGCAGTGATTGAAAGCCTGACGAGGGTAGGAAAAAGCGAGTAATATAATTATTAAAAAAATTCTCCTATTTTTAAAAACTGTATCATTTTTAAACATATCAGGTTGAAAAGCCGTATTAAAGACATAAAAAATAATTGAATGAAGAAAACACGTTTAGTTACAGATTAGTTGTAGTTTACGAGAGTTATAATATATATACACATATTCATATAATATATATACACATATAATAAATACACACATATTTATATAAATATATTGCATAATTGTAGATATAATAAACACACACACACCAAAACACTGAATTTGATTAAAATTCGGCGACGTCCCACGGTAATTTTGCATTTTTCCGGAATAAAAAAATGTAATGTGTGTTATTCCTAGACCTAAGAAACCTTCTTACTAAACATCAAAATTCTCTCAACCGTTCTAGCATGTAAAAGGTAATTACAGAATTACGTTCCAGATCTATCCCCCAGGAACCACGCATGTTGCGGAAAAAAAAATGGAGTCTTCTAGCCTATGTCACTCTCCGGCCCATAAACTATCTCTATGCAAAAAATCATGTCGATCCGTTGCTGTGTGAAAGGACAAACCAACAATCACACTTTCGCATTTTTAATCTTAAAGAAACTACCACCCCATCTCATCCCGTGGGTGTCGTAAAAGTCGACAGAGGGTTAATAAAAACCATGAGATGGGCAGCAGCATCTTCCTGGGACAGAATAGAATAGAATAGAATAAATTTTTATTCAATATAGACTATTTACATAGTACTTATTGAAAGTCATTTTTTTTTAAGCTACACTGGTTCGCAAAAATGCCTCTGTCCTGGGAAGAACCAGTAAGAAACCCAGCGGGCTTTTTTTTTTTAGTCATTTTTAAAATAATGTACAATAACTGTATTACAATAGCTGTATTATAAAGATGTAGAAATGGCTTGGCGGCGATCACCTCATTCCCAGGGGTTATCATCATCTATGTATTCTTTAATATTATAATAACCCTTTTTATGAAGTCTTTGTTTAATATAAAATTTAAACTTTTTGATTGAAAGACTTTTAGCACTTTCTGGGATTTTGTTGTAAAAACGTATACATTGCCCCATAAAAGAGTTACTGACTCTGTGAAGTCGGGTAACTGGCATAATTAATTTGTGCTTGTTCCTGGTATTCACATTATGAACATCACTTTTTTTAGTGAACTGGTTTATGTTCTTGTGTACATACAAAACGTTTTCAAATATATATTGAGAGGCCAAGGTTAAGATATTAATTTCTTTAAATTTATCCCTAAGAGACACTTTAGAGCCAAGATTATAAATAGCTCTTACGGCCCTCTTTTGCAAAACAAAAATCACTTCAACATCAGTTGCATTTCCCCATAGCAAAATACCATAAGACATTATGCTATGAAAATAACTAAAATAAACCAATCTAGCAGTTTCAACGTTAGTCAAATTCCTAATTTTTTTTACAGCATAAGCTGCAGAGCTAAGTCTACTTGCTAGTTTAGATATATGGGGGCTCCATTGAAGTTTTGCGTCAAGAGTTATTCCAAGAAAGACAGCAGTATCCACAAGGCTCAACTCTTCCCCACTCACAAGCACATTTACATCTAATTGTTTAACATTTGGTGTTGTGAATTTAATACATTTTGTTTTATTGCCGTTTAAAACCAAATTATTAACATTAAACCAATGTACTAATTTTGAAATAGCATTATTCACCTCGTCATATAATAAAAGTTGACGTTTTATCTTAAAAATCAAAGATGTATCATCAGCAAATAACACTATATCATGGTTGTCCCCTACTAGGTAAGGTAAGTCATTAATGTAAATAAGAAATAGAAATGGGCCGAGAATCGAACCCTGCGGGACACCCATAGACACTGCTGATCCGGAAGAACTCCTGCTATTGATAACTACTGTCTGCGTTCTATTACTCAAATATGAAATTAGAAGTTGAAGTGCAGAATTTCTTACACCGTAGTGATGTAGTTTCCTGATAAGTGTTTCATGATCAACGCAATCGAAGGCCTTAGAAAGATCACAGAAAACACCCAAGGCATCCCGTGAACTCTCCCAGGCTTCGAATATATTCTTAATAAGTTCAACACCTGCATCGGTTGTAGAACGACCCTTCGTAAAGCCAAATTGGTTTTTGTGAAACAATTTATTTAAATTGAAATGTTTTAACATTTGATTAAGTATAATTTTTTCAAAAATTTTACTTAATGTTGGTAGTACAGAAATAGGTCTAAAGTTAGCAGGGTCCGATGTACTACCAGATTTAAATAAAGGTATGATTTTACTATGTTTCATCAAATCAGGAAACACACCAAATGCAATACCGGAATTAAAAATTATGGCTAATTGAGGTGCAATTATATCTATAATAGACGCACTAACTTCCACGGACATACCCCATAGATCCGCGGTTCTCTTACAATCAATACTTTTAAAAGTATTAAGAATGTCATTTCCATCTACCATATCGAATTTAAAAACTTTTGTACAAGAAGTTACATTTTGTTTGAGTAATGTCTCAGCGGCAGTAGGAGAAGAATTTAATGGCTTGGTTATGGAAATTGGAATATCACTAAAAAACTTTTCAAAGGCTGTAGCAACATCTTGATCAGATGTCACTAGCTTATTGTTAAAATTAATTTTGTAATCATGGTTTCGGTCCTTGACTTTCCCGGTTTCACTATTAATAATACTCCAAGTCATTTTGATTTTATCTGATGCTTTCTTTATTTTATTGCTCAAGTGTAATGACTTGGCTTCAGAGCATACTTTTTTAAATAATTTTGAATAATTTTTAACATATTCCTTAAATGTGTTACTATGATTGTATGATCTTTCATTGTAAAGTTCATACAATCTTTCTGAATCATCTGAATATATAAACTGCGGTTGCCAACCCGCCTGCCAAGCGTGGCTACTATGGCAAAATCCCCCAAAATGAGAGGTGCATACTTTTGTGGCAATAGATTGGGGAGGCCTATGTTCGGCAGTGGACTAGTGATAGGGTGAACTGATGATGACTGATGAATTAGTAATACACATAATAAGTAACGTTTTAAACTCAGCTATCTCAGTCTCAGCTCAGTCTATCTGCCTGCAAAGTTGTTTGTCCTATGTTCCCAGAAACCTAGACGTAACAAAAAGTTGCGAAACTTGCAAATTATTTCAGTACGAGTCTAGATGCATTCTGTTTTTCCAATACGTGTCCCTAATACAGTATTTCACTTACATTTGTACAATACTGTAAGCTATTTGCTTTCAAAGAATTGGTGGTGAAAATGAAAACATAAACACACCAAATAGCATCTATGTCATTTAGCATCTAGTTTCGTGTTAAATTTTAACCGCTTTTAGAAAGGAAAAGGGGTTTAAGATACGAGAAAAACGTTCACCTGATGGTAAGTTGAACGTCTGCCCATAACAAATGCTGTGTTACCGAGATCATTTCTGTGTTCACCACATTGCGCCCGTCTCCCTGAGACACTTAATGATGAACATATGGAAAAAAAGCGCAAGTCAATTTTTTGATGAAGCGATTAAATATTTTATATTATATGGACTAACCAAAAGCCTCCAATCCTTAAATTTTAGAAAAATCATTAGTATCGATTCCGAGAACCACTCCTATAAACACATCTATTACTCGTATTTTCTATGTTCATTTCTTTACTATGGAAATTTATCATAAACCTTTTTTTAAATGAAACTAATTTTACGGATTTTATCGCGTTTAATTTTGTTATTTATAACCCGACGTTTCGAGTGCTTTACATACAATATGTAGTGTTCGCGTAAATATAAGAAATCATTATATAAACCTTTTTTTTCACCACGCTGTTAAGGGAAAGTCGCTTAGGTTTTATCGAAGGCCGTCGATTTTTTGATGAACATCAAAGCAATTTACGCCGTGTTAGGTTTCAATTCGGTTCCCTCCTTTAAATCGATGCACATATACTCGTATGAGGTACGTTGTTGATATAATAACGCCTTAAGCTTTCACAGAGGCGATCATTTCAAACGGATGAAACCTAAACTTATAAGAAAGGCAAGGATAAATGCGGAACAAACTGGATCTTATACGTATAAATCTACAATGTACAAACTTTTTACACTCTCCATTCCTATAAATGCTAAGAAACGTTTTGAAAGTGTATACCATTCAGTAATTCTGCAGTGAAGACGGCTTACTAGATTGGGTAACAGTGTGTCAAAGTGCGTAGGACGCTTATATTGCGGTGCGGGTGGCTGAGGACCGTGCTTTATATATATATTTTATAAACGAAGAGAACGTGGGCCATGGTAGTTCAGGGGCCGTGCGCTCGCCTTAAAGTACCCGAGAGACCTGAGTTCGATGCCGAGTGCCGGCGTCTCTAAAATTTTTCTGCAATTTTAAGTGCTGATTTACCACGTGCTTGGCGGTGAAGGAATGTATAGCGCGAGGAAACCTGCATGTCTGAGGAATAAATATATTTTGAGGACATGAGAAGTCCGCCAATCCGCATTGAAGCAGCGTGGCGGACGCTTCCAGGCTCCAAAGCCCTCTCAAAATAAGAGAAGGCCTGTGCTTAGCAGTGAAACATTAATAGATGTTACTTTATACGAAGATTACTATGTTCAATAGTGGAATGGTGACGAGGATGTTTCAGGTGTTGTGCAAAAATCGATTATCCTATGATTATAGATTTTGATCCTTAACACTTTAGTAGTGTTCATCGGCCTGGTTTCGGCAAGAGGCAGATTAGGCAGAGTCTAGATGAGCTGATGTCTAATTGTGATGTGATGTTCTCCTAGCCGATTTCGACCACGGCGACAACTTCCGTCTACTGTCGAGAGCCATCAACTGCGTAGGAGATATTATAGTGCCACAAGTGTACGCGCAAACGTAAAGGCAGTCACTCGTCCCAACCTACCCGCGCCCGGTGTAACGCTGATGCGATAAGATCGGAGGTAGGCTAGGATGCAGTGTCAGAAACACGGGGACAATCACAACACAACCAGACCCGAAAGCCAACAATTTATGTTTTAGCACAAATGTTGGCTCCGGCTGGGATTCAAACCCAGGGTTAGCAGTCAGGTACTCTGACCACTAGGTGACGCTAACGGTCTAATTACCCGCCCTGGCAAGAATTTTAAAATAATTTTCTGTAGAATATATCAACGGACATAAAGCCTATTACGCAAAGTTTTATCAAAATCTTAGCACTAAAAATTTGCGCTGGCACGTACTCGCCATCTTACTACTGCGTGTGGAGGACGATCGCGACTCAGTACCGATAAAAAGATGCATTATAAGAAAGTCTCAAAGTGCAGTCTTATGTTAGTTAGGTCTATGACAAAAAAGCAATAATATCATCTCTAAGATGTAAAAGCATTTTTATGATTGACTTGAGTCTTGAAAATGATTAAGATAGAGTTCCGTACGCTTCCATACCGAGACAGGAGTCCGTGGTAAACGCAGCCTCAAACCGATATCTCTTATTGAAAGACATATAATTTTAGGTGTCCGGCAGAGTAGAATAGCACCTACCTCTTTCCTACCGAGGTGTAAGTAAGAGGCGACTAAGGTATTATCCGGACAGCCTTTATTCGTGCAGAATAATATCATAATATGCAATACTGCCAGTATTGCATATTATGATATTATTACTATACCGCTCGTGGGAACGCAATGGGGAGTAAGAATTTTTTGACACGTATCAAAATGGCGGCGATGTGGTTCGCCACCCGTCACGTCTCAATTCCCGCGAGGGCGAAAAGTGGGCTACGTGAATTGCTTCTGCCTACCCCTTATATGGGAAAAATGCGTGACTGTATGTATGTATGTATCATTTCAGTGCCGGTAATAAGCGGGTCTCTTGTAGTAATACGACTTTCTTGTGGACATCATGCACTCCTGCCGTTTGTAGTCGACATCTTAGTGTATTTTACTATAACACGTCGATTATTGGTTCTGACTGATAGTCGTTTGAGGTTTTGCTGATTGTAAGTTAATCTTTGTTACAATGTCAACATATGTAAAGGTCTAATTCTGTGTATGTGTTATTATAAACCTTTTTAGGTTTTAAATATTCAGATCATATATACAACATAAATTATATATACTGAATCGTTAATCACCTCTATTTTTGATTCACTGTATGTACTGCCAGTACCGACGAAAACGGAAGTAACCTACGTTAGAACAAATATATCATAAATAGAGCGTTGAAAAAAGTAAAAATTAAATAACGAGACCACTCTGAAAGTGAGAAAATTGGTGGAGATATAAGAAGACATTTCATCCTTAAACTGGCCTGTACTAGTCAAGTACACCTCGTTTATCATTGATGTTCCCCGACCATTATTCGAGTCCCTACGTCCTATAAAGAAAAAAAATATTGAGTGCCTGTACAAATTTCTATAGCAATGTCTCAACATCGAAAAATGCTATTAATCTCTTAAAGTGAAAACACCTACTTATTTTAAGTACCACGTTGTTTAAGTACCACTCTTGGCCAAAGGCCTCCCTTTTTTCTCTTTCGCTCATTAAAAGTCGATTGAGGTCATAATTCCATCTACAACGAGACCTGCCACGTCGCCTCTGTTCGTCAGGCACCCATCGGCCACGGTTGCAACAAACGTGACCGGCCCAGTCTCACTTTCCGACGTCGGCAATTTGAGTTCTGGATCGCGGTTTTGAATTTTTTATCATATCTGTGACTTTTACTTACTCCTTTCAGTATAAAGACCGCGCGACCTCGTAGTCAGAGTACCTGACTTCTACACCGCCCCCGGTGTTTCTTGAGTTTGAATCCCAGCTGGAGCCAACATTCGTGCGAAAACACAAATTCTTCGTTTTTAGATCCGGTTGTGCTGTATAAGTAAAAGGACAATGGCTGGATTTTATATGAGTGTTTTGTTAGCGTCTACAAATGGGACTAATACAAAATTTAGTCATTTAATTCCCTGATTTTTTGAACTAGTTTAGTTTTACACGTAGAAGCCGAGAATATTTTTATATTTAATTGACTCTTTGACTAAACGTCTTAGGGTTCTTGTTTTGTTTTATTTATTTATTTATGGAAATAGTCGTAAACTTTCCAGTGTCAATTCCCACAACACAGCTACAATGGCTGCAAAAAACCGGTTTTTGTGTATCATTGTTTATTTTTATCGGACGGTCAGTTTTTTATTAAAATTGTATGTCACCATTGGTTAGCAGAAGAAACAAAACAAATAATACTTAAACAAACTACATAAATTTAGAGGTGCCTATGCAGGAATCCGTCTAGGTAGGTACCACCCCAGGGCCAGTTATTCTGCCGTGAAGCAGTAGTGTGCAAACATTGTGTTTCGGTTTGAAAGGCACTGAGAGCTAGCGTAATCACTGGCCATATGAGACTTAAGAACTGATGTCTAAGGGTGACGGGCACAGTGTGGTGTCACACAGTAATTTTCTGGGTGACACAGCATTTTTTATGGGCAGACGTTACACTTACCATCAGGTGAACGTATTGCTCGTTCCGTCACTTTTATGAAATAAAAAAAAAGGTTAGTTCAAATCGGGACACCTGGCAACGCTACATGAACATCATGACATTATGATTTTAATTAATACTAATTTTGTATGTTTATGTTTGTTGATTGTTATTAATTATTATGTATTTACTAGCATTGTTACACAATGCCTATTTTTTTAATCTTTAATTAATAATTATACCCTTAAAGTTGCACTGCCTTAAAAATCTTTTATTTTACTAGTTATTATAACTTGACCCGAAAACAATCTGTGTTGTTACGCTGATGTAAGACAATAATAGCAATAATATATTTCTTCCTTTATTTTTATGGACTTATGGACACCGTCGTAATGTTCGCAACAGTTGTGAATAATTGCCGCTGAACTGTTATATTCTGTGCTATATTTTTCGGGACAAATAATAGCGATTTTTCACGAAATAAAGCAATTGAATAAACTTTAAACCATTAGAATCACCCCAACCTTATTCCTTAAGGGCATTTAAAGCTTAAAAAACTTTTTCAAGAAGCCGAACTCCAGAACTCGAGGTTGTTTGTGGGAGATTCTATCCTTTAACACACATTACGTTATATTGGTCAAATATTTGAAAAATAGAATCGTCGTCGTTCGTTTCAGCCTATCACAAGTCAACTGCTGAACATAGGGCAGCCAGCCATAAATAGCCACAAACGTTTCTAGCTCTCATAGTGGAGGGATTTTGCCATAGTTGCCACGCTTGGCAGACGGGTTGGCAACCGCAGTTTTTTTATTCAGATGTTCCAGGAAGATGCTGCTGCCCATCTCCTGGCTATTATTTCCCTCTGCCGACATTTACTACACCCACGGGATGGGATGGGGTGGTAAATTCTCTATTTAACGTAAAAGGGAAAACAAGGCTATTGTTGAATTTTTATTTTTACACGATCAAGGTGCTAGCGCAAGGGCTAGGCGCTCGCTTGAAATTTCTTAATACGCGAGTAACCTGGGTTCGAATCCCCGTGCCGTCACCCAATAAATTGTTAATTGCGTTTTTAAGTGCTGATTTACCACGTGCTCAGTGGTGAAGGAAAACATGGTTAGGAAACCTGCGCATGTCTGAGGAATAAAAACAAATATTTCGAACACATGTGAAGTCCGCCAACTTTGGAGCAGCGTGGCGGATTACTTCCAGCTCTTGAACCCTCTCGGAAATTAGAGGTGACCTGTGCCCAGTAGTGGAACATTTATAGGCTGTTACTTTACATATTAGAACTGCCCGCTAAGTTCGTCCATGAATCAAAATCTTCTTGTAAAAATTACACTGCTAGACACAAGCTTTTTCAAGCTTACCCAGGATGATCCTCTTATTCACCACGTTTGGCTTGCGGATTGGCGATTGAAGTATCAGACAGTTAATAATTAATTAAATTCCTAAAACGCTGCTGCCCATCACCAACCTGGATAATTATAGGTCTGGCAAAATTGAGATGGATATACTCTCAATCGGAGACCATGACATGATTCTGACATTTCCTTTAGTCGATTACGACACCCACGGAAAGAAATGGGATGGCAGATTCTCTAACACCTCCACCATACGGCAAAAGTGAAATAATTTTAGGCAATGGACATGTTTTCGGAGGCTTTTAATTTTGAAATATTTAAGAAAAAGTCCAAGACAATATTCAGAAAGAAGTAATAGAAATCTGTTTCAATGAAGGCTTTCAACTGTATCAAAGAGCATTGAAACATTTTTATTCTTTTCGTTAACGAACCACTTTGCATCCATTTAAACAATCTTTCCATGTAATTGAATTTCATTGGTAGGCGGTTTACGATATTAAAGCTTCGCCGTTCTAGATAAATGCGGTCTTTGAATTCTGTGAAATATTCAAAGTAGTACATTTACGAGTATAGATCCGTAATTTCAGACTGGTACTTATTTTTTTTAGATTCATACTTAGCACGGGCTTTTAGTCATTTTTTGAAACCGGTAAGAAAGACTCCGCTACAGTTTCATATACTTTGCGGAAATCCATTATAGTAAAGGAGAGATAGTTAAGTTAATGTAGTGGTAGAGGATTTCTGGTGGCGGCTCCCGGTGGTGATATTGGTTTTCTTGTGCACGCCGTTGAGGGAGGGCGGACGGTATACACACCATTTTTCATTTTGCATGCGGATCTTAGCAAATTAACTTTCTCTCCTTTACGCTACAGTTTCATTGCGGGTTGGAGGTCTTCAAATGTCACTAAAAACTGGAATAAACTATTTTAGTTCACTCACACAGTTATTTTAGGTCACTAGTGTACTATGGAGTTTAAAGTGGGCTGCTCTACCAGCTCTGGCTCAGCTACCACGGGTGCCATTTTTATTTTTATATTTTTTTGCGACTGACTCGTAGCCGCTACGTAACTACATCACCCTGAGGCGGCGAACCGCTTTAGGGCCGCCACTGGAGACCGTGTTTAGCCAAACGTTAACGTTGTTATTGTCCCCGTGTTTCTGACACTGCATCCTACTCTACCTCCGATCTTATATCATCAGCCTTACATCGGGCGCGGGTAGATCGAGGACGAGCGAGTGCCCCTATATTGACGCGTATACTTGCGGCACTATAATATCTCCAGCGCAGTTGATAGCTCTCGACAATAATGCAGAAGTTGTCGCCGTGGTCGAAATCGGCTAGGAGTATATCATCATCGTCATCAACCTGTCCTTACTTCCTTACTTCTGCGAAGACTGGTATGCGAGAAGCATTTCTTCATGTAAAAATAAATATTCTGGCATATTTCATAGTTATTCCGCCATCGGATGTACGTCAAGAGATTTCTCTCTTAATTTTTTAAGTCACTATTTACATCAAGGGGGTGAGATAAGTTGAGGTTTAAATAAATTAAAGAGTGTTACTCACTATCTTGTCACAACCTGCTCACATGTCCGTGTTTGTCTTGTAGCAGTCAGTCTTAGTAGAAAACTGGTATCTAAGCTGCTGTGTTATTGAAACGATACCAGTGATTTCGATGATCGCCGACGGCCGTACTAGCGTAATTTGTTGTGAACAATTTGTTGAAAGTAGACAGACATCATGGAACTGCAGCATCCTTTGAACAATATGGCCGGCCAACGTTGGTTCGCGTCTTGCCATTGCCATGATCTAGCGGCCTTCACGACTCTTCGTACTTGTTTAACGATGCTTCTATCGTAGCCGAAATGCCGTGCGACTTCTGCTGGTGAGTGCTCAAACTCGAAAATTCCTTACAGCTTCAACTCTTGTTAAATAGTTGTGTTGATGTGAAAAAGGAAAACTAATAAAAATAAATATATGTACATTCAGATAGTCTGACGTGTTTTGTTATTCTTCTTTTTCTTTTATATTAATGGCATTCTCGTCGTTACAAGAAATCGTGTAAAATCATTGCAAAATTATCAATTTATTGAAGGTGAATTCCGAAACAGTTTCATTAAATTACCTACTTTTGTTTTTACTTTAATGTTGTACCTGTTGTAATAACATAAACATTATAAAACTCAGAGTGGTGAAGTAAATACGTTTTTCAAATCAATATCTACAGAGACCCCATCATTTTTTTGAAGTTGCATGTCCAAATAATGCTTAATACAACATAAGAGAGATCGTGGCTTAGTGAAACATTGCGATGATTGTCTTAAATAATGAAGCAATGTTTAGTTGAACTAGAATGTCATCTTTACGTGTCCGATGTAACACTTATGCTACCACACTACCGTAATACCACACGGTAATGTGCAAATATTATTGTATTTCGGCACTGTAAAATATGAAACTAGAACTGATGTCTCAGGGTCACGAACGCAGTGTGGGTCAAATGATTTAGAAATTGAAAGTTCTGGCGGACACAACATTTATTATGGGCAGACTTTGCAAATACCATCCGGTGAACGATTGTTTCGTCTCGCCACTATCTGCCATTAAAAAAAGGCAAATTTGTTTTCAACGTGGGCAACTATATGGGGCGTGATTACGTGTTTTGTCCACAAAGATTTTTACGTCAAGGTAAAAAAAAGCTGGGCTTTAATATGTGTACAATATATGTAGTTTTAGTGTATCGAAACAAATCGCTTTATTTTTAAAATAAAAAGTGACGGGGCGACATGGTTTTGCTCCTTAGAAGGTCAACTAAACTTCATAAAAACATGGCGCTGCGATTCTTCTTTCGTATTGCGTAACCGATGACCAGATTTCAGAAATTAATTACTATTGCATGTCAAACTTCTTTCTCCGTTCAAATTGTTGTCAACGGTCACAACTTTTATTCTGTTCACGCTTTCTTCTCCATCACAGGCAGCTAAGTGACATCTTGTCATGACACGTGAGTGTTCTTAAAGGGGCTATATTTTCCTATTGAAATTTAACGCGAACAATGTTGCGAGTAACAGCTATTATAATTATAAAATTTTCAGGCTAAATACATAAGTAATTTAATCTTTAAGCTTACGCCATTAAAAGTATTGCTTCTCGAAATTATGTTAGACGGAAAAGCTGTCAGAAAATTATCATAATTACCGGTCGGCTATATCATATTTTCGACTACGTTAATGAACATTCTGTAATATTTGTTTATTTTACAGTTACTTTTAGGTTTTATTTGGTAGCAATGAAATGAGTAAAGTGTAATGATTATCCATTACAATCAAATCCTGTTGGAAATTTGCAATAACTTTGAGTAGAATTTTCCAACAGTGTGCAATTTTCAAAAACGACGTGTTTTTATTGTAGAAAGTGACGAAACGAGCAAAACGTTCACCTGATGGTAAGTGCAACGTCCGCCCACAACAAATGCTATATCACCCAGAATACTTCTGTGTGACACCACAATGCGCCCGTCACCCTGAGACATCAGTCCTTAAGTCTCAAATGCCCAGTGATTACGCTAGTTGACAGTGCCGTTCAAACCGAAACACAGCAATGCTTGTATACTACTGCTTCACGGCAGAATAACTGGCCCTGGGGTGGTACCTACCTAGACGGATTCCTGTACAGGAATCCTACCACCAGTAAAACGGAGCTTAGTTAATCAATATTCACTATAAACCGTAAAAATGTCTGGTCAGTTTATTCCCTTACCGCACTCGTTAGGTTCTACCATATAGCAATTCAATATTGTAAATCTGTACGAATTATATGTTTAGTCTGTACGTTATAAAACATATAAACAACAAATAGTTTACATTGAAGCTATATAATTCATGACTGAGACAGACCTTGCTAGAAAGATAATGAATCGCTGGTTCTTACAAATTTTGGTGTATTGTTTCTGAATTTGTATTTTTAATGAATTAACTGACAAGACGAGCAAGGCGTTCATCCTGATGGTATGATACGAACCATGATTTTACAAAACCTTTACAAAAAAAATTTTTGTGACACTACACTCCGCTATTTACTGTGAGCCATCAGACCTTAAGTCTCAAATGCTCTGTGCTCTCCATTACAATAACTTCAGTCAAAACTCCCAAAAATTCCTGCACAAGTATCCTACCACGGTTTCATTGCAATCTTAATTACAAAATAGTAGTTAATGTCAGACCAGTTAATAAAGTTAATTTGTCGTTCTTTGTTTCTGTATTTTTTTCAATTTTCTTTTAAAATAAACTAAATAATAAAATTAATTGAATAAATTAAATAATGATCCGATCAACAATTATATTGCATTCATATTATAGCAATATGAAAAAGGCATTGCCTCAACATTGAAATTTATCCTTTCACGTACGACACGCATTCTTTTGAACTTCCTGACAGTTTCAGAGATGATTACGGCTCCATGCAACTCTTTGATGTCATATCCGTGTTAATTGGGTCACGCCCCACGCAGCCAGGCAGGCGTGTAACTGCCTGGCTGCGTGGGGCGTGTTAGAAACAAAGTTATAGTCATTTGACTTACACTTTAGTACTAGCAAAATCACAAAGTTATTACAAAATTGTTGTCGAACAACCACACTGCTAAGTTTTAGCAGAAGTCGTGATAAATAATTTCAATAAAATAAAACTAACAAAACAAAAAAAATTGGAAACAGATTTAAAAGAAGATGAAGAGACGTGTGCTGAAATGCTTTACAGGATATTTTTAAAACCTACATCCTCGCGGACGAAGTACCGGGCATCAGATAGTTGTTTATAAAACGGATATTTAATAACCAATCGATAAATGAAAAATGCCATGTGTTAGTTGCGTAAGAGAATCTACATCACATCCCGTGAGTGTCAAAGTGTGTGTGTGTGTAAAAGTCGACAGGGGGAAGAACTATTACATGGACAGCAGCATCTTCCTGAATATCCAAACAAATAAACTGCGGTTGCCAACCCGCCAGCCAAGCGTGGCAACTATGGCAAAATCTCCTCAGATGAAATTATGGATAGGGATGTTCAGGAGTGGACTAGTGATAGGCTAAAGTGATGATGATGATGAAACGAAAAATTATCACCGTTTAGAGACGTATTGGAACCCACCACCACATCTCTTTCAAATGGAGTTGTAAGCATCGATTAAAGGAAAATAATTTGCGTTTTGTAGATAATCTAATAGCCATTTAATAAAACTAATTTTACGGATTTAATCGCGTTTTATTTTTAAACTATTTATAGCCCGTCATTTCGAGTGCTTTACAACACCCATTGTCACGGGGGGCTGACGTGACAGATATCTCGATGTCATTGTTAATCTGAGGTACCTTCAGCTTTTAGTGGTATGCTTGGTTTTTAATTTAATTTTATTAATTATAGGATCCCCGGTGGTAGCACACACCCATATTCTCTATTGAAATTAGGAGTTCAATAGCCTCGCGAATCATCCTTAGTAGGAATCGGTGTTCTTTTGCAAGGATTCGTGGTCTATCAAATCTGATGTAAGGGTTGGGGTGATCCAGAACATGGTCACAAAGCCAAAAATCGCGCTACACAAAAATGATTGGTATTCGGATCTGGTCATTTTCGATGGTCCTGCAACTGACTCTCCCTTCTATCGTATTGTATATGCGTTACATCGGGTCCATAAATGTGTAAACGAGTGAGTGCCTCTACTTATGCGTGCTTATACAACCCGTCTTAACATTGCCCTACGAACTGAGTAATGTGCTGTGTCAGTTCTTCTGCTTCACGGCAGAATAACTGACACTGCGGTGGCAGGTTACCACCAGTAAAAACCTTGGAAGAAGATTCTATTATTAGAACTTACATACTGGAGAGTACCTAGCCAGTCCCACTATAGAAAAGCTGCGGGTAATGGCTTAGAGTTTAAATTTAATGTTTCGTCAAATTCCTCTTTTATACGATTAAAATATGGAAGTTTACTTTTTGTAAGATTCGTGGTCTATCAAATCTGATGTAAGGGTTGGGGTGATCCAGAACATGGTCACATACTGCAGATTTCCTAGGGCGTCGATGATTCACATCAGCTATGTGTTATTTTAGGCGGGTTTTTGTATATCTTTTTGCTAGCTCCGCTTTTAGCTTGTATACTCGTCTCTTGAGTATGTGATCATGGAATGATTTCAACTAAGGGGAGACCTATTATGCATGAAGCATGGACTGCTAAGAGATTGTTGTTGATGTTGAAAATGTATATATGCAATGTGGAAATGTGCGAATTTTTTGGCCTCGTTGTTTAGTCTCACAAATGAGAAATATTATTATTTTTTGCACCATCAACCAGGGTTGACTAGTAGAGAATGCCACAAGGCATTAAGTCCGCCCATTGTAGCTCTTAGCTTAAGGCGTCAACAATAATAAAAAAAAAATATGCAGTGGAAAGTTACATTCACTTTTAATTAAACGAAATACTTAGATAAAACAAATTTTAAGTGTTATTAGGGAGCTCAAAGCAAAGTTGGCAAAAATTATGGTTTATGTACATTGAAAGTTCGTAATTAACTCTGGAGTTAAACAGCAAAACAAGAATAAAACATATCTTTTATAAATTAAGGCGAATCTTCGACTACAATTATTTTGTGTCATTGTGTAAGTATAACGTTTACAAGAAACAATTTTAGTGAGATATAATCTATGTCATTGCAGATTGTGAGGTGTTGTATTAAGTGTTACTAATAACAACAAATTTTGTAATATAATAAATGACTTGTTTATCTATAAGCCGAGTTTACCACTTCGTTCATATAGCCAAATTTAAGTACTTAAATAGTTTTTAGGACGTTAAGGTAAGTTAGAAAAACCTGAGGCGGTTTTGTTATCTCGGTCTCATTATTTTCTTTGGTCTTTGTTTTACATTCGTTCTTCAATGCACCACGGAACGGTCCAAATCCCAGACAAAGCCAAAAATCGCGCTACACAAAAATGATTGGTATTCGGATCTGGTCATTTTCGATGGTCCTGCAACTGACTCTCCCTTCTATCGTATTGTATATGCGTTACATCGGGTCCATAAATGTGTAAACGAGTGAGTGCCTCTACTTATGCGTGCTTATACAACCCGTCTTAACATTGCCCTACGAACTGAGTAATGTGCTGTGTCAGTTCTTCTGCTTCACGGCAGAATAACTGACACTGCGGTGGCAGGTTACCACCAGTAAAAACCTTGGAAGAAGATTCTATTATTAGAACTTACATACTGGAGAGTACCTAGCCAGTCCCACTATAGAAAAGCTGCGGGTAATGGCTTAGAGTTTAAATTTAATGTTTCGTCAAATTCCTCTTTTATACGATTAAAATATGGAAGTTTACTTTTTGTAACATCATTATTAAAAGTCACCTGTCAAAATTTCACTGTTGGTCATAGACATCCCGAAAAGAGAAGATTTGTTGTAACCACTTCAATTGGCAGGCGATCGCAGTATCAGTCAGATGTACCTTAGACGCTGTGTGTTCCCAGCGAACTGGTGATGCTTGTAATGGCCGTCATAAGTTTGTGAAATTTGCTATAGATCACACTTCGGTCGTATAGCAGTATTTTTTCATATTAGTTTTTTTTTTATAAACTAAGTAGAGGATATCAGCGGAGTTTCTTTCATTTATTTTTCTAAACTGTCAGTTAATCTAATTACGAAACAACCAAAACATTGTTTTTGCAATTTATCATGTGATATCAATCAGTGTTAGTTTTTGTAATTAATATTTTAAGTAAAAATGATCTCATTATGTTAAAGATATTAGTCTGTTTTAGTTTGAAAATATATTTCTGTTAAAAAAATGATGTCCCGCAGCATGATTTCTCCTGTATCGTGGGTGCGTTTTACAGATATAAATTGCACATGCACAAACATTTAGAACAACTATTGAAGAAATTGAACAAATTCAAAAGCTACGCGTGATAGCTAACGATGAAGCTAACGTACCTCAACCAAGTCGGCATAATATACATATTTCGGATAACTTACTTTATTGTTACTTTTATCATCAGAGGAACCTCATTACGAAACGGCGGTAGATTGCAAAGAAATGACGTTTGACAAACGAAATTTATATTTCTTACGCCGAAAAATAAAAAAAAAATCATTTAATTTCATAGTATGGAAAAATTATATTTTATTATTGCGATCGGAGAACAAGGGAACCGGATAGAGGTAATTTTACAAAATACCGTTAAAATATACAATCCTGCTACTACTATAGGTAGCGGAACGTCGATAGAGCTTTGCAAACATTGTAGGTTTTGATATGATGCGCAATAAACGAGATGAGTTTTACTAAAATGTTTACAAAACTGTTATTGGAAAGTTCATCTTCTGTCTTCCATTTTAACTTGGAACCATTCACGAAATAGCATTAAGCGATATCGGAAATCCAATTTAGGGGATCTTGAAATAAGCACGTCCCTTTATTATATTAAAAAATATTCGCTGCTTAAGGAATAATTTTTTTTTATCAGGAGAACAGTGAATAGTTAAAATAATTAAAAAGTTATCTTAAGAATTGCCTAATGAAAAATCATCACTATGTTCAAATTGCTTCGTTGTCATAAATGAATTACGATTAAGTAAATTAAATTAAATATAACTTTATTGTACATCATGATTAAAAATATAAAAAGGAAATAAAAATAAAACTTGAAGTACAATGGGCGGCCTTATCGCTAAATGCGATTTCTTCCAGGTAATCTTTAAGTATAGCACATTAGAACGTTTGTTGACTGGCACCACTGCGTTGCAAGTTGTCCTGTCGTCAAGCGGTGATGTTATTTTGTTTGGTACATTTTCGAGATGCTCATTTGATTCTTAAAACACAGGGGGATGAGAAACGGTGATAAATTTACTTACGCCATCACTACACGGCACAGCTTGCTCTAAGTTTACAATTTAGACTGACATTAATTATCTCGAAGCATAATAACGAATTAAATAAAAACCAGTACATAAAAGAGATGTTAACAATTTACAATCTGTGTTAAATTCATTCAAATATTTCTCGACATCGTTTCAGCTTTCCGTTCAAAATTTCGTTACCTATGCTGTTTTGTTTCCTTCTTTTCTGCGGCAGCAGTTAGGGTTGTCTACAGTCGCGCTGAACTAACAATTTTATTTTGCCGATTTACTTATTACTAGTGGTCGCCCTGTGGTCTAAATTAAACATTATATATCATACATTATAGCTTCCTCGCTTCCATACAAACTTTAACTTAGTGTGGTGCCACACAGAAATGTGACAGCATTTGTTATACGCCGACGTTGCATTTACCTTTAGGTAAACGATATACGCGTCCTCTCGCTTTTTTCCAGAAAAATAAAGTTAATAGATATTATTTAGTATGCGTGTTTAATATGTAAGCAGACAGCTGATATTTTGTTGGTCTCAGCTGGCCTTATATCGTGCCTGTGTACCGTCTCATCAATAAATTATTGAAGAGATTCATATAACAGTGACTGACTGTATTAAAAAAACCTATTCGATAAAAGATTAAAATAATAGCTAATTTAGCGACCTCACAAGTAATTTTTGTAATTTTTGAACGTACTTGCATATTACAGGCTTATGAGATTTTGCTTAACGAAAGTCAGTTGAATGAAATAGGCTGTGTGACGCACTCGCGGGATGAAAAATAAAAGATTTCGATATCGACTTCGTTTCGAATTAGAGTGTCACCTATTTAATGTAATAATTTGGTTATAAAAACGATTATAGTCGGAAAAAATCTTAATTACTTGGAAGTCGGAATTAAAGCGTACTGGTCACCGGCGGTCGTAACCGGGGCCACAGGGTCAGGGACTAGTATATTTGAATTCGTAGTTTGTTTCTTTGTTTTTAATTATAATGTATTTTTGACTGAAATAAAAAAGCACTTACAAAAATGAGGATACCTACGGAGTTTCTTTAACCTGTTTCTTCACCGTCACAGTAACTTCATTACGAAACGGCGGTAGATTGGAAAGCAATGACGTTTGACTAACGAGATTTATATTTCTTACGTCGAAAAATAAAAATAAATATTTCATTTAATTTGTTTCTAAAGCTTAAAAAATTAAATCTTATTGTCAGATGTAGAGTAGCATTAGCTAGCATCTACTTTCTTTGAAATCGGAAACTGGTCATATTATACAACAACAAACAAACTTATATAATGTATAATTATAAGTAAAATTGTTATTATTATTACCATTCTCATAGAATAGTTTCCTTTTTCAGTGTTTAGTAATAATTTTTGTAAATTTCTGCCCTGTTTATTTCTTTTATATTTTGATTTGTCTCCCACTGCACCCTATCTGCTTGACCTGAAGGTAGACTGGCAGTGAATGTCGTGTAGCATTAAGTCCGCCTTTTTGTGCATAATTTTTAAGTGTGTGCAAATAAAGGTTAAATAAATAAATCATCACTAGCCATTAGTCCACCTCAGAACACGGGCTTCTTCCATAGATTGCCACAAAGGTTTGTGGCTCTCATTTAGGGAGGATTTTGCAGTAGTTCCCACGCTTAGCAGTCGGGTTGGCAACCACAGTTAATTTATTCAGATGTTTCAGGAAGATGCTGCAGCCCATCTCTTGGTTTTGATTTTCCCTCGGTCGACTATTACGACCCACACGGGATGAGATGGTGTGGTATATTCTTTTAAGCCGCCACCAGACGGCAAATGTACTAGATAATGAAGAAAAAAGACAGCGTTTACGTTGCATATTTTTTTTCTTTTTTATTTCATAAAGTGAAGAGACGAGCAAATCGTTCACCTGATGGTTAGTGCAACATCTGCCCAGATGCTTTGCTACTCAGAATATTTCTGTGTAGCACCACACTGCGACCGTCACCATGAGACGTAACTTCTTAAGTCTCATATGCCCAGTGATTACGCTAGCTCTCAGTGCCCTTCAGACCGAAAAGCACACTACTGCTTCACGGCAGAATAACTGGCCCTGGGGTGGTACCTACCTAGGCGGATTCCTGCATAGAAATCCTACCACCAGTTATAAAATGAATCTTCTTCATTCTATTCATAACATGAAATTATTAGTTAACTAAATATCTCTTCGTGTACTGGCGATTGATTAGAAAAGAGCTAATTACTGTTACTGTGATTTAAATTGATAAAAATATTTTCATAAATTTGCTTGCTTTAATATTAGATATTTTTTTTCTGAAAATATATGCATATTTAGAAGATTTGTATTTTCTTTTACTACGTTAAAATGAGGCAATACTAATTAACTGAGTTCGTATGATTATAAAAGTTCCGAAACAAATTAAAAAAAATATCGTCTCTAAAATAAACTTCTAGTAAGTGTCTTAACGTACCGTAACCAATGTTGCTACAGCTGTGCAAACATAGTGGTTTTGATATATGTACAAGAAACGAGATGAGTTTGACTGAAATGTTAAGAAAATCATTGTTGAAGTATTCGTCTTAGCATTTCGCAATATAAGAAATCTCTTTAATTTAGGAAATCGCAAAATGAGCACGAGCTGACTCCTCGGCAATGCAGTCGCCAAGCGTTTCGCTGGTTGCGGATGCGACTTCCGCGGTCGACAAGTATTTTTGTATAGACTACGAATAACTTCTTTGACGCCACATGAGAAGCTCAATAAATATTCGCATACGTCCATAATCGCGCTATGAAAGTTTTCTGAGATGCGAACTATATATACAATATATACATAACTATATATACAATATATAGTTCGCATCTCTATCAATATTACTAGTTCGAGGAGACGTCCTCCCCAGATCAGACCACTCGAACTGGCGGGTAGCTACCCTTTTCCTTGGCAATATCATTCGCCAAATGTTTACCTATGTGTAATTTATGTCTGTAAAACAAAACAAAAATAAAACTTTCATTCGATTACGGAATCATTTAGCTATTAAAGGAATCATTTTCTAATTCTTAGAGTAAAAAATATTATCTACATAAATATCTTTAATAATAATCTAATCTAAAAATTTATTTTTAATAGCGATACTAAAACGAGTACCACAAATCATATTAATAAACCAGCTGTGCCCCGCGGTTTTACCCGCGTATAAAAGCCAGCCCCGATCGATGATATACATATATACCATATATACCTCCCTATTTGAATCGGATTTTGTGGTTTTAATTTTTTTTCGCGGAACCCTAATTATTTTTCTTAAATTAAAGTAGCCTAAGTTACCCGCTATAATATCAGCTACCTGTCAGCGAATGTTCCATCAAAATAGGTCCAGCCGTTTTCGAGATTAGCCAGACAGATAAAAATTTTAAAAATTGTTTTTTTCTTATAACTACCGTATATACTTTCAAAAGCACTGAGTATAAAGCTTTTATTTTGTTATTACAAACAGATACTTAAATTTGATTTGTATAGATCTACTCTCAATTAGACGATAATGTCAAAGGAATAATTGTTTGTCCGATCGAATGCAACTAATACAACGTGTAAGATTCACAATAATTAAATTAGTATTTGTATTATTGTAATACCTCCGCCGTGTGGTAACAGCATTAGGAAATCTGCCACCACTTCTCTTCCTTTGGATGTTGTAGAAATCGACTGCGGGAAATCCCGAGAAAATTTCGATAGGTGGTGAAATAAATGTCTCCAAAAATGACAGATTGAAAACACACAGACTCATAAGGTGCAGGGAGTCTGGTACTGCGATCGCCATCGCACGCAAATCTTCTTTTCATAGGAGAGGCCGCGTGGTCTAGTGTACAGAGTACCACGCCCCGGCTCCCGGCTTCGAATCTTAGCTTTTATGGGTCTAGTTGTATTGTGATTATCTTTGTGTCCCCTGATACTGCATTAGGTTTCACATGAATTTAAATTTTATACAAAGTTACAGGTAAAGTAATTTAATTAAAAATTTATGGGTATTCTCATTATTGTTTAGTAAATTAAAGTTTTCATTCAATGTGAATTAAATGAAACCCATTCTACAAAAAAACTGAAAACATTTCACAACCACTATCAATTAACTTCACGTTTATCGACTTCGTTTCGAATTTAAATCTTAAATTCGTCAGCTTTGCTGAAATAGCTGTTTTCTTTTCTCTTCTTTCCCCAGTAGCAATTAAGGTTGTCGGGAGTTGCGATTTAGTAATTGTTTCACATTTATAGTGTTAATGGACTCGCCTTTGGCTGGAAAAAGATTACAATATTTCTTTGTTACTTGTTGTTACAACTACATGAGTTTTAAATGAGCTAAAGCAATTTTAAGGCCTTATTTATAAGAACTGTATAATTAATTAAATGAATTAAGTTATCTAAACTAATGTTATAAAGAGGAAAGATTTGATTTTTTGTATGTTTGGTTGTAATGATTTAACTCAAAAACTACTCAACCGATTTTAAATTCTTTCACCTATATACAACTACATTATCACCGACTAACATGAGTGGTATTTAATTTAAAAAAACGAAGATTCCTAGGAAAATTGCTACGATGTAACTTAAGGTATCAAAAATTTACAGATAAATTCATCATTTGGCGTCATTATTTGGCGAGCGCTGCAAAAACTATTAATGATAAAGAAAATAATGTACTACACACTCATAGTACTCATTATTACTCACAAAAAAGTCCGCGAGGCTATATGTCTAACTATTATATTTAAGTCACAATAACCAAATTAGTCGATCAAAACACGGCTAGAATCGAAAGATGATGGCATTCGTATAATGATATTAATCCTTGTCCTACAAAATACTTTCATAGTCAAGGTTGATTAGTTACATGTAAATTCCTCTTTAAATTATACGAATCGAACCAATAGTTTAGAAGTTACGACGTCTATAAAAATGGTAAAAATAAGAAAAATGCCGCGGTGTGAGGAAAAGCCCTACGCTTGTCCGCGCTACTCGCGAATAGAATAGATCTTAGATCTATTAATTACTTACCTACTCATATTATTTTTTGTAAACTAGAAACAATTGAATAGAAGTTTGTCATTTTAATTATATATTTCCCTTTATTCGTTTTAGTTTGCTACCACGACGTCAAATATTGGCTACATTTCATGGCTTATGTTCCCATAAATAAACATTATGTTGGTAAAATAACGTAATCTTCTATAACCAGCTGCAGAGCCGCCGATGAGAATAGTCGCTACAAAAAATGTCAGTGTAAGGTATTGTGGTTGTTCTATTTGTCCAAATAAAGTACTAACTTATGTTTTTAATATCTATCTGCCCGTGCGAAGCCGGGGCGGATCACTAGTACGATATAATGTTAAAGACATTTGATTTTATAGGAACTTTTGGAGCGTTTTTAGGAAACCAAATTTGTCAAAAATGTAGAATTACACAATAATACTAAGTTTATTTTAGATACAGAAGACACAGTTACTGTCGTAATAACAAATTGTACGTCCATCACCTACAGTACTTCAATACAACCTATTGACTTTTTTAATCGCTTTTTACAATAATCCTTACAATTGTATCCTCTGAAACAGTAAAGAAGCGAAATAGGAATATCTATGAGTAGATAATGGAACTTGTTTGGAATATACTTTACAAATTATAGTCGCCAAGAAATTGCAAATACGGAAGAAGATTTATTTCCGTAATATATCATTGTCTCCGAGATAATGGTCTATTATAAAGTAAGGTCTTTTATCAAAGTTTCCTTAAATTCACTCCTGAAGTTCTATTCTGAAAGATGATCAACTTCCTCGTGTCAATAAAAATTATTGTTTCGTCCCCGCTAGTTTGATAAGAGCATTATTCATTTGAGAGAGATTACTAATTCTGTTTTAATTGTATAATTGTACATAAATCGATTGATTTCGATATTTATTTATTTATTTAATCTTAATTGTAACACCTTAATCTAAGGAATACAATGGGCGGACTTAATGCCTAGAGGCATTCTCTGCCAGTCAACCCTGGGAGACTAGAAAAGTGATGGCAGGTGCAAATATATAAAAAATGTGGAGTCTTGTGTAAAAATATAAATACTATTAAATAATAATTATATAATAATATAAATAACCAATATATATATACACAAAATTAACATAGATAAATACATACATACAAATAATAAATATACTACACAAATAATACATATATAAACAAAATAATAGGTGACAATAAAACATCAGTTTGCTTCCAAATAGTGTTCCCTAAGAAGTTTTTTGAAGGCGTTTTTGTTGGGTGCATTCCTGATAGCATCAGGAAGGGCATTCCAGAGGAGTGTAACTGTGAAAGAAGAGTTGAAAAATCCATTATGATGCTGTGGAATACTGATCTTTAGACTATTTGAAGAGCGAGGAATTCGATCATGAGCCAAATAAAGAAATTGGAATATACATATTTCAAATTAATTACCGATAGGCAGAGTAGAATAGCAACCTTTTTCCTACTGAGCTGTCGTAAGAGGCGACTAAGGAATTGTACGGACAGTCTCTATTCGTGCAGGATAACACCATAATATGCAATGCTGTCACTATAGTCTTCGTGGGAACACAATTGGGAGTAAGATTTTTTTGGGAACGAGACGAGTGGGTTACGTTTAGTCACTGTCTACCCCTAATATGAGAAAATGGTGTGACTGTATGTATGTCTGTAAATTGGTTTTCGAATTACTTTACGTCGTGAATTGTGTGGGTTATTTTTGATTTTTATCGACGTATTAATTTCACTTAGAGAGCTGTGGTAGCTCAGGGGTTGGGCATGCGCCTTCAATGACACAACCTACGAGTGACCGAGGATTGTTCTGCAGTGCGGGAACCACTGAAATAGTTTATTGCAAAAGTATTAACTAACGTGGCGTGGTTCGGAGAGCAGTGGGTGTTTTAATTGCAAGGAAATCTGTAAGTCTCGAAAATGAAAAAAATAAAAATTCAAGATGTGAAGTCAATTTAAGCAATTGTAATTTATACAATTACTTAAATTGACTTCACATCTTGATTTTTTTTATTAATAAATAGAATATATTATTAATAAATAGAAGTTCATTGTAGCATATTTAATAACAGTTTTGCGATACACTTTTTTGATACAATCATGAAAATTCCTTGTCATGTATCATATATACATATCCCTTAAGTCTCCGAATAATTGAAACCATAAATCGTTCATATTTCGTATTCTTATACTTAGAATTATGTTATGTTTTATAAAAACAAAAACTAACTATTAACAGTTGTATTTATAGTTATGGTAACTTTCATCATTTTCTACCTATTCATTTATTTTTTTGGCAAATTATATGGTCCCTTAGAATGCGTTTTTTTTTGTAAAAGGCGCGAAATATGAATGGCGAAATGTTATGTAGAATTTAAAGTATGTAAATTTAAAACGTGGCAAAAATGAATTCGCACCGAGTGTGTTTTACAGAAACTCGCAAAGCTGTTTTGAAAAGCTTAAAAGTGATATTTATGGAAATACACGAGTGCTGCTTTAATAAAAATCTCGCGAAGTAAGAGAGCAAGTTTGCCAACGTTTCATAATTTATTCAATTGCATGACTGTTGAAAAATAATTTTCTGTGAAAAAAATTATTGTGACAAAATAAAACATTATTAAATTTCTTTTACATCATCAGCATTTCTACATTAACTGCAGAATGCACAATTCCTAAAGTTGTAATGGTTTGCTTCACCTCATATCTAAGACGTTACTTCTTGTAATTGGGGTAGATAGATAATTTTTGATAATTGATATTAAACTTTTTTACATCATCTACAAGTTTTAAACACATACAACAACTTTGGTCGTCATCATCATTATCATCATAATTTCAGCCTATCACTAGTCCACTGCTGAATATAGGCCTCCCTCATAGATTGCCACAAAAGTGTCTAGCTCTCATTTTAGGGGATTTTGCAATAGTTGCCACGCTTGGCAGGCCCGCCTGTTGGTTGGCCACTGGCAACCGCAGTTTATTAATTGAGATGTTCCAGGAAGATGCTGCTGCCCATCCCCTGGTTTTCATTTTCTTCTGTCGACCTTTACGACACCCACGGGATTAGATGGGGTGGTAGATTCTCTTAATAAGCCACCATACCGCGCCACACACTTTGGTATTTAAATGTATTCAATGTGATCTATAGTTTTCAATTTTGAAATACTGTTCTAGATACTCTGTGGACAACGGTGCTGGTTGTACAATTATTAAATAAGTTTTTTTAGTTTATGAGTCGTTATATCAAGAATTATTGTATTTTTAATTGTAATGTATTTGTTGTATTGTAATACTTGTTTGCTGTTGTTTCTAGTAATTTAAAAAAAAGTTTCTCTTTAGTACTAGGTTTTGAAATGAACAAGAATAATCTTTTTTTAATACTATTGCTACAATTCAAAAGGACAAGTAAATAGTTTAGAAACTAAAAGGACGTCGTGACGTATCATTTTAAAATCCTAATTATTAATCATGTTCTGAATGATGTCGTATTTGTTGGAGTTTTAAACGATGGTATATACTTTGACTGTTAATGGTAGAGCCACGATGACTAGGTAGCGGCTATATCGCATAAATGGATGTGTTTACCCTGAAGTGCTACGCTCTCTCATAAAACGTAAATTTGCAGGCAGCATAACTCTGCTACGTTTCGTATTGTGAAAGACCAGAACCCTGATCTATTGGTTCTCATCTTGTTTCTTTACGCAGGATGGATCTAGATTTGAAGTTGGATAAGATCTATGTTTATTCAGGAATCCGTCTAGGTAGGTACCGACCCATGTCCAGTTGTTATGCCGTAAAGCAGTAGTGTGTTGAAGTTTGAAGGGTACTGAGAGCTAGTGCTTCGTGTTTCGTGCAGTTCAATGTGAATGTTGATTTTAAATTTATTACAAGCTTATTTACAATATACTACTTATCCATTATCCAAACTATGTTGCTTATATAAATGTTTATATAAATTATAACAATCACCATATGATTGTTATAATTTATATGAAACTTGACATATTGTCGGCTAGTTGCAAAGTAGCCACCCTTATTCCAGATAAGAGATAGATAGGTTCTGATAAACGGCCAGTAGTATACTAAGATCATTAAAGTAAAGCTTATTTGTGATTTCTTTGAACAAAAATAAGCAAAATCGCTACTCGATATATTTCGGGTATTTGGTGAATTAAAAATTTTGCAATCCGATATTCCGATACGAGGTTGTTAGTACGTTGAAAACAACAGCACTTCACCAATCGCATCTCAGAATGTAAATTAGGCGACACTGATAAGATAAGATTTAAGATACGAGGGTGGATTGAAAAGTACTCGGCCTAACCAAGAAAATAAACACATACTAAATCAGTTATATTTTTATTTTTCTACATAATCACCATCAAGTTCAATACACTTTTGCCACCTCCCCTTCCAAGCATTTAGACCGTTAAAAAAAATGATTCTTCCTTAGAGTCAAAATATGCGTCTACAGCTGCTTTGACCTCGTCGTTTGTCGAAAATCTTTGACCTCCCAAGTGCTTTTTTAGGTTAGGGAACAGAAAGAAGTCTGATGGTGCCAGATCAGGTGAATACGGCGGATGCGGTAACAGTTCAAAGCCACAGTTGTAAATTCCAGCCATTGACTGTACTGACGTGTGAACACGGGCGTTATCTTGATGAAACAGGACTTTTCTTCTGAGCATTCCTCGACGTTTTTCTTTTATTTCCTCTCGTAAACGACGTAGTAAGGTGCAGTAGTAATCAGAGTTTATAGTCTGACCCCTTTCAAGATAATCAATCATAATCACACCTTTCGAGTCCCAGAATACTGAAGCCATCACCTTATTTGCCGACAAAATCGACTTAGCCTTTTTAGGGGGTGGTGAACCAGGTCTTCTCCACTGTTTTGATTGTTGTTTTGTTTCCGGTGTACAGTAATGAACCCATGTTTCGTCCATAGTAACAAAACGATTCAAAAAATCATCTGCATCGGCTTCAAATAACTCCAAACAGTCGCGTGAAATAGTCGAGTCAATCGCGTCCTTTTTTGTTCAACTGAAAGCAGTCGCGGAACCCACCTCGCAGACACCTTGTGGAAACCCAACTCGTTGACAATGATGTTTTGAGTTCGTTCATAAGAGATGCCTATAATCTCGGCTATCTCTCTAATTTTTAATCTGCGGTCTCCCATTATTAAATCAAGTACTTTTTTAATATTTTCGTCAGTAGTTGACGTCGAAGGCCTTCCAGAGCGGGGTTCATCTTTCACACTCTCTCTACCACGCTTAAATTCTGCTATCCATTTTTTGACGGATGAATATGACAGAGCACAATCGCCTAATGTACTGACCATGTCATCATGGATGGCTTTTGATGATAGCCCCTTCTTATGGAGGTACTTAATGACGGCACGCTGCTCGATTTGCTCCATTCGCGGAAATTATGACCGATTACTTTGTTAATAAATTTATAAAATCACAACTAATTATCGCACACGTTTCGAACTTCACACAATGAACTAGTCTGAACTGAACTAAATAATGTGGGTAGATTTGATTTTTAGAATTGAATGGATCTGTGTTAGGCCGAGTACTTTTCAATCCACTCTCGTATCTGATGTAGACTGAGGATGGAGGACATTGTAGTTGTAGATAAAAATGTCGATGAACTCTTTTAATTTTAATTATCTAAGTAACAGAAACGGCACTAGTGATCAATGGTTTAACCTGCGGCTGTTTGCTGATCGCCAGTTAGCAACAGGTGGACAAAACTCAAACGATGTTATTGTAAGACAAAGTGCGATACACGCAAATGTCGTTGCCGAACCAATAATATTCTTTGTTCTTCAAAATGGTATTCTTAGCTACTGTGTTCTAATAGTTTGTTTCTTCTAACTGCTGAAGTGTTTTTGGACGTAAGCTATTTAATTGCTTTTAAAAATAAGATACTTGTTTAGCCACAGTTTAGCTGTACAAATAACAAGTGCATTTGTAGAAGACTTAATTAAACAAAATATAATGAGTTTCAACTCATTAGACAGCTCAATGCGTACATATTTATTACATATAACGTATTTAATCCTATTGTTACACGGTATAAAATACATACAGACTAATTTTTTCTAAGATATTTTTAAGCCGTTTTTATAACACAAGGTTAAGGTAACAAAAATATCAAATATTACAACAAAAATTGATAATAAGATAAATTTGAGTAAAATATACATAATTTTAAGTAATAATAAACGATTGAAACGATGTTAAGTTACTTTTATTTCTATATTTTTCTCTATATATATAAGTTGCTAATGTCCCATCTTATCTGACAATGTGTGCTCTAAAATAAAAGACGTCTAACGTGACATCTGAATAAAATCATTCAGAGGCCAATTTAGTCTCTAATTCATTGTGATATTGTACAAGCTTCTGGGATTGCACGAATTAAAAAGCCCGTGTAGTGGCGGCTTTAGAGAATCTACCACCCCATCTCATGGGGTGGTAGATTCTCTTAAGTAATGGGTGTCGTAAAAGTCGACAGAGGGAAAATTAAAACCAGGAGATGGGTAGCAGCATGTTCTTAGAAGCATCTGAATAAATAAACTGCGGTTACTAACCGATCCTCCTATCGTGGCAACTATGGCAAAATCCTTCCAAAAGGAGACCTACAAACTTTTGTGGCAATCTTTGGGGGAGGCCTAAGTTGAGCAGTGGACTAGTGATAGACTGAAATATATGATAGTGATGATGATGATGATGATGATGAAAGCATACGTTAGCAAACTCGCGAGCACAGATTGCACAGCAACAAAAATGGTATCGATAATGTTATAACCACTTCGTTGCCATGTGTTTACGACACATTCGACACATTACAAATATTTTATTATAATGTTGTGTACATTATAATAAAAAAAATATTAGGTAAATTTATACTGAATTATTGACTTGCAAGTTATTCAATCAATTCAAGTAATTCAGCATAATTTGTTACCTCACAGGAGTTCTGCAGAAATAATGTCTGCGAGAATCTGAATTACATTTTATCGGCTACGATAACTGCTTTCGCTGAATTAGTTCGTGATATCGTCTTAATGGCTGTTAAAATTTATTCGATACCGATTTGGTTTACTTTTCGAGAACATCTAAACTGTACTTTACGTTAATAAATATCGGGCAATTTTTGCCTACTAAATGTTTAACTTAGCTTTGCTCGAAATAAATACTAGATTTTGAAAATTGTTCTTATTCACTTTGTTATATCTTTTAAACTAATTTTACTTATATGAAAACGCGGTATGACAAACGTTTGTACTCAGTAGTCGTAATTTCAGTGGTTGAATTTTTTTAATAACTGGAACGTAGTGTTATTTTAAAATGTAGTGTGTCACAGCTCTATGGTAGACTTAGAGCGTAGTTGAGTGAGCGAAGCTTTTAATATCCGTCCGGGAATAGTTATCATAAAATGGGTGAATGAATTGAAAACATTTTACTGTAGATAACACTTCTATTTTGTTTAAAACTATCTGTGCTCTGCAGTTTAAACCGTGTAAAAAGCTGACCCCGATTGATGATTTACGAGTACATATATACTTCTCTATTTGAATCGGATTTTGGGTTATAATTTTTTTGTGCGGAACCGTAACTATTTTTCTAAAATCAGAGTAGCCTAAGTTAACCGCTATAATATCAGCTATATCAGCTAGCCAGTGAAGTCCCGTCAAAATCGGTCCAGCCGTTTCGGAGATTAGCCGGAACAAATAGACAGACAGGCAAAAAAATTAAAAACTGCTTTTTTCTTATACGTACCGTTCATACTTTCATAAGTATTGAGTAAAAAGCTGTTACTTTCTTAATACAAACAGACATTTCAATTTTATTTATTTGTATAGATACAAATATTTATACGTTATTTTGGTAAAAGAGTAGATAAATTTATAAGATCTAATTACATTATAAAGTGACACTGATGAGCACTGGCCTCTCATTCGTAACTAGATTAGAAGTTGCTGCGGCGGTATTAAAGGCGGGGCCTGTCATTGCTAGCACGAGGGTTGATGTAGCTGCTTTTCGGCTCAAGGAGGTAGAGAAGGTACCCGTTAGCGCACCTACATACGTGCTGAAGAATTGCCGCTTCATGTTTGCGTGATTATTATGACACATATATAATGTGTGTCATGTAATGTGACAATCACTTGAAAAAAGCGTTCCCGATCTACATATATAACATAAAAATGAAGACAAAATTCACAAATTCCGGTTGAATAAACACAAATTTAATCTAATGCCCACCCGGCTTTTTAAATGAAATCGACTCTCGTTCCACGACGTTTTTAAATTTGTTGTTGATGGCTGACGTGATGCTAATCGAAATGAACGCATTATGCGCTTTATTTTTGAGGAAATTTTTGAGCCGTCGTTTGTGTACATGTAAAGAAAAGTGTCTAAATAAGTTCGTTAAATAACTGTATCTTAAACGAGGAATCTGCCGGCATCGCGCACTAAGCTAATGTGCCCATCGGTATCATCAGCCGTATCGCAGAACGGAGCGACTTGTTTAGCACTATGTGACTATGAGTGAGCTCACTGGGTTACACTATGCGTCATATGATATATGATAGAAGCTTAAGTTTATTAAATGTACCAGACGCCCGTCAGTGGTCGGAAATTCGACCGTAATTAATAATTTTTAATTTTGAGCTTATTGAGGTTAGTTTAATTATTTATTGGTTACCGACATATTGCATATTGCATACCGACAGCTTTAAACTATAAGGTCAACCTAAGGTGAGCGGTGCACAGAATGGCAGGTCCTGTGAAATTAATGTAGGCGTTAGAAAGCTCGAGCGGGTTTGGGATGTTCGATTGACGTCACACGAACCTGTCCCGTCGCAATCCGTAGCAAAGGTGTAAGTTATGATTTTATTTAAAATAAAATTGAATTAAAATAAGACGAATTGAATTAAATAATAATTTAGTGTAATTCATTTTAAATTAAATTTAATCATATTATGCATGTTTATTGCCTAATTATGTAGACAAGTAACTACAACGTTACAACGTATTTATATATGCGAGTATATTGTAATTCTACCGTGTCTTAACGCTATCGAATGTGGCGTATGTCTGTAATAATAGTTGTTTATTTTAAATAAATAAATATTTTTATTTAGGGTTAAACATTAAACGAAATAAAAAAAAAACAATTTTGAACTTGATTTTTTAATATAATATCGATCTCATATAATAATTCTGGTAAATAATTCAGTTTTACCCCTTTTATAGGAAAGTCTAGCAATTATCCCTTAATGTATGTCCATTCATTCCTCTTGCAACAAGCAAACAACTGACAATATTATTTTAAATTTAACTTTATACAGATTACGTAATTAAATTTAAGTTTTAAATTAAAATCCATGTTTTAACACTCTACCTCCTAAAGCGCAGCAAATGCGAGCTCTCGTCAGCCACTTTCAACAAGCTCGACCAACTTGTTGCCTCGCCTCTACGTAACCAAGCATTCAATAAAATAAAGACTCACTTGAAAAAAACTTTCATTTATAATGTGGCTAAATAAATTCCCCATATTAGCCAAGTTAAAAATTATCAGACAACAGCTTGGAAATTAAAGCGTTAATGAACTTACAAACGCCACTTTATTATGTACTTAAAAGCGCTTAAAAATTATGGTTTCCAAAAACTAGTTTTATAATTAAAATAATATCCATATTATAAATTTAAAGGTAAGCGTAAAGTTCACGAAAACTGTTTCACAGACAAGCATGAGTTCATAGTAAAGTCAATTTATTTATTTATTTAATTATTATTACATTATAATCATACTTTTATGATAAAAACGTTGCGTCTAGAATGACTAGTATATATTGGGTGCGTTTTACAGACATAAATTACACAGGCACTACACTCAGATCCGGAACGACTATTTGTAAGACATATACATATTTTGCCTATTTCCTATGCAGGTATCCGTCTAGATAGGAACCACCCCAGAGCCAGTTATTCTGCCGTGAAGGAGTAGTGTGCTAACATTACTGTGTTTAGGTTTGAAGGACACTGAGAGCTTGCGTAATCACTGGGCATATGACTTTAGAACTCATGTGTGTCCTCCTAGAACATTTCTGTGTAATACAGTATTTGTTATGGAAAGCCGCTGAGCACAGGCTTACTCTAATTTCTGAAAGGGTTTTGGAACCCGGAAGAGTTGGTCTCGCCGCTCCAATGCGGGTTGGCGGACTTCACAAGTCTTCGAAGTATTTTTATTTCTCGGACATTATCATTCCTAACGAAGTTTTCCTTCAACGCTGAGAACGTGGTAAATCAGCACTTAAAATTGCAGACCAATTTTACAGGTGCCGGCATTGGGGATCGAACTCCGGACACTCACGTACTATGAAATTTAAGGCCAGCGCCAGGCCTTGACCTTCCTCGGTTAGTCTACCAGTCTGTTATTAAATAAGTTTCAGTCTTCGCTGAAAGTCTTACTAAATGCGACTTTTAGTGTTCTTTTTCTTGAACAAAAGCAGTTTTTACATCTTTTATTGGATTCTTAAGAGGTATTCATTGTAATCAAATCGCCGTCATTGTCTTTTAATGTGATTGACAGTGAGAAAAGTTCCCAGAAATTTACCAAATTCAACAAAAACGTTCACTTTCTTAAGGCTATTAGTTCCCGTTTGTTATCGCTTAATGAAAATAAACTTCTGGTAATGCTCAATTTAGATTTTTTGACTACAGTTATTAATATCAATTTTATTATAGTTAAAAGAATCAGGCGTTACTTTGCGGAAATCCATTATAACGAAGTAAAGAAAGTTAATTTGTTAAGATCCGCATGAAATTTTTTAAATGGTGTTACCTAGTTATTGAAGAGCACAGCCCGCCCTCCCTTAATAGCGTGCATAAAGTATCCGCCTATGCAGTTCCCTAGGGCTAGTTATTCAGCCGTGAAGTCTTAGTGCGCAGCGAAGTGTGTTTATGTGTAAAAGGCACTCAGAGCTAGTGTAATCGCTGGGCCTATGAGACTTAAGAACTGATGTCTCAGTGTGACGGGCACAGTGTGGTGTCAACATCAAAAAACAAATCATCAAAAACACATAAAAAAAACTGTTGCACTTACCACCAGGTGAACGTTTTGTTCGTTTCGTCTCTTTATCCAATAAAAAAGCCTACCTTCGATCTTATCACATCAGCATTACATGGATCGCGGATAGGTTGGGACCAGTGAGTGCCTCTGTGTTTGTGCATACACTTGTGGCACTATAATATCTTCTGCGCAGTTGACAGCTCCAGGAATATTCGGAAGTTATCGCCGTGGCCAAAATCTGACAGGGGAGTATCATAGAGTTTTATTGCAGTACGATCATCATCATTAGTTTGGAAATAGTCCACTTCTGGACCTAGGCCTCCCCTAAGACATTACAGCAGTTGACTCTTTTTAGGGAAGGCCTCCTAAGAAGAGTCAACTGCTGTAATGTGACGATTACAGCAGTTCATTAGATTACGTTGGTGATGGCAGTACTCGTCACCTCGCACCTTAAACGCTACTGCCCTTTACCGGTCTGTATATTTTCGATTCGAGATTTTTTGAGATGGTTATTCTGCCAGAAAATTAGACTTCCTAGGCATTATCATAGATGACAGGAGACTGCTGTACGCAAAGATTAAAAGCAAAGTCTGCAGAACGCACAAGAGATATTACGTATAACACATCCGGGAAATATATTCCAGTTAGTGCTACGTAACGTCTAACCGGGGCAGCGAGTTAGCAAAGCTCTTACCGTATATATTCCAACATGGCAGTTAGTTGGCAGAGTGGCGAGAACAACACCCAATTTGATAAATTGAAATTAAGTATGCATAAAAATGTGTTGGGAGTAACAGAGATACATTATACAAAAGTTAAGTGTTTGATGAATAATTGTAAACGCATTTAAATGCCGTGTGGTGGTGGCTTAAGAGAATCTACCAGCCCATCTCATCCCATGTCGTAAAAGTCGACATAGGCAAAATTAAAACTAGAAGATGGGCAGCAGCACCTTCTTGGAACATCTGAATAAATAAACTGCGGTTGCCAACCTGCCCGCCAAGCATGGCAACTATGGCAAAATCCCCCAAAAAAATAGTAATAGGCTGAAATGGTGATGATGATGACGAGTGACACAATTATTAATTAATCGGTAAATATTAATTAAGAAAATCAGAAACGTTGCACGAAAACGCTGTACTCAATTATGACCTGGAAATTTTGGAAAAAAGTTAATACGAGAAATAAGTTAAAATGAAAATCACATGGAACATAGAAGAAAATTTAAAGCAATAAAGATTAAAATAAAAACAGCTGAAGTGACAGGATGTCAGGTCATCTAGCAGGTGCGAGAGCAAAATAGTCACAGAATTCTTCGAATCGTTACGTTTCCTTTTTGTTTATATATTAATTTTTATTTTCACATATTTTTTTTGAGAACTTGAGCTTATTAATAGGCGATGAGCCTATGTGAGTACGCTTGTAGATATGGAGCTACTTAAGGTGCCTACATATTTGAAGATAGTATATTAATAAATTTATGGTCGGGATGCTTTAATGTTACTTCTCCATTTATCATTACAGATTGAACATTGTTACTGCAAATTTAAAATGATGAGCAAAGCATTACTTGACGCATCAATTTATTTTAAAATTTCTTTATTTTCATGTCCTATACAATAAAATAAATAAGTAGAAACCATAATGATTTCTAATATTTACGCGAAAACCGATGTCCTGATGTCATAGTTAAACTGGAGTACCTTCAGCTTTTAACTATTATTTTTTGTCCGATCTACGCAGAAAGATCTAACTATGTTTTGAAATCTTGCAATGGTACGCTAGGTTTTTGATGTAGAAACCATTTAATGGGGTAAATGTGGATAACATTTACTTTAATAGTATGTATTATGATTAGTAATTGTAATACAGTTTCAGGAAAGCGTTTTAATATAATTATTAACGTTATAACAGTTTTGCCAACTAGCCGCGCTTAACAGCGTACGATCTATAGTACTTAATGAGATGCATTTTACGTCGATGTTTGGCGAAACATCGCTGGTGCGTTCCGCGAACTTTGCTTTCAAACATTTTATAAACCACTCCAGAAATTGTATGCAGAGTTAAATGAAATATTAACTCAAGGCTTCATAAATGGAGACGAGAATTTTTCAACAACTTCATCATTCTTCATAACTTGATCATTACCCAAGATAAAAAACCTAAATAATCCTGCTTCAAGTAGATGTGGTGTTGCATTCCATTTCAATTTAATAATGCATGGACTGCTCCTATATTTTCATATATTCAAAATTCGAGCGCATTTCAGAGAAGTAAAATGCATATTTTATTTATTTCTCGCCCATTATCAACTGCTGCTGCAATCGCCATGGGTTGGGGCCATTAAAACGAAAATATTTAGGAATTTTATTTTAAGATAGCTTCGTTCGGGTTATTAAAAAAAAATCTTTGTGAAGTAAACGTAGAGAGTTACATCAAGGGTCCAGCTACTATACTATACATGGCGTTCTATGGAATATTATAAGTTCGGAGCCGGTGAAACAAATACGATGATACATAGTCCAAGTTAGTCTCAGAGCAGTTATCTTCTATCTGTGCGGTTTCCCTCGCGTAGAATAGCCGGTAGCTGACCATATGACTACGCCGTACGGCATGGTAACTCGTTTACCCGAGAATTCACAGTTCGACCCTTCTCGGTAACGTGCGGTTCTCAGCGTGCGGTTCCTAATAGCCGTAGAGTAAAGATTTATAGCCTAGAACCTTCCTGAATAAACGGGATATCTAATGTAACTTTTTTTTACCACCGCAGTGTCAGTTATTATATCATCAAGCAGTAGTGTGCAAACATTACTGTGCTCTGGTTGAAATGGCACTGAGAGCTAGTAGTACTGGACATTGTGAGACTTAAGAACTGATGTCTCGGGGTAACAGGCGCAGTGTGGTGCCACACAGATATTTTCTGGGTGTCACAGCATTTGTTGTGGACAGACGTTAACACTTAACATAGTCACTGTTTCCTCATAGAAATAATCGCCCCGCTCTAGGTTTTCTCTTTCTAGACTGCATCGTGGGTGCGTTTTAACAGACATGTGCTTTTATTTTTTTTAATGATTGCTAGATCTGAATTACTAAAACGTGTTCAGAATATAATATATGTTAATGGTGTATCTTATGGCTACTTTATGGGTTTGGTTTTTTGATATTCCTATTTTATTACTATATTATGACCGCCTTAGTCTTACTAACGCGAATGTGAAAGCTTTAAGACGTCTTAATGGCATATACAGCTTTATTGATGCTGGCTTTACGGCTTAATGTGGTCCTTAAATTGAAAATTAGCTCTAGTGACGTAAAAAGTTAATAAAAACAATGGCATTATGTACATCTGCTAAGTTATAACTATTTATCTTATGATAACTATATGGGTTGGATGGCAGACAATACCACAAGGCATTAAGTCCGCCTGTAACCCCTTAGGATAAAGTATTAAATAATAATAATAATAATAATATTCTATTCTCGACTATTCTCGCAATCCGCCGGTTTCTTTCCCGGGTTAGGGGGAAACCTAACCCTCGGCCGTTTGGTCTCCCCTGCCGAGGGCTCCCGTCTGGTTGGGATTTTATTTATATATTTTATTATATTGTATAGTATTGTCTAGTATATGTCTTACAGTACGTCATTTATTTTATCTTATTTTATATATTTATCCCAACCAGACGAGAAAACTATAGAAATACCCCAAGTAATAATAATAATAATATCAGAAACATTACGTCAATTGGGCGAGTATCTTATTTTACATTTCATAATACAAATAACAGACTTTATTTTTATTTATTATTACAAGGTATAACAAACTGCTATAATAAAATGCCATGTAATAATATTAAAAAGTAATACTTACCTTGAAAATTTCTTTTTCCTGCTTTTCTTCTCGTCTAATTGGGTACGTAAAACAAATCCACATCATTCACTTTAAAGTTGACCTCTGTGCATATAGTTCTTATTCGTTGCAAACAGAAGGAGTAAATAAAACTCTAATAAATGTATTTATTATTAAGGGAACAATTAAATTGTAGTTTTTAAAAAAGAAATCTGCAGTAAAAATATGGTCAGTTGACGACAATTTGGAAAAAAAAGTAACTGACCGCTATTATGTCACTGTTTATTTGATAAGCTAAGTGCGTTAAAATAAAAAAAATGTAAAATAATTCTCGCGAAAAAATAAAAATACAAACATATTCCGAATGTTTTTACTTTCTGTCAGAATATTGTGACTTCCATGCATAAATATCTTTAACATAATTTCTATAACTTACAGTTATTTAGCGCCAAGAAACATTACCGTTAGGAACGGAGAAAATGTCAACGGAATCGTGGAAATAAAGTATTAAATATCAAAGCTTTCGTAAAGTTTCAGCCTAACTCAACTTGCTACATAATTTAGTCATTTCGTATTGTAAGATCGGTCTTTTCGCTTTAAGGATTGTTTTTAAAGGTGCTTTTAAGCCTACTTTAGTAACATGTTGGATTAAAATGTTTCCTGGCTGTTAATAATTTAGTTATAACATGAAGTATTATAATAATGGCCAGTATAAACGTAAATAATTAATTGTTTTTTTTTTTGTTTATTGTTTTTTTTTTAAACGATGGTCCACAGTAGGATTTCTCCTGTATCGTGGGTGCGTTTTACAGACTAAAATTACACATGCACAAACACCCACACCCGGAACAACTATTTGTAGGCCATACAAATATTAGTCCCGTGCGGGAATCGAACCCGCGACCCGCGGCACAGAAGGCCAAGGGATTAGCCATCTGCGCCAACCGAACCGAGAATGTTTTATTTTAACAAAAAATGTTTATAAATGGTTTATTAATTACTTAACTATGCTAAATCTCACACTCCTTCGTGCGCGTAATATGCTTAAAATGCATTGAACTATAATGTTCTACATACTACAGGGGACACCTTAATCAGATCCTTTGGATTTTAAGTTTTGCTCGGCCGGACAACGAAATAGCCCATGAATTATAATTTGTTCAGAAGCATCCCAGCGACGTATTTTATTTCAGATTATTCATGCATACATTCTGTACATTTAAAAGCAGAGAGTGCATCACGAGCAATGACTTATAAAACTATAGATTACAATACCTAAATCTTTATTATTTTGAAGGAAATTAAAATATATTTTTGCAGAAGAAATATTCTTTTTATTCGTTTCCTATATATACTCAGTAGGCAAAAAACAGGAGGCAAAATAAACAGTATGTCGCATCTGCGTGCACTGATTTTTATCTATGAGAACATAAGTCTTCGTTCGCCTCGCGCATTCGCCGCGTGTCGTTGAGCTGCGCGACATATTTTGTTTGATGTAGCTTCTCTAGTACCTAGTACATGATAACTCAACGGGCAACACTGACATTGTATGGCTAAGTAAAACGATTATTTAAAAATATGTTAATTGGATTCAAAAATTAGTAGGATTATTAAAAGCTGTAATTTACTTATAATACGATTATGTAGCAATTATTTATATTTATTAATAATTATATAATATCATTGTATTAGTTCTATTCTCTATATAACCGAATTAGATAGACAGTTCAATCTTGTCTTATTGTTGGCCAGTAAGCATTGTTTTCAATGATTAACAATGTATATCAATGATAAGTCACCTTAAAATATATATACATAATAAGATCTGTGTGATTTCCTTATTAATTCAATAATGAAAACAGTTTGTGTAACAACACATAAAGTTTAAACAATGCAACTTTAAAATTTTCATCAACTTGATTAGAAAAGTTTATTAAAACAAAACACACTTTTTTATCAGTCGATAAAAGAATGACTAGTGAAGTTAAGACTATAATGATTAGTTACTCAAAAACGCTTTTATGCTCTCGGTTAAATTACACGTCAGTTAATGTTTATTATTTAATAATACTTACCTCCTTGCGGGAAGAACTGGGAGTAAATAAGCTTGAATGTATCTTCTCGCACCACCCCCGTCGGACATTCCGCCTTGAAGCCTCGGTACAGCCTTTTCAGTTCCGGTTCTGTGAAACGAGTTACCCGACGCAATGCAGCGATTGAGTCAGGGCGGTATCGTGGGAGTTGCTCGCCCAACTCTTCGAGTTCCGAGTCTGAAAATCATAGAAAGAGAAATGATTTAAGCTTCTGAAGTTAACAAATAAATAAATAACGAATTAGCTGAAGTGCAAACTTTAATTTTATGGAATTCGAATAGCGGAAATGACGAAAACCTATTTCGTCTTTCGGCCTCGGCCTTTTTAGGTTTACACAATATTTATTCACATCCAGAATTTTACATTTTAAGAGATCAATTGGTGATATTGCGTCGTTTTACGAGTATGAGCTTTTTCTTTGTAACTGACCGACTAAAAGTGAATACATTGCTCTGGACATTTTCTATAAATTTAATATAAATTAATGTAATAAAAATTGGTTAGAAAATAAACGTTTTTTGTATATAATACACTCATATACATAAACATAGACAACATAGACATACGCGCTTTTCTTTAATTTTCAATTTAGGGCAACTTAAGTGACCTGGATTTAACCTATGGTTTAAAATGAACGCGTTTTCACTTTTAAGTCCTTTTTCAATCTACAAAGAGCTTGCGGCTTTAGTAAAAATTCAAAAGCATAGTTCAATTGCTTTCCGTAGGAAATGCAATTCATAAAATATTTCGTATCACGAAAGCGATGCAGCAATATGGCTTTTCATTGCAGAAGATTGTTGCCCCTTTGAAATCCAATAGCATTCATAAAGTACCTACTTATAGAGAAATGTTTAATATACGTAAGTAAAGAAATGAATTAGATAAAATAATAGTCTACTACTGTAAAAAGGTCTCTCTGAAGTTGTGAAAATTTGCCGTATTCGCCACGCTTGGTGCCTTGGTAAATTGGCTATTCCCTATATCCCTCTTTAGTACTGTGGTGACCAACGTGGGGTGTTATCGGTAAGAGTCCGACATAACCCGGCTACCCGCTCTGGCTGGTCGAGTATCCATGCAGGATTTAGTCACGTATAAAAAAAGATCTGGCCTATTTATATAATTATACGTCATCTGTCAGAAGAAATGATATTTTCTTTAATTTATCTTGTCGACTTTTATGGCACCCACGGGATAATATGAGGCACGATACTCTTAGGCCGTCACCACACGACGAAATGCCTATTATTGTCAAATCTCTACAACATATATCTGTATTATATAATACATCATGCGTAGACGATTACTTCTATTACTATTAACATTACTAACATTCCTGTTAACCACTCCAGCTAAACTTAAAATCTTGTCGTTCACGACATCAGGCGTTCATAAATAATTGTTATTCGAGAGGAAAGCCGAAACTATTATCAGTCTGATTAATAAGTAATTTTTTTTTCACGACGACTGCGTGGCCTATTGGGCAGAGTTCCTGACTATTCCGCTGGTCCTGGGTTCGAAGCCCTGCCGGAGCCAAACATTTGTGCCGAAACATAAATTGTTGGTTTTCGGGTCTGTGTTGTGATTGTCCCCATGTTTCTGAAACTGCACCCTAACCTACCTCCGATCTTATCGCATGAGCGTTACATCGGGCGCGGGTAGGTTGGGACAAGTGAGTGAATGTGTTTGCGCGTTCACTTGTGGCACTATATTATTTCCTGCGCAATAAATTTATAGCTCTCGCTATCGCCGTGGTCGAAATGGACCGGGAATAGTAGTAAGAGGAGGAGGAGGAATATTATATCAATTTTCTTTAACAGAATATAGTAAACATTAAGAAAATTAAATTAAATAGCATAGAGATGAACAAAAACTATATTCAGTTTTTAAAACATGATGCCGCCGTGTATTATATATATAAATATTAATTAATAAATTTAGTATAGGAAATGTAACATTCAGTTTTTTATTCAAAATTATTTTTTATATAATAGAATCTAAACGAAAAAGTAAGTCGCATAATTTATATAAGCGGCGATAACGACATCATTAGACGCCGACGCGCCGTCCTCACTAAGGAAACGGCCACTTGTGTAAACGGACGAGATGAAAGCGTTCCTTGTATCCTTGTGAGTGTCGTGCTTTATCGGTAAAGACCGGGCTCTACGGGCACAATGAGGCCACAAGGCCGCTGATAGACGGGGTTATCATTTATCATTATTCTTTAAGCCCACGTCGCTGCTGCAAAAGATGTTTGTTCCATTAACTTGTTTTGATATCAAGATGATAGATTTTATCCCATGTATACAAATGACGATTTAATTAAAAGATTCAAGAAGAAAAATTTGTTCGTATTTTAACACTTAAAATTTATTGATTATAATAATTTACAGTAACATATTTCTACTTATAATAAAAACGCGTTAAATAACATATACTCGTAGCTGATGTTATGCATCGATGATCTAGAAAGTCTGCAGGCATGTGACCACCTTCTTGATCATCCCGATTATTACATCAGATTTGATAGACCAAAAGAACACCGATTCATACCAAGAATGATTCGCGAGGCTATTGAAATTAAAAAACATCCTAATTTCAACAGGGAAGATGGTTGGGTACCATCTTCACTGTTGAAATTACCAACCTGTACCGGTACCACCTACCGGTATAAATAGTTAAAAATGAAAAGCAATAAAATCCATGAAATATGTTTTATTTAAATATTTATGCTGTTAGAAACTAAAATGTTAGTTGATATACTTACTTGTTATATTAACGGGCAATTTTTCCCAATATCTTTACTACTGGCAACAACAGAGAATAATAAAAATCTATTGTACTTACTATTTATAAATAAGGCGTAAAAATATTATATTAATAATTTAAGTTTATGAGAATAATAAGTAAATAAATCAACATAATGCAATCAACTATGATAAATAAGTTATTTGATTGTAACAGCTATTGTAACGATTCCTTTGATTGTGTGGATAATGTCCGACGTAACTGAGCGACTTCCGTATTGTGGATTACACGTATCAGGACTTCACCTTGCTCAAATATAAAGCGTTTCAAAGAATTCATCTGAGTTTTACTTCATCATCTGACAATAGGCCTCAAGTATCTTTAATAATACCAACACAATTAAATTAATGTCGGGCTCTTACCGACTAAAACGCCACGGTTGTCTCTATCAGCGCTAGGCAGAGGCGCAGGCAGAGTACACTACCCCCTGCACTCTCTCGGTGCTGTCCCGATGACCCTAGATCACTTCGAGTCATCGTACTCTCCTGGGTCACTTTATTGGGCGTTAGGGTCCCCGATCCCGATTGCCCGCGACCCCGAGGGCCCCGTTTGTGAAACACTGTAGGAGGGCCGTGGCCCGCTGTTGCATCAGCGTCGTCTCCGAGAGCGAACTGTCCTCTCTCGATCGCGCTCGGCAGCCTCCTTCTAGAGCATCACGGTCTTACAGAAATTAGCTACGGCCCTCCACGACGTGACGTGACACTACTGCTGGCAGGAAGAGGTTCCTTCTGATTCAGCTCACCAGTATCATACTCCGCTCCGAACCCCATGCTTGGCACACAGACAGCGTGTGGGATGCGGAGACTGGTCCCTCTCACAGCAGTGCAAGCAGTTTCCAGTCGCTTTGCCACCGATCTTACACAGATAATCACCGATACACGTGCCCGGTAATTATCTGTGTGAGTCTGTACGTGAGTCTTCCTTCCCTTCGCTGCATCCAGGCGTCGAAGACCGGCAGGCTGCACCGATGACACGTTTACGCGCATATCCCTCCTCGGGGAGCCGAGCACGCCGCGTCACCAATGCATTCAGGCGTTCCTACCGTTTAATAGACTCGAGCGTGTAGAAATATGCTGATGATATAAAAACAATGGCAGATAATTTTTGAGCAGATTTCAGATTTCATTTCAAATATTGCTCCGACGCATGTTTGATCACTACTAAAATTGCTAATTCCTATTTAACTGCTGATTTAATACGTGCTCGCGAATAAATACGTCGTTATGATACTATCTGTCTGAGAAATTTAAAATTATTTATGTTCCGCAGTGGACTAGTGAGAGGCTGAAATGATGATGGTGATGAAACAAGGCGAAGGTTCGTATCGTACTTAAGGACTTCGGTAGGATGTCTATTTATTAGTTATTGGTCCTCCGGTTCACAGACCAGCAGCATGAAAAAATTTAAAGAGATTTAATTGTTGTACTTTTCATGTCTCGACGACTAGTTTATATGCTACTGCCCCTACCTCATCGCTGAGATCGTGATTATGGACTACATATTTTTCATTCAAATCATAAATGAGAAACTTTTATTACGCGGCACTGGATGTATTTTAAATATAGTACTAGTTCCACCAAATAAGCACAATGATAAATCTTTGAGCATCACTTCTGAGAACTATCAGTTCTTATAGCCAGGAACTGATAGTTCTCAGACAGAAAGATGTAAGTATTTGATATTCTACTATGCCAGAGATCTATGGCTATAACACTGTCCAGGTTTAACTCAAAAATAGTTTTGTCTCTCTCGTACAGGCGGCTACGAATGTGTATAAAATCAATGTATTTCAAATGGACTATTTAAAAAAAAATTAAAAAAAATTAATTCTACATGCAGTTGTTACAGAACTAAAACAGTACGTTAACAATAATGAATATAAATATCTATCCACAATCTAAAATAAAATAATAAAGTGCTACAAAAATTTCATAATCTGAGGTCAGTGAAATTTTTAAAGCTACTTCGTAATTTTAGCTGCAAATTATCAAATTCACGAAGAGGTACAAAAATGGTAGCGCAAAATCTAATTTTAAAATACGTACGTTAGTGAAAATGAAAAGACTGTGACAACACTTGCAAACAGTTTTTATGTAAAGGCAAGGTCAAGCGACGATTGCTAAGAATTTTAAAATAAGGGTCATGAGATTTTTCTGGAATTTCGCCTCATCTACTTTTAGGATACTCAAAGAGTGTGAGGAGATGGTAGATTCTTTTACACAAAAGTAACTTTGCAAATTGGTATAGGCTTAGTAAAAAAATGGTTGTTGGGTCTTGTTAGGTGGAAAGATGGCAGCAGAGGGTTCGGAAAAACTTCCAAGTGATCTCGTGACTGAACCAAATGAAATTTGGAAAATAAAAGCCTTTGCTACAGTGGTTTGGTCATATTGGTAGAACGGATTGGAAAGGATCGTAACGTTAACAGAGAACGAATGAGCCGCTAGATTAGTCAATATGACAACATGACACACTCCTGACGCTGAGCTTGAATTCCAGTAAAAACATTGTACATAAAGATTTTTAAATCCGAATCTTAGATAGTCTTATCTTATTATAAAACAAATTTATGGTTTCGGATCGAAAACTTTAACATATGTACGAGTATATATATATATCTTGTGATTAAAAAAATACGATATAAAAAGTTATTAACATGTAGTTATATCGCAGTACCTCAAAGAAACATCCTCTACTCGACAAGTAAAGCTAAGCTATAAGATTGAGATTCAGAAACTTGAATATAAACAAGTAACTCGTTATAAGTTCTATTCGAAACTTATGCTACCTGAAAATAGCTTTAGTATACAAATCGTTAGTTACATTTGATAGTATTATTAAAAAATCTCCAACGCGGGTTGGCGGACTGCACATGTCTTCGAATTTTTTTTTTTATTTCTCAGACATGCAGGTTTCCGGTTTCACCATGTTTTCCTTCGCTGCCGAGCACATGGTAAATCAGCACTTAAAATTGCAATTAACAATTTTAGTGGTGCCGGCACCGGGAATCGTACTCAGGTCACTCGCGTATGTGATATATGAAATTTATAAGCGAGCGCCTAGCCCCTGACCTACCACGGGCTAAGCTAACACCAGCATGCTTCTGGTAAAAAGTTGTAACTAAAATACCTTTTTACAAAACTACGTCTTAATAATATTTTTTTTAATCTTAATTATGATGCATCGATCGGTATACTATCGTTTAAAGTTATTAAAAGCTATATCATAATTCAAAAATGAAAATAACAATAAAAAAATTAACTTACAATATTTTAGTGTTACCTTAAGGACAAAATAATTTTGGCAAATTAGCATTAAATTGCTATTTAAAAAATTATTCAGATGATGTAGACGATATTTTTATTATGAATATTTTTTTGGCTTCCATCTAATTAACATCCATCCAATCAAGTCACAGTCTAAAAACAATAGTAGTGCTTAAAAATAAAACAGTCGAAATAAAGGTTGTTTGCCGACAGTTATTTAGTAAAATGCAAGGCAGAGAACTTGTAGTTGTCAAGGGACGTCAAGTTGGCATGGGATGAGAACTTCACAGTTAAGTTCAAACGTCTAGCTTCTTTGTACAAATTCCTGCTTCAGCTTGGAATATATTTTAGCGATAGAGTCTCAGAGACTGTTTCTGAAAACAGTAATAAAATGTTTATTTTGGATTAATCCAGAAGATATAAAACGTATGTGATTACCCAAACGCTCCTTAAGAATATGGCGATGTTTTCATCTCACAAAATACGCACACATTTTATTTCCATATAAAACGTCACATATAACTAAAACATATTATTTAACAGCAATAAATGACGAAAATCAGTTTTCAGTTAGCTTTTTACGATAATCGTAAGATGAGCTATAGATTAAACATGGACTTAGTCCACGGCTATATTAAGGTGACACCCTAGTCCTTACTTCACTGTATTGCTTTATTTTGAAACAATTTAAAACGATATCACGGTAGAGAAATTAAACAAGGTACTTCTTATTTGTATAAAAATAAAACCAACTGGCAATTTTGGCGCCGTAATAAAAGAATAAAATACGTGTGTTCTTCTAAAATTCTCCTACCCGATTGCGAACATAGCATCTAGAAGTTGTTGTTTGTGCAGGATATAGTTATTATCAAAATTGTAAATCTATTAATTACATCATCATGATTTCAGCCTACCATAGTCCACTGTTGAACATAGGCGTCCCCCATAGATTGCCATAAAACACGGTCCTGAGCCACCTGCATCCATCGACTTCCTGCAAAACCAATTATTTACATAATTTTATTAAAAATAAATTCGTAGTTTTGTGCTGGACCTAGGCTTGTCCCAAGAAGTAAAGATTTACCGTAATGTCACGTATGTTAATACTCGTACTGCTATCACTAATTAATCGTTCCAAATACGAGTCGTTGCCGCCGGTCACCGGTCCGTATATAATTCAACAAAACGTATATGAATATATTATAGTATCTAAATGTGAAATTTGTGAAATTTGACATACCGACTAGAATGTTTTTTTTTGGGTTAATGGTATTTTTTTGGCTTAAGTAGTACCTGGATTTTGCTTTCATCGTAATCATTAAATAATCATCATAGGTAAAATGTTCTTCTTTTAACTCAATAATATGTGACTAGCTGAAGCTCGCGACTACGTCCGCGTGGAGTTAGGTTTTTTTTTAAATACCGTGGAACTGTTAGATTTTCCGGAACAAAAAAATCCTATGTCCGTTACTAGGATGCAAGCTATCTTAGCGCTGAATTTAGTAAATATTTGTTCAAAAGTTGAGCCGTGAAAGTAGGTAACAAACAGATAGAGGGACAGAGGGAGTTACTTTCATATTTATAATATTATTATAGATTAAGAAAATCTGATCTCGCTAAAATATTATTAAACGAATTGTTAGCATTAACATTTATCTATGTTGCCTATATATCTATGCCTGATATATTCCTGGAATATCTGAATAAGTAAACTGCGTTTGCCAACCCGCCTGCCAAGAGTGGCAACTATGGCGTTATCCCCTCATAATGAAAGTTGTGGCACAAACTGTTATGGAAATCTATGGGGGAAGCCTATGATCAGCAGTAGACTGGAGCTCAAACGATACATTTTTCACAAGTTAAATAAGTCATGATGACAACCTTCGAGTACTGTCCGAAGCTATCATTACAGCAGGAGATATTATAGTGCCCTAATTGTAAGTGCAAAAATAAAGGCACTCCTTTGTCCTAACACACCCGCACCTGATGTAACACTCATGCGATAATTTAGGAGGTAGGCTAGAATGTAGTGTCAAAGATACGGAATGATTGCCACACCATCATCACACCACCATCAGACGCCAAAAACCAACAATTTGTTTTTTTGCACGAATTATGGCTTCGGCTGGGATTCGGACTCAGCGCCCGTAGTAGTGAGATAGACTAGTCAGTCGCCACGTGGTCGTCGAAAAGAAAGTGCAGGAATCCGCAGTGGTAGGTACCACCACAGGCAGTTATACTAAATCGTTTTAAGGAAAGGCCACGTCAAAAGTACCCGCAACCGACGAGCTTGTATAAAAACACTAATGAAAGTAGAGGAAGCTAAAGATATGTGTCAGGATCGAGTTTAATATGGTTACTGGGCATATGAGACTTAAGAACTAATGTCTCAGGGTGACGGCGCAGTGTGGTGCTACATCATTTGTTATGGGCAGACGATGCACTTGCCATCAGGTGAACGTTCTCGTCGTCTCATCACTTAATCCAGTAAAAAAAAAATAGCCGATAGGTGTCCGGCTGATATATAATTTCGGTGATGGAATTGCTGTTAGCCTTTTTGGCTTTTACAGCTTCATCGGATACTGTGCTCACAAGCCAGGGGCCCGCGTGCCAGGTTTGGTTTGACCCAAACATAAATACCTAAATATACTCCTACAAAAACCTCGAAATTTGGACCGTGTCGCGTTCGCTACGTGCTTGCGCGATTTCGAATGTCTCAAATGATTTTAAGTCGTCTAAAGACCGTCCGAGGGAGGCTGTGGGCCTCCATTCAGACTGTCGACTTGTGTGTCGGTAACTCTGGGCGGTGAGAACGGCCCTGCCCTGGAAGACAGGTGTATCGTGTGTACGCGGTGTGATTGTCGACTGCTGCGCACCGCTCTCTACGGCGGTCGCGAGTCGTGGTGCTTGTTGTATTAAAGCTATTAACTGTGTGTACAGTGTAGCCTGGATCGTGACTGACCGTATCGTGGTCAGGGAGTGCTGAGACGTCCGTGTCGTCTAGCACGTTTCGCGGGCGACGTTTGCGTACGGTCGCGTTTCTATCTGGTCGGTAAATTGCTGCTTTAACCACCAGCGGGTTTGGATGAACCGCGGCTTTTTCGAAAAACCGCCGTGATAATGCTCTGAAGTGTTTAGAGATTAAGGGCATTTCACAGTCGCTGTGAAGGTTTACATTTCGCAAGAATCGATTTTCAACGCTCTGTAACTTCTTTAATTGATTGCCCGTCGCATGAGCGAAAGCGACGCAAGCATAGGCCATTACGGGTCTTATGCAAGTGTTATAGAGGCGAAGTTTGTGTCTTAAGCACATTTTGCTTGAAGAGCAAGTTAATGGATATAGTCGGCTTGAGATAAAAGCCGCTCTATTGCGAAAGTTTTTTATGTGTGCAGCGAACGACATTGCTGCGTCGAAAGTGACCCCGAGGTATTTGACGCTATTGTCCCAGGGAATAGGGCGTCCGAATAGGGTGATCGTGCCTAGTTTATTGTCGCCGATTATGTGAATTCATCTAGCGGGCTTTGGCGTGCCCCTCAACAAGTATGTCGCTACGCTTTCCTCAGGGTTTACCTCTATTCTCCATTTCCGGAACCATTCGCCTAGGCGATCGGTTGCGGCTTGGAGATGAATCGTTATGCGGCCCTTGTGCTTGTCGGAATAGTACAGGGCCGTGTCATCTGCGAAAAGCGCCAGATTGACTTTCGGGTCTCTAGGAATATCCCTAGTATATAGCGAGAAAAGGCTCGGAGAGGGCGACTTGAAGAGCGCGTTCCCTACCCGGAATCGTAATAGGCGGTTGGACAAGAAGGCTCGTATGATGTTCACGAGTCTGTCCGGCACTTTAGTGTGATACAACTTGTAATACAAGCCGTCGTGCCAGACTTTGTCAAATGCCATTGCGACATCGAAAAATAAGGCCCCTGTGCCTACAAGCTTAGGGCGGTCGTTTAAATTCTCTAAAATGTGCTCGAGTTAAGCGGTGCATTTGATGAGTACACGAGTGTTCGGGGCGAAAGCCTAACTGCTCGTCGGGAAGAATGTTATTAGTAAGAACATAGTATTTTCTAATCGACTGAGTATAATTCGCTCATAAATCTTAGCCATCGAGTTGAGGAGACTTATTGGGCGATAATTGGACGGAATGTTCCTAGGCTTGTTAGGCTTCGGAATGCCTATATCGTCGGCTTCCTTCCAATCGTCCGGAAAGGAGCAGCTGGAGAGGAGCGCGTTAAAAATAGTAACTAACAGACACAATAGCGGCGTAGTTAGACATTTCATCACCCTGTTGTTTATGCCCTTGTGGCCGTCCGCGGATCGGTTTTGTCCGACTGAGAAGAATAGCACCTACTTCTTTCCTCCTGCAGGTATTTAAGGTACTGACTGAGCAGTACGAAAAAGACTTCGACACTCTCCGTTCAAAGATGGCGAAATCACCACTTTAATAATGTTAGACTGGAAATATTGAGACCAGTGGGAGGCGATACCGTTACTGGTGCGATGCGGAACTGTAATATTGTTTTCTGACAAATGTACCCTACACATCGTCTGAGTGCTCGGAAGTGAATACACACGTATGCATGCACGTAAATGTATTTTTGTTCATTGACATTATTCATATTCGACATGCACTACATACGAGTACATTAGTATATTTAACACGCTTACAAAGCGGTAGGAACAGGTATGTACTGTAACACAGTTACTAATATGTCAACAGTTAACTTGTAAAGAAAGCTTAACGCCATTACATAATTTTATAAATCTTCCTAAGTTTTTTTTTTTAATTAAATATTTTTTTTATAATACATATAGAAAAATATTTCTAGAATGCTCCCAGTAAAACATAATGGTTAATAATAATACATACATACATACATAAGATCACGACTGTATCCCATAAGGGCTAGACAGAGACTGGGCACTCACTGCAAAAACAGATGACTGCCACAATCCACGTTTTACCAAAACAATATAATGCACTTGGTGTGATAGGTGGTGAGCCCATCGCCACCATGCGCTGTTGGCTGCACAGTGCAGTTTAATTCCTTACTCGCCTTTTACGAGATCCATTGGATGAGATGGAGTGGTAGTATTCTTTTAACGAGTCGCCAATAATAATAAGGATAATAATTAGGTATATAAACAAATTTTACAGTCAAATGCATTTAAGTTTCATTAACTTTATTTATGTAAAGATAAATTATGACGACAGCCTACAATTAGGCAATTTTCTCCGTGATTTTATATTAAGATAAATTTAAAAAACTAGTGCATTTTAATATCATGCCGTCGTAGAAGTTTCATAGCTACGAAAACTTTGTCCGCGACAGCCACCGTACCCTTTTTTCTTGTAAAAAATTACGAATATTATAGTAACTGAAACGTAGCACAGTTGTTGTTCATGTTCTTTAATTTGTTTCGAAATGTTTCAAACATCAGTTTTTAACTTAAACAGATAGTAGTAGAAAGTTGTAATAAAAAGCTGTTTTTAAAGAGTTCACGATTACTGCTTACGTCACAAGGATAATAGTGTAATTTTACACTGTTAAGTAGTATTTAGTTCAAACTATAATAGCGGATAGGTGTCCGGCGAGTAGAAGCACCTACCTATTTCCTAACGTGGTGTCATAAGAGGCGACTAAGATATTGTACGGAAAGCTTTTATTCGTGCAGAATAATGCCATAATATGTTTGCTGTCACTATACTGCTCGTGGGAACGCAATGGGAAGTAAAAAAAAATGGCGGCGACGTGGTTCGCCAGCCTTCACGTCTGTGAATGTATGTAAAGTTGTCGTAAGTAGTTCTTTACAACTCAAACGTAACTCACTTTTCCGCGTTGCTGGCAAGATCCTCTTATTTCGCAGTAATTATAGCGTAGGAAGTTTAGTAGTAAGGTGTCGACTTTCCTTCTGTTCATTTATAATGAATATACTCGTAACTATAAGGACATTGGTCACATGATGCTGCCGAGACGTAAATGTAAACGAAATAATGGTTTTATGTATTTACACGAAAACTATTAACTGAATCCATACTAATATTAATGTGAAAGTAAGTTTCTCTGTCCCTCTGTCTGTTTGTTACCTTTTCACGTTTCAACCGCTGAACCGATCTTGACGAAGTGTAGCACAGAGATAGCTTGCATCCTTTTATCCCGGAAAATCAAATTGCTCCCGCGAGATATTTCATCAACCAATATCCACGCAAACGAAGTCGCGGGTATCAACTAGTAAAACTAGAATTTAAGGATTTTATGACGTTTTACTACATACTATCCCAAAGTTTCGAGGGTTTTATAGCACCAATGGTTACGTGAGAACTTTCCCATTTATTCCAATTTATGTCAAGTAATACTAAGGTTTACTTTCGCTAGTATTGTGAATATTAAATATTGCTTGTATTTTTGAATTTTTGTTTAAAGCGGCAAATCCATACTAAATAAAATGCGAAGGTAACTCTCTCTGTCCCTCTGTCTGTTTGTTACCTTTTCACGATTGAATCGCTGAACCGATCTTGATGAAATTCGGTACCGATATAACTTGCATACTAGGAATGGACATTGGATACTTTTTCTCCCAAAATTCAGAACATTTCTGTGTGACACACTTTGCCCATCGCCTTGAACTGATGTCTTAGTTCTTAAGTCTCATATGCCCAGTGATTACGCTAGCTCGCAGTGCCCTTCAAACTGAAAAAAACTGTAAAAACAATTCTTAGTAACACATATTTTTTTAAAAAAAAGAGCCCTGTTGGATTTCCTGTATCGTGGGTACGTTTCACAAACATACATTTCAAATGCTGTTGAGTGTGGGCATACACCACAACCAGTGACAACCAGACCCGAAAAAAAAACAATTTGTGTTTATGCTCAAATGTTGGCACCGACTGGGATTCGAATCCAGTACCTGCGGCGTAGAAGTCAGCTCCAACTACTACGCAGTCGTCATCAATTAAAATATATTTGTGTCAATACATTTATTTCATGTTATGATTAATGTTTTTCCGTCCTTTGTTAACAATTCTTGCATATACCGTCGATGCGTTTGCCAAAAACTCGTATATGGATTTTATCAAATTTTCAGGAGGCGGAAAAAAACTGTTTTATCTGATACAGTGATAAGAATAATTTCTAAGTGTTACTTACACTATAAATATAAGATATTTTGTCAGCATTATGCACTTTGTTTTTTCTTAAACTTATTAGTTATTAGTAAAACCGTTTCTTTTCCGCCTCCAAAAAAGGTGATAAAATCCACATACGGGTTTTACAAGATGGGCACAGTGTGGTGTCACACAGAAATTTTCTGGGTTATACAGCATTTGTTATGGGCAGACGTTGCACTTACCATCAGGTGAAAGTTTTGCTCGTTTCATCACTTTATCCAATAAAAAAAAATCCCTTTTAATAAAGTCTTTGTTTATTAAAAAAAAAAGACTTGGAAGACTTCGAAGAGTTTTCTTTTTATGTTTTATTTATGTAAGCATTTTTTAAAGTCGAATTTAGTTTGCTTTTATTAAATTTGTATTTTAATAAAGTAAATCATTCTATTTTATAAATTTATTATAGATGCATTTTATCACAGTGAAATACAGGAATAGAGCACAAAGATGCGATGAATTTTTGTGCTCAATAAATAATGAATCCCCAGACGACCATTCTCGTTATTATTCCCCTCCAGCTGAGCAGTTTGTTTTTACGGTCCCTTTCGCTTATTATTTATCTGTTGTGTATTAAACGAATTTTTGCATATTAAACGTTATACACATATATACGTTTTCACATTGACTAAAACGTTTCAAAAACAAAATTCTGACAATTTTTTATTTCTAGTGTAGTGGCGGCTTGAGATAATCTACCACTCCATCTCATGCTGTGGGTGTCGTAAAAGTCGACAGAGGGAAAATAAAAACCAGGAGATTGGCTGCAGCATGTTCCTGGAACATCTCAATAAATAAACTGCGGTTGCCAACCCGCCTGTCAAGCGTGGCAATTATGGCAAAATGTGAGCTACAAACTTTTGTGGCAATCGATGAGGGAGGCGTATGTTCAGCAGTAGACTCGTGATAGGCTGAAATGATGATGATGAAATATCGATATTACGCTTTAAATCATACCCTTTGTAAAACATATTGTACATATACATTTTAGCTTTCTCCACTCCTCTGTACAAACTTAAACTGTGTCAAATCTTTCTTGCTCTCTCTTCCATCTCCTCCGTGCACGCAATATCCTCAAAAAGGGGTATAAAGTTTCTTTTTCACTTATTATATATATATAGTTATTACACTTATTATTCATATAAAATTTGGTATAGAATTAGATTGGTAAAACAAGTCTGTCAATGTGACTATCTAAAAGGAAAAAGTAAAGTAACAGCCTATAAATGTCCCACTGCTGAGCACAGGCCTCCTCTCATTTCTGAGAGGGTTTTGGAGCGGGGAATAGTCCGCCCACGCTGCTCCAATGCGGGTTGGCGGACTTCACATGTCCTCGAAATCTCGGAATCTCGGAAATGCAGGTTTCCTCACGATGTTCTCCTTCACCGCTGAGAATGTGGTAAATCAGCACTTAAAATTATAGATTAATTTTAGAGGTGCTGGCAACGGGGATCGAACCCAGGTTACTCGCGTACTATGAACCCGGCCACCGAGCTCCCTTAAGCTACCACGGCTCCTGTGTGATGTGATTATCTAGTAAAAAAGTAAAGTGTATATAATTTTTATAACTAGAGCATAGAAGGATAAAACACAATATATACCTTGGTATTATAAACGTTTTGTTTTTCGTTGCATGATTTATCAGATACTCGCGAAACTAAATAATCTGTAAGAGCTGAAGATCAAGTCTGGAGATTTTTATAAATCCTACCAGCTTAGCAGAAACCTATTGCAGTGAATTTTTGAGAGGCTGATGATGATGACGATGATGATTTGTTAGTGGTGAAAATTTGAGTCGAGATTTTTAGATATAACTGTCGGAGTGAAATCTGATGATACATACAGTCACGCCTTTTTCCGGTAAGAGTTAGAATAATCTTACTTCTCATTGCGTTCCCATGAGCAGTATAGTGACATATTTACAATTGCATAAAAAGTAAAAAAAGTAAAGTTTCAGCATATAAATGTCCCACTGCTGAGCACAGGCCTCCTCTCATTTCTGAGAGGGTTTTTGGAGCTAGGAAGAATTCGCCACGCTGCTCCAATGCGGGTTGGCGGACTTCACATGTCCTCGAAATATTTCAATTCCTCGGACATGCAGGTTTCCTCACGATGTTTTCCTTCACCGCTAAGCACGTGGTAAATCAGCACTTAAAATTGTGGAACAATATTAGAGGTGCTGGCACCGGGGATCGAACCCAGGTTACTCGCTTACTATGAAATCAAAGGCGAGCACCAGGCCCCTGAGCTACCACGGCTAAGCACCAGGCCCCTGAGCTACCACTTATTATGGTGTTATTATGTACGAATAAAAGCCTGCCTTTATTCGAAAAATACCTTAGTCGCCTCTAACGCAACCTCGGTTGGAAAGAGGTAGGTGCTATTCTACTCTGCATGAAACCATTCGGCGATAAAATCTGATGATATTGTAATTTGCTGCTGAAACGATAAAAATATTGTAACATGTCTAAAATGTTGTAAAAATTAAATAAGTCGTAGTTAATAAGTCGCAACTTATTGTATTTAAATTGTGATTATAAAATAGGATTACACTTGATGAAGACTTCTTTAACAATTAAAACGCTAGTCTGAAAATAGTTTTTTTAATTGTATTCTAAATTAAGAACCAAATAAAATTTCTGTTATAAACTTCAATTAATGTGTTTATTTACTATATTAAACACGAAAAGCGAAAATAAGGTTATCGTATTCATTTTTAAAGTTATTAATCAAGAGTGCATTTTGGCAAACAAGTTTTATATTTCTGAAAACTTTGTATTTTTATTAGTTTTAACAAGTGAAGCAAAATTTGGTAAATTAAAAGTTTCTCTATTCACATTTAACAATAAACAAAAAAAATTTAAAAGCAAAACGTGATGAATTTGTCCAACATTGCGGTTATAAAAAACGTCCTGAAATGATGAACTTTATTAAAAAGAAAATATTATTTTTAAGTAGTTAACAGTCGTGTAATAAGTTTCGTTTAGAAATCACTGCGGAATCTCAGCGGACATGGCGTATACGCTGTCTACTGCGCACTTGGTTAGTAGTAAAATCTGGCGCCGATGAGCTCAAAAAGCAGGAATCCGTCTAGGTAGGTACCACCCCAGGGCCACTTATTCTGCCGTGAAGCAGTAGTGTACAAGTATTACCGTGTTTCGGTTTGAAGGGCACTGAGAGCTATGCAGCAGTGTGGTTTCACACAGAAATATTCTGGGTGACACAGCATTTGTTGTGGGCGGACGTTGGACTAACCATCAGGTGAACGTTTTGCTCGTTTCTTCACTTTATACAATAAAAAAAACATGGCACCGTACCATATCTACACGGGAAGTGTTCCGAGGAATTCCTCGGATTAATTCCAGCCGCCGAATTTCACCATGGCACATAACGGCATAACTCAAAATTCCATCATCATCACATTGATTGGCATTCCAGCACTGTTCGGCTTTCACGGAATTTTCTGCCACGCACGAGCACTTTATGGAATCAGCTGCCGACAGCGGCTTAGCTGGACCGATACGGTCTAGAGACCTTCAAGAGTAGAGTGTAGTCCTTTCTCAAAGGCCAGCAACGCATCCGCAATTCTTCTGGCATTGCGGATGTTCATTGTCGGCAGCGATCACTTATCATCAGGTAAGCCGCTTGCCTGTTAGCCCCTTCTTTTATAAAAAAAAACTCTGTGACTGACATCCCTTGGTAGCACGGTTATGCTTCGTGTACTCAATATCTACATCTACTGTTATGACAGCACGGCATCGCCTTTCTTACCAAAATTTGTATTAGCGCATTCAACACAATCTACGATGGAAGAAAGATCGAAATACTTTTATTGAACATAAACACTGCACAACACAAGAAAAACATGTAAAGTATATGTATATTATAAAAATTAGATTAAATCAGTGTCTCGTCCAAAGATGTACTGCTCAGCATTAAATGTTACGACGTAAGGATACTACTGTTGTAGCGCTGATTTTCAGCAGTGCAAGTAAGATCACCAAAGATAGAAGTATATGTCGCTATATTGTCGGAAGGAAGTAATCCCCATAGAAAGTCGCAACCTGTAACTAGAACTAATCAAGGAAACGCATCTGTATCATGATCTTCGCCAAAGACCATGTGCATGTTCATTCATATCGGTCCGGAAAAACCGCTGGCGCCACAGATTCCATAAAGTGCTTGAGCGTGGCAAAAAATTGCGCGAAAAACGCACTGTGCTGGAATGCCAACCATCAAGGTTGATTGTTATCTCTATGAGATATGTATGTTTTAGGTTTACACATTTTCTATCACAATTTTTGTTACTTCTTTATACAAAACGTTTTTATTACCTTCTTATATATTTTGATTCAGTGGGTTTTCTCTAAACTTTCTTACACAATGTAAAGTAATCCCTTTAACTAAAATGTCATCTACGTTCTGACCGCGCAGAACGTTGCATAACGTTAATGATCGTTCAAAGTTGACCACCATGGTTCCTCATGTTATATATATATACTTATTATAGATATATAATATGTATATTAACAAATTTATATTGAAAATGCCACTTAGCGTCGACAGAACGCAGGAAGGTAATGATATGTGACACTTAAAAAACCTAGAACAATTTAAATAAAATTAATCATATTTCATAGAAATAAATCATGCGTCAAGTTCCACAGTCCGTAACCTACGTATAGATACGTACGGCATAGACTGCGAAACTTTATACGTATTTCCAAAATTCCCTTACATGACCGCTAGCTCGGCTCGATTCGGCTACTCATTGAACTACGACGTCCCTCTGCAATTACTTTAAAGGGCATCTCTTGTTCTCTTATTGCGGTGATTCGATCGTTGCATCATAAGTCCCCAAAGATTTTCAATTGGCTTTAAATCATACGATTTTGAAGGCCATATCAGTCGAATGCATTGCTCAGTTTGTAACTAGCTGTATGTAATCGACAGTAGTCTTGTAAATAGTAATATTGAGGAAGCTCATTTTCTGGGTAAACGTTCCAGATGGTCGGCAACATGACGTTTTCTAAGTATTAACATAATTCAGAGCTGTTGCTTGTGGAGCTAATGTACATAGATCACTGACTACATTAGCCAACATGCAGCCCGAAATATTTGAACAAATTCTATCAGAATAGGCACTAAATGATCTTCATCATATCTTGTATTGTTATAACGCCAGAGATTTAATCGATTGCGTTGGCTGGATTTGAAGATCTTTTCGTCTGCAAATATTGTGGTTGACCAAATCCAAATTTAAGAACTCCCTGACAAAATTCTATCGAGCTGCTTTATGGGCATCAGTCAAATAAACATTTCTAGTGTAACGCCTGTAATGTAACTCCGCCCTGTGCAAACGGCAGCACTGACGTCAAGACGTGTTCTGCAAAATGGGCCGTAACGGTAAAACCGTTTTATTCATACACACGTCTCATTATTTCCTTTTACGTACCCGTCACTTCAGGACGTTGACAATTTCGCCTGTGATCTTGAAGATTGCCTTCATAGCCTTCTCGTGTAATCAATATTCGTACGACGAAACGTGACATATTTAATTCTATCCAAATTTGACTTATGTTTCGTCACGATCTGTGTAACGAAATTATTTCTGTCCTTTCGGATATATTAAAACTTCGTGACAAATGTCCTACTGTCAGAAATGAAAAGGAATTTGAATACGATTTTATATTCCAAAGGTTTCTAACATTAAAACTCTATAGTTTCTAGTGACATTTAGATTATACGAGTATTCGTAAACAAATAAGATCTATTTCTTTGGAGGAAAGATTAAAACAAGATAACCTATGCTTTGATTGGCTTCATTCAACCAATTATGTTCCTTTAATACTTTAATAAAAGTTTGAGCTTCTGTGAAATTTTAATTTACTGGAAGTTATTGTCAGAAATAGTAAAACAATTATATAACCCAGTATACATTGCAAAGATCAACAGTTAATTGAAATTATCTTCATTACAAACTGAAGGTCCCTCCTTTCTTCTGTCAATCCATATAAATAAAGAAATATAATTCTATTTATCCCGGTGAATTTTCCTGGACCGAATTTTGGTTCGCACAATTCGCACGAAATTCGATTTTCATTGCTGTTTTCGCTATAAATCAAGCTAGGGGACAATTTTGCACGATAAAGTAATTGTTCAATGTGCATTAATTCAAAACCATAATGAAATTTCTTAAACCCGCTTTACATGTGTATATGTGTAGGTATATGTATGTATTACATATTTTACGTTTATGATGATTATGTCATTTGTTTTATGCTGATATTTGGTCATGCGTAGGACATACCATGGATTAGTTAGAATTTGCGCTATTACATAGGTATCGCACTTTTTTATTTTTTTTATTGGATAAAGTGACGAAACGAGCAAAACGTTCACCTGATGGTAAGTGCTCACAAAAAATGCCGTGTCACCCACAAAAATTCTGTGTGACACCACACTGTGCCCATCACCCTGAGACATAAGTTCTTAAGTGTCATATGCCCTGTGATTACGCTAGCTCTCAGTGCTCTTCAGACACAGTAATGTTTGCACACTACTTCTTCACGACAGAATAACTGGCCCTGGGGTGATACCTACCTAGACGGATTTCTGCATAGGAATCCTACCGCCACCAAAATATATTATCTATACACCATCTCGTATCTTATATGACGCTAAGATCGAAGAAAAGATTAGATTAAATAGCAGATACACGGTATGTCATAGTATATTCAGAGCCAATAAATAATTCGCATGTTGTTCAAATATTGTCATCAGCTAGGATTCGAACTCTCACAGTTGTCAAATACTTTAAAATACTTTTTATATTTCTAGTAAAAAAATAAATCAATTTAGTTTTCAATTCACCTGAAAGTGATGAAATATCGATTATCGATAAAATTTTAATTAATATGTACAAGAAAATGACTATTCACTCTGTCATTAAGGATTCCAGTATTATTACGAACTGGAAATATAAACGTTAGCAAAGAATTCTATCTCTTAACTATACGCATTAGAAGTGATAAAGCAAAATGCTCTGATAGTGTCCGCGATATACGAGTATCATCTACACGTATGTATGGATGAAATCCTACGTCTAGTCTTTCTTTGGTAGAATGATGATAGGAATATAAGAAAATGTAGTTCATGTTAGCATTCTTCAAAAGATATGTTACATTTTTTAAAAGGTTACATTCATCTAAGTGTGAACAGGTAAATAGTTTATCGTTTATTAATTATGTAAAACAGTGTACTTAGTTTTAATCACAATCAAGTTTCAAGAAGAATATGCAGAGATATATCTAGATAGGCCACCCAAGGATCAGTCATTATGCCGTGAAGCAGAAGTGTGCAAACATTACTGTGTTTCGGTCTGTAGGGTACTGAGAGCTAGTGTAATTACTGGGTGTATGTGAGACCTAAGAACTGATGTCTCACAGTGACAAGCGCAGTGTGGTGCCACTCAACAATATTCTGGATTATACTCGTACATCATTATTTGTTATGGGCAGACGTTGCACTTACCATCAGGTGAAAGTTTTGCCTGTCTCATCACTTCATCCAATAAAAAAAATGTCACTTTAAAATATATCTTTGTTTAAAAGCATCAATACGGCAAAAGTAAATATCTGTATTTATGTAAACGGACGCCGTATACGTATACGTTTTTATTGTGCTGTAGGCTTATTAGAGTGGAACGATACGCGGAGGGTGGCGAAATTTTATTCTCGCTAAAAGAGTAATTCGCCTCAATGCTTCTTATTCATTGTATTGCATCATTTGTTGTGATCTTTCATTTCGATTATTTTCTATTTAGTTATTTACGCAAGTAATTCTATATTCTTAAAGAAATCAATGAATTAAGTTCGTTATGGTAATTTTTCATGTCATGTAAGACATGTAGATTGGACTTAAATGGGAAATTGGTGCGTGTGTAATGGAAATTGGTGAGTATTAAAGTACTCGTAGCAAGCCACACAAAATTTTAATTTAATGAAAAATAGAAGAGTAATTTCTTCCTATCATCAAATTTAAGTAGACTAAGAAGATAGTTGTAGCTAAAAATAACGCACTTGCAAAATTGAACTTTAAAGTTACTTCCAAACGTGGACTGCGAATTTTAAAATAGATGATGCATAACTATATGTTTTTAAAATAATTTTAATGCATAGTTTAAATTAGTATTAAGATTTAGAGATTATTAATAGTATAATTTCGTAAAGGTTCATATGAAAAAGACCTCTAATCTTTTATCATCTTTTGCTTTTTAATATTTTAATATCAAATGTATTTTTTGCAGGAATAAAATGATGATAATTTATTTCAATACTGTCATTACCTGTTTCGAATACAGATAATATACAATATAATAGGGACGCTGAATTGTTGTCTTATTGCGTTCTGATACAACGACTTAATGTAGATTGGAAATACATATTTTTAAAGTAAATAAATAAATTCTGCTAAAAAAACTTGTTAATTTTTTTTATTGCTGATTAATAGCCTATAACTGACTCTTGCTTCATTTTAGATTTCAACATTATTGTTAAATGCGCGTTCCTCCATAAATTTCTCCGGCAATTAAAGCCAATAAGGAATAATTTATCGCTTTCCAGAGGCACGTCGAAGCATAGGTAACACCCGTTTAAGTATAACGGTTAAGGCCTACACAAGTAATTGTTACGTTCATTAAAATGTAAAAGATCAATAATACTGAAAATGTAAGTTGAAGTTAATAAAATCAGGCGTTACTTTGCGGAAATCTATTGTAATAAAGGAAAGAAAGTTAATTTGCTAAGATCCGCATGCAAAATTTAAAATGGTGTGTATAGTTTAGTTTAGTTAGTTTTTGAAAAGCACCACCCGCCCTCCTTCAACAGCGTGCACAAGCAAACCAATACCGCCACCGGGAGATGCCACCAGATACCCCCCAACAACACTACTACCAGGCAATACACAGCACTGAAGTCGGGAACACGACACGTGTTTCACCTCAAAATTATCAAGTGATATTGACTCTACGTCAGCTGCCGAGTACAGTCACTCTTGACTCTACGACAACAGTCATCATTCATCATCATTATTTCAGCTTATCACTTTTTAACTATTCAACTTTCACGTTGATAAAATTAATTACGTGACCAGAAAATAGACTTATCTTTTTTCAAGAGCAATTTCTAAAGGTTATTTCATTTAGGCCATTTGAATGATACGTTAATTAATTTTGATAGTCATAGGTCGGACCCTTTTATCACGTTGTGTTTATTTTTAGTAACTTGTTCTTTTAGTTATCATGAAAAATGTTTATTCACTAGAGAAGCTCAGTCCAGAAGTGTACAATACGAATTAATTAACTATTTCCCTAACTCTTGTAAAAGTGTTCACATGTTTATATCTATTGCAAAGAGATTTGTAATTCCGCCCCTGTATAAGATTAACTTTAAATTAATTAATAACCCACTACAAGCTATCGCTCCCCCAACTTTTTATTTAAAAATGTGGGAAGGCCCGGCTTCACTCCCGCCGTGTGGTCGGTGTCGCCTTCCAATCCATGCGCTTCCCCCCGAAACAGGAAGAATTCGGGACAAGACCGTAGTCCACAGCAACACGGGCGAACGCACAAAAGAGGGCTTGCCTCTTAATACCTGCATAGTGAACTAGCAAGAAAAAATGCAAGAAAGCAGTACATGCATTTTGTTACAATATTCTTATTAAGAGTTTCTTAAGTAAGACAATTCTCTATTCATTAGACATTTAAGTAACCATTCTACAATGCGACGAAAGGGTAATATATGCAGACAAGCAATGTACATGAATGAAGTTTCAGAAGTAAGACCTAGACATTATTTGGTCACGGGTTCAATTCCTGCACAGGACATGTAGTTTTTCCGGGACTGCATTTCTCCTCTATCGTCGGAGGTAACAGGAGATATCCTAGCGTGGGAAGAAAAGAAAGAAAAGAAAAAAAAAGTTAGAACACAACAAGGTAGTTTTAGAGCTTTACATCGAGCTCAATTAGGTTAGGACGAGCTAGTACCATCGGGGTCGCGGTCATTCGGTAGTAGAATCCCGAATGCCCAGTAAAGCGTCCCCGGGGACCACTTCGAGTCATCGTGCTCCGAGAGATGCACCGAGAGAGTGCTGGGGGCAGTGAGAACTGCCCCCGGATCGGGCTAAAATTTTAGCGAAGCGATGGAGGGTCACGGTTGTTCCGTACGGAACTCCCGTGACCCCTCTTAAGCGCCGATGGAGACCACCGTGGGGTTTTAGTTGGTAAGAGTCCGACATAACCCGGCTGCCCCCCTTGCCAGACTGGTATCCGTGCAGGATTTCCCCACGTACAAAAAAAAAAGCTAGTACCTATGTGCTTGCGTCTTTAGTTGTGTTACTACAATGTCTCCTCCATGTCCATTATAGTAAGACATTATTTGGAAGCCCTTCCCGTGGACGAAAATAGTCATCATCATCGTCATTATGATGGAAAATTGGCTCATTGATAAGTGATCACTATATCACATAATCACCAAAATCTATCTCGGCTCGGTTGGCGCAGTGGCTAAGCCCTTGGCTTATGTGCCGTAGGGCGTGGGTTCGATTCCCGCACGGAACAAATATTTGTATGGCTTACATGTAGTTGCTCCGGGTCTGGGTGTTTGTACATGTGGAATTTATGTCTATAAAACTTACCCACGACGCAGAAGCAATCCTACTGTGAGGCAGCATTTTTCACTATTTTTCACTAATAATGTGCATATGTATCTGCAAAGACAACTCGAAAGAGGTGGAATGCTTCATTGCCAGTAATTTGACATTAGGGTTCTAGTCTCTGAATTTATGTAATGCAAGAGTGCTAAAATTGCCGTGTGGTAGCGGCCTAAGAGAATCTACCACCCCATCACATCCCGTGGGTGTCGTAAAAGTCGACAGAGGGAAATTAAAACCAGTAGATGGGCAGCAGCATCTACCTGGAACATCTGAATAAATAAACTGCGGTTGCCAACCCGCCTGCCAAGCGTGGCAACTATGGCAAAATCCCTCCAATAAGAGAGCTACAAACTTTTGTGGCTATCTATGGGGGAGGCCTATGTTCAGCAGTGGACTTGTGATAGGCTGAAACGACGAAGAGTGCTAAGCTTCTCTGTACCATTACATCCTGCTTATTATGTGTTCCAGCCAGTATCTAACAGCGTTGCTCTGTTACGTAAGAATTAAGAATGTGAATTCCTTTACCATGTATTTTTAAATTCTTATCTAAAATCTATAATGAAAACAAACATGAGAAACATACATAATTAATATCAAGAAAAAAAAAAAAATGACACAACATTGTTAAAAACTGTACTGTAAAATAAAATACTAGTAGTATTTACTATAAAACTAAATCTTAAATGTTTTGAAAGTTTTACACTTAATAACACACATAAATACACATAATAATATAAATACATATAACGACACATAACTATAAAATGCACATCACTTTTATTTTTTATTTATTTCAATTGGTCCGTAATGGGCCAAAATATTGTATTGCCTAATTATTTATGATTATGAATATTGTTATGTTTAAAAGAAACTTGAAACCATTAAAAAAAAATTAGTTATTCGTTACTGTAGAGTACCGACAAAGGTTATTCTTGTTTGTGATTATTAAATATTAATTATTAATATTGTTTTTGTGTGGTGAGGTTTCCTTTATGCATCCTAGAGTAAGCCATTTACTGAATGTCAGGGACCTAATTGGTGTTATTAGTTATTTAAAAGCGTTTCATACGAGTAGATGCGGTAGTTACTATATAAATAAATAAAATGGTTGATCAACAATGGTTGTTCAGTCTTAAGTCAATGAAACAGTAAGAGTGAAATCGAAAATCATAGAGGAAAGCAGTCTTACTCACTCACTTCAGCCCTTTACAAGTCCACTGCTGAACATAGGCCTACACCATAGATTGGAGTTGTAGTAGTTGTTGCGCTTAGCAGGCGGGTTTGGAAATGCAGTTTATTTATTTAGCTGTTCCAGGAAGATGCTGCAGCCCATCTCCTGGTTTTCATTTTCCTTCAGTCGACTTTTACGACACCCACGGAATGAGATGGGGTGGTAGATTCTCTTAAGCCGCCACCACACGGCAAGAAAGCAGTCTAGTTCGTTATTAATATTTTAAAACAAATTCCCAAAAATAAATTCTACCGTATAACTTTATTTTACCGACCCGTTCCGTCCGTTTGTATCAAAAATTAAATACTTAGGTCACCCTGCAAATAGACTTTCGCTAAACATATTAAAATACATAGACATTTTAATATGTTTAGCGAAATACTGAAATAATACATAACATACATATAGAGCAAGGGAGGAGACAGAAGTTATTGTAGTGGTCTTACGCTCTTACCTAGACTTTAACTAGATATATAAAAATGTAAGATTTACAGTGCTATTCTTTAAAACATGAACATGTCCGCAACAAAATACTACTGGAAACAAATTTATCTATAATTTAAAAAGGTCATACTTAAGAATTTGGTTTTATGCGTTTAGATTATTGCATAGGCACTTGTTATGTTATATCTATACTAAAGTATAATCAAATAGTGGACAAATAAATGTGCAAAATTCATTTATCATTATCATTATCACTTATATTATTATCGCAGAAACGAAAGATTGAAACTTTTCTTTTGTTAACAAGTAAGTAGGAAAGTAAACACTTTTTATCGTTTAAGTTATTTGTCCTCAAACTTTTAATCTACATATGTAGTTCGTTTGTTTCAGCCTGTCGCTAGTCCACTGCTGAATATAGACCTCCCCTAAAGATTGCGACAAAAGTTCATAGTTCTCAGTTTAGTGGGATTTTGCCATAGTTGCCACGCTTGGCAGGCGGTTTGGCAGCCGCAGTTTATTTATTCAGATGTTCCAAGGAGATGCCACCGCACATTTCCTGGTTTTCATTTTCCCTCTATCCACTTTTACTACACCCACGGGATGAGATTGGATGATAGATTCTCTTAGCCGCCACCACACGGTGTTATTTACACACATTAACATTATTAAATGAAATAACTATATTTTTTATTTCAAAATTTCGACGATATCGCTGAGTTTCATTTATTTCAGTAGAACGAATTTATTCTATGAATTTTCAATAACTTGAATTGAGCTTTATGTAAGATATTATGCTTTATTCAAAATACTGAAATATAAAACTATTTTTAGCGAATATGAGTAATAATACTTTAGTAAAATCGAAGTAAAAATATATGATTGCGCAATACTGTTATAGGCTAAGCGGAATTACAATTAAGAATAAGTTTTTAAATAGCACGGAAGAGTCTTTATGGACCTTTCTGACCATTTCTGAAATACCAATACTGAAATTAGTTATGTAATCGCTGCATATTTAGAAATATCTATACCAATTTAATAAAGCTGAAGAGTTTTTTTTTGTTCGAAGGCGTTATTTTTTGGAACTGGATCTGTCGGGTTTGAAAAATTCTTTTTGCGTTTCATAGGCCCTATTTTTAAGGCAGATTGTAGGCTATTTAACGTCACGCATAGGAGAGATTTATTTTAAATTAAAAAGCAGGTTATACCGCGGGTCACAGCTAGTATTTAATAAAATAAGACAGATTTTGTTATTAAAAAATAAATCAATTTATCATTAACTGTGTTAAAAGTATTTTTAAGTAAATAGCTTCAACTATAACAAAGACATCACAGTATACCAGTATTATTTATTGAAACTGAATGTCACCAATATAAGCGATTTGCAACGATTCCTTTATTGCCTGCAATAAGACAAATCGTTCGCAATTTGCCGAATACGAGCGTTGCGGCTCCGCCCAATCAGCGTAACACATTTAGCATTGCAACTGGAAACTATTTAGATGAAGTCCTAACTCGTTACATGAAGCGCAAGCTAAGCAAGACAAAATTTAAATGGCAGGCTTCGAAGTTAGATTTCAAGTCTCTCATCTCATCGTCAGTTACGATCACCACATGGGTAAATGGTGACCGATTGTGCCCGCTGAGTTGCTATGTGTGTTCATCAGCTAAAATTGGGACAAAACTGAATAGTTATGCAACACATCAATTACTGGTTTACATATGTATGATTATATTATTAGAGTTGTGGTAGGATCAGGGGCTAGGCGCTCGCTTTAATTTTCATCGTTTTTTTATTGGAAAAAGGTACGAATAGAGCGAAACGTTCACCTGATGGTAAGTGCAACGATTGCCGATAGCAAATGTTGCGTCACCCAGAACATTTCCAGTCATCCTGAGACATCAGTTCTTAAGTCTCATATGCCCAGTGATAACACTGGTTTGCAGTGCCCTTCAAATTGAAACACAGTAATGTTTGCAATCTACTGCTTCACGGCAGAATAATTGGCCCTGGATGGATCTAGACAGATTCCTGCATAGGAATCCTATCACCAGTATACCTGGGTTCTATTTCCGGTGCCAGCATCATTAAAATTGTTAATTGCAGATTTAAGTGGTGATTTACTACGTGCTCGTTGGTGAAGGAAAACATCGCGAGAAAACCTGCATATATTAATAATAACTATTTCGAGACCATGTGAAGTCCAGCACCCCGCGTTGGAGCAGCGAGGCAGATTCTGCCCGGCTCCAAAACCCCTCAGAATTGGAGGACAGCGGGACATTTATAGGCTGTTACTTTACTTTTATTATATTTTTGGGTGTACTATGATCGTTCCGTTATCCGTTGTCTTCAGACTCTGGATAATCTAGATGGAATGTCTCGTTGGTGGTGCTTGCCGTTGTTGCTGATGTTGCTACTTTACGCTAGTTTGATAGATTTGTCCCTGAGGTTTATTGAATAAAGGATAAACTATACAATATAAATATAATAGATGTTTCTGTATGATTCTTTTCTTAGCTTTTGACTATCGTATGTCCGCTTACTTAACTAGGTCTGATGTTAATTAACAGGTTAAATTAAAAAACTACAAAGGCTGAACATTATTTCTGATACTAAATAAATAAATTGTGAATGAGTTGTTTATTGTTTTCGTTTATTTTTAAAGTTTATTAGATCGCTCGTTAAAAGAATACTACCACTCCATCTCATCCAATGGATCTCGTAAAAGGCGAGTAAGGAATTAAACTGCACTGTGCACCCAACAGCGCATGGTGGCGATGGGCTCACCACCTATCACACCAAGTGCATTATATTGTTTTGGTGAAACGTGGATTGTGGCAGTCATCTGTTTTTGCAGTGAGTGCCCAGTCTCTGACTACCCCTTATGGGATACAGTCGTGATCTTATGTATGTTGTATGTTATGTATGTATTAGATAGCGCTTAACTAAGATCCCACCAGCTCATAAGTGGCAATCTAGTTGTGGATGGTAAAGGCACTAGCTTAGAAAAAAGCCTATTCACTCTACAATTGAAGACACCCACATTGTAATCGGACGGGAAGAAATTTATTACAGTCATTTGCTGTACGCATTATGAACGACGAAGCGAAACGTTTCGTCCGAATGCAAGAATGTCCACAGCAAAAGGATAGAAACCTACCGCGCGTCTTGTTGTTAGATGATGGAAAGGGGAAGGGGAAATTAATTTGCGTAATTCCTGCGCACACTCTCCAAAAGGTAACCTATAGAACACCAAGAGACTGGCCACCCTACGCCTGTGTTCGAAACTCGGCAAGTTGGTAGTAACCAAGACCGAGAGAGTCTCTTGGCTCGTCTCTCCACTAAGTCCAAGGCTGCCATTTAATATCTGGGAGTTCCAGCCATATCTGGCTACAGCCGACCGATTGTTAGCTGGTTGGCGCAATGGTTAAGACACGTACTTTATTCTGAGCTCCGAGTCGTGGGTTTGATTGTTTAACGTATTGCTTTTGGTAAGTTGTTCCGAGTCTAGATAATTGTACGTAATATGTACATTTATCTAGACTCGGAATTTGTCTGTCAAACCCACCCTAAACTATATGTTAGGGTGCAGGATCGTTTTTTTTTAAAGAACAATATCTTATTTAGTTAGTTTCATAATAAGAAGCGTGTAGGTTTTATTACACGGAGTGATAAATTACCTCTCGTAACAATATCAAAAACACCTTGTTTAATAATACCGAAACCGCTCTTAAGAGCAGAAGCAGCCGCTCAGAGCTTGCCAAAAATTTATTTTAACGAGTTCCATTCGTATCTATTTAAGTAAAAAGAGCTTATAAATATTCTACCGCTGAGCTCTGCTCCGATCATATTTGAGCGATAAATCACAGTTTTTGGATTAAGAAATGTGAATATAATCAATCGATGACAAAAGATTATGTTTACTTATCGATCTGCAAAAGACTGTAAAAGTCATCGAAGAACCTTATCATGCTTTATTTTCTTTTTCAACAAAACATGATTATAAAAAGCTCTATAGGAGATAGTGACGAGACGAGCAAAATGTTAAGTGCGACGTCTGCCCATAACAACGCCGTGTCATCCAGAACATTTATGAGTGGCACGACACTCTGATACTCTGATCAGTTCTTAAGTCTCAATTGTTTGCACACTACTGCTTCACGGCAGAATAACTGGTTACATGACCCTGGGGTTACCATCCCCACCTAACCTAGACAAATTCCTGCATAGTAGTTGTATAATATAGTGTAATCTTATCTCTAGCCTATTATAGGCTTTCCGAGAGTACCTAGTAATACGTTTTAAGTGACGTTCTTTATTGTTTTACAAAGATATCAAATTATCATTTAAAAAAGTAATAAAGTAAAGTTTCAACCTATAAATGTCCCACTGCTGAGCACAGGCCTCCTCTCATTTCTGAGTGGGTTTTGGAGCTAGGAAGAATCCGCCACGCTGCTCCAATTGCGGGTTGGCGGACTTCACATGTCTTTCGAAATATTTTTTTATTTCTCCGACATGCAGGTTTCTTCACGATTGTTTTCCTTCACCGCCGAGCACTGGTAAATCAGCACTTAAAATAGCACGCCGTGTGGTGGCGGCTCGTGAAAAGAATACTACCACTCCATCTCATCTAATGGATCTCGTAAAAGGCGAGTAAGGAATTAAACTACACTGTGCACCCAATAGCGCATGGTGGCGATGGGCTCACCACCTATCACACCAAGTGCATTATATTGTTTTGGTGAAACGTAGATTGTGGCAGTCAGTCTGGTTTTGCAGTGAGTGCCCAGTCTCTGACTACCCCTTATGGGATACAGTCGTGATCTTATGTACATATACATAAGTAAAATAACAATTTTAGAGGTGCCAGCACCGGGGATAGAACCCAGGTCACTCGCGTACTATGAAATTTAAAGCGAGCGCCTAGCCCCTGAGCTACCACGGCTCAGTAATTATCATTTATTTTAAGTTTATTTTAAAGTAAGATTGCTACTTATTAGATATTATAATATCAATTTAAGGTATTATATAATAATATCAATTAAACGTATTATATAATAATGTCAATGAAAGTATCTTATTATAATACTAATTACAACATCAATAACAATTATAACAAAGTAAAGTGCCCACTAGGTCTGCTTCCTTCTTCTTAAGTGCTCAATTTATGGATATGCGTGAGGAATTCATAAAACTTTGATATTAAAGAAATCGATTTAGTTGGATACTTTATTTGATTGTTTACGTGTGTAAAATAAATATAATAATATTTTAGTTTTAAAGGCAGTACAAATAAATCGTTATTATCGCCAGCAATGAAACCTCAACCGAAATTCAAACATGGCTTGCCTTATTCAAGACTTAGCGAGCCTTTGTGAATGTAGGAGTCATGAGGAGAGCTTACACTTCAGATTTGTTTGCTTTCATTCCGTTATAGAGATGCGTAGTAACGAGGGAACTACTCGTCTGAATGGTTCACATTCACTGGATAGAATGTGTCTTACGGTAGTTGAGCGGAGCGGCGTTTCTCGTATTTGGCGAATTGTGGCCGCTTCGTGTTATAGGGAACAATAGGTACTAAGATAGCGGGGAAGAGAAAATTTACAGGGGAGTTGTATTTTCGTTTTATTCTTATTACTTTAGACATTTTAATCGCATACAATATACTTGATCTAGATTGCAGGGATACTTGACCTAGTCGCCTTGTCCGAGTAAGCAACCCCGGCCCTCCGAGCTACTGCTGACTTTATCTGCTCCTTCCGCGATAGTATTATCCCACATCTTATAGTTCTTTTCACAACCCCTAAATAATCCTTTGCCCTTCCTCTCTGCCAAGCTAGTGGTTGCCGTGCCGACGGCTAGATACTCGAGGGGAATGGAGAGCAAGAATTTCAACTTGTACCAAAATGGCGGCGACGTGGTTCCCAACCGTCAGGTCCCGTTTCCCACGGGGGCGAAAAGTGGGCTAAGTGTGTGGTCTCTGTCTAACCCTTAATGGAGAAAAGGCGTCATTGTATGTCGCATCGCATCATTCAAAAAATGATTTTTAAACTTCCAGTAGATGTTATGTTAAAGAATTTTAATGTATTTTATTTTTTATATTGATTTAAGTTTGTATGTTTCGCCGTCGTATACTCTCTTTTAAATAATACGGCGAAAAAATCACTCAGTGTCGACTCACAAGTGTTTCAAAAGGTGATAAAAGGAATAAATAAACCATGCGATCAACAGTAGCACGATTTTGTACAAACCATTAACCATTTCACTGTTTATTGTATGAATAAATAAGTGCCTTTTTAGTGAATTGATTATTAGGTACATTTGAATTTTACACTGGCTGTAGTGCTTAAGTACATAGTACTGTCTATTATTACGATATTTCTATAGAGATTATATAAGACAAAAAAAAATATAATGATGCTGAATGAATAAGTATATTTTTAATGAATTGAGACTACTAGAACAGAGAAAATTTTATAATGGCTGTATTGCGTAAGAGAGTTGACTCTACCTAGAGTTGCCAGGTTCTAAAATTAAAAATCCGAATATACCATTCAGTTAAGCTGGACTTCTAGGTAAAAAGGACGGATAGTTTAACTTACTAAAGATTTTGTGTCTTATTTTAAAAATATAAACATTATTTGTATGTAAATCCAGGCTTTTTTGATCTTTTATCAATAAATCGTTTGAACTTCTAATAAAACAACTAAAAAGTAGAATGAATCAGTCTTCCTTATTATTTATTTATTTATTTATATTTATACTTTTATGCCAGCCATATTTTTATTTATATTACATATGGCGGACTTAATGCCTTAAGGTGTTCTCTCCCAGCCAACCATAAGGCATAGAAAACATAGTATGATAGGCTGTGCAGCGAACTATAAGAGAGTAAAAATAATTAATTATAGTCCAAATATATAAATAAATACATAAACTATAATTTATACTCGTATATACATAATTATACCAACTACATACATATACACAGATACACATATGCAAGTATATATACACATACATACATACAGATATAAACAAACACACATACACACGAATAAGAGAGAAATTATGCATTAAAAAAAAATTAACACAGCGCTGTTGCGTGTTTGGTAAAAAGCCTAAAAAAAGCCGGACAGGCCGGACAGCGTCTAATTTGCTCGGACACGCATCCAATAAGCCTAACTATGTCCTGCTTTATCCGGACGCCTGGCAACCATAACCCTACCGAAAGGACACTCACAGATATCAGGATGGTATAGCAGCAGAATATAGCTTAGGATGACGACAACCCAACATCATGGAATTTATCATTACTATTGCATATAGTAATGATAAATTCCATAATAGTTGACAGTGATGGCATATGTACGGGTACATCGGATTGGCAACAGGTGAACTTTGAGCTCGTTTATCGTTACTTGCATAAAAAGATACTAATATTCAAAATGATAAACAACATACAACCATTAGCCAATCGATTTGGCTGCAATATCCATTTGTGAGGTTGTAAAGAGGAAATAGATTGTGCATTAAACCGTTTGCAATTTGCAAATAGACTGTAACCTTGTATGGCTGAGGTTTTGGCACGAAAGGCTTACTTAGATATGTAATACTGAAGGCTGTGTATAGCTGGACAATAAAGTTTATTTATTTAACCGAGGGTATTCCGTCATAATAGAACCTACCAATTGTCCCATATTTTTAAGTATTAATGTAGCCATATTTATTTCGATTCGCTTAATTTCAGTATCTTATTTTAATTCATGACGGAGACCTTATATTATTAGACTAGAATTCCACAATGTACCACTTGGGTTTTACTTACGTTCATAGTAAGGTCGGAACAACACTTCCGGCACTTTAATATCTTCTGCGCAGTTGATAGCTTTCGACAGTATTCGAAAGTTGTTGCCGTGGTCTAAAATCAGCTAGATCCCCATATACGAGGGATATTACGAACTAGCCGATCATAACCTTGGGGACACCGATGACTGCATCATGTTTTGTTCTTACATGCTTTCGACTCTACTGTCGTGATCTAAACAATTATTTAATGGTGTTGTGTATACTGGCAACAGCGACAGATTTTAAAGTTCTTAAATATCTGTCGTATCTTGTAAAATGTTGTTGATATTATTGTACGAGTACAAGCAAAGTAAAGTAACAGCCCATAAATGTCCCATTGCTGAGCAAAGACTCATTTCTGAGAGGAGTTGGCAGCCAGGCAGAGTTCGCCACTCTAATCTAATGCGGGTTGGCAGTCTTTACATATCTTCTAATAATTTTTTATTTCTCAGACATGCAGGTTTCCTCACAATTTTTTCCTTCAACGTCAAGCACGTGGTAAATCAGCACTTAAAATTGCAATTAAGAATTTAAGTGGTACAGGCACCGGACGTCGAATCCTGGTTACTCGCGTACTATGCTAGTAACTTGAATTAATTGAAATTTGAAGCATGCGCCTAGTCCCTGGCGGTATTTCGATTACTCAAGGAAATTATTTTAATACATTATTAAAAAAATATATCCGAAGCAGGTGAAAAGTAAATGTCGTCTTAAAAATATTTACTTTCTGTAAAATATTTATTTACAGCTCGGTATGGTGAAGTGGCTAATCGATTGGTTTCAGCTCTTGTGTCGCGGGTTAGATTCCCGCACGGCATATATATTTGTATGACTTGATGAATGTAAATATTTGTGTAGTAACGTTTTTAATTTTTTTTATTAAATTAACACACCTTTAATCGTCGTAGTTCCAGCCTAACACTAGTCCACTGCTGAACATAGGCCTCCACCATAGATTGCCACAAAGGTTAGTTGCTCCCGCTTTGGGGGATTTTGCCATAAGTTGCCACGTTTGGCAGGCGGGTTGGCAACCGCAGTTTATTTATTCTAATGTTCCAGGAAGATACTGCTGCGAATCTCCTGGTTTTCATTTTCCCTCTGTCTACTTTTACGACACCCACGGGTTGAGATGGGGTGGTAGATTCTGTTAAGCCACCAACACACCTATAATCAATTATGCAATTATTAAATAAAATAATTAAGTATTGGGTCTTTTATGAATCTTTATCGTCTATCCAACATAACCGTTCTCTCGTGTTACCATAGGAAGTAATAATTATTAGGTATTGCAATAAAAATATAGCCGATAGGTATCCGGCACAGTAGACTACCACCTACCTCTTTCCTACCGAGGTGTCGTAACAGGCGACTATGGGTATTGTTCGGACAGCCTTTATTCGTACAGAATAACAACATAATATGCAATGCTGTCGCTATACTAGTCGTGGGAACGCAATGGGGGGTAAGAATTTTTTGATACGTGCCAAAATGTCGGCGACGTGGTTTGCCACCCGTCACATCTCGTTTTCCGCGAGGGCGAAAAGTGGTGATGTGAGTGGGCTCTGCCTACCCCTTATAGGGGAAAACAGCGTGAATTGACAGAACAGTGTATGTATGCAATAAAAATAAAACTCCAAAAAGTATCTACATTTCTAACATATATATATATATATATTTATTGAAATATTAGTTAAACTATTAATAAATTTAAATTTAGTTTATTTTTCCTTAAATTTTATTCTTTAAGCTGCGAGCATGACTACCGAGTAATTAATTTTGGCTTTTTAGATATTCACCATAATTAATTCTCTGATGCCGTAAGGTTTCCCAACACCTTATAATCAATCAACGCTTATCTTATCCGAAGTTGTTATGAATGTGAGCTACCTCATATTTAGTACATTACATTCGAATTCTTGCGAGTAAAATGTAACATCTTTTATAAGCTTTCGTTAGTTAGTGTTTCTGTGTGCAACACGTCATACTGATACTTTTGTTCTTAATATTACTTATAGTTATCTATTTATATAAAAGGATGCAGATGTCCTGATGTCACCCCAAGCTACCAAGGATGATTCGCGAGGCTATTGAAATAGAGAAGATGGTTGGGTATTACCACCAGCTTGGGATCCTATAATTAATAAAATTAAATCAAAAACCAAGCATACCACTGCAAGACTTCAAGATATAGTTAGCTCTTTCTGCGTAGATCGGACCAAAAATAATAATTAAAAGCTGTAGGTACTCCGGGTTAACTATGACATCAGGACATCTGTCACCTCAATCCTCCCATGACCATGGGTGCTGAAAAGCACTCGAAACGTCGGGTTATAAATAGTAAAATTAAACGCGAGTAAATCCGTAAAATTAGTTTTATTTAAATAAAATTATTTTAATAATACAGGGATACTAATAAACTTGATGTAATGTTCGTTATTGCAGTCCTATATATTTATTAGTCATGTGGTATTTCTTCACTCTCATTCGTTAGTAAGGTGCTTCATTTTAGCGATAAACCTGCAACTTGCAAATAATTTCCCCGAGCTCCGGGCAAATCTAGGTTACAATTATAACAGAACATTTTATATTGTATAGTTTGAGATGCCCTGTAGGAAATAACATGACATGGGTGTTGGCTTCCACCGTTTTATTACACTTACTACAAGGTGACATTTTTGATGCAATTATTAAGAGGGCCTGTATATGAGTTTTGGTTTACATATTCTTGTATTGGGTTTACACCTAAATCAAAAACAAATATCATCATATTTTTGAACTATGGGAGAAATAAAGTTAACTTTAATAAAATAAAATAAAAATAGTAGTTTAAAAATTCAGGGTGCCTTGTGACAAAAAGTGAACAAATCATAAAAAAATAAGTTATTCTCAAAGTTGGAATTCATTTGAATACTACCAAATTATAGAGTATAGTTAGTGTGAACATGTTCGACAGAAATGTGACGTTTTGTTATTGGTCGGGTTATATTCGCCAATTTATTGATATGCAAGTGCTGTTTCCAGATAATTTTGTTTAGTTCCTTTTTTTTGGATAACCATACCACCCAGATTCAACCAAACCACCCAGATTTAGATTTTGAAAGAATTCGGTGCAAAAGCAAAAAAATTCAAAGTAGCGTCGACTACTAAAATTTTGACAACAGCTTCATTTTTTGTGATTACTAAAACTAATGATTGTTAATTTTAAAAGTTAAGTTAGAAATCGATTTTGAAAGAATTCAGTCTGATAGCAAAAAAATATGTGAGTATTGTTCAATTTCCGGGTTTAGGTGAGTAAGTGTGTGTGTGCGCAATTAAATAAATGATTGTTAAGTAATGTTCCCAGAGTAGGCGTTTGAAACAAGCCTTGAATTTTGCCAACCGTATGTTGGTTGGTAACTGATTCCACAGTCTTACAGCGTGTGAAGCAAAAGCATTATAAAGAAAGCCGGTACGGTAGAAAGGGGCGTGAAGAATGGAATTATCCGCAGAACGGAGACAGCGGTCATGAGATTCACCCTAATACTGAAATTTACATTTCAGATATGCAGGGACAAATGGATCGTGTAAAATGGAAAACAAGGTACAAAGTGTTCTGAAGGACCTAAGGAGAAGTGATAGGAAGCCATTTAAGCTGAGAACGAAAAGAGGAAATATAGGAGACGATCCAATTTGTTTTGAAGTTCTTGCGAGGTTCGTTGAGAGGCGTCAGTGTAGCATACGTCCGCATAATCTAGCACAGGCAAAACCAGGGCTTGAACTAGCATAACCTTGGTTTTTATCGGCAGAAAGTTTTTGAAACGATACAAGCAACGCAGAGAATTCACAACTTTTTGGCTAACCTCAGCAACTTGCGGGCGCCAACTGAGAGTGTTATCTATTGTTAACCCAAGATCCTTGACTGTGGTTGAGTAGGGGACAACGACCTTTTTAAAATTTATTGAGGGCAATGAGATTGAATGCAATTTGTTCAACTGATAGACAATTCCAACTATTATAGCTTGACACTTAGACGGATTAATGGCAATACCGAATTCGTCAGACCAATCAGAGATGCGATTGAGATCGTTATTCAGCTCATTAAACGCATTATCGATAGTTGCCGCTTCAGTCTGAGCATAAAACATATAATTTTTATCATTATTTCTGTTGTTTATTACAATCTAGCTTGTGGTGTGGTGGTGGCTTAAGAGAATCTACCGCACCATCTCATCCATGAGTGTAGTAAAAGTCGACAGAGGGAAAATGAAAATCAGTAGATGGGCATCTTCCCATCTTCTGGTTTTTATTTTCTTCCTCACAAAATGGAGCGACGACCTGCATGGTTTTTCGGGAAGTTTATTGATGCAGGTGACTCAGGACTGTGTTTTGTGATAATCTAGGGGGGAAGCCTGTGTTCAACAGTGGAGTATGATAGCTGAAATGACGATGACGATGATGAATGTAATATAATTGATTTTTTTTGTTAAGTAAATGTTTATTATTTAAATCGTTTTAGTTCTGGAGTGAATCAAAGATAATTTTCTGAAATAAAAAGTCGAGTATTGGTATCTTGAAGAGCATCTAATCCGTAATTGCATGCACATGCCATAAGCAGTTCTTGCAAGCATAGCACCACCATAGTCGACAACAAGGCACATTTTATCTCAAGATGAGGCATTATCAAGAAAATAGCTCCTGTAATCACATTATGTAAACTAAGTTTTGTTCGCGTATCTTAGAGAAGTCATTTTGTATCTCTACCATAATTGAAACTTAATTTTTAATTTTATTTCTATATTTAATTACTCTTTTTAAGCTTGAATCTAGAGTGTATGTAAATTCTATGCCTTTCTACCATATATGTAATGGTAAATTGTATACAAGGGATTTACATTTGTATACAATGCTATGAAATGCTAGAACAACATTACTACAATAATGGTTTCTTAATCGCTGATTTTGCAATACAATCGACATATTCGTATTACTGTCACTGAAAATTGGTTCAATAAAGTAACAAAGTGAGCCATTGCCATAAAGTTTCACGCATAGATAGAGGTTGATTCCCCTGACTACGATTTTCTTTATTTCCTTTTTCTACCGCACTATCTGTTTTTATACTATTTTTGCTTATTTTTATCTGTTTTAGATAGCGTTAGAATTTATTGCAGTTTGAGATTTTTTTTAAAATATATTTTAGGAGTTCGTTATTTAAAAAAAAATTGGAATATTACATTATTTTATGTCATTTAATGAAGAGAGAATCACATAAGATTGTGATGTCTATTTTAATGGTTTGCTTGTACGATTAAATAGATATGTATTCAAAAATAAAATTATGCAAAACATGTTAAGGTTATCTTAAACAAAAACCATGCTAAAGGTTCAAACAGAAACTCTTTAAAACCTTTTAAATCATATCCCAAGGTATCAATCAAAAATCGTCGTCATCATAATTAATCGTGGAGAAATTGTAATACTCGTATAAAGATACATCTACAGAAAAAGTACATTTGGATCTATTTTGTACAGTTACAGAGGTAATTATGACTTTGCTTAAGTAATTGACAATATACGTAAGTATCGTAATCTCTGCATTAAAATATACACTACAATATAATATTTGAATTATTTTCAAGGGAAACCAACAGCTATGAACCTAAAATTTATATAAATGAAACTTACAGATAAAAACATTTAACTAGTAAAGTTTCCACAAACAGTTGAAATCGTAAGTATAAGCAGAACTATGTATTTTACAAAAAATGCTAGTCCAGAGGACAGATTGACTATTATCTAAGTCTTCATGCTTTGATTTGTTTAAAGTTAAGTAGATTTATTGATTTTTTTAATTTAAATAAAGGGATGAAACGACCGAAAAGTTCACCTGATGGTAAGTGCAACGTCTGCTCACAACAAAATGCTGTGTCACTCAGAATTCATTTTGTTTCTCTACCATAATTGGCAGAACATTTCTGTGTGACACCTCACTGTGCCCATCACCCTGAGACATCGGTTCTTAAGTCTCATATGCGCTGTGATTACGCTAGCTCACGATGCCCTTCAAACCGAAACATAAAAACGTTTGCACACTACTGTGTCACGGCAGAATATCTGGCCCTGGGGTGATATATTAGATCATTTTTTAGCAATTTTAGTAATCAAAGAATTAAGCCTTAAAATTGTATATGCTTTCGTCACAGTGTTGTTAATATGTTCCGCAATGAGTTATTTACAAACCCAGACATCTCACCAGAACTACTCTATTTATCGTCTCCTTATCTAAGTAGTAGATATAATTTATTGAATTCTTTTTTCTGGTATAAGTTGATGATGACATTACATTTATGTGTATATATGAATAAGTCGATTAAGGTCTTCATAAGGCATGATGCAGTCTAATATCACTGAATGTTATAGTCACACATGAAATGTTATAGTCTTCCTTAATAAACGGAGTATCAAATGCAAAAATATTTTTCAAATCGGATTTGTAGTTTCTGAGATTAACGCACACAAACATGCAAACTTGATGGCTTGGGATCCAATCTCTACAGTTTTATTATACTAGTAGGATCCAATCATCCCAACCTTGTGGTAATATCCAACCATCTCCTCTATTGAAATTAGGAAGTTTTTTAATTTTAATAGCTTCCTTAAAACATCAATACTTTATTGCATTACATGTGTTTCAAAATAAATATATCTGAATATCTTTCTTTCAGGTAAATATCATTTCACTTTTATTTACAGGTTAATCCGTTACAATTTAAATGTTCAGTTGAGATTTTTATTGTAGCTTTAACAGTTTCAAATAACTTACCGTGCCTTGTGGTGATGGCTCAACATAATCTACCACCCTATCTCATCCCGTGGCTGTCGTAAAATTCGACAGTGGGAAAGTAAAAACCAGGAAATGGGCTGCAGCATCTTCCTGGAACATCTGAATAAGTAAACTGCGGTTGCAAACTTGCCTGCAAGCGTGGCAACTATGGCAAAATCCTCCCAAATGAGAGGTACGAACTTTTGTGTCAATCCTTGGGGAAGGTCTACGTTCAGCAGTGGACCGACTGGAGTGGACAGGCTGAAATGATGATGATGATGATAGCATAAAAATTATTTTGTTTTACAATGTAATAACATGTCTTGATATACCTTTGAAAAATGAATAAAGTCCTTCTAGAGTAGTTCAAACAATGCAATATCTGTGTGGGTCGCTGATTAGCGTACCTGACCGCGCTGGCCCTGGGTACGAAATTCACTGGTAACCGAATATTTGTGCAATACTTTAACACTTTTTTTTGACACGGGAAGGTGAATACCAGTTAGCGCCAGTTCTTATGACACTTATATTCTTCGCATGATTAAACAACAACACAACTTCTGTGTTTTTTATAACGAAGTCGCATTATTAAAAAAATATCAGAAAATCATCGATTTTATGCCTTACCTGTAAAGATAAAGTTATGTTACAATTTTTATACTATTCAGGTTTATGTAATAAATAGATTGTGATTATTAAAAAGTCAGCCGTGGTAGCTCAGGGGCCTGGTGCTCGCCTTTAATTTCATAGTAAGCGAGTAACCTAGGGTTCGATCCCCGGTGCCAGCACCTCTAATATTGTTCTACAATTTTAAGTGCTGATTTACCACGTGCTTAGCGGTGAAGGAAAACATCGTGAGGAAACCTGCATGTCCGAGGAATAGAAATATTTCGAGGACATGTGAAGTCCGCCAACCCGCATTGGAGCAGCGTGGCGGATTCTTCCTAGCTCCAAAACCCTCTCAGAAATGAGAGGAGGCCTGTGCTCAGTAGTGAGGACATTTATAGGCTGAAACTTTACTTTTACTTTACTATTAAAAAGTACTATCTCTTCATATTACTTCACTCAAGTTACCGATGTTATCGTTGTCTACTGGACGACATAAGTTGAGTACTTGCATGCTGGTTTCCTGGTCTTGGGTTCGAATCCCACCGCAGTCAATATTTGTGATCCAAAGAAATTATTGGTTACTTGTCTGACAGTATTGTTATATTCTATACTTCTGGCACTAAATAATACACCATTTTCCGGTATTAAAAATAGTACATTGCGAGGCTGTTAGTGGGAAGCAGTTGTTCATTTTGAGGGTTCGCCTTCTAATTTAGCATACTAATGACTGACTGGTAGCACTAAAAATGTGTCACTATTTCGGTTTGAAGGGAACTTTTCGCCCTTGCGGGAAACGAGACGTGACGGGTGGCGAACCACGGCTATTTTGGTACAAAAACGTTCTAGGTGACACAGCACAGTTATGGGCAAACACACTTACCTTCAGGTAAAATAAAAATGCTCGTCTCTTTACTTATTTCCATAAAAATTCTTAAAATATTAATTAATTCAATAACGCGAGTATTACAGATTTAATAAAACTAATTTTGCGGATTTTATCGCGTTTAAATTTAAGGTGTTTTTGAATTATGGACATAATTGGTTTTTTTTTACGCTGAACATGGCGATGTCACAGTTGTTTGTTACTGTTAAAACCAAATTGGTAAATATTTAGGAGATCGCCCTACCCCTGCCCTATTATTATAATATTTATACGGCAAACTGCTGTATTTTTATATTCAGACGACAAATGAGTATACAGTCCACCTGATGACAAATGGTTATCGAGGCTCGGTCATAAACTCTACATCAATCGTCTCTATTAATTGGGTTTTCGTTTCTATTCAATCATCAAACGAAACTGTAAAATTATACTGCTATTTTTTTTGTATTCTGTAAGAGACAGATCATTCGTTTCACTATAAAAATGACCGAAAATGGACCGGTCATTTTCGCGCTACAGACAGTATTTATAGCGTGACTTCACCTTGTTGTGACTTTGAGTTAAAATGTAACTTTCTAGTGTTTTGATTGCTGTAGTGGCGCTTTGCATTGATTTGTTTGCGATGGATCGTCGACTACTTTTAAACTTATATTGAGGTTATAATGAGATTTTAGTGTTTAAAATATTAAACTCCAAAATCTAAATCTAAACTTCAAATTATTCTACCATTTTCTGCATTTTACTGCCTGCCCCTTATATGGAAAAAAAACGTCACTCTATGTACGTATGTCGGGTTTTTTTTTTCAAAAATAACAACGCATCACATCACATCAGTGCCGTGTGGTAGCGGCCTAAGAGAATCTACCACGCCATCCAATCCCGTGGGTGGAGTGAAATTAAAACCAGGAGATGGGCAGCAGCATCCTTCTGAAACATAAGAATAAATAAACTGCGGTCGCCAACTCGCCTGCCAAGCGTGGTAATTATGGCAAAATCCCTCCAATATGAGAGCTACAAACTTTTGTGGCTATCTATGGGGGATACGTTCAGCAGTGGACTTGTGATACGCTGAAACAACAGCAATCAACAACAAAAACAACAATATCACATCAATTATTCAAAATGCTTTCGGTTACAAAGTTACTTATGTCGTTATTTTTCAAGATTTACGCTAAATTGAACTGTATAAGAATAATTGAGCTGTATGTGAAAATTAAATAATATATTTTCCTAAAATTATTTTAATTTGAGGTCAACAATACAGCTTACTATCGCTTAAAGGATGAGTGTAATTTACTAGGGTTATAAGGTATAAATTGTTATTGATCTCCGGAGATCGTTTACAGCTTACACCCACGAAACTCTTCGTGCCTAACTTGCCTTCACATTCTTTGTAATTTCATTTGTTTTATTAGGTTTTAGGTACACGCTACTTACGATAGAGTTATTAAATAAGAAATTGATAAAATAAAAGTGACGCAAATGACATAACACTTAACTGTATTACGTATACTCCATTCTTATTTTTATTTGCATGCGGATCTTAGCAAATTAACTAACTTTCATTCATTATAATTGATTTCCGCAAAGTAACGCCTGATTCTATTAACTATAGAATTGTTAGCTCCTACTTAGACAGTATCCAACACAGAGTTACTGCTATTAAAATATATAGATAGCCGTTAATCATTGTCAGAAGTTTAACAAAATACTTTTATTATGAACCTTAAGTTCAAAGCCTGCCTTTTCTTTTTGTTGCGGTATCTGTCCGAAACTTTTGTATTAAAATTTATCTCGGGCAAAAATCGAACAATACCTTTTTTTCTAGTCTAAAACTGTGATCTCTATTTGCGTTACTTTGTTTTCATATACATAGCATTTTCATATATATTCACGATTGGGAACACGATATTTGAAACAGCTTAAGGTTATTAAATGTCAGATGTCAACATGGTTGAAATTCACGAGGACAACACCAATCATCAAATGAAAATCCTAAATTCTTTCAAAAAAAAGGCTATTATCGAAAATTAATAATAAATGAAACCTATAAAAAATGTCACGTATAATTATAGTCTTCCTTACTTCAAATATAGTACTCGTATGATTTTTATTTAAACTCCAAGAGAGTACGAGTTTAATGTTACAAATGTTTATAAACCATAACAAACAACATATTATATGTAAAAAAATAATTTTACCCTTTCTGGTAATCGAAATTATGTATTTATTAAAATATTGGGTAGTTCTGATAAATAAATGAAGTAATGATAATTAAATTATTGAAAGTTTTAATAATTACTATGTTGAAGAAATAACGTAGCGTGCCAGTTTTTACTGATTTACTGTTGAATTATAAAAATAAATTAAAATAGTAGAATTTAAAACTTACAGTAATAATACTATGGTTTGTATAGTTTGTACTCTATGTTCATTTATACGAAAAAACTGCCTATTATTTTTATAATTACTTTAGGACCCCATTACATATGTATATAGATTCCACATCCTCTCCTACAGTAATTTAGTTTGTTTCAAGACTTCAAATATAAATATAGTAATGTTTCGATATCCATAGACCTTACAGCGTTTAATAACCCATAATTAACAATTCTAGAATGATAAACCATTCTAGCCAAAATGTAGAGAGAAATTGCGAAAAGCTATACGAGGTATAAAAAGTACTAATGGAGGCAATAAACAGAAAAAGTTGTCGTAGGGAATGTGGTAAATTGATTTATGACTGTCCGTGAGTCTGTTGACCCATTCATGGAAAAATGAACATAACGTGGAGTAGCCTCGTACACAATATTAATGCATTACGTGTGTATAATATTAATGAAGAACATTATATCTTAACGAGTACTAATAAAACGAGCTTAAAGGCTTTTATCACTAGTTGTATGAAACGAATATTAAATTTCTCATATTTACGCGAATATTACATATATAATTAAACTACGTTTACGGAGTTTACCATTTAACTTTTATTATTTATAACCCTGTGCCGGTTTAAAAGAATCTACCACCCTGTCTTATCCCGTTGGTCTCGTAAAAGTCGACAGAGGGAAAATTAAAACCAGAAGATGGACAGAGCATCTACGCGGACCATTTGAATAAATAAACTGCGGTTGCTAGCCCGTCTGCCAAGCGCGGCAACTATTGCAAAATCCTCCCATAATGGAACCTACAAACTATTGTGGCCATATATGGGGGAGGCCTATGTTCAGCAGTGGATTAGCGATAGGCTGAAATGATGATGTGGTGAATGATTTTTAACCCGACGTTTCGAGCGCTTAACGGGACCCATGGTCCCACATATTTCATCAAACAATTTGAATCTATACATTTGAGAATTGTATTCAGGAGACCATATTTTTAGGCGTCAAGTATTAGCGTTATAGTACCTCTATGCCCAGTCTTCACGTCACAATATCCGATTTAACGCCTATAGGATTAAATTTAAAAGAGGTGTCGGATAGTGTTGAACACACAAGATCAGTCATTACACATACTTATTTGAAAACGAACAATTTATGAGTTGCACACGGTTCAGCAAATTCCGCTGCTGATCACTGAACCACACGTTTGTTCAATAACAAACGTCATCATCATCAATATGATGATGAATATATTAAAAAATAGATATCATATCATAATTTCAAACATTCTGTGTCTACGAAACTGATCAATTTTGAACTCCTAAAGTCGTTAATTGATAGGCCGATGAAAGCTGTTCCCGCGCGACGATTAATTTGGAAGACTGCGTCAAAATTTCATTCAAAGCTTATAGTGAAAATAGACACAGAAAAGTGTCAACACGTATTCAAACTCAATTTCCGACTTTCATACTCGTACCAAATATGGCTTAGTTAATAATCTTAGCAAATGAACTGTCTTTCCTTTATTAAATATAGCTTAACTACATTTTTACTCCTTCATTCTCATTATTAACACCTCTTTTCATTTTGAATACTTCAGTGTTTCTATTAAGAAACCTAAATGTTAAAGTCAGCGAAATTGTGCCAGCCAGTAGCGTAAACTGGCCTATAAAGTTCAATTTTGAAGCAATTGTGGTGGCGCCTTAAGAGAATCTACCACCCCTTCTCATCCCGTGGGTGTTGAAAAAGTCGACAGAGGGAAAATGAAAACCAGGAGATGGGCAGCAGCATCTTCCTGGAACATCTGAATAAATAAACTGCAGTTGCCAACCCGCCTCCAAGCGTGGCAACTATGGCAAAATTTCCCAAAATGAGAGCTACTAACTTTAGTGGCCATCTATGGGAGAGGCCTGTGTTCACCAGTGGACTTGTGATAGGCTGAAATGACGACGGCGACGATGTAACATTATACTACGAGTATATTAAATGTTGCATGATGATGGGTCTTTCCGATTGCGATGCAATAAGTATACACCTATATTATAGGGTCATAAGTATAAGCGTAACCAAGGCATTCATTCTATATTCGATCGAATGCCAGTAATAATTGTACACTACTGCATCCCTCCGCCCCCCTGAAAGCCCAGGGGTCTGAAGCTCGCTTTAAACTTCATTGAACGCACCTGACGTTAGTTCGACTCTCCGTTGCTGCCACCTCTGAAATTGTTTTACAATTTTAAGTGCTGGTGTACCACGTGCTTAATGGTGAATCAAAACATCGTGAGGAAACATGCATGTCTGAAGAATAAACATATTTCAAGGACATGTGAAGACCGCCAACGAATTGGCAGCAGTGTGGCGGACTCTTCTTGACTCTAAAACCCTCTCAGAATTGAGAGGAGGCTGTGCTCAGAAGTGAGACATTTAAAGGCTGTTGCTTTGCTTTCTTTTACTGTTTCACTGCATATATATATATATATATATATACTTGCCCTGCTGAATACCTACTTAATGGTTATGCGCTAAAATCGAAGAAGGATCTTCAAATGCTGTTTTAAAGTCATGAGACTTTATTCAAAACAACCCAACTTCAAAACCAATAATTCGTTCTTGAATAAATATTTTGTTTGACTGGGATTAAAACCCACATCAGCTCATTAGGAAGTTATGCTCAACACTGAGTCATGTGACCGTTAAATTTTTCATATAGAATGTGGAGCAGTAAAGTAATTAACGACAGCCCCGAAAGCCCGTAAGCTTCTGTATGGAAGAAAAATGAACCTCGTCCGCACGTAAATATCTGTTTACAAAGAATGCAAAGAAAGTTTAATGAGTACTAAAAAAGACAGAAAACTGCACTGTATCATAAATTAGAGGGGTGGAAAATATTATGTTATTTAATAAAACTGGAATGATTTTGACGCGTTTATTTTTATCTATTTATAACCTTTTATTATTAGGTCAGAGGAGTCACAGACAAGATTGGCTATATCTTGAAGCGGACTTCCATTCACAGTTTTAAGCCGCCAAAGAAGGTAAGTCATTTTTATTAAGTTGATCATTCCTCTACAAGATGCAGGAATATACAAGCTAGATTGTGAATGTGGTCTCTCTTGCATAGGGCAAACCTACAACCTATGTAAAAACATAAAGCTGATAGGAAACATCGACGCTCTAGGATGTCTGCAGTCTGTGACCATGTTCTGGACGGTCCCAGGCATTACATCAGATTTGGTAGACCACAAATCCTTGCAAAAGAACACCGATTCCTACCAAGGGTGATATTTCTTTATTTGCGGGCCCTCTGCTAGCAAGTCTCTTTCGAGGAAGTTGTCAAAGCGGCAAGGCTAACATCGTGCTACACATACAAAAAAAAACGTGGGTGAGCCAAGTCATTGTCAACGAAGGTATTGAAATTAAAAAACATCCTAATTTAAATAGAGAAGATGGTTAGGTACTACCACCGGCTGGGGATCCTATTATTAATGGAATTAATTAAAAAATCAGGCATACCACTGCAAGACCAAGACACACTAAGCTCACTATGCGTAGATCTGGCCAAAATAATAATTAAAAGCTCCGGGTATCCCGGGTAATTTCATAATATTATTAAGAGGAAAATTGACGAATCGGAACGACGGGTTTTAAATAATAAAAATTAAACTCAAAAAAATCTTGAAATTTGGTTTTATTAAATGTGTAACATTCGCGTAAATATAAGGAATCATTATATAATCATATTTTTAAGTGTTTATATAATGCATATATATCGCTGTGTTGCCGGGTTGTCGTGTTGCGGCGTTAAAGTAATGTGATTGAAACAATATCTGAGGAAAATACTGATCAACAGTATCATTTTAGGGCATTCAATACTGAACTCAGGCCTCCTCTATAGATCAGCCGGAAATTGCCACAGTTCTTAAACTTTGCACACAGATCGGCAAACTCAGAATAAAGTTTTTCTCTGAAGGATACTGCACTGAAACACGCTGATCATCGTCTGGTTCATTTATTCTCATGAATGTCTCGATTTTTATATTAGAAAACAGTAACCGTTACAAAATATTTTTTATCTTAAACAATGTATTAATGATTTATCTCCATTTTAAGTCATAAAATTAAAAGCCTATAAATGTGCCTCCACATGTCGTCGAAATATATTTATTTCTCGGACAGGCAAGTTTCCTTGCGATGTTTTCCTACACCGCTGAGGACGTGGTTACGTCGTACTGTTTGTCTTTAAATTAAAACAAATTTGAATATTTTAATTGTTTTCTGTATTATAGAATTAAGTCCAAAGTAGAACTAACAATATACTTAGGGCGATCATAAACTTTGACTCTGGTGGTAGGATTCCTATGCAGGATTCCGTCTAGGTAGGTACCACCCCAGTGCCAGTTATTCTACCAGTGAAGCAGGAGTGTGGAAACATTACTGTGTTTCGGTTTGAAAGGCACTGTGAGCTAGCGTAATCACTGGGCATATGAGACTTAAGAACCTATGTCGCAGGGTGATGGGCACAGTGTAGTGTCACACAGAAATTTTCTGATGACACAGCATTTGTTATGGGCAGACGTTGCACTTATCATCAGGTGAACGTTTTGCTCGTTTCATCACTTAATGCAATAAAAAAAAATGTCTAGAGAGAGAATACAATTTAATTGAGATTTATGTTGATTTCATAAATTGGAACAAATTTATAGTACTTTTCTAATAATTATTTTCGAAGCATAGCTTTGAAGTGTTCCCAAAGGTGTACTTAAGGTGCTCCATCCGCTCTGGTTAAGGATTAAGTTGTTTTACAGCCAGCATTCTGAATCGTATGTGTTGATTCTAGGAAAGGGAAATTTAGGACTAAAACTTGGGATAGACTTTACTGGAATCATTGGAATGTTCTTAGAAATAAAATCCAATCCGAGTATCAAATCGTAAAATGCGGAACACTTAAGTGGATATTTGAAGCAATAATCGCTCTTAATTTCTTTGGAAAATATTGTGATAAAAATAATCGATAAGCTAAGTAGTAGCCTTTAAATTCTTTACTGTTTAAATTTTTATCTTCATTGTTTGATATTTTTGCTATTGTTATTGAAGTGATGACCGATTTCCGACGATGGTGCCAATCATAGCATTTCCAGACCCGGAAATCTATAAAAAATTGATGATTTTCGAGTTCTGCACAAATATGAGTTCGACCGAGGCTCAAACACAAGAGCCACGGCGTAGAAATCATGCGTTCTTATTATCAGACTACGCGGTCATTCATAAATGATCCAAAACTTATTGACCACATAGAAACCGTATATACATACATACATTTAAGTTATAAAGTTAAATTACCAACTGAAGATAAAATAATTTTATAGGTGATGTTGTACTAGTTCTGCCGGTTTATTGCAAAATGTATAAGCTTACTGTTGCAATTACGGTTGACGGTCACCTGTAATTCAGCTTGCTGCCCGAATTGTAAATGACGTGCCATATTCGTAGAAAATTAATTCTTGTTCAGGACAGATTTGTCACTGACATTCGCTGCTGTAATGCCTTTTGTATGCTACAGTGACATTGCAGCTGTGATGTCAGATTGTTTTCTTTAAACATTCTAACCTTAGATTAAAACCGGTAAAAATGCTGAAAATTTATACGAAACTCAGAGCAATAACATCACCAACACATGAGTCGTATATTGCCTGTTTAATTGCCCCACTATATTGTAGAGTAATATGATTTGGTACCTTATAATTTATTTATATAACTTCGACTAGTACAATTCGGTCTCTCCGTGAGCTAGATACTATTTATGAAATCTATTGCGGCTTTCAGCGAGGTTCTCATCATACGGTATTGTTTCGATTAAAAATACCATCGACTACGTCCAGTTACCATGGTGGTGATGACCCAGTCCCAGTAGACTAATGCTAAATAGTAATAAACTACTAGACTTGATATATACTTATAATAATGTAGTGTCAGTAATTGAGAGATAGCTACTCCACTAAAAAGTCTATAGTAAATTATCTAATTTAATTAACAATTAACAATAACAAATTAGTCTATATTAATTAACAACGTTAAAAAATAACTTAATCATTTAAGTTAAATCAGAATAGGGAAAGGAAAAACATGTAAATTTTCTTACTATACTATACTATGACGTTTTGTATTTTAAATATTTTTCATAAGATTTCGATTTTGTGCTGAAACAAGAGGCAGAGTGATATTAGTAGAGTTATATTTTACCGAACTTAAATGTTTAATTAAAGTTTCGTCCAGCGGACACTGAAATAATCTCAGACTTGTTCTTAGAGCACTCTTATATTTTTTGTCATTGATTGCATTGATTCTTTATTGATAAAATATAAATCAAATTTTTAATTAAACTTTTTTAATAAGACTTCTTTTCTTTTAAGTGCTATATTATTTTGTTTTTTATTGTTACAGTATCCACTTATGTATTGAAGTTAAATAATATCGGAAATATTGCCTTCCATCGCCTTCAATGTTTACTACAGTTTTGTCACTTAAATATTTTTACCTAATACATTACTCAAATGTATTCAGCGGGTAGGATGCTACTGCGTCATGAATCTAGCAGTTCAATTGTTTAAAGAATCAACTTAGTTTCAGATTCTATATCAGGACAGACATATGTCACAGCTGTCTTTATTAATCGGTGTTTACCTACTGCTTACCCATAATTTCTCTTTCTACTTTATAAGTGTGTGTGTGTGCTTAAATTATTGCAGCTCTACCGTGGTAGTTACTTGAAGCATACTTCACATTGGTCTTTTATATACATTCAACGTTTAATTTAAAGGAGGGGAAAATATTTTTTATCCATAATCTCTGTTCATAGCTGTTGGCTAGATAATAAATTTAATTGCTACATATTGAAAGGGAAATTTAGGACAAAGACTTGGGGTAGATATTACTGCTCATTGGAATGTTCAAGGAAATAAAATTCAATCCGAGTAACATCTCGTAAAATGCGGAGCGGTTAAGTGGATAGTGGAAGCAACTATCGCTCCTTAATTTGTTTGGAAAATATTCTGGTAAAAATAATCGAAAAGCTAGTACAGCTTTTAAAGAAACCGACGAGGTAAGCTGTTAACTCTTTAAGATCTTTAAGTTCTTTACTGGTGCGATTTTTTTATTTCTATTGTTTGAGATTTTTGCTTTTCTTATTTAAGTGATGTCCTTCCTAACCGATTTCCGATCACGGTGACAATCATAGCACGTTCAGTACCGAAAATCGGTAATTTTTGTTTCTGCATAAATATGAGTTTCGACTGAGGTCCGAACCCAGAAATTGAATAATGTCTCGCGAGACTAAAGAATTAATGTTTACAATAGCTTTTTTTGTTTTTTCTACATTTACAACGAGTTATTTGTTCTGGAAATGGCCATTAAACACACATAAAGTTTTATATTCCATTTAGCAGTGCTAAAAATTAACAATTTAATAAGTCGATGTAGATTCTTTAAAAAATATTCAGAAAAAGCCTAATATATTCATTAAATTTAACACTGTTTTGTGTATGGCGACCCCCCACTAGACGCAGCGATGACCTGCACGGTTTTGCGGGAAGTGGATAGATGCAGGTGGCTCAGGACTGTGTTCTATGGGGGATACCTATGTTAAACAGTGGACTATATGATGATGACGATGAAACACTTTTTTATTTCTTGTTCTTTAAAGAAAGCGAAGCTCTACAAGTAGAATTGTCATGTACCGTGAGTGCGTTGTACAGACATACATTTCATATGCACAATTCACATGCACAATGACACGAAAACCAACAATTTGTGTTTTTACAAAAATTGTTGGCCCCGGCTGGTATTCGAATAAAGGACCCGCGGCGTAGAAGTCAGGTACTCTGACCACGAGGCCACGCTGTCGTCCCGATGGCCAAGACTTTAAAAAGTTATAATTTCTTGTTTGAAAATATATTAAGTATGAAAAGAAAAATAAGAAAATAAGAATTTAAATACATTTTGACATACTTGTAATATTTGTAATATTTTGACTACGGTAAAAATTTCCAGATACTATCAGAAGGTATCAACTGCGCAGGAGTTATTATATCTATTGGCACTCGTTCTGACCGATGTAACGTTGATGCGATTAGATCGGAGGTAAGCCAGGATTCAGTGTCCAAAACACGGGTACAGTCATAACACTATCATAACACTCGAAACGATTTTACTGGTGGTAGGATTAGGTCTAGGTAGGTTATTCTGCCGTGAAGCAGTAGTGTGCAAACATTACTGTGTTTCGGTCTGAAGGAAACTGAGGGATAGTGTAATTACTATTTATACTTAATGCATGTGCAATGCATATTATACAGACTTAAGAATTGATGTCTCAGGGTGAAGGGCGCAGTGCAGTGATACAAAGAAATCTTCTGTGTAGCACAGCATTTGTTATGGGCAGACGTTGCACTTACCATCGGGTGAACTTTTTGCTAGTCGTCACATTGTCCTATAAAAAATGTATTTTGTCTCCGCGGTTATCAAGAATATAAAAATTATTACAGCCGTAAACAAAAAAAACATGTCCCATTGTAGTAGGCAGAGGATCTTTCCACTTGCTACGATCCTGACACACATCTTTCGCTTCTTCTACTTTCATTAGCTTTTTCATACAAGCTCGTCGGTTGAGGGTACTTTTAACGTGGCGTTTCCTTAAAACGACTTCGATCTGATCGTGATGCGTTTGCCTACGTGAACCCTTACCAAAAGAATGTATGTCTATCTGTCTATCCGAGTTACATTGATTATAAAAAGTTACCCTGGGATTAACCAAAGACGTTTTTTTTATTCATAATAACTGTAAAGAATTTGAATTCGCATTAATTCTAATACCAATTCTAATTCCAAGCGAATGAAGTTATGAACGTGGTTGTTATAATAAGTGAGAATTATTTTCTCCGGGATTAGTAAAATTGCAGTGTCAACATTAGACTGTCTTAATCTATATTAAGCGAGCTCAGAAGTCTCTGAGTTAAATAGCGCAGGATTTAATTACTTAACGTCAGATGCACTTGCCACTCGCGAGAAAAGTCTCAAGCGAATCTTAATTTGCGTTTATAGCAACATTAAATATTGCGTTGCATTTGTAATGAAGTAATATTGTGCATTTTTACAATTGCCTTTTCATTCGAGCTTATTTTTTGATTTTTATTTTTACAATTATTAACATATAGAAATATGTTAATAATTTCCTATGAAAAAATATTTAACATTTTTCATAGCAAAAATTTACCACGTGCTCGGCGGTGAAGGAAAACATCGTGAGGAAACCTGCATGTCTGAGAATTAAAAAATATTTCGAAGACATGTGAAGTCCGCCAACCCGCATTGGAGCAGCGTGGCGGATTCTTCCTAGCTCCAAAACCCTCTCAGAAATGAGAGGAGGCCTGTGCTCAGCAGTGGGACATTTATAGGCTGAAACTTTACTTTTTTACTTTTGTGCAAAACGCTTTCATTCGTTTTTACCCGACCACGGCGAAGGGAAAAGGAGGGTTATGATTTCGACCGGTACGTATGTGGGTGTGTTCATCTGATTCTTCATAACAAAGATCTTGAGTCATTTAATGTGTGGGGCAATTCAATAGGCCCAATCAAACAGTCGTCTATGATGGCCGTACATTTACAGAAAATTCATTCTGAAAAGTATTTTGAATCGCCTTTCAATAAATGTCGGTTCAGTACTCGTAATTAATGCTTGCGACAGGGGTATTTTCAATTAGCAATATCTCCTAACTTTGATGCCGTTTTGTTGCTTACCACAAAATCTGTCTATTTAATACTATGCTCTATGCACTATGCTCTATTCTATTCTAATTCTATTCTTCTATTCTATTCAATCCGTGTGGTAGTGGCTTAAGAGAATCTTCCACCCCATCTCATCCCGTGAGTGTCGTAAAAGTCGACAGAGGGAAAATTAAAACCAGAAAATGGGCAACAGCATCTTCCTGGAATAAATAAACAGCGGTTGCCAACCCGCCTGCCAAGCGTGGCAACTATGGCAAAATTCCCCCCTAAATGAGAGCTACAAACTTTTGTAGCAATCAATAGGGGAGGCCCATGTTCAGCAGTGGACTAGCGATAGGCTGAAATAATTATGATGATGATGATTCTATTCTAATACTAAAAATTTTGGTCTTAACGGGCTTGGTCTTGCAAAAAGTAACAATATTTTATTTTGTTTTCGAAGTAGTTTTCTAATTATTTTAAAAATTTACATTATTTTAAGGGGTCTAACGATAAGGAAGAAGATAAGACAAGACATATAAATAAGACCAATTGGGGATATGTGAAGCCACACACTTTTAAGTTATTGCTATTTTTTCGAGGACATACACAACAAAACGCACAAGAAGTTGAAATGGCCGTGGCTGGAAGGGGATAGGACGCATTATGAGATCGTTTTAGAGTGGAGATGAGATGTAGAATCAGCGCCTAAATTGTCGTTTATACGATCGCGGACACGTTGTATATATCATTACTTAACATTATATATTTATAATGTGATCTTTATATGATCTTTATAATGTGATACAGTTAATTAGTTATTCTGTCATGAGGCAGTAGTGTGCAAATGTTATGGTTTCGATATGAAGGCGTTTATAGCTATGGCTAGTGTATTTACAGGGAAAATGAAAATGGACTTAATAACTGATGTTTTAGGGTGACGATCGCAGTGTGGTGCCACACAGAAATGTTTAGATTGATACAATATTTACTGTGACAGACTTGCACTTACCTTCATCTCTTACCATCAAGTGAACTATTTTATATTAATATCAATATTATTACTATCAATTATATAACTAATTTTAATTGAGACTATTTTAATTCATCCTTCAAAAAAATATTAGCTTTTTATGAATATATACAATTCACAGTATTAACGAAAGAATTAATTTGAAAATGTACAGATGTGTACAAAATGAAGCCTTCATTATGTTTTCAGTTGCAGAAAGCACCGACCTCGTTGAAAATGTAGATTTAATTACAATTGAAAGTTGATATGTAACAAAAGAAGTAAACTTGTTTCGAAAATACGAGTACAGCGGTGCTAGAATTTTTATTTTGTAATATACATTGTAATGGTAACTTTGGTTGCTGCTGGTGCTTTTAACTGCTTTAGATCATGATAACATTTGTCGGCTCGGTTGGCGCAGTGGCTATGCCCTTGGCTTCTGCGCCGCGGGTCGCGGGTTCGATTCCCGCACGGGACAAATATTTGTATGCCCAACAGATAGTTGTTCCGGGTCTGGGTGGTTTGTGCATGTGGAATTTATGTCTGTAAAACGTACCCACGACACAGGAGAAATCCTACTGTGGGGCACCGTTTAAAAAAAAAATCTATCATCTGCTTAGGACATTTTATCGGGACGTTAGTAATAGCACAACAAAATAAAGCACTTTCTCGTCCTCTACATCCCCGCTACAACGCTATTAGAGCTATGTTCATTTTTTAACAAAATTTTAACTTTACCGATACTAATAATTCCTCATTAGAATTCCTTTCGTGTCGTAGGTGACGTTTACAGATAATTTGCATAGGCACCCTAAACCAGGAACAATTACCTGTACGCCATAAAAAATATAGAGCCCCTACCGGGAGCGCAGAAGGAATCCTGTGATCAACCATGCTAATTGCTCTAATTCTAAAATTAGTGTTTTTCTGCTAAATAAACTCTTATTTTCAAGAGTCTCATATCTCAAAAGTGACGCAGTCTTTTCCCTCGCAATGACGTAGTATTACTCTATGTTCGGCCCGTTAAGTCTGGGCAAATATTATCGGCAGACCCAAAAAAGGATAACCTTTTTAACGTTACGGCGTCCAGTTACATGTTTTTATCTGTAAACCGTTTTATAGAACAAAAATATAAAACTAAAAGATAACATTATGTATTTTAATACGTTATTAAAATAACGATTTTATTTATTATAAAAACGTTGATTGTCATAGTTAACATGTACAGAATAATAAACTGCACAAAAACACACACGAACAAAAATTAAAAAAAAATGTACTTCGATCTGAATTATTAATTTTGGTGGTCATTGATTTTTTTTATTTTGTTATCGCGTTTAGAACATTACCGGGCCAGTTTCTTTATAAACACTAATATTGACTTATGATTGCAAAACACGTGTAGATAACTTTAAGAAACTTAAAGTAGCGATGGTTATAATAACTTGAAATCTTCTATGTCTATCTTGGGCACTGGTAGATAATCTATCATCTATGACTTAGTTGCAAACATGCATTCTCATCATACAAATCTGCTCCTAGTGGAATACAAACCCTTGATTCTAAGCTTTGACGAAAGGGTCAGTACCAATCAGGTCATCATTCCGTCAAGAATTACGAGTGATGTCAATAAAAGTAACACTGCGCAAAGTAGGCCTTCATACTTTCGAGAGGGTTTTGAAGTAGATATAAATTGGCCATTTAATAGTCTTCACATGCCGTCTAAAGAGTTTTTAACACATGATATTTCGTATGTTATAATATTCATTTCAAATTGTTAATTACAATTAACAATTTCAAATGAATATTAATAGTAATTATCAATAAACAATTTCAGTTGTACTGATACTGAGGTCGAACGCTGACTGCTCGTTGCTCGTGTATTATGAAAATTAACACGAGCGCTCTGCCATCAAAGCTACGGCGGGTCTAAAATTAATAACATAATCATAAAATAACAGATACATTTTACTAGTGTTTCGGTGAGTTATTCTGTATTCATTTGGAGTCTCGTCCGTAATTATTCATACACATAAAGGCTGGATATGATTCTGTCATAAATTATACCCTAACGTATACAAATATTACAGGTGTATATACACGAATAATTCTCTAATAGAATGTTTAATTAGGTCGAGGTAATGGACAGCTTACTAGGTCACCGATATATATCTAATAGTTGACTATCAATTCGCACGTGTAGGGAGTGGACTTGCGTATTGTGATTTATATTTATACCAGCTGATGCCCGCGGCTTCGTCCGCGTGGAAACAGGTTTTTAAATATCCCGTGGGAACTCTTTGATTTTCCGGGACAAAAAGTCCTATCCTATGTCCATCGACAGGATGCAAGCTGTCTCTGTGCCAAATTTCGTCACGATCGGTTCAGCGGCTGAACCGTGAAAAGGTAACAAACAGACAAGAGGACAGAGAGAGTTACTTTCGCATTTATAATATTAGTATGGATTAGCACTAGCTGCCCTACTCGGCTTCACACCGAAGTTGTTGTTATTATTAGTCTGTATAGAGAAAATCAGCACAAGTCTGTTTACACATTTAGGAGTAAATGTTCGTAAAATCCTTTTTTAGTGGGTGTCTATGTCGGAAACCGCGTGGCCTAGAGGTCAGAGGACCTGACTTCTAAGCCGCGGGTCCTGGGTTCGAATCCCAGCCGGAGCCAACATTTGTGCTAAAACATAAATTGTTGGTTTACGGGTCTGGTTTGTTGTGATTGTCCCCATCTTTCTGACACTGCATCCTAGCCTACCTCCGATCTTATCGCATCAGCGTTACATCGGGCGCGGGTAGGTTGGGACAAGTGAGTGCCTCTGTGTTTGCGCGTACACTTGTGGCACTATAATATCTCCTGCGCAGTTGATGGCTCTCGACAGTAGTCGGAAGTTGTCGCCGTGGTCGAAATCGGCTAGGAGAACATCAGGTCGGAAAAAGAATGTGTCTGCTAAATTTCAAGTAAATAGGTTTTGTAGTTTCGGAGATATCGAGATGAGTTAGTGGTAAAAGTCGCTTTTATATATGTATATATATAATTATACTAATTCAAAAAGAAATAAAAAATCAGTTCAGTGGATATGGAAAATGATATCATCAATGATTGCATCTTCTGTTACTTTAGTCTTTCAGGTCTAGGTTCCTGTGGACTATAATAGCGTTGGAAGTCAGGATAATTGACGTTTTAGAGCATCTACTCCCTTTAGTTACTACTATTATTCATTCTTCTCTAGACTCTGGTCAGTCTTTAACTCTGCAAAAGTCTAATCACAAACTCCTTCCTAATCCTACGTAATACCAAATGGGTTACTGCTCAAATGTTGCCAATTCACAATAAAAAAATGTGTTACATCTAAGTCAGGTAACTAGATACTTTTCAATGCTGTTGTTTTTTTTTCTGTATGTTCAGGAATATGAGAGTTAACAACTTAAGAACTGATGTCTCAGGGTGACAGGCGCAGTGTGGTGCCACACAGAAACGGTGACACTTGCACACGTTGCACTTACCATCAGATGAACGATTTGCTCGTCTATTCAATAAAAAAGGTAATGTAAGTAAGGTTTTTAATACAACTAAGGTTTCTTTAAGATATGCTACGACTATATACTCGAAGATATACAACTTTAGTCACTATAAATATGATATGTTTTTTTTATTTTATAGTTTATTTACAGCTGTTACAATATCAAACATTTAAAAATACGAAACTTTTTCTAATTGTACAACTACCAACAGATAAACACATTATGCTTAATAATATTATATAAGTTACTTATTGTTGGTAGTTGTACAATAAGGAAAAGTTTCGTATTTATAAATACACTCGGCGTCAAAAAAATCGCACATCCGAAAAAAATAATTTTAAATACTATTTTAAAACAACAGGGCAATGGAAATGTTGTGGTTTGAGGGTATCATTCGAAAGGTAATTTCATTAGCTTTCAGGAATTTTAATTGAATTTTACTTTTATAACGAGACGAAAGAGAAATTAAAGAAAAAGACAGGGTATGTACAAATTTGCAAATTAATAATCTAAAAAAAACTTAAGAAATACTAAAAAAGTTCTTAAAACCTAGTGTTACCCCCCCCCCCCCTTCCTTGATGACGGCTTCCATGCGATCTTTCATGGACCTTACAAGGATCGCAACAGCCTCTTGGGGTATTTGTTCCCACTCTTCAAGTACCGCATCTTGGAGCTCTTGAAGAGTGGCTGGAGCTGGATCTCGAGCTCGCACGCACCGTTTTAGGTCATCCCAGAGATGTTCTATTGGGTTAAGGTCTGGACTTCGTGCTGGCCAATACATAACAGGGATATCGACCTCCTGTAAATAATCCCGTACAATAGCCGCGGTGTGGCAACGAGCATTATCATGCATTAACATGAATCCATCACCGACATAACCAGCATATGGGACCACATGTTCCTCCAGGATTTCAGTAATGTACCGACCAGCATTTAATGACCCTTGCCCACGGCCACCCCGAGTCCGGGAATCGCACACAAGTTCCGTTTTCCCGTCGACGGAAATGCCGCCCGAAAACATACACGAGCCACCCCCGTATTCGACGGATTCTTCGAGGCAGGGTTGTGTGAACCTCTCCCCCTGTCTTCTGTAGACCCTTCTACGTCTGTCATTGCAGAAGAGACAGACCCTCGTCTCATCAGAGAAGAGTACGGTCCGCCACTGTTCTAAAGTCCACTCGCAATGATTGCGAGCAAACTCTAGGCGATCTCTGCGATGCTGTGCAGTAAGTTTTGGACCTTTAGCAGGTCTATGGGCTGTTAAACTCTTTTCGTGTAACCTTCTTCTTATCGTAGAAACACACACAGATGTTCTCCGAGTTGATCGAAGCTGTTGTTGCAGCTCAACAGCATTTGTAAAACGGTTTCGTAAAGATGTCGTAACGATGAAACGGTCATCTCTTTCTGATGTGCACCGTTTTCTTCCAGATCCCGGTTTTCTATCATAACCACCAGTCTGCTGAAAACGTTGGAACACCCGTCGAACTGAAAAACGGGACAGGTTCAACTGTCGAGCAACGTCACACAACCGCATCCCCGACTGCAATAGGGCAATCACTTGAGCGGCTTCTTCAGAGCTGGTGTCCATCTTTACTTGTTCTTACTTGGGTTACTTTTTCACGTGTGTTCACTGAAAAGTCTATATTACGACTGGCCCATATTTCATCCAGATCGACCCTTTTATACCATTTTTAGGTGGTGTAACTATTGTCCTTTCTAACGAGCATTTGGCAGTGTTTATTAAATTATAGTATTAAAGTAAATATTTATTATTTTTTTCGACAGCACGGAGAAAGTAGTCAAACTTCTTTCTCCGTTGAAATTGTTGTCAACGGCCACAACTTTTATTCTGTTCACGCTTTCTTCTCCATCACAGGCAGCTAAGTGACATCTTGTCATGACATGTGAGTGTTCTTAAAGGGGCTATATTTTCCTATTGAAATTTAACGCGAACAATGTTGCGAGTAACAGCTATTATAATTATAAAATTTTCAGGCTAAATACGTAAAATAAGTTCCGCTCTCCGAACTGTTCGAGGCAAACGTAGCAAAAAAACTACGGCACCCCTTACCACGCTTGCCGTGGATTTCTGCAATATCAGGGGACTACATTCCAATCTTGATGCCGTCCACTACCATTTGGAGACGGCAAAGCCGGCCTTGCTTTTTCTTACCTAGACGCAGATATCCTCTCCGGCGGATACCTCTTATCTTTCCTACCCGGGGTACAAGCTGAAACATTCCTTTGTGCCCCGGGCCGGGGTTTGTGTGTACGTCAGAGAGGATATACGAGTATGTTCTCAACGCCTCGGCAGCCTTGAAGATAGGGACCTGTCCACCCTTTGGCTACGCATAGACAGCGACGACCACCCTCGTGTCTATGGGTGCCTCTATAGGTCCCACAGCGGTAATACCGAAACTGACCGACTCATCGACCACATCCAAATGGCTGCAGATTCTGTGCTACATCAGATTCCACCCGCAGAGATCGTGATACTCGGCGACTTCAACGCCCACCACGCCGACTGGCTTGGATCGCGAACCACCGATCATGCGGGGAGATCTGTCTGTGAGTTTGCACTGGCATATGATCTGACACAACTGGTTACTTCGCCGACGCGGATACCAGATGTGGAGGATCATACACCTTCCCTGCTGGATCTTCTGCTGACCTCTCATCCGGACGGCTATTTGGTCTCCGTCGATGTCCCTCTGGGATCTTCGGACCACTGTCTGATCCGGAGTACAGTGCCTATCATGTGCCCAATGCGATCGCGATCTGCAGGTTCGCGCCGTGTGTGGCACTACAGGTCGGCGGATTGGAATGGGATGCGGTCTTTCTTTGCATCCTACCCATGGGGGCGGGTTTGCTTCTTGCTGGATGAACCCGACGTCGTTGCCGGGTCTGTCGCCGATGTGGTACTTCTGGGAATGGAACTCTTCGTTCCATCCTCTGTGGTGCCCGTCGGCGGTAGATCCCAACGTTGGTTTGGTGGCACCTGCAGAATGGCATCTCGTCAAAAGCAGCAGTGTTACCGGGCCTGGGCTTATGCATCGGCGTCTCGGGATTTAAAAACCAGCGACTTTAAAAAGAAGTACAACTCTGCTTCCACGTCCTTCAAAACGGTAATTGTTACGGCAATATCGGAGCACATTGGCAGAATTGGCGAGAAACTAGGTCACCTTCCTTCAGTAACTCGTGCGTTCTGGTCTCTCGCCAAGGCTGTCCAAGAGAATTTCTGTCAACCATCACTTCCATCTCTGTACAGGGAGGACAATTCGCTGGCCCATGACGCAAAGGAGAAAGCCGATCTTCTTGGCTCTTTTTTTGCGTCCAACTCGACTCTTGACGACAAGGGGAACTCACCGCCAACCATCCCGCGGTGTGAGTGCTCTATGCCAGACATCAGGTTCTGGCAAAGCTCAGTGCGCAAAGCACTACTCTCCCTAGATATCAACAAGTCGAGTGGGCCTGATGGCATCCCGCCTATTGTGCTGAGGATGTGTGCTCCAGAGTTGACACTGGTTTTAACGCGTCTTTTCCCGTACTCCTACTCTGTAGGCGTCGTCCCGAAGTCATGGAAGACAGCTTTGGTGCACCCTATCCCTAAAAAAGGCGACCGCTCAGACCCGTCCAACTACAGGCCGATTGCCATCACCTCCTTGCTCTCCAAAATTATGGAGTCCATTATGAACTGCCAGCTCTTGAGGTACTTAGAGGAGCACCAGCTGATTAGCGACCGCCAGTACGGTTTCCGTCGGGGTCGCTCGGCTGGTGAACTTCTAGTGTACCTCATTCATCTATGGGCGGAGGCAGTCGAGAGTAAGGGGGAGGCCCTGGCAGTTAGCTTGGACATAGCGAAGGCCTTTGATCGGGTCTGGCACAATGCGCTTCTTTCGAAGCTGCCTTCCCGCCCTTGAAGCCCGTACTTCCCGAGAAACTTTGTAATTGGGTCACCAGTTTTCTCACAGACCGGAGCATCAAGGTCGTAGTTGACGGTGCATGCTCGGACTCTAAGTCTGTAAATGCTGGTGTCCCACAAGGCTGCGTGCTATCACCAACCCTGTTTCTTCTGCATATCAATGATATGTTGCAAATTAGTAACATTCATTGCTATGCAGATGACAGCACTGGTGATGCCGTATACACCGGCCGTGCTAATATTTCTCGGAAACACGTTGACGAGTACCGGAACAAACTTGTGTCTGAAGTCGAGTTTTTGTTAAACAAAATCTCGAATTGGGGCCGACTAAATCTAGTCTAGTTCAACCCCAAGAAGACACAGGTTTGCGCGTTTACCGCTAAAAAGAAACCTTTGGTCGTATCACCTAATTTTGAGAGCACTCCCCTCGTTGCCTCAGCCAGTATCGGTATTCTTGGCGTCGACATATCGAGTGGCGTTCAGTTTCGCGGTCACCTCGAAGGGAAGGGCAAATTGGCTTCCAAAAAGCTTGGCGTCCTCAGTTGAGCGCGACAGTACTTCATGCCGGCCCAACGCTTGCAACTTTATAAGGCGCAGGTTCGGCCGCACATGGAGTACTGTTCTCATCTCTGGGCGGGGGCGCCCCAGTGTCAGCTACTTCCATTTGACCGCATTCAACGGAGAGCGGCTCGAATCGTCGACGACCATGTTCTATCTGATCGGCTTGATCCACTGGCTTTGCGAAGAGATGTTGCATCCCTTTGCATTTTTTATAAGATCTACCATGGGGAGTGTTCCGAAGAATTGTTCGGACGCTGATTTTCACCATCACACATTGCGGCACAGCGTGAAATTCCATCGTCACCACCTCGATGCTTGGCATTCCAGCACAGTGCGTTTTTCGCGCAATTTTCTGCCCCGCACAAGCACCTTATGGAATCTGTTGCCGCCAGCGGTTTTTCCGGATCGATACGACTTAGGGACCTTCAATAAAAGAGCCTATTCCTTCCTCAAAAGCCGGCAATGCATCTGCTATTCCTCTGGTATTGTAGATGTTCATGGGCGGCGGTAATCACTTACTACCAGGTGAGCCGCTTGCGGGTTTGCCTCCTCTAACATAAAAAAAAACACATCATATTTATAGTGACTAAAGTTTTATATCTTTGAGTATATAGTCGTAGCATATCTGAAGGAAACCTTAGTTGTTTATACATACATATTGTCACGTCTTTTTCCCATATAAAGGGTAGGCAGAGGCCATTCACTTTTCGCCCTCGCGGTAATCGAGACGTCGCCGTCATTTTGGTACGAGTTAAAAAATTTCTACTCCCCACTACGTTTCCAAGAGTAGTACAGTGACAGAATTCCATATTATGGTATTACTCTGCACGAATAAAGGGTGTCTGTACAGTACCTTAGTGGGCTCTTACGACATCTCGTAGGAAAGACGTAGGTGCTATTCTACTCTGCCTGACAACTATCGGCATATTGTTTCTACACTTTGTTTTAAGAAACCTTATCAGTTGTTGTCAGTATTGTTGTTTGAATCGATTTCCATTAATAGAAATCGATTAAGAAATTTTCAGACCTTTGCCGCAGCAAATATAAGCTATCTTTACAATTCGACAGGTGTTCTTAATCGAAAAAGTTGAGGAAAGTCCGACAGTAAAATTAGACTTTCAATTTCACTTTCCCTCACGTGTTAGTGTTTCAAACTGCTGTTAAAGTTTGGAGGTGGAGAAAGAAATCTTTTTTGTTTCTTTGAGGGCGTATAATGATCTGTGGAACTCTAATACGAAACTTTGAAAGTCTAATAGGAAACGTTGGCAAATAGTATCTTATAGAAAAAAATATGAAAAGGGAACATTTAAAAACAATCAATTACTGTATTCGTTTTATTTAAGCATATTTAATAAGAACACTACAATTTATTATCCCTTCAGTTATTCGGCATTAGTAATCTAAACCTACGTACTTATATGGTAGACTCGTTGTAGCTTTACACTGTATAGGCATATGGATAGGCACGATTAGACAAATAACATGTTTCAAATGAATACCACCGTAATATAACAGTATCATATGAGTTCCAGTAATCTGGGTTACTGGAACCCAAGAACTCCATATCCATAGGGGTAACGACACACCACATCCTCTTTTATCGAGGTTGGAATGGCAGTGTCTGTAGGAAACAGTGGCTTTTAATCATTTCGTGTAATGCGTGCTCGTTTGTCACACTTAGTTAAATATATTTTTTTAAAGAAACCTGGTATTAAAATCTTGCTCACTCTCGAGTTTCTGAAAATAATCATAATAACCCTTCATAAAATTTTACAACTAACTTCATTATAATGAAAATCAGACAAATGTGTATTCAAATTAAATAGGCCAATGATTACGTTTTAAAAAAAAACACACGTATTGCAATGTCTGAATGCAAATATAGATTATATTTTACAATACCCGTGCATAGGTGTTCGGCAGAATCGAATAGCACCTACCTCTTTCCTACCGAGGTGTCGTAAGAGGCAACAAAAGAATTATACGGACAGCCTTTATTCGTAGAGAATAATACCATAGTGCTCGTGGGAACGCAATGAGAGTAAGAAATGTTTGACTCGTACCAAAATGGCGGCGACCTGGACGCCTGGACGTCACGTCTCCATCCCCACAAGGGCGTACAGTGGGCTACGAGTGTAGTCTCTGTATACCCCTTATATATATTATATATATTATATATATATATATTATATATATATATATATAGAAAAAGGCGAGACGTATATAATTTTTTAGGATAACTTAAAAGTAAACATTTACAATATTGATGCCAAAAATGCAAAATTTCACTTGACCAACATTTTTCCTAATTCCTAGTTCTCGAGTAGGATGTTTGCCTTATTTTTTAACTACGAGAGCGATAGAGCTCGGTTAGCAGTGATGGTATTAAAAAGTAAGTTGGTAATTTCTTGCTGATTCGACAGGGGCGGTTAAAACAATGTAAAGAAAAGTGTATGTATGGAAAATAAAAAAATATTTCGAGGATATAAAGACTGCCTAAAGACTGCCACTCGACATTGGAGTAGCGTAGATCAGTCTTTCCTGTTCCGAAAACCATTAAAATTAATACGTGTTATGCTAATGCAAAATGCAAATGCAATTTTTATTAATTGCGTATTACATGTAGAACTGACTTTAAAGTAACGCAATGCAAGCAATTTATATTTAGAATAACGAGTACTTCAATATTTATATAACTAAACATTAGTTTTTCCGTTAATAGTATACAACATTTATTTATTTTTCTTCTCGGTCCACTACTTGTACCGGTCTAATTTTGATAGTATAAAAAGTTATATTCTTATATATTTAAAAAAAGACAAATTATTTCACGGCATTTTTAATTATTATTCAACCCGTGAAAATGGTTAAAACTAGCATACGAGTATAAATCTGATAAATGACGTTTATTCTAAGCAAGACAAAAGACAACTCAGTACACGTGAAGTGAAAATAAATACGAATTAACAAAAATATTACTTATCGTCTAACAACTGCTCAGTATATACAATTAATAATTTAACGATAAATACTCATTAGAAATAACAGGAACGTTGCACAAAATCGTTGCACGAAAACGCTACACTCAAATTCGACTTTGAAATGGTACTTTCAAAAATTGTGCCGTTTATGTACCTTATGTGTAATATCAGTAAGGGTAGTACACAATAGCTTCAAGAGTTTTTTGTCTGGTTTACCTAATGAATACAGGTCTCTCTGCTGACTCTGTTACCGATAAAACCGATGCTATCTGTATCAAAAGGGGAGCAAGATCGAAATTACTGTGAAACTAGGATTTAATTACAAAACGGACAATGGTGAAAGCACGGACAAGTTTCCCAGACAATGGTGAAACCACGTGTTGATATGTGAATGGTACGATTGGAAAGATATATATTCATTATAAGCTTTACTAATGGAAAAAATCAGCCACTTAAAGCCAATTAACACAATAAACTATAACCAAAATAACCTGAGTTGTTAAACAGAAAAGGTGTGTCTTTTGCCACTCAGCAGATGTTAAAATAGTTCAACTATGAAGAGTTCTATTTACAAATTTCCCTCAGATGTTCCAGCCACTTTAAAACTTGTGAGCGTAAGGATAAAAGTAGCTGCTTAAGAGAAACTACCACCCCAACTCATCCCGTGGGTGTCGTAAAAGTCGACAGAGGGAAAATGAAAACCAGAAGATGGGCACAAGCTTCTTCCTGGAACGTCTGAATAAATAAACTGCGGTTGCCAAACCGCCTGCCAAGCGTGGCAACTATGGCAAAATCCCCCCAAAATGAGAGCTACAAACTTTTGTATCAATCTATAGAGGAGGTCTATGTTCAACAGTGGACTAGTAATAGGCTGATATGATGATGATGATGATATGAAGAGTTAGTGATGATCTTGAAATTCCACCAGATGTTCCAGACACTTTAAAACTTATAAGTGGTGTAAGGTTAAAAGAGTTCAACTGTGAAGAGTTGTGTTAGTAATGATCTTGGAATTCCCCTAGATGTTCCAGCCACTTCAAAACTTATGAGTGGCGTAAGGTTAAAAGAGTTCAACTATGAAGAGAAGTGTTAGTGATCATCTTGCAATTCCCCCAGATGTTCCAGACACTTTAAAACTTATGAGTGGCGTAAGGTTAATATCATGAGAGGACTCTCAAAACTACGAGACAATTTTTCAGTCAAGAATACAAAGAAACATCAACGAGATGATGGGAATACAAATGACGACACAATATAAAAATACTTATATATTTACTATGTATTAATATAATAAAAAAATAAATATGATGAATTGGTATATAAGATACGAAGAAACTTTTACCGAAACTTATATCATAGCGAAGTTACTCAAATCACAACAACTAATAAAACTAATGTTGCTGTTAATATAACTTGAAGAGGGCATATTTCATTACAGCAATGTTTTCGACTAAAACAATATTGGAATAATATTTTCCTTTATCCAGCGGGTGTTCAGTAGACATTGTATGCCATAAATTTTCCCGCGCTTCATCTTAATACGGCCTCCCAAGACATAGTACATATATTATCGGTGTCATATTGAAACTCGTAAATATTGAATGATGTACCTATCTTTGGAATAGTAAGATTATCGTAACTTATATTCCTGTTATCATAATATTAACTTATATTCGCTTTCTAATGTATATTATAATATTTCTACAAATGTATTATCTTGTGAAGATATTATAATGCATATATACGTACAGGCTCGCCCTTGTCCCATATAAGGGGTAGGCAGAGGCCTCACAAGTTGCCCACTTTTCGCAATCGTGGGAAACGAGACGTGACGGATGACGAACCACGCCACCGTCATTTTTGTAGGAGTCAATAAAAATCTTACTCCTAAAATAACATATGTAGACATTTCAAATCATTTGTTTTTTTAAAGAATGTTTAGTTTCGCAGGTGAGAAGTAAGACTATTATAGTTACTAACGCATAACACAAACAACTATTAGTTTTGATTCTTTTACTTCCAAGTTAGATATGTACGTGCGGTGCAATTATTTTTAAGTAATGAGTATACCTCATCATCATTATCATTTCAGCCTATCTACTAGTCCACTGCTGAACATAGGTCTTACCCATTGCCAACCCACAACCGCAACTACGCCAACAATATTACAATATTACAATACTCTTAAATTATATTGGCCTGGTCACCCGTCACGTCTCGTTTCCCGTGAGGGCGAAAAGTAGTCTACGTTGCCTCTGCCTACCCTTTATATGGAAAAAATGCGTGACTGTACATATGTATTTATAAGAAATATACATACAGTATAAGAATACCAAAACGTTATCATTAACGGTAAGCGAGGTTAATTCGGTTTGGGATAACATGTTGTTCGCTAAGATTATAAACGTTTTAGTGTTAATATAATGTTATTTACATATATATTATACATAATCGGGGTATTATTCACATTCAGCTCCAAATCGGGATAATCGGCTAAGCACAACTAAGGTTATTCTATTCTTGAGCACTAATCGTAAGCGGTTTTGGATCCTTTTTTTTTATTGTATAAAGTGACGAAACGAGCATAACGTTCACCTGATGGTAAGTGCAACGTCCGCCCACAACAAATGCTGTGTCACCCAGAACACTTCTGTGGGACACCACACTGCGCCCGTCACCCTGAGACATCAGTTCTTAAGTCTCAAATGCCCAGTGATTACGCTGGCTCACAGTGCCCTTCAAACCGAAACACAGTAATGCTTGCACAATACTGCTTCACGGCAGAATAGCTGGCCCTGGGGTGGTACCTACCTAGACGGATTCCTGCATAGGAATCCTATCACACATTATGATAGAAAGCTGTTTAAGCAACGTACAGCGGTTTGTTCGTATTTTTATATGGTTTTTATTTTCATCGTTATGTTTAATACGCTCTACTTGAAGACAAATGACCAGAGTTTTTGTCGTCTATACGTATACTATATTTAAATAATTAATTATTTACGACATTAAAAATAGATTTAGTTAGCGCCAAATAATTTTATTTTGTTAAGTCTCTCCACGATTTGTGGTTGGGTTGGGTTCTTTGGAAGATTATTATTTCATTGTACCTGTAAAAACCAATAAGACATTAAAATAATTATAAAATATTCATAGAATTTTGCTTTTGCACATAGGTCGAGTACGACAATTATATTCTTAAAATCATCTAGCTCTCGGGATTATACTGCCGTGATTATATTTAGTAAATAATTGTCTCAAAATATTGCTCTGTTGAACGTTAAACGTATTCTACATATATTTGCAAATAAAAACAACTAATTTACATTTGAGAAATGATAAATGAATAATGCATAAATTTAATTTAAAATAACAAACTTGGAAGCTATCTTATGATTTATTGTAATGTTATGTTATTTCCTTAAGTTAAAAATTATTTATATAACTATTAATATAACTATTAATTATTACTTAAGTTAAAAAATATTTTTGTAATAATGATTACAAAAACAACTTCTTACTTTTAAGGTTATATTGACCAAAAATTTCATTTGAAAGTTTCAAATTAATTCTATATCTATTTTTAATTTTTTCTCCACCGGCCATATAACTCATTTTGGTCGAGAATTAAGACAGAGTTTCTGATTTAACAATGAGACAGTGCCCGTATCATCTGAAAGTGAAGGCGGTACGTGCTAAGCGTCCCGACTGCATCCATTAATACTAATTTTATATGAAGATTAAGGAAATTCACGTAGCATTTAAGTCGTAACTGATTCTTGGTAAAGGCGTTAAAAAAATGAATATGATTTAAAAATTAAGACTAAATTAATCGCCATGAGTAACGAAATATTTAAATCTCTCTAAATGTAATTAATCATTATTAATAATTTATGAGTTTTGAAGGGAAGTAACTATCATATCCTAGCATAGCTGAAGGAGGAAGTAAGGTTAATTTGTTTTTATGTAGAAGAAGTTAAAGAGACGGGCAAAACGTTCACCTGATGGTAAGTGCAACGTTCGCCCGTTAAAAATACTGTATCACCCAGAACATTTCTCTTTTGGCACCACACTGCGCCCGTCCCCATTAGACATCAGTTCTTAAATTTCACATGCCCAGTTATTACACTAGCTCTCTGTGTCGTTCAGACCGAACACAATAATATTTGGACATTTTTTTTATTACCGAGACGCAGGTATCCTTTCCGGCTGATACCTCTTATCTCTCCTTACCCCGGGGTACAAGCTGGAACATTCCTTTGTGCCCCGGGCCGGGATTTATGTGTACGTCAGAGAGGATATAAGTTCTCAATGCCTCGGCAGTCTTGAAGGTAGGGACCTGTCCACCCTTTGTCTACGCATAGACAGCGACGACCACCCTCTATCTATGGGTGCCTCTGTAGGTCCCACAGCGGTAATACCGAAACTGACCGACTCACCGACCACATCCAATGGCTGCAGATTCCGTGCTACAACAGATTCCATCCGCAGAGATCGTGATACTCGGCGACTTGAACGCCCACCATGCCGAATGGCTTCGATCCCGAACCACCGATCATGCGGGGAGATCTGTCTGTGACTTTGCCCTGGCATATGATCTGACACAACTGTTTACTTCGCCGATGCGGGTACCAGATGTGGAGGATCATACACCTTCCCTGCTGGATCTTCTGCTGACTTCTCATCCCGATGGCTATGTGGTCTCCGTCGATGCCCCTCTGGGATCTTCGGACCACTGTCTGATCCGGAGTACAGTGTCTATCATGTGCCCAATGCGATCGCGATCTGCAGGTTCGCGCCGTATGTGGCACTTCAGGTCGGCGGATTGGAATGGGATGCGGTCTTTCTTTGCATCCTACCCATGGGGGCGGGTTTGCTTCTTGCTGGATGATCCCGACGTCGTTGCCGGGTCTGTCGCCGATGTGGTGCTTCTGGGAATGGAACTCTTCGTTCCATCCTCTGTGGTGCCCGTCGGCGGTAGGTCCCAACGTTGGTTTGGTAGCACCTGCAGAATGGCATCTTGCCAAAAGCAGCATTGTTACCAGGCCTGGGCTTATGCATCGGCGTCTCGGGATTTAAAAACCAGCGACTTTAAAAAGAAGTACAACTCTGCTTCCACGTCCTTCAAAACGGTAATTGTTACGGCAATATCGGAGCACATTGGCAGAATTGGCGAGAAACTAGGTCACCTTCCTTCAGTAACCCGTGCGTTCTGGTCTCTCGCCAAGGCTGTTCAAGAGAATTTCTGTCAACCATCACTTTCATCTCTGTACAGGGAGGACAATTCGCTGGCCCATGACGCACCGATCTTCTTGGCTCTTTTTTTGCGTCCAACTCGACTCTTGACGACAAGGGCAACTCACCGCCAACCATCCCGCGGTGTGAGTGCTCTATGCCAGACATCAGGTTCTGGCAAAGCTCAGTGCGCTAAGCACTAGAAGTCCTAGAGTAGTAGTAGTAAAGTAGTCCTAGATATCAACAAATCGAGTGGGCCTAATGGCATCCCGCCTATTGTGCTGATGATGTGTGCTCCTGAGTTGGCACCGGTTTTAACGCGTCTTTTTCGGTACTCCTACTCTCTAGGCGTCGTCCCGAAGTCATGGAAGACAGCTTTGGTGCACGCGATCCCTAAAAAAGACGACCGCTTAGATCCGTCCAACCACAGGCCGTTTGCCATCATCTCATTTTACTCCAAAATAATGGAGTCCATTATGAACTGCCAGCTCTTGAGGTACTTAGTGGAGCACCAGCAACCGCCAGTATGGATTTCGTCGGGGTCGCTTAGCTGGTAATCTTCTAGTGTACCTCACTCATTGATGGGCGAAGGCAGTCGAGAACAGGGAGGAGGCCCTGGCTGTTAGCTTGGACATAGAGAAAGGCCTTTGATTGGGTCTGGCACAAAGCGATTCTTTCGAAGCTTCCTTCTTATGGGCTTCCCGAGAAATTTTGCAATTAGGTCACTAGTTTTCTCACACACTAGTTGCCTCAGCCAGTACCGATATTCTTGGCGTCGACATATCGACTGACGTTCAGTTTCGCGGTTACCTGGAAAGGAAGGCCAAATTGGCTTCCAAAAAGCTTGGCGTGCTCAATAGAGCGCGACAGTACTTCATGCCGGCCCAGCGCTTACAACTTTATAAGGCGCATGTTCGGCCGCACATGGAGTACTGTTCTCATGTCTGGGCGGGGGCGCCCCAGTGTCAACTTTTGAGCGCATTCAACGAAGACCGGCTCGAATCGTCGACGACCATGTTCTGTCTGATCTGCTTGATCCCCTGGCTTTGCGAAGAGATGTTTCATCTTTTATAAGATCTACCATGGGGAGTGTTCCGAGGAATTGTTTGGATTAATTCCAGCCGCTGATTTTCACCATCGCACATCGCGGCACAGCGCAAAATTCCGGCCGGCAACAACTCTGCTATTCCTCTGGTATTGTAGATGTTCATGGGCGGCGGTGATCACTTACCATCAGGAGAGCCGCTTGCTCGTTTGCCCCTTCTTCCATAAAAAAAACCTCATCATCTTGATGGTTGGCATTCCACCACTGTGCGCTTTTTGTGTAATTTTCAGCCGCGCACGACCTATCTGTGTTACTTGCTGCCGCCAGCGGCATTTCCCGTTACGACTCAGGGACCTTCAAGAAAAGAGCCTATTCCTTTCTCAAAGGCCGGCAAATCAGCCGCGATTTCTCTGGTATTAGTGATGTTCAGAATAACTGGCCCTACGATGTCGATACCAGTAGATACTAGACGGATTCCTGGATAAAAATCGTATCATTAGTAAAAAAGTTGTCAGCTTCGTGCAGAACATTCAGTAATGAACAACACTTAATGATTGTATAAAGGAGGAAAAGATGTCATGATAAAATTAGCATCATGTTGTAAGTTAGAAGTCATGAGATTTTGTTTAGCCATTTCCCCATTTTTATTTTTACTGCAATAAAAGTGGCAGATTTTCTTACGTCACAAGCCGACGATATTAAAGTAAATTTATAAGAAAAAAACTATAATTTATTTAGACACATTTTTTTTAAATAATTGATAATTAAATCTGATAAGAAGTACGAAACGAACTTATATTAAAAAATTATGATCGCCATACCTAAATATATATGTACTAAAATAAACTCACGTTAATTAGCTTAAGTCAAGTACATACATAGTTTTTCGCTGTAGCTTTTAACGGAGTTCACTAACTTCAGCATTTTGCTTTGACTTATCACGTATTTGGATTATACTCTCCTTAATTATCTCCGCTTCACGAATACGTAGTGAGGGATTAACTTTTCTTTCTATGTTCTAATTGTAAATTCAAACGACTTATTGATAAGTATAATAAATATTAACGTATTGGGTGCTTACCCACTTTTAGCTTTTATATATGTGGTTAAGATAAGATAGAGTAGTTCAGTAGTAATTAATAAAAATACTGCTTAAGTATGTGATCGGAATAAACAATAATGTAAATTCAAAGAATTGTTTATATTTTAAACTCTAGAATCTACAGCAAACTGAGAGACCTGTAAGTTTATTTGCTTAAATATTGGCTTTGTTTGAAAAATGTTCATATAGAAGTCCAACAAATTTTTTTTTATGTTAGTTACTATGACAAATGAACAGCTTAATAATTTTCTTTTAGACATTGGAATAGTGGTATGGGGACCTGACTTCTAGGGCTTGTGGTTAAAATTACGGTACGGTTTGTGGGTTAAAATTCCAGCCCGAGTTAACATTTGTGCGAAAACACAAACTCTTGGTTTTTGTATCTGTTTTTATTGTAATTCTGTAAAACGCACTCAATTTACAGCGGTATTCAGAGTTGGGAGCATCGTTATTTTTAAAACTAGAAAAAATTGATCATGTTGGTTAGCGCATGAGGACTAAGATGAAATACGTCATAGTGTCTAATAGGGTCTCCGGTTCCATACAAAACGGAAGCAAGGTCACTTCTCTAATCAAACCAATCCAATAATATGCTACAGCGTAGTATCTACATATCAGCTCTACAACTAGAGTACGTAATTTAGACTACTACTAGTATACAGATACTATATAAACCATGGAAAAGGTTCAAAATGGAAATAAATAAATTTTTGAAAAAAAGTTTTTATTAAAATAAAATCAAAGTTTTTAAAATTCAAAAGCATTCAGTCTGCATTTATATCTGAACCTGTGCCTGTATTTTCCAATTTTATTTTGACGTCATTTTAGAGATCGTGTTATGTGTGATTATAGGTGTATAGATTTATATGCAACTTCTTTTTTTCTATTTTAAAAAAGAAAGTGAGGAACAGTCTGATGAGGGAACGATGCGGTGTGGTAGAAGATGTAGTGACAGATTTATGAGGCCAGTGTAAATGGGCAAGCCGGTAAGGATCGACGTAGGCGAACGTATTACGATCAGATCGAAGTCGTTTCAATGAAAGGCCACGTCAAAAGTAACCACAACCAACGATCTCGTATGAAAGCACTAATGAAAGTAGAAGAGCAGGAGGTGTGACAGGATTGCTACGATCCTGGAAAGGACCCTGGAGTGTAAAGAAAGAGGCGTGACTCTATGTATTTCAATAAGTGACAAGACGAGCAAGTAGTTTACCAAATACAGTGATGTTTAGTAAATTTTTGTTTAGTCTAACTAAATGAAACAAAAACTGCTACTTCTATCCATAGAGGATATCATTAACAGTGCATTTTTTTCAAATATGTTTTCATTTTATTTGCACCTCTAGAACCTTTTGATATCTTATTACGAAACCAAGGCGATATGAACGTAAATATTATGACACAATCAGAATGACCAACAATTTGTATTTTATTATTATTGGTTTGAGTGACGAAACGGGCAGAACGTTCACCTGATAGTAAGTACAACGTCTGCCCATAACAAATGCTCTGTCACCAGAAAATATCTGTGTGGAGCGCAGAACATTATGCCCGTCACCCAGAGACATCAGTTCTTAAGTCTCATAGGTATGCCCAGCGATTACACTAGCTCACAGTGCCCTTCAAACCAAAACACAGCAATGTTTGCACACTACTGCTTTACTGCAGAATAAATTTCCCTGAGGGCTACGCCCACCTAGACGGACTCCTTCATAGGAATCCTACTCCCATTATAAATCTGGTGAAAGAAGATTGAAGAAACAGCTTTATGAGGTAAAATTTAATGGGCAAGCCGGTATGGGTCGACATAGGCGAACGTATCACGATCAGATCAAAGTCGCTCGCCCAAGCTCTCAGGGCCCTTCAGACAAAATACAGTTATGTTTGCACAGTACTACATCACGGAAGAATAACTTGGATTGTAGTGGCCCCATTCTATAATAATTTGTCCTCTATATAAGTATTACTTGACTGGGTGACTTTATTGCTAACGTTCGTACGGACTGCACGCGTTTTGAGTTACTTTTAATTTAACTTTTATGATATAATTTTTGAACATTATGGGCAAGTGTAATAAGTGCAACAACGTTATTAGTAAATCCGATGAATCACCGGCTGTTATTTGCACAAAATGTGGCCTATATTTGCATGTTTCATGCGCCGGGCTACGTTGTACTCCGCGAGACAAAATTAATTGGCGTTGTGATCTGTGTAAAGTTAGCCAGTGCAAGAAAATAATAAAAAGTAAGAAACCTGATCTTGATGATTCTTCCTCGCCTGTGACACCTACTATAATCGATGGTGAAGAAATCATAAGGAATATTAAAGACCTTCGCCAGGATCTGGAGTCCGTTAAGAAGGACATGCACGATGGTATTCCCAGTACTAAAATGAATTTGGAAGAAAGAATCGAGCTAATCGAATCCAAATTAATGGATCTGGAAAATCTTGGTGATATCATTGAAAACTTGCAAGCAAGAGTAGCAGTCTTGGAGGAACGTAATTTTTTCCTGGAGCAAAGCGAACGCTTAAATAATTTGGAGCTTCACGGGTTAACTGAACATAGTAATGAAAATCTTTCGGACGTTGTTCTTCAGATAGCCGCTACCCTCGGAGTTACTTTATCTCAAGGTGATTTACAATGGGTGGGGTGTTTAGGCTCTCAAGGTGAAAAGGGCAGTACTAGACCCAGGCCAATTATAATGAAATTTTTTGATCGAAATTTGAAAAACACTTTTCTACGCACTATGAGAAAAAAACGTGGCATAAAAATGACAGCTTTTGGCCACACAGATGACAAGAACATTATCCACGTGAGTGAAAATTTGACCCCGTGCTATCGCGACATTTTTCGTGAAGCCAGGAAGCTTAAGGATTACGATTTCACTTGGACCTATAATTGCCGTATATTCGTTCGGAAAAATAAAGATTGTCCGGCTATTCAAATCAAATCAAAAAACCAGTTAAAATCTTTGTGATTCACGGGTTTTGTTTTAAGTTAAAATTTGCACTTTTTTTGTTGCATGTCGGTTGAAACGTATTATGTATAATATTAAGGTATATAACACACATTTTCTTTTTAATAGTTATAAGTATAAAAGTTATGTTTTTATTATTGCCAGCTTTACTCATTCTGTTCTATTTACGAATGCCACTATTTTAAGCCCTTCGTACACAGTTTTTAATTTGTATTACTCTTTTACAAATATTTTGCTACCAACTTTACAAGCCGGCCTTTACATCGCACTTACGAGGTATTCTTTTGTCCTCGGTCGTGAACTACTAAGCTACAATTTTGGATTTCCTTCTACCCTGTTTATTGAAATATTCATTAGAATAATATTCAACTCAATTTTGTTAATGTCCTCTACAAGTATTGAATATGTAACATGTTTATTTTTATGTTATGATTTTATCGGACATTTTTCTGAGTACAATTTGAATAGTTTTGATTTTTTATATAGGTTAAAATGGTAATAAATAAAAAAAAATAAACTTTTAAAGGTAGGTTTATTAAACATATCTTCGATCAATACAGGATGGAAAGAATTAATCGAGTGTTTCAGAAACAATGATTTTGACATCTTATGTCTTAATGAAACGTGGCTTGCACCGAACTCGGATATTCGATATTATGCAATTTCGAGTTACAAGTTTATACATGCTCCACGAGCTACACGCGGGGCTGGGGCTTATCTGCGGGCAGGTTTACAAATTAAACAACTTAATCACCCCGTAGGCGATCTTGAACAATTGTGGCTTGAAGTAAAACTCAAGAATATCAAAGTTGCAATTGGCATTGCTTACCGGCCACCTTCTCAAAATTGGACATCTGCATATGAATCTTTAAATGAGGCGCTGATTATTTTTGCACCAAAGTATGATCACTTGCTTTTGTTAGGAGATTTTAATATTAACTGTATCAACTCAAAAAAAGAGGTGTATACGCCATTGTGCTTTCGAGACTTATTGGATACATACCAATTTAAACAAATAGTTAACACACCTACTAGAATCACAACAGCAAGTGAAACCCTTCTTGACGTGGTTTTCACTAGTTCTCAAATGAAACCCACTTCTTTGAAGGTTATTCATAATGATGACCTCAGTGATCACGGCTTAGTGATCATTAATTTTAAATTAGAAATTGATAAGATTAATCCTCGATTAGTATCTTATAGACCTCTTGCTAATAACGCAATAGCCATACAAAACGCCGCTCAGTTTACTCCGTGGGAATTTGTCCTCCTATATGATGACATAAATGATATGATTTCTATGTTCAACTTACTCATTTTGGATTTAATAGACACCTTTGCTCCGGTGCGCACACGAACGTTTAAAGCTCCTCCTAAACCGTGGATGTCGGATACTATAATCTGCTTACGAGCACTGCGAGATAGCGCTTGTCAACGTGCTAAGAAAACTAAAACAGAGTCAAGCTTTCAATATTACCGAGATCTACGGAACTATGTCAACACCGCGATTATTAAGGAAAAACGCGCCTATTTTAAGCATTTATTACATAATGATAAAAAGAAAGTTTCTGCTACGTGGCGAACAATCAACCAGTTAATAAAACCCGATGCCGGTAGTAATATCCCAAATTTTTTAGCTGACCCTGATAAATTAAATGAACATTTTATTAAAAGCATACCATCTTCCCCTTGCAAGCGAAATAATGACATGTTCAATAGAAGAGATAAGAATTCGAATTCAGTCTTTACTTTCGTAGAAACTTCTCAGTCCTCTATTGCACGAATTATTGAATCATCTTCTACTCAATCTACTGGCTGCGATGGTATCTCAATGTTAATGTTAAACCTTACTCTGCCTTACTCTTTAAGTGCTATCTCAACTATAGTAAATTAATCTATTTTAGAAGGGATTTTCCCAGAGCAATGGAAGTGCGCGGTAATAACACCTATTCCGAAAAAGTCTAAGGTGGAAAGTGAAGATGATTTAAGACCCATTAGTTTTTTACCTGCGCTGTCTAAGGTAGTAGAAAAATGTGTCCTTATGCAAATGCTTCCATACTTAGAAAGGAACAATATTATACCTACCTTGCAGTCGGGTTTCCGTAAAAAACATAGTACTACCTCAGCCCTCCTACATATTGTCGATGATATTCTGACCGCTTCTGATGAAGGTAAGGGTACCTTGCTGGTTTTGTTAGACTTCTCCCGAGCTTTTGACTGCGTCTCTATACCAATCCTTCTAGAGAAATTACAATTTTTTGGGTTCTCTGCGTCTGCGTGCAACTGGTTCAAATCCTACTTTTCTGAGCGACGTCAAATAGTACAGTGTGCTAACAGTGGAGGTGGTGTTCTTAAATCTAAGCCAGCGGCAGTTTCTAAAGGAGTAATTCAGAGCCTATCCTCAGTCCTACTCTGTTTGCTATTTATACGTCGGATATAGCTCGTAATATAAGATTTTCTCGTTTTCATCTTTATGCAGATGATACACAACTCTACGTCCATATTCCGCTATCAATTGAAGGTGCTTTAAAGGCAGTTTCTGAGCTAAATCACGATCTCGAGACAGTAGTTGCTTGGTCCGAACAACACAGTTTAATTCTCAATCCAAACAAGAGCATGTCGATTGTCTGTGGTACAAAATATCAAACAAACTTTTTGAAACTAATTGACCCATGTATCAAAATTAGTGATACCATAGTGCCTCGCTATAACTGTGTTCGCAATCTGGGCCTCATGATTGACAAAAATTTGCGATTTCAAGAACATGTCCAGCAAAAAGTTGGTAAATGTTTTGCTGCCCTTAAAACGATCTATAAAATAAGAAATGTCTTGGACGAGAAATTGCGCTTTCAGCTATGTAGCACGCTTGTATTATCTCACTTGCAGTATTGCGATATTGTTTATGGACCGTGTCTTTTTCAAAAAACTGCAGGTGCTGTACAGAGGGTTCAAAATGCATGCATGAGATATTGCTACTCCATACCAAAACGACACCACATATCACCGTATTTGGCAGAGAAAGGTGTATTAAATATGAGGAACACGAGAACTTTAAAACTGGCTTGTTTTATGAGTTCGTTGTTGAAATTTAAAGTGCCACCGTATCTATACAGTAAGGTTAAGTGGGCACCTAATAATGTTTGCCAAAGACTAAGGTCTCGTGTCCATTCCCTTATCGTACCTAGACGCAATCTTGCACAAACCCGGGGATCTTTTAAATTTGCTGCTTCAAAATGCTGGAATGACTTACCTCCACCGCTTCGGGAGATGATCTCATTAAATTGTTTTAAAAAGAAATGTCGGAACTGGCTTTTGATGCAGCAAACCCTAGGTCCGTCTGTCCATAATTAATATTAATATATGTATATATATATATAAATGTGTGTCTGTGTAAATATAAATATATATAGCTTGTACGTACATTGTTTAAAATTTTGTTTTAGTATCTAAGTTCTATTTTTTTTTATTATTATTAAAGTGTGTTATTGTTCTGTTTTTAATTTCGGGCTGGGATAGAATATCAGCAGTGTACACCGTGTGTGTTACCAAGCTGAATCCTAGACCCTTTTGTCTAAAAGGAGATTTATATTCTTTTGTATACCTTTTTAAACTTTTTAGTGTACCTGATTTTAGACAAATAAAGTTCTATTATTATTATTATTACTCGTGGTAGGATTCCTACCGCTTCCGTCTACGTTGGTACTACCGCAGGGCCAGTTATTCTGCCGTGAAGTGGTAGTGTGCAAACATAACTGTGTTTCGGTCTGAAGGACACGGAGAGCTTGTGCAATATACTGGGCATATGAGACTTAAGAACATATGTCTCAGAGGAAAACGCACACATAAATGTTCTGGGTGAAATAGAATTTGTTATGGGCAGGCATTGCACTTATCATCAGGTGAATGTTTTTATCGTCGCATCTTTTTCTGATATAAAAAATTCTTAAGAAACTCATTTTATGAAGCAATCGATAGATTTGTTTATTTAATTAGGTAAGTACAACTTACCTAATTCTTTAAAAATGTGTTAAAGAAAACCTCATTACTCTTAATCTCTTTGAGTTTAGGATGTAATATTAACCGTAAAATAGAAAGGATAAATTAGGTATTATTTAAATCAGTGTACACTGCTTAGTGCAACAGGCTCATTTGAATTTTACAACTTCCCTGGAGATTAAATTTCATGATACAAGAACGGGCGAACGTACCGTTCGAATAGCTGCGGTGAAAATTCACTCGAGGATTGTCTAGATGCTAAAACCGGAAAATGTGTAAATGGAATTTAATCCGTGTTGACAACCAGATATAACATTGTAACGTTTATTATATAATTATACCATTTTGAAATTAATATGATTGTATAAATGGACATACATAGGTATTAGGAACAATAAAAGTTTATTCTACAAATTATATCTTTCTGGTCGCTTATTTATTCCTACTAGAACCGTCAGTGGTCGAAATTCAACCGTGATTAATATTTTTTTTATTATGTATGTTACTGAGGTTTGTATCTTATTCTTATAATTAATTTTTATTTGAGATAGTGACAAAACGAGCAAAACTTTCACCTAATGATAAGTGCAACATCTGCCCATCACAAATGCTGTGTCACCCGGAAAAAAATTGTGTGACACAACACTGCACCCTTCACCCTGAGACATCAGTTTTTAAGTCTCATTTGCCCAGTGACTACTCTATCTCTCAGTGCTCTCCGAACCGAAAAACACTAAAGTTTGCACACTTCTGCTTCCCGGCAGAATAACTGGCCCCTTGGGTGGACCTAGCTAGACGGACTTCGGAAACCTACCACCGGGCAGCATTTTAAATGCGACTGTTAGATCAGTGACCATTAGGTGTTTGACATTGGCAGTATGAATGTAAATAAACGACAGACAAATTATTACATAAAAATGTATAAGAATAAAATAATTTTATTATTAAGATATCAATCAAAAAAAACTTTTTAAAAGAGAGGAAGTCTGTTCTCAGCATATGTACATTGCAGGCTTTACCTTTTATAGGTGTTGGTAGTAAGAGGATTTTTTTCATAGAAGAAAGTGACGAGACGAGCAAAGCGTTTATTTTTCAGTGGTAAGTGTAATGACTGCCCAAATCAAGTGTTGTGTCATTCAGAACATTTCCGTGTCACACCGCACTGTGCTCGTCCCCTGAGACATCAGTTCTTAAGTCTCATATATCCAGTAATTAAACAGTAATTAATGGACTTACTACACCATCTTTATCCGTGGCGTTGAAGTCGATGTCTGGAAAAACATTCGTGACCTCTGATAGATGGCGTACAAAAATAAAAATAATGAAATTCCCGATCCGCTGAAAATCACCGTCCGTTAAAATTGAGGCCTCACATGATTTGAAAGACAATTCGTAAGCGAATCTTTGCTGTTTAGTCGCATTTAGAGCATGCTACGGGGATTGCGATGAATTATTTGATAACACTTACAGGTGTTTTTTTTTTCACTTAATTAATCCCACAAATTGAAAAAAAATGGTAAGGAGGAGGTTTATCCCCGAACCGCCGTGTGGTGGCGGCTTAAGAGAATCTACGAGTACATCCCCATCTCGTTTTGGTGCAACATTTCTGTTATTCTTAAGGAAAAGTTATCGATTAATTAATAATTGATTACATATATAGAGTAATTCATACTAAATTGTAAAGTATACCGTGAGTGATATTTTTGATAATTAATTTTTATTAATTTTAATCGTATTTTAAATATTAAATATATTTTTCACTCTCGTTACGTATACTGAGTAGCATGCGCTCTTTTTTTCTGGACATCATTATATATAAATATACGGTACATTATATACGGTTTAAATAATTATAGTTTCTACTTAAAACATATTAACACAATTTATTAAAAATTAGTTTACAAATTACTTGCAGGCCACATAATACGCTGGGGTCCAACTGGATTTTTGTCACGAAAGTAATTACTTATTCCATCTTATTAATCTTACAAGTAGATTAATCGTGATTTTTTGTTATTCAATAGAAGAGCCAGTTTTTGTGCAAAAATCTTAATTGTGGGTTTGCGGGTCTGGTTGTGTAGTAGTAGTGTAGCAGTCTGGTGTTGTAGTGCATGTGATATATATATTTTCGGTGATGTAATTGCTGTTAGCCTTCTCGGCTTTTACAGCTTCATCGGATACTGTGCTCGCGTGCCAGGGGCCCGCGTGCCAGGGGCCCGCGTGCCAGGTTTGGTTTTACCCAAACATAAATAAATAAATAAAAACTCCTACAAAAACCTCGAAGTTCGGACTGTGTCGCGTTCGCTGCGTGGTTTCGCGATTTCGAAAATCTTAAATATTTTAAGTCGTCTAATGACCGTCCGAAGGAGGCTGCTCGCGTCCATTCGGACTGTCGACTTGTGTGTCGGTAATTCTGGGCGGTGAGAACCGCCCCGGAACACGGGTGAATCTTGTGTACGCGATGTGATTATTGACTATTGCGCGCCGCTCTCTACGGCGGTCGCGCGTCGTGGTGCATGTTATATTAAAGCTATTGAATGTGTGTACAGTGTGGCCTGGATCGTGACTGACAGTATCGTGGTCAGGAAGAGCTGAAACGTCCGTGTTGTCTAGCACGTTTCGCGGGCGACGTTTGCGTTCGGTCGCGTTTCTCTTTGGTCGGTAATTTGCGACTTTAACCACCAGCGGGTTTAAATGAACCGCGGCTTTTTCGAAAAACCGCCGTGAAGTGCATGTGAAATGTATGTCTGTAGACCGCCCCCACTGTACAAACGAAACCATGGAGTGATAGACGATGCCTTTTAAAAACAACAAAAGCGCGCGCAACTCATTACACGTGTGAGAACTGAAATTTGACTAATATAAATACCTAAACATGAATTAACAAAAATATTACTCGCTGTAAAATTACTGTTTAGAATATAAAAAAATATTTATTAATTAAGAATAGCGGAAACGTTAAACGAAAATGTTGCATAAAGTTTCACTTTGACCTTAAAATTTTACTCACATCACACCTAAACAAATTTAGTAAAAGTTTCATTTCGGAGGTTTTAAATAGAATAAAGTTTAAGTAATGATGTATATCGCTTTCTAGTATATATATATAGTCCAGTTAACAACTAACTATTTTAACGAATTAATGTTTAATAATGATTAATGGCGCTGAAACAATTACACTGGTGGTACTTACTGGTGGTAGGATTCCTAGGTAGGAATCGGTCTAGGTAGGTACCACCCCAGGGCCGTGAAGCCGTAGTGTGCAAACATTACTGTGTTTCGGTTTGAAGGGCACTGAGAGCTAGCGTAATTACTGGGCATATGCGACTTAAGAACTGATGTCTCAGGGTGACGGACGCAGTGTGGTGTCACATATGAGTGTGGTGTGACATAACATTTGTTATGGTCAGACGTTGCACTTACCATCAGGTGAACTTTTGGTCGTTTCGTCACTTTATCCGATAAAAAAAAAACAATCACACCATCCGCTTTCACGTAAGCACTTAATTGTTTTTATAATACGAGTAACACTATTGTGGGATAAAATCCGTTATGGCGACGTAACTCTCGCCAGGTACTGCACTGGTGGTAGGATTCCTTTGCAGGAGTCCGTCTAGGTGGGTGCTACCCCAGTGCCAGTTGTTCTGCCGAGAAGCAGTAGTGTGCAGACATTGCTGTGTTTCGGTTTGAAGGGCACTGTGAGCTAGCGTAGTCACTAGGCATATGAGACTTGAGAACTAATGTCTCAGGATGACGGGCGCATTGTGGTGTCACTCTGTTCTGGGTGACATAGCATTTGTTGTGGGCAGACGTTGCACTTGCCATCAGGTAAACGCTTTGCTCGTTCCGTCACTTTTATTAAATAAAAAAAAGGTAACTTCAGAGCGATCTAGAAATATTATGATCTACAAGTATCTTCTTAACCTCCTTGCAAAAGTATGTTATGATGTAAAAGGTACATGCCTTTGTTTCATAAACTGGACTGTAATATAAAGTCGCACAGGCTTACTGGTGGCAGGATTTGTTAAGGTACCATCCCAGCTCCAGTAATTCTGCATTGAAGCAGTACTGTGCAAACATTACTGCATTACTGCATTATATGATTTAAGAACTGATGTTTCAGGGTGACGGGCGCAGTGTGGTGTTAGACAGAAATGTTCTGGGTGCCACAGCATTTGTTATGAGCAGATGTTGCACTTACCAACCGGTGAGCGTTTTGCACGTGTCGTCATTTCGTTCGGCCGTCTCTCATTTTTGAGAGGGCTTTGAAGCTGAGAAGAGACCGCCACGGTCCTCCAATGGGAGTTGGCGGATTTCACGTGTCCTCGAAATATTTTTATTTTTCAGAAATGCAGGTTTCCTCACGATGTTTTTCGTATTAGCTGTGCCGTTGGTAACCATCCACGTCATTTTAAAGGTGCCGACAGGAGATCGAACCCAGGTCACTTGCGTAATAATTTAAGACGAGCGCCCGACTTTTGAGCTACTACGGCTCACTGTGATCCATAAAAATCATTATTATAATTAGATCTGCGTTCGTGGCCACTGCCTACCCCTTGTGTGGAAAAAAGGCGTGACTAAATACACACACATCACATCACAATCCCGCTATGGCTGTTCTGTAACTTTATCGAATATACTCGAACATTAAGGCAGTAGTAACAGTCAATACGTTTGAATTTGTAGAGCACTCGTTTTGTGCATGAGTAACTTTTGCTATACACAGTTACCTATTTTAAATTTTTAAAAATAAAATATATTTCAATGTATTCCGTCGTTTCGCGGCAATAATTTACGTTGAATATTCAGTTGCTACAATTTGTGTGCGGATGGGAAATGACTTCCGCGGTCTGCACTGATGCGGTGATAAATGAGTTATTCGTGCCTACTAAAATAAAACAGAAGACGAAAGACTTTTATTAGTTTTCAAATTTGTTTATATTGTTATAAACTTTAAAATTTTGTTTATAATATTATAGTAATCATCGTAATTGCCATAACAGTCTGTCACCACAAATTCACCATAAAGTATAGCACCAAGCTCCGCTCCCCATCCAATAGAATACCATAAAGGAAGGTCGAGAGGATCCATCAATCAATCATTGGACACATCATCGGTCTATGTCGAGGCTTGTCTTACACAGTATTTGTCTTGATGACCGGTAGTCAGTTCTTCGAGATACGATACTGGTACATTGCCACACGAGCTTATTGATCTTTACCTTTTTTTTATAGCATAAAGTGATGAAACGAGCAAAACTTTCACCTGATGGTAAGTGCAACGTCTGCCCATAACAAATGCTGTGTCACCCAGAAAATTTCTGTGTGACACCTCACTGTGCCCTGATACATGGGTTCTTTAGTCTCATATGCCCAGTGACTGCGCTAGCTCACAGTGCCCTTCAAACCGAAACACAGTAATGTTTGCACACTACTGCTTCACGGCAGAATAACTGGCCCTGGGGCGGTACCTACCTAGACGGATTCTTGCACAGGAATCCTACCACCAGTAAATGCGAGTTTTTGCGGATATTCGTTACGGATTCGATTAAGCAGAGAAACTAAGAGTATAGCCCGGGTAACTTTTCAAATACGGCCAACCTGAGTACGATTCTCCGCTTTACCCTTTATTGTATGCAAACTATTCATAATTATTAAAATCTAGAAAATGGTTAAAGTAAATAAATATTCCTTTTTTTGTATTAAGGTAACGCTGGTGGTTGTTACATTGGTTTTATTGCTCTCATGAACTGATGCCGTTTTATAGTCATCATAAATGTGTGTGTTTACGACTGAATATAACAGCGAATTAGAAAATGTCGGACTCGTATATGGCTCACGTACAAAAAAACTACGAATGTAATAGTCAATGCGGCAACAGCTAAACGTATCGTCTGTATTTGTTATGATCAATATTGTGTGTAAAAGAGTATATAAGCTACTGTAGGTACTATTAGAATAGAATAAATTTTTATTCAATATAGATTATTTACATAATACTTATTGAAAGTCATTTTTTTTTTCTCTTTTTTAAACTACACTGGTTCACAAAAAATGCATCTGTCGTGTGAAGAACCAGTAAGAAACCCAGCGGGATATTTTTTTCAGTCTTTTTAAAAATAATGTACAATAACAGCAGTATTATAAAGATGTAGAAATAGGTTGACGGCGATCATCTCATTCCCAGGGGTTATCATCATCTATGTATTCTTTAATATTATAATAACCCTTTTTATGAAGTCTTTGTTTAATATAAAATTTGAACTTTTTGATTGAAAGACTTTGTGGGACTTTCTGGGATTTTGTTGTAAAAACGTATTCATTGCCCCATAAAAGAGTTACTGACCCTATGAAGTCGAGTAACTGGCATTATTAATTTATGCTTGTTCCTGGTATTTACATTATTATAAGTTATTTAGATATCGTATATGAAATGGAGTTATACCTGGCCAGTTGTTACAGTGAAAGAATTTTGGTGCGCTCATGGCTCCTTATTTTTTTATTATTTCTCTCTTATCGAAATAATATGTAAAGTAAGTGTACTAATCAAAGAGATTGTATCTAACCACAGGATAGTCGTGACGAAGATCTCGTCGATCGTCGTGTTGGGGTCAAACAACTTCTCACTCGTGTGGTATGTATTTACGCAAACATTATTTGAGTTTCCTAAATATTTATAATTGTTTCGATTAATATACATAGTTTAAATAACATTGTATTCAAAAATAGCGGTTTTGTGTTATTAATGAAAAACCTGAAAATTATCACTTTCCTGTCCATTACTTGTCTGGATCCACTTAGACAGGAAAGAGATAACACCACAAGAAAGTGATAAATATTTCCTTAGATTCTTAATTTCTTACTAACATTGTATGGTTAATATTATTAAATTGACGAGGACTGTTTTCCACAGAAAAAACGTCAAAACCTAAGAACTCAGGCAAGTTAACTACTTTAAAAGAAAAGAAAAACTAGTATTATTTAAAGTCAAGGACTACATCAGCATTATTTCTAATCAGCCACTCAGTAAGCATATTCTTTAAATTACCCTAATTTTCCAATGCCTTGAATGTTGTTCGGCTTCTAAACAAAGAGAAAATGTTGAGTGTGTACAAAATGTTGCCCATTTGGTAAATTTACGTTTTCAAAAAGAAGACTAATACACTTCGATATTTTATATACAGGAATCGACTGTTAGTATATTGAGCGAAAAGGTATGTAAGATATGTGATAAGGGGAAGGAGAGTGGGGAGAGGCGAAGTGCTCTTTTGGCGAGGGACGACAAGACCCGAGGTTTGTGCTCCGTGCTAATTAAAATTTTAATAAAGCTGTCAAATTTTCCTTTCCTTTCCATTTTACTGAATCTAATCCCGAAAATTTCACATTATATTTTGTTAACTACATAAAAAATATTACATTTTATTATACAATCGAGACAGCTGAGGGATATGTTGCTCGGCTTAAATTTCGGTAGTACGCGAGTAACCTGGATTCAAACTTCGGTGCCGGCTCCACTAAAATTGTTAATTGCAATTCAAGTGCTCATTTCCCACGTGTTCAGCGATGAAGGTAAACACTCTGAGGCAATGTCTAAGAAATAGTGAATATTTCGAGTACATGTGAAATCGACCAACCAGCGCGGCGGACTCTTCCTGGCTCCAAAACCTTCTTAGAAATGAGAGGAGGCCAGTGTTCAGCAGTGGGACATTTATAGATTCTTACTTAACTTTTTTTAATGTATTTTTTACATGTAAATTTATGTTCGGTGCAACAAGAAACTTATTTAATGTATAAATTACATTCAGTATAAACCAAGAAAAGAAGTAAGTTTCAGTATTTTGGTAAAAAATTAAGCGTTACGCAAATTGGTGGTAAAATACCTATGCAAGAATCTGTCTAGGTAGGTAACGTTCCAGACCAGTTATTCTGCCATGAAGCAGTACTGTTTTTCGATCTGAAGGGCACTGATAGCAAGTGTAATCACAGGGCATATGTGACTTAAGAATTTATGTCTATGGGTGACAGGCGCAGTGTGGTGCCATACAGAAATGTTCTGGGTGAACGTTTTGCCCGTCTCGTCACTTTCTCCTACAAAAAAAAAAAACAATTTTGGTTGTGCCGGTTATGTACTATAAAACGGTACTATGAAACTATAGCAAAACTCCGGTGTCTGAGCTATCATTCTCTTTCAAAAAACACCAATGTAAAATTGGAGCATAACGTTATTGGTTTTCGTATAGTAGGCAAAAAGAACGGGAGGTCTTTTTACTGACAACTAGGCATTACATAGTAGTCTGCAGGGAAGGCAACATCTTGATTCCTAATCAATTTTAGATGTCGGTGAATGGACAATAATGACTTCTCATTATCTTATTTCAAGTAAACTGCATGTCACTAATCTGGGGGATGAAAAATAATAAGAACGATGACGGCGTAGCCTAGTCGTGCAGCAAGCAAGGGTTCGATTTTCAGATGGAACTAACAGCAAAATTTAATATCTTAACCTTGGCCTCTCAATATATATTTGAAAACGTTTTGTATGTACACAAGAACATAAATCAGTTTACTAAAAAAGTTATGTTCATAATGTAAATACCAGGAACAAGTATAAATTAATAATGCCAGTTACTCGACTTCACAGGGTCAGTAACTCTTTTATGAGGCAATGTATACGTTTTTACAACAAAATCCCAGAAAGTACACAAAGTCTGAAAGACTTTGTGTACTTTCTGGGATTTTGATTGTATTTTTTATTGGATTTTTTATCAAAAAGTTCAAATTTTATATTAAACAAAGACTTATATATATATTATAATATTAAAGCCGTGTGGTAGCGGCCTAAGAGAATCTACCACCCCATCACATCCCGTGGGTGTCGTAAAAGTCGACAGAGGGAAATAAAAACTAGGAGATGGGCAGCAGCATCTTCCTAGAACATCTGAATAAATAAACTGCGGTTGCCAACCCGTCCGCCAAGCGTGGCAACTATGGCAAAATCCCTCCAATATGAGAGCTACAAACTTTTGTAGCTATCTATGGGGGAGGCCTATGTTCAGCAGTGGACTTGTGATAGGCTGTAACGACGACGACGACGAAAGAATACATAGATGATGATAACCCCTGGGAATGAGGTGATCGCCGCCAAGCTATTTCTACATCTTTATAATACTGCTGTTATTGCACATTATTTTAAAAATGACTTAAAAAATCCCGCTGGGTTTCTTACTGGTTCTTCCAAGGACAGAGGCATTTTTTGCGAACCAGTGTAGTTTAAAAAAAAAGAAAAAAATTACTTTCAATAAGTGTTATGAAATAATCTATATTGAATAAAAAAATATTCTATTCTATTCTAAAACACTAATCATTTGTTTTCGGTTGTGGTTGTGTTATGCATGTGGCATGTATGTCTGTAAAACGCTCTTAAATACGAAATAATCCCACAGTGGGACATTGTTTATAAAATAAAAGAAAAAAGTAATATCTCGATGTAAAAACATATACCTACACATAAAACCAGCACGACGTATTATGATAATACAATCGTATTTCTTTATTTTTCCGTAAGGGGTATAAACAATAGAAGAGATCAGCCGTATAAACATGCGACGTTTCTTAATAAAATGAATTACGAGACACGAGCTCGAATAAGTTCTTTCCCTTGATAAGAATAAAAACGGTACGTGCTTTAACTTGTCTTGCCAATTTAATAAATATAAATAAATGAGCTGTTCTCTAATATTGATTAGCTAACGCAGATTATAAAGACCATTTATTATTCAGATGCAAGTATATACAGTATACATTAATATTATCTTCTAGTCTGTAATGCGTCACCGTTGGGCAAATGCCTTTTTCTGCTTCTTCAACTTATCTTTATTTTGTGCCAGTAGTAGTACTAGAAAAACAAAGTATTCCTGGAATCCCATCATCAGAACTTGATCAAAATTATATAAGACCACGGTTACGATAAGCCCTTACAAACAAAAAAGAGATTTTTAAATAGGTCCGCAATTGTCAACATAATATCATATAAACATACATACATGGAATCGCCTCCTATTTTGAAGTCGGTTAAAACAGTAAGTAATTTTAGCATTTATTGAAAAATCACGATAATTGTTAATAATCATTTTAAAACAAATGAGATAATTGCGCTTTACGTTGTATGCATTTTAAAAAAAATATGTATTACTTTCAAAAAAGTTAAATTGCGTAAGATTTGGATTCCTTGATTTCTAATATAGCAAAGCAGGTGGTCCCGATATTGTTGGTTGAAATCATTAATAACAAACGCAGAATGACAAATGACAATGCACTAATTCATGACAGAAATTTAGATTATATCTTTAACATTTCTGGGCATAAATAGATGCTCTATCTATAATACTGCAATATTTGAATCTTCAGTTATGTAATTTTTTTACTATTGAATTATCTGACATGGATATTAATTTTCTTATATGATTCAAATTTCAAATAACTGTTATTTAAAAAACCAAATCAAAGCGAATCTAAATCAATTTAGTTGACACTTGAGGCATGTGAATTGCCTCCTTGCCTTAGATTAGCATTCACGAGCGCATCCAGAACGGTAAGCACGTCCCAAACACAGCTTCAGCTGATACGAGGAGTGGCGTTACGTAACTCCAGGAACTGATTGCGTATTCACGAGCATAGGGATATTATTTTATTACGATAATATGTAAATATTATTGTAATAAAATAATATCCCTATGCTCGGGGTCACAAGAACATTATGTTTCCGTTAAGAAATTCATTATTTATTATCTGTAAGTAGGGTTACATACTCTTTTTTATAGACTTGATATTCCATGCCCCCTAATAATGATTTACCTACTCGTAAATCTTTGTTGACGTGGCTAGACTACTTTTCTAGTTTGAATATATAATTGTACGGTTTTTTATTAGTGGGTATATAATTATTATAGCTTTGACCCGCGGCTTCGCTCCCGTGGTTTAAAAAAAATAAGGAAGTAAAATAAACTATACAGAGCAAAGTTACAGCGCATTACATTAGGAAAGATACTATCCTGCCCTGACGTATGTCAAGCGTTCATCATGATAATTTCAGCCAATCACAAGTCCACTGCTGAACATAGGCCTCCCTCATAGATTGCCACAAAAGTTTGTAGCTCTCATTTTGGAGGGATTTTGCCATTGTAGCGACGCTTGGCAGGCGGGTTGGCAACTGCAGTTTATTTATTCAGATGTTCCAGTAAGATGCTGCTGCCAATCTACTGGTTTTCATTTTCCCCTATTGTATATTACGACACCCATGGGATGAAATCTCTTACGCCGCCACTACACCACAAGCTAGATTGAAATAAACAATAGAAATAATGTTAAAAAATTGTTTGTATTTGACAGCGTTGCCAGATTGCGGGACTTTGAAACCTTTTCAGTAAAAAGCGCGATCGTCGAAAACGAGACATAATAAAAAACGTAAATAATCATTAGACTTTTAGCATTCAAACGAAACTAATAAACAAATGAAACGCAATATTTGTGATCGTGAAATAGATAGAAAGAATAGAACAAATGATTGATTATATAGTTAATAGAATGAGGCGTTACTTTGCGGAAATCCATTATAATGAAGGAAAGTAAGTTAACTTTCCTTCATTATAAATGATTGATTAAAAGCGTAAGAGTGAAATAGAAAAAAATATTACCCATTCCCGCGCTTTTCTGTTCTCTTAGGGTTTCCGATCGATATATTTTTTATTTATCAAAAATCGATTCCGAATCGTGTGCTCTGAGATCGATCTGAACCCCGATGAAAACCCGATTTTTAATTAGTTTTTTTTGAACGACATTTAATTTGCTTATTCTAAGCCCTTTTTGTAACGTGTGGTTGTGCCGTGTGGTGGCGACTTAAGAGAATCTACCGCCCCACCTCATCCCGTGGGTGTCGTAAAAGTCGACAGAGGGAAAATAAAAAACAGAAGAGGGGAAGCAGCATCTTCCTGGGACATCTGAATAAATAAACACGCTTGCTAAGCATGGCAATTATGGCAAAATCTCCCCAAAATGAGTTTCCCGATTTCTCCGCTTCAATCCAAAATACAGTAACGTTTGCGAATTACTGCATCACGGCAGAATAACTGGCCCTGGGGTGGTACCTACCTCGACGGATACATACATACATACATAAGATCACGACTGTATCCCATAAGGGGTAGTCAGTGACTTCGCACTCACTGCAAAAACAGATGACTGCCACAATCCACGTTTCACCAAAACAATATAATGCACTAGGTGTGATAGGTGGTGAGCACATCGCCACCATGCGCTGTTGGAGGCACAGTGCAGTTTAATTCCTTACTCGCCTTTTAGCCGCCACCACACGGAATAGGCATAGGAATCCTACCACCAGTAGATATATTGTTTGTAAAATAAAAAAATCCAGCCTCCTGTTGATCGCGGGCTAAAATCTCCATTATGTCAAACCTAAATTATCCTGGTGACGGGCAGCAGCGTCGAAGGTTTCTGGTACCGCAATCGTCAATCCACCTGCCAAGCTTGGCGATTACGGCAAATACTCTCAATTTAGAAAGTCAGTCCAGCAATGCACTTTTATAGACAGTTGATGAAGAAGAGTTATATGAAAATAGAAAGAAATCCCATTAAACTTGTTGGTCAAAGAAGTTGAAAATACGGTATTTTTTATGGTATGGACATATACATCGAAAATATATTTACTTTCACGCCTTTTTACCATTGGGGCAGGTAGAGACCCCTCGGGTAACGAGACGTGACGGATGGCGAACCACGTCGCCGTGAAAAACAATCTAGTAAAAAGGCGCGTGTAACAATGCATTTTGAATCTGTGTATTACTTTTATTCATAAGCAATGTTTATTTTAACAGTAGAGCGCCCTGGTCCATTAGGCTTGTATGTATAACACCCAGAGTGTTAGGACCTGCGCTAATTATTCATTAGCATGATCCGGACGTTATGCACCTTTATCCATGGATTTAAATATGCTTTTAGGGCGTACCGGAAACTTTCGCTTTATCTTATCTCTTTATATTTAATTTAGTCTTATTTCCTTTTAATACTAATATTTTTACTCTAAAACAATAGTCGAAGAGAGCTATGGCAGCACAGAATGGTGAGTGACCTGATTTCGATCCCCGGTGCCGGCACCTCTAGAATTGTTACTTCAAGTGCTGATTTCTAATTTTACAATATATTTTACTTACAGTATGAAATATAGTTATAGTAACATAGAAAAAGAATAAAGATAAATAGTTGGAATAAATATTTTAGTAATAATTAATAGTATATTTGGGTGTGTGTGTAGTATGCGCATATGTGTGCTCATATATGTATTTGGAAGTGTCTTATTAATTCATACTGTTTTTAAATATTTTTATTTTATTATTAAGTACTAAGGTTAATGTGCTAGTGTATTTATCTTTTATTGTTAAATATTTTTTTGAATTAACGAATAAAAAAGTTCTTTCATTCTTTTTAATATTATATATTGCACTACTAACAATTTTTACTTAGAGACAGAAGTAGAAACTTTCTTTTTCGACTACGTATATAGGTTTATGTCACAGAGAGATTTTGAGTCTTTGGACTGTTTTAAAAAAAATGCAAAATATGATCTAAAAACGAAACTGCGATGCGAAACTGTTTTGTATTAATATTTTCAATAAGGCACTTACATATCCTATATATTTTAGGAATTATTGTCAATAAAGTTTTTTGAGAGACAGATTAATGACAGCAACATGCATAATAATGAGAACAAATTCCATACAAATGAAACATTACCTAAATATATTACTATAAAAGCTGTTTTGTAAGATAAAAAACATTTTTATTACAATTGTACTTAATTAGGAGAACCTAATTATAATATGAATAAAATTATCCTGTAATTCTATTATTTAAACAAAATTGTCTCCTAAGCATAGAAAAACAATCATCAAATATGAATTAATATAATTCAAATTTACTAAGGAACTTTTATGTATATTATTAATGTATATTAAATATATATATATATATATATATATATATATATATTTATAATGTACATTAATTAAACAAAAAAAACATATTCCTCAAGATCGTTAAAAAATGAAATCCTTTGGCATATGTTTACCAATTTTTCACTTCAAGTTATTCCAGTTTCAGTAAGGAACGTCAATATCATCATCATTTCCGCTCATCACAAGTCACCTGTTGAACATAGGCGTCCTCCACAGATTACTACAAACATGATTCTCAACACGGTTTTGTTGAAAGTCTCTGCACGGTTTTGTTGAAAGTCGATTTCAACACAACCGTGCAAGTCGTTGCTTAATCTAGTAGGAGATCGCCCTACGCTTGCCGGTACTAGGTTCACTCCAGAACCTTTCTTACGCAACGGTTGTCGGTTTTTCGAGCAATTCGTCCGTTACCACTTCAACTTGCTGATCCTTAGAGCTATGTGGGTCTAGTTTTATTGCTGATAACCATCGTTCCGAACCATAACATAATAAGATTGACATAAAACTAAAAAAAATATATGAAAATCTAAGCAATCGTTATTACGAGACGCGCGCACATCGATGAACATAGCTATAATTTTATTTATATAGTTTTCATCATTAGTTTGTAAGCACACATGATTGTAATAAAATATTGTTTGTTTTTTATATATTTTCTCTGGAGAGAGGTTGTATATTTCACTTTTGAGATCAGCGAAAAGATAATATTTTTTTACTGATAAATTATTACTTACAGCTGTACCCACTTCAAAGTGATATACGAGTACCTTAACAAAAATTGCTTTTAACTGAAGCTGGTGCCGTTGCCGCTGGTGACGTTTAAGGTTAAAGGCGTCTGCTGTTGGCATTTGATGCTGCGATCGCCACCTTTGTAGAGGTTTATTCTGGATTTTGATGTTGATAATGACTTCGACTAAATTTATTTCTATGTCTATATTCATCATTATCATTTTAGCCTATCACTACTGAACATAGTCCATTGCTGAATATAGGCTTCCCCATAGATTGCCACAAAACGCGGTCCCGCCAGCTGCATCCGTCGACTTCCAGAAAAACCATGTAGGCCGTCGCTCCCTTTAATGAGAGGTCGTGTCCATAATGACACTTGATGACACATTTTATAAGAACAATATGAACATTATTAACTAAAAAATAATCTGCGCATTTTATGTTTCATCTGTTTTTGAATTCCGAAGGCAATCAACAATATTTTTTTATTAAATATGCTTTTAACGCCTTACATTAAAAATATTTTGCGAACAGATAAAAGAAAAAGAGAAGTATCTGTTTTACACTTTCTGAGTAACGCTGTTGTTGATTCGAACCCAAAATCAGCAATTCATTAGACAGTTTCGCTGACTGATGAGTTCTACATGAAAATACTAGTAGTATATAATGCATTTTTTTATTTAATTAAAGTGACGGAACGAGCAAAACGTTCACCTGATGGTAAGTGCAACGTCTGCCCATAACAAATGCTGTGTCACCCAGAACAGTGTGACACCACAATGCGCCCGTCACATCAGACATCAGTTCGTAAGTCTCATATGCCCGGTGATTACGCTGGCTCTCAGAGCCCTTTAAACCGAAACACAGTAATGTTTGCAGACTACTGCTTCACGGCAGAATAACTGGCCCTGGGGTGGTACCTACCTAGACGGATTCCTGCATAGGAATCCTACCATATAATATATAGTCTTTTTAAATAAAACAAATTTTACGGATTTTATTGCGTCTAATTTAAGCTGTTTATAACGTTTCGAGCCCTTTACAGCACCCATGGTCACGAGAGGACTGAGGTGACAGAAGTCCTCATGTCATAGTTAACCCGGGGTAACTACAGCTTTTAATTTAAGTTTTTAAGTTATTCTAGTTTAATTTAAACAGTACAGTGTTTTTCTTTAAAAATTATGTGACAATTTTATTCAATTTATTGAAAACTTCTAATTCTTAGTAATCTTAGCATGATCTGTTATGATAATAAAATTTATTTGAAATCTGACTTGAAAATTCTGATACTGTGGTGTCAGAGTTTTCAGAATTAGAGTATCAAAGTAGGAGCTATTTATGTTATTATGATTCAAAATATTAACTGCAAAATAGGCTTTGAACCAACGAAACGGTTGGAAAGACCTCTTCTCACCTCAGCATATAACACAAATAACTCATACATTACTTTTACTACATTTTATAACACCCCGGGGGAAGAGGAATGGTTTATGACGCCATATAAATATTTATCAATTTCATGCTCAATAATTTTTACATACAAGAAATATATATCGATGTATAAATTGATGATCTAATAAATTATGTGTTACGTCTAGCAACTTGTAAAAACTCATATAATGTTGGTTGTATAAATGTACATATGTACATAAAATGCTGACAGTATTAAAAAATAAATATAAAAAAATTATGTCTTCTTATTGTAACAGTTCGTATTGGGAATATGTCGATGTCAAATATTGATTTCATAGATTATACACTATTTACTGAGAACAGATGCGCAACTGACGATTCCGTTTTTATGTTTTAAGTACACGGTTTATAGTTGGCATTAATTTTATAGTTTCTCCTACCGATGATTTATGTCGCGTTATCACTGTATTGATCACAGTACGGGTCTGCGGTAGACAGGTTTTGTGTTAAAAATTCTGTTGAAAATTATTTGACACTTGACGAGCCCATTTATTCATGTTTACTGGTCTTTTTGATTACCTATGTATATTATTATAATTTTTAATTTTTTTAATGTAATATGTTCGAATTAATTTTAGTAAAAATGATGCAATGCCTATCGACTTCTTGTTTTCTTTAATTTCATAGATAATTTGGTTTTCAATCATCAAGTCTAAGTGCTGCTATCTAGTTAATAGTTTGTACAGTTTTAAAATAAAAGGGGATTCCACTAGCACGAGATGGCGATAGATTATATGAAATTTTCTGTAACTCGTTTTTGTATGACAGTTGCATTCCCTCGATTGATTTTCTCGATTTGTCATTATATGCTAATACACTTAATACTAATTAATAATTCACTTATAACACACCACTTCGTTATAATATTCTTATTTAGAGTTTGTGTCAATTTAATTATGTAGTCAGCTTCTAAATCGTTTCAATTAAAGATAAATGAATAGTTTATAAAATAAATTGAATTTTTACAATAATGTGAGACAGTTTCAAAATCAGTATCGGTGTCTTTAATCACTCCAGTACTAAACTTTGAAAGTGATTTCAAACACAGCAACTGCGTAGGCTGTTATAGTGTATGCGACACAAAAATATAGTATATCATATCCACAAATACACAGTGGCATTCACTCGTCTTAACATCCCCGTGTCCTATGTACAACAAATGCGATAACATCTAGAAAAAGCGTATGCAATGTCAGATGATAATTAGAATATATTTAAAGCAGTAAAAGAAACTAATAATTTGGGATTCTGAGACACGGGGCCTGCCACCGCTGTTGATTTCTGAGTCACGTGGTTTGATAAATTGTCTGTATTATATTCGTACTAATAAGGAATATATTGTGCAGAATGTATATTCCTTTAATTTGCCGTGAATATTCATTCATAATCAACATCATCAGCCCACAATTAGTCTACTGCTGAACATAAGCCTCCCCAATAGATTGCCAGAATAGTTTGTAGCTCTCAATTTAGGGGGATTTTACCATAGTTGCCACGCTTGATCATTAGTCTCATAATAATATTGATACCCGTAATAATGTATACAGGGCATGTAGAAATGAGATAAGTGGGAGGAGGCCTATGCTTTGCAGTGGAACATTTATAGGCTGTTACTTTTTTTTCAGCCGATACTTGTCCTTCATCATCATCATTTCCGCCTATCGCTAATCCACTGCTGAACATAGGCCTCCCCATAGATTGCCACAATAGTTTGTAGCTCTCATTTTGACATAGTTGCCACTGGCGGGTTGGCAACCGCTGTTTATTTATTCAGGTTGTTCGAGAAAGATGCTGCTGCCCATCTTCTGGTTTTAATTTTTCCTCTGACGACTTTTTCGACACTATACTGCTTGTGGGAACGCAATGGGGACTAAGATTCTTTTTGACTCGTGCCAAAATGGCGGCGACGTGGTATGGACACTCTTCATGTCTCGTTTTCCGGGCGTTTGTGGCCTCTGCCCTTATATGGGAAAAAGGCATGACTGAATGTATGTATGTTCTCTATATTTTTTTGAATAAAAGTAGCTGAGTTATGTACATAAAATAGAGATAAAGAATATATTACGACGAAAATAAGGCGGGTGTTCATGCCAGCACATATTTACGCATAACATTTATTATATTGATTGTATCCGCCTGTTTATTATAATTTTCCATATTATCTGAAACGGTCGTTCCGAACACGTAGTCGATAAATTTTCTCTCGCTGTATTTTACTACTTGCTACGTTTTATTTTATCGTTCTTATATTAAATTTCAGATAAATAATGATGCGTGCATTTTAATATTCTCGTATTTCATAACGTAGGAAAATTATTTTTCCATATTAATATATATGCTGCACTGTGCACTGCACTGCACTGTGCACCCAACAGCGCATGATGGCGATGGGCTCACCACCTATCACACCAAGTGCATTATATTGTTTAGGTGAAACCTGGATTGTGGCAGTCATCTGTTTTTGCAGTGAGTGCCCAGTCTCTGACTACCCCTTGTGGGATACAGTCGTGATCTTATCGTCATATGTACAACTTTTGCTGCGAAGTACCTAAATAAGGTTAACTGCGCTATAACTCTTTGATTTTGTAAGCAACCCTGGGTCACGTTTCATCCCGTGGGTGTCACCAAAATAAGGGTTAATAACAATTATAGGCTTTTAAATGCATTGTAATTTGGAAGCATGAGTCTAATGTAATAAATATTAAATCTTACTACAAGTAAATTGTGAGTCATAATGATTACTTACGAAAGAATTAACATACGAATAAACAGCTTATGCCGTTTTCCTTGTACGTACTAAAAATATGAATAATTTATGTTCACTTGTATGTAGTCGCAATTGTTATCTATGAAAACCGTAGAGATCGTATATTCCGCGCCATTTTGTTTTATGTGGTCTAGTGACTGCCGTTCCGTAAAATATGTTGCCACATTTGAATATATGTAAACGTTTTCGTAAGACTTACTTATGATAAAAATATTTTATTGTCAAAGAGTTATAAAAAAACACACGGCTTTTAAAATGCGTTTGGAAAAGATAGTAAAAGCTTAAAAACAAAAGTTTAATTAGGGTAAAAGTTCTTAGTTTTATCGCATAAATGCCACAATTAAATACATATATGACCTTAAGTAATATACTTTTGCTCTGTAAGAAGTTATATATATCAACATTCGAGGAAAAAATTTACCGAGCATCCTTAGGTATTATTTTATAATAATTACATAATAATGATTTCTTATATTTACGCGAACACTACACATTTAAATGAAACTAAGTTTACGGATTTTATCGCGTTTAATTTTTACTTTTTTACTATTTATAACCCGACGTTTCGAGTGCTTTACAGCACCCATGGTCACGGGAGGACTGAGATGTCCTGATGTCATAGTTAACCTGGGGTACCTTCAGCTTTTAATTATTATTTTTGGGTCCGATCTACGCAGAAAGAGCTAACTGTGTCTTGAACTGTGTTTAGCTCTTTCTGCGCTCGAAACGTCGGGTTATAAATAGTAAAAAAGTAAAAAATTAAACGCGATAAAATCCGTAAACTTAGTTTCATTTAAATAATTACATAACTTCACATTTTAATGATTTTTAATATTATATGATTTTTAATATTATATGATTTTTAATATTATATGATTTTTAATATCACATTTTAGGACTAAATATACCATCACACTTATCGGTGTCCATCAGAGAGGCGTAAGAGGCGACTAAGGTGTTGTACGGGCAGCCTTTATTCGTGCAGAATATTACCATAATATGCAATACCGTCACTACACATGCTCGTGGGAACGCAATGGGGACTAAGAATACTTGACTCGTACCAAAATGGCGGTGACGTGGTTTGTCACCCGTCACGTCTCGTTTCCCGCGGGGGCGAAAAGTGGGCTATGGGTGTGGTCTCTGCCTATCTCTTATAAAGCAAAAGGCGTGATTGTAGATATATTTTTATATGTAATAAACTAGCGTACACAGTATTTTCATTTGAACTACTATAATACTATCAATGTTTTATAAACGAAGCCTTGTCTACATTTCTTAACATGTTATATCTCCAGAAAATTAGCTCTTTATGACCTTTCTACAACAAACAATAATCCATAGAACATTTCCAATTGACAACCTTTATGTTGCATCGAGCCGGGAGAGAAATTTGCATGACAGATCAGCTTGTTTTTGAATAATAATTTGACGTCTTATAATAGCCGAAATATTACATTGAATGTTAAGATATTTTTTTAAAAGGAAACTAGTGCTGCTTTTAACATAACTAATAATCACCACTCCAACTAAGCTTAAAAGTGTGTGCTAGTTGGAGGTTCACAACGATAGTCGAAGGGCGGGCTCGGTTCTACGTCAAGTAAAACCGAACCCGCCCTCTAAACGTCACTCTTAACTAAAGCGTTAGGTTATTGGTGCTGATTGGCTTTTATAAAATGATACGATGTCATCAGTGCCGTGGGTGGCGTAAAATGGGTGCCGAGAATCTCGGCTGCACCAAAGAAGTGGCGTGGCGTGATGTCGCGGGTTTTTACTTGAGATCTCGCGAGTCGCTACGAGAAATATTCAAGGAGACTAATATTTTGACACTTCCGTCGTAGTTTATTTTTGTAATATTATGTACGTACGCAAAAATATTGATTTATATAATAAAAAGTTGACTGTATCTTGTAGAATGGGTCGAGGTGTCGCTAGAGGATTCTATGTTTAGGTTGGCTAAAACTTGAAAATCTTTTCTTAGTAGATGTATAAAATTTGATAAGAAAATTCCTAAAAGTGTAACACAAAAACTAAAAACAAGAAGACATTTTTAGATAAAGGGTACTATAAAATAGATCATTATATTGAGGACAACGATGTGTGAAAATAACTCATACTATGCACTTGCAACCCTTCTGGCTACTAAATTTATGATGTAATTTTTTTTTTAATTTTTAAATGACATTATGTAATATGGCATTGAAAAAAAGAAAGACCCCAGAGTTTCTTGCCTGTTCTTTTCTGAGAAGATCATTTTTTTAAACCTGGTGTAGATTTTGACGTTCATAAGAGCTTTAAACGAACCTAAATTGAATCATGAAAAAAAAATGTATGTAATGTATGACAACTTTACTTTTGCTAAAAGGAGCACTAAAGCATGCATTACAAATGAAAATTCAGCGCTCAATGCTCAATACCGATATTGAAGTAACAAATAAGTTGATAAGTATAGCTAAATTATTAAAGCCAAAAGCCGGATATAAAAAAAAATCTGAATAATCCATTTTATATACATACATACAGAACACACGGTCGTCAGCGACACTTACCTGTAAAAAAATATAAAGTTAAGCATGAAGGATACATATACACTATACATACAAGTTATGTAGTTATGTTTGTTACGTAATAACGATAATTTCTCAGCAAATTAAAAAAAAATCTTTAATTATATTAATTTTATTATATATAATATTAATTTTATTTATTTCATAAAATTTGGATTGCGGTTCTACTTTTTTAAATTTTTTGTTTATTTATTAACGGTAAAAAAGTGGCAAGTTGAGTAAAAATCTACATTACATGTAATTAAGATCTGGGTTACGTGTGGTAGCTTTTTAACTTTGGGAAGGGTATGTAAGTATTAAATATCTTTTCGACGATAATTAAACGTTTAACCGCAGTTTCATTTGTTGGCACTTTTTGCATATGAATCCGTCCTAGGTCATTACTACAAACAGTTCCTGTGTTTCGGTCGGAAAGGCACCAACAGCTAGCATAATCACTGGGCACATGAGACTTAAGAACTGATGTCTCGAGGTGACTCATAAGTGTTCTGGTTGATACTGCATTTGTTATGGGCAGACATTGCACTTACCATCAGGTGAATGGTTTGCTCGTCTCGTCACTTTATACAATAAAAATAGGTGTAGGTGTTATTAAATAGGCTTTAATTTTATCTTTCCTAATGTGATTTGGAGTAAGGAAAGAGCACGCATTCGAGCCTACATCCATCCTCAATGACAGAAAAGATTAAAGTACGCCATCGATCCAGAGGACCATGGGAAAGCTTGGTTGTCAGTAATTGAAATTAATAATCTGTACCTAGTAAGTAATTTAATGAGTATGTCATTTATTAAGTTTATTTTATTTGCTCCATCAACGAAATAGAGAGATGCTCTAGATACTAGATAGATCTAGATACTGATGCTCAAGAATACAAGGTGTTATTCTTATGCGGCAATATACATATTTTACGTAGAAGCTGTTACCAGACGACATGAAAATATGCGACGTGTAGACAGTATTCGTGGATTACAACTGTAATCATAAACGTCAGGTACCTTAAAATAAAATGCGTGGCTTTTATTTTTGTTTGTATTCAATCTAAAAATATAGTTATATTTGCTGCTTTCTTAAAGCCTAGTGCCGCTAGAGTATGTACTATCTACGCTTATTTTGATTTTTTAATTTTGAAGAAAAGTTTACCGTATCGGTCAACAAAAAATAATTATGATCCTATGTAGTCTTGTCTGGAGAGGACGTCTCTTGCTACGAGTAATATTTAGATTTTACATATAAGTATATAATTAGCAATTTGCGGATGTTATGCCAAGAGAAAAGAATAGCACTAGATCAGACTATCAAATATACAATATAGATGTCGTTACATTATTAAAGTTAGTTCGTAAATTTTTAACTTATCAAATTAACAAAATATATCATTTAAAGATTTATACAATTTTTCGAGTAATAAATTTACTAAGAAGTATAAATACTAAATGATAACTGAAATTACGAAACAAAAAAAAAATTACAGACATTAGTCACAAAGCGAAAATATATTTCACTTGGCTGAAGTATGGTCCCTGGAATAATTTCTTTCTAGTATTTCACTTTAAAGCTACGCGCATCTGACGTATAACTAATGAATGCACATTTTTTTCATATTTTACTTCAGTTTTCCAAGCTGGTATTTCTCTAATCTTAAGTTAAGTGGTATATATGCATAAAAAGGCAAGAAACGTTTTACAGTTGTGGGGTAGACGCTTCAATCTGCGCATAATATTCTATATCTGATTTTAATATATATGTTATTCTATGCTTCTGTGTAAATATATATATATATACAGATTTAGGTACTACACAGAAGCACTGACATCCTTATCTTCCAGGGTAAGGATATATGTAACGGTACGGAGCGATGTGAGAATTGGCAGTTTAAGTTTATATAGAGAAGCAGTGCTGATAGCTTAAATGTATATATAATAAGTGTGTACAAATTAAAAGGTTAGTAAATTCAATAAAAAAAAAAATAACGGTGGAATTTCGATCATTGGACGACCACTGCTACGTATTAACACTACCAACACTGCTTTGCGTAGAACACACATGGCTGTGCCAGGAGCTGTAGTTGTGATTGGCATCAACCAAGATATCATTAACGAAGCTTAAGTATAAAATTTACCGACTTTTTATAAAACTAAAAATTAATTACACACAAATTATAATTAAGGTTTAAATATTCAACTAATTAGTAAAAAGCATATTTTTTTATTATGTGTGGTAGAGTATCTTTATTTTTTTTCGGTTAAACTCTATTTAATACTGTAACTGTATCTTTTATTATTTTGCGTCTTTGCGCACACACTTTAGAAAATAAATTATCTCTTCTTTCATTACACGTAATTGCTAAATTACATCTAATTTAAAATTATTAAAAATAGATATTGGTGTCCATCCATCGTCCATCCAAAATCTGTGTCGTCTGTACGTATCTAAGGCTCGTAATGATAAAGGAATACAATTTGTCTGTGTTAGTCGCTCTAGAAATAGGATTGGAGAAATCAAGAATATAAATTTTACACTTCACGAACAGATCTTATGTTAGCGAAAAAATAACGATGTTCATAAATTTTAAAAACTTTCTTTTTCGTAGGTATTGTAAATATCTGACTTTTTGTAATATCGATGCTAATACATTTTTTTAATAAGTACATACAGTCACGCCTTTTCTCATATAAGCGGTAGGCAGAGGCCGCACACGTAACTTTTCGCCCACCCGGGAAACAAGACGTGACGCGACTCCCTATTGCGTTCTCACGAGCAGTATTGACAGCATTGCATATTATAGTGTTATTCTGTACGAATTAGGTTTTCCAACAATACAATACTTTAGTCGCCTTTTACGACACCTTGATAGGTAAGAGGTAGGTACTATTCCGCTCTGCCGGAAACTTATCTTCAAAAAGTGTGCAGCTCATAAGAGAAGAAAAGTGATTCATTGAGTTCTGCCATGTGGTGGCGGCTTAAGAGAATCTACCACCCCATCTCATCCCGTGGGTATCATAAAAGTCGTTAGAGGAAAAATTAAAAGCAGAAGATGGTACGCAGCATTTTCCTCGAACATCTGAATAAATAAACAGCGGTTGCCAACCCTCCTGCCAAGCGTGGCAACTATGGCAAAATGAGAGCCATAAACTTTTGTGACAATCTACGGGGGAGACCTTCATATGACGATGACGATGAGTTCTTGTCTCAAAGTTAAGAAATAAATGCAAGGTGCTCGATTCTGTTTTATAAAACTATAAAGCTTCGAGCGTGCTTTATTTAATTGAAAATTTTATTGAATTAACATATATTATTCATTATTTTATAGAATTAACATAATATATCTACTATATACTTTATATTTTTTTGTTTATTACATAAACTAATCTATCCTTATATAGTTATTTAGAAAAATCAGTCTCCGTAATAAATAATTTATTGTTGATATTTAAAAAAAAATTTAGAAGTATAATATATTTTATTATACTCTCTTAAAATATATTTATTACCATTGAGAAATGATGAGAGCATGAAAAATATTTAAATGTCATGATTTACGAATATAACTTAAACATTAGTTGAAAACGGTTTTTGGTTCAGACAGGCAGAAAAAAAAGTTGAAACAGTTCTGCAGTTAAAAGTTATCTGAACACTTTTTCAAAACGAAGTATTAAAAAGTTTTTGTATGTAGGCAGCGCGTTTTAAGCATTCATGTCAGACCTCGGAGATTTTATAATTTCATAAAACTGAGACATGCTTACAATTACAAATTCTGTATAAATAGGTTAAAAAAAATGTCAATTATGTTTCACTTTCTGCTAAGCTAATTTTATAATTTTATGTATTATATATTGAATGAGAATTCCAAAAATCAAGTCTTTTTGTTGAACGGTACATTGTAAATTTATTTAACGTTTTAAAGCTAGTAAAACCCACATCAGTTGAAAATGAACGGGGTTTCTCGTTATCTGGGAACTTTGTTACAAAGATTAGAAGTCGAAGAAATCATCTGATAATGTTATTAATACCCTAATATTTTTCCAATCAAAAATCTAGATTAATAGCATACATATTGTTTAAACAATATAAATAAGCACTTTATGGAATCTGCTTCCGCCAGCGGTTTTTTCGGACCGATGTGACTTAGGGACCTTCAAGAAAAGAGCATATTCCTTTCTCAAAGGCCGGCAAGGCATCTGCTATTCCTATGGTATTGTATATGTTCATGGGCGGCGGTGATCACTTACCATCGGGTGAGCCACTTGCTCGTTTGCCCCCTATTTATAAAAAAAAAATCTGTCCTCGCTCTAAAAGATTTCCGATTTTAAGTAATATAAAAAAAATCTAAATATAAAAAAACATCAAAATCGAAGATGTTCTTGAGGACTTCCAAAGGTTGCCTGTTTTATGTATTCATTGATGCGAATATCTGTATCTGGAAATGAATACAAGCAAATTCGAAAGATACCTAGCTCGCCTAGGTACTTTTAATTACCTCTTAAATATTAATTTTCACTAATATGTACGCAAACATATGCAAATGCAGCGGCTTACAACAACCTGACAGACAAGTTAATGCGTCGGGACGGCGCTTGCATAGGGACGCGATGGCGTGCTCTCTATTAAGGAAATGGCGCCTAACGTCTGCTTGTCGTCGTATAGGAATACATAATTCATTGATTATTATTCAGAGCAAAGTTATTTTGAAGTATTTCTTTTATTCTGAACATGCTGCAATGCTTTATTGCATGCGTACATATATTGACGACCGCGTGGCCTAGTGGTCAGAGTACCTGACTTCTACGCCGCGGGTCCTGGGTTCGAATCCCAGCCGGAGTCAACATTTGTGCTAAAACACAAATTGTTGGTTTTCGGGTCTGGTTGTGTTGTGTTTGTCCCCGTGTTTCTGACACTGCATCCTAGCCTACCTCCGATCTTATCGCATCAGCGTTACATCGGGCGCGGGTAGGTTGGGACGAGTGAGTGCCTCTATGTTTGCGCGTACACTTGTGGCACTATAATATCTCCTGCGCAGTTGATGGCTCTCGACATTCGGATTCGGAAGTTGTCGCCGTGGTCGAAATCGGCTAGGAGAACATCATCACATATCTTTCTTGCTTTTATAGGAGTAAGTGACGTAACGATGCAAAATGTTCACCTGATGGTAACGGAACTATACTGTTCACTGACTGACTGACACTATACTGCTCGTGAAAACGCAATTGGGAGTAAGAATTTTTTGACTCGTACCAAATTGTCGGCGACGGGGTTTGTCACGTCTCGTTTCCAGGCGGAAGGGCGAAAAGTGGGATGCGTGAGTGGCCTCTGCCTACCAGTTATATGGAAAAAGGCGTGACTGTATGCATAGATCTTAGTGTACAAAAATGTTCCTATTTGTCCAATAATATTTGTATTGTTTGTTACAATTTATACAAGTAGCTTGGTATAGTTTTTGTAAAAGATTAGCCAATTCAATAGAGAGCAACAAGACAGCTGAGATGGTACATCCGGTCATGGAGGACTTTATGGACAGGCGGAACACATCACTGATTTTTCAGCTGCTTCAGGGGCTTTCGGGTTATGGATAAATTAATAAGTTTTATTTTATAAAATGTTGTGTCACCCAGAACACCTCTGTGCGATGCCACACTGCGCCCGTCACCCTGAGACATCAGTTCTTCAGTCTCATATGCCCAGTGATTACGCTAGTTCCCTTCAGGCCGATGAACAGTAATGTTTGCACACTACTGCTTTACGGTAGAATAACTAGACCTGCGGTGGTATATATGCTTAGACGGATTTCTTTACAGGAATCCTACCCCCAGACTCTAGACTATGACTATTAGAACGATATATCATACGTTGAGTAAGTCATTCGTCAAGTGCCACTGCTGTAATAGCGACAAGGACAAGATGCAGCCTTTCCTATTATCTCTAGCTTATAAACAGCTGCACCGAGTCTTATTTATGGATCTTTACATTAATTTCAGCTAATTTGAATATTTCCACCATTAGTAGTGCAGGTGAGGTTGACATTTGGAGCAAAAGCTGGTGTATTCGCTCTTACTCAGTTAATGTGTTTAAACATTAATAAACCAACTTGCCAATATTCAGGTCCTTTAGTGGCTTGAAACCTCGTGCTTGATTAAGGGTTAAATTACAATATAGTCTATTAAATAAAAAATACATTGTAAGTACATCTTGGGTTCTTAGGTTACTTGGGTTGGTGCTTGGGTTTAGTTCTAAAATAAATCTTCGAACTTTTTTATATACTTTGTTCATTGTAAGCGAAATTTGCTTCGAACTTGATCAATTTATGTCTTTGTTTATAGTTCATTTAACTTCACAGAGCTGTTGTAGACAGTTTTCCTTGGAACAATATTAAATTTATTAACGTTAAACTTTGCTGCGATAAGTCGGAAAGAGCCATATTTTAAACTTTGGTAACACGAAATTGAGATAAAGTACGTTCCCTTTTAAATACTCGTAATATTGTTGAATTGTATTAATTAGGCGGTATTAGAAATATTAGGTATAAAGTCGGGAATAAAGTCTTTTCGCATATAGTATGTATACATTTGTAATAAAATCTCTTTGGCTGTACTATTTCAAAAAAAGAAACAAATTAGTAAAATGTTGTTTCTAGCTATTTTCATTTGTTTTTTTTCGGTCAAAATAAGATGAAGTAATTCGATACATTTTTAAATTTTATTACAAAAAAGGATAAAAAACAACGCAAGCCGCGAAAAAAATTGTGACGTTTATTGACCTAATGCAGTGTCAGTAAGAGTTGCACACAAATTGGTTTAAACATTTTTAATCCAGAATTTTTATGTCAAATATGCAGCTCGCTCTGGTCGCCCTGTTACGGATAAAATGGACGCCATTTTTGAAAAAGTGGAGCAAGATCGGCATATCAGTAGTTACGACGTAGGTAAAGAACTGTCAATTGACCACAAAACAGCTTTGACCCATTTGAAAAAAGCTGGGTGAACAAAAAAACTCGATATTTGGGTGCCACACGAGCTCACTGAAAGAAAGCTAATGATCCGTGTATTAATTTGCGATTCTTTATTAAGGCGTAATGAAACCGAACCGTTTTTGAAGAGATTGATAACTGATGATGAAAAGTGGATCACGTACGACAGAAACGGGCGAATAATGTCGTGGTCGAAGGTCGGTCAGGCTTCACAGACTGTGCCAAAACCCGGGTTAGCTCGCAATAAGGTGATGCTGTGTGTATGGTGGGATTGGAAGGACGTTGTTCATTATGAGCTTTTACCGCCGGGCAGAACCATCGATTCGGATCTACTACAATATACATATAATGACTACAATCACCACAAACATCTTTAGCCACTCAGCAAAAATTAAGAGAGTTTGGTTGGGAGATGTTAATGTATCCGCCATATAGCCTTGACCTTGCACCTTCGGATTTCCACCTGTTTCGGTTTGTTCAGAATTCTTTAGATAGTGTCAGGTTAACATCAAGAGAGGACTTCCAAAACTACTTGACGCGTGTTTTGCTCAGAAGTCCCAAAATATCTACAGCAACGGGATCATGTCAGTACTTTCCAGATGGCAAAAAGTCATACAAAATGGGACATATATACTGTAATGAAATGTAAATAAACTTTATAAAAAAATGTCTTGAGTTTTCATACTAAAATGTGAAGAAACTTATTCTCCAACCTATTAATATAGTCAATATTTCAAATTAATTAACGAAGTTGAAATAAAAATAGGTTATGTTACAATGCTTTGAATACTGATAGTAAAAACATAAATATTCAATTAACTTAAGTGAAATATAAATAAATATATGTATTTAAGCTCTTAAGTTATTTAAATTTTAAATAAAGGCAAATTTATTAAATACGTAATTTATTAAACTTTAGATGTGTAATGTGTATGCATGTGAAATGGTATGAAATAAATTACTTTATGTATAGATTTTTTTAACAAAATAACTCAGTAACAGGCAAGGAAAGTATTTAAAACTTTTCTTAATTTTTTTTATAATTTTTTGGCAAAATCGTTAACTCTGAAAAGCCTTTTGCAAGTAAAATTTATGTGAAATTCTCGGGGGGACTGAGGTGACAGTTGTCCCAATGTCATAGTTACCCCGGAGTACCTTCAGCTTTTAATTATTATTTTTAGTCCGATCTACGCAGAAAGAGCTTACTGTGTCTTGAAGCCTTGCAGTGGTATGCTTGGTTTTTGATTTAATTTTATTAATAATAGGATCCCAAGCCGGTGGTAATACCCAACCATCTTCCCTATTGAAATTAGGATGTTTTTTAATTTCAATAGCCTCGCGAATCATCCTTGGTAGGAATCGGTGTTCTTTTGCAAGGATTTGTGGTCTATCAAATCTGATGTAATGGTTGGGATGATCCAGAACATGGTCACAGACTGCAGACTTCCTAGAACGACGATGCTTCACGTCAGCTATGTGTTCTTTTACGCGGGTTTTTATCGATCTTCTTGTTTGGCCTATGTAAGAGAGACCACATTCACAATCCAGCTTGTATACTCCTGCGTCTTGTAGAGGGATGTTACACTTGACACATGGTAAAAACTGACTTATCTTCTTCGGCGGCTTGAAGTATGTTTTTATGGAAGCCCGCTTCAAGATATAGCCAATCTTGTCCGTGACTCCTCTGACATAAGGTAGAATAGCAGGTACACGCTCGACTGTGACCGGTTTCACTCGGTCACTGCGACGTAGGCGCGGAACCCGAAGCTTGTTGTCGTGCAAAACTTGCTTGACATGCTGAAGCTCGGCGGCCAGGTGTTTCCTGTCACAGATTCCTCGTGCTCTCTGAAACAAGGATTTACCCACGGTAGCTAACTGTGATGGATGGTGGTGAGATTCACCGTTTAAATATCTGTTAGTATGGGTCTTTTTCCTATACACAGTGTGACTCAAGGTGTTATTAGGATTCCGAATTACTAAAACAACTAGAAAAGCTAAAGAGTTATTTGCCTCTAACTCCATTGTAAATTGAATTTTAGAGTTTAGGGAGTTAAGGTGGTTAACCGCCGAAGAAGATAAGTCAGTTTTTACCATCTGTCAAGTGTAACATCCCTCTACAAGACGCAGGAGTATACAAGCTGGATTGTGAATGTGGTCTCTCTTACATAGGCCAAACAAGAAGATCGATAAAAACCCGCGTAAAAGAACACATAGCTGACGTGAAGCATCGTCGTTCTAGGAAGTCTGCAGTCTGTGACCATGTTCTGGATCATCCCAACCATTACATCAGATTTGATAGACCACAAATCCTTGCAAAAGAACACCGATTCCTACCAAGGATGATTCGCGAGGCTATTGAAATTAAAAAACATCCTAATTTCAATAGGGAAGATGGTTGGGTATTACCACCGGCTTGGGATCCTATAATTAATAAAATTAAATCAAAAACCAAGCATACCACTGCAAGACTTCAAGACACAATAAGCTCTTTCTGCGTAGATCGGACAAGGAATAATAATTAAAAGCTGAAGGTACTCCGGGTTAACTATGACATCGGGACATCTGTCACCTCAGTCCGCCCGTGACCATGGGTGCTGTTAAGCACTTCACCTTTTATTAATTTATTTTCAGTTTTATTTTATTTTTCTTGAATACTAATATTTAAAAAGTTATGGTAAAAAATATGTTAGGCGATCTGGTATAGATCGATATCGAGCCGATATGATAAGAATAAAATAAAATAAAACTCCCTATTGATCATTTTAAAACGCAGCTCATTACGTGATGATGAATAATGAACAATAGGTTTTAGGCAGAATTGCACCTCTTTCCTACCGAAGTATCGTAAGAGCCGTCTAAGGTATTATACGGACTGCCTTTATTCGTGTTCAATAATACCATAATATGAATACTGCTTATGGGAATGCAATGGGGAGTAACAATTTTTTGGAATCGTAGTAAAATGGCGCCGATATGGTTCGTCACCCGCCACGGTTCGTTTCCCGCAGAGCCGGATAGAAGACTACGGGTGTGGTCTCTGCCTAACCCTTTTATAGGAAAAAAGTCGTGACTATATGTAGGTATTCACTCATGGAGATGTTTGAACCAAAGCTTTAAGTTGCTAGTACTCTGCTTACTAATTTTAACTTTCGCATCAAGTCATCACGTATATAATGGTTAAATCTGGAAAAGGTACCAAAACACCCACAAAGAAGCTCACTGAAGTGACTCGATAAACCAAATATATTAAATTGTACATTATAAGTTTTAGGTCAGCTTCAAGAATAACGTTTTAGCATTATTAATATGTGATATGCGTTAGATAAACGAGGTCAGTAATAAATTTTCCCGCCAGAATATCCGATAGCCACTTGGGACGTATCGAGTTAATGATGGCAAATTGAAACCAGAATAAAGAAGTAAAAAAATGTAATAAACCAGCATTTTATCTAGTAAGAATTCTAGAATCTAAGAACCTGTATAATTTTGTATTGTTTTGTTTGTGGGTTGATAGATACAGGTGACACCAGACCGTGTTTTGTGGCAATGTGTGGCCTATATGGAAGAAAGTGAGGACACGAGCAAATCCTCTATCGTATATCTGCCCATAACAAATGCTGTGTAACTCAGAACATTTCTTTGTGGCACTACACTGCGCTCGTTAAGACGTTAGTTCTTTAGTCTCATATATATTATAGTAATTACACTAGCTTTCAATGACCTTCCGACCGAAAGTTACAGTTATGTTTCGTACTGAAATACACTACTGCTTGACGGCAAAATAACTGGCACCGCGATGGTACCCATCTAGGCGAATTCCTACATCAAAATTAACAATAAAAACAGCTTATGTTTAATGTGAAATGATGAAAAAGTATGAAAGGAGGTTTTAACTGGTCATTTACTAAGACAAGATGGCTCAGTAATTAGCGTACCTGCTTGTCAAGTCGTGCTAAGTTTCAATCATAGCTAAAGGGAAATTGTGCAAAGCACAAAGTATTTACTTCTTCGCGATGCTTTAGCGGCGCTATAACATATGCTGCGTAGATGTCTACTTAAGGTTGGTAAGCAAAAGATATGGTCGTAGGTGAAAGCCACGAATATGTATTTTTTTATACAAGATGGAGCAATCGAGCAGGCGGTTCACCTGACGATAAGTAATTAAATTCGGCGTAATGTTTTTCCCAATTACGTTTATTGCGTGTTCGTGAAAATTACGTATCCTGGGAGCTGAGTAAATAAAGAGAATGCGAAATAAGAACGGCACGTTGAATAGCAAAGAACAATGAAATAATGAAACCGACGTTTTGGGAATAGCTTTTAAATTAACAATTTGACACTTCCTCAATTTTCATGAACGACGACAATCAATTTTCTTTTTGTGAAACATATAGATTATTATTGAGTCCTCAATATTTCCAGAGACAAGAAATTACAATTATGTCATATCACGAAAATAATTTTCTTTTTTTCTCGCTGTATATTTTTATTAACATATTAACATATAAAGTGTGAATGTATAAAAAAAAGTGAAAATTCATTTACATTAATTTATCATACGAAAATGAAATATTTTTTAAGTATTTGATCGGTACCTTACATCACCGCTTTGTTGATATCAACGAAGTCACAGACAAGTTAAATGTAGGACATACTCGTACAAAGAATTTTCTAGTGTACCTGCATACAAACGTACAGCCACGCCCATTTCCCATATAAGGGGTAAGCGGAGACCATACCCTAGCCCACTTTTCAATTTCGCAGTATTAGTACGTTCGAAAAATGATACTTATAAAAATAGTTATGCTATAATTATTAATTACATTTTTTCAAACGATGCTCCACACTCGTATTTCTCTTGTATCGTGGGTGCGTTTTACTGACATAAATTTCACATTTCTACAACACAATCAGACCCGAAAACCAACCATTTGTGATTGAGCTAAAATTTGGCATACCAAAGTAGCTTCGGTGACAATGCAATAATATAGCACGATGCAGCTCCAAGGTGCCACGTTTGATAATGGAGCCTAAAGATGACCATAATAAATCCTCAACAAGACAAGATCGCTCCGTCATGTTTGGACTCGTTGAATTTGTTTTGACAAGTACCATAGCTCATATATATATATATATACATATATAGCAAAATTTGAAGTCCATTGCTGGACATAGGTGAACAAAACCTTTTTACAAAAATATGATTTTTGTTTCAAACTATTTACTCTTATAGAATTAACTATAATAACAATAACCATGATTGCTTACATGGACGAGAAGTATCTTTGTCACGAGTCTTCCCTGTATGTTTTTATTACGATTAATTTTCCATTCCATGATCTGTTATTTCTATTTTTTAAAAGGCAACAAGTTCGAAAATGGGTTTGACGCATTGCGTCTTGTTACTTAGGGGAGTTTACAATTATGAAAACAGATAACAAGAACACTTTTCCACTCAATTTTCCTTGTTGCTTAATACCAAAAATTGTGAAAGATAAAAAAGGTGTAAAAAGGTTAGTTAAACATTTTTTAACGCATGAAGTAATTAAACCATAAAATGCACTATTTAAATTAAATAAATATATAAAGAAAACAATTTGCCGTAGTAATCGTGACTACCTTACGGCTACTGTGCTGTGTAGTAGCGGCTTAAGAGAATCTACCACCCCATCTCATACCGTGCTTTCCGTGGGCGTCGTAAAAGTCGGCAGAAGGAAAATTAAAACCAGAAGATGGGCAGCAGCATCTTTCTGAAAAATCTGAATAAACTGCGGTTGCCAACCCGCCTGCCAAGCGTGGCAACTTTGGCAAAATTCCCCCCAAAATGAGAACTACAAACTTTTGTAGCAATCTATGGGTGAAGTCTTTGTTCAGCAGTGGACTAGTAGTAGTAGCAGATAGGGTGAAATGATGATGATGGTGATGAATCGTGGCTACTTATTTAAAACAAAACCTTTATGATTTTAGATTTCTTCATATTTCGGGTAAAATATATTGTATAAATAAATAGGACCGGAGAATATTTATCAATGTACATTAAAAAAAAATACTGATTTATTTCATATTTAATTTTACCATTAATCCTGTGCCTATTCTGGGATGAAGTAGAAACAAGGTCAGCGAGCTTTTCTAATGAAAAATCGTTCTACACTTAGTATTAATGTATTTTTTACAATTTAAATGAAACTAATTTTACGGATTTTATCAGCGTTTTATTTTATTATTTATAACCCGTTTTATTTTAGACCACCTTAACTCCATAAATTCTAAAATACAATTTACAATGGAGTTAGAGACAAATAACTGTTTAGCTTTTCTAGATGTTTTAATAATTAGAAATCCTAATAACACCTTGAGTCACACTGTGTATAGGAAAAATACCCATACAAATAGGTACTTAAACGGTGAATCTCACCACCATCCTTCACAGCTAGCTACCGTGGGCAAATCTTTGTTTCAGAGAGCACAAGGGATCTGTGACAGTAAACACCTGGCCGCCGAGCTTCAGCATGTCAAGCAAGTTTTGCAAGACAACAAGCTTCGGGTTCCGCGCCTTCGTCGCAGTGACCGAGTGAAGCCGGCCACAGTCGAGCGTGTACCTGCAGTCCTACCATATGTCAGAGGAGTCACGGACAAGATTGGCTATATCTTGAAGCGGGCTTCCATAAGAACATTTTTCAAGCCGCCTAAGAAGATAAGTCAGTTTTTACCATCTGTCAAGTGTAACATCCCTCTACAAGATGCAGGAGTATACAGGCTGGATTGTGAATGTGGTCTCTCTTACATAGGGCAAACAAAAAGATCAGTTAAAACCCGCGTAAAAGAACATATAGATGACGTGAAGCATCGTCGCTCTAGGAAGTCTGCAGTCTGTGACCATGTTCTGGATCATCCCAACCATTACATCAGATTTGATAAACCACAAATCCTCGCAAAAGAACACCGATTCCTACCAAGGATGATTCGCGAGGCTATTGAAATTAAAAAACATCCTAATTTTAATAGAGAAGATGGTTGGGTATTACCACCAGCTTGGGATCCTATAATTAATAAAATTAAATCAAAAACCAAGCATACCACTGCAAGACTTCAAGACACAGTAAGCTGTTTCTGCGTAGATCGGACAAGGAATAATAATTAAAAGCTGAAGGTACTCCGGGTTAACTATGACATCGGGACATCTGTCACCTCAGTCCGCCCGTGACCATGGGTGCTGTTAAGCACTCGAAACGTCGGGTTATAAATAATAAAATTAAACGCGATAAAATCCGTAAAATTAGTTTCATTTAAATGTGTAGTGTTCGCGTAAATATAAGAAATCATTATGTATTTTTTACAATTTTAGATGCTGCAGGAATAGCTTGACAGCTACGTACGTTCGTTTTTGATTTATTCGTTAATATATTCATTGGTAGATTGTCGGGGAGAGGAGTTGCAATGTGCCAGGTAGGTACCGCTCACCCTGTCCTCGGCCTGCCGAGTTGCGAAGGAAAAGGATTTTGGTATTAAGATGCGCCACTTTTTTTTTTTTTTTCGGTGAAGTGATCGCTGTTAGCCTTTTGGCTTTTACAGCTTCATCGGATGCTGTGCTCGCGGGCCCGGGGCCCGCGTGCCAGGTTTGGTTTGACCCAAACATAAATACATAAATAGAAAGACTCCTACTACACATCTAAATTCGGTCCGTTGCGTTCGCTAGCGTGCTTGCGCTACAGTGAATATCTCCATAAATTTATTGTATAAAGTCATCTAATGACCGTCCGAGGGAGACTGCGGGCCTCCGTTCGGACTGTCGACTTGTGTGTCGGAAACTCTGGGCGGTGAGAACCGCCAGATACATAGACATAGAACACCAGATACACCCGTGTTCCACACGGGTGTATCTGGTGTACGCGGTGTTATTAACGATAGCTGCGCGCCGCTCTCTACGGCGGTCGCGCGACGTTGTGCGTGTGATGTTGAAACTATTAACTGTGTGTACAGTGTTGTTCGGATCGTGGCTGACCGTATCGTGGTCAGGGAGTGCTGAGACGTCTGTGTCGTCTAGCACATTTCGCGGTCGACGTTTGCGTTCGGTCGCGTTTTTATTAGATCGATAATTCGCTGCTTTAACCACCAGCGGGTTTGGATGAACCGCGGCTTTTTCGAAAAACCGCCGTGATACTTCTCTGAAGTGTTCAGAGAGTACGGGCATTTCACAGTCGCTGTGAAGGTCGACATTGCGTTGGTACCAGCCGGCTCCGGTGGCACTTCGCAAGAATCTATTTTGCACCGTCTGCAATTTCTTTATATGATTGCCCGTCGCGTGTGCGAACGCGACGCATGCATAGGACATTACGGGTCTAATGCATGTCTTGTAGAGGCGAACTTTGTGTCTTAAGCACATTTTGCTTGAAGAGCAAGTTAACGGATATAGACGGCTTGCGATAAAAGCCGCCCTGTTACGCACGTTCTTGATGTGATCAGCGAACGACATCGCTGCGTCTAACGTGACCCCGAGGTATTTGACGCTCTTTTCCCAGGGAATAGGGCGTCCGAACAGGGTGATCGAGCCTAGCTGATTGTTGCCGATTGTGTGGTAACGTCTAGCTGGCTTAGGCGTGCCTCTCGAGAAGTATATTGCTACACTTTTCTCGGGGTTAACCTCTACTCTCCATTTCCGGAACCATTCGCCTAGGCGATCGGCTGCGGCTTGGAGCTGAATCGTTATGCGGCCCTTGTGCTTATCGGAATAATACAGGGCCGTGTCATCTGCGAAAAGCGCAAGATTGACTTTAGGGTCTTTAGGTATATCGCTAGTGTATAGCGAGAAAAGGAGTGGAGAGAGGCAGGAGCCCTGAGGGACCCCCGCACGGAGAGGGCGGCTTGAGGAGCGCGTTCCCTCTACCCGGAAGCGAAATAGGCGATTGGACAAGAAGGCTCGTATGATGTTCACGAGTCTGTCCGGCACTTTTGTGTGATACAGCTTGTAATACAAGCCGTCGTGCCAGACTTTGTCGAATGCCTTTGCGACATCGAAAAATAAGGCCCCTGTGCCTACTGGCTTAGGGCGGTCGTGAAAGTTTTCTAATATGTGCTCCGTTAGGCGGTGCACTTGATGGGTACACGAGTGTTCGGGGCGAAAGCCGAACTGCTTGTCTGGAAGGATGTTATTATTAAGGACGTAGTCTTTTAATCGACTAAGGATTATTCGCTCATAAATCTTGGCCATCGAGTTGAGGAGACTTATTGGGCGATAATTGGACGGGATGTTCTTCGGCTTGTGAGGCTTTGGAATACCTATAACGTCCGCTTCCTTCCAGTCGTCCGGGAAGGAGCAGCTGGAGAGGAGCGCGTTGAAAATACTGACTAACAGACACAATAGCGGCGTAGTTAGACATTTGATCACCCTGTTGTTCGATGCGCCACTATCCTCTGCAACTTAACAGCACCGTAGACGCAGTAGTGGAACCGCGGGGGATAGGACCAGAATTCCAGAAATCGCTATTAAAAGTTTAGTAAAGTTTCAGCCTATAAATGTCCCACTACTGAGCACAGGCCTCCTCTCATTTCTGAGAGGGTTTTGGAGCTAGGAAGAATCCGCCACGCTGCTCCAATGCGGGTTGGCGGACTTCACATGTCTTCGAAATATTTTTTATTCCTCAGACATGCAGGTTTCCTCACGATGTTTTCCTTCACCGCCGAGCACGTGGTAAATCAGCACTTCAAATTGCAATTAACAATTTTAGTGGTGCCGGCACCGGGAATCGAACCCAGGTCACTCGCGTACTATGAAATTTAAAGCGAGCGCCTTGCCCTTGAGCTACCACGGCTCTCGCCGCTATTAATAATACATTAACTAAAGGTGATTTATAATGTAGTCATTCATAGTCAAACATTGGAACAAGTGTCAAAGTGAGACATAAGCTCACTCTGTCATTCCATAAATTTCGTAAAGATATACAGGTTGGTACTGTGGTATTAAATACGAAATATGTAAGAATTATAAATGGTGATAGGTAATAACTTTAAGTACGTAGTCTTGGTAAATAAAATGAAATCATAAAACAGGTAAATAGGCTGTAGAGTTCTCATAAACTGTTAATACTATGGTGATTGTGATGACAGACGACAAGTCTGCCTGCCAAACGTAACGTAACGTAATACGCAACATTAATTTTATTTGGATAAAAATAATGTTCATTTTATTTTAAGTGAAAATCGAAAATAATGTTCATTTTATTTAAGTGAAAATAGAAAATAAAGTTCTTACTAAAATCTCAACAGCTAAAAAGATAAACTCCGTCAACCGGTTTAAACGGTTCCGTTAGCGCTTACTGTAAATTCATGTGTTGTGACTGGTTTCCACTTAGGTTTTAATTATGCATGAGTTCTCACTTTACTTACACTCTGATTTCTCACAAGATATTTTAGAAGATTTCTTTATCCGAATCATGCCGTGGTTGATAGTGTAGTTAGTGTATTATGTACGTTTATTAATATTAATCGCCTGAATAATATTATTTTACTGGTGGTAGGATTCCTACGCAGAATTCCGTCTAGGACCTACCACTGTATAGTGCCAGTTATTCTGTAGTGAAGCAGTAGTGAGTAAACACTACTGTTTCGGTTTTAAAGGTAGTGATAGGTGGTGTAAAATCTGGGCATGAGCTACTAAGAAACTGATGTCTCAGAGTGAGTTCATAGTAGTACCACACAGAAATGTTCTGGGTGACACAGCATTTGTGATGAAGAGATTTTGAATTTTCCATAAGCTGAACAATTGACTCTTCTCGTCACTGTCTTCAAAAAATGACGCTGTTGCTTGTCACTAGTCTGAATATTTGCATCTGGCATATCAGAGATCGTTAATCTGTCATCTTTTATTTTCCTTAGTCGTCTATAAACGCACGGAATTAAATAGAGTGGTATAATGATGTTACGTTGGCATCATATGGCGAATAAAATATTATAATAACCATAAATTTTGTTCATTATTGTCACATATATTGTCCACTACTAAAGTTGGCCTATATTCCTTTATCTAAACAGGGTCATTCGTAATGTCTTATACATCCCGGCAGGCTGGGCTTAGGACGATGTGTATATGCCCCAAAAATAGAATGAGCCGCATAGCTAATACCTGTAAGAGATGAGATGATGATTGATGGACCTGACGTCGACTTAAAAATTTGCTTAAAACTTATAGGGGACTACCCTGTTATACAGCTGATCGAGGCAATGAATCAAATAAATTTAATTAGGCGTTTTTCCATTGAGCTGCCATCGAAAGAACTCGCAAGTACTAGGATAACATGAAGCTTAAGAAAATCTGTTGCGAAGTAAAACTGTTAGTATGACGCCGTAGTAGGGTAACATACATTAAATGGAGAAGAAAACGTATTTCGAAGTTGTCTGGCTGGGGGCAACGGCCTTATGAGTTAGGATCGCGTAAAGTTTTACGTAACAAATTATTTTATAGTTTTGTATGGACATTTTTAGTATTTAATTTTGACATTAAAGCTTCACCGTTATGTTTATTAAATCATAGTAGCATGGGTAGGAGCCGGGATGTTATATCAATTATGAATAACGTTGTCGGGTTTTTAACGTTGTGGCAAAGTCGGGTTCGTTACACCATTTATAACTCAAGAGCGGCTGGTCCGATTTTTATAATGTTGTTTTTTTTAGATTTTTCTTCGCTCCAAATAGCAGAATAACTTAAAGCATCGAAAGTTATCGAAATATCTCGAAAAAAAATCACGAAGAAAATTCATTTTCTCATATATTTTCTGTGACAATAACTTCTTTTTCTTTCTTTCTTTTTCATTATCCTCTGGCAGCTGTTTCATCTGGGCGGTCCTTTTATTGCGGCACCGCCGCGATTTATGAGCACTTTTTAATGAGTTTTCACCAATTTTAGTTCAGTTGTAGACCCCTGCAATGTGCATTTGTGAGTCAAACGGAAAGTTGCCTTCGTAGATGTTGACTTTGTGAGGTTTTCAAATTTGTGATTGATATTTGCTGCATTATGTAATTTTGAATTGTGTGACCAATTTCCAAGTCCTGGAGACGGACGTGGGATACTTTTTATCGTTGAAAATCAAATAATTTGCAAGGTACTTTAAACGAACGTAATTTAGACGAAGTCGCGCCCATCAGCTAGTATTATATAGAGTGACTAGAGTAGCTGCAACATTTGATTTACAGATTGCACACTGAAGCGTAACTTGCACAATACTCATATCTGGTTTTTTCATTATTCGTCACTGCCACGCTGATATTGTACGATTAACAACCAAAAGATTGCGATCTACGCAAGACATTTTTATTGCGCTATAAGTATTAACGCATTAAAAATAATATCGCTTTTATAGGCCACCATAAACTAACAGTAAAAGTAAAGTAACAGTCTATAAATATCCCACTGCTGAGCAAAGGCCTTCTCTCATTTTTGAGAGGGTTCGGAGCAAGAGTCCGTCACGCTGCACTAATGCTGGGTGCACTTCGAAATGTTTCTCCGAAATATTTGTATTCCCTGGTCATGCGTAAACCTTCACCGCTGATATATAATTTCGGTGATGTAATTGCTGTTAGCTTTTTTGGCTTTTACAGCTTCATCAGATACTGTGCTCACGGGCCAGGGGCCCGCGTGCCAGGTTTGGTTTGACCCAAACATAAATACATAAATAAACTCCTACAATAACCTCGGAATTCGGACTGTCACGTTCGCTGCGATTTAGAATATCTGAATATGATTTTAAGTCGTCTAATGACCGTCCGAGGGAGGCTGCGGGCCTCCATTCGGACTGTCGACTTGTGTGTCGGAAACTCTGGGTGGTGAGAACCGCCCTGGAACATGGGTGGATCGTGTGTACGCTGTGTGATTGTCGACTGCTGCGCGCCGCTCTCTACGGCGGTCGCGCGTCGAGGTGCGTGTTATATTAAAGCTATTAACTGTGTGTACAGTGTAGCCTGGATCGTGACTGACCGTATCGTGGTCAGGGAGTGCTGAGACGTCCGTGTCGTCTAGCACGTTTCGTGGGCGACGTTTGCGTTCGGTCGCGTTTCTACTTGGTCGGTAATATGCTGCTATAACCACCAGCGGGTTTGGATGAACCGCGGCTTTTTCGAAAAATCGCTGTGATAATGCTCTGAAGTGTTCAGAGATTAAGGGCATTTCACAGTCGCTGTGAAGATCTACTGTTGCGTTGGTACTAACCGGCTCCGGTGGCAGTTCGCAAGAATCGATTTTGAACGCTCTATAACTTCTTTAATTGATTGCCCATCGCGTGAGCGAAAGCGACGCATGCATAGGCCATTACGTGTCTTATGCAAGTCTTATAGAGGCACCTTGACATCGCTGCGTCTAAAGTGACTCCGAGGTATTTGACGCTCTTTTCCCAGGAAATAGGGCGTCCGAACAGGGTGATCGTGCCTAGTGGATTGTTGCCGATTGTGTAAATTCGTCTAGCGGGCCTGGCGTGCCCCTCGAGAAGTATATCGCTACACTTTTGTCGGGGCTTATCTCTATTCTCCATTTCCGGTACCATTGGCCTAGGCGTGCGGCTGCGGCTTGGAGATGAATCGTTATGCGGCCCTTGTGCTTGTCGGAATAGTATGGGGGCCGTGTCATCTGCGAAAAGCGCAAGATTGACATTTCGGGTCTCTAGGAATATCGCTTAGTATATAGCGAGAAAAGGAGTGGGGACAGGCAGGAGCCCCTGAGGAACACCCGCTCACAGAAGGTGGCTTGAGGAGCACGTTACCTCTACCTGAAATCGAAAATAGGCGGTTGGACAAGAAGGCTCGTATGATGTTCACGAGTCTATCCGGCACTTTAGTGTGATACAACTTGTAGTACAGGCCGTCGTGCCAGACTTTGTCAAATGCCTTTGCGACATCGAAAAATAAGGCACCTGTGCCTACAGGCTTAGGGCGGTCGTTTAAATTCTCTAAAATGTGCTCCGTTAAGCGGTGCACTTGATGAGTACACGAGTGTTCAGGGCGCCACCGCTGAACGCACGTGTTAAATCTTAATTTTTTTTAAATTGCCCAGCCCCTGAGCTACCAGCACCCACACGAACAGCACCAACAGTAGGTAGGAACACAGTAGGTGAAGATCGAGTGCATGAAAGTGCCACAAAGTATCTATCAATAAAACAATTTCGATTTCAAGCTAAATTATAAATATTCCATCTCGTTCGTTCCATCGTTTTTTTCATCAGAAGAGCCAGACATCTATCATCAACAATCTTTATTGCAACGACTGGGAATATCAGGAGAAAATCTAAAATAAAATATTCATCCGTCAGAAGAATGGACTCAAGCATGTTAAATTAAGATAATATTTATATTGAGATGTGTCTTAATATAAATATTATTTTACTATCAATCAGTTATAAGAAAAACTATTCTGAGAGCCATTCCCGGAAATTCAAATAGAAATAGGACATGTCGCGTGACTTGAATACAATAGATGAACCACAAACTGTAAAGACTTACTAGGCAAAAGCTGCAAAACATTGCCCTACATATATCGAACTATTTCTAGACACGTAACCAGTAAATGTATGATGCTCAATTATTGAGATTAAACTCAGGACCCACCCCACAAATATCTGTATATATAAAATGGACACACCACTGTGTGTCCATTTACACACAGCACATGTTTAGCCAACCCCTTTTCGACACAGAACAATTTTGTTTCTTGTTATTTTGTTTTTTATATTCAAATATGTAATGTTCTTGTAAATGATTTTTTAAAAGTCTGAGGTACTTCGTTCATAGAAGTTTATATATTTCTCTTAAAATCTTAATAAGCTGTTTCATATATTATAACTTAATCTAAACCTTAACCTTATCTATAATAAAGCGTATCTTATCCGATATGAAAAAAAAATTAACAATTTTTTTCTTCGGATATGTAAATTTCCACACAATATTGTCTTGCATTGACAAAAATTTAAGATTACAATTTTCTATTTTCGTGGTGCTGGCAATTAAGTCAAACTAAGATTGCTAACCTTTTTAGAAAACTAAAGCTGTCTCTTTGCTACCGTGGCCTTTTAACAAATATACGTTAAGTGTCTCCTAACACTAGTATTTAAATTATACTTACTTATGTTATACGATGGCCCCAATCCCCTGTATGTGTTTTTCTTATTTATTCTGTTGTTAAATAAAATATTATTCATTTTTCATATGTAAATTATGAAGAATGTAAATGAGACTATGTTATATGGTAAGAGTAATATTTTGCAAATAATATATTTCGTAATATTATCCGCAGTCAATTATACCAAAGTATTTTTGGAAACAAGTTTATTCGGAATTTCACCTTATATTGCATGAAACGGGATAACTGTTTCGAGAATACATTTCGTTAATTAAAGGTGAGAATACCCCCGAGGACATGTTCTATCCAGCAAGTTTTACTTGTGAAATAAATAATTAAGCGTCAATATTTTCTAGTAAATAAGATAAATAAGTAAATTATGTTCTATCTGGCGTATGTGAAGTATAGGAAAGCCTTCGATTCCTTTGAAATTTGGGTGGTGCTAAAATCAACTCAACGGTGCCAGATCTAAATATCGAAGTGCTGCAGTGTTTGTATAGTAAAACCAGTATACAAAACTAATCCAAGTACAGAAATGTCTAAAACAGGTCGATGATATCCCTGAAACTTTTCAGCGCCAAATTGGAAGATGTCTTTATGCTACTGAACTGGAAAGGATACGATAATAAGATCAAAAGCGAATACGTGATGTATTCAACTTCGATTTACCAATGACATAGTCATTATGGCAGAATCGCTAGAAGACCTTTGTATTGTGCTCAATGACCTCTAAAGTGTTTTCTAACCCTACCCTTTCTTGAGATCAATGTGGATAAGACAAAAAATTAACGTCCATGTCACATCAATATTGATTGTATTGTTGGGAAAACTACGCTCCTAGTAGTCGACGAATATGTATACTTAGGACAGATTATTGGTGTTGCCAGTGATGACATACGGAATTGGGGCTAGGTCCTTTATTTAAGGCCGCACGAGTAAGCTCAAGGTACCACAGCTAGTTATGGAAAGGGCTAGGCTATCCTTGGTGTTCCTTGCGACGATGATATCCGCAGCAACATTGAAGTAACCGACATTACCCTAAGGATAACCGTTGTAGACGAAAGGTTCTCGAATGGCAACCTCGTAACAGCAAACGCAGTGAAGAGGGATTTTAGACTCTAAGAGATTGAGAGATGACCTTTACAGTTTCGTAGGAAGTTGATGGATGTAAGTGCAGAGCTGTCATCATCATCATTTCACCCTATCACTAATCCACTGCTGAATATAGGCCTCCTCCACAGATTGCCACACTAGTTTGTAGCTCTCAGATTTTGCCATAGTCACCACGCTTGGCAGGTGGGTTGGCAACCGCAGTTTATTCAGATAGTTCCAGGAAGATGCTGCTGCCCATGTTTTTATTTTCCCTCTAGCGACTTTTACTACACCTGCGGGATGAGATGGGGTGGCAGATTCTCTGAATAATTTATACTTTAATATTATAAATGCGAAAGTAACTCTCTCTGTCCTTCTGCCTGTTTCTTACCTTTTCACGACTCATCCGTTGAACCGATCTTGACGAAATTCGGCACAGAGATAGTTGCATCCTGGAAACGGATATAAAATACTTTTTATTCGATAAATCAACGAGTTTCCAAGGTATTTAAAAAACCTAAATCCACGCGGACGCAGTCGCGGGCTTCAACTAGTATCTATTTATATCAATAATGATGATGAAGTTGTTGCATCACGAACATTGTCAAAGTATATACATACTCGTAATAAAATCTACAGAAATATACAGAACACAGCATTCTCAGCTCATTTAATTCATCTTGTATTTCTTCCATTATTTTATTAATAAGAGGTAATAGCGTAATCACGTAGCGTGTTCTGGGTGACACAGAATTTGTTAAAGGCACGTTGCACTAACATCAGGTAAGGTACCAATAAAAAAATGACTATGCAATAAATGCCTATCCAATGTAAGATGTTTTGAAAAAGATATAACTAATCCTTTTTTCGCCCATTTTTGTTTATTAACATCTTAAATTTCGTATTTTAATATTTAAAAAAAAATTAAATATTTCTAAACTTATTCCTTTTATGTTAATTAAAATCTCTTTAATTAATGATTTTTTACATATAAGAGTACTACGGCGATTCTCAAGATGTTTTCCGTCAAAACATGAAATTTGCAGCGACATTCTAAGTTTTTACGAACCTTTTATATTATTCCACCTACATTTACGACAGCTCCAAAACTAACGAGAGCAACGGAATCAGCTGATGTGCCAGCCGACACTCTTCATTTTGTATTCATAATAGAAAGAAGATAGTATTAGCTCTTGGGTAAATTAGGATTAGTCCTTGGTTAAAATTTCAGCGAAACAGGTTTGCAGTCTCGATTAAAACATAAGCCACAGTGTTTTTTTTCTTCAATTTTGGAGATCATCGTAACTAGCGTTAAAAGAGATGGTTTTTGTTATTTTTGCTTGGTATATAACATACTTTTTATTCGATAAATCAACACAGCCAACATGTGTTTTTTGATGTAACACGCCATTTATTTGCTTTTGTTTTTATTTTAACTAACGTTTTTAGTTAATACGTTTTTATTGTTCGTTATAATACTTTTTAATGATATACTATTATAAAATATTTTATATATTGCATATAATCTAATTTGGAAAATAATATTGTCTTTTTTAAATTAGTGTCGGTCGTAATCATATTATTTCCCAGTTTCGTGGTATTTTATGTTTCAATTAATGCAGTGAGTTCAGTTGTAATTTGATGGCAATTCGTATTTTCCCCGTTCCAATTATATTTTAAAAGCTTCCGTTTTTTCATTACATGCAAGGCAAGCTCTAAAATGGTTTATTGCAGTGCGTTCTGTTATTCAGAGCAGTTTAAAAAAATATACCGAGTGAAAAAAATTAACGATTGCAAATTTCCAAGCCGTTGACAATAAAAAAAATTGACAGGTGAAAAAGTAGAAAATGCATTTATCCGATTTCGGTTTTTTATATTTATGAGAAAAGATCAGAAAATATTGGTTATTTCAGTCAACCCGTAACCAAAGTTAGACATAGGTCTTCCCTAAGTTGGAAGGATAAGTCGTAATCGTCATGATTTGGTTATTGTCGCCGTTTTAATGATTATTTTGCGATATAATTTGTCTGTGTAATTGTATTATGCGGCAAGCCTATGACTACTTCAGCTTGCTGATCCCTAAAGTATCGTACCCCTATAGTACCGTAGTTCCACTGTGGGTATATTCGATGCTGTCTATAGATTACTAAGCGACTTTGAGCTTCGTCGTAAGGCTTGCAGTTAGGACCATGTATCGATTCCGTATATCATCATTAGTTTAATGTACCGCTAAACCCCAGGAATTTTAGTTATAGAGGTCTAGGTATATACATTCATTTATAACTTCTGCGTAGTGTTGCCAACAACAAGGTGTGATATGGATGTGCAAGGTTGTCGTCTTGTCTGTGTTTATCTAAAGACCTTCCTGATGTGATACACAATTCAAGTTATTTAGCACAGCATTCAGGTTATAGTGCCAAAGTTTACCAACGATTCTGTCATATCCCACACTACTGCTTCACGGCAGAATAACTGACCCACTGGTGTTACCTACCCAGACAGATTCTTGTTTCTCTTCAATAATTCAAGAATCCTACTACCAGTAAATACGCTTGACGGTAAAGAAAAACATTGTGAGTGAAATCCTAAATATAAAGTCGGCCAACCCGTACTAGAGTAGCACATTGGATTTTTCCGGTTCCATAATCTTCTCAAAAATCTCTGTGGCGTTTATTTGCTACTTTTTAATTTACCTAAATTATTAATTGTTACATTCAGTTAATAGACTATTGAAGAAGGTAGTTTCCGTCTAGGTAGGTACGACCCCAGTGCCAGATATTCTGCCGTGAAGCAGTGGTGTGCAAGCTTTGCTGTGTTTCGGTTTGAAGGGCAGTGTGAGCTAGCGTAATCACTGGGCATATGAAACTTAAGAACTTATGTCTCAAGGTGATGGGCGCAGTGTGGTGTCATACACAGAAATGTTCTGAGTGACACAGCATTTGTTATGGGCGGACGTTGCACTTACCATCAGGTGAACGTTCTGCTCGTTTCATCACTTTATCCAATAAAAAAAAATTGTGATTATTTAAGGCTACTCTGCCGTGGTAGCTCAGGGGCTTGGTGCTCGCCTTTCATTTCATAGCGAGTAACCTGGGTTCGATCCCCGTTGCCATTACCTCTAAAATTGTTCTACAATTTTAAGTGCTAATTTACAACGTGCTTAGCGATGAAGGAAAACATCGTGAGGAAACCTGCAGGTCCGAGGAATAGAAATATTTCGAGGACATGTGAAGTCCGCCAACCCGCATTGGAGCAGCGTGGCGGATTCTTCCTAGCTCCAAAAACCCTCTCAGAAATGAGAGGAGGAGGCCTGTGCTCAACAGTGGGACATTTATGGGCTGAAACTTTGAGGCAGTTCGCCTAAATTCTCTTAGTTTTTCTGTTTCGTTTTCGTTTTTTCTTAAGTGCCTAAGTTTACTGCGAGCTCAGAATAAGTCCTGTTTATGAGGCATATAAAACCGACCTGATTAAAGTTTTCACTTCGTTTTGTCGATATAAAACCGTCGCGCTACAGCTGTTTCATTATGTCTGTTACATTAAGCGTGGCGTAGTGGTTAGCATACCTGATTTATGCGCCGCGGATCCCGGGTTCGGTTCCCAGCTGGAGTGCAAAAACACAAATTGTTGCTTTTCGTTCCCACGATATAGGAGAAAATCTTACTGTGTGGCATGGTTTAAAAAAAAAAGGATTAATTGAAATTCTCAAAATTATCTTATTCTAGGTTACTGTATAATTTTTAAACTAAGCATTTTCGATAGATACTCTTTATACGATTTTTATTAATTTATTTATTATTAAAAATAAGCGGACAACTAACAAAGCATACACATTAATAATATAGCACAAAATTAAGAAGCAATCCATAGATTAGCCCTACTTAATAGGCTGCCACGGCATGCAGAGATACAATGGAATCTTAATCTTACTTAATACCTACATTTTAATACCCTTTACTGGTGGTATGATTCCTATTCAGGAATCCGTCTAGGTAGGTACCACCCCAGGGCCAGTTATTATGCCGTGAAGCAGTAGTGTGCAAACATTACTGTTTTTCAGTTTGAAGGGCACTGACTGCTAGCGTAATCACTGTTCATATGAGACTCAAGAACTGATGTCAGTCACAGGGTGACGGGCGCATTGTGGTGTCACACTGTTCTGGGTGACATAGCATTTGTTATGGGCAGACGTTGCACTTACCATCAAGTGAACGTTTTGCTCGTTCCGTCACTTTTATCAAATAAAAAAAATCTACTTAGTCGTGTAATACAGCTTTAAATTTATGAAGTGAATAAGACATGTCAATATTTACCAGAGATGATCGTAAACAATGACTGAGCTGGGACTGGATTTTGATTTTGGTGGAGAAATGACCCAATTGAATCCTAAAACTCCTGTCACTAATAAAGACTAATTTACAATAATAATGGCTGTTAGAAAATATGCACTCGCTTAGGTAAGAAAGCCAAAGGTAATTTGTTTTATAATCATACTTTCAAATTCCATCCCCAACATCTTGATGCGACCAGCAATTCTGCCATATGTAGATATATAATAAGTTTATCAGGAGAAACAATAAATTTGAGTTCACGTAAGTATATGGAATAAACTGTACTGTACTAAATTATTTTTACGTTTGAATATTGTTAAAAGAAATAAATAGAGCTTAAGTTTTGAAGTAAAACGCTTGCTTTCTATTTATTACTTTTTCTTATTTACTATTCGGCCGTAAACATCTTACATTTACGACTTCAGAGACCGGAACCATCTTCGCGTGGCTTAACAGTCTGTAATTTATATGATTTTTTATGTATAACATCATCATAGCTATCATCATCATTTCAGCCTAACACTAGTCAACGGCTGAACATAGGCCTCCTCCATAGATTACCAAAAAAGTTTATCGCTCACATTTTGGGGGATTTCGCCATACTTGCCACGCTTGGCAGGTGAGTTGGCGATTGCGGTTTATTTATTCAGATTTACCAGGAATATGCTGCTGCCTATTTTTCCCTCTGTTTACGAGCGACCCTTACATCTATTTACCCACGAGGAGTAAATAGATGGGGTAGGATAGTAAAAAGATAGATAGGGCGGTAGATTCTCCACCCACCACTAAGAAGCCACCACATGTATTTTACTAGTTGTAGGATTCCTATGCAGGAATCCGTTTAGGTAGGTACCATTCCAGGGCCAGTTATTCTGCCGTGAAGAAGTAGTGTGCAAACATTGCTGTTTTTCTGTTTGAAGGGCACTGAGAGCTAGCGTAATCACTGGGCATATGAGACTTAAGAACTAATGTCTCAGGGTGACGGGCGCATTGTGGTTTCACACTGTTCTGGGTGACACAGCATTTATTATGGTCAGACGTTGCACTTACCATCAGTTGAACGTTTCGCTTGTTACGTCACTTTCATAAAATAAAAAAAAACATATTAAACAAATTGTTGCTGAATTTTCTATGAGATCAAATAAATTATTATATAATTTTATTAAAAAGTCACGTATCAAATGAATCACGTACAAAATTTTATCAACAAATGTTATTTTCTTTATTTCAGATCATATTCATAAAACGAGATAACCGTTTCGAGAATTTGTCACGGTAAAAAGGCACAAGCTATATTTATTACATACTGCTAATTGATACCAGCGAGACATGTAATGAAAGGTTAATCGTTTGCATTATCTGACACAGTCAATACTTTGTCATTTCTGTGTAAAGTATAAATTGAATTAATCAGTAAGAGTAAAACTTCGGGAAAATCTATACGGACGTAGATATCTGGGTCATATGATATAATTGAAAAAGTGTTAATTTTATGTTTTAGAAGTAAACATTATAGCGAAACCTCTTTACCACTTTCCTTAAAATATAGTTTGATTTATAATGTCTACCTTTACAAGCAGTGGAACTTATCAATTAATATTCATTTAAAATAAGTTAAAACTTATAGAAACTTACGCAAATAATAATATTTTTCTTATCATTGTTTTTTATTACATCGTTGAAGTTCACCTGTTGGTCTTGAAGGCAAATTTGTTAAAGCTTGTTGGCAAACGTTCTCCCTTTTTTGTAAACGTCTTCTGGTTGTTCGTTCGCTTTTGGTCTATTTTTATTGATTGACTGATTCTGCTCGCATGATAAATTACTAATTGTAAACAATCTAACTAAATTCTACAATTTATCATCCGGAGTAATGTATGCTCCCCGTGTATTATTAATCCAATTGACTGGTTAATTGGACATAAAATTTAATAAAAGAGTGTGACTTTTTTATCGAAGGAAGTAACGAGACGAGCAAATCGTTCACCTGATTGTAAATGAAACGTCTGACCATAACAAATGTTAATGGTAAAATTTAAGTCCCATAAGCCCTGTAATTACAGTAGCTGTCAGTGCCGTTCAGACCGAAACACAGCATGTAATGCTTCACTGCAGAATAACTGGCCCTGCTGTGGTTTCTACGGAGACGAATTACTGCATGGGAATCCTCCCACCAGCATAATTTTATGTAGTTATGTTAACAGTTTATTGTACAATAAAGTAATTTATTATCAAAAAGCTTGCGACATTATCTCGTTTGTTGAGAAAATGAACAAAATAAATTTGGTGGAAATGTTTTTATGGAGCATGCTGATTAGATAAAAACAAACCTGCTCTATTAAAAAAATCTATAATAAGAATTTTGGAGTCAAATTTGCAATCCTTAATTCAAAGACTTAACAAAGTTATAACAACTAGCACATGCTAAATAGTAACATCATCTTACTTTGGTGCAATGATCTTCTTGCAGGCCAGACAAACAATTTGGTAAACGTATTGTAAATGCCTGGCTGCCTATATGGAGGAAAAATTACCTTTACAACATAAAAGTGAATTTCTCCGTACTCAAACTTACAGTGTCTAAACAAGATCTTTGATAGATTGTCTAAACTCTTTTTAGAGGTTTCTCAGATGTTACATGATCCTCAATACTGCGGGCAGGATTAAGAGAAAAATAACGCACATACTTTCTAAGCTACTATTTACATGAATAAAACTAAATAATTAAAGCTTTCGCTAAAGTTTGTTTATGAATGACTTTGTAGATAAAGTGTAGGTATTTGTATTTTGTTAGTTAATATTTTAGTTTATTTAGGACATAATTAAAAACAAATAGCTCTCGGTACAGGCACGATTTTATTATGTAGCGTAATGTAAACAAAGTTCGTTGATCATTTCACGCTAGCATGTTAGTGTGTGCTGATTATACTATGAATGTATAATTTGAATAATTAAAAACAGCGTAAATTTTATAGTTTTCACATCTTTTATTGTGTTTTAGATATTTATAAGGGCTCGTTACTGTTTTGTCCCATTGTTAATTACAATTATGCTTTTTATTGCATGGCATTTGAAATAATAGCTAATTCTGATGTACAAGAAGAATTTAATGAAATAATATTACCATTTTTTTGTTTTGATCATTATCAGCCTGTAAACATACTATATGCCCTGTCTAAGAAAGGACGAAGACGAAAGGCTGTAATCGCCGCAGTTAGCAGTATTGAAGTCCTTAATACATAAATTTCATGTCTGATATTGGTTTATTATATTTAATTAAATAATTACATGAACATAATATAGAAGCTACAGTGGTGGGGAAGGTAATTTTTTTATTGGATTTTCTAACGAGACGGGCATTCACCTGATGGTAAGTGCAACGTCTGCCCATAACAGTCATTTAGAATATTTCTGTGTGGTACCACACTGCGCCCGTCACGCCGAGACATCAGTTCTTAAGTCACACATGCCTAGTGATTACGCTAGCTCGCAGTGCTCTTCAGACCGAAACACAGTAATGTTTGCACGTTACTGTTTCTCGGCAGAATAATTAGTATGTATTATATAAAAAACTAAGTATTTTTTATATTAACAGGTAAACAGTGAAACTGTTTATGTAACATTTTCTGTGAGTTTTGGTGCCAACTCGAAAAGTGGCGGTAGTGTTTTTACTGAATTTTGTAAGTTATATGTATATTTTGAGTTTTGATATTTAATATTGATAGTTTATTATGCAGAAGGTGCTCGTCAAAGTGTACAATGATTGTAAAATTCAATTCAAGACCAAAATAGTTTTTACCTTTTGTCGTCCTTTCCATCATCCAGCAAATCTTCAGTAAAAGTCAACAAAAATGTTACTACTGTATTAAAACGGAGTCTTTGCTATAATTAAATTATTACCCAACGTTAGTAAATATGGCTCGCATCCGTAGCTAATTATCAAACTAGGAAGTAACCATACAGTGAAATCGAACAGAGAAAATCGTTGGACATTCTTCTATTTATTTATTTTTTCAACAGCTTCTTCTTCTTGGGGTGCCATCTCCTACCGGAGGTCAGCTATCATTATGGCTATTTTTATTTTTGAGACCGCTGCTCGGAAAAGTGATCTTGTACTGAGGTTGAACCATGTCCGGAGATTCTTAAGCCAAGAAGTAAGCCTTCTTCCGGGCGGTCTTTTCCCTTGGATTTTCCCCTGCATGATAAGTTGCAGTAGGTAGTATTTGTCATTGCGCATTATGTGTCCAAAGTACTTTAGTTTGCGTTTCTTTACAGTTTTCAAGACCTCTACTTCTTTGTTCACCATTTGCAACACTCTTGCGTTTTATATTCTATCCGTCCACGATATCTTCAAAATCCTTCTGTACACCCACATCTCAAAGGCTTCCAGACGGTTGCTCATATTTTGGGTTAAGGTACATGACTCAACGCCGTATAAAAGAACTGAAAACACGTAGCACTAGGGTTGAGGGATATGTTTGTTTAAATATATTTGTTTTATTTTTTTCTTCGCCGGAATACTCATATACCTTCTGCTTTGTACTGCGTGCTGTTCAACCCATCTACTCCTCTGTACTCAAAAAATCGTTTTGAGTATATTTCACTCTCATGATAAATTATTCGTTCTTCTGTCAACCTCTCCCTCCGGACTCCAGTGCACTACACTTCTTTCTTTAGTAAATCCTTTACTGTCACAGCTGTGCGCTTGTGTAACTCCTTACCTTTGCACATACGACGTGCTAAGTCCCTCATTTCCTTCAAAAACCTAGTTAAAGCTCATTACTTGGATATTTAACTCATGTTTTCACTTATCAGTATGTTTTTAATTCTTTACCTTAGTCTGTCGCTTTTTATATGAGATACTATCATCTAGTGCTTTTTCATAGATTTGTATGGTTTAGTGTACACCACCCTCTTTTTCTGGTTTTTCATTTTGCTGTTTTAGTTCCCTGCGCAAAGGCTATCTGGTAGAAATCGCCTACAGTGATAAGACTGCCTTTTGTACCTTAACTTAAATATAATACTAATTAGTCTTTATTTTTGTGTTGGTGTACAATAAAGAGTATTGATTTGATTTGATTTAAATTTGTCTTGTCTAAAATGTTATCGTCGGTTCAGTTGTCTATAGACTATTATTTTTAATGTTATTTATAATTAAGAATGATAAAAAGAGAATGCCATGGACGTTCCTTTGTGTGAAACCACACACTTTCTTCTCCTTTGGAAGAGCTTCTTATGTCGAAAAATAAAGAATTATATTACATTTATATGAAGTAAATGAAAAGTACAAAGTTAGATTCACTACAGTGCCAACACCCTGCCATTGTAGAAGTTCTTAAATTTGTTTACTTAAATTTTTAAAAGCTGATGCTTACATAAAATAGTTAATTTTGGTGACAAACAGTATTGCTTATATTTTCAGGCCATTAAATGTCAGCATAGCTGTCCCGTAGCAACTCACTTGCAGTCAGTCTATTGATTTATTTATTATATCTTGTCGCATCTTCCATCATGAAGATGACAGAGGGATATAGTGGTAAGTTAGGGTTGTAAAGTTTTATCGATAGTCAACAATATTTTCATAGACACAACAAAGCATTTCTGTTTGATAAGCTATAGTTATAGATCTTAGGTAAGGTTTGAATCATTTGATATGGAAAAAAGATGAAAGAGACTTTCGTACTTAACTTCCAAATGTAATATATATTTAACCAGTAACAAAAATAATATATACATATATGCATAGTGTTTTAAAATAAATGTTACATGAAATATATGAAGAAAGCTTATTATTAGTTAGCACGTTACACGATTACTAGTAAAAAAGCCAGAGCCACCGTACAAACATTCGATGGATTCTGCTTTCATGAATCAATATGTCTCCAGTAAATCGATTCGTTGTGAAAGCCATATTTTTCACAGAGGCTGCAATCGCAATCTTCTAATAAGAATTTGTGTTTTTACGATACAGAACCACTTACTATAACCAGGGGTAACATTCTGTGTTAAAGAGATTTTTTGATTTATCTACGAAAAGAATATTACAACCTTTCTTATTCTTTACCTTGGTTACGACATTGTCAGCTTGAGACCAACAGTTCAGGTAGTAATAAAAGTGAACTAGCACTCATCAAATCTTAACTTTGTTGGGCAAACTTTGTTGCACGAAAGCAGGATTAAGGTTCTTTAATAAATATTTGCCTTAATGTTGGGTATAAAAATATGAAAATTTCACCATATTTAAACAAAGCCTCTATGTTGAACATGGAATCATGAAGACAATTACTTCTTGGAAGCTTGCTGTTCGGAGTCATCAAGTTTAAGAAACCCGATTATTTATACTCCAAACTTAAATTCTCTCAGTTTGGTACATCCATCCGTTCACAAATCGCATATCACTCACACAAAACCGTGGCTTTTACTGGCAGTTTCCGCTACCAAGCGACGAAATGCTGGAACAATATACCACCCCCACTAAGAAACATAAACACAATACTTTTAAAAAGATTTTTAAATGTTATCTGCTCGAAAAACAAAAGCTGGGTATTCCTATGCATTTCTCGTAAGTGCGGTATTGGGAGGGAATATGCATTACACTATCTCACTTATATGTGTTACAAGCACATATTACTTACGATCTACTACATCACTTATTTATAATTGCAGATTCTTTTGTAGTTCTTTTCCCGTAAGTATTATACTATGCTCATGATCCTTATATATAAATATTATATATATATATATATATATATATATATATATATAGTATTATATATATATATTAAATTAAATTATTATATTAACAAAAACATCCATCATATTTATTTCTTAATTTTTTGCCCTCTGGGTTATAGCTGAGAATCAGTGCTTGTTCATTGAGCAAAGATGCACTAAGCTATGGCCTTTTTGTGTCACTACAGCACACGCTGTCTAAGAAGTCTTTGTCTTTTTAAAATAACGTAATTTTTTTTCCTTGATATTGTTTATTGTGTATTTCATTTCGTAGTGTTTTGGGTATCATTATTGTAATGTACAAATCACTGTATATATAAATTGTATCTGTGTTGTAGTGATCAAATAAACGATTTATCTATCTATCTATCTAAAGTAAATGGAAAAAAATGTTGTGTGATTAATTAAATTATATTTGAAGCACATAATTTTTCGAAATTAACATCGTGTGGTAGCGGCTTAAGAGAATCTACCATCCCATCTCATCCCGTGGGTGTCGTAAAAGTCGACGAAGGGAAAATAAAAACCAGGAGATGGGCAGCAACGTCTTCATGAAACATTGAATAAATAAACTGCGGTAGTAAAACCCGCCTGCCAAGCTTGGCAACTACTGCAAAATCCTCCCAAAATGAGGGCTACAAACTTTTGTGGCAATCTATGGGGGAGGCCTATGTTCAGCAGTGGACTAAATAGGCTGAAATGATGATGATGATGACTATGTTAATGATGTATGTCGTTTTAATAACATGCGTTTTAAAAATTGTATATATAGTCTGTTTATAAATTCCTAAAAGTGTGATGCAAAAAACTGACATAGAAGTCAACAAACTTGTCAAGAAGACATTATTAGAAAATGCGCATTATAAACTATCATTACGTAGAGGACAAAGATGTGTGGAAATAACTTTTAATCTGCACTTGGCTATCAAATATGTGATATTGTAATTAAATAATATATTTTACACATGTCATTGAAAAAAAAAGAAAGACCCCAGAATTTCTTGGCATTTCTTCTCTGAGAAGGTCTAGACGAACCGGTGTAGATTTTGACATTCATAAGAGCTTTATACAAGACTAAACATAATAAAGAAATTTTGACTCTAACTTTGTCTATTTTGTAGGTCAAAGCTAATTTTCAAAAGTGTGAGTCTGTGGATCTTAAATACATACATATAATCACGCCTTTTTCCATATAATGGGCAGTCAGTTACCACATCCGTAGTTCACTTTTCGCCCCCGCAGGAATTCAGTCGTGACGGGTCCTTGTATGTCTATGAATTACATTATTCTCAAGCATGTACGTTTATTTTCAATGTTTATTTTCATAACGAACCACTTGGTAAATAGGTACTAAAAATTATCATTTACCAAATATAATTTAGGATACGAGCGAAGTGAATGGTTTCCTACGTTTTAATTACATTTTCGCTACTTTTCTATCACTATTTGCTCTTTTAGCGTTTATTTCATCCGGAGCACGAAGAGTCTTTATTTGAGTGTTTATTTTACTTCGCTGTATCTTGAACGTCACCGATTGAATACTACTTCAGGTAACTACTTTATTTTAATTAAGCGTAATAACTATTATTTAACTTTTATTACTATTACTAATAAGAAAATATTAATAACAGATAATTCCCCTGATATTAACGCTGGTAGTAAATTTCAATATTACTTTAGTTAATACTTTTTTCTTTCGAATTACTATATTTACTATGAGCGTTAAAGAGTATTCTTTTATTACCTCAAAACTGGCCTAGTTTACGAGGGTAATAAAATTCTTTTATGCCTTAGCGGGTGGTTGCGGAAGTTCTATTTTGTTTTATTTTTCGGCATTAAGTCATTAATTTAACATTTATCAGCACATAAAAAAACATTATAAATATCATGAAGAAATGTTTGCCTTTTTTAAATAAAGAAAGTTTAATTATTGGACCTAGGGGTAGAGCGGAGTAGATGATCCTCCGGGTCAATTTTGATCGTAGCGACAACGACCGAATGCTGTCATGATGATATCAACTGCGCAGGAGAATCTATGGAGCCACAAGTGTACGTGCAATAACATGGACACTAACTTGTCCCTACCTACCCGTGCCCGATGTAACGCTCATGTGATAAGGTTGGAGGTAGGCTGGGGTTCAGTGTCAGAGACACAGGTACAATCACAAGCGTAACCAGTCCCGAAAACCAACAATTAGTGTTTTTGCACAAATCTTGGCTTGGTTAGGATACTCCAACTATTACACCAAGGGTACTACGGCTAGTACGGTAGTACAGTAACGGTTTGATGGTGGTTAAAACGCAATGAAATTATAGGTACGGACATTGCACTATTTAACTGTAGCGTGATCATTATAAATGAATCTGCTTGTCCGGAGAATTATCATGTTCTCACACGATACTAATGTTACTTTATGCTGATATTCTAACATATAGATATTATATTATATTCATATTCATATTCATATATAATAACATTATTGCATACGGTGAGGGTCGCGAAACTCAACTACTGGTAGAAAGGTTTACATTACAACTTAGTTCTTAAGGGTGACGATGAACCTCCATCTTAATTCTTCATTCATGCTGACCACAAGATGGACTATGCGCTCGTTAGTTATTACAAATTACAATTTTGTATGGAAGAAAATGAAAAGATTAGCAAATCGTTCACCTGATGGTAAGTGCAGAGTTTGCATATAACAAATGCTTAATCAAACAGAACATTTCTATGTGGTCATCCTGAGACATCAGTTATTAAGTCTCATATGACCAATAATTATATTAGCTAAAAGTGCCATTAAGACCGAAACACAGTATTGTTTGCACTCTTATCTTGATGGCAGAATTACCAGCTCTGCGGTGGTACACCTACCAGACATATTACTGCATGTGAATCCTACCAACAATAGAAAATTAAAATTCTCTTCAAAATACCAAACAGACTATTTTACTATGTAATATGTATGTTTAATATAGATATTAAATTAAAAGCTCAAAAACTAGTTCAAGAGTCTAGTTGTAGTGACTGACAGTTCGAATCAACTACGTGTTAGTGGTCAGAGTACCTAATTATTGATTCGCGGGCCCTGGGTACGATTCCCAGTCACAACATAAATTTATTGGTTTGGTCTGATTGTCTTGCAATTTTTCATTCTGTTGTCTTTTCTTTGACATGGCATCCTGGTTCACCTTCGATCTTGCAGCATGAGCTAGGCGCGGGTAGGACAAGTATATAATATTTCCTGCGCAGTTAATAGCTTCCGACTGTAATCGGAAGTTATCGCAGTGATTATTTAAGACATTATCAGTAATGACTGAAATAAACTGAAGTAACTTGTTTAATTCTTTGAAAAAGGATTTGAGGTTTATATTTCGGCAACAGTCTACTCCATGTCCAAAATATTTAAAGCGACGGAAAGATATTCTATGAGAATATCCTGCAATCTCAGCTTTGAATAGGGTTCTTTTATCTGTTACCAAAGGAAAGCTTAAAAGAAGCATGTGAAAGGAATTTTAAATCAACGAGTCAAAACGTGTTTCACGATGGTACTCGTATTTTAGACTGTCTTAGAGTGGTAATGTATATTTGTCTTAAGAACGACAAACATGTTTAAAGAACAAAACGTAATCTTAATCATTTTATGACGGCAATATATGACGAGGCTGTATTTCAGCGGTACTTATCTGCTGATTTACCATCCATGCTTTCGATTTCTCGCTATTTTCACAACACATTTATTATTTGGTTATGGTTCCGCGTTGTGGTTATCCTAGAATTTTTGACATTTCGTCTCTTCACTATTCGATGCTTTGCATGCATTGCATTACGTCTTTTGCATTTCCGCTCCTACTTACGGCACAATCATATATTCCGTAGGTTCCAATAATATTATAAGTTGACATGAAATTTTTAGATAAATATTATTAAGCCTTTCATGTCCCACATCTTTAAAGAAATACGGTTGTGACGTTGATCCGGAATATTTAAATTACTACCACAGACCAGATCGAGCAGGAGTTCAAACGTGGTATGTGGAGTTAGATAGTAGTAGATATAATCTCCGAAGATTTTGAGTGAGATTAAGAGGTTTTATGCACAGCTGTACACGTCGTCGTTGAAGCCACACACTAGTGTGAGTAACGATCCCAGAGCAAACTTCATTAGGTACAATTTCGAAGATATCCCGGACGTCAGTCTAAGCAGTATCATAGGTTGAGACCAGTTTAAAAATGACAAAGCGCAGGGTGAAGACGAAATTACAGCGGAGCTCTGAAAGGTGGTAGAAAACCTAAACTTGTAGTTTTTTAGAAGCTGTTTAATGCTGTCATCCGTCAAGGCACTACGACGGAAGCGTGGAGTAGAAAACGGGTTGTATTGTTCTTGAAGAACTATAGACCGATATCACTACTACGCCTCGTACTGTTTTCTAGAGATATTACGAATCGTCTCGCAAGCGGACTTGATGACACGTAACCTCCCGAAGAAGTCGAATTCCGAATAGGTTTTAGCATAATTCACCTAATACAAGACACCCAATCCTATGAGAAAGACCAAGAGTTCTCATAAGATTGAAAAGTACAATTCTTCCACTATGTCTGGCGTAAGTGGACTACAAGAATGAATTTGGAAGTTGCTACAGCCATTTTAGCGGTGCCAGAACGACTGTGTATAGTAAAGCTACGATGGTTATTCGTGTATAGAATCAGAGTATGGAAGTGATCCAATTGTGGAAAGGTTGAAGACAGGGCGATGTAATATGCCGAAACTCTTATCCGCTGCATTGGAAGATGTCTTTTAGCTTCTGGACTGTAAAGGATACGGTGCAGTAAGCTAAAACACCTCAATAGTGTATCCCAACGGGTAAGGTTTTAAGTTGAACATGGACAAGACGAAGATCATGTTTAACGTCCATGTCACGCCTGTTCCGGTGTTTGTTGGGAGCGCGACGCACAAAGTTCTCAACGAATGTGTACACTTAAGACAGATTTTGCGACGAATTCAACTCGGCTGGGCAGCATTCGGGTAAACTGCGTCGCACCTTCTCGTCGAGACGCCTCAGTGTTTTAAAAATAACTTCAACCAGTGTGTTTTGCCAGTGATGACAGTGATACGGAACCATGATGTGGTCCGTCACTGCAGGCCGCATGAGGAAGCTCAAAGTCGCTCAGCGAGCTGTGGGAAGGGCTGTTTTGGTGTTTCTCTGCCAGACAGAATCCTTTACGATGATATCCGTAGCAGAACTAGAGTGATAGAGAACGGTCGGTCACATAGCTCGTAGAACCGATAACCGTTACGTTAGAATGGTTCTCAAACGGTAAACTCGTACCGGTAACCTGATAGACCCACTAGATGGAGCACCGACCTGCACGAATGACAATGACAAACGAGTACAGTGTACGTAATGGTCCACCAATATCGTACAACAATAATGGGCACTGTCACCCGTAAAGTCTAAAATGAATTGCGTCATTGCCATTTAAAGGGACCTTAGCGTGGTTTTGCTAATATGGAAGAACAATCATATTAACAAAAAAAAAAAAATTACCCCACCCTAGGATTTTATCTGAACCACGGACGTGCATTTTAAGGACATAAATTACCCATGTTTAAACTCCTAGACCCGGAACAACTATCTGTAGGTTACACAAATATTTGTAAGGTGTGAGAATATGCCTTATTATCCTCTTAAGCGAGAGGGAGCCTGTGCCCAAAAAAGACTTTTATATTTAATATTATACACACTCAAACAGTAACAACTAGAACATAAAAATATTATTTTTCAAGTATGTTACGGGTTAAGCATTTTCTGTTAAAAAGTAGGTTTTGTGAAAAAATTAAGCCGTCATGGTTAATAGTGCATAATAACAGTAAAGCGGATTCATTTAACAAGGCTTACAAAACCGCAAATGAACCGGAATAAACCAGATAATTCACCTCACTAACATTGAAACTTTGTTCCTTTCATGTTGTGTATATATATATATATATATATATAAACATTATATATTATTTATTTATTAACAAGACAATATATATGTAATGATTGTCTATTAATCTCATGTTTAATAGAAAATCCGCAAATTTGGTTTTTACTGTCTTTTCTTCTTTTGTTGTTAATTTTGGAGTAATAAGTTAAGGTTTTATGTTATTTTCTAACTGCAGTATATAATAAAATTTTCTTACTGTTCATAGTTGACAATTAAAATATAGTAGATCAGTAATACATTTTCAGAGACAAAAGACCTTTATGTTTCCCAAACTGGGGATATAATAAATCATAATTGATTAAACAAGAGCTGGTGGTAGGATTTCTATGCAGGAATCCGTCTAGGTAGGTACCACCCCAGGCCAGTTATTCTGCGATGAAGCAATAGTGTGCAAACATTACTGTGTTTCGGTTTGAAGTATACTGAGAGATAGCGTAATCACTGGGCAATCCAATAAAAAAAATTGTAAAACATGTCTTTGCGACGTGTTGAAATGTTGAACGTAATGAATTTTACTAGTTTCACGTTAATACTATAGCAATATCATCAGCGTTAGTGATGATATGTTCCTTGTCGATTATAATATTGATATACACTATTAAAGTAGGCCCAAGGACACTGCTTTTTAAAAAAAACACGTTCAGAACTCCTCATCATCAGATTCGTAGTTCGGAACGTCGGTTATTTAAATATTTAAAATAAAAATATAAAATCCCTAAGATTAGTTTTATTAAATGTATCATATTTGCGTAAATACAAGAACTCATTATCTAAGTCAGAACTTATAAAGTCTCCTATTTTAACTCTTTGCGTTCCTTCAAATGATCAAATGCTTTACCCTATTCCAACTATTTTACACCTCAATGTAACGTTGTATAGAAATGTACCTTATGTTAATAATAATATCTTCGATCTTATTTTTCTAACTGTATCTTATTTATTACATTGCTTTTTATATACATATATAAAGTAATTTTTTGAGGTCTCATTCTCAAATGGTAGAATGGCGGCAACGAGAAGAATAAACATTTTTGTACAATATAATATTTAAAGTAGATATTATTAGTCATTTTCAATAATTCTCAATAATTTCAATAAAAACTTTCAATTATTCTTTCTTTTTTTATTGATAAACATTTTAATTTTTTGATTGATGATTAAGTAAGTAGATTTTTATATAAAAAAATACGTCGCTATCGTTGTTGGTAGATTCGGCGGGGCCGAGTTACTGACAGACGCGGGGGTCGGGAGTTTTTTCCTGTTTGTTTTTTTTTTGATGGCGGAGGGATTGTCTAGAAGACAGTTCTGGGAGCGGGTGCTTGTCGCACCGCGGGCCTTTTGGCTTTCGGTGCCTTGGGGTAGCCGAGGTAATTGGCCGTGTGGCCTTCTGCGTTACAGAGAACACAGGAAGGCGGGCCGAAGTCTGCTAACAATGATTTGCCCTTTGGTCTAGGACAGTCTGAGATGGCGTGATCGCCTAGGCACTCACGCCATCTCAGACTTTTTACGCACCTTGGTCATGCGTAGCAATTGCAGGGAGTGTGGCCATAAAGTTGGCATTTATGGCATTGCGCGGGAGGGCCGTTTTTGAACGGGCGTTCGATTGACAACCCATAGAGGTTGCAGCAGGTTTTCAGATTGAAAATCTGTTTACCGGCTGGCGAACGCTCAAGGGCGACGCACCATATTGTAGGGCGCTTTAGTGCGGCCGCTGTACATCCGGTGCACGGATAGAATGGGGAGGTTTTGAGCGAGCAGGTCACGTTTGACCTCCTCGACTGCGATTTCTTTAGGGAGGTTCTTAAAAACCACCCGAAGTAACCGCTCTTCGGCTAGGGTGTAAGTATGGAAGCACACATCACCTGCCTGCAGGAAGCCCGACACCTTGCGGTGAGCGTCTGACGTCTCAAGCTGAAGCTCGATACCGTCTGTTGTTGAGACCGCGTTGTTCGCGATATTATTTGACAAGGCCGAAGCGATTTTCGGCCATTTGTCTTTCTCCTGTATAAAAATAGGAGGCGGACGTTTGGATGATAGGGCAGCGGGATGCTGCGAAGCGGGGGCTTGCTGCGAGCCAGCAGGGGCTTGCTGTGAAGCAGCGGGGACTTGCTGTGGGGCAGCTTGGGGTTGCCATGAGGCGGCAGAGGCCTGCTGTGGGTCGACATGGGTTTGCCGTGGGGCGTTGGATTGCCTTGAGGCGTCGGAGGTGGAGGCAGAGGCTTTGGCAGCCTTAGCGCTAGTAGTTTCTGATCCTGACAAAGAGGGAGCTGAAGAGGCGGCCCTGGAGGAGGCCCTGCAGGTGGCGCTGGAGGTGGCCCTGGAGGTGGCCCTGGAGGTTTCCCTGGAGGAAGGCTTCGGGAACGTACTACGCGCTTGGGCGAATTGTGGGTTGTTCGCGAGTACCTCGAACATCGTCGGGTTGTCTGCAAGGATCATGCGAAGCAAGTACATGTCTTCCATGCTGACTTCCCTTTTAGAATCTTTTCTCTGACTATCTATAGCTATCTACGGGGGAAGTGGCCGCCGGTGGGATGCCGGGGTGTGTGACCTAACTTCCCTCCCTGTCGAGTATAGACAGGGAGGATGAATGCCTAAGCTGTGTATCCCTAGTGCGTCCAAGTGTGAATCTTATTTTTCACACTTTTGGGTGTGTGCTTAAAAATAATTATAACTACGCGGGGACTCAGTCCAATCGTGTTAGTCTACGTTGACTAGGGCTCTACCCAAGGCCAACTTATGTAGACCACTTCCGTACTGCGTTTTCCAGAAGGGGAACCGCGGGCAAACGGGGCTAGTCCTGCGCTAGCTTCGTTAACACCGTTAGGTATCCACTAAGCGCAACCACCCGAGAGTATATAATTTCGGTGATGTAATTACCATTAGCCTTTTTTGGCTTTTACAGCTTCATCGGATACTGTGCAATCAAGCAATCAAAATAGCTTTGCCTGTTATTCCCGAAAAGGGTCGGAGCAGGGAGCTACACGGGACGGACCGTACTGCCTGAGCGGGTCGAAGCAGGGGCCGTCTGGCTTGGATCGCCAAGTGCAACTGTTTTGTAAGTCCGCCTTTATACTTTCTGTATATAAAGTTAAATAAATAAATAAATAAAGCAGTGGTGGATGTCGGTGAAAAAGAGGTGTCAGTTGGATTAATACTTTTTATGATTTATTTAATGGGGAAACTTTTATTTAATGGGGCGTTAAGATGAGAGTGAAAACGTTTTGATACCATGCCGGTAAGATGCAACGTGCTATTCGGCCCGTTTCGCATATTATCGGCTCTTTCCGACTTAGCGGTCCCATCTCAGTATCTGTAATCACTGAACAGTATTTTAATCTTAAAAATAAATGTTAATATTTTGTTAAAATGTATATTTTTAAAATTAATTCATAAAAGTTTAATTTAAAATTAAATTAAGCAATAATTGTATTTCACATATCGAATAAATATAACAAATAAGTAAAATATGTGTCTCTAATTTCTAATACATATTATTAATATTACACACTAAGTTTAAGTTGTAAGCATTTTATGCTTCTAGTCTTACTCGAATCCCTTCCCGGTTGTGTAACAGACAGCGGGTTGACATTAAAATGGAATTCAAGATGTAGTCACGTTCCCAGTTCCACTTTAATATGATTTTCGGTACGTGGTAATTATTTTCCTGGGTACAAGCTGTCACCTATAACTTTTTATGAACAAGCGGTAAGCGTAAAAACCAAAAATGTAGGCCTTTTTTATTCATGTTTCCTCATTCCCATGAATCCATTCACTTTAAAGAATGACAATAACAATGTCACTGTCTACATTAGTTTTATTTGATTTATTTATGAATTAATTTTGTCTATAAAATAGTATTAGACAATTTAATATGTACAATACTTAGTAAAATATTCTTTGGTATGAGAAAAGGTGCCTTTTATTAAACGTCAATAAATGCCTTCACGAGTTGGTCCTTTACAAACGCACCGTTTCAATAAAACTAAGAATAGGTAAACTCGTTAAATTTTGTTACTATTATTCCAGGGGCCTTTGTCGTGCGTTTGTATTATTTTATGTTGCATAAATTTATTTTTTATTTGAAGAAGTGACGAGACGAGCAAAACGTTCACCTGATGGTAAGTGCAACGTCTGCCCATAACAGGTGCGTGTTGCTCTGAATATTTCTGTCTAGCACCACTCTGCGTCCGTCATCCTGAGACATAGTTCTTATCTCTCATATGCACAGTGATTACACTAGCTCTCAGTGCCCTTTAAACTGAAACAGCAATGTTTGCACACTACTGCTTCACGGCAGAATAACTGGCCCTGTGGTGGTACCTACCTAGACCTTTTCCTGCATGAGAATCTTACCACGAGTAAAGAGCCAACTTTTCATAAACAAATCATTTTTACTGGTGGAATGATTCCCGTGCAGGAATCCGCCTAGGTAAGTAACATCGCAGTACTGATCTAGCAGCGTCAAGCAGCGTTGTGCCTTAACCATTTCAAAATAATAAAAAAAATATTATGATTAACGAATATCTGTATATTTCTTTTATTTTTTCGTTTGAACTTGGTTCAAATTAAAATATTTCAATACAAAAATATAAATATCTGCCAGAGGGCACATGACGGCTCACAGTTTTTTTATATAGATAATTATTAAATTTAACGACCACACGGACTATTGGTCAGAGCACCTGACTTCTACCGCTGCGGGCTCTGGGTTCGAATACCAACTGGAGCCCACTATCTGTAAAATAGAACATTTTCGGTTTTCAGATCTGGTTGTGTTGTGCATGTAAACTTTATGTCTGTAAACTAACCCACGATACAGTAGAAATCCAATAGTATAATAGGATTGGACAGGAGAAATCCTATTGGATGACGTGGGATGTGGATGTGGCGGAACATCGTCAATATTTTCAATAAACGAAATAGTATTTTTTTAATAAACAAATTAATTTTTTGCAATAAATTACAATGGCTGTAAAAATAATAAATTTTGAACTTTAAAGCTACTACGTCTAATTATAATATATTATAAACGAACAGCTAAGAAGTTTTCGGTTCAAGAAACTACCATTTTCTTTGTTTCAGTTCAATATTAGCTAATCTAAGAAATAACTCGCCTTAAAGTTGCTAACTCATTTGTTCAGTCCACTTTCTTATCCTTAAAATAAAACAACGAGCGCTCGGTTCTTTTTTAACTTTGTTAACGTAAGTAAAGAAAACGATATTTTTATTTTTACATAATTCTCGAGTTCCTATGTCACTGTTACTTGAAACGAATTAATTAATAGTTCTTTTCATATTTCAATAAAATGTTTGATAAATTACAGATGATGATGATGATACAGCGATGAACAATGCTGACCACTAAGATACGCGAGCCAATGTATATATTAATACATGAAAAGATAACTTTAAGCATATTGCGCACACGGAGTAAGAGATTTTAGTATAGTGCAGAAAGCTGAAATTTATATATATTATCTAATAAATATATTATATTATATAATATCTCATAAATACATTAAATTTAATAAAAAAATGTTAATGAACTGCTGAATACTATATAATATAACTACTTTCTTCCATAAAACAATAATAAATAGAATATTTTATTATGTGAATTTCAAGAATGTTTTCCGTTTAACTCTTACATTTACAATCTGGAACTATTTATACGTTTTAGAGAAATACGACGTACACGTTTAAGAGCGAACATAAACATGTCTTCAACTTTTATTTTTTCCTTTTCTCTTTTATGGGCAAATTGTTTCATTGGCTTTTAGTTGTGCTGTAAATATGTATTTAAAAGCGTGAATTGTTAAATAATCCGAAATACAAATTGAGCATGGATATTGTCGTTACTTTTTTTTGTATTGTATAAAGTTACGAGACGAGCAAATCGTTCAGCTGATGGTAAATGCAATGTCTGCCTATAGCCAACACTGTGTCAAACAAAAACATTTTTGTGTGACACCATATTGCGCCCGTTACCCTGAGAAATCAGTTTGTTAAGTCTCATAGAATAGAATACAATATTTTTTATTCTTTAAAGATCATTTACATAATACTCATGTAACGTCATTTCTTAAAGCTACACTGGTTCGCAAAGAAATGCCTCTTTCCTGGGAAGAGCCAGTAAGAATCCTAGCGGGATTTTTTTTCAGTCGTTTTAAAATAATATACAATTACAGCAGTATTATTAAGATGTAGAAATAGCTTGGCAGCGATCACCTCATTACCAGGGGTTATCATCATCCATGTATTCCTTAACATTATCCTTTCTTTGCCTTCTTAAAAAGTCTTCCCAGTGATTACACTAGCTCACAGTGCCCTTCAAACCGAAATACAATAATGTTTGCACACTACTGCTTCACGGCAGAATAACTGGATCTGGGGTGGTACATACCTCATCGAATTCCTGCATAGGAATACTACCACCAGTAAATAGTAGTGATAATAGTTTCATTTAGTTGTTTTAGGACATCAAAATCGATTTACATTAGTTTTGCATTACAAAGCTACGCGAGGAATCTTGCTATAGCCATTATTCTGTTTGATACATTACATATATGTTCAATATTTTTTTTTCAAACGTAGCTACGTTTTTAATATTAGAAGCATTTACACAATAATGTACGTTCTTATGTGTTTTGTGATAAGTCCCTTGTCTCTGACCCTCCTAAATGAGGTAATCAAAAGTAAATGTTATTAGGCAGAGCGTTTCCGTCAAGGTCATTTTCTTAATAACGTTACGGTATTTGACGGTCACATAATGCATGTTTTTGATGAAAGATTTAGATTTTCGATGAATCTACTAACTTTATTTAGACTCTTAGTACTTTCAATGTCTGTTATTCGAAATTGTATTTTTTTTTATTGTATAAAGTGACGAAACGAGCAAAACGTTCACCTGATGGTAGGTGCAACGTCCGCACACAACAGATGCTGTGTCACCCAGAATATTTCTGTGTGACACCACACTGCGTCCGTCACGCTGAGACATCAGCTCTTAAGTCTCAAATGCCCAGTGATTACGCTAGCTCACAGCGCCCTTCAAACCGAAACACAGTAATGCTTGCACACTACTGCTTCACGGCAGAATAACTGGCCATGGGGTGGTACCTATCTAGACGGATTCCTGCATAGGAATCCTACCACCTGCCTTTTTTATTTTCTTTTTTATTAATGTTGTCCTATTACAGCTAGCTAATTTATATAGCCAACCTTTAGTATGAACATGAGTTTCATGCATTACAGTAACCAAGTTTCTTTTACTTTGTTTAAATAATTGTGTTTCATTTGAAAGACTAATGAAATTTTATTTTTGTCATATCTCATTTAGCTTACTTATTTAGGAAACTTGATTCTTTAAACAATATTTTACGCTATATGTATCTCCTCATTTATGCATAGAATGTTTAACCTGTGACAGAGTGCGAAAACACTTTTCCTTGAAGTGACGAGGGTTGAAAGCATTAATCCATCACTCCTTGTTAACTGTTCAAGTACTTCTGTTCTCATTTAGTGAAAAGTAAAAGACGAGCCACGTCAACTTTTTTTTTAATTCAATTTTTATCAAGTCAACGGCGTATTCAATCATCGTATTTCAGCAATAGATGCATGCTTTGCAACTTGTTCTTTTGAAAGCAAAATTATACCGCAATTTATATGTACTCGTACATCTTGAAAAATTAAGTAACGATATTAAAAAAAATCATGTTGTCACCACCCCAGGCCAATTATATACATAAATAATAGAGTGGGAAAAAAATTTCTTCGCAGTTTATATGAAAACAAGACATTAATTTAAAATTTTCATTACTTGTATATAGTGCCATTTTGTTCGATGACTTTTGCCATCTTGAAGGTAGTGTATTGACATTTGTTTTGTTTTCTTAACTAGATCCCGTTACTGTAGAAATTTTGGGACTATTGAGCGAAAAAACTCTCTTTTTTTTGGCTAAGTGGTTAAAGATGTATGTGGTCCAGCGTTGTCGTGATGAAAGACCACGCCCTTTCTATTGATCAATTCCGGCCGCTTTCTCTCAACTTCTTGCTTTATTCTCATCAGTTGCTGGAAGTAGATATCCGAATCATAAGCTCATAATGAGCGCCCTTCCAATCCCACCATTCACACAGCGAGACTTACTGCGAGTAAACCCGGGTTTTGGCGCTGTCTAAGAAGGCTGACTGATTTTTGACCACGACCTTTTTCGCACGTTCTTGTTGTACGTGACCCACTTTTCATCACCAGTTATCAAAAACGGTTCGGTTTCATTACATCTAAAAAAAAGAATCGCAAATGAGTACACGGATCATTAGGTTTCTTTCAGTGAGCTCGTGTGGCACTCAAATATCGAGCTTTATTGTGTTCCCAGCTTTCTTAAAATGGATCAAAACTGTTTTGTGGTCAATCCACAGTTCTTCAGCTATGTCGTAACTACTGATATGCCGACCTGGCTCCACTATTTCAAAAATGGCGTTCATTTTTATCCGTAACAGGACGACCAAAGTGAGGTGCATCTTTGACGTAATACATAATTCCCGGATTAAAAAGCCATAAATCAACTTTGTGCTACTCTTACTGACACTGCATCATGTGAATAAACGTCACAAAATTTTTTGCGTTTGCGTTACTTTTTTTTCGGTTTTATTGAATTTCTTCATTAGATTCACTGATTTTGACAGAAAGAAAAACAAATGAAAAATAGCTGGAAACAACATTTACCTAATTTGTTTCTTTTTATGAAATGTAACCTATTTAATGTCATCAAAATCAGTCAGAAACAAATAGTATAGCCACAGAGATTTTATTACCAGTTTATATATTACTATATGCGAAATGACTTTTTCCCTGACCTACTATATATTCTGTTGAAAAGCAGTAGTGTGCAAACATTACTGTGTTTCGCTCTGAAGTGCACTGAGAGCTTGTGTAATCACTGGGTATATGAGACTTAAGAACTGATGCCTCCGGGTGAGGAACTCATAGATTTATATGTATGTACGAATATATATATATATATGTATGTAAATAATTTTACGCGTTTTATTTGTAACTATTTATAACCCAACCCAAGAAGTCCGCTTCCAGATATAGCCTTATCTGAAGCTCCTCTGAAGGCCAGCCAAATCATGATGTTAGTTCATTTCGCAATATTGTTTACTATTATGTATATAATTAACACAGTTTGTTAACACAAATATTTAATTTACTCGGTTGGGTATTGGACACTTTATTTCCCGTGCCGCTAATTAAAACAGCTTGTCCGCTGCGTGTAACTTCATAAACAATGCGCACCCTTAATAATGAACCGGCTTAACTCAAAAAACTGATTTTTGGTAAATTAAGTTTAAAATTTGCTACCTAACAAATAAATTACGTTTTTATCACAATTAAATACACCTGTTTGGATTTTTCGTTAAACTAATTAAGTTTTAAAGCTATTTAATAGTATATGTAAGCTTTCAAAAATATCTATGCTATGATAATTCACTTTATTGCAAAAAATACGTGTTTTGTTTTGTTTTTGTAGGGCCTAAGTCCAAATAGGTATTTTTTGAAATTACAATTCTATACTTATTTTGTGATAAATCTGTTTTAAATTAAAATTCATATTATAAGAAAAAAACTTTAAACTATTAGTGTTAGGTATATAAAAAGTCGTGTAAATAATTCTTCAGTTACTTTATTATGATGGACTAAATTCCTATAATTACGATAATTTTCTTACAAAAGAAGTCCCTCATGGCAATTAATCATTATATGGCAAGGACAGACATTTTCTTAATGTTTTTAAGTCTATAAGCATAAAATATAAGATATAAGGATGAAAAATATAAAAATGTAATTGTTATTATCACAAGTGCGTTTAACAAAATTGCGTTATCGGTAGATGAACTGAATCTTCAATAACTTTAGAGCATTTTTCAAATTTATCTATCTACACTGTATGTAGGATCGTTGTCACTGAGCTTAATATCGCTTTCTTCAGAATGAATCCGTGTGTATGCCTAACTTACGCTAAGTTCATTCCTGATAATACGGCGGCTGGTCGTAAGACTTGGGTAATTGTATAAAAACGTCAAACATCTTCAATATTTGAATTACTATACGTAATAATAAAAAGGTAGTTTAAAGCTCATGGTATATACACATTCATTTTTCTTATTATATATACTTACGTTATCCCCCAATAGTAACTGTTCTGTTGATGAATTTTTAATATAATCAGTATCTAAACTATTATTACTAATTGACAGAACAGTTATACTATCAAACTCTTGAGTACCTTCTATAAGTGTGTTATTGTTATTCAAGGGCATATTATGAATATTCTTAGTCGCCTGCCCAACCGACTCCTTTTGGAAAATGACTTTGTATTTTTTCAATTGATACCATGAAAGTAAATTAAATGTTCATATTTTAATGAAACACTTTAGAATCATCTCCTGATACCGTCCGTGTTTCTGTGATACTTTTAGTTTTCTGCTTTAGTACCAGCACGCGGCATTGTCTCTTTTATTCTTTCACTCATCCTTTAAATAATAAACGACATGATTTAATTTTAAATACTATGTATAATACTAAAAATAATAAAATAAAAATTAGTCAACAAAAGTGAGTAACTATTAAATAATACAGGGAAATAAGTCTTATAAAAATCAGTGAATAATGTAAATGTATTTAATTAAATGCTTTATCGAGAAATAGTTCAAGTTGTTTTATTTTATTCAGTCTTAAAATGAATTATGTCTAAATACTCGTAGTAACACAAAAAATTTATTCATTTTGAAAGAATATTGAGTTTAATATAGTTTAAATGAAACTAATTTTACGGATTTTATCGCGTTTTATTTTATTATTTATAACCCGACGTTTCGAGTGCTTTACAGCACCCATGGTCACGGGCGGACTGAGGTGACAGATGTCCCGATGTCATAGTTAACCCGGAGTACCTTCAGATTTTAATTATTATTCCTTGTCCGATCTACGCAGAAAGAGCTTACTGTGTCTTGAAGTCTTGCAGTGGTATGCTTGGTTTTTGATTTAATTTTATTAATTATAGGATCTCAAGCTAGGTGGTAATACCCAACCATCTTCTCTATTAAAATTAGGATGTTTTTTAATTTCAATAGCTACTAGTTATATAATTTAATATAGTTACTAGTTACTACATGCTAAGTTTATTTTTGTATTAAAGTGAACTAACACAAAATACGTTTCTATTTGATAAAAAGTACATAAATAAACTTTCATGTCACTGAATCCAAGAAAGATCTGTCTCTGATTGCAACGAAGCGACAAGGTCACGCCTTTAACACACTAGTCTCATAACTGAATCTTGTCGTTGTAGGACGAAATATTTTTCAAGAAATTTATGAATGTAAAAGGCGCTAACTCATACTATCTCTTTTCTGCACGCGATTTTTAGTATTGTAAAAAAGAGGCTAGCTAGATTTAAAAATCCCTGTATTTTGAGTTAAGTCGATTTTTTATGAAGCGTGCGAATGTATTAACTTAAAATGAGAGAAAAGTACTGATTTTTTAAAATTACTAATTTTTTAAACTGGATTAATTTGAATAAATTCAAGAATTTTATAAAACATTTCATCCACTGTTCCTACAATTTTATTTCAGATAAGTTAAGCTAAAATAGCATAGAAAATTTAAAAATAAAAAGTGTTGCAATGTCAGCAGTATAGTATAACTTAGATTTAAAATCCCCGCGTGTTGTTTTTTTTTTAGATTTGTTATAGCAATAAAATATTAAAAGTAAAGAGTAAAGTACCAGCCCATAAATGTCTCACTACTATACACAGGCCTCCTTTCATTTTTGAGAGAAAAGAGTCAACCAAGCTGCTCCATTGCTCCATTACAGACTTCAAATGGCATTTCACAGACCTTCAGATTTCACCAGTGAGCACGTGGTAAAAATTGTTCTGCAATTTTAGAGGAGCCGGAATCGGGGATCGAACACAGGTCACTCCCAGTCCTTGAGCTATCAAGGCTTGACAAAATGATACATTTAAATCAATCTTTTATGTACATTACATTACACTATTTTTGGGACTATTTAATAATTTTTTTCCAATCTTTTATATGTGTAAGCCATGCTGTGTTATTGGGATGCCAATTGGTTCTGTTCTTTTAATTACTTAAGTATCCGATCATGGCATGTTTTTGTCCCGCTTAGTGATGCTCTAAATAAATAAAAAAGAGCGCATGTAACTCAGTACAGAAGTGAAACTTGTATACTCATATATAAAATTTGAATAAAAATTAATGAACATGAATTAACAAAAATATAATATGTATTGTGTCCTGACCGCTGAGCTTATATGATAAATATATACAGTGAGTGACAGTAAAATAGCTTTAAATAAAACTACTTTTTTACGGATTTTATCGCGTTTAATTTTTGAACTATTTTTACCCGACGTTTCGGACGCTTTACAGCACCCATGGTTTCAGAGAGCACAAGGGATCTGTGACAGTAAACACCTGGCCGCCGAGCTTCAGCATGTCAAGCAAGTTTTGCAAGACAACAAGCTTCGGGTTCCGCGCCTTCGTCGCAGTGACCGAGTGAAGCCGGCCACAGTCGAGCGTGTACCTGCTGTTCTTCCATATGTCAGAGGAGTCACGGACAAGATTGGCTATATCTTGAAGCGAGCTTCTATAAGAACATTTTTCAAGCCGCCGAAGAAGATAAGTCAGTTTTTACCATCTGTCAAGTGTAACATCCCTCTACAAGATGCAGGAGTATACAAGCTGGATTGTGAATGTGGTCTCTCTTACATAGGGCAAACTAAAAGATCCATTAAAACCCGCGTTAAAGAACACATAGCTGATGTGAAGCACCGACGCTCTAGGAAGTCTGCAGTCTGTGACCATGTTCTGGATCATCCCAACCATTACATCAGATTTGATAGACCACAAATCCTTGCAAAAGAACACCGATTCCTACCAAGGATGATTCGCGAGGCTATTGAAATTAAAAAACATCCTAATTTCAATAGGGAAGATGGTTGGGTATTACCACCGGCTTGGGATCCTATTATTAATAAAATTAAATCAAAAACCAAGCATACCACTGCAAGGCTTCAAGACACAGTAAGCTCTTTCTGCGTAGATCGGACTACAAATAATAATTAAAAGCTGAAGGTACTCCGGGTTAACTATGACATTGGGACAACTGTCACCTCAGTCCCCCCGTGACCATGGGTGCTGTAAAGCGTCCGAAACGTCGGGTAAAAATAGTTCAAAAATTAAACGCGATAAAATCCGTAAAAAAGTAGTTTTATTTAAATGTGTAATATTCGCGTAAATAAAAGAAAACATTAAGTAAAATAGCTGCTCAGTATACAGGGTCATTCGTAATGTCCTATACATCCCGGCAGGCTGGGCTTAGGGGTGATGTGTATATGCCCCAAAAAATATAAAAATAGCGTAATACCTGTAGGAGATATGTCGACTTAAAGAATTTGCTTAAAACTCATAGGTGACCCTGTTATACAGCTGATCGAGGCAATGAACTCATAAATTTAATTGGGCCATTTTCCATTGAGCTGCCATCGAAAGAACTCGCAAGTACTATGATGACATGAAGCTTAAGGAAACCTGTTGCGAAGTAAATCTGTTAGTAGTAGGGTAGCATAAATTAAATGAAGAAGAAAAAGTTATTTTAAATTTGTCTGGTTCGGGGCAACGACTTCCTGAGTTAGGGTCACGTAAAGTTATACAAAACAAATAATTTTAAAGTTTTGTATGGACATTTTTAGTATTCAACTTAATCATTAAAGCTTCACCGTTGTGTTTATCAGATCAAAATAGCATGGGTAAGTACCGGGATGTTATGCCAATTATGAATAACGTTGCATGAACAATTATTAATGAATGAAAATTAATTAAGAACTAGTGGTCGCTCTGAAGGTGAAATTCGACCGTAATTCACATTTTGTTATGTTGAACGTTATTGAGGTTTCAGTAATTATTTGTTGACAACATTTTAAAATTCTATGGTGACTCTCTACTCTGTGCTCCTGTTTGACCACAGAGTATACTACGGCAAAATCCCCCCAAAATGAGAGCTACAAACTTTTGTGGCTATCTATGGGGGAGGCCTATGATCAGCAGTGGACTTGTGACAGGCTGAAGCGATGAACGATGATGATTGTCAGTATGGTTTTTACACTACTGTGTTTAATAAATAAATATATTATGAAATAAGAACGAGTTTAATTACTATAATAAAATTCAATTGAAAACTTCAAAAACGTCTCAGTTTGCTATTCAGTTTTCATTCGTGGTACTCGAAATCAGTGTTTTCGACATTGTAATATTCGTGTTTGCTTTAATTTGTAAAATGTGAAAGGTGGCAATGGCACTTTTTAAATTCCTCGCACCGCACCCGCAAGAGTTGCCCACATTGCCGTGCTGACCCGCAGTGCCGCGCAGTTTGTTTGGACGTTCAGTAGCAACCCGTTTCTCTGTTGGACACATGCATCCTCTAATTTTTTAGATTTTGGAGACGAAGAAATTACTCCACCTCGTTGCGAAATATTTTTATTTCTCAAACATATTGGTTTCTTCAAGCTCCTGTATAAAAATAATAAAAACAAAATATAAAATAACTGTATATTATTGTATTATTAATTATTGTAATTATAATAATTGTGCCGTTTGGTGGCGGTCTAATATCTATCACCCCACCTCATTCCGTGAGTGTTGTAAAAATCGAAAATGAAAACCAGGAGGCTGGGCAGCAGCATCTTCCTGGAACATCTGAATAAATAAACTGCGTTTATCAACCTGCCTGCAAAGTGTGGCAACTATGCCGAAATCCCTAAAAATGAGAGCTACATCTTCCTGAAACATCTGAATAAATAAACTGCGTTTTCAACCTGCCTGCAAAGTGTGGCAACTATGCCGAAATCCCTAAAAATGAGGGCTACAATATTTCGTGGCTATCTATGGGGATAGGCCTATATGCAGCACTGGACTTGGTATAGGCTGAAACAATGATAAAATAATTTCTAGTTGTATGACTTCTTTCGGTGTTATATTTTTGGATTTCTATTGTTCATAGTTTGAAAGTGTCGTTGATAGAATTATTGCTTCGATACATACTTATAACATAAATGAGAAACATACTCTCTCTGACCCTCTATCTGTTTGTTACGTTTTAAAGGTTCTACCGCTGAACTGATCTTGACGAAATTTGGCACAGAGTTAACTTGCATTGTGGAGACGGACACAAGATGCCTTTTATCACGGAAAATCAAAAGGTTCCCACGGGATATTTTAAAAACCTATATCCACGCGGACGAAAGTCGCTGGCATCAGCTAGTTTTTTAATAAGTATATAATAAAACAAACGATTTTTTGTTAAATTCAATATTGACTTAACAATAACTTTTACCTTTAAATATAAAAGATAAATATGAAGCTTTGTAGAAAAAAATCAGAATGCATATTTTCTTTGGGTGTAGTAACTGACTGGACGATAACAGACGTGTAAGTAATCGTAACATTGAAGTTTTTTTTTAATTTGATAAAGCTGACGAAACGAGCAAAACGTTCACCCGATGTTAATTGCAACGTCTGCCTATAACAAATGCTGTGCCACCCATAAAATTTCGGTATGACACCACAATGCGCCTGTCACCCAGAGACATCAGTTCTTAAGTCCATATACCCAGTGATTACGCTAGCTCTCAGTACGCTTCAAACCAAAACACAGTAATGTTTGCAGACTACTGCTTCACGGCAGAATAACTGGCCCTGGGGTGGTACCTACCTAGACGGGTTCCTGTATAGGAATCCTGCCACCAGTAAAAGACATTTAATTTAATACGAATTTATAACATTTAAAGTGTGGACGGCTTATTTGATAATGCGGTAATATACGAGTATATATATATCAAATACTTGATCTTCATTATCACCGATAGTTGTCCGGTAGAGTAGAATACTACCTAATGATTTCTTATATTTACGCGAACACTACACATTTAAATGAAACTAATTTTACGGATTTTATCGCGTTTAATTTTTTATTATTTATAAACTGACGTTTCGAGTGCTTTACAGCACCCATGGTCACGGGAGGACTGAGGTGTCAGATGTCCTGAATCCTAATAACACCTTGAGTCACGCTGTGTATAGAAAAAAGACCCATACTAACAGATATTTAAACGGTGAATCTCACCACCATCCATCACAGTTAGCTACCGTGGGTAAATCCTTGTTTCAGAGAGCACGTGGAATCTGTGACAGGAAACACCTGGCCGCCGAGCTTCAGCATGTCAAGCAAGTTTTGTACGACAACAAGCTTCGGGTTCCGTGCCTACGTCGCAGTGACCGAGTAAAACCAGTCACAGTCGAGCGTGTACCTGCTGTTCTACCTTATGTCAGAGGAGTCACAGACAAGATTGGCTATATCTTGAAGTGGGCTTCCATAAAAACATTCTTCAAGCCGCCGAAGAAGATAAGTCAGTTTTTACCTTCTGTCAAGTGTAACATCCCTCTGCAGGACGCAGGAGTATACAAGCTAGATTGTGAATGTGGTCTCTCTTACATAGGCCAAACAAAAAGATGAGTAAAAACCCGCGTAAAAGAACACATAGCTGACGTGAAGCATCGTCATTCTAGGAAGTCTGCAGTCTGTGACCATGCTCTGGATCATCCCAACCATTACATCAGATTTGATAAACCACAGATCCTTGCAAAAGAACACCGATTCCGACCAAGGATGATTCGCGAGGCTATTGCAATCAAAAAACATCCTAATTTATTGATGTGGTAATACCCAACCATCTTCTCTATTGAGAGAAGATGGTTGGGTATCACCACCAGCTTGATATCCAATAATAAATAAAATTAAATGAAAAACCAAGCATACCACTGCAAGGCTTCAAGACACAGTTAGCTCTTCCTGCGTAGATCGGACCAAAAATAATAATTAAAAGCTGAGGTTACCCCAGGTTAACTATGAAATCAGGACATCTGTCACCTCAGTCCTCCCGTGACCATGGGTGCTGTAAAGCACTCGAAACGTCGGGTTAAAAATAGTAAAAAAATTAAACGCGATAAAATCCGTAAAATTAGTTTCATTTAAAAGAATACCTCCTACCGAGTCTTTCCTATCGAGGTGCCGAAAGAGGCGGACTAAGGTATTGTAGAGATAGCCTTTATTCGTGCAGAATAACACCATAATATGCGATGGTGTCACTATACTACTCGTTGGAAGGCAATTTCTTGACTCGTACCATAATAGCGGCTACGTAGTTCGCCACCCGTCACGTCACGTTTCCCGCGGAGACGAAAAGTGGGCTGTATGTGGGGCCTCTGCCTACCCCATAAATGGGAAAAGGCGTGATAGTATGCATGTATTTATTATCACAACAAGCTTATTAAACTGCCTGTATTATAAATACAATTTCACCAAAGCAACATGTTTTTGGAAGTTGCCATTTTGTTATTGAGATGATAATCATCATATAATATGAACGTGAATTTATATGAACACTTTAAGTAATACAGTTAACGTTAGTTGAGAAATAAAAACAGAAAAATCTCTATGCCCACCGTTATATCGCAGAGTACTACGAATATACAAAAGTAGTTTCAAGAAAAGCTCTTGCTCCATAGTAATTGAGTGAGGTATATTACGAGTATCACTATTTCAAGCGTTGAGTCTGACGTTACACGCTACGTGATATTTACGAGTATGTCTTATGTTAGCTATGAGATACGAGTTTAATTTGCCCTAGTAACAGCATTACTATGAAGTAATGCCGTGAGCGTAAGCTGAGATGATATGACGTCAGTAGCTGTTTCGACCGACTCACTGTAGTGTTGACCTACTTACTGGTGGTAGGATGTAGAAATCCGTCTAGGTAGGTACCAAACCAGGGCCAGTTATTCTGCCGTAAAGCAGTGTGCAGACATTACTGTGTTTCGGTTTAAAGGGCACTGCGAGCTAGAGTAATCACTGAGAGTGTGAGATTTAAGCACTTATATCTTAGGGAGACGGGCTCTGTGTGGTGCAAATGTTCTGGATGACGCAGCATTTGTTATAGGCAGACGTTGCACTTACCGCCAAAGGTTGTACTTACACGTTTTGCTCGTTTCTTAACTTTATCCAATAAAAAAAAATCCTATTTAGTACAGTAATTTAAAAATTAACTTCGAGGTACAGTAATTAATGGCTCAGGGGCTAGGCGAACGCTTTAAATTTCATAGTACGCGAGTGACCTGGGTTCGATTCCCGGTGCCGGCACCACTAAGATTGTTAATTGCAATTTTAAGTGCTGATTTACCACGTGCTCGGCGGTGAAGGAAAACATCGTGAGGAAACCTGCATGTCTAAGGAATAAAAAATATTTCGAAGACATGTGAAGTCCGCCAACCCGCATTGGAGCAGCGTGGCGGATTCTTCCTAGCTCCAAAACCTCTCTCAGAAATGAGAGGAGGCCTGTGCTCAGTAGTGGGACATTTATAGGCTGAAACTTTACCAACGTTTAGTGAAGGCTTAAGAAAATCTGCCATCTTAAGATTAGTAAAAGCACGTGTGCTCTTAATTTTACCGCTACATGAGTCGAAAACTATACGTTACATTGATAATCATCTTGTCTACATTGTGGTTAAAGGTGATGTTGTGTTAAGTTCACTTCACTCGGGCGAAGTCGCGGGCATCAGCTAGTCTTCCATAAAAATAAAAAATGCCATTTAAAATCGATTTATTCCAGACAACGTTAGGGAGCAAAATTAAACTGAATCAATTAATTAATTTTAAATTAAAATACGAGTATTAATATTGAGTCGATCGGAAACGCAGTCGAGATATGTAATACACTCAGCGTCACAAAAATCGCACCTCTCTGAGTTTGCGCGAAAAATGGCTGTAATGGCTAGAAACGAATTATATTTATATAAATATTGGTATGTTTGAAATGGGTATTTGAACAGCTTTACATTATTAATAAAAAAATCATGAAATCATTAAAACATTTATCATTATAGAGCGTCAAATATAAACACTGTCAAATGCTCGTTATTAAGGACGCTAGTTACACCACCTAAAAAGGGTATAAAAGGGTCGATCTGGATGAAATATGGGCCGGTCGTAATTTAGACTTTGCAGTGAACACACGTGAACAAGTAACCCAAGTAAGAAAAAGTAAAGATGGACACCAGCTCTGAAGAAGCCGCTCAAGTGATTGCCCTATTGCAGTCGGGGATGCGGCAGTGTGACGTTGCTCGACAGTTGAACCTGTCCCGTTTTTCAGTTCGACGGGTGTTCCAACGTTTTCAGCAGACTGGTGGTTATTTTAGAAAACCGGGATCTGGAAGAAAACGGTGCACATCAGAAAGAGATGACCGTTTCATCGTTACGACATCTTTACGAAACCGTTTTACAAATGCTGTTGAGTTGCAACAACAGCTTCGATCAACTCGGAGAACATCTGTGAGTGTTTCTACGATAAGAAGAAGGTTACACGAAAAGAGTTTAACAGCCCATAGACCTGCTAAAGGTCCAAAACTTACTGCACAGCATCGCAGAGATCGCCTAGAGTTTGCTCGCAATCATTGCGAGTGGACTCTAGAACAGTGGCGGACCATACTCTTCTCTGATGAGACGAGGGTCTGTCTCTTCTGCAATGACAGACGTAGAAGGGTCTACAGAAGACAGGGGGAGAGGTTCACACAACCCTGCTTCGAAGAATCCGTCGAATACGGGTGGCTCGTGTATGTTTTGGGGCGGCATTTCCGTCGACGGGAAAACGGAACTTGTGTGCAGTTTCCCGGACTCGGGGTGGCCGTGGGCAAGGGTCATTAAATGCTGGTCAGGTACATTACTGAAATCCTGGAGGAACATGTGGTCCCGTATGCTGGTTATGTCGGTGATGGATTCATGTTAATGCATGATAATGCTCGTTGCCACACCGCGGCTATTGTACGGGATTATTTACAGGAGGTCGATATCCCTGTTATGTATTGGCCAGCACGAAGTCCAGACCTTAACCCAATAGAACATCTCTGGGATGACCTAAAACGGCGCGTGCGAGCTCGAGATCCAGCTCCAGCCACTCTTCAAGAGCTCCAAGATGCGGTACTTGAAGAGTGGGAACAAATACCCCAACAGGCTGTTGCGATCCTTGTAAGGTCCATGAAAGATCGCATGGAAGCCGTTATCAAGGCAAGGGGGGGTAACACTATTTATATTTTTTTTTAAATTATTAATTTGCAAATTTGTACATACCCTGTCTTTTTCTTTAATTTCTCTTTCGTCTCGTTATAAAAGTAAAATTCAATTAAAATTCCTGAAAGCTAATGAAATTACCTTTCGAATGATACCCGTTAATTCAACATTGCCATTGGCCTGTTGTGTTAAAATAGTATTTAAATTATTTTTTTCGGAATGTGCGATTTTTTTGACGCCGAGTGTAGTATAATAATTTTCTGTCATATGTTCCGTCTCTCGTGAACTTTGAACCATAGTTTACAATCTCTTTCACTTCTCTATAAAATTTTACAATCCGTCATTCTTTTCACTTCGTTGTTTTTAAAGCACTATACATGATTACGCCTGCAGTTCCTCCCCCAATGATGCTAATACAACCTGATCATCAGCGTATAGGAGGTATTTGACGGTCAGATCACTCATTTTTTATTGGTTAAAGTGACGTGAAGTATAACGCCTACCCCTAACAAATGCTATGTAACTCAGAATATTTTTGTGTGACACTACACTGCGCCCGTCACCTTGAGACATCAGTTCTTAAGTCTCAAATGTCCAGTGATTACGCTAGCTCACAGTGCCCTTTAAACCGAAACACAGTAATGTTTGCACTCTACTACTATTTAAAACAAACACGTAATTTTTGCAATAAAGTGAATTATCATAGCATAGATATTTTTGAAAGCTTACATTTATTATTAAATAGCTTTAAAACTTAATTAGTTTAACGAAAAATCCAAACAGGTGTATTTAATTGTGATAAAAACGTAATTTATTTGTTAAGTAGCAATAAATTATCATAACGATTTTGTGTTAAACAAAATCATGCTCATTACGCAAACTTTAAACTTAATTTACCAAAAATCAGTTTTTTGAGTTAAGCCGGTTTATTATTAAGAGTGCGCATTGTTTATGAAGTTACACGCAGTGGACATGCTGTTTTAATTAGCGGCACGGGAAATAAAGTGTCCAATACCCAACCGAGTAAATTAAATATTTGTGTTAACAAACTGTGTTAATTATATAGATAACAGTAAACAATATTGCGAAATGAACTAACATCACGGTTTGGCTGGCCTTCAGAGGAGCTTCAGATAAGGCTATGACTTGGATGAGGCGATGTCTTGGAAGCGGACTTCTTAGATTAGGTTATAAATAGTTACAAATATATTAGAATATTACCAGAATATTTTTTTGCGACACTACACTGCGCCCATTACCCTGAGACATTAGTTCTTAAGTCCCATATGCCCAGTGATTACGCTAGCTCACAGTCCCCTTCAAACCGACACAGTTATGTTTGCACACTACTGCTTCATGGCAGTGTAACTGGCCCTGGGGTGGTACCTACCTAGACAGATTCCTGCATAAAAATCCTACCATCAGTAAAATTCATTCTTAATCCATACGCACTCTCTTTCAAATCTTTATATTATGATGTTAAAACAGTCCGTTTAATGTAACTGTTAGCCTTCTCGGCTTTTACAGCTTAATCGAATGCTACGAGTACTTCATCGGATGCATTACTTCCAAGCTGCCGTATACCCCTTTCATAGACAATATCGATCACAATTACTCGCTACTCTGTCGTAGGCCTTTTTCAAGTCTTCGAATGTGCAATAGACCTTTTGACTTTGAGCCAAGAATTTTTCAGGAAAATTAATTATGAAAATTAAATGGGTGTTTTAAAAGTCGACTAAGAGAAATGTTAAATATATGCATACTGGATAAATATGTCAAATATCGTTAGCGGTCTGAATAATAAACCTTGATTATTCAGACCGTTAACGAGCAGAGAGTTGTTGCTGGTCCTGGATCATCTGAATAAATAAACTGCGGTTGTCAATCCGCCTGCCAAGATTGGTAACTATGGTAAACTCACCTCAAAATTAGGGCTACAAACTATTGTGACAATCTGTGGGGGAGGCCTATGTTCAGCAGTGGACTAGTGATAAGCTAAAATAATGATGATGATGATGATGAGCTGGTGAAAGGAATCCTGTGCAGGAATCCGTCTATGTAGGTACCACCGCAGTGCCAGTTATTTTGCTGTGAAGCAGTACTCTGCAAAAATTACTGTGTTTCGGTTTGATAGGCACTGACAAATAGTGTTATCAGTGCCTATAAAACTATGAAACTATATGAGACTTAAAAACTGATATCAAAAAGTAATTTGCTAGGTGTAGTGCTAGAAACAGAAATTTTCTGGGTGGCTCAGTATTTGTTTGGACAGACGTTACTATTGTTGATATTGTAATTTTAAATCATTTTATATGATAATAACAATTCTAGCCCTGCAGAGCCGCAGCAAGACTGTGAAGACAACCGTGGAAGTCGTGCTGTGACCACATAAAAGTGTGCAAAATTTATACTCCTATATTTACTTCCTAATCCCGGTACTACGTGTTCACATGTAAGAAATCTGATGTCTGGTTTGTTGCACTAAACATGGTAAAGAGTAGGTTACAATTTAGTATCCGGTATGTATTTCGCTATACTGGCATGCACAATTTTAAAATTAAACTCATCAGTATCTATATTGCCATTTTAATATGAACTTCAACGTCACATTAGAATTATAAATATCGTAAATTTTCTAATAACGACTGAATTAATAAATATGTAACATAACACAACGAAAATGTCCTTATAAAATGAAAATTTCGAACAAAAATACGATTTAATTCAATATTTTGCGATACCATTATTACGAAAGAACATTATTTCCAATATGAATGTCATAGTTCTGGATGGCTACGTCAACTGCCGGTCACATAGCTCGTAGAACAACGTTCGTAGAAGAAAGACTCCCGAGTGGTAACGACGTTTTGTAAGAAGTCGATCGAAGATGACTTAAGATCGACTTTTGTAGCAATCTCTGGATCATGATCAGCAGGGGACTTGCGATGCTCTAGTGATGATGATGACGATAAAATCTTATTGGGCTTTACCAAGTATAACAGATAAGTTGGTATTTATCGCAGACATTTTATATTTGCGTAATGTATTCATGTCTCATTACAAAACAGACACTACGAGTACATATCGCGATCACGTATATCCAAAATGTATGTTACGTGAGGAGCGTGCCCCTTTTAGTAATAGGATTAACATGATGCAGACATAAGGGAAAGAAACGGAGACAGCATATGTCGCAGAATAATATAAAATATATAAATAACCAGCTGATGCCTGCGACTTCGTCCAAGTGGAAATAGGTTTTATCATATTCCGTGGCTACTATTTGATTTTCCGTGATAAAAAGTATCCGATGTCCTTCTTCTGTGAGACTTGAGAGAGTTGCTATCATATTATAATTAATATAGCATTCATTTCTTTAAATATATTTTTAAATTTTTCGAGATTGTCGCAATATTTCCTAGTGATTTTAAAGGCATGTTCTAAAATGAAGTTTGGTTAAAAAAACTCGTCCTGAACTCTAATAATAACCTAAAATATGTTCTGTTTAATATCCACATTTTTTTGATATGTAGTTTTACTACTGATACGAGAAAGTGGAGACATCAATGTTTATTAGTATGTTACGCGCATCAACATTTTGTGGCTACATTCAGGGTATAAAAATGTTCTAAATTCTAGTCCAGGTTCCTAAATTTCTATATGACTTTAAATTTACATTACTGTCTAAGGCATGTCCTTTTAATAAATAGTTATTTATGTGTTTTTTTATGAAATGTTTAAAAAATGCTCATGTTGACGAAAACTACTGTGTGGATAAAATTCAACGTATAAACTCGTGGGACGTGACTGCTGATGAAACGTAAACATCAGTTTTATTTATTTTCGATTCGCAGTCAGGTTTCCATACTCAGAAGTAAACAAAGTTTATTGGTATCAAATAATATTGTTTATTTATTATGAATAATTGTTCGTGACTGCGAAAATTGTATAATTTTGTATTTCGCATTAAAATTAGAATGATTGTAAACGTAAGCTATATTAAATTGTAATTTTATACATTATGGTGACGAATAGTCAATAAAGTAATTGGCAATATTAAAAAATAAGTTTTATCTCTACAGTCAATTTATTTAAGAGAACATGTGTGAAAATACATTGAAATACTTAAAAAATATAATATGTTAGACAAATACTGGTCTTTCCAAATGTATCGTAAATTAATATGCTTATTTTATTAAACAAAATATTTAATAATATGCCAACAGTTGCAGATTTGAAGGGCGTACATGTTGTACATATACACTTACTGGTGGTAGGATTCCTATACAGGAATCCGTCTAGGTAGGTACCACCGCAGAGCCAGTTATTCTGCCGAGAAGCAGTAGTGTGCAAACATTACTAATAAAATAATATTCTCAATAACTATTTTACCGATTTATAAACTGGTAACAGTCTAAAATTGTTAATATTTTTTTACAATGAATCCATCATTTTAATGGTTGGAGGAGGTACGATTTCCATCCCATTGAAGCGAGCAGTATATTCATGCGGCAAGAAACCACGCTGACTTTGGGATTGGTAATTATACTAAAACACACATTTATGAGTATATGACGTTTGCAGAAGGAGTAATCTGGTCATGTGTTAGCATACTCTGAAGGGTCAGCGAGCTCACTATTAACCTGTGCGTGGTAAACCGTGTGAAACAGATTTTTATTGCATTACGTTCTAGAAAGTTTTACTGTCATCATTAGTACATGGGTATAATATGTAGCTAATTCAGCTACCTATTTTACCTTTATTAGCTTTATACGTACCTATTATGTAATAAAAGATAAAACATTCGTGCAATCTTAATTAATTAGAAATACAATTACAATACGAATAATGTAATGGAATCATACTACATACTCGTAGTTAGGTACCGCCGCAGGGCTATGAAAATTTCTTCGTGCTCTGGAAATGTTAGAAGGTTGGCGCACTCAATGTGATATTGCGATGGCGATTAACCATCCAGCAAAGTGTTACTGTTACTGACAGTGTCTTTTACTATAGATGTAGGCGAAAAGCACTGTGGAAGAAACCGGGTAACATCACCAAGACTAATGATGACCGCTCGTCATTTCGGCAATAGCCTGCGGTTGTAACACCTGGTGGTAGGATTCCTATGCAGAAGTCCGTCTAGGTAAGTACCACCCCAGGGCCAGTTATTCCGCCGTAGTGTTAGTAGTGTGCAAACATTACTGTGTTTCGGTTTGAAGGGCACTGTGAGCTAGCGTAATCACTGGGCATATGAGACTTAAGTAGCTATGTCTCAGGGTGATGGGCACAGTGGAGTGTCACACAGAAATTTTCTGGGTGACACAGCATTTGTTATGGGCAGACGTTGTACTTACCATCAGGTGAACGAATTGCTCGTTTCATCACTTTATGCAATAAAAAAAAACACCAGTGATCAAACTGCCAGTCACAGTACTACGACGAAGAAATCGAAGGAAACGGTAATCATGCCGACTAAATTTAGTACAAATCAACCCTCCTTTGTCGTATCTTCTTACTTTGGGTGCACTCCCCTGGTTGCCCGAGCCAGTATCTAACTCCTTGGCGTTGACATATCGAGTGAGGTTCAGTTTCGAGGTCACTTGGAAGGGAAATCAAAATTGGCCTCTAAAAAGCTGTTCAATAGAGCGGAAACAGTATTTTACGCCGGTCCACCGCTTGCATAATACATTCATTCTGAAATCATATGACATTTCTATATACTTTTCTTAAATCGAAAAAACCCAAGATTTTGCTGATGCGTGTGTGATGTATTTACAACGAGAATTCTTCTCCCGATCGGGCAATCTGATTTCTAAGTGCGTGACTCACTAATTTCAGTCGTTTCAAGACTCGATGCACCTTTTTTTATTATATTGTTACTGACACCAATGTAAAAATGTTATAATTTTTGGTGAACCGATACTGACAGTGTCTTTTGCTCAAAACGGCTCTGTCAAGTAATTTCGAGAGGAAATTGCGAATCCGCAATCTTCATCGTCGCAGGCGGAAATGTGACACAAGCTCTTTTAATTTTAAGCTTAGCTTTCATAAAACGCAGCTAAAATACATTTCAAATATACTTTAAAAGAATAAATGAAAATGCTTATAGTTAATGATAAACATTCTATTACGTAATCGTAACATAACCAACATTTATTAAATGTATTTCATAACATTATTTTTACTTGTATTATTTACTGAAACTTACTTATATGAAATAAGTACTAATATTTTTTTCAGTCTAAACCTTGACATTCAGAAGATCCGCCTGTTCATTTAGTATTATAGGTAATACATACATACATAGATGGTAGATGTTCATGGGCGGCGCTGATCATTATAGGTGATCCGCTTGCTCGTTTGCCCCCTCTTCCATAAAAAATATAATATCAACGGTAGAAGACGAACATTTGTAATACAAATACATTTTACAGAGTTTAAATAAAAAAAATATCATTATTTTATATATTATTATATTATATGTGCCATTACAGTTTCTAACGTAACATTATTATTTACAGTTACTTTTTTGGCTTCGCTCCAATAGCAAATCATGTCCCTTAAGGGAGGTTTCCTCATATTGCATTGGATTTATTTCCTATATACTACTCGTTCTCCCATATACGGCTCGTAATGCTCTCGCAATATACAATGTCAAGGGCTAAATAAACGGCAAAGGCAACACGCGATCGCGTGAGCCGTCAAACAGTGTCACGACGATGCTATCTTTATTGGCTCACAGTGCTTCAGCTGTCGCTCAGTTGGTGGACTTATTACAAGTTGGTTGGTGACTGTTCGCGGCAGTTTTATTGCATGGTTACATGAAATGATTTTTAGATACAGAATGCACCTATAAATGAGTAAACAAGGATACTAAAGACAAAAAAAATATTCTTAAGGCAACGTTGAAAAAAAATTTTTTAACTGCAGAACTTTTTATGAAAATTATACTACTATAAAAAGTGTGTTATTATAAGTTTTATAACAAGATATGAGAAATAGATAACACTATAAATAGGTAATGAACAATAAATTACTTAGAAATGCATTAAGACTATGTTTTGTTTTGACTGAAATTATAGACTGTAAAAAACATGCACGTAAACTTCAAGATTCTATTTGCATAATACATATAGCATTCAACACATTACAATGGTATGGAACAACGGGGTTAATAGTTTCTACAACGACGCTGTATCTTCTCAACGCTATAGCAATTATGGTTATATGATCATAATAACCATGTGGTTTTATTAAAGTTTGTTGGAGCATGAGGTGTTGTAGACTTTAAATTCACTTTAGTAAGTTATATTCATGATTATGTATGTAAAAGTCCTTTACGCTAATCTAAATAAAAAAAATGATAATTTTATTTAAATAAGGGCTTAAAAACGGTTTTGTATCAAACAAACAGTTTACGAGGGCATAGGAACATCAAAATTTGGTAGAATTTTTCGGTTGCAATATCAGATTTTCATGGTGCTATTCGGCGCCAATGTCCTTTTATGCTAAAAAAAGTTCAAGCGGAGATGATATCATAGTTAACCCGAAGTACCTTCAGCTTTGAATTAAGAAAGAGCTAGTGTGTCTTGAAGTCTTGCAGTAGTGTGCTTGATTTTTGATTTTACTTAAATTATTGAAATTATCATGTTTTTTAATTTCAATAGCCTCGCGAGTCATCCTTGGTAGGAATCGGTGTTCTTTTGCAAGGATTTGTGGTTTATCAAATCTGATGTAAAGGTTGGGATTATCCAGAACATGGTCAAAAACTGTAGACTTGTAGATCGTCGATGCTAACATTAGTTGTGTTCTTCGTGTGTGTGTTCGTTTATTGATCTTTTCCTTGGCCTTACATAGGGCCACATTCACAAATTATCTTGTATACTCCTACGTCTTGTAGAGAGATGTTAGACTGGAGAGATGGTAAAAACTGACTTATCTTCTTCAGCGGCTCGAAAAATTTTCTTATGGAAGCTCGCTTCAAGATATAGCTAATCTTATCTGTGGCTCCTCTGAATGCCAGACAAACCGTGATGTTAGTTCATTTCAAATTTTTACCTCATCATTCCATCAGGTAATAGTTGGGATGATCCAGAACATGGTCACAGTCTGCAGACTTCCTGGAGCGACGATGCTTCACATCAGCTTTTTGTCTTTTGCCATTTGTCTTTAATTAATGTAATTGGTTCCAACCGTGTTAATTAAAGTAAAATAAATAAAAAAATAATCAACTATATGTTCTTTTACGCAGGTTTTTACTGATCTTTTTGACCACATTCACAATCCAGCTTGTTTACTCCTCTATCTTATAGAGGGATGTTACACTTGACAGTTGATAAAAACTGACTTATCTTCTTCGGCAGCTTGAAAAATATTCTCGAGGAAGCCCGCTTCAAGATAAAGTGAACCGATTTATGGTAGAACAGCGGATACTCGATGTTTGGGTGCCACACGAGCTGACTGAAAGAAACCTAATGAACCGTGAACTCATTTGCTATTCTTTATTGAGAAGTAATGAAACCGAACCGTTTTTGAAGAGATTGATAACTGGTAATGAAAAGTGGATGAGCCCGGTTTACTACCGGGCTAAACCATTGATTCGGATCTCTACCAATAACTGATGAGAATAAAGTAAACAGTTTAGAGAAAGCGGAAGCGGAATTGATCAATAGAAAGGGCCGTCTTTCATCACGACTACGCTAGACCACACACATCTTTAGCCACTCAGCAATAATTAAGATAGTTCTGCTGGGAGGTGTTATTGTATCTGCCATATAGCTCTGACCTTGCACATTCAGATTTCCACCTGTTTCGGTATCCTCAGAATTCTTTAGGTAATGGTAGGTTAACAACAAGAGAGGACTGCCAAAACTAGTTGTCGCGTTTTTTTCCTCAAAAGTCCCACAATTTCTACAGCAACAGGATCATGTCACTACCTTGAAGATGGAAAAAAGTCATCCAACAATATAGCACATATATACTGTAATAAAATGTAAATGAACTTTGAAAAAAAATATGTCTTAAGTTTTCATATAAGATGCGAAGAAACTTTTTACCCAACATAATATTATTTCTGCATTTGGCTTAGTTAACTCTTACAAAACCCAGGGGATGAGATCGAATAGCTGATTTTCTTAAGCCGCCTCTAAGCTAGATGGTAGTAAGTTCAACATAACGTTTACCATGGGAGGTGGTTGCTTAATATTATTTAAACATTCTGTGAAGTTTAAAGATAGAAGATACATTGTGGCATGTTCGGTTGAAAGTCAGTGTGAGATTGCCTGTGCAGAAATGGATGGATATCTATTTTTGTGTATTTATAGACCACCTTCTGCTGACTTCATAGTATTTATAATTGTAACGAAGAAGTCTTAAAAATCTATTTAAAGAAAAGAAAAAAGTAGTAATTCTTGTGATTTTAATTTTTATTTCTGAAACTCTATACAAACTACGATTTGTTTCACTTTTTAATTGTTTTAACTTAAAGCGAATTTTTACTGAGCCGACCAGAGTTGCACTAACTTGTGGCTCTTGTATTTATTATATTATAGTTAACTGTAAAAAAGCAAACAAAACTGTATTAAGTGGAGTTAAATTTACATCACAAAGCTATAAAGATCCAGTCGAATGTCAAAAATGTGTATTGAATAACTAAATAATAATTAAAAAAAACAAAACTATGATTCAAATACAATGTAATGTCTAAACTCTCCTAGTTATCTTTTTATGCAATTTCTAATGAATGTGATAAAGTGTTTACTAAAAAGGTAGTTTAATTCAAAGAAAATAATGCTTTAGTGTGTAGGCAACTAAAGGAATTGGACAGAGTAGTTACAATTTATATGATCTTTATGCTAAAAGATAATTTACAGCTAATATAAAATTTCGGTGGTTCGTGGTTCTCCGCCCGTCACTTGTCGTTAAAATTGAGTCTGAAAAGAAATAAAGGCAGAGACCACACACGTAGTGGGCTACGTGTGTGGTCTCTGCCTTCTCCTTTTACGGGAAAAACGCGTTATGCCAGTATGTTAAGCAGTACTCAGTGTCTGTATGAAAGCCAAAGCTGCTTTCTTAAGCAAATAAATTCAACTTTCTTGTAATAAAATTAAAGCTACACGGTATATAATTAATTTAGAAACTGGCAGGCTTAATATAAAAAGGAAGACTGCTCAGTAATTAAATGCCAACGTTGGTAAAGATTAATATAAAGTGGTAAATGAGTTTCTTTAAGTTTTTTTAAATATACCTATTGAAACTATTAAACATTTGCATAGTCATTTCTAAGAGAATATTGTCTATTATTTAAGTAAACATTGACATTCCTAACACAATTTAATCAATTTATTGACTACAGTTCAATTTAATCACATTAGCTTTACGGATATTGTAAAATCATTTGGGAAACAAAATGAAAAGAAGACAGAAGATATTTGGGGTTTTCTGTCAGGGCAATAGATATAATTATTATCGATATAGCCCCAAAATGCAAATGAGGAAATGCTCATTCATTTTAATAAACATAGAATTTAAAACAACAAGCAACTTGGCTTTACAAAAGTAAGGCCAACGGCTGCTGATGGTGTTCAAATTGTCTCACATGTTCTTCAAGCTTGAGAAGATTTTTATGACATGATCTCTCAAAGGTATTTGACTGTGTAGAGAATAATAATTTAATTTGTATACTTAAATACTACGGCATTCGTAAAGCCTTACTAGGTCTTTTATCATGTGACCTAATAAATTGAGAGCAGAAAGTAGCGATACGGGTATTGTGACATCAGGTCGATCTCAGAGATTGATCCGTGATCCAATTCTGTTCTTAGTTTACATTAATGATCTTCCAAATTTGGTACAAAAAAGGCCTGAGATAGTTCTGTTTGCCGATGATACAAAATTGCTGTTTAAAGTTAATAGAATATTGTATCCAAATGGTTTGCGACAAATAATTTACATTTAAATGCAGGCAAAACAAAATGTTTCCAGTTTAAAATGACTAGGTCGGCGCATAATATTAATATTAATTTACAGAATTTTCACATTTTCAATTCACATTTTATTTGATTACATATTATGCAATGAAAATTTAAATATAGTATCAACGTTGCGAGATCTCGGAGTAATTTTTGATGAAAAAATGACTTCCTATGTACTCGTATTTACAAATTGACAACTTTGTTAATGGAGCTTTTAAAATGTAAGGATTTATAATGCGAGCATCAACTAAATTTAAAAAACCCTCAAACAATATACACTTTTACGCTTATCAGGTTCGACCTCAGTCGGAATATGCTTGTATTGTTTGGAATCCAGTTTAAATCAAATACATAATGAAATCGAAAAAGTGTAGAATAAGCTCTTTAAACCATTGAATTATAGGTGCCCTTAAAATCGTGTTCCATATCAAGAAAGTTTGACTAACTATAAATCTTTAACTTTATGGTCCAGGCGTATTCTTCTTAAGACCATGTACCTACACGGACTGTGTAACAACAAATTTGATTGTCTTTGTCTAGTAAAAAGGTTATGTTATATTGTGCCTAGGACAGTACATCGACGGGAGGTTCGCGCACTTATTTGCCATAGACACCTGTCGCTCCAATGCTGGCGTGCGCTCAACCCTCCGTCATGAGGTTGACATAAAATAAGTCTTCTGCATATGGATTTGTTTACTTTGTCTGCATCAAAATTTAGAAAATATATAAATGACAGTTTACTTAACATTAAATTGACGGCTTAATCTAGTATAATGGTTTTCATAAAAAAAAATAAACGTGAAGATTTCTACTAGTTCACTCTACTAAAAGCCGCGTAAAAGAACTTGTTTCGAGGTCATGTGCAGTCCGCCAACCCGTTTTCGCATCGTGGTGGACTCTTCCGTAACCGTGATTGACATTGTCATGTCAATGTAAATAATGAATGTTTTATTGTATTCAATTTAATATATTTGTAATACATATTATATATACATTTCAGCTTTTTCGATTTCTCCATACAAACTTTAACTATGCCAAATCTCACACGCCTTAATGCGCGGAATATGCTTTACAAGGGATACAAAGTTTTCTCTTAACGTGTTAATACTGGTGGTAGGATTCCTATGCAGGAATCCGTCTAGGTAGGTACCACCCCAATGCCAGTTATTCTCCCGCGAAGCAGTAGTGTGCAAACATTACTGGTGTCAAGGCTACTGAGAGCTTGTGTAATTACTGAGCATATGAGACTTAAGGACTGAGGTCTTAGAGGGACGGACAGTGTTTTGCTACACATAAATGTTCTGGGTGACACGGCATTGTTATGGGCAGACGTTGCACTCACCATCAGGTGAACGTATTGCTCGTCTCGTCACTATCTGCTATAAAAAAATAAGAGAAATGAGAATGCTTTTAAATAAAATTAGCCGTAAATTGGCTAGTAATATTTTTTAGTATGGACATATATGAATTCAATCATAAATTTTTCTGAATCGGCTTAAGAGAATCTACCACCCCATTTAATCCTGTGGGTGTCGTAAAAGTTGACAGAGGGAAAATAAAAACCAGGAGATGGGCCGCAGCATCTTCCTGGATCATCTGAACAAATAAACTGCGGTTGCCAATCCGCCTGCCAAGCGTGGCGACTGTGGCGGAATCCCCCAAAATAAGAGCTGTAAGATAAACTTTTGTGGCAATTATGGAGGAGACCTATGATAAGCAGTGGATTGATGATGGGCTGAAATGTTGATGATAATTATGTTTGCCAACATAAATATTGTATTAGAATAGATGAATAAAACTTAATAGCAATTATCTGTACGAGCTTTTCGTAACATAATTCTTCGCCCAGAAGCGAAACAGATGCCAATCGGATTTGGCGTTATTAAGTTATTTGGTTGTTCCCAGGTGTGCGCTCAAGCGTAAATACGTATTTTGAAGCATGAACAAATAATCTGCCAGATATTTGCAAAATCGGAGAAGATAAAATTCTTTTCAGAAATAATTCTGTACTGTAAGATGAAACGCACAAGTCAGGATTAAATTAATACAATTTCAAATTACACATAATTTTAGCCTATTAAGTAAAACATTACAACATTACACAATTTAAATGAATATGGCGATTCATTTCAACGAAAGTCTATAATCACACAAATATTTTCTGTTCAAATGAAAAGTGAAATAAAAGTTTTGATCAATGCTTACTTCTTTTTCAATTTATTATTAAATAAATAAATCCTAGAGCCGTGGTAGCTCAGGGGCTAGGCGTTCGCTTTAATTTTCATAGTACGCGAGTGATCTGGGTTCAATTCCCGGTGCCGGCACCACTAAAATTGATTAATTGCAATTTAAAGTGCTGACTTACAAAGTGCTCGGCGGTGAAGGAAAACATCGTGAGGAAACCTGCATGTCTGAGAAATTAAAAATATTTCGAAGACATGTGAAGTCCGCCAATTGGAGCTGCATTGGAGCAGCGTGGCGGATTCTTCCTAGCTCCAAAACCCTCTCAGAAATGAGAGGAGGCCTGTGCTCAGTAGTGCGACATTTATAGGCTGAATCTTTACTTTACTTTTAAATAAATCCTGCCGGCCGATATCGAACCCGGTGACAAAATCCGGTTAATAATCAGAAGTTGTTATCCGTGTAAGATATTTTATAAGGTCTTAAGTGATGGCGCAATCAAAGGGCTCATTCGTATTCGTTGAATTGTATTCATCTTTGGCTCGCTTGGCGCAGTGGTAAAGCCATTGACTTCATGCACCTGCGGGTCGCGGGTTCGATTCCCGCGCAAGACAAATATTTGTATGACCTACAGATAGTTGTTCCGGGTCTGGGAATTTATGTATGTAAAACGCACCCAGGACACATGAGAAATCCTTCTGTCGTTGAGAAAAGCTCCGTGCAATGCATATGCGATAAAATCACAATGTCTGAGACACGGGATAATCGCAATACCTTCAGATGTTAAAATGTAATTTGCTTTGATTGCGGTTCTTACCAAGAATCATTAACTTAGTTGACGGGCTTGTTGAACATTTTGAGAAACTAAAGAGTATACAAAAAATAGAAAAAAAAATCCAATTATTTAGACATTGCAAGAATACCGGAACGGAACGGACCGGAACGGACCGCAACTCTGTGGGTAGCTATTCGCGCCACTAGCGGTACAAAATGATAAGAAATACAGTGTTTTTTTTTTTAATTTACATTAAGAAATAACAACACAAAGCTGACTTTTTTATCTAATCTCTAGCCGTGAATTGTGGTTCGATCTCAAGGGATCCGATGGAGTTTAAATAACTAGATAGCAGTTTCTTGAGTGCTCTAGATAGTAGAACTTCCATATTATATGACTGCTTATCTCTTCGCTGCTATATTTATTTACATTAACTATTTTAATTTCAATATTATCACAGTTTTGCTAAATATTCTTACGAAAGCATTAGAATCTATTATTTATATACATATAAAAATAAAATCCATACTAATATTATAAATGCGAAAGTAACTTTCTCTATCCCTCTGTCTGTTTATTACCTTTTCACGGTTTTACCGCTGAACCGATATTGATGAAATTCGGCACAGAGATAGCTTGCACCCTGGAAACAATGGGGCACATGGGATACTTTTTATGCCGGAAAATAAATACTTCCACGAAATATTGAAAAAACCTAAGTCCACGCGGACGAAGTCGGGGGCATTACCTAGTACTATATAAATCCATACACGTATGATATATAAGTAACTCTCTCTGTCCGTCTATTTGTTAGTTACCTTTTCACGGTTCAACCGCTAAATCGATCTTGATGAAATTTGACACAGAGGTAGCTGGCAATATAATATAATCTTAAACCACGCGGACGAAGCCGCGAACACCCGCTATTATGTTTTATAAACACAACATTTGTGTATAATAATACAAAATACAAAAAAATTACCCAGTCATAACCATGCACGTTCTCTCAATTATTACAAAAACCTAGAGCTGTGATACACTGACTCAGGGAGATTACCTTTCTGGGGTTATTATCCGATTATCGAAAAAAAGGAAAAGGGAAAAGCTTCGTTTTGGTGAAGGACAACTAAGACTGTATTTTAGAATTCCTTTTATTAAGTTGACATCGTTCCAGTCAGCTTAAGCATTCATAACAAAGGAATGAGAGAAAAAAGTTATTACTTTATTAACTTAATGTAGTAAGAAGTTATTAATCATTATTTGTGTTAATGAAATTGGAATACTGCAGTATACTAGGCTTTCTTTTTTTTCTGTTATTTCACCATCTTCAAAACTCTCGAGAACTTTTGCCATGTTAATCGAACCGAATAAATGAAACATCCCTGTACATTTTTTTCGACGTTAACTATATTGGTGATCTCTGGAGAGGCTTGTCTGAAATGAAAAAAGGAAAGATGAGTCTGTGAAAAATGGTGCTTTCAGTAAACTCGGGAAATAATTAAAAACACTGCATCAAGTTAAGTTTTCTTCAGTGTTGAGCAGACTTGAAAGAGATTTTCGTTTTTATACTGTTTTAATTCGTATAAAAACTTTGTTATGGATTCAGTGACAAAGTAACAAAGAATTCTAGAAACAGTCACTGAACATTAGTATTATGTACTACTTAGTTATACCGAAAATTTTAAATTTCTGTCTTGTTAAATGTCTAAATTCAGTCCGATCTCTAGTTTTAGTTAAACATAAGAATTTATTATATTTTTTTATTTGAGTGACAAACGAGCACAAAGCCCACGTCATTACGTGGGCTGTATGCACGTTTGTTGTTTGTCAGTTGCCGATTTCTATTGTAAACGGCAACTAAGTCACATAGACATATTCACCTGTGATAAAGTATTGGCAGTGGCGGCTTAAGAGATTCTACCACCCCATCTCATCCCGTGTCAGCAATTTTTTAATATATTAAATACAATTGCAAAATCTACTTTAAGTATTTACAATATATTTTGGGTATATTTGTTTTGTAAAACTAAACACAGTATTCGTTACAAATATCAGTGTACGTCAGTACAGATTGATTTTAAATTTTTGACTTTTTTACGAACTGTTCGTGTTTATTCGATTGTGATTTTCATTTTGCTGTTTATATGTTTTTGCATATATAATGAATTCAATTGTTTGTTGTCCCTCTTAATAATTAGAGGGGATTCAGCAGTGGGGCTAAGCCACTTTTCATTTCTCTATTTACTTTTGTATTGTATCCAATTATTTGAATATTTGTTGTTGCTATTGTGGTGATACTTTGTGTAACGATTTAGGGCCTCGTTAGTTAATGATCTTCTTATATTTGTTTCTGAGCCAGTGGATCCTAACTGTTTTTTAGAAGATATTTTTGGGGTTCTAAACATAATTTAATAAGATTTTTAAAAGTAAGTTACTGAATGTTAAAAGTAATTTGAAATTTAATGATTGGAATACTGTAGGTATTTGTAAAAGCAGGGATAAGTTTTACGAAATGTATGAAAAAAATACTTTCATTCGACACAATTTAAAGAATATGTTAAAAAATATTCCAAAACATTTGGAAAGGTATGCCGTATTGCCAAATCTAATTTTTAAGGCGTACAATTCAATCTGCAGATGATAAAATTAAAGCAGCATGAAAAGTTATTCACAACGAAACTGGCAAAATGAAAATTTACAATAATAAGTTTTTATTAACTACAGCGGACTGATTGAATCCAACAATTAAGTAGCTAATGAGTTTGAGACATTTCGTTACTGATATACCAATTAAAACTACTGCTGGTCTTAGGTCGTCATTGACACGTGAACATGAACTGTTAGGTGAGAATGTTAATGTCGGAACTGAGACATTTAAGTTTAGACCAGCTACCACCCGCGACATTATTAAAACATTTAAATCATTGAACATGAAAAAACAGAAGATTTATAGGGTATATCTGTCATATTAATAGATTCAGTAATTCACATTTTCTCACCACATTTGACATAGTTGTTTAATTCTTTTATCGATAAAGGTGTGTTTCCTGTCCTTATGAAATGCAGTAAAGTAATACCGCTTATTAAATCTGGTGACTCTAACTACCCAGGCAATTTTAGACCCGTGTCCATATTACCAGTTTTAAGTAATTTTTTTGAGAAGTTAATGCTTAACCAAATGATGTCGTTCTTTAACACCAATAAGTTTGCAGGACCATCAGTTTGGTTTTACCAAAGGTATAACTGACGCAGGAGTTAGTTTAATTGAATAGATTTACAGTGCTTGGGAGGAATCTCAGAATGCTATTGGCGTATTCTGTGATTTATCAAAAGCATTTTATTAAGTAGATTAAAAAACTCTGCTTTGTAAGCTAAAATATTATGGTTAAAAAGAGCAACCTCTTCTTTTGTAGGAATCTTATCTTAGTAATAGGATACAAATGGTTCATATTAATGGTTCTAACTCAGTAAGCTCTAAAAATGGGTGTACCACAAGGATATATTCTGGGTCCATTTTTATTTCTAGTCTGTATAAATGATCTACCATACCTAGTCCAGAATCTTACAAATATAGTATTGTTTGCAAATGATACATCCCTGATATTTAAGGTTAATCAAAAACTGAGAACCTTAATCAAGTAAATAGTGCTCTTAGTAATATTTTAGACTGGTTTTAACATTAGCTCTAAATACCAAAAAAAAACAATATACGTTAAATTTGCATTACCTAATATTTAAACTGTACAAAATAATATCGTTTCGCAAAACGATAAATTAGAGTTTGTTGATAGTACCCTATTCTTAGGGACCAATGTGATCCCCAAAAATTGTAATATTATTCTATGATTTTAAGCTTCAGTCAGTCAGCCACATATAGATAGCTTAGCTAATAAACTCAGTTCGGCTGTGTATGCTGTGAGAAAGATCCGACATATTACGGATATAGCTACTACAAGATTAGTTTACTTTAGCTATTTTCACAGCTTGATGTCCTATGGTATTTTATTATAGGGACATGCGGCTGACGTGAATACAATCTTTACTTTGCAGAAAAGAGCAGTTCGCGCAAACTATAATATGCGGTCTCGTGATTCGCTAAAGGAACTATTTAAAGAAATTAATATTTGAACTTTTACGTGCCAATATATTTATGAAAACGTTATGCATCTACGTAAATTTAAATCACTATTTCCGTAGAATAGTGACTATCATAATTTAAAATTAAGAAATAATAACAAACTTGATAATCAATAATTTAGACTGAATAAAGTAATTTTTTTTCATTTGCTTGAAGTTTTGTTTTTAACTTCAGCTGGCTATTTAAGATATTTTTATTTATTTTTTTTTTATCTTGCACCCTTCACGAATTTCTCCACGCCCACGGGTTGACTGGGAGAGAATGCCAATAGGCATTAAGTCTGCCCATTATTACCCTTTTAATTAAGGTGTACAATAAAGTTTTAATAAATAAAAAAAACTATGTATAACACAATGTGATCGTTATTTTGTGGGCAGCTACGTAATATGTACGAGTATTTTTAGGTTTTGTAATTGTAAAATGTAAATTGTCTTGTGGAACACTAAAGTGAACTCTGTAAAGTAAAAGACAATAATTTAAGTAATATTAATTTGTTTAGTAGACCTGAGTATGTCATGCTCGCTTTAATGTCTCTGCTTGCGGCGGCGTCGTGTGGCGGGTTGTTCACTTCCCTTTGAAATGGTTGAGAAGGGCGATGGCTGCCACATGCGTCATACTTGTGAACAGGTGCTGTTGGTGGAGGCTGGTCTGCTCGAGTTTGCATTTATTCATTTGTTATTAAATCTTGAATAACATTTTGTCATGGAGGGTGCTTTGGTTTTCTATGAGACTGTTCTTTGTAAATTTATTTATAATGTACTTTTAACAAAGATAAATAGATAAATAGATACCTACGGAGTTTCTTTCGCCTGTTTGTCCTCCGTCAGAGGAACCTCATTACGAAACGAAAGACGTTTGACAAACGAAATTTATATTTCTTACGTCGAAAAATAAAGAATTTTTATTTCATTTCATTTAATTTCATATACCAGGAACAACTAACCAAAACACTTAATACACATTACTGATTTGGCATCGGCCCTATCAGAGAACGTCTGTATGGGTATGTTTAAACTTTCCCGTGAAGTGATAAGACAAAGAATGTAATCGATTGCATAAATAATAACATACATATTATATATATTCATTTCAAATCATACAAACTATTTTTTTTTCTTCATATACAGAAAATGCAAACGAGCAAGCGACTCACACGATGGTAAGTGATCACAGTCGTCCATAAATATCCGGAATACCAGAGGAATTCCGTTGTGTGCGTTGCTGGCCTTTTAATAAGGAGATGGCTCTTTTCTTGAAGGTCGTAACGTATCTGGCAAATAATTTCTGGCAAAGCGCACAGTGGTAGAATAACAGACATCCAGGTGGTGTTGATGAAGTTGTGCAGTACCGCAATATGCTATGGTGGAATTTAGCAGCAGGATTTAACCCGAACTACTCCTTGGAACACTCCCTATCGTATCTATACGATAAAAATGCAATGAGACGCAGCGTCTCTTCGCAAAGAAAGTGGATCGAGCTGATCAGAAAGAACTCGGTTATTAACAATTCGTGGCGTTCGATTCAGTCAAATGGAAGGATGTATACATACTCGTAAATAAATAAACACTTTAAATATAGGCTGACAATGAGGCATTATATAATTATGAAAGCGGGATTATGATTCTTGACAAGTTTCTAAAAAACTGCAAGAGACAGTGCGCGTTTTACTTTTTTTATGGAACGTGTTTCATGAAATAACATCCTGTAAAGTAAAATCGTCTTCAACGTCAAATTCTGTGATGATCTCAAGTTTTGTGAAACGTCAATGTGAAGCAAAAAGAGCGTTCGGGAAAGATATCTCTGGGAAACTCTAAAATTTAATGCGTTACGCCCAGACAAGTAGCTGTCTGAATTGACCTATTCTTTAAAAATGTAAAATCCATGTTTATTTCACGAGAAGACATTCAATAAGATGCTGAGCAAGGTAGCGTGTGGTAGCGGCCCAAGAGAATCTACCACCCCATCTCATCCTGTGGGTGTCGTAAAAGTCGACAGAGGGAAAATTAAAAACAGAAGATGTGCAGGAGCATCTTCCTGAAACATCAGAGTAAATAACTGCGGTTGCCAACCCGCCTGCCAAGCGTAGCAACTATGAAAAATCCTCCCAAAATGAGAGCTACTTACTTTTGTGGCAATCTATGGGGGAGGCCTATGTTCAGCATTGGACTAGTGATAGGCTGAAATGATAATGATGATGAAGGTAGCATATCAAACCATAACAAACGTTGTAAATACAGTTTTAGAGATTTATGAGATATTACGAATTGAGATGTTGTCTACAATCTGTACGTAAGGTTTTTTAACAGTTTTAGTAGATTGTTTTAGGTTATATCACATTGTGATACAATTAATAAATACATTTACTTAGTTTTTTTTTCCTAGCGTAAGTAGTAAAGTAGTAGTTCGTAAGTTTATTGTGCTATCTGCCACCTTCGAATCTCAATATCTTCTAACAGGTTGCCAATGCAGGTTTCCTTACGATGTTTTCCTTCCTGTAAGACTTCAAGACACAGTTAGCTCTTTCTGCGTAGATCGGACCAAAAATAATAATTAAAAGCTGAAGGTACCCCGGATTAACTATGACATCAGGACATCAGTCACCTCAGTTCCCCCGTGACCATGGGTGCTGTAAAGCACTCGAAACGTCAGGTTATAAATAGTTAAAATTAAACGCGATAAAATCCGTAAAAATTAGTTCTATTAAAATAGTTATTTTTTTAATTTAATAAATTTGTAACAAATTATTTCTTTTGTTTTAACTGTAATAAGCGACGGTAAGTTGATACCATAAATCTTTTGTTTCTGATTTGTAAATACTGCCAATGTTAGATTATCTCTATTAAACATCGTAATGTACAACATACCAATAATTTAAAAAAAAATTAATTAGTCACTGTATTTTGAACAAAATAATTTAAAATAATGAAGTAGCAAACACAACCGTGAGATTCGTTTTCATATACATAAATCCATAAATTAATTTAGCTATTGTATTTCATTTGTTATTTAGATCATTTCAATACAATGAAATAAGCGGAATGAAAATAATCGAATTTACAAATTATTGTCACGTTTCGTAACCCAATGACCAGTTAATTGTTGGTCGGAAGGTTAATGAATTGATACATGTAATCTTTTATTTTGATAATCGGTTTAATGGGTTAACTCAGCTTGAATATCTCTAAATACTTAGAGGCTTGCCAGGATTTCTTTTATTAAGAATTACTTTCATTCTTTCTTATAAATTATAAAATTACCTTTATAAATAATTACTAGTGGCAGTATTCTTATGCAGGAATCCGTTTAGGTAGGCCTCACTACGGTGTCAGGTTTCTGCTTTCGAGCAGTAGTGTGCGAAACTTGCTGTGGTAAGTCAGAGGGCACAGATAGCTAGTGAAATTACAAAACATATGGGACTTAACAACCGAACTGAATAATGATGAACCGAGTAATGACGAATGATCTAACTGCCTCAGGGTAATGGGAGCAGCGTGGTGCCACATAGAAATATTCTGAATGGCACAGAATTTGTCATGGACAGACATTGCAATTACCATCAGGTGAACGATATGCTAGCGTAATCACCAACTTCCATAAAAAAGAAGAAACTTTACAGTGGATGGGACTTCTATGCAGTGCTCCATCCTCCATCGGTATTACCACAAGGTCAGTTATCCTGCCGCAAGCATTACTGTGTTCCGATCAAGAAGGCATAGTAGCTAGTGAAATTACTGCGCATATGAGACTAAATAACTGACGTCTGAAGATAATGAGTGTTATAGTATAGTGCCATATTAGCATATTTCAAAGTTGTGCGTGACACTGCAGCTTTTAAGGAAATGTGTGGGATATTCCACCAGACAAACGACTTGCTCGTCCATTACCTTAATATAATTAAAAATCTATGATATAAATAATAAAAATTTTAACATTGTTTGTAGCGCATAAAGTCACATACTTATTCTGGTTCCTTATTGAAATATTTTGCTTACGTATATAACATTTATACTACGATAAAATTACTGTAATTTTAGAGGTTGTAAAGGTTTAGAGCATTACACGCTGCGAAAAATCTAGGTCAATATTATTAGTGTGTACTACGTTTAAAATATTTGACAAAAATTAAAATAAAACTTTTTTAACAGGATTATTGGGCATGTGTTGAATCATATCGAAATTCTGACTAATTAGGCCAGTTTGTAACAGTAAGTACCAGGTTTGGGTAGTACTAGTATTAATAGTGGATAGTTTTTTACTAAACGCAAATTATAATTTTTTTCCAAAATTACATTGATCGCTAGTATCTTAGATTGCATAACAAAACTTTAAACCTGAAAACACGTAAATTTGCAGTGTTTAAATGTAGTATTTTTACCAGCGCGAGTAGTATTTTCAAAAACGACTATAACCCAAAAAGTATGTTATTTTTAATTGTAAACATAATGAACTAGTATTTACTTTAATCTTGGGTAGACGAGTGAGAAACCAGAAAATTCTTTATTGCCTTTCAATAAAGTGCTATATCAATACATTTTAAATAAAATAACACCTTGACTATCGATAAAAACTTTTTTTTATATATAAACTTCCTAAGCCATACTGACTGAACTTCGAGCACTTTATGGTTTGAAATACCACCCAGAAGAAAAATATTCTAATAAAAGGTTTTCTTAAAAATTGAAAGTAATATAAATAGTTTCTAGACAAAAATATTTCTCACGTATTACATGGAAGGCCATTGTATGACAGAGATACGAGTAGGCCGAAAGGAAACAGGTTTAAGTATCACTCTGAATCGCCCTTTGTGCTGTCTATAAAGATGTTAAATACATAGGTCTGAACGGACTTAATTTTGTCAGAGTACATGTTTTTCTAGCATATATTGTACCCTAAACTAAAACAGTTAGTTTCATTAAATTAACATACTTCTGACATTTAAACAATATGTCCAATTTGCGTACTCTTACAGTAAGTGATTCATTGAACTCTAAAATGTTGGATGTAAGTTTTCTTGCATCGAGATAATAGAAGGAAACTTTATGAACAAGGATTGTTGTAATTGCTATATACATACTATGATGGAAGTTAAAAAGGCCCAGCGTAACATAAACGAGTATGGCATTTTTAGCATTAAACATATTGAAATCGGAGAGGAGCTAGCAAATTCTGTATGGTTGAAAATTTTCAATTTCACGAGTATATTGATGTTCATTTGGCCATGTGATTCCGATTCCTGCTCGCAATTAGAGCATTTCTCTTTTGGGAATTCGTTACAACAATGTGTGTAAAAATGAGTTGCGAAATGAAATCTAGAAATTATTTGTTATTCTACTTTTTGAAACGATTGACATACGGCTTCAAAAGTATATTAAGCTATAAAGCGCGATATAGTTCTTCATATAATTATGGATATCGAAACAATATATGAGTCTTATTCAGAAACGAGTATGCATGCAGTGCCTGTTATTCCCAGTCACTTTTAATTTTTAATTTTTTTTATTTAGGTGCGTATATGAAATTGATTTTATTACTAACTATCTTGGCTTAATAAAATTGAAAGGTAAAAATTAAAAATATATTTTTTCAACTTTTAGTAAAAGTAGCTATCCCGGTGAACAATGCATACCGGTTAGATACACCGACGAGGCTCGGAAACCCTTTGTCCGACTCATCGTTGCGCGAAAAATGTACGCTCTGCTTACTTATACTTGCATAATTGTTTTATCGAGGCACAAACGCAAGTCAGCTAGCTCACAATATCAGTAGTGCCTCTAGCCTCCCTCGGACGGTCATTAGATGACTTAAAATATTTAAGATTTTCGAAATCGCGAAAGCACGCAGCGAACGCGACACAGTCCGAATTTCGAGGTTTTTGTAGGAGTTTTTATTTATTTATTTATGTTTGGGTCAAACCAAACCTGGCACGCGGGCCCCTGGCACGTGAGCACAGGATCCAAAGAAGCTGTAAAAGCCGAGAAGGCTAACAGCAATTACATCACCGAAAATATATACGAGTAGTGCATTGGCCAAATACCACATACCAATGCCACGATAAACTTACAAACATACATTCATATAGTCACGCCTTTTTCCCATACAAGGGTCGGCGGGAGACCTACGAACAAAGTTAATAACAACGGTACAGAATTATGGTGTTCCATGGCAAAGTACAGTTGTTTTTAGAAAATAGATATAAATAGAAACGAACTAAATGAACAATGTTAAATTAAAAAAGTTTTTATAGTGTTATTAAAAAAATTCTCAAGGAAAAATGTTAACTATCACCTTGATAATGCTTGAAAGAAGTCATTTCTTAGAAGACTCCTACACACTGTTTAACATACGCTTCTTCTCATCAACCGACATTTTTTTCAATGGTTTTGGAACAGGGTAAAGTCCGCCACGCTGCTTCAGTTCACATGTCGTCGAAATATTTCTGTATTTCTGACACAAGGGGGTTTCTTAACGATGTTTCTCATCATCGCCGGGCACGAAGTATATATGTAATTTAAATTTTAATTGACAATTTTTATAGGCACCGAGGATCTATCCCAGGTCAGTCACTTTCTATAAAATTAATGGCGAGCTCTCACCAAATTAATTCTTACTAGATTTTTTAACTTTTGAGTTAAATTAGCACAAAGTTAGTACACAGTTAATTGAAGTATTAAACTGTAAAAAAGTTATATAAAGTTATTAAATTATAAAAAAAATATAAATATTTACACTCATTATCTCTCAGAGTTTCTACTTAATTCCCACCATCTTGTATTTAAACGTGGCGGTATAAGAAAATGTGATGCTCTGTTTTATCCTGTGGGTGTCGTATGATTCGACTTAAGAAAATGCCTGTAAAATCTTATGGCTTCTAACAGGTGGCAGGCACAATAACAATCTCTACTCGAAACGGAGTGAGTAACTCATTCATGGGAAAAATTATTTGTTTATACAACAATTTTCCTGTAAGCGCATAAAGTAGATAAAATAAAAAGTAATAATACGCTAAATGAGGTGATTAGTGCTGCTACCCTGTTTCTAAATTAACTTAAAACTTTTAATTACTGGTAAGATATTTTTTATATATTTTAATATCTCAATAATAATAAAAATACTTAAAAATAGGATACCTGAAGAGTTTCTTTCGCCTGTTTCTTCTCCGTAAAGAGGAACCTCATTAAAGAAGCCCTCATTAGATTGTTAAGAAAACGACTCTTGACAAACGAAATTTGAATTTCTTTCATCAAAGCAAAAAAAAAATCGTTTCATATCTAAAAATTCCTGAGAGAAATACAAAGATCAGCATCGCGCAGCAGTGTCATAGGTGACAAGGGACATGGTACTGAGTACAAGGCCATTTTTCTACTGGATGGTATAAGATTCAGATTCAGAGGATTAGTTGTGGGACACAGCCGAAACTTCTAATTTCAAAGATTAGATAAGATGTATATATTTGAAAAAACATGTGCAGATAATAATACATGACTGTGATGCTTATTATAGGTGTAAAATAACAGTTTCAATCAACATGTTCAACCAATATTGGTGTACAAATGTGAAAATAAAAACCTACAACCCTCAGATCATAGTTACAGACAGTTCGAGGATGAATGCTAAGATTGACTGGTGTTGCCTTCCGAACGTCGTGTTTGATGAAACTGTCATAAATATAAGTGAAACTGTGAAAAACTTGGGTGTAGTTATGGATAGATAGCTATCGTGGAGACCTCTAATTGGCAGCGGTAAGCCAAAGGACCTTTGCTGCAGCTGTGTCTCTCTGAAACGCCTACAAAACTTCCTTCCAACTTCCACTTAAATTATTTATTTGTTTAATCTTTATTGTAACACCTTAATCTAAGGAATACAATGGGCGGACTTAATGCCTAGAGTCATTCTTTGTCAGTGAACCCTGGGAGACTAGAAAAAAGATAGCAGGTGCAAATATGTAACGCCGACGCCGACGCCTGCTATCTCGATTTAACCAAGGATCAACTTTTTAAGCTCTAGCGGCTCTAAAATTTCTCAATGTGTTTCATATTTGGCCGACGCAAATACGATTATGCTTCTGAGTATCGCAATAGGCTTAAGTTACCTATTCGCCTTCACCGGAATGCACACATTTTTCACTTTTCTACATCATCCTTTTTATTCCCCCTTCCCCGATTTACCTTAAGGAGCGTTTTGAGTTTCTCCACCTCTGCACTGCCGTCCCTATTTCACTTTTTTTTTTATACAGCGGGGCTGTTTTAACAAGGTGAACACAAACCCTACTGTTTTCACGGCTATTACGTCTCACATTATATGCTAAGTGAGCATTGCTTCTAATAGTCAATGCAGTTTTCGCTTTCAAACATTCATCATTATCGGCAGCGTTTTAATACTCTCCATTCACCTACTCTCCTAGTTTGCTATAGTCACAATCGAAATTCAGGTCGGATTGCAGTACAGGACTCATTACAGCAAAGTATAGAGTATTATCGTCTTCCAAGAAGCGTTGTGAACTCAGCAGAATCTTCGGATTTACGCATCCAGGACTGGATGCGTAAATCCGCTTGCTTACTTTTCGAGCACTCAAACGATTCATACTTCTGTAACAGATATGGCCAGCTACGCTTTGTGTGACTTGGGTTTTTGCAGCGGATTTTTTAGTGCGAATTGAGTAGAGGTCAGCATAAATAAAAAATAATGTTTTGCTATTTTATTTTATTCACATTGAGTCGCAGCCTCTTCTTCTTTATAAATTTTTTATATTTTGGTTTTGTGAGGATATATCGTTATTTACAAAAAAATATTTTTGTAACACTATTTAAGCAGATTAATAAAACAATACTGTTTCATTCTATCTTACAAAAGAAAAATGAGAAAAAAATGAAATTACTCAAGGGTCCAAAGTAAAGTTTTTCAGAAATAAAACAAAAGTTTTATCAATAAATCATTCAACGTTCAATATCGTCTTAAGAACAAAGTCTCTATGAAGTTTTGAAGATAAATGGAAAAGTTGTACCACTGTTACTTACACGATTCAAAGACACGTTATTATTATTATGAAAGAAAATAACAAGATTCCATATTACACGCTATTCTTAGGTAACTCCTAAAAATATGTATACAAAGAGTGATATTTGTGAAGTTCATTTAATTTAAAACCAAAATTTATTAAGCAATTTGGAATTTAAGTGTTATATAAAATATTTAGTAAATACAAGTAAATAGGCGACGTGGCTCAAAACCCGTCACGTCTCGTTTTCCGCTGGGGCGAAAAAACTAATATGGGTAAAGGGCGTGATGTATGTTAAATGTACAAGTAAATAAAAACAAAAAAATAATGACGCTGCGTACTAAATTTTCTTCAGTAACGTATGTGTGATATTATAAACATTAATTTGACATGCACAACAAGACAAGAAAACCCAAAATGTATGTCTTTGCACAAGCGTTGGCCCTGGTTGAACTTGTAACCCTAGACCAAGTTGAAGTTACGTACTCCGACCCCACGGCCACGCGGTTGTTGTTTTTTTAATGTGAGTTTTTGTCGTTGGAGTTATTTAGTTATATATTGATATATACATTATGCCTCTAAATAATTATCTAGTAATTACGAATCAACGTTCTAGAATAATTATACGAAATATAAAAAAAAAACTTTCCAAGTTTTTAGAAGCCTCTCAAAAAAGGTAAAGAATTTCTCAATTCGGTTGTATATGTTAGAAAGGGTTGTACCATAAGAGTGGCCACATATAAATTTGGTCAAGTTCTGATGATGATTCATAAGAAAATCATATAACTGCTGCATAGAAGTAGTGGTGGTTTTTTGATTAAATAATTATAAAATAAAATGAATCAAGGCTGTTATTTAACTTAAAGGGCATTTTTAAAATGGACTATGAATGTCCCACTGCTAAGCACAGGGCTCTTCTCGTTTTCTGCGATTGTTTTGGAGCTGGGAAGAATTGGCCACGCTCCTTCAACATAGGTTGGTGGACCTTGGCGGTTCGCCATATTGGATTTAACCAATAATAGTAGATTATTGTTTTTTTATTAAGTTTAACACTCCACGTGAAAACTACAATTTTTTTGAATTAATCTACATGCGAACTTTACACACTTATTATTTTCTTGTTCCGTAACTCGTTGATCTACCAGTGTAACAATTGCTATGCAGGAATCCATCTGGGTAGGTACCACCGCAGTGTCAGTTATTCTGCCGCCAAGCAGTAGTGTGAAAAGATTATGTTTCGGTTTGAAAGGCACTGTTAGTCTAATGGACATATGGGACTTTAGAATTAATAAGGAGGCAACTCTCTAAAATAATGTATAAAAAGGGTAAATACGAGTAGAATAGAACGTACTAGTAATACAGAAAGAATTTCACACAATTCAAAGGAGTTTTGTGGGTAGAGAATAGGTCGAAAAGAATTAACTTTACCAATCGCCCTTTGTGCTAATCCTATGGGTTTAAATTGCTCTGAGGGTCTCCATTATCACAGGTCACGCTATATTGTGTTGTATATTACTAATAGAATACGAATATAATATGTGTTACTAAATGTTAATATAATATGTGTATTATACTGTGTTGATATATAAAATTCAAAAAAAAAAGTGATGAATTACTGTTAATTTTGACTTTAGGCAACCACTAGTAAATATAATTGGTATAATGATTACATTTTAAATATTTCTTAATATACGAATGTTCGTAAAAAAGATTATAAATTATTTCAAAATCGATAAAGATATTTTAAAATGCTATAAATTATTAAAGATAAAGAGACCCCGCGTTATTTGCACGTGCCTTCAATTTCTATTCATAAAACATTTAGGTTGAAGCTGGCGAATGCAGAATGGTGAAAATTTTCAATTTCATGTGTATATTGACGTTCATTCGACCATATGTTTCTGCTTCCTGCTCGCAATTAAAGAATTTTTGGTTTCGTGAATTCGTTAGGGAATGCGCGTGAAAAATAATTGCATTTCAGTGATTTTTACATTGCATGAATAATTTCTTATCATATTTCACTGGAATTAGATATTCTTAAATGAATTATTTTAAGTGGAAAATATGTTAAAATTATGTTTCTACAAAGAACTATTATTTATTTATTTAAATTAAAATATATTCACCGTGTCATATGAGAAACATTACAAAGATCACACTTCATAACTTTTGGCATTCTCGCCCAGTCTACTTAGGTCACGGAGAAATATGGTGATAGGTGCCTTCGAATTAAGGGATTTCATGCATTATGAAAATACTATTTGCCATGTATTTTTAAATGACGATGGAATGATGGAATAGTGTCTGATGAGTACTGTCCTTTTTAACACACTGATGTTTTATGAAACTTGCTGATGCCCTCGACTTCGTCCTCGTGAATATAGGTTTTTAAATATGTGGGAATTATTTGATTTTCCAGAAAAAAAAGTATCCTATGTCCGTCTCCAAGGCTAGAAAATTACATAATTTAGCAATAATGAATCACAAATTTGATAATCTCCCAAAGTGAACATCTTCGAAGGCAACTTATCGTTTGTCTTACAAACGCAATAGCAAATACTGAATGAAAATTGGCGAAAACTCGAAAAAAATGCTGATAAATCGCGGCACTCGTCTGCACTGCCAACTCAATGGTATGCAATGAAAGGACCGCGCAGTTGAATCAGCTGTCAGAGGACAATGAAAGAAGAGAGAAAGAAAAAGTATTTATTTTCACAGAACTGTCATGCATACAAAATAATAAACGATGTATCACAGACGGCGTTGTATATGGAAAATGTACGAGAAAATGATTTTTTTTCAATTTTTTAATAGTTATTCTGCTATTATGAGCGGAGACTAATCCAATAAAGTCAACATCATAAAAATCAGTCCAGCTGTTCTTACTTACTTATACATTGTTGTCTTTAGTTATAAATTGTGTAATTAAGCCGATTTTATCTTATATATATGTTTTATAGATTATATCCTTAATAATAAAATATTATCTTCAAGTCGTTTTAGAAGTGAAACTTATTTGTGAGCATTAGCAGTAAAGCTCGGATTTGAGAGCAACATTTAATAATAAATGTAACATTTCAATTTGTAACGTTACTAAATGAAATGTTTCTGACGCGAAAAGGACGGAAATATGTGGGTACTTGGTCAAAGGGAGATCAAGAGAGAACAGCTATGCAATATCGTATATATTGCTGAGTAAGTTTTTGTTATTAAATTATATTTATTCATTAATTTATATTTGTTTATACATTTTACAATGAGTAACAGTGTTTTTGTTAATTCGTGCTGATTTAATAATATTTTAACCAAATTTCAAGTAAGTATAAGAAGTTTCACTTCTGTCACGTGAATTAAGCTGCACGCGCTATATTAAATGTAGAAAACATTCGAAACAGAATTCAACTACAGTGCTGCTAAAAGAATAGTAAGTAAAAAAAAATATAAAAATATGTAAAAAGTTTTTTGTAAACAGTCCACTTAATACGGCTTAGTATTCTACTATTTAATTTATTTTTATTAACTACAGAAGTCAGGATTTGTAAGAGTCAACTGCAACATGGATTTGTAATACATCCAGAATTGACAGACATAACTTGAACTTAGGATCAACGACTAAGCAGGCGGATAAGCTTTAAGTTCTTTTCTAGTCTAGAACAATTCTTTAATAGTAAACTGTACTCTTCTCTGCCCTTAAGTTGCGAAAAGAATAATATAATAAAAAATATAATAAAAATTTGATTTTAGTATTCTCCAATGATTACTAGTACATTATCGCTAGTTAATAACAACTATTTTAATAGGTAATCCTTCCATTACTATTGTTCACGTAGCATGAATACATACATACATAGGCTACAGGTGAATATAAAAGAGTATGTATGTATGCGGCACAATGTACATTTTATATATGTATATGTACAATGTAAGTGATTTGTTTATCTACATTTTTAATCCGAATTAAAATTTTAGGTGTAATTTCACTGTCTTAAAACACAACTCATTTAGAACATATATACGAGTATTATAGAAAAATCTTCTTCTTCAATCATCTTCGAAATGTCTACCTTTAATTATCGATACATTCTGTTACGATTTTTATATCCAACACTATGTCATTATTTATGAGAGAACAGAAATAAAATTGTTGCAGCCGAAATATTTCTTTAGTTGAGAGAGATTTAACAAAAGCAAAAGTCAATAAATCTGCGGAAGTAAATAAAAAGTTATTAATAAAATCAATAAATTTCCTAAAAACATTAAAAAATCATTCATAAATATCATTTGCAAAAATTACTGCATGTACACATTAAAATTATTTTATTATATTTTCAGTGACCCACTAACACTACACTCCAGATGATTACATTCTAGTAATACAATTGATACAAATAATGTTTTATTCTCCCACTAAATGTGTATTTAATATTGCTGCGTTTATTTTATAAAAGGCAAAGGCTATTTCTTTCTTTTTGCTGATATTTTTATTTAATATCGGCTTGAGGAAATCTTTTAAGCTACCTTCGCTTGTTACGAACACAAGCTTAGCTTTGACCTTAAGTAATATGGCATTGACGTATGCCGTGCATTTTGTGTACCCCTGAAGATCTACTAATTACGTTAATTGAGATTAAAAAAGAAAAGTGCCGTGTTTTAGCGGCCTAATAGAAATAAAGAAATGTGCCGTGGGATGGCGGCTTAAGAGAATCTACCACCCCATCCCGGGGGTATCGTAAACGTGGACAGAGGGAAAATTAAAACCCGAAGAAAGTGGCGGAATATTCTCATATCCTAAACCCTGTAAATAAAAAATGAGAGGAGGCCTGTCATCAGTAGGTTATCATTTCACTAATCCTTTATATATTGTTAAATGTCAGCCTTAGCTTAGCTTGTTAAACGTTAACTTACTACTACTTTGCACTACATTGTATGAATAAAATATTCATAGTTTCATCTACATAACGTGAGTAGGAAGTTTATCAAAAGGCTTACTACAACAATCAGTTCTTCTAACTTACCTCTACAATAAACTTAAAATTTATGATATCCATCTAATACGATGATAAAATTATGTAACAATTTTCCTTTTATTATAAGCCTCGAGCAGTCGATTGTTTACCATTCTTAAGTTGGGAGTGTTGGTTCTGCCGGAGGCTAGGAGAATTTTCTGTCATTTCCCTTAATTGTCTTTTACGATATCAACGGAACGAGATGGGGTTATGGATCACTTAGAAAAATTCTAAACTGAATTTAAAATGGTAATATGTTAAAAAAAGTAATAGTTACGATTTTCCGATTTAAAATTATATGATGATATGTATTTATGATGATGTGTATTTAAAACAATTTTTATGCTTTACAAAATATTGTTGAAAGTACAAAATTATTTAAATAAATATAAAACAGTTGCGAAATACGAGCGAAATACTTTAAAAAGGATAATTTCACTATTAGATTCACTGTACCTTAAGTTGAATTTTACCTAATTAAACGCAAGAAGTTTCATTAAACTGTTATACTTTCAATTTAAGTTGAAATTTATACCCAATTTCAATCATGTATGATGATTATCGCACTCCTTTGAAAGCGTGAATAGAATAACCAACATTAATGCATCTGTCATCATCATCATATCAGTCTATCATTAGTTCACTATTGCTGAACATAGGTCTCCCCCATATATTGCCACATAATTTTGTAGATACATGGACATTTATAATGTATTGTTATTCAGAGAGTCTCATAAAAATATACACACACCATAGGGAACGTCCCTTACTTGTTAGAAATTCAAAATTCACGTGTCCACACATGCTCATGCATCCATGAGCTTTCTTAATTGAATGACTACAGATTTTACGCGAGTTTTTTTAAAACCAACGTTGATAGTTATATTATTTTAAAATAATAAGTCAAAAATATTTTGTTAAATTAATTCTATACATAAATTTGTGTATATACTAGTTATGTACTTTTAATTTTAAGTAATATATTTTACGATCACATTGTGTTTTAAAAATAAAAATGTTTACTCCATTCTAAATTAAAATATACTTTTCAAAACGATTTCACTTTATGTTACTAAATTGTTATAGGGTAAGTACAAGGACATTACAGGAAAAACAGCATATCATAAAACATTAAAATAGGTAAGGTTTACCATAACTGGAGGTGCTACTTTGTTGATTTTTATCCCACCTCTGCAAAGAGAAGGCGCCTGTCGGGACTGCGAAACTCCTTCTTGAAATGAAGCCTTTACGACAGATACCAAGGTGACCTGTCGGTTGGTAATAGGCTTTGAGGTGGCATGCGTGGTTTCGTAAGTCGTTCGGTCGGTAAGGATTGTTGCATGTACGATGTAAGTGATAGAGAGATGCAATACAATTCTGTATTTTAACGTAAAGTTCGAGTAAGTATTAAATATAACAAAAACATTTAAATTATCAAATTGATCATAACGACTACGATTAAAATAGTAGTGTAGCGTAGCCCACTTTTCGCCCCCTCGGGAAACAAGACGTGACAGGAGGCGAACCACGTCGCCACAATTTTGGTAAGAGTTAAATATCATGCTCTCTATTGCGATCCCACGATTAGCTAGGGAAAATTTTGTCCACCCAAAAAGAGCCCCGCATGCTTCAGTGTAAGGCTGGCCTTGTTCTGGGGTCGCCCAGTCCCAGATGAGCTCAGGCACGCTAACGACTATGATCGCCAGTAGCCACGCAGCAAATAGCACGGCATCCACTGGCTTAACGGAGAGGAAGGGAAAAGGATTAAGTAGGGAATAGACTTAGGGTAGGAAAAGCGGAAGTTGCAAAAGGAACTACAAGATGCAGGACATTACTATCACGGAAGGAGCAGGACTGCTGTTTTAGCAGTAGTTCGGAAGGCCGTGGTTGCTTACCCGTGCTCTACCGTATTTGCCGGACAAGGCAACTAGGTCAAATACTCCCTGGTCGCAATTAAAGCATAAACTTATATTTTTATTAACTATAGCGATATAAGTTTTTGAATAAAAATATAAAATCGTTTCTTTATGAAAGCAGTAAAAGCGCTTTACTGGAGAATAAAGCAAAAAGCAGTACTTTAGTCGCCTCTAGCTTATAACAGTTATTGAAACCTTCTGTACTTCGACGTTTTATTACTCTGTTTTTATTGAAATGTACTTCTCACTTCACTGCTTGGAATAAAAATTATAGATTAGTTTATAACTGAATACTTTTATTTCCTAACTGTTCATAATAAGAAAATATTTCAGTACAGACGTGGTATCCTGTCTCCTATTACCATACTACTTTACCTATTAATCACATTTTATAAACAAGAATCTAAAATAAGTTTACATTTTCAAAGTTGATGAATTCAAAGCAGTTTTATTTTCACGTGTGGAGAGTTTGTTAGTATCGTCATCTTCGGAAAGCCAATAAGCGATCAAAGTACAAAAAGCAAGCTTCATACAATTTGCCGTTCAGCAACGCACTCACAGACATCGCTTACAGACACGAAATCTCAAAGGGTGTCAAAATAGTCCGACCGCGAGTGTCGCGAGCTGCAAACAAACGCTTTGCGAGGTTATTGTTTTCATACGAGCAAAGAAAGAAAACTTATTATATTAGATTGAGTTTAAACATTTACGGAATGCCGTAGATGTTTAAACTCTACTTTAAATAATCTAATTCACATTTTTACACTAGTAATTCTTCTCCGTAAGGTAAGGAAACAGTGAATTTTGTATCACGAGTACGTCATGATACAAGTACCAGTGTTGCGCATTCCATTCGCATTATAGACGCGACTTAAGCTTTATCTGTACAATATTTTACAATTATATATTTATTTAATTTATTGAAAAACGATGACCTGCACTTGAAATACTCTTGTATAGTGGATGCGTTTAACAGACATAAATTGTACATGCACAAACACCCAAATCTCGGAACAACCATCTGTAGGCCATACCAATCTATCAATCAATCATGATGATGAGACGAAATTAAAAAAAAAATGTGTTATACTTATTTACAAGTACTTATTAAAATCAGTAATTAAATGATAATTCGAGAGACGACTACTACAATGTTCGAGCAATTATACAAAAAACAAACATAAATAATACATAGGATTATTAAGTTTCCATTTTTCTGATTTCTTATATTTACGCGAACACTACACATTTAAATAAAACTAATTTTACGGATTTTAAACCCGCGTAAAAGAACATATAGCTGTTATGAAGCGTCGCTCCAGGAAGTTTGCAGTCTGTAAACATGTTCTGGATCATCCCAAACATTACATCAGATTTGATAAACCACAAATCCTCACAAAACCCATTACTACCAAGGATGATTCGCGAGGCTATTGGAATTAAAAAACATCCTAATTTTAATAATAATAAGAGAAGATGGTTGGGTACTACCACCAGCTTGGGATCCTATAATTAAAAAAAAAATAGAAAAACAAAGCATACCACTGCAAGAATTCAAGACACAGTTATCTCTTGTTGTATAAATCGGACCAAAAATAATAATTAAAAGCTGAAGGTACTCCGGGTGAACTATGACATCAGGTTATCTGTCACCTCAGTCCTCTCGGGACCATAGGTGCTATAAAGCACTTAAACGTCAGGTTATAAATAGTAAAATTGGAAGTGATAAAAAAAATCATTTAAATTTCCATATTCATATTACTTTCATTTCGTTTCCTCTGGTTCTGCGTGTATTACTACCATAGATTTAATAATACAAAAACCAATAAAAAATTTTAGTCGAGATAATATTAAAATATTTATTTGCGTACCTTTTATTATAATCCATTATATTTTTTTATAGGATCAATTGAAGAAACGAACAAAATGTTCACCTTGTGGTAAGTCCAATGTCTGTCCATCACAAACGAAGTGTCACCAGAACATTTCTGTGTGGTACCACACTGCGCCCGTCACCCTGACACATCAGTTCTTAAATCTCATATGTGATTACTTGCTCTCAGTGCCCTATAGACCGAAACACAGTAATGTTTTCACTACTGTCTCATGGCGTAATACGATTAATTATCCCAGGGTGGTACGTACCTAGACGAATTCCTGCATAGAAATCCTACCACCAGTAACATTTCTTAAAATGACAGCTTACTTTTAATTCATTTATGAGCATTGTTATTTAATATTACAATTACTCAATTAATGTAAATCTACGTTATTTGTACGTTATGGAACGTAAAATATTCTTCCTTGATAAATATTGGGTTTAGATATATTTACTGTACAGGGAAGGGTAACCATTAAAATGTTTTTTTTTCGTAATACGTGAAACTGGATAAATAACGCATTTTTTAAAAACCTTTAAAATGTAGTTCTATATAATTCTAAATGTTTTAGAGCAATGCTGTAGCTTATTACAGGTTAGAAAACTTTAGTTGGTCTGGTCGACCAGGAAAATAATTCGCTTTCGCAAAACATATAGCATAAGTAGCAGCATGTCACTGTTGCGTTTCGTGTGACGAGTGATAGGGATTGACACTATTACTGGCAACGATGTAATAAATCTTAGTTCTCAAGGGTGATAACGCACCACAACTTCATTCTTTATCGAGGTTTGATGTTTCTATATGCCACAGTGACCCCTTTTATCAGGTGTGCTTTTAACCCGAATGCGGCAAAGTCAATTACTTATAGTACGAGTGTCAAACAAGTTCGTGTGTCGCCATGTTTTGAAATGAAAAAAAGCAATAATTAGCAATCAGGACCTAATCACGCTAATATAAAAATATAACTATGTATGACCAAAATAACATAATATCGAATCAAATTTTATACGCAAAAATTATGCGAGTGGCGTTCATAATTACGCCGTAAATTTAAAAAAAGGGTTTGACCCTTAGTACAGAATAAAGCCATGAGTCAAACGTTGAAAAATTTGTTGAAAATACGCTTACTAACGACTTTGTTGGGTTAATTTTAATAGCGACATTAAATTGAGAATGAGGCATACAAAATATTATTTTAAAAGGAAGTATCCCTTAAGCCTAAAATTTGCCTAAATACTCAGATACTTTTGGGCTTTTTACGAATATTTAACCTTAGCATAGAATAAACCTAAAAGTCTCTTTGAAATACACACTGTATATTTTATAACAAATTGTATCTACCTATATTTAAGTGCAAACTGCCGGGACAATTTATGTTCACTACTTTCCTATCTACTCGTAATTTGTTGAAAAGTACTGCGTTAAAGATAAAGTACGCCTACGTACGATTAGGATATATTGACGGTTGGTTTATAAAATAATTTAATTTTAGCAGTTTTGTATCGTGTTAGTTGATTAAGGTAAATAAAAGAAAAATATTGTAGCTTCTTTAAGATAGCCTTCTTAAATAAGCCAGGCCTAACAGGAACAGGCTGCTTTGTCTGTGGTACGGGGATTGTATTACGACCGTCAATTCGTCTGCTTAATGTAACAATCCCGACACAGAATTATCCTATTCTATTCTATTGTATCCAATAGTCCAGTAGTAAATTGCTTAACAAAAACTGATGATAATGATAAAACCTCATATTATTTTTATATTTAGCAGAATTAATTTTTTTTGTTTTTTTAATAGAGGACGAGACGTGCAAAACCTTCACCTGGTGGTAAGTGCAACGACCGGCTATAGCAATGCAGTGTCACCCTGAATATTTTTGTGTTGCACCACACTGCGCCCGTTAAGTCTAATATGGCAGTGATTACGCTAGCTCTCATTGCCTTTCAAACCGAAACACAGTAAAGTATTCACATTACTGCTTCACGGCAGAATAAATGGCCCTGAGTTGGTGGTACCTACCTAGACGGATTGAGACATAAATATAATGAATACCTAAGCTTTTTAATTTTACAGACTTTTATTATACTGATATAATAATACACTTTTAATTTATGAGGCACTATTTTGATTATGATTTATTGATTATGAGAAAAATAGCCTTAATTGCATCATAAATTCATCGTAAATCATAAAAGGTTTTGACCAAAGTCAAAAATAATATACGAGTATTAATATTCTTTTTAATACTGCAATTTAAGATGAGCCGTAACATAAATTTTCCGGGGCTGATAATCCATTGTGATTTCGTAATACGAAATAATAAGTATTAAACATAAGTATCAAACATTTTATGACTTCATTTGTTTTAATATCTATATTTTTGGATGTAAGTTTTGTAACCCCATATTGATTTGCACCGGGGGCGGGGTTTGGATCAAGTCACACGCCTATAATAAAATTCAAGGCGAGCGCCCGGTCCCTGACAGCTACCGCTGCCTTAGCTACAGTTTGACTAATTAAAGAAGATTGTTCACTTAAAATCTATTATAAAGTGAAAATAAGACACACGTTTTGCACAATTCAACATTTATCGACCATATTCGACATTGGAAGTCGAATATTCATATTCGACCTTGGAAGTTACCACCACACAGTTATTATACTAGTATCGTTTCAAATTCGTATATGAAATTGTGGTAAAATCATATAAATTTCTTTTACTCAGTTACATTAAACAGGCAAACATATCTATATTGCCGTTTACACACGGTTGAATCTCTCAAATACGCATACGACTCAGTTTGGACCCGTGATCATTGAACATACATACATAGAGTCACGCCTCTTCCCCATAGAGGTAGGCAGAGGAATTGCGGGTGTGTTGCTGGCCCTTGAAGAAGGAGTACGCTCTTTAAATCGTATCGGTCCGGAAAAACCATAACTTTACTTGAAGAGCATAGTGGCGAAATGCCAACCATCAAAGTGAAGTGGATAGAATTGATAATTATACCGCAATGTGTGAAGGGTAAACTCTAATGATAGGAATCCGGACGATCTCTTGGAATATTCCCCGTAGTAAATGCAGTAAAAAAATAGAGGAGATGCGGCGCTTTTTCGCAATGCCAGTGGATCAAGTCAATCAGAAAGTACCTGGTCGTCGACGATTTAAGTCGATTCTCGTTGGATGCAGTCAAATGGAAGTAGTGTAATGGCACTGGGATGCCCCGACCCAGAAATGAGAATAATCCCATGTGATGCCGAATTGCACCTTGTAAAGTGTCAAGTTAATCCCTATCAGGTGACCGCAGAACTGGATATCCCTCGATATGTCGACGCTAAAGATTCTAATACTAGCAGAGGCAACAAGGGGAGTGCTTCGAAAATGTGGGAATACTGTAAAGGGTTTCCTTTCAATTGAGTTGGGCTAAATTTACTAAGCCTCCCAAACCCAAAATTTGTCAAAAAAATCCCGCCTTCAAACATAAGTTAGCTTCAGCACTTGTCGAAATGTTCCCGAGAAATATTACCTCAGCCCGTATATAAGGCATTACCAGTCCAATCGTTTCACATCACAGTCGCAAATTACATTAATTGCTATAACAACGAGTATAATTTGTAACATATCACTACCTTTGCTTGCACGAACTAAGTTCGCCGTGATGAAAATCCATTGTTTTACGGAATAATAACAGTATTTATTTTTCAACATTTTAATAATATTTTATGAAATTTAACAGCTAGTTAATAAATTGTTTATGTATATATTCATATACTTATATATTTTTTTGTTAAAACAACATCGGAGTGCAACGGGGGTTGACTCTGAAAAACAGTGCTGTGACGGAATTCGCTTCTGCCGCAGTGTATGCTGAGAGTCCGAGCTTGCGCCATCGCCTACGAGAAAATTGGAACAAAATTACATAATTTCTCTAGAAGCCTATAGTCAATTTCGAGAGAAGCGCTTTGTGCTAAATCTATCAAAGGTCTTTGTTATGCTCAGTCTTTGTCAAGGCCCCTTCTTGATTTTGACTTGAGGTAGACTAAAAGATCCCTGGGTATACCGAACGAAACCGTATTAGCGATACTTAATCAGCCAGTACTTTTCTAGACCTGAGCTGGAGTTTATGATAGATTCCTTTTTTTAGACATCAAGGAGGTAATGGCGAAAGGCTTGTAGTTTGACGGATCTAAGCCATCGTTGTTTTTTAATCGATCTTTAATTTCATTTTATAAATTAAACATTGCTTTTTAAACAACATTTCAGAAATAAGAGAAAACTACGAGACGAAATAAATATATGGATTATTTTCAAGCTAGGAATTTAATAATTCTTCCAATCGCCTCACGCGGACAGCATGTGGCATTTCTCGCATGTACACACAAAGACATCTCTGACAATTTTTGAATATTTTAAAACAAATTTAAAAGCAATTATTCATAGGAGAAAATACTGTAGTATATAAATATTGTAGGTTTTGCTATGAGTATTTTCATCTCATGTGTGTATTGTTTGTATGTAAATGTCAATCTACTGAGCAGACGTCTCTTCCGTTTTTCGAAACGTTTTTAAGACCAGGAAAGAGGCCACCATTTTACTACAGTGCCCAGAAACAAAATAGATAAACATATTTAGATAAGTCGAAAATATTCACCTAGCATATTTCAATAACGACTATATCTTCTAGATAAGAACTATATGTTACCATGTTACCAGCACAGGATACACTATTATAGTCTTGCTAGCTATTTTTCTTCACATTTACGCCACATATATATACAGAAAAACTACCGTTACATATTATATTCAATAAGATCACATGAAGAATCGTATATAGGGTGAGCAAAAAGTGTGATGTCCACTAACTTACGAGATAGTCTATTCTGGTATATTAATGGGTACTTGATAAGACTCCGCTGTTGTTTGTTTAAATTTAAGAACTTGTTAAAATCAAAGAATTAAGAATATTTCATTCCATTTATTTTCCATCGTTAGCTATAACATTTTGCTATTTTTCAGGCATTAATAGATGCCATTACAAAAAAAAATTGTTCTACTTTGGAAGCGATCCATTCATCAAGCCTATTTCGTATATCTTCATAAGCAGTGATGTGATGCTCCGACAGGCTATAGTGCATAGATCGGAATAAATGATAGTCCCACGGAGCAAGGTCTGGCAAATATGTATCGTGTGGGGTAGCACATCCCGTCCAAGTAGTTCCAATGATTCTTTGACCGATTTCGCTATGTGAGGTCGAGCATTTCATGTTTTGACATTTTTCCTTCAATGCTCGACTCAGATGAACTATTTGTTAGCGATAGTGATCAGCAGTGATGGTTTCATTTGATTCCAGCAACTCATATTACACCTTTTTCATCTCACCAAATACTCAGCATTTGCACCTTACTTGCATACATATCCAATTTAGCTATCGACGTTGATGGTTGTCCAGGATTTACCCACGATTTCTTTCTTTTTAGATATGCGCAGTAAATCCATTTTTCATCATCGATAACGATTCGATGTAAAAATGACTTTCTCTTGTGTCTTTGAAGCAGCAGTTCGCACATTTTAAAAGTCTTTCAATGTCTCTGTCTTTCAAAACATGTGGCACCCGGTAGTCTTGCTTACGAATAAATCCTATTGCTTTTAAGTTTGCTAACAGTTGATTCATCAATCATCATTCAGTAATGTTTCTAACTAATCTTCAATTTTTTTTGGAGCGCTAGAGCGTTCGTAATCCTTCATTTTGTAGTATTCGTCTTTAAACAGCTTCCACAAGTAAACGATAACTTTCAGCTGCGGTTTTCTTTAAAAAAAATGGAGTTAAACCATCCATCCTAGTATGGTTTTGCAGGAACGAAATTCGACATTTTGAATGTAATAAAAAACTTGTTAATAACACTGCAATATAAAATGAAAAACATTGAAGCGTAAAGCTTTTTTCCAGTATTTCTATATAAATGCGTTACAGTCTTAAACTACCCACACACGTAATGTTAACGGTATCTATCATTAAACGACGGAAACTTATTCAAGTACCTAATAAAATATAACCGTCATAAAGTCAGAGTCAGAGACGCTCAGAATTTATTATTAAATTACGTCTACCTCGAGCGGGTAATGCAATGAGGTTTAAACAGCTTTGATTATCACTGATGGTAGGATTCAGGAATACGTTTAAGTAGTTTGGCACATTGGCTAAGCTCTTGGCTTCTGCGCCACGGGTTGTGGGTTCGATTCCGGCACGGCTCAAATATTTGTATAGGCTACAGATAGTTGTTCCAGGTCTGGGTGAAAGAAAAGAAAGAAAGAAGAAAAACACAAACAAAAAGTATTATAAAATATGACAAAACGTTTAGATCCTCTTTGACGTCATGTCAATCCCGCCATTGATAATCTGTGGTAATGACTGGTGATAATCACTGGTTTTCAATCGGGTCCGTTTTTGACCCCAAGAACAACCGGACAAAAATTTTCTTTATAAAAAAAACATGGAATGAAATACTTGGACAATTTACTAGACTAATTAACTTAGGTGTACTTTTGGTATTTTAGCAGGTACAACTTCATATGTCTACTAAACGTTTTTACTGTTTGCAGATTCCTGAGTGGCGGTGGAAGGTCATTTCAACATTTGGACGCTGCAAATCTAAAACTGCCTCGAAACGCATGGTTTGGGTAACAAAATCAAGTAAGATGATGCACGTGTCTTGTGTTTATTATAACAATTGCTTCAATTAATTTTATAATAAAGATAGACACGGTACTGAGATCTTATTACACCAAATAACAGAATATCCAAGTGTGTCTTCTCGCGGTCATTTTTAACATATTTGCATTGTTTACAAATGGAGTGACATGAGAACGAGGAAGAATAGTGAAGCGAAAACGGGCACACGCATTTTGTACTTTGCTCAGTGCGAGACAGAAGTAAAGGTCCATAAACAACATAAGCATAATGGAGCTTCAAAATTACAAGGAACTTACATAATCCGGTTCTTAGTTCTCCCTTAGGGTAAGACCTCATCTTGTACAGCACTTTTAACCTATAGAAACAATTAAAAACAGCTTCTAGCACGCTAACATGTTGTTCAAAATGCACGTGACTGTAGCGACATCTATGTCGCCGCAAGAGAAGCTCAAGAAATATATCAGTTAGTATAGTTTTCTGAGATGCGAGCTACATATACAACGTCTAAATATTAATAGTAAAGGGAGACGTCCTCCCCAGATCAGACCACCCGATGTGGCGGGTAGATACCCTTTTCCATGGCAATATTATCCGCCAAAAAGGCGACCCCGGTGGTATGAACATCGCAACCAGCTTCTCCGAACCAAAGCAACACGTCATCGGCAGCTATCGCATCAAAAGAGGCCCCTTTTCCTTTGGCTGACTCCTGCGGCATCGACACTGTCTCCATACGCCTCGACGCACTGAAGACCTGGACATAGATTCACTGCAATGCCAGACTGCACCTCATCACCTGACGTCACAAGTTCTGCACGCTAACCTACGACTTCCAGTCTCAGCGGGGTAGTGATTTAGCGGCATCTATGTCGCAACATGAGAAGCTCAAGAAATATTTCATAGATTCCATAATCGCGCTATCGCGTTTTCTGAGATGTGAACTATATATACAACATCTAAATATTACTAGTAGGAGGAGACGTCCTTCCCAGATCAGACCGCCCGATTTGGCGGTTGCTACTCTTTTTACCTTTTTTATTCTCTCTCTTTTGTTATTGCTAATAACATCCGCGAAACCCTAGTTTACGAACTTCTGATTCACACTTAATATTTTGATAAAACACAGACACATATGGCTGCCGAGAAATAGTTTCATATCCCTGTTTCTTTTTGTTCCTAAGACCAGGTATTTAGATTTGGCTGGGTTTAACATAAGACAATTAATATCCGACCATTTTTCGGAATATTTCGCTCGGCTTATTTACAAATCATCAACATTTCAACCTATAACTAGTCCACAGGTGAACATAGGCCTCACCCATCATATCAGATTGCTGTAAAAGTTTGCAGCTCTTATTTTGGGGGGATATTTACAAATATTTTATTCTAAAAAATCATACATTATGGCAGATTTATTGGAGGATTTAAATTTACGTAAAATAAAATTCGGACTATTTCGAAAATTCCCGAAAAACTGTACATTTTGTGTTAAGTGCTGAAAAACTGCGCCGGACACATTTTTGTTCAAAATTTTTCATGACAAATGTGTTATTGTTCACTTCAATATGAGTTATTAATGTTCGTGTTGAGTCTGCGAATCCCTATTCATCATATATCATTGTCGAAACATTTTTTAGTCTTGCTTAATTTATCTGGAGTATTTGTTTGTCATTTAATCAGTATCTGTGTTTTATTATGAGATAATTAATAAATAAGTAATCAATATATCCACATGTTCTATTAGGTTTACATTAGGTTTTACTGGTGGTAGAATTCCTATGCTGAAATCCGTCTGGGTTGGTACCACTCCAGGGTCAGGTCATTTTGCCATGAAGCAGTAGTGTGCAAACATTACTGTGTTTCTGTCTGAAAGGCATTGAGAGCTAGCGTAATAACTGGACATGAGATTTGAGAACTGTGGCCTCAGGGTGACGAACGCAGTGTGGCGGCACACAGAAATAATCTGGGTAACACAGCATTTGTTGTGGGCAGACGTTGCACTTACTCGTACCACCATGTGAACGTTTTGCTCGTTTCGTTAAATTTTTCCAATAAAGTTTAGTTGTGTATTGTACTATACCTTATCATATTTAATTCGATATTTCTATTGCCGTATCACAAAATATGATTCTTAAAAAAAACTGATTACCTGTTAAGTTTGTTTCGCTTGTTCTTTCTCCAGTCAGAAAAAATAATTACATGTAAAAGTCCGCTATTATTTTGAAGTCTTGACCCAGGTTTATATTAAGTTTTACAAGTAATGGTAGGGAAAGCTGGTAAAAGATTTGTATCGTCAAAATCTTAATTTCAAAAAGTACACAGCATTAGAACACGTAGTACCACGTTGAATCATAAAACAAAATTTTAGAAAAGGTCATTAAAAAGTGTCAACGGTAACAAAAACTTTACCACATGTCAAGTGTTGACATAATGCTCCACATTTCGTGTTACAGCTGCAGTTGACACATTTTATTGCTTCCACCTTTACCGTTTTTATTCAAATATCCTTTGTTGGTTTACACTGCAGACAGAAATAAAATGTATTGGAAATAAAAAAAATCACGTCTATCGGTGACACCCGCATTGTTCAGTGGTCAGAATTCCTGAACTCTAAGTTAGCTAGGGCTCAATAGGAAATTAATATTCATCATCGAATAAGCGTTTTATTTTACGGGTGAAGCCGAGTTCAAGTTATAGTTAAAATGTTCAATGTTACAATATTCAATTTAGGCCAGTTTATAGCTTTATCGACAAACTCTTTTTCTTTAGTCAGGTTATACAATGTCATTTATATATAATTTTTTTTACAATATCATTAGTTATATATGTAGGTTTTAGTATACAGGGCTTGCTAGTACAAAGTAAAAGTTTTTTACTAAGATCTTTTGACTAAGGTATTGTACCGATGGACTTTATTGTTGGCACGCCAGCAAACGACTACCCAAATTTTGGAAAACACATGCAACCGGGGATCTCGGCAATCACCTCGTGGGTGTTCTGTTTTAATTGAGATATTGTCGTCGTTTTATGAAGATACCCACTACACACTACTTTTCAGGTATCCTCCAGTACAAGAAAAAGTCGCAAGTTCCGGGATTCTCAGAGGCCATGGAATATCACTTTTGTGAGAAATCAATTTGATAGGAAACATTTATTTGACTACCGTTAAAGTAACGTTTGATGTATGGCATGTTGCTCCATCTTGTTGCATCCAAGTCCTATTTCAAGTACATTTTCACGCATCCCGCTGAATTAACAGTAACGTTATTTCTTTCATTATTTTCAATGAAATATGGAACAATTACGTCTATTGCTGATATGGCAGCACATACTGTCGTTTTGGGTGAATGGTATTTAAGACGAGAGTTTTCTTTGCTCCAGTAGCGGCAATTGTCCTTATTGACGTACCTTAAACAAAACCTTCTCAAGGTTAGACAATTGCTCTAGCATAGAGTTAGCCAATAACTTGCATTGAATAAAATCTTCTTCAGAGACTCTTCTTTAGAAGGCTTGTATGGGTGGAGTTTGAGGTCCACGTGCAAAATTCGCTGTAGACTAGTTCTTGGTATTGCTAGAGCTGCTAAAAGTAGATGATTCTGTATTCCTTACGGAAATGTCAAACTTCCGAATGTTCTTTTCACTCCTTCTTGAACGTGCAGCTTTCTTTAGTATTCGTTGTGGAATCAGTTTGCTCGAGCTTGTTGACCCAAGTTTGAATTAAATTATAACTTGGACACTCACCTACACGGCATACACTATATTCAATTCTACACAGGCGTCGTAACGTAACGTAAGAATCTTGTTTTTTTAAATTGTTTAACGCAAAAAGCACGATGATATCACGTGATGCGCTCCATCGTGACTAAATTTGCATGAAACGTTACATAATTCCCCCCCCCCCCACCCCCTGTAACGGTTTTTGATAAAATCAGTGTTGCTATTTGCAAAAATGTTGGACTCACCCTGTACTACGAAAAACTTTATTAAGGAAAGTGAGAAAAGTAAAGATCATCAAGTTGGATTATCCTAAGCGTAGGAATTAGCACGATAGTTACTTGCTTCCATTGTTTCTGTTCAAAACTCGATGAAAAAAATGTAAAGAGGGCTAATTTTTTCCGGCATTTAGAAGATAATCTAACCGGCTAACTGCGTTTCCCAAAAGACGTACTGGATTGTAACACAGTCATGGCGTATTTACATAGCCTTATTGTCATACTTCATTAATCCATCATCTGTATACGTCTGGCGTTTTTTCGTAAAGTTGTCACGGGTGGCATCTTCTTAGTCGCTTATAATTAACTGTATTAAACGAGAAATGTACACTAGAGAGATGGATTTTTACTTTTTTTTTCTTTTGTCAACACGCAAACATTTCATTATTACATGTGCTTACATACATCGTGTTATATGGAGAAAGTAAATGTAAAACATTAATGTAATTGAAATTAATTGTATGTATTGAAAAAATTACCCCCTAGTTTCATGCCGGTTCTTCTCTCATAAATTGGGAGTATCGGTCGTGACCGCATCGCTTGGTGTGCGAATTGGCTATCCCCGTACCATATACTTAACATGTTTGGCGCTTTTACCCATCATCTTTTATTAGATCTGACATATTTAAAATGATTCTTTCTTCATATTTCGGTGGCTATTTCGTTTTTCTGAAATTATTTTTTGTCGATTTTTGCAACACAATTATGTAGTGAATGGTAAAGTCAACAAAATTGTTTTTTTATTAAGAAAAAAGTACTAAAAACACTAATGTATTTCATGTTTTTAAAGTTTAAACGTAATTTAATCTTCTTAAATTAGACGACTATTTTCTGTAATTTTTTTATGTTAGTGGCTTAACCTGTTCGTTCATTAAATTTAAACACTTACCGGTTGATCCAATGATCTTGTTAGTCACTGTAAAGACACCGAGGTGGTGGTGCATGCAAATATTTACTAAACAGTAACAGCTTAAATAAATTCTAAAAGTGGGGAAATTTTTGAAAAAAAATACGACATAATGATAAATTTCTGTTACATCGCCAGTACGTGGCTCAAATGTATAGACCAAATTATTCTATGAGCACACACCCCTATTGTTGTTAACCACCTTCAATAGAAGTGTATTGTATGCTACGCTATTATATCAAGTTCAAAGGAAGAATACTAGCAACGGTATGACGACATCTACGAGACTGGATAGCGTGAAACCGCCACCACAAGCAGGAACAAGATTTTACATATTATGGTGCATCCAAACGGGCAATGTTTTTAATGCAATATGTGGCTGCAATACTGTGGCCGGCAACATTGCCAGTAATACTCGTACTAGCCATACAATGTAATACACGACAATATTTTGGTATGGCCCGGCCACATATTTTTGGTATGTTCAAACCATTTATGTATAACCGGGAAATTGCCCAACAATCGCTTCGAAATCGAAAATGCTGCAAAGTTAACAATGTTTTGCGGCTTACGTACATCCTTTTCTAACGCGTCGTGAAGTTTATCGTGCGTACGACATCGCGATTCGTTGCTATGGTCTTTCTTGTTTATTTGGGGGTAAATAGAATATGAAATCGTATAAATTTTTCTTTTAAAACAATTTAAAGGAGCTGCGACGAGTGTCAATTCGTCAGCCATTGTTGCTCGATAGTGTTGCCGGTTTAGGAGTCTAACTAATGTGCCATACTTTATTAGATATATTGCAACATATGGACCAGCTACATATTACTCAGCCATATGCTGCAATAAAATGTTATTGTGATGACCGGGCAATAGTTGCGAATAGCGCAACTACTTATCACAGTAAAAACATTGCCCGTTTAGATGCACCATTAAACGCATATTCTTTTTTTCCACGGTAAATATTCCTTCAAACTTCTGTTTTTCTAATTGTATATTATTCGTACCTTACTACTGCCTAAAAAAATTTGTGATATCGAAGAGATGTAAAACTATTTATAAACTATGTCATGCTAAAAATGTAAGATGAGTTCGGATAAACAATGTTGAAGACAGATCGTATCGATATCTGAGGAAAGTAATACACTTAGTTGCAACATATGCCAATTCGTCCTTTTAGATATGTCTGCGATCAAAAGCGTACAAAGTGAGACAGCGATCGGTTAACTTGATAAAACACAATACACCATTCGTATCGCTTTGCTTCTAAGTGTATTAGAAATACAATTTCTGCGTTAAACTATAGGGGATTTTCTATTACTAAAATGCTTGTATGTAAAGGTATACGTATCTAAGTGGATGAAGAATGTTTTGATGTGTCTATATTAACAGTCTGTGTCTTTATTTCAGAGGCACTAATAGAAACATGCTGGTTTGAAAATATGAAGCTTACTTTCAGACTGCGCAGTGAGACCTGGGAAATACACGAACTTGTTAGTAAGATCATATAAAATACAAGAAATAACCTTTAATATTAGTGTATTATGTAATATGCTCGTAATATTAGTGTACATCAAAGAAGTAACTGAATTTTACATTACTATATTTATATTTTGAATAGTGTTTAGTAGATGGTAAAAAGCCATGTAATCATGGAGGCGTTAACATTTCATTTGATAATCATAACGAAATTTTACGTAAGCATCAAAAACAAAGACAAACACAAGACTAGACTAAGTATTACAAGAAAATAGAACGGCAACTACTATATTTTTTTTTCTTTATTAAAATCAGCTAACTGTCTTAAATATACAACATCATTTTAACGATACCATTTAATTGAATATAACGCTGCGAAGTACTAAATTTAGATATTCAAAGAGAATATCAATTATTATATTAAGTTTATATAAGATGTACTACATGTGCGAAGATACTAATGACGTCTTAGAAATACAACATAATTTCTCAGCTCTTAGAAGTACCAAGCAACAGAGAGATTAGTGAATTAATTAAGTTTAGCGAGTATATTAAAATAAATTCTATAAAGCATATATGCGATTATTATTACTTTTAAACCAGCATCGTTATTAATTAAAATAATAATTATTTTATTAGGCTAAGACATCATCCCGCAAGCCAAAACGGTTTCAACAAATGTTGAAAAATTTATTGAAATTTAAATAATGTAGTAATATAAATTGTACTTGTACCCCAATAAGTAAAATTAAGTTACTAAAATGTAACTTATTAATTGTTTAAATTTATTAATTACTTAATGACGTTGTAGCATACGTTGAAAGGCATTGGTAACTCCACTAGTCTTCCTGAATTTGGAAAGTGATATTACAAATAAATGAACTACGAGTATTTTCTTAGACTATCAGTATAACGTATTGCTTCCATTTTTGATCACAAGAGACTTTCTAACACTTAAACAAAAATCTTACCATAATCATTTAATTAGGCTAAAAATTAGAAGTACGAAGATGAAGAAGATTAGTACCACCAGCACCATCATGCATGATTTTCCACAGCATCATACTGGATTTTTCAACTCTTCTTTCACATGCCCTTTCTGATGCTGTCAGGAATGCACCCAACAATATATATAATAAAAAAATATAAATACTAATAAAATAGAATAAAAAATAGTATAAATAATCAATATATATATATATATATATATATATATATATATATATTATTTATACTATTTTATAATTATTATGTAATAGTATTTATATTTTCACACCTCACTCCATATTTTACATATTTGCACCTGCCATCAGTTTTCTCGTCTCCCAGGGTTGACTGGCAGAGAATGCGTCTAGTCATTAAGTCCGACCATTGTATTCCTTAGATTAAGGTGTTACAATAAAGATTAAATAAATAAATAAATAAATACGCTTATAGTGCCCAGGGCCGTGATAAATGAAAAAATAACAAAAGAGTAAAAGTACATTTCACTTATATTTAATTTACAGTATCTTTGTAAAAGGGCATTTAAGAAATATCTATATTAGTATACCCTAATACACAAATTATCAAACCGAATTCATTGTTATAGAAGAATAGAACATAAATTTCATCGCTGCATTATTCAGCGTATCACACAGAGCGAGGGCGTAATCGCGAACTGGACGGTAATATATTGCAAGCCACAATGAAATAAGAATTATGAGTGCAATCAATCACGACACGAATGACGTGATGTCGGATTCCACCAATACTTCAAATACAGTATATACTACTCGTTCACATTTCACACGTATCACGAATTTGTATATGACCACACTACACTTTAAATGTTTGTTCTAGTACCTCTTCACTGTTTTCCGTGGTAATTTAAAACACCTGACGGCTCGTATATGGAATAACATAATTTTAACCGACGAAGAAACGTAGGTGGTTCTCAAGTTAATTATTTTTTGTATTTATTTAAAAACTTGATTGTAGACCTTAAGGCAACAATGACCACGCATAACTTCTTTGTTTATGATCCGATTTTAATGTTTTTTTTATTACAAAAAAGAATGGTCCTATATAATTTTGGTCAAGTTCTGACCATGGAATCAGTGAGAAATTCATCAAACTCTTAAATTGGCATAACCATGTTTGGAGCTGCTGCTTGAACTCGGTTTTTTGATAAAATAATTGTATTGACAATATTTTCATTATTTAATTACTTTTAAAATTCCAGAACTGTAAATATAAATGTTGACCGATTATTACATTACATACCACGATTAAATATATAACTTGAATATTAACAGGTTAGGAAAAAACTTTGTACTTTTTTAAGCACGGAGGAGTGCGAGATTTGACATTAAAGTTTATATGGAGAAGGAGTGCAGAAAGCTAAAATTTATGTAAAATATGTGTTAAAAATACATTCAATTCTATAAAAAAACTTAAATCACTAGTTATTATAAGGACAAATATCTTAAAAAAAATTTTTACAGTTACTGTTTCTTAAAATAAATAATAATGAGACATCATCCTTAACTTACGTTAGCCTTTTTTCAAAAAAGAAAGAAAAGCCTTACATTGTGTTAAAGTATTATTTGAATTAATCTTCTTCAGCATTCTGCCCATAAAGTAAAGACGATGATGATATTTCCATTAGCTGTTCTCCTTCACCTAAAAGCACGATGAAAATTACTAGCATTTACATTGCAAAGAACTGTTTTATTTTTGCTAGCATAGACGTTGAAAAGGAAAACTCAAAATTTAAAAGGGAAACAATATGTGCAAAATCTAATAACTGAGTTTTCTTAAAAGCTCTTTTAGTTTTAAATGTAGCCAATAATTTGCTTTGATGTGACTGAAACCTGAAAAATAACGTGGGTAAAATTAATATACCTAAGATTATATCGGTTTTAACGAAAGAAAATAAAGTACTGTTATAAATAGCAAGAATGAGTAAGAAATATTTAAATAATATTGCCTTAACAGATTAATAACAAATTTATTATTATTATTCCTATTAAAATAATCAATTATACTACTTTTAGATAGCCATACGTAGCTTTATAAAAGTTCATAGTTTCCGATAAGAAAATGCTTGTGGTTTTTTAAATCACCATATTGACAATTGGGTAAAGACACACTTGAGTTCATTGAAATTGTCAAGAATAATGTGTAAGTGGATTAAATACTGTATATTGGTTCAAAATGTAAGCACATAAAACTAAAAAAATATAAAGTTGAATATTATGGAACGTGTGTCTGTCAAAAACAAGTTTATTCATTAGCACCATACAGAGACAGTAAGCTGTAACAAGCTCCTATAAAGTTGAGCTAGCAAAACGCCGGTGCAGCCACGAAATAATGTTGACTGTGCAAGTAAACAGATATCAGCATGAATCAGCTTTAAAATATCCTGCAACTATAGTCACATATGCATATTTAGCTCAGCGTATATTAAATTATTAATTTTACTCTTCCTAATGAAACGTGATAGCTTGAGATCGCGCATTGGTTTTAGATTTAAAAGTACGCTAGTGACCATGGCTCTGATCTCCGGCCTTACTATATCGGCCTTTTAGCCATAAATATATGTGTAACAAGAATGTTTTTAATATGTACACATTTGTTTACAACTTACTTTCTAATGAATTAAAACTCATGGAAGAGAATAGATTTACAAATAAATTGCGTGACTGGCTCTTATGTAACTGCTTCTATAATATTAAGGAATACATTACTTCTGTTAGATAGATAAGTAATAACATTTTTGTGACATATAATATTAAAAAATATAGATTTAATAAAATTTTAATAAGAATAATTAATTAATCGTTATTATATACTAATATTTGCGCGTCTGCTTGCAGGCAGAATACTATTATAGACTTTACTAATAATGTAAGACCGAAATGTAAAACTGTATTCTCAATTGTAAGTCACAAATGTAAAGTCAATTTTAGGGCTGATTTATTATGCTCTTGGCTCTGAAGAAATACATACATACAGACATACAGTCACGCCTCTTTCCCATAGCGGAGACAGAGACCACATTTTTCCACTTGCTACTATCCTTACACCTCTTTCGCTTCTTCTACTTTCATTAGTGGTTTCATACCAGCTCGTCGGTTGCAGGTACTTTTAACGTGGCCCTTCCTTAAAACAACTTCGATTTGGTTGTGTCTATGCCCATCAGTAACATATTTAAAGACTGTACCACATTTCTTAAGATCGGCAATTCTTAAGTAATTTAAGTGAAATTTAATAACATGTATTATTAGAACATATTGGAGAGATTTTCCATAGTTGCCACGCTTGGCAGGCGGGTTGGCAACCGCAGTTTATTTATTCAGATGTTCCAGGAAGATGCTACGTCCCATCTCCTGGTTACTCGTATCATTTCCCTGTGTCGACTTTTACGACACCTACGGGATGGGATGGGGTGGTAGATTCTCTTAGGCCGCTACAACACGGCCATCTCTCCAATATGAGAGCTAATAGCTTTTGTGGCACTCTATGGGGGAGGCCTATGTTCAGCAGTGGGCTTGTGATAGGCTAAAACGACGATTAGAACATAAAAAAGTAAAATCAAAACAGCCTATAAATGCCCCACTGTTGATCGTAGATCTCGTCTCATTTCTGAGAGGGATTTGGAACTAGGAGGAGTACGCAACGCTGCTCTAATGCGGGTAGGCGGATTTCTCATGTCCCCGAAATATTTTTTTTTGCAGACATGCAGGTTTCCTCACGATGTTTTTTTTCACCGACGAACACGTGGTAAATCAGCACTTAAAATTGCAATTAACCATTTCAGTTGTGCCGGAACCGGGAATAGAAGACAGATCACTCTTTTACAATGAAATTAAAAAAAAATTTAATGATATTTACTTTACGACAGACAGCCGCTGTATTTCTCACATCAAACTAGGTAATACACACCGTTTTGCATGTCGATCTTAGCAAATTAACTTTATTTCCTACATTTTCAATTGTTGGCGCAGTTCAGGATATCAAAATAGGTCACCCGTAACAGACAGACAACAGACTATCTGCGCATCGTTTGATTGTTTAAAAAAATTACAACGGTAAGAATAGATACAAGAATGTTTCTTGAACGTGTTATCTCGCGCCGGAGATAATGTTAATTTGCCATCACGATCGTGTAATCTGAAGGGAAAACTTTATGCAAATATTTGAAGTAGATTTTGAGACATTCATTATCAAATGACTTTTTGTACAAATCAGTTCTCACTAAAAAAACCAAATTCTACGATAATGACTCACGTTATTTTATTATTTTCAATTTCTCCTTCTTTTAAAGAAGTATGTATCATCATGACGTAAAGGAAATCATTATCAAATCAAAACCAGTCGCATCTATTATTAAATCGTGTTCCGATTTTCAGTTGAAAAAGCAGTATTCAAGTGATTTTGAAAATCTTTAAAAGAAACGTTGTTTTGAAGTCAAGTTGTCACCGACAATAGTTTGAAATGATTTTTAAGTGGAAATGAAGCGTTGATCTATTAAGAAATAGATGGTTTGTAAGTCAGCAGAATATTGGATTTCTAGTTGACACTGGCTTAAGATCACTTGGCGTGAACTTCCATAAGTGTGAATCTATTAATTGAAGAGAGAGAGAGAACATTTAACAAATACACAACACTTTTTTTAATATAAAATCTCTTTTAATTTCAAAAAACGAGGTAATATTTTTACGGGTTGTAACAATGATTTTAAGCACGTCAATTTTTAAGTTTTTAAAAACGAACAGTATAAATAAAAATTTGACATAAATTTGATTGTGTTCTCGTATTCCGTAAAATAATAAAAATGGACAAGTATTGGAGGCAAATCGCTTGAACGGTTCTGTGGGCGGTTTAAATGATCGTGACGTCATTATAGGATTAAGAGAGACATAGTTTAGCAAAATTGTACCCACGACGCTGGCTTTTCAGTCTATATAATTTACTTTATGGCGCCGACGGCACTGCACTGACCGCAATCACTTGGCTAGCTAAATCACAATCGTGAAATTTTTACTAATACCACTAATTCCGACCAACGTGTTTATTATTCATTTTACGACTAACAATATTGTATGTATTAATGTATCAGGGAAATAAAGTTAATTTGCTAAGATCCACTTGCAAAATATAAATTAAAGTATATTACCTAGTTTACAGAACCGCCACCAGATACCATCTACCACTACAATAGTCGAAAAACCACGACACGTGTTCACTTCAAAACGAGGCATTATCAAGTTTTATTGATTCTACGACAAACAGCCGCCGAAATCGGCGGATTTCCGCAAAGTGACCAATGTTAACTGCAGATATTTATATTTTAACTTTTTTTATTATTTTTCCGATTTTTAATGAATGGTAAGAATGCTAATGGTCGCAAATTGTATGTATAAATTTGTAGTTGTATGTAATATTTGTATCTGGCTGGTTTTGATGAAATTAAATAGGTGGCATTTCAAAAAAAGGAATCAAATTAGTAAAATGTTGTCTAAAGCTATTTTTCATTAGTTTGTCAAAATAAGTGAATCGAATGAAGAAATTCGATACATTTTAATTTAAAAGGAAAAAAATGGAACACAAGACCGCAGCGCACAGACTTTGTGACTTTTATGGACTTAATGCAGTGCCAGTAAGAGTAGCACGAATCTAAGCATTTTCAATCCGGGAATTTTGATGTCAAAGATGCACCTCGCTCTGGTCGCCCTATTACGGATAAAATGGACTCAATTTTTGAAAAAGTGGGGCAATATCGGTATATCAGTAGTCGTACATAGCTGAAGAACTGGGAATTGACCACAAACCAGTTTTAAAGAAACCTAATGAACCGTGTACTCATTTGCGATTCTTTATTGAGTCGTAATGAAGCCGAACCGTTTTTGAAGAGATTGATAACTGGTGATGGAAACTGGATGACGTACGAAAAGAACGTGCGAATAAGGTCGTGGTCAAAGGTCGATCAGGCTTCACAGACTGTGCCTAAACTCTAACCCGAGTTCGGACTCGCAATAATAATGATGGAATTGGAAGGGCGTTGCGTTACCAGCTTTTACCGCCGGGCAAAACCATCGATTCGGATCTCTACGGCAAACAACTGATGAGAATAAAACAAGAAGTTCAGGGAAAGCGGCCTGAATTGATCAATAGAAAAGGCAACGCTTAATCACGACAACCCCAGACCACACACATCTTTAGCCACTCAGCAAAAATTAAGAGAGTTTGGCTAAGAGGTGTTAATGCATCCGCCATATAGCCCCGACGTTTCACCTTCAAATTTCCACGTGTTTCGGTATCTTTAGTATTCTTTAAGCAGTGTCAGGTTAACACCAAGAGAGTACTGCAAAAACTACTTGTCGCGCTTTTTTACACGCCTTATATTAGCTTCACTTGTATGGTTGTTTGTTTGTATGTTTGTAACCGACTCCTTAGGGCTTGAATTTCTCCTACTTTGAACGATCCGATTCAATTCAAATTATGCACACCTGTCAAAGACCGATGACAATGCAATAATTCGACTAAAAATAAAAAATAATAGTTTAAAAGAACTAAAAAAACACGCTTTTATAGAAGATCCAACTATATTACTCAATAGATTGCGCTAATATATATATTTTCGGTGATGTAATTGCTGTTAGCCTTCTCGGCTTTTACAGCTTCATCGGATACTGTGCTCGCGGGCCAGGGGCCCTCGTGCCTGGTTTGGTTTCACCCAAACATAAATAAATAAATAAAAACTCCTACAAAAACCTCGAAATTCGGACTGTGTCGCGTTCGCTGCGTGCTTTCGCGATTTCGAAAATCTTAAACATTTTAAGTCGTCTACTGATCGTCCGAAGGAGGCTGCGCGCGTCCATTCGGACTGTCGACTTGTGTGTCGGTAACTCTGGGCGGTGAGAACCGCCCTGGAACACGGGTGAATCGTGTGTACGCGATGTGATTATTGACTATTGCGCGCCGCTCTCTACGGCGGTCGCGCGTCGTGGTGCGTGTTATATTAAAGCTATACGCTAATATATTACCTGTTACAGAGGCCATCGTCTTAAATTAGTTTGTAACAAAATAAATAATAGATTAAATAAATAATAGTTTGAAAAAACTGAAAACCAAACTATTAACAGTTTAAAAAAATAAAAAACCAAACTAAAAAGTAGAAAATAAATAATAGTTTGAAAAAACTAAAAAATACGCTTTATAGAAAACAAAACTAAAAAATAGAAAATAAATTTTACATACATACATACGGTATGTGTGTATGTATGGTAGTCAGAGACTGGGCACTCACTGCAAAAACAGATGACTGCCACAATCCACGTTTCACCAAAACAATATAATGCACTTGGTATGATAGGTGGTGAGCCCATCGCCACCATGCGCTGTTGGGTGCACAGTGCAGTTTAATTCCTTACTCGCCTTTTACGAGATCCATTGGATGAGATGGCGTGGTTGTATTCTTTTAACTTCTGCTTCTTTTACAAATATTTCATTGAAAGATATCAGAAGAAGGATTATCATTTCAATGATATCTTAAAAGCACCCCACCCTTTTTATAAATAAAAAAAAAAAATCTCATTAACACTATTATTCATTTAAATTTATTAGTTTTTTTTTTACACTATTCTTAATTAAAATTTATTTTCTATGTTTTAGTTTGGTTTTCTATATAAAGCGTATTTTTTAGTTTTTTCAAACTATTATTTATTGCTCAAAAGTTCCAAAATTTCTCATACTAGGACATGCTAAGGGACCAGGCGCTTGATTTAAAATTAATAGAACAGAACAAATTTAATAGAATAATTTGATAGAACGGGAGTGATCTGGGTTCGATTTCAGGTTTCGGCACCACTAAAATTGTTAATTGCAATTTTAATTGCTGACTTACCACGTGTTCAGTGGTGATGGAAAAAATCGAGAGAAAACTTGCATGTCTGAGGAATGAAATTATTTCGATGATCTGAAGTCCACAAACTCGCATTGGAGCAACGTTGCGGACTTTTCTCAGCGCCAAAACCCTCTCAGAAATGAGAGGAGGCCATATGCTCAGCAGTGGGATATTTATAGGCTGTAACTTACTTTTTACTTTACTTTATATATAAACTATATACTACTGAACGTCACTCGACATATCGAGTGACGTTCAGTTTCGCGGTCACCTGGAAGGGAAAGCCAAAATGGCTTCCAAAAAGCTTGGCGTGCTCAGTAGAGCGCGACAGTACTTCATGCCGGCCCAACGCTTGAAACTTTATAAGGCGCAGGTTCGGCCGCACATGGAGTACTGTTCTCATCTCTGGGCGGGGGCGCCCTAGTGTCAGCTACTTCCATTTGACCGCATTCAACGAAGAGCGGCTCGAATCGTCGACGACCATGTTTTATCTGATCGGCTTGATCCCCTGGCTTTGCGAAGAGATGTTGCATCCCTTTGAATTTTTTATAGGATCTACCATGATTAGTGTTCCGAGGAATTGTTCGGATTAATTCCAGTCGCTTATTTTCAACATCGCACATTGCGGCACAGCGCAAAATTCCATCGTCACCACCTTGATGGTTGCCATTCCAGCACCGTGCGTTTTTTTGCCACGCACAAGCACTTTATGGAATCTGCTGCCGCCAGCGGTTTTTCCGGACCGATATGACTTAGGGACCTTCAAGAAAAGAGCCTATTCCTTTCTCAAAGGCCGGCAACGCATCTGCAGTTCCTCTGGTATTGTAGATGTTCATGGGCGGCGGTGATCACTTACCATCAGGTGAGCCGCTTGCTCGTTTGCCCCCTATTCCATAAAAAAAAAAACTATTTGACCATAGAAATGTATAATAATGGCTTAGTCACAACGCCGACCGAGCCGATGACTTTTGCCTTACTTCAACGCATGTGATGAAGAACGTAAAATTTAGTTATTTATAAAACACATGGTAAATGAAATACTTTGAAAGCTAAAATAGACATTGTTTTGTCGAATTTCTATTTTAAGGATACTGAAGGGTGCTTTACTGCAAAATTGATGACGTGTAAAAAGCCGATAGAGCCATCGGGCTTTATTATAATATCTCCACAGGCCTAAATACATCTTCAGAGACCTCTTGAGCTTGGTTAGGTGTTAATTTGGTATCCAAAATTTAAATTAGTAGATTCAATGCGAAAGATTAAGAACCTAAAAACATATCAGTGTTATTTTATAATAAAATGTACGTTAATTTCAAACTGAAGTTACGAACGTTATACAAATTTTGATGGAGATTGTAATCTGATCTGATTGCGTCGACTTTGAAAATGCTTAGTCATTCTTATTTAGATGAAATAATTTTAAACTGCTCTGTAGGTAGTGTCTCGTCCGGGAATCGAGCCCGCGACCTGTTACGCAGGCGCCAATAGCTTGGCTCGATTCCCGGACGGATTTAGTATTTGTTTGACCTACAGATACCTGCTCCTGATTTGGGTGTTTGTTTATAACAATGTCTGTAAACGCACTATGTACGTAGAAGAAATCCTATTGTGAGGTAATGTTTATTTTAAAAGAAAGCAAATAAATGTTTATATTTTAATTAATATTGTATTTAAATGAAACTAAGTTTACGGATTTTATCGAGTTTAATTTTTTTTTTACTATTTATAACCCGACGTTACGAGCCCTTTACAGCACCCATGGTCACGGGAGGACTGATGATGATGATGATTCGCAAGGCTATTGAAATCAAAAAAAAAACATCCTAATTTCAATAGAGAAGATGGTTGGGTATTACCACCAGCTTGGGATCCAATAATAAATAAAATTAAATCAAAAACCAAGAATACCACTGCAAGACTTCAAGACGCTCTTTCTGCGTAGATCGGACCAAAAATAATAATTAAAAGCTGAAGGTACCCCAGGTTAACTATGACATCAGGACATCTGTCACCTCAGTCCTCCCGTGACCATGGGTGCTGTAAAGCACTCGAAACGTCGGGTTATAAATAGTAAAAAAAAAAAAAAATTAAACGCGATAAAATCCGTAAACTTAGTTTCATTTAAATGTGTAGTGTTCGCGTAAATATAAGAAATCATTATTAATATTGTAATTAATATTCAGTAAAAGAAAATGACACTCGTCGTTATAATTGCTTACAGAATAGAAGACGAACATATATTTTTTTTAATAGAAGATAGTATCGAGACGAGCAAATGCTTTACCTGATGGTAAATGCAAATTTTGCCCATGACAAATGATGTGTCAGCCTGAACTTTTTTGCGTGGCTTTACACTGGCTATCAGTACCCTTCTAACTGAAACACAGTAATGTTTGCTTACTACTGCTTTACGTTAGAATAACTGGCACTTGTGGTGGTACCTACCTCGACGGATTCCTGCATAGGAAACCTACCACCAGTACGATTTGTCTATGTAAGTCAAATGGATTTAATATAATACTCGTAAATAAGTAACTAAAGATTGTCAAGCCGTTCCATCGCCTGTGTGATAGGTTTTAATAAGATGTCCGATACTTCCTAACAATACATCAAGTTTCATCAAAGCGGCCTTAATTAAAAGTTAACGTGGTGTAGATAGATGCAAGCAATTATAACTTTTGCTTATGAACACGCTTTAGTTTGTGAGCTGCTATATCTTTAGGTCGTTATATCAGAGTTCGTCATGTACACACATTGGTAATTAAATCATATAAAGTCAAGAAAACTTCTAAATAAATTAATAATATTAAAATGCATAATAACAATTGTTTCATTTCGTACTTACCCGAACGATTATTGTATTATGTGGATGGATTTCATCGATCGTCGGGATCGAGCCGCCATACGACTATTGTCCCGAACCACATCCTAGCAGAAGCGTTCAAGCTTAGTTGGAGTGATTAACGGGAATTTTAGTAATGTTACTATTGCTAGTATTCCTTATTAAAAAAATGTATGTATTTATCTTTGTGATTAATATAGATAAATATATTGATCATTCGTATTTTTATATAATTAACGTGTAATACCGTATATGTAACATCAGAGAAAAAAGTTTCTTCACATTTAATATGAAAACTCAGGACTTTTTTTTCAAAGTCAAAGTCAAAGTCAAAAGTTTACATTTAATTACAGTATATATGTGCTATTTTGTTTTATGACTATTTGAGCATCTTGAAGGTAGCAAAATGATCCCGTTGCTGTAGAAATTTTGGGACTTTTAGTACTCTCTTGATGTTAACCTGACACTATCTAAAGAATTCTGAAGAGACGGAAACCGGTAGAAATTTGAAGGTTTTGGCAGATGCATTAAAACCTTTAAGCCAAAATCTCTTAATTTTGCTCAGTGGCTAAAGATGTGTGTGGTCCAGCGTAGTCGTGATTAAAGACCACACCATTTCTATTGATCAATTCCGGTTGCTTTCTGTCAACTTCTTGCTTTATTCTTATCAGTTGTTGGCAGTAGTGATCCGAATCGATGGTTCTGCCCGGCGATAAAAGCTCATAATGAACAACGCCTTTCTAATCCCACCATATTGCGAGTTATGCCGGGTTTTGGCACAGCCTGTGAAGCCTGGCCGACCTTCGACCACGATCTTTTTCGCACGTTCTTGTCGTTCGTCATCCACTTTTCATCACCAGTTATCATTCTCTTCAAAAACGGTTTCATTACGTCTCAATAAACAATCGCAAATGCGTACACGGTTCATTAGGTTTCTTTCAGTCAGCTCATGTGGCACCCAAATATCGAGCTTTTTTGTGTATCCAGCTTTTTTCATATTGGTCAAAACTGTTTTTTGGTCAATTCCCTGTTCTTCAGCTATGTCGTAACTTGTCGTAACGTTTTGAAAAAACGAACAAAAATAAACTTTGTGGTACTCTTACTGACACTGCTTTCGGTCCATAAACATTTTTTTTTCGCGGATTGCGTTGCATTTTTTCTTTTTTGTAATTAAATTTTAAAATTTATCAATTTTATTCATTAGATTCACACATTTTGACAGAAAGAAAAACAAATGAAAAATAGCCGGGAGCAACATTTTACTAATTTGTTTCTTTTTTTGAAATGTAACCTTTTGAATGTCATCAAAACTAGCCACATACAAATAGTACCGCAAAAGATATTTTATTACAAGCTTATACATACTATTAATGTGAAAATACTATTCCCCCGACCTATTATTTTCACCCATTTCATTATTTTTTTACTATCATTGCACCTACCAATGTTTTTCATGTCGCCTATGGTTGACTAGTAGAGAACTGCCCTATTATATGTATTCCTTAGATTAAGGTGTTAAAATTGAAGAATAAAATATATTTTTTATTGTAGTAGGTGAAGAGACAAGTCGTTCTCATGAAAGGGAACCTGCCTGTAACAGTTCTTCAATCAATCCTTTGTGACACTGTACTACTTTATCATGCTGAAACGTGTTACAGTTACAATTAATAATTAAAATAATAAAAAAAAACAAAAAAAAAATATTTAATTAACTGCTGCGCCCTTCAAATCGAAATACAGTAATGCTAGCATAGTCCTGCTTGGTGGCTGTAACACTTGCTCTGTGGGTGTCAATTTGGGTGGAATTCTGCAGAAAAAAGTATTTTTTATTCAATTACTGATATTTAAGCCACAAAGAATTTTGCAATTCAAAGCTTTAGGTGGATGGTAACTGTTAAGGAATTGAACACTACTGTAATTACGCTCATTACATTACCAATGTCAACAAAGTCGAACATCTAATGCATGTAATGGTTCATAACTATTACAAAAACTTTCAAAAAAATTGATATTTCCTCTCACGTCAACTAAATTTAAAAACAGATGTATCAGTACTCTCTACATCTCTATAGTACGACGCCTTATAAGTTTTAAAGTTATTCTTACTTTTTTATTTTACATGTCTCTTATTCTGGTTCTTTATTCATATAGCTACCTACGCCTCGCGTTTGTTTGTATTTTTTTCTTGACATCGTTAAACTGTTATACATTAATCTAACGTTTTTATCACTCGTGGTTAATCGATTTTACATAATTTTAAATATTTATTATTCTTTTCAGTAAATGTGAAAAGAATAATAAATAGAAGCACAGGATGTCACGAATATTAGTCAACGTCTTAGAATTTCCGCCACTAGTCTTTTTCTGAGAAACTTCGTGTTTTTCTTTACCCCACGCCAAAGTGATGAATCTTATATATAAATCAGGAGAAACTAACGAAATTTACAGCTCCACTCCGTTTTATCAAACTGTATTTTTTCCAAATGTATTTCGGTAAAGACTTACATACGACTACGACCACAACTACGTTATAAATATTAAAGTATGAAGTGAAAAGTGTCCTTGTGTTTACTTGTACTCTTACTTACATGTACCTAATGTTTACCTAAGGTTGGATGCAGGGAAGCCGAAATGGAGCACGGGGCACATCACAATAAATCCAGACCCAAAAACCAAAAATTTATGTGTTACATAAATATTATTATACATATTAAGTGGCATAGTGGTCGGAGTATCGGACTGAGCCTTATATTAAGCCGCGGGTCCTGGGTTCGAACCCAACCAGAGCCATATATTGTGCTAAAACACAAATTTTCGTGTCTGGATGTGTTGTGATTGTCTCCGTGTTTCTGACACTGCATCTTGACCTTAACATCGGGCGCGGGTAGGTAGGGTCGAGTAAGTGCCTCAGTGTTTGCGTATACACTTGTGGCACTATAATATTTCCTGCGCAGTTGATAGCTCTCGGCAATATTCGAAAGTTGTCGCCGTGGTCGAAATCGGCCAGGAGAATATCATGTAATTAAGCCACATGGTCGACGATTAATATATTGTATATGTATGAGCTATGGAAAGGGCTATGCTCGGAGTTTCTCTGCAAGATAAAATGCTACGATGTTATCCGCAGCAGAACTAGAATAACCGACATAGCCCTAAGGATTAGCAAGCGAAGTGGCAATGGGCCGGCCATATAGCTCGTAGAACCGACAACCGTTGGGGAAGAAAAAGTTCTCGAGTGGCAACCTCGTACCGGCAAACGCAGCGTAGGGCGGCCCCCCACTGGATGGAGCGACGACCTCCACGGTTTTGCGGGAAGTCGATGGATGCAGGTGGCTCAAGACCGTGTTTTGTGGCAATCTATGGGGGAGGCCTATGTTCAACAGTGGACTGTAATAGACTGAAATGATGATGATGATGATGATGATATATATAGTATACCTTTATATTGGAAGTAAGTTTTTTTTTATAGAAGAGGGGGCAATCGAGTATACCGCTCACCTGATGTTAAGAGATCACCACCGCCCTTGAACATTAGCAATACTAGAGGAATCGCGGGTGCATTGCACTTTTGAGAAAGCAATAGGCGCTTTCTAGGAAGGTCTCTAAGTCAAAGAAACCCTGGTGGCAACCGTACTTGCCACAAAGCGGTCGTGCATAACAGAAGATTCTACTAAAAACGCACAGTGGTGGAATGCCAACCATAAACGTGATGTAAGATAATGAAACGCAGCGGCTGGAATGATTCTTAAAAAATTCCACGGAGTACTCCTCATTGTTAATATAATAAAAAATACAAAGGGAACCTCTCTGTGCAGTGCAGATCAATCTGATCGGCCTGGTCGTCGTTCTTCACTGGATGGGTTCAAATGGAAGGAGCTGGGTCTGGGTTTCCCCGCCCAGAGATGAAAACAGTACTCCATGTGTGGAAGTTTTTGTAACTAGCTAGTCTGCTAGATCGATTAAAAAATCTTTTGATACTTATATTAGGAATCATAGATTTCGACGGATGTAGGTCCCTTGTGGCAATCTGTGGAGAAAGACTATGTTTAGCTACAAGCTTGGGATGGGTGTTACAATGATGTCAACGAATTTGATATCTTCTTTACACCCATTACTAGTCCGCTGGGAACTTAATACACACTTAATAATGGGTGATACAGCTTTTGTTGTGAGCGTACTTTGCACTTACCATCAGGTGAACGTTTTGCCCGTTTCGTCACTTTAAACAATAAAAAAAAAGAAAAAAAAATTGGTATGGTAAGTGAACGTAGCACAAGTGGCGAAGTAAGAAACCCCATCCCACTTACATTATTCAAGAAGAAGTATTTTGCCTCCAGGTCCTACAAATGAAGTCATTGCCAAGTAGTGAGAAACTAGTTTGCCTTTGTTAGGGAAGTTATGGCGACTCGCTGACTCATACCTCATAGACGCAAAGAGAGAAGTAAAAAGCCAGAGTCTTTTAGGCTGTCTGTTTGAGTCCAACTTAATTCTAGATGACAGGGGAAACTATCATCTCGCCACTGAGCATCCCGCACCGTGAGTGCTCCACGTCAGGCACTCAATTTCTACAGAGCTCAGTGCGCAAAGCAATTATTCTCCCTGGACAAAGTCCTGGACTGATTTGGCCCGATGGAATCTGCTCTATTGTTTTGAGGATGTGTGCTTCGGTGTTGGTACGAGTTCTGACGCGTCATTTCCGGTACACCCGATATTTTGGTCCGGCCTAGCACAAAGTACTTCTCTCGAAGCTTCTTCTTCGGAAACCCATAAGGTTTCCCGAGAAATTTTGTAATTGGGTAACCAGTTTACTCAAAGACCGGTGAATGAAGGTCATGCTCAAACTACAAGCCTGTGAATGCTAGTGTTCCACAAGGCTGCATTCTATCCCCAACTCTGTTTCTGCAATATCATATCATTGATATGTTGCAAATTAGTAACATTAATTGATATGCAGTTGACAGAATCGGTGATACATCGGCTGTATCAATATTTTTTGTGGACACTACGACGAGTGCCGGAACAAGCTTGTGTCTGAAGTTCAAATTTTTTCTACGACTTCATTTAGTTTATTTCAACCGTAAGAAGACACATGTTTGCACTTAGCTAGTATCGGAATCCTTGGTATTGATATATTGAGTGTCGTTCAGTTCCGTGATCACCTGAAAGGGATCGCGTCTACAACGGAGAGTATTTCAAATAATTGTTTGGATTAATTTGAGCCCTTGAATTTCATCATGATCTATTGCAGCATAACATACAATTTCTTTAATATCACTTTGATGGTTTTTGAATTTTCAGCCACGCACGACTACTTTTTGTACTTATTACTTGTGAATTTGACGCGATCGCCGTTTTTTCCGGACCAATATAATTAAGGAACTTTCATGAAACAAGCCTACTCCTTTCCCAACGACCAGCAACGGATGTTCTTGGGTGGCGGTGATCACTTATCGTCAGGTGAGATGCTTGCTCGTTTGCTTCCTCTTCTATAAAAACAAAAAAGCATTTTCTACAGATCTGTATAGAGGCTGATCATGATAATGAATGAAATATAATTCACGCGTCATGTTATTTAGAACCACCAAATGAAAATAAATAATTAAAAATAGTATGAAACTCGAGACTTTTTTATGTGAGACCACGCCGCTCCACTGTTTGAGAGATGGATTATTTATCAAGAAATTCACATTTAGGTACTAAAAGCTGAAAGCTTTCGTCACTAGACTACAGCGACTGATAAATAAAATAATCGTAGATTAGCAGATTCTTTTTGTTGCAAGATTTACATGTTCATTTTATCGTTGAAGCATAACCGTTCTTCGTAAAAAAATAATCGTTGAATAAATAAACGTACATTTTTTAAATATTGAACTTTATATTCCAACATGATGAAAAAAATCAGATATAAAGAATAAAAATAAAAAACGAATAGGTAGCAGTGTTAAAGAAATTGTATTGTCAGATGTCCGATTTGCGATTTGCTTGAAAGGCATCACTGCCATTTTCAAAGGTATGTGATGATAATGTCTAAATTTATCTTTCGAGGTGAATTTTCCATATGACTGACACTAATGAGGTGTACGAAAAAAGTAAACTTTATGTTCACGAAATCGGCAATACACTGGTTAACGCATATTCACAAATGTATAGCATAGTAACAAATAATCCACTTATAGAAGCCATAATTCATTTTGAACATACATTAATGTATTTCTTAGACATGGTAGCTCAGGAGCTAGGCGCTCGCTTTAAATTATCATAGTACGCGAGTGACCTGGGTTCGATTCCCGGTGCCAGCACCAATAAAATTGTTAATTGCAATTTTAAGTGCTGATTTACCACGTGCTCGGCGGTGAAGGAAAACATCGTAAGGAAACCTGCATATCTGAGAAATAAAAAAATATTTCGAAGACATGTGTAGCCCGCCAACCCGCATTGGAGCAACGTGGCGGATTCTTCCTAGCTCCAAACCCTCTCAGAAATGAGAGGGGGCCTGTGCTCAGCAGTGGGACATTTATAGGCTGAAATTTTAGAAATGGTTCTTCGATTAATAAAAGTTCTGACTTTTCAATTCGTTGGTGGCTACCTCTGCGTTCAAATAAATTACACACTTAATAAACTATACGTTGCAGAAAAATATTTCTGTGTGTAAATCTAACATAACAATCTTAACCTACCAATCTTTAAAATTTACGACTCTTTTAAATTACGATATCATTATCATTTCAGCCCATCACGTCCACTGATCCATCGATTGCCCTCAAAAACGCCGTCTTTGCAAAACCATAATTCCCAAGCTCGGCAGGGGGCTTGCAACCGTAGTTTATTTAATTCAAAGTTCCAGATTTTAATTTATTCTCTGACGACTTTTAAGATATGGGGAATGAGACGAGATGGGGTGATACTTGAATTTCAGTATTGTATTGGCCATTGCCTGCCGTCGTCGCCGATTGGCTCATTCTAAGCCGTAAACAGTTCTACCAGTCTATCGCAACATATACGATTTCTCAATTTTTGATTCAAAAAACATGGAAACATATATTTTAAAATAATATCTTTCAATATTTGATTTACAATACTGCGAAAATTAAAAGATGGATTGCAGAAAATGTTTAATAAACATTATTTTTCAGTTAAATACAACCGTTTCTGATTGTATACTTCGCCTAGAATATTGGGCATATTAATAATTCATAAATATTTCGATAAATAATCAATTATTTTGTTTTTTGTAATAATTTATTAATATATAATATAACATAATATGTTATCATTTCATCGATTTAAGGTTTATTTATTACGGTATAAGTATAATGTACGTTATGTACGCAATCGCACGTTCGGTAAACAGAGAAACTATTCTTAACTAGCAGCTGTGGGTTTTAAGTTCATTACCACAGAATAGCCCAAATAACAGCAGTTGAATTGAGAGTAGAAAATCGAAAATACGGTTACGGTAGTATCGTTTTCTTATAAATTTACATTTTTTTTATTAAATGACTTTTATTTTACTATTAGCTTCGAGTGTATTTTGTTCGAAGGCGAGATATCCAGATTGGTGATCAAATTACACACAAGAATATCCCGTAGTATTTGCATAAACTGCAATATAAAAATAAGTTGGTTTAAAAGTATTATAAGTACCGATGCTTTATAAAATGCAAACATTAGGAATTTCTGAATTATAAATATGAAAACGTCTGGAAGTTAACTAGTAACTTGAATAATTTTATCATGATTGTAATATTTATTTAACTTTCAATAGATATCACATCTATTTCCAACATACTCTTTAAAGTACAAATAGTGAACCCTTTACAGTCTCTCTTGGGAAGATATGCGATAATTGCCTCGTTTGGCAGGCGAATTAGCGATATGTCTACAGTATATTATTATGCAAATACAATAATTAAAAGCTTTTTAAATGCACCCACGATACAGGAGTTAGTATAGTGCCTTTTTCCTTTTTCATACGTTTTTAATAAAACATTTTTTTTGAACAATTGCAGTCACATGCGTCTGCAGGATGCAAGCTATCTCTGTGCCAAATTTCATCAAAACGCGTTTCAACGATTGAACTGTGAATAGAGAACAAACAATTAGAGGAACAAAGAGTTATATATATATATATATCTATATATATATATATATATATGTTTAACGTAGATTAAAATGGAGTCTAAATAATCTGTTGAGTTTTACAACCGCAATTTTAAGCCCTCAGGTAATTTGTAAAAGGTATAGAAATATTCCTTTCGCCTTTCTTTGAAGAGACCTCAATTTTGCTGCATAGCCTTTCTTCAAAGGAAGACATCTAACTACGATAATTGTATGTAATAACAATTATATATTATATCAGTAGATTATTATGGTTAATTATATACGAAGTATAGTTGTGGACTATAACTTTTTAGAAAATAGAATTTTATTTACTCAATACTCCAAGCGTTCATTATGTAAATACAATATTATGGATTCTCGGTCACTACAGTACATACAGATATAGTAGCAATTATAGTTAAATACCTGAGGCGTAGAATATTTAAAGTATAAAGACACAAAACATTCAACTTCATCCTCTTAAGTATAAAATACAATCGCCATTATTATGGAAACAAAATTACAAAACTCTCTATCTTAGTCCTAGATGAAAGGCCAGTAACTCTTTTGGGACTAAACTGTTTGTGTATTTTGGTGACGAGGTATATGAAAGGAATAGAATATTGTTTAAACAATACAGATTAATTCCATGAAAGCAATTCGTTTAACTTCCATACCTCCTTCAACAAAACCGTGTCAATCCTGGGAATATCCGCAAGAAACTGCAAGATTGCTTTCTTTTTTTTATATTCACAAAATTAGTAGTATCATATTTAATACTGATTACAGTGACCACATAGTGATCCAGCCCTTCTAGTCTATCTAGTCTTGATTAAAAAAACGAGGTCCCACATTAAGATTACTCTTGTGTCGTGAGTACGTTCTATATACATAAATTCCAAATGCACGAACACCCAGACCAGGAACAACTATCTGAAGTTCTTACAAATATTTGTCTCGCGCGGGAATCAATCACACGAAGCCGCGCCTTGCCTTTTACACTGACGGTCGTGAGTTTGACTATTGTTTTCGCGTTTATGTACATTCATCATATCAGTATCTTGTGTCCAAGATACAGGGAATACTCGTTTGAAACTAGATGTCTTATGTGTCAAAAAATGTGTTGAAAGTACAGACATGATCACGACAATCTAATTTTTACATTTCTTAAAATCCCACCTGTTGTATCTGCAAGACCTCATTTCATCAGATACTGTCCAGGTTAAATTTAATTATCGTAATAATTTTAATTTTTTAAATATTGTGTGTTTTGATACTCTAAATATAGAGAGAGTATTGGTACTGTAATTTCTCTCTGCAAAAACGTTTTTATCTTCCAAATGATTCGTTAGTAAATCATTGGTAAATATTAAAGGACATTTTATTATAATATTAAGTTTAATTAACGTGTTTGATTTTAATATAATATTATTTAAAATTAAATTAATTAATTAATTAAGCATTAATTTTATATGCCTAATAATATCGAAAACATACGTATGTGCATCAAGACCATGGTTAACAGTTTGGTTGTAAGCGTGCAGATGGTCTGAATAAAGCTTACAAAAATACAAATATATCAATAGTTTCTCTTCAACTACTGTTACATTAATTATAGACACAATGAGGCAAAATTAATTATACGGTTTTTGATACGTTTATTTTAATTAAGTATTAACTTTATCACTAATAATAATATAAAAGAAAAAATATGACCACGGCACACAAACAACGAAGCCATGAATTCGGTACTCGATGTAATGTCACATACCTGTGAAAATGTTTATTTTATTTCCTTTTGCTATTAATATTCCCAGCTAAACGTTGTTTATGGCTCAGTTGGTGAACGCAGGCCTGAAATATTTACTACAGAAAGGTGTCGTGTCTTGTTTGTAATTTACGTGTTGTTTTATTTTATTAAAATGAAATCTTGCCTAAGCGTGGGAAATCACGAAAATATAATTTGTACTTGTATATTCTGTCCATACTTCGCAAAACGGCTCCATAAATCGGCTACCTCCACCGGGAATCTTATCAGACATCACGACATAATTCCCGCAGCTAATTGGTGTAAAATGACGTGATAAAAGGTTTAGTCAGCCAATAGGACGCCTGTATTTCAAGACGTCATCTTTAACCTAATGACGAAGGAATTTAACAAATAATTCAAATATGTGTCTCTGTACTCTGTACGCATCGTGATACTTATATAATAAAAATTAAAATTCATTTCTTCGCAAGGATATGTACACATTCTGTTTTTTAAATACGAAACTTTGGCGTTTTATTTAAATATGTGTTTCATAATTTTTGTAGTACATATTATACGTTGGTGCAGAGTGGCGGTTAGTGTACCGTGTGGTGGCGGCCTAAGAGAATCTACCACCCCATCACATCCCGTGGGTGTCGTAAAAGTCGATAGAGGGGAAATTAAAACCTGGAGATGGGCAGCAGTATCTTCTTGAAACATCTGAATAAATAAACTGCAGTTGCCAAACAGCCTGCCAAGCGTGACAACTATGGCAAAATTCCTCCAAAATGATAGATACAAACTTTTGTGGCTATCTATGAGGGAGGCCTATGTTCATTAGCGGACTTGTGATAGGCTGAAATGACAACGACTATACGTTAAAACGCTGTTTCTGATTCTATTCTCGGCTTTTCTGCTGTGAGCATAGTATTCACTAACAATCTCTTGTCAGTCGTATTACGACAACTTTTGTTTCAGCTGTTCTGTAATAAAAAAAAATCATCCGGTATTCAATTAGTGCGTGAATAAGAATTGAATATCCTTGCTAATTAACAACTTGCATAAGAAACAACGAATTTGCATTTTTGCGCGTCCTTCAAAATAAATAGAAGTAAAATAAATCTACAACATTATTCATAATTGGTATAACATCCCGGCACCTACCCATGCTACTTTGATCTGATAAACACAACGGTGAAGCTTTAATGACAAAATTGAGTACTAAAAGGCCCATACAAAACTTTATAATTACTTGTTTTGTAAAATTTTACGCGACCCTAACTCATAAGGTCGTTGCCCCAACCACAAAAATTCAAAATACGTTTTCTTCTCCATTTAATGTATGTTACCCTACTATGGCGTCATACTAACAGTTTTACTTCGCAACAGATTTCCTTAAGCTTCGTGTTATCCTAGTACTTGCGAGTTCTGTCGATGGCAGCTCAATGGAAAAACGCCCAATTAAAATCTATGAGTTCATTGCCTCGATCAGCTGTATAACAGGATAGTCACCTATCAGTTTTAAGTAAATTCTTTAAGTCGACATATCTCCTACAGGTATCACTCTATAAGGCTCATTATATTTTTGCCCATCCCATGTCCGTCCCCAGGATACAAGCAATCTCTGTGGCGAATTTCGTTAAGAGTGGTTCAGCGGTTGAACCGTGAAAAGGTAACAATCAGACAGAGGGGCAGAAAGAGTTACTTTCGCATTTATAATATTAGTAAGGATAAAAATGAGTCAACAAACACAATCAAAACAAAAAAATCACAATTGATTTTTTTTTGAAGATATCCTTACAATATATTCTTTTCAAGTGTTTGCTTCCATTATGGAGACTTCAGCAGCCGGTTAATCCCATAAAAAAATAAGAAAAAGCAGACTGGTCTAGGTTACGAGGATTTTTTTTCACCAGTTAGGTATAATGAATATTTTACTGATACTATAATAAGAATATTTTTACAGACACACGAGTATTATTATCGAGAACTATATACTATTAAAAGATTTTTTTTCATGATTCACAATACTTTGTTATATTTCTAATGGAGTTAGGAAACTCGTAAGGATACTTTTAAAAAATATTTGTTTTTTTTTTAAATACGTGTACTTACTAGTTAATTGTTTCAGAACCATCACCGCCGATTTCAAAGTATTCAGCGTTCGACGTCTCAGGTTATTCTTGCGCGAGAAACTTTCCCTGTCAATATTTACAGACATTCTAAGTATTATAAACAAAGTTAGTTTTTTTTAAATATCACTCACTAAATCACACCATTCAAAAACTTCCATATGTTCAGAAAGTTGGTTGGTTGATAAATAAAGTTAGATATTTTTATAACTATTACTCATTAAATCACTTTGTTCAAAAACTACCTTATGTTCCGAAAGTTGGCAAAATACTATTGGAAAATCGTCTAGGTTCTCGATACCGAGGTAAACGAGGATACAGAAATGCATAGAGAATGTCTATACTTTAAAACGAAAATAACTGTAAAAGATCGTTCTCGGATTGTGATTCTTCATGTAATAATAAATTAGTTTATTTGTGTGTGAGAATGCTTGTATATCGATTATTACGTGTCCTTAGAGTATCAGTATAAGTACTATATTTCTAGAGAGCGTTCAAAAATTATTACATATCTATTAATAATTTTCTACACGACATTCTGGGTGATAATTCAAATTAAATAACTTCCAGGCGAAGTTATTTTATGTTATTTAAATTTAAAGCTGACATTTAAACTTGACACGAATCATACACATTTTCTTGAAAAGTTGATGTATTTATTATAACCTGTAGTCGCTCTGTGGTCGAAATTCGACCACATTTCATTCGAACGTAATTCATACTTTCGTAAAAGTGTTTCTTTGAACTAGTGATTATTTCCTGGCAACATTTCAGAATTCTATGATGATAATATCTACTCTGTGCGACTGTTTGATGACAGAATATTATGTGATTGAATTTAAATAATGTATGTTTTATTTTATTAAATAATTTATTTTATTATGTATTTGTAAAACATTTCTATACATACATACAAATAAATAAAATTGAAGTGTCTGTTTGTAATCACAAAATAACAGCAGCTCAATGTTTATGAAAGTATATACGGTACTTATAAGAACAAAAACATTTTTTTAATTTTTGTATGTCTGTCTGTCTGTTTGTTCCAGCTAAACTCCGAAACGGTTGAACTGATTTTGACGGGACTATCACTGACAGATAGCTAATATTATAGCGGGTAACTTAGGCTAACTTATTTTTAGAAAAATAATCAGGGTTCCGCGCAAAAAAAATTATACCCCAAAATCCGATTCAAATAGGGGCGTATATATGTATATCATCGATTGGGGTTGGTTTTTTTACGCGCGCTATATAAATTTTTGCTTGCTCGCTTCTTCTCCAAACAAAATTTAACTATGCCAAATCACATACTCCTTTGTGCATGCAATATGCTTAAAAAGGTGTACATAGTTTTCTTTTCACTTATTAATATATAAATGTGTAAAAAGCAGAAAACTCCAAAATTAATCTCCAAGTTAATTGTATTCGATTATAATTATGTAAATGGATATATATTTTACACCTAAAGAATTTAAAGCTTATATACCACGAGGTTAGTGTGATGTGCACTGTATACATGAACGACGTTTAGTAAACAATTGTTCTATTTTCAGAGGAGCGGTGGCGTCCGTCAGGTTCATTAACGATAGCTATCAAAGTCTTTGTTTTACGTTATGTTTTATATATTTAGCAGTTTTTGTATTATTAAATGCGTGTTAACATTTTATATCAGATTTTTATAAAAACAAAACTAACGCAATTTAGACCTTACCAAAAAACTTCCGTTACATAAAAACTTATTTATAACAATATTAAAATAGTGTTGATATTTTTAAGCTATTAGAAATGAATATAGACACTAATGTGAACTGGGAAAGTCACATAAAGGATACAATAAGCAGATTATCTAGATAAACATACGCCCTTGTACATTTGAAAAAGACAACGCTAAAACTGCCGCAATATCATACTGTACCTATGCAAACGCCTGGCTTAGCTACGGTACTCGCATAATGTTGTGGTAAGAGTACTAATGCCCAAAACCTATTTGTTCTCCAAAAGAATTCTTTAATGTACGCTAGGTACATAAATCAAATGACGTGTTCCAAACTAGATTTTCAGATATCTCAACCACAAACAATTTCAGATATCTGAAAATTTGTTAAGAAAAATATGCAATACTTTTCTTAAAAATGTATAAGAGGACCTGACGTATGTCAGTGCAATAAGAATATATAACAGAATCACTAAAAAATATTAAACGAAAAAAAGCTTAAGCCATTTACAAACAAATTAAAACAGTATTCAATAGACAAATGTTTCTATACACTGCAGGAGTTTTTCGATGACAAGTCTACTAAATAACATACAAAATAGTAATCGCAGTTTTCCTAATTTATAATTTAATGTATTATTGTCATAAATAGATGAATCCATTTCTCTAATAATAATAAATAATAATTACGGAGTGTTCAATGTTATGTTTTGTTTATATTCGTATAATTGTTAATGATATCGGACTTACAATTTTTTTTATAATTTTAATTTCTGCGTAGATTTGGTAATATTTTTGAGTAACTAAAATATCGTTTGCAGTGCCCTATAAAAAGGTTTTAATGATGCGATAATCCTTAGCTTTACATCTTTTTACTCATGAATGCAATAAAGATTTTGGGTTTAAATTTGAGTTTAATTAATTATGTTTTACTCGCCAATTAGTATAATCTCTTTCAATCGATAACCAGAAACTTAGTTACGCAAGATATATTGCCATAAACATTAGCACAAAAATAAAGGCACCCACTCGGCTTCGTCTTCGTGTATCTGATATACCTATAAGAAATTATGAAAGAAATACATACATAGACTCACTACTTTCTCCCATTAGGGTAGGCAGTGACCACATCTTTCCACTTGCTACGATCCTGATTCATAACTGTCACTTATTCTACTTTCATGTGCGCTTTCATACACGCTCGTCGGTTGCAGATACTTTTAACTTGGCTTTTTCTTAAAACGTCTTCGATCTGACCGTGGCACGTTCGATAGAAAAATATACCATCGAATAAAAATTCAGATGTGTACTTTAAGGCTCGTAGTTTGTGTCATGGAGAAATATTGTTTTTTTTTTTAAATAAAATATTGTCGCACACTAGGATTACTCTCGCATCGATAGTGTGTTTTACAGAGAAATAGCATATTAACCAAACCCATACCTATACTTTACCAGTACTTTCTACCATATAAATATTTGTGACGTACGAGAATCGATTGCAATATAATACAATTACGATTAAAATATTTCGAATAGTATTCAAATCCATAACTATTTCTATCCTAGCAACGAGTAGGTGGATCGGTGGGTCACTGAAGGTATCGTTGAATTAAAGTTACAACCTTAATATTTTAAATTCCGATTTCCACTTTTTACGGTTTTTTTTTAATACAAATGAATTACCATCTGTAGCTCGACTAGGCAGAGGCTGTATTTCGGCTAACAGCGCCAATTACAGATAACTAAATTTACAAGATAAAGCTAACTGTTTAGCATTCATTATTGTTTTCAAAGTTTTGCTAGAGTTGGTTGAAAAGAAAAATAGAAAATGCTATTTTCTGCATATTTTCTTGTTAATAATGAAGGCAGGATTCTTATGCCGGATTCTGCCTACCTCAGTGGCAAATATTTTTCCGACAAGCAGTGGTATGCAATCACCACTTCGTTTCAGCTCGAAGCTGGTGTAATTACAGGGCTGGTGTAAACACGAGACTAAAGAACCGATGTTTCATGGTGATGAGCGCAGTGCGGTGTTACACTTCCCAATGCAAAATTCTGTGTTACACTGCACTTATCAGAGGAAGGAATAGCACGCGCGTTTCGCTATTTACTGTCATAAAAATATGATTTAAAAAAAATATTTTTATGACAGTAAATATATTAAGATCCGTGGTATCTAAAGTGCGACGCGCTTGTCTTTATTTTAATATTACTCCAATAATATGGGTTCGGTTTCCGGTACTGACATCTCCAAAATTGTTATGCAATTTTAATTTTTGACTTACGACTCCGACCGACCTTGGCGGTCACAGAAACAATCGTGAGGAAACTTGCATGTCTATGAAATCAAAACATACTTGCAGTGGTGCGGCGTAGTGGAGTCATTCCGGTTCCGAAGCCCTCTCAAACATGTTAGGGCAGGAGAAGGATATTGACACGCTATTACTTTATATTCAATGAAGTACAAAGAGTCTGAGAACTGTTGCATGAATTCATCTGTTCCTATCTCGCGCACATGTCGTGTAAATAACCAATACTCTATTTTCCGAATTTACGTGAGAGAAGTTCATACGTTATTTACGCAAGACGAATAAACGTCACCATTTGAAACTTTAGTATTTTCAATCTTGTACATGAATATTTTAGAGCAGAAAATTATTTTTAAACACCTGAGGCACAAAACAATGAAATGTTCATCAAGTAACGAAATGTTAGTCGTAAATATGTTTAAGAAGGGAATCGTCTATATAATCATGAGTAAAAGTCGGGAAAGATTGACGTAACATTACGTGACGTTGTTGTAAATACAGCTATGTTAAATCTATATATATAAAAATATTGTAGACGGAAAATATTTAAGAAAATTGAATGTAGTAATATAAGAACGATAGAAGGCTAAACAATTATCTTTATAATGTTTGTTTGTCTATATCTGTGTACGAGCATCATGCAAAAACCACTGCATGAAATTTAATGCAATTTCACAATTGATGCAGTTGTGTTGTTCGAGATCTTACTTAAAACCGGGTATCGGGATGTGGGAGGTAATCTCCGAAACCACTCATCTGATTTCAAAAATTGTTTCACCAATACTTCCAATGGACCTTAAAGGTATATTATTCCTTAAAATAAAAGGGCTTTTCATGTAGACCAACGTTTTGCAACGTGCGTCTACGAAAAAACGGTTGAGCGAATGGGTTTCTTAAGAACGTTGCCTTAACGATAAGAGATGTATGAATGGTCTATAGAAAAGTTGCAAAGCACACATTTATCTATATGTTAAGGTTAATTCACAAATTGATAAAATATGACTAAAAGATATCTTACGAATTGTTTGGAATTTGTCGAGGGGTAACTTAAGTCGGCAATGTTTTTAAAATTTTATCAAAATAAATTATCGCCAGGGAAATTTCATGTAGATAAAAATTGTTTGGAAGAGTAGTTTAGGTTTTACGATTGTGTTTTTAGAAAGACAAAATAAAATACGCGTCTGACGGAATTGACCTACGAAAAGAGTTTCCCACGGCTAACTACTCTGGACCGCAAAGAAAAAGGGTCGGTTAGAAAATCTTCAATATCTTCAAAAGTACCTGACCTAGCTTTATGAAATAAAGACTAAATTAAAGAATATTTATTTAATTATTTATTTATAAGTTCGTGGTTCGAAAAGTGTGCTACTTGTGTGGCCTCTGCCTACTATTTATAGAGGAAAATAGCGTGATTGCATGTATGTATGAATTTATGATATCTAAATGTATTTTCAGAAATTGTTCTGAAAGACGACAATGTTTCTGCATATTGATAGTATACTTACTAGCAACATGGTATTGCATCAATGTGATTTCGCAACACAATTTGGCAACGAACAAACATTACGATGTAACGTGTTTACGTTCAACTCAGTTGTACACGTAGTATTTGGTAATCATTTGCATTTGACATCAATTCCCAATCTGTTTCGGTCCAAATTGAATTTAGAAAATTAATTATGTATGTAGAAATAACAAAGTTTAAGTTATTTTTCGCAATACCCGAAAAGTTTTCACGTTGTTAGAATCTGAATTGTTTGAGGAATTTGTAAATAATACGGTATGGCCTTAATTTAAACATATTGGAGCTTAATATTTTCAAGCCCCAGTGACGTTGAATAATTAATAGATTTGTGAATTTTACTCCATTCTTTTTATCTGTAAATCATACTTAAGCTTTTATTAATCTCCTTGTACTTCCGAAGTAGATTCATTAAAATTCAACTAATTGGTCTAAATAATGTAGAACTAATCTAGTTGTTGTTCTTTTTTCTATGTTGCCATTAGTTTAAATCGACTATTACAATGCAAGGCTACTGTGAGTTTTATATTATTATACTTTATTTGTTTTGATATTAAAAGGGAAACCAAAGAAATCTAAAGTCTTGTATCAAGTAATTTAACGTTTGTCTGGTAACTATAGTACTAATAAGCTTTTATTTTAACTATATAAGTAACTATCTCTAATAACAAATATTTTTATACGTAACATTTTTTATTAAATTTGAGATTACGATTTAATTTAATGTCACTAATTTCATTATAAGAGCACATAAACTTGAATTGATTAAAATAATAATATTTTTTTGAGGGCGGCCCAGATATTCCACCATATCATTAGTTCACTGCTGAACATAGGCCTCCCCCATAGACTGCTACGAAAGTTTGTAGCTCTCATTTGAGGAGATTTTGCCAAAGTTGCCATGCTTGGCAGGCGGGTTGGCAACCTCAGTTTATTTATTCAGATGTTCAAGGAAGATTCTGCTGCCCATCTCCTGGTTTTTATTTTCCCTCTGTCCACTTTTACGACACCCACGGGATGATATGGAAATTATAGACCATAACCTACAATCGTGTGAAATTGATATCGATAACGTAGCTAAAGATTTATTACATTCATAATATTGCTTTCCGCAGTCTTTCCAAAATTCAGATAATGTTCGAAAAATATAACTTACTACTTCCCTTTTCTTAGTTAATATTAATGATGTACCGCACATCATGTTGTAGTAAAATTACTTTTTTCGCTGATGAAACATTATTTTCCAATAGAACTTTAACTTTAACATTTAATTTTAAAATAACAAAATGAATTAAACTGGTGACCGCGTGGCATAGTTGTCATAGTCGACTTCAACGCCTCGAGTTCCGAGTTCAAATACCAGTCGGACCCAACATTTGTGCAAAAACACAAATCGTTGGTTTTCGGGGCTGTTTATGTTGTGGGTGTGAAATGTATGTCTGTAAAACGCAATCGCCGTACAGAATAAATCGTAGTGTGGGGCTGCGATTTTAGTAGTTGGTAGGGGAAAAGTCGTTAGGTTACCCTGGTGCAAAAGTATATTGTAAAGTGTATACTTGGCATATGAGACTTAAGAACTGATATCTCAGGGTGACAGGCACAATGTAGTGTCACACAGATACGTTCTGAGTGACACGCATTTGTTATGGACAGACGTTGCACTAACCATCAGGTGAACGATTTGTTCGTCTCGTCATTTTCTTCAAAAAATATATAAGCGATATCATTATTCACAAAGACGAGAATAAATGCTAAAAATAGTGATGAATATTGTCAGTTCTAAGTAGCTTATTTTTCATAGTTATCATTAAGGGTAAACCATTAGAAGGAATATCTAAGCAATATGAGAAAATTATGTTTACTCCTTTTTAATCGTAACGAGTCGCGGATTCTGTTTCCGCACGGAGCAAATAACTGTACCTGCAGATCGTTATTGTAGGCGTGAATGAATGTAATGTGTAAGAATGATTGTATGTACACTTCATGTCTGAAAATGCAACCATGACACAGGCGAAATTCACGCTTGGGGCAATGGGCAATCAAAATCTATCAAAAATAAAAATAAAATTACAATGCCTTTATCAACATGCCATTGCTATTTCTGAGAATAACTTAGAGAGAAACACGACCTTCTGGACGCAACTGTAATATCATCTTCCCCATATTATAGGCTTACCGTTTATCGCTATCTACTGATTCAAGGCTTCGTATTTTTTTAATTTTCTTTAAGCCAACTGTTAATTATTCCAACTCTTATGGACAGACGTTGCACTTACTATCAGTTGAACGTTTTGTTAGTCTCGTTACTTAATCCAATAAAAAAAAAAGCTCTCAGTGCCCTGCAGACCGAAATACAGTAATGTACCGAAAAACACTACTGCTTCACGGTCTTCGGTCACTAATTCAGTGATCGAAGTTCATGGCGGAATAACAAGCCCTGCGGCCGTACCTACTGAGGCGGGTTCCTGCATAGGAATCCAGAAAATGTTCGTTGAGTGTTTTGGTGTAATGTTTTTGTAATGCTTAATTAATATAAAAAAAAAAAGTAAAGTTTCAGCCTATAAATGTCCCACTACTGAGCACAGGCCTCCACTCATTTCTGAGAGGGTTTTGGAGTTTTTTTTCAGTTTTTTTTTTCTGAGCTTTGGTTTTGTTAATTAATATTTACCGATTAATTAATAATTGTTTTATAAATATTTCGCGGACATGTGTTTCAAAACTCTGTCACAAATGACAGGAGACCAGTGGTCAACTGTGGGACGTTAATAGGCTGTTACTTAACTTTTCTTTTTATATACTGTGCAGTTATTTTAGTAAGTAATATTTTTGTTAATTCGTGTTGCTTTATTTTTATTTTTATTAAATGACAAATTTTACTATTGACTTGAGTAATAAGTTGGAAGCGCTCTTTTTTAAATCTTGGTTAAGCAATTTAAAAATTGGATCGTTTGTTGAAGTTGCCCGAAATGCATGATGTTCTCTATCATATTACAAAATTCACTATTATATTTAATATTCAGATTTTATTTCCCTTGTTTAATTTTCCAAACAAGCAATGAGTAATTTTGTGAATAATAACCCCAGAATGTTGAAAAGACCGATTCAATAATACCTTTACAATATTCATCCCCACTGTACATGTCCGTATGGGCAAATTCATCTAAAAGTAAATTTATTACGAATTATATTTTTAAATAAGCTGTCCCGCCCCGGCTTTGCAAGGAAGTTATTGTCATGTTAAAATCTGTATAAAGAATAACACAACGGAGCAGCCCGTTTACACGTGTAGAAGAAAATGATCATAAAATCGGTTCGGTTCGATATTCCTTTCCCAACCTAAACTACCATTTATGTTGGGAAAGGAATATGTAAGCCAAATTTTAAGTAAATAGGTCTTGTAGTTTCGGAGATATCGCGGCAAGTGGTAAATTGTTTCTATATACACATATATATATATATTATAGATTAAGATTGGGATTTTTTAACAAAATTTTATGCATTTCGGTCCATCGCCGAACAAATAATGACGCTGTGGCAGAGTGGAACTGACGGAAGAAGCGACAGAGAGGCAAAGGAAAAAGGCTCAGCTTGTTCTGTATCAGGGCCGTAATCCCTTACAGTGCTGATTGTCAGTCCAAACCGTTTTTTTAATGAGTGATGGTCACTGTTAGTCTGAAGACTTTTAAAGGAAGCGAGCTGACTGCGATGGGCGCTTAGCCAAAACTTTTATTTTGAGTAACCAGCTCTTTTATTATGAGGTCGCCTTGTGGTACGCCGCATAAGAGAATCTACCACCCCTTCTTATCCCGTGGGTATCGTAAAAGTCGACATAGGGAAATGAAAACCAGATTGAGATGGGCAGCAGCGTCTTCCTGGAACATCAAAATAAACAAACTGTGGTTACCAACCCGCCTGCCAAGCGTGGAAACTATGGCAAAAATTGCCCCCCAAATGAGAGGTGGAAAAACACAACGGCCCCTAGTCTCCGGCGGCCCCGCTAGTTCTGGTTACGGTTGCGGTCATGGTAACGGTGGGGCATGGGGTGCGAAGAATCTCTGGAGGAGGATAACTTGCTACCACCACCGACGACTGGACCTGGCAACATTCGACGCACGCACGCTGAGGACTGACGAGAAGATCTTGGAGCTGAAAGAGGAGGTGAGCAAGTTACGTTGGGATATTATAGGATTATCTGAAGTCCGAAGACAGGGGGAGGACACGGTAATTCTTGAATCCGGTAACTTGTTCTACCACCGGGAGGGCGACCATCTGTCCCAAGGAGGTGTCGGTTTTATCGTCCACAAGTCTCTCATTCTCAACGTTGTCAAGATCGGGAGTGTGTCGACTAGGGTTGGCTACCTTCAGAATAACCAAACGGTATTTACTGAAGGTCATACAGGTATACGCATCTTCCTCGGCACATCCTGATGATGAGGTGGAGGTAATGTGTGAGGACATATCAAGAGCCATACATTCCTCCAAAACTCACTACACGGTGTTAATGGGAGAATTTAACTCAAAGCTGGGCATGAAAAAAGACGATGAACTGGTAGTGGGGCAATTTGGAATAGGGCAACGGAACCAAAGGGGCCAACAGCTGGCCGACTTTATGGAGAAGGAGGGACTCTTTATGATGAACTCCTTCTTTCAAAAGCGGCCCCACAGAAAGTGGACCTAGATGAGCCCGGACGGTTCCATCAAAAATGAGATCAACTTCATCATGACGACCGAACGACTGTTCAGTGATGTCTCTGTGATCGCTAGGGTGAAAACCGGCAGTGATCACCGAATGGTAAGAAGCACATTGAACCTGAACGTAAAGCTGGAGAGGTCGCGTCTGGTGAAGTCCACTCTCCGTCCATCTCGTGCCCTCATCCAAAACCCCTAAAGCTTCGAGCTCGAATTATGAACGAGAGGCCCGTGGAAACTGTCCATGCGGTGGGGGCAAAGTTTTGCAAGACCCACCGCACAAAAAAGATCCAGAAACTCTCCAACCACACTCTCAATCTCATGGAGGCTAGGCGAGAAATGAGGCTGCAGTCCTCAACTGATGCGTCAGCATATCGGCAACTGAACAGACAGATCTCCAAATGTATGCGGCGAGACCATTGCTAATTCAATACAGCACGTATTGAGGCAGCTATGGAGCGAAACCAAGGCTCCTAGGTTTTTGCCAGGGATCTGTCTGCCGGAAAGAGGCAACTGACTAAGTTGAGGACCGAAAGCGGTGGCGTCATTTCCGCTAGACCAGAAATTTTGAGTGAGATCGAGAGATGGCGATGAGACAGCTGTACACATCGTCGTTGGAGCCACACACTACTGTGAGTAACGACCCAAGAGCAAATCACGTCCGACACTATTCCGATGATATCCCGGACGTCAGTCTGAGCGAGAGATTAGTATGGCTCTCAAACAGCTTAAGAATGGTTTTATAAAGCGCCGGGAGAGGATGGAATCACAGCAGAGCTTCTGAAAGCGGGTGGAAAACCGATACTAGTAGTCCTTCAGAAGCTCTTTAGATCCGTCATCCGGGGCGGCGCTATGCCGGTAGAGTAGAAGCATGGTTGTCCTGTTCTTCAAGAAGGGCGATAACGCCATCTTGAAGAACTATAGACCGATATCGCTTCTAAGCCGCGTCTACGTCCTGTTTTCGAGAGTCATAACGAATCGTCTCGCAAGCAGACTTGATGACTTCCAGCCTTCCGAACAAACAGGATTCCGAAAAGGCTATAGTACCAAAGACCACATACATACCCTTCGCCAGATTGTACAAAAGACTGATGAAAAGACGTATGTGGACTAGGAGAAAGCCTTCGATTCCGTCGAAATTTGGGCGGTGCTACAGTCGCTTCAGCGGTGCCGAATTGACTTGAATTGACCACTTTATGTCCGGTATCGTTGATGCGCTTTACAGACATAAATTGCACATGCACATACACCGACACCTGGAGCAACTATTAGTACACCATGCACACACATTGATCCGTCTGTAAATAAAACCTACGACCGCTAACTCCGAAGCCCATGGTTTAGCTACTACGCTAACTGAGCTATTAAAAAATAAGTTTTATTTTTGTCAGACTACGGTAATCCAAAAAGAATCTAGTATAACAAAAATTTAATGACACATGGTTTTGAGATAATTTAGGGAAGTTAATAATTACAGCCACTCGCAACACCACTACAAAACTTCGGTCTCTAATACTGACTGGTAATAAAGTACCTGCATCAGTGACAAATATATATATTTATAATAGATTGGGGGAAAAAGTTACTTCGCATTTTATACGAAAAGTCATCACATTTTTTTAAAGTTTATTTACATTTAATTACAGCACATATGTGCCATTTCGTTCGATGGCTTTTTGCTATCTTGAAGGTAGTGATGGCGGATGCATTAACCCAGCCAAACTCTTTATTTTTGCTGAGTAGCTAAAGATGTGTGTGGTCTAACGTTGTCGTGACGAAAGACCTCACCCTTACAATATAAATATATATATTTGAAGGGCACTGAGAGCTAGCGTAATCACTGGGCATATGAGACTTAAGAACTGATGTCTCAGGGTGATGGGCACAGTGAGGTGTTACACAGAAATGTTTTGGGTGACAATGAAAATATGGGCAGACGTTGCACTTACCATCAGGTGAACGTTTTACTCGTTTCATCACTTTATACAATAAAAAAAAATTAGATGGGGTGGTAGATTCTCTTAAACCGGCACCACACGGCAAAAAACATTATTTCGTACTAAGACATTTTCGTAATTTTTGTAAATATCTCCTTGATTGGTTTGTCGAGTCACAATATATATTGTTACATGTAAATGAAGTTATTGCCTGGCAGCAGCCAGTGCTGCTTGTTAATTTTGAATTCAAGTAAATAAGTCGTCTATTCTAGGTTAGGAAGCTGGATCAACATTAATGCGGTGGTAATAGACTTATAGAATGAAAACACAAACATTATCTTGCGAATTTACGAAATGACTTTATATAGAATTATGTCTTAGTAGTCGGCTTATTTTTTTGTCGTTTGCCTAACCATAAGAAATTTAATATGATAATTAAACTATTACGTGTACTGAATAAATACTGTCAACAATCAAAATATTGTCTCCGAAATATATGACGTCGTACGAGTATAAAGTCATACATGTGACAATATAGCTCAGTAAAGCTTTTGTCGTTTTCGTCAACACCTTTATGGTTACGAGTTATGACTTAAGACCTATTAACAGTAATGAAAATGGCGGCACAGTGTCGGATATGACTATGGAAAAAATTACATGTATTATTTTATATAAAGGTAGATTTTTATGTCCTAGGGAACATATCTTAAAGTTAGGTGCCGTTGTCACACAATATTCGTTCAATCAAAAATATCTAAAGAACCTTTTAATACGTTTCAGGAATCTTTATACTATTTACATTATTTTTGTAGATTAAAATGAGAAATTATACGTCATCATCATCATCATTTCAGCCTACCATAGTCCACTGTTGAACATAGGCCTCCCCCATAGATTGCCACAAAACACGGTCTTGAGCCACCTGCATCCATCGACTTCCTGCAAAACCGTGAAGGTCGTCGCTCCATCTAGTGGGGGGTCGCCCTACACTGCGTTTGCCGGTACGAGGTTGCCACCTATAAATTATACATAAAACAACAAAAACAGACAAAATCGTTAATTTAGAAACAATCACTTGACCTTTCAGTTTCGATTAAAAATCGATTGCGAGTATCTTTAATTGGTTATCGACTATAATCAATGCAGTTTAATTATAAGTCTGGAATATATATTTTTCACTGCATTCATGATAATACACGCAACCTTTTACGTAAACAAGATGAGTCATGCTATTCGAGTAGATGACGATGCCAACAAGAAGTTAGCAATTAGCGTACACAAAATTTCTGTAGAAATTTGGAACAACCACGCATAATTAAAGCATATTGCAGAATATATTACCCAGAGCAAACTTGACGCCGGTCCAAGCGGTGCGGACATAGTGGAAGAATCGGCGGTAAAGTGGACGGTGACGACGGCGTCTAGCAGGCGCTTCCGCGTCGGGCGCAGGCGAGGGCGCGGGTTCGGCCTCCTCGCCCGCGCCCGGTCGACCCTCCACCGACGACGCCGTGGCGTTGCGCACCCAGCTTTACCCCAAAACGCTTCCACAACGTTAATAAAACCGCGCCACAATCACAGACACTGCATCGCACTTCATAACTGCTATCGCTCACTTAAAATACCTAACATTTACTTGGCACTGGTTATAATTTCAATTTTATTTGAATTAATATCACTTTCACTTTTAGATTACACTTGTTTATTATTTTAACCTGTAAGTGTTTAAATTTCGATATTGAAATAATCACTGTTAACGAAGTCTGCAATGCCACATATTAAAACAAGGTTATTTCTGTTAACACTAATTTTGAACGTTATTGCGTATTATGACTAATTCAGCACAGTTATTGATTATTAATTATGTTCACAAACGAATGCGGCATATAAATGATTTTACCAATAAAAGTAAAAAGTTTTTCACATAAACTTTAGTCTAAAACTTTGTGAGTGATTACGTCTGTTATTTTAGACAGAGAAAAGTGCAAAGTGTTAGAGAAGTGCCAGGCCGGAAATCTGTGGACAAAAAATAGTTTTGTTAGTAATGTTATCAGAAAAGTGGCTGATCAAAACAACGATTAAGTGTATTAGTTTCATCGTGGATTTATATACTTATTTACTCCTACAGATATTACATTTATTTTAAAACAAGAGTTAAAAAGTATTGGTAGGTTTATAGGTAAAGGACTAACGAGATTGTAGCTACACTAAGAGCGTGATTCTGTTAGCTTAAGTATAAGCTTCTAAGGGCAAAGCGAAACTTCTCTGAGTAAACTTTGAGAAGTTAAATTCGGGTATAGTTAGTCATGAATAAAGACGTAACGTTTGTACGCTATTTGCTCTGAATTTGCATCAGAATTAAATTCAGCGAGAGGCTCATGCAAATGACTAACGTACATACGTCAGCTTCGTCTCAAAATGAGACAGATAACTTTGATTTATACTTATTTGTGATTATTCGTGTGATACAATATAATATATACAAAATATTTTATTTTAGTCTGAAGAAAATTAAAAAAGATAATATTTTAAAGAAATTACATGGCAAAGGAAAAATTTTGAAACGATTTTATTATTTATAAATAATATTGCCGCATACTAAGATTTCTTCTGGATCGCGATTGGAGAATAACTTTCTGTAGGTTTTACAAATATTTGTTGCGCGCAGGATTACAATCATCTGCGTAATGCGCAATTCGTAGCGCAGAATCCAACCGCTAACCGAGCTTTAATTTTCAGCCTGTTGATAGTTCTCCATATTTATTTATATTTTAAAAACGATGCCCTACAGTAGGATTTCTCCTTTATCTTGGGTTCTTTTACAGACATAAATTTTACATGCACCACACAAACAGACCCGAAAACCCACAATTGTGTTATTGCACCAATATTGGCTCGGGTTGGGATTCGAACCTTGGACTTGCGGCGTAGAAATCGGTACCCTAACCACCAAGCCACACGGTGGCCATATATTATTTATATATTCATAATTAATATACTATGTATATTTATTATAATAAGACATATATATATATATATATATATATATATATATATATATATATATATATATATATTTATAATAAGACTTGTCATAAAGCGATACCGGACCGATAACGTGATGTGTTTATTAGTTATGCAATTACGTTGCTTCTGCCAAGTTTCATTATAACAGAGAATAAATCTATCCCATGGTATAGCCCCATATAAATCACGTTGCAGCGTGAAGAGCTCACTCGACTATGAGAGCCTGTCGCAGTTTTATATAAGAGGGGACAATAGGTCTGTGGAGAGTACCATACAAACTTGGACAAAGGCACTTGTGCAGAGGTGTTACAGGATTATAGACCCTAAATGAAGGCTATGTTGATGTTTTGAAGCGTACAAAAACTGTTGTGGGTCTATAAATTAGACCATGCGTCACTGTCACAACGAAGTGCGGCAGAAATGAAAGGATACTTTGCAATAATCTGTGAAATGAACGTTTCATGACGGGACAAACTATATAAAATGAAATCATTTAGGATTAGACGATTACTGAATTTGCGATTGCTTTATCTAAATTATTATTAATTGTATTTTCGGTCTAACGCGTCAAATAAATAGGGCTGATATGTTATTTGAAGAATTTAATCGAAAAATTTAATATTTTTATTCACTGAATTTCACTATCGTACATAGCAGCAAAGCATTAAATTCCTCCATTCATCCATCATATCATCCATCATATCACCTCGATAGGTGGCATTTCACCACTGTGCGCTTTTCGATGAATTTTCTTCAACGCACGACCACTCTGTGGAACTTGCTACCACCAGCGGTTTTTCCGGACCGATACGACTTAGGGACCTTCAAGAAAAGAGCCTGTTACTTTCTTAAAGGCCGGCAACGCACCCGCGACTCTCCTGGTGTTGCGGATGTTCATGGGCGGCGGTGATCACTTAACATCAGGTGAGCCGCTTCCCGTTTGCCCCCTCTTCTATAAAAAAAAAAACATACAGGTCCCTAGTTTTTATTGCGTTACAGTCTGCTTCTTTGTGTTGTACAGAAATATTAAGGTTTTCATCACAGAAATATCTTCTGCTAATCTGAAGTTGTCATAATATGTACGTAGTAATTTTTATAGTGGGGTAGTATATCCTCAAAATTAGACATTCTCTCATCTTCCACTTCCTGTCTTAGTATAGCCGCCTTAGTATATATACCGACATTGCATCTGACTTTGTCGCATAAGAGTAAGAACTCTTATGCGACAAAGTCAGATGCAATGTCGGTGAAGTCAGATGCAATGTCGGTGAAGCGAGACAATTACATTACATACATACATGTTTGCCCATCATTTATACGTTTTACAGAAATAAATATAGGCTTCGGTTAAGATTCCAACTCCTACCCTTAGTTAATCTTAGTAACATTATAGTAATGACATTATAGTTTTATTTTATTTTAACCTCCTGCAGAAAACTTGAAACTTCGATATTTAAGTGACATGTGTCTTATAATATTTGTAGCTTAATTAATATTGCTAACATACACTGTATATATTTCTTATTTAAATGTAATAATAGCCGATTGGTGTGCGGCAGATTAGAATAGCACTTGCCTCTTTCTTGCCGAGGCGAAGAAGGCGGTAAGAGGCGAATAAGGTATTGTCCGGATAGCTTTTATTCGTGCATAATAATACGATAATATGCAATGCTGTCACTATACGAGGGGTGATCCAAAAGTAATGATAATCAATAATAAACACAATGAATAAAATAAATAAATAAATTTATTTCTCAACATAGTCTCCTAGCAAGTCTATACATTTAGTCCATCTCTTTTCTAATCCTAAAATTCCCTTAGAAAAAAAATCTTTATCTTGACTCTCAAAAAAGTCCTCAACCGCGGCCATCACGTCGCTATCATCGTCAAATTTCTTGCCTCGGAGGTGTTCCTTGAGTCGTGGAAAGAGATAGAAGTCGCTGGGGGCTAGATCTGGTGAATAGGGGGGTGTTCCACCAGCTCAAAGCCCGCTTCCTGAATGGCAGCCATGGCAATTGCAGCTTTGTGAACCGGTGCGTTGTCTTGATGGAACAGCACTCCAGCCCGCAGTTTGCCTCGCCTTTTCTCCTTAATAGCCTCCCGCAATCTTCTTATTTGTTCTGCATAGTAGGAGCCTGTAATAGTGGCCCCCTTTTCCAAGTAGTCCACCATGATTATTCCTTCAGCGTCCCAAAAAACAGACGCCATAACCTTCCCTGCTGAGCTTGACACTTTGAATTTCTTCGGCGTCGGTTCATCGGATCGTTTCCATGTCATCGATTGTTGTTTTGTTTCAGGATCAAAATGGTGGATCCAGGTCTCGTCCATGGTCACAAAACGTGACAAAAAATTATCCTTGTCTGCCTGGAACTTTTCGAGATTTGCTCTTGACATGTCGACTCGTTTCTTCTTTTGCTCGTCGTTTAACATTTTCGGTACCCAACGCGCGGAGACCTTTCTCATATGCAATTCGTTCGCAAGGATTCTTTGAATGCTGCCATATGAGATCCCTGTGACCTCAGCTACATGCCTGATAGTCACTCTTCGATCTTCCAATACAACTTCTTCAACTTTTTTCACATTTTCTTCAGTGAGGGACGTCGATGGGCGTCCTTCGCGGTGTTCGTCTTCCGTCGATGTTCTTCCCAACTTAAACTCCTTAGCCCAGCGTGCAACTGTGGAATATGGAGGAGAAGAGTCCCCTAATGTTTCCACCAAGTCGCTGTGTATGTCTTTGGTAGACATTTTTTCAAGCAGAGGTATTTAATGACAGCTCTGATTTCGTGTTTTTCCATTTTGATGTTCACTCCTTGACAGTCCGTATTCAAATGAATGTAGCTCCCGGGAATCGTGGCCTATTTATATGATTTTTTTTCCCTGAACTAGTGGTTAACTGAGTAAGTGACTGAAATTTTTTTGTATTTTTGTGTGCACTAGAAATAACTGATTATCATTACTTTTGGATCACCCCTCGTACTACTCGTGGGAACGCAATGGGGACTAATATTTATTTTGACTTGTACCAATCCACCAAGTGTCGTTTGCCGCGGGGGCGAAAAGTGGACTACGGATGTGGTCTCTGCCTACCCCTTATATGGAAACAGGCGTGACTGTATGTATGTATGTAAAATGTAATATGTAACTCGTAAATTTTGATGTTACTATAATTACGAAACAGGGAATTTGAAACGAATAATTAAATTTTACGTTGTTATAAATTTATTGAAATAATTAATGTAATTACGTAAAGTAACTTGAATCTCGTACAAAAAAAACGTTGCTCAAGCATATCAAGTTACTCCTCGATTAGCTCAAGATTCCCGCAATGGTCGCCTTAGTAGTAACAGTAAGACGATTTTGTAATTTCTTGTATAAGGTAAGTAACTATGGTCCCCGACAAAATCGTACCAAAGTAAATTCCCTAGTTTTTAGCTTTGTCGCTCATCGGGATTATTTTCCTTCTAAAGTAATTTGTTGAGCTCGAAACTTATTGAATTTTGCTGCCATTTTGGGGCTGTCTTAATGGATAGATATTTAAAGGATAGATAATTAGACTATACGCTTTGGTATAGTTAAAAATCCCTGCTAAATTATCATTTGTCGATTTCATTTCGCTAATTTCACAAAGTCACGGCTACTGATTTATCTACATAAGTCACTAGCCGATACTTGTAGAAAAATTGGTTAAATTGTGGAAACAAAAGAAGATAATAACCGAAGAAGTACCAGCAATTAGTCAAAGATAGGAATATTTACCTCAGTTATATATCGGCACCCAAACCGATATTTTACGAAACCAAAGAAATGTCATAGAAGACGAAATCAATGTCATTTTTAAAATGAAGCAATAAAAGTTTTCATTGTACATCCCTGTCCAGATATAATTTATTATTAAACTGATTAATAGTGTCGTATTGCTATGCCTTGGATAATAACAAATATTTCACAGAGAATGAACGCCACGCTATGAGTTAGCGAAGCAAAGGAAAGTGCGAAGCTGCTGAAATGTGACGCGCTAGGACAGGAACAGAATATTTAAACAGTATATATGTAAAAACTATACAGTGGTAACTATAGTTTTTTTAACAAATAATTCTTGCTGGTTAAACGTAAATTTTAAAAAAAAGTTTTAATTATTTAGATCTCGTTATCTTTCAACGTATATTAAATTTTATAACTTTCTTTGTGATGAATTCAGCGAATCGTGATCATTGAATTACCATTTTCAAACGATACATTACGATGTATACAGCTTGATAATACATATGTAATGTTTTTTTTAGTTGTTATTTGTCGGCCAAAGTCATATTTAAAGTCAATTTGAGATTTACTGTCGATAATCAGTTATTGTTGTTTTCTGTCTTAATATGAAAGGGGCAATCACTTCAAATTCAGTTCTCAACACCTGATCTCCATTTTAGAAAGCGCTTTTGCATAGTACTCGGATACTGTTGTCACTAGCAACGACTACGAAATTGAAATTACGAAACTTTAACGTTTTCTATGCTAATCAAAACAAATTGACACCAGATGCGAGATTGGAAAACTATCTGATTCTATGCAAGCTTTAAGGTTTTAGAGTAGGAATGATTTAATAGCAATGTCAAATATTTCAAATATCTTTTACGTGAAGTCGATATTGTGACTCAATGATAGTTTACACCAGTAAATATTTTACATATTTTTGTTTACTTCCCTGTTATAGCTGTTTACATAAGTTCTAGCGAAATATTCAATTTGAAAATTTATTGATAACAACAATATTTTCCGTTACTGTCTTATAATTTTTATCAAACATGTAGGTTTCTCTGTATAATTCTCGTACATTGCGTATAACTTCACCTTTGACCACGTGGTAATTCAACATTAAAAGTGGCACCAGCTTTTGCTGGCCATCTGGGTCACACACGTGGTATACGGCTCTTGAACTATCACAGGTATAATAATAATAACTAATATATACTCTAGTATAATATCTTAAGTCTTCAACCACTCTGTGTTTCTGAACAGAGACGTTGTCCTTCACTGCAGGCCGCATGAGAAAGCTCAAAGTCGCTCAGGGAGCTACGGAAAGAGTTGGTTCGGTGTTTCTCTGCGACATAAAACCCGTAACGAAGATATCCTTATCAGAACTAGAGTATCTTAATGAGCTGAAGCGGCAATGGGCCGGCCATATAGCTCGTGGAACTGATAACCGTTGGCGAAGAAAGGTTCTCGAGTGGCAGCCTCGTACCGGCAAGCGTAGTGTAGGGTGACCCCCTACTAGATGGAGCGACAACATGCTCGGTTTTGTGGCTAGTTGATAAATGCAGTTGCACTACGACCATGTTTTGTGGCAATCTACGGTGGAGGCCTATGTTCAGCAGTGGACTGGTGTGGGCTGAAATGATGATAATGAAGAATATTTGCTTACTTGGAATAGTAATTGAAATAGCTTAATATATTTGAATGTATCAAAATCTTAAGCGGTGATTGATAATAGTGTGATTGAATCAAAGGTATAGAGTTCTGTACCCCAAAAACAAGGCGACGTAGAAAAATAAAATTTGAAAAATTTATACATATTATTAAATCTTATATAAATTTTATTAATCTATATTTCGCACATCGAAACAATTATAAATTAAAGAGGCGAAAACCACGTGTTTCACGTCTAAACACAGGTCCCTCTCACGGAAAATGGGGTGGCAGATTATGTAACACAGCCACCACACGAATCTACTACATAGCGTGGCAGTACTATCTCCAAACTACGACGGGTAAAACTCGTTGAGAGATAACAAGGCCTGTTATTACGTAGGTTCTTTATTTACTTATTTAATAATGGTTAATTATTGGGGGCCTAGTTATATTTTATATTCAATTACCTCATCTTATGAAAAGGTCATACCACGAAGAAAAGACCTATTTAAAAAAAAGAATAAATATGCGTTTTCAAAAAAGTAATTGATTAATTAATAATGATTGTAAAATACAAGTGAATTACAACCTTAAACAGATCAGAAATTACGCTCGGAATAGTTAAGACTTTTTAAAAAGCATTAAAATAAAAATAGTATATTATTATATTATACTTAAACATTATATTTATACATATCATAGCTATTATGTTATGGAAAGGTACGTCATATACGTAGAAACCTTGAATGAAACAATGACTCCATAAAACACCATAGTGTAATTTGTAAGGCTAAATTGCAGGCTGCGTTGGATTTGTGTCAAGCACCTTTGCGTATTCTTGAGCTTTAGAGCAAACCCGCCAATTATCCCACGAAAGCAACCCTCGACAATAACCGGGAAATGAAATACTTTTTTGAGTACCTATCCTAATGGGCGTGGTTGTGGCGAACTGTTATTCAATTTTCTCGGATTTTCTTCAATTTACTTCACCTCGTGTTTAATCATATCGTGATAAAACATATTACGATCATCATCATCATTTCAGCCTATCATTAGTGCACTACTGAACATAGGACTCCCACATGGATTGCGACAAAAGTTTGTAGCTCTCATTTTGGGACGATTTTGCCAAAGTTGCCACGCTTGTGGCCCGGGTTGGCAGTTCATTTATTCAGATGTTCCAGGAAGATACTGCTGCCCATCCCCTGATTTTTATTTTCCCTCGTTCGACCTTTACGACACCCACGGGATGAGATGGGGTGGTACATTCTTTTAAGCTCCCACCACACGGAGGATATTACCATACTTTTCATTAATCGATGGGCTTTTATTCTTCTATAGCGGTCATCAAATATCATAATGTTATTAAATCTTTAAAGTTTTCTTATGATATAATAAACTACCATTTTCTGAAATTGTATAGATTCAATTCTTCAGCTTCTAAACCGAATCCAAATGATTTTATACCATGATTTTTTATTGGATAATGTGATGAAACGAGATAAACGTTCACCTCTTATTAAGTACAACAAGTAAGTCTGCTGATAACAAATACTGTGTCACCCAGAAAATTTCGTTGTGACACCACACTATGCTTGTCACAACGAGACATCAGTTCTTAAGTGTTTTTTTTTTATTGGATTAAGTGATGAAACGAGCAAAACGTTCACCTGTTGGTGAGTGCAACGTCTGCCCATAACAAATGAATGTCACCCAGAAAATTTGTATGTGACACCACACCGTGCCCATCACCCTGAGACATAAGTTCTTAAGTCTCATATGCCCAGTGATTACACTGGCTCAGTGCCCTTTAAACCGAAACACTAATACAAACACGATCTTAATGACGATTATCACTAAGTTATTAAATGAATAGAGAACATAATAAAAATATGCTAATGTTTGCAAACAACTGTTTCACGCCAGAAAAACTGGCCCTGGGGTGGGCCAGTTAATATAATATTATTAAATAAATTTATATATATACATTAATATCTTACAAAGGAGATTCTTATATAAAACCTTCCTAGTAGGATTAATTGATGTTAGGCGTGTGCAGATAAAACGTCTAGAAATAAAAAATAAATAAAAACAATTGTCTATATCTATGGTAGTATTGAATAATAATAATAATTCTAGCTTTATATTACACACATGCCGTTTAAACGAGGTATTTATTAATTCATTAGGACCGCTTCAGATAATTTTCTTTATGTGTGCGTCTTGTGACATTAATGACTAACTTAAATTATATTACATCACGAGTTGCATCCCAACTGGGTCAAATGCCAAAGCGAATTCTTTCCGCATAAATATGACATTAGTTAAGAAATTAGTAATTAGCAATTTAATTCTTTAGATAGACAGTGACAACTCATTGCACGCGAAATACAATAACAAAAAAAAATGTGTAAAACTGAAAAATTAAGATAGTGAAGCGATTTTTTCCAGACTAGCTTTGAATGGACAGAATTGTAAATGAATAAAATCAGGTGTGGGTCGGTAATGCAAAAACGCAATCAAGGTGCAGCTAAAAATTTTAACAGTTACTATGAAACATCCATCGACTTCAAGCAAAACCGTGCAGGTCGTCGCTTCATCTAGTAGGGGGTCGCCCTACACTGCGTTTGACGGTACGAGGTTGCCACTCGAGAACCTTTCTTCCCCAACTATTATCGGTTCTACGGGCTATATGGCCGGCCCATTGCCACTTCAGCTTTCTAATCTTTGCAGGTGACTCAGGACCGTGTTTTGTGGCAATCTGTTGGGGAGGCCTATGTTCAACAGTGGACTATGATAGGCTGAAATGGTGATTATGACTATGAAACAAATAAATAAGAGAGAAATATAAAGATACATATATAAATCCATAAAAAAAACCAGATCAAGACTTGAATCAAAATCAAGAATATAAGTAAGTAAGTAGTAGTAGTAAAAAGTTGGTCTTGTTTAGAACTCTTGAAGCGAAACCATATAAAAAAATATACCAAACAATCTTAGTTCTAATGTTTCTTTGGAGTACAGAAGAAGAGCAGAAGTACAGCATTTAATAAAATTAATTATTTAAACCTCGGTCATATTCATATGAAGACGTTATGTACGTATGTTATGTACTTGCATCACCTGAATAAAAGTTAATTATATAAATACTAGGAATAATCACAAGTTAATAAGAACTCATTCATGGAGCAAGGTGGATACAATTTTACATCAATCTTCCAGAAAGTGCCAACCTCCTTGGAGGGTCTTTAAAGTTTGAATCTTCACTAAATCGTTTGATGGTGCGATATACGAACCTCAGCTTTATTTACAAATTTTGTAGAAGTTTAAAAATCTCACTTGTCGCGTAACTGCAGCGGTGCGGCGCAATAACCGCGACTCTGTATTACTTTTGCCTCCACTACTTTTTGTTAAATGGAACAAAATCAATTCTTTTTTTATTTTAAGATTGCGCAAAAGTTCCTTATTCAAAATCAGTTCAAAAATTTCTTGCCAGTATTCAAAATTTAAATTAAATAAGGATGTAACAGAACTTATGACCCGACTAGTTACAATAATAGTAACGAAACCCAAATGTTTGCAATCGCTCAGTTTTAATTCAGGTACATAGAATATTAACATAAATAATTTCTAATTTCAAGGCCCGCTGCCTTGAAACATCAAGCGCATAAAAGAAATGACTGATAATTTAGACAATGGTAAATCTCTGACACATCAGTTAAGCTTTCGATTCCGAGACTTAAAACTCTTTGAAGATGGGAATATTCCAAAGTTAAATTTAAGTTGTAGAACTTCGATCTAACGACGATTGATGCGACGTCATTTTCTGCCAACCGTACCATTTAATGTTCATGCTAATACCGTGCACTTAACATATATAGTTGCTTTCTCTTGAGAATATTTCGATATTACGGTATACTTTTTAATCGTTACTTTTTGCTGGATTTTTAATTAATTAAGGAAAGTGAACTATTGCAGGTATATGTTACTCACTCGAGTACTATGAAGGAGCCCTTGCTCTATATATTCGCTGCGTGATAAAATAAGTAGACTGGATATCTGAAACCGCAACTCGAATTGCAGGATAAAATAGTGACACCTTTTTTTTCAAAAAGTTAGTGAAGGCAGTAGTTAATGTGACATCTGTAACAAATTTAGGGGCTTATTTTTTATTGTATAAAGTAACGAGGCGAGCCCAACGTTCACCTGATGGAAAGTGCAACGTCTGCCCATAACAAATGACGTCCAACTCGAACATTTCTGTGTGGCACCACACTGCGCCCGTTACCTTGAGACATCAGTTCTTAAATCTCATATGCCCAGTGATTACACTAGCTCGCAGTGCCCTTCACACCGAAACACCAATACAAACATGATGTTAATGACGATTATCAATTTTATTTTAAAAATAAAATTAAAATCATAAAAATGGAAATACTCGTAAGAAGAGCAAGGAGTTATCAGAATCGTATCTTGATCAGGTGATTTGAGTTCTTAAATTTTGAGAAAAAAGTTACTTCATTTGTCAGTCTATGGTGAAATTATTGCTAACGGGACAATAAATTTTACTTTCCAAACCTTATTGCTATACTAAATTGACTTTTTACATACAAATTTGCTAGAGAAAGGAAATATCCATTTCGATCAACAAATATATGTTATGTATATATATACTTTGTCAATGGGTATATTCATGTAAGCATAATAATCTTATTTATAATTCACCAGTATTAAATATTTTCCAGTTTTGTTCCCTGTATGTTTAATCTAAAAGTTGACAAAATATTATATATTTATAGTGTTCAAATACTATATAATTATATTCCTGTGGTTAAGTTCGTCACTCAAGGCTCACAGAATATTTTTAAACAATTTAGGTCAAATAATATCCATTTAACATTCAGTCTCATTGAATTTTAATTACGTTCTAAAAATGCAGGTTCTGTAGTTCCCATTTCGCGGTGAAATTAGTACTTAGAGCTCCCACAAAGGATTCCTTGCATATAATTTCAGCTTTCTCGGTCTCAAAGCTCTAGTGAAAATAAAATAAAAAAAAACCAGATGTATTTATAACAATTAAATGAAGTTTTACGATAAGAGTTTTTGATTTAATAATGAACATAATGAAAAAAAATATTTTGTGAAACAAGCACACTTCAATGAGTCTTTGTCGTAGTTGAAAAATATATATTTTTTTGATATTTTTTAAACTTTTGATATATTTATGACGCTTAATTATTTAACACAGATATTCAAAAATGCAGTTGAAAACAGAGAATTAATATTGATCTGACTGAATATTACACAGATAGTTAATATTGACTGATCTGACTAAACTCAGATCTAATAAATATAACAAAGTAGAAAATTATAAAATATAATAAGGATAATAAGGATTCATCAGCTGTATGTCATTGATTTAATATATTATTTACGTTGTAATTTCCTTAGCAGCAAAATGAATTTATGAATGATGAACGCAGTTTATTACATTTTATATTATATATTAGAACTTCACAAACAAACTTAGCGCTTGAATATTGGTTGAGTACAGGCTTTTTAACTCATTAACCACACTTTATGATTTATAATATACTCGTTATGTAAAATCATAACGTAGATAAATAAAAATGTTATGGCAAGATATATAGGTTCTGTTGTGCCTGCTTCCATATAATTATGATGACGACGATGATTTAATGTGAATTTTAATGTGACTTATTTTATATATGTGAATTAGACAAAATTCTAATCTTAAATACTTTTCTAAATCCATCAGACTTTCTATGCGATTATTTTTGTACCTACGAAATAAATTCGTTTGACCCGAATCGCCCAATCTCCATCTTTTGTCCGGATCGATACACAACGAATGGATGATAGGTGAGTCCGCTGGACGATGAAATGAAATAAAAATCGAGGTATACTGTTTCCGAACCGAAATGTGTAAATATCTTACATGTTAATCCAATCAGTATGATACAGTTTAAAAACTATATCTATTGTCGTTATGGTAAATTCTACAAAGAGGCGGACTTTTGAATTAAAAAACAAATATGAAGTAGCTATTAAGTCCGTATCTCAGCTATTCATACATAAGATCACGACTGTATGCCATAAGGGGTAGTCAGAGACTGGGCACTCACTGCAAAAACAGATGACTGCCACAATCCACGTTTCACCAAAAAAATATAATGCACTTGGTGTGATAGGTGGTGGGCCCATCGCCACCATGCGCTGTTGGGTGCACAGTGCAGTTTATTTCCTTACTCGCCTTTTACGAGATCCAATGGATGAGATGGAGTGGTAGTATTCTTTTAACGAGCCACCACCACACGGAAACTCAGCTATTCTAACCTGAATATAATTTCTAATAAATATTAGATGTTTCACTTCTGTCGCGTCTATTGTGCTATGTTGCACGAGCTTATTTAGTACAAGCTTGATATCCAGAACATTTATTTATTTTAGTCATCTATGAAAAAAGTATGAACGTTGACAACATTCAAAGATTTCCTTTCCTTTAGGAACACTGTAAATGAAAAAAATATACACTACAGGTTCGGCTTCAGTGAAGTTCCTAACTGACAGTGACTAAAATATAACAAAGGAAAGGAAAAATATCAATTATAGGCAATATAAAATTGATGTTTTCTTAATGGTAGAAAGTTTTGATCTTACTGTAGGACCAACATTTAACATAGTAGAAACCCGGCTTCGCACGAGTGCAATTTACTAATGAAGACCTTTTTTAGTTGTTATGAAAACATGTGACAGCGAGACTATCAAAACTGTCTGAGATTTTTATACAAAAATTACTTAAAATGGTCAGAACCAAGCAGTCTGTTCTTTGTTCTGTTCAAAATTAATATAAGAATATAATTTTTTTTATTCCTTATAATTTGTGAAATTTGAGTAGTGATGATAAAGTTTTATCGATTGATAATAATCGGAAGTATAAATTGTAAGTAATAGGTCTGTGTAAGCTTAACTAGAGTCTCTGAATATAATTTGCAAGCGAAATACTTGCTAATAATACTTAATTACAAAGACAGCTGCTAGGTAGTGATGATCACGTCATAGAACTTTGTTTCCTAGTTTAATGACGAGATTCCAAATTGAACAGGGATGCTATTGTGTAATTTCAGTGGCTCAATTAGTTGAAATCGATGTAATAAATTAAAACAAGTTAAAGTATTTAAAAGTAGTTAATTAAGTTCTTCAATATACCCAGCCATATTTTCGCATAAGAAAATAGTTAGATTTTGTTAGACTATTTTCTTCAAAGTAAAGTCATGATTGCAATTTATTAAAAAAAATAAGTGATAACAATCACTAATTGAGACAAATATATAACATCAGATTGCGAAAACCTTTTAAAAATTTTGCTCCCCAACTGTTAACCAGGTCATATTTATATACGTCGCTCCTATTTTTATACGTCTAGGTGGCATTTTTTACCTCTGACTCGATATCCGAAATACGAAACTGGTAAGTTGAAATTTTATTACGTGTTCGAGATGATTCAATTTGAATATATCCCTATAGGGATTCAAAACAAGAACTTCGTAAGAAGTATTAACTTAATTTTATTGATAAACTAATTTTTTTTTATAATTGTCTCTTTGATTTTTTCTACGCACCTGTTTGCTTATTTTTTTTTAATTTATTACATAACATTCTATAAAACTAAAAAAGGTATTACTTCTCTGTTATGGTGAAGCTAGTTTGTAAAGGGTATATTCGTAAAGCCGATACGTGTCCGGCAGAGTAGAATAGCACCTACCGAGGTATCGGAAGAGGCGAATAAGGTATTGTAACGGATAGCCTTTATTCTTGCAGAATAATACTATAATATGCAATGCTGTCAGTAAACTGCTCGTGAAACCTCAATGGAGAGTAAAAATTTTAGAACAAAATGGCGGCGACGTGTTTCATCAACCGTCACGTCTCGATTCCCGCGGGGGAAAAGTGGGTTATGTAGGTGGCCTCTCACTACTCCTTATATGGGAATAAGGCGTGAGTGTATGCAAATTCGCAAATATTTTGTTATATTATTCACACATTTTTGTACCGTCAGGGTGAAATGGAATAAATTTTATAATCATTACAGATTATTACATATTACCTATTGAACGTCATTTTATTTTAAACTACGCTGGTTCGGAAAAAATACCTTTGTTCTGGGAAGAACCAGCAAGAAACACAGCAGGCAATTTTTTTTCTCCTTAGTCATTTTAAAAATAATGTACAATTACAGCACTATTATAAAGATGTAGAAATAGCTTGGCAGCGATCACCTCATTCTCAGGGGTTATCAACATCCATGTATTCTTTAATATTATAATAACCCTTTTCATGTCTTTGTTCAATAAAAAAAAATTTTTTTTGATTGAAATATTTTGTGCACTTTCTGGGAATTTATTGCAAAAGCGTATTTTTTACATTGCCGCGTAAAAGAGTTACTGACTCTGGGAAGTAGAGTAACTGGCATCATTTATTTGGGCTTGTTGCTGGTATTTCCATTATGAACATCACTTTTTTTAGTAAATTGTTTTATGTTTTTGTTTACATATACATTAATATACATTAATTTCTTTAAACTTAACTCTACGAGACACTTTAGAGCCAAGAATATAAATACGAGTAGCTATGACACTCCAAGTCATTTTTATTTTATTGCTTAAGGGTAATGACTTGGCTGCGGAGCATACTTTTTTAAATAATTTAGAATAATTTTTTACATATTCTATAAATGCCTTGCTGTGGTTGTATGACCTTTCATACAACCTTTGCCTTTTTCTGTGCCTATTCATATTGTCACCCATTCATTAAAAGTCCTGCGACTGGTCAAGGAGAAAGTTTTAAAAGTAAAAATGGAATTAAATTACTTGCTCAACAAAACACTATCTAAATCGATACCTTTTTACAGGAACAAACACCATTCTTTTATTATTTATACAAAACTGGGCAAAAAGAAAAGGCCCGGTTTCAGTTGCTAGACGATACTTCTGAGGGTTCTCCAGAATGTTGTAAGATAATTTAGTAACGGAGATTTGTTGTAGCTACTTATTTAATTTCCTATTACATTTACTTTTGTAATGATTTATCCATTAAATAGCTTCAACTGCAATACGTGTTTCTGATACCTCAAGCTTTCTGTAGCTTTGCAGTTAGGTAGATTTGTATTTTTTTATAAATGGTTTATTATATTATGAACCTTGGAGATCAATATTATTTTTTCAGGTCAGATGTATTGTATTTTGATAAATATTTGCAGTATAGGCTATTTATAATAGCAGTTCATAACATACTACCACCGCCTAGAGTAGACCATTGCAAAGTCAACACATTGAAAAATGCTTCGTTATTAGGCGAAACATATATCGCATTTGATAATATATTTAATTGTAACCCTGAATTCATATCGTTACAATTTTTTTGGTTTCCTACTAAAAAAAAACTTTCTTATGTTAAGGATATCCGTAACGTAAAAAATTTGTACGGGGTAAACCTATAAACCAAAAGTTAAAAATAAAATTAATGATTTCGCCCTTATAGTTTAATCTTTTTCACTACACTCGCTTTTTATCGACCAGTAGAGAGAATACATTAAATTTCATAAAAATTACTGAATTATTATCTTGTATATTTCATGCGTTAACTATTCTACAGCCAATTGGTTGAGACGACGCCGTGTTTGCTTGGTGAAATACCGTGTCACAAATTTTAGGATATTTGAGTATTCGAAGTAATTGTCTCACGTACGGGAACAATTAATGCGAACACTTAAAGTGGTATAATTTTAAGAATGTTAGTTTGACGACCGCGTGGCCTAGTTTATAGAGTATCTGCTGTTTACGCTGCGTTCCTAGGCTAGAATCCCAGCCGCAGCCAACATTAAAAAAAAATCACAAATTCTTATTTTTCAGGTCTGGTTGTATTGTACATGTGGAATCTGTAAAACGCTCTCACGGTAAAGGAAAAATCTTTGTCGTTAAACGAAGTGTAAATTATAAAAAAATCAGTAATTACGAACGTAAAAAAATGCAATATAAATAGTCTATGAACGTCCTAATGCAGGATTAGGCCCCTTCGCTTATTGAAACAGTTTTGGAGCCTGGAGGAATTTATTACAATGCTTTAGTGTGAATTGTGGAATTCACTCGTCCTTAATATATAATCTATTTCTTAAATATGCATTATAATTTCTTCGCCTCTGAGCTTCTAAAATTTCTTCTAAATCAACACTTAAAATTATAATTTATAGTTTTTGTAGTGGTCCCTGATCAGGAGTTGAACTTAGGTTAATAGCGCTCTATGATATTTAAAGCAAGCGTTCGACCTACAGCCATCACAGCATTAATCATCTTGCATATATAGTAATAATATATTAATATATTAATAGTATGCCTTCATTCGTTCCTGTTGAAATTTCAGTGCCCATAATGTATTTATCCAACACCTATTGTCAACCAATTCTATGAAACTCAATCAATAATCATACATTGTTCCGTAGAAAATGGAACAGAATTTGAATATAAATTTAACACAATGGACTATCCGATTCCATTGGTCTGGTTTCAACCAGCGATTTATTGTGTACTAGATAAAGCGTACGGTCATTCATTCATTTTAGAAGATAACAATAAATTCATAGATTAAGGCTAGTAGGAGGTTGAAAACTTGTGAAAGTTTTTTTTTAACATTTTAATTTGTTTTATAAATATAGTTGACGTTGAGATTATAAAAAGAAATATTGTATAGTAACAACTGATTTATCTTACCCTTGGTGATATTGCCCATATCGCAGAAACCTGAATGCCAGCATATTACTTGTTATACAGAATAATTCATTTACTGACTCCAGTAATATGAGAGCCGTTAATTGGCAGTTAAAATAAATGAGATTCCTATCTTTATACTTTCCTATATTTTTTGAATTCGATTTTTAAATTCACTGTACTATTTTTATATTTATATTTTTTGTTTATTTACAGGTTAATTAATTAAAGTAGAGTAAAAATAAATTAAGTCACATTTGTAATTTTTGTTAAAATTACAAAAGATTGAGAAATTTTATTTTTATTTTAAAGATTAAGGAATTGAGGTTCTGCCCTGTGCTTTCAAGAAGCCAGATAATATCTATTTTACAGTCGGCAGTTAAAAGCTTGAAAACAATACTTGCTCAAATCATAATAAATTTACGTATGAAAACTCGTGGTAGAAAGCCTAAAAAAGTTTTTTTTTATTTGTGTTTTCTGGACGACAAACATAAAATTTTTCTGCACCCAAAAAATAATATAACGAGATTACGATTTAATAAAGGCGTGGGATGGGACATCATTTTATTTGATTAAAACGATTAATTTAAGAAACTAAAATAAAGCCAAAAACTAAGGTACTATGATGTGGGAACGATTATTTTTATCTTCATTTTCATCAATCTGCAAAAGTCCACCAATGGACACCAGTCTCCCCATGTTAAGAGGATTTGCTATAATCGCCACACTTCGTAGGTAATGGCAATCGCAGTATCGGACGGTCCTGACCGTTATCGATATCTGTATTTTTGGTGGCTCATTTTTAAAGATGGTTATCAACCACCTATCGGAAGCCATGAGATTTTCTAGGTATCTCTAGTTTACCCTTTTTTATTGGATAAAGGAACGAGACCAGCAAAACGTTCAGTTATGTAACGTCTGCCAATTACAAATACTGGGTCTACATACTGCTCTAAGGAAAACTGCCTTTTATAGGTTAAAAGGCAGTTTTCCTTAAAACAGAAATGTGTGTACAATACAGTAGCAATAAATGTTAGAGAAGTTTTTTTTGGTCCCTTAAGCTTTCCCCAACAATCGTATAAGACACTTAACAATTTCAAGTTTTATTACTCAAGTTTTAAATATAGATTAACAGGAAAAGTTAGATGGCAAAGAAAACCTTAAATATAAGTTGTAAGCTTAATTTTGATTACATTTTTTAACAAAACAGCTGTAGAATTCACTGTTCTGCGCTGGATTTATTAGTATAATATTTAATTTAAAAGTAGAGTTAATTACATACAATTTCTCTAAAAATATATATATAATGTTTCACATTTTTTAGAGTTATCAAGAGGGAAATCGAATGCTTTGTCATATTTTTACTACACACATCACAAACATTAATAAATATACATATTTAGAAAATAAATTATTTATCAACATACATAAAAATCAATTGCCGCATGTTACGTCGTCGTTTTTAATTACTAAAATATTATTGTTTACATAAAGACATAAACAATAACGTTAATACATAATTAAATTTAAAATAATGACTTACAATTATATATTTTATTTAAGCAAAATAAATTTTTCAGGAAAAATAAAATTATAAAAAAAAAACACCGCAATTGAAACGATACCATTTTAAGTAGATATTGGAAACTCATCGAAACATATCTCAAAGGCGTGATCGTTATTTCTGTTCAGAACTGTAAAAATAATCTTTGTTATTAAATCATAAAAGAACGATACTTAAGAAAAATAAAACGAAATATAAAATAGAATGCATTTTTAAGTCCAACTGCATGTTTCTCATTAGTTATCAGGAATACAATTCTGAATTATGTTAAATACATTAAGAAACTAACTTTTAAAATAAAAATCTGATAATGTAATTTTTCATTAAAAAATTAATTTCTTTGATAATTAATTTCAATTCAATTTAAGAATGTTTCATAAATATGAAACAAAATAAGATTTAAGAATTAACGTTATTCTTTTATCTAAATATTAGTGTAAAAAATTTAACTTTAGTAGTTAAAAACGACGACGTTAGTATTGTTTTTAATTGGATAAAGCGTTGAAATGAGCAATACAAATGCTGTGTCACCTAGAACACCTTCGTGTGACACCACACTGCGCCCGTCACTCTGAGACATCAGTTCTTAAGTCTCAAATGCCCAGTGATTACGCTCCCAGTGCCCTTTCAAACCGAAACACAGTAATGTTTAATGAAGGAAAAGAAATTTAATTTTGCTAAGATCAACATGGACAATGTAAAATGGTGTAAATTACCTATTTTTTGTAGAGCACCGCCTGCTCTCCCTCAGTAGCGTGCAAAAGCAAACTAACACCGCCACCAGGAACCGCCACCACTTTAATACCTACCACTAGGTATATTACATACACCATTGAAGTCGAGAACACGACACGTGTTTTCGTCCCCAAAACGAGGCATTATCATGTGTCATAGACTAAACAGAAAGTTTTGCCTATGACTCTTGATAATGCCTAATTTTGGGGTGAAAGTTTTGGGGTGAGAGCTGTCTGTTTCTCGTAAATCAATCACAGCGTGTTTAGTTGCGCTTATCGTATAAACATTTAAGTTTTTGAGTCTTATTGTGAGTATACATCAAGTATGGGGACGTACCACTTCGTCTTTGAAAAATCATCTAAAATCGTTACATCGAAAATACCGAGTTTAGTTTATTTGCAAGCTCAAAAAAAGCAAAAGAATTGCAGAAGAATAAGCTGATGCAAGTAAGTTTTATGATAAAAATGTTAATTTATCTTACCAGATGCTGTTTTTGGGGCATTGTTTACATTTAATTTGTTTACAATATTAAGATTCGCATCCGCATCCGCGGATTTGAATCTTAAAAATTGTAATCCGCGGTTGTTAAAAAAATCTGCATTCGCAACAACCCTAGTACCCACCTAGCCGGATTCATGCCTAGGAATCCTACCACCATTAGAATTCAGATACAGATTACCTTAGAGTTACCTTTTCTATATATGCCTTAAAAACTTCACCTAGGCCTCAAATAAAATATTGTGGGTGTGAAAGTGGGTAAGAAAATTTATTTGCTATTTAATGTTTTTAATACAAATTTAAGTGATGCTTATAATGCAAAAGTAATTTATATACTTAAATACATTACAGTAATACAAATATTAAATTATACTAAATCATTAGCAAGTCTCAGAATAGTTACACTTCTGTAAGTTTTTGATAAGCATCACAGAGTCCCAAATGACAAAAGTTGTCGTGTAAAAAACTGTCCTTAAGTGAGTTATTTTAAGAACAAGCCATCTAAAGTCACGTGTAACTGTGTGGCTAAATCTTTTCAGCTCAATATATCTTCTTTTTTTTAAAGCTCATCGTAATCAACTCTCTAGTAACCGTTGGGGAAGAAAGGGATCTCGAGTGGCAGCCTCATTCCGGCGACGGGCGACCATCTGGATAAAGCGACGATCTGCACGGTTTTGTATCGACTACCCGATGGATGTAGGTGGCTCTCGGGAGAAGAGGGGTGTGGGCTGATATAATGATGATGATGAATAGTTGCTTACTTGGAATAGTAATTGGAATAGTTTAACATGTTTCAATCTATCAAAATGTTAAGCGGTGATTGAAGTTACTATGATTGAATCAAAGGTATAGAGTTCTGTACCCCAAAAACAAGGTGACGTAGAAAATAAAAACAAGGAAAATGAATATATATTATTAAATCTTATTTAAATTTAATTAATCTATATTTCGCAGATTCGAAAAACTTAAGTGTAAATTAAAGAGGCGAAAACCATGTACCGAGTACCGAACGGAACCGAACCCGAACCACCTGCATGCATTGACTTCGCGTAAACTTCGATCAATTCAATTCGATCTTATATTCCATCCTTTGCCTTTCCATAGATCCATTACCACTGTAGCATAGCAGTCTAAGGATGATGTCGAATAAACTGGTTCAGCTCCATATATCATTGTTTAGAATTTCCGCAGCATAGACATAGCGTACTCAGTGACTTTCCCCCTAATTAATTCTCGAAAATAAGACCATGGCTCACATTATGATTTCTTACATTTACGCGAATATTTTTTAAGGATTTTAAAATTTTAAAACTTAGTTTTTATTTACTAACAACAAGGTATATTTATAGGCTGTTACTTTACATTTTTATTTAAAAATACAAAAACATATTCCAACAAAAGTTGACAAGCACTAGGCAAGGAATCTACCGCGCCCACCGTCTTGTCTGTCTTTTGTATTTAACAACAATGAAGGCCTTTGTGTTAAAGATTACATTGGTATTATTTTACCTTTTGTTAGTTTCCGTTTAAGTTTATCATTCCATATACAGAATTTTTTTATTTAAATCATAATTAAATATCAGAAAGCCTACGAAAATAACGAAAAATAATCGCATTCAAAACTCTGCTTAATGATTCTTATTTACAGGAATAATTATTGTCTTGAAGTTAGGAAAAAAACAAATTAAATAATATTTAAGTTAACTATGGCGGTGATCACTTACTATCACGTGAGCCACCTGCTCGTTTGCCTCCTATTCAATAATAAAAAAAAACTTTTGACATCAATTGTATCTGAAACAAAGTTATATAAAAGTGTAGAGCAGTACGTGTATTAGCCACTTTTCTTATAAAATAGGCAAAAAGTGTTAAATAACGTACTTAACTAAAGTCACGCTCGCTTTGCGCCTTCTGAGAGAATAATTGCATGAAACTAGAGCGTTGCGTTCCTGCTAAGAATTACGATACTACATAGTTAAGTACTCGTATATGAAATACAAAAGATAAAGTTTGACACTATATTTTTACAAAAGTAAAATGAAGATAACTTTATATATTTTAGTAACTATAACAGAATGAAGTTTACTTTAAAAAAAATCGAATGTAGTATCACTTTCAGTAGGATAGGTAGTTTTACTGGTGGTAGGATTCCTATGCAGGAATCCGTCTAGGTAGTTACCACTCCAGGGCCAGTTATTCTGCCGTGAAGCAGTAGTGTGCAAACATTACTGTGTTTCGGTTTGAAGGGCACTATGAGTTAGTGTAATCACTGGGCATATGAGACTTAGGAACTGATGTCTCAGGGTGACGGGCGCGGTGTGGTGCCGCGCGAAAGTGTTATGGGTGGGTGTTACACAGCATTTGTTATAGCTGCACTTATCATTAAGTGAACGATTTGCTCGTTTCAACACTTCCTCGAAAAAAAAGGCTGTTTCTTTCTAAGTTTAACTTTTCTTACTGCAGTTTTTGCAGTTCCTGCAGTAGTTTAATAAACGTCATTGTCGGATTCCTACGCAGGACTTCGTCAAGGTAAGTACTAACGCAGGGCCAGTTATTCTACTATGAAGCAGTAGTGTGACCAAACATGAATGTGTGTTCGGTCTGAAGAACGCTGAGTGCTAGTGTAAATAGTTAAGACTGATGTTGTGACACACATACATGCTCTGGGTGACACAGCATTTGGTTTGGGCAGACTGTCGGACTTACCATCAGTTAAATGTTTTGCTCGTCTCATCACCTACTCTTATGAAAAATACCAGCTAAAACTACAGCTTCACATTGGTCCTCTATATAAAGTAATGTCAGGTAATTGCCATTTTTTCTCAAGCTTAGCAAATTGGTTTGCAACTGCATAACAGAGGTTAGTACAAAAGTACGCTGCTGCTCATCTCCGGTTTATTTATTGGTTGCTAATTTTTTCCTATTTCAGAACGCCTGCATCACAACTGTACTAACGGAAATGTTCAAAGTGAAAATTCCGAATTCATTTATGAATCGTTAGTTCTATGCAAAGTCCTTTAGGAAATGCACACATTGTGTGAAAGAGTTATTACTTTATTATTTTGTAATTAAACAAAAATAAAGTTTTTAATGAGGCAGTGACGTTTTTCTGTCTTGACAACCGCGTGCTCGGAGTACCTGACTTCTTCACCGCGGGCGGGAATACCAATAATTGGAATCAACATTTTTACAAATTGTGGGTTTTTGGGTTTGTTTATTTTTGTGATTGTCTCTGTTTATTTGAGACTGCATCATAGCCTACCTCTGATTATATCTCACGAACCTTACATCGGTTGCGGGTAGGTTGGGTTTAGTGAGTATATACAGAAGTAGTCGCCGTGGTCAAAATTCGGCCTGTACTACGTCGCCCTTTACGTCTATTTCGACCACAGCAAAATCAAACAGTTGGTAACCAGAAACTGACATTTATGTTGGGTATATTATAGTGCCGTAGATAATTTAACGGATTGTAAGGGGAACGTCTCGTTTCGAATATTGGGAGTTAGTCGTTTTTAAAAGTGAAATTATATTTCTAAATAATACGATCTATTATTATTTAAAGATGCGATAATACTAGATGCTCCTAGCTTCTTGCAGGTTTGACTGAAAGAATCAATGATGCACTCAAAGTAAGCTCGCTGCTTGACCGATCATTCGCACAGAACGCGAGACACGAGGAAATGTCTCACTGCCAGTTAGAGTGCAATATCAATAATTGGGATACCTAAGAAGTTTTTTATCAACACATCTTTTTCGTTATTACATTGTAATTTATAGTCAAGCTCATATAAGCTTAATTTGAAATTGAAAGTTAATTATTATAAAATGTATACAAATACGTATTATGACTATTATGCAAAGCATTATAGTTTAGTAAATTTTTGAAGGCAAAAGCTCCGGTCGGGGTTGGTAGGCCAATGGCGTATTGAGGTTTGTTGACTTATATATAAAAATTAATCATTTCATTATAAATAAGCCCGTCTGCGAAGAATTCTGCAAAACTAATGATTTTTTTATTGGATAACGTGACGAGACGAGCTAAATGTTCACCTGATGGTAAGTGTAACAGTCTGCCAATGAAAAATGCAGTGTCACCTAGAATATTTCCGTGAAATTTTCATTACACATTAAATTTTGTCATCCCGTAATTCAAGCTAACCTGCTCCAGTTGCCTATTCTACCTACCCTAGCATTTGGGCAGGTTGACTATCTCGGAGAGGTTTCCTAAAACTGAAAAAATCCCGATTTTATTTAATAATATCCAAATAGAACCTTTTTTTATAATTGGCTAATAAATTTGGCACTGTTTACAATATTTCTCATTAACACCAAGACAATGTTTTTTTTTAAATTATAACCAAAAACGTGGTCAACCATCCCCGGTCTGCCCTACTCTAAAACCGTTTTCATAAAATCTTTTAGAAAAAGAGTTTTTACTTTTATACATTATCACTTTAATAAAAATGGAAATAATTTGACGTACCCGTACGTACGAATAGTTTTTTTACTTACATAATATTTTCCATCAATTTCTAATATTTTATATAAATTTTCTCTTCCACGCACGGGGGGCGGATTTATTGCTAAGGAAAAAAGGAACCCACCAGATCTGGTGGTCTGACCCGAAGAGGAGGACTCCTACAACCAGTTTTTTTTTTTTTGTGTGTGTAGAGTATTGTTAGCCGGAAGGCTTTGACAATTTCGTCGGAAGCGACTCGCGTGCAGGTAGGCACACGAGTGAGAAAGACAACGTCGCTGCTGACGAGAGACGTAGCTTCGCCCGCTGCTCCGGTGTCTTCCTTTTACCCTGTAACGAATAAAGGACATATCCGACCTACAGGGGGGGCTCGAAGCAATCCAAGGGCCCCTCGGAAGGAGGTCGAAACCTCGGCTTGGTTGCTATCGAAAAGAAATTATTTTATAGTATACATTACGTAGTGCCATGTTCATTTACAAGGTAATATAAAATTAAGATGTAAATATACTACTACTACGCAATATATAATTATAAAATTTGTGTGATGACCATTAAAATCGACCTTGGCACGGGATTGAACCTCGTGTAGGCCGTGTACCTATGTGCGCGCGCTCGCCGGCGAGCGCGGGGTGTCCGCTGAGGTAGCGAGTGTGTATTAGTACGCGTGTCCGCAATAGGCGGAGGCGTGTCCTGAGGGGACGGCGCGGGGGCGACGTACGAGTTATATAAGGTTGTTTTATTGTCATAATTATCAAGTAAAACGTTTTTTGGACGTCTTTTTGAGAGAGGTGCATCCTGCGCGGGGATGTAATTATCGATCGCTGCCACTAACGGATTAGGGTGATCTTTTAATCTATCAAAGTGTCTTTGCGACGATTGCTTAAGAAAAGTTGCAATTGTAGTTAAGTTAAGGTCGCGATGTAAGTCGACATTGCGAACGTAGGGAGGAGCGCCTGTAATTCGGCGCATGAAACGATTTTGAATCGTTTGAAACTTTTTAAGTCGGCCAGGGGGGACGTGTGCGAATACTACGCCCGCGTAAGTCATAATAGGACGCACGCAGGTCGTGTATAATTGCAACTTATGTTTTAATGACATTTTATTTCTTTTATTAGTGAGGGAATAAAGTCGGCCGGATATGAAGGCCGCTATCCCTGACTCTTAATGTGTTGAGCAAAAGACATTCTAGTGTCTAACGTAACACCTAGGTATTTTAGATTTGAAACCCATGGAACGGGTTGATCAAATAAGGATATTTTCGCGTGTTTTAAGCGCGGAAGTATTTTAGGGACTTTTTATAAGTAAATAAAATAGCTTTACTCTTGTCGGGATTAATTTCGATTCTCCATTTCCTAAACCAGTCGCCTAATGCGTTGGCTGCGGATTGGAGTCGAATGCAAGTACGTGATATGCTAATATCAGTCGTGAATAGGGTGGTGTCGTCTGCGAAAAGTGCAAGTTCGACTTTCGGGGTTTTTGGAATGTCGCTGGTGTACAGCGTGTAGAGAATTGGAGAGAGGACGGATCCTTGAGGGACGCCGGCTCTCAGGGGTCTGGCGCTGGAGAAGGACCCCTCGACCCTGAAGCGGAAGGAGCGATTCGAATGGTAGGCTTGTATGATGCGCACAAGCCTGTCTGGCATGCCTAGCATGTGCAGCTTATAGATTAAGCCGCTATGCCAGACTTTGTCGAAGGCCTTCGCTACGTTGAAGAAGAGCGCTCCGACGCAGTGACCTGGTCTAGAAGTTAGGTACTCGAGTACGTGCTCCGTGAGTCGGTTGTCGGCACTTGTTGGACACAAGAGTGTTTGGCTCGGAAGCCGAATTGCTCATCTGGGATGCAGTTGAGACTTTTAATGTTATCGTATAGGGATGCAGTTGAGACTTTTAATGTTATCTTTGAATAATCCGTTCATAGATTTTCCCCACAGAGCTGAGGAGACTGATGGGTCTATAGCTCGAGGCCTGATTTTTAGGTTTGTTAGGCTTGTATGCCTATGACATTTGCCTCCTTCCAGGCATCCGGAAAGGAGCAGCTGGCAAGGAGTGCATTCAATATGGCCACTAGCAGTTGAATGCATGGCGGAGGGAGGGTTTTGATCACCCTATTTGAGATTCCGTCAGCGCCTGGTGCTGAACGGGTCTTGAGGTTTTTGACAATTGTCTTGACCTCGTCGACGGTGACCGGCGCTAGGGGGTCACCCGTCGGTGGCAGCGCCGCTTTTAGCGCCACTTCCTCTTCCACCTTCTGAAGGTGGAGGGAGTCTGCGGGCTGGCCTACAACCAGTAATATTTAGATTTCGGATATATAGATAGTATCGATAAAACTTTAATAGCGTGATGTAGGACATATGAGCTATTATCTAGAGCTGCTTATGTAGTGACACAAATGTCGGTACGTCACTCACCCGCTGATACAGGAAAGTTCTAGTGAGCGTGGAGGAACCTCAAGACGTCACTCAATGATGCGATGCAGTGAAGCTGTGCCTAGGTCTTAAGTGGGTTGAGCCATTCGACCAGACAGCGCTGAAGTCGCAGGTGTTAGCCAGAGGGCCCGCCTTTGATGATCCTCAGTTGCTGAGAGAGACTAGGAAGCACGATTTGTACCGACAGTAGTCTGCTGTCATGGCTGCCGATGAACGTTTTGCTCATCTTGTTCCTTTTTCCGATAAAAAAGACGCACTGCCTTTCATCTAAGGTGTCTGTCTCTGTGTCATATTTCAGAAGTCTATTCCGTCATCTATCAGAGGCGAACGATTTTTACGTTTACATTCTCTTACACCATTAGCACACAACAAAAACACATTATTTTATAAGATGAAATAATTAAGAAGTTTAAAATAATTTAATATTTTCAAAAGACAGTTTTTAGAAGTGTAACTTTTACTTACTGCCGAACAACTTGCTGCTATATACATTAAGTACGCAGTATACTAATGAAATGTGGCTAACAACCGTCGCTTATTAAGCCATTGTTAATAAGCGACGGTTTCATAATAAATGCGCATATTTTACTATCTCCTCTGCATTTGTACAGTTAGTGAACATCACTAGTAGGCATACTCTACATTTACGTCGCCTCTTAGTCTAATTCACAATCGGAATCGATTCGAAGCCATTTATTTGGGACTAATTGATTTTACAGGCTTAATTAAATTCACTTTGTTGAGCATTTTATCAATAATTACTTTCGTTATTAGAAAAACATCTGCAATGTTATTTATACTCTGTGATCGTAATGAACACTAGAAACAAGTTTTTATCTTTATGGAAACTTTATTTTTCTAGAATCCAAGCACTACAACGATCCGCAAAAACAGAAAACATATTTTGTCGTATCACATTTCTTATTATTTTATTCACTACACGCGTTACACAAATATACTTTATTACAACTTGTGTCAGTTTTTACAGTTTTCTGAACAGAAATAATGATCACATATTTAAAATCTAATTTGATTTTGATATTGATGATTTAGATTGTATTGTACGTGTTCTTTTAAATGTATTTACTTTTGCTTATAAAAATAATTATGAAGACCTTGTCCTAAATAATAGTTATAAAACACATATTCTACTATAATCAACATCATTTTTTTTAAATAAATGTAAGGTGATAACAAGCCATCTTAGGGTTTGTGGTCGCTGCGGTCCAAAGACATTTATGTGATGTCTATTAACTATGAATAATCAAGATGTACAAGGAGCGTCGTCAGGTAAATAGCCACGACTTCAGCACCACCATTTTACCAATCACAATACGAAATGCAACAGCATAATTCTGCTACTTTACATTGGAAAGAGAGTGCGCTCAGTGAAAGAATGGTACTCTGAAATTATATGTATATCTTTAAAAAATAATGTGACGAGCAAATCATTACCTGGACGTAAGTGCAACGTCTGCCCATAATAAATTTTGTGTCACTCGAAAAATTTCTGCTTGGCACCACGCCGCGCTTGTCACCCTGAGACATCAGTATTCAAGTATGTACCTATGAACAGTAATTACACTAGCTAACAGGAATCCTACCGCCAGTAAAATAGACAGCACGTTTGAGAAGAAAAGTGGAAACATTTTTAAACAGATCATAGTTTTTTTTAATTTACGGGCAAATATATTGGTATTTTTTTCTGAAAAATATACTAAAAAGTGGACCTAAGTCATAAACATTTCTGATTTTTTACGATTGCAAATGTGAATAGTACCGGAGAAATCTTTTTAAAAACTTTAAATGGCATTACACGAAAAAAAGCTTTCCAAGGGAACTTCGGGCCGTTGGTACAATGAATTTAAGTGCGGTTGACTAAATTTAACGAACGAAGAATGAAATGCCTTCTTTTGACGCCTGTTAGAAAACAAAACTGTAAAGAGTGTTTTTTTTAGTGAATGAAAAACATAATTCAGATTTTAATTGCAAGTTTTTACTTTTGACGAAATCAAGAGTATAAATTAAACCCTTGATTTAAATCCATTTGAATGGATTTAAAAAAAATAAAGCCTGCAAATATACCGCGCCTGCGCACTTTCTGGACTGCGCAAAGTTAAAACGTGTTATCACATATTCATCCCCTTTTGTAGCTACGACTTGTTACCGTGTGGTGGCGGCTTAAGAGAATCTACTACCCCATCTTCTCGCGTGGGTGTTGTAAAAGTCGACATAAAAATTACGGAAAATTAAAACCAGAAGATAGGCAGCAGCATCTTCCTGGAACATCAGAAAAGCTGCTACAAACTTTTGTGGCAATTTATGACTGAGGCCTAGGTTAAGCAGTGGACTAGTGATAGACTGAAATGATGATGACGATGGTGATGAAATGAACTGATAGGAAAACTAATTTAATTTCCAATGCACTGGCAGAGTGGCGGGAAAGCAGTTAAAAAGCTATTCAGACTGGAAGAAATGCTTCGAAAATTGGTTGAGATGTGAAACTTTGCTTACACACTGGTATGATGTTCTTTAAAATTCCTTATCAATACTCACAACGCCAATAATTCATAAGAAAGGGTTTAAAAATAACTTAAAACAAAGTACACCTAAAGTACAAACATAAAGTAGTTATCGAATACCCTTTATTTTTGTGTTCATTTTTCAATTGCAATCGACATCTTATCACGGATAAAATAAAATATGTTATAGCGTAAAAGCGCTAAAGTGCAAAAAGCAGTATTTAGTAATAGTAGTTGACATGCTTTTAGAGGTAGATGCTCTCTTTTATTAACTTTATTTTTTTAATCCTTTTAAGTTCGTGTGTAATTTTCATGCAGCTTTGTCAGGACTTGATGGTGTCTTTTCTCGTAGTACGAGTACGTAGTTGTAGCAGTAGTAAGTATTTCCTAAAAAGATAATAAAAAATACAATTCATGTAGATTTGTAATTTATTTTGTAAATACTCTATTTTATATAACGATAGCCATCGTTATGCTAAAATAAAAATTATGTATATAAATTTTTGTTAACGTCAATATATTTAAAAAAATAACTGCATGTTAAATGTGACTAAGATATTGGATTTAGGATTCCTTGCAGGAATCCGCTGTGCATTATTTTCGCGCGGCATTATTTTGCCGCGAAGCAGTAGTGTGCAAATATTACTTTATTTCGGTTTGAAGAGCAATGAGAGCTAATGTAATTACTGGGCATATGAGACTTAAGAACTGATGTCTCGGGTGAACGGGCGGAGTGTGGTGCCCAATAGTGTTCTGGATCACACAACATTTGTTATGGGCAGACGTTGCACATTTTTATTGGATAAAGTGACGAGACGAGCGGAACGTTTATCTGGTGGTATTCCGTGTCAACCAGAATATTTCTGTGTGACACTACTTATAATCAAGGGAGTGTTTTGCCCGTCTCGTCCCTTGCCACAATAAAAAAAAAACTGATAAAGTATAAGGACTAGTGTTATTATTATTGTTATTACTATATTTTTGTTATTACAATTTTTTATGAGTTTTCGTTACTCATTATTTAATAACGTTATTACAAAATTATCCAAACCAATTATTCACCACAATTTAGCAGTATGTCACACTACTTCGTTTGTCCTACTTTTCATTGTTGCTTTTGTCCCCTGCAGCTATTACACATATGTCATTGCTAGACTACCTTTGATTACCATTTCTGTTTTGATGTCGTAGTTACATACAGTACAAAGGTGTTTTAGCCAACGTAAACGTCTCGTGGCAGTGTTTGTTGTCAAGGACGTCTATTAACACATTTACATACAACATTTCTAATGTTTTGTTAGTTACATATAGGAAAAGTACATGAGAAAGAAATAAAAAAAAGATTTTCTTCGCCTTCAACAGATGGCGAACAACCTTCTAAAATATGATAAAGACAAAATCAAAACATGAAAAAGGGCAAAATCCCCCCAACAAGAGAGCTACAAACATTTGTGGCAATCTATGAGGAGACCTGTGTTCAGCAGTTGACTAATGATAGGCTGGAATAATAATGATGATGATGATCCAAACTGATGATGGGCAGCAGCGTGTAAGAAAGCTGGTACTACGCTCATCAATGAACATGTGAAGTTTGATGAGTATAGAAAACGTTCGAAATTGGAAGAGGCCTATCCTCAGCATTGGACTGTTCAGAGGCTGTTGATAATGAGCTATAGAACGAAAACGCCGCATCTATGAAATTTTCAAGCAAGCGGTTTTATGGTTTCCACCCTTCCCCGCAAAAGCTGGTTTCCTACCAGCCATAAAAAAATTTAGTCATATATGTTCTCTTTGGTAGATTAGGCAGAAGACCAAAGAGTTTCATTCTATGTCTGGATATGCCAGACTGGAGTAAGTAATACTTAATTTAATAATTGGGGCGGTGCTAGTCTCTTCCGCGGTGTCCGATTGACTGTTGGTATACCACAATGTTAGATTGTTACTTACGAAACTATGTAACGAACTACGAAAACAATCCTTAAACTCTTCATGGCTGCATTCGTAGATGTTTTCTAGCTTCTGGATTTGAAAAGATTATGTATTAACGTCACTGTTCACACAGTCACGGTGAATTCAATGGTGTCTTCCAATCTGAAGGTGGCAATCAGTGATGACATATGGAACCGAGACGTAGTTCTTCACTGTAGGCCGTATGAGAAAACTCTTAATCATTCTTAAATATACTCGGTATTTTTCTGCGAAACCGAATCCGCAATAATGTCCACAGCGGGGGAACCAGTTAACCGAAGTTAGATTAGCTAAAGTTACAATGAACTTTTCACATGTCTCCCCCCGTACCGGCACCAGCAATGTAGGACGACTCCTTTCTAGATGGTGCGATGTCCTATACGCTTTTGCGTAAAGTTGCGGGATGCTTGTATTTCTGGACTGTGGTATGCAGTACGGCAGTTTTGGAATATTGGAGTGGACTTGTTGTCGTACAGTTGGAATTTATTTTATATTATAAAGTTAACGATTTCTTCTGTAATTTTCGTTAATTTTTCAGAAATATATTTCTCATGGACAAATATATATATCTATAAATACTGCATTTAATCTGTGCGGGAATTGAACACGCAATACTTAGTCCAGCATCTAATCGCTTTGCTACTGTGCCAGCTGTGCTGACATTGTAACAACAATAATTACTATAAATTTGTGATTGTTTGAGATTTAATACTGGTAGTAACAACAGAACGCAGTGGATTTATTCAGTAAAATATACCTTGCAATTCTTGTTCTAAAAACAACGATACGATACAAAACAATAATAACATTGCTAGTATGTATTTAGTTTTTCACGTTGGCTTCCAGTATTTTGTTTTTTCAAAAACCTTTATTGTTGTATTTTTACAAAATACGATTCATTCAAATTGTATCAAGTATATATAATATATTTTAGAAGAAGAGAAATCAGAATTTCTTTAAAAATAAAAAACAGTGTTCAGTAGTACATAGTATTTTTATATATTTTGCCGAAGCATTATTTATTAGTTGAAAGTTTCTTGATACGTTCCTCTAGAAAAGAAAGATAGAAAGTACAAAAATAATTATTGAATACTAAAAGTCATCTAATTCGCCCGATGGTGGACGGTGAGATTGGTCAACTACTTTAACCTGTAGGTGGCGTAAGAGTAGTAGTAAGATGAAGAGAGAGTGAAAAATATGTTATAGCAGTGGAGTATATTTATTCTATCATTTATTTATCATAATTATTTAAGCCCAATTTCTAGGTTGAAAAAATAATGATAATTGTAACTTTTGTTCGTCAAATGGCAATACTGGCATGGACCCAAAATCAAGAGAAAGGCTTAAAAGAAAGAACAAAACTCAAAAAAATCTGTATAATTAATAACTGTTAATTACCGTAGAGGAAAATATTATACTCAGTTTACTGTTTTTCCATACATATTCAACTTTTCGTTCACATTGAACCGATATTAAGTTATTACACTAGGCGTAGTCGCTGACTCTCGGCGGCCGATTTCTCATTCACGGCATAGTGTGAACGAAAAATGCAGTCAGACTTCACATTCACACACCGGCTCACAGTGAGCGTACTCACAATCGGCGGCTGACAATACGTTTAGTATGAATGCGACCTTACAGGTGGTAGCACTTCTATGCAGAAGTCAGTCTAGGTTTTCAGTCCATTCCCGTTATTCTGCTACCAAGCAGTACTTGCAAGCATTACTGTTTTCCGGTTTCAAGGCCAAAGTACCTTGTGAAATGACTGGGCATGAGCTGAATAACTGACACATGGTGACGAGCGCAATGCAGTGTCACACAGGACTTTGTAATACAAAGTTCTGACTTAAAACTTTCCATCTGATAATAATTGGTCACTGTACATTTTAGAGACCTACATTCGTCCTCAATAAAGAATGAAAATGTTGTGCGTTTACACCCCTGTGATCGATTGCTTCATTACCAGGAATTCGGTCTTCGGTTCTAATTAATCATCCAAAAAAATGCAGTAGCAAAAGCGTTATGATACTATCTTCTGGTGTGCGATGACACTGTGGTAGAGAAAGAAAGAAAAAACCTATTAGTTTCATAAACACACAACAGAAAGAAACTTAAAGTAAACAAGAATGAAAAACTAAATTTATAGTCGCATTATCAAAGTTAAAAGGATCCCTCAACGAGGCCACAGCGATAATCTGTAGGTTTACAGCATTAGTTTTTATTCAGTATCTTAATTGACCCCACGATCAACAAATAGACCAAGCGTAATGACTAAACAAAGAAATATACTAAAGAAAATCGAAAATAATAATAATAAAAAACAAAAACAATGCACGAACAATTTTCTTGTCAAGTGTGAACTGCCATTAGATTTAAGAAAAAAAATACATGGGAAAACACGTCACAAAGATAAATTATCATACTTCCCCTATCGAGCCGACCTATTCAATTTACTACACCTACATATACAGCTGCAGCGTGAATATACATTAAATGTTTTGATCTCATCAATCCAGACTTATAATATAATCCATAAAATAATTTATCAGCCGAAAATAGCCCTCGTCACAATTTTCATATCTTAAGGTTGAACTTTGTTCCGTAATTCAATTTCAGAAATATTCTTAATCACGGCCCTAATGGCCATTAAGAGACGAGTCACGCAAATTTTCACAACATAACGAGGTCTTATAAAATTTTCACCCTACCCTTTCCCATCCCTTTAATATTTACAGACTGTGGATCATTTTTGATTTGAAATAATAATCTTATGTTATGAAAAATACTATAGTTCCATAAATTTGAATTTAAATCTATATTGGTGCTCAGGGTAGCTCAGGGGCTTGGCGCATTCCTCAAATTTCACCTAAGTTCGTTCCCCTGTACCGGCACCTCTAAAATTGCTCTGCAATTTTGCGTGTTAACTCACCACGTGCTCAGCAGTGAAGAAACCTGAATGTCAGAGCAATAAAAATATTTGGAGGACATGTGAAGCCGCCAACTCGCATCGAAGCAGCGTGACCGACTTCCGCGGCTCCAAAACCCTCTTATAAATTAGAGAAGGCCTGTGCTCTGCAGTGCGACATTTATTGTCCTACGATATTGGGCACAGGTTTTTTTTATTTGTACATTTATTTCTGACGATATAAAAGCCTATAGTTTTGTTAGTACGTGTTAGCGGTTTAAGAGAATCTATCACCCCATCTTATCCCGTGGGTTTCGTAAAAGTCGACAGAGGGAAAATTAAAACTAAGAGATAGGCATCTTCATAGAACATCTGAATAAATAAGCTGCGGTTGCCAACTCGCCTGCCAAGCGTGGCAACTATGGCAAAATCCCCCTAAAATGAGAGCTACAAACTTGTGGCAATCTATGGGGCAGGCCTATGTTCAGCAGTAAGCTAGTAAAAAGTAAAGTAAAGTTTCAGCCTATAAACGTCCCACTACAGAGCACAGGCCTCCTCCTCATTTCTGATAGAGGTTTTGGAGCTAGGAAGAATCCGCCACGCTGCTCCAATGCGGGTTGGGGGGCGGGGGACTTCACATGTATCGAAATATTTTTTATTTCCTCAGACATGCAGGTTTCCTCACATGTTTTCCTTCACCGCCGAAGCACGTGGTAAATCAGCACTTAAAAATTGCAATTAATAATTTAGTGGGTGCCGGCACCGGGGATCGAACCCAGTTCACTCGCGTACTATGAAACTTAAAGCGAGCGCCTAGCCCCTGAGCTACCACGGCTCGTAGTAAGCTAGTGATAGGCTGAAATGGTGGAGGTGGTGGTGGTGTTAGTAACAAGGGAAAAAATCATCATTAATACTGATCTCTAATAGTTAGTTTATCGTATTTTTTAACACATTGAAATACTATACTGTACTTAGCCAGTGGTTTAGAAACGAGGCGCTTTTTAAATATTAAGCTGAAATCATCTGTACGCCACTCCGCAGGACGCACGGCAAAACCTCAGCAGACGCAACAGTATTCTGACTGCGTTATTATACTGCATTCTGCAGGTCTCTAAGCTCTCCGTGTAAAGTTGACCCACAGGTTGCAAGTATGGAAGACCTGATAGTATGACTTGAAAAGTGTCACTTTAACTTTACTGCTATACGTAACAAATCTGCGCGCCGTCGGACAGACTGCATTCCTTTTAATGCCATCATCGTCTTTCATGTCGTTCGTAATCCAGTGCATTTAAAACAGGTTTGCTCTGTTTAGAGCTCTACCGCAGATATGTATGGGAGGTACATCGGTATATGGTTTAACTCGTGTTCTAAAAAACATAATCTCGCTTTTATTCGTTATATCTAAGCCCATGGAAGCTATAGTTCTCGCACATATGAATTAATTTTCTTAATGCGGCAATCGAAGATATTAAAGTTAAAAAGTAATGGCGAAGTTAGGCCACAATGTCTACCATCACAGTATAATTTGTACGGCTCTGATAAAACGCATGCTCACCTAACAGAGTTAAGTTGGTCACTCTACTTACATACACACCTCTTCACTATTGGGGTAGGCAGAGACCACATCTTTCCGCTTGCTGCGATCCTGATACACCTCTTTCTCTTCTTCTACTTTTATCAGAGTTTTCATACAAGCTTCTCGGTTGCCTGTGGTCGGTTGGGTACTTTTGGCGTTTTAGTCTTTCATTGAAACGACATCGATCTGATCGTTATATGTTCGCCTACGTCGACTCTTATCGGCTTGCCTATTCACACTTGCCTCATTTATCTGTTTCGTCTATCAACTTTCATCCATCCTCTCTACGTGTCCAAACCATCTAAGCATCTCTTCCCTTACTACTAACGTTACCTTTTCAAGCTGTTCCTCACTTTGTCCATCAAAGTAACTTCAGCTATACTTCTCAAACTTTTCATTTCCACAGCATTATTCTTACTTTTATGCCCCTTCGGCCAGTCCTCTATGTACAGCCAGTCGTGCCTTGTTGAATACGTTCTGGCTTCATATAGTTATGCAAGGCCTCATATACTTGAATTACTGCCAAAACACTTCGCTCAATATCACCGTCGTACTTTCTGTCTCTCGTAAATTTTGAGCCCAAGTATACAAACTCTTTCACTTGTTCCACTCTTTCACCTTCAATCAGAACTTTGCAATCCTTCATACTTTCTCCTCTTTCTAAAATAATTGATTTTATTTTATCTAAATTAATTTGACTATACAATTATTGAAATTTTTGGATACACTCATTTCATTACGCAACTTAACATATTTTAGTCACATAATTATTATAGACTGCAATATAACTACAATAGTCTATAGTAATGATGTGACTTTAATATGTTAAGTTATTCAATGAAATGAGTGTATCCAAAGTGTATTCGTGTGTCAACTGAATTTATTAGTTAACATTAAACAATGAAGTCAAGCCGTGTGGTAGCGGCTTAAGAGAATCTACCACCCCATCTTATCCCGTGGGTGTCGTAAAAGTCGACAGAGGGAAGATGAAAACCAGAAGATGGGCAGCAGCATCTTGCTGGAACATCTGAATAAATAAACTGCGGTTGCCAACCCGTCTGCCAAGCGTGGCAACTACGGCTAAATCCCCCCAAAACGAGAGCTATAAACTTTTGTGGCAATCTATGGGGGAGGCCTATGTTCAGCAGTGGACTATTGATAGGCTGAAACGACGAATGAAGTCATAAAGACTTCATCTCATTCAACAAGAAACATATAAAATGATTGCCGTATGAGACAATGGTGTAAATAAAAAAGTGGTAATGTTAGTTTAATAAAAAGGATAGATATCGTCAAAGAGTCGCTGCTTATAAATTAAATCGAATCAAATCAAATCAAAATAAAATCAAAAATTCTTTATTACATAACAAGTACATAAATTACAACGGTTGGGACTCCCCTTTTAAGTTTATATATAGTTAAGTATATTATATAGGTGACATACATAGTCATGTAAATAATTAGTTTTTATATTAAAGTCTGTCTAGATGTTTGTGATAGTGTGAGTGCGTGCATTCGTACGCGCTTGAGTGTGTGTGTTGTGTGCATGTGTTTGAGAGTTGTAAGTGAAACGGTATGAACAGGTGTCACTGTTATATTACTATATTAAGTTATATTGTTTGTTTCACTTAGATATTGTGAGAATTTTGTAATAATTAGACAGTAAGATCAGTCATCTAAATATGTTTTCGGTTTCTTCGTACGTTAAAGTTTTTAACCACGTTGACACGACTTTTTTACATTTACGATAATTCATAGTTTAGATTTAAGAGTTCTAATTATTCTGTTGTACAATTTAATTGATTGTGTAGAAAATTGCTTTGCTGCAAATGCAGTTCTTACTATATTTTTATTTGTGACTGTTTACGGTTTTATTTTATTGAGGATGTCTACTGAGACAATGTTATGAATTTTAAGAATACTTTTTAATATATGCAGTTGTCTAATCGTCAGTATATTTGTGTCATTATACATTTTGGTTGTATCATATTTTTTTTTCTTACGTAATATTATCTTAAGTATAGTTCTTTGTGCTTGTTCTATGCTAATAAATTTAGTTTTAAAAGTACCACCCAAAATTGACTGAACCAGAGTTTTGTAAATATATGTGAGCAGTTTTTTATCAGATATATTTCGTAGGTATCTAAATAGCCAGATAAATTTTGGTACATAGTATTTTGTAGTGAATATATCGGTAATTAGAGTTTTTTTGTCAAGTTTTTCTTGTTGTGTGCGGTCGTTACTGATAGTCCATTAGTAGGGCTAAAAAGGTACCTCTAACACCCACTTTTTCCAGTTTACGATTGATCAATGTATTTGGTTATACATTTAGTAAGGTCTAGAATGGCATCCTCCGTACTAATACCCTCTCGAACCGTACTGAGCATTATACAGTATGTGATATGTATTAAGATATTTGATAAGTCGCTTATTGATTATTCTTTCTATTACTTTACCGATTACTGGCATTACGGAAATTGGTCTATAAGTATTTAAGTTGTCTCTGTCTCCATCTTTATATATAGGGTTTATTATTGATCGTTTTAGAAGTAGTGGTGAAAATTCCGTGTACGAAGAATCAAAACATAGAGGTGGGTAATCACAGGGACCAATTCGTTTTTTGCCATTTTTAGAAATGTGTTAGGTATGTTATTCCAACCAGCTGCGGACTCAGATTAAAGGTTCATAATGATTGATTCTATTTCAGAAGATTCAGGCTCAATTATTTAATTGAGAAGGAAAAGTTGCCAAATAATCATTTGTGCACTTGGAATCTATTTTTATTTGTTCGTCTAATGATTTACCCACACTAATGAAATGTTCATTCACGTGTTCTGCAGGTTCTAATGGATTACGTTTTAGGTTTATCAGTTCAGAGTCTTTTTTAATTTAAGTTAGTAATATTTTGTTGTCTTATGTTCTTGATGCCGAATAAAGGTTTTTTCTATTCTATTCTCATAACAACCCTCGAATCATACTACTATCTCACAAATAGCTGTTTATAAAAAGAATTGGTTTTTGAATATCATATATATTCTAATGGAGCATTACTTGTCACGATGTTACAGTATTAACCTGCTCCGGAAATATGCATAAATATATTTCAACAAAGGGATCTATGTCATTTGTAAAGCAATGACAATAAAAGCGTCGAAAGAGAATACATTAGATCCTACTCACTCTTCTCCGTTGCGTCGCGAGATTCGACTACGGAAATGTTCGTCAAGTCTGATACTGATTCGTATTTAATTAATAATCCCTCAAGCAGGGTTCAATAAATCACTTAATATATTTTTATCATCATACTGTCGCAATACATACATACAGTCAAACCTTTTCCCCAAATAAGGAGTAGGCAGAGCCCATTTATGCCCTTGCAGGAAACGGGACGTGGCGAGTGGCGAACCACGTTGCTGCCATTGTGGTAGTCAGAAACCTATCTAGGATAGTTTAATCGCAATCTACGTAGACGTAAAATTAAGCATAGATAATTTAATTTTAAGGTTAAACTTAAAGTTAGTGTTACGAATATCAGATTTTCTGTCCGCTCCTGAGCTTCGGCATATTATAACTTATTTACTCGAAATTATTGTGCTTAATTTAGGTGTCAGATAAACGAAAAATATAAGGAATTTTGTTCTAAATCAGTAATTTTAGTAAGTAATTCACGTCATGTAGAATTTTTTGTCTGCTGTCAAGTGAAGAGACTAGCAAATCGTTTACCTGTTAATACGTGCAACGTCTAACCATAGCAAATTCCCAGAATCACCTAAAATATTTCAGTGTGGCATCATACTGCGGTCGTCACTCTGACACATCAGGTCTAAAGACTCATATGAGACTGATTGAGAATGATGTTGCTGATGTGTAATTACTGGGCATTGAGTTTTGTGGGACTCTGATCAAACGATAGGTTGATGCTCAGTAAAAATTTTATTATTTAATTTTTTATATTTTCATCGACGTGAGTGTGCTGCAAAGTACTGCCTGACATATCATCGTCATTATTAGCCTTAAAACTGTATACTTTAAACACACACATTGGTATTAGGTGCAGTATCAGATTTTTAGCCTTAACAGTTTAACTTATTCAGCAAAATTCACAGAAGGTAGATTCGTCTACGCCGATACCATTTTGGAGAAGATATTGCCAAGTAAAAGGGTAGCTACCCGCCAAATCGAATGGTTTGATCTGGGGAGGACGTCTCCTCCCACTAGTAACATTTAGATGCTGTCTAGATAGTTCGCATTTCAGAAAACTTTCATAGCGCGATCAGCTTCTCATGTGGCGACATAGATGTCGCTACATCACTCCCCCGCTGAGACTGGAAGTCGTTGTTAGCGTGGAGAACTTGAGGCGTCGTCTGGCGATGAGGTGCAATCTGGCGTTGTGGTGAACATGTGTCCAGGTCTCCGGTGCGTCGAGACGGATGGAGACAGTGTTGATGTGCAGGATTCAGCCTGAGGAGAAGGTCCGCCCGTTTATGATCCTCAGCGGCTGAGAGACTAGGAAGTACGCGTTGTGCCGACAGTAGTCTGGTGCTGTGACTGCGATGGCTGCCGATAACGTTGTTGCTGTGGTTCGGAGAAGCTGGCTGCGGGATGTTCATACCGGGGTCACCATTTTGGCGGATGATATTGCCAAGGAAAAGGGTAGCTACCCGCGAGATCGAATGGACTGATCTGGGGAGGACGTCTCCTCCCACTAGTAATATTTAGATGCTGTATATATAGTTCGCATTTCAGAAAACTTTCATTAGCGCGATTATGGAATGTATGAAATATTTCCTGTAGCTTCTCATGTGGCGACATAGATGTCGCTACACCACTATACGCCTGACATGGATATAAGAAGTGTTGTGTCCCGTATGAGGAATTTAAAGCTATAAATCCAGAAACTTTTCAGATATAATATTAAAACCAATTATGTGTATATAAAATTTTATAATAAAACCGTCTGACTACTACAGTTCTGATGTAATATTTATGTAAATTATAAATGACCATTATGAAATGTGCCATTGAAAAAAAGAAAGACCCCCGTTTTTTTTATTTTTTTATTGGATTTAATGACTGAACAAGCAACACGTTCACCTGATGGTAAGTGCAACGTCTGCCCATAACAAATGCTGTGCCACCAAGAAAATCTCTTTGTGACACCACACTGCGCCCGTCACCCTGAGACATTAGTTCTTAAGATACATATGCCTAGTGATTACTCTAGCTCTCAGTGCCCTTCAAACCGAAACACAGTAATCTTTACACACTACTGCTTCACGGCAAAATAACTGGCGCTGGGGGTGGTACCTATCTAGACGGATTCCTTTAAGAGCAAGAGCCGGAAGAGCTTTACACAAGCCTAAATTGAATAAAGTAATTTTGACTTTGAATTTGACTCCATGTATATATCTAATACTTGTCGGTGTTAGATATATACATGGAGCACATATGTGCAACTTTTTATGTCAGTAGTTTCGGCAGTTTGTAAGTTATAACCGTCGAAATAAACAGTCAAATACACATATTTTTCTTTTGTAAAGTAATTATTTTAATCGTTAATTACAAAATACGAAATGGGTAGCTATATACGTGAAGTTATCAGATTCAATGAGATCGTTTAGAGAAAATCTACAGCCTATAACCGGATCGATACGAATACTTTGTTAAAGACAATCGAGCCATAATGCCTGGAGTCTTGGGCTGTAGGATGTTCAAGGTAATCGATAACAATAAGACTACGCAGAGAATAGCTGGCTGGAGTTATTTAGGTACTCGTATATATCGTAAGCTGTTGAGAATTTGTGCAACAAGCATTTTTAAATGACATTTAAAGATTAGTTTAGTACAATTTAATAAGTAAATGACTGATTTCATCTTTTAGGTTTAATTTATGACATGTATACCTACATAAATACAGGTGGTTAATGAAGTAGTTCCGATAGGCGTCCAGTAGAGTAGAATAGCCCCTACCTCCTTCCTACCGAGGTGTCGTATGAGGCGACTAAGGTATTGTACGGATAGCCTTTATTCGTGCAGAATAACATAAAAACATGCAATCTTGTTACTGTACTGCTCGTGGGCAACGCAATGGGGAGTAAGATTTCTTTTTTTACTCGTACCAAAATGGCGGCGACGTGGTTCGCCACCCGTAACGTCTCGTTTACCGCGGGGGTCAAAAGTAGGCTTCGTATGTGGCTTCTGCCTACCCCTTATATGGGAAAAAGGCGTGACTATATGTATTTATCTGTGAAAAAAATAGTATAAAAAAGTTTTTGGAGGTCGTCGTACTCATTTTTAGGAGAGGGTTAAAACTCTTGTGTGAGATGCTATTCACTCAGAATAGATATTGTTACAGTACTCCATGTCAAAAGTGATTCTGTCAGGATCTGTGCGATATCACGATATCATAGTAGACTCAAGTAAATCATTTCAGCTCGTCACGAATCTACCGCTGAACATAGGCCTTTTAATCCAGTTCTGACCTACCTTCATAAATCGACTTCCCGCAAAACCGTGCCAGTGAGGGGCCTGCACTGCGTTGCGTTTTCCGTTACGAGGTTGCCACCAACCACTCAAGAAATAAATGGTAATAGTTGAGCAAATGTAAGTCTCTAATTGTAGACCATTTGTGTCATTTGCTATAACGATGATCGTCAAAAATTGGACTGTTTAATGTGAATTTTATAGTTTTTTTATTATTAAATATATTAAAAAACGTAATCATTATGCAAGTCGTCCATTTTCATTATTCCAGACTGGTAAAAGGCTGCTGGGTCTAAAGTAAGAAGTGTTTAGAGCTGCCATGGCTAATTCGCCTGCCAAGAGTGCCAAGAAAATTAAACTGAACGTCACGGTTAATTAATTGTGTAAAATTGAATCAAAAAACGTTAACAAGCAAAAGATCAGAGGTAAGATTTCACTTACTCTTCTTAAACTAATACTACTACTAAAATTATAAATAGTTAATGTTAAAATAAAAATAAAATAAAGACACGCTTTAAAGTGGTTTCTTACGATAAAATTAAGTGAATTTGACCAATTTTAGCCTTATTGGCAGGTGTAGCGGAGAACGCCACGAGTGGTGAAAGCATTCTAGGGATGTTAGGAAGCTTCGATACCGATTGCGAACGGTCGGAACTTCCGATTGATTTTACACCTCCGACTCCGACTTCGGCTTCGACAGTTTTAAATCAGAGGATATAACGGACCATCCAAATTGATGAGTTTGCTTGAAAATGCAGGTAAATCTGCAAATGAGGCTGAACGTATTGACACTGCTTTAGAAGGTTAGCATCAAAATTTCAATGCCTGCACTCGATCGCCCGTCGATTTTTTTTGTGTCCAGCAGGCTCAGTAGCATGCGCACAATATAACAAGCAGCAACAGCTGCTTGTTATACCCAATATTTTGCATCTCTTTCATTATTATACATCTTTGTGTATATAAAAAAAAATCGTGAGTTTGCAATCGCACATTCAAAAGTTTATTAATATTACCTAAGAACGTATAACGTATAAGAGAGTCCACATTATCAATCTAGCTTGTATACTCCTGCATCTTGTAGAGGAATATTTGTACTCGTATGTATGTGTATGTATACAATATTAACAAAATTACAGAATTGGCTGTGTATAAAATCTCAAAAAATTTTACAGTGTAGAGGTTGCGATGCGAGGCTTGCCGTATATTTTTTTCATTTTAGTGTTTTGAATGGTGTTATATTATTAGACTTGCCTCCGCCTGTGTCTCTGCCTCTATTTCCGACTCCAACTCCGCCTCCGGCTCTGGTTCCGTTAAAACCACACGGAACATCTCTTAAGCATTCCTGCAGAATATAGTTTTCATCGACATTTATAATACCAAAATTGTGTACTAATTTTGAACTAAATGTTATAAAAAAATGGTAAAAATAATTTTGATGCTGTATTTCTAGACAAAAAACCTCAAATTTATAATTAACATGACAGTACTCATTTAAATGAAACTAATTTTTACGGATTTTATCGCGTTTAATATTTTAAAAATATTAAACGCGATAAAATCCGTAAAAATTAGTTTTTACGAAACACACAAAACACACAAAAACTAATTTTTACGGATTTTATCGCGTTTAATATTTTAAAAATATTAAACGCGATAAAATCCGTAAAAATTAGTTTCATTTAAATGAGTAGTGTTCGCGTAAATATAAGAAATCATTATGACAGTACTACATAATTTAATTAATTAGTTAACATAAAATTTCCTGCATAGTTTATTTAATTATTAATTTATTTATATGTTTCTTAACAATAAAAACTCAACACGTGATAAGTGAAACCTATACGTGGGTAGTATACACTTAGAAAGTTTTAAGAGACTAAAAAAAGTTATATGGCTCCATCAGTATCTATACAAGTTTCATGCGTCTCACCCAATTTTCGAAACACTATCTAGTCCGCCTCCTCATCTACGGCCTGCTCGCCGCTACGCTGCTAGTACGTCTTCCGGCGATGAAAACTGTATCCTTTTCCTGTGCACGAGCCCGATGTCATTAATATTGTCTATCAATGACATAGTTAGTTTTGTAAGCCCATCATAGCCTACTTTATAGAGACTACCGCTTGATGTACTTAGTTAATTATTAATTATAGAAATATTTCTTTTTATATTTTTATTTAAATATAATGCGGACCACTACTTTTCCTTAATACAATAATTCATCCCCGCTTCTCTTTTCAGAAAATTTAAATTAATTTAAACTTAAGTAATTAAATCAATCTTAATAATACGATAAATATGAGTAATACGATGCTTTAGATCTACAAATAACATACGAGTATCATGTATACAGATGTTTCAAATACCAGTAAGTGTTAGAAGAGTTCTGCTTTAATTATTTATTAGATTCAGGCTAGTTATTTCTTACTATTAAATACAATCATAAATTATTTATGGTATTAAACTAATTATTAGTATAAGTAAAAATTAAACAACTAGTAATAATGTAGTATTTGTATGTTTTAATTAATTGATAAAGGGATTAATAAAGTAAGATTTACATATTTTTATATAAAGAGTAAGCAATTAAGAGAAAGGCAACATAATTTGAACGACTTCAACGAACTGATTATAAATTACTAGATTGTGCGTTATATTATTAATGTATGATCTTAAACACTGCTTAATTTCAATGGCTGTTAATTTATTGTCAGTACAGGCATTTTTAGAATGACGTACAAATAAAGGAATAAATATTTGTTCTTAACAATTAGTTTTAACGATAACATTCTAAGTTTTAAATTAAACCGTTTAAAAATGTTGCGAACAATGTGTATTAAAACTGTCACGGTTGTTTTAGTAGGATTACATTACGTTAAGGTTGTTTGTAAAATATTTATTTCAAATTCGATAACTCGTCATACTCTGCAATCAGAATATTAAGTGCGGAAAAAACCACCGCTGGTTTTTGCATATTTCATGATTAAATGCAATATTTCAATCAAGTACATTCAGTTTTAATTACACGTCAGTGTTTTATAATGAATAACGTTTCTGTTGAACTGTTCATCATTTTACATGAGATTTTAAAGGGTTATTTTTTATTGTACATATAGTTTTTTGTGTAACACAAAATCTTGGTTAAAGTTTGACTTTGATCTTCTAAAGGTTTACTCGAATGAAAAAAACTTCTGACGTGTGTACTACAATATTTTTTTCAATAATGAGTTTTTTCACTATTATTAAATCACGACTATTTACGATACCTTTCTGCCAAGTAGAAGGACGTGTTATGAAAACATATTTTTTTAACATTACAAAAATTATGGATGCTAGCTTATTCGAATTGTTTCTGGATATTAAATTTTAAGCACATTTAGTATTTTTTTTAGAAACAAATTAGGTTGCGAACGCCACTACACTACGAAATAATACGATCGTAGACAACTAAGCGTCGTGAGTTGGAATTTGCCATTTTGTGACTGACTTTGAGGTTCTTCATACTATTTTCGAGAACCTCCTGCCAACACAAGCGTTTAAGTTTAGTTCTGCTGTTTCGTTAACCAAACAGGAATTCTAGTTATAAGTACAGAATTGTCAGTATGCTTTTCTTTAAAACATAGCTCCTAGCTTTTGGCTTATTCATCGACATTTTCAGCTCTTGGAACTTGATTGTTAAACATAGGTCTACCCCACAGGTCACAGACAAAAATCGATTCTGAGCCACCTCCGTCCATGGAAGCCGCGCCGTTCGTTGTATCTAGTGGAAAATTTGCACGCACTCGAATACCCGCTCAAGGCTATCACTCGAGAAACGGCCAACTATTCTGTCGTGAAGCAGTAGTACAAGCATTAGTGTGTCTCGGTTTGAAGGGCACCGAGAGTAGCGTTACCTCGTGTCTCAGGCGTGACGGGCGCAGTGTGGTGTCACACAGAAATCTTCTGGTTGACACAGCGTCATTTGCTATGGGCAGACCTTGCATTTACCTGTGAACGTTGTGCTCGTTTCGTCAATTTATCTATAAAAAAAGAAAAATATTTCTTTCGGCTATATTCGTTTCCTGGCCCTATGTAAATTTAGCTCGCTATTACCTACAGCTATGTCAATCCTATTGCGGAAAAAATGGTTACGGATTCTATCTCGCGGAGAAACATCAAGCATTATCTTTCAATATCTCGCTGACTGACTTTGAGGTTATTGATGCATGCTACAGTGAAGGATCAAGTATCGATTGCGTTTCTCATTACTGGCAACACGCATTGCTTCGAGCTTTGTTTTATAACGTTGCAGTATTCTCGACAAGAAAATGTGACACATTTTTCCGAACGCAGCCCGTGCCGTCAATGCTGTATCCTTTCCAGTCCACTACCTAGAAGAAATTTTTAGATACGATGAAGAGATTTGCGAATATACCGTCTTCTTGTCTTTACGGTTCCGTAATTGGATCGGTTTCGTACTCTGGTTCTGTACTCGGATATCCATCACTGTGGCAATATTGTAGCAGTTACTGTACAAATATGATATACCGACAGACAATCGCTTTACAGACTGTGAAATCGCTGTTCTGGCTATGGCACCGCCCAAATTTCGACCAAACTGAAAGCTTTCGCAGAGACCACAGGCACAGCGTTGCTGGCCTTTGAGAAAAGAATAGGCTCTTTTCTTAAAGGTACTTTTCTGTAGAATTAAGAAATCAACGTGTTTTTTCATTGTTTAATTTGTTTAAAAAATACATATTCACTGAGTAAAGGTATTTCGGGGCTACCATTGGGCTGAAGGTTCTGGGCCTCACGTGCTCTTAGGATTTTGTTTGTAATGACATTAGATCAAGCGTACTATATAAAAAAAATGTTATTATATTATTAAATATAATGGTTAATAAAAAAATTGGAAGTTGTAGCCGTGATTCAAGAGCGGCCAAGATGAGGACATTATAATCGAAAACAGTAAGTATCCGATACGAGATAAGGTATTATTTTTTCTTGTATCTGTATTAAACAATGTTCATAAGAAGTTACACAAGCATACAGGGCTTACTACTACTACATACGAGTACATGCACCTCTTTAAGTATTGTAATTGTCTCCGTAACTCCTACTCTGCACTTAAACCATCCTACCTTGTATAGATACAAGACAGTGCTAATTACGAAAATAGCACTTACTTATTATGATTATAATATATGCCGCTCCGTTAACAGTTTCTAGCTAATTAGAAGATCCCACCTCAGTAGAAATCAGACACAGGAATATCAATAATTATAGGTGAACGAAAGTAATTACCGGCTCTATCGCTGTATTGAAATGTATCAGAGTTTAAGAGAAAAAAAATAACAAAAAACCAAGATTGTTTTTAAAATGACAAGTTTGGTAAAAATTTTTTTTAACAATGTCAAGTAATTCAAAACAGGAGAGGTCCATTTCTGTAAAGGTAGCTTTTAAATCATAAATTTAATAAAACGGAATACGGTATTGACGTTAAAATGCAATAAATTAAGACCAGATAGAAACTTCATTCAACACGAGGACAAAGAATTCCCTAATCCGGATTTATAGGTTCGCTACGATCGCCCTCTGTAAGCCAATCGGAAGACTTAAAGGATTTAGTCAAGTTTCGACGACTAATGTTCAACTAAGTTTCATCTAACGTCGATGACGTTTCTATGGACTACTGTGCAAATAAATACTTTAAATGTATAAATAATTTCATTCTAACGAACGTACGTTAGATCATTTGGTCAAGTTTAAATTAGTTTTTTTTAATACTACTACTACGATACAGTGAAACGAGAACTAAAAACTGTATAATGTATAAAACTGCTATAATGGCAACGGGAAAATCATAAAGTTCACATGAACAGTAATTTTTTTTTAAACACGATTTTTAACGCTATCTTGAAAAAATTGCGTACTGCGTACATTATAAGTTTACTGAAACAAAAATAATAATGGTTATTTAGGATCTCACGTAAAATGCTGGGTGGTCCAACCTATATTTTAGTTTTTCCGATCGGCTTTATAAATATATATTTTTAATATTAAAGTTAAAGCATAACATAAAGGGGTTTGTTGTATGTAGTGTACTCGTATTATCACCAAGAACTTTGCAACAGAAAAACAGAAATTATTTGTGCTTATTAATTTAAAGTTACTAAGGCATTTTTTTAGGAATTATTTGCTTAGGAACTAAGAAAATGCGTTATATGAAAGAAGGCTTTATTTATGATAATTGCAATTTTATGTACATCAATTATTTATGACAAACATGCAACCTGTATTGGAAGTGAACTGTGTGTGGAATTAAGCGTGAATAAATAATACATGCATATATATTTTTCATCCACTGAAGTCGCTACGTAGGCACACTTTTAAAGAATTCGCAAACTAACATTGAAAAATTAGACAAATGAACCGAGTTCTTCAAGAATCAAAAAAAATTATACTTTCTTGCAGAGAAACTCCAATCATAGCCCTTTTCATAGCGGCATATTTCATGTGGCCTGCAGTGAAGGTCTCAGCTTCTTTCTAGTCGAAGTCGGACTTCTCTAGTCGGGCAAACTTTCCTAGCTATACATATACGTCGACATCTTCGAGCGTAATGTTTTCCAACAATAATTGATCTTCACAGCGACTGTGAAATGCCATTAATGTCTGAACACTTCAGAGAAATATCACGGCGACTTTTCGAAAAAGCCGCAGTTCATCCAAATCCACTGGTTGTTAAAGCAGCAAAGCGGTTCTCACCGCCCAGAGTTACCGACTCATCGACATTCCGAACTGAGGTCCGCAGCCTCCCTCGGAAGGTCATTAGATGAGTTAAATTTTTTTTAATTATTCGACCTCGCGACGAGCACACAGCAAAAGCGACAGTGACCGAATTTAGATGTTACTTATGATTTTATTTATTTATTTATTTTTTGTATTGTTTGGGTCATACCAAACAATACAAAAAATAAATAAATAAATAAATACCTGGCACGCGGGCCCCTGGCCCACGAGCACAGTATCCGATGAAGCTGTAAAAGCGAAATAGGATAACATCACCGAAAATATACAATAACAACCAGGTAAAGGTGAAGTGAAGTTTCAGCCTATAAATGTCCCACTGCTGAGCACAGGCCTCCTCTCATTTCTGAGAGGGTTTTGGAGCTAGGAAGAATCCGTCACGCTGCTCCAATGCGGGTTGGCGGACTTCACATGTCCTCGAAATATTTCAATTCCTCGGACATGCAGGTTTCCTCACGATGTTTTCCTTCACCGCTAAGCACGTGGTAAATCAGCACTTAAAATTGTAGAACAATATTAGAGGTTCTGGCACCGGGGATCGAACCCAGCTTACTCGCTTACTATGAAATCAAAGGCGAGCACCAGGCCCCTGAGCTACCACGGCTATCCTGAGCTACCACGGCTATACGGGGTCAGCAGCCTCGAGGGAAGCCAGTCGGCCAAGTTGGCTAATAAAATTTGGCCCCGTGTCCGATGTCCGCTAGCGACTCCACTGATGCCACTTTCCCGGTAAAGGTGACACAAACAACAAACAGGTATAGGATGGACATTACACCTGTTCTACGTCTTTTCCATGTTCACCTTAAGTCCTGTCCGTGGGGTGACATTATTAAGGTCAATGAGCATAGTGTTAAGGTGCTCCAGCGATTCTGCCATAATGACTATGTCGTCAACAAATCGAAAGAGAGTGATGCGTTTGTGTCCCCGAAGGGTTTCGGGGATACGACGTCTTACTGTTTTACACTTTTATTCAATTAGATCGGTTTCGTACTCTGATTCTGTACACGGACAGCCAATCCGGCACTTTTGAAGTGTCTGTAGCACCGCCCAAATTACCTCATAAATAAGTATAATGTATATAAATAATAATTTTAATATACCTATTACACACCCACCCATATATATATATATATATATATATATATATATATACATACATATATGGGTATATATATACAATATATATAAACACATGCAAGATAAATGCACATAATATCGTTTGCATATATAGACTGATACTACTACTTTGGATGTTTCAATAGTTATTTTCGGCATCGACGTCTATTTCACTAAAATCGCACAGAAATCTTGTGAAATGTTATGTGGTGATGTCTTGTGGTGTGTGTGAATGTCTGTTCGTTTCGACAAATAAACAGTTAAGTTACATTTATAATGTTCCGAAAAAAAAAACACATGAACTTGAAATAAAGGTTTCATTAAAAAAAAAAACACCTTTATTATTTAATTATGGTAATACGAAACGCGGCTTTTATAGTTGATTAGGAACTACAGCTCTGGGAAATTGAATTTGCTGTATAAAATTGCCACCACACCCAATAATGGTGCCTAAGCAAGGTGTGTTCTTATCAAAAAGAATAGCGAATATAAATTACGTAGGCGTGAAACCAAAAATGTTATCATCATTTGTGACACTTTCTTGACAATAAAACAATGTTATATATAATTCTATTGATAAGAAACTTATTGGAAATTAAAAAAGTATTGAATTTTGATTGTTTGAGTCAGAACGAATGATTTCTTATTAGAACTAAATGTCAAAACGAGCTAGTCGTTCACCTGATGGTGAGTGCTTGCTTTTAATATTATTATTATTATTATTTAATATTTTGCCATAGTTGCCACGCTAGACAGACGGGTTGGCAACCGCAGTTAATTAATTCAGATGTTCCAGGAAAATACTGCTGCCCATCTCCTGGTTTTCATTTTCCCTGTGTCGACTTTTACGACACCACCGGGATTAGATGGGGTGGTAGATTCTCTTAAGCCGCTTACACACGGTATCTGTATGATGATTGCAATTCCTTACATCTTCTCAGCGGTGGAGTATTACAGGCTGATGAATAAGAAGAGTTTCGGAGTTTTATGGGAAATAGTAGTATGTTCCCATGTTTTCCGTAGCAGAAGCTGGTTAAAAACAGGTACCAGTCGTTTAACATTGCTAAATACTTAAGAAACCCCGAAGTTTTTATGGAAACGATCTTAGGTTCGTCTCCTAGATCCAATTGCTTGCAACTGTAAGCAAGCAATTGTACCGATACGACGACCGCGTGGCCTAGTGGTTAGACTTGTACGCCCTCGGTACTGAATTCGTATCCCAGCCGGAGCCAAGATTTGAGCAAAAACACAAATTGTTGGTTTACGGGTCGGGTCTGTAGTGGTGGTTGCATGTGAAATTTTTGTCTGTAAAACGCACCCACGATACAGGAGAAATCCTACTGTGGTGCATTCGTTTTTTTTTAAACTATGGAAGTGACAACATGCTTAAAAATATATGTAGACCACTAGTAATGCTATTTCTTGTAAATTTACTTCGTTACATACCTCCTAATAACACTTGTTAGTTATAAATGACGTTATACTTTATTAATAACTCTCATCCAATGACACATGTGTTTTATGTAGCTCTAAAAAAATATAGAACGAAACTGCTACGCTTTACTTCCACGTATGCTACGGGAACTACTATTGTTTGCTTGATGACGAATGTCATTCATAGAAACGGGCATGAACGTTCATGATAACGCAAATAAAAAGCAATTTGCTTTTGCCACGCCTTTAGAAACATGGTAAGTAAATTCACTATCTATTTTATTTAAAAAATATATACAGACGAATTGAAAACCTCCTTCTTTTTTAAATCCGGTTACAAATACTCAAATATTTTTGTATCCCACGGTAAGTTTTTAATTGAAAAAATATTGCTTTTCTTTCAATGAAAGGATAAAAAGGGCGGACTTAATGCGTTTAGGCATTTTCTGATTTAATTTTTAAATTATTATTAATTATAATAGGTGTCCAGTGTTGAAAATATGCCTTCCCCATAGATTGCCACCAAACACGGTCCTGATGCAGGTGGTGCACCCATCGACTTTCCGCAAAACCGTGGTCATCGCTCCATCTAGTGGAGGGTCGCCACAAAGCGTTTGCCGGTACGAGGTTGCCGCTCTAGAACCTTTCTTGTTCAACGGTTATTGGTTCTGTGGGTATATATGGCCAGGTACAATGCCACTTCATCTGGCTAATCCATAGGGCTATGTCGGCTGCTCTTGTTCTACTGCGAATATCATCGTTACGGAATTTATCTCTGAGAGAAACTCCATAACCCTCATGCAGTGAAGGACCACATCTCAGTTCCGTATGATATCACTGGTAACACACACCGTTTGTTTACCTTAGTTTTAAGACATTGGGGTTCGGCAAAGAGTTTCGGGGATACGACAACTCACCGTCTGACACCTTTCTGCAATTGGAAAGGTTTCGTACTCTGGTTCAGTACTCGGATAGCCATCGTAGCGTTGCTGTACAGGTACTGGAGCACATTTCTATACCGACAGTCGATCCGGCACCGTTGAAGTGTCTATAGTTCCACCCTAATTACCGCATATGTAATTATAATATAAATAATAATCATTATATATACACAAAATAATACATAATACATAAATACACTGAATAAATGCAAATAATGTCATTTGTATATACAGATTATTTTCTAGTATCGACGTATTTCCACTAAAACCGCACAGAAGTCTTGTGAAATGGATTACATAGAAAAACTTTAAACCGATTTTAAAACCGCTCAGACGGCAGCTCCGGCTTACAAATGAATTCATTTATCGTTTCGGGTAAAAACGAGTTTGGCTTCATATACGCGGCAAAGTAAGCTTTATTAACTGTCCTTACAGTACTTTTCGCCGATAAGTGTCCGGCAGAGTGGAATAGCACCTACCTCTTTCCTACCGAGGTGTCCTAAGAGGCGACTAAGGTATTGCACGGACAGCCTTTATTCGTGCAGAATAATACCATAATATGCCATGTTGTCACTATACTTTTTTAATTCAATAAAGTGACGAAACGAGCAAAGCGTTAACCTGATGGTAATTGCAACGTCTACCCATGACAAATGCTGTGTCATCCAGAACATTTCTGTGTGACACCACACTGCGCTCGTCACCCGGAGACATCAGTTCTTAATTCTCCTTTGCCCAGTGATTACGCTAGCTCTCAGTGCCCTAATCACGAAACGCAGTAATGTTTGCACACTACTGCTTCACCGCAGAATAACTGGCACTGGGGTGGTATCTCTCTAGATGGATCTTCGTGTGGACTCTGCCTACCCTACATATGGCATAAGACATATGGAAAAAGGCATGACTATGAACAGTTAAATACTTTTCACGGCAAAAAACTTTGCTTTTAGCCGTGCAACCTTTACCTACCTACATTTAAAGTTATTTATTATAAAATAATAGCTAAAAGTGATAAGGTTAAAATAGAGTATACATTTAAATAATGTGGGCAGTAACCGAATACGAAGTTCAACCAACATCGGGAGCTATCAAAGTATTTAACAACGCTTATCTATACAACACTGTAATTTTGTTCTCCATGTTCCGAATTTTATAATGAGATCCACGACAAATTTACCATTTTAATTTTCAATGGATTTTTAAACAATTATCTTAATAGTTTATCACGTCAAATGTGATCAAAAAAAATGTTTTGTATTGTTATACAGGAATTTTATGTAAACTATTCAGAAGAACCAAAAAAATGGACTGTTTAATTCGGATTTCTCGGTCGTCTATTTTCAATATGTTGCTGGTCATAAAATATTCATGGTCATAAAAGTTTTCTTACACTTCGTTTAATTTCGTTTTTTGAATGCGAAAGAAACTCTCTGTGTCCCTCTCTATTTTTGTTTCCCTTTTACGGCTCTACCGTTCAACCGATCTTGACGAAATTTGGCATAGAAATAGATTGCACACTGTAGATGGACAAAGGATACTTTTTATTCCGGAAAATTAAATAGTTCTCACGGTATTTTTAAAAACCTACATCCACGAAGAGGTAATCGCGGACTTCAGCTAGAAACATTATTAAAGTTAAAAAATGTACACCGCTTGATCAAGTGGGCTGTAGACAATGTTACGTGTCCCAGTATTAATGTAATTTGTTCAACTACCCAGAAGTTCTGTCAATAATACCTAAAGATGACTCCGTTTAAAGGAGTTACCTCCTTCTTCTTTCCGTTACTTTCTGCTTCGGAAGAAAACATTGCTGTAAGCTAAGCCATGAGACGATCACTTTTTAATAAATCAGGCGCTAAGAAATCGGCTCGGACAAATTAGCTTATTGTCGGTAAGCGACGACTTCTTACTTTTGTTATACACCACTGTCTAACAACTACTCAAAGTCCAATATTAGAATAGAACACAACATTTTTTATTCGTAGCTGCAAAAAGTATTAAAAATAAAAGGTACAAACAGTAGCATCTTAACCTAAAAACTTCATAATAGAGAATAAAAAAAACGCAACCGACTCAGAAATTTGCTACAGAAATAATGTTACTGCGGCGCTGATATTCTGTCGGCGCAAGAAAAATAAGATAAGTTACAATTGATTATTTATGAAAACAGCCGTGTGGTGGCGGCTCGTTAAAAGAATACTACCACTCCATCTCATCCATTGGATCTCGTAAAAGGTCCAGTAAGGAATAAAACTGCACTGTGCACCTAACAGCGTATGGTGGCGATGGGTCCACCACCTATCACACCAAGTGCATTATATTTTTTTGGTAAAACGTGGATTGTGGCAGTCATCTGTTTTTGCAGTGAGTGCCCAGTCTCTGACTACCCCTTATGGGATACAGTCGTGATCTTATGTATCTATGTATGAAAACAGCTCAAGCGATTGCCGGGCATAATATATATTCGTTACAAATATTTAAAATGAGAACTATTATTAAGTGCTTATAATAGGAATAATGTAAAAAACAAACGGAAGACAGCAAATAAAAGAAAAATAAGAAATAATGAAATTATTTATTTTAAAATATGACGTCAAAGTTCGTCGTTTTAGTACTGTTGTGTTTGTGTTATAATCTATGATTCTGAACGTCACATGGACACGTCGTATATTTCTCTAACAACTATACCAGCAAGCACTAATTGACTATTTATGCAAAACAGGACTACTTTTGTAAAAGAAGATGTTATTTATTACGAATTTTGAAAAAAGAAACAGAACCTTACGAAGAATTTTACGAGAAGGTAGCAGAAGATTGTTCCAGCATTAGTAACTGAGCTTATTAGCGCTATGGAGAGATTTCGAAACAAATGGAACCAGAGAATGTCTCCGGTATGTTTGGGGCAGCTTGTAAATTCTAAAGTTTTTTTCATAAGTTACACTAAGAATGGACATTGGTGCACATCAGAGACTAAGTGATCACGTACAGTGTGCATTTATTGCTATTGAAGAGCATGGTACTTTATTAATGACTGCACTCGTCTCTTAAAGTTCTAGCGATATAGATGTTAACGCAGGAGGATACAATTTATCGTTTCATTTAATTAGCCCAAAAATCCGACATCAATATGATAGGAGTAAGGCGTAGGTGTATAAGCAACATAGGATACTGGTGGTAGGATTCCTATGGAGGAATCCGTTTAGGTAGGTACCACCCCAGGGCCAGTATTCTGCTGTGAAGCAGTAGTGTGCAAGCATTACTGTGTTTCAGTTTGAAGGGCACTGTGAGCTAGTGTAATCACTGGGCATTTGAGACTTAAGAACTGATGTCTCAGGGTGACGGGCGCAGTGTGGTGTTACACAGAAATATTCTGGGTGACACAGCATTTGTTGTGGGCAGACGTGCACTAACCATCAGGTGAACGTTTTGCTCGTTTTGTCACTTTATACAATAAAAAAAAATACGTGTATCTCCACAATACCTCGAGGGACTATAAAGTGTTATCGCCGCGGATTTGGACTGGTATTCCTTAAGAGACAATACAAACTACAAAATCATCTCTAGAAACATCTAATAATATTTAGTTTTCTGGTTTTTTGTTTAACTTTAAACAAAAATCCCTTATAATAAATAACACGAAATATTTTACGGTACTGTACTAATTAGTATAAGAAATAAAATAAATCAAAAGAACTAAACAATTTATTTTCTTATTATTCCGATTTCATTTCCTTTTTTTTCAATAAATTCTACCTATTAATAAGAATACCTCGTGAATATAGAGTAAACATTATGAACACACGTTAAATGAAAACTAACGAAGGAAAAATCAAGAAGGATCTACGTAAAAACATCAGATAGCTAATGTAACTCTCGCATACTTATAAGGGCGGGTGCACATACATACGTAACATTCACATTTACACACTAATGCGGTGTTCGCTCCCGCACAAACCATTAACCAATCCATTTCGGATTAGTAGAAGTACTGCGAGATGAGAAATACAGACCCGGTCCCATTCAACAATATTACTAATCCAATCCAATGCCAATTGTATATCAATCTTTCCATCAATGACTTTTAGGAGCTTATAGCGTTGTTGGTTATAGTTTACTAGGTTATTTCAGTAACGTTTTTTCAGAATTTTTTTATGTCATGGTGAGCATGTGGTACTAATGCTTATTAAAACTTATATACTATTTTTTTTAAATAATCGCATCATTGTTCTTAGAGCTATAGTTGATTAAACAAGTAAATCAGAAAGGCAATATGAAAAATGGAGTAAATCGAGTTCCGCGCTTTTATTAAGTTTCTTACTAAGCAGGGAAAATCTCCTCAAACCATTTTGGTACAGATATGTTCGGTCTATGTGGACTCTAGCTCTGGAAAAACATAACTAAATATGCAATAAAACAAACAAGAAGTGCAAGGTGTCACAATCGGTCGGAAAACACGTGGTCACAGTTTTTTGGAATTAAGAATAGAATAGAATTGTTTTTATTGAACATAGATTATTTACATAATATTTTTTTTAAGCTACGAGTACACTGGTTCACAATAAAAAGCCTTTGTCCTGGAAATAACCAGCAAGAATCCCAGCGGGCAATATTTTTTCTTTAAAGTCATTTTAAAAATAATGTATAATACAATTACAGTATTGCCCCATAAAATAATTACTGACCCTGTGAAGTCGAGTAACTGGCATTATTAGTTTTGCTGGTATTTACCTTATTAACAACACCTTTTTAATAAACTGTTTTATGTTGATGTGTGACATACAAAACCTTTTGAATTATATATTCAGTGGAAAAAGGTTAATAAGATATTAATTGTTTTTAATTTGTAGCTAAGAGACAGTTTAGAGCAAATATTATAAAGAGCTCTTACAAAATCACTTCTACGTCATTCGCATTTCTCCATAGCAAAATACCACTACACACAAATCTAGCAGTTTCAACATTAGTCAAGTCCCTAATTTTTTTTTACAGCAGAAGAAATCTTTTTGATTGATTAAAAATAAAACAGGTGTTTCCATAACAAGAGTATACTACGCTGGAATAATTAAAGCGTTTAAAGACATCGTGAGGAAAAAACTTTGAAAACTGAGGAAAGGAGTGCGGCTTTTGTACGACAACGCGCTCGTGCACACGGCGCCATATTGCGTTGGCTGCTCCACAAATAAATTCTGGAACGCCCACATGATAGACAAGATGTAGCCCTTAGCAATTATGATTCAATTACAAGAAAATGGAAAAAGAGCTTCGGGTTAAATTAGTTTTTGAGTATAATTTAATAGTTGTTATCCTTCTGTTCTGCAAACTTATTTACCGCCCCTCGCTCGTAGCTGTTAGAATTAGACAATGAAATGCCGATCTAGTCAACTGGGACATCCGGATGGCGGAGTATCCTTGCGTTATTTTTTTGTATACATTATGTTTAAATATGATAGCGAGTTTAAATATATGTTTTTTATTTAGAATGATATATAAATAATATTTCGACATATTGAAAAGTTTACTAACCAGTGGAATAGCGTGTCTCTTATTGACTCTAAAGACCTCTTAAAAATCATGGGCGGCCTATGCACAGCAGTGGAAAGGAAAGGATGGTTATATGCTGCTATTTCTCTTTTTTATGCATATAAATGCTCATAGGATTTCCTAACACTTTTTATGACGATCTTTCTGCGTTTTCAATTGTCATCAGCGCTGAACTGATATTCTAAAAGAGAAATGTAATTTGATAAGAATTCACTGCACAACATACACAAGGAACTTTAAATATAGTAGCGGTGAAGAAAAAGGAGCGATACAAATTACTTTCGCAATGCAAAGGAATCAGGCCGGGAACAAAGTCAGTTATTAAGACCCTTCCCTAAGCTGGGCCTTCTTAAAAACTTCAGCTGTGAGGCGCTTATAGGCCGTTACTATATTTATCACTGCATCTTCTTAGAAGAAATAGGTTTTTCCTTAACAATAATCTAAACTAATATTATAAACAAGAAAGATTTGATTTTTTGTATGTTTGGTTGTAATGAATAGACTCAAAAACTACAGAACCGATTTTAAAAATTCTTTGACCTATATACAGCTACATTACAGCTATATACATCAGCGTTTAACATGAGTTATATTTTATTAAAATAAAAACCGAGATCCCTACGTAAATTCCAATGATGTAACTCAATGTATCAAAAAATTTCTAATAAAAGTCATTATTTGCCGTGCGCTGCAAAAATTATTGATGAAAGTTAAATAATGTACTACATTTTCATAGTACTCATCATTACTCACAAAAAAGTTCGCAAGGCTATATGTCTAACTATTATAGTTAAGTTACAATAACCGCTTTTTGTTCAAATTAGTCAATCAAAACACGGGTAGAACTAAATATGTTGACATTCGTATCATAATATTATCTATCCTACTAAATAGTTTCATAGTCAAGGTTGATTATGTACATGTAAAGTCCTGTTTAAATTATTCGAATAGCACCTAGTCGTTTAGTAGTTGAGATAGATATAAAAATGCTAAAAGTAAGAAAAAAGCCGCGGTGTGAGCGAACAGCCCTACACTTCGCCCGCGCTACGCCTGAATAGACTAAGATCTATTAATTAGCTACCTACTCAATTTATTTTTTGTAAACTAGAAACAATTGAATAGTAGGTTTGCAATTTTTAATTATATGTTTTTTTTAATTTAAAACTTTGAAACGCTCTATTAAAAATACAGCGGCCGCGGTCTCAACGACGCGCCGCCGCCTGGCTTCATGAGACTTGGGCATCATCGAGGTGCGCGGCTCCCTTTGCGCAGCGGTCGAGAGCTGTCGTTTTTTTTTGCTAACACGACATCAAATATTGTTTACTAGGAAGCTCTGAGCCACTAAACCTTCATAGCTTATGTTCCCATAAATAAAACATTATTCTGATAACTTAATCTTACCTGACCAGCTGCAAAGTCCGTCGATGAGAATAGTCACTACTACAAAATCTTAGTGAAGGGATTGTCGTTGTGTATTTGTCCAAATAAAGTACTATCATTTCTAATATCTATCTACCCGTGCGAAGCTGGGGCGGATCGCTAGTACATTATAAAATAAATTATTATTTATGGAATGGAATTGAATTATTAAGGCAATACGCGAAATTGTTCGCGTATTGCCTTAATAATTCCAAAACTTTTCAATTTTGTTTGAAAATTTTGTGCTGTTTTACGTTTTGTAGGTCATAGCTCTTAACAAATTCGGTGACACAATATAAGGACTTTAGCTTCAGCGAATGTTTAATGCGAATTAATTCCATTCCACTGCGCAAAATATTCAGCTTGGTACGCAAGTTTTATTTAACTTGTTTTACCGTTATTGTTTTTACGTTGAATAATTTGTTAATTTAAATAATATATGATTTGGTTAATATAGTCGGTAAAGAACTTATTTCTTTATGTGCTTTTATAAATTATAATACAATATTTTTTATAAAAGTGATAAAATAGAGTTAGAAGATGTCACAATTACGTTGTGTGTTTCGAAGTTCTTATTTCAGATATTTCTAATTATTGTCAATACCTTAAAATCTATTTCGGATCTTAAAAACCGAGAGGTGCGACTGCAATGACAAAGTTACTCGGTAAAGTGAAGTTTTAGCTGCAATGTTTTCTGCTTCAAATTTATGCAAGTTATATGATAGAAACAAACTGTGCAGTATTTCTAATTGTTACAGAAAAGCCCTGTGAAATTTGACAGGGACATCACAAACAGTTTATTTTTAATTAAAACATTCGAGAAAAGAAAGGGACTACAGCTGAAGAAAAAACACCTCATATATTGAGAAAAGACCGCGCGAATACAATATCCCGGGACCAAGCGCAGAACGCGCCCACCAGTAGAACGACGCGGTTGCGCAATACGTCCGGACTGTGTGATACACGTGTACAGTGTGTCTTGGGCGCGTGGTTGATACCTTAACTAGAAAAAATAAATATTGTTTTGAGAACTTAATATGTTTACGAGAATAGTACACAAATTCACTGTGCAGCAGCTTAGAGTTTTAACACCAAATATACAAAAAATATATAAGACCAGGTATGTGAAAATAGGTGGTGAGTTTCATTGTTTTATACTAGGCAAGACCTTGAAAAATCATTATGATTTATCTGTCCCGCAGAGTTCGATTCTCGGCCCATTTCTATTTCTTATTTACATTAATGACTTACCTTACCTAGTAGGGGACAATCATGATATAGTGATATGTGCTGATGATACATCTTTGATTTTTAAGATAAAACGTCAACTTTTATTATATGACGAGGTGAATAATGCTACTCGTATTTCAAAATTAGTACATTGGTTTAACGTTAACAATTTGCTTTTAAACGGCAATAAAACAAAATGTATTAAATTCACAACACCAAATGTTAAACAATTAGATGTAAATGTGCTTGTGAATGGGGAAGAGTTGAGCCTTGTGATGCTGCTGTCTTTCTTGGAATAACTCTTGACACAAAACTTCAATGGAGCCCCTATATATCTAAACTAGCAAAAGACTTAGCTCTGCAGCTTATGCTGTAAAAAAATTACGAATTTGACTAACGTTGAAACTGCTAGTTTGGTTTATTTTAGTTATTTTCATACCATAATGTCTTATGGTATTTTGCTATGGGGAAATGCAACTGATGTAGAAGTGATTTTTGTTATGCAAAAGAGGGCCGTAATAGCTATTTATAATCTTACACTATTTTAAAATGACTAAAAAAAATTCCGCTGGGATTCTTACTGGTTCTTCCCAGGACAGAGGCATTTTTGCGAACCAGTGTAGTTTAAAAAAAGAAAAAAAAAATGACTTTCAATAAGTATTATGTAAATAATCTATATTGAATAAAAATTTATTCATATTCTATTCTATTCTCACAACACACAAATATGATAAATATCGACTTTGGCAAAAGTTGTTTAAGTAAAAAAATTACCAACGTGTCATAGACACCGGTGGTAAGCCATGTATCATAGAACTGACGCCCTAAGACATGGGGCGAAAGAGTAAGCTCCAGCACCGAAATGCTAATAGCCACACCCTCTCTGATGAAATGGTGTGAAAGTCTAATCTACTCTTTCTTAATAATTTCAAGTTCCAACTCATCTTTATTTTATCATTTATTACAAGAGACCTTCAATGATAGACCTTTTTTATCATATATTTTACTTTCATATGATCTTTGTATGGAACATTTGCACTAAGCAAGTTGATACTGTACAGAGTAATGCTCGTCCCTCATACCTATAGTTATAAACTGTCAGGTATGCCCCTCCGCGCGCTACTCCAGCCCCGGACATAGTATGGTGTTAGCTATACGCGAACACTCTCTAGTTTTAGAGATTGGATTATAAAATTTTAATGCACGAACACTTTCTTATTATGAATTACTGTATAGAATATTTTCCATACAAATAAAGTTAATTTTATATTGTAATATTTTTAAATAACTTTTTAGTACTTTAATAGATAAGGTCTCTTGGATATATTTTATAGGTTTTAAAATCAATTTTAGGCACTGATTTATGTGAATATTATGCCAAGAAGAATTAAATTGAAAAATATGAAATTTCACTACTGGGATTGGTCCTCATATATATTTTCCCAACTTTTTTTGGACCACCATTTTTTTTATATTTTAAGTTTTTGTTAAATCTTTCTTAAACGTAAAAATACGTAATTATAGGTAGTATATCGTTACACTACCTTGATGGATTCCTGCATAGGAATCCCACCACCAGTAAATTATAAAAACAATCTAATTATTTGTTACAACTGTAGCTCTGTACACAGAAAGGACCAACACATAATTGTAATCCGCACAGCTTTTTTTCCTTACGGTCTCCCATGTACAGTCCGATGTTAAATCCCTAAGCCATTTTGCCTGCGCCCGTTGTTTGTGATTGGATGCTATAATCCATAGGACGCGTTACTTTGGTAGTGAAAAGTATGATTGTAAAATTGACTCACGTGATCACTAAAATGTGTCTGTTTTTCTTAAAATTCTTGAACTAGCATTTTCTGGTTGAACTTAAAAAAAAAAAACAATCTAATTTTCGTACGCAAATACAAAAGCTTGACGTGGAAAGTTGGACGTTTATGTTAGTGTTGCATTAATTAGTAAGTATTAGTAGTAGTTATAACAACCAATTTGTTTTTGCAGATATATTGGCTCCGCCTGGATGCGAACCCAGGACTCGCGGCGCACTAGTCAAGCACTTTCACTCTTAGGCCACGCGGTCACGCGTATTTATAATCTGCATCAGCAGTTGGACTTAAAATATCATTGCGTAGAGATTAATCGACAATTTTTTTAAATTCATTTTAGGGAAATACCAAAAAATCCATATAAAATAAGGTAGACCAGTGCCGAGCACCAAGGTCCAAGGCCAATCCGTTTGGAAGTGAGCTTAAGAGCCTAGTGGTGGTGGTAGTGTTTAAAAAATTGTTACACAATTTATATAAAATTGTGTTCTGGTTTTCTTGTGCCATTAAAAAGTTAACACTAAATGTCTAATAAGATCGTACGTTATGGAGTATCAATTGAAATACCCACCTCTTATGCAACTCAAGCAAATAGTTTATAAACAAGCCAGCTTTTTTTTTTTATAGGAGAGGGGGCAAACGAGCAAGTGGCTCACCTGATGGTAAGTGATCACCACCGCCCATGAACAACCGCAACACCAGAGGAATCGCGGGTGCGTTGCCGGCCTTTGAGGAAGGAATAGGCTCTTTTCTTGAAGGTCCCTAAGTCGTGTCGGTCCGGAAAAACCGCCGGCGGCAGCCGATTCCATAAAGTGGTAGTGCGTGGCAGAAAATTCCGCGAAAAACGCACTGTGGTGGAATGCCAACCATCCAGGTGGTGACGATGGAATTTTGTGTTCTGCCGCAAAGTGCGATGGTGAAAACCAGCGGCTGGAATTATTCCGAACAATTCCTCGGAACACTCCCCGTTGTAAATACTGTAAAAAATGCAAAGAGATGCAACATCTCTTCGCAAGGCCAGTGTATCAAGCCGATCGGAAAGAACCTGGTCGTCGACGATTCGAGCCGCTCTTCGTTGAATACGGTCAAAAGGAAGGAGCTGGCACTGGGGTGCCCCCGCCCAAAGATGAGAACAGTACTCCATGTGAGGCCGAACCTGCGCCTTGTAAAGTTGCAAGCGGTGGACCGGCATGAAGTACTGTCCCGCTCTACTGAGCACACCAAGCTTTTTAGAAGCCAATTTGGCCTTCCCTTCCAAGTGACCGCGAAACTGAACGTCATTCGATATGTCAACGCCAAGGATTCCGATACTGGCTGAGGCAACGAGGGGAGTGCTTCCAAAACGAGATGCTACGACGAAGGGTTTCTTCTCAAGGACTCCATTATTTTGGAGAAAAAGGAGGTGATGGCGATCGGTCTGTAGTTGGATGTTGGTTTGTGCCTAGAAATACGTCTCAAAAATAATAATGTTTACGAATCAAAATACTTTCACATTTACATGTCATCGCGGATTAAATTTCACCATTATTCATGTTTGCATAATAAGTACATCTGAGTACATCTTATTTATAGCACTTTCCTACTAGTGCAAGCAGGTACTATAAATTGGAATTAAAATAAAATCCGAAATTCTTTCAGATTTTGCAGTTTATTACACTGTTTTATTAATACATGATATATACTATTTATATATTTATCTTTTTAACAACATGGTACAAAAAAATTGTTTGTAATTATAAGTACCAAAATGCGCAAACTTCCGAACACTGTCATATTTTTTGACATCTGATTTGTCTTCGGCCTATTTTTCACCTAATTGCGAACAAAAATCAATCAGCAAATGAAAATATTCTCTACCACGTGAAAGAAGTCACTCTAAACTAATATTTTATTATTTATTTTATTTGCCAAGTATAACATAGTAACCAAACAGTAATAAATGTTTCGGAATATGTGGAACATTAATTTAAATTTTCAGCGTAGTATTATTTATACGTAAAATAATATTACTGTTCAAATATAATGATGATTATAATAGAAATTATTTCTTAAATTATGATAAGTATGAGATGTTGTCATCTGCTCCTTATTAAAAAATATATAAATACATTTAATTACATACATGTACATTGCAAAGTAGTATGCCATTTTTTATTTGTTATTTTTATTATGCCAGTTTGAAGTATATACTATCTCAGTAATACTAATTATGGGCATAATTACTAATTTATGAAATAAGTGAAAAATATAAGTATACGCATATATTAAATAAGTGATAAAACTATATTTTAATTTATTATGAAAACAGTTTCGTATTTCCAAAGTGCTTCTTAAACTGCAGTAGCCGTCGGATTTGGTTTTCAGATAATTCTGATTTAGAAAACGATTCCGTTTGAAATTTTCGTATATTACGATCAATTTATTTTGTTAGAAAAATGTGTACCAAATATTTACTGTGGCATAAAAACAAAGCAGAGGATTAGGATAGTTGGTAGTCGTAGTAAACAAGTAGAGGCTATCAAGAGAGGACATTGGCCACACAACAGTCCGCGGTGGTTGTTCCGTTGTGTCGTGGCTAATTAACGATAACCACTATGATGAGACATTAACTAAATTATATGCAACAATGTCATAATTTACGGATTCTTGCATAAATTACAATTCAGTAGTCACAAAATTTCATTCATAATATTTTATGACTCTTTAATTAAATATTACTGACTAAATACCTTTATAAAGTGAAAACTTCTTTAGAATCGTTGTGATTTCAAACGACGAACTCGATGAAAGGAAAAAGCGATACTAAAAAGAGACAGACATATACATCTATAGGATTTAGCCTGCGAGAGAATGAGAATACAGTATACAGTGTTTCCTATTATCTTTATATTTTCGAATTCGTCTAAATCTTCTGTATGTATGTATGTATGTATGTTACATTATTTTGAATTTTTTTAATAATGCCTCACTAAGATTCAACACAACCAAACCCGAGAAACCAACAATTTGTATTTTTACAAAAACATTGGCTCCGGCTGGGAATCGCACCCGACGTACAAATCAGGTACTCTGATCGCTAGGCCACACGATTGTCGGTAATTGAACCCTATGAATTTTTTCAACCCGTAATGGATCCGTCTAGGTAGGTATCACCCCAGGGCCAGTTATTCTGCAGTGAGGCAGTAGTCTGCAAACATACTGTGTTTCGGTTTGAAGGGCACTGAGAGCTAGCGTAATCACTAGGCATATGAGACTTAAGAACTGATGTCTCAGGGTGACGTACGCAGTGTGGTGTCATACAGAAATGTTCTGGGTGACACAGCATTTGTTATGGGCAGACGTTGCACTTACTATCAGGTGAACGTTTTGCTCGTTTCGTCACTTTATCCAATAAAAAAAGACCGACGCTTTAATATACTTTCCACGTAATCTGTGGCTAGTAGTGAAATATATAAAGGCTGACATTATGAACCGAGATTTTCAATCTTCTTCTTATATCTTCTTATTTTATATACTCGTATATCATCAATACTGCAGCATATAACTAGTCCGCTGCTGAACATAAGTTTCCCCCAAAGATTGCCACAACAGTTAGTAGCTCTCATTTAGGGGGGTTTTTGATTTTGTAATAGTTGCCACGCTTGGCAGGCGGGTTGGCAACCGCAGTTAACTTATGCAATTACATTAAAGGTAGGCTAGGAGCAGTGTCAGAGCAGTGTTTTTTTGCAAAAAAGGCTACGTCAAAAGTGACATAACGCACATAAAAAAGAAGAAGCGAAGGATGTGTGTCAGGATCGTAGAAAGTGGAAATATATGGTCTCTGCCTACCCTAATGGGAAAAAGGCGTGACTATGTACTTACTCGTATGTATGTATAAATATTGGCTGGGTTTCTGTTACTCTGACCGCTAGACTATACGGTCATCATTCTACTAATAGGAACATATTGAAATTGGAAGATTACCGTTGTTTCTTCGTTTTATATATAAAAGTATAAAAAAGTAAAGTTTCAGCCTATAAATTTCCCACTGTTGAGCACAGGCCTCCTCTCATTTCTGAGAGGGTTTTTGGAGCAAGGAAGAATCCGCCACGGTGCTCCAATGCGGGTTGGCGGACTGCACATGTTTCCGAAATATTTTTTATTTCTCAGACATGCAGGTTTCCTCACGATGTTTTCCTTCACCGCCGAGCACGTGGTAAATCAGCACTTAAAATTGCAACTAACAATTTTAGTGGTACCGGCACCGGGAATCGAACCCAGGTCACTCGCGTATTTTGAAATTTAAAGCGAGCGCATAGCCCCTGAGCTACCACGGCTCTCGGTTTTATGTATGTGTTACATTAATTAGTTGCGTATTTCTATACACGTGGGAGGCAGCTCAACTCGCAATATCGCGTTGAAATAACGTCAGAAACACGATCAGAGCTTATAACAAAATCTCTTTTCTAATTTACTGTAATACCTAAAGATTCCGTAGACAGAAGACTTTATTGTTTAACGTTTGAAAGGTCGCAATTCTAATGCAAATTAGGCGACACAATATAAGGACCGCAGCCTCTGTGAATGTTTAATGCGAATTGATTTTCATTTTGCGATAGACTTTGGCGTAGTACGCAAATTAAATTAAGGTTGTATTTGGGCTTTATTCGTACAGTATTTCGTTTGTTCATGTCTTAAGACATAAAAGAGCAATTTTGTTAAGAAGCAATTAGCAGCTGTTTTCGTTATATATTCTATAATTAACCTAATTCTACCGTAATCTCTGACTACCATACCTATGAAACGATTCAATTTACATATGAAAAGCTAATAATATCTTGTAATAATCTGTAGAAAATTAGTGAGAAGCTCTTGGTCGTTTTCTTTGTGATCTTTATTTAACAACTCTTTAAATAGCGTTTACCTAAACATGAAAGTTAAACTAGTTTTCTTTTTAGTAACAGCTGTTTAATATGGGCATAATCTGAAAAGTAATAATTTGCTCTTGAAGGAGGTCGAAGTTCGGCTTGAATCACCGTCGAAGTAAAGTAAAGTAAAGTAAAGTTTCAGCCTATAAATGTCCCACTACTGAGCACAGGCCTCCTCTCATTTCTGAGAGGGTTTTGGAGCTAGGAAGAATCCGCCACGCTGCTCCAATGCGGGTTGGCGGACTGCACATGTCTTCGAAATATTTTTTATTCCTCAGACATGCAAGTTTCCTCACGATGTTTTCCTTCACCGCCGAGCACGTGGTAAATCAGCACTTAAAATTGCAATTAACAATTTTAGTGGTGCCGGCACCGGGGATCGAACCCACGGTCACTCGCGTACTATGAAATTTAAAGCGAGCGCCTAGCCCCTGAGCTACCACGGCTCCTTACCGTCGAAGAGGAATATTATTTTATATGTTATTATATACGGTATAATATATATAACGCAATATATATAATAAAGAAAAAAGAAAAAGTAATAAGCCCTGGAATGCGGGTTTATCTGGTGTAAGCGGTATTATTGTTGACTATTACAAGCGTGGCAACTTTGGCAAAACCCCTCCAAAATGAGAGGTACAAACTATTGTGGCAATCTATAGTGAAGGCTGATGTTCAGCAGTGGACTAGTGATAGGCTGAAATGATGATGATGATGATGATAGCGCGTTGCTCCCTGCTCCTCAGTGCGTGTGATATTGCAACTAATAGTTGCAATATCACTGATATATCAGAGTCTTCGAGTACGTTTAGCAAGTGAACTTTGTGTTCGATCGGCTTGAAGATGAATTAGATTACTTAATTTTTATTAGATTTTCGACCTCGTAACACACGTCTGACGCGAGAGTGACAGAATGGTAATGGTAAAGTAAAGAGTTTTGTATACATATAAATGTTTGAGATAAGAAAACTTTTTTTAGTAAAGGTTTGGTTTGACTGCTATACGATGAAGCTGTAAAAGAAAAAAAGTTAACAGCAATAACATCACCGAAACACCTGGGCTATACCAAACCCGGAGAAGTTGTTTCTGAGACTGCTTATATTGTGTATGGCAACAAACTCGATGCGAAGCTCTACTCACACCTATCTCGCTGAACCAACTTGTTCCCGGTTACACGGTACACCGCGTCCGCCACCTAGTAAAATCGAATACGACAATCTAACTAGGGAGAAGCCGTGCCTTACGCTGACCTAGCTGACATTACATAAGACGGAATAAATTAGCCTTATACGAATCTATACCTGATTAATTAATATTAAAAACGCATAACTGTACTCGGATAATAAAAAGTACATATAAATGTCCCACTGCTGACCACAGGCTTTTTCTGAGAGAGTTTAGTACTAGCAAATTGCTTGTAAATGAGACACTATCTCTCCCCACTCCATACCATGCAAACACATACACTAAAAGAGAGTTTACACAAATACGCAATACATGTGCAGTTTTACCGGACAGCGGAAAACGAGAAGTGCTGTCCTGGCTCTGGCGACGGCGCTAGCGAACTCATGGCCGTGCCGTCGCCGTCGCCGGCCAGTCCGCTTGATTGAAATTTGCGTCTATTTATTCCGGTACCGGGCCGACTAGTGCAAAAACGCCCAAACAGAGCCCTGGCTTCAGGCCGTGCCATCGCTGCCGCCATCGCCGTGCCGGTGTTGGGCCGAGCGATAGAAAAACGCTTATTGTCCGTATAGTTGCAGTGTAAGATATATTGCTACTCTGGCTTATCCTGTGCGACAACCATATGAGTCGATTAAAGAGAATACTTGGAAAATAAGGCTACCAATAAATAGCGGAATAACTAATTCGACAAATGTTAAATAGAAAATACAGAGACTGGTGATAGGCACCAGTATGTTGCAGGGTGATTATGTCAGGTCTTTATTTCTTGAGAGAGTACTTTATCTAGCAGTGGTTTATTCAACGAATGGGGATGTGGTTCGCCACGCAACACCTGTCGTTTCCTGCAAGGGCGAAAAGTGGATTACGGGTGTGGTCTCAGCCTACCCTTATATGGTGAAAAGGCGAGAGTGTATGTATGTCGAACAATACTAAGGTTTTGCACAAAATCTAGCTGTAATCTATTCTAGAGTCATTGCCGTATCTGTATGGTAGAAGCACAAAAAATCTGCCATCCCTTCGCTTCTTGTGGGTATCGTATGAGCCAATGAAGAAAATTTGTCATGAGATTTTCTGGCATTTTCCTTTTTTAATTTATTTGATATATGAAGTTACTAAACGAGCAAACCGTTTACCTGATGGTTAGTGCAACGTCTGCTGATAACAAATGCTGTGTCACACTTCTCTGTGAACATTTCTCTGTGACACCACATCGCGCTCCGTATGAGCCTTAAGTACATCGTCTCATATGCCCAGTGATTACACTAGCTCTCAGTGCCCTTCAAACCGAAACACAGTAATGTTTGCCAACTACTGCTTCACGGTAGAATAACTGCTGCCCTGCTGGCCAAGATAGGGTGATCCTTAGATTAGGTCGTCGTCTTGAAAATAGTAAAAATCGTGATAATGGTGATTATGTGGGGATCTATCTCTAGCTAATAATGATGGCAAATGTGGCGGTAAAACTATGTAAGACAATACACGCAAAAATAGAAAACAAAGGTAACACATACATACATAGAGTTACGCCTCTCTCCCATAGGGGTAGGCCGAGACCACATCTTTCCACTTGCTACGATCCTGACACACATCTTCAGCTTCCTCTACTTTCATTAGTGTTTTAATACAAGTTCGTCGTTTGGGGGTAATTTTGACGTCGCTTTCCTTAAAACGATCTGATCGTGATACGTTCGCCTTCGCCGACCTTTACCGGCTTGCCCATTCACACTCGCCTCTTAAATCTATTTCGTCAATCTTTTTCATCCATTCTCTCTACGAGTCCAAACCATCTAAGCATCCTTTCCTCTATCTTTGTTCTTGTCTTTCTTATCTTGTCTCTTTTTTTATCACGCTGTTCCTCACTTTGTCCATCAAAGTCACTCCAGCTATAATTCTTAAATGTTCATTTATCTTATTTTAATGCTTCTTATGCCAGACCCAACATTCACTACCATACATAAGTGTGGGGACCAGTACTCCTCTATGTATAGCCAGTCGTGCCTTTTTAGATACTTTCTGGCTATACATAAAGTTATGCAGGGCCCCATATACTTGATTTCCTGCCAACGTTTCGTTCAATATCACTGTCGTACTTTCCGTCTCTCGTAAATTTTGAACCCAAACATACAAACTCATTCACTTGTTCCACTCTTTCTCCTTCAATCAGAACTATGCAAACCGACATACTTTCTTCTCTTTCAAAAACCATTACTTTGCTTTACTTTCATATAATTTTAATTCCTTTACAAACCATTACTTTCGTATAATTTTCATTCCTTTGCATTGCAGAGCATCATGCATAATATTAAACATCGCCTGCAACTCCTCCACCTATGATGCTAATATAACCTAATCATAGGCGTATAGGAAGCATTTGACGATCAGATCATTCATTCTTAATCCAAATGCACTCTCTTTTATATCTTTCAAGCAATTTAAATGAAACTAATTTTACGGATTTTATCGCGTTTATTTTTGTTATTTATAACCCGACGCAATTTCAAGCAATTGTCTATAAATAGGTTAAACAGCCACGGCGAAGCCACACATCCCTGTCTAACACTTTTTCCGATCTTAAACCATTCTGTGTAAGCCCTGTTTAAACAGACAGTAACAAATTGTTGCATTAATATGACAAACAGTTTTATGTAAATAAAAACCACTGCACTTTCATATTGTGTAAAATGAGTACATAAAGAAAAAATACGTAAGAATAAAATTTAAGGAAAGCTTCAGTTCATGAGGTGTTTTTGATTCGAAATCAGCAAAAAGTCATTTCTCAAGCTTCCATCCAATGTCATTGTGGTAGATTTCACACAAGATCGGTAAACCAAGAGTCGCAAGTGACGTATGATAGGTCATATTTATTTTTAAGGTAATTAAATTAAGGCATTGCTTTTATTGCTTCATCATAATATTAAATAAATAAAAACGAGGAAATGAATTGAACGAAAATTATTTACGATGTCAACGTAGGAAATATAAATTTTGTTTGACAAATGTCATTTTATTACAATCGTGGTAGAAAAATCTTGTGCGTTTCTCTAAAGAAAAACGAACACCGCACGAGACGAGCGAAACGTTTACCTGGTGATAATTGCAACGTCTGCCCATAACAAATGCTGTGTCACCCAAAACATTTCTGTGTGGCACCACACTGCGCTCGTCATCCTGAGACATTCGTTCTTAAGTCTCATATGCCCCGTGACTACATTAGCTCTCGGTGCCTTTCAGATTGAAACAGTAATTCCTACACAAATCTTTACGGAGGAATAACTGGCCTGGGGTGGTACCAACACAGACGGATTGTCCGTGTGGATGCATAGGAATCTTAACATCAGTAGTAGTTCCTTATACGATATATATTAAACGATTATTATTACGATATATATATATATATATATATATATATATAAAGGCAGATAAGTTCTAATTTCAATAGCCAATATTTGTAGTACCTCTGAATTGTTGGTGATGAGGTCTGGAAGCACTTGACTCTGTTTTTCTTTGATAGTGCATCAGAACCTTCCTCCAATTTTATTGCATGTAATTCCTGCCAATATGGATATATACGAAGGAGAGCCTCTGTGTTGGTAAAAAAATACTGAGTCTTAAATTTGCTAAAAATAATTAGTTGTTTAATAGTAAAAACAAAATCATCGAGATCTAGGCGTTACAAGAGACAGCTCTGTCATTTCATAGTTTCGTATCAGTGATATTATTAACGGGTCATTACGTTTTTCAAACTTTGTGACTAATAGCAGCTATAATTCATGAAGTTTCAATGACCGGATATGATATGGTTATAATATAAATTTTAATTACTTAAATTTTAAGACCAATAATAATCATACACCAGTTCATGACATAGATTGTAATGTGCACGGGCAGGTAAACTAAAATGAACAGATGGGCAGGCATCCGTTTTTAGATTTGCATTTCACCTATTTCCAATATTGTCTTATAATTACGCAATAGAAGTACAGAAAGAAAAATCTCGAAATAAAATTGTTTTCTTATTCTTAATTCACTTTATGTAATATTTTGTACCATTGGCTGACCCAAATATAGTTTACGCCCGAACTTAAACCGTTTATTGTTTTTAATTGTACACGTGTAAGATAAAGTAAGTAAGGTTATATCAGCTTTTCAACTATGTAGTGGTGACAGTTTTATTTCAGCATAAGTTCTCAGTGATATCCGAGGCACTGTAATTGGTTTAACTTTTAACGCAATATGATGCAACTTATTTTGCAAAGATTATGTTGATGAATATATATATATATATATATATATATATATAATTTATTATAGAGATAACAAACTTAAAGTGTAGAAACTTCATACTATTCGAATGTTGTTTCCTAATATCAGCAAATTAACGTATGTATAACAAATAAGACAATGATTATGCATAAATATTTGTTTGTACATGTGCACGGCGTTGCTAATCGTATTTATTTACTGTAAAACCATTCCGTACGAAGCCATTACAAAGACTATTAGAAAGAAGGTAAGTATATTTTACGGTTCTATGTAGGATTTCTTTGTGGTAAAAAAAATGAGACGAGAAAAGGCACAAGTCAACGGTAATATTTTTGTTATATATAAGTCATAATATAAAAATACTATTAAAGTTAAATATTTTTACCTGCCAAGGTTGAATTGGAAATAATAAATTTTTTTATTATTTTCACTGATCCGTTAATAATTCGCTCACTCATCCTAATTTTTCAGTAGCACTTTTCTACAAGAACCAATTACCTGACCTAAGCTTGACTCCTGTGAGGTTGTTCGATATCCACCGTGAAAAGATTATTCTCATATAACGAAGTTAGTTAAGAATCTTTTTTCGAACCAACCTGCAACATCTGCTGAATCTCATTACAAGTGATAAGTCTATTTTTTGATTAAAATAGTGACTACAAGTATTTATTTCATTTATCAGGTTTGCTAACAAGGTGAACACGTAACAAAACATTTAGTACATGCTAAAAAGGCACGGTGACAACCTTTCGTAATGGTAAATACGAAACCCGCGAGACAATCTGGAAAAGTTAAGTTATAGCGATCATTAAAACTATTTATGTAATGAAAAACTTAAAAAAAATAAACAAAACAAATAAAAAATTAAAAAGAAAATACTAAAAAAATAATCTCCGAAATCATCATTATCATTGTCTGTGAAAGTTAGTCGATCATGCTTAAAGTTATTATAACTACGGTACACTGATGCCTTGGAATGGCTTTTGTTCTAAAATACCGTTTGAAGTTTATCAAAAGATTTCTCCGGTTCTATGCGTCGTATTTGATAACGCAAAAGTCATCTTTCGATTATGCTTTCCATGCAAGATCATTTTTAAATTAAAGACAATATATTAAGACCTTAAAAAATATACAGAAATTTGAATTTGCAATGCCCATATTACTCGTAAACAATCTTATTTTAAAACTAAGTATCAAATGAAATCTCGGCCAGATAAAAACCGTTCTAAAAACATTTTGATTGCCTTGGTAAAAAGCAGAGCAACGCAACTGCTACACAGCATGGCTTTGTCACATTCTCCCTATTTACACCCGGCAGAGGAGGAAATAAGGTCATTCACCCAGGTATCCTAACGGCGGCCACTCCTCAGGAAAATAAATAGAGAGATCAAAAAAGATAAAAAAGATAAACGCGTTCAATAACTCGGTACACAATTTCAAGTCGTCGCACCCATAGGCGTTCGGATAGCTATCAGCCCTCCCTGAATTCACCAGCGCCTATGAGGCGCTATTTAGGGTTTCTTCTAAGGCCTCAGCAGCATCATCATACAAAACAGACACGACCTCTCGGACTCCAAAATGGATTGCAAATCCCCTCAGTCTGACATCAACTACATACACCCTTGTGGAGAATTCGAAAAATAAGCGGAAAAAGATCGCTTCTGTCGAACCAGTCTCTGACGCTAAAACAGCGAAAACCTATATCTACACCCCGACGCTTACTGTCTCAAAGCCGAGCTCCGTCGTCTCGAAACAAGATCCTGCTGCCTCACAGCATACCCCCGCTTTGCAGCTCGCTGCCTATCTTCACGGCGAAAGATAAATGGTTGCATGTCTCATCGGCCTTATCAAAAAAAATCCCGTACAACTCATTCAACATTTACTATTTGTCGGTACTAGACGCTTCGTAGTGTTGCTCTTATTATTTAGTGTTGCTCAAACTTTTGTCTTCTTATCCAACAAAATGAATACGTTTGCAGAGTGCGGGTCACACTTTCGAGATGGTGTAGTCTGTAAGCCGTCATTTGGAATTGGCTCATGATACCATTGCAAAATTTTCAGAAATTACTAAATCTCTGGCGACAAGAGTTGACAAAATAGAAGAAGCCACTAATTAAGTACCGATATAACAAATTAATAAGGAACTTCTTAACCGAGACCAATGGGCTAGATATAGAACCTTTACGATATAGCTTCTAATAGCTTCTAAAGTTAGCGGTATTATCGGTTTAAATGTGACAAAAGAGGATATCAATTACATCGCCAGAATACCTACTCGCCTACCATCAGATTTAAAATCAATTTTAACATCATTCAACAATAATTAATGCAAACAACTCACTTTGCTCAACCTCAGATACACGGTAGAGGGGCCGGTATACATCAATGATCATTTGACAGTTCGAAATGAAAACTTACTATCTAAGGCCAAATTACTATCTAAAGAAAATAATTTTAAATTCATTTGGGTTAAGCACTGTAAAACCCTGGCAAGAAAAAGTGATTCCACGAAAATATTTTTTAATAAAAACCAAAAAGATCTGAAAAAATTGTTTAATTGTTAAAGTGTTTAATACATTGGTTCAGTCAGCTTTTTCTATAAAATTCATAAACCACAACTTAATTTTCATAATGTTACTGTTATTTAATATAATTCATCACAGTTTGAGAGCCGCGTTCCTTTCTCGAGTAAATTCATTATCGTACTTTACTTATTCTACTACAAAACGTGTGAGCCATTGCGGATCGGTCAACCTGTTTAGCACTGTAAGTACACTAAGTAATCATCCTTTCTTGTACTTCTTTTTCTTACATAAAGCGCTAATTTTGGTTTACAGAAATTCATATTTTATATTAGTTTCGAGTGGAGCCTTTGAGTGGAACTTTGAGCGTCGACTATTACGTGTATTATTTCCCAATCTACCGCGTTGTATATTTATAAAGTCAATACTTTATGAAGTATAATAATGAACTGTTTTATGCAGATTATCAAAAATAGATCTATATCATCTACTTTTTACAATATGTACTAATCTTCACGAGTTCATAACATATATCAAAAAACCTATGCTTATTTTTATTACAATATGATGATGTTCTCCTAGCCGACGTCGACCACGGCGACAACTTCCGAACACTGTCGAGAGCCATCAACTGCGCAGGAGATATTATAGTGCTACAAGTGTACGCGCAAACACAGAGGCACTCACTCGTCCCAACCTACCCGCGCCCGATGTAACGCTGACGCGATAAGATCGGAGGTAGGCTAGGATGCAGTGTCAGAAACACGGGGACAATCACAACACAACCAGGCCCGAAAACCAACAATTTGTGTTTAGCACAAATGTTGGCTTCGGCTGGGTTTCGAACCCAGGACCCGCGGCGTAGAAGTCAGGGTACTCTGACCACTAGGCCACGCGGTTGTCAAACATCCTATTACAACGTATTCAATTTGTATCGTCACGCACAAATCACGCGATTTTGTATGGTTTTATTTAGTAATTGCTATAATTTCTTTAGCGATGGTAAACTCTGTTAGCATTTACTACCAAAATACTCGAGGTTTACGCGCCAAGACTAGTACTTTTAAGAGAAACTTAAACCTCAAGTCTTATGACATTATATCGTTGACAGAAACATGGCTTTGTGAAGGTATAAAGGATCAGGAGCTTTTCGATGATTGGTTTGTGGTATGGCGTCGCGATCGCGATTACCATACCAGAAGGCAGTCAAAGGGTGTTGGAGTTCTCTTGGCCGTTCGTTAAACAATTTTTGCTGTTGAACGGACTGATTGGCATTCGCCCGCAGAAGACCAAGGTACCAAGGAAGATCACGGTATTCTTAAAAATTCATAAAAAATTATTAAAATTACACATATGTACTGTACCTATACCTTAGTGATAAAAATATGGGTAACTCGTTTAACACACAGTTGAATAATTTCACAGAAAAACTCTTTGCAATTGTGAGCACGTGTCCTAATGACATATTTATTATTTTAGGCGACTTTAACCTTCCATATATGCATTGGTGTAAGATGAACGAGGTATTAGAGCCATCAGGGTTATCTGGCGAAAGTCAAATTAACTTCTTTGATAAACTAACACAATCTAATTTATCTCATTTCAATGAATGCCGTAATATAAATAACCGAATTTTAGATTACGTATTATCCAACCAAAAAATGATAGCCAACCATTGCTGTGATCCCTTAGTCACCGAAGACAACCGCCATAAATCTTTAGTTATTCACATGAAATTCACACACAACGACACACTAGACTACAAACCGCAGACAAAATATTTTTATACCTCTGGTGATTACGATAATATAACGTCCTCCCTGAACAGCATCAAATGGCACTCTTGCTTATATGGGAACTCAATCGAAGATTCCGTCGACTTTTTCTATAAAAAGCTATATGAACTCAGAGATAAATATATTCCTCGAAAGCGCTTATCTTCACGTAATTTTCCTATATGGTACAGCCCTGTTCTCAAAAAAGTTCTAAAAGAAAAATATATATATCAAAATCAATTTAAAGTCTATGGAAGTATTTGGAAGACAAGCAAACATTTTTGTTCCTAAAAACTAGAGCTAAAAAATTAGAAAAAGAATGTTTTATCGCCAACGTAAGAAGAACTGAAGAGTCTCTTATTCACACCCCTAATGCTTTTTGGTCGTACATTAAGGCGAATTCAAAAGACTCACATACTGTTCCGTCCACAATGATATATGAAGGTATTTCAGCAAATACCGGTGAAGAGATTTGCAACTTATTTTCGCGTTATTTCAAATCTACATTTCTCTTTTCCTCGACCTCCACACAGCAGCAACTTACACAAACGCATAACATCGCTTCAATTTACATTGGATATGTTGAAATCAAGTCTACTGAAGTTCTTATATTGCTCAAATCCCTCGACCTTTCCAAAGGCCCCGGACTAGATGATATACCACCTCAATTTATTGGGAAATGTGCTGTGAGTGTAGTCGATTCCAATTTGTATATTATTTAAACGTTCTGTCCAAGAAGGGCACGTACCAAATATCTGGAAATCTGCATATATAACACCTATTCATAAAAAAGGCAGTAAAAACTTTATTGAAAACTACAGTCCGATCTCTAAATTCTGTATATTTGCTAAAGTGTTTGAAAAAGTTATTTACAACCAATTGTACCCTACATTATCTTCGAAACTTTATCTTCAACAACACGGGTTCATGAAGAAACGATCCACTGTATCCAATCTTTGAATGTTTAATGATTTATGTTGTTGCTTCTTCTTTGGACGCTGGGTATCAATCGGATACTATTTTCACAGACTTTAGTAAAGCGTTCGACCGCATACACCACCAAAATATGCTTCAAAAATTACTCTTTGCGGGTATTCATGGTAACTTATACAGGTGGTTTACATCGTACATAAAAAATAGATCTCAGGCTATTGTAATTAATGGTTTCTCGTCTGTCTGCACAAAAAATATTTATGGTGTGCCACAGGGCTTCTTATTAGGCCCTCTGCTTTTTATAATATTTATTAATAATGTATGGTTACGTTTTAAACACTCCCAATTATACTATACGCAGATGATATGAAAATATTGAAACAAATAAATGATATAAACGACTGTAAGCTTTTGCACGATGATCTTAACAGATTTGAACTACATTTCATTTCTAATAAGCTGGACTTGACCGTCTCTAAATGCTTTATCATGTCTTTTCACGAAAAATCAACAAAATATATTATTTTTACAACATAAAACAACAAAATGTTAACTTGACTAACCAAATAAAAGATCTTGGAATTATCCAAGACTCTAAAGTTATATTTGATACTCACATTGACTACATCGCTAAAAAAGCTAACAAAGCACTAGGATTTGTTATCAGGCCCAGCTGTAATTTCACTAATATAAAATCCATAAAAGTACTGTATTGCTCATTTGTGCGTAGCATACTTGAGTATGCGTCTCAGGTATGGAATCCACGTTACGATACTTACATTAATAGATTAGAAGCTATCCAAAAGAAATTTTTTTTTTGCAATTTACATGTAAAAGTTATGATGAGAATTAGAATAATAGATGTAAAAGACATCACATACTGCCACTATTAGAAAGACGTAATATAGCTGATATTGAGTTTTTGATGAGTGAAGATGAGTGTGATGAGGATAAATTAAATTGTCCACCACTTTTAAACAAAATAAATATCTTCGTGCCTAAGAAAATTGTTTCACGGCGGCGACAGCCTTGTCTTTCAATGCCATCATTTTCATCTAATTATAGAAAAAACTCCTTTTTCTGTCACGATCACTCCTGTTTTAATAAACAGATTGACCGATACGACATTGATTTATTTAAAGTTCAAAGAACTATGTAAAAATAATCAAGCGAAACATTGTTTCTTTACGTATCTTTGGTTTTACACAATTACACTTGTTTTCTAGATAAGTTATACTATGTGGATTATGAAAACATTTTAATAGCATTAAGTTTTTTATTATTTTAGTTTAATGTTTCGTCTTATTTGTATGCTGTTGGTTTTAGAAATAAATTAAAATAAAATAAAACAATGCGATCTCATCCACAGACACCATTAAGCTACAACTTGTGACATCAGAAGCCCATCGCAAGGCGCTAAAGTTTCTCCAAACCAATTGTGTGTAATTCCACACCTATACCTTGACCGAAGAGCGCCAACTTCAGATGGTTCTAAAGAACCTCCCAAAAGAAGTCCCAGTCAAGGAGGGCAAAGCCGACTTGCACGCACAAAATCTCCCACTTTTATCCGTACACCGGATGTACAGCGGGCACACTAGAATAATGGTTCCCGTCGCTCTTGAGCGTTCCCCAGCCGAAAAACAGATTTTTTATTTGAAAACCTGCGTCAACCTTTCGGGGCTAACAGTAGAACTACCTTTCAAAACGGCCCTCCCTCTCAATTTCATAAATGCCATATGTAGTTTCCAGTTCATAAAATGGCTAATGGTTCATGAATGTTCATAATTTCAACTTCTTACTATGGTTCTAGTTAATAGAATCAGTCGTTACTTGATACTTTGCGGAAATCCATTATTATAAAGCAATGAATTAATTTGCTTAGATCCGTATGCAAAATTTAATATGGTATGTATTACCAAATTTTTGAAGAGCACTGCCGGTCCTCCCTCAACAGCGTGCACAAGCAAGACAGTCGGCGGCCGACGAAATTAACTTTCATTCCTTTATTACCATAATTCTCTAAGCGGACCTAACGTTTAACAGTCAATATTTCATTCTTGAAATCTCTCTTGATGGTTATTTGTTATAGGAAGGACGCCCGCGAGGCGTCCAGCACCCATGTTGGGTTCTAATCCCAGCCATGGCCAACATTTTTCCAAACCCCCGTGTCTCTAAACACTGCGTGATAGCCTGGCTAACCTCTGATCTTATACTCGTAGAATAGGCGTTGTAAGGGGGCGCGAGTAGGTAAGGACGAGTGAGTGCTTCTGCGCTGACGCGTAAACTTGTGGCACAATAATATGTTCTGCGTCGTTGATAAGATGTCATCGTGGGCGAAAATTAGTCAAGAGAACATCTTCATCATAGGAATTTATTTACATTTTAGAAAATACATAAAAATACAGAATACACAACGTAAAATTTAATTTCCTTCATCATTTTATTATATAGGAATAGGGATTTTAAATGAGAGGCAGCGAAACGTTTAAATAGTTATTATTATCTTGAAAATTATCTCACAGAAAGTGTATGATGTCTGTCCTGTACCACGGTGAAAATAGTAGTGACTTAAAGCAAGGGCAACACGTCCTTTTATACTGACCGTGTTGTCGGTAGTTGGAATTAATTGAATAATTTTTGTAATACAATCGACAAATACCAACATATTACTTTCATATAAGTTCAATCGAATATTACAGTAAAACTAAATTAAAAACTTTAAAACGGAAATTACCTGTACGCCTAAACCAGATGATGAAGCATAAATTGCGAGCGTGACAGCTTTATTGGTACCCTTATGAATTACTTCAGCAGATCCCGACGGACGAATCAATGAGAAGAGGGGCAAGATTTTTTTTTCTGAAATGTACAGAGAACAAAATAGGCAATGAGAAAACAAAACTTGCTAAATAGACTATTCTTAATGCCTTACGGCTTATTAATTATTGGGGGTTGGGGTTCTGTATTCATTCGATATCCTGATGCGGCGATTTAATTCTGAAAATTCGTTGTAATGAATAATAATTATTTGGTCAACAAGAAAGCAATTTAAAACATTCATATTTCTCTCATGGATCCCATCAGTAGAACTTGGGTGGTCAAGTTTCACTTTCTAATAAAAAAAAGAATCATTAAAATCTGTTCAAATTTAAATACTTATTTAAAGACAAAGAGAGAAGATTTTTTTTAATGAAATATGATAGTAAAGTAACAGCTCCTACAGCATCCTAATATTAATAAAATTAAATCAAAAACCAAGCATACCACTGCAAGACTTCACGATACAGTAAGCTCATTCTGCGTAGAGAGAAAACCTACTAAAAATAATTATTAAAAGCTGAAGGTACCCCGGATCATCCTTACTTCCGAGCTTGATGCGAGCATGAAGTCGACATGAGCGTTACATCTGGCGTGATTAGATAATAGTAGACCAGTAAGTGCGTCTGTGTTTGCGCGTACATTTGTGGCACTATAATATATCTTGCGTAATTGACAGCTTTCGATAATATTTGAAAGTTGTAGCCGTGATGGGAAATCAGCCAGGTGGACATCGTTTGAAATATTGCAGAAGTTAATTGTGCATTAAAAATAATCATTCACATTTTTACTAATTAATAAACTATTATTAATATATTTACTATATATATATATATATATAATATATTATTTTACCACGTCATTAATTAGCTTACTTCCGTGTATGTCTGTGCGAGTCAAATTTAGTTATTGATTTTAAACTTCCTTTTTGTTTTTTGTTTTTTTCAAAATTAATTTATTGTAAGTTTGATCGTAGTTTTGCATCTACGTTATGTTAATAATAAAATCTAAAAAAATCAGTTTTTAAGTTCAACAATTCAACAAATCTGTAGTTTCCATTATCAACATTATTTCGTAATACAAAAGATTTTACAAGGATGTAAACCTTACTCGGGGCGGTAGAAGTCTGCAAGAAAAGATAAGGGTAATAATAGACGTTCTCGTAAATTATGTTGGATTGAGATATCTTACTTTGTTTGGGTGCTAAGTAGATAAATCTATATAATTTACTAAAATCTTCTAATATAACGTCCAAATTTTATCAATTATTTATTTTTTACGATTTATTTTCAACTAGTTGACCTATCAGAAGTTGTCCTGCCCGTTTCGGTGTGTGACGCGATGAGTTTGATTTCTGTATTACATTTAAGTATGAAACTTTACAGTAACACGATCACAGCGCCACCCATCAGGTCGAATTTTATAATTTTCTTTTTGTTTTCCACTTAAATTTTACAATTATACTAATTGATTGATTCTGACTGATTCTCTACACTCTATGGTAATATCGACGACGATACATTGGATAACCAACGTTGCTAGTGATAGTCTCCACTGTCAAATTTCGTGGATAACGCTGGGTACACTTGTCTTCGACCCTGCACGGTGATACCGGTAGAACTATCACAATGAAAGTGAAAGGAAACGATTTTGTGGTGGACAACACTTCGATTATGACGTATTCGTGGCGAATAAGGCATAATCGAATCAATTCTTTCCAAAACATTCAAGGCGCATTGCAAAGTGGAGTATTGTAATTTTCATTTGCACTGAATTGATTCTTAATAATACGAAATCTAATTGCATTACTGCTTCAAGTGAAAGATTAAATCTTCTGGCTCGCGGCATTGTAAATAACACTGAAAAATTGGTCACACAATTCATAATTACATAATGAAGCAATTATCAATCTCAAATTTGATAACCTGACAAAGTAAACATCTTCAAAGGCAACTTACCGTTTGGCTTAAAAATTAAATAATGGTAGAAAACTTAATGAAAATTGGTGAAAACTTTAAAAAAATGCTGATTAATCGCGGCGCTCGTCTGCACAGGTAGCTCAATGGTATGCAATGAAAGGACCGCGCAAGTCAATCAGCTACCTGAGGATAACGAGAGAAGACAGAAAGAAAGAAAAAGTATTTATTGTCACATAACTGCTACTAAACAATTTTGACCCATTTATAAAAAGCTGGTGCCACACGAGCACACTGAAAGAAACCTAATGAACCGTGTACTCATTTGCGATTACTTATTGAGACGTAATGAAACCGAACCGTTTTTAAGAGATTCATAATTGATGATAAAAAGTGTATCACGTACGTCATGAACGTGCTAAAAAGGTCGTGTTCAAAGGTCGGTAAGGCCTCACAGACTGTGCCAAAATCCGGGTTAACTCGCGATAAGGTGATTCTGTGTGTATGGTCGGACTGGAAAGGGGGTTGCTCATTATGAGCTTTTACCGCCAGGCAGAACCTTCGATTCGGATCTCTACTGCCAACAACTGATGAGAATAAAGCAAGAAATTGAGAGAAAGCGGCCGGAATTGATCGATAGAAACGGTGTGGTCTTTTATCATGACAACGAAAAAATTTAGAGGAGTTTGGCTGGGAGTTATTAATGCATCCGCTATAAAGCCCTGACCTTGCAACTTCAGAATTCCACCTATTTCGGTCTCTTCAGAATTCTTTAGGACATTAGTCAGGTTAGCATCAGTATTTGAACTGGTGGTAGGATTCCTATGCGGGAATCTGCATACAGTTATTCTGCCGTGAAGCAGTAGTGTCGAGGATTACTGTGTTTCAGTTTGAAACGCCCTGGTTACTAAACTAATTTTTTTTTGTAATATATAAATGACGCTATGTGATATTTTGAAAAAAAAAAAAATAAAGCCCAGAGTTTCTTGCCGGTTCTTCTCTAAGGTCATTTACTCGTATATAATTTCGGTGATGTAATTGCTGTTAGCCTTTTCTGCTTTTATAGCTTCATCGCATACTGTGCTCACGGCCCAGGGGCCCGAGTGCCAGGTTTGGTTTGACTCCTACAAAAACCTCGAAATTCGGACTGTGTCACGTTCGCTGCGTGCTTGCGCTATTTCGAATATCTCAAACGATTTTAAGTCGTCTAATGACCGTCCAAGGGAGGCTGCGGGCCTCCATTCGGACTGTCGACTTGTGTGCCGGGAACTCTGGGCGGTGAGAACCGCCCTGGAACACTGGTGTATCGTGTGTATGCGGTGTGATTGTCGACTGCTGCGCGCCGCTCTCTACGGCGGTCACTCGTGGTGGTCCGTGTTATATTATAGCTAATAACTGTGACTAAGGTCATTTTTGAACCGGTTTAGATTTTGACGTTCTTAAGAGCTTTGACAAGCCTAAAATTATTAAAGAAATTTTGACTTTGACTTTTACTTTGAACATAAAGAGAGTTCCAAAATTTCTACAGCAACGGGATCATGCCACCACCTTCAAGATGCCAAAAGTTATCGAACAATATGGCACATATATACAGTACATTTAGTAAATAAACTTTGAAAAAAAGTGTTAACTTTTCAGATAAAATGCGAAGAAACCTTTTCCCCATTTATATTATTATATTTAGATTATTAAACCTGCGAAACTCGAATGAACGAACGGAGAGATTCATCGTCACTCCGCGGCGTACGCGCTCACGCTCTGATGACGTCCGCGTCCCTTAATCGGGTAGCGCGGTAGTCACGGGCCGGGTGCGTCGACGTCCGCGGACGGCGTGCACTTCTCTCTCAGTAATACATCGCGACCCGTTCGTCGTCGGCCTAAGCGCCGTCCGGGAGCCCAGTCGTCCCCCTTTAAACGGGTGTGTTTGGACCGAGACGGTGGCCGACTTAAATTACTTAAAGAAGAAAATTTATGTATACCTTGGACAGATTAGGTAGGACCGACTAGGTAGAGCCAACCTTAGCCAAGAGGTCAATCGACGGATCCAGCTCGACTGGTCAGCGCTCGGAAACTGCGTCATGTCAAGTCTACAACCAGTGCTTGTTGCCAGTGATGACATACGACACAGAGACGCTACAGGGCGGCACAGGTCGTTCACTGCAGGCCGCATGAGGAAGATCAGACTCGCTCAGCAAGCTATGCTCGGAGTTTCCTTGCGTGATAATATCCGCAGGAGAACTAAAGTAACCGACATAACCCTTAGCCTGGCCATATAGCTCATAGAACCGATAACCGTTGGGGAAGAATACGCAACAATAAGAAGTGGCAATTAGCACGTTGCACTAGTTTATAAATTTAATTTTTTGCGGAAAGATTTTAGAATGCAAATCAGGTACCAGTAAACACAGTGAAAGACACCAAATGGATGTAATAGTACCTAGCCTAGGTGTTCGATGAAACTCTTACGTGATATGATCAAAGAAAGAAAGTTTTGATCGATCGAGTATCTGACACAGGAGAACAGGTAAAATGCATCCGCAACGGTATAAATGTCGACAGATGGATAATTAAAACTAAAAGATGGGCAGCAGCTTCTTACTGGAATATTTAAAACGAAGAAACTGCGATTACTAACCAGCTTGCCTAGCTTGGAGATATTTGGGCGCTGCTACAGTTCCTTCAGCAGAGCCAGATTAACTTGCAGTGTTTGTACAGTAAAGCTAGAATAGCTATCTGAGTACAGAACTACATAGAATACGTAACCGATCCGATTATAGAAAAGTGCAAGACAGAGCGCTGTAACATATCCGAAACTCTGCGCCGTTGCATTAAAAAGCGTCATCAAGCTACTTAAATGCAAAGGATCCGGTATTAATGTCAAGGCCAATTACAAAACTTACCTTCGATTTGTAAACGACAGTCATTATGGCAGAGTAGCTGGAAAACCTTAGCACTATTGAGGTCATTCACCATCAATGACCTCAATAGTGTCTTCTCGTTGCGACTTTGTACTTTGGAAATTACTAAAGTATACAACACAATATAGCCATTTGAACATTTGTCAGTTTCCTAATTTTTTAAGTCCTTAAGCTACAGATCTGAGTCTGCTAGCTAGTTTAGATATAATATAGCGGCCTATTTTGCAAAGTTTTGCATCAAGAGTTACTCAAAGAAAGATAGTGGTAATCACAAGGCTTCTCCATTTACAAGCACATTATTTTATATACATTATAGGCATGCCGCCGTGCCGCCACCGCCTAAGAGAATCCCCACTCATCCCGTGGGTGTCATAAAAGTCGAAAGAGGGAAAGTCAAAACCAGGAGATTAGCAGCAGCATCTTCCTGAAACTTCTGAATAAATAAACTGCGGTTGCCAATCCGCCTGCCAAGCTTGGCAACTGTGGCAAAATCCTTCTAAATTAGAGCTACAAACTTTTGTGACTATCTATGGCCTATGTTCAGCAGTGGACTTGTGATAAGCTGAAACGACGATGCATCAAACCTAAAGGTTTCGCATTAAAGTTTAAATGAATTATAAAATAGTTTTTTTAACCGAGTAAGCGACAATACGAGCAAAACGTTTACCTGTTGATTAGTGCTACGTTTGCCTAGAAGAATTCTGTGTTACCCAGAAAGTTTCCTGAGTGGCAGCCACACTGCACTCGTTCCCTGAGACGTCAATTCTTCAGCTTATACGCCCAGTTGTAACACTAGCTCTCAGTGCCCTTCAGACCAAAACACAGGATTGCTTGCACACTTCTTCATCACGGCAAAATTACTGGCCCTGCAGTGGTACCTCCTTCCCAAACGGATTTCTTCATAGGAATCCCAACATCAGTGTAAAATCCACTAGTCCTAAAATACTGTTTCTGTTTTACTAATGGCACTGATTTTTTAAAGATAAATCCTATGTTATCATGTGATGATATCTGTATTCATTTATAGTCAATTTAATTTAAAATACATAATATTACATTGTACTTTTAAATAATTATGTAAGAAAACAATCTGAAAACCAACACCGTATGGGACTGTTACGATACATGTTATCTGTTGACTATTTTCAGATTAGATATTCTGGCAACTATCCAGGATCTCCCCTAGCTTACAATGTGGTAATGTCCTACAAGAACAATTGCACTTTGTCTCTAAAATAGATCTAGTATCTACAGTGTCTGTAAAATCTTAAAGTTTAATTAAAAATATTTATATTATTTACAACTGAATGATGAACGTGTATAAAATTTAGTATAGTTTTTTTTTCTTTGCTATGCTACGGTGCTGGTGATTTTTTAATTGATTAATATTTTCGAATAACAATTGATATTATTTTTATTAATAATTATGTTTAACTTTAACCCACGTTTAACTGTGTTTATGACACAAAACACAGTTGGCAAATTAGGCGGTTAAAGCAATTACTTTGTTGCGAGTATTTCACTGACCAAGGGGTTCCAATAATCACTTCATCATCATCATCATCATTTCAGCCTATCACTAGTCCACTGCTGTACATAGGCCTCCCCCAAAGCTTGCCACAAAAGCTTGTAGCTCTCATTTTGAGGTATTTTACAATAGTTGTCACGCTAGGCAAGCGGGTGGGCAACGGCTATTTATTTTTTCAGATGTTCCAGAAAGATGCTGCTGAGATGGGGTAGTAGCTTCTCTTAAGGCGCAACCACACGGATCACCACACATCACTTGCAAATTACGAAACCCGGATCTTATTTTTTCCCTGATTAAACTTGTTATGTGACACACTAAAGTAAAACCACCAACCAACCAGTATCTACGAAATACATTGTAGTCCGCCAACCACACAGGGGTAACGTAGCGGTATCATTCATACTCGTAGCTTCATAAATGAGATGGTGTATACAGCAAGGTGACCATTTTTTCATTTTAGCAATAATAGGCTTAGAAGTAAGCTTAGTAAAAAATCTTTCTTTTCATAAATTGTCCTTCTTTTGTCTTCATAAATTAATTTGTCTTCATAAACTCCTTGACTGTTTCCATTATGGATTTATTTTTCAATAGTGTTTGAAAGTATGTATATTATACATTTAAAATTTAAGACTACAAGTACTACAGTTTGTAAGTTTAAACAGTACGAAAGAAATAAAATATGTAACTTAAATTATACATGGTTTAAATATTATTCGTTAATACGATGTAATTAAATGATGCTTTGTTAATGTCGAATATCCCACACAGGCATTTGAGACTTAAGAACTGATGTCTCGGTGTGACGCGCGCAGTGTGGTGTCACACAGAAATATTCTGGGTGACACAGCATTTCTTGTGGGGGGGACGTTGCACTTAACATCAGGTGAACGTTTTGCTCGTTTCGTCACTTTTCGTTTCGTCAGGTTTCGGCTATGATCCCTCCAATAGGTTCTGGCCTTGTCGTAGTGGTGACGGCGGGAGTCGAGTTACCATGGCTTAGTAACCCACGGTACGTCAAGAGGAACCAACACGGTTGGCCTTTGGCATCGTGATGGGCAGTGGAAGTCGAGTAGGGAAGCCGATCAGCCGGGGGAGCCACAGACCATATCCTCCGCTTGGGCCTGCGAAGGCTTGTGCTTCTGAGAGCTGGTTTTCCCGGTCCCCTGTGGCCTTTGCGTGGCGGACTCGAGGACTCACATTGAGGGGTGCCGTTTTAAGGCATCCTGTATCCCAGCATGCTTTGCCAGGAGGGCGAATGAAGAGGCGTTGTCCACTCGCGGGGAGGGGCCGCGGATGCGTGAGTGAGCGTTCATGTGGCCCTGCCAATATGCGACGAAGCCGGAACGCTATGGGATTTTAGTCAGTGCAAGCCCGACATAACTCGTCCCTGTACCCGCGAGGGCAGGTATGCGAGAATATATAATGTCCGGCTATGATAGTCCATGTTATCATGTCTTGAACATGTGCTCTTGATGCTGGTAAGTAATTGCCACTCGTCCCTTGAATGTCCAAGTGCCAAGTTCATTTTCTTTTATTTGTATTACATAATATCGCCTAGGTATTCTTCTTTCTTGTTTACCTTCTATTCTTCTTTCAGAAATGCTCCTAATAAAATTATTCCTACGTTTTTTTTATTTATTGTTATTCACTTTTTTCTCTTATATAATATCCAGGACTTCTTTATTAGATTTTCCTCTGTGCAACTAACTGTTTAATTCTTCACCTTTATTATTCTTCCACATTTCAATCAATTGATGAAAAAGCTATGATGGTTATTTCGCCGAGATTCATGAGATTTTTCCGACATTTCCCTTAGGTGATTTTTACAACACCCACAGAATGAAATGGGACGACAGATAACTATGTGACAGCAGTTAACATGTTATTTTATGATGTTAAGTTAGCTATGTGCATAATGTACATACTAACATATTATGTATATGTGTATCACTCGTACTTCTTTACACTGTTGGACATCACTATTTTTGTTAATAGTAAATATAATAAATACGTAAACTGATAAATTGTTCGTTTTCAAGTTTTACAGTTTATCTTGTTTGTACTGTAAGCATTAGGTACTTTTTTCAAATAATAATACACAATATGATTAAGGTATCTTAATTCAGCTATCAACAGCGTTAACTTTTAATAACTACTATATTGCCTCGGACTCTGTTAACTATGTTCATTAGTCTCGTCTGATTAAAACATTAACACTGTGTTATACTACTGAAGTCATGTACTGGATCATTTAGTGAAAACGTAACGTAGATAAGATATGTACAATGAAATAAAAAGAAATGTAAATAACTTTATAAATGTATAATACATATACATGTATAAATACATATAATACATGTAAATAATATGTGTAAAAATATCTGAAATAGATGTTAGCAATGTAAAATAGAGACTATAATTTGCATTCTCTCCCAAATGTCATATAAAACAATTCGTCTTTTGTTCTGTTTGTCATTTACTCTACGATAAATCTCTTAACAAAACTAAAATGGCACGTTAAGTAAACTACCAAATAAATCAAAACATGACATAGCTAAATTCACGATAATAAAGAATTTATACGAGTAACAGACAGCAAACAAAAACAAGGGATTCAGGTTTGTAAACGCGAGCAGGTTCTGCAATGATAATTTGCAGATAGAAAAGTGAAAGAAAATTGACATTCTCGGCAGATTGATATACTGTGCTTACTAAAACGTTACAAAAATGTTTACGTTATGTACGCTACTTGTTAAAATTATAATATTAATACATCATTTTGTTTACTTTCGTAAAAGTACATTTCAATATTTTGTTCTCTTTCTTATATAATATATAATATGAATTAAATAAAAGTTCATATTATATACATATGCAATGCTGTCACTACACTACTCGTGGGAACGTAATGGGCAGAAGATTTTTTGACTTGTACCAAAATGGCGGCGACATGGTTCTCCAACCGTCACGTCGTGTTTCCCGCGGGCACGAAAAGTAGGCTACGTGTGTGACCTCGGCCTACCCCTTATGTGGGAAAAAGGCATGACTGTATGTATGTAATAACATTACAAATAATTCTGTTAACCAGTTTAATTATCATGTTTTGCATCACATATGTCATGTTTTGCAGTGTGTGCACCATTGGGCTATTACCGCTTCAATTGAGAATGTGTACTGCTCATCTGATGACAGAGACAGGTTAGGAATTAGGCAACGTGCCACATTATATGTAACCTCAATAATTGGCTGAAATAATTCAAAATTTATAAAATTTGTTATTTATTAATATCAAATTAATTTTATTAAATTAATATCATTAAGGTTATTTTCATTAGGAAACACACAAAATCTCACTCAGACATCAGTATCACATTTCATACTTGATATGAGCTTTTTGATCAGACAAAATTTAAGACAGTGAACTTGCGTGATTTTTCTAGCTATATAAATGTGATGACAAAATCTTGATATCTTAAGAGAAACACAGTCGATAGAAGTACCAAATCTGTCAAGGATTCCAAATACTTTTCACAGCTCAGTTCTTTTTCCAAAAAAAATATTGTGGCGGTTTATTATAAACTAAAAGACTTTCGTGCCATAGTAAAAAGGTTCGCTCGTCGGTAAGTTAGTCGCTTTCTCTTATATGTTGATGTTTACAAAATTCTGATGACTTTTCTTTTCATGACTATTCATACTCGTTACATCTTCGACTACTAACGATACTCGAGTGTTATTCACAAGACAATATACGCAGATATTATCTTTCACCAAATGTCAAAGAAATTGTTATCCTTTTATTCGTATATTCAACAACGGCAATATTATAATTTACTATTAATACTTTAATTAAGACTTGAGCTTCTCAATTAAAGATTCCTGTTTTAGTGAATACTTTAAAAGATCCTGTAATAAAAAAAAACTCTACGATTTTTTTAATCATGACATACTATTCGGCAAATACTATCTTGTGCCTAACTACCGAAGTTTCAATCAAATAAACTTTAAACACAATGCTCTACTACGTCCAATAGTGAGCTCAACTTACAGACTGGCTCAACACGTGGCTAAAATACTCCCACCACTCAAAGGACACACAAGAGTACACACAAAAGATTACTTACGCCGCAGTGACCGGAGTGAAACCGGCAACAGTTCAGTGTGTAACTGCTTTTCTTCCTTCACAGAATCACGGACAAAATTGGCTATATCTTCAAGCGTTCTTCAATAAGAACATTTTTCAAGGCTACCGAATAAAATAAATCAGTTTTAACAATCTGTCAAGTGTAATATCCCTACAAGATGTAGGAGTATACAAGCTGGATTGTGAATGTGATCACTCTAAAATAGGGCAAACTAAAAGATTAACCGGCACACATTACATCAGCTACATGTTGTTTTAAAAAAATTGAGCATCGACGCTTTATTAAGTTTGCAGTCAATGACTATGTTCTAGATCATCCCAACCATTATATCAGATTTTATAACCCATCAATCCTTTCAAGGACACCGATTCCTACCAAGCATGATCAGGTGAACGTTTTGCTTTCAGTGCTTTTTGAAAGATTTTTTTTATTCGTTAAAATTAAAAAGACTTCAAGACACTGTAAGCTTCAAAGCAAAAATTAATAATAAAAAGCTACCACGGATTAACCATGACACCAGGACGTCAAACATAACAGTCTCCCCGTAACCATAAAGCGTCAGAAACGTCGGGTTATAAATAGTTAAAATAAACGCGATACAATCCGTAAAAGTAGTTTTATTATCTGCTTAGTTGTTAAATCTCTAGAGTTCATTTCAAAATATAAATTTATGTTTTAAAATTTAACCTCTTAATATATTATATATATAATTATACGCGTCATTACATCCGCAGATATTTACTAATTGCACCATCAGTTTGTTTAGTTTAAAAATCAAAATATTGTCTATATTTTTTAGGCGTAGAAGATCTACGGCAACAATTAGGAAAATTTTAATAATATTATTATCGTAACGCCTTTATAGCTTAATACATCAATCGCATCATAGGTAAGTAAAATATTTTCCTGTTTACTTTTACTACGTAAGTTTATTAAGATTATTTTATTCAAAATTAGGGAAAGACCCTGTATTTAAGTTACACAGAATAAGTATCTGTGCAGAAGCCAAGCGTAGCACTGCGTATACAACTTACCGAACAGTCGAATTTCTTATTTACTCCTAAAAACAAATTGCTTCAAGTTTGCTTCAGCTTTAAATATATATGTTTACTTGTTCAGTTATAATATTACTAGTGACGAAACTTTCCGTCCCACAAGATATTAATATAAAAAAGATATAGTTAACACAAGCTAAACTTCACTTTACTTAAACTGATTCTACGTCTACTAGTTATATACCATCATATTCCTCAGGGCGCGACTGGGAAAAATATCGAATAAATATGAATAACATTGAGAAAAGCGAATCAAATTCATGAATCTGAATATTCGCTAATAACAGAGATCATGCAATAAAAAATAATGCTTTTTTGATCTCACATGCCGGCCGACATAAATATAGCTTTCTATTATCGCTTATATTAAAGGTTTTCTGAGACTGAAGCGATTCTATTTCTCTGCAACCTGCTTTAAAATACAAGAGGCTTTCTAGATTTTCTTTAAATTATTTAAAAATGTGTAGACAAGTGATACTTATAGAGACAACCTATTATGAAGATAAAATTAATGATTCTAGAAATGCGGACAAACAATTTTGATTGATATTGATACATAAATTAATATTTCGACCAAATATGTATCTACCTTGCACATAAACCTTATAATTGCAACATATTTTGCTGCCTCACCTTTGGCTTATTTATGTCCTTACTGGAATCTTAGAAAACTTTCGGGACGCAAATTAAATACAACTTATAAAATTATAAAATGTTTGCAAATACTGTCATTGTTTAAACAAGAGTTGGTAAATTTTAATGTTTAAAAGTTTACTACTAAGACTATTCTTTTTAAATTTATTTACAATGTTTTTTTGCTATAATTGAAAAGAAAAGGATTACAAAAAGCGGATACCTGTGGAGTTTCTTTCGACTGTTTATTCTCCATTAGAGGAATCTTATTACGAGACGTTGGTTGAGGTAAATGACGTTCGACAATTTGTTTCTTTTTATTTTAATATCATAACTAAACATAATATATAGATGTACAAATTTCATATCATATTTAAAATGCAACAACAAAGTCCCATTCGCAAATAAAATAAATGTGGCCCGGCCCGTCTTAGGTTTTTTTTGAATCACTCCTGTATCGTAATAAATTTCACATTCACAACGCAACCCGTCCCGAAAACGAACGATTTGCGTTTTATCACATGTTATCTTCGGCTGAGATTCGAATCCAGAATCCGCGGCGTCTTATTCACATTTTGTATATTTAAGCATATTTGGTTACTTTACAAAATCTGATCATAGTGGCGGCGTAAGAAACTACCACCTATGAACCATGAACCATGTCAAATATAAGAAACCTAAGTTATCCAGACTCCTACGAAGCGAAGCGATTACGGCAGATATCCCAATCTTGGGATAGGCAAGTGATCATACACTTTATAATGACATCGGTTTGAATGCATTAAACCTAAAAACTACCAAGCAGCAATGAAAATACACAAAAACCATACCATCACAATGATTATCGACACATTAACACTGTAATCACCTTAGTTTTTGTTTCATTATACTACGTGATTTTTTTTTAAATTTACGTAAATTTTATAATACATACAAAGTCAAGGGTATATTGCTGTTAAATATTATTGTAGTTCCGTCGTAGAGCAGTAAAACACTTTTTTCTACTGTGGGCCATTTTATATGAAGCGGTGGTACCTACCTAGGCGGATTCCTGCATAGTGGTAGGACACTAGTACTTGGTGAATATATTTATTCACACATTTTACTAATCAAAGAGCCATCATTTATTCTATTCAGCCTAATTAATCTTTATTTGGTGTGGTGACGGTATAAGAGAGAATCTATTACCCTATTTCGTCCCGTGGGAATCCTAAGAGCTGCCAAAGGGAATTATTATGCCAGCGAATGGATCGCAACATTCTCTTGAAGTTAATAAAATACGTTCCATACGGTAACCAAGAGCTCCATTGGCGTGGTAACTATGGCTATTGTCTTTTTTATAGAAATCAGTAGCGAGATGAGAAAATTGTTCACCTGGTGGTAAGGGCAAAGTCTGCTCATAATAAATACTATGTCACTCAGAACATTTTTCTTCAGTAATTACACTAGGTGTCAGTGCCCTTAAAACCGAAACACTAATGTTTGCTCACTGTGGCTTTATGTCAGATTAACTGGCACTACCTAGACGGATTCCTGCATAGGAATCCTACCAGTAAAGCTAAGCTGCAAAAGAAAATATACTAGTGGGCATCGTTAAAAAAGATAGTAAACTATATTCTTTATGTCTACAATAGCTACATGATGTGGCTATTGAGTAATTTAAAAACTATCGACCCGCCCGGCTTCGCACGGGTGCAGTTTACTAATGAAGAAAATAAGGAGTGCGATTAGCGAAAAAATATTAAGTATACTGGTGGTAGGATTCCTATGCAGGAATCCGTGTAGGTAGGTACTACCCCAGGGCCAGTTATGCAGTAACGCCGTGAAGCAGTAGTGTGGAAGCATTACTGTGTTTCGGTTTGAAGAGCACTGTGAGCTAGCGTAATCACTGGGCATTTGAGACTTAAGAACTGATGTCTCAGGGTGAAGGGCGCAGTGTGGTGTCACACAGAAATATTCTGGGTGACACAGCTTTTGTTGTGGGCGGACGTTGCACTTACCATCAGGTGAACGTTTTGCTCGTTTCTTCACTTTATACAATAGAAAAAATGTTTATTTTATGACATGTCCTAAACTGATGACTATCTCCTAAGATGTTAAAATGGATGTCACTTTTTTATAGAGATTTTAATACAAAATACTATCAAACTTATCGACTTTTCCGGCGGATTTTCCAAAAATTTTCTCTTATACAAACCTTGTCCAGGCTATTACGTACACAAAAAAAATAGCCAAATCGGTCGAGTCGTTCACAAATGATGCACGTTTAAACATGCGGCTTATATAGTTTTTTGTTTATATAGAAGGTAGAAGAAGATAAATGAGAACATGGTCCATAAAATACTCAATAAAAAATTGTTTGAACACCACTTTTCTAGTTTATCATTACTCCTGCACTACGATAACGCTTATAAAAAGTATTAAGTTATGTATGTATATATGTACTGTAAAAAACATTTTACACTTTTTTGAATAAAATCGATCAAAAAATGTAAATCTTTACCGGTTGCAGCGCGTCGGCGATGATAATGAGTATTCGTGTGAATGCGTTTCCGCAGTAATGGAATTAAACAATTATTCAAATAGCAGTTGCTAAAATGAGGATGATATGCAAATCCTGCAATTGCTTACTCACGCTCACTGTAGCAAGTGCGGTATTAATTGTTCTGTACCAAATTGTTTAAATTATAACTGTTTGGTTATAGGTCATAACAAGAAATATAATAATAACAGGAAAAAATCCAGCTTGTCTAGAAATTCGTAATTTGGTTTGTGACTCGGGTTTTTCTCGTTCACGAACTGTTATAAAAGTTACTTAATACGAGTACAACTGAAGTTCATATAAAATCATCTTCTATGTAAATCTATTGATTAATAAATAAACACACACATTTATTTGTCCTTTATCTTTTAATAAACAATTATCTTACATTAATCGTGTATACTATACGCTAGACCAATACGGTTACGTGTTTCATTATTAATGTTTGCGTGTACGTATCCATTCGACTGTTATTAGGACAAGGTATACTGTAGCATTTAAAGACAATCATATCAAATTGACACTGTAACCTAGTACTAAATAAAACGTAGCCGGATACGTAAGCGCAGCAAAAATATGCAAACTTCTAAGATAATCGTTAAAAAACATCAATACTTTAATAGAAGCCAATTAATTAATAGACATCCCTCAAACACATTGTGAATATTGAATTGTAGAAAGTAAAGTAACATCCTATAAATGTCCTACTGAGCACAGGCCTTTAATTTCTGAGAGGGTTTTGGAGTCGGGTATAGTACGCCACGCTGCTTCACCTGTTCACGAAATATTTTTATTCCTCAGACATGCAAGTTTCCTCACGATATTTTCCTTCGCCGCTGAGCACGTTCTATAAGTGTAGAACAATTTTAGAGCTGCTGGCATCAAGGATCAAATTCAGGTTACTCGCGTACTATGATATTTTTACGGGTGGTAGGATTCCTATGCAGGAATCAGCAGGTAGGTACCACACTTGGGCCAGTTATTCTGCCGTGAAGCAGTCGTGTGCAAACATTACTGTGTTTGGTATGAAGGGCACTGTGAGCGAGAGTAATCACTGGGCATTTGAGACTAAGAACATTGATGTCTCAGGCTGACGGGCGTAGTGTGGTGTCACACAGAAACGTTCTTATGACATAGCATTTGTTATGGGTAGACGTTGCACTTACCATCAGGTGAAAGTTTTGCTCGTTTCGTCAATTTCTTCTATAAAAAAATGAAATTTAAGGCGAGCGCCCGCCTCTTGAGGCTCAAATTTTTTATTAATGATGATTTGCAATTTATTTGTCATCATCAGTCTATTAATAGTCCACTGCTCGATATAAGCCTTTTTTTTAAAATGGGGAATAGCCTATCGCATACCCGCCTTCACGGGGAGAAAGACGGGTTATGTCGGACTTGCACCGACTAAAACCCCATGGTGTACCGCCTTCGCCGCATGTTGGCAGGGCCACGGGAACGCTCACGCACACATCCGCGACTCCACCGTCCTCCTCCGTCCTGTCCTCTGCCGAGAAGGGGCCACCTAAAATCGGCGGCTTCTTCTCGGCAGAGGACAGCTCCTCCCCACTCTCCTTCCCTGCAAGGCGCGCCGGAACACACGGCGCGCCTTCCAACACGGCCCCCCTTTGTGCGCGCAACGAACCCCCCTGAGTCCGCCACGCGGAGACTTGCACTCGAAAGCACGCAGTCTTCCCGGCCCGGCGACAGATCTGGTATGTGGCTCCGCCGCCGACCACATTACGGCCGCGGATAGGAAGAGAGGCAACGATACACCAACACTCGTCTTCCCCCGCGGCCCCACCACCGCCGCATCTACGGTGCGACCCCGCCAAAGTCGCGGGGGACAGGGAAAGAAGCAACGCAACACCTACACTCCTCTTCCCCCGCGACTCCACCTCGACTGCGGAGGGCAGCGTACTGCTCCCCCCAGCAGTCCACCTGTTCGCATCCGGAGTGGGCTTGCGTAGCCCACTCGGAGCGACCTCCTCGGGTCAGCCTGACGCCACCGGCCAACAATGTAGGCCCTTCTTCACCTCTTAGCTCTTAGCTTCACCGTGGGTGACTATGCCACGGTTACTAAGCCCCCCGCCACGACAAAGCGAGAACCCATTTTGGGTCCAAGAAGACTTGCCATAATATCCACGGTTGGCAGCTGTATTTGCGATCGTAGAACCATACGATTCACACCTTAAACGCATCTGTCAGTGGACTGTGTATTTTCAGTCTTATTGTTTTTCATGACAGTCGTTCCCTATGTCGACTCTCACCGCACCTATAAAGTACTCGTAAGACAAGGTAGCAGATTTTCTAACGCCGCAACTACATGAATAATTAATCAAAATAATTCGTAAACCATGATAGCTACGAGTTTTGTTTAAGATGTTTGGTGTGCGTACTATACGCGAGCTACTTGACCACTATGTATCTAAAATTGCAAATTACAATTATAATTGTTATTTACAATGTGTTCTTTACGAAGAGATACTAAGAAGGTATTAAGAATTTTGGCGGTGTATATCATCTAAACGATACGGCTCATATAAAAGTTTGAAAACAGAAGTTAATTTATAAACACCTTTTGAACAATATAACTAACGATTGAGTCGAGACGTAGTAACGACGAGAAAATTATAAAATTTTATACTTTTCTTTCGAGAGCGCGCTTATATAATAATATAAAACGTACATTTAAAAAGTAAGTTTTTTTTGTAAGGTTAATTTTCTAAGAATCGAGATTTAACGTATTTTCATATCGCTGTTTTTACATTTCAGTTCATAAATCTAGAAATTATGACGCTTTGAAAAACTATAATGAGCGACGGACTGGACAATCTCATTAGGGTTACTTTTCGTCAGACTACGGAACCCTAAAAAAGAATAATACAATCACGCCTGTTTCCCATAAAAGGGGTAGGCAGGGGACTCACACGTGGCCCTCCTTTTGGCCCCCGTCGGTAACGAGACGTGACGGGTCGCCGCCATTGTGGTAAGAGTTAAATAATTCATACTCTCCATTGCGTTCCCACGAGCAATCTATTGTCAGCATTGCGTTTTTATGGTGTTATTCTGCATGAATAAAGGCTGTCTGTACAGTACCTTAATCGCTTCTTACGACACCTCGGTAGGAAAGAGGTAGGTGCTATTCTACTCTTCAGGACACCTTTAGTGTACTTATTGAAAATAATAAATATTATGTTTCATTAAATATGTACATTATCATTGAAAATTATTGCTCCTATAAAATGAGTATTAGTGGTAATATATTCAATACGTTAGAAGAATTAGCGTAAGTATATTGTAATAAGTATGTTTAGTGAACCTTGAACTAGGTTAATACCTCTTACAGGGGCCAAGACATTCCATATTGTCACGTATGAGATATATATATATATATATATATATATAGATTAAGATGTACAGTTTATCATGAGGTGACATAACCTCTTCAAGGCTATGACATAAATTGTCACGGATAAGCTTTGTCCATTCAGATCCTTATGGAGTATTTTGGCGTAAAGTTTAACGAGAAGTTAAATTGGAACCGTCACGTTGAAAATATTACGAATAGAGTATGGACACTAAGAATTTTAGAGAAATTGCAGATCATGACCTCTCACATGTGTATAAAGCTCTTTGCCGGTCTGTTATATCATATTGTATCGTAGCGTGGGGATTTTTTTTTATATACGAGAATATGACGTGACGAGCAAAACGTTCACCTTATGGGAAGTGCAATATATGCCCATAACAAATTCTGTGTCATCCAGAACATTTGAGTGTGGCAGCAGCCTGCGCCCATCACTCTGTCAGATTATTCAGTCATTTAAACACGATATCAGACTTTTTGAAGGTACGGTCCCAGTAAAGTCTTTGGACTTTAAATAACCATATAATATCCCAGCGTAACTTGTAACCTCTTCTTCCAGCTCCAGGATCCTTTCGTCAGTCCTCAACGTGTGTGCGTTATATGTTGTCAGTTCCAGTCGTCGTTGGTTGTAGCATGATCATCTCCTCCGAAGTTTCTTTGCAACCCTCCGCTCCGCCGTTACTATGGCCGCTTCCGTAGCCAGGACTAGGAGGGCCGCCGGAAACTAGGGCCCGTTGTGAGTATGTAGCTCTAATTTGGGAGGAATTTGCCATAATTGCCACACGGGTTGGCAACTGCAGTTGTTTTTTAGGATGTTCCAAGAACAGCAGAACTAAAGTAACCGACATAACCCTAAGGATTAGCAAGCAGTATGTAACGAGCAAGCGTAGTGTAGGGGTAGAGTGTATGGACGATCTGCAAATTTTTGCGGAAGTCAATGGATGCAAGTGCCTCAGGACCGTGTTTTGTGACAATCTATGAAGGAGGCCTGTATTCAACAGTGGACTAAGATGGGCTGAAATGATGACGGTGACAAATAATATTATTATTTTTCTTTCTGATGAAATCCGGTGAATCACTGTACGGATGTCATTACATAGAATAATAATTATCCCCTCATCCTTGGCCAACTAGCAATCGCAGGACCTGGCAGTACAGAGCGTTTCCGACCGGGAGACCGTGGGAGGACAAGGAGCTCCACGGGAGGTTTTACAAAGCTCTACATATATAATTTCGGTGATGTAATTGCTGTTAGTCTTTTTGGCTTTTTCAGCTTCATCGGATAGCTGCGAAAACTCTTTCATGAGGCCTTTTGTAGACACAGTCTCTCCACGCACTACGTTTCGGCGGCCTCTTTAGGGAAACCGAGGGTTATGTATGTGCGATACAAGACCGAAGTTATTTAGACCTACAGAAATGCATCCTAAGATGGCACCGCCGCGGCGAGTCGCTTAGGCATGTTATCTTCGGTTGTTGGCGCTTTTTAACTCTGAGAATCTGCACAGACATAATCTAGTAGTCAGAATTCTTCATTAGGATCTCACCCCGAAGTATGGTCTCGTAAATTGAAAACTGCTTTATTATAATTAAAACGACAGCTATTCTATGTGATCACTATGGTGAAAATTGGCAGTGATCACCGAATGGTAAGAGGCGCACTGAACCTGAATGTGAATCTGTAAAGATCTCGTCTGGTGAAGTCCACGCTTCGTCCATTTCGTTCTCTTATCCAAAACCCCGAGAGCTTCTAGCTCGAATGGATTGGACCCACCCCAGTTATTCTGCCGTGAAGCAATAATGTGCAAACATTACTGTGTTTCGGTCTGTAAGGCACTGAGAGCTAGTGTAATCAACTGGACATATGAGACTTAAGAACTTATGTCACAGGGTGACAGGCGCAGTGTGGTGCTACAGAGAAATATTCTGAGTAACACAGCATCTGTTATGAGCAGACGTTGCACTTACTATCAGTTAAAAAAAACAACAAAAGACTGCGGTCCGCCCGAGTACGCGACTGTACCTTATGTCCTCAGTGTTGAAAGTTAGCGACGCGATAGAATAGAATATTTTTTATTCAATATAGATCATTTACATAATACTCATTAAACGAATAAATGCCTCTGTCCTGGGAAGAACCAGTACCAGAACCAGAAACCCACCGGGATATACGTTGCCCCATGAAAGAGTTACTGACTGTGTGAAGTCGAGTAACTGGCATTATTCATTTGTGCTAGTTCCTGGTATTTACATCATGACCATCACTTTTTTATGTAAATGATTTATATTCTTATGTACATACATAACGTTATCATATACATATTGAGAGGCCAAGATTAGAATATTAATTTCTTTAAATTTTTCTCTATGAGACACTAGAGCCAAGTCTATAAATAGATCTTATGGCCCTCTTTTGCAAAACAAAAATAACCTCTACGTCAGTCGCATGTTACCTTTAGAATCAAATTATATACAGAGATGAAAAAGTAATGCCTCTGTTTTGTATAATAGTGAAGCGTACGTTTTAAAGTTTATGTACGTGCGTAAGCTAATTTAACAATAATATGACATTATTAAAAAAGCATATAAAGTTGAATGACGTTTATACGTCAGCGTTCATATTAAATGTCTAGGTTGGCAACAATGTAAGAATCATTCATTTAAATTAAGTAGTTATATCGCAATAATCCAAGCTTTTGAAAACAGAAATTGGTTATAACGGGCAGTCGCATAATTTATTACCCGCTTTTGAAAAAAGCAAAATCTTTAAAGTTATATCTTTACTCATTTAAATGAAACTAATTTTACGGATTTTATCGCGTTTAATTTTATACTATTTATAACCCGACGTTTCGAGTGCTTTACAGCACCCATGGTCACGGGGGGACTGAGGTGACAGATGTCCTGATGTCATAGTTAACCCGGAGTACCTTCAGCTTTTAATTATATTTTGTGGTCCGATCTACGCAGAAAGAGCTAACTGTGTCTTGAAGTCTTGCAGTGGTATGCTTGGTTTTTGACTTAATTTTATTAATTATTAATTATACCGTGGGCAAATCTTTGTTTCAGAGAGCACAAGGGATCTGTGACAGTAAACACCTGGCCGCCGAGCTTCAGCATGTCAAGCAAGTTTTGCAAGACAACAAGCTTCGGGTTCCGCGCCTTCGTCGCAGTGACCGAGTGAAGCCGGCCACAGTCGAGCGTGTACCTGCAGTCCTACCATATGTCAGAGGAGTCACGGACAAGATTGGCTATATCTTGAAGCGGGCTTCCATAAAAACATTTTTCAAGCCGCCGAAGAAGATAAGTCAATTTTTACCATCTGTCAAGTGTAACATCCCTCTACAAGATGCAGGAGTATACAAGCTGGATTGTGAATGTGGTCTCTCTTACATAGGGCAAACAAAAAGATCAGTAAAAACCCGCGTAAAAGAACATATAGCTGATGTGAAGCATCGCCGCCCCAGGAAGTCTGCAGTCTGTGACCATGTTCTGGATCATCCCAACCATTACATCAGATTTGATAAACCACAAATCCTCGCAAAAGAACACCGATTCCTACCAAGGATGATTCGCGAGGCTATTGAAATTTAAAAACATCCTAATTTTAATAGAGAAGATGGTTGGGTATTACCACCAGCTTGGGATCCTATAATTAATAAAATTAAGTCAAAAACCAAGCATACCACTGCAAGACTTCAAGACACAGTTAGCTCTTTCTGCGTTCACCGTCTATTTATCTAGAACTAGCTATTGCTAGGAAATGTCTTAATTCTATTTATCTAGAAATAATGCGGCTAGTGACTAAGTCAGATCAGCGTACTTAATAAGCTTTACATGCGGTTGTAGTTTTCAAACAAAGTTTTATGGCGTAGGTGCTTTAGAGTCCGGCAAGGTGATTGTTAGACGGTGACAGGTCTGATCATAAAGGGTGGAGCACTGTCTACCAACCCAGATGCTCTAGAAGCATCAGTTTTGCATTGTGCGGTCTCGCGTTTTCGTAAAGAAGAATGTTGAAAACGTTGCCGTCGTGTTTTTCCGCACATCAATAGCCAACTTTTGATTTTAGCATTAACTATCTAAGTTCGGTTGATGTCTAGTAGTTCCCAAAACATCATATCCTGAGATTTCCAGAAAATCCATGTTAATATTGTATTAACATGCATTTTCTGGGAACACATTATACATATAAGAGATTGAAGTGGGAAAATATATTTCCCAACAACCCGATAATAACTGTCGGGAGCACATAATAATTAATTCCCTGGTAATACATTAATACTTCCGTCCCCGGCTGAAATTCTTAGTTTTATTCTTTTGCATGTTTTATACCAAGCGGCAGATGTGATTTTAATATAGCTAAAAAAATAGTGCAATTATATTATTCAAGTACGATATTGAGTACAAGGTAGATATTATATTATATTCAATAAAAATTAAGTAGGAGTAATCTTTAAGCTCAGGGGCTGGGCGGTTGAGTTAAATTTCATAGTACGCGAGTGTCCAGAGTTCGATCCGATGCCGGCACATATATAATAGTTCTGCAATTTTAAATGCTATCTTACCATGTGTTAAGCGGCGAAGGAAAACATTGTAAGGAGTAAAACTGCATGTATGAGGAAAAAATATTTCGAGGACATGTGAAGTCCGGCAACCCGCATTGGAACAGCAACGTGGCGGACTCTTCCCAACTCCCAACTCCACTCAGTGCCGTCGCCGATTTGAATACCCACGAGTCACTACTGGGCATGCCTCTAGAGGAGAATGTTGCTTCCATAATCGTTATGTTTTTCGAACTTTGGCCAGCTGCTAACCGTTTATTTCACAGACTATTAGTCGATCTCACAAGTTCTACCATAGATATTTGTTGTAATATATGAGATGGCGTCGTTTCGGATTTTGTCACACAATCACAAAAAAAAAAAAATTCCCTGGACATTTCTTATCATAGCTCACTAAATGACTTGACGCTTGACCAGACCAGACTAAAAAGCACAGTTTATATGCATTCCACGTCTAAGCACAGGCTGTTTCATTTTCAAAAGACTCTTTTGAAGATCAAAGCTAACAATTAGGCGGAAAACATAATTTTTCTGTCACATGTTTTAGTAAGATTCGTTTCGTTTCAGCCTATCACTAATCAGCTGCTGAATATAGGCCTCCCCCATAGAGTGTCATAAAAAATTGTAGCTATCATTTTGGGGAGATTTTGCCATACTTGCCACGCTTGGCAGGCGGGTTGGCAACCGCAGTTTGTTTATTCAGATGTTTCAGCAAGGCCCATCTTAATAAGACTACACTTAATGTAATTCTACGGATATCGCTATTTTAAGACGTTATACTGTATACTGCTTGTTCTAACAAAAATTAGTCACAAGTTAAATCCTCTAAACATGCGTTTATATTATAAATCATTTTCTTAAAAGTATCAACACTGAAATTATCTATGTTTGATTACATATCTTAACGTCATTGTTCGATGCTAGACAAGGGCAAAAACAAACTCATTTTATTTTTAAGCAGAAAAGTTAGCAATTAAACGAGTAAGCTTAGGTTATTTTATCTACGAGTAAGGGCAGACGAGGTTAATGCTGATAAAAGCTCTAAAAGTTTCACATTGTTTACACAAAATTTTCGGCAAGTTCAACAACACATTGCAATTTATTTAAAAGTTTTAACAATAAAAATATAACAATCTTTCTTTACAAGTTTGTTATAAATTTAGTTAAAAAATCAGGAATACTTTCTTTTTTTATTCTTTTATAACTAAATACGTAATTTCAATGACGGATTGAACAAAATGGCGATCTTTTCGTAAATTACTTCTCGCTTTTCATTAATCTTTTTGCTTTGGCAACATGATTGAGGGTTAACTTTGATAAGTTTTCTTTCTTATACGCATTATTTAAGAGAAAGTATAAAAATTGTTTTTTTTTTATAGTAGCAATTATAAATTATAAAAGTTTAAAGACCCTGGTGACAAGATGGGTGAATAGTAATTTACTTACGAGTATATATTAATACATTAAATACTAAATGCACAGTATGCTGAAAATGGGTTTGTGTCGGTTAAAAATGATCATTTTCAAAACGTTAATTACATGTAAACTAGTATATACTACATTATTTACTACATACATACTTTTCCAGCTTCTTACTGCTGAATTTATTTCAGTATCATTCATAACGTTTGAACAGAATTCATAAAATTATATTGTAACTACAATTACATTTCTTAAATAAACATGTTTATGAGTTATTTTATTTATTTTATTTAGTTTTTTAGTTATTTTAAAAAATCGCATTCAATATTGGGTGGGACATGATTTATTACTGGGTCATTCTTTATATTAGAATATCATGTTATCAGCTACGAAAATGTAATTTGTAAATAATTAATTACAATAATTATCAGACTTCTCCAACCTTTTACGGGATAGGAAGTGCCTTAACGCTTTTGTAAGCGGAGTTGACAAAAGAGGCCACCAACCTCGATTTTCCGATCTATTTTTGTCTTACTCCTATCAGTATCGTCATAGCCTTCATTTTGAAAGGTTAGGTAGTTAGGTAGGTAGGTTAGGTAATCGCATTAGTTTAATCCTTGCTTAATTCTACGTGATAAGTTGTAAAAATGTTTATTGGATTTAGACGCTAAGTAATTAAAACACTCGAAAGTCTTTGTATAATTTTCTGAAACTTAATTAAATTATTTTAACAAGACTCAAGCCAAACTAATTACAGACAAGGGAAAAGTCCATAACAATAGTGTATACGTTTCGTAATAAGATCCTTTCATTAACTGACGATGTTTCAAACGGAATGGTCTAATAGTGTATAATGAATTTCAATGAGGTTTTGTTGCATAAATTTGGTGTTTCTTTCATTTATTCATTCGTATAATTTTATCAAATTGTTTGAACTCCTTACAGAAGCATTCCTCGATTTATTTAAAATAATCTTAAGTAAAGCCGGCATTGTAGCACCATCGATAGCGGCTACGCAGTTATTAAATGTTTAACTCTTGTTTGTTCTAATATCATTCAATGCAACAGTCGCTCGTAGAACTGTATTGTACTCAGTAGTAGTTGAAACAATAAACTACAATTATGGTATTATTAGCACAAAATTGAATCTTACCTCTATTCTTAAGACCCAATTAGGCGAAACGTCCTATTTTTCTCAGTTCGATAATGGCGAAATCCATCATTGCATTTATTTTCACGCACATCTCAGTCGTGACATAGCATTATTAAATACACAGTAAGTAAAATAAAAAGAATGAACATTATGTCTGTGAATGTACCACTTGGTTCACTTCAAAGATTCCACTTTATTCTTGTATAACGGTCGTCGGTTGAGACAATACAGAGTGTTTTTGCCAGGGGTGGTTTTCGTAACCGCGTAGACACAACGCTTAGCGAGACACGAGTGTCCCGGGCGACTGACGGCACCACACTGACAGGGATGCTGCCCGTTGCTACGATACGACACCCGTTTCTACCCCCTGTAGATTGGGCCGCCGCCCTAGACGAGTGGAGCCGCGCAACCTAGTTTTATGTATAGATGCTACTGTGTGCGTAATAGCTCTTCAGCTGTTTCCTGATAAAACGCTGTTGATAGAAATTTGCGTTTCACAATATAGATTTATGTTAGCATTTCCCGATTTTCTGTATACGTTTGAGACAACCATGTTAAGATTAAATTGAAGTTGTTTATACTTTTCAGAATATGTATTAGTTTTTTCGCCTTTTTTTTGCCCGGCAGAGTAGAATAGCACCTGACGAGGTATCGTAAGAGGCAACTATGATATTATACGGACAGTTGTTGGTTATTGTAATTCATAGACAACGGCTATATTAAATGCATAGATAAAGACGTAAGTGCACTATGAGCGCTGAGTACCAATACTGGTGGTAGAATTCTTTACCACAGATCCGTCTGGGTGGGTACCACCGCAGTGCCAGTACAGTTTTCTGCCGTCAAGCAGTAGTGTGCAGACAGTGCTGTGTTTTAGTCTGAAGGCACTGTTAGTCTGAGAGTGACGAGCACTCTGTGGTGCCACACAGAAAAGTTCTGGTATGTCGCACATTTGTTATGGGCAGACGTTGCACTTACCATCAGGTGAGCCATTCCCAGATGAAACAAGATCCATTACAAAATACGTCATTTCGAGTAATTAAGTTATTAAGTTCATCTAGTCGTGTACATACCTAAATGGTATGGCCCCTGAGCGAGATGGGGATTTGAAGAATTGAGGGCGGCCTGCGTGAGATTCGACATTGGTTGTCCTGTAATGTTCTATGTATTACAAGTCTACTCAATACTGAGCTAATTGCCGTGCTGCCTCTTACTACAGTTCTTAAAAGAATTTAAAACCTGCAACAAATTTCTTTATTTATTATTTTGATTGATTATTTTAAGGCACGTTTAAATATAGTTGTATTAGTTATTTTTATCTCTTTTTTAATTGGCACTGCGGTGCTTGTAAAATGTTTTGGTTTAAGTTACATACCTTCGATATGTGATGGGTCGTCTTTGCTAAAAAATACTGCTTCTTTCTGCTCGTTGTTATATTCTTTCCGTCAATGAAACACATCCCCAAGTCTATTTTATTGTGTTCATTTCTTAATAATTGCAATCGTTTGTTATAAAGATGCAAAAAACTATGTATAAAAAGGCATCGATTAGAATTTAAATTGATTGCTAAGTTTTGCTTGCACGATATAAGATTCGCCATCGCTATTATGAAATCTATTGTTAGGAATTACTATAAGTGTCAGAAAGCTACGTATTTAATTTCAAAATTTTATTACTGTTTTATATATTATTACCGTAATATTGTAATTATTTATATATTTCATATTTTTTTATTTTCTTTACATGACATCGTAGTGCAAATGGAGGCTGACACTAAAAATTAGTGCTGTGACGGAATTCGCTTCCGCCGCAGTGTATGCTGAGTTGTCAACCTCGTTTGCTAGGAGTACGGCGTACAATTTCCATACTTTTATTTTAGGTATTATTTGTGTTTTTAGTTTCTTTTTATTTTTATATATTTTTGTACTGCTATTTTTATTTTTATTATGTATTACTTTTGTGTACGTCTGCTTCAAGCAAATAAATGATTTTTCTTTCTTTCTTTCTTTTCTAATTGGGTCTATAGTTGTGTAACTCGCCATAAAGGCAACAGAATTATGCTACTTTACGCTGGTATTCCGTGGGACCGTGGTACCTCCCTGGACGGTCTGCACCAGTACTGTGTGTGCTATAGTTTACATCTGTGTTTGTCTACCAAGTGGAAAAATATTTTATTTTTAAAAGTGAAATTAAAAGTGTGAATGGAAAAGCCGGTAAGGGTCGACCTAGGCGTACGTATCACATTCAGATCGGTGAACTTTTGAGGAAAGGTCACGTTAAAAGTACCAAGCAACTGACGAGCGTGTGTGAAAACGCTAATAAAAGTAGAAGAAGCTAAAGATGTGTGTCAGGATCGTAGCAAGTGGAAAGATGTGATCTCTGCCTACCCCTATGGGAAAGAGGCGTGACTGTATGTATGTATGTATGTACGTAGAAATTAAAATCGTAAATATCAATATTTCGAAGGAATACATAACATATATGAAAAGAAAATAATATTTATTTTTCAACGTAAGTTTTGTTTTAAATCTATGTAAAAAGATAGGTCCGTCGGAGAAAAAAACAGGCGCTGGGAAGGTCTTTATTGCACTGGAACCAGCAGACTGCGGTGACTTTATGCGGAAATCGAATTTAAACTTTTTGTAATTTGTTTCAAATTGCTTGCATTCTTAAGAAGTCTTACAGAAGCGATGTTTGTGTCTTAAGCACAATTTGCTAGCAGAGCCAACTACTGGTGGCGGCCCGAGCTGCTCTATGCGGGACGTTGTTGATATGATATGTTTAACGTGACCCCGAGGTAATATGCCGCTATTTTCTCTGATAATAGGGCGGTCGAACAAGGAGATCGTTCCTGATTGATATCGATTGCGTGAAATCGTTGAGTGGGTTTGGGTGTGCTCCTTGAAAAGTATATTGCTACACTTATTTCGGAATATACTCTATTCTCCATTTTCGGCACCATTCACCTAGGCGATCGGCTGCGGCTTCGGGGTGAATCGTTTCAGTGGTGTGTTGCAATGGTGGAGTTGTTGTTGTTGTTGCACTTCCTTGAATTATTGGTTACATTCAAAGTTATTTTATCATTATTCTTTTTTACAACAACAGTTAGTTTTTATTTTATTCCACCTTTATAAAAAATATTCAGACTAGCTTTTGTATTACTATCAATGCCTTAGACAAGAACAAGTTGCGGTAAGATATGTCAGTTGCACAGCCAGTAAGCTATTCAGAACATTTCTCTAGGAAGATTTAATTCTACAAATGTTCAATCTACTGTTAAAGCACGATAATGTCTTGAAATTGTATAATGTATAATATTAAGTAGTATTAAAACTTGCAGATATTCTGAATCGCATCCGAACTATGAACTTTATTAATGCACTTGTATTGAAATAAATATTACTATAACTTCTTATAAGGCTACATAGCCAGGAATTCAAGGGAATAAAAAACGTGTAAAATCTTCAAGTTGAAAATTTGAGGATTTTTTACATCTTTATTTACATAATTGTTTTTGCGTCTGTTAGTGATCGTGTAACTTTTAAAGGACTGAACTGATTGAGGTCATATTCGCACTGTATATTTGTTTTATGGAGACCATACTTCATAGTGGTAGGATTTGATAATTAAGCTTGAGTCAAGTTAACAAATATAATATATATATGAGCCAAAATAAGTAATATGTTGGTTAAAAGCCAAAAAAGAAAATCAAACACTCTGTGTGCTGGAGTTAATTCTGATTGAAATGAAATCTATAGTAACTCCTAAACTAAATTTTCTCCGGACGTTTTACAATATAAAAACCTAAATGTTTCCTATTTACCCAATATGATCACGTGGTTAACAAAATAGTTTTATTGTTATGCTACCGTATGATAGATGGCGCTATATTTTTCTATATACAGGTTTTGCCATAAGTCCTTTGAAATGTTAATAATGAATAAATAAAAAACTAATAACAATAAGAAAAATATTACTGTTTCGCTAATCTTAAGACTTTTTTTTTAATTCGTAATTATTTTTGTGAAAATTCCATCATCCAAATGCAATCCGTATCGTTCACGGCCTTCCTGTAAGCGACGTCTAAAACTATCGATGACTGCGCGGTAAGTCTGTTCTGTGATGTTAGCTATTTTTCTTCGAATATTTTCTTTTAGGGCATCAATTATGACAAGAATTAGGACATGGATTACAATTATGAGACGGTTTTGTGTCATACACTTTAGTTTTGAGATAACCCTATATATCCATCGGGGGTAGATCCGGACTATATGGTGGCAAGGAAATGTCTTCTCTTTGAGAGATCACTTTGTTGGTGAGAAGCTAACGAACGACAGGCATAGCGTTGTTAGAGGTATGAGCCGTCGATCCATCCTGTTGAAACCAGTTCCGTTTATTGCTACACTTATTTCGGGGTTTACCTCTATTCTCCATTTTCGGAACCATTCACCTAGGCGATGGGCTGCAGCGGATTGTTCATGATTTAGCTTTAAGATAAACACAAAAGTAAATAATATTTCATTAATCAAAATGTATTACATTTTAATGTACCTATAGTTTCATACTAAAATGTAATTAAGCTACCAGAAAGGGCAGAACAACGTCTGCCGGGCCAGTTAGGTTTGTAATAAAAGTAGATAAAAGTGAGGACAAATACAATGTTTATTATTTTACTACAAATGAAAATGGCGCAGACTGTGCTGCAGAGCTTACCTGCGGATATATGAAATTATCGTCGCATGTTACTTGAATACATCGTTAACGATTAACAGATGGTGAAATCAAATACCTTAAAACAATTATTCAAACCGGAGTGCGAATAATTGTAGTAATAAATTTCAATTATAATTAAATTACTATTCTAACTAATGTGACTATTAAGCATAAGCATTAAAGGTTTTGTTTTAGGCGTTATCCAATGTACCAGCTGCAATACATTTAAGAACAAGAATTAATAGAAACGATTCTAAAACTAGATTAACTAAAAGTTTTTTCTGTTAATATAATAATTTCTAATCTAACATATACTTTATTATTTACGTTTGAAATATATTTAGTTATTTATTTATTACGATTTAAAGTAGTTTTTATTTATAATTTATTATAAAATAACTATCAACATCATTAGCCTGCGAAGTCCCTCCCTAAGAAACCCCAATTAGCCTGATAATTGGCTTCAAGCATTCAATGGCCTGGCATTACGCAGATCTAGTCCAGGGGCAACCTACGTTAATTTTGACCTTTTTCTAAACGCGGTTTTCAGTCTAGGTCGTGGCTACTCCAATGGTGATCTGCGGTAGTTGTGGAGCTACGCTCAAATCCTCGGGACGTAAGCGGTTCGTTTGCCACTACTCGGAAGCAACTTCTCTTTCGGGAACTTATGTTTCTTAGACAGATGCTTCTTCGATATGAGATATGTACAGCTCTTTCTTTTATTTTCGAGCAATTTTCGAAGTGTCATCCTTGTGCACCAATCCACAGATAACATTGGTGCAGCCGCTTGCCAACACTTTCGTAAGGCTCAGGCTTTGCGGGGTACGGCGAAAATTTACGAGTTATCTACGTGATTTTCATAAAGTTGATATACGCATTTCAGGGCCATTGGTTTCTTTACAAAATGTTTTCTACTATACAATACTCTATGTCTGGAGGATTGATGAATGCTGATCAGCATACCTTTAAGTTCTGGAGCGATAAAACGATTAGGAAGATATCATCGGGAAAAGTTAATTATGAAATGTACTAACCGCTAAATGTGTTTTAAGTTTTTGCCGCATTTGTTCCAGTCTACTGTCATAAAGATTCGCCCAGTGCATTTGTGAGCAGTTATAACACCCACCTGTCTGGTACCTTAATGCAATCGGATAGATTTTGCATTTTTGTCCTGTATTTGGACGATCATCAAACGTCTCTACATATCCACCCATCGTACAGACACTCCATAAATTAAGAACTGCCCAAATCCCGACAGGGTCAAAAGCTTTCTCATAGTCCACAAAATGAAACTAAGGCGCTAATTATATTCATAAGTATAATGTATGTCTGAATTTACTATGAGGATAGGATATTTGGTACTTTGATATCGCGGTATACAGCCCGTTAGAGTCTGAAAGAAGAAATTGATTATATATTTCGTCAAGTTTTCGGGGCTCCATTAAGTTGAGTTTCATGATAAACTTGTAGTAAGCCACATATGTTACGCTGAACCTGCCTTCATTCATACCTTGTACTTCGTCATCCAAATCTTTAAAATATTACTTAATGAAGGAAAGAATGGTAATTTTCTAAGATCCGCATCCAAAATGTCCAGCATGCAATATATAAACGAAGTCAGTCTCGGCGTCAGACTATCGTAGAGTCAATATCACTTGCCTCGTTTTGAGGTGAAACAACAGGTGTTTCACCTCAATCACTGGTCCCCATTTCAATGATGTACGAGTATATTGCCTAGTCGTAGTGTTTTAGTAGTGGAGGGTATCTGGTGGCGGTTCCCGGTGGCGGTGTTAGTCCGCTCGTGCACGCTACTGTATGAGAGCGGGCGGTGCTCTTCAAAAAATAGGTAATATACACCATTTTATGTTTTGTATGAAGTATCTTAGCAAATTAACTTTCTTTTCTTCATTATGATGGATAAACGTAAAGTAACACCTTATTCTATTAACTATAATGTTTAATCTCAGAAGAAAAATTCAATTAACCAAAAAATTCTCTTGGAACCCTAATTTATTTCTCGTATTTACATCTACAGAAAAGTTAAACTAAGTAACACATTACAGAACAGTATTGCCTATCGATTTAAAAAAATCAATCGCTTTCAATCTCTTCGTCAGCTACTGTAGTCGTAGTATTGAAAATAGTTTTCATAATCGCCTTAATTGCTTTCCTTGTGCCTTGTCTTAGCAATGTTAATTTGAACTGCATTAAGACTATTAGATATGTAGACATGTAGGATATATTCTGAAAGAAACAAGCTGAATATAATTGAAATGAAAAATATTATATGTATATCTTGCGGCTTATCAGTTAGCGTATATGCCAATAGTGCAATAGTCCTGGGTTGAATTCTTGTTCATACAAAATTTGTGCTACAAATAAATTACTTTTTACGTGCATATTCAAGAAATGTCTGTCCTAAATAAAACGCTTCGACTATTTTGTGAACGTAAAAAAATAACTGGCACGCATTCTATTAGATAAAGAAAGGTGAGGATGAAAGGGTTATGTCACTCATGCGATAATTTACGATGCTAATACATATATTCTACACAATAGGACATAGATTAGAAGTGTTTCCGTCATAATGAAAGTTTCTGGGTCTGATGAAGCAAAACACATCGTATTTATCCAGACCCTGTCACGCTTACGAGCTGTTCAACCGTTTCCAACTAACGTTAATCCTTGATTTTTAGAAACAAAAGTAATCGCAGGGTACAATTATTAATTAATATGGTTCGTTGCTAAACAATTAAAGTCCTAAGTTGTAACCGTATCGGGGCGAGGGGAAGGCATTTTCATGGTGGAGAAGTATTTGTTCTGCGTACTACAACTCTGAGTAAACAAATATTAATATTACTACCTGAAGTATTTTTTTAATGAAATTGTGGTATAATTCCCCAGTCTTGTCGAATAAAAGAAACAATCAACTTTTTACCACTCCTCCAATCTTTCTTGACTTTTATTGGCATATTCCCAAGAGAAAAGATCCATTCCGCCGAATGTTTTTGTTTCAAGCTTATAACAGTACACTCAAGTTTCGTCCCTTGTCGAGATATAATACACTTTGAAAGATCTTCATCGTATTTTTGAGTAATTTTACCACACCGCTCTACACTTCAATTTCAGATGGGCACCTCATGAGTTATCGTCATGCAGTACCCATCAAGTGCACAGCTTCCGAAATTTGAAGTTAAAAAATGGTTTGCACTAGGCTCATGCTGATTGCTATTTTTTTTATTGCATAAAGTGATGAAACGAGCAAAGCGTTCACCTGATGGTGAGTGAAACGTCTGCCCGTAACAAATGCTGTGTCACCCAGAACATTGTTATGTGACACCACACTGTGCCCATCACCCTGAGACATCAGTTCTTAAGTCTCATATGCCCAGTGATTACACTAACTCAAAGTGCCCTTTAGGCCAAAACAGTTATGTTGCATAGGAATCCTACCACCAGTAAATAAATGTACGAATGTAAGTAAACTGATGTACGAGTAAACTGATATGTACACATTCTTTTTCTTATAGAATCAGATGGTCGTACATCATCAATATTACTTTCAGTTACCACTGGCGCCAGCAGGTATTTAGTGAATACGTTTCATGTCTGCATTCTTTGCACTAGAAGTACGCAAAACGACAAGATGGACTTTATTACCATATGCTAATTGAAATTTCTGGCAACTTTCTTGTTATTTTAAACCGTAAAAAATATGACGATATAGGAAGAATGAAGGCAATGGCCAGATAGATTCAAGCGAAATAATGTATTATGAAACTGAAAAAATTATTACAGAGCTTTTACACAATATCATACCGTGTGGTAGCAGGCCTAAGAGAATCTACCACCACATCTCATCCCGTATCCCGGATGTCGTAAAAGTTGACAGAGGGAAAATGAAAACCAGGAGATGGGCAGCAGCATCTTGCTAGGAACATCTGAATAAATAAACTGCGGTTGCCTACCGGTCTGCCAAGCGTGGAAACTGGCAAAAAAATCCTGGCAAAAAAATGGCAAAATCCCCCTAAAACGAGAGCTACAAACTTTTGTGGCAATCTATGGGGGAGGCCTATGTTCAGCAGTGGACTATCGATAGGCTGAAACGACGACGGACGACGACGACGGACGACACGATATCATGATCACAGTGATATAATTATTTTCTTACAATGAAATATCGAGAATGAACGCATGCGCGTTTTCTTTCTCAGTCTTAGTGAGGCTACTCCGAGAAACCCAAAAAAAACTTAAATTCGTTTTGCATTCAAACATACGAGTAAAATTTTTGTTGCTAATACAACTTGTGTAAATCGTATTGAGCCGCTTTTCTCTGTAAAGTTGGCTATTTGGTGCATCCTAATAGTATTCATTAGCCCTTCCTAAATTTTCCTACTAACCCTATGGTGGTTGTTCGTCGCTCGTTGCGTCTCGTTTCCCGCAGTGGCGGAGAAGCTACGGGCGTGGTCTCTGGCTACCCCTTAGGATAGGAAAAAAGCGTGACTGTATGTATGTCAGCCTATGGTCTTTTTTCATTTCTATGTTTAAATTTCTTATTAACGCCGTGTGAGTATAAGAGGAATATACTTACGGCTGTAAACAGTTCTCGGTTGATGTTCGTAAAACCATCAAGATTCATAATAGGAGGGTTTTTAGCAATAGCTACCAAAAACATTTCTACTTCGCGTTGTGTACTTCGGTCTATCGCACCCAAATTCACGTTTAATAAGCGAACTTGAAATTCAAATCCTACCTGTAAAAAGCAAAATCTGTATTCCCTTCATATCATACAACATGAGAAAGTAATTTACTGAAATTTACTGTATTAAAGACCTTTCTCGAAGCGTGGTACGCTTCATTACATATGATGAAAAGAAGGGTCATGCAATACCCGACGATAACAAATAATCCCATTTCCTTATAACTGAGGCCGTGCTCTAATATCTCGGAAAGAGAGCCGTAGAGGGAAATTATCGTTGTGAAGAAAATAACCATGCAGTAAATACCGTACATATTCGAATAGGCTCTGCCTGAAAATAAAAAAGTTCATTAATAGAAGTTTTCTCTTATTTGTAATTGAAATTTTATCATTTATCGAGATTTATATTTTTCAGTATAATGTTATCTATAAGTTTATATTAAGGAATTGATTAACAAATTACCTAGTTGTTGCATCATATGAGATAAATCCACCCACAAATGTCGATACTGGGCTAGCTTCAATGCGGGACGTTCTGCTTTAAGGGCTTTATGTAAATTTTTTGCCAATCCCTTTGAAGCGGTTCCGAAAGCATTACAGTTAATGTACCTAAGCAAACATTATGAATGTAGGTTATGATTTATTTAATATATATATATATAATATAATGTAGTAGTAAAAGTTTAGTATACCTAAACACAGAAATATATTTTAGAATGGTAATAATTCAAATTATTAAATATGAATATGATGAAACGCTAAACTCACGACTCTTTCCCATAGGAGTAGGTAGAGGCCACATCTTTCCACTAGCTACGATCCTGACACACATCTTAAGGTTCCTCTACTTTCATTATCTTTTTCACTTGCACGTTGCGGGTACTTTTGAAGTGGCCTTCCTTAAAACGGTTTCGATGTGATCGTAATACGTTCGCCTACGTCGACCCATACCGGCTCGCCCATTCATCTCGCGTCATAAATCTGATTCGTCAATCTTCTTTCATCAATCCCCTCTAAGTGTCCAAACCATCGAAGCATCCCTTTCTCTTCACTTCACTTTCATCACTACATCTTCTACAACACCGCAACGTTCCCTTATCATGCTGTTTCTCACTTTGTCGATCAAAGTCACTCCAGCTATACTTCTCAAACTTTAAATGAAAAAAATGAATTAATGATGATAAAACAAACATGGTGGGACACATTTCATCTAAAGAACAAAAAAGCACACGTGGATCTCAGTAGTGACAGAAGTGAAAGTAATTCTAATATATAGGATATTAGAATTAAAAACTGTCTATTACATAACAATGTATAGTTTTCTTTCTTCTTCTCTTAAAATCTCTAAAACTAAAGCTTAATTAGAAATCAATGTTAATATAATAAAAAATAACATACCACAATGAACAGAATCCATCGAGCATAGCGATTATATGATAATACGCGAATGAGTGCCACAACTCGAAGTCATCTTGTAGGTAATGTTGCGAAAGAATAACAGCAACGCTAAGTGCCCAGGAGAATATACAAAGTCCCCAAGTTAAAGAGTAAAGGTTTGGAAAAACTATAGGGGTACCGGTGATTTTTAAGTATTTAAGCTGAAAATACAAAATTACTTAAAAGAATAATGTTATCCACTACTGGTTTAGCTTAGTAAATTATATTAATTTCACAGTTTGTATGAAACGCTTCTTTTTTCACACATTTTTATTTGGAGAAACTTTTTTTATTTACTTTTGGAAAGATTTTTTTTTCTTTACAACTTTTGTGAACAGTGTGGTAGCGACTTCAGAAATCTACCACCCCATCTCATTCAGTGGGTGTCGTAAACGACAGAGGGAAAATTAAATCCAGGAGATGGGCAGCAGCGTCTTCCTGGAACATCTGAATAAATAAACTGCGATTGCCAAACCGTCTGCCAAGTGTGGCAACTATGGCAAAATCCCCCCAAAATGGGAGGAGGAGAGGAAGAAAAACTTTTTCGGTATTCTATTGGGGAGGCCTATGGTGTGTGCTAGTGATAGGCTGAAATGATGAATAGGATGAAAATGATGACGACAACTGTTGTGAATGATAAGAAGGCGCCTTATCGTTAGATATATTAAAACAGGTACTATACTGAAAATCTTCTACAGGTTCTGTTAGCCTTAGATTTTAAGATTTTAATGTTATTTAACAGTTTAGTTACAAAATATGTAAGTTAAAAGCTTCTGATATAGAATTGTAACTAGAACAATCACGCATTGAACTATGCTGTGAACAATATTCTATTGCTTTATAAATTGTGATTGGCATGTTCATTCTATTTTTTTACATTAATAAAGATTTTTTACATTTATTCAAGACTATATTTAATCTGTAATTCAACTTTTACCTGATAATGCGTCCACATGTTTTTAAAGATAGCTACTTCAGAACCATGGCGCCATGATGCAATTGGTAAAAGAAAGTGCGGTATGAGAATACTGAGAAATATTATATTGTAAATCACTTCGTCGAAGCGTTTGTTTGAATTGTCTTGGAAATTTTTTAGTCTCTCCTGGCCCACTAGAAATAATTTGAATATATTTTTCTGTGGTCTGAAACTTACAAAATAATATAAAAACATTAACAAAAATGTCATTAGATTTAAAAGGACCATTTAAAGCTTATGATAAATGATTAAAGAATGTAAGAGCCTAGTCTCCTAAGTTGCCATAACGTGAACAGAATGTTTTTGGCAGATTTAAAGTATTAAATGTATTCCTAAAAAGTTGGATCTTTTAAATTTATTTGTTACGGTCAGTATGATGATGATGAAGTTCGCCTAGCCGATTTCGACCACGGCGACAATTTCCGAATACTGTCGAGAGCCACCAACTGCGCAGGAGATATTATAGTTTTCACTGGTGGTAGGATTCCTATGCAGGAATCCGTCTAGGTAGGTACCACCCCAGGACCAGTTATTCTGCCGTGAAGCAGTAGTGTGCAAGTACTGACTTTACTTAATTACTGTGTTTCGGTTTGAAGGGCACTGTGAGCTAGCGTAATCACTGGGCATTTGAGACTTAAGAACTGATGTCTCAGGGGTCATCCTGGGGGCGCAGTGTGGTGTCGCACAGAAATATTCTGGGTGACACAGCATTTGTTGTGGGCGGACGTTGAACTTACCATCAGGTGAACGTTTTGCTCGTTTCGACACTTTATACAATAAAAAAAAATAGTGCCACAAGTGTACGCGTCCCAACCTCACTCGTCACAACCTTTCCGCGCTCGATGTAACGCTGAAGCGATTAGATCGGAGGTAGGCTAGGATGCAGTGTCAGAAACACGGGGACAAATACAACACAACCAGACCCAAAAACAATTTGTGTTTTAGTACAAATGTTGGCTCCGGCTGGGATTCGAACCCAGGACCCGCGGCGTAGAAGTCAACTACTCTGACGACTACGACGGCCCTGCGGTTGTCATATGGTCAGTATATCAACCAAGTGAATATAGAAAATGAAGGGTACATAGAAAAGTGATTTTTTAACCCCTACTAAGGCTATTAACCTCGTTTCTTCAAATTATGTTTCTTCTTGATAATTATTGTCATATTTTCCCCCTTTTGTAACCTTCATAGTTCTGTAAATATTAACAGCTGTAAACGATAACATCACATTATGCTTAACGATCTGCATTCGCTCAATGGTAATGACGGTGTTGATGCAGGCGCGTGGTGTAAATTTCATAAATAAGGTAAATAAATTAGAGAACGAATAGCGGTAACCTTTTGTGGAAAACCAGTATACTTCATACTGTATTTAACATTGAGTATCTGTTTGTACAACATTAACATTTTTGTTAGTATTCAGTGGTACTTTAAGAATTTGTCTCGTGTACGTACGAGAATTGGACTTGTGTACTAAATGTGGTTTGTGGTCTACAGGAAGGTTGCGCAATTTGTGTTCAAGTCTTCACGTGGACATTTCCTGAACTATGTATAAAGATTAACTTGGGGAACATAGCTATCTTCTGCTGATAAACGATGAGAATTGGCAGACACTGCAAGTTAGGAGGCCTTCTCTATCTCGCGAACTAAGGCTTAGGGGTAAATTAAAGACTTAACGGTCAGCAACTGTACCCTTACCACTTATGAATTAAAAAAAAGTATAGGTGCAACCAATATTTTAGTCATTTAGACAATGGACGCTGAATAAAAGAAATATTACGGGTGTGGTAGGATTTCTATGCAGGAATCCGTCTAAGTAGGTACCACCGCAGGGTGGTACAGGCAGTGATTCTAAAGTGAAGCAGTAGTGTGCAAGCATTAGTATGTTTTGGTCTGAAGGGCACTGAGAACTAGTTTAATCACTGGTTATATCTGACTTAAGAACTGATATATCAGGGTGACTGACGGACGCAGTGTGGTGCCATACAGAAATGTTCTGAGTGACACTGCAATCGTTATGGGCAGACGTTGCTCTTACCATCAGGTGTACGATTTGCTCGTCAAAATACATAGATCTGTTGCGAAAACCTGAGGTAGAGATTTAGTTGCTAGCACGGGTTTGTCTGACTTATTCACCCAAACGGAATCAGGAAGAGAATCTATTTTTTATTCAGACGTTTACACATGGAGCTCGCTATTGTTAGATGCACTCGCTGCTGTGACAATTTTAATTATACTACCAAAACCAAATCATATGTTTAAAATATAGAACAATGAAAGTATCAAAATGTCTGTGCGATAAATTCTAATTTACAATTTATTGAAATTAAAGTCATAATTTTATAAATTTTTTTTTACAACCAAAAATTTTACACTACGCTTTAAAATTCGTTACTCTGTATTTTATAAGCTACGTAAATTGCTAGCGGGATATGTGAAACATTGTTTCATTTACCTTTAACGACTATGATACATTCTAGACTCCATACTAGATACGCCCATAAAGTTGCTTTAGATATCCAGTTATATGTAGTACGTTTTGTTGTTTTGGTATCTGGAATAACACTTTGAAGTCAGTATACCACATAGAATTGACTTATTATTCTTAAGTAATTTAATATAACATTCTAAAATAACATATTTGTTAATATGTTTGAGGAACATATGACATTAATCCAATATAAAGAACCTAAAAAATAGAAGGGACAATAGGATTATGATTTGGAAATTAAAGACTTGCGCTAGAGGTTTTATAGATCTCCTCAGAGGAATTTCTTAGTTACTCACGGTGCAGCTAAGAGAAACCCACATAGGCGCGCGGTAAGAGTAGTTTTGGTATGGTGATGCGCTACATGTCCTTTCCTCCGCAACGCGGCAGTGGTGAATCCGTGGAAGGAGAGGACAAGACAAGTCAAATGCAATGTTAACGGTATTACATTGCACTTCGCTTCACGCTCACGATCACGCTGGGAGAATGAGAAGTAAGGATTCGTATGCAAGAATCCGTCGAAGTAGGCACCACCCCAGACCAGTTACTCTGCGGTAAAGCAGTACACAAGCAATACTGTGTTGTGGTCTGAAGGGTATTGAGATCTAGTATAATCACTGGGTATATGAGACTTACCAACTGATGTCTTAGTGTGGTGCCACACAGATTTGTTCTGGGTGACAAAGCATTTGTTAGCATTGTTCTTGTGAGAGATTAAAAAACGCACCTATGTATTAAAAAATTATGCTGGGCTTATATGAAATAGCGTTCTATTTATTTGGCTCTGATGTATTGGGATGCATTGATGATGATGATGATGACTGTTGGCTATACTCAGTCTAAAATTTTATGTTAGCAACTTTCTTAACAAACAACTTAAACTCAAACGTACAAAAGAAAGTTTGTAATTGAAATTGATTACGTCGAATTTTCTTTTCGTTTTTATAAAATATTACTCTGATAAAGAATTTTTTGATTCTAGTATTTCTAGAATCCCTAATTAAAAAGATTGAAAATATTAATGAATATATACATGATATTTTAATATTCACTTTTTTTTTAGTCGCCTTACCGCAATATATTTCAACTTTATCTTAAAAAAAAACGATAACTAACAATATAATTTCTCCTGTATCGTGGGTGCGTTTTACAGACATATATTTTACATGCATAATACAACCAAACGCGAAAAACAACAAGTTTAAGCGTTTAACTGAGTTCAATGCTACAGTTTGCATTTCATCAACATCAAATGAACGCTGTCAATGTTAAACGCGTGTCAAATTCTGAACGCCCAATTTTCGACGTTCATCTCTTTAAACGCGTTTAAAGAGCTGTCGTTGTCAATTGCACAACTATGTAAACACAAAAATTATTTTTAATTCGTATTATTTATTGTTTGCATACCTATTTAACCTATGCATAAAAACAGGCTGTTTGATGTCGCAAAATACGAAATAAATCGTCTTTTTGTATTACATTGCGACGATATTTCATGTAACCTTCGTTTTTCTAAACGCGATCAAAATGGAGTCGGTGAAATCGGTTAGACGAAAACCAAGATCAAATTATACATATGAACTCAGTTTAGTAAAACGTGGTTTTATTAAACTTGGTTTCCAAAGCAATCGGTGAAATGGGTCTAAGAAAGAAAAGAATACTTAAAAGACAAGATCACTGTCATAAAGAAATAGTGTATAAAGTGCTTATGTTATAGTAATATACATACTATTAAATTAATTTTAAATATAAAAGTAATAAAAACTTATATGTGGTTTTACTTAAATAAAATTTATTTATCAATTATTACTACACCTTTAGGCACTCTCATAATAGGCATTACTCCCATAATCTGAAACAGTACCAACAAACTCTTCGTGGTCAGGTAAAAGCTATCATGCTGGTCTAAGAGAGCTGAATCCTCGTCCGTTATCTCCGGACCATAGATATCCTTAGCGTCATAATCTGAACAATTTTAGTGAACAAAAACATAAGGTTACAACTAAAAAATAAGTCAGTTTAAATATTAGAATATTACGTTAAAATCTGTGAAGTCATTGTATATGTAATTTAGTTAAAAAACTTTAGTACAATTGTAAAATATTATTTTATCCTTAACTTGTTTAAATTTTTAAAGTCCATTAACTTTCTGTCTGGGGATGAAACATATTTTTTTTATTTATTAATATTTTTACTAGGCTATGTTAGATTATTTGAAAGATTATTTTAACGGAGTTTTAACACTTTAATTAAAATTTATTAACATTCCTAAAAGATCAAGTTTATCGTAGCACAACTAAAAATGGCAATTTTTTGGAACCGGACTGCCATAAAAAAAGAAACAATTTTAATCATTTCTTGGCCCTCCTAACGCGTTTACAACTGCTCCACGCAAGCGTAAAGATCTACTAAATGCAGTCCCCTCCTGGCAATTTGATCACAGATTACCACCTGGTGTTGCAACCGCAACCTTTTCACGAGTTGTCATGTGGTCATATTGGGATGTTTCTGGCGTTATTGTGTAAATAACAATCTTGTCTTGGTGTTTTTACGTTGTACCTTCCTCGAGGCTGTTCGCCCACATCTCCACTAAGGCTATCCAGAGCCAAGATATTACACTTTATTAGGTTTTAGTTGTCATTGCAACATTCCGTTGAGTGCGCACAGTTTCTAGCTCTCATTTTGGGGGGATTTCACCATAGTTGCCACGCTTGGCAGGCGGGATGCCAACCGCAGTTAATTTATTCATATGTTTCAGGAAGATACTGCCGCCCATCTCCTGGTTTTAATCTTCCCTCTGTCGACTTTTACGACACTCACGGGATGAGATGGGGTGGTAGATTCTGGTGGTAGAGCCGCCACCACACGGCGGATGCATATATATCAAATTAAAATATCATCAAAATCATTAAAGAATATTCAATATTTTTTTTAAATGTAATTGGACATAATTATCTTTCTTAATAATTACAATACCTGGCACGTCTTTTCCATTTCTTTTCTTAGAGATTTCGTTTTTATACATCTCGTCCTTTTGGTTCGGATTATAAATCCGAAAATTATTATCACGGTTCATAATTGTATTTATCCAATTAAGCAAGAAAATTCATCAAATTTTAAAAGACGCAGTGTCTTCGGAAACGTCTGAAATAAGCAAGTGGTACAACTCTGAAAGCTTGCGGTAACAAAATGCGAAGTAATCAATCATAACCCGCCCTTCTCCCGTTACTCGGTTATTCGCGTTTTATAGTATGAGGCTATAGAGTATGTCGTTGGACTACTTTTTGTATCCGTTTTTTTTTCATATTTCATTAAAAATAATTATTCTATATTTAAATAAAAAAAGCTTACATTTTTTTTCGGCTTGGGCGTTGCTTAACAGTTAATTCTTTCTCCTGCAAAAACTTTATACTATTTAAAATATTAGGAGTTGTAAAGAACTACCAGCAACAATTATTATAAATAGAAAAAAAGAGTTGTAAGCATTCCGAGAAGACTGAGAATCAAGAGATTGATAAAGATTTTATTTTTATAAATTTTACTTATTTTTATTTATTTTAAATATAAAAATAAATCAAAACATAATAAAACGAAATTTATAAATATCCATTCTAAAGATGTCTTAAACCTTAGTTTCCTTGAAAACGATGTTTTGACGACGCTGCAACGTCGCTATAAAGTCATTAATTCATATTTTATACTAATAACGACTTTCCAACGAAGTCAATAAAAGAGCCGTTAGCGTCGTCTTGTTGACAAGAGAATAAAATACTCATAATGGTAACTTTATTGGCATGTTTTGCTAATTTGATGATTCTATTATGTTTTTGTGTCTTTACTACTTTTGAATATGCCATATGTTAACTAAGATGAGAAGTCATTTAAATACTGTTTCAGTCGCGCAGGAGACGTCATTGTGTCACAAGTTTTCGAGCGAATACAGATATAATCCTAATTCGTGAAGATCGGGAGTAGTGTAGAATGTAGCGTCAATTACAACACCATCAGACCCCTAAGCAATAATTCATATTTCTCGCAAAAATTTGCTTGCTGGTGGATATTCGAACCTGAAACCAGCAATCACGCTGACTTCTAGGTCACGCAGTCATAGATGTATTTATTACATAAACTATTGTCATAATTAAGCTTAAAGGAATATAAATAATTATTGATTAAAAAAAAGAGTTGAACGCAGCAGCTCCAAACAGAGTTTGATGATTTTCTCATGGATCCCCTAACCAGTTCTTGACCAAATCATATGAAACCACCCTTACGATGTCCCCTTTCTAATAATATAATAAAATAATTAAAATCGATTCATAAACAACGTAGTTATGCCCGATACATAAAGTAAAAAAAGTAAAGTTTCAGCCTATAAATGTCCCACTGAGCACTGAGCACAGGCCCCCTCTCATTTCTGAGAGGGTTTTAGAGCTAGGAAGAATCCGCCACGCTGCTCCAATGCGTGTTGGCGGACTGCACATGTCCTTAAAATGTATTTTTTTAATTTATTAGACATGCAGGTTCCTCACGACGTTTTCCTTCACCGCCGAGCACGTGGTAAATCAGCACTTAAAATTGCAATTAACAGTTTTAGTGGTGCCGGCACCGGGAATCGAGCCCAGGTCATTCGCGTACTATTTAAAGCGAGCGCCTAGCCCCTGAGCTACCCCGATACATAAAAAATATAAATATACTGACGATATGAGAACCGGAAGATGAGATTTTCTTGCTATTTTCCTTAGTCGAATTTTACGACATCCACGGCATGAAACGAAAGAAAGAGAGAACATTTTTATTCACTGCCAGAATAAATGTTGTATACACTAATAAATGACATACAGTAGCTTCTTAACCTAAGAACTTAATATTAGAAAACTGTCAAATAAAAAGTCTAAAAACAGTGTAAATAATGTAACACTTCAAAAAATATGTACTCGAATGCATATATATGCATACATTTGCGCACATATATGATCACACATATGCAAGATATAACTAAACTAACACAATAAAAAACACTTAATTGCGAACGAAAACCGAATACAAAAAACCTGACTCAGCAACAATCTCACACCAGCGCTGATATTCTGTCGGAGCCACAAAAAATTAACAAAAAAATCAAAACAACTCGCGATCAATAACAAATCAATTACATTACAACGATTGTAGCGTTTATTTATTTCTAATACTAAAGAAATAAGAAAACCGGAAATAAAATAGCATTAATAATAAAATATGACGTCATGTGAAATTCATTGTTTGTATTCAACGGGGATATTGTATAACGAATGCACCACACGGATACTTTAAAATTTCCTGCTCGTATAATAATATTATTAATTAACAGTAAAGTTACACTGTGTGCAAAAATCTATCAAGGCTGTTAAGATAGACTGAAAAACTTAAAAAACAACGTAAAATTCTGTCTTCGTTTTGTAAATTAAAGGAAATTCGCTTCATCCAACAAGATAAACTCGTTATTTTCGTCCTTGTTCTAGAATCCGTATTCGCATTTACCCTTCATAAAACTTTTCATCGTCCATTTTCTGTTGTATTTTTATTAATCACTTCGTTTTAAAAGATAAAAGGAATTTCCAAAGAATTGGAATATATTTTTTTTCTCTTTACATTTTGTGGGATTATTGGAAATCACTTCTTTGAAGTTTATCCGATTTATATGGTATTACAAGTTCATTGAAAATGCTCTCGTTACTGAAAGGTCACTAAAATACTAAGGTGTGTTAACTCAGTAACAAAATAATAACGAAAACATTGAAACGTTAATTTAATAACTATAAAATATTGAAGTTTAAAAACGAAATTCCTTCTGATTTAAATTTTAAATATAAAAAGAAAAGGCAGCCCGGAAGAGTCCGCTACGCTATGAAGTATGCGGGTTGATGGACTTCATATATTCTCGAAATAGTTTTATTCCTCAAACATACATGTTTCCTTGCGATGTTCTTTACCTTCACTGTACATGGTAAATCATGGTTGAGTTGAAGGTGCCAGTACTATGAAATTTTAAACTAACGTACGGTCTAAGCTTTATTTCAAAACAAAAATACGAGTACAATTTGAATTAAAAATTGTCCAAGTTTAAAAAATAAGCAATGGTTTCCCTTTAAATCAGAAAATAGTCGAAATAATGAATTAATCGCGTTTATTTTAACTTTTTTATCAAGATATTTCGAGCGCTTTAGGTCGGAGATGTTTGACGAGTTGTCATAGTTATTCCGGTGTACATTTTAATTATAATTTTGTCGTCCGATGTGCGTAGAATTAGCTTACTGTATCTTGAAGTCTTGCAGTGGTATGCTTGGGTTTTGATTTTATTTTATTAATAATAGGAACTATAAAATTATTTTGTGAATATTACAAATTTATATCTCATTTACAAATACTAAATAAATTATACAATTGACATATGTGAATTAAAAGGATTTAACCTATTTGATTAAAAATATTTCTTTAAGGCATTGCTTTCTTTATTTATTAAATAATTGCCTTCATACAATCTGATATGAATGTTTTAAACCTTACGGCTTACGGTTAAAAACAAGACATTCATAAACGTTTGTGGTGAAAGAGGTGTTTGCATCCTTTGATACTTACAGCCATCGTAGCTTTGCTACAACTTTTGCAACAAACACTACAGCACCTCGATATACCGACAGTCCGGCGGTCAACAGAGGTCTGTACGGCACCGCTGAAATAACCAGACATAGCGGTAGATAGTACTTCCCGAACTTGTGTGCAATCTGGCGAAGACAAGTCGTCGAATCTGCTTGCGAAACGATTCTTAAAGACTCCCGAAAACAATACGTGGACGTGACTCAGCAATAATATTGGCTTATTATTCAGGAGGGCGATATTGCCCTTATTGAAGAACGAAGAAAAACTAGACCGCCATTACGAATTATGGAATTGAACAGCTTCTGAAAGGCTTTGCTGTAATTTCGTTCATCGGGCGCTTTGTCATTTTTATACTCTTTGAGAGCCATACTAATCTCACTCAGAGTAACGGCTAGGATAATTTTGGAATAGTGTCGGACGAGGTTTACTCTTGGATCGTTACCCATACTGTCCATAAAACTCAATTTCTCAAAACTGTTTTGAAGTAGCGTAGATCGCAATGCATTAATTGCCACCGCATACCAAGAGGAGATGATGGTGATGACAGTAAGTAAAGTCCGCCAAATCTTACTGGAGCAGCGTGGAGGTCCAAAACCCTCACAAAAATTATGGAGACATGTGCTCAGCAGTTAAACATTTATAGGCATTTTTTTTTATTTCATGAAGTGACGAAACGAGCGAAACGTTCACCTGATTGTAAGTGCAACGTCTGCCCATAACAAATGCTGTGTCACCCATAACATGTCTGTGTGACACCACACTGCGCCCGTGTCTTCCTGAGACATCAGTTCTTAAACTCAGTGCCCTTCAAACACAATAATGTTTGCACACTACTGCTTCACGGCAGAATAACTGGACCTTGGGTGGTACCTACCTAGACGGATTCATGGATCCTTTTTTACTTTACCATTGATTATGAAAAGAATAACTTTTATTACTTATAGCAATTTATCGAAATTTCTGCGCATACACACTTCAGTTACAGAACTTAAAACACGCAGTTCAAAAGTTCTTTAATAAATATCAAACAATTAAGTGTTACGCAGTCAACGAAAGTTCTTCATAAGTAAAATACGTTTTCAAAACAATTGGTACGAGAAATCCTTTTAAAGAACCTTTTGCTTGGGGAAAGATATTCTTGCTAGCTTATTTCCTGCCAGACTTACACAGGAAACGGTTTTATTATCTTGCGACATACTGTATTAAAGTCCTTACAATAATATAGGAAAACATACTTATAGAAAAGTAAGCTTCATAATTTGTCAGTATAGTATATACATATTTTTTCTTCAATTCGCAAATTTTCCGAAACCGTTGATGATGCATGTGTTCTCTTGGCCAAATTTTGAATAAGATGACATCTCCCGGTTAAAAAGATAGATACACTCACTCTTTTTCATCTTCTCAGATGTAATATAAGAAAGAGATACTTAATGTATCTGCTTCTTAAAATGTCTCTCTAAATAATTGAAGGTTGGCGATCTGTACATAGTCCTCTCGCGCGGCAACCAAATGCAGTCAGCATTTGTTCCAGTGACTCAAGCTAACTTTCTGATGTTCAGCAACCACGACTTTATCGAAGACCGACTTTCCTACTGCCCGCAGCTTTTACATCGTGATAGGTTGGAAGAAGTAATGCCAGTAATGCCTGAGTACATGATCCAGATACGACACTTTTCTGTACGGTGTACAAAAAACCGTACATAGTTCCAACCCGTCGTAAAAATTTTATTGTAAATATTTTAACAAGAATATTGTTCAACTTTAACGTGTTTCTATGGTAAGTACAGGTTATTTAACAGTACTTACGTACGTTATTTGTTTCATTTAATTGCACCAAGACATAAAGTTAGGATACTACGTCTATAAATGCCGTTTCTATGAGAACATACTTCTTTATTGTTATTTTTAGGATCAGTTTTTCAACTTTAATTTACTTATAATTTTACGTACGTTCTTAGTCCATTTGTTAAGCTGGGCCGGCCAAATGATGAGGTCTATGAGACCAAAACCATTGTGGACTGGCGTACCCTCGGGGTCAAACTCGAGGCTACGAGCTCCCAGCACTTTGATGAAATCCCAGATATTATCGACTCGCCAGAGGCAGCCTGTCGAGCGATAAAATAATTTTCAAGTCATCTCAAAACAGTCGTCGGAGAATCCTCCCGGACGGTTACGGTGTCGAGCGATCGACGCTGTAATCTACCGGCGAACCTCCGACGCCTGATTAGAGAAAAGAACCGTGCGGCCAAAGCGCACGATACATATAGAACAGACGCGAATAGACTCAGACTGCGCCTCCTACAAAGGGAAGTTAAAGAGCGCTTATCTGAGTACACTAATGACAGCTGGGACACTATGCTTGGAGAAATCGAGCCGTCGCACACTGCCTACTGGCAATTGGCACGATCTCTCAAAGCAGAGTCGGTCTGACCCATGCCGCCACTTATTAGATCGAACGACAACTCGCTCGCCTTCGACGACAGCGAAAAAGCCGAATGCCTCGCAGACAGTTTAGAGAGCCAATGCACTCCGTCTCTCGCGCCTGCCGATCCCGACCACCTGCAGCAGGTGGCCGCGGAACTTGAACGCAGGGCTGCCATACCACCAGTGGGCGAACCACTGCCTCCAGTGACTCTCGACGAAGTCACTAAGATTGTTAAAAATCTTAAAAACCGATCCACGCCCGGCCACGATGGCATAAACAATAGGGTGATCAAATGTCTAACTACGCCGCTATTGTGTCTGTTGGTTAGTATTTTTAACGCGCTCCCCTCCAGCTGCTCTTTCCCGGACGACTGGAAGGAAGCGGACAATCGCCCAATAAGTCTCCTCAATTCGATGGCCAAGATTTATGAGCGAATAATTCTTAGTCGATTAAAAGACTACGTCCTAAATAATAATATTTTACCAGACGAGCAGTTCGGCTTTCGCCCCGAACACTCGTGCACTCATCAAGTGCACCGCCTAACGGAGCACATTTTAGAAAACTTCCACGACCGCCCTAAGCCAGTAGGCACAGGGGCCTTATTTTTCGATGTCGCAAAGGCATTTGACAAAGTCTGGCACGACGGCTTGTATTACAAGTTGTATCACACTAAAGTGCCGGACAGACTCGTGAACATCATACGAGCCTTCTTGTCCAATAGCTTATTCCGCTTCCGGGTAGAGGGAACGCGCTCCTCAAGCCGCCCTCTCCGTGCGGGTGTCCCTCAGGGCTCCTGCCTCTCCCCACTCCTGTTCTCGCTATACACTAGCGATATACCTAAAGACCCTAAAGTCAATCTTGCGCTTTTCGCAGATGACACATTATTCCGATAAGCACAAGGGCCGCATAACAATCCTGCTCCAAGCCGCAGCCGATCGCCTAGGCGAATGGTTCCGGAAATGGAGAATAGAGGTAAACCCCGAGAAAAGTGTAGCGATATACTTCTCGAGGGGCACGCGTAGCTATCGTTAATAACACCGCGTACACCAGATACACCCGTGTTTCCAGGGCGGTTCTCACCGCCCAGAGTTACCGACACACAAGTCGACAGTCCGAACGGAGGCCCGCAGCCTCCCTCGGACGGTCATTAGATGACTTAAGATAATTATTTTATGGAGATATTCACAGAAGCGCAAGCACGCTAGCGAACGCAACGGTCCGAATTTAGATGTTTAGTAGGAGTTTATATTTATGTATTTATGTTTGGATCAAACCAAACCTGGCACGCGGGCCCCGGGCCCGCGAGCACAGCATCCGATGAAGCTGTAAAAGCCAAAAGGCTAACAGCGATTACATCACCGAAAACAAGCAAGTCCATTTGTTTTGTAAGAATTTTACGATAAAAAATAAGTTATACTCTCTTTATAAACCGTAAAAACTTATCGTTAATACAGTATTTACGTATTCAATTTAATAACACAATTTTCTTTTTATTTTCTCAGAAACGACCTAGTAGAATACTGTCTACCGTATACTGTAATAACTGTAATACTGTCGACCGCGTGGCGTAGTGGTTAGCGTACCTGACTTCTGCGCCACCGGTCCTGGGTTCGATTCCCAGCCGGAGGCAACATTTGTGCAAAAAACACCAATTGTTGCTTTTCGGGTCTGGTTGTGTTGTGCATGTGAAATGTATGTTTGTAAAACGCACCCACGATACAGGAGAAAATCCTACTGTGGGGCTTCGTTTTTTTAAAAAAAAAGAAAAAAAAAAGAATGACGAATACCTGAAAAGCATATATGTATGTTTCGTTGGTTACGTTATTCTACTTTTATAGATTTCTAAATAAATCTTACCATAAATGATCTGTTTATTATTCCTTTTTTAAATTGTTTGCATTAGCTATTAACTTTATTTTGTAATAATCTATATATTACTACTATATTCTTATCCATAAAATATTAATAATAATTATAATCTCTTAACTAAAATCGCAGTTCCACTTCTAGTGGCTTTGCGCCAAAACCGCTGGGTGCATTTTCTCGCTAAATGGCAAATACTTAGATTCAGCCTACTTTATAATACTGCCCATAAAATTTAAATATCTCTCATTTTTTTACATTTTTATGTAATTAGAGTGAGAAATGTGCTTTCGCTCAACTTCATAACATGTGGTCACAGTGGATCGCAGGAATATAATAGCCATTGACGTTAAGGAAAATTCTATCTAATCTAAAATATACTGCCTATTGATGACAGAGTAGGTAATTACTATTCACATCAAATATCGGCTGTTCTTTTTAAGATTTATTTGCGCTTAACCTCATGGCTCAAAGGTAATCGCCACTTCTCTCGTCTTATTTATTAATAGACCTTGCTAGAGGTGCCGCCACATAAAGACTTTCATATCACACATTAACTGAAAAACTTTCACCATCTTTGTATATGACTGGGGACCTGTGCCCAGCAACTTTATGGGCTGTTACTGGTTTCTTAGAAATATATATTTTTTTTATTCTCACTCTCATTCTATCAATCCATGAGTGTGCTGTAAATTGGTCGGATACACTTGTATACTGCGTTTAAACTTCAGTTTAAAAAAAATATATATATTTAATTATTATTTCCACGACCACTTAGGAAAAGTATTTATAAAAATAAAACAAATCTTCAAGATTATTAAGATTGAAGATTATAATGATTGTCAACCTGATGACAACTAGCTATTTCCGTGAATTTTTTAGTGAACTCAATATTATTTATGTGTATCAAGAGCCATTTTTTATTTTGTAAATTTGTACTTAAAATTATCTTTGTAACATTTATAAAATTATACTTTAAAAATTTACGATAAATGCCTAGAGTTAAACTATGTTTATTGACTTCTGCAGCATTCGTTGGCACTGTCTGTGTACGTCGTTAGCGGTCATTATTCACACGTAGTCATAAATTTCCAAAAAAAATATTTACGGGATACTCCACTCCACTTATCGAGTTTGAGAATGCAGGGGCACTTAACATATTTCCTTTGTTCATGGAAAATTGTGAAATACTCGTATGTATGTATTGTGTACAGATTTTTGATGCGGTACAATAAAAGGAACACATCCTGAATAATGCCGAAAATTATCCGGCAGAGAAGAATAGCACCTACCTCTTTCCTACCGAGGTGTCATAAGAGGCGACTAAGGTATTGTACGGACAGCCTTTTTTGTTATTATTCTGCATAACACCATAATATGCAATGCTGTCACTAAACTGCTCGTGGGAACGCAATGGGGAGTAAGAATTTTTTGATTCGTACCAAGATGGCGGCGGCATGGTTCGCCACTCGTCACGTCTCGTTTCCCGCGAGGGCGAAAAGTGGGCTACGTGCGTGGCTTCTGCCTACCCCTTATATGGGAAAAGGCGGAACTGTATGTATGAATGTATCCTGAAAAATCTGAAATCTGATGATCCGCAAACCGAACTCTGATAAAGCGTAGCGGAGTACGTGTTAGTGTCTCTTAAACAGAGCTTTTTCTTAAAGTAAAACACATTAATAGTATTATAATTATTACTTTATGATAAAATAAATGATGTTCTCCTAGCCGATTTCGACCACGGCGACAACTGCCGACTACTGTCGAGAGCCATCAACTGCGCAGGAGATATTATAGTGCCACAAGTGTACGCGCAAACACAGAGGCACTCACTCGTCCCTACCTACCCGCGCCCGATGTAACGCTGATGCGATAAGATTGGAGGCAGGCCAGGATGCAGTGTCAGAAACACGGGGACAATCACAACACAACCAGACCCGAAAATCAACAATTTATGTTTTAACACAAATGTTGGCTCCGGCTGGGATTCGAACCCAAGACCCGCGGCTTAGAAGTCGGGTACTCTGACCACTAGGCCACGCGGTCGTAAATACTTTATACAATATTGACAACTTAGTTCGCTTTTATATGTGACAAAGCACAGTTTATCTCGTGGGTAAAGTTTTTTTATTTTTGTTGGAGAAATTGACAAATCGAGCAAAACCTGATGGTAAGTGCAACGTTTGCCCAACAAATGCTGTGTCACCCAGGACATTTCTGTGTGATATAACACTGTGCCCGTCACCCTGAGACATCACTTCTTAAGGCTATGTCCAGTGATTACACTAGCTCACAGTGCCCATCAAACCGAAACATAATAATGCTTGCACACTACTGCTTCACAGCAGAATAACAGGCGTTGAGGTGGTACCTACCTAGATGGATTCCTGCATAGGAATTCCACCACCAGTTATCGAAAAAAATACCAAAAAATTAATGACTTACGACAGATTACGTCAGATCGCGGATTAACCATCTCAAACATACCAAACCTAAACAATCCAGATCGGTGACGGGAACAGTTTCTAAGTTGCAAGATTTCTGGTACTGTGGTCGTCAACCAGGTAAGCGAAGTAAGTGTGGCGATAATGGCAAATGGCACCCAATTCAAGAGACGCCTATATCCTGCAATAACTGTCCGAAGGTTGATGTGACTGAAATATTTTACTGAAGAAAGTGACGAGACGAGCAAATCGTTCACCTAAGTGTAACATCCGTAACAAATGCCGTGTCACCCTAAACATTTCTGTGTGGCACTACAGTACGCTCGTCTGCCAGAGACTTAAGTCTCACATTTCCTGTAATTTGTCTGTTGTGTCCTTTCAAACTGAAATACATTTATGTATGAACACACTTCTTGACGACAAAACAAGTGGCATAGGAATCTTAACACAAGTTACCTAAACTGGCAGTTATAAGAGTAAAAGGTCTGAGATGAGCTTTAACTTATTGATACGAGTACCTACCGTTTGTTGTACACGTTTGGGATATTAATCAAACGAACAGAAAATTTTGTGAATAGAAAAATATTTTAATTTTCGGCCATTGTGAAGTATTAATTTGTAAGAAAAAAAAATGGTTTGATAGCTGAACGTTTTATTTTTTTATTTATATCTAAACCAATTTGCTGGAACCACGTTTAATATCACGTGTAATGAATTTTGTGCAAACATGTTTGTAGATTATGTAAATATTTACACTACCACAGATGGCTAGTGAAAATCAAGTAATTTATATTCATGTAATCATATATATTGACACTGGCTAACGAATGAGTATTGGAATATATAAATAATTTTACACAAAGTTGTTATAGATAAGCCTTCTTCATCAGCCTGTTAATAATTTACGGCCGGACATAGACCATTTCTTGGAGGGGTTTGCCATATTCACCACGCTTGGCAGGCGTCAGTCAACGGTTTTCCTTTTTCAAAATTAGTCAACGGTTTTCCTTTTTCAAAATTAGTCAACGGTTTTCCTTTTTCAAAATTAGTCAACGCATGCCATAGTAAAGCGATCGAGATACGCAGGAATGACAGATCGCTAGTTTTTTTTAGTTTGACGGGGTATCGGGTTACCAATGCCGAATTGTAAACTACCAAGGGCTTGCCAGAAATGCAAGCAACCAGCGAATAAACACGGGGCTCTGCGGACCAATTCTCCAATGACAATACGCCCGTGCGCTCAGCGTTAAACCTTTTGAGGTACTACAGCCGTGATTTGGCACCGCGTAACTTTCCTAAAATAAAAAAATCAGCTGAAAGGGACGAAGAGATACAATACAGTCAGGAAGATGCGCTATCAGTGTTCGAGCAGGCCGTAGAAGAGGTTTCTCAGACGGACAGGAAAATGTGTTTCGAAAATTAATTGAAACGCACGAAACTTTGTATAAATGCTCGTGTAGAGTTCCTTGAAAATATTTCGTAATAAAAACTTAAACAATACAACTTTTACTTGCTGACAGGATTTCTAAGCAGGAACCGATCTAGGTAGATAGCACCACAGGACCTGTTATTTTGCTGTAAAGCAGTAGTGTGCTAAATTTGCTGTGTTTTGGTCTGAAGAGCACTGAGAGCCAGTGTAATCACTGGGCACATGAGACTTAAGAACTGATGTCTCAAGTGACCGTCCACTTGCACACCCCAGTGTGGTGTCATACAGACAGTTTTCTTACCATCAGGTGGACGTTTTGCTCGTCTCGTCACTTTCTCCTATAAATAATTTTTTTTTTAGTTTCGCAAAACTATCTGAAACAATCATCCCGTAATCGACTTTCTTCATTTTCACATAGTTTCTTGATGACGTTTTTCTTTGATCACGATTTTCCAGAAAATAATATATCTGGTAACGGTTATCATTCTAACGATTTTCCTAATTACGGTTTTCTTGATGACATCCTCATAATTTTCTCGTGGGGACTTTCTCAATAATGATCCGTCTGCTCAAAAATTTCTTGACACCGATTTTCCAAAATTATTTTCCGAGAAACAGGCCGGTTCACTTGTTTCGCACTAATGTCCTAGCGCTTAGATGGATTTGAACCCAGGAACACATATAACACCAACACACACACACACACACACACACACACACACACACACACACACACACACACGCACGCACGCACGCACGCACGCACGCACGCACACGCACGCACGCACGCACGCACGCACGCACGCACGCACACAATATGTAGCAACAAATTATATTACTGATTAAAAATACAACTGCAATGAGTTAATGAGTATCATCAGTTTTCTTAAACTCAATTTAATTTCTTAAGACCGTCGCACAAAATGTCATCCTTAAAATATTTAGATGTTTAAATAAAGCGGTTGGGTTCCGCATTAAGTGTATAAAATCCTATTAGCAGAACAGTTACAAGGAATCCTTTTAAATGTTTTAAGCTTTCTTTACAGCGAGCTTACGGCTATAGTTGTACTTTGTAGAATGTAAGTTCTCGTAGATGAACTTATTCTCTGTTACCTTTAAACTTAATGAAATTTATAATATATTTCTTCACGCAATAAAACGAACATATTTATTAAATAAGATTAATATTTATGTTTCATCACAGTTTTCTACGTCACCATGGAGCTAGCTTTCATAATTCCCACTATACTCGTATTTCTTAATTAGATACTTAGGTTGATATTCTAAATATATATTACCTCATAATAAGTTTTTTTTATTATATATATATATATCACTGGTGGTAGGATTCCTATGCAGGAGTCCGTCTAGGTAGGTACCACCCCAGGGCCAGTTATTCTACCGTGAAGCAGTAGTGTGCAGGCATTACTGTGTTTCGGTTTGAAGGGCACTGTGAGCTAGCGTAATCACTGGGCTGGGCATATTAGACTTAAGAACCTATGTCTCGGGGTGATGGGCACAGTGTGGTGTCACACAGAAATTTTTTGGGTGACACGGCATTTGTTATAGGCAGACGTTGCACTTACCATCAGGTGAACGTTTTGCTCGTTTCATCACTTTATGCAATAAAAAAAAATCTATTATTGTTCGCTGCACCCTTGACTTATGGTTGACTGGACATATTACTCATTAGTATGTACCAGTAGTGCATAGAAGTTTAAATAAAAAAATATTCTTGTCACCTGACAGAAAGCTGTAATTATGACTTATAAGATATCGTTGGATTTAATTTTGGTGGAAGCAGTTTACAAAAATACGGAATTTAACTTTACGTTCAAGGAGCCGTTGTAGCTCAGGAGGCGGGCGCTTGACCTCTTAAATTGTTCTGTAATTTGAAGTCGCGACCGACGACCGCGTGGCCTAGTGGTCAGAGTACCTGACTTCTACGCCGCGGGTCCTGGGTTCGATTGATGGCTCTCGACAGTATTCGGAAGTTGTCGCCGTGGTCGAAATCGGCTAGGAGAACATCATCATCATCATCAATTTGAAGTGCTGATTAACCATATGTTCATCGGTAAAGGAAAACATTTTATTTATTTAAGGTTCACCAACAGTTCTTACACTGATACGATTTACATAAACATTGGTATAAACAATCAATATAAATAATCATGAAAGCCGTGGTAGCTCAGGGGTCTGGTGCTCGCCTTTAATTTCATAGTACGCGAGTAACCTGGGTTCGATCCCCGGTGCCAGCACCTCTATAATTGTTCTACAATTTTAAGTGCTGATTTGACAAATTTAAGTGCTGATTCTTCACCGCTAAGCACTTTAACCAATAAAATTAGAGCAGCGTAGTGGACTTTTCCTGGCTCCAAAACCCTTTCATAAATAAGAGGAAGCGGTACTCCTTACGAAGAGCAGGTAGATAAAAACGCATAGTAACACTTTTTTAAAGAAGTGTGATGGCTACCTCCTGGCCTATTTTCGACCACGGCGACAACTTCAGAATAATGCAATGCGCCCGATGTAATGCCCCTTCGATATGATCGGAGATAGAGTATGGTTCAGTTTCAGAGACACGGGACAGTAGCAGCACAGACAGAACCGAAAACCAAGAAATGTTGGTTCCGGCTGGAATTTGATCATTTATCCATAGCTCTCAGCATAAAAAAAGTGTGTCGGAGCGGAGAGACGGAAAAGAGTACAGCGCTTGTCAATCAAAACAGGCTTACTGATTTAGTATCCATATTTGTTAACGTTGATAAGTTGAAAGTTTTTTTTTAATTACGATAACAAGATATAAAATTAGTAAAAAAATTACGTAAAAATCATTTTATTGTATTTTGACTCCCTATAGATATATAAATTACATTTTTATGTAACGAGGTACAAAATAATTTTTATGTCAGTTTCGCGGTTGTCATGGTTACGATAGCACGATTTAAAACTAAGGGAAATGGCAGAACAGTCTTAGTTGCGAGATGTCACAGACGAAAACTAACTTAGATATTCTGAGTGTCTAACTTTTATATATGACTCAAACCTTTTCATAATTTTCCCACAAAATAGTTGTCGATTCAGCCATTATTCAAAATTTGTAATATAGGCTTGTTTAATTCTCTTTGTAGGTCAGGATAATAATAAAAACTAAATGTGTGGCGCCTACGTGCGTAATGGCTCTACTGCTTAGCATTGTAAAGTAGAATTTTCGCATAACTCGATTTTTATTCTTTTGACATTTTTACATCTATTCCAATGGTTTACGAGCTGTGATAATATATAGACAACCTGCATACCTTATAATGCTATTCTGTTTCATACATACGTATTAACCATGGTAATTCTAGGTTTGATTATACTTGGTTTTTCTCTGCAAAATAGAATCCGTAGCGATGCTATTCGCAGCTAAGGATCAGCAAGCTAAAGTAACAATTGGCCAGCCACAGAGCTCGCAGAACTGATAACCGTTGGGGAAGAAACGTTCTCGAGTGGCAAATTCATACCGTTTAGCGCCGTAGACAAACTGTCCGTTTTTCAGAAAGTTGCTCACAACCGTAATTTTGTGGCAATCTATGGAGAAAGCCTGTGTTCAGAAGTGATTATGATGGCTGAAGTGATGATTGTGGTGAATTTTCAGACTCATTTCGAATGTAGCGATATCTACCGGTGAAGAACTTAAAGCTGCTAAAAAAAGTTAAAATGGAAATACTTATATAAAAAAAAATGTAAAGTTTCAGCCTATAAATGTCCCACTGCTGAGCACAGGCTTCCTCTCATATCTGAGAGGGTTTTGGAGCTAGGAAGAATCCGCCGAGCTGCTCCAATGCGGGTTGGCGGACTTCACATGTCTTTGCAGGTTTTCTCACGATGTTTTCCTTCACCGCCGAGCACGTGGTAAATCAGCACTGAAAATAAAAATTTTTAGAGGTGCCGGCACCGGGGATAGAACCCAGGTCACTCGTGTACTATGAAATTTAAAGCGAGCGCCTAGCCCCTGAGCTACTACGGCTATACCTATATAATATAATAACAATTTAAAATACCTTGACTGTTAGTTGTTCATTGATTTGTCTGCATCTTTTCCGTGTCTAATTTGATGCTGATACGATAACAATGGAAAAAAGGTCGAGTGTATTGTGAAACGGGAATAGTTATCACTTTGTAATTATACCAAGCAATTTGTTCTGTAGGTACTACAAGGGTATGTATGTATACTGAAATTGTTAAATTTGGCTCACGGTCCCCGTTCTCGAGCTATGTAAGCTAGATGAGTTATAAATTAAGTTTACCTTGAGTTTATCATACAAATAATGTACGATATCATAAAACTGTCACTAACATTACGTGAAAAATTATATTTAAAAAAATATAGTTCCAGTATTTAAGAAATATACAGTACCTACGCACAAAATATTTGTCATAAATGTAAAAACTATTTTAAAAAAAATGGGATTTATTAATTAAAAATAAAAATTAGAAAGGCAATATACGAAATAACATATTTTTAAATAAGTTTTAATGATTTCAATAAATAATCATCATCATCTTTTCCGCATGCCTCTACGCCTCCACAGATTACTACAAAAGTTAAGAGCATTTTGGGGGAATTTCGCCATAGTTGCCACGCTTGGCAGGCGAGTTGGCAACCGCAGTTTATTTATTGAGTTGTTCCAGAAAGATGCTGCTGCCCATGTCCTGGTTTTCATTTACCCTCTGTCGACTTTTACGAGACACCCACGGGATGAGATGGGGAGCAAATGATAAACTACTATCAAGCCACGGGGGCAACCGGGTTATGTCGGACTCGCATCCATATCCGCCAGTATGTCTAGCAGCGGAAAGCGAGCCAGGACGGTCGCCGCCTCAAAAGATACCGTGCGGTATCCTCGTTCGATCCGTATGGCCATCCTCCGCTGGACACTGTAGAGTTTTGTTCTACAGCGTGGGATGGCTAGCCTTTTTGCCCATACGGGCGCCCCGTACAAGGATACGGATCGTACTACTCCCGCATATACGCTCCATGAGTCCTTCGTCTCTGTTCCTTGTGCTAGGCTTAAGGCTTTTCAGCAGGTGAAGTAGCCGCCTGAATTGGACTGTCCCGACTTTTAAGCCGTTCTAATTTCGTATTAAGGCTGGAGAGCTGTGAGCGTCATTCAGCGTTTTCTTTCTCCAGCCTTACGACGCTATTACCAGTTAAAGCTCATCGCGCAACCAGTCTTGCAACGTTGTCACTGGGAGCTTTGTTTGTCTGCGCTACTGTCATTGCAGTGTTCTTATTGACGCTGTTCCTCCGCGCAAGCTCCTCGGTAGCAGCTTTTATGTTTCGCACAGCCAGTCTAATCCCACGGACGAAGTTCCCTTTTAAATTGCGGGAGCGGTCTGCTACATGTTCAAGTGCTTGAAGATTAGTGTCGATGTTGGCACCAAGTTCTTCACTAGCTTGAGTCTGCATTTCGCGAGCCAGTTCCTCCGGGCCAGGTAGACTTTTCTTCGCTCTGGTATTGGTCGGCGCTACGGAAGGATCAAGGAAGTCTTCCTCTATATCAACTTCAGTGCCAATGTCCTCCTCTTCAGTGGCTGTGGCAGAGACGGCCGTAAGTTTAGCAGCCACAATCTTCTCACTAGGAGGCTTGGCTTTTCTTTTTCGTCTCGCCGTTCCTTCAGATGTGACGGATGTAAGAGACACGAGCGATCCGTCGGACGCATCTCCGTCGCTCTCGCCGACAATTTTTCATTTGTACCTGCTTTCATAATTTTGGTCCCCCCCCCCCCCATACGCTAGCGACCAGGCTCCCCCCAGCCATTCATCCCTTCGGCACGCAGGACCTAGGGATTGCGGTAATTTTTTATAGAGGTTTTCTTCCTCGCGGCCTCGGTCCCTACTAGAATTATGGGTTGTTCGTAACTCTCTGTACCGAGTGCACTTGGCACATCACCGCACATGTCACGTCCCCTGTTCACTCTCAACGAAGAGTGATACGGGGAGCAACAAGAGCCTAGATAGGCCCGCCATGTCAGGCTATATGCCCTTGGCCGTTTCTCGTTTCCGAGGGTACTCCCACACCCAGCCAGTTTTGGTCCGCGACAGTTTCCTGCTACCACCCATATCTGGATGGCATTCCCCTATCCGCCACCTGGGGACGCGCCCGATGGGAGAACTGGCCACTCCACACGGGTGATTTTGTACATCCTAGTTTAACTTACAACGTTATGTAGTTTCTGTGGCTGCTATATATTTATATATTTAGCCAAGGCTAGTCTTGACGGTGGTCCGATAGGTGTCCGGCAGAGTTGAATAGCACTGACCATGGACGCTGAATTACGATTCGAGAATCATGTAGCTGACTGTGTACAAGCTTGTTTTGATAGATTTAAATTATTATATTATAAAATATAACTTTTCCTCAGCACAGAGTTACGTGTACAGCTGGTGGAGGCACTCACGCTTTCAAAATTAAACTATGCGGACTCTGTTTATGGAATTAGATTGCTTGCACGTACACAGAGTTTTGTAAAAAGAGTTCAGAACGCTAGGTTTTGTTATTCTGTTCCCTCGCGCAGTCACATAACACCGTTTTTAAATAAGCACTACATGTTAAAAATGAAATCAAGACGTAAACTTCTTCTTTTTGGTAAAGTCAAATATCACAAGCCTATATCTCGTATCTACATGAGAAGCTGTCTATGGTTACAGACAAGAGACGCAGTACTAGCAGGCAATGCTCCCAGCAATTAGCAATTGTTATTTTACACTCGAGTCTCGTCCGTTTGCCAATACAAAGGTTTTTGGCTGAATATCAGCGCTGTGTGTGTATCCTCACACACCCAACTACACAACCACTAGATCACACGGTAGGCTCCGGCTAGAAGCCTTTCCTCTACCTAAGCCCACAAAAGATTATCACGTGTGTTAAATTTATTTACGATAGGTCGTGGTCGCGAGGTTTGCTACTAAATTTGGCGACAGACCAAAATTTATATTTCTTTGAAAGTGATTTTTGCTCTTACGAAGTCTGATTCCAGAAAGTTTTTGTGATCACACTTCGCATTTTTTTGAATAAATCTTAGAGCTTAAAACATAGCACAACAGCGCATAGAAATTCTTGCACAAGTATAAAGCTGTTTGTTATATTTTATATACTAAATAATTTTATATAAGTTTTCTATGTCCGTTTTCATAGAAATAAATATTCAAAAATAATTGTTTTGATTATAAATAAGTATAATAATTACCAGCAACATGTATTTTTTTTGCTTAATTATTATAGGTAATTTAAAAGGCAAAGTCGGTTATCAAGGCTGTACATTACAGCTTAGGATTAATTTATTATTTATTTAATACTTTATTTTAAAACACCTTAATCTGAGAGCTTTACAACAGGCGGACATAATGCCTTGTGGCATTCTCTACCAGTCAACCCTGGGAGAAGTAAAATTAATGTTACACATATATATAAATACAGACACATATAAATACCCTACTTACATATATATATAATTACAGACATACATACATAGAAAATATAAATCGGTAGATATTGTTTTCCTCCAAAAGAATTTGGCAAACTAGTCGTTTAAAAATAATATTCTGTGTTTTTTATCATTGGGTAGGGCGTTCCAGAGAAGTATAGCCTGCACTGTAAAAGATGGAATGAAATACGGAATCCAGTACTATGCTGAGGAATACGAATCTTAAGAGAGTAAGAGGAACGAGGTTCACGATCAAGAGTGGAATAAAGAAAGTTAAAGTTATCCTTAATTTCAGAGTTTTCGCGATTTTGGAAAAATTCTGCTCGGAGATAGCTTACATCATCAGCTAGTTATACTCGTAGAATACCCGTCAACTTCGTTATCTTACTTAAAATGTCAAATGAATAATCGAAATAATAAATATATCTGCAATTATTTATTTTTAATTTTTAACAGCACTATATTATTTTATATTTTATTTTATTATTTTACATAAATACGATTTTATAACACAAAATAATTTAGAGTACTGTAAAATTGATTGTTCGAAAACCTGCAAATTTTATTCGAAACTTCGTTTTTATTTAAAATACTAAAGGTATTTAGGAATTATAATATTATTTTGTAAGTTCAAGTTTATTAAGACTCAGATATTGTAAAAAATAATTATAATAACGAATAAATTTTAAAAGTAACTAATTTATTATTCTGTTGTCATATAAACATTAACATTTTACCAAATGTCATATATTTTGAAATATAAATGTGAACAGCTACCTTTTACAATGTAACGAGATACTTGAACGTAGCAAAAGGTCAGGTGCAAGCATCCTGTTGCGAAACTTCAGCATATAAGTTATTATTCTTATCTACTATCCTGTTACAAATAATAGGTTTATTATATTATATGTGTGCGTGCATGCATGCTTGTATATTTGTGTGCACGTGCGTGTGTGTGTACGTGTGATCTTTGAAAATGTTAACAATACATTTGAGCCTTCACAACAATTTCGATACAAACCATACAAACATTAGAAAAGTAGAAATTGGCGAAGTACCGATATATAATGAAGTAGTGGTAGAATTCCCATGTAGGGCTCCGTCTAAGTAGATACCATAACGGTACTAGTTATTCTACCATCAAACAGTAATGTGTAAGCATATCTGTGTTCCGGTCTGAAGGGCATTGATAGCTAGTGTAATAATAGGGTATGTGAAATTTAAGAATTGATGTCTCGGAGTGACGAGTGCAATGTGGTGTTCTCAGTCACGCAGCATTTGTTATAGGCAGACGTGGCACTTACCATCAGGTGAACGATTTCTTCGTCTCGTCACTTTCTCCTATAAAAATACATCTAATAGGGGAACTCCCTTACTTGTGTGACGGTTTGTTACTTACAATGAGAATTCTGAAAAAAAAAGTATTTATTCTACGCTAAGAATGACAATAGGAATGAAACACAAATTATTTGTTTTCTGTTCCAGAAAGAGTACACATAGAAGCCTCACATCATTATCTCTGCAAGAGAACAGTATTAGTGATTATAATAACTCGCACTTTGACACATATCTATACGTGTCTGGACGTAATCCAGACACCATCACTAAGCGCCTCCAATTCGCAGCCCTAACTTTAATTTTAGGGGAGGTTGATTCGGTTCGCTTGATGCCGTGTGGTGGCAGCTTAAGAGAATCTACCACCCCATCTCATCCCGTGGGTGTCGTAAAAGTCGTAAAAATTGAAACTACGAGTAGAAGATGGGCAGCACCGTCTTCGAAGATCTGAATAAATAAACTGCGGTTGCTAACCCGCCTGCCAAACGTGGCAATCATGTCAAAATCCTCCCCAAAATGAGAGCTACTAACTTTTGTGGCAATCTATGGGGGAAACCTATGTACAGCAGTGGACTAGTGATAGGCCGAAGTGACCTATATTTATGTAATGAGCGTCTAATGGCGCTTATTACATAACATAATGTTTTGAATTTTTAACATAATTTTATTAATTAATTTTATGTCTCTGCGTACTCTGTATATAAATATAATTGTATTGTCACCAAATATAAAACACATTTAAGAAATCCTTTTTTGAAATAATAATTAGCGAAAGTTTCTGTGATTTCGACATATAGCGGTTTTTAAACACCAAACTGAATTTTAAATGAAAGGTCCCAGTAATACATGTCAACTCTGCTAAAAACGACCTAGTTTTTAACATCTGTCTAGAGAATGCAGTTGAAAATTCGTAACGACGAAGGAAATTTTATTTAATCCATGTATATTCTGCTTTTTTTGCAACGTTAAATTTATTTTTAGATAGACCAAAAACATTTCAGATACAAAAATATATTCATTAAACATATTTTTGGCCGTACAGTACTTTAACGCCTCTTACCACACCTCGGTAGGAAAGGGGTAGGTGCTATTCTACTCTGTCAGACCATAATATTACTTGCATGAGCTGTAATAATATTATTATTAAATTACATATTACATAATATTAATAATAATTATACGACTTTAACCGCCTTGAGTAAACATGATCTAAATAATAGAGCAGACACAAGGGTAAACTCATCTCGTCTGCAAAGAAACTCAATTTATCTAAGATAATTATTAATCCTAATAAACTTCTGTGTAATATGTATTTGTAACGAGTTCTGCGGTGTTATAACATAATATATAACATCATAAAAGTATTAGCAACTACTATAAAAATAGGACTTATACGATACGATTTGCATGTCTGTTTAGAGCTGTAAACAACTCTACATTAAAATAATGTATGTACGAGAAAATAAAATAGTACGATATTAGAAATCGAAAACAAATTATTGTGTAGTTTGAACCCATAACGTAATAGCTGAAGGTACATACATACATACATATCCATTTCCCATAAAAGGGGTAGTCAGAGACCACCTCCACTTTTCGACCCCGCGAAAAACGAGTCGACGTGGCGTTATTTATTTCTTCGACATTTATATTATATTTATTTCTTCATCGGTTGTCTTCGGTTAACTGTTTTTTAATTCAATACAATAATTGTCCAGGCTTCACACCTTTTTTATACTCGTATTAGTATTAACACACCCAATTCATCATCACAAAAACCGCAACGTTCGTTGATAATTCTGTAACTATAAGTAAAATTAATGACTAATGTATCGTCAATCGCCGTCACCGCTAAATAAGTATAATATCTATACATTCCATTACATTCCATACATTAATTTAATCCTAGAACGTTTGTGACATCCACTGAAGTCGATTCAATTGATTTATGTTGAAAATAATGCATTATTTCAGTTTCATGGGTATGTAACAAAATAAATTCGAGAAGTGACAAGGAATAGTGACAAAGCATTCCAGTGTGCTGAGGATGGGACATATACAAATGAAAGCTTTTAGTGGCTGTGATATTTCTTTTAGAAGAGTAAACATTTTATAACAGTGTAAGTATAAATTATAACAATCATTTACATATTATAAAGTAAAACAATTAGGTTAAGAAAGAAATCAATCATAGCCTTTAGTATTAATTCTATTTTTAATGTTGCAAATGGTTGTAAAATTCTAGGAGATTTCTGTATAGACTTCTGTACAGGTGTACAATCAACCACCTCATCGAACAGACTCTGAGCCTGTAAGGCTTTTAAGTTATCTATGTTGGTGCTTAACTGTGCTATTTGGTTCTGGGCCTCATGTAGCTGTAGCTGCAATGCAGCAATAAGACTGAGGGCTTCCTCATACTCCTTGCTGTACTGGTCAATCTCAGTGACAGTTCTCTGTAGCTGATCCCTTTCTGTTAATATACTCAAATACACATTATGCAGGCTTGCCATATCATGTTTAAGTTGAGTATTTTTTATTAATTGTTACTAATACTTTTTCATTGTTATCCCTTTCTTTAAGTAATTGCTCACATTGCTCCTTGAATGCCTTAAGTCCTTGGAGCGCAAGTTGAAGTTGGTTTTCCAACTGGTGCGCCTTAGTGCGTTGCAGGTATTCATTTTATTATTGTAAATAATAGAATAAACCAAAGAGATAATAACAAGTAGCAGAGTGAGCAAGGTCTAAATATGCTGTGTTAGTCAACCTCAAATTGAGTTATCACCAAACAACTCGAAAAGAAGTCCAAAGCAGAATAACCATATTAATTATTTATTTGTATAGAAATGGGAGACACATGAATTACATAAAAATTTAAAATAAGTTCGTTACCGGTCAGTCAGGTTTGTAAACGTTCACAATTTTGTTAATGATTTTAAGCTACTTTTAGTTTATTTACTCACAGCACACAATATTAACAGAATATTAGTGACGAAAACACAAAATTGTGGTGGATAGTTATGATTTACAATATTAAATTTAAAATATTCACTGGAGCAAAATTTTTTGAAGTTTCTCACTGGGTTGCCACATGAAAAAAAGTCACTAGATTAGAAATTATCTTTAGAATAGCAGACTTCATACAGGCACGCCTTTTTCCAATAGAAAGGGTAGGCAGAGGCCACTCACGTAGCCCACTTTTAACCCTCGCGGAAAACGATACGTGGCGGGTGGCGAAACACGTCGCCGCCATTTAGGTAAAAGTCAAACAATTATTAGTTCCCATTGCATTCCCATGAGCAGTATAGTGACAGTATTGCATATTATGGTTTTATTCTGCACGAACAAAGGCTTTCCTAACAATACCTTAGTCGCCTCTTACGACATCTCGGTAGGAAACAGGTAGGTGCTATTCTTCGCTGCCGGACACCTATTGGCTTTTTTCTAATACAATTATGTTATATCTTATAAACGTAAAATAAATAAATTTCATAATTTTTGTTAGCGAATATAAAGCGGAAAATAAACAAGAATAACGAAACTTACGACATTATTATATATAAGATTAGTATATACTTTATATTTGGTGTAATTAAGTGAAACAAATAAGTAAGGTCAAAGGGCTATTCGTTACTCTGCCAATACAATAAAGCCCGTGCTTAAACAATGTGATGGACTTCTGAGTAGTAATTCTGTACTTTAATATTTGCTTCTATTATTATTATTTATATTTTATCTTAGCCCAAAACTTGATTACACGTATATTTGCTTCTGCTGAACGGTATAATCGTTTGACATTTCTATTTGTATCAGTTTCAAATAACGTAATAATGAAATATTAGAGGCGAGCGCGTGCAGCAACATTGACTCACTCAAGAAGCTTATACATAGACAATTACTACTTTTGAAATAAACTGCTGCATACTATAATATAGCAATGTTGGCTAAAGATATTTTATTGATTAAGAAAAAGAAACATCAGTTGATACAATATTGCGAAGATTTCTACCACCCCAGGGCCTTACTTTACTACCTTGCTTTACTGGTGGTAGCATTCCTGTGCAGGAATACGTCTAGATAGGTGTCACCCCAGAGTCAGTTATTCTGCCGTGAAGCAGTAGTGTGCAAACATTACTGTGTTTCGGTTTGAAGGGCACTGTGAGCTAGCGTAATCACTGGGTATATGAGACTTATGATGTTTCATGGTGACGGGCGCAGTGTAGAGTCACACAGAAATGTTTTCGGTGACATAGCATGTGTTATGGGTAGACGTTGCACTTTACATCAGGTGAACTTTTTGCTCGTTTCGTCACTGTAACCAATAAAAAAAATAGTTGGTTTTTTTGTTCAGACGTTAATTTTTACTTTTCAATGAAATTTTCAAGAAATACCAAATGTATTAAAATACCAACGCATTTGTGAATAAGGAAGAATTAAGTGTGAGTGTTTTGTGAAAGGCAAACTGCAAAATTTTACTGGGACTATATTTTCAGGCGTATGTTAACTTGCCGTGTTGGAAGACGCGTCTTGTGTTTCGGAGCGCAGTTGAGTTATATAAGATAATTTCAGTTTATTAAATGAATGCTTTTACACGCCGGCCAGTATTTCGGTGTACCGGTATTCAGGCGCGGCACAGCTTACGTGGTCATTTAATACCGCACCTCTCGCCTCTCATTAAAGCTAGTGGTCGAAGTATAGTAGTTTATACAGAAACTTATATATAAAATAATGAACACTTACTTTTTGTAGTTGTCTGTCCCTGAAAATATGCCAGTGAATTCACGAGATAGAGCGAAGGTAGAAAAATACTATAGATGTTACGCTGGACAACCTGTCACATTCATTTCAGAGCAGAAGCTACTCGTACGTCTTTCCTACCGAGGTGTCGTAAGATGCGACTAAGGTATTTATTGCACGGACAGCCTTTATTCGTGCAGAATACTCGTAAAAATACAATAAAATGCAATGCTATGACTACACTGCCCGTGGGAACGCAATGGGGAGATCGAAAAAAAAATAATGCCTGAGAGAAGGTAAGGCTTTGCTAGGGTGTAGCTTTAGTTTCAATGAAGTATATGCTTATGTTCGTCTTCGTATAGTCGTATAACAGTATTAAATAATTATATTATTGTTAAATAACATAAAAATTGATGTATTATAATAGTGCGGCCAAAAGTACATAATTAAAATGGCACACGGAGTGCATTTGTCTTACAAATGACATGTCAAAGGGACTTGGACATTTGATTGAAAGTAAATCGGCAAATACGTGTAACAATCTCCAACGAAGCCAGAAAGCCTTTGTTAAATGTATCCAAGTGTCGTTTGTTGCCAAATAGATTACATTTTGGTTGGACGTGATCCAACAAGATGTAGTTATTGTTACTTTGGGGGTAATATTATGTTAATAGTTCATTATTTTTTTTTTATTTACAAAATGCGAACAGATCTGGTATAGCAAGTCATTTTGTGGGATCACTTTATCGGATATTTAGATATTGGTACTTTAGTTTCAGATATTTAAGAACTGTAATGGTTTTTTGACCGTGAACGACTTCGAACATTGGAGCAATATTTTTTTTTTAAGGGAATAATACTAATTATATATAATAAAAAAGCACATAAACCAATAAAGTTTCCACAAATAATCAGTACTTACAAAATAACAAGTCAATGCATATATTCAAAAACAAAAAAGTCACATATTACTTTTATACACATTATTTTTCGTAAAAGTACGTACATAAGAAATTACAAAGTACTTGGAACCATCGACGACTCGTCGATGACGGCGACAAAGTGTCTAACTGATAGACTTCTGCGCCACGTGTCGCCAGTTCAATTCCTGGCAGGGAATAAATATTTGTGTTATCTACAGATTGTGGTTTTTACATGCATTATTTGTTTGTAAGAACACCCACGATACATTAGTTCAGGCAATGCTTTTTAGTAAACAAAACAAATTAGAATCATCAGACAAACCATAAAATTATGTATTATAGGTACATACGTACATACAGTCACGCAGTTTTCCCATATACGGGGTTGGCACAGTTTACACCCGTAGCTCACTTTTCGCCTCCGCGGGAAATGAGAAATCATGGGTGATATATATGACCTTCGAGAAAAGCGCCTATTCCTTATCCCTCGTATACGGGACAACGCGCTTTTAACATTACAAACAAAAATATCATTCGAAATGCACTCAATAACAATATTAAAATTTACAAGCTTGATTGCATCGAGATTTACAAAAATCTAATCAAAAAAAGGTCAATTTGTACAAGTGAGTTCACGTGTGATATATAATTACATAAAGTAAAAGCTTAAAATTTTAAATAAATAATCGTAACCCTATTTCACTTACATATTAATTAATTACTAACGATTTTATATAAAGTCAAAGAGAAGACTGTATCGAAAAAAGTCGTAGGAAAATTATTGAATGCAGTGATTTGGTTTGCTCTAGTTTTATTTCAAAGACGCAGTCTTTGACGTCTATAATTTTTCATTGGGTTTCCTGTTTCAATATTCTGTTACGGGTAGTTTCAAGTAAAACGAAAAACTCTTATGTTTTTTTTATTCGCGAAAGGTACGAGACGAGCAAAACGTTCACCAGATGGTAAGTGCACCGTCCGCCCATAGCACTGCTGTTTCACCCAGAATGTTTCTGTGTGGCACCACACTGCGGCTGACCTCCTGAGACGTCAGTTCTTAAGTCTCATATGACCAGTGATTACACTAGCTACTAGTGCCCTTCAAACCGAAACTCAGTAACGTTTGCACGCTACTGCTTCACGGCAGAATAACTGGCCCTACGGTAGCACCGTACCGGTGGTTTATGCTGTCTCACGTAGCACAGACGTAAAACTAAGAAGTAGGTTTAGGGTTAAATGACCGAAGTCAATACATATACGAAAATCATGATTTCCAGGTCTCGGATATCGTCCCGTATCTTTGTCGCTGTGTTCCTTCTATCATATGAGCGTGTCATTACTTTCGGGAACGTGAAGTTTGGTAGCATCGTAGTCTTTGCGCTAATATTTACTGAAATATAATATATCTCACACATATGAAAGGTTTAGGTTATTAACCGGAGTGTGTATTCGTGGTAGAAGTCGGCCAGTAGGATATTTTTTTTATGGAAGTAAGTGACGAGACTATGAAATCGTTCACCTGACGATGTAACATCTGCTCATAACAAATTCTGTATCACCCAAAAGATTTCTGTGTTGCACCACACTGCGCTCGTCACCCTGAGACATTAGCTTTTAAGTAATTACACTAACCATCATTGCCCTTCAGACTTAAACACAGTAATGCCTGCATACTACTGCATGACGGCAAAATAACTGGCACTGCGATGGTATCTATCAAGGCGAAATCCTGCATTGGTATTCTACCACCAGTAATAGTTATCATCATCATTATCATTACGAAGTTTACACGATGTATGCAGAATAATGAAAGACTTCAAGTATTACCTTAGTTATGAAATTTAAAGACACTAAAAATAAATATTAATTTTTTACCAATGATCACATCAAATAATTACGAATTCTATCATCAAATAATCTTCTTCTTCTGCAACAGCCTGTAGAAGTCCACTGCTGATCATAAGCCTCTCTCGTGTATGTAGAATTTCGGGGATTATCGCCACACTTGTGCAAGTGGATTTTTGATCGCCGTAACAAACTTTTCGCCACCACACGGCAAGATGAGTAGTTACTCTGGGAATAATGTATATTTAAAAAAAATATATTTTTATCCACGTGTTGTCCACTGGTGGTAGGACTCTGTACAGGAATCCGTCTACGTAGGTACCACCCCAGCTATTCTGCCGTGAAGCAGTAGTCATCAAATATTACTGTCTTTCGGGTTAAAGGACACGGAGAGCTGGCGTAATCACTCGGCATATGAGACTTAAGAACTGATGTCTCCGGGAGGCAGACGCAGTGTGTTATCACACAGAAATGTTCTGAGTGACACAGCATTTGTTATGGGTAGACGTTGCGCTTACCATCGGGGAATGTTTAGTTGGTTTCGTCAATTTATGAAATTAAAAAAATTAAAAAGTCTTGGACCTTATCACCATTTGGTGAAAATGTCGTCAATCGTTTACTGGACCATATGACGTCACCATATATTTTTTTTATATTTAGAAAAGTGGTGAAAAGTGGGATATGGATGTGGGCACTGCCTACACCCTATATGGGAAAAAGACGTTATTGGATGTATAAAATATGAAGAATCTATACTAGTGAAATTTGACAGACACTGATACTTGTACTGAGTGGGTGAAAGGCGTTTACTTTTTTAACTACGAGTATATAGAGCAGTGAGTTTGTTACTCGCACTCACCATCAAATTAACCGTAGGTAAAATTATAAAGAATGATAAAACTTATCAGCAGTGTAGTTTTTAACAATATATCTTCATTTTTATAAGCTATTTTGCTAAAATACAGTTGACTTATGGAGTAAATTTTATTATACGCTTTCGTTGTGAATTCCGTATAAATTTGCATTAACTGGACGTTAAGGTACGTTGTCAGCGGGAAAAAATACTGCGCACGTAGGCACGAATCCCGAAAAACATTTATTAGAATTATTAGAAGTACCATCCTTAGAGCATTGTGATTTCGAAAATAAGCATAATGGTGACGCTAAAAGAAACAAAAACTCTTATATACTACATAAACTAGAAGACGCTTAAATAAAGTTTTAAATAGGTTTTACGTGTTAAGAGAAATGTGTAGCCAAGTGCTCATCTATAAAGGTCATACAATAGAATGATTAAGATAATGAAAAATATATCCTTTTTTTTATTAAAATCATGTCTCACACGGGGTATGTACTTCTACTTCACTTCTGTATGGTGGGTGCGTTTTACAAATATTAATTTCACATGCACAAATCACACTTTATTTCCACGTTAGGGACAATAGAATTCACCATACCCATAATATCAAGAGCGTGCTTACACGAATCCACTTCGCCAATAAAAAAAATATATGTAAATCATGTCAAAACGAAGGCTCTAATTCTCGCGTTCTTTTTGTCAATATTGTTAATTTTTTAAGCGTTATCATAATATGTCACCCATTAACCAAATTTAGGCTTTAAGGGATAAGGCGAATTTAGACTCGAGTGCCCTGCCGGTCTTTGCTTACAAACGAACCCAGTAAAATGTCCTTCAGAATGAAACTGCCATTATACAAAACGTGCGTACGCTCTTTAATGGCCAACGCTAGTGAAGATTTTTCACGGGTATTTGCGCAACGAATGTGATCATAAATATAAATATTCTGCGATCGCAAAATGTATCTTCAGAAAAAAATACTGTAACTCGAGACATACATATGTAAATGTAAAAAAAAGTAAAGTAACAGTCTATATGTCCCACTGCTGAGCACAGGTCTCCTCTCGGCTTGAAGAATTTGGAGTCGGGAAAAGTCCGCCACACTGATCCAATGAAGATTGACGAACTTATCACATGCAGGTTTTATGTATAGACATTTTAATTCTAGTCGAGATCAATGCACATAGGATAACACCAAAGTAATCGTAAACACACAATCAAATCGCCAGTAATTACTTTGACGACCACGACCATTTCTAGCGGACAAGCCTAAAACACATACATTGATGTGTTCGCTTAGTACATGCATGAGACCTTCGGATCAACAGAAGTACATATTAAACTAAAAAAAAATACCTGGTATTCATCAAAACCAAAATACCATAGAGATGGAAAATAAGAACTTATATTTGACAAAGTTCGAGAGCTTTGGCAAAATATAATCCAACAGACTTCGTTAAATTAAACAAATTCGGAAAGACCTCCGTCATTTGTCATGAGAGTAGAGAGGACTCCTTGTGCCGAAGATCAAGATTCACTAAGCCAACGGAGTAAGAACATTTAAATAATGCTAAGGGAAATCTTTTCTTCTAGGTTTAGATTAGTTAACAATATTGTATACATTTTAATATTGTATATTATTTTATATTATATTTTTCGTCTTTTATTGTTACACCTTAATCAAAATCTCACCACTCCATGGGTTGACTGGGAGAAAATGCCTAACGGCATTAAGTCCGCCCTTTGTATCCTTTCTTTGTTAGGGAACAATAAAAATTAATAAATAAATAAATAAAATTTTTAACCATTGTCAGTAATTTGTCTCCATCATGTTTGTATTTTTTTCATGTTTATTTATTTAAAATGTAGCTTATTGATAGTTATTAATAATATAATGTAATAGTGTGTGACCGTGACAGAAGACAGAACTGCAGAGTGTCTTTTATCATGTACAAACATCAATTTTTTTTATCATAGACTCGGCACAACGGCTGTAATGTCTTAAGCTATGCAAACAACAACACATATAACATTACTACTTATTACAGACTTAACCTGCAATAACAGCTGTCACTCAGTATTGAGTGGTTTGGTCAGAATTGACATTAAATTCTTTTGCAGAATGAGACTATGCTCTCAAATGTATACTAAAATAATGAATAGTGTTTGTATAACTAAAGCTAAAATAGTATACACCATTAACTCACGTCCATAGGTCAATAATAATCCGTACAGTATTACCAATCTTAACCTGTTAGATATTTTTATTAGATGGTGCCTTCTTTCAGAAGTGCTAAGCCACTTTTAGTATAACAAATCATTTAGAAATAATATTTAATCTATTTAAGAACTTAAGATATTATTTAGTAAAGAGAAAAGAAATAATGAAAGTCTATATTTTATTAATATAATTGAGACAGAAATATGTTTTTTTAATCGAAAATACACGTAAACATCACAGGCCGAAACAGTGCCACGAGAGTCCAATTTTGTAGTTTGTTGGTGCACTTCGGATTTGTGTGAAATACAAAAAAAAAATCAAGTTGAGTTTTTTGAGGTGTGTGCGTGAAGGAAATACTACAGTAATCGAAAACATCATGAGAAAGCCTAAACGCCTAGGTATAATAGTATTCAAAAGCTTTAATATTCGCCAACGCAAGCTGAAGTAAAGTGGCCATGTCAATATCTTAAGCGAAGGCTTTGATCTGTAGTCGAACGGATGAATGTTATAATTTCATTCAGAAAACTCAAAAATCTTAAAGTACTTTTATTGTAATGATTTCTTATATTTACGAAATCAAAACTTTTAAGAAGCCATAAATTTCGTAAAATGTGGTTTTAGTAAAGGTCATCTTAAATAAAAGACAAAAAGTTTTTACTGGTTCTGTTTTACCTAAATCAGGCTGTTACCATAATAAAAGGTCTATGAGATGCGCTTTGAATAATTCATATATATTTTCGTTACACATTTGGGATATGACGTAAACGAACCGTAAATTTAGTAAATAGAAAAATGTTCTGAATTATAGCCATTCGGCCATAGTGAAAGCAGGGAAATAAAATAGGAATTTTATGTTCGCGCCAAAACGCATTTTTTCTTTATTTATGTTTAAAGTATTTTAGGTTACACAAATATGTAATATTATGTCGTAATAAATTTAGCAACAACACTTTTATGATAAATACGTATTTTTTACCATTTTATGACTAACAAATAAGCAATCTCGCTCTGTGAAATGATTAGTTGTTTTGTGTATTAATGTGTAAAGGTGACTTAAGGTGTAGAATACTATTTACTATCTCCTAAGGAGCAGCTACAACAGTAGTAGTTCAGGAGGCCAGGGTTACTTACACGGTAATTCAATGTATTTGCCGGTAAAGGCAAATACATTGAATTACCGTGATTTGGCGACATTTGGTGACATTTGATTGAGTCAGGGAGTCAAGTACTCCCTGACTCAATCAAATGTTAATCTAATAATAATATATCCTTACAAAATCAAGTAAATCGTTTTGTGCCGACGTCATTAAATGTGATAAAGGACTTACCCTTCTATTATTAGCTAAGGTGCAATGGCGGGATCTGGTAGTACACAGCGTTTCCGACCGGGAAAGACGGGAAGTTCTACAAAGCTCTTAATGAGCCTTTTGTAGACCCTGTCGTCTCCTTACACTGACTACGTTTCGGTGACCTTTTTGGGGAAACCGAGGGTTTTGTCTGTGTAATACAGGATCAGGTTATAATGACCAACAACTATCGCAGATATATCCTAAAGAATGGCGTTGTCGGCGTCTGACTAGCTAGTCGTTGCTGCCGGAGGCTGTGCTCTTTAATGACCGCGCCAGGCTCTATTGGGACCGGGCCATCATTACGGACAAGAATATTCTTGAGAATAAGCCTGATATCATGTTGATGGACCGAGCACAGTGAAGTGAAGCAAATAAATTATTATGATTATAAGGATATTTTGGTTGACATTACCATTCCATATGACGAGAACCTCGTGAAAGCTGAAACAGATAAAAAGAAAAAATATCTGGACCTGCATCACGAGGTGACTGACATGAGGAGTGGTATGCCGACCAAAAATATTCCGGTGGTCGTGTGCAAAACGGTTAATCTCGGTCAGACTCTCGGGACATCTGAGGCGACTGGGACTCCGTGACGGGTCGCTCCGTGCTCAAATGCAGAAGGCGGTGCTCGTCGATACGGCCTGCATTGTCCGCCGGTTTCTTTCCTTTTCCCCCATAACCCTCGGCCGTTTGGCCTCCTGCCGAGGGCTCCCTCTGTCCTCTAGTCTGTTTGGGGTTTTATTTATATGTTTTACAGTACAGTATTATGTTTAGTACATGTCTAATAGTATCCTATTTATTTTATATATTTATCAATATATTCATATTTATCCCTACCAGACGAGAAAACCATAGAAATACCCCCATAATATTAATAAAAGGATCGTGCATCGCCATCATAATAGGGCAACGTCTTGTTTATCCGATGCCACTAAAAACCCAAAATGAATAATTTTTAATCTAAAAAAGATTAATATATATTATGTGTACCTTCTTAAGTTGTTTAATTTAATTTAAATGCCTAATTTGTTCTATTTTTTATTATAATTTAAAATAGTTATTTACACTTGCGGTGTACTTTTATTAAAGAAGATACTAATGAATATTGTGCAAAAATCATCAGAAAATCGCTTAGAAAATAAGACATATTTCAATAGCATCCATACATAAACATCGCGTGCAATATTTTCCGCTTTTTATATAATTTTCTGGTCCAAAATAAACAAATATCCTTGCCGAGATACATACATAAGATCACGACTGTATCCCATAAGGGGTAGTCAGAGGCTGGGCACTCACTGCAACAACAGATGACTGCCACAATCCACGTTTCACCAAAACAATATAATGCACTTGGTGTGATAGGTGGTGAGCCCATCGCCACCATGTGCTCTTGGGTGCAATTCTTCTATTTAAAAAAAACTATTTTTTTACGGATTTTATCGCGTTTAATTTATAACTATTTTTAACCCGACGTTTCGGGCGCTTTACAGCACCCATGGTCACGGGGGGACTGAGGTGACAGTTGTCCCGATGTCATAGTTAACCCGGAGTACCTTCAGCTTTTAATTATTATTTTTAGTCCGATCTATGCAGAAAGAGCTTACTGTGTCTTGAAGCCTTGCAGTGGTATGCTTGGTTTTTGATTTAATTTTATTAATAATAGGATCCCAAGCCGGTGGTAATACCCAACCATCTTCCCTATTGAAATTAGGATGTTTTTTAATGTCAATAGCCTCGCGAATCATCCTTGGTAGGAATCGATGTTCTTTTGCAAGGATTTGTGGTCTATCAAATCTGATGTAATGGTTGGGATGATCCAGAACATGGTCACAGACTGCAGACTTCCTAGAGCGCCCGAAACGTCGGGTTAAAAAATAGTTATAAATTAAACGCGATAAAATCCGTAAAAAATAGTTTTATAGAAATTCTTCTAGTCTAAATTTAGAGATAAAATATTAACATTACATGCTGTCACGCTTCTTTCCCATTAAGGGTAGGCAGAGACGAAATCCGTAGCCAACTAATCGCCCCAGCAGGAAACGACGGCACGTGACTCGTGGCGAACTACATCGCCGCCATTCTGGCTCTCATAGCTAGGAAAGATATTGTCCAACTATACAAAGCCCCGCATGCTTGGATAAGACTCGAAGTCATTAATTTTTTTTATAAACACGTGTATCCTTTTCTTAATGTAAAGTAAAAAGCTTTGAAAAAAGTAAAGGCTATATAAATGTCCCAAAGCGGGAGCACAGACCTCAACTTATTTCTAAAACAGTATTGGAGCCGAAAAAAAATCCGCCAATCTTCTCTGTGGCTCGGCGAATACACATATATATGTATATAGTCATATATAATAATAATAACTAACTAACACCTTTTTGACTACATACATGTTCAATAATTTAGGAAGTGTGTAATTTTTAGTAGATAATTTTATAAGCAAAACAATAAATCAAGAAATTATTCTTATTTCAAGTAAATAAAATCAGTATGAAAATCTCCCTTCATTTTGAATCTCGATGTGTCCATAATATTGCTTCTACATTTTTAAAAATGCAATACTTTATTAAAATTAAAAACAGAAAAGATAAAATACTTTTTTCAAAAACATTTTTGCAGCTTTATTACCTATTCAGCGAAGTGTTATAAAGCTGAGTGTTATATAATAAGGGTTATAAGCTCTTTTAATATTTAACGAAGTTTATTTAAGAACCATGTTATACTGCAATAAAGTCACAAAATGTTTGCTGTCAGATTAGTTATCAAAACGTAGTCTAAATTTTAAGCTTTGCATGCAAGAATTCTCATAAATAATGATGATGATGATGATGTTCTCCTGGCCGATTTCGACTACGGCGACAGCTTCCGAACATTATCGAGAGCTATCAACTGCGCAGGAGATATTATAGTGCCACAAGAGTACGCGCAACGCTAACTTACCCGCGCCCGATGTAACGCTGATGCGATAAGTTTGGAGGTAGGCTAGGATGCAGTGTCAGAAACACGGGGACAATCACAACACAACCACAAATTGTTGGTTTTCGGGTTTGAAAACCAACAATTTGTGATTTAGCACAAAGGTTGGCTCCGGCTAGGATACGAACCCAGGACCCGCGGCGTAGAAGTCAGGTATTCTGACCACTAGGCAACGCGGTAATAAATAATAAATTAATATTAGCTGTAGTTAGTACGTATTTTGATTTTTGACAATAAACTGAATGAAGTGCAATTTATAAAAAATATCGTACTAGTCTCTAATTCTATGAATTCGCGCATCCGATTAAGTTGAAACTTTGTACAGTCGTTGTTGGCACTTACTCGAAATATTCTGACGTAGTACCATTAACGTATAATTTACTATCAATAATTATGTATAATAAGTCAACTGAAAAGCAAAAAATAAATGTTTTTTATAACAGCAATTTAATACTTATTTATCGATCCGCTTAATGTAATTAAGCAATAATTTTATTTCACATATCGAATAAATATAAAAAATAAGTAACACATATTTTACTTATTTTTTATTATTTCTATTATTTCCAATACATATTATTAATATTACACACTAAGTTTTAGTTGTAAGCATTTTATGCTTCTCGTCTTACTCGAATCCCTTCCCGGTTGTGTAACAGACAGCGGGTTGACATTAAAATGGAATTCAAGATGTAGTCACGTTCCCAGTTCCACTTTAATATAATTTTCTGCACGTGGTAATTATTTGCCTGGGTACAAGCTGTCACCTGTAACTTTTTATGAAAAAGCGGTAAGAGTAAAATCTAAAAATAAAGGCCTTTTTTATTCATATTTCTTCATTCCCATGAATCCATTCAGTTTAAAGAATGACAATAACAATGTTATTGTCTACATTAGTTTTAATTGATTTATTTATGAATTAATTTTGTCTATAAAATAGTATTAGACAATTTAATATGTACAATATTTCGTAAAAAATTCTTTGGTATGAGAAAAGGTGCCTTTTATTAAAGGTCAAGAAACGTCTTCACGACTTGGTCCTTTACAAACGCTGACCACAATAATTTCACCGTTACAATAAAACTAAGAATAGGTAAACTCGTTAAATTTTGTTACTATTATTCCAGGGGCCTTTATCGTGAGTCTGTATTATTTTATGTAGCATAACTTTATTTTTTATTTGTAGAAGTGACGAGACGAGCAAAACGTTCATCTGATGGTAAGTGCAACGTCTGCCCATAACAGGTGAGTGTTGCTCAGAATATTTCTGCCTAGCACCACTCTGCGTCCGTCACCCTGAGACATAGTTCTTAAGTCTTAAATGCACAGTGATTACACTAGCTCTCAGTGCCCTTCAAACTGAAACACAGTAATGTGGTAAAAGGTGGTACCTACCTAGACGTATTCCTGCATAAGAATCCTACCACCAGTAAAGAGCCAAATTTTCATAAACAAATCATTTTTACTGGTGGAATGATTCCCGTTCAGGAATACGCCTATGTAAGTACCATCGCAGTACTGGTTATTCTGGCGTCAAGCAGCGGTGTGCCATAACCATTTATTTCGGTTTGAAGGCACCTAAAGCTAGTATAAGTACAGGGCATATGAAACTTATGAATCGACATCCCATTATGAAAAGCGCAGCGCGATGCTACAATGAACTTTCTTAAGTTTCATATGACCAGTGATTACACTAGCTCTCGGTGCCCCTAAAACCGAAACACAGTAATGTTTTCACACCACTGTTTCACGGCAGAATAACTGGCGCTATGGTTCTACCCACCTAGATGAATTCCTGCAATATGTACGTAATCATAAAATATTTTAGATTTTATTCCTCATCTTTCCCTACGTTTTATTAATTACTCATTGATGTCTGCGACAAAGTCCGCGAAGATATGGTTTTTTAATATCCCGTAGGGACTATTTGATTTTCCGGGATACAAAGTAACTTATTTCCGTCGCCTGGCTACATCTGTGCCAAATTACGTCAAGAACGGTTCAGGGGATGAGTCGTGATAACGTAACAAACCGACAAACGGACAGAGGAAGTTACTTTGGCAATTATAATATTAGTAAGGATTATTCATTATCTGTAATATATGAATTATTCGTTATCCGAACAATAATACGAAACTATAAAAATTTATAATAAAATTTCTGTTCCTGGAACATATGAATAAACAAACTGTGGTTGCTAACGCCTGGCAAGCGTGACAACTATGGCAAAATCCCTCAAAATTAGAAGTACAAACTTTTGTGGCAATCTATGGGGAGGCCTATGTTCAGCAGTGGACTAGCGATAGGCTGGAATGATGACGATTACATGGATATACTTAATATTGCATTCGTAGTATTTTTCACAGTTCAATCAGCATGACTCAGAATAAGCTGCTTTTCAGACCAGCCCGCTTTTACTCTTAAGCTGATAGATGGCTAAACTGTGTTTGTGTTTTACATTTAAAACTTTAATTTATTCTCTGTATTTAACTGTAGAATGCATAATGGCTGTTAGTGCCCGTAGGAAAAAAATGGTATATACTTTATCTGGGTGTTTTGCAAATTTTATTTATAAATGCACACATTTATTTATTTAAACTTTATTTGCACACACCAAAAATAGATTTACAAAAAGGCGGACTTAATGCTACAGGGCATTCTCTAGCAGTCTACCTTCGGGTCGAGAAAAAAAGATATAGTGGGCGCCAAGACCAAACCACAATAATCTACAAAAATTACTAAAACGTAAACAGATAAACTATTCTGTAATATGTTACAATAATAACCATATATATATATATGTATATATAATATGTACATACATCCACGCGCATTAACATACAAACAATATAATTTCCATATACATACATCCATAAATAGTTTACATGCTTTATAGTCTCCGAATTCAAGAAAGGAAGCAAATATTGTGTGATTTTTTTTAATATTCTTAATTATTGATTAAACTCTCCTCAGGATATTTCTTTGTACTATAAAATGATAATTAATAAAATAAATGTATTTAGAGTTTTGAGCTCTAAAAGCACGTAACAGCAAAGTTATTTTAAATTTGTTTCACGATGCGAACATTCTTGTTTTGAACAACAAAAGCTTACTGAAAAGTTTTTCGCAGGCTTGTGGAAATTTTAAACAGCTAAACGAGAATAAGTTGAAACTAAATCATTAGTGAAGATAGTCTCATTGTTTCTGATAAGTTCTGAAATAAGTAATAAACTATAAAAAATGATGTCTTTGTAGCCGATTTTCGGTGATAGCAACAACTTACTGGTGGTAAAATTCCTATGCTCCAATTAAGTAGGGACCGTAGCAAAAGTTATTGAGCCGTGAAGCAGTAATGGGCAAACATTATTGTATTTCGGTCTGAAGGGGACGTGAGGGCTATGGTAATTACTGGGCATATGAGACTTAGAACAGATGTCTTACAGTAACAGGCAGTGTGGTGCCACACAAAACCTTCTGGGTAACACAGCATTTATTATGGGCAGCCATTGCACTTTCTATCGAGTGAATGATTTGCTGGTTCTTCAATAAAAACAAATTAATCTGTCAGAAACTAACAACTGCGCCATAGATATTATAATGATGCAAGTGCCTTAGATCGACATAGGCGAACGTATGACGATCAGATCGAAGAGATTTGAAGGAACCACTCAAAAGTACCCGCAATCGTCGAGCTTGAATAAAAACGCTCATGAAAGTAGGAGAAGCAAAAAACGTGTGTCAGGACCGTACCAAGTGGAAAGATGTGGTCTCTGCCTATACCCCAATAGGAAAGAGCCGTGACTGTGTGTATATTTGTTTGTAAGTACAGAAACACACGATATAACGCTGATCCGATAATGATGCAGTGACAGATACGCAATGGAAAATTAAGGCAAAACCAGACCTGAAAACGAAACGAACGTATACGAACCCAGGACTCGCGGTGTAGTAGTCAGGTACTCTGACCACTAGGCTACGCGGACGCAAACTTAACTAAATATATACTAAATTTTTTTAGTTAGTTTTTTTTAGTTTTAGTACAAAACACGAAGCCCCAGATTAGTATTTCTTCTGTATCGTGGGTGCGTTTTACAGGCATACATTTCACATGCACAACACGAAAACCAAAATTATGATTTTTCACAAAGTTGGCTCTCGGCTGGGATTCGAACCTAGCACCCGCGGCGTAGAAACAAGACCACTGGGCCACGCGGTCGGCAATATACAAATAGAGATTGTCAATTCGTATATACATAAGCACTCGCACGTAAATTGTGCAGTAATTACTTATCATCAACTAAACAAAAAAAATAATTACTACAGGAACGGCTGCTGTATAAAATATTCTATATGAATTCAAGTCACCTTCTTTATACACTTCTAAAAATGTTAATTTATAAATTTTTAGTTTAAATCATCATCATCATCATCATTTCAGCCTATCATTAGTCCACTGCTGAACATAGGCCTCCCCCAAAGATTGCCACTAAAGTTAGTAGCTCTCTTTTTGAGGGAATTTGCCATAGTTGCCACACTTGTAGCACCAGCACGCAGGTGGGTTGGCAACCTCAATTTATTCATTTAGATGTTCCAGGAAGATGCAGTTACCAGTTCTCTCTGTCGACTTTTACGACACCCACAGGATGAGATGAGGTGGCAGATTCTCTTAAGCCGCCACCACACGCTAAAATAATATAATAAATGAGGCGGAATAAAAAGCAACTTATTAGTATAATATGAATGCTAAGCGGTTGGAACAAGGAATCCTTGCAAATGTCTTAAGTTTTGTTTACAATAAGCTTTTCGGCTTTAGTTGTACTTTGTAGATCATAAGTTCTTGTAGATGAGCGTGTTCCTTATTTCGCCGCAGAACAATGGATATGATTCAACATCTTTAAATTTTCTTGTTTTTTTTTTCATTTCTGTTTCCAGGGTTCATTTCACCTTTAGCATGTTTGCCAAACAGAAAGCTGTAATGAGATCGCAGATTATATGACAGTTTATTTTAGAAGCAGTTCAATTAGATACGTCAACGGATTCGAAAAGTGAAAGTATGAAACAAGATAATTGGTAAAGTTAGCAACTATAAATGTCCGATATCTTCGATTTTTGATTTAATTTTATTAATAATAGGATCCCAAGCCGGTGGTAATACCCAACCATCTTCCCTATTGAAATTAGGATGTTTTTTAATTTCAATAGCCTCGCGAATCATCCTTGGTAGGAATCGGTGTTCTTTTGCAAGGATTTGTGGTCTATCAAATCTGATGTAATGGTTGGGATGATCCAGAACATGGTCACAGACTGCAGACTTCCTAGAGCGTCGATGCTTCACATCAGCTATGTGTTCTTTAACGCGGGTTTTAATGGATCTTTTAGTTTGCCCTATGTAAGAGAGACCACATTCACAATCCAGCTTGTATACTCCTGCATCTTGGGTAAAAATAGTTCAAAATTAAACGCGATGAAATCCCTAAAAAAGTATATTTATTTAAATGTGTAATATTCGCGTAAATAAAAGAAAACATTATGTTAAACAATATTATTTTTTTTATTTATTGATTTTAATAATTATTAAAAAAATTGGCCAGGGAGTGCTTAACCTGGTTGCCTTATCAGGCAAATACCCGGGGTAGGCGACCCCGGTCTCCCGAGCTGTTGCTACACATTATCGTTCCGTTGGTTGCCGTGGCGATGGCTGCGTGGCTGGAGGCGAGCCTAGTCGTTAGCGTGCCGACCTGCCCTGGGACCGGGCGACCCAAAAATAAGGCTTGCCTTACTCAAGCATGCGGGGCTCTGTTTGGGTGGACAGCATTTTCTCTAGCTGCTCGTGGGAACGCAATGGGTAGTAAGAATTTTGACAGGTACCAAAATGGCGGCGATGTGGTTCGCCAACCGTCACGTCTCGCCTCGCGCGTGGGGGCGAAAAGTGGGCTTGCTACTCTGAATGTTCGAGGAGTTATGAATGATAAAATTGAAGAAGTATACGAGATGATGAGCGAAAGACGGATTGATGTTCTATGTGTGAAAGAGACCAAGCGGAAACGATGCGACACCACCACGCATGGACCTACAGCCTATCAGGGAGTTGGTGTACTGCTTTCTGCTAGAATTAATGAATCTGTGACTGACTTTAAATGTGTTAGGTCAAGACTCTTCTGGGTGAGGTTGAAGGTTGGCCTTACTCGCATCTTTATATTGGCAATTAATGCTCCACAAGATGCGAGTTGGAACCGCTCCTCAAAAGCCCAAATTGAGAGACAGGAGTTTTGGGATAGTGTGAAAGATCTTTTGAAATGCAACCAAAATGAAAGGATCATAATGCTAGGCGATTTTAATGATTGAGTGGGAGTGAAGCGTGATGAAGAAAGTCTGCTTGAAGTGTGTTTGGAGTGGAATCTTGTGGTAACAAACACAATGTTTGACCATAAAAAGATCCACTAGAGAAGAAGGGAACCTGAACCATACTTCTATGATTAATTTTGTGATTGTGGATGAAAGACTGAGAAAGAAAGTGCTAGACACTCGGGCATGCCGCGGTATCGGCATTCACACAGACCACTTTCTGGTGTTAAGCCGACTAAGACCGACCAAGACAAAGTGTACAAGAGCGCATTATTGAGAATTTGCAATAGAAAAAAGTGAGAGAAGAATTGGTAAGTAAACTAACCAAGCAGTTTGATACCTTAAAAGAGGAATGTGAGGTTGAAAAAGTATGAAAGCCGTTTAAGCAAGGAATTGTGGAAGTTGCTATTGAATTGTGTCGTGTAAGTAAAAGAAGAAAAGGGTGTAAGTTAAAGAATGTGTGTGTAGAGGTTCAAACGGCAGTGTCCGAAAAGAAGAAAGCTTGGGTGGACTGGTTGGCTACAAGAGCCAATCAAATAATGCAAAAAGCAACTAATGAGGACGCAAGCATGGCAAGGAGTGGCATGGCTTTGATACAAGGTTATCTGACGACTTTCAGAACAACATTAAGTTCTACTGGAAGTCCATAAGAACAGCCAGAGGTCAAAATACGACCTCGCAACTGAACAAAATCAGAAACCAGGATGGAAGTATTGTGAGAGGAATGCATTCTAAAGACTTTGTATAAATATTTCGAAAACATATTTGAGAAAGAGCATATACAAGCACAGGCCCCATCCATGGACATGAATGAAGGTCGCGATGGAAGAGATATTAGTATGGAAGAGATTGTGGAAGCGATGAATAGTACGAAATTAGGCAAAGCTGCAGGGTATGACAGAATTACGATTGAGATGCTGAAAGATGGACAGGGCGTGGTAGCTAGTCAGCTGTACCGCCCTTTTAACCTTTGCTGGAGGAGCGGCAACATACCAGTAGACTGGTGTAAGGCCATTATCGTACCGCCTTACAAAGTAAAAGGGTCTTAGCAAGACTGCAAAAACGACCGAGGTATTAGCTTGCTCAGTATCGTCGGCAAACTGTATGCAAAGGTTTTGATTAAGAGAGTGATGGATGAAACTGAAGAGAAGATATGGGATGTACAAGCGGGATTCAGGAGAAGAATGGGATGGATCAGGTCTTTTCCTTACGAAGCATAGCCGAAAAATTCATGGCTCAAAGTCAAAAGGTCTAATGCGCATTAGTGGACTTGGAAAAGGCCTATGATAGAGTAGTGAGGAATGAATTGTGGTCGACATTGCATATGTATGGGGTGAACGGTAGCTTGATGCGAGCACTGAAATCACTGTATAAGGATTCCAGTGTTTGTGTCAAGGTAAACGAGGCTTACACAGACTGGTTTAATATCGAAAAAAGTGTTAAACAGGGGTTGTGTGGCCTCGCCGTGGCTGTTTAACCTATACACAGACAATTGCTTAAAATATTTGAAAGAGAGTGTGTTTGGATTAAGAATGAATGATCTGATCGTCAAATGCTTCCTATACGCCAATTATCAGGTTATATTAGCATCATCGGAGGAGAAGTTACAGGCGATGGTTAATATTATGCATGATGCTCTACGAAGCAAAGGAATGATAATTAATGTATATAAGACGATAGCAATGGTTTTTGAAAGAGTAGAAAGTATGTCGGATTGCTAAGTTCTGATTGAAGGAGAAAGAGTGGAACAAGTGAAAAAGTTTGTTTACCTGGGTTCTAAGTTTACGAGAGACGGAAAGTATGACTGTGATATTGAGAGAAGAGTATTGGCAGGAAATTAAGTGAATGGAGCTCTGCATAACTTTATGAGTAGCCAGAACGTATCTAAAAAGGCACGACTGGCTAAACATAGGGGGGTTCTGGTCCCAACACTTATGTATGGTAGTGAATGCTGGATCTGGCAGAAGAATCATAAAATTTAGATTAATGGAAAATTAGGAGTTTGAGAAGTATAGCTGGAGTAATTCTGGTTGACAAAGAGAGAAACGGCGTGATAAGGGAACATTGCGGTGTGGTTGAAGATGTAGTAAAAAGATATAGAAAGGGATGCTTAGATGGTTTGGACACGTAGAGAGGATGAATGAATGGAGATTGACGAAACAGATTTATGAGGCAAGTCTGAATGGGAAAGCCGGTAAGGGTCGACCTAGGCGTACGTATCACAATCAGATCGGTGAACTTTTGAGGAAAGGTCACATTAAAAGTGCGTCACAACCGACGAGCGTGTGTGAAAACGCTAATGAAAGTAGAAGAGGCTAAAGATGTGTGTCAGGATCGTAGCAAGTGGAAAGATGTGGTCTCTGCCTACCCCAATGGGAAAGGGGCGTGACTGTTTGTATGTATGTATGTTAAAATCATAATAAAATTTAGAAAATTATATTTAATTATGGGACAAGATCGCCATTGACGGTGCTGCTCGTCGCCGATCTAGAAATTGTACTTCAGAAATATCAGAGACGGATATTCCGCCAATTCCGCCAGATTTTTCTATTATGATGCTTGTTCGGCTTAGTGATTACCATAAAATGAGAGGAGAAAAATTCTATCACACCGCCACAAGACTTCAAAGAAAATGTAAATTATTTACGTCAAGGTCAAATTTCTGTTAAAATTTATTAAAATAAAAACATTAAACTAAATTTTATAATTGATTCAGAAATAAGTTGATTTTGTCTCCTACTACTTGAGACAAATGCAATATGCATTAAAATTGTTGAGCGCACGAGTAACAAGTATCAAAGTCACAAATAGCTTGCATTTGTACGAGTCCAATTTTCAGCACACGGCAAACTGTTGTTGCATTTTCTTGTCATCGCGGGACGAGAATCACATTTTGTAAATTGCTCAGTAGACAGAAATGTAGCTAGTATAACATATCGTACTTTAAATTACAATGCTACGTTTAACGCTAGGGAAGCAGTTGTAGAGAAAATCTTTACTTGGAAGTATGTATGTGAGTGAATATGCTCACACAATTATATTATTTTTTATTTTATTTACTTAAACTTTATTGTTAAACAATGGACGAACTTTATGACATTGTTACACACACAGATGTTAGCATTCTCTCTGACAGTCAACCCAGGGCGTAGTGAAATATTGTTGCAGTTGTTTTACTCACAAATAATTTCTATCTCATACATATAAAACTGAAATGTAGTAAGTGTTATACATTGAGATAAGATGACAAAGACTTTATATGTAATATCGAATTACATATTACGTACAAACACTTTGTATATACATAAATTCTTAGTGATTAAAAACATTGCGTGTACAGGAACTGCTTGTACAAATAATTAATCAAAAATATATTTTATCTGTTAATCTTAGTTCAGAATAGGCTGTCTAAGGCTACGTACACATCTAAAAATGCCTAAATATGTGTCCTTCATTTAGTGTAAAATTCCATCTAGAAATGTTTCAAGATTAGTAATTTCCCTAGATGCACGTAATTTGCCTAAATGAATTGAATTTTCGTTGCGTTGAGATGAGCTTCCGCTCCATGTTTAGCTTATGTTAGTATGTTCATAATGTGCCATGTTTGTTTCAAAAATGTAAGTAGTTTTAAGCGTTCATTATATACTGCAAATAAACCCGTCTAACAAAGCTGAAATACTGACAAATATGTAAGAATATTTTTTGGTAATGGCTTTTTTAGGCAAGTAGATAACACGGTAACATCTTCCAGTAAACAACATGAAGTTATCCGAAGCTGCGAAGGGCTAATTATAATACCGTTAGTATTAGTACTAGCTAGAATTACACTAGTACTGGGCATACGAGATTTAAGAGCTGATATCTCAGGATGACGGGCGCAATGTGGTACACAGAAATGTTCTATATGACACAGCGTTTGTTATGGGCAGATGTTGCACTAATTATCAGGTGAACGTTTTGATCGTCTCGTCAATTTGTCCAATAAATAAAACGAATACAAATAAACACTCTTAATAATAAGAGACACAATCCATCCAAATTACATCGAACACCGGAATTTCAGACGTTATTCGTAGCTCTAGGACTCAAAAGAGTAATCTTGTCATTCTATTATTTACTAATGTACGTTACATTATTTGTTTTTATTTATAACAAAAAAAAAGTTCTATGTACTTACATACATATAGTCACGCCTTTTTCATATAAGAGGTTGTCAGACGCCACATACGTAGCCCCGTTTTCGCCCCCGCGGGAAACGAGATGTAACGGGTGGCGAACCACTTTGTCGCCATTTTGGTATGAGCCAAAAACAAATTCTTACTCCTCATTGCGTTCCCACGAGCATCATAGTGACAGCATTGCATAGTAAAGTAAAGTAAAGTTTCAGCCTATGAATGTCCCTCTGCTGAGCACAGGCCTCCTCTCATTTCTGAGAGGGTTTTTGGAGCTAGGAAGAATCCGCCACGCTGCTCCAATGCGGGTTGGGACTTCTCATGTCCTCGAAATATTTCTATTCCTCGGACATGCAGGTTTTCTCACGATGTTTTCCTCCACCGCTAAGCACGTGGTAAATCAGCACTTAAAATTGTAGAACAATTTTAGAGGTGCTGGCACCGGGGATCGAACCCAGGTTACTCGCTTACTATGAAATTGAAGGCGAGCACCAGGCCCCTGATCTACCACGTAGCATTGCATATTATGGTGTTATTCTGCACGAATAAAGGTCCGAACAATACCTTCGACGATTCTTACGACACCTCGGCAAGGTAGGTGCTATTTTACTCTGCCGGACACCTATCGACTTATGTTCTATTTATGGAATAAGAAAATAATTTTCATCAGAATTACATCTGAAATAACATATATTCTAACGGTAAATGATTTTTTTTATTGTGATCGAGGCAACTGTACCCTACTGTGTAACTGTAGTACTGGTACCTAAATTACTGGAGCACGTGCAATAAAAAACAGACACTCACTCTTTTATTTATTTATTTATCTTTATTGAACCATTAAAAAGGAACAAAAGGCGGACTTAATGCTAAAAGCATTCTCTGCCAGTCAACCTTAGGGCAGTGAGTAAACAGCGATTGCGGTTATTAAAATAAATATAATATTATTAACTAAATAAACGAATATACACATACATATACATAGATAAACATGCCTTAATACTATATGACAATATACGAATACATACTACTAATACAATATAAATAATACATATTATTCTAAACAAGGATACTATATACTAATGATGATGATGATGGTCATTGTTAGGATAAGATTTATAATAGGAAATATGAGCAAAGATTTTCTTTTTGAATGCATATTTGCTGGAGGGTTGTCTTAGATTTTCAGGCAGCGCATTCCATAGTCGGGCGGCTTGGACAGCGAACGATGATGAAGAGAAACCAGAGTGGTGAAGTGGAAGACAGAGTAAAAGTCTCTGAAGAACGAAGCTGTCGGCTGTGAGTGTCGCACAATAACTGAAATTTGCGTTTAAGATAATCAGGGTAGTTGTTATCAAATAAAACAGAGAAAACTGTAGAAAGTATCCTGAAATGTCTTCGTTGACGAATAGGAAGCCAATTGAGAGCGGACAGAGGAAACATGATCAAACTTGCGAAGGCAAAAGATGAAACGGATACAGTTATTGACGAGACGATCCAGCTTGTCCAAAAGATCCTCATTAATAGCAGGATAACACACATCAGCATAATCAATTATGGGAAAAATAAGTGATTGCACCAGAGTTACCTTTACCTTGATTGGAAGAAAGTTTCTAAGGCGATTCAGAGCACTCAGCTTACCAATCACTGAACCACTGATTTTTTGAATTTGGGTAGACCAACTTAACGTTGAGTCAAAGTATACACCCAGATTCTTAACATGATCGGAAAACGGTATGATAGAACCCGCAAACGAGACAGGTGATACATTCATAACATCTAGTTTGGCTAATTGCCGAACACTACCAATTACTATAGCTTGACATTTACGAGGGTTAACTTGAATGCCAAATTTACAAGCCCAGTTATTCAAATTAGTCAAATCATAATTAAGCCTGTCTACAGCACTGTTTATAGTGACGACGTCTGCCTGAGTGTAGATCTGCAAATCATCGGCATAGAAATGGTAAGAGCAGTTGAGCTGAGACGAAAGAAAGTTAATAAAAATGGAGAACATGAGAGGAGATAATATTCCACCTTGCGGAACGCCAGACAAGAGTTGACACCAGTCAGATGTATTATTTCCGCAACGAACGGCTTGCTGACGCTCACAAAGGTAAGAAGAAAACCAATCTAAAGCAGTGGGAGTAAATTTAAGATAATGAAGCATTGCAAGAAGGATATCGTGGTCAACCATGTTAAATGCATTAGTGAAATCGATTAGTACAAGTACTGTGACCTTTTTAACCTCCATGCCCTCTCGAATGTCTTCAGTAACTTTAAGAAGAGCAGTGGTAGTGCTGTGTCCAGGTCGAAAACCTGATTGAAACTGAGACAGTAAGTTATTTTTGTAAATATAACGAGACACTTGTTGGTGAACAACAGATTCGAGAAATTTTGATAAGAAGGGTAAGATAGAGATTGGTCTGTAGTTGTTGAGCTCTGAGGGGTTCGTAGATTTAGGAAGAGCGATTATATAGGCTTTACGCCACGAAGATGGAAAAGCCCCTGACGACAGAGAGAAATTGATTATGTGAGTTATAACTGGATACTGGATATAGATTTAATAGACATAAAGGTTTTACGCGTGACGTCAACGGATACTAGAGAAAAAGAAAAGGGTTCATGTTGAGGTTTGGCCAAGGAAGTAATTTCTGAAATTGTTTGAATCTTAATAGCAGGAGAAATAATAGTACTGGCTGAAAAATGAGAGTTTAAATCGTTTAGTGGGAAAGAGATGTTTTTGTTTTGAACGGTTTGCTTACCTAATCCGAGAGATTTTAGAAACTTCCAGATATCGGCCGAAGAAGAGTTAGAAATATTGTCATGGAAGTAGCAGCGTTTAGCTGTCCTTACCAATTGATTGCAGCGATTACGGGCCGTTTTATATGCGCACCAATTCTCATTGCACCTGTTCCGTTTGTATCTTCTAAACGCTCTGTCACGCCGAGTCATCGCCATACGAACTCCTCTAGTTATCCAAGGCGCTGGAGGTCGCTTTACTCTGACAGCTGTCACCGGTGCATGCGCATCAAACAGTTTCAGAGTTATGTTGTGAAAAAGGGAAACTTTATCATCAACTGATGATGAATCATACACCGGTGAGAAGTCAATAGATGATGCATCTTTTAGTAAAGCATCAAGATTCATTCGGGCAAAACTTCGAACCAAAATGACTTCCGGTTTAGTTTTCAGAGGTTTCAACTTATATGCCAGGTAAATTAAATCATGGCGCGAAAAAACGGGAGCAGATAACTGACCATGTTTAGCCACTAGTTGGGGACATGAGGTAATAATTACATCTAACCAAGTGTCGGGAGAGTCAGGATTGTGGTCAGTGGGAGCACTGGGCAGAACGGACAAATTAACAGAGGAAAGGATATTAAGAAGCTTAGCTTTTTGAGTAGAAGTTTTGAGTAGGTCAGTATTAAAGTCTCCCATGATAATGTGATGTGTGTAGTCCGCACAGAGTGATTCTAAGACCGCTTCTAAGCTGGAGAAATAGTCTACAGAGGGAGGACAGTAAACGACACCAAGCACGACCCAGGAACGCCCCACCTGAATTTCCAAGAATAAATATTCTGCAGACGCGGAGTATTGTGAAGTTGAAGAAGCTATAACAGTGAAGAGAATGTCAGAATGTACGAGTAGGTAGATAGCAACGCCACCACCACCTTTGCCAACTCGGTCATTCCTTATTAAAACAAACCCTGGTAAACAGTAGGAGAACGATGAAAGAGTTGGCTTGAGCCAGCTTTATACTTTTACTTTTATGGACTTATTCTTAAAAAAAAATACTTACGATAGATTTACAACACTGAAAAATTATAAAGCTTATTACGCTTACTAAAACGTATTATAAAATGCCGCTATGGGATACTCAACATGGTAAGGTTGTCGTTCTAATCAAATTTCAAACCTACATAGGTGAAACATCTGTGAATTTCTACATATTTGGCTGCTAACATCTGTCACAAATGAGTAACCTCTTTGTAAAAAGGCTATAAACCTTATGAACAAAACCGTTAGTACATACTACAAAGACAAAACGTAGATAAGAAACGTAGTACGAGAACCTCACAGATCCATCACTCTTGACGTAGGATTCATCATTGAGTCAGGAGTTTTCACTTCAACCCCGAAGTTGATAGGGGCATTTGACATTTTCCAGCGTACTTGTAATATAAGACCAATTTGTCACTTAGCGCCCAAGACAAAAATCAAATTATGATATCGGATCTTTTTCTATTATGTCATCATTCCAGCTCTGGCTATTAGAGAAAAAAACCGACGTACCTAACCTTTCTTATCTGATTGGCATGCTAAAGTTTTAATGTATGATATTCTACATATATTACCGCTAATTTCATTACCAATGACAGATTAACTTCTTAATGTAATTACATAAATATGCTACAATATTATAATATTTATTATTATTTTATATAGTATAAGCCTAATTTGGATTGAGTTTATACAGCTGACTGCGCACAATGCTTGCTGCTCGAATTTCGATTCTCGCACGCACAAACACACATGTACAACTGCAAGTAATAGAAAGAGACAGATAGAAAGAGAGGGAAAGGTTGCCTGGAGAGAGCGTAACGCTTTTTCCTTATGTGACGATTTCTGCCAGTTCACTGTACTGTAAGCCGCGTAAAAGAACTTCGTTCCAATAAAAATTGTGCGGTCGGGGGACCCCCGACAGAAACGAAGTCCTTCCGTTCTTTTTTCAACTCTATACGTTATTTAATATGTAGATTTCTATTGATTATATTAGTGTATTTTTGTCACGCCAAAAAGCGCAGCCCCCTTTTATTCAACTCTCTCTCTCTCTCTCTCTAATTTGTATATTGTATTTTTTATCATTATCAATCAAAATCAATAAATTTCATGTATCTAATATTTACGAAAAATAGTCATTTATTAAAAATTAAATAATAAATTATGTAAATAAAACTTGTACGGTCAACGGTCAAAGGACATTAACGCATTTATGTTATTTTTCAACTCTAAACGTTATTTAATGTGTAGTTATATATTAATTATATTAGTGTATTTTTATCACGCCGACAATTCACAGTACTGTAAGCCGCGTAAAAAAACAATATTATGGTGTCCCGTGCCCATATTTTATGGTGTCCCGTGTAACCGGGAACAACATCGTTTCTGCGAGTCAGGTGCAAGCTGAGCAACGCTTCGAGTTTTGTGCGACGATTTTCGTCGCCGCTAGAAGGTTTGAACATAGTGCAGTGACATTATTAGGTACATATTCCAAGTAGTGCCAAAACACACCTCCCTGCCGCGCGGCAGGGAGTCATGAGATAAAATAGTTTTGTTCGCGACGTAAAATTCTTCCCCGGTTTTCCGGTATGGACCAGGTGGAAGCCGCGCAGTCAGAACTTCGTCGCCTCCTGGCGGTGCTCCCCGCGATAAATCCGGAGGAGCTAGTCATCCTTCGCCCTCTTTCTCCGGTCGCCGTCGGTGGAAAACTGTTGGCCCCCCGCGCCGCCGCGTCCCCCGCGACCGCCGCCGCGCTTGAAAAACGGCCGTTAGGCCCCCGGCCCCTCAGGCCCCTCAGCCCCCGCAGGGCAAAAACCGTTGGGCCCCTCCGGCCCCTCAGCCGTCGCAAGCCCCTCTGGCCTCGCTCGATCGGCGCCGTTGCCGGACGCTACCGGTTCTCAGCGTCCTCCGTCGCGTGACCCGCCGTCTTTTTCTTGGCGCGACCCGCCGCGATCGCCAGACGACGTCCTGATGCACGCGATACACTCCGCGCAGTGGTCGCGTGCAACATCGCGAGCTTCTTCTGTAGCGAGTCATTACCCGGATGACTCGCACATGACTGATCAGGAGAGCTACTGCTCCTCCTCCACTCCGTCGACGGAGTTAGACATGGCCGCCCCCGGAGACGATGGCTTCACCACCGTCACCGGTCGCAAGAGGCGCCAAAAGAAAGACGCCGACGCCAGGCCTCCTCGCAAGGTGGCCGCCGCGACGCCGACGCCGCGCCCGAAAATAATCGCCAAAAAGGCGACGCGCCCTGTCCCGATTGACACATCTGCGCCCTCCCGAGAGGCCGGAGCCCCCCGCGCCCCTAAGGCGCCGCCTCTTGTAGTAATACAGGATACGGCTGCCTGGGGCAGCATCTCGAAAGCACTTGACGAAAAGCGCATTAATTTCACGCGCGCTAGGCCGATCGCGAACTGCATTAGTGTCACGGTGCCGACACCGACCGACCACCGCGCGTTGACGAAATGGTTAACCGACAGGAAGATCGGTTACCATACCTACGCACTTGAGGGGGAACGTATCCTCCGCGTAGTGATCCGCGGCGTTCCGAAAGACATCGAGACGCAATTAATATTAGAGGACCTTAAGTCCAAAGGCCTCCCCGCTCTACAAGTTCATCGCATGACGAACATACGAACTAAGGCGCCGTACAACCTAGTGCTCGTGCACTTAGAGTTATCGGACGACGGTAAAAAAATCTTTGACATACCTAGTGTATGCAATCTCTGTGGCATCGTAGTCGAGGCACCGCGTAAGCGGTCCTCGCCTAGCCAGTGCCACCGCTGCCAACTTTATGGCCATTCCGCGCGCAATTGCTTCGCGAACCCTCGTTGCGTTAAATGCGTCGGGGGGCACGTGACAGCGGAGTGCAGTCGCGACCCAAATACCGCGGACCCCCCTATCTGCGTGCTGTGTGGGACGGTGGGCCACCCTGCGAACTATCGCGGGTGTCCTAACGCCCCCCGCGGCAAGCGGCGTCGCGGGAAACGCGGAAACCGCAAAGGGAAGCCTAAACAGACTAACCCCCGCGCTTCGATGGTGATCCAAGCCGAGGTTCGTACCTCCTTCAGAAGGGCCCTTGGATCACTTCGAGCCCCCCCTTATTAGTCGGATACCATTTATTCGTTTTCAGGGGTCGAAGTGCAGCGCAGTTGTTCAGCAGCGACGTTGTCCTTCTCACTCGCGGGCCTTCTGCTCGCGAGTCGCTATCTATGACGCAGCCAAAGTCATAAATAAGGTTATTTGCATATACACATTCAAAAAAAAATATATAGATCGGGCATGACTTCTTTGTTTATGAACGAATATTAATGATTTATTTTTATATTAGAAAGGTACCCCGTAGGGGGCACTGCGGTTCGCGTACTGCGTTTGCCGGTGCCAGGTTGCCACTCGAGAACCTTTCTTCCCCAACGGTTATCGTTTAGCATTATTTATTTCTGTGTATTACTTTGTCAGCAAATTTCAATCTAACATTTATCGAACTTAAAATGTAATATAAATAAACACTGAGACCAAATAAAGTTTAGCTTAAAACTAGGCATTTTTTATTGAATTTTAGTTTAGTTCATCCTTAAGTCCGAGTCGCCAATAATCAAAATCAATAAACAAAGACCGGATTATTGATTAACCGGATTTATTTAAACTTATCAAATTTTACTATTACATTACTTTAGGCCTTAGATATAAGAAACTAGGTTATGGTATGCTAATGAAGCCACAAAATTTGTTAGATCGTGTCTTAGTTCTATTACTCATAAATATTCTAATTACAACACAATAGGGCAGATGGGCAGACCTACAGAATGCGCTTACCTATTTCAGTTTTTAAATATATATAATTTTCAAATTTAGTTAAAATGTCGTAACCCAATTTAGTATCCAAAATATTTAAAAGATATATAGGTAAAGGAATATAAGAGGAATGTGTGTATAGCATAGATAGGTATTAGTTTTCAGACACTCTTCCAAATCTTATAGATGGTAAATAAATTCGTGTTGTTGGGAGCACCTATATATATTGAGTGAATACCATTTCTGCTACAGGCAAACAGCAGTTTTTCATAATTCTAGCGACACATTTTAGTAAACTTTTTGCCTGTGTAGCCATAGTTCTTTTGAGGAATTGTTTTGTTTTGTCATGGTTACCGTACGCGTTCAGAACTTCAAATGAAATTTCAATGTTCGATTCTAACTTAAAACATGCTTTGGAAACTATGTTGAACGTCACATTAAATGATGGACAAGGGTGTTAAGGATTCTTGCCACTAATGTATGGTGGTATTAGAATTCGATGGCTACAAGATACTGCTCTGATTGGATTCCTTGCGTCGGCGCATGGAGTGTTGAGTCTAGTTACTCAAATGCTCTCCAAGTATTGTGACGGATTCAATCTACCGTTCGTAAACGTGACACTGATGGAGTGGTCTAGGAAATATCCTAATCAGTGTATTCCAAACAATCCAGGAATATAAAGAGAATAGTATGACGTTCATAAATTAGCTATTATCGACGAATTGAATATCGGCAACATCATTTTCAATGCCTGCATGATTGCGTTACACAGGACGATGTGAATTACACACTCGCGATAAACGTCGATACGTTCGGAGTTAAGTTTAGCAATACCTCACAAATAAGATCCAAATAGACACAGATGGGTTTTCAGGTTGTGTATATATCATGAGTATTGTCGTATACTGCATCTGAGTTTTCTACTGATCATTCTAGCTTCATTACAAATACAACATGGAATTGAGTTCCCAAACTTTTATTATATATATATATATATATATATATATATATATATATATATATATATATATATATATATATATATATATATATATATATATATATATAAGTATATATAGAGATATATTATATATCGACTGCTCAATTAGAACAGTGAAGACACTTGCGATTTACCTGTGAAATGCAGATAGAATGCGGGAGAAATCATAGTGTGAGATATCATATTTAAAAAAAAATAGGAACTAGCCGAACTATGAAAAAATAGTACGTGGCAGCAACTTGGTTTTGAATCAAATTTTAAATAAAAAAAGTAACTATCAGCAATATCATGTTTTACGTCCTAAAATGTGTTTTTTTACTTTTATATAGCCGACAGTTGTCCGGCAGAGTAGAAGAGTACCTTTTTCCTACCGAGGTGTCGTAAGAGGCAACTAAGGTACAATAGTACGGACAGTCTTCATTCGTGCAGATTAAGACCATAATATGCAATGCTGTCACTATACTGCTCGTGGAAACGCAACGGAGAGTCAGCCCATCACTAGTCCATTGCTGCACATAGGCCTCATCCATAGATTGCTACAAAAGTTTGTAGCTATCATTTTGGGGGGAATTTGCCATAGTTGCCATGCTCGCCAGGCAAGTTGGCAACCGCAGTTTATTTATTCAGATGTTCCAGGAAGATGCTGCTGCCCATCTCCTGGTATTCATTCTCCCTCTGTCGACTTTTACGACACCCACGGGATGAGATGGGGTGGTAGATTCTCTTAAGTCGCTACCACACGGCATGTTCTTTTATATTATATATATTAGTCACTTAAAATATGTTCTGCAATGAATAAAGTATATAAATATACTTCGGAGTTTACTACTGCTTTCTCTAAACAGATGTTTAAAAGTAGGTCGCTTTTAGCGGAGTTGACATGATGTACTCGTATTACTGAGACTTTTAATTTTAAATTCGGTCTGCTCTTTTAATACCGATATGTAGAGAATTTTGTATAACGAGAAATCATGGAAAAAGTTTGCAAATTATTCCTTTTCAAAACTGCAATTTTTAGCTGTGCTTTTCTCCAGATTACTGAATTTTAATACTTCATATTCTCATTCATTTTTAATATTAAGAGACATAAATAAAAAAAATATTATCAAAATTCATTAAACAACTGCAAAAGGCAGAAAGTAATACAAACACGCTACATTTGAATATTTAAGCTTCGCAGCTTCGGCAGCAGCTCCACTAACGCAAATTTTGTCATAAAGATGTGCTGCCGCAAAAGTATAGACGCACACTGCATCCGAACTAAACATTGTCCATTTTCCAAGAGATCAGCGTAACATCATCACGCCGCTTTCCGTCAGTTCGACGAAGTCTCGGAGGTTCCATGATATTAGAAATATTAGCCGATACAAGAGCGGGATGAATTACTCGTATGTTATTAAGAGCATGATACCCATCAGCTTCCACCGCAAATACACGAGTGTGGGACATACGTCCCAGCAACGTCTATAAGCTACGGCCACACGTAAACTGACATTGTGCCTAATTGAGGTGAAGGCAGCGCATGAAGGCAAGCCCCAGACTTGAGATTCGTTACTGCCCTAAAACGTGCCAAGTGTGCCCCTGAAGATGTACTGAACAATTCGTCGATAATAGCTAATTTATGAACGTCATACTATTCTCTTTATATTCCTGGATTGTTTGGAATACACTGATTAGGATATTTCCTAGACCACTCCATCAGTGTCACGTTTACGAACGGTATATTGAATCCGTCACAATACTTGGAGAGCATTTGAGTAACTAGACTCAACACTCCATGCGCCGACGCAAGGAATCCAATCAGAGCAGTATCTTGTAGCCATCGAATTCTAATACCACCATACATTAGTGGCAAGAATCCTTAACACCCTTGTCCATCATTTAATGTGACGTTCAACATAGTTTCCAAAGCATGTTTTAAGTTAGAATCGAACATTGAAATTTCATTTGAAGTTCTGAACGCGTACGGTAACCATGACAAAACAAAACAATTCCTTAAAAGAACTATGGCTACACAGGCAAAAAGTTTACTAAAATGTGTCGCTAGAATTATGAAAAACTGCTGTTTGCCTGTAGCAGAAATGGTATTCACTCAATATATATAGGTGCTCCCAACAACACGAATTTATTTACCATCTATAAGATTTGGAAGAGTGTCTGAAAACTAATACCTATCTATGCTATACACACATTCCTCTTATATTCCTTTACCTATATATCTTTTAAATATTTTGGATACTAAATTGGGTTACGACATTTTAACTAAATTTGAAAATTATATATATTTAAAAACTGAAATAGGTAAGCGCATTCTGTAGGTCTGCCCATCTGCCCTATTGTGTTGTAATTAGAATATTTATGAGTAATAGAACTAAGACACGATCTAACAAATTTTGTGGCTTCATTAGCATACCATAACCTAGTTTCTTATATCTAAGGCCTAAAGTAATGTAATAGTAAAATTTGATAAGTTTAAATAAATCCGGTTAATCAATAATCCGGTCTTTGTTTATTGATTTTGATTATTGGCGACTCGGACTTAAGGATGAACTAAACTAAAATTCAATAAAAAATGCCTAGTTTTAAGCTAAACTTTATTTGGTCTCAGTGTTTATTTATATTACATTTTAAGTTCGATAAATGTTAGATTGAAATTTGCTGACAAAGTAATACACAGAAATAAATAATGCTAAACGATAACCGTTGGGGAAGAAAGGTTCTCGAGTGGCAACCTGGCACCGGCAAACGCAGTACGCGAACCGCAGTGCCCCCTACGGGGTACCTTTCTAATATAAAAATAAATCATTAATATTCGTTCATAAACAAAGAAGTCATGCCCGATCTATATATTTTTTTTGAATGTGTATATGCAAATAACCTTATTTATGACTTTGGCTGCGTCATAGATAGCGACTCGCGAGCAGAAGGCCCGCGAGTGAGAAGGACAACGTCGCTGCTGAACAACTGCGCTGCACTTCGACCCCTGAAAACGAATAAATGGTATCCGACTAATAAGGGGGGGCTCGAAGTGATCCAAGGGCCCCTCTGAAGGAGGTACGAACCTCGGCTTGGATCACCATCGAAGCGCGGGGGTTAGTCTGTTACGGCTTCCCTTTGCGGTTTCCGCGTTTCCCGCGACGCCGCTTGCCGCGGGGGGCGTTAGGACACCCGCGATAGTTCGCAGGGTGGCCCACCGTCCCACACAGCACGCAGATAGGGGGGTCCGCGGTATTTGGGTCGCGACTGCACTCCGCTGTCACGTGCCCCCCGACGCATTTAACGCAACGAGGCAATTGTTCGCGAAGCAATTGCGCGCGGAATGGCCATAAAGTTGGCAGCGGTGGCACTGGCTAGGCGAGGACCGCTTACGCGGTGCCTCGACTACGATGCCACAGAGATTGCATACACTAGGTATGTCAAAGATTTTTTTACCGTCGTCCGATAACTCTAAGTGCACGAGCACTAGGTTGTACGGCGCCTTAGTTCGTATGTTCGTCATGCGATGAACTTGTAGAGCGGGGAGGCCTTTGGACTTAAGGTCCTCTAATATTAATTGCGTCTCGATGTCTTTCGGAACGCCGCGGATCACTACGCGGAGGATACGTTCCCCCTCAAGTGCGTAGGTATGGTAACCGATCTTCCTGTCGGTTAACCATTTCGTCAACGCGCGGTGGTCGGTCGGTGTCGGCACCGTGACACTAATGCAGTTCGCGATCGGCCTAGCGCGCGTGAAATTAATGCGCTTTTCGTCAAGTGCTTTCGAGATGCTGCCCCAGGCAGCCGTCTGCGCCGCCTACGGATCGTACGACTCCCGCATAGAGGCGGCGGACTTTCTCCCTCGGCCCCTCGAGATTGGGCAGCAGTCTGTGCATGGCACCCGCTACACTCTCGATCCGGGGGACCAGGCGCTCGAAGTGTTCTTCGAAGCCCCAGCGACTATCCAGATGTAGGCCCAGGTATTTCATATACCGGCCACTCTGACTTCAGACCCACCTACTCGGACGCACGAGTCGGGAGGTTCCTTGCTACGTGGCAATTTGTGGAACCATAGCGCCTCGGTCTTGTGAGGGGCTATCTCCAGTCCCAACTCGTGGATTTTGGCGACGACGACTTCCGCCCCAAGCTCGGCGAGCTCCTTGGTCCTCTCGAAGGTATTCCCGATGGCGACCACCAGTGTGTCATCTGCATAGCAGATGACGTTTACACCAGCGGGAAGATCGACACGCAGGACTGCATCATAGGCGATGTTCCACAGTAGCGGGCCCAACACCGACCCCTGCGGAACACCGCACTGGATCTCCCTCCGGATTTTTCTACCGTCTTGATCCATGTACATAATGTACCTGTCGCGCAAGTAGTCCGCGATAGCGCCTCGCAGGTAAGGAGGGACTTGATGATGTGCTAGTCCCCCCGGGAGCCTAACTCCTATCTTATGACGACGTTATATCGGGCGCGGGTCTGTTATGGCGATTGCCACCTTGTCCGCGCGTACATTTGTGGCACTATAATATCTCCTGCGCAGTTGTTAGCGTCTGAAATTATTCGGATGTAGTCGCCGTGGTCGAAAATCAGACAAGAGAATATCATGATAATACCAACGAACCTTGATGAAAGTAAGTGTAACAATGAGCCACACCAATTATATCCTCACCTAGAAGTGCGCTCGTGTGTCACCCTTACTTTTTATACTTGAACCATCAAGATATTGTTTTCGTGCCATAAATCACGACGACAAATTACTGTTTTCCCAAAAGTTTGCCTCGTACTAGATCTAGAAAATTAGCTTAAAAATATTTCCGAATCCCTGCAATTTCGGGGATTGGAAATTTACAATCTCTTTAATTTAGAAAATAAGATCGACTTTATCATGACAATCAAGCTAGAGCGGTTTCATGATGCTTGTGTGATTACTAGATTATAACTGTAAATTGTCACACTTAGACAATATATAAAAGTAAAAAGGTCATTTGATATCCATGTTTCTTCCTTCTCGTGCATTTATCGAAAATCCCGAAAGCTGTCCCGAAAGAGGAAGTCCGCCGCCTCTATGCGGGAGTCGTACGATCCGTAGCCTTGTACGGGGCGCCCGTATGGGCGAAAAGGCTAGCCATCCGACGCTGTAGAACTAAAATCTACAGTGTCCAGCGGAGGATGGCCATACGGATCGTACGAGGATACCGCACGGTATCTTTTGAGGCGGCGACCGTCCTGGCTCGTTTTCCGCCTCTGGACATACTGTCGGATATGGATGCGAGGGTGTATCATCGGATCCGCACCCTCCGCCAGAGCGGTGGAAGCGAGCCAGTTGAGGCGCTCGAGTCCATCAAACGGCAGGAACGACAGAGCGCACTGGCGACGTGGCGTGCTCGGCTCCACCAAGAGCAATATGCACGCAAACGCGTTGTCAGTGCAGTCCTGCCGGTCTTCGAGGCCTGGATGCAGCGACGAGGAGGAAGACTCACCTACAGACTCACACAGATAATTACCGGGCACGGCTGCTTCGGTGATTATCTGTGTAAGATCGGACGCGAGGCGACGGCGAACTGCTTCCACTGCGGTGGAAGGGACCAGGACTCCGCATCCCACACCCTTTCGGTGTGCCCAGCTTGGGAGTCGGAGCGGAGTATCCTGGTCACGTCAGCTGGTGGTTACGTCAGCCGAATCGGACGGAATCTCTCCCTGCCAGCAGTAGTGTCGGCTATGCTGAGCGGGGACACGGCGTGGAGGGCCGTAGCCAATTTCTGTGAGACCGTGATGGTCCAGAAGGAGGCTGCCGAGAGGGATCGAGAGAGGACCGATCCCTCTCGGAGACGACGCCGTCGAGGCATCGGCGGGCCTCGTCACGGCCCTCCTATCAGAAATGGTGATCCCCTACCAGAAACGGGGCCTTCGGGGTCGCGGGCAATCGGGATAGGGGACCCGAACGCCCAGTAAAGCGACACCGGGGAGGACGATGACTCGAAGTGGCCTCGGGTCATCGTGATAGCACCGAGAGAGTGCTGGGGGCAGCGAGTACTGTCCCCGGGTCGGGCTATATATATAGCGAAGCGTTAGAGGGGCCACGGTTGCGTTCCGAACGGAGATCCCGTGACCCCTCTAAAGCGCTGATGGAGACCACCGTGGGGTTTTAGTCGGTAAGAGTCCGACATAACCCGGCTGCCCCCCTGGCTAGTCGGGTATCCATGGAGGATTTCCCCACGTAAAAAAAAAAAAAAAAAGGAGTTAGGCTCCCACCAATGGGTACTCGCGACTTTGGCGGGGCCCCACCGTAGATGCGACGGTTGTGGGGGAGAGGAGTGTAAGTGTAGGATTGTCCCACGCGGCCGAAATGTTGTCGGCGGCGGAGCCACAAACCAGATCTGCTGCCGGAACCGAGAAGACTGGTGCAAGTCTCCTGGCCTGTGCTTTAGCACAATTTTTAGCTCCGGCTGGGATTCGAACCCACGACCCGCGGCTTAGAAGTCAGGTACTCTGACTCTTTTATTTACTTCAGAGAGTTGATTTTTTTTTAAACTACGATGACAAGATCTAAAATAAAAAAAGTCGTTTCTAAAAATGGTTTTTTAAAAATATAATAAAAAAAATCGGTAAATCTTTTTATTGTTATTTTGATCCCTATAGATAATTACATTTTTTTTATGTAACGAATTAAAATGTATATTTTTCATTATTAGAATTTTAATGTAATTTCGATGGTTACGACAACACGAATGATACTAAACAAAATGGCTTAAACCATAAGCTGTGATATTCTAAGTTGCTAGATGTTACAGACGAAAACTAACTTAGATACTCTGAGCAGCGCTGCCAATTGGCGGGTAATTACCCGAAAAGCGGGTAATTTGACGATAAATCTAGATAGCGGGTAATTTGGCGGGTATTTGTTGTCTTGGGAGTAAGCCGGGTATTTTCTTGTACAGTTTAAATTCATAAAAAATTGTGCTGTTTTCTATACCTAGCTTTATATTAGTCAATGGCTGCATTTCTAGACTATGTTAAATGATATTGTCATTGAAACCTACTTGGTGAATGAATAATTAATATTCTTTAGTTTAGATGTGGCGTCGGTTGTACCAGAATTACGTACTTGACCTTGTTTAAAATGGATTATAATGTGCGATTGTATGTTAAAAACAAAACTGTGTTAAACTAGTTAGCTTAAGCTAAGTTATTTTAATTACGTTGCAATAAATTTAATAAATTCTTCTTTTTAGGGTAATCTATGTTTGGAGGCAGGTACAAGCGAGTTTTCTTGTGATTTGTTGAGGATAATTTGATCCATGCCTGGAAGCCCTGGTTCTGAGTGCCTAATTTAGAGTACTCAGAATTTTGTACGCTCAGATATACCTTTGTTTATGTTTTGAGTTTTTATGTACGTGTTTTTATAAATTTAATTGTTTTCAAGATACAACTTATTAACACGGATAGCGATACCGATAGTGATTCTCTCTGCTCCTTAAACGTCTAAGAAATGCAGAAAAGAAGACTGTACAAAAAAAGATAACTACAAACTACAAATAATAATTTCGTTCAGAGTGGTTGAAACTTACTGACTTTTCGAATTGATTAGAACCTGAATAAATTAAAGTAAATTAAATGTTTTTTTTATGTTCTTTTCAATAAAGTAAGCAATTGTAACACCGTAAATCTTCTGTAATAATTTAAACTGGAACACCGTATTTCTGGTAATTTTGACCCACCGTGCACCGTATTATTGTCTTATCCATCTGACAACACTAGAGGCCGTGTTCCGGCGCGCCTTATTAGGAAGGAGAGAGGTAAGGAGCTGTCCTTTCCCGAAAGGGTGCTGCCGATGGTAGGCGGCTGGCGCCGGTGGGGTCCCGAAGATGTGCGGCGACGGCGGAACACTACAGATTTTTATTCGGTATGAGTCCGACATAACAGGTATGCATTAATGCATTTCCCGATGTAAAAAAGGAGGTACGTAGGTAGGCTAGGACGTAGTGTCAGAACATAGAGACAATTACAACATAACCATGTCAGCAAAACAGCTGGGATTAACCCTAAAGTCCACAGCGTAATAGGCAGGTAGTATGGATATCATAGTATGGTCAGACTACTGTCTGAGTAGGCTGTGTCTTATATAGTAAACTAATTAAATAAATAAATAACATGATTTTTTCTCATCAATCTTGTTATATTAACTATTGAATCTCGGTTGGTTATAATCAAAATGAGGTTTATCAGTTGGATGTATTCCAAATATGAAAAGGCATGAGTTTTTTTCCAGGAAGTATAAAATACTTTTGTAGGATTTGTAGTGTATTTGTTTTGCCCATTCGGAGTCGATTGTTAACATAATTCTTCAATAAATAATTCTTAAGGGGACCTTGTAAGCTGTGAAATGGTCACTGCTTTTAAGAAAATAAAATAATGCAAAGGAATTTATAAATAAAGGAAAGAAAGTTAATTTGCTATCTATCAATTCGGATTCAGTTTCAATCATCATTTTTTCATTATTTCAGCCTATCTCTATTCCACTGCTGAACATAGGCCTCCCCCATAGATAGCCACAAAAGTATGTGGCTCTCATTTTGATGGGATTTGCCATAGTTGCACACATTGGAAACCGCAGTTTATTTATTCAGGTATTTAAGGAAGATGCTGCTGCCCATCTCCTGGTTTTCATTTTCCCTCTGTCGACTTTTACGACACCCACGGGATGAGATGGGGTAGTAGATTCTCTTAAGCCGCCACCACACGGTAGTCAGTTTCAATAACGCATAGCTATTTGCCTTTACAATTTTTTTAACTTCCACAAACTAAGATAGTAAACTAAGATATACTCGTAGTATATACGTTTATGAATAATTCGATTACAATCATTTAATACTACATTTTTACACAATATCTTCTTTTAATTTAATAGCATTATTCAAAACCTTCTTGCTCCAAAACCGTCTCAGAAATGATAGAGTAGGCCTTTGTTCAGCTTTGGAACATTTATGTGGTTGTTACTTTACGTTATTTATTTAAAACAAAATGTGAGGTTTATGTTCACGGGGGTAACTATTCATATTATTTCAAATTACAAATTTTTGGGTCTAGGGAAATTAAGCCGAGAATAAAGTTTATAGAAGAGGATTTCCAAAATAATATTGCTATCAGAAATGGCTGTAGCGTTTTAAAAAATTTAGAATCATAAAGTATTTTATTTATAATTTAAAATAATATAAAGTTTATAATCTTAATTGAATATTGCGACAACATTAATTTTACAAAACATCTAAGAAAACAGAGAATAAGACTGATTTCAGAACAACTGCAACCAAAGTCAATAAACAGAGTTGATTTTTGAAACACCATATAGAATTTTTTCTACCTCTTTCCCTTTATATTTTGTACACTCAGAATTATGAACAGAATGCATCAGGATTATGATTTTTACAAAGGAATTAGTTGTTGTAAAGTGCTGTAAAGTACTCGAAACGTCGGGTTATAAATAACAAAATTAAACGCGATAAAATCCGTAAAATTAGTTTCATTTAAATGTGTAGTGTTCGCGTAAATATAAGAAATCATTAAGGAATTAGTTGCTTCGGACTTTTATTAAAATTTTACATATCAATCAATATTTATAGTGCTTTCAAGCTTTTTAAAATCAATAAGGCTTCTGATAAAAATAGTCAATTCTTCAATGCCATAGCCAATAGCCAATGCTTAGTAGATGCTTAATTTTCGATGTCCATTCGAGTTTTGGTGAAAATAACACGGAAATCGGTGCGTTTACATTAATTTGCGCAAAGTATATCGAAGCTTAAGTTGTGGATAAAATAACTGACAAAAAAAATCACCGGCGTCCCTTCAGCGTTGCTGGCACTCCGTCTTGGCCGACATCCTTCGAGCCACGTAGAATCCCAAAGGTATCCTACATTGGCAGCATTCTTTCTTAAATAGTCTTCATATTTTGTGCTAACTAAGGGTACTTAGTTTCTTTTATTTTATTAAGAATACACCCTGTCACACATTCCATATTTTTTTTTGTTTAATGTTGTACGTTAAAAAATTAACTATACCCATTATACAATGATTGCTGTACACAAGGCGCCACTTTCTTGATATTGTTCACTGACTTTGATATTGTATGTTTTCCAATCCAGTAGGTGAAAATTTCTGCCAATGCAGTAATGAAGATATTATAAAACCGACAGAGTATACAATCTTTAATTCTAAAAACATGGATTCTTTTTTATAAATCTCTCTGCTTACATAAAATAAATGGAAAAAAATAATTTAGGATACATTATTTTTAATTACACATAAGATATTTAAAATAATTAAGCATATATTACGAAGATACATAAATGATAACGTGATTTTAAGAATCTCTCTCAGCCAATAATTAAGTTAGTGCTACTAACTTGCCTGTATAAGGGGTACTTCAGTTCATCTGCAAGAAAATTAGGTAGAACGTAATGTTGATACAGACAGAGACCTTAATGTATGGACACAAGTTCCCATTAAGGGGCTACAGTGTAGGAAAAATTTAATTATGTGTGCTCTACCGTCATAATGTATTTTAGAGCATGCGACCTACTCAACGTGGTGCTTCATAAATATTTAAATTTCATTCATAAAAATTGAGCAATTGTGAGAACAGTTTATATAATTTCATAAATGATTAATTACGGTCAACATTACGATATTTAATAGCCACTATTATTTATTACTTTCATCCATCGTGTTAGCAAAGTATGCGTGATTTAAGAATAAAATCATTTGAATTTTTGTTTAAAGAAAGTATCGACGAAGCAGTGTGGTGGCGGCTTAAAAGAATCTACCACTCCATCTCATCCCGTAAGTATCGTAAAAGTCGAATGTCGAAAAGTCTGAAACATCTGAATAAAGCGTGACAGCTTTGGCAAAATCCCCCAAAATGTAAGCTGCAAACTTTTGTTTGGTTATGTTTAGTAGTGGACTAGTGATAGACAAAAATGATGATGATGATGAATGCCTACAAATAACTTAATATCTAGAGCGCATGTTTTAAGAAACGATACTCAAAGATTGAAATAACTGGTAATGTGATAGTTTCCCTAACTAAATTCCAATAATATTTGGCGAGTCATCATAGCAATGTGTAGACGGGCGTTCTCATTCAAAATGTAAAATTTTAAGAAAATCATGCTGCAGTTGTTTTAGGGCTATTGCAAATATTTTATAAAAGAAAGTGACCAGACAAGCATAACGTTCACCTGATGGTAAGTACGTTTGGCCATAACAAATGCTATGTCTCCCAGAACATTTTTGTGTGACACAGCATTCGCTAGGCACCGTACCGCGCCCGTCCAGTGACGACACGAGCAAATAGTTCACCTGATTGGAAGTGCAACTACTGGCACTACCTTGCGCACTTCACACTGAGACATCAGTTTTACGTCTCACAGCCCTAGTAATTACACTAGCTCCTAGTGCCCTTCAGAACGAAATACAGTAATGTTTGCAAACTACTGCTTCACGGTAGAATAACAGGACTTGCGGTAGTAAGACAAGTTAAACTTTAAGAATGTTGCTGTAAACCTTCGCTATTATTATGTGTATTAGTATCTCCCAACTTCATGAATATACTAGTTGATCCTGCTGCCCCTTTGAAACTTTACAAAATAAACTATGATACAGTTTCAAAAACAAACAATCGGAGAAACACCACAACTTACCAACCGTATGAGGCCGATTCAGCTTTAAAAGCCGCAATGATACCAACACCAACATCCATACTCAATATTATAGATGCGAAAGTCTCTCTCTGTCTCTCTGTCTATTAAGCATCCCTTTCTCTATTTTTGTCTCGACATCTTCAACCACACCGCAACGTTCCCTTATCATGCTGTTCCTCAATTTGTCGATCAAAGTAACTCCAGCTATACTCCTCAAACTTCTCATTTCCACTGCATTGATCTTATTTTCATGCTTGTTCTGTTAGACCCAGCATTCACTACCATACATAAGTGGTAGTGAATATCATTAATTAACTGTATCATCTAAATAATTCAACTCATTTAATTATAAAAAAAATATTTACTAACTACGTCGCTGCTTCGCTCTGGCTCCGTTCGCTAGGTCGCTACTTTATTGCCTATTAGACTTCGCCCTGTAGCGCGTATTTATCACGAATGTAGCTTTAACTATTTTCTGCATATTGCGTTTTCAAGTATAAATAAAACTAATTTCAGTTCTAAATAAATTAAAATAAATATCTTGAATTTTTTTGTAAAACTTCTTTTAGGAAAGTATTCTTAACAAAATGGTGGTAGGATTCCTATGCAGGAATCCGTCTAGGTAGGTTCCACCCCAGGGCCAGTTATTCTGTTTCTCGACGATTCGAACGCTTTACAGCAACCATGGTCACGGGAGGACTGAGGTGTAGACGTCCGATTGTTACACAGTTAATCCAGGCTACCTTTAGCTTTTAGAGTGACCATTGTCATGCATATTTAAAATGCATATAAAATAACGTGATTTAAAATTACATGCAAATTGCGCTTTCCTATAATTTAGTAATATGTTATCTATATAATTGAATTTAGTTTAACTTGTTATACGTTGAATAAATAAAATAACAATTGAGTGATCGGTATTTTGTGTACCACAAATTATCTGTAGTTTGTACGTAAATTTTCAACGACGTTTTCAATTAAAATTCTCAGTTTACGTGGTAAGAATTTTAAACATCGTAAATTCTACTTAATGGCTCTTGAGAGAGGCACGCTCTTCATTTATGCTGATCCTAAGCTGTGTCATGTTTTCGCTTTAAGCACAGGAAAATGAATAAGCATTATAATTTTCGTCCTTTGTTACTTGCAGTTTCTGTTAGGAATACTTATATAGCCGTTTATATTTATAAGTGTTATATTTATTGAGGTGAATTATAATCGAAGCCATTTAAATAATAACTTGTGAGTGTGCAGTGCACTTGGTTAATAATAGAGAAATTCAATAATAAAGGAAACAATTATAAAATATTTTAATTTAAACTATTTGTAACTCATTAACTTATATGAGAAAGTGTTTAGACGAGCTTAACTTTGACCTGATGGTACGTGCAACGTCTGTCCATAAGCAATGCTGAGGCAGTGAGAACATTTCTAAAAATTATAAATTCTTTAGTTAACCATCAATTTCGATGTTTCACATCTGCCAGCCATATTTTTTTATTCTTTATATATTTCTTATAGATAAGGACGTTTTCAATAGATAAAGTTAGCCATAACAGCATATTTTTTTTTTTTATTGTAGACATTGATGAAACGAGCAAAACATTCACCTGTCGGTAAGTGCAACGTCCGCCCAAAACAAATGCTGTGTCACCCAGAATATTTCTGTGTGACACCACACTGCTCCCGTCACCCTGAGACATCAGTTCTTAAATCTCAAATGCCCAGTGATTACGCTAGCTCACAGTGCCCTTCAAACCGAAACACATTAATGCTTTCACACTACAGCTTCACGGCAGAATAAATTCCGTGTGAAATCGAATCAAGAACTCGCACCAACGAATCGTTAGGCCACTGTACAAATAGAGCTTCATTATAAATAGAGTTATAAATTAATAAACTACGACGAAACTGTTTTTGCACTTGAATTTTTTTGGCAAGACTTGAATAAACAATATCTGCCCATAACAAATTCTGTCACCGAGAACATTTCTGTGTGCCACCATAATTTACTCTATTTATTTTATTTATTTATTTATTTAAAAACTTTATTGCACAGTAAATGTACAATTGGCAGCCTTAATGTTATACTGGGCTAATTTGAGCGGGTGCTTTCAAGTAAACATCAAAATTATTAATGAAATAAATTGAATATATATAGGTTAAAACAAATAATTACATATGGATATATATAAATATATAAATAAACACAAAAAATATACATACAAACACTAGTACATATACATATACTCACATGAACACATACCCGTATATATATATATTTATTTAAGATAAACGTTATATATAAAACTTCAAAAACATGTTAATGTAAGCAGAAAGACAGGACTTTTGAAATTTGCTCATTTAATAGAGAAAAATGGTGTTCAAAAAACACTCTTTTAAAGGAACATACGGACGTCAGGTTCCTAATACTCAGAGGTAACTCATTCCAAAGCCGTATTACTTCGGCAGCCAAGGAGCGAGACATACAGATAGTACGACGTGGAATGACGCATAAAGTGATGTTTCCAAAAGAACGTAGATTACGTTCATGACAAGAACCCAAATACTGAAAATTACATTTCAAATATTCGAGTGTGCATGGATCATATAGAATTGAAAACAGGGTTCGAAGAATCTTGATACATCTACGATGACGTATAGGAAGCCTTTTAAGTTTACAACGATAGAAGGATACGTGATCGTATTTACAAAGACCGAAAATAAAACGTATACAATTATTAAGCAGACGATCCAATTTGCACAAAAGTTCTTGGCTTAGGTCGGAGTAACACACGTCAGCATAATCAAGAACCGGTAAAGTAAGAATTTGCACCAACATAGCCCTGGTACCGGCCGGCAGGAAATTTTTTAAGCGATAATGGCCACGCAGGGAGTTTGTAACTCTCCGGTTCATCTCGGTAACCTGAGATTGCCAATTTAAATTACTATCGATCATCGATCCAAGATCTTTAATTTTATGACATTAAACATAAAAGGTATAGGTGTTGTTGTAAACAATAGAAGTTAGCGAATTTAATTCAAGCGTGGCTAGACGATGAGAGCTACCGATTATTATGGCTTGACATTTAGAGGGATTAACCTCTATGTCGAAGTTGTTGCACCAGTCAGAAATAACAAAAGATCGTGTTTATCAAACCAATCGCAGAATTAATCTCTATTGGATCGATTTGAGCATAAAGCTGCAAATCACCACCGTACAGATACGGACGGGCGTATACATACATATATATAAAGTAGCGGACTGAAACTTTTGGTTTTAATCTGGTAGCAGATCTTCCGACCAAACCCATTCTTTACTTAGTACGACTCGAACTTCAAAATAAAAAATGGAATAATTAAGGTATGCAAATCAAGTGGTTATTCTTCCCGGACTTTTCGAGACTGAAGTAAGTCATCCTGGTTTTATGACAACGGCTTCTTGTGTACCATTAAATATTCTTTTTCCCTTGTGATTTTTTAACCTCTTCGGTACACTGTTGTACTTTTATGCAAATACTTAATCAAAAACTGTGATTACAGACAAAAGAATAAGTTGAACAAAAAATAGATTTTTTATTTCATGCTTCTCTTAAGGGTTCTATTGAGTTCCTAAACAAAGAGATGAAATCCATAACCAAAAAACTTTATAAACAAATGAACCTACACAAAAAAATGTCTACCACTTAAACATAATGTTACAACATAGCACCTATTAAAATAAATGTTAAGAAATTAAAGTAATTTCATAATAAACGGTTAATGAAATATGGTACGAAAACATTATAATACACCTGCAAGTAACTCGTACCTATGAGTACGTAATATTAAAAGTGCTAAATGCACATTATTTTTATTGTATTGTGTGATACAGAAAAGAAAAACGAATACATTTCTATTTAGTTAGAATAATATACGTGCTACTTATTGATACGATAACAGATCAGTGTACAGTCAACAATGAAATTGCTTTACCTACCTTAGGTTGAATGTCGTTTGCACATCACTAAACGAAAGTAGACCTTGTAAGTCTATTTTCGCTTAAAATATTAATGCGACAGTTAAATACTCCTGTCACCACTGCATGAACTCAGTGGCGTTTGATTCACTATATACCGCGTTTATTACGACACCATACGAAATAGTATTTGTTGTGCGTTTTATTCTAATTGAGTGTACTTTCTTATTATCTGAGTCATATTAATCAAAGAAGATAATAAAAGAGTTCAATAAAAAATGTATGTAATAAAATTGAAAATGTCACGTAATTTAAATATATCTGAAAGGGTAGAATACGACGTTACCTATAGACAAATATTAATAATTTGAAGTTGATGCGAATGCTAGCAGGATCAGGGACAGGCCTTCAAGGAATATATTTATTTCACTTATTTAACAAACGTATAATATAAATCCAGGAGTACAATACTGGTCGAATTCCTAACGAATAACGTCCGTTTCGTAGACAATTTCAAAATTTAAATAATTTCATAGTCAAGTCCACAGCAAGCCGTAACTTCATTTATTATTTCAATCCGCCACTTCAACTAGTGCAGTGGATAGCAATATCGGTTTTAATTTTACAGATGTGCTGTCCCCGTCGCTTGCGATACTTTGCGATTGAGAATTAGTTACTTTGTTTATACAGAGTAAGACGGGCGATTGCGGTGACGAAATACGCGTAGGTGTAGCTGATATAATAAACTAATTTTCGAGATGTAGTAACGTATTGTATTTCTTTTGACATAACTTGCAAGGCCCGAAAACACAATTTGAAGAACGTCTACAGGAACGTACGTAATTGTGACGAAGTTTCAACAACTAGGTTTAATCTGTCTTGAACCGACAAGTTAAGAAACACTGTTGTAATTGTAATTATTATTGCATAGTGGACAAACACGGTTACGTTTGTTAAAAAGTTACCTATAGCTTTCTATTTACAAGTTAAGAAAATTATACAAACATATACAAAAACCGATCTTTCTTCCTATAACTTCTTGCTTATAATTATCAGAATAAAAGTTGAACCAACAAGTCACGAAGAAATATCCGTCTCTCAGCTATGACTTTCAAGGGCATCTCTTGTTCTCTTATTGCGGTGATTCCATCGTTGCACCATCAGTCAGCAAAGACTTTCAATGGTGTTTAAATCATCCGATTTTGAAGGTCACGGTATCAGCCGAATGTAACGGTGTCTTTGGAGCCAGTCGCGGTTAATTCTAGCCGTATGTAATCGATAGAAATCCTGTAAAAAGTTCCAGACGCTCGGCAACATGACGTCTTCTATAGTATTTACATAATTCAGAGCTGTTATTATTAGAGGTAATCCGCATAGTTCACAGACTCCATTAGCCGACGTCCAGCCCCAAATATTTGCACTAATTCTACCAGACTCAGTGATAGGCACTACATGATCTTCATTATATCTTGTATTGTTATAACGCCAGAGATTTAAATCGACCATGTTGGCTGGATTTAAAGGTCTTTCGATCTGTAAATATTGTGGTTGTTCAATCGAAATTTAAGACCTCCCTAGCAAAATTTAACCGAGCTGCTATATAGGCATCAATCAAATAAACTTTTTGTAGTGCAACCCCGTCCTGTGCAAATGGCAGCGAATATTTTCGGCACTGACGTCAAATTGTTCTGCAAAATGGACCGTAGGTGTAAAGCCGTTTTCTTCGTAGACACGTCTCATTATTTCCCTTTGCGTGCTCGTTACGATAAGATGTCGACCACATCGCCTGTGATCTCAGTGATAAATATATACAAACAATAATTAAAATTATTTCTGCCTTTTCGGCGCCTTTACGCGACATCTCTAATTTTAATAAATGTCAAATGTCTTATTGTCAGAAATAAAAGGAATTTAAAAACGATCCTATTTTTGAATGCTTTATAACAAGGTTCTAACATTAAAGCTCCATAGTTTCTAGTTACATTTAGGTTGTATAAGTAGAAAAATAACATTTCTTTGTGAGAAAGAGTAAACTAAGACGCACTTTTAACCTATGTTTTGATTGGCTTGTTGTTGTCAACCAATTGTGTTCATTATACGTGAATAAAAGCCTTAGTGAAATTTTAATTTACTGGAAGTTGTTGTCGAAAATGGTATAGCAATTATGTGATGCACTGTACAACAAACGTGACTGATTCTGACTCATTGTCAAGTTTATCTAAAACATCTGATACTTAATAAATTATATACATTAAAATATGTTCAGTTTATTTCTGTATTTCCCTATAATTTCCGCTTCCAAATCAGTTCAGTGTTACAGTGATATTGATTCGTATTCACTCAAAGTCAAAATCACTCAAAAAATCATCTTCCAGGATAACCTGATCAACAGCTAGTAATACAATTAAGTAATTTACTGGTGGTAGGATTCCTATGCAGGAATCCGTCTAGGTAGGTACCACCCCAGGGCCAGTTATTCTGCCGTGAAGCAGTAGTGTGCAAGCATTACTGTGTTTCGGTTTGAAGGGCACTGTGAGCTAGCGTAATCACTGGGCATTTGAGACTTAAGAACTGATGTCTCAGGGTGACGAGCGCAGTGTGGAGTCACACAGAAATATTCTGGGTGACACAGCAATTTGCTGTGGGCGGACGTTGCACTTACCATCAGGTGAACGTTTAGCTCGTTTCGTCACTTTATACAATAAAAAAAAAATATATTAAAAAAATCGGTACTTTTGCAAAGAAATTAAAGTACGCATCAGTGCTTTAGTATATTAAAAGAAGAGTTTAGCTTATAAGAAGGTCACTGTGGTCACAGACATCCTCTTATTTTTCAAAGGGGCAATATTATTAGTTTGCCATACATCTAGGTAAGAAATCGCAGTCCGTATACCTGTACTTATCTTTATTTTATGAAATTCATAGTAGTATTGTTAGCGGCATCCATTTATTAATTTTGTTGAAAGTAAAATTCCAAATTTACCCTCAAAACACTTGTATTTTTCTGGCTTTCGTATCCTTCAGCCTGCAACGCCTACATACCATGTACCTATATAACGAGGTCAATGCGAGGCCATGCAACAAGAATTGAGGGGATAACACTGGACACTACAAGATATGTACATATAAGAACGATAAAATAGATAGCGAAGTTTGTGCGCGCCTTCTACGAAACTAGTCTCTGAGGTCCCGACCACTCGATGCTGTTCATAAGGTAGGCGCTTTTTTTACGAACTTCTTATTTTATTTCAATAAGAGTCTTTTTACATTCCGCACAATTTTTTTCTATTCCTATAACAAATTTCTTAATACAGTTGTACCGAGCGATAATAAGTGCGCGGATAGACCTATCCAAGGTTTTTACCTCTGATATTTTAGAAGGTAAGACGAGGAGTGGATGCGAGAATATACAAATGAGTTAGGCGATTATGTTCATATCAAATTACATAAAAAATATGCCTAGGGTAAACGCACTGAACTATAATTTAGTCCACTCAGCATCTTTTTGGTGTAGGTGTACGCAGCAACAAGCCTAGATAGTCAAGCGGGAGGGAAGGTCGCGTCAATGAGGAGCGTTTCTTGTTTGTTAGAGGATCGCCTAAGCAGAGAGGTCAACCATTGAAGCGTTCGATATTTTATACATCTTTAATTTTATTATCCATGGAATGGAGCATCAACACAGAGTGCGGTTATTTTGTCAATTAGTTGCACTTACTTAAAAGGCGCATGCATATTGCCATAGTGCATAAACACAAGTGGAAAACATTTTTTTAAAATAATAAGTAAATAAAACATTTACTTAAATACGCACAATGAATTTCAACCAGAATCATCATTACGGCACACTTCCAGGTTAAAAATACATAATGAGTCTATAGACTTGGCTTATAGGGGTCGCGAGTTCGATTTCTGCACAGGTCAAATACTTTTGTGGGGCTCACCAGGTTTGAGAGTTTGTGCATGTGGAACTAATGTCTGCAAAACGCACCCTTGGTATTGGAATAATTCTGTGGACGAAGAGTGTGGACAATGTTTTTCATAAAGCAAACAAATAAATAAGTAATAAATAAACAAGTCTGAAAGAGATATTATGGGCTAATTTTTAAAAGAAAAGCTGCCTTAAAAATTACCACTAAAATATAATAAATAATTTAGAATATATATACGTATGTGTATGTACATAAGGTATACAGATAACCTTAATGTATTATCCTAAGTACCCATTTAAAGGCTACATTGTTACTCAAATTTAATTATGTGTACACTACACTACCGTCATGGTTTATTTTACGTCAAGTGGCCTACTTGAGGTGCCGCTGAAATTTTGTACGAAATTGTACGCAATACGCGTAACGTACACAAAAAAATCTTATATCGAATTAAGAATCTCCTCGTTTTTGGAGTCGGTTAAGAATTTAATTCTGCTAAATTTAATTGTGTCGTGAAGCAGTAGTGTGCAAATATTACGGTGTTTCGGTTTGAAGGGCACTGTGAGCTAGCGTAATCACTGGGCATATGAGACTTAAGAACCTACGTCTCAGGGTGATGGACACAGTGTGGTGTCACACAGAAATTTTCTGGGTGACACAGCATTTATTATGGGCAGACGTTGCACTTACCATCAGGTGAGCGTTTTGCTCGTTTCATCACTTTATGCAATAAAAAAAGGTACTCAAAGCACCAATTACGGCTACTTTCAAACGTATTTCTCGAAAGCTCGAACTTTTCTTAAGCATTTATCATTATCACGACGACATTCCAGCTCACTTTAAGTCGCCTACACCATCGTGCCGCCACATATGTCGCAGTTGCTCACATGGCACGTCGTCGTTATAAAACGGTAAGTTCGTTCTTTTGTAATAAATCAGCAAGTATGTTAATTGTTAATGGTCCCTCACAACTGACCTCCTGAAGTATATAGAAGTAGTAATTAGGATAAAAGACAAATAGTAAGTAATTAAGATAGAAATAAAAGTATATGCACTAGATATTATAAGGAAAAGATAAAGCGATATTAAAATGGCTGAAATCTATTCTTTGTGAATACACTTTTTTTGATGAATTACACTTAGGTCTAGTTATAGGATTCCTACGCCCATACCGTCTAGGTAGGTACCACCGCTGGGTCAGTTATTTTGCCGTGAAGCAGTAGTGTGCAAACATTACCGTGTCGGTCTGAGGGCACTAAGAGCAAGTGTAATTAGTGGGCATATGAGACTTAAGAACTGATCTCTTGAGGTGACAGTCGCAGTGTGGTGTACACACATAGTACAGCAACAGTAATAAAGTACAACAGTAATACTGCAATGTGGGATGATACAATGTTACAGCAGTATGCAACAAAATTTTGGTAGGCATATATATATTTTTAATGTTTTTCTTGTGTTTCTTACGTATAAATTGCAATGGAGTTACATAGAAATTTCCTAGGTGACACAGCATTTGTTATGGGCAGAAGTTACACTTACCACAAGTTTGGCTCGTTAGGTCACTTTCTCCTTTAAAAAAAAAGTTTTTTTATTTGTTTGAAATGTCAACGTGGCATCTAATTCAAACATGCGTAACACACGCATACGATTAATATTTAATAACATATAGTTTAATTAATATTTATATATATACATATTACATAATAATTGTATTCGGTGATAGTATCTCAAATATTATTAAAGAATAAAAATAAAACAGGTAAAGGTCTAGAGGAGAAGCTGATACAATTTTATAACTGAACATGCTTGGTGTCTGCTCTCAAAGAGGTTTTTTCGCTTCAGAAACTACGCCTAACTGAAATTAGCAATTAGAAGTAACACTATAGGATATTTTCATTTATGCTGGAAGTAAGGTTTTATATTACTTTACGTACGAGTAGGTTACTACACAAGTTTTTATTATCAGATTTGTATTACTATTATGGCACTTGGTAAGTTAAACAAAAGATAAAGGTATTCTACTCGTAGTATTTAAATTTATAATGTTTATCAAATTTTTGTAAATAGCAAAATTTGCGACATTTATATCGCGTAAATTTTATTTTAAACATTAAGTGAAGATACTTATTTATTTCCTTACTTTGGTCGGCTTATAATCGGTCGGTAATTGTTGGCACGGTGAGCGCAGAACCTAACCGATTGCTTCTGCAATTAGGGTCGCTGGTTCGATTCCCGTACGGAACACATATTTGATGGCCTATAGATAATTTATGCAGATCGGGGTCTATGGGAATAAGGAATTTATGTGGTTAATACCTCCAACATACGCAAAATATCATAGTGTGGAGCAACGTTTCCTTTAACGAAAATAAAGAAGAAATTTTGCTAAAAATCTTAAGTTTATTTATAGTATACATAGAAATAGATTGAGTTGTTGAAATGATAATGACAACGAAAATATATATACGAGTATAATAGGAAACACTGCAGACTGTATTCTATCTCATTTTACCAAAGTTTTCACTTCAAAAATTCTGCAAGAAGAAGAAACTCCTCAGAGAGCTGAAGAAAAGTTTGAAGGAAGCGGAAGAAGAACATTTAACTTTAGATCTCCATAAGTCCAGGGCAGATAATGGACACGGCAGAAACTATAGGAAGCTCACACATCGTAACGGTATACAAGCAGAAAGGTCTTGATAAGTGGTATATAAATGGATGGAAGACTTTAGCGGTACGTGGTAAGTGGCGTGTAGCACAATAAAAAAATATGTGTCAAATGCATTATTAGCACCCTCTGATGAATATTTTTAAAACATACAAACTAAATAAATTATTACAAATAATAATCTTGTGTGCAAAATGCTTAAAGTTTATAATGATAATAAAAAATGATTATAAAGTTAATTGCAGATTTAGGATAATATATAACAAAACAAAGAACAAAAAAAATCTACCACCCATTTCATCCCGTGGGTGTCGTAAAAGTCGACAGTGGGAAAATAAAAACCAGAAGAGGGGCATCTTCCTGGAATATCTGAATAACTAAGCTGCGATTGCCAACCCGCCTGCCAAGCGTGGCAATTACAGCAAGATCCCCCCTAAATGAGAGCTGCTTACTCCGGTGGCAAGTTATAGGGGAGGCCTATGTTCAGCAGTGGACTAGCGATAGGCTGAAATGATGATGATGATGAATCACAGGAAACACAAATCTGATTTTAAAAATTGTTTCTGCATTAGATAGCCTGTTTATTGGGAAAGGCTATAAAACTTTATGCAATGGCCTTACGGAGCCGCACACTGAGAATCGAACTTTAGCGATAAGGGCCGAACTGTGAATGCTCAAGTCAGCGAGGTAACATCTCGTACAGTGCACTCATGTGGTCAGCTTATTATATGAAACCGTGGGTTAGTTCGACTTCTACTGCTAGTTTTAGCAAAAAACGCTAAAGAAATGTTTAGAAAATTCAGTCCGAGGCAAAATAAGTTACAAGTAATAACAAATAGAAACAAAATCCCGTCTGGTTGGGGTTTTTTCGACGTTTAGTATATTTCTAATAGTATCTTTTTTATTGTATCATATATTATATACTGAGCCGTGGTAGCTCAGGGGCTAGGCGCTCGCTTTAAATTTCATAGTACGCGAGTGACCTGGGTTCGATTCCCGGTGCCGGCACCACTAAAATTGTTAATTGCAATTTTAAGTGCTGATTTACCACGTGCTCGGCGGTGAAGGAAAACATCGTGAGGAAACCTGCATGTCTGAGGAATAAAAAAATATTTCGAAGATATGTGAAGTCCGCCAACCCGCATTGGAGCAGCGTGGCGGATTCTTCCTAGCTCCAAAACCCTCTCAGAAATGAGAGGAGGCCTGTGCTCAGTAGTGGGACATTTATAGGCTGAAACATTACAAACATTATATTATATACTTATCTATATATTACAAATATCCCAACCAGATGAGAAAGCACTATGCATACCTAAATATAATATTTTACAGAAAAATATTAATTAAAATAATTTAAAGTCGGGGTTGTCTGGGTCAACCTTATTGTATTTATAACTTACATTATTAAACAAGGATACGTTATTTCGATATGATTTATATAATGATTTCAATGCAGGAAATCAGTCGAAGCATGATATGAAACCACCGCAGTGCGGTACGAAACTAACTAGAAAAGAACTTTTACTGGTGGTAGGATTCCTATGCAGGAATCCGTCTAGGTTAGGTGGTACCTACCAGGTCCAGCTATTCTGCCGTGAAACTGTAGTGGGCAAACATTACTTTGTTTTGGTCTGAAGACCACTGAGAGCAATTGTAATTACTGGGCATATGAACTATTACTTCAGAACTGACGTCTCAGGGGGACGTGTGCATTGTGGTGCCACACTATAATATTCTGGGTCATACAGCATTGCATTGCACTTGCCATCAGGTGAACGTTTTGCTCGTCTTGTCCTTTTCTCCAATAAAAAAAACTAACAAGCGTAAGGCTCCTCAAATTTCTGAGAAGGTTTTGGAGCCGGTAAAAGACCGCCATGCTGCTCCTCAGACATGCAAATTTTCTCACAATGATTTCCTTCACCTCTGAGCACTTGATAAATCAGCACGTAAAATTGCAGAACAGTTTTAAAGGTTCTGGCACCGGTGATCGCCGTACCTTGAACTACCACCGCTCAATCCATTAGTAGGTATATTTATTAATAGAAAATAATTTATTATAACTAAATAATGAAATTATATTCATAAAGACTAATACTACGTACAACTTACGCATTTTTGAATAAATTTATTTTAAATAGAAGTATTTAGTGCGTAGTATTAATCACGTTATTTCTATAAGCTACTGGTTTTCATTTTTACATTTGTATTTGGTCTTTTTAAGTTTATATTTAAAGTATGCTCAACGTTGCCTTAAGATGGCGACCACAAGCGTCAGACTTTTGAACAAATACATGTGCTGCATCTGGAATGCATTTGTGCATGAATTTTAATTTTAAGTAAAGTTTCGTTGTTTACTATGCTCCAGTTCCCTACAACGCAGTTCATTTTCTTTTCATTTTGTATATTTTTATAAATACATTAAGAGCCGTGGTAGCTCAGGGGCTAGGCGCTCGCTTTAAATTTCATAGTACGCGAGTGACCTGGGTTCGATCCCCGGTGCCGGCACCACTAAAATTGTTAATTGCAATTTTAAGTGCTGATTTACCACGTGCTCGGCGGTGAAGGAAAACATCGTGAGGAAACCTGCATGTCTGAGGAATAAAAAATATTTCGAAGACATGTGAAGTCCGCCAACCCGCATTGGAGCAGCGTGGCGGATTCTTCCTAGCTCCAAAACCCTCTCAGAAATGAGAGGAGGCCTGTGCTCAGTAGTGGGACATTTGTAGGCTGAAACTTTACTTTTTTTACATTAAGGCAGAGTTATTTCGTCAATGCTGTCACAAAAAATCTAAATATTCTTTGACAAAATAAATAATAATTTATTTTGTAAAATGTGAGTTTTTGAGAATCTACCGGGTGCGAACAGCAAAACCAACTTCTTATTTGTGTGTTATAAAAAACATGATAAACCTAGGAAACACTTCTATTACATTAATTCTTAGACATACATCACAAGAGAGATTAAATTCTTGACACATAACGTAATAAATTTAATTGAAAACGTTGTTAAAAGGGTACATGCGTCGCAATTTCACGCTATTTAGGGCCGCTCTTCTACGTTCTGAATCTTATTAATCGCTTTATCTAAACAATTTTCGTTAGTTTTGAACTAATCGTCATCAACCTATTAATACTCCACTGGTGGATTTAACACTGAAGATTTGCCGTAATTACCACGCGATTGGTAATTGGCGATCGCGAAGGTGAATATATCACACCTTACCTAAATAAACATGGTATACTTAACATGGCAGCTAGGCGGGTCCTACAATTAGCATGTACCATTCAAAGAGTAGTTTGGAACAAAAATCCTATATACTTATTTGAAAAGCTTACCTGAATACAAGACATGCACAAGCTTAACACTCGCTCGGCCATCAAACACCTTCTTGCCTTCCCACGTCATAGGACAGCAGGCTTCAGAGGATGCTTCAAATTCAAAACAGCAAAAACTTACCACCACCCATGCGAAAGAAAATAAACGAAGCAACGTTTAGGGCAAAATATCGTAGAGGTTTGCTACATAAACAGAAAGTGACAGAGACATTGAAGCTTGCCTTTAAAAATACGGTTAAGCTAAGAACTGTACTAGCGGACAGAACTTTGTGTACTCATACGTCCATTGAATCCCAATTGTACTCCATTCACACAGATATGCATTAACAATACATACGCACGCATACCAAATACACACAATCGGACACACTATATTTTCCACCCACAACACGCATCACTCCAACATACAACTTAAGGAGCCAGGGCGGGACTGAAAATCGGCGCGGCGTAGTTAGCACAGCTAATCGTAGTTGGCTTAGCTGAACCTTTCTTTTTTTCTTTTCTTTTTATTCTTTCCATTTGTTATTTTTAGTAAATCGATTCTTTTTGTTTTTTTTAATAAATCGATTTAATTTTTGGTTTTTTATGTTACTAGTTAAGGGGTATTTTTATAATAGTTTTTTTTTTTGAGTTTAATTATTTAACGATTTTTATCTGTACTTACTTGATTGGCAAGAAATTATTTCTTTCTTATTTCTTAAATCGCTGTTCCAGACACCACTCGATTAAGACGCTGCTGCCCGTCATAGGTCTGTGTAGTTTTGGTCTGGAGTTTTTTGAGTTGATTATTCCATCTCTATCGGAAGCCATTAGATTTTCAAGGCTCGTAGTCCACATTTACTTTACAAAGCGATGGCCGAGTTTCTTTTGCTGCCAATACGCTGAACTAATAACACATAAAACTATTTTCATTTTGGATTTTGATTTACTTGGATTTTGTCACGTTAAATTTTTTAATTATTTATAACCCGACGTTTCGTGTACTTTACACAACTTTACAGCACCTGTTCACAACTGATACATTGTACTCGTATGTCCTTACGTATTCCGAGACCTTTGTCTAAGCTCCACCTTCAAGTACTAGAGCACGTCGGACAATTCCTAAATCCTTTTGGTTTATCAACGTTCAAAACAGCCTAGCGGAATTTTCTAATAAAATCTGGTACTTGCTCCCTTTGCTGAGCTCGTCCTTTAGTCAGTAGGCCTCTAAATGACAAAGAGCAAATTTTAATAATTAAGTTATGCAAATCAAATGGTAATTCTTCCCGGAATATTCGGGACTGAAATATTTCATTCCGGTCTTCTGGCTAACGGTTACCGGTGCGCATTAAATATTCTTTTTTTCTGATGGTTTTTTATCATAATAGTCACAGTATTGACGTAAAATTGTTCTTTTATGCGCATTCTTGATCAAAAACTATCTTTTAATAAAAATAAATTCAAACTTACAAATTTAGCTAATACCATGCTCCCTTTTTATTTTCAATAGATTTTCTGAAAAAAGAAAACTCTTTGATTTTCCGGTATACAAAGCATCCTATGTCCTTCTCCAAGACGCAAGCAAGTGCCGAATTTGGTCAAGATCGGTTTAGCGGTTGAACCGTAAAAATGTAACAAACAGATAGAGGGACAGAGAGAGTTACTTTCGCATTTATAATATTAGTATGCATTTCATATTATTATAACCATTTTTATAAAGAAAGAAAATTTAAAAATGTTTTAGAATTATTCAAAGAAAGACTGAGCCCTTTTTGTGATTCTGCGCCCCTTCTTGCAAAATAGTAATCGTTTCTGCATCAATAGCATTTCTATACAGTATTCTTAACATATATATTATACAAAATTATAAATGTTCTATAAGTTAGTCCTGCTGGTTGAGTAACATGGGGAGCCTAATGAAGCTTTAAATGAGAATTTTTACAAAATCCTTGCGCTTTAGTCACTACTGGAAACTGGCTGTATTCATTATTTTTTTATAATTGTTTTATTAACACTAATTTATTCTACTTTAGAAACAAGATTACATGTGCGGATATATAAAAAAAGGGGAATTGTTTATCGAAATTTAAATTTCTTGCATCAAACAATGAGTGTATTTCATTTCATTACAGATTAGAAAGGAAAGAAAAAAAGAGAAAAAAAAATTTATTGGCACAGCCCAAGGAGTCAACGCAAGATACACAAGCCAGATAAAAGCGGCTTAGGACTATTTGTAGAAATAACACAAAAATAACACTGCATTATGCGTGTCTCCATGGCTCGACCAATGAGACATCAGATCAGCTTAATGTCAGTCTCTAGAGCCAGTTATTCTGCCGAGAAGCAGTAGTGTGCAAACATTACTGTGTTTCGGTTTGAAGGGCACTGTGAGCTAGTGTAATCACTGGGCACATGCATGGGCACATTAAGAACTTATGTCTCAGGGTGATAGACACAGTGTGGTGTCACACAGAAATTTTCTGGGTGACAAAGCATTTGTTGTGGGCAGACGTTGCACTTACCACCAGGTGAACGTTTTGCTTGTTTGTCGCATTGTGGTGTGAACACTGCGCTCGTCACCCTGAGACATCAGTTATTAAGTCTCATATGCCCAGTGATTACGCTAGCTCTCAGTGCCCTTCAAACCGAAACACATTACTGTTTACACAATACTGCTTCATGGCAGCATAACTGGCCCTGCCTTAGTTAGTCCCTGCATAGGAATCCTACCACCAGTATATTTACCACGTGTTCGGCGGTGAAGGAAAACATCGTGAGGAAACCTGCATGTCTGAGGAAAAATAAATATTCCGAAGATATGTGAAGTCCGCCTACCCGCATTGGAGCAGCGTGGCGGACTCTTTTTGACTCCAAAACCCTCTCAGAAATGAGAGGAGGCCTGTGCTCAGCAGCGGGACATTTATAGGCTGTTAGTTTCCTTTTTTTACGTGCTTCATCAACTCTTCAACTTCATAAACTTTCCCATTAGGATTATATTAAATTATAGTAATAGTTGTAATTTCTTTTTGATGCCAAATAACATGTATTTTGTTTTGTTGGGGTTGAGTTGAAGTTTGGATTTTTTTTTTAATTACTTACATTATTTTAAAATTAAAGATTTTTACATTAAACCACAGCAAAGAAGAAGTTATCCAAGAGTAAATATTGAAAGCTCACAGAACCGATAACCTTTGGGGAAGATAGGTTCTGGAGTGGAAATCACGTACCGGCAACAAATGATGTGTAGGGCGACCCCACACTAGATGGAGTGACGATATGCACCGATATGTTTCGCGGGAAGTCGATGGATACCGGTGGCTCAAGATCGTGTTTTGTGGCAAATATGGGGGAGGCCTATGTTCAATATAGGACTAAAATAGGGTAAAATGATGATTACGAAGCCTGGCAGGGTATTGAGCCCCATAGAACCTACAATTAACTGTTGACCCGAGCTTACACAAGACGGTTTAAAGGATTATCTTTCTTCTTCTGGTGTAAAAAGTGTGTCGTAGGCCTCTCCGAATTTTAGAAGGATTTGACGTAATCGCCGCGCTTTGCAGGTGGATTGCAGTACCAGATACTTCGCCAACAATCAGAGGGCTTAAGTCGTCTTTTACGACACATTTCACGGAACGCTCCCCGTGGTACATCCAGTAAAAATGCAAAGAAATGCAACAGCTCTTCGCAGGGCCAGTGGTTCAAGCCGATCGGAAAGAACATGGTCGTTGAACATTCAAGCCGCTCTTCTTTGAATGCGGTCAAATGGAAGGAGCTGGCCCTGGGATGCCTCCACCCAAAGACGAGAACGTGATCAATGAGAGGCTGAACTTAAGCCTTGTAAAGTTGCAAGCGGTGGACCGGTATGAAGTACGTGTCTTGCTGTACTGAGCATGCCAAGCTTTTTAGAGTCCAATTTGGTTTTCCCTTCCAAGTGACCGCAAAACTGAACATCACTCCAATTGTCCACGCCAAGGATTTCAATACATGGCTGTCGCAATGAGGGGAGTGCTCCCAAATGAGCGGATACGATAAAGGGTTTCTTTTTCATTCATCCAATTGGAATGAAACTTTGTTGAAATGGCGTATTTTATTGTCCACAAAAGTTTTTGACGAAGAAAATATTATCTTTGAACATATAAATGAATCTGCTTTGTATATATAACTATTTCAAACGACAAATTACAAAAAAAAAAAATCAAAAAAGTTATATTGAGATCTCATCCATTGTTTCTACTGCATGAAGACTGAAACTACAAAATACTTGCAGCGTTGTTTCTTACATTGTTCGTTCTTTAATTTTGTTTCAGAGAATCCTTTGTGGAAAACTCTTTATAAACGTCGTTTTCAAACGAAGCACATATTTTATCAACAAACTAATCGTAACTACAAACAAAAGAAAGTAACTTTAATACAAGACATTTCAGTAGCTACTAGCGTAGTTCAGTACTACAAATCCTGGGTTTTGTATGCCATAAAATGTCATTTACAATTTCGTATGACTTATTGTAGACTTATCATCAACTTAAATAATGTATAAATATGCAGGCGCCATAATTACTTAAATATTTGCATATTTATAGTAATATACTTTATATATTTATATAACAATATTAAGAAAATTTGAACTACATATAATATAAAATAGTTACTTTAAAAACGTTAAGCGATACTCTAACTCAAAGGAAATTTCTTGCAGCAGTAATGTATTCACAGTCGTTTAAACTCCCGCGGGACCCAACATTGTAAGTTACATTCGCATATAAATATCTAAACTAGATATGAACTCTTCTGCTATAAAAGCTTTGAAGCAGTTTATAAAACAAATATCTCATTTAATAGCCTTTTAACTAAGATATTTGAATAAATTATAGTACAGAATGAAAATGTCTGTGAAAATATAGATATGAGATTCAGATCGTTTTTTTGCAAACACTACAATTCTGCTACAAAACTGTTACAAAAAACTGGATGTGGACATGATAACGCGCCTACGCACCTTCATTAGGATTTTTTCAATAGAATTACGAGTATTTTAAATTTTTCGTAATGGTAAATTATATGTTTTTAACTACTAAAAATAATCCCTGTCCTTTCAAAATAGAATCCATGCCATTTTTTTCTAAAAACTCTCAACTTCACAAATATAGCATGCTATTAATTGTAATTGCTGTAATAAAACGCATATCATGTATATGTACATATTTTGAATGTGTAGTACGCTGTTAGCCCGCTGGCTTTCACATCTTCGTCGGAAGAGAATCGCGAGCAGAAGGCTCGCGATTATGGAATACAACGTCGCTGTTGGTGATGACTAGGCACCTGACGTCACGAAACCCTCTACTGATTCATTTGCACTCCGACTCCTGTTGACAATTAAATTGTACCCGACTAACAAATGGGGGGCTCGCAGTGATCGAAGGGCCCCTTTTAAGGAAGTCGAAACCTCGACTTGAATCGCCGTCGATAACGCCGATAATAAATTTTGATATGACTGGGTACATGAGTAACTTTCAATATAACGAGTGTCTGTGAGGGAACTCGGCATATTATATAATATGTTTCAAAATGGATTAATGTGATGTTCTCGAATGAAGGCCGATTATCACAGAAGGTAAAAAACTGTTGCCTAAATATAAACTATATTTAGGTTGACAGAGGCATCAGACTGGCCTCATAAAATATGTCCAGTATCATCTTCTTCTTTATCATCAGTCTATAAAACGTTCGTTGCTGGACATAGTGTCTTCCAAGTTTGCTTAAGGAAGACTTGCCGTAATCGCCTCGCTAGGCACGCGAAGCGGAGATCGCAGTACCAGACACTGCACCTAAAACGCTGGTATAATGGAGTTGGTACTTTAATAAAATTTGTTTTAAGGATTTTTTGCGTTTAATTTTTATCTGTTTATAACCCAACGATTCGTCACGGCAGGATTGAGGTGTCAGACGTCCTGATGTCATAATTAACCAGGAGCACCTTCAGCATTTTAATTGTTATTTTTGGCCTGCTACATCTACGCAAAATAAGCCTTACAGTGTTTTGAAGTCTTACAGTGGTGTGCTTGGTTTTTCATTTATTTTTATTAATTATAGGATACTAAAACGGTGGTAGTACCCAACTATCTTATCTATTGAAATTACATTTATAAAAACTACTAGCTGAAACCCATGACTACGTCCGCGTGGACTTAATTTATGTGAAATACCGTGGGAACTCGGATTTTCCGGAATAATAAATAAAGTACTGGCACTACTTAGTTGACTATTACGACACACACAGGATGAAATGGGGTGACAGATTCTCTAACACCGTAAACGTACACGGCACTAAAGTATGTGGAAAACAAAAATACATTGCAGAACATATATTATTGATTTGTAACACAAACAAGAATTATTGTTTTTCTGCTCTTAACTGCTCTAACTTCTCTAATATTATCATGGGCTTAATGTTCTATTGTGAACGTGTTTATAGCTTAAGAGTGACATGTAAAAAAACCTTATATTAAGGTTAAGCATTGATATATAAAAGTAAGTACATAAATGTCCCACTGATGAGCACAGGCATTATTTCTGAGAGGGTTTTGGAGCCGGTAAAGGCACGCCGAATATGTCGTTGGAATAAAATCTCTCAGACATACAGGTTTCCCAGCGATATTTTCCGACAGGGCTAAGCACGTGGAGCAATAAAAATTTCAGAACGATTTTGGAGGAGCAGAAAATTTAAGGCGAGACCCGATTCCTGAGCTGTCACCGGCACCGGGGTTCGACAACTGGTCACTCGCGTACTATGAAATTAAACTCCAAAATAAATAATTTATTATTGTAAAGTATAGTTTATAAGGTGTAACAATATATGCGCGTGTAGCGTTTAATTATTGCAACACTTTTTTATTTATAATTTGATAAGAGTCGACTTAGTTTGTTTGTATTAATATATTTTGTAAAAAGGTAACAATGTTGGCTATTTAATAAGAAAATAAAATAAAAAAAGAAATTTCAGTACAGAAATCAGTCCATCTCGTGGTTGTCGTAAAAGTATTAGCGGAAAAATTCAATCGAGAAGATGAGCAGCAGCATCTTCCCGGAACATCTGCATAAATAAACTGTGGTTGCCTACTAGCCTGCTAAGCGTGGCAACTATGGCAAAATCCCACCAAAATAGGAGCAACAAACTTTTGTGGCAATCTATGGGGGAGGTCTATGTTCAGCAGTGGACTAATAAAAGGATGAAATGGTGATGATGATGATAAAATCTTTAGTGAACTGTGTGACAATGGAATGAATCTCTAGATCTATATATATCAAGAAATCGTTCTGAGTTGTTTATACATCTGCACCCCACACTGCTCCACTATAGGCTGATGAACTTCACATATCTTTGAACTATAATATTTAATGCTTACAGATTTCCTTACGATGTATTTGATGTCGTTCTTTGCCGTGGAGCATGCGGAGTATCATTTTATTAAGAAAATATAACGGTATATTCAAGCTGCACCTAGTCATAATACATTGATGTTTCTTTATTACCTATATAAAACATTGGACAAGTGGGCTTCTGAGCTATAATGACAAGCGCCTTTTGATCTTATATACACCTTATTTGCAGGTAACGAATTTTTAATAAATTGTTACATCTTGACATAGCATGTCATCATCATCACCATTTCAGTCTATCGCATACAGAACATAGGTCTCCCCCATAATTTGCCATAAAATTAATTTAAATAATTTAAGGTTTAAAATTAACAGAAAAATTACATTAATATTTATATAAAAGCGCAATCTAGTTTCAGAAGACACGTCCTACTATTTAACTATCAAACTGCAACTTGGCAGAAAAGAAATCCGCTTTAGTTGTATAAATAAACAAAAGATGGCAGAATATTAAAATGTACACCAAAATTGGTTTATAATGGTTAATTTATTATTGAACACAAATTATAAATACGTTGTTATTTATATATTATTTGTGTAGTGTATATTAGATGTCTTTAGACCAAAATAACTAATCCGAATATACTATTGAAAAATTAAAACAGACTCAGTAATTTAAAACTCTTTAGTTATTATTACTGCTACTCGCCACTAGAGGGCATTGATTTCATTTATTAACAGCATGTGGTTGAATGTTGGCACCATTAGAGAATCTCGAAATGAAAATGTTATTCTCATGAAAAATTCAGAAAAATCGCATGGTCTGTGATGGCGGAATAGTCATCGCAATTACGCCAGACCTGAATTATCAGAACTGGTGACGGACATTATTGTCTAAGGTGCGAAGTCTCGGGAACAGCGACAGCCAATCAACATTGTGTTTATCGTTTATATTTGTCGAAAATAATGCGATATATCTTAACATAATATATTCAAAAAAATACATCAAAAACATCATTGAATTAAATTAAGTCAATTTTATGATAGGATTCCTTTGCAGTAATTCATCTAGGTAAGTTACCGCAGTGCCAGTTATTTTGCCGTGAAGCAGTAGTGTGCAAACATGACCGTGTTTTAGTCTGAACGGCACTGTTAGCTGGTATAATTACTGAGCATATGAGATTAAGGAACGGATGTCTCAGAGGGACCGACGCAGTGTGGTGCCACACAGAAAAGTTCCAGGTGACAGCATTTTCTGTGGCCAAACGTTGACGTTGCTTACCATTTGCTACTCGTATCGTTACGTTCTTCCCTAACAAAAAAATGTATGAATAATATATTGGAATAAATCTTTATGAATAAATCTCCTATATCGGGTGATTAACTGTAACTTACTAATCCTATAGAGTACCTGGGTATGTATCTGGGTAACAGAGTAACAGAAACATGAATACATTACATATGATACTGATGACATAACGTGAGAGCTCTCTAATTACGCATTACACTGATAATCGAGATATTCTCGCGCATGAAGTACAGGACGAAGGATAAAGACCGAATCACATTAATTCTAATGATGTCGTCGACGAACCGAGCCGACATTCCTCACGCTGCGTGATCCAACCAATTATAACACAAACTTGTAATGCGGCTGTGTAATTTATGAAATGACATTCCGACTCTCGATACATATCATTAATGTCGTTCGTGGACAAAATTACGAAGCAAATTACCAACGCCGCTGGGAGGGTTAACAGGGATACAAGAGTGGAATAAGCTAATGATGTAAATGGCATTGAGCTTCGGATTGCGTAAAACACCTTAAGTTGCTCATTAAAATTGCACAGACATGTGACTTGGGGTGGTCTGATAATCGAGTTGACATTACCTGCATACGGAGATCTCGTCCAATTATAGATTACTGTATCTTCACCATAAACGGCCAGACAAAATAAAATCATCGTTCTGAATAGATAAAGCAAATTTCTTACATTTTCGTATCAAGATTATATGACACTCATGATAAGTGGTTTGAATCGCTCATATACGAGTAATTCATTAGGAGTAAGCTTAATTTTTCCTTGAATGATACCAGCCAAACATCCAAAAACGTGTTTTTATAGCAAGTACCATGATTATTATAATTCGCATCATCTATATCTACAAATCTACTTCGAGGCAGTATTAAGTTTGATATTGTTCATCTTTTAAAAATAACCACGAGTATCAGTTGCCTTTGGATGCCACTCTCTCAAATAGAAAATTTAAACTTCAATTTGTTAAAACTTCTACGCCATGTTCCGGTATTGATAGTGCATAAATTGTTCATTAAAATAAATACAAATTTTAGAAAACATGTAGTGGTAACATTTGGAATATTATGTATAAAGAAAAGTAAAGTAACAGCCTATAAATGTCCCACTGATGAGCACGGGTCTCCTCTCATTTCCGAGACGGTTTTAGAGCTGGGCAGAATCCGCGCTGCTCCAAGGAGTTGCCCGACTTCACATGTCTTGGAAACTTTTTTTATTTCTTAGACATGCAGATTTTCTCACGATGTTTTTCTTCACCGCCGAGCACGTATTGTGACCTGCTAAAGGAATATGTAATTTAATATTTTGTTACCTTTATCTCTTGCCTATTCACCTGATCAATGTGATATAAGTGAAACTAATATATTTAAATGAAACTAATTTTACGGATTTTATCACGTTTTATTTTATTATTTATAACCCGACGTTTCGAGTGCTTTACAGCACCCATGGTCACGGGCGGACTGAGGTGACAGATGTCCCGATGTCATAGTTAACCCGGAGTACCTTCAGCTTTTAATTATTATTCCTTGTCCGATCTACGCAGAAAGAGCTTACTGCGTAGATCGGACAAGGAATAATAATTAATAAAATAAAACGCGATAAAATCCGTAAAATTAGTTTCATTTAAATGTGTAGTGTTCGCGTAAATATAAGAAATCATTATGAAACTAATATATTTTAGAAATTTGATTTAATTAAAAATAAATAAACATGAATTAACAAAAATGTTACTTACTGTAAAATAACTGCACAGTATATAAACAATCCTCATTGAATCATTAAGAATAAATTAACAATAACAGAAACGTTGCACGAAATGTGAAGTCAGAGAAGTTTTACTTCAAAACCCAGGGATGGTTTTCAAAAGAATAAACAAAAGTATGTAAATAAAAAAATTAGTAATAAACAATGAAAATGTTGTCAAGTAAAGAAATAGACAACCAATTCATAACGCACACACAATACACTCTATTTTTTGTTACTACTTATTGTTGACACTGGTAGAGAATGCGGTAAAACGTAAATGATTCTGTGGTCATACCTAATTAAAGATGATATTTTTTTATTTTAGTGCAATTTTTGAATACCTGAGAAGACGCTTTGACTGTTGTTATTAAATCCTTAAATACACTGGGATGTGGTCTATTAATTATTTCTCAAAATGGTTCTTAAATTTGAGCGTTTTGTGTAGAGTACGTTTCATCAATAAATTGTCTATCAATACACGTTAACTGTCATAATTCTTTTTACCGCGAGTGAGAGAAATTTTATTATCTTTTTTTTATTTAAATTATTTGTAAAAACTTAGTAATCTCTACTTTTATCTTAGGCATAAGAGAATCTACCACCCTATCTCATCGTGGGTGTCGTTAGAGGGAAAATGAAAACCAGGAGCTGGGCAGCAGCATCTTGATCAGATGTTCCAGATCTGATTAAATAAACTGCGGTTGCCATCCCGCCAGCAAAGCGTGGCAACTATGGCAAAATACCCCCAAAATGAGAGCTACGAACTTTTTTGGCAATCTTTATGGAAGACCTATGGTCAACAGTGTACTAATGAAAGGCTGAATTTATGAAAAAAAAATATGAATCGCAGCTTACTTATACACGCTTGTCCATGTTTTCATATTTTAACTACATCAAAAAATGTTTGCGCTCTAAACATTGTTAGGTAGAATTTAAATGATTATTATAAGGAAGCATGGAAAGTATCCATCCAGGGAGACATCAAGTAACCACACGATGTGACTGTTATTTTGTAAGCAGCTACGTAACATGTATTTTATGTAGGGATAGGTATTTACGATGCAACCTTTTTACAAACAAAAAATTGTAAATGGTCTTATGGAGGATTATAGGTGTGCTCTGTAGGATGGAAGGCAGATTTTATTAGTTCCAAAGAGTAGACTTGAGTATGTGATACTGGCTTAAATGCCTCAGCTTGCGGCTTCGTCGTGTGGTGGGTCGTCCACTTCCCTTGAATATGGTCGAGAAGGGCGATGGCTACCACATTCATCATACTGGTGAACAGGTGCTGTTGGAGAAGGCTTGTTTGCTCGAGCTTGAAATGCATTTATTATTGAACCTTGTCTAACATTTTGTCATGAAGATTGCTTAGGTTTTCTATGAGACTATTCTTTGTAAAATCGTTTATAATGTATTTTGGACTAAGATAAAAAAACATAAAAGAAGTTACCTACTGAGTTTCTTTCGCATGTTTATTCTGCGTCAGATGAACCTCATTACGAAACTGTGGTAGATTATAAAAAACAAAAACTTTTGACAAACGTAATTTATATTTCTTACATTGAATAATAAATAATTTACATTTCATTTAAAAAAAGGAGAACAGTTATGTTTTGACATCTAACTGTTTAGTGTGTTTAAATCCCTTCAAATTCTTTTATTAACCACTTCTAGGTTCTTATATCGAAAGGTATCGTCTAGGTAATAGAAGTATTATGCTGGAATCATACCGTCAAGCAGTATGAAAACACAGTTGTTACGATTTGAATGGCGCTGAAGTTAGTGTGATTACAAGACATACTTAAGAACTGATGTCTCATGTATAGACATTTCCAATATAAAGTTCTGGGCAGGCGTGGCACTTTCCATTACAAGAACGACTTGATCATCTCGTCACTTACTTCAATTAAAAAAGTATTTAGTTGCACAAGTGAAATACTTACGAGTATGCAACATTATTTACCATTTTATTTTATATTCCATTTGTAAACATGCATGTAGAGGTATTTAAATTGGAGTGTGAAACTAAACAAGGTAATTTTGCGGTTGGGCGGCGGCGCTTCGAGGGGCAATTTCGCATGTCATTACTTACTAAGTGCAGTGTTGCGCTCGCGCATTGGCGGAACAGTGAGGGCGTTGCCGCTGGAACTATGGCGGCGTAGGTTCCTATAACATAACAGTTATTACTCACGCGAAATTCGAATTACCGGCATAGTATTAAAATATATTATATATATTTTAAAACCATAAATTGATAAATGAATTAATCGCATGAAAACAATAAACAAGAATAATCCTTTTGTAGACATCCGAAATTGAAATATTGGAAGTGTTCCTCTTCCTTACTACTAAGTTAACAATGGTTTGTTTCCCTCGTTATACTTATAGTCTTTTTATCATTTTATAAAAACTCTACAGATAAGAAACGAACACGTACATTTTACGATTGATGATATAAACTTAATGATATTGTAACGATATACTATCTCTAATTACGTATTTTTACGTTTTAGAAAGATTTAAGAAAATATTAAAAATTAAGAAAAAAAAATGGTGGTCCAAAAAAGTTGGGAAAATATATATGAGGACCAATCCCAATAGTGAAATTTCACTATTTTCAATTTAATTCTTCTTGGCATAATATTACATAGATCAGTGCCTAAAATTTACTTTAAAACATATAAAATATATCCAAGAGACCTTATCTCTCGAAATACTATAGAAGTTAATTAAAAATATTACAATATAAAATTAACTTCATTTGCATGGAAAATACTCTATATAGTAATTCATAATAAGGAAGTGTTCATGTAATGCCAATTATAAAACCTATCTTAAAATTAGAAGGGGTTCGTGTAATGTCAATTACAAAACCAATCTTAAAACTAGAAAGTGTTCGTGTATAGCTAACACCATACTATTCAAGTCCGAAGCTCGAGTACCGTGCGGAGGGGCATACCAACAGTTATACATCTACGTGTGTGAGGTCGAGCATGACTCTCTATAGTATCAAGTTGCATAGTGCTAATGTTCCAAACAAAGATCCTATGTAAGTAAAGTATATGATAAAATGGTCTATCATTGAAGGTCTCTTGTAAGATATGATAGTATAAAAATGAGTTGGAACTTAAAATTATTAAGATAGAGAATTCATTAGACTTTCATACAATCACATAAGAGAGGGTGTGGCTTTTAGCATTTCGGTGCTGGAGCTTACTCTTTCGCCCCATGTCTTAGAGCATTAGTTCCATGATACATTGTTCATACACCGGCGTTTTAGTGGCTTACTACTATGACACGTTGGTAAAATTTTTTAGTTAAACAACTTTTGCCAAAGTCGATAATTATCATATAGGTGTGTTGTGAGGAGGCACCATCTATGTGATAGTCACAATAATACTTACTGCTATTGTGGTATTGTGTTTTTAGTGACGGTTATATGAATGAGTCGCATCTGATTCAATACAACTTATGATTCGGGTTGACGGAGGTTTTTTGCAGAAGTGTAGATGTTTGCTAAGACTGTATAGAGGCCCTTGTGTTGGCGTATGTCTGAGCGATGGTCGTATTGATGCTTGTTGCACCGGTGACAATGCGTCCTAGTGACAGTTGCTTAGATGTCGTTAGTATAATGGTTGCGTCTTGCACTTGGTTTGACTCACATTTTCTTTAGCTTTGTCCAAGTCGGGTCTCTCTATAACGAGACTGCAGACTGTCTGCCCTCCATGTGTTGAATAACAACAATATTAAATAAAATACAATATTTATAATTATACAATATTAAATAAAGCTCTCAGTAAATTCCCACAAATGAATGATAACTGGAAACTTGGTAGTGGGTGAGACAAACTTGATCGAAATACATAATACTCAACGTCAATTACACAAACCCATTTGACGAATATAATAGAATGCTGATTGCCTGATGGCTGAATGATAATTATAAATGATAAATAATGGCAAAATACATCATTACAATGGTTGGTGGAGCTAATGCGTCTACTTCATGCGGATGGTAGCTGGCGGGAGGAGACTCTCAAGGCTGCAGCCGAAAGCTGCACAACGTGGGACCCCATACCCTTGAAGTGAGCAGTGGACTTATGACGTGCTCTGCGGCAAATTGCCGTGCTGACATGGTATTGGATGTTGATGCCACACACTCGACCTTCATTTAAAGTTACAGCGGTCTGGCGAAGTGATGGCGTGTACGGAAGGCTTTACTAGTTTATTGGGCCGAGTGCTCATAACTGCTCAACGTGTGCCAAATCCATGCGACGTACATTCACGAAGACTGGACTTAGCTGTATACTTGTATGATGTAAACACGCATTGACATGCGAGACTTCGGTCTAAGTTATTGCTTACGCACTAGCAAGAGGCCAAGCCCTCTTTTTGCTGGTTCGCCAGTGTTGCTGTGGACTACGGTCCTTGTTCCCGACTTCTTGTTCTGTGTTGGGGGGAGCGCATGGATTGGAAGGCGTAAATAAAAATGTTTGGGGAGCGATAGCTTGTAGTGGGTTATTAATAATTTAATGTAAATCTTATAGAAGTGCGGAATACAAATCTCCTTGTATCAGATATTTTGATAAATAAACATTGTTCAGGGTTCACCTTTACAAGAGTATAGAGATTAGTAATTAATTTGTATTCGTACACTGTTTTGGACTTGCAGCTTCTCTAGTGAATAAACATTTTTCCATGATACACCTAAAAGAACATGTTACAATAAATAAACACAACGTAGATAAAAGAGTCCTACCTATGACGATCACAATTTATTAACATATATCATTCAAATGGCCTAGAATGAAATAACCTTTAGAAATTGATCTTAAAAAAGATTAAGTCTATTTTCTGGTCACGAAATTAATTTTATCAACGTGAAAATTGAATAGTTACAATGTGATAAAGTTCTAGATAGAATACATTTAAGAGCTATACTTTATTTGAATATGTTTATTTTAAATTTTTAACCCCTAAAGTTATTTAATCAATTATAAAAAAATATTATTGTATTTTTTTCACTCTCCCGCGATTCCAGAAATGTATTAAAATTTTGAGGTTTAGTGCCAGTAGGGACAAAATATACATATAACATAATTATTAAATTAGAGATAAGAGTCGCTTCAATTAGTATAATCCAATAATTTAGTTGTAAAATTATTGTATCTAAAAATTAACCTAAACACCCAAGAATTTGCTTATTCCTATAATATACAAATACAATGTCGGAGTTTCCGTTTATAATGTTTTTATCGTCTTTAATATCTTTTCGTTTTTCGTTATATATCATAATTAGGCCTGGTGCTCGCCTTTGATTTCATAGTAAGCGAGTAACCTGGGTTCGATCCCTGGTGCCAGCACCTCTAATATTGTTCTACAATTTTAAGTGCTGATTTACCACGTGCTTAGCGGTGAAGGAAAACATCGTGAGGAATGTCCGAGGAATAGAAATATTTCGCGGACATGTGAATTCCGCCAACCCGAATTGGAGCAGCGTGGCGGATTCTTCGTAGCTCCAAAACCCTCTCAGAAATGAGAGGAGACCTGTGCTCAGCAGTGGGACATTTATAGGCTGAAACTTTACTTTACTATCATAATTTGCGGTTTAGTCAATTTAATTGTATTTAAACAGATTTTGAAAAGATTTGAAGTAGAATATAAATTACGATTTAATTGTCTGAAACTTATTTTCGTAACTTTACTTTCTAAGTCAAAGAACCAAACATATTTTTTTTGTCAAATGTAAGCTATAAGTGCATAGCAGAATATGAATTGAAGCTTTAATTTTAAGTACAATTAATATTTTTAATCAATTTTTCACCTAATATGTGACGCTAAAAATGATCTCGGTCGTGAAGAAAAGCACTGTGAGAAAATCCGCATGTCTGACAAAAAACAATCGACAACATGTGAAGTCATGTCAACTGAAGCAGCCTGGCGCACTTCACAAAGCCAACAATGCAGTCCAGCTTGAAAACATCATGCAATGCAGCGGTGAAGATTTTCGGAGTTCTAACACTCTTGTGTAGACACGCACAGACGCTGGAACTAGATACTGCCGATTCCCACAGAAATAGGTTAGGCTCCATTCGGGAAGTACTTTTACAAAACACTGCGTGAAGCAGCAATAAAATGCAGCTATATTTCATAAGATGCGAACCAATAAGTGGCATAAAGACAATCCAACATAGTACTTAGGTGTGACAACGCCGGTGACCTTTTCATTCTTCATATATAACAGCTGTAGGAACCCAAGGGCTAAAGTGATATCTATTATATGTATCATCATATGGACTACATACTCGTTGTCACTCGTACACCTACCTTTGTGATAAGTGACGTATCCTACCTGTTTAGTTGCAAAAAGACCGACATATCAGTTGAAAATACTAAACACACACTCCTAAACTTTACATCGTTATTAATGAGAAACTTATGTAAACATGATTTCCTTGGAGCAAATAATCGCTCTCCCGTTAGTAGATCGAGCTAGCGTGTTTGATGATTACTGTACCCACCACCTCACTTTGAACTTCTGACAATTCTATAATATTTCAGAATTCCTTGTATGTCTTTTTTAACTCCACGATCTTCTTCTCTATCTCTTGAGTTCTATGATATTAGATTTAAACGTTTTATACCAAGATACATGTTGTGGTTGAAGATCAAACTTTTTCGCCATCGATCAAACGCCATTCGATCAAACGCCAAATATGCGTGTGGACTGAGGGATCTTCAAAAAGTTGATTCAATCCTTACGAAACTAAGGGATAATTTAGTAAATGATTGTAAAAACTTTGCAGTGAAGAAAAAAAATGTAAAACCTGTACTAAAAAAGTTATGGTTAAATTAGCGGCTCCCTCAATCTGGACGCTTGAAGAAAATACCACATTGCATATTTTGGAATATAATATCTTCCCGTTTTATTTTATTACGTTTCATTCCCGTTTCATTTCAATAATTTTTAAAAACTGTTAACGCTTTTGAATTCGTTTGAACGCCCTGGATTACAAAATGAAAACGTTTTATTTGGATCTCTCAATCCACACGCGCGCAGACTGAGGGATCTTCAAATCACCGCCTCAGACTAAATAAACACTTAATATTCCTTTTCCGTATGATAAAGATAGTAAGTACGTTTATTTTTACTACGATCTATTAATGTGAAATGATGTAGGTATGTGTGTTTGTTCCGTTTTGTTTATTTATGGCCACCCTACACAGAGTTTTCCTTCAGGAATGTAAAAAATGTGTTTTCTCTTAAAGTATAACACTCAAAAGGGCCGAAGATGTGTCAAATTTTGATAAAAAGTTTTTAACAATTATTAATATAGCCTCGGTCTCTCTACGAAGTTAGGTTAAATATATAAAGATCAAAATAAGGAGCCCTCAGATCGTAGTTTTAATTATTTTTTAACTTTTATATGCTGTTGAACATTAAGTATGATCATATGGAAAAAGAAATATTAAGAATTTATTCAGTCTGGGGCGGTGACTTGAAGATCCGTCAGTATGCGCGTGTGTGGATTGAGGGATCCAAAAAAACCGTTATAATTTTGTAATCTAGGGCGTTCAAATGAATTGAAAAGTGTAAATCGTTTTTACAAATTCTTTACAAATTATTGAAATGAAAATTAAAAACAGAGAGATAGTATATTCCAAGATATGCGATATGGACTCCATCTAGGTAGGTACCACCCCAGGGCCAGTTATTCTGCCGTGAAGCAGTAGTGTGCAAACATTACTGTGTTTCGGTTGAAGGGCACTGAGAGCTAGCGTAATTACTGGGCATATGAGGTTTAAGAACTTATGTCTCAGAGTGACAGGTGCAGTGTAGTGCTACACAGAAATATTATGAGTAACACAGCATCTGTTATGTGTAGACGTTGCACTTACCATCAGGTGAACATTTTGCTTGGCTCGTCACTCTATAAAATAAAAAAAATAAAAAAATGGTATTTTCTTTACGCGTCCAGAATGAGGGATCCGGTTAAATGACCATAACTTTTTTAGTGCAGGTTTTACAAAGTTTTTACTTCACCGTAAAGTTACTAAATCCTCCCTTAGTTTCGTAAAGATTGAATCAACTTATTAAAATGATCCTTCAGACCACATGCACCTCCCGTCAATCGTGACAACTACGGCAAAACCCCCCAAAATGAGAGCTACAAACTTTTGTGGAAATCTATGGTAGAGGCCTATGTTCAGCAGTGGACTAGTGATAGGCTGAAATCATGATGATGATGATGATCGTAATATTTCGTAGTACCCTGTAATAATTTTAAGTACTGATTAATAACGTGAAGGAAAACATCGTTAAGAAAACCTGCATAGCAGGCATCGGCGTAGTCGAGAATAGGGAGCAACAGTGATTGTGCGAGCGTAATTTTAGTGGAAGTTAAAATAAAGTTACGCAGCCGTTTATGAGGGGCAGCTGCAGCAAAGGTCTTTCGGCTTACTGCTGCTAATTGAGGTCCCCACAATAGCTGCCTGCCCATTACGACACCCAAGTTTTTCACAGTTTCACTAATCTCTATGACAGTTCCATCAAATACGACATTCGGAAGGCAGCCCCAGTCAACCTTGGCAATACTCCTTGAGCTGCCTATAACTATGAACTGACTTTTGCTGGCATTTATTTTCAGGCCATAGGACTTGCTCCACTCAAGGATGCGTTGCAGATTTACATTTGTGCAAGTAATAGCTTCGCACAAACGCTCAACGGGAGCCTGCCTGTAGATTTGTAAATCATCTGCATAGAGGTGGTAGGAAGAAGATAGTTGATTAGAGATAGAGTTAATGAAGATTGCAAAAAGAATAGGAGATGAAAAGCCCTGTACCCCCCTGGTGTACCGGCGCTCAATTGACATCAAGAAGACAATGAATCGTCAATACGAATACATTGCCGGCGACCGAACAGGTAACTCCGAAACCACCCAAGAAATAATATATACGAGTAGTACTGTTGATAATTTCTTCAGCTAAACTACTCAACAAGAATTGAGTGCTATCTACGCAAGATGTTTAACGTCATGATCGTCAATGATGGCAACGATGATGATCAAAGATGATGATGAGTTATTGTCACATTTGTGCTTAAGTTACCATTGCTGAACACGGTTTAATAATTCATTAGGGAATCGCCTTGACATGCGGTGGGACAACTGCAGTATAATGAATGGATTACCCAAAAGGACGTTGGCCATAAACATGTTTTTATTTATAATATTTATAGTAAGTACATACATACATATTCGATTCCCATAAGACCATTGGCCGATGATATTGCCAATGAAAATGGTAGCTACCCGCCAGATTGAATGTTCTGATCTGGGGAGGACGTCTCCTCCAACTCCAACATTTAGATGTTGTATATATAGTTCGCATCTCAGAAATCTTTCATAGCACGATTATGGACGTATGCAAATATTTCTTGAGCTTCTCATGTGGCGACATAGATGTCACTACAGACCCACAAAACGAGAACACCATCAAAACGTATATTCATCGGAACTAATTTAAAAAAATCTGTGACTAAATCTACGACCCGAAAAAAAACCTTATACCAAATTAACTTTCATTATTTTTTATAATTCTAATAACAGGTGATAGCAGGTTGTTTAAAAAGTAAACGGTAGACAATTAAACTTCAATATGTCGGATACCAGTAACTGATAAATTACTCTGCGTTTGTTCTGTTGAAATTAATCAATTGGAATATTCGAATCATTAATCAAAACGTACGTGACCTATAAAAACCGATTCACTTTTACTAATACACAGCTACGTAGATAAAAAAGCATCCACAGACAGTGTGACGCCTAAACGAAAGTGAATTCATGATTCGGAGAAGCTATTATCATTGAAGTATATGTTTTGTTATTTTATGACGAAACATTGAATAGGAAACATGTAATCACTTTGAATACACAAGCGTTGTGTCACACACTCGTTCTATATTATCTGTGTCTTTTACGATGTAATGGTTTTTTACCTTTTGTTTATTGTTAAGAAGAAGAATGCAGAGTTTTTTTTTTAAATAACATAAGGTTGCTGTGAGACGTTAACAAAATTACAATAATACTGAGGTGCAAATAGTGCAAAAGTGCAAAAGGCTTGAAAGGCTTGGTGTAACTTTCATAAACATTTCTTTACCGGGGTTTCAAACGTCAACACTGCAATTATCTTTTTAACTGTTCACTCATTTCAAGGGCTGCGACAAAAGACTTTCCATCTAAGAATGTTTAGTTTTTTTTAGGTTTAAAAACACATATATGATAAGCACGTTTTTACTTCATGCAAACAGTGTAATCATTTCGCAGTGTTCACACACTATCAATCTCAATTCCAAAGGCGTACGAATCAGAGCGACTCACGATAAATTAAACCAATTAGAAGCGATTGGATTGTCTAAGTGGCGAGAAAAACAATCTCCAACACATGCAATTACATGTTAACTATTCCTCTAGCGTTACCGAAGTATTCCCGGTTGTTGTACCGAGCTGTAATTTGGTCGTCTAGCTCAAGATCTTTTTATCTTCGCAATGCACCGTATTAAGTATCTTGTGACAATTAGCACGGATAGCAGCGGATTCCTCGAGTGGATCAATGCAAGCCAATTGGCAATGACATGGCTTATTACTGTCGGCTTTTCGTTATAAAAAATTAATGATGATGGTTTAAGAATATCTCCGGTGCGAGATCTCAGTCGAATGTTTTATCCAAGTAAACTTTATAAGGGATGAGAAACTTTTCGAAAAGAATGTTGTGATACATGATACGTCCTAATAAACATACATACATACATAAGATCACGACTGTATCCCATAAGGGGTAGTCAGAGACTGGGCACTCACTGCAAAAACAGATGACTGCCACAATCCACGTTTCACCAAAACAATATAATGCACTTGGTGTGATAGGTGGTGAGCCCATCGCCACCATGCGCTGTTGGGTGCATAAGTAAGTAAGTAAAAAGTAAAGTTTAAGCCTTTAAATGTCCCACTGCTGAGCACAGGCCTCCTCTCATTTCTGAGAGGGTTTTGGAGCTGGGAAGAATCCGCCACGCTGCTCCAATGCGTGTTGGCGGACTTCACATGTCTTCGAAATATTAGACATGCTGGTTTCCTCACGATGTTTTCCTTCACCGCCGAGCACGTGGTAAATCAGCACTTAAAATTGCAATTAACAATTTTAGTGGTGCCGGCACCGGGAATCGAACCCAGGTCACTCGCGTACTACGAAAACGTAAAGCGAGCGCCTAGCCCCTGAGCTACCACGGCTTTTGGCTGTACTGGGTACACCACGGGGTTGGGTGCATAGTGCAGTTTAATTCCTTACTCGCTTTTTAAGAGATCCAATGGATGAGATGGAGTGGTAGTATTCATTTAACGAGCCGCCACCACACGGCTAATAAATCCTAATTATTATGCTTTTAGTAGCTTCATTTGTATGTATATGTGTAACTGACAATGTAATTTTTCAATTAAATTTTCACCCACTTCCAGACGTCCGGGTAATTTGAAATTGTCATGGACCTGGCATGGACCGATGGTAATACAAGACATTTATTACCTGGTATTCTCCACCAGGATCATCGACTCATTGCTGTCGAAGCGTCTTTTTCTCTAGTTTTAAACTATGATATCTGTTTCAAAATAAAGACACTAATCAAAAATTTTGTTGGTAAGGATATTCACTGCAAAATCTATTAACAAAATTGTTGACAACTTTTTTTATACACTCTCAGAATTTAATTGACTCCCTTCTGGTCGTGTATTTATTTGGATACTTTGTTGTATAGTATTATGTCTAGTTTATGTCTTATAATATCTTATTTGTTTTGTCTTATTTTATATATTTATCTATATATATATATATATATATTTTAAAAAAACGAAGCCCCACAGTAGGATTTTCTCCTGTATCGTGGGTGCGTTTTACAAACATACATTTCACATGCACAACACAACCAGACCCGCAAAGCAACAATTTGTGTTTTTGCACAAATGTTACCTCCGGCTGGGAATCCAACCCAGCACCGGTAGCGTAGAAGTCAGGTACGCTAACCACTACGCCACGCGGTCGACATATATCCCAACCCGAAGCTCTATGAATACATAATAATAATCATTTATTTGCTAAGTACATTAAAGTTGTTACGTATGTAGTTACAGGTCACTATTCTTATCTTTTAATTAGAGTGTGCAAAATGTTTGCTAGGAGGCTATTTATATAAATGTATAATAACTAATATACTGGAACAAATCGATACCTCACACTAGGATTTCTTTGGAACCGAAAACCAACAATAAGCGTTTTTTACAAATGTTAATCCCGGCTAGAATTTGACTCGGAACCCGCGGCGTAGAAGTTGGGAACTCTGACCCCTAGGCCACGTGGTGGTCAATAATACCTTAATCAAAGTCTATTAACAGCAAAAAAATAATAATTTACAAAAATATAACTAAAAGCTAACTAGTTTTTACTCCAGCAAAGTGATAATACCTGTTTATTAATCGCTCGTTTCATTAGATTATCATCATTTCAGCCTATCACTTGCCCATTGTTGAACGTAGGCCTCTCTCCTAGATTGCCACAAAAGTATGTAGCTCTCGTTTTGAGGGGATTTTGCCCTAATTGGTATGCTTTGCAGACGGGTTGGCAAGCGGCAGTGTATTTATTCAGATGTTCCAGGAAGATGCTGCTGCCGATCTTATGGTTTTCCCTTCGTCGACTTTTACAACACCCACGGGATGAGATGGGGTGGTAGTTTCTCTTAAGCTGCTACAACATGGCACATATAAATTTCATTAGATATGTCATTAATTACTTTGACAGTTGGTTTTTTAAAACATTAATCGAAGAACTACAGTAATGGACTCAATATTGCTTCCGAACGTGCGAGTTGGATAGAAAAGTGTAAATGAACCATATAGTTACGTTTAAGGATTTATTAAATCGTCAATATATCATACTTTATTTAACATTTTAAAATGTGCAATATTTTTTTGGTTTTTTTATGGGATAAAGTGACGGTAAGTTCAACGTCTGCCCATAACAAATGCTCTATCACCCAGAACATTTATTCGTGGCAACATGCTGCGGCCGTCACCCTGAGAAATCAGTTCTTAAGTCTCATATACCCGGTGATTACACTAGCTTTCAGTGACATTTAGACCGAAACGCAGTAATATTTGCAAATTGTACTGTACTGTTTTACGGCAGAATAACTGACTTGAGATGGTACCTATATGGATGCCTGTATAGAAAGTGCCAGTAGTCATGCATAGTCGTAGAGTACAAGTAGCTTAACCGATGAACCTCAATCCATTATCTCCCATTAGAACCTCATGCGAATTCTATACGACTTACCTTACAAATCTTAGTCGATGACTTTTGGGGAAAAGACGAACATAAACCTGATTTAAAAAAAAACTATGTATCGAATATTTTTTTTTACATAGGTATAGTAAAATTCGCCTGAGAAAGCTAATGACATCCGACTGGTGGCTGAATATACAGAGACCGATAACGGATAGCAGCGTTCGCCAATCTAACCGCCGAGCATGATGATTAAGGCGAATCCCCGAATCGGCGGGGACCACATACATCTAAACTAGCAAGTAGACTTATCTCTGCAATTTATGCTGTAATTTTTTTTTAAACTAGACTAATGTTGAAACTGCTTGATTGGTTTATCGTAGTTATTTGTATAGCATTCTTATGGTATTTGGTTAGAGGAAATGCGACTGACTCGAAGTAATTTATGTTTTGCAAAAGAGAACCGTATCAGCTATTTATAACCATGGCTCTAAAATGTCTTTTAGAGATAGATTTAAATAAATTAATATCATAACTTTTACCTCTCAATATGTATATAAAAACGTTTTGTATTTATACAAGAACCTACATCAGTTTACTAAAATAAAATTATGTTTATAATTCAAGCAAATGCCAGTTACTCGACTTCACAGTCTGTAATTCTTTTATAGGGCAATGTATACGTTTTTCACCAAAATTTCAAAAAGTGCACAGTCTTTTCATCAAAAAGATTTTTGTTAAAAAAGTCTTTATAAAAAGGGTTATTTAATATTTAAAAAAATGGATGATGATAACCCTTGGGAATGAGCCTATATCTTTATAATACTGCTGTAATTGTACATTATTTTCAAAATAACTAACAATAAAAGAAATTTGCCCGCTGGGTTTCTTGCTGGTTGTTTCCAGGACGGAGGTATTGTTTGCGAACCAGTGCAGTATTAAAAAATTGACGTTCAATAAGTATTATGTAAACAATCTATTTAAAACAATAAAAATATATTCTATTCATTAACATCTATTCCCTAAAAATAATCAGGATGACTTTTATTTTGATTTTGCCAGGAGGAATACAATACGATGAAAAGCCTCTTTACCAGTGGCTCTTGTTCTCTTTACTTATAACACGAAACATATCTTCGTTACGCTGTTATTCTGAGCAGTCCCCATTGAATTAATTGACCGAGCCGAGGCCGACCTTGGGCACCCTCGAGTCAGTAGCTCTCGCGCACAGGATGACTGCCCAAGCCGAAGTACCCTCTCGGGGGCCTTGCTGGTCATCCATAAATAAGGTTTCTCTCTGCCACCTTTCAATCTGGCGAAGCTGTGGAAGCCTTCGGGCTAACAGTGACCATCAGACCTCTAAAAACCAAAAAAGCTGTTATTCTGTGAGGCCGATTCCACCAAGGTAAAGCGCGATCCACATGAATCAAATAATTAATACAATACGAACACGTAAGAAGTTAATATGTAAAAGTTAGCCTTTTCTGTAAGTCTAGAATAAAAGTGTTGTAACATGATGCGAAATTAAGGAAAATATATTATTTCAACTGACCGGTAGTACAATATTGAGCCAAAGTAACATTTACATATACTGTGGGGCTTTCATTCTACTACCGCAAATTAGTGAAGGGCGCTCGTGAAACGATACGGATCTAGACTTTTGCAGTGACCTCGTTAACTGACCACGGTCAGTTCGCGTGCATGTCGCATTTCCCTTTAGTCCGCCTTTCTAATCTATACTTACGCATTTCGAATGCCTTTTAATTTTAATAAATTAAAAAAGCTTTGGAAATAACTTAAAAACGAATGCGGTAACCTATGATCGTGGAAAACACTAATCATGCAAGAAGAATTTTAAACGTAAACCTAACTTGTAGAATTGATATTGAATCAACAAGAAACATTCCTTCATTTATTTAGTCAAGCATATTAGAAAATAAAATTTAATCTAAATAATTAAACGTAGCATTATCGTTTCAGCCTATAACTAGTCCAGTGCTGAACATAGGCCTTCCCCATAGACTGCCATAAAAACGAATAGATCTCATTTTGAAGGGATTTTTCCATAGTTGCCACGCTTGGCAGGCGGGTTGGCAACCGCAGTTTATTTATTCAGTTGTTCTACGAAGATGCTGCCGCCCATCTCCTGGTTTTCATTTTCCCTCTGTCGACTTTTACGACACCCACGGGATGAGGGAGGGTGGTAGATTCTCTTAAGCCGCCACCACACGGCGTAACATTAAATTAAAAATTAAAATTTTAAAAAATCCATTAACTAACTCCTTATTTAAAACAGAATAATTAAAATTAGGGGCTAAAATCTAAAAATAAAGTAAAAAAAATTGTAATAACCTATAAATGTCGAACAGCCCAGGCCTCCCCTCATTTCTGCGCGAGTTTTGGAGCTGGGAAGAGTCGGCCACGCTGCCCCTATGCGAGTTTTTTTTTAATTGGATATAGTGACGATATGAGCAAAACGTTCACCTGATGGTAAGATCAACGTCTGCCTGTAACAAATGGTGGGTCACCAAAACATTACTGTGCCCGTCATCCTTCACTGGGACACGTACTGGGACTGGACCATCATCACTGTTAGGATTATTCTTGCGAATGAGCCTGACGCTTTGTTCTTATGCCGAGTTGATATTTTTGGTTAACATTACTATTCCTTATGACGAGATCCTCGTGAAAGCTGAAACAGATAAAAAATATCTGGACCTGGCTCACGAGGTTACCGACGTGGGGGGTGTAATGCTGATTGAAATTATCCCGGTAGTTGAGTCTTCAAATGGGTTAGTCCCGATCAGTCTCCCGGGACATCCGGTCGGCGAGGACTCCATGACGGATCGCTCTGTGCTCAAATACAGAAGACGATGCTACTCGATACCGTTCAAATCGTTAACCGAATTCTTTTCCTGCCCTTATAATCCCTGAACGTTTGGTCTTCCTTCCGCTATTTGTTGGGTTTTATCTATTGATTTTATTATTTTACGACTGCTCCGTATTTTCCTGATTTTATATATTTAAATTTCAACCAGAAGTGAAATCAATTATTTATTGTTTGTAACATTTGAGTAGTAGTAAAACTATATTAATTCTGGCTCCCAAACTAGTGTAACTAAGAGAAACCTTAGTGACAGCCAGAAATACGTCAGTGACCAGAACTCGACCCCTAGTGCCAGCATCGCTAAAATTGTATCCTACATTTTAGCACGTACTCAGTGATGGAATATATTGTGTGGAAACCTACATGTAACTACAAAATATATTTCGACAATTTCTGAAGTCCGCCATAGTGCAGCAGACATTTTCCGGCTCTAAAAACCTTCAAAAATTGACGGAAAGCCTGTTTACAGCCATAGCTACCAATAGGCTTTACTATCAGTTTACACGGGTACTGGAAAGTTTCGCTTTGGAGCAAACATAAACCAAATAAGGTCGCATTAATTAAATGTATAGACCAAAAATTCACATATTTCGATTTATATTGATGGTAATGAGTTAAACAAATAACAATCGAGTATGACGTATTATTTATTGTTTTTTTTTTCAGACATTCTTGTAACGACAGCATTGAATGTGGCCTTGTGAGGCCTCTGTTTTGTGTTTACCTCTTTCGAGAAGACCATAGTTACTTGATACTTTGGAGGATTTCATATAATAAATCATTAATTAAATTTCATATAATAATAATCTACCACACCATCTCAACCCGTATGGTGTCGTAAAAGTCGACAGAGGAAAAATTAAAACATCATCAGCATCTTTCTGGAACATCTGAATAAATGAACCGCGGTAGCCAACCCGTCTGCCAAGCGTGGCAACTATGGCAAATGCCCCCTAAAATAAGAGGTGCAAACTTTTGTGGAAATCTATGGAGGAGGCTTATGTTCAGCAGTGGACTAGTGATAGGCTGAAATGATGATGATGATGATGTTACGTTTTTTATATAATGTTCATTTTTAGTAATTTTATATATGCAATCCCATTTTAATTATAAATATTTAAGTCTAATACTACTGCAGTATCACACAGTTTCTAAGGCTCTGGTAACACCGTAAGCTCTTTTACTAATAACACCTTTGAGTTAAAAAGTAATAAGTAATGTTTATATCATACCAGCTCCACGTTGTCAAGATCAATGACAAAAATCTAAATTTAAAAATGAAATGTTCTAATCAATTGCCTTTATAATATTATAATAATATATTTTTATAATCCACTTATTGTTGATATACTTTAACACACATTATTAATAATTCAAGGTTCAGTCTACACAATAAATAATTCGACATAATTTATGCAGATGCACACCTTCCCTTTAGGTATCAAGATTATTGCGGCGCAGTTGTCAGTGTTTATTAGCTTACGACTTATGAGGCGTGCAACCTATAGTGCGACTAAACAATGTAGGCAACCGGACCAAAAATAAATCGACATACTCACTAACGTGGGCGCCTGCCGGTAGTATAGAAGCGAAAGTCTCACTCAATTCTCGCCGCATTACGCAATCCGCAATAAATTAAAACATCTTTTAATATTAATACAGACTATTCGACCGGTGTCGGGCGGTGCTATTTTTCGTTGTGCGATTATGTATAAAGCTATTAAGATAGACGTGTGAGTGTAAAATAATTCCTTCAAGCATGTTAGTATAACTGCGATTACGACCGGTACACGACGTTTAAAACGAACATTGGGACGTTTGAAAATCGACGAATTCCAATTTGGGGATTGCCTTTCGAAATTGTATTTTTGGGTGCCGTTTGGTAAAAACAGTTTGAATATTTTTTGATAGCAGTTGCCATCTGTTTTCTGGTTTAATTTAAGAACAGTAAAGTAGTGCTGTCTATCGTTATCTGATACGGTGCGGTGGTGATAACGGCTGGACATTTAAACAGGTGAGAAATGTTGATATTATGACAAATTTAACAAAAGTAATAACATATTACTTTTACACTCGAAAACGTGTTTTGACATAGTTGCCTACTTCTGTGTAGTAAACGATATGTTTTGTTAGTGTCGATATTATGCTTAAGCTTTTGTTATTTTTAATGTAATATCATCACACTTGCACAGGTAACAACACTTTAGCGCTAAATTATTCTGCCTAAAATAGCATTAAATATTGGAACTACATAATGGCCCGTAATAGTGTTGCGTGTCACTATTAAAATAAAAAACAATCTTGCAATCGATATCGGGTGAGCCACTTATTAATATTACATGAAGGAACTGGGTAAGCCTACCGGAAAATAAAAACCAATGTTATAAGTATGTCTAGTAAACATCACTTCGTTTTTGCGATATCCTACTTATCCTTCTTAAATGATATATCCTACTTAAATGTTATATAATCATTTCAGTTGCTGAGCGTTCAATATTTTTGTTTATTTTTTATACATCTAACCATACTTTAATTTTGCTGCTGTATAAAGCGTCCTGCTAAAAACAATATTTAACTTTATCTATTACAGGGGTGTTCAACTTTTCTCAGTTGAAGATCGACTTTTCAATTAATTTTTGTTTGGCGATCGAATTTTATATTCGGTGCTTGACTCTCCCCTGTGCACGAGTAGTCGACTAGATCCCACCTTTGATCGGGGCACCAAAATGTTCAGATTTTTCACTAACCTCTAAATTTATCTACTTCATATATGTTTTATCTGTTTTGCTTGTTGTACTGACTAATGGTAACATACCATTTAAAAAATTGACCGTCCGATAAATATAAACAATGATTCACAAATACCTCTTCCTTTTTTCGACATTGTGGCTCTCCGGATTTGAAAACTAAATTAAATATTAAAACCTAAAGTCCCGATTATTTTTACCTTCGGTCTCGATATCTTACACGTTGGAGTTGGCAACACTCAAAAGATAAAATACGCATAACAAAATACGCATTTCATACTTGCCCACAAAACTATTGATCTTTGCAATTATAATGATTTTAATTATCCCATATCGTATAGTTCGGATGTTTATTACCTCTTTTGTAATATCTTTAAAAAACCGAAAACACCTATACCTATAAATTTAAACGTAAGTTTAAAATATATATTTATATCATTATTATTTAAATATATTAAAATATATTATTATTAAAATATTTTTAATTTAAAATATAAGTTTAAATAAAATTATTTAACTCAGTAGTACATTTAAATTAAATCTGAAGTATTAAATATTAGCGCTATGCAATTTCGTAACCATAATCAATGGAGTTGGACAATGGTCAAGTAAATTGTCTATGGTTACAGTTGCGTCAATATCAAGCCTTTATAATTACGACAGATATCAATCAATTAGTATTGCGACCGTTGCTTAAGTGAGAGAACACTACAGAAAAGTAATAAATGTATTCTTTATAATTTGATTATGTTACTAGTTAAGATATTACTGTTTTTTTTTGTTTTTTTTTATTGGAGAAAGAGACGAGAGGATTAAAACGTTCACTTGCTGGTAAGTGCAACGTGCAATGCTGCGTCACCCAGAATATTCATCCTAAGACGACAGTTCTTAAGTCTCATATGCCCAGTGATTAAACTAGCTCTACACTACTGATTATTTAATATTCAACCAATGCTGCAGTGGAATAAATTAAAAAAATATTTTTGTATATTTTTGTCATTTGTAATAAAATGATTTTATTGCCAAGAGCCACACCCACGAGCTGAGATGATGTTAGATCATATTATGGCACCGCACCCAACAAAGGTCAATACACTACTGAAGTCGAGAACACGACACGTTTAGTAAATAATATTGAAGTGTTTGCTCTACGTTGGCTATTGCAGCTTAATCGGACCAGTGAACATGGTTTGGTATAAGCCAAACATAAATACGTAAATAATTTTTTAATCATACATACAATCAAGTAACTCTCGCGCTCTGGGCGGCGAGAACCATCCTGGCAGGCGGATGTATCAAGTGTACGCGTTATTACTTAGTGTAGTGTCTTGGCTGACCGTGTTGCGTTCTGAGGGTGCCGTGACGCCCGGATTCTTAAACGCGTTTCGAGGGCGACTTGTGTGCACGGTCGTGTTTCTATTAGGTAGGTAATTTGCTGTTTTTACCACCACTGGGTTGGAATGGAATGCGACTTTCTCGAAGGATCGCCACGATATTTCGCTGAAGTGTTCAGAGATAACCGGAATTTCATAATCGCTACCACCAAGCTCCGGTAGCTTTCCAGAGGAATTTATTTAGTAGTCTGAGGAGTTTAGTTATCTGAGTACTCGAAGCTAGAGCGAAAGAGACGCTTGCCTAGGTGCTCCGATAGTCAGGGTACTTGATGATTACATGAATGCTCAGTACGAAAACAGAACTGCTCGTCGGGAGGAATATGGTTAGAATAAACGTGGCGGAATACCGATGACATCTGCCTCCTTCCAGGCATCCGGGAATGAGCAGATGGTTGGGAGCGCGCTTAAAATTATAACTAGTTGACATAATAGGGGTGCAGTTACTGTTCATATCACTCTGTTTAAGGCCGTAGATAGAGCAGCCCCGCGTTCCAGTTCCGCGTCCACGTGGTGCGGAATCCACAGGCGCAAGTGAGGAAGTACATTGGCTACACCACACGAGTTTCACCTCACAACGAGGCATCCTCAGATATTGACGCGATTCTTTCTCTCTCTTTGTGAGTTTGTGTGTGTCCGTTTATATGTGTATGTGCGTGCATGCGTATGTTTGTTAACCCAACATAGTATTTTTAAGGATCATAAATATGTTTATATATGTAAATCACAGACAGCCAGAAATTTTGAACCACGGTATGCATTAAATTATTTTTTATTTATATCATCATCATTTCAGCCTGTCTTAGTCCACTGTTGAACATAGGCCTACCCCATAGAATGCCGCAAAACATGGTCCTGAGCCACCTGCGTCCATAGATTTCCGACAAAATCGTGCAGGTCTAATAATAGCCATGTTTTTAATTTACGGCTAGTTTTAGTGCAATAAATAATACTAAGCATAGAATTGAAATTCGAGTATAAAATGGAACCAGGAAAATGAATGATATTTGGACCATTTTGGTACAACTCTTTGGTATATTTGTCATGTTATACAGACCAATGTTGCGATGTCTATGTCAGCGGAGTATGACGGAAACAACGAAAAGTTGGCGCACGTTGGGCGTTCATTGAGAACTATCTTTGTATACGATGTTTGTGGGATGACTAAAGGGCTTGCGGCGTATGCTATATTAAGTATACGTTTTGCACACAAAACAATAAGTGTCGTGCATTTTTTTTAAGTTTTATTCTCAGGAACATTTTTAAGAGGTCTAAAAATATGAGCAGTTATAGTAAACAGTTTTCTTAATCAGTTGGGGAAGATTCAAGGTATAAACAATACTTAATTAATAGATAAATATTAATTAACAGAATCGTTGCACGATAACGGTGCACTCGAATTTGCCTTTGAAGTTTTACTCTCATTGCGCCCCAAGAAATTTAATTGACTTTGCAAAGTAACTTTGCACTACCTATATTGGATTATAAATTAACGGAAATATAAGCAAAGGGTTCTTTAAAAAGTTTAGAATCATGTGTAGAATTTTTTGAATTCATGGTTATGAAAAGTTAAAACACTATTGTACGACGGTCTACAAATTATGAAAAATGCCAATTTCGTAAATTCAATGACCCCTCCAGAAAATAAAGCTTTTGTGGCCTTTAGTAAAAGACGGCGGATGGGCTTTTCTAAGCACGTGCGTTCAAACCCCGGTACCAGCATTTTTAGCCATCAATAAAATAGCTGATTAACCGTTTTATTAAAAAGTATTACTTTCAAACATTTGTACTATTAATGTTACTAATTTTAATGATGAAATCTTAAAATCGCCGCTCTTTCTGTCTCTTCAAATAAATAGCTAAATACGACTTTTGCACAAAATATTCAAGGCTAACGTGTTGCTAACCTTGAAGTAACTGTGACACAATATTTAAAAGTAATTTTAAAGTACTTTTTTACTAGTAAGTCTACCGAAGGGCAACACTTTCAAAAGCTTATAAAATATGCCATGCTTATGAAATATCTCAGAGCATATTTTTTTTTTTATTTTACCATTACGCCAACATCTGACCAAAAACTGTTGTGATGTTTTGTAGTGTATATTTTACGTACGTTTGCTTAACAAAATATATTTGAACTATTACGTATTTTGCCGTAAAGCCTACTGCTTTATGTTGTTTATATGTTACAAACAGTATACCGTGTTTCGGTTTAAAGTGCACTGATAGCATGTGTAATTACTGGTCATATGATACTTAAGATCTGATATTTCAGGGTGACAGGCGCAGTTTGGTGCCACAGTATTTGTTATGGACAGACGATTTGCTTTTTCCCATGAAAAATATATTAGCTTAAAAGAATTTAATCCTTTGCCGGTTGGATTTTGTCAAAAAATCAAATACTTTGTCCTGCAAATCAGCCTCTCGATACAGCGTGGCAACTCGGCAAGCTTGCTGGGCACGCTGCCCTCAGACGGCAGTGATTTGGCCAGCATTTTTAATCAAGTTTATTTTTTGTGTTTTCTTTATTTAGTGATACTGTAATGTTTTTGTTAATATATACATATATACTGAAATAAAACATCAAAAATAAACTTAGCCCGAAATATTTGACTTATTCTTATAAGTAAGTCAAAGTACGCGATCAAAATCGGACCACCTCGTTCCCCGGTGCCAGCACTACTTATATTGTTTATCGGCAGTTTATATACTAAGTTGTGAAAGATATCAATTGTATTTGAGAACTAATCGGAAGTCGTGAAATCAGACAATAAGCAAGAGGGACAAAAAGGGATAAAGTAGCAACCAATAAATATCCTGTAACCAGTAACAGGATATTTATCGGTTGCTACTTTACTTTTTAATTATGCGGAAGTATTTGACGTCTAACATCTGCCCATTCCTGTTCCAATATCAGCCGGTGCCAATATTCTATAGTATCATTCATACGAATTGAAAGAGAGTACGTATGGACTAAGAATGATCCTCCATTTGTATATGATAGTCAATGCCGGGTCTGGCAAAAGAAGCATGAAAGTACAATGAATACTAGCTGAGAGTAACTTTGATCGACAAAGTTAGGAAAAGCGTGATAAGGAAACGTTACAGTGTCGTTGAAGATGTAGTGACAAAGAAAGGCATAGCAATGCTTAGATAGTTTGGACACGTAGAGATAATGAATGAAAGAAGATTGACGAAACAGATTTATGGGGCAAGTGTGAATGGGCAAGCCGGTAACGATCGACCTCTTTTTTTCGTTGGGAATCCTGCATGGATATCCCTCTGTCACGATGGAAACAAAGGGGTTATACCGGTCTCCTGCCGGCTAAAACCCCATGGTGTTCCTCTCGTCGCCAGTGGTCGGGAACGCTTTCGCACCCTACCATAGTCCCGACGGCGATGGCCCTGTGCGGGCCCCTTATTTTGTGGAGCTGGAGTGCTCCTCCCATTCTCCAGGTAGGGGCGCGCGGATAAAGTTCCAGCGGCTTGAGTCTAGATATCACATGCTGGACCGCACCTCGATATGGACATCACCGACCGCGATATGAGACCCCTGTGGCGCTGCTCTCCGATGCCTGTGAAATAAGATAGCCTCCTCTTATCCCCCCCCCCCCCCCCCCCGGACTGTGATCAGTGTATCGTCTGCACAGCAGATCAAACTTGCGCCTGGGGGAAAATTGCCTCTCAAATCTGCCTACCCCAATAGGAAAGAGGCGTGACTTTATGTATATATTCTTATGAGGAAACGGCGGCTGCAACAATATATATTTTTTACCTTTCATTAGTAAAAAAGTTTAATAAGTAAAATTAATTATATGAAGAAGTATTTGTTTGACGTGATTTCTTTATCGGATCTTGAAATAAGTTATTACAAATAGCTTATAATGTATAATGGCGGACGAAATAGAAACTTCATTAAACATAGATATACAATTAAGCCATTATTTGTGATTACGATGTAATTTACAAAGTAGATAATCGTATTACGTGAAGACTAAATTAAAGTACGAATTAAGATACTTGCAAACAGGCAAGGTTGATGAGCAAACAAATGTACTCGTATAAAGCTTTGGTTTAATTTTTCTCTATATGAAACAATCAGATATCAGATTTTTTCCCTACATTCTCGTTTACTTGTCTTCCTCACTAGCATTTCTACAGCAAAGGCATAGCAAAAGTATACCCATAGAAAATAAGTGTAATTACTATCTACCAAACAACTTTTAAGAATATTAACAAAGTAAAAGTCTTGAGTTATAATATTTCTTATGCACATATCACAAAAATTAACATTGAGTGCGCATGGTGCATTCTTTGCCATAGCTTAGATTTAAATTTCCATTTGAAAATAATGTGTCCAAAAAATTATTATGATTATTGACCTAAGAATATTGTGATTCCAGTACACAAATTATATCATATCTATAACACTTTGTGTATATAAACTTTACAAATATTTTACTAAATATTTGTAATCACATCAACTTCATTTATAATATTTTCCGAGATCTGGCCGAACGTCTGTGAGAACTGAGGGACCACGCTTCAAGGGCTGTATTTTTTTAATTATTTTTCCACAAATTGCAGGATTCATTCTACAATTGTTTTAAGTCTACTACTAAATGTTTGGGTAGTTTATTTCGCAAATTCTCAGCGTGGTCCCTCAGTCCTCACGCACGTTAAAAGTCGACATAATGTCTACAGTCAACACGATATGCTATGGGATGGGAAATGGCAGCTGTTAAATTCATCTTAAATCCTATCACAGCACGTTATAGATAAATCAAATCAATTATATTTTGGCACGAATTCAGAAGATTCGTTTATTATATTTAATACTAACACACAAATCGGGAATGCATAAAAAGCCGAAATAAATGATCTAACCTAAAAGCCTCAATTTTAAAATAGCAAAAAATTGGCTTGACTCCAGTATGTAAAATATTTAGAGTATTACACTTTATCACTGTAATATCAGTCAGATGTCTGCTAGTGTTCATTCATTATTCTTAATTTACTCTTAAATAACTGACACCATAATGATTTCTTATATTTACGCGAACACTACACATTTAAATGAAACTAAGTTTACGGATTTTATCGCGTTTAATTTATTACTATTTATAACCCGACGTTTCGAGTGCTTTACAGCACCCATGGTCACAGGAGGACTGAGGTGACAGATGTCCTGATGTCATAGTTAACCTGGGGTACCTTCAGCTTTTAATTATTATTTTTGGGTCCGATCTACGCAGAAAGAGCTAACTGTGTCTTGAAGTCTTGCAGTGGTATGCTTGGTTTTTGATTTAATTTAATTTATTATTGGATCCCAAGCTGGTGGTAATACCCAACCATCTTCTCTATTGAAATTAGGATGTTTTTTGATTTCAATAGCCTCGCGAATCATCCTTGGTAGGAATCGGTGTTCTTTTGCAAGGATCTGTGGTTTATCAAATCTGATGTAATGGTTGGGATGATCCAGAACATGGTCACAGACTGCAGACTTCCTAGAACGACGATGCTTCACGTCAGCTATGTGTTCTAGTTCATAAAAGCTGAAGGTACCCCGGTTAACTATGACATCAGGACATCTGTCACCTCAGTCCTCCCGTGACCATGGGTGCTGTAAAGCACTCGAAACGTCGGGTTATAAATAGTAATAAATTAAACGCGATAAAATCCGTAAACTTAGTTTCATTTAAATAACTGACACCAAATTTCTTCAAATGATTTTTGAAACGAATGAATAATTATATATCGTCGTCGTCATTTCGGCCTATCAATAGTCCACTGCTGAACATAGGCCTCCCCCATAGATTGCCCCAAAAGTTTGTAGCTCTCGTTTTGGGGGGATTTTGCTATAGTTGCCACGCTTGGCAGACGGGTTGGCAACCAATTATATATATATATTAAAAACTGTGGCGCAAAACATACATATAGAAATCACAAACTTGTCAAGAAAACATTATTAGATATCGCATATTCTAAAATATGTCATTATATAGAGGACAAAAATGAGTAGTAAATAAATCTTACTCTACACTTGAAAGTCCCCGTTTACCAACCATATGATGTAATTTATAAATGGCATTGTGTCGTAATATGGCAATGAAAATAAAATACCACCAGAGTTTCTAGCCGGTGCTTCTCTGAAGAGGTCTTATTTTTTGAACCGGTATAGATTTTGACATCCACAAGAGCTTCATACAAGCCTAAATTCAATAAAAAACATTTTTTCTTTGACTTTATGGTGGACGCAATGAAATGTTCCGCATATGTACGAGTATGCTATCCCCTTGCTACTCTTAACGTTACTAAGGCTCTTTGCTCATTGGTCAGTACGACAGCGACATACGAGTATTAACTGCCTTATCGATGTCGATACCGCGTACACCTCTTGATGTATCTACACGATACGACGCGTTATTTTTTTTCATTTGCGATAATGTCCTCGTCAACGATTGAGATTTGAAATTTAACGCCGTGATTATTAAATTTTTCTATCTTCAAACCAACTTTTAAGAATATTAACAAAGTAAAAGTCTTGAGTTATAATATTCAGACACATTTCAGAATATCGTGCGATATATGGAAGTGACAAACAAAAATTAAGTTTACAGGATATGTCGATATCGCGTTGTACCGTACTGTAGCTTCGCACCGAGCAAAGAAGAAGGCGCCATTATTAAATATGCGTCAACTAACACACAACTCGCACATCAACTCGGTACGTCAAGCGAATGTTGTATCGCTGTCGTATCGACCAACGAGGAAAGGGCCCTACTATGCCAATAGTACTAAGATAGCTTTACGACTTAATTTGTTAACAGAAGTTTGTTCATTCTTCAATAAGGTGATTTAAACTCGCTGTAGTTTATTATACACAGGTGTTTTGTTTCCAAATGAAGAATAGAAAACTATTTATTAAAATAAATATAGACTTATTTAAAATATGTATCGTTCTATAATTTTACAATATCGCCGGAAGTCTATGGCGCATTATTGTAAAAATGTAAAAAGAAATCTTCATTATTTTTATGCTTGTCTAACTACGGCAGGATAACGTACTTTCGAAAATATGTTTTTGCGTATCAAAGCGCACGGTATACTCCGTAGGTTTTATCGTTGGTTTATATCTGCAAGATGTCGCACTCGTAAAATAGTCTCGTAGTTAATTTTAACATTTGACTACAACATTGCTGTAGTTGATAATTCTATTTCACTCTAAATAATGAGTACTGCCCTGTAACACTAGTTATTGTGATCCCATAATTACTGTTTTTTATTACGACGTTTATTTTTTCCAACAGAAAAATCATACAAAATATGAATAATTTATGATTTATGCAATTGGTAGTAAGAATTTTTTGACTCGTACTACTCGTACATAATGGCAGCGACTTGGTTCGCCACCCGTCACGCCTCGTTTCCCGCGGTGGCGAAAAGTGAGCTACGGGTGTGGTCTCTGCCTACCCCTCATGGGAAAACGGCGTGACTATATGTAATTATGTATGTAAATGATTAAATCAATCTCTATGCTGTGGATTCAAAATCGAGCTCACATCCCCATACTAAAAGCAAGCTATTCACAGTACTTCGTTGGCTAACATTGTTTGTATATAAAAAAAACTAAATTGCCCACCTTTATGATACTTAAATACTACTCAAACTACCTAGAGGTATGTAAGGCACTCGCTGAAATGAGTCGATATATCGGCGCCATCCGCTCGCCCTTTTGTATATACATGTTTAAACGTTGGTATTGATCCATCAGGAATTAACTTTTTATCGATCCAGCGTAATTACTGCACCGATTACGGCATCGATGCAGAAAAAACGGTGATATCGTTTTACAAAGCTACTACTCAAGGTAGACTCGAGAAACCTGTGATCGACTCATCCGCTACAGTGTATAAAAGATTAATAAAAACTAAACATTTAACGATCATTTTTGATTGCCATTTCAGAGCAAGTTTAAAACGCCTTTCTTATTAGCGACTCAAACTATTTACGTCTAATGCTGACATTACTGTACACTGTAAGTAGTTGATGATGTCAATGCTGACGTAGTACTGGTCGATTTTGATCACGACGATTCCTCTCGCGCAAGCACTCGAGTTGTTCGAAGTTGTTGTCAATTAATTCGACTTAGCCCAATAATAACCTCAATACTACTATTATTATTATTATTTAAAAAAATATGTATGTCTACATACATTACTTTAGTCAATGCAGATGTAACTTTATATATACAGATACAACTTTAATTTGTATTTATAATACCAGGATTAAGATCCGCAAGTTCGATTAAATAATCCAATCTCCACATATAGTTTTGATCACATGTTTTTTTTTATTTGCTAAAGTGACGAGACCAGCATCTCCTCATCTGCCCTTAACAGATGCGTGTTACTCAAAATTTTTCTGTGTAGTACCACACTGCGCCTGTCACCCTGCGACATAAGTTGTTCTCGAAACACAGCAATGTTTTCACAGTATTGCTTCACGGCAGAATAACTGGCCCTGGGGTGGTACCTGACTATACGGATTCCTGCTTAGGAATCCCACCACCAGTAAAATGTTTTTGGTATTGTAGTCATTGCACAACAAAAAAAAATGTTTTAGATAAACGATCTACTTGTTCATAACAGATGATTTTACAGAATTAATTAATGTTCCTAAATCCTTATTCTTATATTATATATTATTATAAATGTGAAAGTATTTATGGTTATTTCTTTATCATGCAATAAAGCTCCAAAGACTAAAGGTACGAGTATTTTAATGAAATCAGGCATGGAGTGACATTTTGTCATGGAAAATGTTATAGGATATATTTTATAACATTTTTTATCACTAAAAAATTTGTAATTTATAAGTTTTAATTATTACAGTTAACGCACTTGTCGATTATTTTAATTATTCCTATATTGGAAAAGGAGTCATAATAGCATTGTTAATTAAAAAGTCAGTTACACTTAAAACACAAAAGACTCGTCTGTATCGTGGGAAGCGGTTCGTTCAAATTAGACTAGCACTAGACACTGCAACTTTATTCGGAAAGAATTTGCTGTTCACCTTGACGATTGAAGGTCAATGTCAATATCATAAATATCCGTTGTCTACAGTACGTTGCTATGGTGATTGGTATAATTTATAGTCTATAAAGTTATTATGTAATGTTCTACTACTAATCGATCCGTTTCAAAGCAACATTTTACGCTGAACATCATAAGTATCCTGTGTGGAATCTATTATATGGTCGTTAATGACCATAATGATGCATTAATTAAACTGTACCTTTCAGGGCCTCGCGGAGCGAATAATCAATACACTAAAAAACTAACCAACAGCGTGTTGCGTGACACGTTAGTAATGATTTTTACCACCGTTTATTAGAAAATAATACACAAAGTATAGGAAGGGATACATTTTTGCGCGAAACTTACTACGTTACGTTTATTATAAGTAATACTTGTCTAGTCCTATAATTTTTGCTTGAATTTTTTTTTTCTGTATAAGCTTGCTTAATCCTAGAAATAATTTATGCACGCGGGGCACGAGCCCAGGGTCCCATAATACGAAGCCCAAAATATCAAAACCCAGCGGCTTGAGGGGCCGCGTACCGCTCCCCCCAGAAGTCCACCCCAGAGTGGGCTTGCGTAGCCCACTCAGAGCGGCCTCCTCGGGTCAGCCTGACGCGACAGGCCAACCATGTTGGCCCCTCTTAGCTTCACCGTAGGTGTCCAAGCCACGGTTACTAAGCCCCCCCGCCAAGACAAGGCGAAAACCCATTGGTGTTCAGGGGTGGATTTTTTTTTTCATGTGGGGAAATCCTGCATGGATACCCGTCTAACCGGGGGGGCAGCCGGGTTATGTCGGACTCTTACCGACTAAAACCCCACGGTGGACTCCATCAGCGCTTAAGAGGGGTCACGGGATCTCTGTTCGGAACGCAACCGTGACCCCTCCATGGCTTCGCTAAAATTTTTAGCCCAACCCGGGGGCAATAGTCACTGCCCCCAGCACTCTCTCGGTGATAGTACGATGACTCGAGACCACTTCGAGTCATCGTCCTCCCCGGGGACGCTTCACTTCGCGACCCCAAGGCCCCGTTTGTGGTAAGTGATCACCGTTAAGATAGCAGGGCCGTGACGAGGCCCGTCGTTGCCTCGACGGCGTCGTCTCCGAGAGGGATCTGTCCTCTCTCGATCCCTCTCGGTAGCCTCCTTCTGGACCATCACGGTCTCACAGAAATTGGCTACGCCCACGCCGTGTCCCCGCTCAGCATAGCCGACACTACTGCTGGCAGAGAGAGGTTCCGTCCGATTCGGCTGACCAGGATACTCCGCTCCGACTCCCAAGCTGGGCACACTGAAAGGGTATGGGATGCGGAGTCCTGGTCCCTTCCACCGCAATTGAAGCAGTTCCCCGTCGCCTCGTGTCCGATCTTACACAGATAAACACCGAAGCAGCCGTGCCCGGTAATTACCTATGTGATTCTGTAGGTGAGTCTTCCTCCTCGTCGCTGCATCCAGGCCTCGAAGACCGGCAGGACTGCACTGACGACGCGTTTGCGTGTATATTGCTCCTCGTGGAGCCGAGCACGCCACGTCGCCAATGCACTCTGTCGTTCCTGCCGTTTGATGGACTCGAGCGCCTCATTTCGCTCGCTACCACCGCTCTGGCGGAGGGTACGGATCCGGTGGTACACCCTCCATCCATGTCCGCCAGTATGTCCAGTGGCGGAACGCGAGCCAGGACAGTCGCCGCCTCGAAAGACACCGTGCGGTATTCTCGTACGATTCGTATGGCCATCCTACGCTGGACACTGTAGAGTTTTGTTCTACAGAGTCGGATGGCTAGCCTTTAGTAAACGCCACTTCTCCCCGGGACACAGCCTGCTCCGACAGGGAGCGGACGCGCAAAGGGAGGGGGGGGGGGGGTAACCTAACCTAACCTAACCATGTGTCCCAGATACGTAATTTTACTTTACCAGGTACTATACTATACCACCGCTTAAAACCATGTGGGAACCTGTTCTAGCGTTGACCTATTCACGTTAAAAAAGAAAGCGTGCAACTCGGCACATATAAGAGAAACTTATACGAGGGTGGATTGAAAAGTACTCGGCCTAACCAAGAAAATAAACACATACTAAATCAGTTATATTTTTATTTTTCTACATAATCACCATCAAGTTCAATACACTTTTGCCACCTCCCCTTCCAAGCATTTAGACCGTTAAAAAAAATGATTCTTCCTTAGAGTCAAAATATGCGTCTACAGCTGCTTTGACCTCGTCGTTTGTCGAAAATCTTTGACCTCCCAAGTGCTTTTTTTACGTTAGGGAACAGAAAGAAGTCTGATGGTGCCAGATCAGGTGAATACGGCGGATGCGGTAACAGTTCAAAGCCACAGTTGTGAATTCCAGCCATTGACTGTACTGACGTGTGAACACGGGCGTTATCTTGATGAAACAGGACTTTTCTTCTGAGCATTCCTCGACGTTTTTCTTTTATTTCCTCTCGTAAACGACGTAGTAAGGTGCAGTAGTAATCAGAGTTTATAGTCTGACCCCTTTCAAGATAATCAATCATAATCACAATTTTCGAGTCCCAGAATACTGAAGCCATCACCTTATTTGCCGACAAAATCGACTTAGCCTTTTTAGGGGGTGGTGAACCAGGTCTTCTCCACTGTTTTGATTGTTGTTTTGTTTCCGGTGTACAGTAATGAACCCATGTTTCGTCCATAGTAACAAAACGATTCAAAAAATCATCTGCATCGGCTTCAAATAACTCCAAACAGTCGCGTGAAATAGTCAATCGCGTCCTTTTTTGTTCAGTCGCGGAACCCACCTCGCAGACACCTTGTGGAAACCCAACTCGTTGACAATGATGTTTTGAGTTCGTTCATAAGAGATGCCTATAATCTCGGCTATCTCTCTAATTTTTAATCTGCGGTCTCCCATTATTAAATCAAGTACTTTTTTAATATTTTCGTCAGTAGTTGACGTCGAAGGCCTTCCAGAGCGGGGTTCATCTTTCACACTCTCTCTACCACGCTTAAATTCTGCTATCCATTTTTTGACGGATGAATATGACAGAGCACAATCGCCTAATGTACTGACCATGTCATCATGGATGGCTTTTGATGATAGCCCCTTCTTATGGAGGTACTTAATGACGGCACGCTGCTCGATTTGCTCCATTCGCGGAAATTATGACCGATTACTTTGTTAATAAATTTATAAAATCACAACTAATTATCGCACATGTTTCGAACTTCACACAATGAACTAGTCTGAACTGAACTAAATAATGTGGGTAGATTTGATTTTTAGAATTGAATGGATCTGTGTTAGGCCGAGTACTTTTCAATCCACCTAGTATATATATATTATAAACTTGATTTTAATAAATAGATATGAATTAAAAAAATCATCATCATCATGTTTTTAGCCTATCACTAGTCCACTGTTGAACACAGATCTCCTCCATAGATTGCTACAAAAGCTCTCATTTTGGGGTGTTTTTGATTTTTGAAATATTACTCGTCATCATTACAGCCTACCACCGCTGAACATAGGCCGCTGCTCATCTTCTGCTTTTAATTTTCCCTCTGTCGACTTTTACGACACCCGCGGGATGAAATGGGGTGGTTGGTCATATTAAGCCGCCACAACACGGCACATTCGATAGTATCGGCTTACTTTTTCCGGACTTTATTTAATAGTAATACCGATATTGTCATCAGAGCTAAGGCAATTTTTACACATAATTCTTCCTGGGGAGATGCAGTTAATAGCGGTGAGAACCCGCATAAAAATCCATTTAGCGATTCTCGACATTAGTGCCGTCATACCGAAGGACAGACGCTCGCTAGGAGCTTCCTTTTATATTATGTATATAGATAATTTCATAAATAAATATTCTCCTATTGAATTTAGACTCGTAAATGCTTTGATGAACGTAAAATATACAAAGGTCAATTTTTTAATCGCGAAAACATGTTTGAGAAAATTTATATGCTAATAACAGCAAAGATTTAACAATTTAGAAAACATATATGTGTATTCTAAATTGCTAATTCTATGCTTATGCTTATTAAAAATTGTTATTTAAACATACAAATTTATAATAAAATGTATGTTTTGGAAATTCTTAGCGTTCATTATTGTTAAAAGTTTGGGTATACCTGAATAACTATGAGCTGTAAAAAGTAGGACAACCATTAGAATATGGTAGGTTATAGTAAAATAATCAAAAAATATATAAATACTAGGTGATGCCCGCGACTTCGTCCGCGTGGACATAGGTTATTTAAACCGTCCCGTAGAAACTATTTGATTTTATAAAATAATAAGTATGTTCGTCTCCAGGATGCAATCTATCTCTGCGCCAAGTTTCGTCATGATCGGTTCACCGGTTGAACCATGATCAGTTCACCGGCTGAATTTAGGTTACAAATAGACAGAAGGTCAAAGATAAATACTTTCGCATTTATAATATTAAGTATCGATTAAGAGAAATATTTACACTGCCTAAAACGAAAATAATGATGACCAAAATGCAAATGAAAGCCTCGCGCATAGCCCTAATTTCTTCAGTTTATCTGATTTTACATTGGAACCTTGAATAATTCAGAAATGAAGAGTAGCTTAGATTGCTATCTGAAAATTCAAATATCTGCCAATGACAGACCCATTAAAGTCGATTTAGCCGTTTCGGAGATTAGCTCGGACAAACAAACAGACAGACAGACAAACATTTTAAAAACCCGTGTTTGAGTTTCAGTGTCCTGCAAATTATATTTTTTTTTTCATAATTTATAAAGAGTTTAAGAAAAAAACTTTATTGTGAAATCACAGACAAACACTCCAATTTTATTTATTTGTAAACATTTACAGCACACTAATGATAAACTGTAAACCTAAACTAAACTATAATAATTAATAACTCTGCAATTATATCATAAATAAACAAATTTAAAATTTACTCGATAAATTCCCAGTTTGTGAAAATTGCTATGAGCTCAATACAATATTACTAATACTTACAATTTTTTGAGTGCGAGTTGGTGAACGTCACTAAGATTTCTCCTACATCCAGATCCAGAACAACTACCTGTTCGAAACTGAAATATTATCCCGGGCGGAATTCGAACCCGCGATTCCGAGCGCAGAAGCCGCCTCTGCGGCAACTGAGCCGACGTGTCTTATTTCTGAAACATACAAGTTTCCTTACTGTTTTCTTTCACCGCCGAGCATGTGGTAAATTGAATATTTTATGTGTATTTTATCATTCATTTTTGTTATTTTAGTATTACATAATGGCTTTTGTATGTGTTATAAATTTCGAAAAATGTTTTTGTTTTTTTTTGTCAAATGTGAAAATTTAGCAAAGTTCATATAGTTCTCATTTACTCCGCTATTCAGCAATAGATGGCGTGATTTAAGTATAGTTTGTATCTGAGACATTTTATCTGTAATTTCAGTTTTGTTTCAAAAACTTAAATTATTATTCTTATTGTAATGATGATAGTCAAAACAGATTAATTAGTTGATTTTAAAATATTTTCTTATTGCACGCTATTGCTTAATAGATGTCGCTAATACTGACAACTGGCTGAAAAGTTGAAATACGCTCTGATTTGACAATCTCTATCTGATGTATAGACAATAGATGGCACTAGTGCTTAGAATTTTACCATGAAATATTAGTCGTAAAATAATTTCCGTTATTAAAATAAATTAAGACGATCTCTGTCTTATTACTATAAACAATTTAAAGTATATATATAAATTTAAAGGCCTGCATTTTTTTCAATGCAAGTTTCCTTGTATTGAAAAACCCTTTTGGTACAGTTATTTTTTTTATTATTTTTTGTTAAAAATGAAATATTTCCTTTTACTGGGATTTCTGTTATATCGTCGATTCCTTTGCTAATACATAACACCGAGACTAGGGTTGTCGGATCTGTAGGCCATACAAATATATGTTACGTGCGAAAATCGAACCCGCGGTACGTAGCGCAGAAACAAGTCCCTTACCCACTACGCCAACGACACATACATGCAATCACACACTTTCCCATATCTACCTACCCCTTAGGCAGAGCCCACACCCGTAGCCCACACTCGTAGCCCACTTATTGCCCCCGTGGGTGGGATACGTAACGTGTGGCTGCGCCAAGCAAACAACAAACTGCAATAACTGCGCGAACAGCATAAATACGTTTCACCGTATTCATTCCAAACTTATCTCCGTCTGTATTATAAATTGGTTCTCAAACAGTTAAATCAATATGTATATTTGTTAATTTAATTTTTTTATGAAACTAATAAAAAACGACAGAATATGTAGATTAATTAGACTATTGTCTAATTGTAAGTAAGTGATTTATTGGGAAATAAAAGTACATAATGTGGACTTACGAAAATAAGTTAAATTAATTCTTGATCGCGCTTGTCGACTATGCGTTGGTTCCGCTAGGAATTCCGAAAACTATGGGATAGTCCAGAAGAGATTCCTGGTACTGATTAAGAGCAGTCACTGTGCAATCGATATTAAACAGCCTTTAAAAACCCATTGTCACGACTATTGATATATGGCTGTGACGTCTTGGTGTTGCATTTATAATGTTAACATACACACTAGGTGTGTATGTTAACGTTAACTTACATATTTTCTTGAAAATACGCGTATTAAATATGAAAAAAATATGCAGTATTATTGACCTTAACTTGTCACTACAATACGTTCAAGGCGTTATGATTATTGACGGCCGCGTGGTCTATTAGTCAGAGTATCCGACTTTTACGCCGCGGGTCGTGGGTTCGAATCTAAGTCGAGGCCAACATTTGTGCAAAAACGCAAATTGTTGGTTTTCGGGTCTGGTTGTATTGTAATTGTCCTCGAGTTTCTGACACTGCGTCCCTCTACGTCCCGACTACCTTCGATCTTATCGCATCAGCGTTACATCGGGCGCGGGTAGGTTATGCCGAGCCGGTGCCTCTGTGTTTGCGCGTTAACTTGTGACACTCTAATATCTCCGGCGCAGTTGATAGTTCCCGATAATATTCGGCAGTTGCCTACGTGGTCAAAATCGACCACGAGGACATCATCATTTCATGAACTTAATTTTTTCTAAAATAAACCAATTATTTGTAGCATAGACTAATTCTGAAACCTTATATATTAATAAGTGTACATTAAAAAGATAACCGCATTAGATGACCTCGTAACCTTTATTAAAAGTTTGTTGTAATTTCTCTAATTAACATCGATAACCCAAAAATTATATAGTAAATAACTCGACAAAAATTACAATACAATTATAATTGCAATGTGGCAGCACTATTCGAATTGACGTTCTGTGAATTGACGTGCGTGCGTGCGACGTCACTGTGACGCGGAGTGACGCGACACGGACCACGCCGTGCCAAGGTCACAACTCAGTAAACAGAAAGTATTACAAAATAGTCCGATTAAGCCATGTTACATAATGACATCCACCTACTCATGTTTATGCAAAGACATGTCTGAGAATAAACGTAAGCTTTTGTACTCCTAGCTTTTCTGCGGTAGTAACTTTTAGAATCGATTACGGAAAATACTATCGTTACAGTCTACGTAGCTTATTTCGAGTATCGCAAATACGTAATATTAGTGACCTCATCTGTCACGTTTACGTTGTCAGTGACGTTATATCTTGAGATTGTTTCTTGCAACATTGATATCGTAATAGTTTCTTAAAAGCCGCTGGGGATTTTACAGATGTATTCGTGCCTTTTTTAAAGAACTGCTTGATCCGTTACACGTAGGGTTGCCAGGTCCTAAAACCAGTAACCAGATACTTTTGATAAATCTTCTGAGCTTCTGACGGTAGGATTCCTATGCAGGAATCCGTCTAGGTAGGTACCAGCCCAGGGCCCTTTGAGGCAGGCACTTTGAGCTAGCGCAATCACTGGGCATATGAGACTTAAGAACTTATGTCTCAGGGTCATGGACACAGTGTGGTGTTACACAGAAATTTTCTGGGCGATACAGTATTTTTTATGGGTAGACGTTGCACTTACCATCAGGTGAACGTTTAACTCGTATCAGCACTTTATCCAATACTTTCCAGTTTTTTTTAAATTAAAAATATAATTAAACACCGCGCTGACCGCGTGACTGGTAAAATGCCTAACTAAAGACGGACAGGCCGGACACCGCCTATATTGGTCGGAGACGCATCCAAAACACTTACCTAGGTCCGGCTCTATCCGGACGCCTGGCAACCCTTCTTACACGGATACGATTCGGTAGTCAACTTTTCCTTATATTTCATAGTGATATCAACTGGGTTCGTTTTTGTCGCCAGTTAGTTTTAATATTATTTATAAACGATTTGACGACTTACCAGTAATATATGGCATTAGATAACTTCGTTGTATTTGTACAAAACCCTACAGAAATTTTATTTAGTTCGATTTTTATTTATTTAAAATCTAAAAAATACCAAAACAAGGTTTAATAAGTAGGGTTTTTGTTTTTGTAATGTTACTTCTCTTTAAACTTAGCCGGAAATATTGTCTAATTTCCCTTATTGCTAATTATAGGACCAATGTAAACAAATAAAGTGACGAACAGGATCTATTTATATAATACGCTTAGCGGTCAACAACCGACGTACTGCAACGAGGAAAATGTGTTACCAGAACTAGATAATTGTCGGTTCCCCTTCATTGGATAATTAACTCTCCATTTCTTTAATTAATTTTCCGTAAATAGGTAAAATCGATTACACAATGCCGGTAATTGACTGTTATTGTTCTAGAATAATCAACCGATTTAGTTTTGTTATATTGGTAGTTGTGAATGAGCAAGCCGGTAACCGGTATCACGATCGTTTTAAGGAAAGGCCACGTTAAAAGTACCTGCAATCGAAGATCTTATATAAAAACGCTAATGAAAGTAGAATAAGCGAAAGATGTGTGTCGGGATCGTAGCAAGTGGAAAGATTTGGACTCTGACTACGCTAATGGGAAAGAGGCGTGACTCTATATGTGTATATCATCATCATCATCATTTCAACCTATCACCAGTCAACTGCTGAAAATAGGCCTTCCCCATAGATTGCCACAAAAGTCCCAAAAATTAGAGCTACAAGCTCTAATTTTGGGGGTTTTGTCATAGTTCTCACGCTTGACAGGCGGGTTGGCAACCGCAGTTTGTTTATTCAGATGTTCAAGGAAGATGCTGCCTTTCTCCTGGTTTTTATTTTCCCTCTGTGGACTTTTACGACACCTGTGGTGGCATTCTCTTAAGCCGCTAAACCACGGCAGTGTATATGTATTTATTGGTAATTACTAAAAAAAATTACGTAGAACATTAAAACTTGCATATTGTGCTCCCTAATCATCGTTTGATGGATGGATAAGGTTGATGACTCTGTTTTATAAATATAATTACATTCCTCGTATTTTTGTAAAATCGTAAATTTGACATTGATTAAACATTAATTAAATACTTTTACATTCACCTATAATATCATAACAACGTGTAAGTTATATCATGTAAAGATCATAGCGATAACTCCGAATAAAAAAAATGTATCAAAACTTTTTTTGTTTAAATGAACTTGCTTAAAGCTACTTTAATTCGAAAAATAAAACCTAAGTGAAGGACTAGTTTATGGGGAAATAAAAACTAGGGACATAATAAAAAGTAATGAAAACGGGGAAATAAATAAAAAAAACTTTATTAAAAAATATGATTAGTAGTAGCAATTCTAAATACGAGACTTTACTAGGTTAACACACGTAATGTGCGACCAGCTCATGAATCATGCACTCCGAGTTAATAACGCATTTAAATGGGTCGGAAGTCATGAAATTGATCATCTTTTTTGCATTTACTTTTCCATTGCCAACAAGAGAACAAGACGGAATGTTTTATTTGGATTTCCCATTGAGTACTCCTTTCAGAGTTTACAAATCATTTCTAACGTAATGGAAATTAATACGGATGGAAAATATTAGTCACCAGGTTTTCTATTGGAAGAAATTATTTGCCTCACATGGTTACGCATTATGGAACTTTTTCTCCAATTCGTCTTCCAAGTCTATAAAGTATAATTGTAATATCTTGTTGTAGATTAAATGATTAAAGCGTATTATATTCTGAGAATTATATTTATTAAATATCATCACAATTATCAACTGTCTGTTAATAATCTATTGCTAGGCAGAGGCTTCTCTCTAGAAGATACTGCTTTGGTAAGCGAATAGACGATAGCAACAGATGGCTCGCATCATAGATACTGTTGTTTGTCAGAGGTTTTTTTATTTTGATATGGCATTTTCCGAAATAATTACCTGTTATTCCTTTGGTTCGACGTGGTTATAGATTATGGACAGATTGTCTTTGAGATAGTGAAATGGATAAGTGATGAGATTTTACAGATATTTCCCTTACTCAAGTCTTACGACTCCAATGGGAAGTGCAAAGACGTAGCATTTAATTCTTAGTCGCCACCACATGCAAAAGTAAAAGCCACAAAACGAATTAAGTAAAAGACAACGTTACTCGTTATTGTACTAACAATCTCTATGTATATAATAGTGTGTATATTATATTGTATTAACGTAATCAGTAATACGGAGGGGTATTTCTGATTAACTGACTAAAAAATATAATTAAACCCTTCTGCAGAACAACTTTCCGAACAAATTTTGTATAACTGATATAAATGATAATCCCACGCAACTGATCGAAAATGTTTACTTACCTGGACTCAGTCTGATTCATCTGCATGGTTTATATTTTTATAGCATATTCGTCTAGGCGCTTGCTTAAAATTTCATAGTACGCGAGTGACTTGAGTTCGATTTCCGGTGCCGGCACCACTAAAATAGTACAGCTACAGCATTGGGGCAGCGTGGCGGATTCTTCCTAGCTCCAAAAAACCCTCTCAGAAATGAGAGGAGCACAGGTCGTTCAGCAGTGGGACATTTATAGACTGAAACTTTACTTTTTATTTTTTTATATTCGTCTAATGGCTTTGATCTCAATCCATCAATACAATCAAATGCTAAACGATGATGCTTTCCTTTATGGCGATTACGTTAGCTTGAAAAAGGCTTACCCTTGAATATATCAACATATCGGTAGTCTGGAAAGACTAATGCCGGTACAGAATTCCATGCCCTGAGTTTGCCCACAAAGAACGACGAAGCAAATTTTTTTGCATGCATCCGAAACATGAACGGGTGGATGAACTTGGACAAGACGAAGACAATCTCTAACGTCCTTGTCACACCTAAACCGGTAAATTCAACTCGGTTGGGCGGCAATTAGGAAACAGAGTCAAATCTTCTCGTAAAGAATTTACCTTAATGTCTCAAAACCAAAGTTTACAACCAGTGCGTGTTGCCAGTGACCTTCATTTCAGGCCGCATGAGGAAGCTTAGAGTCACTCAGCGAGCTATGGAAAGAGCTATGCTTGGTGTATCTCTGCGAGATGAAATCCATAACGATTATATCCGCAGTAGTATAAGTGTAGTAGCAGCAAGCTGAAGTGGCAATGAACCTGCCATATAGCTCGTAGATCCGATAACCGTTAGGGAAGAAAGGTTCTTGAGTGGCAACCTCGTACCGGCAAACACAATGTAGGAGCACTCCCCGCCTGATGGAGTGACGACCCTCATGGTTTTTTGAGAAGTCGATGGATGCAGGTGGCTATCTTTGGCGGCGACCTATGTTCAACAGTGGTCTATTATAGGCTGAAATGATGATGATGATGATCCGAAACATTGCAGCTACATGCGAGTGAAATATATCCATTCGTCTAGTCATTCGATGGCTAAATGAGGATGAAGGAACCAAGTAAGTTTCTCTAAACTTTGTCTGAAATGTAGCCTGGAAAATACCAACAGTCTCGCAACTTTCTTTTTTGCCTATAAAAATTTATTAGCACTGACAAGTCTTTTAGAATGTAATGGATTCTATAGAGACCGCATTATCCCAGGAGTACTCCGGGCGTGACGTGAATTCGATAAATAATTAGGAACCGAATACATTAGAGCTGCACGCAGTACCGTCCTGGATACATGCATATAGGCGGCATTGAATCGCACTTAATTGGCATCACACCACCATACCACCACCATAACCACCACCACCAGCAGCGTGTCTTTAAGGCGCGATGCGAAATGCTCAATTATCGCTTCCAGCACTGACGAATGCACTAAATTTATGACCTTCTCTAATCATACATATCAACAATGTATATTGTCCAAAGAAAGTCTGAAATTCAGGTCTACAAATGAAGAAATATTATGTAGGTTCCGCATGCTAAGAAAGTATGTTAGTCACGCCAAAGCCTATCAAAGTCTTTCTAGCGAATCAAGTGTGTCGTCAAAAAATATCATATTTCATTATTTGTAAATGAAATCATAAAATATTCTGCACAATTTTATGTATAATAAATATCGTTGAGAATTAATCTCCTAACCAAATTAATAACATTGTATTTATAAATCGTCGTTCGTCGTCTAAGCCTATCACAAGTCAACTGCTGAACAAAGGTCTCCTCCATAGATGGCCATAAAAGTTTGTAGTTCTAATTTTGGAAGGATTTTGCCATAGTTGCTACGCTTGGCAGGCGGGTTGGCAACCGCGTTTATTTATTCAGATGTTCCTGATATATGCTGCTGCTATATCTTCTGGTTTTCTTTTTCCTCTGTCGACTTTTACGACACCCGCAGTATGAGATGGGGTGGTAGATTCTCTTAGGCCGCCTACACACGGTTATAAATAGTCTTTGTTAAAAAAACTTGTTTTCGAAAATATTATGATAATTTCAGTAGAAACAAGAATGTAATATGTCTGCAATAATTGATAATGATTACAAAAATAACAAACTTTGTAAGAGTTCTTTTTCATATCCTTATAGGCATATAATAATAAAACATTTTGTAGTCACATTTCAATCATATCACATTCATATTAAGAAATACGCTGAAGTAAAGCTTAAATAAATCTTTCAGTAACTTTTTAAATGTTTAAAAAATATTTTGTTACTTTTTAAAATAAATATGATGTTACTTAAACTGGTTTTTCACAATTCTAATTTATTTACATTTTTGCCAGATATGTTCTATAATGATTAGATAACTGTTACTCAAATAATAAACAGGCAACTTGAACCAAATACAATATAACATGTATAAAAATAACATAAATAAGGATAAAGATTTATCTATCTCCATTAAAAAATAAGAGTGATCAGTTACCTATGTATCAGGGTTCAACAGCAGTATTCAATATGCCAATTCTTTCGGTTTTGTTAGCGATTTGTTTATTTATAGTCGAGGTACACAACATTAATAAGTGTTTTATTGAATTATTAAGGAATTAAACTGCACTGTGCACCTAACAGCGCATGGTGGCAATGGGCCCACCACCTATCACACCAAGTGCATTATATTGTTTTGGTGAAACGTGGATTTTGGCAGTCATCTGTTTTTGCAGTGAGTGCCCAGTCTCTGACTACCCCTTATGGGATACAGTCGTGATCTTATGTATGTATGTATGTATGTTGAATTAGTTCTGTTAAAGGGCCGCCCAGAACATTTCTGTGTGACACCACACTGCCCTTCCCCTCACACAATCAGATCTTAAGTCTCATATGCCCAGTGATTATACTACCTGTCACTGCTCTTCAGGCCGAAACACAGTAATGTTTGCACAATACAGCTTCACGGAAGGGTCATTAACCTTGAAGTGGTACCTATCTAGACGCCACTACTGTACAGGAGAATCTTACCACCAATAAAAAACAATTGTATTGTGCAAGTGAAATGTATGTATTTAAAACGCACCCATGACAAAGAAGTTGTATTATGGGGCATACATTTTTAAATAAACAAACACAAAAAAAACTGTGAAACTTTATTAGAAGCTTCTTGTCGAAAATATTTCATCTTACTTCTAATTTTAGTCATATAGGTACTACGCTGCTTTTCTTGCAAAGATTTATTATAGCAGATAATATTGATATTAGTGTACTCAGTAGTTTTTTTTTGATAATGATTTTAATAGCGCTATCAGTAGCATTCACTGTAAGGTTGTGAATGTAAACTCAAAAAAACATGCAATTATTACTCAAAATCTATTCGTTATGAGCGATAATCATTTTTTTTATCAATCGTTCTGAATATTCTTTAGTGCGAGACCACTATTGCGCAAGGCTCTCTATGGTTTTCCCGAGTGCACAGAGTTTTACTGAACTTGAACTAGAAATCGTTGACTCAATCTTGTATGAATCATTTTCATCTCATATCTTATAAGGGCCCTCGTAAAATCCAATCTGTTAAAGATTTAGAAAAAAGTAAGAGCAAAAATACCTGATGATGATACATCGACGAGAAAAGAGCGTCAAATTGACCTATCAAATGTAAAATAAAGGCTTAAAGTTAGCAGTCTTATTATATTATATTCATATATTATCAGCTTTTCACATTCTCACAAGATGAACGAAAATGTTCCCGGCGACAGATAAAATTAATGGGATATTGTCGAAAATCATTTATTATTAAAGGAGTAGGTCCTTTTTATTAAATATTTGCATGTAATGCTATATATACATATACTTGTAATTTATGATATTATGTTTTGTCTAGTACTTATATTTGTTCGTTGCAATTTTTATCGTATGTTCAATGTGTCATAAAGGTAATATAAAAATGAGTTATGTTATGACACATTAAACAATCAATGTACGTTATGATATTGTCATTTTATTACCTGGTTACCTAGTTTGGTGAGTTTCAGCCTATAAATGTAGTAGCCAGCACAGACTTTCTCTCATTTCTGAGAGGGTTTTAGAGCTAGGAAGAATCCGCCAAGCTGCTCCAATGCGGGTTGGCGGACTGCACATGTCTTCGAAATATTTTTTTATTTCTCAGACATGCAGGTTTTCCTTCACCGCCGAGCAGGTGGTAAATTAGCACTTAAAATTGCAATTAACAATTTCAGTGGTGCCAGCACCGGGAATCGAACCCAGGTCACTCGCGTACTATGAAATTTAAAGCGAGCGCCTAGCCAAAAATAGTAAAAAAATTAACAGCTTCCAATTTTCCTTCGCACGTCATTAGAAGATCGCGAAATAATGCTATCTTGGAAAATAAGCGATTTTTTTTAAGTGAACCTGTTTAATGGTAAAAGAAAGTAAGTCCAAATCGCGAATGAAATCAACTGTGAATATCTTATGCATAAACGCAAACAAGATATATAACAAAAAAAATAACATACGTACATACAGTCACGCCTTTTCCCCATATTAGGGGTAGGCAGAGGCCACCCAATTTTTGCCCTAGCGGGAATCAATACGTGACGGGTGGTGAACCACGTCGCCGCCATTTTGGTGCGAGTCAAAAAATTCTTACTTCCCATTGCGTTTCCACGAGCAGTATAGAGACAGCATTGCATATTATGGTGTACGCAGAATACCTGGCCCTGCAGTTGTGCCTACCTACACGGATTTCCGTATTGAAATCATACCACCAGTTAAAGGTGGGCTACCTTTAACTGGTGGTTTAACTATAACAGTTATGAATTATTAAACATTAAAAGCCATAGAATCTGTAAATTTTTGTTTTCTTGAATATATAATATGCGCGTAAATATGAATAATCATTATGTAAACAAAACATGTTTATCATTTTAACAGTATTATTTTTTATTAATAAGACAAACCTCACATTAGTAACGATGCTTGTTTTAGACATAAGATTGGTGCTTATTCGTTAAATATATGCATAAACTAACAAACGTTATCATATGTACGTCGAAATGGCACGCGAATGAACAGACCTTGAAGATGAAGTCATAACTAGGCATACAGAGGTGACAAATATTTATGTGATTTGTGAGTAATATGAGCTCAATAGTTTCAAGCGAAATACGCTCGGAGTCTGCGTTCCACACCATGTGCACCGGATCACGTCGCCTTCTTCAGGTTTTTTACCAACTCCAAAAAGGGGGATGCTCTAAATATGATGGTTTTTCCTGTAAGCCACATAGCAAGTCCGTCATTTTATTTGAAAAGGTGTATCTCCAGGTAGGTCAGAAGCTGATGGAGTACCACGGAGATGGACGAACGATGAACTTAATATTTTATCCTTCTTTGAATTCGTTTTTTTTTAATATTGCTCCAGCTGGAAGCTACTCGATACGTGGTACGGGTTCATGCATCCAGCTTCTGTGAGCCGCTAAATGGCATTTCAGGAAACGTACGTGCGGATACAGTGTATAGTATACACTTCGGCAAGCTGGTCATGATGAACTCATTTGTGATGGTTATCATTCATCTGTCTGAGGTTATTCGCTCTCTCTTAGTCTAAGCTTTTATGCAACTCTCAGCATGGGGAGTGTGAGAGTGGATTCTCCTATACCACGTCCATAACTACATATAATAACTAACATAGATAATTTAACAATAAATACTTTTATTCTAAAACTAGATTCGCATTTACTTTTGAACAAAATTGACTGCAATATCGTAACTACTGTAGTATAGTAAAGATATTATAATATTGTAACAATATCAAACTATAACTATTTGTCTGGTTCAGAAATAAGTATAAACAAAATCTTTAGATAGATTTTATTATGAATTTGGTCCCATCTACCAAATGTGTAGTATTCGCATAAATATAAAAAATCATTTATAAGTTTCATCATTCAATTCATAAGATGTTGATAATTACTTAATTTTTAAAAGCATCACCTCGACGGACTAATCGGGAGCTTCTGAAAGAAGTATCTTGTTTTCATAATTTTATTTTTGAAAATGTATAGTTATCATAATTTAAAATCTTATAGTCCGGTGCTGAACATAGGCATCCCTTATGAAGTCGTAGGAGGTAATATCCGTAATTGCCACACTTCTGCCACGGTTTGAAACCGTAACAACCTTACAACAAAATTGTCTTGAATTTAAATATTGGTATGTTTAGTATCATTTAGACTATAACTATTATTACATATTATCGATTTCGTTTGAAATTTATTAAAAGAGAAATGTTTTTGACTCACAATCAGCATAAATGTAGTAAGGATGTTCAAATATTCTCCGCACTGAACGACATGAGCAAACAGTTTAGAAATTTTGAATAACTTAGTCACGGTGGAAATACCAAATTTTTATATTTCTTCGAAATATTGTGAACCTCATAGTAGAGCCAACGTCTGATATTGTTACGAAAAACTACCAATAGTTTTATATGTTAAAATCAAATAAATTATGAGTATAAACTCTATTTTTATAACATCGCAAAAAAAACATGTTTTGGGTGAAGATATTAAGAAATTTTAAATTTTCTATAATTGTGTTATTTTCTTACGTAACCTCTAATAATGACCTTATTTTATAGTTTTAAAATTAAAAACTGGATGAAAAAGGTTATTTTACGGATGATTTGTGTAAGTGAGTATGACAAAGTCAACTCAATACAAGTAATAGTAATAGGTGACTGCGCCCCAAAGTTACATTCATATGTCCTTAAAGAAATATAAAAAAGTAAATACGTTATCACCGCTAACGACTCCGGTAAATCTCTGGGTGCCAGGAATTGGTCATCTACTTGAAACTAATATTCTTGATACACACTATCACCCACTGTCTCGTACAGCCAGTATCTGTCAGTCCAAATACAATTGAAAGTCTCGAGTCGAATTTGATTGCAACGTTTTCGTGTAAAGTTTCTGTTATTTTTAATAACTGTTTATATAATAAGCAGTTTTTTTACAGTAAGTAATATTTTTTTAATTCATTTTAATTTTAATCAAATTTCTGATATATGTAAGTTGCATTTCTATCACGTGTACTGAGCTCGGTCGCGCTCTTTTTATTTATTTTATCATCGCTGTAATTAGACACTTTAAATCTCTTGAAGTAAAAAAAAATATATCTTTATTAATAAATGTACCGTTTGTAATGCTTCATTACCACCGCTACGCGAGACACATATCCGTGTCAATTTCATATTCGCAATATGGAAGCCATCTCCCGGCTTTTGTCCGGGGTTTTATGGTGATTCACAAGGTGAAAGCGACCTTCACACTCGCCAGTCGCACAACTGACAAAATAAACAATATTTTTGCATTGCTACGTGACTCACGTGATGCTGATCTGGATTCTGCGTTTGATGAGTATACGGACTCATTGGAATGGCATGTCCAGCGTTACAGGTCCCCGGTCTCATTTCCGAAGCGTGATAGTTCGGCGCGTTTGGTTCGATATGGATCGAACAGTCATGGTTCTTTGTAGGTCGTTAATGTAGCTAGGCTGGCATTATGTTATATTGAATGCTTTATAAATTGAAAAATGTTATAATATTAACATGTTTCAATGATATAGCTTGACGTGTGGTGGCGCCTTAAGAGAATCCTCCACGCGAGGAAACTTGCATGTCTGAGAAAAAAAATCTACGACATGTGAAGTCCACCTACCCGCACCGGAGAGCAGCGTAGTGTACTCTTCCCGGCCCGAAAAATTGTTTCATAGATGGGTAAGGACTCGAATATTGCTTCGATCATCTGATACGCGAAATCGAAATCATTAAATACAGTTATTGAATTAAAGTTTTCAAAAATACAGTAATACTGTACCTGTAAATATAACTGAGTGACCTCACCACGAACTATTTGTTTCTAGCCGGTCTCCAAAAATGAACTGGTTGAATCTTTGAACCTTTACAGATAATAGTTTATCGGTGTATCAGGCTCAAATCGTTTGAAAAAATTACCGGTAATGAGGGAGATATAGAAATATTAATATAGGAAAAATTATATTTTCATTTCTTTATCTTATAATATTCAAAGATCCTGCAATAAAATATGAACATTGATTATATGTATACGTTTCGATTTGAAGATTGTTAAAGCTGAAAAAATAATAAATGTGTAAATAGTAATAATACATTTATAGAAGATCATAAATACGTTTATCACGTAAATAGAAAAAGGTTTTATTTATATTTGCTAAATAGCTAATATAATGTATATTTACATCACTAATGATCATTCATTATAATAATTACTGTAAAGGTTTTCAAAGATGTCAAAAAGGATATTTATACTTAGCATATAATTATTGTCTTACACTTAACTATAGCATAATATTATTGTGAAATAAAGCAACGTGGCGACGTCGTGGTTCGTCTACACGGCCTCGCCCGCCACGTCTTAGTTCCCGCGAGAGCGAATACGTGTATGGTTTTTGCCTACCCCTTATGTGGGTAATAGGCGTGACTGTATGTATGTATAAAAGAGCAAGAAAAAATATATCCTGAGTTTAAATCCCAGCCGGAGTCAACATTTGTCAAAAATTGAATTGTTAATTTTGTGTGACAAATGACGAGACCAGCAAAAGGTCCACTTAATGGTAAATGCAACGTCTGTCCATAACAAATGCTGTGTCATCCACAATATTTCTGTATGACACCAAATTGCTCTTGTCACCCGGAGACATGATCTTTAGTCTCATATGTCCATTAATTACACTACCTATCAGAGCCGTTCAGACCGAAACACAGTAATATTTGCTACTGCTTCAATGTATAATAACTGACCCTGCAGTGATACCTATCTAGACGGATTGCTGTATAGGAATCCTACCACCAGTATTTTGTATATATATTTCAAAGCATTTCATAATGTTATCATGATTCTCCCATACAATTAGTGTGTCATTGATAACTTCCAAAATATCGAATGATTTGCGTTTATATTAATAACAACCTGACGTAACTCGGTGACAATTTTTGTGATTGTTCCAGGGGAATTCTGCTATAGACATCCAGCATATAGTTTCATGGAACAAAATTAAGACGAATCGCTATGTTTATTGCTTCGTCATTTATTAGCTCCTTGACCACTTGAAACCAGTTGAAATCCCACTGACCGACTACGCCTTTGCTGGATCGTCACCGATAATTATTACCTTTTCAAAATTGTTTTTTTCTCTTATGACGCACAAATCGTTCACCTGGTGGTAAGTGCAACATCTGCACACAAATACTATGTCACCTAGAATATTTCAGTGCGGCACCGTACGGAGCTCGATAAAATGCGAGAGCTACCAGTACCTTAATATTAGGTTGTTTCGGTTGGAGGGGCACTGAAAGCTAGTGTAATTATTGGGTATATGAGACTTAAGAATTTATATCTCAGGGTGACGACCCAGAAACTTTCTGAGTGACACAGCATTTGTTATGGACAGACGTTGCACTTACCATCATGTGAAGGATTTGCACGTTGCGTCACTTTATCCTATAAAAAACTACCTAGACGGATTCCTGCATAGAAATCCTACCACCAGTAACTATAATATTATAATACCGAAAGTATCCACGCAAATACAGTTGCAATTTCTCACCCTTACCTTTCCGTAGCCAATGACGATTCAAAGTGATCTAGGTGGATGAGCAATACATCTAAAAAACTCGTACCACAAGCATTACTTTCGGTTTACGTTACATCTTAGGTTCACATGCAAGCCTATTTTATAGTTCAGTAGGCAACTACCCTGCCTTAGTCTTAGCCCCGCGGTTGGCAATAGGTATGATTCATTAAAGATTTGGTGGCAGTTGTAAGCACCGTCCCATCTCGTCTTGTTCTTGCCTAAAAAGAAATGCCAGAAATATATGATCTTCGTTTGTTTGCCGATTCATTTTCTCAATTTTACCTGGTTTGTCTGTATGTCCGTAAAGGTATAGATTAGTAACTATTAATCTAAAAATGGGAAATATTAAAAACAGTAACTGTAGTAAAAAAAAAGTAATAGCATATAGGCCGTTACTTTACTTTTTTCCAATCGTACGGAGTTACTAATAATTCTCATTTTTAATGTGTTTTGGATTAAAAATATTTATTTTTAATAATAGATAATGTTTTTATTAAAAAAAGGGGAATAAATAATCATTTATTCCCCTTTTTGTAGGGGAATAAATGATTGTGTGGTCAGGTTTCGTCATTACCAGCTGTCATTAACGATTTTTATTCATCAGTCGATTACAATCATTTCATTATAATGAACTTGGTCCCCTGGTCCGTGAGCCAGGCTTCTGCCCGCGACCTGAGTTGTTCGATGAAGCTGTAAAAGCTTAGAAGGCTAAGAGCAAAAACGTCACATACTATACAATATCACTTATGAACATTAGAACTCATATACGTGCTGTCATCATATTATAAAAAGAAGACAAGTACGAGTACATTTTCCATCGGCATCACTCTAAAAGTATTAGTAAACATCAAATGAGACTCTATTGACTTAACTTAATATGGTGTTAACGCTAGTATGTAACTGTTAGCTGAATTACGTATTGGACAAATAGCGAACCTACACGGGGCAAACCTAGCGGATTTAGATCGCGGAACTGCCTAAAGGAACTGGTAAATAGTTGCGTCATTTCCGAATCACCCGCATAGTTATTTTGAAATGACGTGTGACAGAGCAACCTTGTTTTTGTTCTCTCCAGAGATGTTGAAATTTTTGGCAGGTGGATGTCGAAATTGTTTCTAGGTTACGTATCAAGATGCCGATTCAATGAGCGCGTTTCGTCGCACCATCTCTCCAAAAACAACTGTCCGCATGAGTCACGAATTATTAACTTTTCACAATTTGTTTACAGTAAAGCGCTATTAACTATAGAAGATAGTTTAAAACGATGTTTTCTGAACGAGATCGTTTCCCGATCGAGTTCATTGCTCTATCGTCAACATAGAATACTCGAGAAACAACCTCATTCAAGGTCTCCATTCATTGAGCGATACGTCAAGTTCATTGATGGCTCTGCGCGTGTTATGACCGTACATACGGTCGCCGTATCGATAGCGGTGACGTTTTGATTGTGTGCGTGAGATGTAAATGTATGGAGTGCGCTTCAATTTCTACAATTTATATGCGTGTGTGAGTATACACGCATGCATATTTGTGACAGGACGCTCAACAATAGCCGGAATAGGAAGCGACAACGGCAAAATGGGCGTGCAGACTGACTCTCCAGACAAGTTCCGTAAGCGAGTTCTTGGCACTGGTTGTCGGATAAGTCATCACTCTAAAGACATATTGTATAAGTTTAGGAAGTAACTATTCAGGTGAAAAACTTTGTTTTAATCGCCTTTAAATTACATAATAGGTAACGGAAATCCTAGTTCAAAATCATTTAAAGTGGTCACAATATGTGGGCGCTGAATGTTTAGATATAATTATGTCAGTTTGAAGGACTGTCATGACGAGATTATATTAAATAACAAATAAATCTCATTGATATGTGGTTTGAATACTGGTATTCAATGCTATGAGTAACCTTTCAAATAAACTGAGAAACTTCAAATAAGCACAATAAAAATCATTGATTGTGTTTGACAATAGAATTTGTTTTCAAAGTAACAAATTATTGGAGTAATGACAGATACGGTGCATCGTTAAAAATATTGAAATTAAAAAAAAAACTGAACTATTTTAATCGTAAAAATAGTTTTCAGTTTTTCATAAACATTTAAAGTAGTAAGTTTAGAAAACCAAAAAAAAATACAATAAATATCACCAATAACTGCGATTATATGTTATTGACGCGACTGTGTGGTTCTCTGTACACCTATATTTTTGTGCAAATTAGTTGCTACTCGTATATTGTAATACCATTATGAATTACGACAGAAGGAACAAGCAACTTTGTTACTTGAGATGGGGCGTTTTCTGCCTTCATACTGTTAATAACAAATAAATAGTGACGTAAACAAATTTAGATAAAAACCTTATCACATATTGCATTTCCATCTGGCAACTATTGCCAAAACAAATGTGGCGTCGGTTTCAGAGCAACAAGATATGTTTTTTATTAAACACTCATTTCTATATGAAGTCGCGCGCAATTTTTATATGGAGTCAACATTTGCGAACAAACACAAATTCTTTATTATTCTAATTCCGATATATCGCATGAGCTTTACAACAGGCGTTGGTATTTATTTGGTAATAAAGAGTGAGTGCCTCTGTGTTTTTGCGTACACTTGTGGCACTATGATATCTACTACTCCTATCACCGTGGTCGGAATTCGGCTATGAGAATATCATCATCGGAATCATCAAATTTTTATCCGTTGTCTAAATATAATACTATCATGATTAAATATATATTTAAAAATATTAAAAAAAATATGTAACATATTATAACATTAATCTTAGATTCCTCGCTTCTTCTCCATACAAACTTTTAACTATGCCAAATCTCACACTTTTCCGAGCGCGCAATCCGCTTAAAAAGGGATACAAAGTTTTCTCTTCACGTATTAATGAATAGATATACATTCATTAGTATTTAAGATATTTAATATTACAAATCTGAAGTATTATATTTTAACACTGAAAGAGATATCCGTTGGCCTTAGTTCAGTAAATGCACAACATAAATAATAATTTTGTTATACGTATAAAGAAAAACAGGGTAAGGGATCAAACGAGTGTATATTAAAATTAGGTGAACATGTCTAAGAGTATGATTATCTCTATCTAACCTGGTCATTACAAAAAAAGAGGAATGCTGGCGATAAAGTTACGGACTGTCGTTTCAAAAATAGCTTAGAAATGTTTAACAGCCGTTAATGAGTTGTCTTAAGTACTATAAACTAACAATGTAATGTCATATACAAGTCACAAGTCCAGTACACCTACTGGCAAGCCGCTGTAAGCCATAGACCACTGCCTCCATTATGAGTATCTATGAATTATTAAAATGAAGGAGAGTTTTTCCTAGATGGTAGGACTTCTACACTGGTGATTGGATTTTTATACAGAGGTCCACCTAGGTAGGTACCACCGCGGTGGCAGCTATTCTGCTGCAATGGATTGGTGTGTAAATACGTCTGTATTTCGGTTCGAAGAGCTGAGCATTTAGTGTCATTACAGGGCATTTAGAACTTAAAAACCGATGTCTTATGGTGCCGAACGCAATGCAGTGCTTCACAAAACTTTCAAACGCATAACACCGCATCTGTTATAGGCAGACGTGGTGGTGGTACTTACCATCAGGTGAACGTCTTCCTCCTACTTACTCACATTTAAAAAAGGCGTCACAGAGTTACTAAGTCGCCGGTTAACGTTCAGTAATAAGGCTGTTATAATTTAATTCACTTATTAATGCCCATGCCGTGTGGTGGCGGTCTAAGAGAATCTACTACCCCATCTCATCCCATGGGTGTCCTAAAAGTCAACGGAAGGAAAATGAAAACCAGGAGATGGGCAGCAGCATCTTTCGGGAGCATCTGAATTAATAAGCTGCGGTTGCCAACCCGCCTACCAAGCGTGGCAACAATGGCGAAATCCCTCCAGTACAGACTTGTGATAGGCCGAAACGATTACGGCACAGGATGTGTGAAATCTTACATAACAAATAAACAGAGGGTGCAACGTATATTTCTTTTACCGATTTTTAAGTAGATGTTTTTGTATAGTATAGGGAGTACACAACCAATAAGAACACTATAGAAGCTCATAAACTCCACCCATGAACATCTGCCACACCAAAGGTATTACAAATTCGTAGCCGGTCTTTTAGAAAGAAATAGCGTCTCTTCCGCCAGTGCTGTCTTTAGCGGTGGCTCAAGAAACTCACTATGGTAAATCGACAATCAAGTTCGTTCGGGACGGGATCTATATTGATACGATGGTGAAATTCAGTGGCCGGTATAAGTTGATAGATGCAGATCCGTTAAAAAAAAGAATAACAAAAAAGTAGTTTAGGAATTTCAGGTATAGCAAATTTAATATATGGCTTTCTACTATCTGTGGGATAATGGAAAAATCATATGTATTTTACAATATATGTGAAGGGATAATGGTTTTTAATAGTCAAATAACTGTTACACGTAATTATATTTTCATAACTAAGCAGACATTTAAATGCATTTTGTCTTTTAAAATTTTATTATTATTTTGAGTATATTTTCAGCATGAAACGATATATATACATTTTTGAAGACTTATTAACAAATATTGGTACAATGTTGTAAGATACATGTTACTGAACTAGCGATATTAGTGTAAACTTCCAACAGCAATTATTCTTATGACCTTCTCTTGTGTTCGTCATGATCGTGTCTGAAATATGACAGGTTGTAATTTTGCTGACTAGAACCAAATATTCGGGACCATAAATATCAAGTTTGATCCAAAGAAATTACGTCCTTAATGCGTAAGAAATTATATCAAAAATCCACTGTTGAAATATTTTTTAAAATACCTGTTAAAAATGGTAGTGCATTTAAAAAGATCTAGGTCACGAATACCATTGCTCCCGGCCTCGGACGAAACATCGATCCTAAATACTAAATTATCTAACGCAGACTAATCACCAGTCTTCGCTGCAAAAACAATTCTCAAATCATATAAGATTGTCTGCATTTTAACGCAGCAAAATTTCGAAATTAAATTCCACTGCCATATTGTTTTACCAACGTTTACTTTTTGATTTCAGGTTGACGACACGTCGCTTCGAGTGTAACATAAAGGTAAGTCTTATTTATACTTACCCTTTTAGATTAAAAAATTTATGAAAGGAAGCCTTCCTTTCATAAATTTAGTTTTTCAAGCGTAGTGTTTTGTAAACTATATTTGTAAACTTATTACCGTTTTCACTTGACCATTGTGACATGGCCTGGAACACATTGTACAAAAAGTTTTAGTACATACTATGTCTGTTGTATTTAAAATATTTGTTTTTAATTGTAAAACCTCCGACCCTCTAGATTATCTATGGGAACGCACCTCTTTAGATTTTGACATTTGACGCCGACTTTAGTGCATTCACATAACATCACTTTGTGTAAATGTGAAATTTCGAATTGGTTTTTAAAATATTTTTCGTGAGTCTATTTTTGAAGAAATTATTTATTTACGCGAGGTCATGGTCAAGTATCATGTGTTATAAATTGTTATCGAAGAGAGTACAGATCGAGTCATTAGTTAAAAGCATAAGAAAAGAAACCTTCGAGTGGTCATCATGTTGAACGAATGTTGCCAGCGGAGAGAAGATTGTACAAAAGGAATTCAGGTAGTGGTCATATGCCAATATTTATTTATATATTATTGACGATTCTTAACTTCGTTTTAAAGTTTTATATTATTCCTCTTTAGATTTATCTCATATGCGCTACTTTAGGTGGAGGAAGTAAAAGACGAAGGAATGCCTCTGTGTTAGCGCCAATACATATAAAAAAACAATATATCCTGCACAGATGACCAATTCTGGTTAATAACCGGATGATCGAAATCATCTAGTTATAAAATATTTACTAATTTAGATAAAAGTTGTTTCCGCAATACTAAGCATATAAAATAACGACTTTTACCTAAGAAAATATTGTATTTAGCTACTGTATTTCCCGTTCGTGTAGCTGTTACTGTAATTGTTGCATGTTGACAAGAGAGACTTCTTTATGAGCATTTTCGCACGGCGGTACCTTATCTGTCGCACAGACATAATCAGAAACAGAAAGATCAGTGCAACAAAAATAATAAGATTCCATATTGATTATGAATGTATATTAATTATAAATGATGATCGTAATGTATAGGCTACGTTAATTGGTGGATGGGACACCCGAATTTCCATATAAAGTATTAATTATCAAATAATGATCTCTTAAAAATTAAAAAAAGTAAAAATATTATTTCATTAATTTCATAATACGGAAAGGCCATGGCAATCATTTTATTATCACAAATATAAAATTTTTATTTATTTCTCCACGTAAACACTATTATTTTCGCTAAGAGATAAATAAATAAATAGTTTTTGTCTCCTTACGAAAATAAATTAACCTGTCTGTATTTTTCCATTCCTGTGAATTAACCAATCTGGTAACATGGCACAGAAGCCTTTACTCCCGATGCAAGTTTTTTGGCAGTAATGACCTTCGATTTTAATTGTTGTCAGGCTAATTACGGCATAATTTGACGTTGTACAAGTAATGTTTTAATTGTGAACCCCTTTCTCCGTCTTTTCTTGCCAATTAGCTCTGGTGATATAATCTTCATATTATCAGTCCACTGCGCGCAAAAGAGCAAGCAAAATGATTTAATTAGCAACGGTTCTTAAACATTTATTATCCGAATCTCGCAAAAGTATCGGGGTTACGTGTGACTGAGGCAAGGTAGTCGCACGGAGGCAAAGATGATCGCTGAGTGCAAAATTTAAAACTCGAAAATGGAGAACAAAAAGCGGGAAAAAGGGCCAACCGACGCCGCGTGCCCACCCAGTCGGCTGGCTGCAACGGCTTGCTATGCCGCTCCACAGCGGCCGCTAGCGAATACCGCCAATTCCTTCGCTATACACGTCCTAAACCCGTTGGACTTATTTACCTCTCGTTCTACATTCAATTTCACACCCTTTGCTTCTCGCATTTAAATCCAAATTCAGCTGCGGAACCCAACGCTAATTTTCCGACAGAGATAATGATTAAATTGTTTCGGCATGTCAAATCAAACGAAATTATGCTGTTATATCTTGTTTAATAGCTGTACGTTTATGTTTGTTTCGTACATACCAACATGGATACCCCCAAGTGAGATTTCTCCTTTAATGGATTCCTTAAGAATTTTTCCTTTCCTTTTTACCCAAGATTTATGAGAATAATTGTTCCTTTCTTCAACGTTTATTCTTTTTGTGGAAAAGAATTAAAATAAAATTTCAATAATAACTTCAACTGGATTCCTTACCACCACAGACTCTTAATGTAAATTGTGTTATAATATTTAAAAAATGTAAAATTAGATATTTTATGCTCAACACTTACATATAAGTTACAACCTTATTGTAAGAAAATTAATCTTAGTTTCAAACCCGACACTTAGAATAGTCAGAAACTTTTTAAGTATCGTAAGTTGAACATTAGTAGCTATTGTATACTCATACAATAATGTATACTTTGAAACAAAAATACTTTACACCATATTTTACTTCTTTGTTAACGTGAGCACCATGGAAAAATTTAATTTAATTTAGTTAATAGAAGCAGGCGTTACTTTGCGGAAATCAATTATGCTAAGGGAAAGAAAGTTAATTTGGAAAAAATCTACATGAAAAATTTCACATTCTGTGTATTACCTAGTTTTTGAAGTGTACCATCCGCCCTCTTACAATTTTTTTTTGTTGCATAAAATGATGAAACGAGCAAACCGTTCACTTGTTTGTAAGTGCGACGTCTGCCCATAACAAATGCTGTGCCACCCAGAACATTTCTGACATAATTCTCATATGCCCAGTGATTACGCTAGCTCACAGTGCCCTTCAAACCGAAACACAGTAATGTTTGCACACTACTGCTTCACGGTAGAATAACTGGCCTTGGGGTTGTACCTACCTAGACGGACTCCTGACCGCTACCTGGAATTTGAAAAACTAGGTAATAAGGTGTGAATTACCTAGTTTTTTTTAACTTAAATTTTTAATTTTGCATGCAGATTAGAGCAATTTATCTTTCTTTCCTTTTTTAAAAAAAAAAATATTCTATATAACCTAAACTAAAATTATTATGATGCCAAAGTACCAAATATTCCACCGTGAGCTTATTAAATTTCCCCACATACGCTTTTGCGCAACCCAAAGCCTGGCATAGTTACTTTTGCCAGGTAGTTTTGATCAGCGCTGCGGAATTACCCGTGCTTTTTCTTTTAGCATATCCGGGTGGCAATTTCTGGCAGCAAATCTGAACTTTCACTGTGAAATCATATTTTTCGGAAGTACAACATAAGATTACATTAAAAATAGATTGCATTAACCCGGACGCTAAGCCGCGGGTCCTGGGTTCGAATCCCAGCCGGAGCCAACATTTGTGCTAAAACATAAATTGTTGGTTTTCGGATCTGGTTGTGTTGTGATTGTCCCCGTGTTTCTGACACTGCATCCTAGCCTACCTCCGATCTTATCGCATCAGCGTTACATCGGGCGCGGGTAGGTTGGGACGAGTGAATGCCTCTGTGTTTGCTCGTACACTTGTGGCACTATAATATGTCCTGCGCAGTTGATGGCTCTCGACAGTAGACGAAAGTTGTCGCCGTGGTCGAAATCGGCTAGGAGAAAATCACATCACTTTTTCTTTAAGTAATTGCATATGTGAGTTCCATTTCGTGTTAACTTTTAAAATTTAATTATTGCTACATTTTACTTAATAATTGTAAAAACTAGTTCGTTTTTTTTTCTATTTTATTAGTAACTAGCTGATCTCCGCGACTTCGTTTGCGTGGATTTATGATTTCAGATATCCGGAACAAAAAAAGTATCCTATATCCTTATTCAGGGTGCAAATTATCTCTGTGCCGAATTTCGTCAAGATCGGTTCAACCATTGAACCGTGAAAACTTTTGCATTTATAATATTAGTATGAATTATTTTAATAGATTTTTGCCCTTACATAAATGTAACAGTCAAACTCAATCATTCATTTTAAATTATTCAAAACTATCATAAAATACATTTCTAAAATGCCTTCGTCTTAACTTGTATCTTTCAAGGATTTTTAAACAAAGTTACACTATTAAATATAAAAAATAAAAATTTGGATATATCTACCTTAAACACGTGACTGCGCGTGATGATACACGTATTTCTTCGCTAAACATATCTAAAAGTAGTACTCTTTTTCGAAAGATCTTATCCTTGCTTTAAATCTAAGTCGCACTGGGGGTACCATTTCTATGCGGGAATCCGTATAGGTAATTAACACCGCAGGGCCAGTTATTCTGCCGTAAAGCACTAGTGTGCAAACATTACTGTGTTTCGGTCTGAAGTGCACTGAAAGCTAGTGTAATTACTGAGCATATGAAACTTAAGAACTGGTGTCTCAGGGTGACGGGCGACATGTGATGCCTCGCAGAGGTGTTCTGGATGACTTAGCATTTGTTGTAGGCAGACATTGCATTTCCATATCTAGGTAGTTCCTACCTACGTAAACGTACGTAATTTTTTTTAAAACAATGTTATTATCAAATGTCAACAATGTGAGAAAATATAAAATCAAATCAAAAAATATAATCATTTTATAGTTAAAAAGATAACAATTTAATATTACGCAAAATATCGTAACTTATTTGCCAAGATACAAGACTAAATTGATGAGCACTTGAAAGCTTATTTAATCTTTATAGTTGTTTAAAAAGTTTTAGATAAATAAAATAATTATTTATACACACCAGATCAGTACGAAAAATCTGAACAATGAATTAAGAAATTCAAAAAAAAAAGTGTAAAGAAAATCTGTTCTAAAGCACGGCGCTGTCTTGCGTGCAGTTCCAGTGGCGGATATAACTTACATATGGACACTTTCTTATCATACTTATTCAGTGTTCCAATGAAACATGGTCTCGGAAATTTTTTACGTAGTTCTGGGAGGCGAACACGAGTCCAGCACAATTCTCATAATTTTTTACAAAAATCCCTTATTGCCGTCATGATAAACGCAACATATTTACGTCACGAAAGTAAATCACGACGTTTTTCGATGTATCATATATATTGCTTTGTAACGAGTTCAATGCGTTGTATATTTCCTCAGTATAATTGTTTAACTGTAAAAGCGAGCAATGTCTATGTTACATCCGAGAATGTATTGCGATATTAACGAGATGCTATACGTCATGCATTACGTTGTAATCTTCCACGGGTCGACCGAATCCGGTCGCTACTGATGACTCATTAGACTCAACGTTAAATTACGTCTGATATCGCAACGATCGAGGTCCGTCCGTTTCATTGATACTCATTCAAATGTTTTTATCTGCACTAGTCTGACTTTCGGTTTCATTTATTTTTAGCAGCTTATTTTTCGAAGATTAGGCGAGACTTAGTTTATATTTTTATAAATATCATTATCTGTATACATATAAATAACGACAACGACATAACAGATCAATCGATTCAATTAACGTTTCTTATCTCAAGTTGCGAGTTTTTGTAAACGGATCCCCGGAAAAGACAAATATTGCGCAATAAACAAGTTATTGATTTTCGAGCCTGGTCATATAATTATTGTCCTTTTTCTATTATATTACACTTCACCTTTCGTGCGATCTTATTGTATGAAAGGTTATCAAATTCTAGATTCGGAAACAAAATTAGTGATTTTCTCTGTATGTGTATTAAATCGTACAATATTCAGATGATAACTACTTGGTCGAATTTTTTTTCATTGCATAAAGTGATGAAACGAGCAAAACGCTCACCTGATGTTAAGTGCAACGTCTGCCCATAACAAATGCTGTGCCACTCAGAAAATTTCTGTGCGACACCACACTGTGCCCCTCACCCTGAGACATAGGTTCTCAAGTCTCATATGCCCAGTGATTACGCTACGCTAGCTCACAGTGCCCTTCAAACCAAAACACCGTAATGTTTTCACACTACTGCTTCACGGCAGAATAACTGGCCCTGGGGTGGTACCTACCTAAACGGATTCCTGCATAGGAATCCTCCCACCAGTAATGCCAGTTGGCCAAGAGGACATTACTTGTTGCATTATAAACTATTTATATTAAACATCAAAACTCAAATAATACTCAGAACTTGCAAAATTCATCTCCCGCCAACCCCTAAGTTGCCGCCTAAAGTCCATCCATATGTTATATAAATGCTTTTTCTAATGCACATTATGACATATATTTATTACTTTTCATAACGTGCCTCACGAATATTTAGCCAATTAACATGTCTCAAATTCCAAACGTCGTGAACGATGGGCCGGAAAGATGGGCGTATTGTTGAGGAACAATTTATTACAAACAAACACTCAATGATACTTCTATTCATGCCATTTCTAAGCGAAATTTCACGGTGTCCACTTGTTACAAACTACAATAGAATTTAACGCGCTGGAACTTTGGGAGCGCTGCGTTTACACGGTTGCTAAAAAAAAAACAAAGCGACAGTGAAATTTTCGAAGTCGCATGCTTAGTTTTTTTTGTGGCAGAACTTTATAGACCTCCTTGGTGTTACCCTACTACCGTTAAAATGTAAACAAAGCGGGTATACACGATCATAAACATCCCAAAAGCTAGACAATAAGTCAGTTTATTGCATCATATATAACGTAGTGAAAGTCAAAACTACTATTGTCTCTAGCGCTCGGTATTAACGGTAAACAAAACAAACCGAGGTCTGAAAAGCCGCTCTTTTACAGAAGTTGCAGTTTTATAGTAGGCAATAAACAGTTTGCGAATTTTTAAAATGTCCCTTTCATGGACTTATGTTTTATAGGCCACGTCAGCAACTTATTTTGCAAATTTTGTATACAAAAAGACACATGGGAAACGTTAACGAACTAATGGATAATTTTAAGATCTCCAAAAATTAATATCACACCTTCTTATTTTTTTTTTTCATTATTAACCACATCTTGATAAACGTTTAACCATTTTAAGAGTGGCTATCAAGAATTGTAGTTATTCAATCAATCTCGCTTAATGTTAGTGGCAATAGCAAAAATGTTTCTACTCCATTTTTTTTTAATTTAAACTTCATAAATTCAGTTAAATTGTTTTAAATATTCTTAGTGTGTTAAACACTGGCAAATTTTTCCTCTTCACATTCTTATTGATTGTCAAGCTATCTAAAAATATATATTTTAACATAATATATTATTAAACATTTAAATAGGCACACAGTCAGTTTAATTGCAAGTGGCCAATATTGACTTAAAACGTTTACATATATGATCAAAAGCATGTAGGTCTGGTTCTCAACACTCCTTCAAAACATAGAATTGTTTTACTGCTACATTAAGTTTGAATTCAGCGAGAACGTAACCTTGCCCCGGCAAACCTTTTTATGTGATACGGTAAGTATCTTGATTGAAGTATGTTTTAAAAAAGTCTGTGGCTTCATTTTGCTCTATTTATGTTTATGTTGTATCAACGAATTGAATTAAGCGATCAATTTCTTTAGGCTGAGAATCCTTTCTCACAGATATATTTATTACTTTCATAATGTGCCTGTACTTACAGTATCACATAAAAATGTTGGCTTGCCGGGGCAGGCTTCACTTCTAACTTGTTTGTTAATACCGAACAAATCGCAGATAAAAAATACATGTAGAAAACAAGACATCGCTTCGATTTACTTGAGTTCACTCTCCCTTTCTCCCTTTCTCTCGCTCTGTTCCTATCTTCCTCACATTCTCTAATTTAGTATAGTAAATTATATGAATAAAAAAGTAAAAGCTTTTTACCAGATCACTCCATTACGTACTTCGTGCGAATAATTTGTGTATCCTGTGATTAAACGGTCCAACTTTTTTAACGAAACATATTACCGTACCTATTACAAATATCAATATCAGAATAGTATTTGTTATTAAATTAGCTTTATAAGTAGAATAATAAATAACCAACTGCCATAAAAGAAGAGGGTTCCCCATTTGTTTCGGACTAGTTTTTGTACGCTTGGTTGATCACCGATTTGGTTCGAATACTTTTCTATTGTTATAATCTGATCCGGGTAAAATCCCCGGGTTATCCCTAATTATTGCTTTTTTAACACAACGGAACTATGCTGTCTCTCAATAATCAGCGATTGGTTTCACATAGACTGGTGTAAATTGAAATCAAATATTTTCCGTTGCCTTTGTCTGCGTTACCAAAAATTTCATAAGTGGAAGGATTCAAACTTTGTATAAGTGCAAACAAAAAATGTTCTGACATTACAGTCTTTTTCTGAAACAATCTTATTTACTTGGCTTGTGCTTATTACTGAAACAACTAATTATTTATGCTGTTACTGAAAATGGTTTGCAATAAGCAAAACTTTTTTTTATTCAGTATACTTTAAACTAGTTTAACCGACTTGTATGTTACTACTATGTAATTCTTTGCGGTGGCAGTATAATAGAATCGACTGAATTCTTCCCTATTTTACCCCGAGGGTGACGTACAACCAGGTTATAAGCAAAAATTGACCGTACAACCGAACACCTAGACAGGTGACGGGCAGAAGTGGCTTAGGTACGAGGTGTCTGATGTCTGCCTCTTGCAAGCGTAGCAATTATGGCAATCTCTATGAACTAGAAGAGGCCTTTGCCAACTACTCGATAAATTATATGTTGATAAGCATATTGGGAAAATATGGTATGGAACCATAAGAATCTAAGCGCAAAAATTATAATTAGCATCCAATGAACAAAAGAGAGCTGTGGGAGCCGACGATTCTGTCTCCGTTTCCGTAATCACTAAGTTTGTTAATTGCAGTTCTTATTTCTGATTTAGTTTCTGAGCGATAAAAAACCTGAAAGTCGACAGAAAACCTGAAAGTCGTAAAATTAAAAAATATTCCATTTGCATCTCACAATTAATGCAGTTCTAGACATGTCCGGACAATTCTTGTTGATTTTACTAAACATTGTAAACTATAAGATTAATGTCTTTATTTAAAGCCTCGGTGAGTCTTCACAGCAGGTAGCGTCTACCATTGAGCGGGACAAAAGACCTTAACGACCCACCTTATAGTTTTATAGGTTGAAAATTCTACTCAATTTAAACGATATTCTTATTTTCGAGGTCTTTTACTATTTTCAAAGCGTAGAGATCTAATTGATCCCGACAATGAAATTTCACAACGAAACTATCCCCATCGTAATATATATGATAAGGATAATATCAAGTCTTGATTTTTTTAAGGTAAAGGTAGGTACGTACCTAAGGAATTTACTTTTATAATAATTGGAACCTAACCGACCGTGATAACTGGGATCGGTTAGGTTTCAGAGCCATTAATTATCTAATATATATTATATCGTTTGAAAAAGTGTACAAAATTTTTATGTAAATTAAAGCAATAGTATTTTTACATTATCTTGCATTCTTGAAACATGAATCAGCGATGCTGATATTTGATTAAAATCTAAGTAATGTAGTAATTAAATAGATTTGATGATATGATTTGTTACGAGAAGTATAAACAGTTACAGAAACATCGTAACTTCGCAAAATAGTTTAGATAACGCGTAAATTAAGATTCATAATATGCTGATATCTCGTTCTCGCGGACACATAATGCGTTAGTAATAAACCGCAATTTCACTCAATCGCGCCACATATGAGCTTTGTGAGATATGATGATAGGATAAGGAGTTTTGTGGGATAATTGAAATCATAAATTAGTTGGCATGGTCATAAATATGTTGGAAACTAAAACGTGAAAATGATTGATTATTGGAAAATTTATAAAGGAGAATTTTATTACGACCAATTTGGAACTTCCGAACTGATATCTCGTTATAATCAATTTGGTACATACGCGCACATAAATTTCATTACGCACTAGTAAGAAACCGCAGTTTCTTTGGTTTGTGAAATAATTCAAATATTTAATTTGATTTCAAAAAATTCTTAAAAAATCTTATGACCAATTTAGGAGTGAACTGAATGTAAACAAAATAGTTTCTTATGCTTACTTAAAAATTTAAATGACACTAGCCACTTTATGAATTTGATAAACGGCCTTTCTCCACAAAAAAAAAAAAAAATTAGTTTGAGTTTGCAAGCTGACAATTTGTGCTACAGGATTATATCTATATAACACTGTTACCGACACACAAGTCGACAGTCCGAACGGAGGCCCGCAGCCTCCCTCGGACGGTCATTAGATGACTTCAGATAATAATTTTATGAAGATATTCACAGTAACGCAAGCACGCTAGCGAACGCAACGGTCCGAATTTAGATGTTTAGTAGGAGTTTATATTTATGTATTTATGTTTGGGTCAAACCAAACATGGCACGCGGGCACCGGGCCCGCGAGCATAGCATCCGATGAAGCTGTAAAAGCCAAAAGGCTAACAGCGATTACTTCACCGAAATTATATATATATAACACCACAGTGCGCCAGTCACCCTGAGACATCAGTTCTTAAGTCTCATATGCCCAATAATTTTACTAGCTCTTAGATCGAAACACAGTAATGTATGCACACCAGGAGTGTGTCTTCACGGCAGAATAACTGGCCCTGCGATGGTGCCTACGTAGACGAATTCCTGAATCCTACCACCAGTAAAGTCTTAAAGCACAAACCAACACTTCACAAGTAAAGTCTTCTTTTAAAGCATTTCCCAAAAAGGATTTACCTTCATCGCCACGGTAGGCAAACACATATTAACAATGGCAGTACCAGCTATGACATGTACAAGACATTATCTATAATCGACTCTAACGAGACCCACGGGATAGACGAGGTGATTAAAATTTCATTAAAACACACGTTTTTTGTGCTCAGTCGTATTTAATGATTCAAAACTTACAAATTAAAACAATACAGTAACGAGGTATTTAAAGTCTATTACATCAAAATTAACACCCATAATGACAACGCAGGAATCGTCACGTCGCCTCTTCATGCAATTATTGAAATGCTCGTCATATACTGCATTCAAACGATAATTATATTTCGTTAAATTAAAAAATACACAGCGTTTTTATATATATATAACCATATGAGTCGTACGATTTATGTTTTATATCTCGATTACCGCGTGGCCTAGTGATTAGTGACCTATGATTTCTAAGCCGTGATCCTGGGTTCAAATTCCAGCCACGGCCAACTTTTGCACAAATTGTTGGGTTTCGGGTCTGGTTTTGTTGTGATTGTCTCCGTTTCTCTGACATTGCAAACTAGCCTACCTCCGATCTTATTGCGAGAGCCTGTGTGTTTGGGCGTACACTTACATACATACATACAGATACGCCTTTTTCTGAGTGTAAGGGGTAGGCAGAGGCCACTCACGTAGCCCACTTTTCAGCCTCGCGGGAAACGCGACGTGACGGGTGGCGAACCACGTCGCTGCCATTTTGGTAAGATTCAAAAATTCTTACTCCCCGTTGCGTTCCCACAGGCAGAAGGTATAGTGCACACACAACAGCACACAACAGCACACAGTGTTCTGCACGAATAAAGGCTGTCCTTAGTTGCCTCTTACGACACCGCTGTAGGAAAGAGGTAGGTGCTATTCTACTCTGCCGGACACCTATTTGTTTGTGGTACTATAATGCCTGCTGAGCTGTTGATAACTTCCAACAGTGTTCGGGGGTTGTAAATAGAGGTCGGTAGCAAGTCGTTACACATTTTACAATATTTACTACTATGTTAAAAAAAATCATTATCGAACAAACATAATTTTTGTTTTGAGTGTGTAAATATAAGATTTTTTGTTTATAACATGAATGATAACAGTTTACGTAATCGCAAACATTACGACGTGAACGGTATAAAAATAGCACACATGTACCTCCTAATAACTGTAGAGATAATCTGCGGATAGATATATTAGTGAGCGTATTTTTATGTCAATATGTGCTCACGCAGGATGTGTGGTTGCGTGGCTCACAGCAAACTTCGGCTTAACATGGCAAAACCGTGACGTATTCCATGACGAATGATTAAATGTAAACTATGGACGGGGTTTTGAACGATTATTGATATGCAAAAGTCACTATGGGATCTGCTTGGAATTGTAATGACAATGGTATTCCATGGAATTTCAGCTGATCAACAAAATGTGTTACCTAAAATGCGTTTATGCTTTCCTCAACCATGCTACTTTAAAAGGAAAAATTACTCGACAGGTCTGACATAGGCATTGTTTAAATAAGTAATTATCATAATACATATGTACATATAGTCACGCATTTTCCCCATATATGGGGTAGGCAGAGGCTGGACATACAGCCCACTCTTCCCCCGACGGGAAACGAGACTTGACGGCTGGCAAACCACTTAGTTTTCATTTTGATACGAGTAAAAAAAATCTGACTCCGTTGCGTTCCCTCTAGCAGTATAGTGACAACATTGCATATTGTCGAGTTAATCTGCAAGAAGAAAGGGTGTCCGTGCAATATTTTAGTCGCCTCGTACGACACCTTGGTAGGAGAGAGGTAGGTGTTATTCTGCCCGACACCTAATGTAGTAATATATATAAATATATACTGGTATACACAACTTTGGATGTGTTACTAGACCTCAAAACTTATGATTATGTAAATTGTGTATCATTGTTAGTAGAACTCTGTATGTGTTATCAAATAAATTTAAAAAAATATATACCTAAGTATTATGTATGGTATTAGGTATGAAATTGAAATAAATATCATTTTGTGGTCTGTTTTGTTTGTGCTACATTTTACACAACTATCTTTCAACTAGTAAAATATGTGAGATCTTTTATTTTAGTTTATATAGTAATTGATATAGCAAACACTGTCTCATACACTTGGGCGTATTTAAATATTACGCAAGCAAAATAATTCAAATTGTATACCTATTTAGTTGTCAACAAAATATTTCATTAATTCCTGCTACCGGCGTTGCGATTATCAGCGAAAAGGATCTCTTCGGTTGAAGCAGACAGCGCGTCGTCAAACATCATCGTTATCAATTACCCTACGTCTTAGTACGACCTAAGCAATTTAATCAGAGTTACTATCAACAGGAAACTCCACGCTGATACAGCCGCAGGTGTCTCACTATGGCTTCACAGAACTAATGTGACGTAATTAGCCATCCGGTTGCCATTTACCGAATCATGTATTGGCAAAACAAAGTTCAACGCAACGCTCCTATTTGATGTCGCTAAGGTCCTGCTCTAAGTCCTATATCTAAATACTGTTACACTTTAGGTTATAGAAGTGTGTATATATACGTTGAACCTAAATATTTTCATTGACTTTATGCTTTCGAAGGTAAAGATAGTAAACCTTAAAATCGTTGTAACAAACCTTTAAAATTTAAGTTCAGTTAGTTTCTTTGTCTTATAAGTTAATTGTGACCCACTTCCACATATTCATTAGCCTTGAAAAACTGCATATGTGCGTGGTTTTGATTATATTACGTTAAAGACTGATATGCTATTACAGTGTTATTGTTTTTTATTATGTGTTTTGTTCGTATTTTTATGAAAAATAGGAATATAACTTAAGTATTACAATGATAAAAGAGTTAATAGGAGTTTCACTGAATAATATTATTAATCCCGACGAAACAATTTGTTTTTGCGGAATAAAAAGGTCCGTCTCCAGGATTCAAGCTATATCCGAGCCAAATTTCGTCAAGATCGGTTTAGCGATTGGGCCGGGAAATGGCAACAAACAGACAGGGGGGGCCATAAAGTTACTGACGCGTTTATAATATTAGTATGGATTAAAATACTTATGGATTAAGCTGACATTGATGTGTTATCATTTCCAAACGAAATGTGATTGACAATACGTAAATAATTTCGCGTGCTATTCCATCATCACAGACGCCGACGCAGATCCTTGTGTTATCGTGCTAATTCCAAAGATTGTTATCGTAATCAATTTCATTAGGTTCATTCCCGTGGATTGATTATAGACCGGTACAATACCGATTTTTTGCGTTCAATTATTTTAAATCGTCTTCCATTTTATAACCATTCTTATTATCAATTTTATAAAGCTGTAGTTTATCTGTATCTTAACTAAATTTGACAGGGAAATTACAAAAACGGGAAGATAACCAGTCTAATATTCGGTAACTAGCTATTTCATGTTATGCGTTACGTTGCATTTTAGACCTGTTTTTCGGAATGAGGAATACAAAATCTACAACACTGATAATTATAGAAGTTGTATATTAAAAACTATATAAATAATTAAACTGAAAGTAGAGTTTTTAATACTGACGCGATTCATTCCTTTTTTGTGACAGTACGTACCTACTAGTACATAACCAATGTACCGCAACAAATAAACCCGTTATAATAAATTAACAAAATTCCCTTTGCTAAAATATAGCGACATCAAAATAAAGACTTCAGTGTTGTTGATACTGAAAATCATATGTACTCATAGTCGTTCATTTAATTTTCTTAATTAACGGTGAAATTCAATATCACACACATATCCGCGTAATATCTGAGTCAACTGAAGTCTTCAATGACTAACTGTTTAGTTACATGATCAAGAAATGAGTCAATCTGAAATAAAATTACTCCCTGAAGATTGTTTTATTAAAGCCGTTGGCTGAATATACGACCTTGGAATCTGTCAATGTAGTATTTATGCGACGTGTAGCAAACATTTACGCGACGTCGAAATCGGTCTTAAAATCAATTTGGAAATTAAAAACAGATCAATTGATCCCACTAAAAGTATAACATAACACTGAGTAAGTCGATTTGAAGTGTCTCTTATCTCTCTCCTTATATGTTTTTGATTCACAATAATCTTTTCTTTTCAGTTGATGTAAAATTAGTTTTATAAATGAATGTTTTGAAGACGTTTATGATAGTTCGAAAACAGTATTCAAGCAGTTTGCAAAATTGTAATAAGACCAATAATAAACAAACTTTTTTCAGTTCACTGTACCTGAATTGATTTCTGCTTTCCGCAAATAAAACTGCAAAGCCTACGTCTTCCGTCACAGTATCCTGCCTTTAAAATTAATTCTTTCAAGCAGAGCCTGACTCGCGTCATTCACATATTTTGTATAATAATGTCAGAATATATATTTTTAAAGCCTTTTTTTTATATGTATAAAAATCTTAATATATAATTTCATAATCTATTTGGAATAAGAACACACCTGATTGAACTTGTTAATTCTAAATGAAATTTTAAATATTGATTATTATTAATCTTTAAAGAAGATCAAAAATAATGTATTTTCTAATATGGCTCGGGTACAAAATTTGTCGAAAGTGACCAAAGAAATCAATGACTAAATCGCTGACCTTCAGAGTTGAAATAAAATAAGAAAATTTATAGGACGCGACTTAATAATGGAAACTTTTTGAAAGCCAGCGGCTTAAAGTTCATAGGAAAAGTCGTGTCGAAAAACCACAAAGATAAAAATCCCCAACCCCTATCTACCCGAAGGTCCCGAGCCGGACCTGCTTACATAGCGGCATCTGGGTGGGATGGGAACTTGGCCCGCCCTCCGCCCACCATTGGCCGTCGCTGCTCCGCTATGGAGAATCCCACCGGCTATTCGTCATTCGGCGCCCCACTGCCTCCACCACGTGCTTCGTGTACACTAGGCTTTATTTTACGCGCCGTCACACCAATTCATTTAGTCGCTCACCCGACACGACGCGTGCGGCACCACTGTATTTTGGGGGATGTCAATTGCGATCGATTGTTATGGATTACGCTAATATACCGGCTTTCGCGTTATTCAGACAAACCGGCACTGTGATCATTAGGCTGAAGATGGAACCACCAGGATATTGCTGCCGATCTTCGATGTGTTCAACCACGGACTATAGTCAAATTGTGCACAGACCGTCAGGTTGTGAACAATGCTCTAGGACTAGATTAATTAGCCAATATAGTGACTGTGATAGTGATTTAGTGGATAAATGTCGACCTTACAAATCAAGTGCAGCTAGAAGCAGTAAGATTTTTTTCTTTATTTTCAACTTTTAATTCACAAAATCTTTCCTTTTCTCAGCAAATAATTTTTCAGTAGTGTTTATAACATTGACTACATTTGGTATTTCTTTCCAATTGCAATTAAAATTCGATTTTTAATCAAATGGTTAACTTTTGGCTTTTTTACGTAATATTCACGAGTACATAAATCGCCATTTTATATTATTGCTGCATAAGCAATGATACTTCATATTCTATACTGGAATGTTAATTCCTGTCTATAGTTGAAAAACCGCAAAACACTGTAGTCTTTCACTATAGTTGGAAAAACCTTTTAAATCCATTAATCAGAATTGAGTTAATTGATCTATAAATAAAACCACGAAATGTTCTTTATATTTCCGTATTATTATTATGGCTAATAGTTCGTATCAAAACAATTGCTACTAACTAATTTTACTTAAAGTGCTTCTAAAACAATAATTAATTCGAAGTACTACATCCATTCTCATGCCTCTTTCATTGTAGCTATCACTCTCCCCGGTTCAAGCTTACAATTTCATTACGAATAAAAACTCGGCTCGTTCTTACCTCTACTATGTTAAACACGAAGATAAACTAACTAACTGGGGCTTAAACTGCAATTAAACGTACTGTTACCGGAGTGACATATCTGACTAAATGTTTCTATCCCTTAACAGTAGTACAGTTATGTCCACGCTTGGTGAGGACTGTTTCGTAATTTTGTTTCTATATAGGGCTATGAAATAAATTAAATGTCATGCACATTATTAATTGAATATTAATTAATTCAACATTTCTGTTGTAAAAATCTAGTTAATATGTTTTTGTACTAAAACTACTTTCTTTCTCTTTTATATAATCCACATTAAATATAAATGTTAATTATATGAAACTCTAATTGATGAAAATAATATTAAAACTTACTACGTCTTCATCACAGAAAAGCATTAATTTTACTTGTGTTGTTTCCATTCTAAAAAGAAAGTTATTAAAAGTGCAAAAACTAAAAAAAATAATGTGGAACCATTAAGGTTTCACATCATTTTTTTTTTTGGATAAAGTGTCGAGACGAGCAAAACGTTCACCCGAACGGTAAGTGCAACATCTGCCCATAACAGATGCTGTGTCACCCAGAATATTTCTGTGTGGAACCACACTGCGCCACCCTGAGACATTTTCGTCTCTTACGTTACTTCTTACGTCTTACGTTCTTAAGTCTCATATACCCAGTGATTACACTAGCCCACAGTGCCCTTCAGACCGGAAACACAGTAATGTTTGCACACCACTGTTTTACGACATAATAACTTGCCCTGGGGTGATACCTACATAGACGGAATCTAACATAGGAATCCTACCACCAGTAGTAAAATACATACATATATAACATTATTTACTTCTTTTCAAGAAATTTATTGATCTATTGAAAATACTTTTAAGTTTTTTTAAATAGCTTCCATAATATTTAATAGTATGCATACATTTATACTCCTGGTAAAAACTAATTAATTAAATAAGTAGTTATATGATTTACCGGGAATCGAAATGACTCCTATTCGTAAATCATTACATTCCATTACAACGATCAATGCTCTTTAAGTATCATGCCATTTAAAAACGAATGCATTCAATAACAAAGAAATTTTAATTTGTTTTATCGCGGCGCCTCGTTAATAGACAACAAATTTATAACATCACTAACAATATGCCTACGTCATATAAAACTTTGTTAAGGAAACATTACTTTAAGCACTGGATTAAGGCTAATTTGTATGTATTGTATATTAATTATTCTAACCGCACTGATATCTAAACTATTAAATAACAATTATATTGTAAGACCGCACACAAAACACAAAACCTAATCTATCTGTGGGTAAAAACTATCGTGGCAACAATAAATTTTTTCCAGAAGCTATGAACTAACTGCTCTGTCGGAAAGTCGGTGTTATTTAATGATATTAAATCTATGTGAGTCGGAAAATATTCCGTAGGCTCTCGAAAAACCCACTCTAGTTCCGCAAAAGATAAAAAATACAGCAGATTGTAGGTGCAGTCCCGTGGCGAGGTATTGCATTCAGGTGCTATTTAAGGTCAATTATATAAAGTTAGTATACAATTTTACAACCGATTACGATCAACAATTAATTCTAATTAGACGCAATCTCTGAATGAAGTAATAAATATTGTTTACAGTGATTTGCTGCTTGTCTGTATTAGGCAGTACTTCAGTTATCGTTGAGAACTTTGTAAACTTTATAACTATATATGAAATATCATATCTATGAAAGTGTTTACTTTTTTTAAATGTTTTATGTTAAGGAAAAGTACCAACAAATTAATGAATACTACATTACGTATTCATCATATATACGCACTTGTGTTTGTCCACATACTATATAAATAGATATTAAAAAGTTGTACGGCGTTTATCGGCGTAATTAATTGGATAAAAACTAGAGAAAATCCATCGTAACGCCAACACTAACACGCCAGCACTTGTATATTGACAATAACACTCGTAAAAAAAGAACCGTCGATACTCCCAAAGTTATTTGCGGAAAAGCACTGATACTTATTGAGTAAAAAATAGGAAATATCATTATAACGCGGTATGTCTCTCAGTTTCTTGAACTATGCTCGAGTTGTTAGGATCGCGGTCCACTCACTCATTAACAACATTTTCACATAGCGCGACGAAAGGTAGGGTCAATTATAAACAGTTAATTCAGAGAGTCCGGGGAATCATAATTCCAGTGTAATATATGAATTATAATAAAAAAGTGGAAACGTCTATTTTTAGTTTATATGTTAATGCCGCTTATTCGCTCACATCATAATTCCCAAAATATCATTATAAAAAGTTATTATTATCAGGTTTATCTAATTAAATTTAATTCAGGCAAAATTAACGCGCGCTTCTTTCGATAATTTCAAAGCAGAGAGTGTCGGAAGCTGATTGACTTCGAAGTACTGTTACCATTTAGAGTGATTTTGGGTTGATGAAAAATGTATAATATGGTGTCTTGCCATACGGGCAGCTATACACGTCTCCACGCGATAATGATTCTTATTATGCGCAGTCAAATTTTACGAGCCTCCGGTTGTTAGTCGATACTAACAAATTAATGAAACAACTCAAGGCAAATCTTTGTTATGGCTAAATGAAACGATTTATTTCTATTAGGTACGTTACACGTAATAAAAATACTTTATAAATACATATAAACATATTTTATTATAATTAACTTAGTGTGTATCATCAAGAAATCAGCAAAATTGATCACATATTTTCATTTGAGCCCTTTTTACCCGTTCATAAACGAAATTTACATAATGATTGCGCAGGCGCCGACCCCTTCGATGGATCGAACGGCGCGAACTTTTCTTGGTTTTCGAGCCGAAATTCTAGTTAGCGGCTGCGCGATTTCTTTTTAAAAAGGTTAACAAGGTGCTCTCGTTTGAGTCGTTTTTCGTAGCGCTCAGCCTCCTTTTGTGTACGAGCGAGCTGTTAAAAAATAAACGAATTCTTTGTTTCTTGGGTAGTCGGACCGACCTCCGACGCGGTCCCTACTTTTTTATGCCCCCTTATAACCTGTGTATTACCTACGTGTAGGTATCTACGGTTTTTATGGTCGCCCGGTCAGATCTTCAATGGGCTAAGGAATTCGATCGAGTCTCCACTTTGTCCATATTATAGTTTTTGTAAAGATTGTAATTACCGATTTTTTTTTATGTACGACGCTTTATGAAACTGATAGTTGATTTTTTTATTATTAATTAGTTTCAGCTATATTAAATTGCATTAACACTTCGTTTTTATTGTCATTATATTGATTTATAAATAATATGTCATTGGCTTTCAAAATGTTACAATATGCGATGTTGGTATTCCTACATTTTTTGTAAATATATATTTAACTGTAGAATGAAGGAAATGTAAAGCGTCTCACGGTGACTCTACATCTTTTTACGAGCTGACCTGTTATTTTTTTTAGTTGAACTTTTGACGGCGGTCTCGCGGTTGCTTGCTTTTGACCGGCGCACTAATAAAATGTTATGATCGTGTGTTTAACGCGTGTTGTGTGTCGGGCCTTCCTTTTGACATGATCGTTATTGCCCGACTCCGCCTTTGCGGTTGCCTTTTGTGTTACAACTGTAACAACGTTGTTATTGTGTCAATTAGACGATCCGACGTCTATGACTAAATCACGTCTAGTTAAATCGCCGCATTGTATCCTCTCGATGACCGTAATTCATTTACGCGAATGGTTGTAACTTTCCGATGTTGATGAGGTGAGAAGGATGCTATCGATATCCTTATTCAACTTTAGCGAGGGGCGTGAGATAATAAGGATCCGTTCACTGGCCTTAGTTAAATAATAAGCGGCACGGAGCCCTATAACTATATTAATTTTATTTGAGGCGGCGTTGCGCCCCCAGGCTAAAGAGCAAAATCACCGCAAAAGTGGCTAACGAGAGCTAACAAGAAAAAATACACGCACACTTTTTTTATGGTCGGCAAAACAGATAGTCACAAATATAAGTTGCAAATCTATACCTAAAACAGTTCAGAAATCTTCGGAATATTCTGCGTATTATTTATGTTCCACAGAGCTATGGCATGTCAATTACGGTCCATTCCCAAATGAACTATGAAAATATGCGAAATGTTCATAATGCTCTGCCTACGTTACGCCAAAATAACGTAATCTTTTTTACATTAGTCACCGTATACCAGACATACTACATGAGATGATTCATGCATTGAGTCAAAATACAGAAAAAACTATCCGTGTTAACTATTACGGAGTTATGGAAATGATCAATTATCTAATTGATACATGTTCAACTTCATGTATTTTTACATTCATTAAGCTGGGAAGTAAGGTCAGTTACATTTCCACGTGCGTTAGCGTTAACGTGTCGCATTTCCTTAAACGGCTAGATGTTTTGCTGCCGACTTTCTTATTGATTTCTTCCTCAGTAATGTAAACAAATAAACACGTTAACATTTCTACGCGAAACAAGTAACAACGCACACTTGAAGTTTCGTTCTCATTTCCAAAGATTTTCTGTAACATTCTTGCAGTTACAAACGTATCACGAGCAATATATTATTGATATAAGCGTGCCTTGCGATTGTTTTTAAGATTCGATATAGTATGCGTATCGGAAGAATGTCCGGTCGAGTACCGGCAACCGTTAAAATGTGCCGCATTAGTGATTCACTTAGGTTCACCGGACAATTAGCAAAGGCTGTCCACCTCTGGGCCACGGTTTGTATTTATTCATCGGATGTACAACGATTACCATAATCGATAGCATTGCGCGCGTCGCATACGGAACAAGAGGTTCTTAGGCGTTTTCATTGACGAGATGCAACGGAAAGTAAATTCAATAAAATCACGCTTTATCTACATTTCAATTTCGAAATAATTAACGTACCTTTCTTTTAACAGAAAATAAAAATGCTTTCCTTAAGCATGCAGTAACAAATTAATTCATATTTACAGATATGGTGATTGATTGATACTGAGATTGTACAAGGACAACCCAGAAACGAGTTTGATGACGTTTACCTTTCTCTGTAGACATAGCTATAAAATAAATTATGCTGGTATTTTATATTATGAAGCATGAAGCAGTAGTGTGCAAGCATTACTATGTTTCGGTCTGAAGGGCACTGAAAGCTAGTGTAATAACTAGGCATATGAAAGTTAAGAACTGATGTCTCAGGGAGACGAGCCAGTGTGGTGCCACAAGGAAAGGTTCTGGGTGACACAGCATTTGTTATGGGCAGATGTGGCACTTACCATCGCTTTCTCTTATAAAAATAGTTAATGAAAAATGGTGATGACAAAGTAAAAAATCTCACAATTCTTGTTACAACAGGATACGTCAACGTCTGCGCAGCGGTGTGCTTACTGCTACTTGTGGGCGGGTTGTCCCCTCAGTCCTCGGCGGCACCACATCGGAGCCGCGGTATGGAGCGCCAGAGACGCGCTGCCGACTCCTCACAGGAAAACCGCCTGTGGGCCAATCCTTGCGATTACAACAACTCGAATGTAAGTCAACATATCTTTTACCTAACATCAAATCTAATTTTGGGTCTTAGCTTTATTAGCAGCATTTAATATTTTAATTCTGTAATAAATAATCAGATGATTTCAGATAAAGTAAATAAGTAAGATACTTTTTGCTATGTAGATATCCGAAGCAGAACACAGAAATATATGATTATTACAAAGGTACACGATGCAAACTTTTAACTAATTTTAATAGATCCTTTCATTTATTTCAGTCAAAATCAGCTTTAAAATACTCGCCGAAACTTGCTAAGGATGTCGCTTCACAAGCAAGAAACGCACTCAAATCGACGGCGCAGTACAAAGACAAATTCGTAAGTATCATTTTATTTCACCAACGTCGGAAACCTTTCTTCGCTTTCATTGACGGAGTCAGGCGAGTGACGAGACAATCGCGACGTAGTATTCGCGCTCGCATCGATATGCCCGCCGCATCGCTCTAAATGAACGGACGCAGCCTGCGGCCGGCCAATGCCAATAAAACTTTAAAGTAAAGACGTCGATGCATACCTTTAACGTTTAATGTGATTTTATCGATTAATGAATGAAAGTGTATTGTATGATTTATGAATGAAAGTTTCTTTATATCTACTGTCAGCATTGATCAAAGGTATTGCCAAAAAAGCGAATCTTTTTTTTAAGTGATGATCTCCTGCAGATCGCTTTTATTCATGTTGTGCCAAATTTCTCACGAAATTTTATCCAATAATGATTCTCGACGTGCACGTTTTTAGTGCCGTTTTCTCACTGCGTCGGACGGCGTGGAAGAGAGATTGCATCGGCGCGGGCGCCGCCGGTTTCGCGGCTCCACGTCCGGCCACGGCTTCCTCCCTTTTAATTATAATTTTGCACTGCGTTTACGTGACGCCATCGATACTTCGACAACGAGGCTGCTTAAATTTTTTGGGCAACCCACAATTACTGTTTTTATATCAAGAAAATTGTCTCGTATAAATAGCTAGTTTCGCAACGCATACGTTTTCGTAATACTAATACATTATTAATTCGTCCTGATCGCATATTCATAAGATGACATTTCTTACGTTCCAATCCTGAGAATATAATATTTCCGAATCGGAAGTTTGGTGGCTCGATCAACCAGCAATAATGCGATGTCGCTGTCGCGCCTCGAATCATTTATGGAGGACTCTTCACCATTGTATTTAATTGTTTCATCGGACGAAAGCACTCCGTGAACGTTTGTATACATTTCACTTATAGACGGCTGCGTAAGTGAGGTGTATAGAGGCGAAGGGTCGATGGAAGTGGAACAACGGTTGCGTTTCGTTTAAATTCGTGCATTGGTGTGTTGCGATGTTCGCATATGAGGTATGGTGGCATTTGTAATAGGCTCGGCGGTCGTTACGACGGCGACGTCCTGTCCGCTCGCCGCTGCCTCCTCGTCATAAAATGACATTATCGACGCACAGTAGCCGGAACGGAGTACAGGACGATGCGCGTATGCATCGAATACTGATTGCGCATTAGTATTGCGCGACACACCTGCCCGACGATTTTTTTCTGTCTCTCCCCTTAATGTCGGTCATTCGTTACTAATGTATCATATTTATTGCGATTTGGACAAAGCTCGCAGGCGATGAACCGCCATTGTGATACCGATTTACTGTTTTCCAAGGACGTCTACACTGCCTTTGTTACGTACAGAATTTTTCACTTTGCGATCCACGCTAAATCTCATGTAGATTATTCATATTAATCCTCCGGTTTATTCGTTACGCATACTTTATACCACAACGCAGATACAAATACCCTATGACGATCAATTAAAAAACATAAGTTTAAGAAATAAAACTTAAAATTATTTCAGCTATGACATCTGTCGTCAACTCATTCCTTATAAATAATAACTGGCCGCGCTGTACCAAGAACGCAATAACAAATTCAACGAACCCTACCGGTACTGTGTGACTCCGCACTGGCCACCGTGTGAATGCTCTGCAAGTTGAGGTTTTTGGTCGCCGGTGTCAAAATATTATCGCATCACATTTTGAGTTTGAAATTACTCTGATATCCATCAGAAGAATTTTGAGCACCCGCTTCTTAAAACAACGCGTAACTCTATGTTATGTTTAAGAAGCGCGACAGGTTTTATATCGCATCCATGTCCCTTATCGTATGATAGTCACTAGATGTATAAACATTGAGTAATGCGGTACCTATAATATGTACATACTTAGCGATAGCGTTGTTCACACGGGCGACAGGCTGTCTGCGACGTTGGATGTCAGTGAACACGTGTGCCGTAAATACATCAAGTAGCGCGCCTGTGTGAGTACATGTTTATTTGATAAGCTTCCGATGTTTCAAGCTAGGTATCCGGATGCAATGTCATCGGATTTCTTAGATCACAGCCCACCCACGGCTAGTCAAGTGCGTCGTCGATTCCTCTTAGTCTGCTTACTGGTGGAAATTTTAGCAGTAATTCCCCTGGGAACTAGTTTAAGAGCTAGTCAATAAACGCTTTCAGTTTTTTTTTACCAATGAAAATAAAAAATTTGTCCAAATTAATTAGACTGCGATTTCAACATAAATAAATGTATGTTACTAAAGGGTCAAAACTGATATTAGAGATTTTAAGGAAAAGGCGAAATTAAGCATTGAATATTGTAATTATAAATTTATTTAAAAGTGAAACACCGATGTTGTATCTCAAAAAAAATTAACATTTGTAGTGACATACATGAATTTAAAACTTATTGTTTAAATTATTATCGGTTATAATTCAGACACAATAACGAATCTATTATTAGAGCTAATAATCCGTCGTTAATGTGTACAAATAGATAGCGTTTCGGATATGGTGCCATGGACCGGACGAACACCTGTGTATTTTTCACGTGGGCTACTAATGAGTACACATAGCACATTCCGCCTTGAATAAATATTGTTAATATTTATTAATCATAATTATGCCGTGGTAGCTTAGCTAGTAAAATTATATAAGCAAAATTCAACTTAAGTTTGATTTCCGGCATCACTAAAATTATTAAATACAATTTAAATTTGCGATTTCCAGCATTATTATCTATTACCTTTTAGTAAAGGAAAGCAACGTGAAAAAGAAAGGTATTGGTTTTTGTTGTCGCGAATATCTAGAAATTCAAGAATCAATATATTTAAAATACTTTTTAAAATGCTTATAATGCAAACTATGTATAATCGATTTACCACTGACTCGATCACCATATTTCCGAAATTAACAAACCTATTGACTTGAAATTTGGGAAACATATTTCTTTACCGACATGTGTAAATTGTCTGGTGCTGTTTTTCTTTATACAGACTTTAACAAAACAACAATATCCGGGCGAAGCCGGTTCAGGTCAGCTACTTATATCTATTTCGCAAAAGACTTTTTTTAATATTTATCTAAACGACGCAAAAGACGAAATTTAACTTTAAAGCAGTTTATCAACTTTATTACAAAAGCTTATAATTTCGTATTTTTTTGCAGTTGATTTTACAAAGCGTTTCCATTAATTATTGTTATCATCGTTTCAATGATGTCTCAATAGTTAGTCAATTATTTAACAATGTTTGGTTATAAATTTTGGCTGAATCACGAATGTTGCGCCGATGTGTAGATAACGACATTTCACAATGTGTCGATTTTCGGCAGTTTGTCACGAATACGAATACCCAGGTTTAATTAGTCGCATTGTTATGTAACGACGTTATGACTACCGTAATACATATCGTCTCGCTCAAAAGGGACGTTCTCTTGCATTAAAGTTGCATCTGCCACCGTCTGTTGAGGTTCGGTTACCATTTTATCAACTCTCATGTTTATACTTTAAGGACAGTTTTCGACTAGCCGCTACCGATCACGTATAGTCTGGACATAGTGTCAAATTTTAATGTCGAAATTGTTTGTTACGTGACATGTCGGCGATGGCGGCCAGGCCTCCGGTTTCGATCTCATCTTTCATACGACCTTGACTGATCATACTGACATAAACATTTTGCGTTTAGGATTGTCTTGTCTCGTCTTATTATATTTAGCCTGATTCTTCCTAATTTTTTATCAAAATTAATACTAGCAATGTTATTAACAATAGTAATATTCTTCGATAGAGGTGGTTCGCAATGGTAGTTAAAACGGACTTGAATCTGTGGCGTTATGTTGCGTAGTCCGCACCCTAAACCATTAGGCTTTTGGCACGTAGTTGATGTTAATATGATTGTTATCAGAAACATCGGTTTGTATAAAGTAAGGAAAAGATTAAATAATAGAAGGTCCTAGCTGACAATATGAGATTAATTAAGTTTATTCCATGATATATTTGTCTACAAACAAGGTAATAACCAAGGCTTCCTTATTTATACCGGTTCGAATCTAAGAACCTACTACTGTAAGACATGAGCCTCATCTTGCATTTAATCGTCTCCTTCTATGAAATCCAATCAAAGCTTTGCTCTAATTACATCTATTTTCTATTTTCAAAGAAATCAATCAAATGCGTGAAAATACTGATCCATTTCTTTTTTTTAATGAAGTTTGCTCTTTACCGACCGAACAGAGTTATTAAAAACAAATTAGTAGTACTACGAGTCCCTAGATCCCTATTAATATTTGGTTTCCAAATCATTAAACATTTTAAACATTTTTTTTACCATAATTTTTAAAAATGATGGTACGATTTTGGCACATTATTCTTAATTGGTTCTTTATTGTTTGCAGGCATTAAAGTTACACAGTTACCCGAGTTTTGACGAGTTGGTCCAAGCCTGGACCGGGTATGACTGGCTGCGAAAATTCCCCTGGTTCCGTGAGGAAGTGCTGCCTAAGGAGAAAGTCCTGAGCCAGTCAATGCCTGACGAGTATATGAACCAAGTGATGGTGAGTTACGTTTCGTTCTTTTAAATATTCGCATTGTATTGCCTGTTTAAGGAAAAAATTAAATGAGGAATGTCCTAATAAAAACCTCTTTTTTATTGAGACGCATTATTTTTTTAAATTAATGTATTGTAGATAGATATAAATTTGCGAGTGGCGATGATTTCTGCCTATGTCGAGCAGAAAGATAAATTATTTTTTCGACAGCATAAGTATATAGAGGGGGCATATAGTATACAAGTGAAATATTTTGAAGAGGAAAAAAAATGTTTTAGTATAATTTTATAGTTCTTTGCCTCCATTCGCTTGGAGTTTGATAAGATAAGCGTATTTTATTTTGGATTTTAACAGACAATTAACTAAAATTAATTATATTTTGATTCTTTATCAGTCAAAAAGCAATGAATTCGCTGATACCAAAACGTGCATCTTCATAAGTTTTGTCAATCGATTTCAAAGAATCAGCATCGTCGGTGGCACTCATTGTTGTTAGCCGACAGTCTTTTATGTGAGAACACAATGGTTTTGCAATGTAGATATTTCAATCACAATCCTAATCCTGAAATTTGAATGATATTGATTCGACAGCGTTCATGCAAACTTTAAATTATTTACTTGCAAAGTCACATGAGTTCATTTGTGCCAAAAATTCTATTTTTTTTTAAAATAAAATGTCAAAAAAATCTGACTAATAGATGTAATGTATTTATTATTTTACAATTAATAATTAAATTACAAGATTTTTCTATTTCATATAATTGCACCTACCTCTTTCAATCTCTGCACCACCCTTGAGATTGACTAGTAGAGAATGCCACAGGCATTAAGTCCGCCTATATACATCTTGTATGTAAAGTTATATAAATAAATAAAATAAATATGTCTTTTACCTTTTTCCTAGGATCATATTGACGAAATTCTTCCGCCAATGTACAAGGGGCTGAAAATGGTTGTGGCTGGCCTGTACGCAATTAGCAACGAAGGGCTGAACGACAACATTATATCCGATGAGAGTCTAAAAGGAAGCATCAACTTGACTATGCACGACGTGCGAGCAGTTCTCTGTTTATTTAACGTAAGTTTTTATTGACACTCAAGTCAATGACACAGCATTTGCTTTAGTTATTAAAAATACGTCGTATTAAATATGTAAACAATTCATTGATCATGTTTTTTTTTTTTTAGGACATAATGAAGTCACGGAACTTAGAAATAATGCCGCTACCGGACTCCGAAATTCCTGACTTCAAAACGGAAGACAAATTGTCGGTCGGTCTACTTGTGTACAGAGATACCTTAAACTACTTGGAGTATTTGGCCCAGGTGTTCCAGAAAATGTACGAATCGGCACCCAAGCAAGTTGATTGAGGCAGGCAATTTTTGGTTGTGCTAACTAGACTTAAGATGTTAAGGCCGCTAATTGTTTTGCGGATGAGCTGCCCCAATTTGAACCAAGTGTTTGGTTCACCTACTTAACCATCGGTGCTTTTATTAAGGACTTAAACGTAACTATTAACGTTACGTCTTGCTAAAAACGCTCAGTCTCAGTTAGCCGTATACAGTGCGTCTCCTCCTATTGGAATTGTTTGCATCTTTGGCTGTTGATATGTAGTAGAAAATGACTTTGCCATTACATTGCCATTTCGGTCTAGAACGAATTAGTTCCTTTTTTGTGTAAATAGCGACGAATTTAAATGTATGTATGTTGTGTATGTTTATTGCTTAACAGACAACATTCTAAATTTTCCGATATCCTAGTCAAGGTCTCTTAACTTATTTTTTTCTTGCTTTTTTCTCCACTTTAATTTCAATTACTTTGTTAAAGGTATTATTAATTTTAGTTATTTTAGAATTAAATTCCATTCCACCAAACTTGATCGATAATTATTCGATTTTAGTAAATTATTGAGTTAATTCATAGTGACCATGATCTTGTCACGATAATTCTTCCGCTGTTATACACCTGACCTGCGGTCGAGGCTGCAAGTAACTATTCGCAAAGAACTTGTAATTCTTAGTTTCTTTAGTATTACTTGACTCTTTGTTAACTATTTATACTACTGTTACATAAATCCAATGAAATATGACTAGCTTTAATAGAGCTGTTAATTATATTATTGTAAAGTACAGAGCCAGTGTATTTATGACTTAATCATCATTTGTATAGTTCAAATACTATTTATAACTACAGCAAACATACAAGTTATGTTTGCGAAATTAAATTATTATTACATTTAATTGACTTTGATTTACTTTTATTTATCCTTTACCATTTACCTTTTCCCTTCGAATAACAGGTGATGTGTTAGTTATATCTAGATATTTTATGAGAGAAACCAATAAAACAATAAAAATTAAAATTTTAAATCAATAAAACTTAATTTTGCAATCCCTGACATAGTATCTTACGAGGCAGTCATTTTCAACAATAGGAGTTCAACAATGACCACCCTACGCTAAGCTCGTTCCCATGAGTCGAGACTGGAAATAATTTCCAGTCTTTACACAAGATATTCACAAAGCGACGCATATTTGCGTTGGTGACTTAGTTGCCCCGACGAATTAGAGCGGGAAGCGACAGGATTTTGAAAAAAGTAAAAATAGTCTTGAAATTCCGACACCTATTATCATGAATTCTACTTTAACATATGTCATTAGAAATCAAATTTGTATGGCCCTTATTTATGAAAATATAATAGTAGTGCTTCTGCAAGATGTTGCTATGCCTATCAAACGTTGCACCGCCATATTTGTTTAATAAGTTAGTGTGGCTCAGTTGTAGCCGGGAGTCCTCAAGGTGTTAACTTAGTTTTGTGGATTAGTCGGAAGAACCAAAAAGTGCAACAAGTTTGACCTCCTACCTTGTTAAAAATCAGTTTCAACTCTTTATATAGAAGCAATTAGGCGTAACTATACATTTTAGTTGTGATGATGGGCTATAGATAGTTGACTAGTGATACGGAAGGATGATGATGACACATTTAAGCACCTGTATAACTCTTTTTTTTAAGTAACAACGCTATTTTATCAAAGATTATCTCTTAATAGGTTAAAATATACCGCCATTAAAAAACACATCTCGAGTTATACATTGGAATGAAATGTGAAATATAAACCTTTAGTCTATTAGGGTTTCAAATATTTTATCATTCTTACACATAACTAACTTTCCTCAGTATGTATAGCTGCTGATATTTTACAAAAAAAAATCAATTTATTTTATTATCTGCCTCCGCATGTCATTTACACCGACTGTGTTTCCATTCCACATGGCCCAAGATTTGTCTCGACGTTGTCGCGACCTCGTCAATATGAAACACATATTTGCATATTAACAAGCATTGCTTATTGAGAATGACCTACCACACTGTCTGTTGACTCCAGTCATGTTATAGTCAAATAAAGTACTATAAGGATCTTGGTCTTTTTAAACAAATAATTGTAATTCTTCACCAAAAACACTTTAAATCAATACTTACTAACTATTATTTAATGTTAGTGATTGTTGTTACTTGATGGAACTTCATTTTCGATTACTAATGAAATATTATTCAGTTCACTTTTACAAATCCTTTAAAAAAACTTACTTTTATATCATCATCATCATTTCAGCCTATCTTTGTTCACTGTTAAACATAGGACGCCCCCGTGGATTGCCACAAAACGCGGCCCGGAGCCACCTGCAACCGTCGACTTCTCGCAAAGCCGTGCAGATCGTCGCTCCATCTAGCCACTCGAGAACCTTCCTTCGTATTGTAATGATATATTATCTATAATTACGTATTTTTACGTTTTAGAAAATTTAAGATAATATTAAAAAAAATTAAAATATTAAAAATATATACGAGCACCAATCCCAGTAGTAAAATTTCATAATTTTCAATTGATTCTTGACATAATATTACATATATCAGTGCCTAAAATTTATTTTAAAACATATAAAATATATCCAAGAGACCTTGTCTATTGAAGTACTATACAAGTTAATTAAAAAATATTACAATATAAAATTAACTTTATTTGTATGGAAAATACTCTATATAATAAGAAAGTGTTCGTGCATTTAAAATTTATAAGCCATCTCTAAAACTAGAAAGTATTCAAGTAATGCCAATTAAAAAACCCATCTTAAAATTAGAGAGTGTTCGCGTATAGCTAACACCATACTGTTCGGAGGTTAGGTACCGCGCGGTGGCATAGGATCATACCAGACAGCTATATACCTAGAGGTATGAGGGTCGAGCATGACTATCTACAGTATGAAGTTACTTAGTGCTAATGTTCCATACAAAGATCCTATGTAAGTAAAGTATATGATAAAAAAGCTCTGTCAATGAAGGTCTCTTGTAAGAAATGATATAATAAAGATGAGTTGGATCTTGAAATTATTAAGATAGAGTAGATTAGACTTCCATACCATCAGATCAGATCATCACATCAGAGAGGGTGTGGCTATTAGCATTTCGGTGCTGGAAGTTACTCTTCCGCCCCATGTCTTAGGGCGTCAGTTCCATGATACAAGGTCTAACGCCGGCGTTTTGGTGACTTGCTACTATGACACGCTGGTAATTTTTTTGTTAAACAACTTTTGCCAAATTCGATATTTATCATATGGGTGTGTTGTGAGGAGGCACCATCTCTTTTTTTATTTTTTTTTATTGGATGAAGTGATGAAACGAACAAAACGTTCACCTGATGGTAAGTGCATATGCGTCTGCCCATAAGAAATGCTGTGTCACCCAGAAATTCTGTGTGACACTGCATTATGCCCATCACCCTGAGAATAAGTTCTTAAGTCTCCCAACTCTTAAGACGCCCAGTGATTACGTTAGCTCACAGTGTCCCTCAATCCGAAACACATTAATGTTTGCACACTACTGCTTCACGGCAGAATAACTGGCCCCGGGGTGGTACCTACCTAGACGGATTCCTGCATAGGAATCCTACCACCAGTAAATCTCTGTGATAGTCACGATAATACTTACTACTATTGTGGTATTGTGTTTTAGTGGCGGTTACATGAATGAGTCGCGTCTGATTCAATACGATTTATGATACTGTTTGACGGAGGTTTTTGCAGATGTGTAGATGTTTGCTGAGTCCGTATAGAGACCCTTGTGTTGGCGTTTGTCTGGCGATAGACATATTGATGCTTGTTGCATTTGTGGCAATGCGTCTTTGTGGCAGTTGCGTAGATATCGCTAGAATAATGTATTGATGCTTGTTGCATTTGTGGCAATGCGTTATAGTGGCAGTTGCGTAAATATCGCTAGTATAATGGTTGCGTCTTGCACTTGGTTTGACTCATATTTCTTTAGCTTTGTCTAAGTCGGGTCTCTCTATAACGATACTGCAGACTGTCTGCCCTCCAATGTGTTGAATAATAACAATATTAAATAAACCTCTCAGTAAATTCCCACAAATGAATATTAACTGCAAACTTGGTGGTGCGTGAGACAAACTTGATCGAAATACATAATACTTAACCTCAGTTACACAAACCCATTTTGATGACAATAATATCAAACCTGATTAATGGCTGATTAATCAGTAACCAATTATAAATAATATAGAATGGCAAAATACATCATTACAATGGTTGGTGGAGTTAATGCGTCTACTTCATGCGGATGGGAGCTGGCGGGAACCCCTGAGAGTCAGGCTGCGGCCAAAAGCCGTGCAACGTGGGACCCCATACCCTTGAAGTGAGCAGTGGACTCACGAGGTGCTCTGCGGTAAATTGCCCTGCTAACCTTGTATTATATGTTGATGGCATACACACGAAAATCATATAACATCTGCAGTTGCAGCGGTCTGGCGATGCAGTGGGAAATCCGTACGACGTATACCCGTTGGAAACCCGCCGTTCGTCTAGGAACCAAGTTAGGGTCACCGATTATCCGCAGGGCTCGTCTCTCCACGGAGTCCAAGGCTGCCAGTTGATATTTAAGAGCTCCTGCCCTTATTTGGCAGCAGCACTCTACAGTCAACCGAACCCGAGCTGATCTAATGAAATCATTGTATATTTATTACTAAAATCAATTTTACTTACTTAATGCCTAGAGGCATTCTTTGCCAGTCAACCCTGGGAGACTAGAGAAATGATGGCAAATATGTAAAAAATATAATACACAAATAATACATATATAAACAAAATAAGAGGTGAAAATAAAATATCAGTTTGTCTCCAAATAATGTTCTCTAACAAGCCTTTCGAAGGCGTTTTTGTTGGGTGCGTTCCTGATAGCACCAGGAAAGGGCATTCCAGAGGAGTATAGCCTGAACTGTGAAAGAAGAGTTGAAAAATCCAGTATGATGCTGTGGAATACTGATCATTTGACTATTTGAAGAGCGAGGAATTCGATCATGAGTCGAATAAAGAAATTGGAAGTTATCTTTAAGATAAGATGGAGAATTAGGATCGTGTAAAAGTGAGTAAAGTACTAATAAAAGCCTTTGACGAACGGAGAGCCATTTAAGCTTTGAACGATAAGAGGATATGTGATTATACTTACGTAGTCCATAAATAAATCTTATAGAATTATTAAGAAGGCGCTCCAAATTTGTGAGAAGATTTTGTGATAGATCTGGATAACACACATAGTCGATAATGAGTAGAATAAGAGAATGAACCAGCATTAGCTTGGTTTTGAAAGGTACAAAGTTTTTCAGACGATAAAGAGAACGAAGGGTGGCAACGACTGCACGGCTGATTTCAGCAACCTGTACTTCCCAGGTCATACTTTAGTCCATATGCAAGCTAAGGTTTTTCACGGAGCGAATCAAGGTCCCATTAAAACAATAGGAGAGAAGCTTTCGCGATCAACCTTAGCCAGCATTCTTGGACCTCCGACAACCATCGTTTTACATTTAGATGGGTTAACTGTAACGCCATATCTGCGAGACCAGTCTTTGATGGCTTCCAGATTATCATTTAATTTTTGTACATCACTGTTAAGCTCATCAATATAAGATTGCACGTAAAGCTGAAGATCATCTGCATGCAGATGGTACGAGCAATTAAGAACAGAAGTGATAAAGATTGTAAATAAAGAAAACATAATAGGAGAAAGAATACCGCCTTGCGGCACACTAGATTCAATGTCAGCCCATGCAGAGAAAAGTTGTCCTACGCGGACTGACTGCTGGCGGCCACGAATATAGGATGAAAACCATTCCAATGCTGGGGTGGAGAATCTTAAATATGTCAGGAGGAAAAGAAGGATATCATGATCGACTGTGTTAAAAGCATTTGTAAAGTCAACAAGCACCACCACTGTCAGTTTTTGCTCATTCATGCCTTTTCTTATATCATCGGTAATTCTTATTGTTCCAAGAATATAATTTGAAAAATATATACAAAAAGATTGGACTGTTTGCCAAGAACATAACATAGAAAGTGTTATGTTGCGGCGTATTTAATGAAATATGTATAGTGACAGCATTGCCTATTTTGGTATAAATCTGCATGAATAAAGGCTGACCGTGCAAAACCTTAGTCGCCTCTTGCAACGTCTCTGTAGGAAAGAGGTAGGTGCTATTCTTATCTGCCGGACATCTATCGGCTATATAAATTTAATTGCTTATAATACTTTATGGTATTCAGATGTGATGACCATTATTTAATACATTACAAACTATTTTTTAGATTACCTGCTGCATATAGTATATTTCATACCGGGAAACTTAGTTTGATTGGTTAGTACAATCCATTGTAAAGCGTTACGTAATTATTTAGAGAACAGTAGATTCACTTATAACTTATCCGTCTTGGTAGGTACCACCCCAGGGCCAGTTATTCTGCCGTGAGGCAGTAGTGTGCAAGCATTGCCGTGTTTCGGTTTGAAGGGCACTGTAAGCTAGCGTAATCACTGGGCATTTGAGACTTAAGAACTGATGTCTCAGGGTAACGGGCGCAGTGTGGTGTCACACAGAAAAATTCTGCGTTAGTAAGTAAAAATTATAGTTCTTTAAAATATACGTAAGAGAGATTTAGGTCTGCCAATATTCATAAAATAATGTTTCTTAAAAATAGTTTATGCGGCGATAGGCAATAATAAAATTAGTGCATATCGCCACCTAAACTGTTGTTTCGTTTCATTCCTGACTCCGTGTGCCCTATGTTGTGCTTAGCAAGCAGGTTCTAGCCGTTGTCATCCATTAGGCCTTTGCTTTGTCCTGTTTTTCATTTCATTTATTTATTTTAAAAATAAAAAGTCCCACAGTAGAGTTTCTTCTATGTCTTGGCTGCGTTTTACAGGCGTATATTTCACATGCACAACACAAACAGACCGGAAAATGAACAATTTGTTTTTTTGTTCAAATGTTGGCTCCGACTGGGATTCGAACCCCGTATCCGCGGCGATGAAGATGTCAGGTTCTCTGACCACGAGGCTACGCGGTCGTAAATTTTTCGGTCGTTAACTTTATGAGACACTGTTTAAGCCGACCTGTTCACGGTCTGAAAACTTTTCGCCCGTTTACATTTTTAGGTGTTTTAAAAAAAAATCAAAATTCTGTTTAAATTGAATTTTGTTACATTCAGATCAATAATGAACCATTTCACCGACTCGAAATGTACTTCTCATCTCGCTGTACCCTAAAAAGGCACAAAATATTTTCACATTCGTTTAACGACCGTCGGCGAGTCACAATGGCGTTTAGGGCGCACCGAACGCGCTTGCGCTCTTTATCTCACTCACGTTCCCTTGTTTTATTTATTAGAAAGATTTATTATTTACCGCGGGGCTCACACACGGCGTGTCACGAATCTGGGACGAAAAAAAGAGGGTATGTTAATGCGCTACCTCTCGCACGTGACAATCTTTTTTTTAATCGACCGTTTTGCTTGTGTATCAACTCCTTAAGGACCCTATGGGTATTTAGTTCATACTTCCTACATTGTATCAGTGTTAACAAGGTAATACCGACCACCTTGACGAATGTATTTATTGACAGTATCAAACCCCTGAGGATACTTATTTATCCAATTAAAATTTCAATATTTTTGTAGCTATTTTATAAATTTGAGCACAACAATATAAAAAAAAACATTCAATATAATTCGAGTAAAAAACGAGACGAGTAAAATGTCCACCGGATGGTAAGTGTAACGTCTGCCCAAATCCAATGCTATGTCCATCACAAAGTTGTGTGATTTTTTTATTGGATACTGTGGCGTAATGAGGAAAACGTTCACCTGATGGTAAGTGCGACGTCTGCCCATAACAAAGTTTTTGTCACCTAGGATATTTCTGTGTGACACCACACTGCGGCCGCCCTGAGACATCCGTTTTGAAGTCTGATTAGTCTAACTCTCAGTGCCCTTTAAACCGAAACTCAGTAATGTTCGCACATCACTGCTTCACGGTAGAATAACTGCTCTGGGGTGGCACCTACCTAGACGGATTCCTTCATAGGAATCCTAGCAAGTGATCTAAAGGTCCCTTTTTTGGTTAAGAATAAGTTTCGTATATTTCATTTTTGTATTTATATAATTAACTTATCGTTTATGATACTAGTACGTCATTTATATTTACACATGCACACATACATATATTTTAATAAAACCAAGTGTAATAGATTTTATTTCTGTTTCTGTTAGGTTTCCGCAGAGCTCAGTGCACAAAGCTGTACCGAGGATGTGTGCTGCGAAGTTGTCACCGATTCTGATGCCTCTTTTCCGTTACTCCTACATTTAGGCGTTGCTCCGAAATACTGGAACACAGCTTTTGTGCACCCTGCACCCTGTGCACCCTGTCCCTAAAAAAGACCGCTCAGATCCGTCCAACTACTGGCCTACCGCCATCCTCTTTTTCTTCTCCAAAATAATGAAGCCAACTAAATTAATTCCAGTTCAAACTTAGGTTTAGGTTTTCTTAGGAAAACACCGGTTTGCGCGTTTACCACTAAAAAGAAACCCATTGTCGTATTATCTCATTTTAGGAGCACTCCCCTTGTTGCGTCGACGAGTATGGGAATCCTTAATACTATGAGGCGATGGCGACCAGTTATAGTGATGATAGCTTGGAAAGAATTACGTTGTAGCTCGTTGTATTACATTGTATAAATGTTTGAAGTTAACTGCATTGACCACCATTGTAATAGTCTATAAAAAATATTATTAGTATTTATTGAAGAAATATATGCATATGTTCAATTAAAACCTCAACCTTTATTAGAAAATTCCATTGAATTCATATAAACCTTGCCACGGTCGAATTTCCATGTCATGAAATTTTCCCACGACGATGACACACTGTTTTTAAAAAAAGTAAATACATCGTGATTTAAATCATACTTGACCTGCGCCAAACCACAAGTCTGCCGTGACCGAGTAGGCAAACACACACACAAAAGAGAAGACAGTGATGGCTAACAATCCTTGTTTGACATTATCTGTGTATTTTGCGAGCCCTCATGACAAACGACTCGACACACACAAATGCTCGTCGATATAGTAAAATCAAAATGAAATTGAGTAGTTGCTTTCAAGGTTTTTTTAATAATATAAGTACTTATTAAAATACCTGTTCATTATTTTTGAGTATGATTAAACTAAACTTTTAACAGGATACCATTTATATGCAATGATATTTAATAACGTCAAATTTTTTTTAGATGCGTAGCTTAGTTGTCAGATCACCGATCCTGGATTTGAATCCTAGCCGAAGCCAATATTTACGCGCAGACACATCGGTTGTGGTTATATTTTGATTATTCTCGTGTCTCTGACACTGCATCCTAGCCTACCTACGATTTTATCGCATGAGCGTTATATCGGACGCGGTTGTGTAAGGACGAACTAATGCATCTGTGTTTGCGCGCAAACAAGTGGCACTATCATATTTCCTGCACATTTGGTAGCTTCCGATTGTAATTGGAAGTTGTCACCGTGGCCGAAATATGGACCCCAATGTCCGATGTTTACCACGATTGGAGTGGAATGAGTGCACGCTATTAAAATTAAAATAGCAATATAGAAAAAAATTATAGAGAAAGTTTAAGTACAGAAAATTAATGCGTCGTAAGAGAACCTACCATCACATTCCATCGCTGCCCCAAATGTCAATTAAAAGAAATGCCAAAAAAATTTTAGAGTGACGGGCAGCAGCGTCTAAGATGCGAGTAACTTAGCTGGTGGCAGGATTCTTAAATAAAATCCGTTTAGGTAGGTATCACCGCAATGCATATATTCTACCGTAAATCAGTAGTAAGCAAACATTACTGAGTTTCGGTCTGAAGGGCACCGATAGCTAGTATAGTTGCTGTTCAGCAGTGGACTGTATTGAAGCTGATGTTGATAATGATTAATTGAAAACATTTCAAATTACAGCATTTTTGTTCTATGAAAGTTTAATTGCCCATGCGTAAAGCATCTTCAAAAGTAGGGCATTTTCTCAAACCAAATGTAAGTAATAAATCAATTATCCAAAATGAATGGCCTTATTAAAATTTACGATGTCCTAAATAAGTAACATAAAATACATATAAATAAACTATTGCAAATCGCTTTGACATTTAGCACTTAAAACTGGAATTAAATCAAACCCAGACGGGATTGACGACGAACGATTGCAAGCAATTATCATTTCGTCTCCTAAGGTCATACACGATCCGCTTAAGAGGCGTCCTTGTCTCTTCTCAAAGCCGAAAGGACTAAAGCGACGCTTGTTAACGTAATGACATAAGACGTTTTATTTTGCAAGTGTCACGACTACACTCTCGAAACTATGACAGGAAGCGCGTCGCATACCTTTCTCCAGGGCTTACCAAGCCTGAATAATTTGTTAGAAAATTTCGCGATTAATGTTATATAAAAACTTCAAAGGATACCAATAAATATTAACTTTATTTCATACATCAGGCGTTATTAATATTTTTAAGTATTTATACAAAATTATAAAAATAATAATCTTACACATCCTTTATACATTTCAATTTTATAAAATATCATTGCTTTTTACATTTGGAGAAATATAAATGTTAGTCTTAAATACGAATATAAAATATTCAAAACGCTTTCAGAGCCTGTCCATATTCTATACTTATTTATCAAGAGAAGTAAAGATTGAACATTTTACGGTCTCACAGCAATTAAATTCAAATTAATTTAATAGATAATTACTAATCACAAAAGTGTTAACTTATTGCTTTAATTGCAATCCTACATTTGAGTGGCTACTTATGTTATTTAGTGCTACCCGAAATTAAATAGCAAATATTTGCTATTAACAAAGTACTTTAATAATACTTTGTTTAATAAACTAATAGTCGTTTGCTTTTGTGAGGCAATTGTATAACGATTGTATAAGAAAGTTGTTAATGACTTAATAAGAAACCTGGTTCACATTTATATTCTGTTTAATGGTGAACCGATTCTTGCCAATTATTTAACGAAAACTCGTTAAATATCAATAATCAAGATTTATGTCGTATTGTGTTCTTAAAATACGATCCCAGGAAACTGAAGGTACAATTCGTTAGTAATTACACAAATGACTATTCATAATACTTCGATTACTTTGTTCTAAATTATGTTTATGTCACCTTGTTTCTTAGCTATTAATTTAACAGATCGCTTTAAAAATTATTACACTAATATTTTTTTAATGTCAATTAAAAAATGTTATTTACATGTTAGTTTTAGATGATCAGTGAAATGAAGATGAGGGGCTTGTGTTCTTCATTATGATCCAAATAATGTCTGCCATTACCACTTTTGTGACCGTAACAAATCATCGACGCGGCAGCTTATGTATGAAATTTATTAACTAGAGGTGTTATTTTTAATGAGTGACAAATGCTGTCCGTCCAGCTTCATCTGAAGAAACTCGTTAGCAAAATATACTAGAGATTGTACAGTATTCCTAATCAGTTGTTATAACCGTCGACGTCAGCTTTTTTTTCGCTGCGTAGTGGATCTTGGTTTCAAATCCATCAAAAGGCATTATTTGTGAATTATACCCAGGTTTGTTTGTCAGACTGTATTGCAAATTGTGACTGTTCCGTCTCTGACACTGAATCTGACCCAACTTCAGACCTTATCGCATTTATTATATTTTGGAAATGCTAAGATGAATACGGTAACAAGTGAATTGTCGAGATGATATCTTCCAAATAACCAGGATACATCTCCGTGGTCTAAAACGGCCATGAAGTAATTATATGTAGGGGAGCAATCTCGAAACTACTTGTACCTAGTGTACCAGTTGTTTCACTATCGAGAAGTTTTCTATAACCAATAGCCTTAGCCTATATATTTGTTTATAAAAAAATAGTTTAACGGGGGGAAAATGGGAATAGGGTAGGATTTCCATTTACAAAAAACTAGGTAAGTAGCATCGCAGGGCAGTGAAGCAGTAGTGAGTAAACATTATGTGTTTTGGTCTGAATGGCACTTTAAGTTAGTGCAATAACTGGAAATATGAGACTTAAAAACTGCTATGTCATGGTGATGAGCGGAGTGTGGTGCCACACAGAGACATTCTGAGTAACAAAGCATTTGTTTTGGGCAGACGTTGCACTTACCATCAGGTGAACGTTTTGCTCGTCTTGCCAATACCTTATAAGGGAAATGGGGGGGCGTTGTGTATGTAGAATTAAACATAACATAAAAAATTAAAAAGAGTACTCAAACAACCCAAAAAAAAAACTGAAACGACCTTAAAGTTTCTTACACGCCCAAATCTTGATATAAGTGACTGTGTAATATGTGATTATATTGCTTCAATTCAGGTCACAGTGGTCCGGATGGTGAGGAATTTTTGTGTCGGAGGTTGCAACCCAAAAGTCTCACGGCACTAAATGACCACGTAATGACGCTGATTCATACCTTTCGTGAAGTAATGAAGAAAGTAACGACTATGAGCAATTTCCATATTCATTAGAGCCTCAATTTTAAAGAACAGCTGCGCTGAATCATAAGAAGGGTTTTTGCACTTTCATAATGCAATGAACTGCTGTATTATATGCTTTATTTATTTTAAAGAGTTGAGGATAACTGAATCGACGTACCTAAATTTAAGCACTTGTTCGTATATACATACATACAGTCACATCTTTTGCCCACATAAGAGGTAGGCAGGGGCCACACACGTAGCCAACTTTTAGCCACCCTGGGAAACGAGACGTGACGGGTAGTGAACCACGTTGTCGCCATTTTGATAAGAGTAAAATCTTACTCCATATTGCGTTCCCGCGAGCACTATAGTGAAAGAATTACATATTAAGGTGTTATCCAGCATGAATAAAGGGTATCTGTACAATACTTTAGTCGCCTCGTAGGTCACGTTGGTAGAAAAGAAGTAGGTGCTATTCTACTCTGACGGACACCTATCTAGTTAGTATGTTTTTAGATACATCTAGTGTAAAAATCCAGGATCTGAAACCTGCGGTGAAGTGGTCACGGTGTTGTTAGTGAGACCACCAGGCCACGCGATCACCAAACATTTGTGCAAAACTACAAATTGCTAGTTTTCGAGTATGGTTAGGTTGTAATTGCTCCCGTGTCTCTGCGTAGCAGTACGCATCCTAGCCTACCTCCGTACACTTGTACCACTGTAATATCTTATGCGCAGCCGCCATGGTCGAAAAACGGTCATTAGAACGTCATCATAACAGTAAAAAAACTCTTATCTATAATTCTATTAAATTAATTAATATTTATATATTTGTGGTGGTATAATTAATATTTGTGGTTAGTATGGTGGTGCCGTAAGTAATTTATCATCACATTTCATGCCGTGAGTGTTAGTAATCCAGTTGGCGAAAGGACATGCCAAGGCATCCGCCAGTTGGTGGAATAATTATCTGGTAAATCTAATGATTTATGAAAAATCTGTAAATCTAAATATGGTAACTGTCATGATAATGTCATCTTGACCGATGTAGATAAAGGCAACATTTACTTCGGGTTAAGAACCACAAAATGACATCTGCGAAAGAAACATTATACTGCTGTAAGTATGACGTATCGCGTTTGCAGATGTATATATGTATTTTCCGAGGTAGCTGAGCTAGCGGTCGCTTGCATCAAATAAGCGTTGCACTTACCATAAGGTGAACAATTAATACCATCAATAAATAATAAATTTATAATTTTGATGACTAATTCTACGGGATTTTCTAATTTACGCATTTATGTTTGTATACCTGAAACAATTTACATTAATAATTATTAAAGTAACGTTATTTTATAATATTAAAAGGGTTCAAGTCCCTTGCGATTTAGCAAGCTTAATGAGAGCTAATTGAAGCTTTTGTATCCTCGAATTCGACACAAATTTCGCAGTAAAAAGTCCTTACTTCAGAGAATCATATGAACCGACATCCTCTATTATCAGTATCGTTTTTGCGTCTGAATGGCGTTACGCAACTTGATTTTGGCTTTAATTCAATACACTATTTATATTAAGTATGAAACAAACAGTACATGTATTGCAAATACTTCAATAGGGGATACATTAGCTACCAGACATAATAAATAATGTACGAGTAAGTAAAATGTACTCCGGTATATTTTCGTGTTGAAGAGCGCAGTATGGTGCACAGAAATGTTCTGGGTGACACAGCATTTGTCATGGACAGACGTTGCACTAACGATATTCTCGTCTCTTCACGCCGTCCAATCTCACCGCATATCTACTTATAAGCCTCCTCAAGGTTCTAGGCAAGATATAAATCATCATATCTTAAGATAGCTAGCGAAAAAGCACAACGTTTGCTTCTAGGTCGCTTAAGAGACTTCACGCAGTCTCGAGGGATTCCCAGCCACGAGCAGTTTGGATTCCGAGCCAAACCCTCTAGTACCCAGCAGGTGCACCGCATAACGTAGCACATTCGATCCCGCCTAATACGCAGGATTCATACCGGAGCGCTCTTCTTTGACGTGGCGAAAGCGTTCGATAAAGCGTTCATCTGGCACAACGGGCTCATATACAAGTTATATAGACTCAGTGTACCAGATCGCCTCGTACTCATCATACGAAATTTTCTGCGTAGTTGAACCTTCCGCTACCCTGTCGAGGGGTGCAATCCGAATCACTTCCCATCCACGCCGGCGTACCTAAAGGCTCAGTCCTACGTCCCGTGTTTTACACCCTCTTCACTAACGACATATCGCACACCAGCGGTGTCTTACTCGCCCTCTTTGCAGACGATACCTGCCTCTATGTATCTGGACGTAATCCAGACACTATCTCTAAACACGTCCAATCCGCAGTCTGAACCCTTGGGAACTGGTTTCGGAAATAAAAGATCGTTCACAACTCCACCAAAAGTGCAGCCATGAACTTTTCGCGGCGTATAAAGCCCCATCTCCCTACCATAGAGTTATTTGATCGTCCGATCCCCTCGGAAAAGGCAGTCAAATATTTAGGCGTCCTTTTAGACTCGAGACTCACATTAACTGAGTAAGGAATCGATTGGCGTTCGTCCTCGGCCAACCACTAGGGCCCAAGCCTTCTACTCAAAACGACTCATACACACAACACAATCACAATCATACCGTCTCCTGACTTCGGCGAGGGCGTATCAGACAAACTTATTCGCGATACCTACTACTACTAACAGAAATGTCATGATTAGAAGCGTCACTGGAGTTTCTTGCACCATTTATTCTGCAGCGGATTCCAAATTGGTGGTAAACTTATTTAATAATAATCCTGATAATATTAATAGTATAAGTAATATTGCCCTCCCGATTGAAGTAACTGACCGAGCCGAGACCGGCCCCCTTGGGCACCCCAAGGAGCCCGGCCTCGGCTCGGTCAGTTTCTCTCGCGCACAGGATGACGGTCAAAGCCGAAGTCCCCTCTCGGGGGACCTTGCGCCAGTCATGCACAAAAAAAGTTTTCGGCTAAGTGCCCTCAGCGTTCGGCCACCTTTCAATCCGGCGAAGCTGTGACTGCTTCGGGCCATAACGGTGAGCATAATCCCAAAAAAATCAAATAATTTTTTTTTTAAAAATAGTCTCGTCACTTTCTTCCATAAAAAATAGCGAAAAGTGCTACATACGAAACAACGAAGGCAACAGGAATGTATAACATTTAACTTTTTGTTAAGTGCAACGTCTGCCCATGACAAATGCTGTGTCACCCAGAACATTTCTGTGTACCATACTGCGCTCTTCACTCTGAGAAATTAGTTCTTAAGTCTCATATGCCCAGTAATTACATTAGCTCTCAGTACCCTTCAGACCGTCACACAGTAATCTTTGCACACTACTGCTTGACGGCAAAATAACTGGCACTGCGGTAGTACGTACATAGACGGCAACCTTCATAGTCCCACCTAATCCGTTAGTAAAACTTTATTTTAGTCACACGACTGATGTAAAAATGAAAAAATATTTTAAAGGCATAAAAAGTTAGTGATGCTGGCACTCTTTTCAGCTCCAAAAAAACGTTTCTAAAATGAGAAGAGGCCTGGCGCTGAGCAGTGGGCCATCCACAGGCATTTATTACGAGTATAAGGCAGGTTTCATTAGACAGCACTTCGGTTAAATTTAATTTTGATATCTCAATGTTACTTTTTATTAAAAATAAGAGCATTAACTGAATAAAAGTGAATCATCTTAAATCTGTGTGAACAAGTGAAACATAAAATTAAGTGAGTAATTTAATAGCCTCGATAAAATAGATGGCCGTGCAAACCTACTGCAATAAAAATATATCATGTAATCGTTTGATATTATATCAAATGTTTGTTAACTTCATTTACTCTTTAACAATGTAGAATGCATTGTAACATACGAGTATGTAATTACCGTTATTGCGATTTCATAAAAAAACCGTAAAATATAGTAATTATTTAATTACAGTATTTTTTTATGTTTTGTTTTAAGTTTTTTTTAAACGTGCCCCACTGTGGGTGTCGTAAAAGTCGACAGAGATCTGAGTAAATAAATTAAATTTGAATTTGGAATTCTTAACCAAATTTCAGATGAAAATGGCCAGTACGACTAAACGCCAATTTCATATGTAGGACCTAATATTAATAGAGCCGTGGTAGCTCAGGGGCTGGGCGCTCTCCTTATTTTTTTTTATTATCTGCTTTTTATCGCTTTAATAGTACGCGATTGACCTGACTTCGGTCCCCGGTGTCGGCACCTCTAAAATCGTTCTGCAATTTTAAGTGCTCATTGATCAAGTGCTCAGGGGTGAAGGAAAACATTGTGCGGATACCTGGATGTCTGTGGAAAAAAAAATTTGAGGACATGTGAAATCCTTCATTGGAACATCGTGGCGGAATCTACCCAGCTCTAAAGCCCTCTCAGAAATGAAGGGAGGCCTGCGCTCGGCAGTGGGACATTGATAGGCTGTTACTTTATTAATCTACCACCTCATCTCATCCCGTGGGTGTCGTAAAAATAGACAGAGGGAAAATTAAGATCAAGAGATGGGAGGCAGCGTCTTCGTGGAACATCTGAATAAATAAACTGCGGTTGCCAATCCGCCTGCCAAGCGTGGCAACTATGGTAAAATCCCTCTAAAACGAGAGCTACAAACTTTTGTGGCAATCTATGGGGAAGGCCTATGTTCAGCAGTGGACTAGAGATAGGCTGAAATGATGATGATGATGATCCATTCAAGTTTTATTACCCTAGTTGCTGAACACTATCTGCCATTGCTAAATACGTCGTCTTAATTATCAGTAATTAGAATTATTTTTGTATTTACAAGTATTTATATTTTTGTTCGTATTTCTCATACACGCATATATATTTAAGTATAGAAAAATTGTAATTTGTATAGAGTATGTATATTCAACTTTATATTGTTTAATGATTTGTTTTATCCATTTGTAATACTTATACACCGCCGACCTTATTAGTTCAATTTCAGTCATTATCCATCCAATGGTTGCCTGGAAGACATCACTTTTAGTGATGAGGCCGCCCATTGCACTTGTCAGTTTTATTTTATTTCATTTCCGTATTTTTTGATTATGGTGTACAATAAATTTATAACTTATTTCATAGAATTTTCGTCATCAATCAGAAAATAAAAAACAGTAAAGCAAGAAATAAAACACTACGCTTCATTTCCATAATTCTTTTTAAGCAACAACATTTTGACATGGTTAACATTTTTTAAAGCCTGCGAATTGCTAATTGGAGCATTCCCGCAACAGATTGTAGTCGCGGCCTCCCATGATATAAACATTGTGATTCACACGGGGACAAATGCCGATGATTCATCAACTAAAGATTCACCTGTGTCTGCCTCCGTAACAAGAGGAATTCGCACATAGTCCAAAGTCTAGAACGAAAGATCCTGGACATTTTGTGGTCAATGATTCACTATAATTTGCTAATGTAAAGGCCTTTTATTGTTTTTTTTAATAAATGTTTATTTTAACGGTTCGTGCGACGATCTAGACGGTTTTGTGGTCGACGGATGTTCGTCTTCCGTCGTTAAATTTAGGTGGTTCGCGACCGAGTTTTGTAACTCTAACTAACTCTATGGTAGGTAGTGGTATGGTAGTGGTATGGTATTAACTGTATAAGGGTTTTTACAAGTATAGTCATTTATAGAATGAAATGCATTAAAGTCTCAAATAGAAATTCATATGTTTATTACTATATGCAGTGAACTTTTTTTGGAGAAATAAACGAGACGATCAAAACGTTCATTTGATGATAAGTGTAAAGTTTGCCCACAACCGATGCTGTGTTAGACAGAATTTTTTTGTGTGCACCACACTGAGCTCGTCAGTCACCCTTCAGATCGAAACCCACAACGTTGGCACACTACTGATTCCCGGCCGCATAACGTGCCCTGCTATGGTACCTACCTAGATGGATTCCTGAACAGGCGTCCAACCTGTTGGTACACCTTTTTTATGTAGTGTCAGTAAAACAATTTATCACCCCATATCGTAATAAGGGAAACGTTAGATTATATTGCAGTGGAGTGCTGTTAAAAAGGCAGATAGTAGACCGACGAACCTCTTCGGTTGAATAGTGTGCGGACTTCAGCGGCTAGATTTAAGGATACTGTAAAATTTGAATCGAACTAGTGCATGGCAACTACTTACTAAGATTATGGACCAGCGTGTGGTAATCAGCAGGCCATATGAGCTTAGGTTATTGGACTTTTTTTTCATATGTTTGAAAGGGGTTTCTTATAATAATAGTAGTTTCAAGCCCTTCATAATTGCAATCCAAACTGTAAGTTTTTAAGAGTAATCAGACCTCTTTAATTAGAATAAAAAGTTATTCGTTTGTATTCGGACAGAAATAAATAGAAAGAGCTTAACTAATATTATAAATATTATAGTTTGTACATTAATGTATTACGCTCAGATATCATTCTAATTAATTTAAGCATAGTAAATAAAATATGTTTCAACACAATTGTCTCATCAGTCATCTCTTGAAAACCCCCCTCAGTTGTAAATATCGCCGCACATGTATTTGTGCGGATATATTCATGGCGTTTGGTTTGATGCGGCTCTTCTGGTCACATACGTTTAGTAGCAGGGGGTTCCGATTCTTCACACCGCTCTCAGCGCGGATCGACGAACCGGGTGGAACCCCTTTGGGGGAAGACATGTTTACCTAACAGTGAACGGGCGGTGGCTAGGTATGGAGTTATGATCGCCGGAGACCAAGTTACAGCTTCGGTAAGTCCGTGGATTCTACTAGTCCTCGGTACAGCTGCACAGCTCGCGAGGAAGGCGTTTCCCGTCGGGAAGTCGAGCGTGTATAGGGGCGATACTCGCCAGGTTTTCAAACAAGTGCGTCAGCCCACCATCCCGTTGTTTTCGTAATAATCGAACCACGTAAAGGTTTTATAATAGCTTCTGACTGGTGGAGGAATACCATATCTAAAAATACCAGGCCGAAAAAGACTGGCGTCGGTCAAGCGGCGCCTAAGGTGCGAAGCGTCTGAAACTGCGATCATGCGATTGGTTGGTTACCACATCCTCATTTCTTATGAGGCCTACATCCAACAGTAGACTATTTATTATTTAGTATACAGCAGTATGCCGTGTGGTAGCGGCTTAAGAGAATCTACCAGCCCATCTCATCCCGTGAGTGACGTAAAAGTAGACAGAGGAAAAATAAAAACCGGTAGATGGGCAGCAGCATCTTCTTGGAACATCTGAATAAATAAACTGCGGATGCCAATCCGCCCGCCCAGCGTGGCAACTGTTGCAAAATCCCCCAAGAGGAGTTAAAAACTTTTGTGTCAAACTTTTGTTTTAACTGGTGGTAGGATTCCTATGCAGGAATCCGCCCAGGTAGGTACCACCCTAGGGCCAGTTATTCTGCCGTGAAGCAGAAGTGTGTAAGCATTACTGTGTTTCGGTTTGAAGGGCATTGTGAGCTCGCGTAATCACTGGGCATATGAGACTTTAGAACTGATGTCTAAGGGTGACGGACGCAGTGTGGTGTCACACAGAAATTTTCTGGGTGACACAGCATTTTTTGTGGTCGGACGTTGCACTTACCATCAGGTGAACGTTTTGATCATTGCGTCACTTTATTATAAAAAAAGGAGTAATACTTATGGTGTATGTTGTCAGACCTCGCTGACTTTCACCGAAAATCCACCGAACTCGGGAACTCGGTACGATTAGCAACGCAGTGCAGTTGACAGGTTTTATATAAAATACGATCACTTAATTACATAACAGGGAAATTTCAAGAAACAAAACATTGAATTTTACGAAATAAACATATATTTATTCAACAGTTTTAACGGTTATTATTTTATATCGGTTACTTTTAAAGTAAAGCGGATTAGTAAAATGTTAATCAAGACATAAGCGATTCTTTTTATTCGTGATTTATTTGTAACTCTAATGGGGACCTTATTTAACATAATACTTTATGTTCTTATCAATACATTCAAAGTTGTTAATGATTCGTTTAACCAAAATCGGTTGTCAAAAGATAAGGGGCGACTTAAAAAGTGCTTCTTTTATTTAAGACAGGAGCCCTTTTTTTTCTTGTTACGAATGTTTTTCGCGAAGATTTAACACAAACGTTTATTTCTAAGGACGGTTATTGAGGTGTTTAACGATTAGATAACATTTTCTATTTCAAAAACATCTCAGCAGATTTCTAAAAGCGCGAAACTAACATAAATAAATTCCAAAGGACGAGGGTTCGTTCCCAGACCGCCGAGTTTGTTTTGACCGCGTTAATTGTTTCGTAATCTGTGATCGTGTGAATTTCTATTTTAGGATGACATGATTTTGTTTTCTCTTTCCCTTGTATTTATTTACAAATTACTTAGGCGGCATGACATATCCAAAGTTTGTTATGTTAGGCTGCCGTGTGCCGTTCCGACGTTTAATATAGCTTTTTGTGCGGCCATATTTCACACATTTGGTGGTCTTATCGCGTCTTAAGCAATGCGTTCTTGTCTGAAGGACCTTTCAAGTCTTGTCTAGTTTCATTGCCACCAAAGAGGATTTTTTTTCTTTCATAAACGTAATTGTTTTAGTTAAGTTTTTATTGATATTTTATTCATAAGTGTATAACAAAAGTTATTTTCAATACAATATAAGTATTAAAAAAGATTACATTGTCGTTGGTTCGTGCCTAGTTTATGTACTGTCTTAATGAAAATATGATCCACGGCAAGACATAGACACTTCGGCGCAGTGTCTGAGCGAAAGGATTATGCGCTACGTGTCGTTAGTTCGATTCTCGCACGTAATAATATCTGTAGGACCGACAGATTAAATGTTCTGTATTTAGATGTTTGTGTATGTGCAACGTTTAAAAAAATTAGTAGTCAGTGTATACGTATGTACCTAGGTTCATGAGTCCAGCACTCGACTTATATATAAGTGTATTTTAGTAAGATATCGCACAGACGAGTTATGTCCTCTTAGCGGATTCAAGGCAACAACTTCCGAATGACGTTAAAAGCTAAAAACCTCGCGGGTAGTATTTGTAGTAAAACAACATGATAGCCAAATGACAACTCCTTTCTTTCTTCTAGTTTGACATAAATTTAGAATAAGTATAAATCAATATGCTACATCGATGTGCTGCAGTGCTTGTATACCAATGCTACGATGGCTATCCGAGTACAGAACCAGAGTACGAAACCGATCCAATTGCAGAAATGTGTAAGACAGGGTGATGTAATATCCCCGAAACTCTTCACCGCTGCATTGGAAAATGTTTTCAAGCTACTGGACTGGAAAGGATGAACATAGACAAGACGAAGATCATGTCTAACGTTAATGTCACACCAATACCAGTTATGGTTGGGAACACTACGATCGAAGTTGTCGACGAATATGTATACCTAGGATGATGTTCTCCTAGCCGATTTCGACCACGGCGACCACTGACGACTACTGTCGAGAGCCATCAACTGCGCAGGAGATATTAGAGTGCTACAAGTGTACGCGCAAAAATAGAGGCACTCACTCGTCTCAACCTACCCGCGCCCGATGTAACGCTGATGCGATAAGATCGGAGGTAGGCTAGGATGCAGTGCCAGAAACACGGGGACAATCACAACACAACCAGACCCGAAAACCAACAATTTATGTTATAGCACAAATGTTGGCTCCGGCTGGGATTCGATCCCAGGACCCGCGGCTTAAAAGTCAGGTACTCTGACCACTAGGCCGCGCGGTCGTATACCTAGGACAGATTGTCCGACTAGGTAGGTCCAACTTCGACCAAGAGGTCAATCGACGGATCCAACTCGGCTGGGCAGCGTTCGGAAAACTGCGTCACATCTTCTCGTCGAGTATACCTCAATCCCTCAAAACAAAAGTGTACAACCAGTGCGTGTTGCCAGTGATGACATATGGAACCGAGACGTGGTCCTTCACTGCAGGCCGCATGAGGAAGCACAGAATCGCTCAGCGAGCTATGGAAAGGGCTATGCTCGGAGTTTCTCTGCGAGATAAAATCCGTAACGATGTTATCCGCAGCAGAACTAGAGTAACCGACATAGCCCTAAGGATTAGCAAACTGAAGTGGCAATGGGCCGGCCATATAGCTCGGAGAACCGATAACCGATGGGGAAGAAAGGTTCTCGAGTGGCATCCTCGTACCGGCAAACGCAGTGTAGGGCGACCCCCACTAGATGGAGCGACGACCTACACGGTTTTGCAGGAAGTCGATGGATGAAGGTGGCTCAGGACCGTGTTTCGTGGCAAGCTATGGGGGAGGCCTGTGTTCAACAGTGGACTATGGTAGGCTGAAACGATAACGACGATGAACGATGAATATGCTACATCATCGTCCTTAAATAACAATATATGAATAAAAGACTCATTAAATTTCAAAACCGATAAAATATAAACTTAATAATTACACATTTCCATGTAGTAAAACAACATGATAGCCAAATGACAACTCCTTTCTGTCATCTAGTTTGCCATAAATTTCGAATAAGTATAAAACAATATGCTACATCATCCTCCTTAAATAACAATATATGAATAACAGACTCAGTAAATTTCGAAACCAATAAAATATAAACTTAATAATTACACATTTCCATATAGTAAAACAACATGATAGCCAAATGACAACTCCTTTCTATCTTCTAGTTAGACATAAATTACGAATGAGTATAAAACAATATGCTACAGTATTAGAGTATACAGTGATATTAGAGTATGATATTATAGTGCCACAAGTGTACGCGCAAACACATGGGCACTCACTCGTTTTACCTCCCCGCGCTCGGAGACGCTGGGACAATCATAACACAATGAGACCTAAAACCAACAGTTTATTTTTTGCACAAACATTCGCTCCGGCTGGAATTCGAACCTAGGACTCACGTAGTAGTCAGGTGCTCTGACAACTACTAGGCCGGTCGTCAATTAAAGATAAATAATAATGGGATATCAAGCTAACAAAATTAGCTCTGACAAAATGTTTCGTCCATTCTTGTTTGTAATAACGTAAACCAGTGTTCCCAAAATCTAAACAGCAAGTGTAAAAGGCCGGAAGGTAAGGTGATATTATAACGACGCTGTACTCATTGTAAAGGTAAATACATACCGACAATTTAATGATCTAAATTTGCGGTCGGTATCGTATTGCAGGTGTAATTCTTAAGCGGCGGCTTTATAATTGATCTAAGAGAACTGTCATGTTTTTTACATATTCAAGCCCTAGCTTTTAAAAGAGTTTACTCGCTGCAGTAGAACGCTACTGGTGAAATTTTAGTTTTTTATTGAATTTTTCACACATTCAGATATATTTGCGGTATTTTCATACATCGCTGAGCAGTTAGTTAATCTGCACCTTTGCGGAGGCGGCAAAAGCGATTGAACTCAAAGATTATCATTACGGGAATTAGACTGGGCGTGTTTTAACTACATCTAACCTCTTATTTTCTTCATCCATCTGTTATAATAAGGACTTTTAAAAACGACATTAAAAGCGGCTAGCTCAGTGGTAACTGCAGTAAACATGCCTACGGGACCATGGGTCCCGGGTCCGAATCCGAAGAAATATTTGTGTAACATGTATTGCATTTGTATTAAATATGCATAGGTTTTTTTATTGGCGAATGTGAGGAGACGAGCAAATGTTAAAAGTCTGCTCGTGACTAACAATACTTTATAAAAATGCCAACGCGTATAATTAGTGAACGATCAATAAATCTTTTATCTCGTAAACCTATCTGTAACGCATAAAGAAATAAATGTTCTTTAAACATCCGCGGCACCGCAAAACACAAAATTCCTCAAAGGAATGTCGTGTAGGTCAAATAAAAGAATTCGGTCCTTTAACAATAACATAATCGGATGCGCCGGCGCCGGTCGGGCGAGCGCTTAACACAATGCCACGAGAAATATTATAAAATAGATACAGAGACCTATGAACGTGTGAAATTGGCGTGATGTTATAAAAAAAGTCAATAAAAACTTATGAATACGGAATTGTTGGAAAGTTCAGTAACCCGAAAACACCACACATAAAATCGACAACTTTTACCTAGCAGTACGGTGAGTAATGCTATTAATATATATATATTTTTTGATCAAAATAAAACGATGCTCCACGCTAGGTTTTCTATAGTGGAATTTTACAAATATATATTTCACATGTACAACACAACCAGACCCGAAAACCAAGGTTTTGTGTTTTTATACAAATCTTGGATCCGGCTAGGATTCGAACTCAGAACCCGTATATATATAAGTCAGGTACGTACGTACTTGACTTATATATATACAGGTACGTACGTACGTACGTACAAACTAGACCACGCTACAGCAGCGACGTTGTCCTTCTCACTCGCGGGCCTTCTGCTCGCGAGTCGCTACCTATGACGTAGCCAAAGCCATAAGGCTATTTGCATATACACATGAACAAAAAAACAAAACTAGACCACGCGTTCGTCAAAATTGTTTCCAATGAAACGTAAATTATTGCCGACTTTTCGTTATGTTCACTTTGATGTATTTGTCATCGCATATCCATTAATGTTACCGAAGTTCGGTAACATTAATGGATATGCGATGACAAATCCACGAAACCAATCCACGAAATCCCACGAAACTTAATAAACGATAAAACAGTTTAATTTCGTAAGAAGTCGAAGGATACAAGTGGCACAAAACCGTGTATTGTGGCGATCCATGAGGAGAGCCTATGTGATGATAGGCTATAATCATAATTATTTCAAATATATGCTGATAATATGTGCTATTATATGCAATAGGATGTCATGATCCTGGTTACTGCCTGGCTCCATGACTTAGCAGACTGTGATACTCTTCCGATCTTATAGCATGAGCGTTACATCGGGCACAGGTAGGCTGAGACGAGTGAGTTCCCATGTCTTTTCTCCTGCACTTGGATAACTTCTGGCAGTGTCTAGTTTTCGCTGTGGTCGAAAATCAGAAAGGAGAACATCATACTAGCCTAAAGGTGTTATGGCATTAAGGGTGTGGTGTCAGCAGTGTATTTTTTTATTGGAACAAGTGACGACGAGAATCCCGTTCACCTAATAGTGAATGCAACATCTGCCTATAACTGATTTTGTGTCACCTACAACATTTCTGTATGGCACCACACTGCGCCTATCACCCTGACACTTAGTAAGACATCAATACTTAAGTCTCATATGCCCAGTAATTACACAATCTATCAGTGCCCGAAACAGTAACTAAACAATATGCTAAACGGCAGAATAACTTGCACTGCAGTGGTACCAATCTAGACGGATTCCTACATAGGACTCCTACCGCCAGTAAATTTTCCTAGTATTTACTATTTAGTAAGTAATAATCTTATTTAGCAATAGGCAAGAGAGCAGCCCTTTATTTACACAGACTCTCACAAAATAATAATATCCAGTGGATTTTATAACTAATAGTAATAATGGCTTTTATAAATAATATAGAAAAAAAAAATCGTCAACATTTATTTATAAGATAGAGGTCATCATATAAAGTTAAACTTTTTTTAAATTATGACGATCGCATTGCCTAGTGATCAGAGTACGTGACTTCTACACTGCAATTTCTGGGTTCATTACACATATGAACATACATACATAAATTTGTGCAAAACCACAAATTTGATAAAACTAATTTACGTTTATTAAGTCACGGGGAAGCATGGGTGCTGTAAAGCCCTCGTAGCGTTCCAGTTCCGTTCCGTTCCAGTTGCATTCATCTTATAACACCCAAAAGCTCCGGGCTCGTAAAGCTGCTGGTCACGGCTGTGGTCACTAGACCGCGAATTACCAGATCGGATAGTCAATAGCTAACTTGAAAACTCACTAGCCCAATAAAAGCTTAACTTGACCTCAATAACAGCTGGACGAGACATTCTAATTATGAAGATAATTTATACCCGGAGAGACTATCAAACTTTTATGGCGCAATTTTAGTCTTACCTAAAAGGTTATTCGTATAACTAACAAAAGTAATCGACGAAACAGTAAATTTGTTAGATACAGATTCGCATACAAATTTAGTTTTTTATAAAACCAATGTTTCTCTTCCACTGTTAAAATATATTTTAGCGAAGAAATTAACACTTGAATCAATCAACTGACAATAACATATAATTATATTTTATAAAACGAATTTTAAGCATTTTATTGCATTTATTTTTACTATTTATAACCCGACGCTTCGAGCGCATCACAATACCCATGGCCACGGCAGTGCTGAAATGTTTGTCATCATGATGTCTTAGTTAATCCGGGGTACAGCTTTCAACTTTTAATTATTATTTTTGGTTCGATCTACGCATAATGAGCTTACTGTGTCTAGGTCTCTCGTGACTATTGGTGCTGTAAAGCGCTTGAAGCGTCGGGTTATAAATACGAGTAGTTAAAATAAATGCGATAAAATCCGTAAATTTAGATTTATTTAAAATATTTTATATTCGCGTAAATATAAGAAATCAATATATATATTGATATTGTATATTTTTATCATATTTTTTAAGTTTAAATTTGAGTTTATCAATACTTGAATCCTTATTAAACTTTTCATCAAAATCAAATGGACCACCGTTATGAGAACTTTTTTCGCAAAACACATCTGACGAACCGTTACCAAATTAATTGGACATAATTAATAAAGCATCTAAAACAAACTTCTTCCAGCTCCCGACCGATCTTGTATGTTAAATCATTTTGTTTGTTTTTCCTAAACTGAATCGACCAAATAGAAAATCATCTTTCGTTCTAAGTGTCATAGCAATAGGGCATACATTCGATTAGGGGACTTTTTTATAGCAGCAAATGTTAGTTTATCGTGGTGTGTATCTAAAGCTTTTTTGTTACAGCATTCCGGACAAAACGCGCGTTGTAAAGAGCCCCCGACGATACCACCCATTCATGAGGACAGTGGTGACCTATTGAGAATTAACATTGTTGTCTTAATAAGGACATGTTATAAATAATCTTATTTTTTATTAATGTAAATTAGTTCTTTCAAGGAGTAATTTATTTATAAAGTAAATATAATTTAATTTCAAATTAAATACAAGATTTAAATTAATATTGTTACTTCTTTATATTTAAAAATTAGCCAATGTATCTTAAAATATTATGAGTATTATTGTCGCATAAAAATAAATTTCAATAAGCGTTTAATAACCTAATCGTCATAAAATGTTGTATGAAGAACCTAATAACATAATTTATTATCCATAAAATTTTATTTTACGACTTATCAAATCCACTCTAACATAACGTATATGTAAGCCCACACGCGCGTCCCAGGCAGCCTCTTGTAAAATCGACTTTGGGATTGAACGACACTTGGTTCTTTTGTTGATATGGCCTTGAAGGACAAAATTTACGATAGCACCTCGAACTCACATAATGAGCGTCAGCACTACAATTAACACCTCAGAATGTTCAATGAAGATGTTAAAACAAGGTCTTGGTTAGAAAAGAGATTAAAGTATACTAAACCTATAAAAGTCTCTTCAAAATGTTTCGCTGTTATTATTTAGAATGCAATAAGATCATCATGCTTGTCTTTCGAGTAGGAAATGGAAACAGACTCTAATGAATTTATTTTTACGTTACGAAAACAAAAATCTTGGACTTGACTTGATATTTACTTTAAATAAGTACCTATTTGAGTAAGCGGTGTTTAGCAATTGAAATTGTTGAAGACAAAAGGCGTAACAATCAATCTTCCTACTGGACCATGGTTCAAGTCCCAACAATAGTCAGTATTCATGAAACACATAAATTATTGATATTTAGTCTGCCTCTATGTTCGTATTGTTTTTATTCTTCTACTTCAACCCGCAAAATATCCACCGCTGGACATGGGCCTCTGCCAAGCCATCGCACCTTAGATGCTGCTGCCGATCGCCAATTACAAAATTTTGGGTCTGGAATTATTAAGATGGCTATCCCGCCATCTATCGGAGGCTATAATATTTTAATGGTAGTAGTTATTTTAATAGTAGATACCCTTAGTCTTAAACTTGATGAACTGAAAAATGAAACTTTGATGACACCTATGGAATATAATAGGGTGGTATATTCTATAATGCCGGCAGTGCACTGTACTACTCGTATATCCAGAGCGGATATTGTTGTGATGGTGTTACGATTATTTAAAAATATTATATTTAGAGAAACTAGTTTAAATATGATCGCACTTCTTTTGTCGAGTTTTTTTTTACTATTGGACCGCTCTTGAGTTGTGACCTCCTAATCCATATACACTTAAGACGCGGTCGGCGACCTCTGATCATATATTCAGTCGACTTTATTTTATTGTCTTTATTTACTAACCTCTATAACATACTCGTATAAATTATACTATCACTACATACATAGTTGAAGCGTTTATAGCGGTATAAGCGGCAACTAACTAAGAATGGTGCATTTACTTAGCCCGTTTAATTTCAAAATTTAAGAGTATAATTAGTAAATAAGATGCTCGGTTACAAACGGAACACGGCCCAACGCCTCCCTTGACACCTTTTCAATAAATCCACTGTCCAAAATGTCGTTTATGATTTTTAAAAGATTTCCAACATCCAACCGACAGAAAAAATAACAATTTATGAGCACTTCACCCCCGCTGTAACCATTCAAAGCCCAATAATTGTATATTCTTTTACAGTAGTGTGCCGTTTATTTTGTATAGCCGAATGAAGGCAGTAACGAAAGAAAAAAAAAGCATTCAACCAAAATCACAGGCGCCTTTAATCACCGCTATTGAGATCTATCGCGAGATCAAAGCACGCGCGGGGCCATGACGAAATCACCTTTCAAAATATTGCGATAAGGTCTATTTTACGTATCTAATTGGTCACGCTCGTTCACCTTTTTTGCGGCCCAGCGGATGCTCGTGTCAAACGCTTTAGTATTTTGAGTTTGTTTTGAAAATTCTTTTATCTGATGTATTATTTGCTGTTTCCTTTGTCAGGGTTGTTCATCTGCCTACATCGGGGGGGGGGGGGGGGGCGATTTGTTGGTGCTGAGGGTGCACTGAAGCTGCCCTTCTTCTCGCAATAATTTAGATGTCAAATACTTCGTTTTTGTGCGGGCGACGGACGTAGAGATTATTTCAGGTTATTTATGACTTTGGCAGCTCTTTGCATGTTGTGAGAAGGAATTTTGCGGTGGCTTTGATGACGGGCATGGACACTCGTTGGTGGCATTTCCGCTAATGTAACGAAAGTTTTTTTTCTGCAAGCGTTGCATATCTCACTACATATGCATTTAGGTTAAACATGTAGGTCTGTCTATATCAGGCAAACCATTAAAAGTGCCATTTGTCGATTAACGGTTACGTTCTTCCTACTGATTGCAGTCGATAACTTTTACTCAAATAATTGCTTATAGCGTACGAGTTGTCCGCCTTTAGATATAACCACTGTGTACGTGTAAATATTTCTACTCATTAAAATATCTGAGGAAACGATATACATTTATTCGTAAAATAGCAAAAGCTATGACTTGAGCAGTACGCTAAAACTAAAATATAAACGGATTTCATTGCAAAATATTTATTTGACATTACTGCACTCCTATTTATACTTTTAAGAAAGGCAGACAGTATTTAAAGCTGTTCTATTCTACAGATAGTATTGAAAGCTATGTTTAATTTAAAACTTTTATGCAGTATAAAATTATTGTGCAATGATCGGTGTGCGTCAATGGTGTATTTTGGCAAAATTTCACCAGCTTACGATTTTTGATGCAGTATATGATATACAAAAATGTTCACTGTGTTATACTTAGTTGCGCAGTGTTGCTCAATTTTTCACTATTATTATAACAACTTTGAACAACTACTTTGCAACTATATACCTAAAATCATTATCTTATCTGAAAGTTAAATATAAAAGACACATTATACCCAGTAATGCATATGCATGAAGGGCCTCGGAAGTGTTGAAAAGTGCCTTAAACCCATAGTATCATTTCTTAATACCAGAACACTCATACACCATTGATTTTGGTATACAAACCCACTTGCGTTTACAATTTATCTTCATTGTCTTCTTCTAAGTTGTGCCTAGTTGTATTATGCCTATTTATGAAAAATAGGTCGAAATACAGAACCGACAGAATAACAGCGCTGCAGTAAGGCCACTGCAGCATTATCCTGGGTCGGATGACTTTTTGTTGCTGTGGTAATATTTTGTTTAATTCTTTATGACCTTTATTGTCGAATGTCTGAATTACAGCAGCAAATAAATTTTTTTTCTTTGTTTCTTTCTTCAAATAGTTTATTATTCTCCAGTTATTTACATGGCGGAAGTTGTACTAAGGCTAAGGTATGCCGCACTTAAACTGTCCACTGTTACCACAAACCAGCGTTATGTTAAATTATAACGCTATATATTTTTATAGCAAAGTTTTATGTATACTAAAAACGATTCAATATCTAACGCTTCACTAAAGAAAAGACATCAACGACTGCATGACATTTAGTTGCGAAGTAAACTTAACAACATAATGTTTTAGATAAGTTGCTTAATAATAACGGCATATTGCATGTTCTTGCAATTTAGTTAATATTACTACAAACCTTAGTAAAGAGTTACTGATTGTGTTGTGATTGTCCCTGTGTCTCTGACACTGCATCCTAGCGTACCTACCTCCGATTTTATCACATGAGTGTTACACCTGGGACGGGTTGGTTACGTCGAATGAGTGACTTTATTTTTGTGTACACTTGCGGCACTTATATCTTTTGCGCAGTTGATAACTTATATAAGTATCAGGAACCATCAATTCAATATCATATGATTAACTAAATTGATCAGACTAATACGTGTAGTAGGATTCCTACGCGGGAATCCGTCTAAGTACCAACCCATGGCCAGTTATTCTGCCGTGAAGCAGTAGTGTGCAAATATTACTGTGTTTCGGTCTGAAGGGCACTGTAAGCTAGTGTAACCAATGGGCATATGAGACTTAAGAACTGATGTGTTAGATGACGGGCGCAGTGCGGTGCCACACAGAAATATTCTGGGTGACATAGCATCTGTTATAGGCACACGTTACATTTACTATCAGGTGAACGTTTTGCTCGTCTCGTTACTTTAATCAAATAAAATTGTAATAACGATTAAAACGGCTAAAGAAAATATTTTAAAACCTAATAGAAACGATATTACCATTGCTTTTTAAAATGTGTTTGGGTGTTAAAAGTGTGTGTTCTTAAAAATTTCTTCTCCTTCAACAGTCTCTAAAAGTTCACTGCTAAACAATTGAATCCCTCAAGTTGAAGGGATTTGCAATAATTGCCACGCTTGGCTTGGCAAGTGGATTGGCGATCGCAGTACCAGAGACTCCGCGCCTTAGAGGCTGCTGCCCGTCTCATACATACATACATAAGATCACGACTGTATCCCATAAGGGGTAGTCAGAGAATGGGCAGTCACTGCAAAAACAGATGACTGCCACAATCCACGTTTGACCAAAATAATATAATGCACTTGGTGTAATAGGTGGTGAGCCCATTGCCACCATGCGATGTTGGGTGCACAGTGCAGTTTAATTCCTTACTCGCCTTTTACGAGATCCATTGGATAAGATGGAGTGGTAGTATTCTTTTAACGAGCCGCCACCACACGGCCTCTGCTCGTCTCCCGTCAGGATAATTTAGATCTGGCATAAAAGAGATAGTTATTCTGCAATCAATCGGAGGCTTTGCGATTTTCTTCTATTCAGCAGCAGATCTAACAATATCGTATATTACTTACTCTAAATATTTTGTTCTTTAAATAAAATTTTACCTATAGGCTCCGGCAGAGTAGAATGGCAGCTACCTCTTTCGTACCGAGGTGTCGTAAGAGGCGACTAAGGTATTGTACGAACTGCCTTTATTCGTGTAGAATAACACCAGAATATGCAATGCAGAATATGCAATGTCACTATATTCCTCGTGGGAACTCGTACCAAAATGGCAACAACGTGTTTCGCCACCCGTCACCTCTCGTTTCTCGCGGTAGTAAAAGTGGGCTTCGGGTGTGGTCTCTACCTACCAGTTATATGGGAAGAAGGCGTGGTTGTAATTATGTTTATATATAAAAAAAAATAGGATTTTTTTTTCTTATTCAACATGAACTTAGTTTACACTATAAATTAACACTCAGATTATATAACTATGATTAATGATAATAAGTAAGATTACTTGGACAAAGTATAGCCCTACTGCAGCATATAAATAGGCCAGCACGATCAAAATCTGGATTATATGTATCATATAGAGTACCAAAAATAAAGTAACATAATAACACTGTCATGTTTCCCGTCAGGAATGATGACATCATCGTAATTCTTCATTATCAAACGACCTCATGCCCTAATGGTCCAAGTAAATGACTTCTATGCCGCGGGTCCTGAGTTCAAATCCCATATGGGAACAACATTATGTGCAATAACAGAAATTATTGGTTTTCTGGTCTGTTTTGATTATCCCGTGTTTCTGATCCTACATCCTAGCCTCCCTTCGATCTTATCGCTTAAGTTGAGACTTATCGAGTTGAGTGAACGCAGGTAAGAAGAATGAATGACTCTGTGTCCGTGCGTACACTTTTGGCACTATAATATCTCTTGCGCAGTTGATAATTTCCTATTATATTCGGAAGTTGTTGTAATGGCCATTAGGACATCAGCAATTCTTCCAGCCGTGGTAGCTCAGGGGCTGCGCGCTCGCTTTAAATTTCATAGTACGCGAGTCAGGTCACCCGAGTTTGATTCCCGGTGTCGGCACCACTAAAATCGTTGATTGCAATTTTAAGTGCTGAAATACCACGTGCTCGGCGGTGAAGGAAAACATCGTGAGGAAACCTGCATGTCTGAGAAATAAAACGTATTTCGAAGACATGTGAAGTCTGCTAACCCGCTTTGGAGCAGCGTGGCGGATTCTTCCTAGCTCCAAAACCCTCTCGGAAATGAGAGGAGGCCTGTGCACAGCAGTGGGACATTTATAGGCTGTTACTTTACTTTTACTATACAATTCTTCGCTGAGGAATGGCCATAAATATGTCTATGGGCTGCAGCAACTTCTTAACATATAAGTCGAATTGTGTGCTCTGTTATAGCCTTCACATACATTAAAATGTCGTCCTATCCAACTTCGAACACAGTGGCTTCCTAAAGTTACTACGAAATTGGTAGCTTTGCTGTATATATTATAGTGTGAGGAACAGCACGACAAATTTCACTAACACGTTGTTTTCCCATATCTGATGTTCTCCTAGCCGATTTCGACCACGGCGACAACTTCCGAATACTGTCGAGAGCCATCAACTGCGCAGGAGATATTATAGTGCCACAAGTGTACGCCTAAACACAGATGCACTCACTAGTCCCAAGCCCGATGTAACGCTGATGCGATAAGATCGGAGGTAGGCTAGGATGCAGTATCAGAAACACGGGGACAATCACAACACAACCAGACCCGAAAACCAACAATTTGTGTTTTAGCACAAATGTTGGCTCCGGCTGGTAATCGAACCCAGGACACGCGGCGTAAAAGTCAGGTACTCTGACCACTAGGCCACGCGGCCCATATCTAATGAGGTCCCATATCTAATGAGGTGGTAATACAAGTTTTGGGTGTGGTTGTTGGCTGTTGAAATTTAAAAGTGTATGTCCATAAAATGCATTCAAAATACAGCAGAAATCCTAGTGTGAGTCTTTTTCTAAATACACTGAATTCGGTGCCCTCAAGACTGAAACCTAGTGGCGTTGTCACTCTTCGGCCACAAAGTAACTCGCACTGCGATGTCACCTAGGTGGATTCCTACACAGTATTCTGCATTTCTTGAAAGATTTCCAACGCGCCGGGCATGCGGGTTGTTGAGCTTAATATCGTCATGAACGGTAAAGCTGCTTCCTATCACATGTCTGTGGGATTATGGAATATGTATTTCTGTAAATCTGCCGCTAGAGTCCACTTCAGCAAGATGCACCGCGCACAGGTGAAGTTAAAATTTAGGAAGAATATGACAACTTAATAGAAATCGGTAACGATAACCTCAAGCTTACTAAAACAATCCCAAAATACACGGTTAGAGTCAAAGCCACGAAACTACAGTCTTCAATTGTAATGCTATTATTATGTATTGGAAATAAATGTGTGAGTCCCTATTCAAATGGAACAATAGTAGACCTGGTGATATGGCAGCTGGTATAGCATGCGCACAGACAGGTGTGGCGACCCACGAACGGTTTTCACCTTTGCGGGTGTTATATCGTATTTAGATAAACTGACCCTGCGTTTAGATGGAGATGCATAGGTACTTTGTGTTTAATGAATAAAACTCTACATATTGAATCTTAAATTTATACTTATTAAGTTTTAGTTTAAAATAATAATTACTTGATACTGGTTTATAAAAAAATATTTCATGAAGATGTTAACGAGGTCTTCTTTTTTTTGAATTTCGTTACATTTTTATTTATTGTCGCTGTAGTACTATTACTGGTGGTAGGCTTCCTATGCAGAACTCCGTCTAGGTAGGTATCACCCGCAGGACCCGTTATTCTGCCGTGAAGCAGTAGTAAGCAAACATTACTGTATTTCGGTTTGAAGGACACTGAGAGCTAGTGTAATTACTGAGTACGAGTATATATGAGATTTAAGAACAGATGTCTCAGGGGGACAGACGTTGCACGTACAACCAGGTGAACGTTTTGCTCGTCTCATCACATTCTCCTACAAAAAAGTATAGTGTAGTAATGTATATCGCTATCATCATCATCATCATTTCAGCCTATCACTAGTCCACTCCTGACCTTTTGGTGTCCCCATAGATTGCCACAAAAGTTTGTAGGACTGATTTTGGGGGTTTTGCCATAGTTGCCATGCTAGGCAAGGGTTGGCAACCGCAGTTTATTTGTTCATATGTTCCAGGAAGATGCCGCTGCCCATCGGTTTTAATTTTTCTTCAGTCGACTTTTACGACACCCACGGGATGAGATGGGGTGATAGCTACTCTTAAACCGCCACCACACGGCTATATCGCTATGGTATTCACTAAAACTCAAAAACAAATAATAAGTGTTGCATAGTAATTTATAAGCTTCAGCTAAAATTTGACTTCAAAGGCTGCGACTCTGGTGGAAGGTACTATTGTGAGCAACGCAGTATATATAAACTATGACTTTACATTTGATAAATTTGGCGACGCATTTGTGAACAGTCACATAACCCACGTCGTGGGCCCTGAATAGGTTGTAACCGAGCTATGTTCTCAATTCAAGTTAGTGATCCACTGTGTGTTTTCAATTACAGCTAACCTAATCTTTTCTATTCATAAAAAAAGAGCAACTTAATGATAATTAAAGACTGGTGAATGCATCCCTACTTTCATTACTTTCTCTGAATTTCAGAACTTTCTCTGAATAGATAGCCTTAAATGTCTCACTTATGAGTAGAGGCCTCCTCTCATTTTTGAGAGTGTTTCGGAGCCGGGCAGAGTAGGCCACGCTGGTCCAGTGCGGGTTGGCGGACTTCTCATGTCCTCGAAATATTTTTATTCTCAGACATGTAGGTTTTCTCACGTTATCCCCTTCACCGCAGAGTTCATGGCAAATCCTCACTTAAAATTTGTAAAACAATTTCCAAGTACCGGCACTGAGGCTCTTACTCAGGTCACTCGCGTACTATGAAAATTAAGGACAGCGCTATGCGCCCCTGGGTTCGGCTCGGCGCGGCTCAAAACTAACGAAAATAAAAGCGCCTGATATAATTAAGTACGTGTTTACGAGCATCTATTCAAATGACTTCTATCTTCATCTAAGCCATTCTTTTTTACCCTTATCGAATCACAATTACCTAATCAAACTTTACGCTCCACCCCTTTTATTCAAAATTTCCAATGTAGACTATTTGGTCGCCTCAAAAGTATTATGAAAATGTATGAATGATAATAGAGAAAATAGTGAGCACGTTACTTCATATTAGATAGAGAATGTGAGATTTTGCAATAGTTTTGATAAAGAATAAAAAAATATTCTAAAAAATTATTATATTCTCCCATTAATTTACAATACTCGAAATTATCAAAACTATCAAAAAGTATCAGTAACAATTTAAATTAATCTGTGCTAACTTATTTTAAAACTTATTTTTGAAGGAGAGAGGACGGACGCAGTTCTCTCCCGAGGAGGGGCCGCCGATGCTAGGCGGCCAGCGCCGGCGGGATCGCGGATGTGTGCACGAGCGTTCCTGTGATCCTGCCAACATGCGGTTTTAGTCGGTGTATGTCCGATATAACCCGTCCTTCCCCCCGTGAAGGCGGGTATGCGTTAGGCATTTCCCCATGTGAAAAAAGAGAGCATATGCCTGTTTTATTTGTACTTAATGTTTTAGTACGTGTTTACGTAGCTAGTATTCCTTAATAAATTAAACAAAATAACATAGTCATCGACATTTCCCATATCCCATAACATATTCAAAACATGATTCTGAACCACCTGCATCCATCGACCTCCCGCAAAACTGAACAAGTCGTCGCATTTCCCGACACGAGTTTGTAATCCTTTATTCCCCATGGTTCTACGAACACTATGGCCTACTCATTCTTACTTCTTCTTGCTGAACTTTAGTTCTATGTCACTCTAGTTCTGCTGCGGATATCATTATCATCATTTTAGCCTATCACTTGTCCACTGCTGAACATAGGCCTCCCCCATTGATTGCCACAAAAGTTTGTAGCTCTCAGTTTGGGTTAATTTTGCCACAGTTGCCATGCTTGGGGTTGGCAACTGCAGTTTATTTATTCAAATTTTCCAGGAAGATGCGGCTGCCCATATCCTGGTTTAAATTTTGTCTCTATCGACTTTTACGACACCCACGGTCTATGATGGGATGTCCTTTTGTATCACCAGCAGTAAGGAGTATGTAAGCAGTGTACTTAATAGTCACACACGTAATAACATGTGAAATCTACATGACAAACGAGATGACGTTAACTCAAATTTAATCTCTCTATCACATCAACAAATTGTTAATATTCATTATCAAAATCGAATTCACTTTTTTATTTATTGTTGTTCAGGTAATATTTAAAGCCACGGCTGCTAATGTTGAGTTTTTGAAGGCAGTGGGAACGCAATGCACTCTGCCTACCCCTTATATAGGAAAAAGGCTACTGTATTTATTCATTGTAATTATAATCGCCCTCATATATTAATTGAAGAGGAACTTTAATAAAAACTTTTCCCTTTAAAAACTGTAAGTTTTCTATGATTAAAATTTTAGCAGTTTTTACACATAGACAAGTTATCGTAAAATTCAAAATAAAGAGTGCATTTCTACCAAAATATCAAATTACCCTTCCGATAAAATCCCTGTCCAAATATTTAGTATCATAAAACCGATTAAATTGTAATATATAGCGCAATATGCAATACTTAATTTGTATTCATGTTGAATACAGGTTATAAAAAGATTATGTTCGTCATTTTAACTTCTTTTGTTAGAAAATTAAAAAGCTTACGGCCGCTTAGAGCACACGTCACGTACGAATGCGCCATAATCTGTGCCTTCTATAAATTAAAAATATACCTCTTAATATGTTACTGCCTTTTTTGTGTGTAGTGTTAGTAATAATGTCAACTTAAAAAATGACGTGCCAACAACCTTGTCTCGCTCTGAACCGAGAACCCACGGCCATCCTCTTAAACGGCAAGGGTTCCATACATTCCTTCAGCCATGTTGAATGTACTCGATCAAATACGTAATCTATTAAATTTGCATAAGAAAACGCATTGCCAATAAAAATCAAAAATCGATTTAGTCTTACAATAAAAGCGACATGAAAATCAATTTACGATCCGACACGAAATAGCTCCAACCTGTCATAACATAGGAAGCTATTTGAGAGCAGGGCGTAATCCTAAACGCCACTTGTGATACAAGAGTCTTTATAATATTATGACAATAAAAAAGTATTCATTGAGACAATAGTGGAGTTAGAGCCCACAATAAAATCTGACACGGTCCATTTATCACGCGAGATAATCATCGTGAGGCTGTATCGTTGATTGCACACGGGGTGAAATTCTTTAAAAGTTTATTCTCATATATCCGTTTATATTTTTCTATATTAAGAGAATTAATTCATTTTGAATCTAAGCTGCAGTTTACAAAAATATTTAAATTGTAATTTTAAATTTTTTATTTCTTCATTGATCATAAATATAATTATAAGCTTAACACCTATTCAATTGCACTATTAACCGTTCTATGAAAATTAACCATGATTCGTAGTTAGGATTTCATAAGGGTGTAGACACCAGACTGTTATGATACTATCTACGCGTATAGTTTTATGAAAATAAAAAAATAAAATGCGAAAGAATCTCCAAAAGATAGCAACTTTACGACTCGAAATAAGAGTGAATATCAACACAGAAAAACCACAAATTAAATCAAAACAGCATTAAAAATAGGGGAAGTAAATCACATATGTATTTGACGCAAGAAAATCCCCTTCGTGTGCACCAAGCAAGGGGCTTTACAAATCAACTACAATGTCGAGCAACCAATCGCGGCGGCGGCTGCCAGCGACGCGCGGCTTCTTCACACGCGCTCAAGCGCGCAACTCCATTTCACTTTTACGCCCAATTATTCGATCTATTATCTTCGTATAAACATCCTTATTTACGACGCATATATCCTCGCCCGCTTTTATTGGTACTAAAGTATGAAATTGCGCATTAGTAAACCTTTCACGTACGACTGCATATCAGCATATAAGTCGAGATTTGGTTTTGGCGGGTGTTTTGTGTTGTGAGATGCACTGATGCGATATTTTTATGATGATATACGTTATAGCTGCAATTGGCTCTTCGTGTTATACCTAAGCCTTTTGCCACTTTGTTTGCTACTTTCAAAGCTCGTGACCCGTAAGTTAATATAATTTAGGATATCTTGACTTTTATTGTAAATTACTTCAGCTACGCCACGTTTCATACGAGACAGCTGAATGGCCTGTTTAATTTTTTTTTAAATATAACAAAGTATATAATTTTATAAAACTTTAGTTAGTGCATTCCTTTTGAAAGGAGCTAAAGAAAATTTGTTAATTCATACAACTTATTACGCACGTATAATAACTGCGAATAACATTTAATTTCTGAAGCCAATTAACCTGACGTAATTTGATTATTTAACATCTAATTGACCATCTGTAAAATTAACTAACTAATCACTATACAAAAAAAATATGAGTTGAGATGTTTTTAAGGAACCCTTAGACAGCAGGGTGCTTCACTGTTTAGTTTGTAAGATTATGTGCATCGTGTATGACGAAAACACTATTCATACGGCGTATTGTTAAATTATGACTTAATAAAACTAGAATTATCTCAGGTTGTTAAATATGAGACAGTTTTTTTTTAGGATTTGTCCTGTATCGTAGGTGCGTTTATACAGATATTAATTGTACATGCACAAAACAACCAGACCCAAAAACCAACATTTTGGTTTTCTGCACAAATACCGGCTCTGTCTGCTAATCCAACCCCAGCGACGTAAATGACAGGCCCTCAAACCACTAGGCCACGCGATTGTCACACGCTTAAAGTTTCAGCCTATGAAAGTCCCACTACTGAGCACAGGCCTCCTCTCATTTCTGAGAGGGTTTTGGAGCTAGGAAGAATCCGCCACGCTGCTCCAATGCGGGTTGGCAGACTGCACATGTCTTCGAAATATTTTTTATTTCTCAGACGATGATCATCATCACGATGTTTTCCTTCACCGCCGAGCACGTGGTAAATCGGCACTTAAAATTGCAATTAACAATTTTAGTGGTGCTGGCACCGGGAATCGAACCCAGGTCACTCGCGTACTATGAAATTTAAAGCGAGCGCCTAGCCCCTGAGCTACCACGGCTCTTAATCCATAATAATATTATAAATGCGAAAGTAGGTAACTCGCTCTGTCCTTTTCTGAGTTTGTTACCATTTCACGGCCCAATCGCTTAACGGATCTTCACGAAATTTCGCACAGAGATAGCTTGCGTCTTGGAGACGGGCATAGGATTTTTATCCCGGGAAATTAAATAGTTCGCACGGGTATTTAGAAAAACCCATATCCACGCCGTCGAAGTCGCTGGCATAACCTAGTATTGAATATGTTATAGATATTTGTCTGGTAATGTGTTTTGCAGTTTTTAAACTTCTTGGTAACACAATGTCATTTTTTCGTCTTCGGTTTATTTGCAAGTTAATCCAAAAATTAAATCCAAAAATATCCAAGTCCAAGAAATCCATACTAATATAATTACTAATATGATAAATGCGAAGGTAACTCTTTCCCTTTCTATCTCTCTAACTATCGGATTATTTAATTTTATTAGTGTTTTTATTATTGGATAAAGTAGCGAGAAGAGCAAAACGTTCACCTGATGGTAAGTGCAACGTCCGCCCATAACAAAGGCTGTGTCATCAAGAACATTTTCTGTGTGGAACCACAATGAAGAGACATCAGTTCTTAAGTCTCATATGCCCAGTGATTACACTAGCGCTCAGTGCCCTTCAGACTGAAACACAGTAATGTTTACTCACTAGCGACGGCAGAATATCTGGCCTGGGATGGTACCTACCTAGACGGATTCCTGCATAGAAATCCACCCGTCGAGTATTCAGAAAAGTTTTCGATTTCACATCTTATTATTCTTAGTAAGTTACGATGAGATAAAATTTAATTGAAAATACAGTATAATGGCATAAAATAGAAAAAGCGTATTTGGTTAATTCATTTGAATAAGGTTTATTATTTTAATCTATGTATGGATTTGTGTATCCCTTGCCGCGCAAGTTTTGATTTTGTCTATATTATTTTCCGTTTAAGGAAAAGCGATGCCCTATACTCGGGTTTCTTTTGCGTTTTACAGACAGTTTTCACATGTAAAAACACTAAAAACCGGAATAACAAAAATATAACATACAAATATATGCCCCTTGCACAAATCGAAGCAACGACCCGTATCGCAGATTTCAATCGTATAGCCTCTGCACCAACCGAGGCCAACAATTTATTAATTTTACATATAATAATTTATATATTTATATATATATAATAATAATAAATATGTATCTTAAAATAACCACGCTATTCGCTTAAGAAAAAACGAGGTACATACATACAAACTAAAAAAAATAATACGAACTAAATTTTTTGACTACTGAATTTTAATTTATACAAGATTCGATAAATTATATAACATTGTTGAACGCAATATAATTTAGTTAATGTGTCGCCATGGTGGTTATCGTAAATTAGCCACGACACGACGGAACGACCGCCGCGGACTGGTTTGTGGACAATGTCCTCTCTTGATGGCCCCTACTTGTTTAATACCAACTATCCCACACTCCAGTCAGCAACGTGACCTCTGCTTTGTTTTTATGCCACAGTAAATATTTGGAACACATTTTTAAAAAATAAATCCATCGTTTTCTTTTAATAATATCCGAATACTTATAAACGGTTCTTCATTAGTATTTCTTTTTCTTTTTTATTATAATTTTAATGTTCTTTAAATAACTGTCATGTAGATTACCATAAGACTAAATGTTTTAGTGTAACGGTAGAGGTGACTTTCGTATGTTATTAATTATTATATGGCGATCGTAAATATAAAAGTTACTTTGCTGTAATAAATTCGCCAAAAGTGACACATAAAGGATACCGCTCTGATTTACTTAAAGCAAAAGCAATGCCGCTAATATCTCAATTTTCAAAATGGACCTACGTCGATAGGCCAACACACCGCCCTGTAAAAGATTCCCACTGAGAGGACCCAGGTGCTTGACGACTCGTCGCCTGATAGCAGCAACGGAACGCAATAAATTAGGTAATTAAGTGACAACAAAACTGTGAGAGATCGCACTGTAGGCGAGACGAAAAACCCGGGTACGGAATAGCCCCCCGCTGCGGAAAGACCTCACTGAGCGGTAGGTAAAGGTATATTGAACACTCCTGTCACATCACACCGCCTTTGTTCACCCAAATTTGCTATCCCATTTTTGCTCATTGAAATCATAATCAGGGAAAGAGACAAGCAATCGTCGGCGAAGCCTTTGCGTCGCGTTCATCATTTTTCACGTCTTATTCAATAACTCGCTGCGTAGTCGCCGAGATAGTGATCGAGTTTTGAAATATTTCGATGGGAGAACGATACATTCCCAAGGATATGGTGTTACTTTGCGTGCGGAATGTCGATGGTGCATTGTTATGGTTAGGTATATGCTAGACTGCATTTCGAGGCCACTTCTTCTCATAATGACGCAGACCGCGAATAACGTTTGCTTAATGTTTGGAGTATAAAATTAATTTGTTAAGAACAACAAAGGAGTGAGTTATTAGCGTGTAACAACAGTATATTTGTCGAGAATACTAACCTCGTTTTAATTAAACGCGAAAGTATAAAAACCCGGATGTGTTGCGCGAAAATTAAAGAACATGAATGAATCATCTAATTCTTTCGTTTACATCACTGCGCACATTATGCGACCGACACAGAAGCGTTAAAGCGTTACAAGTCCCGTGTAATGTCGTTTACTTACAACAATGTAAGACCGTATGTTTAAAAACCCTTTGTTAGTTAAATAATAGATCCCAAAACTTTGTTTGGTCCATCAATTGTTAGAATGATTATGCGCAGTCGGCTACTTTAACAGATTAAGGTCTTTGTTAACCAAAAGATGAGTTCGAAAACAGTTTATTGAATAGTTTATGAAATCAGGTACAGTTACATCCATTGAGGGTTTTGACCAGATGCTAATCTCTAAAACAAAGTGGTTAGTGTTGCAAACTGCAAGTTTTTGCGCCGCTTTATCTCGTACGATCTTACGTGTGGAATTATCGTCACGGCTTTGGCCGACAGAATTTTTATAAAAGCTATTTGTTAATACAAATGTTCTGTTATCTCAGTTATGTGATTTAAGGCTCCATTTTGTCTGTTTCGAGAGATATAAATACATAATCGTTTAGGATTTAAGTGTTCGTAAAAATAATAAGGTAAAGGGTATATGATGACCCGTTTAAGTGCAATAAATTGCGACTAAAAACTTCGAATTGTTAAACAATGACTTGATAACAGTTCATTAAATTATAATTTTGCAATACTCTTTTGAACCAACGAATAAAGGGATCAAAAGTCGCATATACAATGTGATATAGTAGTTCCACTAAAGTTTAAAGTTTCAGCCTATAAATGTCCCACTGCTGAGCACAGGCCTCCTCTCATTTCTGAGAGCGTTTTTGAAGCTAGGAAGAATCCACTACGCTGCTCCATTGCGGGTTGGCGGACTTTAAATATCCTCGAAATATTTCTATTCCTCGGACATGCAGGTTTCCCCACGATGTTTTCCTTCGCCGCTAAGCACGTGGTAAACCAGCACTTAAAATTGTAGAACAATTTTAGAGGTGCTGGCACCGGGGACTTTTACGACACCCACGAGAAGAGATGGGGTGGTAGATTCTCTTAAGCCGCTACCACACGGCACATTAACACAAAATTCATTCAGCCGTTTGAAAAACTCCAGTTTCAGAAATGGCAAATAGTCCGATATAATATGCAAATCGCGGATTGAATATTTTATGGATTATGACTCATTACTCTCATTCTCTTATATTTGCGCTAAATGCTTTCGGCTAAATTTGTGACAAATTTATTGTGCAGATTTCTTAAATGTACGGTTTTATACACGCTTTAAACAGATTTCTCATCAAACATACCTTGTGAGAAGACAAGTAAGTTTTCAGAAATTCTCAGAAATGTTCACTTTTGACAAATCCAGAAGCTTTTTGATATTACATAAGATTACGGGTCGTCACGCAACGTAAGGTTACGGGACATTTAACTCGTTTTACATTTTAAAAATGATTGTCAAATGTAATATTTCCTATTATTGCACGTTTTTTCTATTCTTCGCCATTATTTATTAAGCTTGCCTATCCACGAATACGTGATAATACTTGATATTGTAGTGTATTTACAGGGCTCGTGTGTTCTATTCTTGTTGATGTTCTGGTGGGCACGCTTAGAAATACTACTGCATAGTGCTACAAAAGTAATAATTGTCATCTCTGAATAATTTTGTAATTAAAATTTAATTAAAATTTAAATTTAAAACGGATGTCTTTACGTAGATGGTACAGGAATTCCAGTTCCATACCTACTCTCTTTGTTATGACCTCAAAAGTTCATTGTGTTCCTGGTAGCTGGCCGTGAGTCTAAGAGTAGAAACGATACATGCATGTATATCTCGCTTTTTGATAGCTATTATTCCATCCTGAATCTGCCCTCACATTTCAAGTTCCAATACAATGCTTGGATCAGTTTTTTTTTTCATGTCCTAAACATAAAAAAGATAATTAAAAAAATTAAAGAAACTGAATCCATTATAATATTTCTAGCCAAAGTTGAGAACACCTTCCACCATTAAGGCATTAATTTGACATGCTTCTCAGAACCGACGGATGACTGAAAAAGAAAAAGCGTGAAAAAGAAGCCCCCGATGAACGAAAACATCGGCGCCTACAACCACGCCAATTTGTATTGTAATCCGCCCACATCCGGTGGCGCTTAACGTTTAATTTAATAACAATCTTGAGCTAACGAATGCTTTATAATCCCATGGTGAGCGCTTAAAAAGGTACCGCCAATGATTTGAGCCCTCTGTGGGATCAGTCATAAACAGATGAGTTTTTTATCATCGTTTTAGTTTCGTTTTAGTTAAGCTCTTTGTTTTCACTAAAAGAGGTGCCTTATTTATAATATGGAAAATGTAGGGCAGAAATTTAATCTTTAATTTTGTTCGCTATTGTACGATTTAAAAAAATTGTGTGACAAACGAGTCCGTCAAAATCAAAGTCAAAATTTCTTTATTTTATTTAGGCATGTATAAAGCTCTTATGAATATGAAAATTTACAGCGATTCGAAAAATAAGACCTCCTCAGAGAAGAACCGGCAAGAAACTGTGGGGTCATTTTTTTCATGCAGTACTAAATAATCTAATTTATAAATTACATTCATTTATTACATCATATGTTTTATAGCCAGGGGGTTTGCAAGTGCAGAGTAAAAGTTATTTTCGCATATCTTTCTCATCTACATAATGATCTGTATTATAATATGCATTGTATTATAATGTCTTCTTGACTAGTTTTTTGACATGTATGTCAGTTTTTTCCCTGTTATTATTTATTTTTATATATTGTTCCGCAAATTAACGACTGATTCTATGAATTATATTTTGCATGCGGGTCTTATAGCTTATTAAAACTTTCTTTTTCTATTATCTCTGTCAGTTTTCGCATCACAGTTTTCAGTATAAAATCTTATTATATATATTTATATATATGTATATATATTACTTATATAGTAAATTGTTATAGATCTACTTTGAAAAGTCACAATATATAATTTTTCTTCATTAAGAAGGAGAACCATGACAGATAATGCTCCATGTTAAACACAATATAACAAGTATCGAAGAAATTCTTTGTTTAAGAATTCAAGCGTAAGCCCTCCCTAATGGGCAATTTTCGCCTATGAAAACTTATATTAATTTGTTAATATATGCACAATCGCATTAGGGAAATAAAATTGTATAACAGGTAGAAAATGAAACATGAGTAAATGTATTAACCGTCGCCAGAGAAAAGAGTACAATTAGTTTTATTCTGATCATTTACATAATCCTCATTGATTGTATTTTTTTAAACTACAATGGTATGCAAAAAAATCCTCTGTCCTTTGAAGAAACAGCAAGAAACCCAACGAGATTTTTTTCTTTTTAGAAACACGTATAATATATTTCATATCCTGTATTTATATAAAATACAATAATACACAATATAAAAAAGCTGTAGAAATAACTTGGCAGCGGTCAGCTGATTGCCAGGGGTTTTCATCATCCATGTATTCTTTCATGTTATAACCACCCTTTTCATAAAGTTTATGTAATATTAAAAAAATGACTTTTTGTTTGAAAGGCTTTGTATACTTTACGGTATTTTGTTATAAAAACTAATACATTGCCCCATGAAGGAGGTACTGATGTCAAGTAATTGTCATTATTGATTCGTTCTAGTCTCTGGTACTTATATTATGATCTTCACCTTTTTTATTGAACTGTTTAATATTCTTACTTAACATTTTCATGAAGATATTGAGAAGTCAAGGAATATTAATTACCATGTTTTTAATTAAATTTAAAAAATCTCAAAGACAAACTTTTAAATATTAAATTAAAACTCTCTTTTGCAGAAAAGGAACTTCTAGAAAAGGGCCATCTGTTGCCGAGTGGCAGAACTTCTTGAAATTATCAATATATTTTACGTTCTTATATTATTTTAATTCCTCTTCAATTGTTTCAATATTAAACATAATATTTTAAAATCCAAATATTGAACTTCAAGAACTATTCTAAAATTATTGAATTACACACTAACAGTTTATTGATAAATTCTGAATATAAGAGATAGATGGCGGTATAAGCGCAATCGCGGGTTATGAATTGTAACTTATATTTTTTTTCTTTTTTTGGTTTTTATTTAAAATTTATATTTCAGTTTATGTACTTTGAAGTTTTCATGTTATTAATTATATCTATAAAGCACAGTCACCGCTGCTATAATTTAAATACTCAACGTTTCAACACTATCACCTATTAAAAAAACCTTTTTCATCAATGCATGTAAGATTCCGCTACTTAACAGAGTTATGTCCAAATATATATGTAAACCGCAGCGTTCACATCTTTCACAAAACACGCGTTACCGCCGAGAATATGGGCGTATTAAATTCCAACGTATACGGGCCATCTAAGATCTGATAATATTTTCTGCTTTCAATAGATCTATATACTCGTATATAGATCTATTGAAAACAGAGATATAGATCTATATAGATAGGAATCCGTCTAGGTAGGTACCACCGCAATGCCAGTTTACTGTGTTTCGGTCTGAAAGGCTCTGAGAGTTAGTGTAATTACTGGGCTAGTGTATCATATGCTAGTGTATTATAGCTAGCAGATATTATAGGTATTCAGAACTGATGTCTCAGGATGACAGGCGCAGTGTGGTGCCACAGAGAAATGTTCTGGGTTACAAATCATCATGTTATAGGCAGACGTTGCACTTACCATCAGGTGAAAGCTTTGCTCGCCTCGACACTTTATCCTTTAATAAAACATGAATAACAAAACCATACTCGAAAACCAACAATTTGTGTTTTAGCACAAATAGTTGCTCCGGCTTGGATTCGAACACAGGACCTGCGGCGTGGTACTCAGGTACTCTGACAACTTGACCACGCTGTTGTCAAACAATAATCTCTTATAAAGGTAGCATCAGGGGAGCTGCGTCTAACACCCGTACTTTACTTTTATATGAATTAATTGACAAAGTCGTTCACCTCATTGTAAATGCCACACGCCCATCCGTAACATTTACTGTGTCATCTAAAACAAAATTCTGAGCAACAACGCACTGCCACTGTCACCATTAGACATTAGTTCTTAAGTATCATATGCCCAGTAACTACACTAGCTATCAGTGCCCTTCAGATCGGAACACAGTAATGTTTCCACACTATTGCTTCACGGCAGAATAACTGGACTGTCGATGGTACCCACCTAGACGGATACTTGCATAGGAATCCCACCACCAGTGTAGAGAATGAATGAATGGATTTATTTTCAAACACTGCCTATCACAAAAAATACGTTTTATCTTTTTTATTAAAAAATCCATCCAGCGAAAGAGAATCCATCACCAAATAGGGTGATGGATGCTGTAGCTCGGCCACATATCTTTTTATCTACATGTAATCTAAAAAATATAAAAACTGGACACGTCGATGTAGACAATGCTAGATTATAGCAACTGTTAAATCTTATTCTCCAAAAAAAGTTTTTACAATGTGGTGTATACACGGCAAAAATTATATGTATTATTTTCCGGGACACGAGAGTTAAGTAATTCCTAAAGTAGCTGCATATTTCAAATTATAATTGTTTTTTTTTTTCTAACAGTATTATATTTAACTTGTTAAATTAACTTGAATGTATTTCCAAAAAATTTAATTCAAGACAACACTAATAAGAGAATTAAGTCCAACATGATGGCTATCATCCGACTCCGAGCAAAAGAGTGCCCCGAACGTCCTGTCATTTCTACCATTTTTTAACTTTTAAAAAACAAATGAGACCGGCCGTTTATCTCCAATCGGCACCCTGTTACTCGTTCCACGTGAAGGTTAACACCGATTCATTAAAAAACGACGCTTGTAGACCCCCAAAAGACTGAAAAAAGACGACGAGAACGCCCAAAAAGAATACATTTGGTTACCGAGCGGCGCCTAGCGGGTATTGCGGCGGCGTCTGTGAATGTGAGACATTTACTGCGCACGATCTCTTAAGGCTCCGTTGGGATAATTTTTTATAACTACAAATGCGTTATATTAAAAAAAAACCTAATAATTTAATATAATTAATTAAAGTAGTTTTAATTTAATTTGTAATTTAGAAAAGTCTAGAGTGTGTAATTAGTAATAATTACATACGTTGATAATGCGTTTTTTTCGCACTAATCAACTGAGATATAACATATATTTTATATAATTAAAGAACTTAAAAAAATTGTTGATAAGAACTTTGAAGCTTCGAATATTCTATTCTAACATATTATATCGGTCTATTCGTCTGCCGTGAGGCTAAAAGGATACGTTTAGATATCGAGATTGATATTTGCCGCGCAGCGCGAGGTTTTGTGGATCGTGGGTGCTCTCCCGCACCTAATTTATAAGCGTTGACTCCAACACTCCTATTGCGCATCGACGTCTACAGGAATGTTTTTAGACTTTCAGGGCCCTAAGTTTTTTTTAAAGATAACTTTAGCTGTGAGATTTTATGTTACGATTAACAGTTTCATTATTTCTCTTTGTCAGTTAGCAAACTCAGCGTAGAATATGGTTTAAAAGTGTGGAATAATGGAATTTCTACCCAAATTGTCCAAAATCACCAAAAAGCCCCATGGATTGATGTTCCAATAGAACAGTTGGTATAATTTTAGTCATCATTATTTAATTAATTAACTTTTCATAATCAATATTTTAGCTTATTACTTGTCTAATACTGAACGTAGGCCTCTTCCATAGATTGCCACAAAAGTTTTTAGCTCTCATTTTGGGGTGATTTATCGTGTGGCGGTTTAAGAGAATCTACCACCTCATCTCATCCCGTAGAAGTCGTTAAAGTCGACAGTGGGTAAATGAAAAGCAAGAGATGGGCAGCAGCATCTTCCTGGATTATCTGAATAAATAAACTGCGGTAGCCAACCCGCCTGCTAAGCGTGGCAACTATGACGAAAACCCCCCAAAATTCACTTTTACATTTTTTTATTGGAAAAGTGACGAAACGAGTAAAACTTTCACTTGATGATAAGTGCAACGTCTGCCCATAATAAATGCTGAGTCAGCCAGTTTATTTCTGTATGACACCACACTGCGCCCGTCACCCTGAGACATGAATTCTTAAGCTCAGTATGCTCCCAGTGATTACGCTGGCTCTCAGTGCCCTTCAAACCGAAACACAGTAATGTTTGCACACTACTGCTACACGGCATAATAACTGGCCATGGGGTGGTACCTACGTAGACGGATTACGTATACTGCTTATGAATCCTACCACCAAATTAATTTTAATAAAAAAAAATACAAAGTGCGAACCCTGTTACCTATAATCCTATTATCCGTCATACCGTCATAAATAAGTTTGAGCATAAGGTCCTGGCCGTTACCCATCGCGAGTTTTTTATATTATTAAAATATAATGTCAATTGCGCAGGGATTTCATTCAAGTATTAACCATGTCGAACCCCGTGTAAAGCATTTGCGATAAGTTACAATGTAATATATATCTAATATGCAATTTAATAAATAAAAATAGTACAGCGAATGCTTATCCGATAATAATTCTGTCTGGTCCGCTTAATATCAAATAATATTTAATAACATTTCGTTCGTAATTAGGATATCAATTCGAAGTAATAACTATTACACACTATGTATACTATTTCGTATTGAATAAAAGTATGATTTCTTATATTTACGCAAATACTTCACATTTAATAATACTAGATTTACGGATTTTATCGCGTTTTATTTTACTATATATAATCTGATGTTTCGGGCGCTTTGCAGCACCCACGGTCACAGGAGGACTGAGGTGACAAACGTCCTGATGTCATAGATAATCCGGGAACCTGCATCTTTCAATCATTATTTTGTTTAATAACACTAATTTTACGGATTTTATCGCGTTTAATTTTTAAACTATGATTAGTATTCGCGTAAATAGAAGAAATATTTATTTCGTAATGACGTCTATAACTAAATTTGTAGTAAACAAAGTAAACGGGATTGGCCATCTTAGGGCCAAGGGATAGATTCATCTCCGCCCACGCTCTTCCTGCAGACAGGATGTGCAGGTCCCGTCTGTAATCTGCTCTAATTGCAGCATCCTCCCTAATTTGACCCGCACCTTTCAACGTAGGTGTCACACTCCAACTTAACATTTCCATCTCATTGAGTTCGATCCTTTTGTTCTTAATGCGAATATATTTCTGAGATGTTGCTTTTATTTTAATGACTCTTATTGGATTCAATCGTTACAAAATAGAGTAAAGTATTAAAGTAAATATTGGGTTTGATTACTTTCTTTTGCTGGTCTATAATAAAAAGTAAAAAAAAATATAAATTACTTATTCAGTATTGTTCGAGATAATAATTAATTCTTATAAAAAGTATCGCTGTGATGTCGGCATAAGAGAATACACTAGTACCTCTACTATTAACACCCCATTTAGTCGCATGGATGACGTAAAAGTAGAGTCTTAGTAAAATTTTCAATTTACTTTGTCTGATGTTGAAATAATCATATAAAAAATGCCAGACATACAATTCTTAGGAACACTCTTAATTTTTAATGTGCGAGGTATTGCGATTAGTAACTTAACAATTACCGTTAATATGAGACACATTATTTTGTAATTTGTCTAGGTTACCACGATTGTGAAGCAGTTGTGTGAAAACGCGCTGTAAGACAAGGACAATGAACTTAAATAAACTTGCCTAATTTCCAATAAAGAAACAATTTATTATTTTATTTGTCTTCCAAGTCGGCGTTATAAAACAAAACAATTCGAGTTAATACCAGATGATAGAAATCCGAAAATTCTTCACATACAGTCATGTTTAACCGATTCTTTGACAAAGCGCTCATTCGACTTTGGTATTTTATAATCATTATGTTGGTATGCATAAAATTAAGCATTCATCGTAAGCGTAAGTGCGACGCAGATTTTCTTAATAACGTATAAAAAGCGATCATGTTGTGTCTTACAAAATTACCAACATTGAGAAGACGGCACATTCAGAGAAGTAAATGGGGAAATAATTGATTCTAATGATAAACGCGGCGATGTCATTTTAACTTGCGCCAGTACGGGCTGAATGCATTTACTGACGTTATGAGGATGTAATGATCCTACAAAAAACGAGAACAAATAACATTTTATATGTTTATGCGTTGTTAATTGGTACGTTCTGAATGATGGGAGCTTTGATTACACATATGAGGTCTTGAAATTACACATATGAGGTCATGCGATATCGAAAACTTAGCTTTTAATAGCTTTTGTGCTTATGATCGTTGAATAGTTTCAATAAGTATTCGCCGTATTTTTTGTTGTTCGACGTTGATTCGATGTTTAATTATGGTTAGAAAATATTAAACACATATATTTCAATATAATGCTTTACTGTTGGTAGTATTCCAATGCAGGAATACGTCTAGGTAGGTACCACCGCAAGGCCAGTAATCCTGTCGTAAAATAGCATGCAACAATTACAGCGTTTCAGTCTGAAGCAAGTGTAATTATTGAAGCTATTGAACTCTTACCATGAGGTGAACGTTTTGCTGGTCTCGTCACTTTCTCCGATTAAAAAACTATACTTATATTGACGATCGGGTGATTAAGTGATTAGCAAACCTGGCGATTTAGCGGTCGTTGGGTCTTGGTCTCGAATCCCAGCTAAAGTTGATATTCAGGCAACGCACAAGTAATGTTTGAATGTACGTGTTATTACGTATTATTATTATGCCGGTGATTCTGGTTATTATAAGAATCCGATATTATAAGCCTTATATCGGGATACGATAAACTAGTGGAAGTGTAATATATTCCGTAAAGGAGAGAAAAGCTAATTTGCTGAGATCCACTTGCAAAATGTAAAATGGTGTGTATTACCTAGTTTCGAAGAGCACCGCCCGCCCTCCCTCAACAGCGTGCACAAGAAATCAAATACCGCCACCGGGAGCCGCCACCAGATACCACTACAACACCACCACTACAATACGGCAATACATAAAATGACTCATCTTTCGGCGGCTGACTGTCGTAGAGTCAATACCCCTTCATAATGCATCGTTTTGAGGTGAAACACGAGTCGTGTTCTCGACTTCAGTGGTGTGTATCAGAAAAAATAAATATAACAATTATTTATTAATAACTTGCTTATTTTACTAACTGAGCAATGAAATAGTCTATCTGGTCACTGTGATGGCTGAGGATTCTGGAGAGGCCGCATGGCGTGCGGCGGAGGGGAGGATTAATAGCGCTACGGGCTTTCGAGGAACAGTACGCAGTTAATTTTGCCTATGAGAACTTTAGATAAGAATATCATGTCCAAAATATCCCGTCGTTTCTCTAGCTTTACCATTTTAAAATATTTTAGTCTATCATCGTAGGCTCTATTTTCATAGTCATTATATTCCCTCAGAGAAAGCTAAATGCCACAGGAGTCTTTTTTGTATTCGCTCTTGCCGAAGCATGTGAGTGACATAGTGGGAGCGCCATACATTACTGCCGTATTCCAGGATACTAACCTAACCTAACTATTATACAGTAAAACCTTTGTTTGCGGTTATTTAAACATTTTCAATTTCTAATGACAAACTCTAAGCGTCTTGGATACCCTTTAAATTGTAACGGAAATAATAAAAAATAAATAAAAAATTAAATTTTGTATGTCAACAAAGTTTTGGCTGTTTGGCGCTAACGCCAATATTTGAGAGACGCGTTGTTATAATGCGAACAAATGCACGCTCCAAAACAGGGGCACTCACTTGTCCTAATCTACCCTCGTACGATTTAAAGATCATGCGATAAGATCGGAGGTAGGATGCGTGTTAGATACAAAGAGAAACATCAGTACACGACCAGACCCAAAAACCGACATTTTGCGTTTTGTCCCAATTATGGTTGCTGATGGGAATCGAACTCAGGACCTGTCCAGTCAGTTACTCAAACCTAGGCCACGCGGACTTCAGCATATATATAAACCTCTGTTATGATGAAAAATGCTTTGATAATATCATACAAAATCACGGCTTAACCAATCAATTGAATTCAAATAGAGTAACACTAGGAAAATGTTAAACAAATTAATGACGAAAACAAAAAAAAACTGAACGAACGACTAAACAAACCTTGTGGTAAATAAAGTTCTCGTAAATCCCAGCAGCAACCGCGATATCGCCATGCTCTTAAAAAATAGATCGTGCCAGTTATTAGCAAATGACATCATCAGTCATTTGTGTCAAGTTACATTTGCATAAATGTCGCACGGTGGCCACTCTAACGTCCCTTGTGTGATAAACTGGGTAGACGGGTCAGTGACCGAATTCGCATCGCTTAGTAGCGATCGCGAATGAGAAAGTGTGTATATATTAATTACTAATTGCTCGATTCGCAACGAGCAATAACAAAAATAACAAACAATGTCAATAGGTCACGAGTGGGCGTCCACTGCCTTCATTACTCGTCGTTATCCATCTATGACCTATTAGACTGCTTTGATTTTAGATTTAGCTACCTTAATATGAGATTATAAAAAATGCTTAGTTTTGCTTGCGAAAAGATAAGCTTATTTATAAAATCAAAGAATATAGAAGAAATGATTATTATTACATACTTTATACTACGATCTTAGAAGAATTTAAAGATTCATTATGAGTTTAGTGACAAAACTACAATTTTTTTGTATAATATGTCATGCAAAATACGTATAATAATGTGGTGGCGTCTTAAGAGAATCTACCCTTTCATCTCATCCCGTGGGTGTCGTAAAAGTCGACAGAGGGAAATTGAAAACCTGGAAGTGGGCAGCAGTATCTTCCTGGAACATCTGAATAAATAAACTGCGGTTGGCAATACGCCTGCCAAGCATGGCAGCTGTGGCAAAACTCCCCCCTCCTAAATAAGAGCTACAAACTTTTGTGGTAATCTATGGGAGAGGCCTATGTTTAGCAGTGGACTAGTGATAGGCTGAAATGATGATGATGACTCTTTTTTATAATTTTGGACATAATAGAAACGAGGCATAATGTCGAATAAAAAGATATTATGATATTTTTTAATGGAAGTCGATATGGCCGAATCGTTCGTCGTATGCTTAGTGCAACGCTTGCCCAAAACAATTGCGGTCAAGCCCAGAACTTTGAATTGGAGAGCTGTGTCGCTCGTCGCCGTGTGGCTTCAGTTCTCGAGTCTCATATTTTTGACAATAACTATAGGTAGGTTGCCCTTCAAGCCCAAGCACAGTCATGCTTACATAACACTAATGGACGGCAAAATAACTGCCGTGATACCTTCTACGGCAAATTCATTCAAACGACACCTACCAATAGAAAATTATTCATGGTAAAACATTCTCATTAAAAATTCTTCTTTAATATCTATACGAAAAAAGTGAGGCAAATACTGAATCCGGCTGAGATTCGAATCAGTCTGTGATTTATGAAGATTTAAATTTTGAACAGTTTTTCCTTTTGTATATTCGGTTACTTAACCAAATTAATAGCTTCACGACACATTATCGGTTCGATAATATGTATGTTTAACAGGATATACATTCAAAAATACAAAACCTACCGAAAACGATCAACTATCAGTGAGTGTAACAGGTTGTCAATTAAAAGAAGAGTATATATCGTAAATATTTCTTATATTTTCATGAATATTACACATTGAAATAATACAAATTTTATCCCGTTTAATTGTTTTTTTTTTTACACCGATTTTATTAAGTTTGTTTATGCGACAAATTAAACGCGATAAAATCCGTAAAAATTACTTTTATTTAAAAGTGTATTAAATACTGTTCTAATAATTGACCGAAAGTGCAAGAAAACCGTTTTAGAACGATGATTTGAATTTTACACATTTTATAATTCATCTTATTGAAGTAGAATAAAATGTTAAGATTATGTTTAGGAATTTTAACCTTGTATTCAGACAGATCTAACGGAAGGGTCGATAGCTTCGACCGCTTACGTATTTAATAGGCACGACCAAAACTTAGCCTTGAAGACAGTTCGCAGCCACATGGCCCCTCGAGATTCATAAAAAATATCCCTCAAATTTAATAACCGCCGGCTAATCTTTGATGTGAGCCAACTCGCAAATCACATATCCAGCCGAGATTAACATCCATTATTTTGCATATTATTGACATTTACTACCACTCCGCTTTATTTATTTATGCCCAGAGTTATTTGGGAAGTTATTTTTTCAAGATGTTCACATAAAAATGTTGGTAGAAAACAAAACGAACGCAATATTTATGGCTGGGTCGATGAGTGTCAATGCGAAATTTATATTGTTGAGAGCTGATTTAGCTTCAGATACTTTCCGTTTGAAATACGTTCTTTGTGACAGACCCACTGGCTTCATATATGGATAATGAGGCATGCGTTGAGGAAAAAATCAAAGATGATCACGATAAGGAGTGTTAAGTTATAAAGAGCTAAATGGACTCACGTCTGCGAACGATCTTGTTTTTGTAAATTGCTAATCTTGTTTACATATTTATACGTTCTTAATTACCATCAACATGGCAGGGATGCTGCCTTTTCGTGCTATTTTCTTTTTTATTTTGGATATCATTTAAAAACAGAAAGTGGTTTAAAGTTCAAATTCATTATATCTGTTACTTTTTTAACCATTTGACTGAAATAAAATGAAAATTCTCTATTTTTGGACGTAAGAAATAAACGTATTGTTTTACAGTCTATTTACCATTTAGTAATTAATGATGTTCCTCTGATGGAGAAGAAACAGGCGAAAGAAACTCCGTAGGTATCCTCTTTTTTGTAGCTTTTTTTTGATCTTAGTCCAAAATTCATTATAAATAAATGTATAAAGAATAGCGTAAAAGAAAACCAAAGAATGCTCCGTGTTAATTTTGTATAAAACTTTCAATAATAAATATACAAGTATATTGCAAACTCGAGCAAACCAGCCTCCACCAACAGCACCTGTTCACAAGTATGACGCATATGGCAGCCATCAGCAGACTAAGACTGATAGTCATATTCCTGTTACAAGACAGTGACAGAGAGAAGGTACATTCTCTCTGTCTCTAGGAATCTTGGTGACAATTAGTTTTATAAACAATATTTAGGCAGCGGCTTCGAATGTTAGCAGTCCATGATAGATGAAGATGTAAAGATCTTCCCTACTAATGTCGTCTTCGTACAGTTCTCTACAGTTTACCCAACTGGTCCTAGTTACGGTTAAGTGAGTCCCGCATAAACACAGAAAAGTTATGAATAAAGTCAGCCTTACGAAACGCCCACGTGAAACATATCCTAGACTAGAGAATGACGTCGAGGACCACGAGTCTAGTGGACAGATTACCTAATTACTGCGCCGCGGGTCGTGAGTTTCAATACCAGCCGGAGCCAACATTTGGGCAAACCAAATGGGGCATAGGTTGGTAAGAAGAGTGAATGCCTCTATGTTGCGCACACACTTGTGGCTCTATAATATCTCTGGCGCAGTTAACAGTTTCCGACAGTATTCGCAAGTGGATGATGTGGTCGAAAATCGTCCAGCGGGACATTATTGTTATCATTATGGGGTGAATATTAATTTCCATTACTAGGACGTATGCCTATTCTAAGTTTGGAGAATTTGTCATAAGCGGACGTCCTATGGGACGAGAATGAGTATCCTGCGTTACCTCTACACAGAGAAATATTGTCATATAATACAATGCATATTTCTATGGTTCAAAAGGTAGTCAACCATAGAACGCAGTAAAATCCAAATTAAACACCGCCGTTCCTTTGAACAAGGCAAACCAATAACGTGGGAATGTTGGACATTTATGTTAATATATTTGGCACAGGTATTACTGAATACCAGTTGTAACGCGCCCTCTTCGCTGAGCGTAATGTGTCCAGCCCGTTTACCCATTTAGAAGTAAATGTCCGAAAATACGTAATAAATGGATGTCTACATCGATGGTACGATACACGGTGCATCACCATATTACAAATTTTCATTTCATTATCAGAAAGAAAGGTTTTCTTTATTTCTAAGAAATAACATGTCCGCCAACCCGCATTGGAGCAGCGTGGCGAACTCTTCCCAGCTCAAAAGCCCTTTCAAAAATGAGAGGAGGCGTATGGAACATTTATAGGCTGTTACTTTACTCGTCGTTAAGGTTTTCATACAATGTTTTCATTCATCACCATCTACGTAGTTAATATGTCAGCTCTTAGCGATTAGACCGCCGATTGCTATACCATTTTATTGAATGTTTTTGTTTATTACATTTTTTTCATGTACATTGGTGTGTAATAAAGTGTAAAAAAAAATGTCATCAATTTAAATTATAAGTATAACGCGTGGTAGGATTTCAATGCAGGAATACGTCTGGATAAGTCCAGGGCCAATTATTCTGTCGTAAAATAGTAGTGTGCAAATATGACTGTGTTTCGGTCTGAAGGGCATTGAAAGCTCGAGTAATCTTACTATATACTTTGACGACCGCGTGGCCTAGTGGTCAGAGTACCTGACTTCTACGCCGCGGGTCCTGGGTTCGAATCCCAGCCGGAGCCAACATTTGTGCTAAAACACATATTGTTGGTTTTCGGGTCTGGTTGTGTTGTGAATGTCCCCGTGTTTCTGACACTGCATCCTAGCCTACCTCCGATCTTATCGCATCAGCGTTACATAGGGCGCGGGTAGGTTGGGACGAGTGAGTGCCTCTGTGTTTGCGCGTACACTTGTGGCACTATAATATCTCCTGCGCAGTTGATGACTTCCGACAGTATTCTGAAGTTGTCGCCGTGGTCGAAATCGGCTAGGAGAACATCATCATCATCAATCTTACTATAACATAAAGGGGGCACCCATCCCCTTTGCTATCTAGATTAGATATATAAATACATATGAAAAATAAAGCGACAAGAATTATCGTTAACACAGAATGACTAACACGATGATAAGTTAAAAGGTTGTAGTTAAGAGCAATGTTAAAGAAATGGAAATAATGAAAATATATTACAGAAATAATAACAATAATTTTGAGTCTCCGGCACTAACACAAAACAATGTCTCAACAAAACTCAACTCAGCAGGTTGGTAGGCTGACCTGTGCTTTGCAGTATAAGATGCTTTTAGTTAATGTAGGATTCCTATGCAGGAATTATTCTAGGCAGGTACCACTTGTGGTGGTGCCAGGTATTCTGACGTCAAGCAGTAGTGGGCAAACTGTTTCGGTTTGAAGGGCACTGGTAGCTAGTGTAATCACGGGTGTGGGCTGTATATATGTATGTATTTCTCGCAGATACCATGGATCTAAATTAGTCAGAATAATATTGACATACAGACTTCTAATCGTAAACGCAATCAATGAACAAAACAAGAATTTAAGCTGTACTTTTATATTGTATTAAGATAAATAAAATAATTGACAGGAAAAAAGAAATATCAAGTTGAGATATAAAAAGGTTTAATGAGTACCATTACATATCCGACTACGCGTTATTCAATACAAACATATTCATTCTCGCCACAGTCGGACCTAGGCCCGTCCCGCCCACGCGAGGCGTTCACCGCTTATTGGCTACCGCAGTTAAGGGTTCTATAATAGATGCCATTGGGGAACTGTTTAATGCCATTCGCAACTTGAATACATATATTATGTCGTCCTATTTATTATACTGTATCAGAAATTATAATACAATGAAATTTTGTAAGTAAAAATGATCAAGAAATTTCTTTTAATATTTTAATGCTCATATGAAAACCCAATATTTGTTCTAATAGCTTTGCCTTTGCTTTCGCTAATTTATCACTATCGCCATCATCCTTGCCGCCTCTCGCAAGGTCAATGCTAAACAGAGACCTCTCCCATAGTACTAAATTACAATGCTGAACCTAAGTGGTAATTAAGAACTTAAATTTGCAATTAACTGTAACTAATTAAGTGACGCTGGCAGCAGAGGATTAAACCGTGACTTGGGCTCTATCCAGGTTTTTAGTATTGGATAAAGTGACGAAACAAGCAAAACGGTCACCTGATGGTAAGTGTAACGTCTGCCTATAACAAATGCTGTGTCACCCAGATCATTATTTTGTCACACCACACTGTGCTTGTCAACCTGAGATATCAGTTCATAAGTCTCATATGCACAATCATTACGCTAGCTCTCAGTACGCTTCAAACCGAAACACAGTAATATTTACACACTACTGCTTCACGGCAGAATAACTAGCCCTGGGGTGGTACCCTAACTAGACGGATTCCTGCATAGGAGTCCTACCACCAGTAATTTCAAAGCACTCGTTAATACCAAACACCATGAAATTTTACTGCGTTCCGCGTTCATCGACCTAAATCCATAAAGTTGGAGAGGTTCTACACTCAGAGAACAGCTCTTCGTGTTACCGATGTCGTGGTGAAATTAGTTATTATATTCCTCTTCATGTATCTTCGTTTCTTATTATATCGCAGAAAAGCTCCTAGCATAGCCATCTCGTAGTAACCTCTCATTGAACTCATGCCGAAAGATGTCCGGCAGAGTAGAATAACACCTACCTCTTTCCTACCTGAGGTGCCGTAAGAGGCGACTACGCCTTTATTCGTGCAGAACAACACCATATTATGCAATACTTTTACTATACTGCTCGTGGAAACAAGAGACAAACAACAATTTTTTTTTGACTTTTACCAATATGGAATCGACATGGTTCCCATCCGTCACATCTCGTTTCCCACGAACTTTAATGGCTGCTTTTAAAAATATACTGCCAATGTTAAGTCAGTAATAGTAAGTAATAGTAAGTAAGTCATATGAGTGACATCAACATTAAAGACATAACTACCGAAAAAGTTAAATTTGACACATCCTTACTGTTGTAATACTATATTTGTGCCTTACAAATGAAACATCACAAACGAACGTATCCGAGCAATAACAAAACGCTAAGGCTACATCCTTTATCTCTCATGTTCCGTTTGCCCTCCGACCCGTTACCTTTACCGTTAATTATCGAATTTTTATTCGAATGCAGTAACGGTCTCGCCATTCGTGAGACATTTAAAGTGACGCACCGCGAGCAAAACGATTCAGTCATTCGATGCATCGACGTTTCGCACTGTGTCATTGAGGCTGACGATGTACGCACACAACATTTCACGTACTACCAAAAAAAGAACAGGGGCTATGTATTAAATGTACATATCTAATAAATCCCAAATTTAATTTATTCAGTAATCACGCGTCGTTTTATTGTTGTTCGTATAACAATAAATACGACTGAATTAGATAATCAAATAAATACATTCGGATTATTTTGAAGCTCCTGTCTAGTTGATTCTCTTATTATTTTTCATGAGAAACAGTAACTTCATCAACATGTTGAAATATGGAATGTTATAATGATAAAACATTAAAATAAATCGATTTGTAATGTTTTTTAAACCCTACTTTTCAATTACATGGTGCGAAAAAAGGTTTTTAAGTATGATTCCCACTGCTGATGTGATGATATAAATGGGCATCGTCGTTATACAGAATGTCTCAGAATACCCAAAGTTCCGTTATATCGTCAACGGTTGCATCATTCTCGCTAATCGAAAAGTCTCAGCGTGTTATCTTTAATTTCAAGTTTCTTGCAACAATGATTCACGTAAACCAAAATTAGGCACTGTTAATCGAACTCCAATATTCCGTGCTCCTGCCTCCGCACAAAGAAAGCACTTTTACTTTTTTATTGCATTTTTCTCACGCCGACGAATGCTGATTCATATTCATTCTGTTTAATTTCTTCATATGTTAGGTCCCTTAATTATGGCATCATAACTGCTGAGCTTCGAGCTTACGCTCCTTTTTGAAATTTAATTTTTAATTTATTTACACTGGCCAGGCATAGCTTTGTTTGAACTCGACAATTGGACGTAATCTTAAGTGAGTTTTTTTTTTCTGTTATTAATACGTCTATTTTTATAGAAGTTTTGTTTAGTTGATCTGCGTACTAACGGCAAAAGAACACATGTAGCATAAAATGTAAAAGTGTAAAAAGTGAGGCTAAGGTTTAGCAGTGAACTTACAATGGACGACTCTGACAATAATAGGTTCCATAACAAAATTAAACTATTATTTATTATTTTTATTGCAGTTATATAAGACAGTAATAGATGTCTAACTTGTTTTTTTTAATATATATAAACATCCCAATTGTGGACACTAATTCTTAAGAGTCATTCTTTTTTTTTAAATACGAAATTCGGTCTTCTTCCTCATGTGCTTATCCTGCCAATTAAATAAGGGTTCACTACCTGACTGAGCAAACAAGTATTTAAGCGAAGTAACTTTACTTCTTGCTTCGGGTGGTGGTGATAGCCGAAACACAGGTTCTGCCTAGTTCGGCTACAGATGATAATACATTAATTACATTGGTATTTAAAAGAAAGCCTGAGCGAAATTTGTAAAACTGCACTAAGCTTCTTGAAATAAATTAATTTTGTTTATTTATTTAGTGATCCCGTTCAGGATCTAGTATAACACCCCGTGAAAGTTTTCTACTTAGTTGATTTCCTATACAACTTAACAATAACTTCAATCTTGCGAAGAATTTCCTTCTCCTCCTCTGCGAGGAAATTCTTCATCCCAATGGACCCGAATCTAGCCTAAGCCCAGCACTGGACTTTTGAAAAACTCAAAATAATGATTATTAATGATAAGATAAAATTAATTCGTGCGCGCCGAATCGCATAGGCACTCTACAATTAATGTTATCTGTGCAAAACGTTGCTTAACATCGATAAATGGGTAAATTATCGACGCATTACATCACTAGACCAGCAGGCCGTATATCAAACAACACATTTGCATCGACAAGGAAGAGAATAATTTAACTGAGAGGTACTAATATCATATTTTCCTTGAATTTTGTTTACAATAATCCCAATGTCATAACTTCAAGGGACTCCTGTTCGATTCCCGGTGCCGGAAAAAATATTTTTATCGCGATCCTTAGTTCAACAGCATGGTTGTCGTAATGGCTAAGAGATTGGCTTTGAAGCTACGAGCAACGGCTCTGATTCCAAGTATTTATGTTCTTACAAATAGCTGTTCCATTATTGGGTTTTTGAGCTTATCCTAGAAAATTCGCGCCCATTAGGAGAAATCCTAATTTGGTGCATAGTTTGAAAAAAATATATTTTTCGAAGACATGTGATATCTGTGAACGCCCTGAGTAGCACAGCGTAGCGGTATATTCCCTATTTAACAACAGGCTCAAAGTGAGCGGAAGCCCGTGTTCAGCACTTAGGTTTATACGCTGTACGTTATTAACATAATAATATCTAGGTGATTCTGAAATTATGATATTTACAATATATCTATATTTTAAGTAGCTGTAGCAATTATGGAAGCTCTTTAACATAATTTTGATTTCATTATTACAAGTTTACTTCGCAAGAAATCTAAATTTGTATGTATGAATCACCAGACTAATGTTTTATTTTTTATTTTATTAAGTGACAAAACGAGCAAAACGTTCACCTGGTGGTAAGTGCAACGTCTGTCCATAACAAATGCTGTGTCACCCAGAACATTTCTGTGTGACTCCACACTGTTCCCGTCACCCTGAGAAATGAGTTCTCAAGTCTCATATGCCCAGTGATTACGCTAGCTTTCAACCAAACCAAACACAGTAATGTTTGTACACTACTACTTCACGGCAGAATAATTGGCGTGGGGTGGTATCTACCGAGACGGATTCCTGCTTAGGAATCCTACTACCATTAAATACCAAATACATCGCCGTACACAACGTATATCATCTATACTTTTTAATAAAAATCGTATATAATTTAACTTACACCATCAAAACATCTACATTCAATGGCGATAAGATTAGAATATTAAGATTTCAGACACCCTAATGGGTACTAGAATGGTGCGATATTTCTTGCTGCTTCATGCGATAGTCCGTACAATAGGGGAACTCTCCGCACCGATTCTACAACACCGAGAAATAGGGTTGCCACTTAGTTTTAAACGTAACTGAAGTACAATTAAATGCACAAAAGTAAAGGTGTCTAAAAATGTTTACTTAATATAAAATGAATAAGAAATTAAATATCTGTTTAAAAGTTGATGAATATTCTACGGTAGCTTTATTGTAATACAAATCGAAGATGTCCCGCGTTTATCACCATTGTGGTTGCATTATCGACGACTAAAGCGACGATCCCGTCGACTGTCGCGAATGCAATTTCGAGGAGTTGTAAATAAATATAACTGTCCGATATGGCCTGCAAAGAAAGTGCATTCTGCTCGGACCCCGATCGTAAAGTCGCTTACAACTCAATAAACATATTTCCAATTTTAATAGCAACGCCACTGTCTCCTTCCTAGTGGTCGTGAACGTTTTCGCTTCATTTAAAAATAATATACTGCGTTAAACTGTTTAATTTATTTTACTATCGCACTACTGTTAAGATAAACTAAAAAATTTAGAGGAGTTCTTAATATATTTTCATCATCATAATCATCATCACTTCAGCCTACTAGTCCTCTGCTGAACATAGGCCTCCCCCATAAATTGCCACAAAAATTTGTAGCTCTCATTTTGGGGGGATTTGGCAACCGCAGTTTATTTATTCAGATGTTCCAGAAAGATGCTGCTGCCCATCTCCTGGTTGTTATTTTCCCTCTGTCGACTTTTACGACACCCACGGGATGAGATGGGGTGGTAGATTCTTTTAAGACGCCACCACAAGGCTATGTAATATATTGTATACTACTATAGTATATAAATATATATATATATATATATATATATATATATATATATATATATATATATATATATATATATATATATATATATATATATGTATACTAATATTTAAATGTAATATGCACGCCACATTAATTTTGACAAATGTAATGGTTGTCTATAAATACATATTGTGTTACGCTTTAAAGTTAGCAATTTTATACGAAATTATTTGTTAGTAGCTGCTGTTGCCCTGATAACGTTGTGATCATTATTCTTATCATTATCATAGCCCATAAACAGACCCTCGCTGGTTATAAGCCTCTTCCAAGTTAAGAGCATAACACTGACAAAGGCTGCAAGCTTGTTCTATAGGTCGTGATTGCACTATAGCTCGGAACTATTTTCATTCATAAAAAAATAAAACGTCGTAATAACGCATGAATGGAACACATCCATGATTTTGTAATTTTTTTTTACATATTAACTAAATATAAATACTTGTGTACATGTCATTGAAGTGTTATTAGTATAAAAAAAAATTTTTTAAACATGTGAAAAATTGCAGTCTTATATTTTATAACAAGATGATTGTAACAAAAATAATACAACAAACCCCTGTATAATTATTTTTTCGCTATAGTTTAACAACACCAGAAATAATGTCATATAAATTTTATATCAGATAATGTTACATTTAGCGTTTGCATAGCCAATGTCCCGACAGATTTTGTTACTGGCTGTAAAATTTTATTTCTTTATGAAGTTTTATTATTTTATACGCGAAGCGTCTTTGTACTCTTTGTTGCGAATGCTAGAGGTGGTCCTTTGCGTCTTGCATTGGTTTTAATGTACACATCGGACACAATAAAAAACAATATATCGTAGCAAAGCGGTGAGTAATCGAATATTTTTTATGGTACGGCGAGCCCAATAATTTTGCCATTTTACTTTTTTTCTGCACAAGAGATAAATTACAGTCCTATGTTCTTCCTGTTATAAAAATGTCAGGAAGGCATGAAGTTAAAGCATGCTCGTTTTGATTGTTATGACTTCGAATAAATATTTGAGAATAATAAGCCGCTGTGTACAAAGAACATTTTTGAGATGTATCGTAAAACAGACGCTGAACGATCCACGTGAGGCGATAAGTCGGCTGGACTACGCGTCGACTCCCAAGATTAGCAGTAGATTTAAGTTCTTTGTCCTAGAAGGCCTTACTATGAGAAAATTGTTTTCAAAAAATTTTGAAGGTTTGAGAAGAGCTGAGATTTAAAATCGGCGTTTGCAGTGTATATTTATTTGTGAAATACGTAAAAATAATAAATATCTTCAAATTTCATCTATCATCATATGTATAACTTAATTTGTGATTTTTAATATTTCTGTAACCTAATTTCTTAACTAATGGGTTTTAGTCATAATTTATCAGTAATATTCAAAAATAAATTCAATATAAATAAAAAAAAACATTTTCTGTAAATATAACTTTGCAACTCTGCAAGAAATTCTGCTCTGCAAAAAAAACCGTAAAGTTCACATACTACTTTACTGATGCTCGTATACAGGAATCCATCTAGGTAGGTACCACCAGAGAGCCAGGTTTTTTTACCGTGAAGCACTAGTGTGTGTCATTACTGTGTTTCAAGAAGGGCACTGTAGTGTAATTACTGGGCATATAAGACTTAAGAAGTGATGTCTCAGTGTGACGCTTCTGGGTGATATAGTATTATGGGCAGTCTTTCCCTTTACTTGCCGCACAGGGGCTAGACGCTCGACTTAAATTGCAAATATACACCTATTTGCTTTAATTTCACATGTTTGCGAAATATTTTATAATTATTCGGAAAAGCTTCACTTGATGTTTTCTTTCGAATCTTATGGCAAATCAGCACTAAAATAGCAAACAATAATTTTATTAGTACCAGTACCGGGGATAGAAATCAAGTTGCTTTCCCGCTATTTTTAATTGGTAATTTCATAAATTGAAGTCAAGAGCCCGCCATTTTGCGGTACCGCAGCTCATTAAATAAATACATTAGTAGTAAGTAACTGAAAATAAATACCATTCGATAAATGACTAGATCTCACTCGATTCTGTTGGTGGAGCGGACATAGGCTTCTGCGCTACGGGTCGCAACATGTATTTGTATGGCCTACAGGTAGTATTTCCGTGTGTGAATGTTCGCATATATGGAATTTACGTCTGTAAGACACCCACGAAAATTAGATACACAATTGATGTAGTATTAGCCCATATAAATGTCCCACAGCTCCATACAAATGTCCCATAGGCCTCCTCTCATTTTTGAGAGGGTTTTGGAGCCGGGTAAAGTTCGCCACGCTGCTGAAATGCGGGTTCACATGTCATCGAAATATTTCTATGCCTCAGACATGCAGGTTTCCTCACGACGCTTTCCTTCACTGCTGTGAATTTTTCAGGTGCCGGCACCGGGAGACAAAGTCACTCGCGTACTATGTCGCGTAGTATTTATTTAGGCGAATACTGCACATTTAAATAAAACTACTTTTTACGGATTTTATCGCGTTTAATTCTGAAATATTTCTAACGAGTTTCGATCGCTTTACAGCACCCATGGTCACGGGAGGACAGAGGTGGCAGATGTCTTGATGTCATAGTTAATCCGGGGTACCTTCAGCTTTTAATTTTTTATTTTTTATTTTGAAATTATTTTTTTATGATTTAAAAATTATTTTTACATACATACATACATAAGATCACGACTGTATCCCATAAGGGGTAGTCAGAGACTGGGCACTCCCTGCTTAATGAGGAAGGAGGATATGATATGATTGGATATTATGCTTCTTAACGGCTCAATGGATTTCAATAAAAATTTTGGGCATTAAAACAGTAATTTTTACCTGAATTTTCTTGCAGGAATCAGAAGATATGAATATAAGTTTGCTATAATACTTAATACTCTGGCCTCAAGGAGCTCCACGCTTTGAAGCGAACATTACCGAGAAGGACCGAACTGTTAATCATACGCGAGTCGTCATGCCGTACATTGCAATTATGCTTATTGTACGCGGCTGAAACCGCGGGGCACAGCAAGTACGTCCGATAAAGCTGTGAAAGCCAAAAAGGCTAACAGCAATTACATCACTGAAATTATATACAGCAAGTACAAGAATATAGCTAATAGAATCAGGCCTTACATTGCTAAAATCTATTATAATGAAGGAAAGAAAATTAATATGCTAAGAATGGCATGCAACAATTTATAATGGTGTGTATTACCTAGTCTTTGAAGAGCACCGCCCGCCCTACTACAGGAGTGTGCCGCAACTTTCTTTCTAAATATAGTAAGTTATTATAACTTATGTATGAAATGATCTTCTAAGTAGCAGTTTGTTGGCGTGCTGTGCGTCGTAAAAGTCGACTAAAGGGAAATGTCAGAAAAGTCTAACGACCTCCGGTTGGTGGGAGAATAATAATCACAAATATGCCAAACCTAAATTGTCTGGCATAGACTGGTCTCATACAGCAGCGTCTCGGGTGCGAAGGATCTTTTACGGCAAGTCCCCCCAACTTGGGAAGGGCCTATGTTCAGCAAGTGTTTACTGGTGGTAGGATTCCCATCCAGAAATCCTTCTAGGTAGGTACCACCGCAGTAGCAGTTCTTCTGCCGTGAAGCAGTAGTGTGCAAAAATTACTGCATTTCGGTCTGAAGTGCAGTGATAGCTGGTGTTATTACTGGACATATGGGACTTAAGAACTCACGTCGCCAATGACGAGCGCAGTGTGGCCACACATAAATGTTCAAGGTAACACAGGATTTGTTGTGGGGAGACGTTGCATTTACCATCGATAGATTAGCTTCTCTTGTCAATTTCTTCCTTTTACAAGCTGATGATAATGACGATGATGATTACAACGCACATTTCAACAAAAAAATTAATTAGTATATAGATAGTTTAGGTAATTTAGACATTTACGTGAATTCTTTAACATATTTTTGAAGTAATGATAATGTCCTCATTTAAATACTGATTTCGACCACGGTGACAACTTACAATACGTCGGTAGGTATCCACTGCGCAGGAGATATTATAGTGCTACGTGTACTCGCAAACGGAGAAGGCAATCACTCGCCATAACCTACCCACGCCCGATGTTACGCGCCTGATAAGATCGGTGATTCAGTGTCAAAGACACGGGGAAAATCACAACAAAATCAGACTCGAAAACAAACATTTTTTTGGACGAATGTTAGCTTCGGGATCAGATACTCTGAGCCCCGCAGTCGCAATTCCGAAATAATATATCTGTTTAATCTATGTTAATAAGTGGAAACTAGTAAGCCAGTCAGTAAGTAGTTTAGTTTCCATAACTTCTATTAAAAGTGATTAGAAAGAATATCCATCTGGTTCCTACTCTCGGGTCTCCTGCTTGCGAATCTCTTTTGATGAAGTCAAAGAAGAAGTAAAAGTAGTCAAACAAACAGCGTACAACACATTCAAAAAAAATCCATGTGGTATATATGCTCGTTGTAATAAATAACAAAAAAGAAAGAAACAAATATATCACTATACAAACTATTTAAATTTCTGAAAAAAAAAAAACAAACAAAAACATAGATGACAAATTACATTCTCGCACGAGAATCGATTACGCCCCCAATCTTAATTAGGCGTCTGATTACAACGTCCCAGTTATTACGACTTTTACATTGGTAATAATCGGTTTCCTTTAATTTTTATGTCTTTCCTACGAGAAAGTTACCATTCTAACTTTCAACTATCCAACTGAGAATGTTAATGGACTTTCGTTTGCTGATTACGGTTTTATAGTAATTTATTAAGAGTTACGTATAAGAATATATATTAAATAATATCCACATACGAGTAGTAGATTCTATTAATTGTTACAAGATTCCTCGCAATCAAATATATTCATCATTGTGGTGTTCGTACAATGTATAAACGTTTTTATGTCACAATGAGATACCTTCATTTATTGTAATGACGGTAATGTTCATTAGTCTATATAATATTTACTTTTCTCCATGCCTCAGACAAATTTCAAATGGACAAAACAATCAGACCCGGAAACTCCTAATTTGTTTTTGCTCAAATGTTGGCTTCGCTTGATATTCGAATTCAAAACATTTGGCCTAGAAATCAGGTACTCTGACCACCAGGCCACGCGGTCGTCAAAAGGAAATCATATTTAACATCTATAAAAAAAAATTCAATATGTAAATCCCTCGCTAATTTATTTTTTTAGTTACATATTATCAACTTTGTTGTTACACATCAAAAGAGTGTTTTCCCATGTCTTATATCTCTTGGAGTCCTAAAATATTGGGTTATTTCATAATAGCCTTTCCACTACCGATTTTTCTCAATGTATACAGGTTTTTTTCTAGACAACTCTAGAAAGGTTTTGTTAACAAAAATATTGTATTCGAAACTTTTATCATATTGGTATATAAGGGCTTGGTTGCAGTTTGTTGCTTAGTTTTGATCGAAATAGACAAGCGACTCTTCAAGCGATTTACCCGCTTTGGAAGGCGTAGATTGTAATTTAGTATTGTTTTTTTTTATGATTCTTATTCCATGACATAATCAATTAGTTCACGTTGTTTCGTTATTACGTTCGTGTACTTTTTCGTATTCCAATAAGATTTTTCCCGAGCGAATAAGGTATTTGGACGGAATAACAAGTAACTCATATTGCTTTCCAGTTCACCAGTTAATTCTGTATAAAATTACATAATTGTATCTGCTACTCCGTTAAGTTGTTATTCTAATAAAATCATTTTCCCCGATTCCCGAAGGAATGAGATATTTTCCCGGGATAAAAAGCAGCCTGTCTATCTTTGTGAACAAAATCACGTTTCGTTGCCCGTTGTGACATGATTGAGGGACAAATATTAAGATGTTAAAACCAAATAAGCATTTACCCGATTCTCAAAGCAATGGGATGTTTAACAGGAATGAAAAGTCTATGTCATTTTACGGCCCTTCATCTATGCCTGTGATTTTGTTTACTATTCTCTAGGCTTGAATTTCTTGGCAACTATTAGACAACCACAAGACCGTTAGTGCCACAATCTACACGACCATCCAACATCAAAAGGAATCCGTCTAGGTAGGTACCACCCCAACCCAGTTATTCTGCCGTGACGCAGTAGTGTGCAAACATTACCACGTTAACTGTACTAAAAATTTACATTTTTTATCTAGTATTTTTTGTTTTGTTTATTAATGTTGTGTGTTAGTCAAATAAATATGTTTATTTCTTCTTTCTTCCTTTCTTTCGGTTTGAAGGGCACTGAGAGATAATGTCATCAATCGTCTTAGTAAATCAATTAAGAACTGGATGTCTTTGGGTGACGGGCGCAGTGTGTGAAGTGTCACACATGAATATTCTGGGTGACACAGCATTTGTTATGGGCAGACATCGCACCTACCATCAGGTGAACGATTCGCACGTCTCGTAACTTTATTAATTAAAAATTTTGTGCGAGAAAACTTAGAATTGTAATACTTGAGATTTCATAAAGGAAAATAAAAATAAACGAATTCTTGTGACGGGCTGAAATGATGATGATGATGAAAGAACACCAGGGATATTACGTTCAACAATTATTTGTTGATTAGTTTTTATCGATACGAACGGATCTGTTTTTAACTATGGGCTACAATTTCCTGTAGAGAAGCAGGATGGGACGTTTGAAATCGTACTTCCGCCACCCACTGCCATACAGGGCATTCATAACAACATTAATACAGGCTTATTTTTATACCGGTATTCTAAGAAAATTATCAGCTTTTCGTTTAATATCGTATTTACCTACACCTAATATTACTTAAGCACACAAGCAATTACTTTACGTTTTATAACAACATATTTTTTTCTCAATATTTCAGTATGAATGAATCTTAATCTTAAATTAAATTATATTTAAATTAAAGTCAATTGTAAAGTACCTATTTCGGGTTGATATCCAACTTTCTGGTAAAGATGTAATGACGATTATGATGTCCTCCTTATTAACTACGAGCATGACCACGTTTTTAAGTTTATAAGGAATTCTACTCAGCCCAAAATAGCTAAGAGCCGCCGCGCGGTCGCCGAGGTAGTTGGTCTAGATATAATGAGTCTTCACCCAAACAGTGCAAGCCAAATTTATTAAACGCCTTTGCTGTCGAATGGGTTTAAAGAGGTCTCTGACAACATATGAAGATAGACTAAAGAGATTTGAAATCTGTTCTTTAGAAAATCGTAGATATATAATAGATTTAACTTACTTACATAGATTAATACATTTTGGATTAGAGACTAGTTGTGTGTGTGGTGAGGCAGGAAAGATTTTTCGCTACCCCACTATGTCGTACGATTAGGCCTAAAAACAGTCCCATTGTAAGGATATGTGACCTTTATAACAATATTTTAATGAAATACTGCTCATTAGATGACGAAAGGTGATAATAAATTACTGCCTCGGTGTTTGCTCTGACAAATACGACACTTACAAGACTTATAATACATCGACCGAGAGACGACAGCGAGACCGCGGATCCTAAATTTGACTCCCAACCGCGGGTCCTAAGTTTGACTCCCAACTGCTGCGAACATCCGTGTAAAAACGCAAATTGATACTTCTGTAGTGTTGTTATTGTTTTGTGACACTGTATCCTAGGCTACTTGCGATCATATGAACATGAACTTATGAGCATGACCGTTACATCCAGTTACATTGAGCTTGAGTAGGTAAGGACGAGGGAGTGCCTCTGTGTTTGCGCGTACAGTTGCTACAATATCTCCTGCGCAGTTAATAGCTTCCGAAAGTACTTGGAAGTTGATACTGTAGACGAAAATTAACCAGAATCATATCATTAATTATTATATCAAATATGAGGTAAAAAAACGTCATAATAAATTTTAATTAATTTTTTAATTTTTTTTTGCTATTATTACTTAGAGAAATTATTTTTACTAGTTGATATAAATGTGTTCTAAATATGCAAAAACAACGCGTTGATGTCTTCTTTAAAGATGAAAGGACTATTATTTCGGGTACAGTTTATAAAATGAAGCTGGTGTTTCGTTTGAAACTATATATTTTTCCGTGTGGTATGAAATAGAACGCTCGCCTTATATTTCATACTACGCGAGTGACCTGAGTTCGATCCCCGGTGCCGGCACCTCTAAAATTGTTCTGCAATTTTAAGTGCTGATTTGAAGCTCAGCGGTGAAGGAAAATGCGAAGAAACCTGCACATTTTAGGCATAAAAATATATCGAGGGCTTGTGAAGTCCAACAACCCGCATTGAAGCAGCAATTGCGGACTCTTTCCGGCTCCAAAACCCTCTGACAAATGAGAGGAGATCTGTGTTGAGTAGTAGGACATTCAAAGACTGTTTAACTTTACTTTTTACATACTTTTTATAAATTCTTTAAAAAATCAGTAAAGTATTAAAAATGACTCTATTTGAAGTTTTCTTCGAATGTTTTTATAACAATTCATAGACATTCGTCCTGCTATCTTAACTATCTCAGTAGTGAGCAATTACATTGAGAAAAATACATTGCCACCTGTACTCGTAGCAGTTTCATTAATAATTTTCTTTTTAAACATTACATATGCCAATTTATTACTTATGCCATTATACACTTAAAAGCGAGTTTTGTTTGTGTTATACATTTTAGCGTCATGTTACAGAACATTGGGATCTATATCATTTGTTCCGTAGAGGCGATTTCTCCACGAAGTTCATTTTAAACTGCCAACGATGTAGGATAACGGCCCACGCACTTTCATTCATAGAAAATCCGTAGCTTTGTTTTGAAATTAAATTGTTAGTATATTTCTTCGAATAAAGCACGTATTTATTTGTGAATGGAACAGTTGGTTGCGATAAGTGATAAGGTGCATGGGTGGTCGTTAGGCTCGTTTATTGGATACTTTTAAAGTTAAAAGTGTATTTTTAATATATTAAAATACAGCAAAATCTGAAATAAATAAAACCTACGAATTAGTTTTATATTAAATCATCGACATGCATTTTTGATCAACTTGTAAAAGCACAGGGCTCTGGGCCTTGGTAGTTCTTGGGGCGTTCACCTTGAATGTTTACCCAATACCATTAAACTTGTTAACGCTCCACTTTAAGTGCCGATTGACTACGTACTTGGCGATGTAGAAACCTGCATGATAAATTTAATAATTTCGAATACACGAGATGACCGCCACCTCGCATTTAAGTATATGCTACTTCAATGCTAATTTTTCCTCTTTTTGGCTCCAGAGCCGCCCCAAGAAATGAGGGGAGTCTTGTGTCCAGTAGTGGGACATTTCTAGGCTACTCAACTAATGACTGATTTAAAGATTTTCCTCCTTTCTGTTTGTCGGCAAGCGAGCTTGAAATTCCTTTGACTTAGAGCTACATGCACACAACAAAACATTTGAGCACATTTGAAAAAAAAAACAATAAATAAAAAAAACAGAAGACGTTAAAAAGACAGAAACAAAGACACGTTCCACTTCGCATTTCGAGTACGTTAAGACAAATTTACAATTTTCAAAATTACTTAACACGGTAACAAGTGTCGGCCAGCAAAGCGCGAAAGTGCTTTCAAATATCTTATTCAAACAAAATGCTAGTTGCACTTTATCCGTCCCGTTACAATGACAAGTTAAGAAATTGAATGTCGAGTCTACTCATTGCTCAGTATATGTTCTACGGACAATCAAATTTGTTTACATAAAGTTAAGACAAAAGTCTTATAGAGACGGGCCTTTAAGTGTTAAGAAAGTTGTCTTGTTCCCAATCCAATAACATTAGTGAAGGACACAAACTATTGGAGTAGATATATTGTGATAGTTACGTCGCCCTTTCTTCGATCTTAACGTATAAACACAACATCGGATACGTAAGTTAAAGACGAATTTGCCCCCTTTTGACTAACACTGGCGTGTATGATATATAACATTTCGCACAGATGACTTTTGATTGCTAACCGAATGATGTCACCAAAATCAAAGCCGATTGCAATACTATCCGTGATTACTTTTTTATGGAAGAAAGTGACGAGACGAGAAAATATGCCCATAACAAATACTGTGTCCGGAAATTTTTTGTGAGACATCATATTGCGCTCGTCACTCTGAGATATCAGTTCTTAAGTTTCATATGCCCAGTAATTACAATAGGTAGCATTGCCTTTCAAACCGAAACAGAGTAATCACTGGCACTGCGGTGGTACCTACCTAGACAGGTTCCTGCATAGGAATCGTACCACCAGTAGCTCCGAGCTAAACTGATATATGGATTGACTTTATTTATATTTCAGTGGAATTCTATCATAATGTGGTACATCTCTGGAATATCATACAGCGTCACCAATGAGTATCCCACTATCTGCAGGATACAGTTCACTAACATACATACTTCTCTGGCACGCAGATTTCATCTATATTCCCCTTTACTGCACAGCGTAATATGCTTAATCCGTACTTAAAATTTGCATAGGTGGCACAGGCGTAATACGAGCCAAGTGCAGTCGTGTGCATGCAATAGAAAAGTTATCGCGTTCACTGAGCTACCACAGCTCAAACCTTACGGAGATGCAATAATGGAATGCGAAAGTTATTTCTATACCAACATTGCGCTCGTTATACTCCTTCAATATGACTTTTAACAATAAATGAATAATTGTCTGAAGCGTTTTCTAATACATTTACAACATATAATTTTAAGTTAATCAAAATTGGTAAATTAATATAATATGGTTTTAACATTATGACTTGATATTTCATATCAAACCTCTTACGTCGCGGGTCCCGGGTTCGAATCCCAACCGGAGCTGAAATTGTTGGTTTTCGGGTCTTGTCTGTAAAATACACCCACGACACAGGAGAAATCCTAGTTTGGGAGCATATTTTTTTAAAGAAAAAAAACCTTTCATTGGTTTTTCATTATATGTATTAGAAGCTTAAAGTTATGTTTTCTTTTATTCACTATAGATAAACTATGTTTTTTCATTATCGTAGAGCGTAAATGCTGAAAATAAAATAGGAGCCATAAAAAATTGCTGCCGGCATGTCTCATAGACACGTATCTTCTCTAATTCGAGGAAAGTATTGGGGCACTACCCGCAACGCAGGCCCATTGTAAGTTAGCGAACTACATACCCTTGCAATAACATACTTCACAGAAATGTAGGGTCGCTCACGATACTTTCTATCACTGCAAACTTACGTAATAAATAAAAGTTATAAAAGTTTTTTTTTCTAGATTTATTGTCGGTATACTTCCAAACTTCCCCAAACTTGAACATAGGCTATTCGAAGCTAACGAGGTTCAGTGTATAATCGATTGATAGGACTGACAGCATAAGTATGAGCAATTTAGCCATTTCCAATTAATATGATGTTATTAAATTAGATCCTACATTTAGACAATTAGGCCCTTATTGAAGAAGATCTGTTCAGCCGATGAGAACTCATGTAATGTTGTAAATTTATTTAATGACGTTTTACCGTACAACTCGTATTTTGACCAGCTATGTGGATCCTAGCTTATGGTAGTTGCCTATTATCACGCCGTCAAATAGGCGGTGTACTCGGCATTAAGCTTCTCGATTGCATTATCGGATAAATGTTCCAAAAATATTGTACTTGTTCATAATATCAATACAACTTCCTCTTAAAACTCCACACCGCTTTCCACGACCAGCAGAAGGCATTTCGACTGGCAGTCTCTTTAATGTTTATCGTGCTCGATTTAATAATAGTCTATCAAGAGGAACCACTTTAAATCCTTTAATTCATGCCGATGTCACCGCGCTTGTTGACGATGATAAGAGGATATATTGCAATACAATATTCTAGAAATTTACCAGTAAGCAGGACTTCACTGCAAACAACCGCGAAATGAAACCTCGTCTTTATTCCAGCCATATAAAATAGAAATCAGGATAGGCTCTTTTGATCTTAGAAATGCTAAAGGTACAACAAATTATAATACATAATTTGTTTATTCATTTTTTTTAATGGTAAAAAGATTACGTTCATGTACCGCATCAATTCACCCACGCACCAAAAGTCACAAAACTGTAAATGAACACTTAACGTTAGCAAACTCCGATAACATTGAGAATTGATAATTTTGCTATGACTATTGCACTGATAGAAATAATCGTACCTTTGATCGGTAAATCATTGTGACACAAATAATGGCGTATTGTCGTGAACACATTTATGCTTAATTACAAAGCTTATGCTGACTAAGATAAGGATATTGTACAATAGTCCCCATTCGATAATCCATTAAAGCTTTAAATTTAATTTTAGTTAAGATTAATTAAGATACACTTTTACTGATGCAAGGATTTCTATGCAGGAATATTTATTGTCGCTATAGTACTGTTACTGGTGGTAGGCTTCCTATGCAGAACAACGTCTAGGTACGTACCACCCAAGGACCAGTTATTCTGCCGTGATGCAGAAGTGTGCAAACATGATTGTGTTTCGGTTTGAAGGTCACTGAGAGCTAGCGCAATCATTGGGCGTATGAGATTTAAGAACTGAAGTCTCAGTATGCCGTGTGCACTGTGGCGTCACACAGATATGTTCTGGGTGACATAGCATTAGGTAATAGGCAGACGTTGCATTTACCGTCAGGTGAATGTTTTGCTCGTTTCGTCATTTCATCCAATAAAAAATATTCAGAGCCCAAAAAGAATAGTACAGTAGAATAATCCAAAGTGTTCGTAAACTCAACATACTAACACGCTTTCAGAAATGTGAGATATATGACTACATATATCGTAAAATTTTGCTTTTGATGTTCTCTGTGTATCCTTATACAGGTTAATAGTTTAAAGGTTTATATTAATAAAACAGATATTATATTCCGCAAAAAAAAACTTGGACCATCTAAACTCGATTGACTCGGATTGATACAAATCAATAATAATGGTAAACTGGATATATTTTTTTAGAATCGCAGAAAACCTGACTGTGTTTCACCTGAGTGAAATGGTTCACCTGATAGTAAGTGCAACGTCTGCCCATGACAAATGCGTATTACACGTACACACAAGACAAATGTCACTAGAGACATGCTATTTAAAAATATACTTCGTCATAATATCAGCCTCTTACAAGTCATATGCTGAAGGTAAGCCAAGACTTCCCAATAGATTGCCACAAAACACGGTCCTGAGCCACCAGTATCCATCGATTACCTTCCAGCAAATCGCTCTATTTATGTGAGGTTGGGTGTGATGGTTGCCACTCGGTAACATTTCTTCACCAAAACATGCTACAAGACATTCTTCAGCTTGTTCAAACTTAGGAAGTCGTCGTTACGGATTTTTTATCGCAGAGAAACATCGAGCATAGCAATCTCCGTAGATTGCTGATCGACTTAGAGCTTCCACGTTATGTCTGCAAAAATTTACACGTACATGTGTACGACACCCACAAAATAAGGAGTAATAGTATTTCTTATCCCGCTTTTACAGGGCTATTAAACAGCGAGGAATATTAAACACTAATTTATTCGTACTTTCTTTCTTCGGAAGATATATATATATAAGCTATTCTAATAGCAGCTACCTCTTTCCTACCGAATTGTCGTAAGAGGCGATTAAGTTGTTATACGGAAAGCCTTTATTGAATAATACTATAGTATGCAATGCTGTCACTTTTTTGCTTTTAGTAACGTAATGGAAAGTTAAATTTATAGGTTTGTGTACATTTTAACAATTTTTAAGTTTGTATATAGATACATTTATGTTCATAAAAAGTGTTTTAAGACCATTCTATGATATAGAATGGACCACCTTGTCATAGTTCATCGTAATACATCTCATTTCTGATGAAACACGACAGCTGTTTAAATACGAAGACGGTGTTCCTGACGTTTTAATGAATAATTTATTGATTGAGTATCGAACAATAACTACCTACTCAATTAAGTTCATATTAACCGCATCAATGTTGATTATCCGCGTTGATTTATATCTTGTAAATCACAGGGAGGATTGACGCCCGTAACGTTGTTGACACGTAGTAGGAGGAATGAAATTATTAATCTGCTTCGCCGGTCGTTTAAGACGTTATGGAATTAACTTGCAAAGTTGTGGGTAACAAGAACTGACCACGAATTAAAATGTAATCGCGATTACTAATTAACCTATACTGTAATAACATAATCAAGAGATTGTGTTTGGATATTCTATTAATTTTTTAAAACTATTAAGACGGATTAAAAGTTTCTCGACCTATAAAGATGATGGGGGGAGGGGCAATATACAATAGTTGACAGCTTTGCTGCGTTCTTAGTGTCGTCGACCGCGTGGCTTAGAGGTCAGAGTACCTGACTATTGCGCCGTGGTTCCTGGGTTCGAATCTCAGCCGGAGCGATCATTTGTGCAAAAACGCAAATCGGACCACTTAACCTCGCGGTCATCGCTATCATGGAGCGCTTACTATCAAGCCGATGATAACGGAATTTAGTTAGTAAGTCAAGTCACACTCAGTAACTATACGATAGCAGCTGTAGTGCAGCTGAATATTTCCTCGGTATATTCATTATAGTAAAGTCTGTGGAAAATGCAAAATGACACTAACACTTCGCCCAAAAACAAAAACCAGAAAAAAGCTTTGTCACCGACAATTTCAGCGTTGTATTGATGATCAGAGATGTAAACAGTACTCCAGTAGACCTGAGCTTTAAAAAGTATACTAGTAGTTCTAAAACTTCATCGGTCTTAGACCGCCTCACTGTATTGAGCACTATAAACTCATTGAAACCAAATCTTGAAACCAAAGTTTTTAACGAATACGTGGTACCAGTGATGGCTTACGGATCCGAGACGTAGTCCTTCACTACAAGCCGCATGAGGTAGCTGAAAGTCACTCAGCGAGCTAAGAATAAATGTTTCTCTATGAAACAGAATCCATAAAGATGATATCCGCAGCAGAACTAGAGTAACTGTAAGGATCAGTAACCTGAAGTAGCAATGGGCCTACCACATAGCTCGTAGAACAGATAACCGTTGGAGAAAAAGGTTCTCGAGAGACAATCTCGTACCGCCAAATGGAATTTAGGGCGTCCCCCGCTATATGGAGCGACGATCTGCACGGTTTTGCGGGAAGTCGATGGACGCAGGTGGATATGGCCAAGTTTCGTCGCAATCAATGAGAAAGGCCTATGTTCAGCAGTGGACTTGCGGGTGAAACTGCGATAGGTGTCCGACAGAGTAGAAGAGCACCTACCTGTTTCCTACCGATGTCTCGTAAGAGGCGACTAAGGTATTGTACGGACAGCCTTTATTCGTGCAGAGTGACACTATAGTATGCAATGCTGTCACTATACTGCTCGGGGGATCGCAATGGGGAGTAAGATTTTTTAAACTCGTACTAAAATGGCGGTGGCGTGGTTCGCCACCCGTCACGTTACGTTTCCTGCGAACGCAAAAAGTAGCATCTGCCTACCCTTTATTATGGAAAAAAGCGTGACTGTATGTATGTATGTAAAACTGATTCTTTCCGTCTGGTTCTATCTGAATTTAGTGTGACGTAAAAGCCACTAAAGAGGCTCGAAAATTATACACCATATTTCGAGTTTTTGAAAGTGATATAACAGAATTGTAAATGAAAATTTTGTTATTTTAAAAAATTATCGGATAGCTAGTAACCAAACAAGACCTTTAATTTATCATTGTCATGAATCGAAACAATATTGCATATTAATAGCATTAATGCGAAGTTATAAATAAATTGCGAACATTATCTGTCGTCTTTTTAATAAATACTCGTATGATGCACTAGCGCATGCATTCCGGAAGCCGGAACTACATCAGTGGAATATAAGAGTCAAAAAAGGATTGTCAGAACCAGCAAAAATCACGTCCACTTGACTTGTGAATGAGAAGGGTGAAATGGAAAACAGGTAGCGTAACTCGTCTAGAAAAACCTATGAATAACACATTATAAACATAACTTTAATTATTACTATTTTAGGAAAGTGCGAAGTCTTAGGCGTTATATCAGACAGCTTTCAAACATAAGTAAATACATAAGTGAGTATAATCAATAACTAATAGACAAATTTCAGGATTATTTTTTTACAGGGTTTTCATGCCAGTTAATGTTTTTTTTTTTTTCACTTGTTGTAATTCAATAACAATTACAATGTGAGAAAAAATACGGTAAATTTCCATTTCATTTATCTGTACAAATAGCTGATATTATAACGGGTATTTTAGGCAGTTTTAATTTTAGAGTTCCGCGCAAAAAAATTTGAACCCCAAAATCCGATTCAAATAGGGAAGTATATATGTATATCATCGATCGGGACCGTATTTACGCGGGTGAAATCGCGGGGCACAGCTAGTATTTATATAAAATGTTACACTCATATTGAGCGAGAATTATACTGAAGCAAAATATTTCCATTCGCCCGATTTGATATAGATTCGAGCAGAAATCGTAAATTTAATATTTAATTTATATTCGATGCTAAATACTTTAGTGAATGGCACGCATAATACCAATATTATTAATATTATTTACTTATTCCATAAATAAGTCAGAATTTGAGACCGCGCCTGCACTTTGAACGTGCGTAGAATTCACTATTCAGATAATATAGGCAGTGTCAACATTTACTAAATAATTTCTAAGGAATGGATATACCTTTATATTTGAAATCAGTCAAGGATTTTAGTCAAAATTCCACTTAAAAGAAAGTTACATTATTAGTACCTATACAAGTCTCTGGTGTTTCCTTAAAGTTTTTGGTTTAAGTCATTAATGTACCGCTTTTGGAACATTCACGCTAGTCAAAATTAATCAAGTCAGGTCATTAACTACAAGTGGATGAAAGAGATTATGTACAGCGTCTCTTTTAACGTGTGGTGGCGGCCTAAGAGAATCTACCACCCCATCTCATCCCGTTGGTGACGTAAAAGTCGGCAGTGGGAAAATAAAAACCAGAAGATGGGCAGCAGCATCTTTCTGGAACATCTGAATAAATAAACTGCGGTTGCCAACCCGCCTGCCAAGCACAGCAACTATGTCAAAATCTCCCTAAAATGAGATCTATAAACTTTTGTGGCAATCTATGGGGAGGCCTGTGTTCAGTAGTGGACTAGTGATAGGCCGAAATGATGAAATCATTATTACAGCGACTCGTTTATATCAGTGATCTACTTAATAAAACTTGAACACTGACAAACAGACGATGCACAGCCTACACCTAAGGGTTTCTTTAATGAAAGCAAATACTTCTCACCGCTTTTCATTACATAATACATAGGCACAATAATGAGGATTAAATTCTTTTGAGAAATATTATTCTTTTAATTAGATATAATACTGATTTCATGGTTTTTCTTCTAATTTATGATGTGCTTACAGGGATCGTCCCCGGATTAGTCTATCTGGCCACCCAAGCAGAGCTTCTATTCCAGCTGAGAAGCCAACAATTTCCTATTAGGCTGTCGTTCGTCATGACAATCAACAAGATCCGGTCAGACATTTCATGAAATCGGAGTTTATCCCCAAGATCCAATATTTGAACATGGTCAAATTTCTCAAGTCGGGCGCATTGAATATTTGAAAGTTTTTGTGGCAGATTCCGTGACTGTCGTCAAGGCAGGGTTGGCTCCAACGTCTGGACTCAAATTGTGGTATATCGTAAAGTCCTTTAGGGGATTCTTTGATTTGTGGAGTCTAATTTTTGTTTGCAGGATTAAGTGGATAGTTGTTAAAGTCTCTTCAGTATTTATTTGCTTATGCGGAACTAATTCATCGCCGTGACCAAAGGATAAAAAAAAGGCACGGGAAGAGAAAGTTACCAAATAATAGTTTGAGAAATGTGGGATGGTTTCTGAGATATTACAGATGGGAAATCCTATCGGGCAAACCGCTAGTACAGAAATAATTGATGGATGAATTAATTAATGTAATTTCTTTTGTGTTATATTGGTTATACTTCTGTTACGATACCTATACCGCTTACTACCAGCTATCAGTTAAGCAGTTGCCGTTTGGTTTGAAATGCGCTGAAGTAATTACAAGGCACATGAGACTTAAGCAGTGATATCTTATGGTGACAAATGCAGTAAAATGCTACCCAGAAGTTTCCAATGTCATTTATAAGTAACAACGCAACTGTTATGAGCAGGAATTCACCATCTAATTAATGAATTGTCTCTCTAGTAACTCGTCTCGTCGCAAACATTTGTGTGGTATCATATATTTTGGCTTCAGCTAGAATTCAAATCCACGACCGTCTCAATCAGTAGATAAAGAGTATTCTAAGTGTGCAGTTGAGCCATAATTTAGCAATATCGAATATATCGAAATATATTTGTAGTCTACCTTGACTGCAAGTATCGATACTTATCACGATGCACACTACCGGAATAATGCAATTTGAGCGCCAATGTACCTGATTTGATAGAATTAAATCATTTCTAAAGCAACTGCTCATAAAAGTCCTTTTATCTTAATTTTAACTGATCAGATCGTTACTTTAATTAAATGAGTCAACAGAACCAAAACCACCTTACGGTGAGGGTTCACAGCGGCTAATAGACATATACTATCATTACTTTTCCTTGTATTCGGTAAGAGCATTGTCGAGCTTTACCCCGGTCGAGCATGAAACTTATCAGTTAACGAAACCAGATATATTTTGCCTAATTGTAATAGCAAATATAGGTCGGACAAATCAATATTATTGTCTTTGCTTATGTCTACTGCTTGAACAGTGGTAATTACGAGACAACCAGGTTGTTTAAATATTTAAGTCAGATCGAAGATGCGGCCTAAAGACAGTACTGGACTGAATAATTTATGTTTCTAAGGGCCTTTAATACCTTTCATCAGGACAGGTCTTTCCCGTATCAGAGACAATCGCGCCGGGAGAGGAAAAACAAGTAATGTTTGCAAATTCTTTAAAAACTTTAACAGACAGTAAATGAAGTATACTTCGGTACCTCATGTACTCGGCAACACTGTCAGTGTTTCTTAGAAATTCTGACTACTGCCAAATGGCTTCAACGTCCAGCGTATTTAACATGTAGACTCGATATCATTATTGTATATATGTATACATATATTAAAAGTAGTGACAAGTCTGTTTGTCCATCCCAACTGATTTAACTTGAGAATTACTAAAGCTTAACGATAGGTGCTCGGCAAAGACGAATAGCACCTTCCTCTTTCCTACCGTGGTGTCGCAAGATCCTAATAAGGTATTGTACGGACAGCCTTTATTCGTGCAGAATAATACCATATACAATGAAATCACTATACTGCTCGTGAGAATAGGAAATAAGAATTATCTGGAACCCACTTAGACTACGTTTCATCGTGTTGTTTCAGCAGTTGCGAAGTTATGAACATTTTTTCGATAATATCCCCAAGAACGCCATCTTTGGCATAGTAGCGACTATTCGAAATATTGTCATAGCCTGCCACCTATGATCTATTTTAGATAATACGAGTACTACGATTAATTGACTTCTGGACTTAGATCGTTCAAGTAAAGTGACTTTTAAATAATATTTTATAGAACACCAATTTCGTTGATTCTCTAATAATTATAATTTATAATGATTTCTTATATTTACGCGAACACTACACATTTAAATGAAACTAATTTTACGGATTTTATCGCGTTTATTTTTATTATTTATAACCCACCATTATTTTAGACCACCTTAACTCCATTAATTCTAAAATACAATTTACAATGGAGTTAGAGACAAATAACTCTTTAGCTTTTATAGATGTGTTAGTAATTAGTAATCCTAATAACACCTTGAGTCACACTGTGTATAGGAAAAAGACCCATACCAATAGGTATTTAAATGGTGAATCTCACCACCATCCTTCACAGTTAGCTACCGTGGGCAAATCTTTGTTTCAGAGACCACAAGGGATCTGTGACAGTAAACACCTGGCCGCCGAGCTTCAGCATGTCAAGCAAGTTTTGCAAGACAACAAACAAGCTTCGGTTTCCGCGCCTTCGTCGCAGTGACCGAGTGAAGCCGGCCACAGTCGAGCGTGTACCTGCAGTCCTACCATATGTCAGAGGAGTCACGGACAAGATTGGCTATATCTTGAAGCGGGCTTCCATAAAAACATTTTTCAAGCCGCCGAAGAAGATAAGTCAATTTTTACCATCTGTCAAGTGTAACATCCCTCTACAAGATGCAGGAGTATACAAGCTGGATTGTGAATGTGGTCTCTCTTACATAGGGCAAACAAAAAGATCAGTAAAAACCCGCGTAAAAGAACATATAGCTGATGTGAAGCATCGCCGCCCCAGGAAGTCTGCAGTCTGTGACCATGTTCTGGATCATCCCAACCATTACATCAGATTTGATAAACCACAAATCCTCGCAAAAGAACACCGATTCCTACCAAGGATGATTCGTGAGGCTATTGAAATTAAAAAAACATCCTAATTTTAATAGAGAAGATAGTTGGGTATTACCACCAGCTTGGGATCCTATAATTAATAAAATTAAGTCAAAAACCAAGCATACCACTGCAAGACTTCAAGACACAGTTAGCTCTTTCTGCGTAGATCGGACCACAAATAATAATTAAAAGCTGAAGGTACTCCGGGTTAACTATGACATCAGGACATCTGTCACCTCAGTCCCCCCGTGACCATGGGTGCTGTAAAGCACTCGAAACGTCGGGTTATAAATAATAAAAATAAACGCGATAAAATCCGGAAAATTAGTTTCAATTATAATTTATGTTTTATGATTTATTTATATTTTTAAAAATCTGTTTAACTCAATCCAAAAGTCCACGCAAAAGAAGTTTCTCACCATATAAATATAAGAATATCTGCATGCTGCTATTGACTTAAGTTTGGGAGGTTTTTGAAAAAAAGTTCGCTAAAAAGTAAACATCAACGACACATGAATACAATTCACAATCGTTCATATTTGCGTTTCCTGCTTTAACATAAATCTATAATGTCCGTTTTGTATACACGCTAAGTTCACGGTATCGAAGGGCGTATTTAAATTTCTGTTCGCAATTGTATCGCAGCCGCAACCCGACTCGAATGTCTAGTGGAATGGTTTGCAAGTGACGTCAGCAATGATGCAATCTGTCTCACATCAATCGTGTCCCGTCAGACTGATCACGTTTATAAACATAAACTGATCGAAGTAATAATATTTATTTATTAAAAGTAAAAATATTCGACTTTGACGCTGACGTCGTTTGAAACACTGTAGGCCTTTTCAGTATTAGTTTATAGGCATTAACAAAAATCACGCCAATGGCTATTTTGAGTATTACATATAAATTATAGAAATATATAAATAGTTGTGTGTTGAATAGCGATCATAAGTTATGATGTCGAAATATTTTTATCTCAGACATGTAAGTTTCAGAAATTTTGTGGTCCTGGCAACTGACATGAGTTTGTTCCCCTTTGCTAGGCTGGCGTTGATGAAATTTAAAGCGAGCATCTCTGACCTACATCGACTATAACTATTATACGGCTATAACTATTATACCTTGCAATGAAAATTAATTATCAAGTTTCGTTATTTTTTTTCTATCGTGAAAAACAAGTGCCTAATTATTAAGAAATGACACGTATCTGTTACCTGCATTTCGTGGCCATCCTTAAACCAAAAAAAGTTACCTTTACATTGGTAATTTTGAATATAAATACGAATTGTCTTATTACTCTACCCAGTTATCCAGTACTATTAAGTGGTACTAGCTTGACGATTCAAAATGAATCTGAACTAAACTTACTGTTAAAACTTTCTTTAGCCTCTCAGCAAGCTCTAGCAAATAATAAGAGAACTTTCGAATAATCGTGTCATGATTTAATCTACGGAAAAGCTTAGGCTCGCTTATATTTACAGTACAGTTTTTTAGCTGCGATCAGTCCATTCATTAACATCACTATATCATGTAATATCAAGGCCACTTTTTAAATTGTGGTATTTTTAAGGCGCACATTGATACACCATAATTATTTTACTTTCATATTTGCAATAAAACCTTCGTACATTTGTAATAAGCATGTTACAGCACATATCGGAAACAGAAAATAATTGCAGTAATATTCCAAACGACAGCGGCGATTCAGAAAATTAATGCTTGCAAGTAATTTCTTGTGCGAAATAACTTTTAGTCGTCTCAGCTCAGCGCCTCACTACAAAGATTTCATCATTATGAGTAATATTCGGTATCCCATTAGTGACAATCTAGAATCGATTTATGTGTTTCTTTCGGAAAATGTATACAATGAAGATAGATGAAATATTATAAATTTGGTAGTTTGTGGTAGCGGCTTAAGAGAATCTACCAGAAAGAAAGAAAGAAAAAGCATTTATTAGTACAGTACAACAAGACAACGCTCAAGCGCAACATACAAAAAAGAATATAATACAAAGGCAGTGGCAATGTGCGTGTCTCACGGCTGAACCAATAGGTCTCCAGATCAGCTTAATGTCAGACTGTAAAGCCTGACGCTGGTTTTCATCTGGAACCTAAGTGCACCACGGATGTCAATTTAAGCTGTAGCTATGTGGGTTACTAAATAGTTATTTATACGTTAACAAATTTAAGGCACAAGATAAATTCAAATAAATTTAGAGTATACATAATTACATATACATACATACATACATACACAGATATACAAATATAATGACCATAATTCATATTTTTTCATTTTTAATTTTCTAAAACTAATGCATTAGTAACACATATTATACATACATACATCCCAGCATCCACGCTTCTTCTCCGTACAAACCTTAACAATGCCAAATCTCAAACCTCCTCGTGCGCGAAAGGTGCTAAAAAAAGGGAGCACAATGTTCTCTCTACGCTACCACCCCTTCTCATCCCGTGGATGTCGTAAAAGTCGACAGAGGGACATTAAAAGCCAGAAGATGGGCAGCAGCATCTTCCTAGAATATCTGAATAAATAAACTGCGGTTGCCAACCAACCTGCCAATCGTGGTAACTATAGCAAAATCCCTCCAAAATGAGAGCTACAAACTTTTGTGGCAATCTATGGGGGAGGTCTATGTTTAGCAGTGAACTAGTGATAGGCTGAAATGATGATGATGATGGTATTTTAAAACATTTCCTATATAAAGAAAATCAACCAACGCAACGTAACTTTTGAATTTTTACGTTTATCCTTTTAATTTTATATGTCTTTTAGCATCAGTAGCCTCTTCTTATCCACTACCGGTCATAAACCTCTTTGAAGTTGGGAGAACTCGCGAGAATTGCCACGATGCTGCCTGTCTGGATAATTTAGGCCCGATGAATTCCGTTGGCTCAGTACAGTGTTTTATGGCAATCTATGGGAGAACCTATGTTGAGGAGTAGACCTGTGATGAGATATGCAAACTTTACTGATTTTTATCAAGAAATATATTTGAGATGGTTATTCCGTCACCTTGCGGATGCCTCGGTTTTCTAGAATGTGTCTTAATCGATTTTTATAATATCCAAGGGACAGGATAGTATGGCAAATTATCTTGCGTCGCTACCACTCGGCAAATTAAACATGCTATTTATTGAAACCTTATTTATCTATATAATAAAAATGAAAAAAAATGAATGAAAGATGATCACTTGAGAACGGCTCTACCGATTTGGCTGATTGTTTTTGTTGTGTTCGTAATTGTCAGGATAAGGTTTGTATGAATGAATTTTATTTTGAAAATCCACCGGAAATTTGGATGCTATTTTTGTATTAAAATCTCAATAAAAAAGTGACATTCTGTTTGACAGTTCTGTTGTCACGAACGACAGTTTTACATTAGCAGTTCACATTGCATTCGATGTAAATTGCACTGTCGAGGCGGTTCGCTAGTTTAATATACATATTTTTAATTAAGTTGACATGTAAAAAAGTTAACCACAAGTATTTGATACTCTAAAATTTGGTGTGAGTAAAGTAATATCGTATCGAAATGGTTTATTTTTTTTATACTCAAAAAAATTGTTCCAATTTTATGTTTTATAATTTATATTTATTTATTACACTTTATTTTTGGAACTAAAGCGGGTCACTTGAAATTACCAAATGGGTTAGTCTGTGAGCCGCGAGTCATTGGTAACCGACCCCTGAGCTATAGCCTAACTTCAACTCCATCTAATGGTAGGGCGATGTAGTTTTGGATGGTAAACGCTTAGAAAATACCTTTACTCTTAGCTGTACGCATTAGGAACGACGAAGCAAAATACTTCGACCGAATGCAAGGTACTCGTATGTCCAGAGCCAAAGGATCAACACGCCGTGCGTCCTGTTGTCCGATAATAGAAAGGAGAATTAATTCGTCTAATTTCTGCGCACACTCTCCAAAATGTAACCTGTATAACACAAAGAGACTTTGAGAAATTGAAAGTAACCAAGTCAGGATCACATTAGCCTCTTGGCTCATTTCTTCACTGGGTCCATGGCTGCCGGTTGATATATGTGGCAGCAGTACTCTTTGGCTGACCGGACCTAAGCTTTATACATGATTAGAAGCTGTCACGGTGATAACATGATGTTGTCTGTCAGTATACTACTGAATATCGTCGACAACTGTCAACTACCCGCGTCCGTAGTAACAATCATGCGACAAGATCGGAGGTAGGCTAGAATACAGTGTCAGATATACAGGGCCAATTACAACATAACCGGACGCGATAAAAACAATTTGTGATGATACACAATTGATGGCTTCTGCTTGGACACGAACTCTGGACCTGCGATGCCGTAGTCAGGCACCCTGACCACTAGGCCATGCGGTCGACCGAGCAATATAATGCTGCTACGTTTTTTATTGACGAGAACCAGAGATCCAATTACGGTCAGTGAACCATTCATACTTTGTTCAGGAGTGGACGACGGTTACATGGTTGATGTTTGTACGCATGAATCGTAGTGATCAGTTACCATCAGTTGCACAATAACATACATCATATAAGATCCTAAATATTTATAAAAAAAGACCTATCTTTTGTGTCTACCTCCTATACTCAGTATTTACTTATTTTTATAAAAACGTTAACCCACACTAGCGTTACTCCTGTGTCGTGCGTTTTAGATACGTACATTTCAAATGCACAAGACAATCAGATCCGAAAACAATTTGTTTTTGCACAAATGTTGGAGATGTTAAAGAGCGCTTATATGAGTACAATCAAGACAGCTGGGACACTATGTTTGGAGAAATCGTGCCGTCGCATACTGCCTACTGACGACCGCGTGGCCTAGTGGTCAGAGTAACTGACTTCTAAGCCGCGGGTCCTGGGTTCGAATCCCAGCCGGAGCCAACATTTGTGCTACAACATAAATTGTTGGTTTTCGGGTCTGGTTGTGTTGTGCTTGTCCCTGTGTTTCTGACACTGCATCCTAGCCTACCTCCGATCTTATCGCATCAGCGTTACATCGGGTGCGTATAGGTTGGGACGAGTGAGTGCCTCTGTGTTTGCGCGTACACTTGTGGCACTATAATATCTCCTGCGCAGTTGATGGCTCGAAATCGGCTAGGAGAACATCACTGGCAGTTGGCACGATCTCTCAAAGCAGAGCCGGTCTCACCCATGCCGCCACTCATTAGATCTAACGATAACTCGCTCGCCTTCGACGACAGCGAAAAAGCCGAATGCCTCGCAGACAGTTTAGAGAGCCAATGCATTCCGTCTCTCGCGCCTGCGGATCCCGACCACCTGTAGCAGGTGGCCGCGGAACTCAAACGCAGGGCTGCAATACCACCAGTGGGCGAACCACTGCCTCCAGTGACTCTCGACGAAGTCACTAAGATAGTCAAAAATCTTAAAAAACGATCCGCGACCGGCCTAGACGGTATAAACAACATGGTGATGAAATGTCTAACTACGCCGCTATTGTGTCTGTTAGTCAGTATTTTTAACACGCTCCTCTCCAGCTGCTCCTTCCCGGACGACTGGAAGGAAGCCGACGTTATAGGCATTCCGAAGCCTAATATGCGTAGGAACATTCCGTTTAATTATCGCCCAATAAGACTCCTCAACTCGATGGCTAAGATTTATGAGCGAATTATACTCAATCGATTAAAAGACTATGTCCTTACAAATAATATTCTTCCAGACGAGCAGTTCGGCTTTCACCCCGAACACTTGTGTACTCATCAAGTGCACCGCTTAACGGAGCACATTTTAGAGAATTTAAACGACCGCCCTAAGCCTGTAGGCACAGGGGCCTCATTTTTCGATGTCGACGGCTTGTATTACAAGTTGTATCACACTAAAGTGCCGGACAGACTCGTGAACATCATACGAACCTTCTTGTCCAACCGCCTATTTCGCTTCCGGGTAGAGGGTACGCGCTCCTCAAGCCGCCCTCTCCGAGCGGGTGTCCCTCAGGGCTCCTGCCTCTCCCCACTCCTTTTCTCGCTATACACTAGCGATATTCCTAAGACCCGAAAGTCAATCTTGCGCTTTTCGCAGATGACACGGCCCTGTACTATTCCGACAAGCACAAAGGCCGCATAACGATTCAACTCCAAGCCGCAGCCGATCAACTAGGCGAATGGTTCCGGAAATGGAGAATAGAGGTAAACCCTGAGAAAAGTGTAGCAATATACTTCTCGAGGGGCACACCAAAGCCCGCTAGACATGTCCACCCAAACGGCAACAATCAGCTAGGCACGATGACCCTGTTCGGACGCCCTATTCCCTGTGAAAAAAAACGTCAAATTCCTCGGGGTCACTTTAGACGAAGCGATGTCGTTCGCTGCACACATTAAAAACATACGCAATAGAGCGGCTTTTATCTCAAGCCGTCTATACCCATTAACTTGCTCCTCAAGCAAAATGTGCTTAAGACACAAACTTCGCCTCTATAAGACTTGCATAAGACCCGTAATGGACTATGCTTGCGTCGCTTTCGCTCACGCGACGGGCAATCAATTAAAGAAGTTACAGAGCGTTCAAAATCGATTATTGCGAACTGCCACCGGAGCCGGTTGGTATCAACGCAATGTACAGCGACGGTGAAATGCCCTTAATCTCTGAACACTTCAGAGCATTATCACGGCGGTTTTTCGAAAAAGCCGCGGTTCATTCAAACCCGCTGGTGGTTAAAGCAGCAAATTACCGACCAAACAGAAACGCGACCGAACGCAAAGGTCGCCCGCGAAACGTGCTAGACGACACGGACGTCTCAGCTCTTCCTGACCACGATACTGTCAGTCACGATCCAGGCCACACTGTACACACGCGCGACCGCCGTAAAGAGCAGCGCGCAATAGTCAATAATCACACCGCGTACACACGATTCACCCGTGTTCCAGGGCGGTTCTCACCACCCAGAGTTACCGACACACAAGTCGACAGTCCGAATGGAGGCCCGCAGCCTCCTTCGGACGATCATTAGACGACTTAAAATATTTAAGATTTTCGAAATCGCGAAAGCACGCAGCGAACGCGACACAGTCCGAATTAGAGGTTTTTGTAGGAGTTTATTTATTTATTTATGTTTGGGTCAAACCAAACCTGGCACGCGGGTCCCCTGGTCCGCGAGCACAGTATCCGATTAAGCTGTAAAAGCCGAGAAGGCTAACAGCAATTACATCACCGAAAATATATATACTCGAACCCAGGACCCGCGACTTAGAAATCAGACTCTGGCCATTAGGCCACTCGGTCGTACTTCAAGTTACTTCGTAAAATAAAAAAAATTAAAAGTGAATATATGTACTTAAATGTATGCTTCAATTAAAAATTTAATCATAACCTGTATCCCACGGGAATTAAGCCACCCGCTGGTATGTACAACATATCCCGTGCACATTATTCTGTGCTTACTTAAACTGTCATTTCCGATGGTAAAAAAAGTTTGTTTCTTTATTGGAGAAAAGGAAGACACGAGCAAAACGTTCACCTGATGTGACGAGTATGTGCAACGTCTGGCCTTAACAAATGCCGTTTCATCCAAAACATTTCTGAGTGCATTTGTCATTTGCCCAGTAATTACACAGCTCTCAGTGCCCTTCAGACCGAAACAAAGTAATGTTTGCATACTACTGATTCACGGCTGAATAACTGGCCCTACGATGGCACCTACCTAGACGGATTCCTCTACAGAAATCCTATATAGCGTTTGGTTATGTTCTATATTTGTCCGACGTCCTAAGTATAGGCTGATCTAATACCTTAACAATGACTGCCAGACGTATACTGCGACGACAGGATCTTGAGGTTTTGTCTCATTAAATCTCTGTTAAGATTCCAAATTATATTGTTAAGGAGTATAATTTCTTAATTGTTACAACTTAATCTAATTAATACAATTGGCGGACTTAATATCTTGAGACATTATCCGCCTGTCCATCCTGGAAGACTTGAAAAAAATATGACAGGTGCAAAGTTTGAAAAAAATCTAGGGTGAAAATATAAACACTATTACATTCTAATTATATATTAATATAACATACATCCACCGTGTGGTAGCGGCTTAAGAGAATCTACCACCCTATTTCATCCCGAGGGTGTCGTAAAAGTCGACAGAGGGAAAATAAAACCAGGAGATGGGCAGCAGCATCTTCCTGGAATATCTGAATAAATAAACTGCGGTTGCCAACCCGCCTGCCAAGCGTGGCAACTATGGCATACCCCCCCCCCCCCCCCCCCCCAATGAGAGCTGCCAACATTTGTGGCAATCTGTGGGGAAGGGTTACATGGATATGGATGGTGAAGTGTGTGGGTGTAAAATCAACAAATATAAAAATAGATAAATATAAACAAAAACAAATTAAAAAATAAAACACATATACATATGTAAATAAAATAACAGGTGAACTTAAATAATCTGTTTGCCTCAAATTCACTGTCTTTGAAGTTTTTTGAAGGCATTTTTGTTAGGTGTATTCCTGACATCATCAGGAAGGGCGTTCCAGAAGAGCGTAGCTTGAACTATGAATCAAGAGCTGACGAATCCAGTACAAAGCTGTACATATATTTGTCTTATATGTGTATACATGATGTTGATGATGTAGAAAAATAAATTATCTCTTAACTAAAAAAATAAGTAATTTCTTTTAAAATCAAATTAAGAAAACTTGAATAGAAGAGGTACTATGAATTCGATTCTCTTTTACAAATATGTATGTTAAAATTAAAAAAATCAAAACCGCCTAAATTAAAGTTTTGACTTACGAAACATACACAGAATATTATACATAAGATGTATTACTCGAAAAGTTAAGTTGTGTTGAACTGAATTATACCCTAGACATCGTTTTACAAAATCTGACAAATAATCAGAAATCTATATTTCATAAAACAAATGAATATTCAAACTTTAATAAACAAATGTCGTACAAATATGAAACTCCATTCACTCAAGTTACCAACATGAGCACGCGACGCGATTGCAACATGAATATGAAGAGGATATAAATCAAACAATTGCCTCAATAAAGTCAACCACAAGGGCCAAGACCGGTTAAGGTCGGTTTAAGATACCCGCTAGTACCCACATAGAATAGTTAAACATTGAGCCTCCGCAATTCTGTGTAATCGATGGTTGTGACATAATACCTACCTCATTATCACATATTAGTAGATCCCAAACTACATTCAAGCGGAAAATAACCATATCCGTTATTGGCGATCGCGCGAATTTAAAGGTTTTTAGTACAAGTGTTTTTTTTTTTATTGGAGAAAGGGACGAGACGAGCGAAACATTCACCTGATGGTAAGTGCAGCGTCCGCCCATAACAAATGCTGTTTTACCCAAAACACTGTGTGGCACCACGCTGTGCCCGTCCTTCTGAGACGTCAGTTCTTAAGTCTCATAAGCCTAGTTAACTCTCAGTGCCCTTCAGGCCGAAACAGCAATGCTTGTTATACCATCAGTGAAAATATTGAAAATATAGTGACGATTTTGAAAGATTGATGCGAAAGTGTCCCTAATATCTTTGTCTGAACATCCGGACCTTTTCCTTGCCTTATCGTGTAAGTAATACATTACATATGGAAACGTTTAGAGGAGTAAACGTTTGGAGAAGGAGTGTACTTCTTTACTTGCGCTAACACTTTCGGAACCGTAATACTTCCTGAGTCTTTAATCCTTTGTCAATTTAATATTTATGAATCTTTTTAATACCACAATAAGTAATAAGCTATGCCAATAAATAAGACGAAAAGCCAATAAGCAAATTACCAGATTTTCCGAATAGTCTAAACAAAAACTATAAACAAATATGTTATTGCTTTTATGTCATTTTTAAAGCACAAAATATTCACAGTTGCTTTAACCAAATAAAATAAAATTATTGCGGTTATTAATTGTATAATATGTTAAAAAGATATGAGTTTTGGAGTTTCCGTATCCGGTTTTAGGTGACAATATTTTAAATATTCAAAAAGAAAGAGAAATATTATGATAGGTATTTGGAACCGGTATAGGATATGCAAAAATGACGTACAGTGTTTTTGTCAGTGTTTAGAGTTTAGAGAATGTATGGGAACAGTTATGAATATATTAAATGCGAAGTTATTACCACGGTTCGCTTAGGTAGGTTCTGGTGGTTTTTTTTTTAATTTATTCAATTACCTCAGGGGCCGGCGCACGCCTTAAATTTCATAGCATGCCAGTGGCTGTACATTTGTTTTGCAATTCATAGGGTGATTTGCCACGTGCTTAGCAGTAAAGGAAGACGTGGTGGGGAAACCTGGTCTAAGAAAAAAAAATATTTTGACGACATTTAAAGTCCGCCAACCCGCATTGGGGTAGCGTGGCGGACACTTCCAGGCTCCAAAGCCCTCTCACATAAGAGGAGGCCTGTGCTTAGCAGTGGGACATTTATAGGCTGTTACTTTAGTTTTCTTATTCATGCCAGATCTTTACCAAATTTTTATTAGCATATATCTATATATCTACCTATATGTTTTCAATTGAACAATTAGTCCTCGAAATTGGTTCAGTAACACCGCAGATATGAAGTAACACAGCACACAAAGAAGATACAATGGAGGAAGGAAATTTTGCATGCGCATCTTCGGAAATTGATTTTCGTTCTTTTCTATCTATAAAAAGAAACAGTCGATTTTTTTTATTGTGGAAAGTGACGAGACGAGCAAAACGATTACCTGATTGTAAGTGCAACGTCGGCCCATAATAAATGCTGTGTCACCCGATAATTTCTGTGTAGAACCACATTGCGCCCATTAACCTAAGACATAAATTCTTAAGTTCCATATACCGGTAATTATACTAGCTCGGAGTGCCTTTCAGACCGAATCAAAGTAATGTTTCCACACTACTGCTTCATGGCACAATAACTGGTCCCTACAGTAGTACCCTACCCTACCTTACCCCTAGATGGATTCCCGCATAGGAATCCTATCACCAGTAAACTGAGAATCTCCTCCTTTTTTTAAATCGGTTTAAAAATTGTTTAAGAATGACAAATGCTTACAGTGATTTATAATTAATTCTAAAATATCTCTTAAAAATATATCTACAAAAACTTTTATGAAAGTAATAAGAATCGCGTTTGTGAGATATATCATAAAATTCACAGATCAAAATCGCGCATCCTGATTTATAAATTTAAAGCATCTTGTGTTGACGCTTAAGAGGATCTATCATCCAATTTCAGCCCGTGGGAGTCATATACTCGTAAGATAACTAAGGAAAATGCCAAAAAAAACTTATAGCTTGTGGTATATTACACACTTGTCCGTTATGAATCTGTCTGTTTATATATTAACCGCTTGTCTCTGGTTTAGTATCGCCAGAGCAACGAAGTATGTGTAACTGATTACCTTTCCTTTATTTTAATGTATTTTCTTTTTAAGCTTTGTTTTTTTTGTACTTTTTTATATTAGATATGCGTATATATAATTACACGTGCAAGCATCTAATCCTTACACTACATAATATATTATGTTTGTGTACAAAAATACACAGCAAAAATACGCAATAACCATAACAAAAATGACAAACCTAAATTGTCTTACTTACGTAAATACACTTTAATAATAAGAATTACCCAAATTCACTTATCCCACAATATCTATTTAATTTGCAAGAATGTGAAAAGTGTCACTCCGCCGCCAAACAAGTCATCGCAATAAAATTAAAATAAAAAGAAATATGTTGGCGATGTAGCAAAAACTGATGATGTTGACTACTTGATTGGTATTTTAACAATTGGATTACATTACTACGGTGTGACGTCACCGTAGCACCAGACTCGCAGGTGCCAATCCAATATATTCATTTACATTCTTGTCATTTTCTATTTGTTAATCAATACTAAACTCTGCGGCGATTTAAAAAGTTTCAATTTTGGTTAACTTGTGTTGTTTAAAATGTTTCGTGGTAAGGCGCTAATGATGAAACAGCAGCCCGACAAGATTGTGTGTTTCAAGATTAATGAACGTGCGACTCCTTAACTCAGTCCGCCTGCTGACCGACAGCTGTTTTCAACAACTAACTAATAGATCTGATAGTACGAGTGTTGACGTTCATTTTACAAGCTTAGGTTCCCGCCGTTTCTTTCATGTGTTTTGTACACCGCTTAGATGATTCCGCTATCATTGGAAACATAAATTTTAATTCTTTATTTTTTTTTAATGTTCGTCTGCTGTGCAAGAGCCTCGTCTCATTTGTGAAAGGGTTTGAAGGCGTAAAAAGCCGACCAAGCTACTCCAATGCGGGTTGGCAGACTTGAAGATTCCAATACCAATAATATTCCGATTTTTTTTTTTGAATAAATAGCATTTAATGATTTACCAAAACTGTACAGTATTAAAGATTATTTATCCATGATAGCTAACGCCTTTGTTACATTGACTAATGGGCTAATGCGCAGTTCCCGCAGAGCTTACTTCGCCAAGATTTATTTAATTGATACTCTATTTGCTAAGAGAAATAAATTTTATTGTAAAAATGAATTTAATATAAGTATATCACTGATTGTTTATGCATGTATGTGGGAAAGTTACAAGTTAAATGTCCGTGAATCGATCATTGGCTGCCAAAGTAGCGTTATTGGCAGTAATGACAATGGAAATAGATGAATCATTCCTTAAAAGTACTCGTCTACCATCCACGGGGCACGCCTACAACCGAACATAAGTATGCTTTTTAACGGTAAATATATCAATAATGTTTCAATTACATGGTTAAACAGCTGCCACTGACAGATTTAACTTTGTTAATGTACCCGCGTCTTATATTTAACGTATAATGTTGCCATTTAATTTGACTTTGCTTAACGCTTAACAGATATTTATTACTGTTATTATTTATAGTCAAAGGGAAAATGTTGCTGAACTCTGCAATATTGTAAATACATGATGTTGTCTCAACACATAAGCCAATCCTTCTGCCAATACCTTGTTTTCATGTGTAAGGTAATTTATTATAAAATTATTGTAAACATATTCATTAAATTTGGAATTAAGAAATCTTATCTGAACTATTTTAATACAGTGATGGTATATATAACGATCGATTTCTCGGTTGATCAAGTTCTATCCTAGGGAGATCTTAAAATATAAAATCAAGGGTGCAGAGTTTTTTACTGATTCTTAAAAAACCGCACGAACACATGATCACTCCCTCGTCCTCATCAGTATCTGATATAAAGACTAAAAACAAGATCGAAAGAATAACTGTGTGCAATGACAGATATACAGAGTGTATCACAATACACGCAGACCACACTCATATACTATTTTACTACATATTTAGGTATAGTAAACTGGTGTGAATAAAAAAAACAATTTAAATTAACTTTTATAAATGTGGTACCAACTTTTTGTGTCAATAATTAGTGTGTTACACAATTATTAATGTTTTTGGTAAATATATATAGTAAAATAGTGTGTTAAAAAAACATTTAAATAATGTAGTTGTTACTTCTAACAACTTTTTGTGGAATAATTTCTGAAATAACCAAAATTATTCACATTCAACACGACATCTTCTCTCTCGAACAAATTAAGGACAATTCGTATGGCCGCACTTTCATCGGCAGTCGGTGAGATCGAGGCGTACATATGGTACACGTAACACAGAACACCTCATAATTTTACCCAAAGGCAACGTTTTCCTTTAGTACTCATTACTAATTGGCAACTCGTGTATGAGAGAAAGAACCATATGAAAAGTATGTAAAGAGCTGATACAATTAACTTGTAGTATATTTTAAATTTTTGTACCAACGTCTCTCTTAAAATGATTCTTAAATTATGTTACTCGTAATAACGAAATGAAAATTCTTTATTTTTCGACGAAAGAAATTTCGTAAGTAAATTTATATTGTCAAACGTCATATTAATAAACGTTATACAATCTAACTGTTTTGTAATAAGGTTCCTCTGACGAAGAAGAAACAGGCAAAAGAAACTCCGTAAAATACATTGTAAATCAATTTACAAAGAATAGTCTCAAAAAAAGCCAAAGCACGCTCAACCATATTAATGAAAAGTGGACGACCGACACGACGCAGCCGCAAGCAGAGTCATTGAGGCGAACATGTCATACTCAAATCTACTAATACAATATCTAGTTCTTCACTGATTTTGGGAGATAATTTTTGTATTGTTGTGTTATGCAGAACTCGGAAGAAAGGTTCTAAAGTAACAACCTTGTGCTAGGAAACACAGTGTCAGACGATTTCACTAAATAAAGCTCAAGTGAGGGAAATAATAGATCACAAGCTCAAAACTTTCCTGGTTGGTAGAAAATTAAAAAATAAGAAAGTCAAAAAATTGACTTACTTAATTCCTTTGTTGTAGCACATAAAATATGGACTTAAAACTGTAAAAAAAATTAGATTTTCCACGTCGTCGGATATCATTTCTTAAAATAAATCTGGAAATTAATTAGGATCCTATGCAGGAATACGTCTAGGTAGGTACCACCACAGGACCAGTTATTCTGCCGTGAAGCAGTAGTGTGCAAACTGTAATGTGTTCCGGTTAGAAGGGCACTGTGAGCTAGCTAGACTTGAGAACTTATGTCTCTGGGCATAGTGTCTGTAGCATCGGAGTCACACGGAAATTTTCTGGGTGATACAGCATTTGTTATGGGCAGACGTCGCACTTAAGGTGAACGTTTTGTTCGTTTCTACACTTTATCCAATAAAAAAAAAGTGCAGTGGTAGTAACAGCTTCTTATAAATAGGTATACAGTAAGTAGTCTACAATATCTGAGAGTCCACACGAAATGCAACTCGAAACGTAACCGACAACTGAGCGAGTCCAACTGCGTACCGACGTGTAATTTAAATAATATCCATAATTATATATCTATTAGAGGCATAAAATGTAATGATATTGAGTTGAATAAGGAGGAGTCTTTCTGCAAGAAAATAAAACCTGAATTGATTAAGTAAGCCACGTAAATTAACATAAATTGCTAAGATTTTAAAATTAATCTAAGAAAGATTTTTTTTGCGTGGCTTTCTCTTAATTTTACATAAATTTTACTTCTTTAAAAGTATAAAACACCAATAACTAAGCAGGTTTGAATTTGAAAGCCGCGTAAGTCAATCTTAACGTAATCCTGGTTTCTGGCACACGGCTTACGCTATTTGAGAAATCAGGGTATTAGTGATTTATGTAAAAAAGTAAATTTACAGCCTACAAACGTCCTCTTCTCTTATTTCTGATAGAGCTGTGGAGCTGAAAATAGTCCGCCGCGCTGGTTCTATGTAAGTTGGCGGACGTTACATGTAGGTTTTCTCACGATATTTTCATTTACCGCTTATCACGTGGTCAGTCAGCACTACAAATTGCAGAACAATTTCGACGTAGCGGCACCGGGGCTCAAACTCAGATCACTCCCGTACTAAGAAATTTAATTCGAGCATCCGGCTGCTAATCTACCATAGCTTATGTACCAATATATTTTTAAAAATTAACTTATATTACTATTAATTGTCTCACTAGTTGTTAGCTTGATATCGGATATATTTGCGACACCACATGCATAATCCCTGTAAGTATTTCTAATCAGGCTGTTCAACGGATACCCCTTCTTAAGGATTGTATTGTTGCCAGGGATACTAGACCTAGTTACCTTGTCCGACAAATACGTTTCAGTACCGGTTAAGCGACCCCGGCCTCACAAGCTACGGCTGTCTCCTCCTGCTCAGTCCGAATAAGTAGTATTCTTCACCTTAGAACCCAACTTCCCATTCCCTACTCCAAGTTAATTTCCTACCTAATACTTTTCCTTTTCTTTTCACTAAGCTAGTGGTTACCTTGCCGATAGCTAGCTAGTCTAGTGTAGTGCTAGTCGTGGAGGGCGAAAATTGGGCTACGGATGCTGTCTCTGCCTCCCGCTTATATCAGAAAAGGGAGTGATTATACGTATGTAAGGATTGATCGAGTCACACTTTAGTCGCACTAACGCCGAAGTCTGTCAATTAGACTGCTGTCTCAATACATTTCCTAAGAGAAGCGTTTATGTTTAGTTAAAGTGCTTAATAAGACTTTAGTTATATAGTTATGTTAACAGCATTGCTGGCAATAATTAAGCACTAGCAAATAAATATAATTATGATAGAGTTATTGAAAAGCAATCCACCCGGTTAAAACAGAAAATATAAGCTGCGTCTGGCAACACAAGTGAAATACTATTGAAGGTAATACGTGGTTATGTTCGCTAATAATTGACTTGTCGTGTAAAATTACCGTTTATTAACGGTGTTACGATACCGCCGCTCCTATCTCGTTATTTTATCCAACACCGCGCTTATTTATCATTACTATTTACATGGTGAGCTACAAGACAGCTGTGTAATATTGTATTAAGAAAGACATATTTTTGAGATAGTTAATCTGATATTTGATTTGATATATTTGAGCTTAGTTGTGATTGTAATGAGATAGGATATTTGCTAATTATAAAAGTTCGCTGCAGTCTTCTCAGTCTGTCAATCTTCACTATATTTTATTAAGTAAGTATTAAACAAGAAAGTACTGGTGGTAGAATTCGTCCAATCCAAGAGTTCTCCTGGGTAAGTGCAACAGCAGTATCAGTAATTTTGTCGTCAAGCGATAGTGTGCAAATGTTACTGTGTTTCGGTCTGAAGGAACTAGTGTATTTTCAGGGCGTATGCGACTTATGAACGGAAGTCTCCGAGTGACCAGTGACATATGGTGCCACATAGACCTTTTCTGTTGAATTTTCTAGATGAAGCAAGAACTGTTATGGGCAGACACCGCATTAACTGCAAGAGCTTTTCTGTTGAATTTTCTAGATGACGCAAGAACTGTTATGGGCAGACCACATTTACTACCAGGGCAGCAATTTACTCGTCTCGGTGCGTCCTTCTATACAAAAAAATCATCCTCCATCAAAACCGAGATACGAGTAAATTTGTATTTTCGTACTTGAGAACTGACATAAATTGCCACTTTGTTAGTAATTGTGTATCTGGTTCTATTCACTCACCGTATAAAACAAAGCAGTCTTAAGCTGCTCCTTCTTTATTGAAGAAATTGATGTGACGAGCAAGTCGTTCAGCTGATGGTAAGAGCAACGCCTGCTTACAAAAAATTTTGTGTTACCCAGATTAATTATGTGTGGCCCCATACTGCGCCCGTCCCCCTTAGACATCAGTTTATTAGATTCATATGCCCAGTAATTACACGAGCTATCTATGACCTTTATATACCGTAATGTTTGCACACTACTGCCTGACGGCAAAATAACTGGCACTGCGGTCACGCTTTACTTTTACTTTTTTTCTTGCATAGGAATCCTACCACCTGTAAAAACTGTAGCCTGTACTATGAAAAAGTTATCAACAATCTGTCCTGTACTATGAAAATTCAATCAATTAAATATTAATAGCGATGAAGTGCACGAAAAAGGCTCATGGAAAACTTTTCCTAAGCAAGGCCAACTGATCCGATTTTTTAATTTTTTTTGTTAGCATTTATTATTAACCTTAAAAGGATAAAATTACTTTATGTCTGTTGGCCTTCTCTGCCAGTCAACTCAGGGTGTAGTGAAACATTGCGGCAGGTATATTTACTCACAATGAAACTAATTTACTAAAACCTAAAAATTAACAAATGAAAAATACAATTAAAATAACCAAAATGAAACTAGAATAACTACATAGTAATGACACACAGTCACGCCTTTTTCCCACTTAAGGGGTAGGCAGAGGCCACTAACGTAGCCCACTCTTCGCACCTGCGGGAAAGACACGAGAGGGGTGGCGAACCACGTCGCCGCCATTTTGGTACGAGTCAAAAAATTCTTACTACCCATTGCGTTCCCAGGTGTCGAGCAGTTTAATGACAGCATTGTATATTATGGTGTTATTCTGCACAAGTAAATGCTGTCCGTACGATACCTTAGGGCGGATTTCACCGTTGAAACTAAACGCGATCAGTTCAAGGAAAACGAAGTTTAAGCGTTGGCCTGGGTTCAGTGTGACAGATTACATTTCATAAACATCAAATGAACGCAGTCAATGCTAAACGCGGTTCAAATTCTGAACGCCCAAATTTCGACGTTCAACTCTTTGAACGCGTTTAGGGAGTTGTCATTGTCAATTGCACAACTATGTAAACATGTTAACTTCGTTTTTCCTAAACGCGATCAAAATGGAGCCGGTGCAATCGGTTAGACGAAAACCGAGATCAAATGATACATTTGAACTCAATTAAATAAAACGTGGTTTTATTAAACTTGGTTTCCAAAGCGATCGGTGAAATCGGGTCTTAGTCGCTTCTTACGACACCTCGGTAGGAAAGAGTTAGGTGCTATTCTGCTTTGCCGGACACCTATCGGCTAGTAATGTATAATACATAAAATTTATGATATAAATACAATGATACATAAATATGCATTTTATGACATAACATAATTGAGAAAAAGAAAGTTATAGATCTGTCTTTATTTGAATGTTAAGAATTGAATCTTATGTGATATATTCTGCGTGATGAAAATCAATGTAAAGGACTCTACTATCAAATTATAAAATTAATGTACATATGCTTTTAGAAAATCTAAAGATACTAAATCGTTTCTAAAAAACAATTTACAATAAAATATCGTAAAAAGTTTTTTTATGTTATTCATGTAATTTCATTCATAGGGAGAAACTACTTTTTTTAAATCTACTCAAGCTTAAAATTTATCTTAATACTTTGTATACTATTACCTCCATCAGTCTTGTGCTTACCTAACTATATTTTTATTGAAAATCATTTATAATAAACTTCTTGCAATTTTTCATGAAATATTTTAAAATCGTTTGTAAATCATTTGTCCTTTGTCATTTTAGTGGTGGTATGATTCCTATGCAGGTATCCCTCTAGTTAGGAATTACCCCAGGCCAGTTATTCTAATGAACGGATGTCTCCGGGTGACGGGCGCAGAGTGTTGCCACACAAAGATGTTCTGGGTGACTCGGCATTTGTTATGGTCGGACGTTGTACTTACCAACAGGTGTATGTTTTGCACGTCTCGTCACTTTATCCAATAAATAAGTGGTTTAAGATAAAGACACGAACGCACGCGAGGTCGCAGACATTAACTAAATAAGTTTCAAAATAACCCATATTTTTGTTACAAGTTTTTATTTGTGAGACATATGTCCAGCTGTGGACCTCAAATGTTGCTTTGGCTATAGACACTTTTAAAAACTAATGTAACGAGCCTAAACATGGTACCACAATATTGCATAGTAACTGAAGCTAAATAAGTATACCAAGTTTAAGCTCAATCGGGAAGTAGGTTAAAATCAATAGGGTAGACTTACTAGATTTGAACCGGAAAGACATACGATGGAAGCAAGTCAAATAAACGTTTGTATAAATAGTAAAACTGTAATATGTAATTTTGAAATTTTAGTAATATGTAACGATACTAACAGGTCGTTCACCTGATAGTAAGTAGCACGCTTACCCATAATAGTGGCAGTGAAGTCTAGATTTTTATAGGCTATGTTACTTTACTTTTTTTTATAGAATTGATGACCTCTAGTATTGCAGACGTTCAAGGGCTGCGGTGATAACATACCATCAGGTAAGCCTTCTATAAATAAATAATTAATACAATTGGAAAAGGAACATAACTTCTTCCCGACTTGATTCACTTATAATACCTTTAATGCTGTTCTCCTAAAATAGCTAGCGCAATTTTTAATACATATAAATCTTCCTGGAGATATGCAGTTCGCAGTACTGAAAACCACATGCAGTTTAATTCAGCGGTTTTCGAAATTAACGCCGTCATACATAAAGACAGACGCTCGCCAGGGGCTACCATTTATACTATACATAGATAATTACACTACCTGCAATTCCCTTCAAACTGGAAAACAATAAAACTTGGGACTACTGCTTGGAAGTACAATATTTGGCACTGTGACGAAACCTATCTAGACGGACTTTATAATAGTACCGTCTTGCTTAATGTAGTTACCCATATCCGACTGGATCGGCACACGTAAATACCTGTAAAGAAAAGTAAAACCGACGGTTTACGTAAAGAATTTAAATTGGTACCACTACTCAAACAATATTAATAAGGAATTAATTTGGTCTATTGTTAGTAAAGTTTGTAACTGAGTACCAAAAACTGCGGTCACCTCTATACTTTTATATTGCATTACTTTTTTTGTAGGAGAAACTGATGAGTAGAACAAAACGTTCCCGTGATGATAACGTCTGCCCATACCAAATGTTGTGTCACCCAGGGCATTTGTGTCGTTTTTCACCCTGAGCCATCTATTATTTGCCCAGTAATTACACTAGCTCCTAGTGCCCTTCCGAAACATCTAACGGAAGAAATCAAGAAGAAAAAAGACATCTTAATATTTATTTATGTTGCTGTAAAAAAATTAAAGAAATACAACAAAACTATAATAATAGACTAGATAATATAGAATAGATAGAGGTTTTTGCTATTTGATTACAGAACCCAAGATACTTCATACAAAATCATTCTTGGACCGCCGTGACAAATCAACAACTGGACAATTTTTTTTGGTAGGTTAATTACTTCTTTACATCCGGGAGTAATCGATACTAAAACTGATAAACATTACGCAACAGTAGACCATTGGGTATTGATTAAGGTGGCATTATTCAATTTAATTTATATACCACAATGTTTAATCTATTATAATTTAGAATATGTATTCTGTGGAAACTTAGGAACGTCGTCATGCCTTATTATTTTGAAAATATTTATTGAACCTTTTTGTTCTTATTTTAATTACAAAAAAAACATTACTCACAGTAAGATTTCTCGTTTATCATGTATGCGTTTAACAGATAAATTTCACATGCACAACACAACCAGACCCCAACTAAGCCACGTGGTTGTCTATCTATTAACTGAATATTGAATGAATATAAAAAAAGGAAATTTGCATCGTTGTCCTTAAATGAATCTCTTAGACCAGTGAAGTACCAAGCTGTATTCGAATACGAGCGCAGAGCAGCATAACGAAGCTGTTTGTTTTTGGCTAAGAGCTAAAGAAACTACGTCTCATCAGGTGAACAGTGCGCTCGTGTGCATTTCCATCATGATCTTCATTCCAGCTCATCACGGGTTCAATGTTGAACTTATGCATCCCCCAAAGATTGCCACAAAACACGCTTCTGAGCCACCTGCATCTGTCAACTTCCACAAAACTTCAGCCTGTCATTGCTTCATCTAGTGCAGGGTCGCTTTACACCGCGTTTGCCAGTAGAAGATTGCCACTCGAAAGTCTTGTTTGCCTTTACGTACATGAAAGGGTAATAAGGCAAAACTTAAACATAAATGAAGTATAAAAACCACACTGTAAAGCGATCTTGCTTATTTAATGCATAATGGCTTTGAACAAGTACGCTACACTACGTTCATTGGCTCACTTAAAAAAAGTCGCGTAAGAATCTCAAGTCATCTGCGGGTTTCCCCTTAATTAGTACGGTTTAATCTACATACTTCTTAACAAATTCATCTACTTTTTATGGAATGGTAAAGGATATCCGGAATCGCTATTTGAACTTGAATTTTGTACATACGTAAGTATGTACAAAATTCTGTGTCAGAGAAAGATACGTGCAAAGAAATTAATTATATTTTAAGGACTATCATTATGAAGAAAGACGAGTATTTTACAATGCATTCTTTACCAAGTCAAGATAGAGACACAAATTGTTAAGTGGGCCAGCGTCAGACCTATATCTTTTTAATTTAAATTGATATTGATGTACATATTTCATATCGCAGACATTCCTATTACAGCTCCTCTAGTTTAGCGGCCGTCTGTTTCGCAGTGTGTGACTTACATATTGTCTTCAAAAATCGTACGTAAACGTGAACCAAATTAATAGTTAATTTCGTTTGGAAGTCCGTAATTAGATTATCTAAAAATAATATAATAAAATAAATATATAACTGGTGGTAGGATTCCCTATGCAGGAGTAACCAACCCAGGGCCAGTTATTCTACCGTGAAGCAGTAGTGTGAAACATTACTGTGTTTCGGTTTGAAGGGCACTGTGAGCTAGCGTAATCACTGGGCATATGAGACTTAAGAACCTATGTCTCAGGGTGATGGGCACAGTGTAGTGTCACACAGAATTTTTCTGGATGGCAAAGCATTTGTTATGGGCAGACGTTGCACTTACCAGCAGGTGAACGTTTTGCTCGTTTCATCACTTTATGCAATAAAAAAATATATAATATCGGACATTAATTAAAGGGCTGTGAAGTACCTATTTCTTAAAATTACTGGACCGCAAAGAAAAAGGGTCGGTAAGAAAATCATCAATATCTTCAAAAGTACCTGACCTAGCTTTATGAAATAAAAACTAAATTAAAGAATGTTTTAATGTGCTGAAAAGAAAATAAAACAAAATTAATGCTATATATTTAATACATGTGAAATAAATAAAAATGCGTAGGTTTTTCCAGAATTTTCTAAATGTAGATTGGTTACAGATGTGCCGTTTTCACACATTATAGTACTTTGTGTTCACTCCGCGAGCTCGCAATACTGCTGTTATACGATTTCGGCATACTTTCTACTCGGTTTTTGAGGCGATGCTGCGGAATATTCTGCTATTCCTCTATCAGAGCTTCTTTCATTTCACGTAGCGTGATTGGCGGCGCATTCCATATTAAGTATTCTTGAAGATGTTGAAATTTTCTTACCGACCCTTTTTTTTTGCGGTCCAGAGTAGATATTTCAAAAAATAGTTCCGTACTAAGGGCGAGAAAAGCTGCTACAATTTTTGTATCATTAAAGCATTACAAACATGTCATAGTACGCGAGTGACCTGGGTTCGATTACCGGTGCCGGCACCACTAAAATTGTTAATTGCAAATTTAAGTGCTGATTTACCACGTGCACGGCGGTGAAGAAAAACATCGTGAGGAAACCTGCATGTCAGAGAAATAATTTTTTTTTCGAAGAGCCATGTGCTTTTTTTCGAAGAGCAAGATGCGAAGTCCGCCAACCCTCATTTGAGCAGCGTGGCGGATTCTTCCTAGCTCCAAAACCCTCTCGGAAATGAGAGGAGGCCTGTGCTCAGCAGTAGGACATTTATAGGATGTTACTTTACTTTTTTTAAGCATTTTTTTTTTGTAAATAAACTTTGTCTTAACCTCTTTTTGTAAATAATTAAATAATTTATTAAAAGTATAAAGTATATTGAATAGCATTTTTAACTTTCTTGTTGGCAAACATGGTTACTAATTTTTTGCAAAAAATGTAACACTACTTATCATTTTATACTATGGCAATATTAAATAATTAATAAAACCACAATACAATGAGTGGCCTAATTTATAAATAACTTTTATCTTCCGGCGCTACTCACAACGGCTCTGAGTCATTGAATATTTTTTGCTATGAAATTACCATATTTGTCAAAACGTATCAAATTGAATATAATAGAATTATATTGCCATGGTAGCTCAGGGGCAAGGCGCTCGTAAATATATCGGCATTTTATAGTACGCGATTGACCTTAGTTCAATCCCCGGTGCCTCTAAAGTTGTTTTGCTATTTAAGGCTGATTTACTACGTGCTCAGCGGTGAAAGAAAAAATCGTGAGGAAACTGTGATTTTCCACCAAACGTGGAAAATCAGCACATTTAAATTGCAGAACAATTTTAGAGGTGCCGGCGCTAGGGATCGAACTCAGGTCACTCGCGTAATATAAATTTAAGGCAAGCGCCCGGCGCCTGAGTCACCGGTGATTATGATGATGATAATAAGATATAAAGATTCAAAAATAAATACAGTGCAAAATACTTATTCTATCTAAGAAGTCAATTGATTACATTATCCAGCTTTTTTTATTCGCACTAGTAATTGTAGTTACGTCACTACATCAAGTATAAATAAAGTTCTACGAATCAAATAACCTTCTGATGATAGGATTCCTATACAGTAATCCGTATACGTAGGTACCACCACCGGACCAGTTATTCGCCGTGAAAAGTAGTGTGCAAACATTAGTGTTTTGGTCTGAAGGGCACTGTGAGGTAGATTTTTAAAAACTGATATCTTAGAGGGACGGGTGCAGTATGGTACCACACAGCAATATTATGGTCGATACAGAGGCCGGTTCGTTATGGGCAGAAGGCAAAGCTGGCGCTTACAACGAGGTAAGTTTTACTCGTCCCGTCACTTTTAACAACTAGATTCAGTTTCTTACGTCGTATTAAAATATCTAAAACCAAAAATTCAATTTATAGTCTACAAATTTTTTAAAACTAGATTAACGAGTCTTATCGGGTTTTATTTTACTATTCATAACCCGACTTTTTGCAACACACATGGTCACGAGAAGACTGAGATGTTTGACGTCCTGGTGTACTTTTGGTCCGATCTTACTGTGGCTTGAAGTATTGCAGTGGTTTGCTTGGTTTTTGATTTAATTTTATTAATAAAACCATCCCGAACCGGTAGAAAAACCCAACCATCTTCTCTGGTCTAGTAGTAGTAAATAAGAATGTCTTTTTTAAATTTCTGTATACTCGCCAATCATCGGTGGTGGGAGTCGGTATTCTTTTACTAGGGTTTGTGGTCTATCAAATCTGATGTAATGGTTTGAAATGATCCAGAAAATGGCCACAGACTAACATGCGTTGCAGCGTCGATGCTTAGCAGCTATATGTTCTTTTACGCGGATTTTTGTTGATCTACAATTGTACTTTACATATATATTTTATATTATTATAATTGTTCTTTACATATATTCTTTACGTATATATTATTAAAACTTGTTAAAGTATCCAGGATACCTTATTAAACCGTGTTCTGGAGAATAATTTTTTTGTTTAATGATCTAAACTAATGTGCTTTTAGTCGCTTAACGCTATCGAGTCAAAAATTGGCCAACGCTCACAACTTAATGACATTGTAGCAACTTTGGAGTATCTCTCTACACCATATTAACTTCATATCCGTAAAGGCTTTGAGTATAATAAATAATAAAGACAAAAATTGCACCTGTTATACTGTCTACGTCATGTTTATTAATATTTATTTTACTACTATTTATTTAGCATACACGAATAACTTTGTATGACTCTTATTGTTTCAATGGTCGTGCGCAGGAGCGAGACAGAAAATGGGTCACGCATCATAATTATTATTGTAAATTACATCACTTTTTTTACCTCTTCTTTTAGTGCCTTTTCTTTTTATAATTTTTAATTAATTTAGTTAATGTATAGTGAATTATAATACTTATTAAATACACTATTTTAATGGATTAAGAAAGAAGCTTGTGCATGTTTGACGCAAACTTTGGTGAATACAGATCCTAGTGGGTAACGCATGATATTTTAATTAGTGTTTTCACCAAGATACGGTCAACACCGCTGCGCTTGTGATTGCAACATTAGGATGAGTAACGACTCACGAGTACGAGCTTAGTTAAAATTAGTAGTAAGTGATTTTTTGTGATTATATTCTTGATTTATGAAATTTCTGTAGACAAAACAACTGTCTGCAAAATAAAGTATTTCATAAAATAAAGTAGTTCTAAATAACTGCACAAGAAGCAATGGTTTTGCTACATTAAACTAAAACCTAGTCTCGTGAAAAACTTTCAAGGATGATCACGGAGATATTAATAAAAATTCGTTCGAATCAATTAAAAACAAAAATCAGTAGCTACAATAAGGAAATATTTGAAAAACAATTCTAAATTTGAATTTTTCAAATGTAAGACTGGTCTGAGCATAAAGTCGACCAGTCAGTCTCAGGAGCACGCGCCGTCCGTCGTCCACCACGGTGTCACATATCTCTGTTTGGATATACGAGTTAGTAAAACATTACTGAGTTAAAACCTTCGCTATATACGTAACATAACACTCGGCGGATTTCAAATCAAATAATAAAATACGAACCGAGATGGTCTGTAAATATTTTGTCGGATACATTGGCACAGTTTTGATTCAAATTGCGTAGAAAGGGACTTTCATTTGTTTGTTTAAGGAACTTATGGACTATTACTAGCTGATGACAGCGACTTCGTCTGCGTGGATATAAGATTTTAAATTTCCCTTGGGAACTGTTGCAATTTCCGGGATAAAAAGTAGCGTATGTCCGTCTCTAGGGTGCAATCTATATTATGACTGTGGCAAATTTCGTCAAGAACTCGTGAAAAGTTAACAAACAGAAAGAGGGATAGAAAGAGTTGCTTTCGCATTTATAATATTATACAGTATGGATTATTTTCTATGAATCAAGGTAGAAAGTTTGAACGTAGGCCTCCCTGTAGATTGCTAAAGAACACGGTCCTGAGCCATTTTCAGTTATATTGTTTTTAGATCTCTTTCTTTCTTTCAAATCCCATCAAAAACGAGCTTTCTGTATGAGCTTATACTACTTACTACTACACTACTTTACTTATTACTGCTACTCTTACCAATTATTGTTATGTGAAAAATGTTGGTCTTCATCTCATATCTTATCTCTTCATCCATGAAGTCGTTGACAAAACGCAGCAATTGTTACATAACAAAATACTTATATAAAACGTCAGTCTTGAAAAAGCTCCTTGCGCAAAACATGAAACGCTAAAGCAAAGACGAAGAATATAAAATTTTCTACACGTAAAATAAATACGACGAATAACGAAACGTTCGGCCTAGGCCAAAATAAGATTAGGCTAAACAATTGTCTCCGAAGAATGCGATTGCATCAAGTCTCCCCATTGTTTTATCGGCATATTTTGAAAGGCATCTATTTATAGAAATGAGCCACCGCTGTAAGAAATACCACCGTGCCGCGCTGTGATAATTCAAATTTACTGTGAACGTGTACTGCAACCAGCCTTTTAATCTCTGATACGACATATAATTTATTTGACAAATATTTTGCAAAACGAAGGTGTAGACGGAATTAACTATACTCGTATTTCGTAACATTAGGCATTGCCTGAGACCGTTGCATATTGTTTTGCCAACACATATATCTATCATAAAAGCATAAAGTACGGTTTGGCGGGCGTTCGTCGTAATATTTTTAGATTTCTTTCAAGATTTTTTTTAGGTACAACTGGCCAACTCCCTAACAAGCTAACGCGGTTTTAAAATGTCTTCTAATCTCTCTAAAGACTGACTTCGCTTTAACCCTGACTTAGCGATTGTTCTTCCAAGAGGGTTATTTACGAGATCAATCCGGGAAACGCCTACAGTTATCCTAAGGTAGCGGTGTAGATAGCGACTAACGTCTAACCAGACCCTGCTTGTCTTCCCATGATCTTACCAGCTGACCGAGTCCTTTCTACCAGCCAGCAAATGTGGAAATATCAACTGACGGTACCAGTGTATAGACACTGGTACCGTCAGTTGATGTACTTTCAATCAGGGAAAATCTGATTGAAAGTACAAGTGCAAATAAAAAGCAAAGTAAGAACATTCGAACTCACATCCTACTAGGTAATTGGCAGTAAGCTAGGTACACAGCCTAGCTGCAGAAAACTCTAAACAATAGACTATTGTTTAATTTCAAACTATTTTTATTATTAAAAAAATGGCAAATATCCGGCAGCAGAGATTAGACCCAGGGTTACTCGCGTAGTATGATTTTTCTAAAGCTTAACCTCTGGGCTATCACGGCTCATATTTAGATTTAATATTAAATACTCGTATCAAATAAAAAATAACATATATAAAAGGCTCTTGTTTAAGAAGACTGTTTACTCGGAACAAATACGAAAATGTTAAATGAAGTAAATAATCTTGGTTTTCCGCAAACACGGATATTCTTGAAGTACAATGTGTGACTAAAATATATGTACAATGGCGCCCTTAATGGTTTCATATTTTACCGTTAAGTCGCAAAATAGAATAGTAAACGTTTGCATAAAATTGACAATAAGAAAATAACTTTATCTGTCACTTATTTGCCTAATAAATATCACTGAATTTTTTTATATGTATTTAGTATATTAAATTGTAAGTGATGTTTTGTATTTCTTGTCTAGGTACTTAATTTCAAGAAAAAAAAATCCAACTTTAAGAGTCACGTATTAATAAATATTAAACGTAAGAATTAAAGTATACATTATTCTCAGGCATTTAGATTTTCACCACGATATTTTACGTTACCGCCCAATACGAGGTAAATCAGTACGTTTTTATACTGGTGGAAGAATTCCTAGGCAGGAATCCGCCTAGGTAAGTACCACCACAGTTCCAGTAATTCTGCCGTGAAGCAGTTGGGGACACTGTGTTTCGATTTGAAAGGCACCGAAGCTATTGTAATTACGTGGCATATAAGTCTTAACAACTTGTAATTAAGGCGATACAGAAATTTCCAATGCAAAGTTATAGGTAACGCAACAACTTCTATGGGCGGACGTGGTACTTAGCATCAGGTTAACTTGCTCGACTCGGCTAATATATACAAAAATGTTTAAAGTATGTGGTACTGTCAGGTTAGACACCAGAGTCACTCTGTATTCATGTTCCTACTTGAAAAACGTCTTCGCCACTGAGCTCTCTCACTTGTTCTATAGCGCCTGTGTGTCCAAAGCAAGGGCAGGCATCTCCGTCGGGATATCTTCCCACCATCCAGAAACATTTACCGGAGTCCGAAACGTATCACCGGTCAATAATCGGTTAAAGCATAAAAGCACACTGATTGCAGTCTAAACAATTACAACGGCACAAGGAATGCAGGAACAAACGGTACATGAAGCACAATAATTAGTTATTTATAATAATACAATAAATTATACGGCATTCACTCCGTAAAGCGCGGGAACGGTTACGTTTCAATTCTTGCATTGATTCCCGCCAACAGCTACTTTTTTATTTTTTATTATTTTATATTTATTTCTTTTTTATTTCGTTTCAAAGTGGCCAGTTTCATGTCATAATGCTACCCTAGCTAATAATGCGTGAGCTGAAATGTACCTTTGCATTGAATTAGTATGGAATTATCCAGCATTCGTTTTTAACTGGCAAAGACATATTTATTTCATTTTAAGAAGACTTAGTTATTAGCTTATGATTTTTTTATTCATGTACTTGCACTTTCAGTCCACAAATGCTAGAAAAATCTCTGTGCTGATATACTTTTAAATTAATATACTATGCATAATTCAGTGGCGTTCTAAATTTACTTCGTCGAATAGAATAAATTCTTATTTTTCACTCCTTTTCCCCACCATATTTCAGTTATAATCCAATACTCCTTTTATAATAACAAAAGTTTTTCATTGTTATGCAATGCCATAAAATTGAGAAACTATCAAAGGGAAATAATATTTGAATTAATACTATATGATTATTTCTCTTAGGGAAAAAACGATGAATTTCACTAGAATTTCTTTAGGTATCGTGGGTATCTTTTGTAGATATAAATTGCACATGTATAAAATCCCAAATCAGGAACTACTATTTGAAGGCTATAGATATATTTGTTTCGGAAATCGACCCATAGCGAAGAAGCCAATAGCTTAGCGCCTAACATCTAAAATATTACATTTAAATTTACAATGTAATATATATTATACATAATAAATTAACATACTTAAAATTTTTAAAGATTGTTTTAAAAGAAATAAGTGAAGATAACAAAGAGAGCAATTCATTCTCCTAATCGTTAAAGCCAGCCTGCCCGTAACAGTCGCGGTATCACCCCGAAAGGATTATTAAGTTTTTGGAACTACCTTAAAACACAACGGGTCTTTGCACACCATTGTTTGACGGCAGAATAACTGGCACTGCGTTTGAACCTAGCAACTTTCTACCCTTGTCCAGGGTTCAAATTCCAGCCGAAGCCAACAATTGAGTGCAAAAACACAAATTGTTGGTCTTCGGGTCTGGTTGTGTTGTGATTATCCCCGTGTGTCTGACACTGCATCCTAGCCTACCTCCGATCTTATCGCATACGCATGACTTCGAGCGCCGGGAAAGTGGGGACCAGTGAATGCCCCTGTGTTTGCGCGTACACTTGTGTCACTATAATATTTGGTCCGCAGTTAATAGCTTTCGACAGTATTCGGAAGTTATCGCCGTGATTGAAATGAAGCCAGGAGGACGTCATCAGAGCATAGTTAAGCAGATTGCTACATATACATATATCCTTCTTCTTCTTATTTAGCAATCTATAAATAGTTCACAGCTGGACATAACTTGGCCACGCTTGGCCGGCGGATCGACAATCGCAGTACCAAACGCTTTTCACTTTGCTCGCAGTGGCCCATCACTTTTCTGTGTATTTTCGGTTTTATATTTTTCAAGGTGGTTATAATCGGAAGCCATGAGTTTTCCTAGGCAGTTCCCTTTGTCGACTTTTACAACACCCACGGTATGAGATGGAATGGCAGAGTTTTGAATCCGCCACCACACGGCTAGACATATCCTGATTGTCCTAGATGTAGTAGAAAAACTAACCTTTAATCAAATAAATTTACCAAACCACAAAACTACAACACATGACTCGTATCAAAATTATATTATACCGCTATTTACCGCAAAAACTAAACGTCTTGCTTTTATTTTGCATATCAAAGCACCGAAATGTATTTACAGATAATATTATAGACGAACTCTTCAAATCGAAATCAAAGTGTATCTAACTAATGATATTTAGAGCAACCCGCTATTTCAAAAATAATTTACATTATGTTTTCCACTTTAATGATTGAGCAAAAAATACACGACATGATATTATATTTTGATCACGCGAGTATTGACCGTTCTTTAGCACATTTTATTGATTCTTATAACGCCTCTGGCCGCTTTTTTTTACAGTCATTGACACGTCATAACTGGATAATTAAATATCATATTTAACAAATCTCTGTTTCACTTTATCATCATCATTGCAGCCTAATCTTAGTCAACTGTTGAACATAGGCCTCCCTCATAGATTGCCACAAAACACGGTCCTGAGCCACCTAAATGCATCGACTTCCCAGTGCAGATTGTCGCTCCAGTGAGGGGGTGCCCTACACTCTTTACTCATATACTTTTAATTTACTTCCTACGAGACATCCATTTGCAAACAGAAAAGACAATGCAACGAATGTTTACGTATATCAGTTTAGCTATACATTGGTGGGTTTTGTGGTGATATGTAGTTAGTAGGTGTATTATTCAAAGGGTAAAGAGTTTGACGCATGATGGCTGTGTAGGAGAATATTGAAATTATTTCCCAATAAACTATTGTTTGCTTCAAAAAAACTATTGTTTATCTTCTGAACCAAATATCATGAAAACTACACACAAATGGGTCTCGTCCATGTCTTAGAAAAGTACCTCGAAAAAAGTGTTAGTAAGAGACATTTCTTCGCTATATCAGGATTTTTTTTTATTTTTTATTTGTTGTTTATATTGTTATGTAGTGCAAGTCACTTATTATCACGACCTGTAAAAGCTCATTTTTTATTGGATAAAGTGACGAGACGAGGCAAAACGTTTACCTGATGGTAAGTGCAACGTCTGCCCATAACAGATGCTGGGTCACCTAGAATATTTCTGTATAGCACCAAAATGCGCCCGTCACACTAAAATATCAGTTCTTAAGTCGCATATGCCCAGTGATTACACTAGCTCGCAGTGCCCTTCAGACCGAAACAAAGTAATATTTGCACACAACTGTTTTACAGCAGAATAACTGGGCCTAGGCTAAACGGATTCCTGCAGAGAAAATTTGAAATTTATTTACAATAACTTTATTAAAAATTTAATACAGTCGTTTAATACGTAATCAATACCGTGTCGTTTATATATCATTACTTATTTAGAAAAGCAGTATTTAACATAACGATGACGTAATACTTTATCATTGGCATCACTAGATGACACTAGAATGTAAATACTACGCGGTATCGTTTACAGTTTAAACGCAAGGCTTACAAATTGAAATTTATATAATGGCTAACAAATTGTACATTGCTCTTGAAGTTCCCCAATAAACTTGTTTTTACTAAATTAATAACAGTTCTTGAGTTTATGGAATAAAGTGATGAAACGAGCAAAACGTTCACCTAATGGTAAGTGCAACGTCTGCCCATAACAAATGCTGTGTCACCCAGAACATTTCTGTGTGACACCTCACTGTGCCCATCACCCTGAGACATCAGTTCTTAAGTCTCATATGCCCAGTGATTACGCTAGCTCACAGTGCCCTTCAAACCGAAACACAGTAATGTTTGCACAACTGCTTCACGGCAGAATAACTGGCCCTGGGGTGGTACCTACCTAGACGGATTCCTGCATAGGAATCCAACCACCAGTAAGTTGAGTTGTACAAATGATGAAGTTGTGTGAGATGAACAATTAAATATTATTATAATTATTGTAAATTAAGATTATAAACTATCTAATAACGACCATCGACTGTAAAAGGTGCCTTATCTTATTTTTGCATAAAGTTAAGAAACAACTTTCTAATGTCTCACTGCTGACCATGAGAATATTATTTTATTAATTATAAAAATTAAGGGAGGCCCCTTCATTTTTCAGAAGATTTTTAAGAGTCCGCGACGGATTCAGTGTTCATTGGCTAACTTTACATTTTTATTCCTCCGATAGTCAGGATTGCTTAAGGTATTTTTATCAACTGCTTAACACGTGTTAAATGAGCACAGGAGCAAAAGGAAAGTCGTAGAAACTCAAAAATACCTTAAATGTCACAGTACAGGAGAGACCTGGGGTCATTCCCTGGTACCAGCACCTCTGAAAACTGTTCTGAAATTCCTTGTCTAAGCAGCTGTTTTTTTATTACAGAATAGTAATGAACGTAGATTATGTTAAGCAATCCAATTTTCCAGCCTACATAAAAACACGAAACAAACAAACAATTTAACAATATTTCATCGTTTGTTCATCATCTATACAAATACAAAGCTAGAGCTTGTTTGAGGACGCTTATCTTAAGAATTGCTAATCCTATATATAAAAAATATGTACATTATATAGCACGTTCATTGAGGAAAGATTTTCTGCAATAAAACTTCATGTTACGACTTTAAGGTTTTGCACGCTGAGAGTAGAACTTTACCGGGAAGGACGGAACTGTGAATGCTCAGGTCAGCGAGGTACCACGCCGTACTTATTTTTCGCGGGTGAAACCGCGAGACTCAGCTAGTATAATATAAAATCACGCAGTGTTCCCCTTATTAAGTGTTTATCATTTGTAACAATATACATAACTCATTAGATAAGAAATCAAACCGAATCGTGTTGAATTACGTCAGATACAAATATAGCTCATCATTCAAAGCAATATACGTATAAAAGGATATAAATTACATAAGGAAATTGTTATTACCGGGCTATTTTAAATATACTGGACAAAAAACGTCTTATGTGCCTCCTAGTCGTTTTAATCTTTTCTAGAAAAAAATATATTTTGACCCAGATATGTCTTAAAATTCTTATACATAAATAGTCGGAATATCTCTCATCGGAATTCTGGCTTCTACTGTCAGTAATTAAAAATATGTGGCTCAACGGTGGACCCTGCAGCGAGTCGTGGGACCCGAGTACGAATTCCAACTGACACCAATATTTGTGGAACACACAAATTACTGGCGGTGTCGATATTTGGTTATTCCGTGTGTCTGAAACACCATTTGTCCATTCCTCCTATCTTATCACATCACGTATACGGGATAGTGAAAACGACTAAGTGGCTCTATTACTATAACACTGACTGAACTATAATACCCCATCAAAAGCATTGAAATGTAAAAAAAACATATGCCAATCCTCGCATCGCAATAGCTTAAAAAGTTGTGAGATGTCATGCAGAGCCAAGTCTTCGCGCGTCCAAGCGCAAATACATATCTGCGTAGACATTTCTTTTCAGTTCGCTAATATCAGGTAAGTACGAGTACATCATAAGTTCATAGGTAATATTATTTTATTTTTGCTGTGCAATTGCCAAGTCACAATTTTTTATATAAACAAAGATATGTTATAACGAGAGGCCCAAAATATTTGTTATTAATTAAAAATGTACTTAATTTATAACAAAATGATTGAATTGGCGATTCGATAATAATAAAATTAAAGACTTGGCTCTGCATGAGATCTCACAACTTTTTTAGCTATTAATTGCATTGCAACCGATGCGAGGCTTGGCATATATTTTTTACATTTCAATGTGTTTGATGTGATCTCACTTCTTTTTTCAGGTAGTCCTCCTTTTTTTCCTTATCTTTTATTGCTTCTTGCACGTTGGGTACGGATTTTCATAAATCAAACTCCCTATCTCTGTTGGTTTTTACTTAACGGTTTTGGTGTAACTATCTTCAACAATTCTTGGCAGTAAATGCTTTTTAATTTATTAAAATAAGCAATTATAAGCTTCTGAGCATTAATACTGCCTAAGTCAACATTCTGTAGATGCCATTCATTCATACTTGTCAATTTTGACAATACGTTCCCAGTAACATCTTCTCGTACGGCTATTTTCATGCATCTGGAAAGTGTACGAATCCAAAGTCGCGGCCGCCATTAGGGCAAATACGGAACCGTAAATGGTAGTTTTTGGCATTGCCGCCGAGTACAGATCTGCGTTATGGTAAAGATCTTCATGCTCGTCACGTGTGTAAAGGCGCATCTGATTCCATTGCGCAACCATACAGTTGATATCGGTCGTGAATGTTTATACAACGACTCAATTTAATAATAATAATTTTACGGATTTTATCGCATTTAATTTCCAATTATTTATAACCCTGCGTTTCGAACGCTTTACGACTCAGGTGACAGATGTCCTAATGTCATAGTTAATCCCGGTTTTTACATATATTTTATAAGAGTTCTTAGGTATAAAAGTAAGTTTAGAAGTGAGGCACCTACATATTTTGGATTGATGGACTCAATCTGAATTGGTTTGGCAGAACATCATCATCATCATCATTTCAGCCTATTACAGTCCACTGTTGAACAGAGGCCTCCCCATAGATTGCCACAAAACACGGTCCTGAGCCACCTGCATCCATCGACTTCCCGCAAAACCGCGCAGGTCGTCGCACCATCTAGTGGGGGGTCGCCCTACGCTACGTTTGCCGGTACGAGGTTGCCACTCGAGAACCTTTCTTCCCCAACGGTTGTCGGTTCTACGAGCTATATGGCCGGCCCATTGCCACTTCAGCTTGCTAATCCTTAGGGCTATGTCGGTTATTCTAGTTCTGCTGCGGATAACATCGTTGCGGATTTTATCTCGCAGAGAAACTCCGAGCATAGCCCTTTCCATAGCTCGCTGCGCGACTCTGAGCTTCCTCATGCGGCCTGCAGTGAAGGACCATGTTTCGGTTCCGTAAGTCATGACTGGCAACACGCACTGGTTGTATACTTTTGTTTTCAGGCATTGAGGTATATTCGACGAGAAGATGTGACGCAATTTCCCGAACGCTGCCCAGCCGAGTTGGATCCGTCGATTGACCTCGTGGTCGAAGTTGGACCTATCTAGTCGGACAATCTGTCCTAGGTATAAATATTCGTCGACAACTTCCATTGTAGTGTTTCCAACAACAACCAGTATAGGTGTGACATGGACGTTAGACATGATCTTCGTCTTGTCCATGTTCATCTTAAGACCTACCTGTTGGGAGACACTATCAAGGTTATTGAGCATAGCGCTAAGGTCCTCCAGCGATTCTGCCATTATGACTATGTCGTCGGCAAATCGAAGGTAAGTGATGTATTCGCCATTGATGTTGATACCGTATCCTTTCCAGTAGAAGAAGACATCTTCCAATGCAGCGGTGAAGAGTTTCGGGGATATAACATCACCCTGTGTTACACCTTTCTGCAATTGGATCGGTTTTGTACTCTGGTTCAGTACTCAGATAGCCATCGTAGCATTGGTATACAAGCACTGCAGCACATCGATATACCGACAGTCAATTCGGCACCGCTGAAGCGACCGTAGCACCGCCCAAATTTCAACGGAATCAAAGGCTTTCTCATAGTCCACATACGCCAGACATAGCGGGAGATTGTGCTCATCGGTCTTTTGTACAATCTGGCGAAGGGTATGCATGTGGTCTATGGTACTAAAGCCTTTTCTGAATCCGGCTTGTTCGGGGGGCTGGAAGTCGTCAAGTCTGCTTGCGAGACGATTCGTAATGACTCTCGAAAACAGCACGTAGACGCGGTTCAGAAGCGATATTCGTCTATAGTTCTTCAAGAGGGCATTATCGCCCTTCTTGAAGAACAGGACAACCACGCTTCTGCTACACGCTTCCGGCGTAGCGCCGCCGTGGATGACTGAATTAAATAGCTTCTGAAGGACTAAAAGTACCGGTTTTCCACCCGCTTTCAGAAGCTCCGCTGTAATTCAGTCCCCGGCGCTTTGCCATTCTTGAGCTGTTTGAGAGCCATAGTAATCTCGCTCAGACTGACGTCCGGGATATCGTCGGAATATTGTCAGACGAGATTTGCTCTTGGGTCGTTACTCACATTAGTGTGTGGCTCCAACGACGATGTGTACAGCTGTCCATAGAATCTCTCGATCTCACTCAAAATCTCTGTTCCAGCGGAAATGACGCCACCGCTATCGGTCCTCAACTTAGTCAATTGGCTTTTTGCGGCAGACAGATCCCTGGCAAATACCTTGGAGCCTTGGTTTCGTTCTATCGCTTCCTCAATACGAGCAGTATTGAAGAAGCGTAGGTCTCGCCGCATACATTTGGAGATCTGTCTGTTCAGTTGCCGATACGCTGACGCATAAGTTGAGGACTGCAGCCACATTTCACGCCTAGCCTCCATGAGAATGAGAGTGTGGTCGGAGAGTTTCTGGATCTTTTTTGTGCGGTGGGTCTTGCAAATCTTTGCTCCCACCCCATGGACAGTTTCCACGAGCCCCTCGTTCAAATCGTCCACTGTAACGCAATCATCTAGGCACTGAAAGCGATTTTGCAATTCGATCTGGAAGCATTCGGGGTTTTGGATAAGGGCGAGATGGACGGAGCGTGGACTTCACCAGCCGCGACCTTCACGTTCAGGTTCAATGTGCCTCTTACCATTCGGTGATCACCCTACCGGTTTTCACCCTAGCGATCACAGAGACATCATTTAACAGCTGTCGTTCGGTCATGATGAAATCGATCTCATTTTTGATGGACCCATCCGGGCTCATCTAGGTCCACTTTCTGTGGGGCCGCTTTTGGAAGAAGGAGTTCATCATAAAGAGTACCTCCTTCTCCATAAAGTCGGCCTGCTGTTGACCCCTCTGGTTCCGTTGCCCTATTCCAAATTGCCCCACTACCAGCTCATCGTCTTTTTTCATGCCCAGCTTTGCGTTAAAGTCTCCCACCAACATCATGTGTTTTGGAGGAATGTATGGCTCTTGAAATATCTATGTGTATGTAATGTATGACATTACCTCCACCTCATCATCAGGATATGTCGAGGTCGGTGGGTATACCTGTATGACCTTCAGCGAATACCGTTTGGTTATTCTGAGTATAAGGTACGCAACCCTTGTTGACACACTCCCGATCTTGACAACGTTGTTAATGAGAGACCTGTGGACGAAAAATCCGACACCTCCTTGGGACAGATGGTCGCCCTCCCGGTGGTAGAACAAGTTGCCGGATTCAAGGATTACCGTCTCCTCCCCCTGTCTTCGGACTTCAGATAATCTTATAATATCCCAGCGTAATTTGCTCCCTTCCTCTTCCAGCTCCAAGATCTTCTCGGCGGTCCTCAGCGTGCGTGCGTTAAATGTTGCCAGGTCCAGTCGTCGGTGGTTGTAGCAAGTTATCCTCCTCCGGAGATTATTCGCACCCCCTGCCCCGCTGTTACCATGACCGCTACCGTAGCCAGGACTAGCGGGGCCGCCGGAGACTAGGGGCCGTTTCTGTTTTGTACCTCTCATTTTGGGGGGATTTGCCATAGTTGCCACGCCTGGCAGGCGGGTTGGCAACCGCTGTTTGTTTTTTTTTGATGTTCCAGGATGATGCTGCTGCCCATCTCCTGGTTTTCATAACCCTCTGTCGACTTTTACGACACCCACGGGACGAGATGGGGTGGTAGATTCTCTTATGCCGCCACCACACGGCAACTTTCAAAAACTAATAATAAACTAATATAAGAGAAGATTTAATTCACTTATCATTTTTAAATTTTTAGACATTGACTATCTTTTTTTATGTATCACATGTTTTTGAGATTTCATTACGAAGAGGTTTTATACATAAAATCTATTCGACTAGACGTAAATTTCGACTTCGAAGTTCAGCGGATGATGCCTCTGACTCTTCATCCTCACAGTGACGTACGAGTATCCAACTCCTCCTTCAGTGATGTTGGCGCTGGCATGTGAGAAGTCATTGTCGATTGCTGCAACCCCCTATAACCTATATATGACCCACTGCTGGCAACATTCCTCCTCTCATGAGAGGAGGACATCTCAAGTTTACCTGCGGGAAGGTAAACTTGATATGTCCTCGTAATAATTTATTCCTTAGATATGCAGGTTTCCTCACCATGTTTCACCTCCACTGCTAACCACATTATAAATCGGCACTTAAATTTTCAGAACCAGAACAATACTTTGGCAGAACAATACTAGGTAACTTGTTCACTTCCCCCTTCTCCTTTAAACCAGCCCCCCCTCCCATCTCATAACATTCCTACGGCTACCCTGTGTATAATATAGTATGTACGAATGATGACCTCTTGGCTGATTTTCGACCACGGCGAAATATTCCGAATACTATCGGAATCTATCAACTGCACAGGAGACACAAGTGTTCGCACAAACATAGAGGCACTCACTTGTACCATAACCACCATGCACCAATGCAGTGTCAGAAACCCGGGGACAATCACAACACAGCCAGACCCGAAAACGAACAATTTGCTTTTTTGCCTAAATGTGGGCTTCGGCTGGGATTCGATGCGGCGTAGAAGTCAGGTATTCTAACCACAAAGCGACGCGGGCGTCAAATGTACTAATACGTACTTTTTAAAAATACCAACACTTATACGATTTACAAATTTACTTTTGCGGCTGATAAAACTATTTGTCATAGATTTTGTAGGAAAAATTAAGATTACCAACCGCAAAAACAACGGTGCTGAAATTTTAGGATTTTTGAATTTTTCCTTTCTTTATGGACTAAAGACTAACTACATCCCTATTTTTAGATTTCTAGCTCCGCTAGAAGTACCTCAGAATTTTGATGATCGGTGAGTCAGTGACAAAATATGAGAATTTAACTTGTAATATTTCGTATACTATCATAGGTATAAACTTGTAATTTGGCAGTATAGGTAGATTCGGTAAGTACTCTAGACTACTTATTTTCGGTGATGTGATCGCTGTTAGCCTTTTGGCTTTTACAGCTTCATCGGATGCTGTGCTCGCGGGCCAGGGGCCCGCGTGCCAGGTTTGGTTTGACCCAAAACATAAATACATAAATATAAACTCCTACTAAACATCTAAGTTCGGACCGTTGCGTTCGCTAGCGTGCTTGCGCTACAGTGAATATCTCCATAAATTTATTATATGAAGTCATCTAATGACCGTCCGAGGGAGACTGCGGGCCTCCGTTCGGACTGTCGACTTGTGTGTCGGAAACTCTGGGCGGTGAGAACCGCCCTGGAACACGGGTGTATCTGGTGTACGCGGTGTTATGAACGATAGCTGCGCGCCGCTCTCTACGGCGGTCGCGCGACGTTGTGCGTGTGATGTTGAAACTATTAACTGTGTGTACAGTGTTGTTCGGATCGTGGCTGACCGTATCGTGGTCAGGGAGTGCTGAGACGTCCGTGTCGTCTAGCACATTTAGCGGTCGACGTTTGCGTTCGGTCGCGTTTTTATTAGATCGATAATTAGCTGCTTTAACCACCAGCGGGTTTGGATGAACCGCGGCTTTTTCGAAAAACCGCCGTGATACTTCTCTGAAGTGTTCAGAGAGTACGGGCATTTCACAGTCGCTGTGAAGGTCGACATTGCGTTGGTACCAGCCGGCTCCGGTGGCACTTCGCAAGAATCTATTTTGCACCGTCTGCAATTTCTTTATATGATTGCCCGTCGCGTGTGCGAACGCGACGCATGCATAGGACATTACGGGTCTAATGCATGTCTTGTAGAGGCGAAGTTTGTGTCTTAAGCACATTTTGCTTGAAGAGCAAGTTAACGGATACAGACGGCTTGCGATAAAAGCCGCCCTGTTACGCACGTTCTTAATGTGAGCAGCGAACGACATCGCTGCGTCTAACGTGACCCCGAGGTATTTGACGCTCTTTTCCCAGGGAATAGGGCGTCCGAACAGGGTGATCGAGCCTAGCTGATTGTTGCCGATTGTGTGGTAACGTCTAGCTGGCTTAGGCGTGCCCCTCGAGAAGTATATTGCTACACTTTTCTCGGGGTTAACCTCTATTCTCCATTTCCGGAACCATTCGCCTAGGCGATCGGCTGCGGCTTGGAGCTGAATCGTTATGCGGCCCTTGTGCTTATCGGAATAATACAGGGCCGTGTCATCTGCGAAAAGCGCAAGATTGACTTTAGGGTCTTTAGGTATATCGCTAGTGTATAGCGAGAAAAGGAGTGGGGAGAGGCAGGAGCCCTGAGGGACACCCGCACGGAGAGGGCGGCTTGAGGAGCGCGTTTCCTCTACCCGGAAGCGAAATAGGCGATTGGACAAGAAGGCTCGTATGATGTTCACGAGTCTGTCCGGCACTTTTGTGTGATACAGCTTGTAATACAAGCCGTCGTGCCAGACTTTGTCGAATGCCTTTGCGACATCGAAAAATAAGGCCCCTGTGCCTACTGGCTTAGGGCGGTCGTGAAAGTTTTCTAATATGTGCTCCGTTAGGCGGTGCACTTGATGGGTACACGAGTGTTCGGGGCGAAAGCCGAACTGCTCGTCTGGAAGGATGTTATTATTAAGGACGTAGTCTTTTAATCGACTAAGGATTATTCGCTCATAAATTTTGGCCATCGAGTTGAGGAGACTTATTGGGCGATAATTGGACGGGATGTTCTTCGGCTTGTGAGGCTTCGGAATACCTATGACGTCCGCTTCCTTCCAGTCGTCCGGGAAGGAGCAGCTGGAGAGGAGCGCGTTGAAAATACTGACTAACAGACACAATAGCGGCGTAGTTAGACATTTGATCACCCTGTTGTTTATGCCATCGAGGCCGGGCGCGGATCGGTTTTTAAGATTTTTAACAATCTTCGTGACTTCGTCGAGAGTCACTGGAGTCAGTGGTTCGCCCACTGGTGGTATGGCAGCCCTGCGTTCGAGTTCCGCGGCCACCTGCTGCAGGTGGTCGGGAGTACTCTAGATGACTGACATTTCAGACTTCTTACTTAACCCGCAACGAAGATACTGGGGGGTAAATAGTGCCACGAGTTGCTTCGAGAAAAGTATGTTACAGCCGTCCCCGCGTTGTTTGTTTGCTCGGCTTGGCTGATATCCTGCACAGATGACAATTTCCTGTTGTTAACCAAAATATTTTTTATAGAAGAAAGTGACGAGACAAGCATATCGTTCACCTGATGGTAAGTGCAACGTCTGCCCATCACAAATGCTGTGTCAACCAGAATATTTCTATGGGGCACCACACTGCGTCGCTCTTAGTTATCATATACCCAGTAATTACACTAGCTCTCCGTGCTCTTCAAATCAGTAATGCTTGCACACTACTGCATTAGTGAATCCTACCGCAGTGTTACTTTCTCTGATAAAATAAACCTACCTAGACAGATTCAGACATAGGAATCGTATTACCAGTGAAAGAAAGATGGTGGTGCGGTAAAAAACGTTTAGATGACATTCATAGAATAGCGTCTGTGAATTCACTCTGAACGGTAAATGACTAATTGGTATTTTTTTAAAACCGCCCACGCTAGGATGTCTGCTGTATCATAAGTTCGTTTTATAGACATAAATTTCATACGCATAACACAACCAGACCCAAAAACCAACGATTTGCGTCAGTGAAGTTGTAGTTTTGTAGTTTTGTTTGTTTGTGTTGTTGTAGTTGTTAGTACGACCGGATTGGAACTAAGGAATCCCGCAGGGAAGAAGTTAGGTGGTCTAACCATTAGGGCACGCGGTCGTCAAATAAAAGCTTACTTTACAAATATATATAAAAATTATTTATTACGCTCCAACAAAGATTTGATAAAATCAGCTTGTCGTATTAAAGGCTAATATATTAATACGCTCATGCGATTGTTTCGACAATTTTAATTTAAAGCAGCAACACTTGCGTTGCCAAAAACGGGAGTATAAATCGAATGAATGAAATATGTCGGTAACGAGACTGGACCCCCGCTAAGCCTAATTGGATTAGTGTACTTAACGGACAGGATATAAATAACTTTATAGGTGTTTCTGCGAATCGCACGTACGCAAGCATGTGTATATACAACAAAAAAATATCGGCGATGAGTCTCCTTGATGAGTTTACTGGATGGCGCCTATGTCAGATACTACTGTATGCACAACGACCACACCTCAAAATGTTGATGTCTTTTTTATACATTCACATTCGTCATGCTTTGCAGTGATTTTAGAATATACTAGGTGGATTAAAAAGTACTCCGCCTAACACAGATCCATTCAATTCTAAAAATCAAATCTACCCACATTATTTAGTTCAGTTTAGACTAGTTCATTGTGTGAAGTTCGAAACGTGTGCGATAATTAGTTGTGATTTTATAAATTTATTAACAAAGTAATCGGTCATAATTTCCGCGAATGGAGCAAATCGAGCAGCGTGCCGTCATTAAGTACCTCCATAAAAAGGGGCTATCATCAAAAGCCATCCATGATGACATGGTCAGTACTTTAGGCGATTGTGCTCTGTCATATTCATCCGTCAAAAAATGCATAGCAGAATTTAAGCGTGGTAGAGAGAGTGTGAAAGATGAACCCCGCTCTGGAAGGCCTTCGACGTCAACTACTGACGAAAATATTAAAAAAGTACTTGATTTAATAATGGGAGACCGCAGATTAAAAATTAGAGAGATAGCCGAGATTATAGGCATCTCTTATGAACGAACTCAAAACATCATTGTCAACGAGTTGGGTTTCCACAAGGTGTCTGCGAGGTGGGTTCCGCGACTGCTTTCAGTTGAACAAAAAAGGACGCGATTGACTATTTCATGCGACTGTTTGGAGTTATTTGAAGCCGATGCAGATGATTTTTTGAATCGTTTTGTTACTATGGACGAAACATGGGTTCATTACTGTACACCGGAAACAAAACAACAATCAAAACAGTGGAGAAGACCTGGTTCACCACCCCCTAAAAAGGCTAAGTCGATTTTGTCGGCAAATAAGGTGATGGCTTCAGTATTCTGGGACTCGAAAGGTGTGATTATGATTGATTATCTTGAAAGGGGTCAGACTATAAACTCTGATTACTACTGCACCTTACTACGTCGTTTACGAGAGGAAATAAAAGAAAAACGTCGAGGAATGCTCAGAAGAAAAGTCCTGTTTCATCAAGATAACGCCCGTGTTCACACGTCAGTACAGTCAATGGCTGGAATTCACAACTGTGGCTTTGAACTGTTACCGCATCCGCCGTATTCACCTGATCTGGCACCATCAGACTTCTTTCTGTTCCCTAACCTAAAAAAGCACTTGGGAGGTCAAAGATTTTCGACAAACGACGAGGTCAAAGCAGCTGTAGACGCATATTTTGCCTCTAAGGAAGAATCATTTTTTTTTAAAGGTCTCAATGCTTGGAAGGGGAGGTGGCAAAAGTGTATTGAACTTGATGGTGATTATGTACAATAATAAAAATATAACTGATTTAGTATGTGTTTATTTTCTTGGTTAGGCAGAGTACTTTTCAATCCACCCTCGTAGCAACTGAATAAAAGAATCATATAGTATTTATATTTCGATAAAAAATATTGATAACTCTATTATTATGATATTGTCGCTAACTATCGTCTGCGCAGGAGATATTACAGTGCAACAAATGTGCGCGGAACTAACAGATGCACTCACTCGTCCAAGCTGAACTATGGCTGATGTAACGCTCATTCGATCAGATCTGAGGAGGGCCAGGATGCAGTATCAGAGGCACAGACACAATCACAACATAACCAGCCAAACCAACAATGTATACGCTGACGACTAGGCCATGCGGTCTTCAAATATAAAGTTAAATATAATAATAATTATACATATCCACCACCGAACGCAATGTAAGCTTAAAAACTGAGAAAGTGATGACTTTTAATAAACATGCATAATTTAATCAAATTATATATGAAAAGTGAGCCGTGGTAGCTCAGGGGCTAGGCGCTCGCTTTAAATTTCATATTCCGCGAGTGACCTGGGTTCGATACCCGGTGCCGGCACCACTAAAATTGTTAATTGCAATTTTAAGTGCTGATTTACCACGTGCTCGGCGGTGAAGGAAAATATCGTGAGGAAACCTGCATGTCTGAGGAATAAAATAAAATTTCCAGACATGTGAAGTCCGCCAACCCGCATTGGAGCAGCGTAGCGGATTCTTCCTAGCTCTAAAACCCTCTCAGAAATGAGAGGAGGCTTGTGTTCAGTAGTGGGACATTTATAGGCTGAAACTTTACTTTTTTTTATATATGAAAAAAAAATTAACATTAATGAATGTTGTATGTACTGTAACCATCCTGTCTTAAGCGAATGCTATCAGGAATACTTATTTTAATTGTGAAATTCATAATAGTTGCGTCATAGCAGAATAAACTGATGTAAAGCAAGCATAGTTTAAAAAAATTCAGATAAATTTTACGCCTAGTAGTGCTTCACTTGCTTAAAATTCTTCATTACTTAAACGACGTAACTAAAATAATATTAACAATAATATAAATGCGAAACTAACCCTCTCTGTCCCTCTGTCTGTTTGTTACTCTTTCGCGGCTCAACCACTGAACCCATCGTGAAGTAAATTGGGACATAGATAGCTTGCATCCTGGAGACGGACACAGAATACTTATTATCCCAGAAAATCATAAAATTCTCGCAGGGTATTTAAAAAACCTATAAACACGCGTACGAGGTCGCGGTCATTAGCTAGTATTCTATATATAATAATATAGGAAGAGAAAAGCATCAAAACTAGATAATAAGTCTAAAAGTTTAATTTAATGGTGGATTTCTATGCAGAAATCTGTCTAAGTAGGTACCACCCCAGGGTCAGTTATTCTGCCGTGAAACAGTAGTGTGTAACCTTCTGTTTCACGGCAGAATAACTGGCACATTACTGTGTTTCGGTTTGAATTGCACTGAGAGCTAGCGTAATCACTGGGCATATGAGACTTTAGAACTGATGTCTCAGGGTGACGGGCGCAGTGTGGCGTCACACAGAAATGTTCTGGGTGACACAGCATTTGTTATGGGCAGACGTTGCACTTACCACCGGGTAAACGTTTTGCTCGTTTCATCACTATATCCACTACAAAAAAATTAAAAACTTAAATCTTAATAAAAATAATCATACCATTTGTAGCCATTAGCCATTTGAACTTTAGACATCACGTGTACCAACAAAAGCACCATCAACTACGTCAGCAAAAGTATATTGCAAATATTACCCATTTCCTCAAGATAACGTACAGCGAGTGGGCAAAGCGTTGTGACTTGTGTCTGGAGGTAGATAAGTCTATTTGTCTGCAACTACGTCATTGACGATTTACTCTTTATTTGCACAAAATAGTGACTTGCGTAGATAGTGTTTATCTGCAAACAATAATCCTTTCATTGATTCCTGTTATTCACCTAACCGATCACAATCTAAAAATAGACCAATAGTTATTCATTTTATTTCAATTTCATATCAATTTTTACTTGATCATATTTCGCTCGTCGTTTCAGTCTATCACAAGTCCACTGCTGAACATAAGCCATAGATAGATGGTCGCAAAAGTTTGTAGCTCTCTATTTGTGGGGATTTTGCCTTAGTTGCCACGCTTAGCTGGCGGGCAGGCAACCGCAGTTTGTTTATTCTGATGTACTAGGATGATGCTGCTGTCCATCTTCTGGTTTTAATTTTCCCTCTGTCGACTTTTACGACACCCACGGGACGAGATGGGGTGATCTTTGCGGTCTTTCGGTTGCTTTCATATAGTAGATCCAGTTAGGGTAGATATAGGCCGGTTCCCCCCCAAGCTAAGAGTGGCCCCTATGGTTGGCCTGTAGCGCCAGGCTGACCCGAGGAGGTCGCTCCGAGTGGGCTACGCAAGCCCACTGTGGATGAGAGTAGGTGGACTGCGGGGGGGGAACAGTACGCTGCCCTCTGTAGCCGAGGTTCGAGTCACGGATGAAGAGGAGTGAAGGTGTATCGTTGCCTCCCTCTCTATCCTCCGCGTCTCTGGCGGGGCCGTACCATGGATGCGGTGATGGTGGACTGCTGGGGAAGGAGTGAGTCGGCACTGCTCATCCTGTCCTTCGCCGCGGAGGCAGACAGAATCTGTTTAACAACTTTTTTCAGTGGAAGAGTAATATTATTCATGGAGCTTAACAAATTGACGCCGTTTTCAAATTGATCAACAATCAATATTTAACAATATAATATGCTTTATCTAAAACCAATAAAGCTCTTCATTCTTAAGTTAATTTAGTGATTACTTTACAAATACAACTAAACAAATGACAAATAATTGAGTTTCAGACGTCATACGGTGTAAAATTCTTTTCATTAACATTATCGTTAAACGTTGCTGTTTCGACTGTCGCGTCATAATTCAGCTGTAATATTATATGCAAATTCACAGTAAAATCCCTACCGCAGTTACAAAATTTACAATTATTAATATAATTAATAATTTACCCTATTAATTCTAATAATTACATTCCCTGCACAGCGGTTGACAAACATACCATGAATGTGGTAACAGACAGACCACCTAACGATATGTAAAAGTATTATAGACATTAAATCGTAGAAGTCTAGAAGTATCATATAAGCTGTACAAAAAAGCAGGTATAATCACAATGAAGCTCTCTCGTACAGCAGGACTAAGCAGCCTTAAGTTTCAAATGTATCTTTAGTTTTTAGTCATACAACTAACGTGTGTACTAACTTACCTTACTATTAACTTACCTTAACTTTAGTGAAGATTATGGATTTACTCGCATCCAAAAGTATTGTTATAATTTTCTCTGGTTCACTTGAGTACCAATGCCCTCCGCAAATGTACATACAGTATGTACGAATAAAAAGTTTGCTTCACAATAAAAATATAATATGTAGAATACAAGCAATGCCGCAAATACTCTAGATTCACTCAATAATTGAACGGATAATTTTTTATTTTGGGCGCCAAACATGTATTGACATGTTTCATTTCCTCGTTGTTTTATCTGAAATGCTTTTCCGCAAAAGAAATGTTTAAATAGGTTTTCTTCATTTATTTATGCGTGCATCAAGCCTTCAACATCAGCTCGTTCCAAGTCGACTGCTGGACAGGAGACTCTTCAAAGTTCGTATCGCGATAGTACCAAATACCTCGCAACTTAAGAACAATTTTTATTCACAAATCTATAAATTTTAGGTTAAATATATTTTAAGAATTGTTTTCTGCGATCTGTCACAGGTCACGCATATTTCTCGACTTTTACAATACCTACAAGACAAGATAGGTTGATAGGTCCCTTATCTTTACAGTTACTTAATTATGTTATGCATTTTTCTTCTTCTTCATTAACAGCATGTTAACAGTCCATTTCTAGACATAGGCCTCTCCTAAGAAGGGAGGATTTACCATAATCACCACGCTTACCAGACCTCAAACGCCGCTGCCCGTCACGGCTATGTATATTTTTACTCCGGCATTTTTCGATCATATTTGTTTATCTATCGGAAGTAATGAGATTATTCTAGCATTTCTCTTGTCGACTCTTACTATACTCATGGGGGCGAGATGCAGTGGCAGATTTTCTTACGCCGCAACTATACGGCAAAGTTATTTTAAATTCATTTTATCATCGCAAAAAAAATATTCTTAGTATACTGTAACACATACTGTAACACACACAACTTAACATTCTCAATAAAAAAAATGTTTAAGATGGAGTAAGAGAGGACAATGGTGTGGTTGTGGCTCAAGAGAATCTGACACTTCATATTTGTGATAGTTTGCCACCCCAAAAATAAAACAAAATAAATCAAGGAATACGCAGTAACATCTCTTGTTCTGAAAATTATCTTTCGAAACGGATGGCGCTTAGCAATGTATGTTATGGTTATATTATGGTGTTATGCGAATAAAGGCTATCCGTATAATACCTTATTCGCCTCTTACAACACTTCGGTAGGAAAGAGGAAGGTGCTATTCTACTCTGCCTATCTCATGTGCCCGGTAATCATATTTTCTTCAAACCAAGAACTTGATAGCATAATAAAACTTACCAGACAAAACATAAATATATATTAAACACTCTTTTAAGTATTAAAAAAAATCACGACTATAAATTTAAGAAAGGTAAATACTCGTATATATGTAAATAAGATACCTAACATATTTAAATATAATAGGCGTATTATTAATTATGTATTGGTTTTTTTGTACTTGTACTATTTCAATAGACGTTTCAACAATAATATGAAATCATCGAATACAGTTAAGATTTATCTTAAAAATCTAAACACATAATTTACATGTCAGTGTGTACTACATTGAAAATAAGGCTTCGGATACTACAATGCTCTAGATAATAATCTTACTGTACACCCCCACGCACAATTCTCTCTTTAGCTTTATGTTTGTACGCCCGTTTACTAAGTGCGAACAATCAATTAAAGAATAAATTAAAAAATGGTAGAAAGGTCCAAACATATCTAAATTGAAATAAAAAAGTCAAACAAAACATGAGCAAATGACCCTTTTCCAAGTTGGAACAATCCTCCATTACATTATCATATTTAATTTCTAGTATACATATTTAAATACATATTTTACACTCTACATGCAATATAATGTAAAATATGACCTTTATTTTTTTCGTAAATAACATCTCTGTCGTAGGAAGACCAGCAATAAAACCCAGAAGACAGATTTACTTTACTTACGTGTAAACAATTGTCAAATGTACAATAGTGAAATAAAATTATATACTGTACCGAAATCTAACTTCGGATTTATGACACTATTCTATTATTAATAAATTATAATTCTACCTCGGATCTTTTCACATCAGCGTTACATCGAGCGCGGGTAGGTTGGGTCGATTGAGTGCTTCTGTGTTTGAGCGTACACTTGTGGCACTATAATATCCCCTGTGCAGTGGGCAACTTGGCGAAATCGGCCTCGGAAAAAGGTGGACACTTCTGGCCGATTTCGACCATGGCGACAACTTCCGAATATTGTCGGGATGATTTCTCATTAATAGATTATTTTTTACCATACGTTCTTTTTATGTTTTTCATTAAGTAAAGCATTGATTTAAACATCATCAACTAACTGATAAACTGTTTTAAATAACTGTCAAGAAAACTTTTCATTTAGATAATTGTCAAACAGGATTGTATTCCTTAATAGTTATTAATTCATAAGGTGTAAACATATTTTAGAATGTCATCGTTGACTACATTTATTGCAGCACTTGGTACGAGTTTGAATTACTTAATAAGTTGTTAAGAGTAAGTTGTGTACTTTTATTTATAATAATAATTATACATAGTTACACAAAATCAAGCCAAAACATAAATAGTTTTGCTCTTAATAGAATTAACGATTACTTTACTAATTAGGTGCGCATCATCCGCTTTATCATGCTAGGTTACAATACGTTATCTTTTTTCTTAATATGTATGGACAAATAAATGAAATTAATTATTGTTAGAGTGTGAAAACAACAACAGGAAACAGAGTGTAAGAATGTTTTGACTCGTACCAAAATGGCGGCGATGTGGTTCGCCACCAGTCACGTCTTGTTTCCCGCGGGGGAAAGTGGGCTACGGGTGTCGTCTCTGACTACCTCTTATATATGAAAAAGACGAGGCTGTATATATGTATGTATGTATGTTTAATCATCGTTATTAGCTTTATAAAGCTTTAGTACTAGACATAGACTTCTCACAAGAAGTGGTAGTGTATTTGGTGTGTTCGGATTGTCTTTAGACACCATTGTCCATTGCCGTTCGGAGATATTGCGGTCCGCTACCTGGAAGTTTTCCAAGCATGTTTCTCCGTCGACTCGTACCACACCCACGGAGTTGAAATGAAATGAAAATTATTTATTCTTCAACGTGATAAATAAAAATTTCGTTTGTCAAACGTCATTTTTACATTCTACACCGTTTCGCAATGAGGTTCCTCTGATGGAGAAGAAACATTCGAAAGAAACTCCTATTTTTTGTATTTTTTTTATCTTATTCAAAAATACATTATAAATATATTTACAAAGAATAGTTTCATACAAAACCAAAGCACACTCCGTTACAAAATGTTAGACAAGATTCAATAATAAATACCTATAACTGTATTGCAAATCGAGCAGACCAGCCCCCACCAATAGCACCTGTTCACAAGTATGACGCATGTTCTCCTTCTCATCATGTTAGATTGTTTCAATTTTTCTTACGTCGCCATCAAATATGATCATTTATATTATAATATACATATTATCTTAATGATATACGATACCCAAATATCGAAAGCCTAAAATGTGATCTTCCATATGATTTCCAATCTAGGCATTAAATCGATCAAAGCTTAGTTCTTAGTCCACGTCGAACGTCTGTCCACACAGCAAGAATACACGTCCGAGCATTCGGATTACGTCATACCGAGCACTTTGACGCATGCGTAGAGGCGAGGTGTGAACATACTCAATCTGTGGCAAATATGCAATCAGTAGTTTTTTCGCGCGCCATTTCTAAGAAATCGAAGTAGTCTATTTTGTTCAAAGGCGCCATAATAAACAAAAAAAATATAAGTTATATTTTAACCATTTAAGTCTTTATGTTATATATTTTTACCTTAAAAACAATCGATTCTTTATATACTCGTATGTTATAAAAACCAACAATATAGAAACAATTGTTTATATGACAGGAATTCGAAGTTACAATTTTTACATCAATACAGAAATTGATGTAGTAAGTACGAAAGCAAAATATTTACGATCTAATTTAGTACTTTAAATTATTATTAAAACTATAAATTAAAATCGGAACACACGACTAACATTGCTACTAAGTAGAACCAATTTCAATGACAAAATGTGTATGGAATGGAAACGAAGTCTACGTAAAGCTACCAGATCTCTGTGATTTTTGACACTTAACATATTCAATAATTTCAAGTCTGCTTAACGATGTACACGAGGATTTATTTCGTACCTTTTCCTTAGTAACTGTAGTATTAGTACTCTAGGTATTTGTTATTAGAGAAGGGAAGATTTATAACTGTTGAGGTGTGGGTTTGAATTTCACTCCGAGTCAGTATTTGTGTGACCCATAAGCATTTGACGACCGCGTGGCCATGTGGTCAGGACACTTGACTTTTACGCCGCGGGTCCTGGGTTCGTATCCCGACTGAAGTCAGCATTTATGCAAAATACACAAATTGTTCGTTCAGTTGTGTTGTGATTAAGCCCGTGTCTCTGACACGGCATCTTAGCCGACATCCTATCTTATCGCATGAGCGTTACAACGGGCACGGGTAGTTTAGGTCGGGTGAGTATAGAGTTTGTGGGTACATTATGCCACTGTAATATCTCCTGCGCAGTTGATAGTGTGACGACATATTTTAAATTATAAATATAATTAATTTGTTTATTATATATAAAGTCGCCAATAATCATTTTTAAAATTATTTTATTATAGAATAAAGACTGAACATAAAGTTACAATTATAATATATTTCTTTTTCAACATTAGAGTACATTTCGTAAAGAATATTAAATTTCTAAATTGCTAAAAATTATTCATATATCTATTAATATGTTCAGAAGAGAACAATTATCAAAAGTATAGTGCAAATTAATTACAAATATGTCAACATAAACAGTTTTTTTTGACAACGAAAATAGTACATATTTCTTCTATAAGTGGAGCGTGTTCGTGTATTGCATAAATGTTGCTGTAGAATGTTTTAACAGGCAGAACGACTATGCTAAATTTTATCAAAATCTGAGCACTTAAAATTTTTAACCCGCGGAGGTTTATAAGAAAGTCCCAAAGTATGGTCTTATGTTAATGTTAAGTCTATGATTTAAAAGCAATAATATGCCTCTAAGAAGTAAAAGCATTGTTATGATAGACTTGATACTTGAAAATGATAATGATAGAGTTACGTATGCTTCCACACCGATACAGGAGTCCGCGGTTAACGCATTGAACCGATATGTCTTATTGAAAGACACATCATCTTAGTGCCGGTGGTGTACAGGTCTGTTGTAGTAATGCGACTTTCTCGTGGACATCGTGCACTCCTGCCGTTTGTGATCGGCGTCTTAGTGTATTGCGCTATGACACTTCGGTTATCTTACGGATCAGGAATAGTGTTTTTGGCGGCACTCCGGTGTCACAAGCATACTTGTACCCCATGTCTATGTACTCCAGCTATGATACATGGATATCATGTAACTGGCGTCTTAGTGGCTTGCTGTTATGATGCGTTGGTTGTGGTTTTAGTTTACAAAAGCAACATTTACAAAAGCCGATATTAATCATATTGTTGCGTTTGAGGAGGCGCCATCCATGTAATAGTCACATAGATGCTTCCTGATATGCATTATTGTGTCTTGTGGCGGTTGTATGGGTGAGCTGCGTCTTTTTTTTTAGATGGGGAAATGCCTAACGCATACCCGCCTTCACGCGGGGAAGGACGGGTTATGTCGGACTTGCATCGACTAAAACCCCATGGTGTTTCGCCTTCGCCGCAAGTTGGCATGGCCACGGGAGCGCTCGCGCACACATCCGCGACCCCACCGGCGCCGGCCGCCTATCATCGGCGGCCCCTTCTCGGGAGAGGTCAACTCCTCTCCTCTCTCCTTCCTAGTAAGGCGCGTAGGTGTGTAGGCCGGCGCCCACCGCACATACAGCATTCGTTATGAGCATACTATCAGGTGAACGATTTGCTCATCATTACATACTTCAACGAAGCAAAAAAATTCAACGATAGGAAAATAAGGAACTGTTTTATTTACTAATTAACTATCACGATAAGGTATAGAGTGTAGGCGATTATAAAGCATCCGACAGAAAGCACCCACGAGAGCGAGAAAACTGTTGCGTAATGCGGTGGCGGGCGATAACCATCTTGGACGTGGGCTGACTGGTGCACTGCGACGACATACTGTCACATATTTCTAATGCATTTTAGGGTATTAAACGCGGCTTGCAATACAAAAGTGTTATAATAATAAACTTAGTAAAGAATGTTCAAACCCATTTTCTTTTAAAAAAAAGCCAGACAAAAGTAAAATATAATGTTTTGTCATTTACGTCATTCAGTTTGTTATTTTAATGAATTTTACATTGCAATTTTTCTCAAGAGCATGTACCTATATTACGGATTTCTAATGGCGGTTTTTCCATTTGAGTAATGAATGGAAACAATTTGCAGGAAAGATTGCAACATCTATACATAATGGCCTTCTTATCCTTTCTGAAGTGAATATACGTGACAATAGTAATTTCGAAATAGAATTTTGATCCAACACAAAACGTTAGTTTGTGTTGTGAATGTGAAAATGTCTATAAAGCGGACTCACGATTCAGGAAAACAGCTAGTTCGGGGCTATACAATAAATAAGACTGCGATGGCTATCCAGTAAAAACATATCGCCTAAAGAATCAGGAAAAAAAAAAGAAATGGTGATGAAAATTATGTATTAAAAAAAAGATATCAATAGCAATGCATCTAATATCACAATAAAAAAAACACAACCGTAGATAACAATGTACATCCCTAGAGGAATTATGAATAACAAAGAAGGTTAAATGTGTTGAACCTCCACAGCCATGAAACCACAACACTTATTATATCTTGGACTGGCACATACTTACTGATCATGATATATCAGATGACTCATTCTCTACGCCTAATAAATTATTATCAAAGAGTTTAGATGACACAATATCTGACATAATAACAATCTCTGAAATGAAAGATACAATATCTCAGTTGAAGATGTGGTCTCTGCCTACCCCTATGGGAAACAGGCGTGACTGTATGTATGTATGTAAATTTAAACACTTGAGAATATACAAAATGAGTCGTAAAACTTAATGTTAGAAAATAACGATCTTCACAAACAAATAAACAAGCAGTCCACAAAAAATGAAATATTAAAGTAACTATGCCATTCTCCTACGACAATAGGAAGCAGTCCTGAGACTGACTTCAGAACTAAGAAAAAGACGTGCTCCCTTCTACTTCACAGCGCATGTTCCATGCCATCTTGACCGGCAATCAGGTCAAATTCTTATCCTAACAGTAACATGACATTACCCTTCACGATAAAAATAACGAATCTGATACAAAACTAATAAACTTAATTTCCTGTCATGAAACAACAAAATGTTGAGTATTATTATTTATTATTATTATTATTTACACCTTCAAGAAAGAGCTTACTCCTTCCTCAAAGGCCGGCAAAGCATTCGGAAGTCCCCTGGTTTTGCGGATGTTCATGGGCAGCGTTGATCACTTACCATCAGGTGAGCCGCTTGCTTGTTTGCCCACTCTCCTATAAAAAAAAATATCACACTCAAGATCGAAGACACAATATGAAAAAGACAGAATCAACGGGAAATCAAAACCTTATGCATCAAGCTATGAGATGAAATTCTGCCATACTAAGAAGCTTAACTCGGAAGATAAAGCCATCTTCGTATAGGCAAAATCGATTACGAGACGAAGATAGTTTTGTCACAACTACAAATTATACTTGAGGCTTTAGTAATAATACAATCATTGTGCTAAATGTTATCAATAATATATACAATAATGTAAATAATTTAAATAATCGTATAAAAAAAAACATTGCAAAAATTTTAGTCAGTTGGTAAATCAATAAATTACGCAATTGACAGTAGTGATTACGCTGAAAAATATCTAAAATTCTTTATGAAAAATATCTAAAATATATGCAAACCTAAAAAAGGGACGATCCCCTTCTACTTTAACAAACAAAATGACAACCACACAAATTCTGTGGAATCTTTGAAAAAGTGGTCTATACCTTATTATTTTCCCAAAATGAAAAGAAACAGTGCATTTCTTCCACTCTAAAAATGTAATTCTAACCAAATCATAATTATCACGTACCACATATAATTTTAGAGCTATTCACCAGAACATCGCTAGTGTTTTCTCAAAAAAAGATCTTTAGGAAATAACTATGCAGGGGTTACGAGAAAGAAACAAAGATCTGGACGAAGTATGACTCTCTGAAACCTTCATAAAAAAGGGCTGGGAGGGTTATGTAGGAATATGTGGTTACGACCTAGCAGCCAATTTCTGCAGAGACAAACGAAGAGGTGGAACCTGCATCTTAGTCATAAAAGGCTTAACTTTTAATGAATTATCATTTATTAAAAGCTATGCTGCGCAGAACAAGTTTGAAGCCTGTGCTATAGAATTGGTGCATATAAAGTTTATAGCAACTTGTCTCTATAGAACACCGCAATATGATCCAACTCAATTCACAAGTAAATTGAATAAACTTTTTCATTACCTAACAAATACCTATCCAGAGCACATGTAGCTGGCCACTTTAATATTAACACACTACAAAAATGTAATATCACAAATGCGTTACAAGACTTATCTTACAATTTTAACCTTAAAATCCATATTGATGTACGTACGCGTAAGTCGTCTTGCATTGATCATATTTTAAATAACATTTCAGATGTAGCAGTGCTACCACTCTATCTGTCTGACCATGATACAACACGAATGTTAAGTTTTCCTATAAAATTTAATGTGAATCACAAAACACGCTCCATATTATATTTATATTCAGAGATAATATTCGTAAGTTTAAGAATGCCTAAAAATGTGCTCAGTCGGATATATATATGGAAAATGATGGTAACGTGGTATTTAGTGAATTTTATTAATTATTTTGCCTTTTCTCTATAAACACTGTTTTCCAAAATTACGAATTAAATGAAATGTAAATAACAAAAAACTGACTTGCAAAACCAAACGAATATTAAGATATCAAATTGTGATTAACAAAACTACATACACAACTTATTCTAGACATTAAAAAAATGTATCTTTAACTCAAAAAAGAATGCTAATATAAAGTTCATAAATAAAAATGACAACAACTGTAAAGCCACGTGGGCCATTAAAAAGAAACCATTAAAAAATAAATAAATAATCCAAATCTCAAGAACAATAATGTCTTAATAAGTTCCGAATCCGAATGTCGAGAGCCATCAACTGCGCAGGAGATATTATAGTGCCACAAGTGTACGCGCAAACACAGAGACACTCACTCGTTCCAATCTACCCGCGCCCGATGTAACGCTGATGCGATAAGATACGGAGGTAGGCTAGGACGCAGTGTCAGAAACACGGGGACAAACACAACCAGACCCGAAAACCAACAATTTGTGTTTTAGCACAAATGTTGGCTCCGGCTGGGATTCGAACCCAGGATCCGCAGCTTAGAAGTCAGGTACTCTGACCACTAGGCCACGCAGTCGAAGACAATATAGATAATGCAAATATGAATGAATCCCGTAAATATCCCCTGCCTTTAATAATCACTACACTTACTCAACGCTCTTATCGACAAATAGGAAAGGAATAATTTTAAGGAATTTTTCAAGATGCATAAAAGCTATCTATCCATTTTTAAACCACTATGTAAAAAAGATATATGTATTACAATATTACATTAATAATTATCGCCCAATAACACCCATCATGATGTTACCCATCATCTCCAAGATATACGAGTATCATGTATAAAAGAATAATCGAACTTTGCTACAAATATGACGTTATAAAAAATGAACTATCCGGCTTTCAAAAAGGAAAGTCTACAACATGAGCTATATTTTTGAATATTAACAATAATCACATACAGTGCTGTTTTTTGATCTATCTAAGCCTTTATACCTAGTTTCACATGACCTTTTGTTACAAAAATTAGAAAAGGCTGGGATTAGGGGTCCTGCACTACAGTGGATATCTTCATATCTTTGTTACAGACCAGAACGTATTATAATTATGAAAACTGACGAAAAAACAGTGACATTAAATCGATCTCATCTGAATATAAATATAGTGAAAATGGCGTCCCACAGGGAAGTGTAATTGGGCGGATCCTATTCCCATTGTACATAAATGACATTATTTATTTATTTATTCTTTATTGTATTCACCTTATTTAAAAAAATATATTGCAAAGGGTGGACTTAATGACTTTTGGCATTCTCTCCCATTACTAATCATAAATGTCGATAACATTTCAATTATTGTGACTTCCAATAAAAAGTATAATACAATTAACGACACCACTGATAATTTAATAAAATGGCTTGAAATTAATAATCTAAAAATTAATTTAAATAAATCTGTATATATAATATTTAATAAATGTAATAATAATAAATATAATGTAAGCCCTTAATATACCAAAAATAAAAACAGTAAAAAGTAAAAGTAAGTTTCAGCCTATAAATATCCCACTGCTGAGCACAGGCCTCCCTCATTTCTGAGAGGGTTTTGGAGCTAGGAAGAATTCGCCACGCTGCTCCAATGCGGGTTGGCGGACTTGACATGTCTTCGAAATATTTTTTTATTTCTCAGACATGCAGGTTTCCTCAAGATGTTTTCCTTCGCCGCCGAGCACTTGGTAAATCAGCACTTAAAATTGCAATTTTAGTGGTGCCGGCACCGGGAATCGAACCCAGGTCACTCTCGTACTATGAAATTTAAAGCGAGCGGTTAGCCCCTGAGTACAGTAACAACACAAATTTTATAGGACTAGTTATAGACGATTGTATTAACTTTAAATTTCATGTAAACGAAATATCTACCAGAATAAATAAATCCGTATATGCTCATAAACAAGTAAAAACATAACGAACACAAAAACGGCTATTTTGTCCTACTATGCATACGTAGTCACTATTACGCTATGGACTTATAATTATAATGTACTGCTTGAATATGTGTGTACCCTTATACAACAAAATACCAACTGACCTGAAAATGTTAAACAATAGATTATTTAAATTAAAATTATGGCTATCTGAATATAATTTTTAGGGCTAACTAAATATAATTTTATAGCATTAAGGAGTTTGTAGATATGAAATGTTTATGCACTTTAATTTCGTATTCGTAGTAAAACATGCTGACCTATATATGGTCCGTAACATCTTTTGTACCATGTTTTATGCAAATAAATATTATTATTATGTGTGGAGCGGCTTAAGAGAATCTACCATCCCATCTCATCCCGTGGGTGTCGTAAAAGTCGGCAGAGGGAAAATAAAAACCAAGAGATGGGCAGCAGCATCTTCCTGGAACATCTGAATAAATAAAGTGCGCTTCAAACCCGCCTGCCTCGCGTGGCAACTATGACAAAATCCCTCCAAAATGACAGCTACAAACTTTTGTGGCTATCTATGGGGGAGGCCTATGTTCAGCAGTGGACTTGTGATAGGCTGCAACGATGACGATATATTTTTAAAAATGAAATAAATAAAAATGTCGACACCAGGCATAACATTGTACAGAGACTAACAAAATATTTGACTTACCTATAATTTGATTAGTTCTGAACAAACTTTCACCATGATTATCAAGACCAACATTTGGGCTAAAACACAAATCCTAGGTTCTCGGGTCTGGTTGTGTTATGCATATTAAATGTAGATCTATAAAACGCACCCACCATACACGAGAAATCCAAGCAAATTTTTATGGCGTATTCCTTTTTCTTCAGGTCACGTGAGATTTAAGAATCGACGCCTCAAGGTGACGGGTACACAGAATTTTCTAATACAAAGTTCTGGGTGACAACTTAACTGTAACTACGGTTCGTAAAGAGTTTTAGGAAATACACTAAATTTTTACTAGTGGTAGGGTTCCTATGCAGGAATCCGTTAAGGTAAGTACCACCGCAGTACCAGTTATTCTGCCGTGAAGCATTAGTGTGTTATAGTTTGAAGAGTACTTTTACAGTTACGCTTTTTCGGTTAAGGGGAATTTTACGAACTGAGTCCAGCGTACAAACTCCCTCTTAATATGAGAGGTATTGCATCATAACCCACTACTGTGTCACACTGAACATTTCTGTCTGTCTCCATACTGCGTTGGTTACCCTGAGACATTAGTTCATAAGTCTCATATGCCCAATAATTACTCTAAATATTAGAGTCCTTCAAACTAAAATACAGTTATGTTGTTTGCACACTATTGCTTCACGGCAGAATAACTGGCAGTGGTACTTACGTAGACGGATTTCGGCATGGGAATCAGTAAAACTCATCTGCGAGAACTACATGAATCAGCTCGCTTCTATCTTTTATTTTATTACTAAATACGAGTATTAGTGCAGTAAGCTACAAATCCTTAAGCAAAGTAATTTAACTAATAACTCCGCATTTAATAACTAACATTATTGCATTTAACACAGTAATAACACCTTACAACTCTTACAAGTCTATTTCTGTGACAGGTTATGTTCCATTCATCGTGGCGAACAAATCGAAACGCGACTCGTCGGAGCTTCCCTTCATTCAATGCCAGTAAAATGGTGTAGGAATATTCACTTTGTTATTGCGCGGACACAATCGCGCACATTGTGCGGGACGGCTATGAAAATAAATAGGATTCTCAGGCGACGCTAGAGACTATACCGTGTTGTACTCGCGATAGGTATCTAATGTTGAAACATGTTTTAGGATGTTCTTATGTTGGTTATATTTTGAAGATATAAAACAGGAATATTAAAGACATATACATTACAAACAATAGCAACTATTACAGTCATTATTTGAAAATTTTAACTATAATTTATTAGTCAGATATAACTAATAACAATTTAACATATCGGTTTTCAGGTGGCTTAGTGATAGGCTGCTGCGATACGAGTCGCGAGTTCGATTCCCGCACGGAAATAAAAATGTGTCGTCCACGGATACTTGCTCCGAGTCAAGATGTTTGTGCGTATGCAATTTAAATCTTCAAAATGCACTCATAGCAAGTGTGTTCAAATTCCAGTTGGTGAAAATATTGTGTAAGGCCTAAATTTCGTGTTACTGCTACTGCCACCACATCTTCATCTGATCGAATTATTATTACAGGCTTTTATTAGGCTTTCTCTCTTCGAGTTTTGTAGTGACCAGAAATTATCGCGGTCTTAATCAACCAGAACGACATTATAAGCTATTTTAATCTTTCTTTCTTTAATTTATAAAAGTTTACGCGAGACAGAGGGTCAGCAGTGGAACAATTACAGTTTGTAGTTAATTTTACTTTAACTGTTTACGTGTTGTATTAAACATCATTCAGATTCAAGTATATGAGATTATTTTCATGAAACACTTTATAAAGAGCCAATAGCTTTATACGAGTATTTCAACAACAACGAAGTGGAAAAAAAGAATTAAGAAGGCCATAACTCCATCTCCATGTGGGATACAAAACCATGAAAAGCGGTAGAGACTGCCAAACTTAACCTTTGGCCCGATCCGCCATTTAGCCATCGACCATGGAGCACAAGCGTTTAACTTTAGATAGCCTGATGGGCAAAGAGACAGAGAAATGCCAACGTTCTTAAAAATAATAGACAAACCTTTTTCCCACCCGATTGCATCTTCCCTCATATCTCAAATGAAATATACTGATAAAATAAGATATATTTAACGCATTATTACGTTCTGCCAAGTGTAAATAACATTGTCATCAGCTCTAATTAAGTGACAAAGAAAAAGTATTATAGTAAAGTATATATAAAAAGTATTGTATTCTTATATCTAAAATCACCGAAAATCAGCGTGGTTTTAAAAGCGGAACAATATGCTGAGTGATAAATAATTATAACAGAACAATTATAGTTAATATTAATAGTAAGAATCTAATTTGTGTTGTTATTTTTTTGCTTATGCACACTTGTACGTCAGTAATTTGTGCCAAGTAAAGTATTTCTTCCTTTCTTACTTACTTTATTAAATAAGAAGCTCTTGTTTTCTTTCTACATTACAGAAAGTATTGCCAAGAAAATCTCACGGCTTTCGACAGGTGATACACATGATGATAGATGTAAGACATTTACTACCCAGACCGCTTGCGTTGTCTAGGTTCCGCTTGCTAGGGATAGCCTATAGTGGATTTAACCATTTATTACTTTACCTCTTTCTTTAAACGTTGGCGACTAGGAAAATGTTTCTGACGATGTGTTCAGTCGTATTGTAACGATCCACTACCTCGATACAAGTCTTATTCCCGTTAATGGATAAGTCAATATCATTTATAATGTGGTCCATTTTGTTCAAACAATGATTATTTCTCTATCGTTTTCAGGTGAAAGAATGTTGCCATCTGCATGGCGTTGGTCACCGTAGAATTTAAATGAGTTAATATATCAAATGATGTCGTACTTCAAGGCAAAATGGTTGATACTATTTCAAAATGGTATATCCTTATATCCACAATGACTGTTCTTGTGCTATTGACTTATAAAGTCTGAAATAGTACAGTGTAATATTAAAACAACCGTATGGTGGCGGCTTAAGAGAATCTATCACCTCATCTCATCCCGTGGGTGTCGTAAAAGTCGACAGTAGAAAAATTTCAACCAGGGGATGGGAAGCAGCATCTTTCTGGACCAACTGTATAAATAAACAAATTGCGGTTGCCAAGCCGTCTGCCAAGCGTGACAACTATGGCAAAATCTCCCCAAAATGAGAACAACAAACTTTTCTCGCAATCTATGGGGAGACCCATGTTCAGCAGTGGTCTAGTGATAGGCTGAAATCATAATGATTGCGATGAATATTAAAACACTGTTAGCCTTCCACCATTGTGCAAAAATAAAAACAAAATGTAAATATGCAAAAAAAATGTATATTAAATAGCGATTTAAAAAAAATTGGAAAGTCAAGGCAAATGACATGTGGAAACAAAAAAAAGCTACAAATCTCCTTCGCACGAAGAAAGAGAATGGAACGTTTTCTTAACAGCGAAATCCGGCTTAATAAAACGTCGGCTACGTCAAAACCTAGAACACGTTGACGCGGATAAGTTAGGTTATCCCTCATTGATAATCATGATTGGTTACATAAACATCCTACATTGTATATGTGTGAAGTTGCTGTACGCGCCACATGTCTCCACTTGATACTTCGTAATATTAGAGTTGTAAACGTCAAAGTGTTTTACTCGCGAACGAGTTACAATAAATCTGTGGACTTTAGTACCACGCATTCACGGTCTAAGTTTCAAATGAATCCCGATTCGAAATATACAGAGTATTCAACGATGAACATTTTTTTTAAATATTAGCTGTGGCCGCCGTTTCACCCGCGTAAAATATGCCGACTACGTGATTATATTACAAATATTTATCGAACGCGCCATTCGACTATTGTCGTGAACCATCTCTAGTACAAGCATTTAAGCTTATTTGGAGCAGTTAACAGAAAATATTTATAAAGAATTTCTTTTTTATCAGAATACATCTCATCTTATCCTGTGGCTGTCGTAAAAGTCGACTATAGGAAATGGCAGAAAAATCTCAAAGGCTCCGATGGATGGCGGAATAACTACTCGTATCTCAAATATCTATAACGCAAAGTCGTGTTGGTTACACTATTTATAACTCAAGAACGGCTGGACCGAGTTTTATCTCCGCCCAGAGTAGCAGAATAACTATTAAGACATCGACAAAAAATCACGAAAAAAAATTACACATATTTTCATACATTTTTCGTATCAGCAACTCCATCTCTAACAACGCCAAGTGAAACATGACAGAAACAAAACTTATATTATTTTGTATGCATGACAGTTCTGTGACAATAAATACTTTTAATATCTTTCTTCTTTCATTATCCTCTGACAGCTGATTTAACTGCATGGTCTTTTCATTGCATACCATTGAACTAGTTGAGCTGACTGGCGCCGCGATTAATCAGCATTTTTTTCCAGTTTCCACCAATTTTCATTCCGTTTTCGAGAGTTATTGCTTTTGTAAGTCAAACGGTAAGTTGCCTTCGAAGATGTTCATTTGGTGAGGTTATCATATTTGTGATTGATAATTGCTTCATTATGTAATTTTGAATTGTGTGGCTAATTTTCCAGTATTATTTATAATGCCACGAAACAGAAAATCTAATCTTTCACATCGAAGGCGTAATGCAAACAGACTTCACAATATTGAGAATCAATTCACTGCAGATGAAAACTACAATACTCCACGTTGTAATGCGCGGTAAATGTTTTGGAAAGAAGTGGCGAATACGGAACAATCTAAGTAGTGTCGACCACAAAATCGTTTCCTTTCACTTTCGTTGTGATAGTTCTACCGGCAAGTGTTCCAAGCGTTATCCACGAAATATGACGGCGGAGTCTATCACTGGCAATTATGGTTATCCAATGTATCGCCGTCGATATAACTGTACAGAATAGTTAACCGCACATCGTTAATATTATTCTAAAATTTAAGTCAAGAACCAAAAAAGAAAATCCGACTCGGTAGGTGGCGCTGTGATCATGTGGCTATAAAGTTTCATACTTAAATGTCATTTAGAAATCAAACTCATCGCGCCACATACCGGATCTGACAGGCCAGCTAGTATTTAATAAAACTAAACGATACGAATAACTAAACTGAAACAATTTAAAATCCATAAACTGGATTTTATGTCGTTTCAAATTAACTGTTCATAACCGGACGTTTCACAAATCTTTGCAAAAGAATACCGATTCCTACCAAGTATGATTCGCGTGGCTATTGAAATTAAAAAGGTGATAGTTTGGTATTACCGCAGGTTTGATCCCATCCCATTATAAATAAAATTAAATTAAAAATCAAGCGTACCCCATTTCATCCCGTGGGTGTCGACAGAGGGAAAATTAAAACCAGAAGATGGACAGACATCATCCTGGAACTTCGGAATAAATAAACTGCGGTCAGCAGTAAAATAGTAATAAGCTGAAATGATGATGATGATGATGATACCTCGGGTTAACTGTGACATCAGGTCGTCTCAGTCCTCCCGTGTACTAAGTAATTGGTTTTTCGACTTTTACAAATATTTGTAATTTGGTTACGGAAGCAAGAACCGAGACATGCAAATCGTTCACGCACACATCTGTCCATAACAAATGCTGTGTCACCCTGAACATTTCTGTGTGGCACCACACTGCGCTCGTCACCTCGAGACATCAAAGTTGCGTAATGGCATCTAAGGTGCGAGCTACCTGTTGTGGTAATCAGGGGGATTATCGATCGAAAACACTTCAGGTACCAAGCGTATGGCAATTACAGAAAATTACTTCCCAACTTGTGAGACGCCCATGTGCTGTGGACTGGTTAGAGTTTTGTGACGGCTTCTTCATTACACGTATTTTTCTTGAACCAACGTAGCATTTTTTGCTGTAAAGCAGTTATGGCTTAAAATAGTTTTTGTAGGGCATATTATTATAAAAAAAACACCATGCATAAAATCATATTCGACTCTTTTCTTGTTTCATCTTTCGATTTTTCAAATTAAGTTTTAAATCAGAGCTGATAATTTCAAACGGATGACACTTTGACAATACTTCTTCAATCAATATGTAAGAACTAAATTCAGTTTGTACCATGTGCATATTTTACTGGTATAGGATTCCTATGCAGGAATCTTCATAGTTCCGCAATTACAGTTATTTTGCCGTGATATAGTAGTGTGCAAACATAACTGTATTTCCGTTTGAAGTACAGTATACGCTTGTGTAATTACAGGGCAGGCAATTAAAAAACTAATGTGGTGATTAGTTCTTAAGTTTCATATGCATATGCTACACTCTCTATATTTTGCAATTATCTGGGTGACGATATTACTGCTATAGGTAGATGTTGCACTTATAATCAGGTGAACGAAATGCTCGTCTCGTCACTTTATTCAATACAAACACATGCAGTTTAAATAATAATAATACTTTAATAATAATAATACTTTATTTATTTTCTCTCACAAGGTTTAAGTACATAACTTATGTTGTTATGTTGTTAATTCCTACATCACTTCATTATTGTTTCAAATTAGTACATGGATCTGTCAACACTCACCTGTCGTAACTTTGCCATTTTTGGCGATCGTGGCGCCTGATTCATAGTAAAGTGGTGGGCGGGCGGCGTTTTATAACGTCATAGGAAACGTCACCGGATTTAAACTATGCTCAATTTAAGGCCGAGAGAGATTCTTTTTGAATTACTAATGTCCTAAGAACGTATGATTCGAATCGAGAAGCGGTTAATCTTTGAAACAACTTGTATGTTTTTTACAATGATTATGAAATGTGACGCAACTGTAAATTGATTTTTTTTTCTTTTAATAAAACTAAGTATACAAATTTTATCGAGTTTCATTTTAAGTGTTTATAACCCGACGTTTCGATCGCTTTACTGCGTATTCTCATTCGCTTTACTGCTTATTACTCATATCTGTCTGTCATACCGCCGCCGGGCCAATTATCCTGCCGTGAAGCAGTAGTCTCCAAACATGGTTTCGGTCTGAACGGCACTGAGAGCCTGTTTAATTATTGGACATATGAGACTTAAGAATTGACATTTCATGATGACGGGCGCAGTGTGGTGTCACACAGAAACGTTCTGGGTGACACAGCATTTGTTATGGGCAAACCTTTCACTTACCATCAGGTGAACGATTTACTCGTCTCGTCACTTTCTTCAATAAAAGATAAAAACCGCACCCAAGATCACATAAAGACTGAGATGTTTGACGTCCTGATGTCATAGTTAACCCGGGGTACGTTCAGCTTTTGATTAGTATTTTCGTCCGATCTAAATTATTATCAAAATGAGCTTCCTGTGTCTTGAAGTTTCGCAGTGGTATGCTTATTCTTAATTTTATTTTATTAATAATTGGATCGAAAGCCGGTGTTAGTACCCTACTTCCGTTGGAAATTAGGATGTTTTTTCATAAGATTTTATTTAATTTGCAATGTATAAGAAACAAAATGTATAAAAAACAGCAATTACTTAAAGCCCTTTTTGATTAAACATCTTTATTATTTACTACTATATATACTATCGCAGAACTACAAGAAGAGAGCCGTGATTATTTAGAGGCTGGGTGCTAACCTCAAATGCACGCGTTTGTTCGCGAGAGACTTGGTTTCGATGCGCACTGCCGGAACCACTAAAATGTTAATTAAAGTTTTAAATACTGATAAACCAAGTATGTACCTAACAGTGGGATTTTCAATGGCTGTTACTTTACTTAGTTATTTTAATTTGCTACAGCTTCTACTCGAATTGCTGGCGTAAAGATATCAATAACAAAGTAATGGAACTTGCGCATTCGAAATGTACGAACATGTAAAATCCAAACTGTTTGTTTTACTAAAGATGACAATTTTCTAACACGGATTTTATTCGTTTACATAGTGTCTGTCGTGTCGGTGACCATTCCGCAACATTTCTCTACGTGCCCCAAAACATGTTAGGAAAGCGACAAACGATGATATTTTAAGCATGTCTATTTATTCATGAGTCATCTTAAAAGTAAAAAGTCTATACAGGTTTTCTATTTTATAAGGAATAGTGATGATAATGATGTATTTTATACATGACATGGAATATGGCATTGCAAAAATGACCCCTGAGTTTATTGCCGGTTCTTCTCTGAGAAGGTCCTATTTTTTGGTGTAGATTTTGACATTCAATAGAGCTTTATGCCTTAACTGAATAAAATAAAATTGACTTTGACTTTGGCTATACATATTGCTAGAGATACAGGTATTGACAGAGTACATATTGCTAACAAAGTTTATAGCTACTGAAATCGATTAACGTATTAAATGTGTTACTTTATTTTTCTTTAACAGTAGTAACATGATTCCGGACATTACACAAAATTGTGTCTCGAGATGTGATTCATGACGCAAATATTACAAGTGACTAGCGGATAGTGACCTCGGACCTTGCGAAGGCGAATGATCGTCTTACATAACTTACTGAACGACGTGACTAATAACAACGCTGAGTTGATAGCGGTGTTAATGAGTAAAAGCTATAACGCTTTCGATTTCATTTTATTACCCCATCATTCTCGCCGTGTGGTGGCGGCTTAAGAGAATCTACTACCCCATCTCATCCCGTGGGTATCGCAACTATGGCAAAATCCCCCCAAAATTATAGCTACAAGCTTTAGTGGCAATCTACGGGTGAGGCCTATGTTCCGCAGTGAACTATTAATAGGCTGAGATTATGATGTTGATGATGACCCAATCATTCCAAAATTAAATTATTTAATTCAGATATATAATTATTTCAGATATGTCCTGACTGCCGTCATTCGTATCTGTCGTCATTAATATCACGGTATCAGAATGAAGAATCTGTATACATTTATTGTTATGTTAGTTCTGACAGTATATTTAACTCGTTCAGACTTTCATGTCACTCGGTTTTCATCAGCCATCATTGGAAATGCAGCAGCATTATATTTTCCCTACCATTTGACCATTTGCGACCATTGACATTTACGAAAACCACGTGGCTTAGTAGTGACAGACCTGACTTCTTCCCCACGAGCCCTGGGTTCAAAAATTGTACCAAAACACATTTCGTTGCTTTTGACGTTGGGGTAGGGGGGTGGCTGTGACTTTCCCTGTGTCTCTGACACTGCATTCTAGCTTACCACTGATCTTATCGCATACATCGGGCGCGAGTACATTTGTAAGGGTATTTGCGCGTACACTTCCAGCATTATACGTATAACTCCTGCGCAGTTGAATGCTTCCGGCAGTATTCGGAATTTGTCAGCGTGGTCAACATCAACCTCAGTCTAGCTATCCATTTATATTATAATATGTAAAAAGTGCGTAAATTGCCTAGGCGATCACGCCACCCTCGACTGTCGTAGACCTAATAACAAAACCCAGTTAGCAGACTTCGGGCCCACGGCCACACGGCCAACTACCTCGGCTGCCCCAAGGCAACGAAATCGAAACGACCCGCGGTCAGAAAGCATCCGCGCCCAGAACCGTCTTTCAGTCAAACCCTCGGCCCTCCGTATGGGAAAAACTCCCGACTCCTGTGTCCATTATGAACTCGTCTTTGCCGAACATACCAACCACCTCCCTCGCGAACCTGGCGACGAGAGTGACTTTGTTCTAGTCAGGCTTGTTTGCGATGCGATTTTTCCGCCCTCGCAAAGGCACTGACGAATACCAATGGTAAGCCCGAGGACGGGATCGCCGCAGCTGTGCGGTATCAATACGTAGTCTCAGCTATAGTCAACTTCCAAGCATAATGGCCCTACTGCTGGTTTTTCTTTTTTTAATTATGACTAGAAGCGTCGCTGGAGTTTCTTGCGCTATTTCTTCTCCAGGTTCTACGCATTTCGAATTGGTGGTAAATTTAGAAGTTTAAAAAAATGTCTCTCGGGCGCCCTCGAGTCAGCTTACTTACACGAACAGTCTCAGTCTCAGTAACAGTCTCGGGGCCCTTGCGCTAGTTACTGATTAAAAGGTCTCGGCTAAGCTCCCTCGGCACTCGGCCACCTTTCAATCCGGCGAAGCTGTGTAAGCCTTCGGGCTTATAGTGATCATCATAGACCATATGACAGTCATAAAAAAACAGGAGTTTATTTTAATTTTGGAACATACGGACATACAGCGCTATTTCGCATTCGCTTTAAGAAAGTGATGCCACGTTTTTATTTCCTCACGGTAACTTTTGAAATTGGTCGGATATGAAAATTGTTTATCTAAAACTCAATTATAACTAAGTGATTCACAATACCAATTAGGCAAGCAGGAGTTGTAAGCGTCTGATCGTCCGACACAAATCGTGCAATAAAAACAATATCTTGCCACCGCGGTGGCTTTATTTGTACTTTTTAATTGCTTTATTTACATAAATGTTCAAGTTATCCGTTACAAAAATTAGGTCGATCGGAACAAATTTATACGACGATGGCAGCTAATTTGAATAAGTTAACATTTAATAGTCATGCTTAATAACATTAAGTTAAATTAAAGAATTGTCTTTTGTCAATTAATGTAGATAACACGAAAGTAATGGTTTTTGAAAGAGAAGAAAGTATGTCGGATTGCAAAGTTCTGATTGAAGGAGAAAGAGTGGAACAAGTGAAATAGTTTGTGTACTTGGGTTCTAAATTTACGAGAGACGGAAAGTATGACTGTGATATTGAGAGAAGAGTATTAGCAGGAAATCAAGTGAATGGGGCTCTGCATAACTTTATGTGTAGCCAGAACGTATCTAAAAAGGCACGTCTGGCTGTACATAGGGGAGTTCTGGTCCCCACACTTATGTATGGTAGTGAATGCTGGGTCTGGCAGAAGAAGTATGAAAGTAGGATTAACGCTGTGGAAATGAGAAGTTTGAGAAGTATAGCTGGAGTAACTCTGATTGACAAAGTGAGAAACAGCGTGATAAGGGAACGTTGCGGTGTGGTTAAAGATGTAGTGAAAAAGATAGAGAAAGGCATGCTTAGATGGTTTGGACACGTAGAGAGGATGAATGAAAGGAGATTGACGAAACAGATTTATGAGGCAAGTGTGAATGGAAAAGCCGGTAAGGGTCGACCTAGGCGTACGCATCACAATCAGATCGGTGCACTTTTGAGGAAAGGTCACGTTAAAAGTACCCGCAACCGACGAGCGTGTGTGAAAACGATAATGAAAGTAGAAGCTAAAGATGTGTGTCAGGATCGTAGCAAGTGGAAAGTTGTGGTCTCTGCCTACCCCTATGGGAAAGAGGCGTGACTGTATGTATGTATGTATTGTCTTTTATTCGATATAAAAAAAATCAAATCAAATACTTCGCCTTCTATACTTTCTACTAGCAGTAGACTATGAAGTAGCTGATAAAGAAGAAGAAAATACCTACTACAACACACTATCCCCTATTTAAGTTATTTCATTGAAAAATCTTGAAAACGTATAATGTTAAAGTTTTAAATAAATTTCATGAATAAATTCCTTGGACTTCTCTATGTACTTTAATTATATTCTACTGACTAATAAATAGGTATTGCTTACTATCGCTACACTATCAAATTTTCTTAGCACAAATTGCAAGTAATAAAAAATAGCCATTAACATTTTCCTTAACCTATTCACCCTTTCTTATCTAAAACACAAACATCTTCTAAACATCGTGACCTATCACCCCTTTATGATGCTGACAAATCAATGTGCAATATTAGCAAACACCGTGGGGGCGTCTGCGTAGGAGCACGTCCGCTGTGAAAGTGCCGCAACTGATTGACTGGTACCCACTGACGTGTTCATCGAACAATGGTCGAGAAATTACTTGAGATTTTCAGGATGCGAGTTGACTTTGTTTGATAACATAGCTAATCAAGTAGGGATAAAACAAAATGATTTCTAATATTTACGCGAATACATACAGTACATTAAAATAAAACTAATCTACGGATGTCATCTTACACAGGGAAAACAAAAGTTCTAACATTAACCAAGTTTAAAAAAGACATAAAAGCGCTTTTATGTACTCTTTGATACTATAAAGCTAATAGAGCTGAAAGCACTTCTATATCTCGAAGAGAATGAGAAAAAATTCTCACAGTAAGAGAATCGTTTTCTATATGAGACTAATGTAGCATCAGGAAATAAGAATAACTGGACAAAATCCGGGATGTCAGGCCATAAACTGTTTAACTAATTCCCAGATAAAATACAGATTAAATAATATTTAAACCGTTCCAAATTAGTTGTTTTAAAATTAAACGACTTAATTGAGGAGGTTACACAGATATACAACAGCATAAATCATGCGCAAAACATTAATAACAATTATTATATCTCTGAGGCATGCAAAAGTGACTTCGCTGCGCAAGTTACCTGAGCTGAGCTTACTTGTCTCTAATTTTTCGTCGTTCTCTAATGAACTAAATTGTATAAACGGTACCGCAGCCGTGTTATTATTCCACAGTTATTGCTAAAGTAATCATATATACATACTCGTACATAGGTGAGCTTTTGAGATAGAATGGTATGGTCAAATCTGAAACTATGATAAATGTAATCAAAAGAGTGATGAATCGATTTTTGAGGAAAAACTGGAAACGAAAGTGGATAGTTCAAAATGTCCTTAGACGAGATCTTATTAAGAACAAACCACAATGTAATAAGATCGTCGTACATCACTAAGGGCGCCAAATATTTTTCATTCTTTCTGTCTGTCTGTTTGATGGTTTACTGTGTTTCCGTTTACCCGTTTTGAATATTTGCGAACCACTGTTTGACGGCAGTTACCATTTTAAACAGTTAATTAATTAGAATGAGTGTAATATAAAAAATCAGTTAAAATATGGATTAATTTCATGGCAATTTAAAAACAATACAGTTTATGTATATATATATATATATATATATATATATATATGTATTCTGCTAGTGTAACAGTTGCTAACAACTGTAACGACATATAATATAACGCAGAAATAGAAAATTGTGTCAGATATTCACAGTGGTTTTAAAACATATTAGACAGTATGCTCTGCCATTTTAATTATCTTGCAAAGTATTTTAAAATAATCTTATGTTTAATTGCGCCTAGTGTCCAAACAATTGTTTTCTTATATAAAACTTGTGAGTCAACGATTTCCGATAGAACTTGCATATGATATAATTCGCGTGATGACATCAATTACGTCTCTCTTATATACCTTCTCAAGAAGTTACAGGGGCGTAGCTGTGACTAGCTTCACGGGTGATGAAATGATTTTGTTTTAAAATTACGTTATTTCCATGTTTTAGAACATATCACTATTAGATTTAGGTAGGTTCCACCCCAGGGTCAGTTATTCTGCAGTGAAGCAGCAGAGTGCAAACATTACTGTGTTTCGGTCTGAAAGGCACTGAGATGCATATAAGACTTAAGATGTATAAGACTCAAGAACTAACGTATTGTAAACGCCGAGTTTAACTTGGGGATGCTGGGTTCAAATCCCAAGCCTCATCCCTGCCCGGCAAGAACTCTAGTTACAAAGATAAACAATTGTGTTGGTGTTCAGCGTGTTTATTATTACTAAATGCTGGAGGAAAAAAATGAGTTAATAGTAGTTACAAATTTGTTTTTATTTATTTTTATTTAATTTGTTTACACTGTGAAGATTATACTACGTTATATCACCAACACACAAGGATTATGAACAAATAATAATGATCTTATTTTAGCCCAGTTGCAAGCGGTCAATTGAGGTTCGAATGTTAATCTTCACAGTGTATAATAAAGGTTAATCCCTAGTTATGTTGTGCCACCATATTCTGCTTCAACTATTTACTTTTAAATGTTTCTATTTGATAACAATTAATTATTGTTTCACTACCTTACAAAATTAAAGGGTTTTCATTGCAAAAATTAAAGTGGGAATAACTTTTCAGGATGAGCAACCCGCAGAAATCCATATCACATATCTCAATATGCTTCAAATTTATGTGGCCATAGACCATGATTCCTAAACTTACATCAGGATGGGCTCTAACATTTCATATCATATTAATATATATCATATTAACATGTATCTTATTAATTATCTATTATTTGTTATTGAACTTTTAATCGACTATGGTTTTTTTTCGTCTATACATTATTCGTTCTTTATTAACTAACTGACTGATTGACTATTCATCTAGTTACTTAATAATCTTTATGTGTAACCATTATTGACTGATAGTAGTACTATTCATAACTATAATCGACCCGTCCAGCAAATAAGATAACAACTATTGGTTCCTCATTAGTTGGCACTTCCTCAATCCCACTTCATGTGGATTCCAACATCACCACAACTAAAAACCAACGATGAGGGTTATCACATGGCAAAACCCTATATAAAAATTAAATATTCCAAAAACAAAAATCCCCATTCAATATGTAATCCAAAAGGAAAATGCAAGGAAATTTCATTTCAAATATGTCAGACCCAATTTATCCAAACTAATGACGGGCAGCAGGTACGCACTAAAGTACGTTGGTAGTGTCGTCGCCAGCCTTGCCATCGTAGCGACTACGTGCAATCCTCCCAGCTCGGGTAAGCCAAAAAGGATTTTTTATAGGTTGAAAAGGAAATTTACTTTTTTTTCTACGAAAAAGTCACCAGACTTACACCTGATAGTATGTGCAACGTCTGCTTATAACAAATGCTATGTCACCCAAGACATTTCTTTGTGCCACACTGCGCTCGTCCCCCGAAACATCAGAGCCCAGTGCGATACGACAGTACATTATGCTATCAGTGCCCTTCAAACTGAAACACAGCAATATTTGTACACTACTACTTCACGCAGGCCGAATAACTGATGCTGCGGTGGTACCTTTTTTTTTATTGTATAAAGTGATGAAACGAGCAAAACGTTCACCTGATGGTAAGTGCAACGTTTGCCCATAACAAATGCTGTGTCACCCAGAACATTTCTGTGTGACACCTCATTGTGCCCATCACCCTGAGACATCAGTTCTTAAGTCTCATATGCCCTGTGATTACGCTAGCTCACAGTGCCCTTCTAACCGAAACACAGTAATGTTTGCACACTACTGCTTCACGGCAGAATAACTGGCCCTGGGGTGGTACCTACCTAGACGGATTCCTGCATACGAAACCTACCACCTACCTACCGAGACCTACCACCAAATCCACCGTAGCGAATTTTAATAATAAAAACGAGGCAAATATGTACCAGTCACGTCCCTCAAAGAACATTTTTGAAACCCCTACGACATCCCAAATATCAGTATCGATAAATTAACTAGCGAGCTTTCACTCCGCCGACGCTATAAAACCACTCATCTAAACGACACTTATCTCACTCACAATGAGCAATTTATCATCAGCAACGTTGATTTTAGGCGTTACACTTACCCAGTAACAGAAGGAGAGAGCAGACAGTGGCCTTGATACCGATTTGCACCACTAATACACGAAATCTATTGGTGTCATTTTTTTTTCAAGTCTGACCTGCGGATATGTAAATAAAGGTACCGCAAATTTGAGTACATCGACCTTGTGTACGTCGATGAGTCGCCCACCGTCCGCATGAATCAAAGCGCAAATCTAGCGTAAGCAAGTCGCACGTTCAAGTAGCTCCTAGTGACCTACTGATTTCCATAATGCACGTGGGCGACAGTCAGTACGGTGGGGAACAAAGTCACCTTCTAACCGGCTAATTGGCAACATAATTGACACATACTTGCGACAAAATGTCTTACTTGTGATAGTTTCAATGTATCCATCAATTTGTCAACTTATTTTATTCCTGCATAATTTCCGTGACATCTTCATAACATCATTTAATTGGAGATTCAAGCGGAACGGCATTGTCCATTTGTTTACAGTTTTTTTAGCCTGGATATATATCAGGTTAACGTTTTGCTCGTCTCGTCACTTTATCAAATTAAAAAAAAAATTAAACCATAAAAATATTTTTAGGAAAAAGAATAAATTGAATAGTACAAGGAACACCCGAGCACCGGGCATTGGGTTAATTGGGTTCAGATGAGCCTCGTACTGGGCAGTGAACGAAAGCTTTGGGAGGAAAAGTACAAGCCTGTAATAAAATAAAAACGAAAGACTTGTGAAGTCGTGCCAATCAGCACTGGAACAACATCTAACGAACTCTTTCTAGCTCCATCAAACTCCCAAAAATCAAAAGGATGTTTATAATCTTACCTAGGGTTCCATACCTCTTAAGAATAAATGGAACCCATATAAAATCTCTCGCTTGCCTGTCCGTCTGCCATTACAGACTTTTCCAGAAATCCTTCAACTTTTAGACGTGAAAAATGGCAGAACAACAAACATTGAGTTAATCAAATATGCACAAAAAAGCGAGCCAATTAAGTTGTTTTTATTGTATGTATAATGTGAAGTATTATTTATATGAGTTTACTATGTATGTGTGTAAATACAAAAATATATTTAAAATGCGTTTAGAGAATTTAATACTGATGATTTTGGTAGCAGGTTAAGAGAATGTGGGTGTCGTAAAAGTCGACAAAGGGAAAATGAAAAACAGGAAATGGGCAGCGGCATCTTTCTGAAACATCTGAATAAATAAACTGCGGGTGCCAACCCGCCTGCCACTATGGCAAAATTCCCCCTAAATGAGAGCTACATAATTTGGTGGCAATCTATGGGGGAGGCCTTTGTTCAGCAGTGGACTATTGATAGGCTGAAACGACGAACGACGATTTTCTCAGGGATCTTATCATCAGAATTTGATTAAATTTATATCTCGGACGAGGACCTCTAAGGTGGGGTACCTTGGGTTTCTAATAAAAAATGGATCATCAAAATCGGTCCACGTGATAAAGAATCATTGCTGAACATAGAAATAACAAATCCGACCAATTGAGAACAAAAGAGGAGTCATTTTATTTAATCTGGTTAAAAAGTCGTTAGGTCTTTTAGGTTTTAAAAATATTAATATTTTTTATCTGATTGATACATAATAAATAACTAAATTCATTCAAAAACAAAAATAATGGCTGATATAAAAATACTTCTAGAACTAAGAGCTTCTAAAAAAATATTAAAATATAATATCAATACTATAATTAAGGAGTTTGTTAAAGATAAATAGTTATAAAGCTTATGAATGATATTTTAGTCCAATTGAATTAATGGTATTAATTTAAATACGAAATTGGTATTTTATTAATGTGGTATTTTACTAATTTTTACTTTACATAATTTTGCTTCATACAATGTAAATTATTACCTGTTATTAATTATGATATTAAAACCCAAGAACCACGCACACTAGAGACCAACTTTTTATTTCTTTTAACGCGGATAATGCAATAAAATACTCGTATATGGTACGAAACCCACTACGTGCGAATCAAACTCGCTATTTCTAATTAAAAGTATTCATCACCTGCGTATCGTTTTACGGTTGGAGTATGTGGTGAATAATGTAATAAATAATTCGGAAAATCGGTCAGTAGTATCCTTTTTTAAGGGATCGTGGGTTTGAGTATAATATGAGTAATCTGAGTTGAAATTATAATAAAAAATAAAGTTTATATACTGTATCGGTGCTGTGTGGTTGTGGCGTAAGAAATATTGTCCTATTTCATACCGTGTGTGGCGTAAGAGTCGACTAAGAGAAATTATTGAAAAACTCATGACATGATATGTGACGAAATGGCTATCTCGAAAATGCCAAACCGGTGACGGATAGCAGCGTCAAAGTCGCAGCTCAAAGGGTGAGCGCTCGTGTTTATAATCTCATTGTTAACCAAACAAAATAAAAATGTTTACAGACGCTACATGAAATAAATTTTTGAATAAATGTTCCATAGATACGAGTATTTAAAAAAAAAACTACAAATATATTTAAGGTTTCCTTAGTACTATGTAGAGGCAAATAAAAACTTGTAAAAATATATAATAAAAATAACAATAAAGTAGTAAAGAGTAATCAAGTACAGATATGTGCACCCGTAATAGCTTGGGACTCAGCTATGTACATCTATGCATCAACTATTGAGAGCAATGTTAAAGTTGTCATATTTAAAAATGAATAATAAACAAGCAAGTCGACTGGGTTGAACCATAGTTGCCCTAACCTTCGAGACTATACATTTTTAGGTCACTCTAGTTGCCCGGACGTTTGAGTGTTATATAGCACTGAAGTTCGAAAACCATCTTACGACTACGTATATTTGAAAATGCAGCATCTCGTAATGACCATGTATCTGTTTACTTGTCACGGCCGACCCTAAAGCTTCGTCCTCATCGCCGTTGCTATTTCTTAATTCAATAAACTAATACAAAACAAAACCTATTAATATTTATTGCTCACTAAAATTAATGATCGTATATGCGTCATCGTCTATTACATTACGATATCACAAACGGACTCTAAACACCATAACGATTTACACAATACAGCCTTAAAGCGATGTAAGTTAAACCATAAAATCATAGTTTGCATTTAAAACACATATAGTGCACAAAAAGCTTCGTTTAACATTGTACTGACATCAGAGCAAGAATCACTACGTTAATTGGTGGTAAATTTAGAAAGTAATGTTCTCGTAAATATCTACCACCCCGACTCATCCTGTGGGTGTCGTAAAAGTCGACAGAGGGGAAATGAAATCCTGGAGAGGGGCAGCGGAATCTTCCTGGAACATCTAAATTAATAAACTACGGTTGCCAAGTTACTGAACTCTCGGGCAGTCTCGAGTCAGTTACTACGGTCCAAGCCGAGGTCCCCTGTCGGAGGTCTTAGCTCTGGTTACCCCCAAATAAAGTTTCGGCTGAGCGCCCTAACCGTACGGTTACCTTTCAACCCGGCGAAGCTGTAAAAGCGCTCGGGCATAACATTGACCATTCGTCATAAAAAAATCACTGCGTCGTTACCTAGTACGTAATTTACGCTGCTATACTGACGGAGCTTGGTACTTCTGTGGTCGAGCTCGTTGATTCCCATAGTGGTGTTTATAATTGCTGTGGGGGTTAATATCAACGAGAAAAAAATTGAAATACATGAGATACAGAGATGGGGACGAGTTAAATTTAATGAGTTTACAATACTCAATATTAGGCAAGAAGTTGACTACAGAGAATAAAAATTGGAACTAAGTGGCAACAAATTCTGTCCGATCCATTCACTGGTGGTAGGATTCCTGTGCAGGAATCCGTCAAGGTAGGTATCACCGCAGGAACAGTTACTCTGCAGTTAAGCAGTAGTGTGCAAACATAACTGTGTTTCTATTTAAAAGGCACTGTGAGCTAGTGTAATCACTGGGCATATGAGACTTAAAAACTGATGTCTCAGGGTGATGGGCGCAGTGTGGTGTCACACAGAAATGTTCTGGAAGACACTACATTTGCTATTCGCAGACATTGCACTTACCATCAGGTGAACGTTTTGCTCGTTTCATCACTTTAAACAATAAAAAAAAATCTTAATAAAGTTAGACGACATGACTAAGCCGTATTAAAGTAGCGTAATGAACTCTTCTTAGCTCCAAAACCCTATGAAAATGAAAGATGACTTGTGACCAGCAAGCAATGAGATTTACACATTTTTGTAGGCTGGTTTTATACTTTACTAATTCTCCTCATCCAGAAATAAGTATAAACATGGATATTTCAAAACTTCGGAAAGTAAAATTCATAATGGTAGTAAGAAACTACGATTTTAGTGACAGAACGCGATGTTACGGCATTTATCACAACCGTGCCATTCAGGTTACTTTCGATGTTTCTTTAGGTTAACAAAGGAACCAAAATAGCGACTAATCTTTAATATACCGTAGCATTTGTAGGCAAAGGAACTAATGAATACGATGCGTTAATCCAAAGATTCTGATGACGGTAATTGATCCGCTTAATAGCTAAGCGGGTTCGACTTCCGCACGAAACAAATATTCAAAAGATTTTTGTTAATTAAATTATATTTAATTACATCTGATCTGTTTCAAGCAGATAATGATGATAAGGCTTCCTTTATGGAGGAGGAAATAGGTAGAGAGGAAATAGCTAGTGGCATAAGGAAGTTTTAATTTGGGTTATCCGACCCAGCAAAAATCTATAATATTAAAAAATTGGAAATTAAATTGTTAGTTTTCTTGCATCATGAGGCTTTTGAAATTCCGAAGACACGCCTGGGTGTATCCAAAGTCCGTCTTCTCTCCTAAAAACTGCATGGGAAATGTTCTTCGCAGACAAGAAATTAGTTGATTTCAATGTTTGTTAAAATAATCAGGTGTTGCAACTATTTCATAATTTTTGGCAATACTAAACTTTCATCAGAGCTATTCTCCGCCGATTTCGACCGCGACCTTATATTATTTAGGTCTCAATTTGTTACATCTATGAGATGTAATTTCAATGTTCCATAATAAATACTTGAAATTTATTTGTAATACATAATTATTAAGTTAAATAGCTCACCAAGAAATATTCATTATATAGTTTTTGAAACCAAAATGTTGTTTAAAGAATATGTACCCGATTACACTAAACATATTCTTCTCTTATTAGAATTAATTTTAAATATTAATAAATTATTTTGCATTTGTAGATTGAAATATAATAAAATATATATTAATTTATATAATTCGTAGCAATCATCCTTATCGATTTGACCACAAATATATCTATTCAACAAAACAGCGTCAGCACAGAGGCTTATTCATCATTTTACGTATTCTATGTAACACTTAAATACATACGCCCATACAGTCACGCATATTTCCCATTGGGGTAGGCAGAGACCATACCTTTCTACTTGCTGCCATCCTGACACACATCTTTCGCTTCTTCTACTCTCATTAGCATTTTCATACGCGCTCGTCGATTGCGGGTACTTTTAACGTGACCTTTCCTCAAAAGGTCTTCGATCTGATCGTGATACGTACCTAGGTCGACCCTTGCCGGCTTCCCCATTCGTGCTGGCCTCATAAATCTGTTTCCTCAATCTTCTTTCATTCATTCTGTGTGAATACCACACCAGCTAACCACGTGTCCCAACCATCTACGCATACCTTTCTCTATCTTTGTCACTACATCTTCAACCACACCGCAACTTTTATCTCCCTGTTTCTCACTGTGTCGATCAAAGTTACTCCAGCTATACTTCTCAAACTTCTCATTTTCACAGCATTAATCTTACTTTCATGCTTCATTTTTCTCTTTAGGGCAGTAAAAATGGCCTGCGTGTGTGACTTCTGCCTACCCCTTATATAGGAAAAAGGCGTGACTGTATGTGTGAAATGAGATTCGAAAACGCTGTCGAAGACACGGAAGTACTATAATACCTACATAAAGATCCGACAATAATTTGTGTTTGCATAAATATTGGTTACGCCATATATTCGAAGTCACACGCCTCGCCAGGCAACAAGCAATCATAATTGCCAAACTAAGCATCCTATTACTATTTTCGTGCACTATCACGATATATTTTGTGAGCGCCGTTTAATTACTTTGAGTCGAACGAAAAAACGAACAGATAAAACAAAAACTGCATTTACAAGTTATGGCGAGATAAATTTTGCAAGTAGCACTACAAACTAGAGAACATCAGTTATCACCCGCCCACTTAGATATACGAAAAGGAATGGATTCAGAGGTGCGAAACATTTATTTGTGTGTTCAATTTTATGTTTTTATTATACGACATAAGAAATATGCAAATGAATGTAATTTGTTACAACTCATTTTATATATCTAAGTGAATGTAAAAAATTACATTCACTTAAGAAACACGGATACGCAGATTTATTGTTAGTATAAATCTATTATAAATGTCCGGTTTAGTTTTGTACGAAATCTATTAATTAATAGATATCATTTCGGAATAACCGCTACGCGAGTCAGCAGTTTTAAGATAGAATGAAATTAAATTACTTACAATATTATTTTACAAAAATAAATGTTACATAACTTGATTTCATTTAAATATCATAATAATGACGATGTTTCTACTCTGTAGCGTCAAATTAATTTTCATCTTTAATTTGTGAAAATATTACTATCTACAAAAAACGTTCTCGTTTAAATTATCTTTTAATAAAAAAAATGAAAATTTTTTGTCATAATGTTGCTTATATTTAGGCGAATACTATACATTGAATACAAATAAATTTACGGATTTTATAGCGTTTTATTAATCTTATATTCCTCGAAATGTCAAACGCTTCGCAGCACCCATGATCTTGGGTAATGTCGGGAAACAACAATCAGCATATCTACGGGATAATACCAAAATGGCTAACTACGGTGGAAATATAAAGCCGTTAGTGTCAATATGAACATGAAGATTATCTCCTTCCGATATCTGATGGCGAAACGTTAAAATGCATTGTCAAATTTATGGAAATACACCAAAGCCAAGACTTAGAAGGCATTGACATGTCAATGGTCATAAATAATAGAGTAACCGCTGCCGACCCTGTAGCTTAGTGGCCAGAATACCTGACTTCTATGCTGCGGGTTCTAAGTTCGAATCCCAGTCGGGCCCACATTTATGCAGATCAACAAATTGTTGCTTTTCGGACCTGATGGTGTGGACGCATGCATTGCACTGCATGCATACCATGCGTACCATGCAGTGCCATCGCAGTGACCATCATTCCGCTGTCGAGTAGTACTGTGCAAACATTGCTGTGTTTCGGTCTGAACGGCACTAATAGCTAATATTACTGGCATATTTAAGAACTGACACTGGTTCACACAGATGTATTCTGGGTGACTCAGCATTAGTTATGGGCAGAAGTTGCGATTACAGGTAAACAATCTGCTCCCGTACGGTGGCGGCATAAGAGAATCTGCCACGCCATCTCATCCAGTGGATGTCGTAAAAGTTGACAGAGGGAATATAAAGAACAAGGAAATGGGCATCAGCATCTTCCTAGAACATCTGACTAAATAATCTGCAGTTGCCAACCCGCCTGCCAAGCGTGGCAACTACGCCAAAATCACCCCAAAATGAGAGCTACAAACTATTGTGGCATTTTTGGGGTAGGCCTATTTTTTTTTTTTATTGTATAAAGTGACGAAACGAGCGAAACGTTCACCTGATGGTAATTGCAACGTCCGCCCACAACAAATGCTGTGTCACCCAGAATATTTCTGTGTGACACCACACTGCGTCCGTCACCCTGAGACATCAGTTCTTAAGTCTCAAATGCCCAGTGATTACGCTAGCTCACAGTGCCCTTCAAACCAAAACACAGTAATGCTTGCACACTACTGCTTCACGGCAGAATAACTGGCCCTGGGGTGGTACCTACCTGTTGTGCATTGGACTAGTGCTAGGCTAAAACGATGATGATGATGATGATGATGATTTGCTCGTCCCTTGACTTATTTCCATAAAAAATACTTCTAACTTAGAAGAGCCTTATGTCAAGTAGTAAATTACTGTCGGGTCGATGATGACAGCTTTGGATATAAGTTTAAAAATATAGTTTGTAGTTTGCAGTACATGGGTTTTAGTTTGAGCAGTTTTAGTGTCAAATGCCACTTAAGCAATCAGCATTTTATAAGTTTATCTTATAAATTAATGTTCAAAATGATAACCCAAATGACACTATAACGAATATCCTTTATGACTAAAAAATTACTTTTCTGCATCCGCGTAAAAATTATAGTTAATATACTGTATATGCTGAAAGTAAAATACGTCAAAACCGCACATCCTCTTTCCTTCTATAAAATATATTAGTCAATTTATATTAAATTCGCTTATATAATAATTTGAAAATTTCCCCTGGGTTATGCTTTTAGTAGTTTTAGTTTCTGATAAAAAAAAGTTGTATTATTGAATTTTGTAGCCAAGGAAATATTACGTAATATTATTTGCGTGCTATTTTACTTAATAAACCAAGCGATATTTTTTTGTGATTATGTTCCATCTTTGTTGTACCTTAACTCAAAAGCAAATAAGGTCATTCATCCATTGTTACGACAGATACTGAAAGAGAGAGAGTGGTGGATTCTATTATACCACCCCAAAGTACAAGTAAATTCGTATTCATATCGCTTTTTTTTAAAAACGATTCAGAATTTCATATTTGTTTTATTGATGGAAGAACTTAGTTGCAAATCCCCTGGCTACTAAATTTATGATGTAATTTTTTTTGGAATCTTTTGACATTATGTAATATGGCATTGAAAAAAAGTCCTCAGAGTTTCTTACCGGTTCTTCTCTGAGAAGATATACAAAAGAGCTTTAAACGAGCCTAAATTGCATAAAGAAATTTTGACTTTGACTTTGAGACAAGGCGATCACTGGTGGTAAGATTCCTATGCAGGAATCCGTCTAGGAAGGTACCCACCCCAGGGCCAGTTATTCTGCCGTGAAGCAGTAGTGTGCAAACATAACTGTGTTTCGGTTTGACGGGCACTGTGAGCTGGCATAATCACTGGGCATATGAGAATAAAGAACTTATGTCTCAGGGTGGTGAGAACAGTGTGGTGTCACACAGAAATTTTCTGGGTGACACACCATTTGTTATGGGCGGACGTTGCACACACCATCTGGTGAACGATTCGCTCGTTTCATGACTTTATTCAATAAAAAAAATCGTAGTAACTATCACGACCAAACTAAACTCAATACTTGGTGCTTGGTAACACTAGAATTGTAGTGTATCAGCTAAGTGCCGATTTACTACTTGCCCGGCGGTGAATGAAAACATATTACTACAATGTTTTAAAATATCTCAGGGAATACTAATCCGCCGCACCCTGAGAACCGAACATTACCGAGAAGGGTCAAACGTGCGACGCAGTCATGGAGTCAACCACGGGGCGCAGCTAGTTTGATATAAATATGTCAAAGCCAAAATAGACAGTGTTTATGGTCATACAAGAAAGACAATAGAGATTTTTAATCTTACCCTTATCAAAATTACTTCTTGTATTTTCCTGGGATATATAACGTTTTTTATTATTTGTGTTCAAGGTATTTCGTTCATATTCCTTAATATGTACACTAATTTTAACCAGCAATACGACGCAATTTTACCAGATGCAGAAAACATAAAAACCATTTTTTTTAATGTGTGTTAAACTCTAAATACATTTAGTAACATTCATATTGTATAATTGCCGTCAACCTATTTCAATTTCGGACACCTCTATATTTTATCGAAAATAATCATTGAATCTAAATGATGGGCTAAAAGTAAGGCACGGTCTAGACACTTTTGCCGCAAGGCTAAGTCCATCAACCGTGGGTGTGGGGCGGTGTAGACGTCAATAATTAATGATTCCGTTACACGTGTCATATTGTCTTCAATCAAAACCTAACAATTTATAATTCTTATGCTCTAAATACTGTTCGTATAGGGAATAATATGAATATGTAGATGAAATGGATCCAGATACTTTTTTTTGATGATCATATTTTAGAAAAATCGATTAGGTTCCAGACATAATTAAATACTTTTTCTACTATCTTTGGAATCTCACGGTAGATACAGATAATATATACTTGGACATGATTTATACTAAAAACTGTGTTTTATGTATAATGATGTCTCGTCGATTTCAACCATAGTAACTTATTTACCATGTTAAAGTGCCATAAGTGATAGAGTAAATACAGAGACTTCTACGTCTTCACCTCCCCTAGTCGATATGACGCTTATGCGTTATTATTATACATGAGAGAAAGTGTCAGATCATATGAAATGCCAACGCAATATTAAGTAAGTTAATATAGACTACGGTTTTTCCCGGACCGATACGACGTAGGGACCTTCAAGAAAAGAGCCTATTCCTTTGTCAAAGGCCGCCAACGCACCCGCGATTCCTCTGGTGTTGCGGATGTTCACGGGTGGCGGAGGCCACTTAACATCAGGTAAGCCGCTTGCTCGTTTTCCCAATCTTTTATTAAAAAAAGTTTCGATCGATCCTTTGATGTTTACAAATCGTCAAGTTTATTGCCGGCATACGGCATCACAGATATGTCAAACCAGATAATGAAGGAAAGGTGCTGAATTTGATAATATCCGCATGCAATATTTAAAATGGTGTGTATTACCTAGTTATTGAAGAGCACCGCCGATACTCGGCGGCTATCTGTCTTAGAGTCAATATCACTTGATAATGCCTCGTTGTGAAGTTCTCGACTTCAGTGGTCTATATTGCTTAATGGTAGTGTTGTGGTGGTATAAGGCATCTGGTGATAGTGTTTGTTCTCGGTGGCGGTATTAGTTTGCTTATGTACGCTACTATGGGAGGGCGGGCGATACTTTTCAAAAAGTTTATATTTTGCATCCGGATCTTAACAAATTAACTTCTTTTCCTCCTTTATATTGGATTTCCGCAAAGTAACTAATAATTCGTAATTCTTAATACTAATTCTTTGAACTATTTCAAAACAGATATTCAAACCCATGACGACATCATCATCAACATTTATAAAAAGAATACGCTTAGCCATATTATGCTTAAAGGCCAATATAATAGAACAATAGTACGAGGGTGGATTGAAAAGTACTCGGCCTAACCAAGAAAATAAACACATACTAAATCAGTTATATTTTTATTTTTCTACATAATCACCATCAAGTTCAATACACTTTTGCCACCTCCCCTTCCAAGCATTTAGACCGTTAAAAAAAATGATTCTTCCTTAGAGTCAAAATATGCGTCTACAGCTGCTTTGACCTCGTCGTTTGTCGAAAATCTTTGACCTCCCAAGTGCTTTTTTAGGTTAGGGAACAGAAAGAAGTCTGATGGTGCCAGATCAGGTGAATACGGCGGATGCGGTAACAGTTCAAAGCCACAGTTGTGAATTCCAGCCATTGACTGTACTGACGTGTGAACACGGGCGTTATCTTGATGAAACAGGACTTTTCTTCTGAGCATTCCTCGACGTTTTTCTTTTATTTCCTCTCGTAAACGACGTAGTAAGGTGCAGTAGTAATCATAGTTTATAGTCTGACCCCTTTCAAGATAATCAATCATAATCACACCTTTCGAGTCCCAGAATACTGAAGCCATCACCTTATTTGCCGACAAAATCGACTTAGCCTTTTTAGGGGGTGGTGAACCAGGTCTTCTCCACTGTTTTGATTGTTGTTTTGTTTCCGGTGTACAGTAATGAACCCATGTTTCGTCCATAGTAACAAAACGATTCAAAAAATCATCTGCATCGGCTTCAAATAACTCCAAACAGTCGCGTGAAATAGTCAATCGCGTCCTTTTTTGTTCAACTGAAAGCAGTCGCGGAACCCACCTCGCAGACACCTTGTGGAAACCCAACTCGTTGACAATGATGTTTTGAGTTCGTTCATAAGAGATGCCTATAATCTCGGCTATCTCTCTAATTTTTAATCTGCGGTCTCCCATTATTAAATCAAGTACTTTTTAATATTTTCGTCAGTAGTTGACGTCGAAGGCCTTCCAGAGCGGGGTTCATCTTTCACACTCTCTCTACCACGCTTAAATTCTGCTATCCATTTTTTGACGGATGAATATGACAGAGCACAATCGCCTAATGTACTGACCATGTCATCATGGATGGCTTTTGATGATAGCCCCTTCTTATGGAGGTACTTAATGACGGCACGCTGCTCGATTTGCTCCATTCGCGGAAATTATGACCGATTACTTTGTTAATAAATTTATAAAATCACAACTAATTATCGCACACGTTTCGAACTTCACACAATGAACTAGTCTGAACTGAACTAAATAATGTGGGTAGATTTGATTTTTAGAATTGAATGGATCTGTGTTAGGCCGAGTACTTTTCAATCCACCTAGTACTTACAAATCACTTTAAAATCGCTACTATAGACAGACGGAGTAGCGATTACAGTACGCTTTGCACATTTGATGCTTACTACCATCACAGATCAAAGTATTTTGTCATATTCACTAAAAATTAAGGCTTCGTCAACTTTTACGGCGTCCACAAAATGCAATATCATGAAAGGCTACGGCGGCGAGGGAGATCTTTACTTTATCACGTACGTATTTTCAGGTAAATACAGACATTTTTTCATCATCATCATATCAGCCTATCACTAGTCCACTGCTTAACAGAGGCTACCCCCATAGATTACCACAATAATTTGAGGCTCTCATTTGCCATAGTTGCCACGCTTGGCGGGCGGGTTGGTTACTGCAGTTTATTTTTTCAGGTATTGCAGGAAAATGCTTTTGCCCATCAAATTTTTTAATACTTTTAAATTTCATAAAATATTTTTTTTTACAAATTAATGATTATACGACTAATTAATAAAACCAGATAATGAAAACCGATGTTTCGTTAAACTTTCATACTACGTTTCCCGAGAGGGCGAAAAGAGGACTAAGGATGTGGTCTCTACCTAACCCATTTGTAAAAAGGCGTGGTATGTATTTTATTAAAAACGACGCCCCACAAAATAATTTCTCTTGTACATTTAGAAACCCCCACTGTGATGGACCCCCATGTGTGAATGGAAACAATCACTGTGGAGCAAATATTAGTCCCGTGCGGGAACCGAACCCGCGCACGATGGTGCGGCAGCCAATCGTTCAACCACAACGGCAACTGCAAGCCGACAACATAATATTAACAACAGCACTAACCTTGTTTATAATTTTATCCCTCCGTTATATTACTGATTCAATCAGACGGTCACAAGAAAGAACATACTCGTGGCATTAGTAACGGATGTTTGGACGATTATACGACGGTATTTTGTTGCAAAGGCGACTCGAGCAATCAACGACTTGAAAATAAACCTAACTCTTGTTAAATTATAAACAGTTTATGAAATATTAACCGAAGTAATAGTAAACTTCATTGACACTGTAGTTTTAAAAATAAAGTTAAAATATATGTCAAAAAAAATATTCTTCATGAATACCATCCAATGCATATCTAACGTCACCATTTATTTTTTCCCGTGCGTGACACCTTTAAATTAGTAGGTACTGTTTTACAAATAAAACACATTTTTATACTACAGTTATATTACTTTCATTTCAGCCCATCACTACTCCAATGCTGAACACGGTCCTTCCCCACAAATTGCCACAAAAGTTAGTAGCTCTCATTTTGAGGAGAATTTTGCCGTAGTTTCCACGCTTGGCTCAATATTTTTTCAGATGTTCCAGGAAGATACTGCTGCTAATAAAAATCAGGAGATAGGATTTTTATTTTCTCTCTGTCGACTGTTACGATACCCAAGGGATGACACTGGGGTGGTAGATTTTCTTAAGCACTGCAAATTAAATTAAAGAAATTAAATGTCCCCTTTATTATCAAGTAAACGCATGCATATTTTTGTAACGATAGATGAGCATTCCTCAGCAAAAGTGACGATTCAGATTAAACTCTTGTCATATAAAGATTAGTATGACGTGTTTTCGCGCCTTAAGCATCGTAATTATCTAAGGCTCGGAATTAAATATGTATATATACTCGTATATATATATATACATATAAAGTATAATCTTAAGTGAAACACCGTCATTGTCTGATCTATTACGCCATCTGCCGGAGGTCATGAAATCTTCATGGTATTTCTCTTTGTCTCTATTACAACTCACGAACACGATAGACGATATATACGAATTGTGTCTACCTTTAAATAAAAAACTCATTGAAGAAGTGTTGGAAGCGCTCCGGTCTGGGGCAGACCTTACTTCAGTTCTCCTGAGCGGCTCAGCCAAATTCCGGCCTTCCAATGACTAATAAACCGCTCAGGACAATCCACTGGAAAGCCCATGGGCTGGCGAAAAGGGTTCCTCTTCTTTGACGGCTCATACAAGAGCAAAACGTCGACGTGGTGCTCATATCGGAAACGCACATGCGCGCCACCGACAATTTGCACGGACCGGGATTTGTCGTCTATAGAAAGGATGAAAAGTCTCCACTTGGCACTGCATACAATGGGCTGGCGGTCCTGGTGAGACGAAACATCCTCCACGATCCCATTACCCTCGTGTGCTTGCAAACACTCCACACACTCGGAGTAGAGGACTACCTTGGGACAAAGAAACTAATGACCTTTGCCGCCTAATGCCCACCTAAAGGGAAGATCGACCCCAAGGAAGTAAGATTGAACTTCGGTGACGGCACACCAACTCTGATAGCAGGTGGTCTCAATCGCAAGCACTCGGGTTGGAACAGCAACGTCATCTGCAGTAATGGGAGAATCTTATTTGACGACGCCGAGGCGATGGTATACCAGGTGTCCGGACCGGAAACCCCTACTCATTATCCGGGCCTGATGAACGGTACCCCTGATCTACTCGACGTCGTCATAACTCATCGGGTCGACAGTCCCTTGACGCAGGAGGTCCTATTAGATGGCTTGGACTGACCATCTGCCAATCGAGCAACACTTTCGGGATTACTTCGCCGAGGAAGCGGAGTCCGAGGCAGCCGAAGGTGGGTCTCGCAAGGTCTTTTTCTCTCCGGGTCAGGTTGGGCGCATGACGCGCAGCACCAAACTACGGAAGGCCCCAGGGCTCGATGGAATTTTCAACGAGGCCCTGAAACATCTGCTTCCGAATGCCATTGCTGCCCACACTAAGCTATTCAGTGGCATTTTGCGTACCGGCCACTTTCCAGGGAAGTGGAAAAAAGGCCGCGTAATCATGCTGCCCAAACCTGGGAAGAACTTCCTCCTCCCGGGGAGCTATAGACCTATCACCTTGCTGCCAAGCATCTCGAAGGTGTTCGATAAGCTCTTATTGCGGCATATCACCCCGATGGCAAACCTTACGCCGGAACAGTTTGGGTTTAGCGCCGGACAATTCACTACTTTGCAGCTGTCGCAGGTACCGAACCAAGCGGCCACGACCACTAATAGAAAGGAGATGGTTTCAGTACTCCTCTACATGAAGAAAGCATTCGACCACGTCTGGCACGGCGGACTTCCTTTCAAGCTTTCACTGTTGCCTATCAGCAAATCTATAGTAAGGGTGGTGGCATCCTTTCTAGAAGACCGCCAATTTACAGTGGCAGTCGGAGGATCGTCGTCTTCGCTGCGAATGACCACAGCCGGAGTGCCGCAGGGAAGCTGCCTCTCCCCTGTGTGCTATGCGGTTTTCACCGAATCCATTCCCCCCAACGCAACTAGCACAACTCGCACGACCGCAGCGCTTATTGATACAGAGTAGTACGCCGCATCGTCGGCGAAGAGGATACAGGAAAATCTCGTAAAGCTTGAGACCTGGCTTGACGACTGCAGGTTGTCGGTAAACACCGCCAAGACACAGGCCATCATAATGGGGCCGTCCAAAAGACTGTCACCGAAACTGGTACAGCGGAATGACGAAATCGGCTGGACCGCCAAGGTCAAGTACCTGGGAGTCGTAATTGACCGGAGACTGAGCATACGACTGCATGTCAAGGATACCATCTCAAAAACTCGTACGGCTTGCGCACTACTGCGTCCAGTGCTCAGATCCCGCCTCCCGCTAAGGGTCAAAATTAACATCTATAAGGCCTACATTCGTAGTAGAACAACATATGCTGCGCCGGCATTGTATGCATTAACGAGCGCGACATCAAGGAAAAACCTATAAGCCCAGGAAGGCCTCAGCACTGCTTACCATACAGGACAGAATTGAACCCACTATAAATCCAAAATTATCATCTACCCAGACGGAATTTGCGTGTGTTGCGTTCGAACCCACGATCCTGAAATCAACACTTAGCCACGACGCCGGCACCATCGCCAATATAATTATATACTCTTGACCTTGACAACGATCACAGTAAGCTAGATATCATCTGTTACAATTACAAATTAACGTTTATCTTTTCCACGTTCAGGGGATTTACTATTTCTAAGTTAATTCATACCGTTATTAAATGCGTAGTTTCTTTAGTAAACAAATTTAATGCATGAGTTTTATTATGTTAATATAGTTCTAACGTCACTCAATAAATAACTCGGACAATATATAAAAAATATGTAAATGCACAGTCAAAAAAATCGTTGTCAAAATTAAAAAATAATGTTAAGTTCTTCTTCTTCTTTTTTGATCCTGGCAATTAGCTACCAAATCGAGCCATTTTTGCTAATATCCAATAAAAATTTTCGGGTAATATTTAATTATTTGTTTATTAATGGAAACAGTGTAAATTATTTTCCAGTGTGAAGTAACATATTATCCAGTTATAAATATACTATTTTAATTAAGTAGCAACAAGCAACAAGATTATAAAATTTCGATCGACAGTAAAATAATAGTCGGCTTTTATTGAAGATTTGCCGGACTGATGGAAACCAAACGAAAAGTAATGTGTAATGTTCGTATCTACGTGCAATCTGATATTTATACTCTACATAACGCGATTAATAATATAAATAACAATGTTAAGTCCATATACGATTGGTCATTACGCTTTACTGTAAATACCACAAAACTGGATGGAGTTGGACTAGAGGAAACACGTCACTGAAGTCTCCCGGAAAGTGACTGGGGCATTATGTTCACTCTACCGCCTTAAAAACTTTCTGCCCATTAAGACTAAGGTCATGCTTGAGCAGTCACTCATACTTCCAATTATTGACTATGCAGATGTGAGTTACACAGACGAACAAAGATGTTCTATATAAGCTAAAGCGCCTTCTAAACAATTGTATCAGGTATATTTTCGGCTTTCGGAAGTATGACCGTATCTCTGAATATCGTTCTCGCCTTAAATGGATCCCTATTCAACAAAGGCGTAACTCTAGAAATCTCCTTGTTCTCTTCACTATTTTAAACGATCCATTCACTCCGTCATGTCTTAAGGATAAATTCCAGTATATTTCTTTAACTCATGAAAGCGTTCTTCGTTTCTCATCTAGTCATAAGATTAGTACACCTCAACATTCCACCGGTTTCGTCGGTAACTCCTTTACTATTCAGGCTACACTGCTCTGGAACTCCCTGCCCGAAGATATTAGAAAAGTATCTAATAAAAATACTAAGCTAATTTGTATACGTCTTCCTTGATCGTTGCAGTTTTATGTATATGTAACGTATATAGAAGTATGTATGAATATTTTTGTATGTTCATGTATATTATATTATTATATTTTTTTTAATTGCTTTGTTTTGTTATTAACTCCGGCTGGTTATTTAAGGTATTTTCACATTTTTTTTATGTTGCACCCTTCACAACTTTCCCCACGCCCACTAGTTGACTGGGAGAGAATGCCAATAAGCATTAAGTCTGCCCATTGTTACCCTTTTAATTAAGGTGTAGAATAAAGTTTTAATAAATAAATAATCAATCGTCTGGTCACAATGACCATGTGATGTGGCAAAAGCGATGGAATTTGAGTCGCAAAGTAATTTACGTAATAACTGGGCAACAGGAAATACAGGACGAGCGAGTGCGGTATAAAACGATGGCCGACAATCATTAGTCTTGTCGTGGAGAATTAGCCTTTTTTTCTCCAGCTGATGCATCAGGTGTTTTATGTAACTAGTCTTCCGCTCGCTCATTTCGATAATTCAATTCGTACTCGAAGCTACTTCAGAATCTAAGTGTTCTATCGATCTATTGCTTATGTGAGGAATCATTTAGTCATCATTTTACTCTCATGCAGGAATCCGTCTAGGTAGGTACAATCTCAGAGCCAGTTGCTGTCGTAAAACAGTAGCTTGCAAACATTACTGTGTTTCGGTATGAAGGGCACTGAGAGCTTAGTGTAATTACTGGAACATATGAGACTTAAGAATTGATGTCTCTGGTTGTCTAATGCAGTGAGGTGCCACACAGAAATGTTCTGGGTGACACAGCATTTGTTATATATCGTCACTTTCTCGTATAAAAAAGCCTGTTAAAAGCCCTTTGCCGGACTTATTATTTTACCAATTTCTCCTTTTATATTTATTGTTACATAGCTTAATATTATCACCTATATAATCTGCCAAAATGAAATGCACTTCTATGAAAAATCTTTTAAAAATAATATAAACAAGACTTACTACGTCGAAGACGACGACATGTTACGACATCGTATATCACCAAAGATAATTTTGATTGCTTACTTTTGTTTTTAAACTATTATTGAATTAAATGCAGTTAAAAATACGTTATAATTAACAATGCTTTAAAATTTAGAAATCATAGAAACATCGCAGAAATAAATACTGTAAGGACACCATTTTGTATTATAATTGTTCACGCAGATTATATTAAGATAAATGACGCGCGGTACCAAGGCCGTCGAGGCAGCGTGGGAGCGATGCACTTTATTCAAATTGCTCCACTCAAAGAAAAAACTGTTTTACAGAAAACCTTTCCAGTTTTTCCGGTAACGTAAGTGTCGCTGATATTCTCTTGTAATTTAAATGAAGAAGGGCATTAACACATTAGTGTCGCACACGTGATCTTGTTAAAATATAGGTATGTACGGGCGGGATTTTATTTCACCGTGTCCGACAAACGCGAGCAATCTCACCCCATAGGAAATTTATATACTTATTTATTTAATCTTTATATATTTAACCTTTTTGTACAAAAAACAATATGTACAAAAAGGTGGACTTAATGCTACAAGGAATGTCGATGAGATGCTGTGTTACTCAGAATATTTCTGTGTAGCACCACACTGCGCCCGCCACCCTGAGACATAAGTTCTTAAGTCTCATACGCTCAGCGATTACGCTAGCTCTCAGTGCCCTTCAGACCGAAACACAGTAATGTTTCCACACTACTGCTTAACGGCACAATAACTGGTCCTGGTGTGGTACCTACCTAGACGAATTCCTGCATAGGAATCCTACCACCAGTAAACCGCTAAACCGCCTGCCAAGCGTGGCAACTATGGCAAAATCTAAATGAAGAAAGCGGAAATAAATATTAAGGAGGAGGGGGCGGGGAGTACATTAATATTTTTTCTGGTAAGTGCACCGTCTGCCTATAACAAATGCTGTGTCACTCGTCACCCTGAGACATCAGTTCTTAAATATCATACGCCCGGTAATTACACCAGCTATCAGTTCCCCTTTAAAACGAAACTCAGTAATGTTTGCACACTACTGCTCCGCGGCGGAAAAGCTGGCCTTGCGGTGGTACCTAGACGGATTCCTGCATAGGAATTCTACAACCAGTTAAAAACCAATTCGATTTTCGCCATTTTGTCGTCGTAGTAGTTAACCAGTGATGTTCGCTAATCGGTAGTTTCAACAATTCATTCTCAAATAATGAAGAATATACAAGGTTTTTACTTTAAGATACCTCTTGAGAAATGAAAGAACTCATATAACTAAATAACTTTATGTATCATTATTTTTATATAAATTTCTATTGAGAAGAAGTACAACTATTAAATAGTATAACAAGGATTTTATTTAAAATCAACCATACCAGTATTGTCGCCTCGTTGGCGCAGTGGCAAAGCGATTTGCTTCTGCGTCATAGGTCGCGGGCTTGATTCCCAGGTTGAGACAAAAATATTTGTATGGCCTAAAAATAGTTGTTCTGGATCATGTTCAACTTATGTCTGTATGCCGTACCCATAATACAGCAGATCCTACAAAGGGACAAAGTTTTTGGACAACATGAAATCTATCATAATGACAATAAATAGTATTAAGAAGTTACATCTATTTATATAAGGATATTGAATTTGAAGTCCATTTATAAATAACTTAACATTCGGTTTCGTATTTAGCATTAATGTTTTTCGTCTTCATTTTTCATCTCTAATGTGCACAAACCAAAAATAAGGCGAAAGCTCGCCCAATACTGTTTTCTGTCGTCTGGTCTGGTTATTACTCGTGTTATATTATCAGCGTTTCGTAGAACAGATCCAATAGTTGTTAGCTTTTTTAGTCTAAGAACATGATCAGCATCCTCTCCAAAGTTGAAAGTATTTGCCATAATGGCTAACAATAGCCATCGGTTTTGCTATCGCAACACGGGAGTTCGCATTTTATACTTTGCTTCCCGACAGCTGTAGGTCCAGCATTGTTAATAATCCTATATAATCAGCTATACGTCGAGGCCACGAATTTTTTCGTATGTCACAAAAACTGTAATAAATTATCTATCCAGAAAATCTCCAATATTTATACATACTATGGCTTTCTCTCATTATGACAGGGTTTTGGAGCCCGAAATCCACCGATCTTCTTCGAACTTCACAAGCCCTAAATTTTTTTTTGTACCCCAGGCATGTTTAGGTTAAATAGTACCTAGTGCCGGCATCGGGACCCAACTTTTTGCTTGCTAACTAGAGTGTGTAAAAAAGTAAAGTAACAGCCAATAAATGTCCCTCTACTGAGCACATTCTCCTCTCATGTTTGAGAGGGCTTTGGAGCTGGGAAGAGTTGGCCACGCTACTCCAATGCAAGTTGACGGAATTCCACATGTCCCCGTAATATTTTTTGTTCCCCAGACATGAAAGTTTCCTTAAGATACGAAACAGTCTTAGAGGTGATTTAATCTAGTCGTTCCAAATCATATGCATTTTGCATTTAATAATCAAAAATAATCTGCATGTATACTCTACTAAATAAAACACAAGTACATTAGCTTCAAAGTTAAAAGTTCAAACATGTAAAAATAAACTCTCGACTTATCTCAACCTTCTACTCTTGCATCACTTATTGCAAATATTTTTAAACTTAGCTAACGTTTCGCTGTACAAGACTGTTATGGCATTTCCTTTGAGATCTTACCTGCCCGTGATTCTTTTCTCAGAACAAATGGTCTAACCTCGCACCGTTACTCATCGGAGGCTGTTTCGCTAATCATAAGTCAGCCGTAATTTGACATTCCGAAAGTTTGGGTACCGCCTGCTAAAAAGTCGGCATAAGTTATCATACTCAATATTTAGTATGAATCATTTAACAAGCTGAATGTTAGATTTTTAGTAGACTTAATTGGCTTTCAATTTGTAAATTAATGGTTTGATTATCGCAAATCACAAAAGTCTATATTGATTCCTATAATAAATTGATATACTAATCGGTGTAGAGGTAAGCATGACCATATTAATATTTAAAAGAAGCACTGTAGATAAAAACGAAGATATTAATTACGACCTCGGCGTTTAATTCTACTATAACGACATTTTAATAATGGAAACTTACATCTGCAAAGAATTATTGGGCTATAAATGTTTTCGAAAATACAGAGAGATTCGTAATCACTTTCTCTTTTTCGATAGAATGAGTGTTCAATATTGTCAAAGTAGAATTCAAATGCTATAAATATTCAAAATATAATCCAGCACCCAGCAGCCGACACTTCTATCACTGACCCCTGACTTCTAACAAGATTCGTGCTCAAGGCTTTTTTGAATTATTAGAATTAATTTCATTTGATTTTATAAATGCACAAGGATTTTTTTTTTCAAATAACTTTGACTTTTTCTACTGGTGGTAGGATTCCTATGCAGGAATCCGTCTAGGTAGGTACCACCCCAGGGCCAGTTATTCTGCCTTGAAGCAGTAGTGTGCAAGCATTACTGTGTTTCGGTTTGAAGGGCACTGAGAGCTAGCGTAATCACTGGGCATTTGAGACTTAAGAACTGATGTCTCAAGGTGACGAGCGCAGTGTAGTGTCACACAGAAATATTCTCGGTGACAGTATTTGTTGTGGGCGGACGTTGCACTTACCATCAGGTGAACGTGTTGCTCGTTTCGTCACTTTATACAATAAAAAAAAAAGACTTAATGTCATTTTAATAGGTTCATCTACACGACGCAAATTTAAACTAATCAAACTAATTACCAACTGAACCACTAAATAGTTACTTAGAAAATTTCACAAACGATGCTATTAGGTCTTTGTAACTAAAGTAATTCGGTTAATGATTCTCTCTAACGAATCAAGCGGAGAAGAGGATCTTTTATTGATTTTTTATTAAAAATTATGCAGAAAAAAGTTTTGAACAGCTTCTTGACAGCGCCGTTTTAGAATGCTTAGCCCTTTTATAATATTAATAATATGTATTTCCTGGTATCCTCATAATAGTTCTAAATATATAGATATCATTGCGCACTGTATTCTGTTTAAATTGCAAACGAAGACGTCACTAATGCACATACTCGTAGCAAATCAAACATCACTATAGAATACGGATTTGCATAAACAATAAGCCGGTCGAACCTGGGGTTTTTCACCGGATCACAAGTGAATTCTCTGAAATCTCTGTAACAGGATGTTCTAAATACTTATAGATTTTTTTTCAGTACTATTTACTATACTAATTGCGAAAACCACAAGAAAGGCCCTTTTTTTCTACGTACTTTTTTCTGCTCTACGGTCGCATCACACCGTTAGGAAGAATTTGGAATTAATAGTTATTTTTTGTATTAAATTTCACTCATTATTGATTTATATACATATACGATTTATCAATAAGTACAAGAAATATTGATCATGATGCTTTATCGTAACGTACAAAAAATAGTGATTGAATCATTCAATAATACTTATAAAGACAAAAAAATAACATAAAATTTTTAAAAGATTGTATTATTATCTTTTCAATGCTTAGTTAGTTGGTTTTATTCTTAAAGTATGGTTAAAGAATAAAACCAACCAACCAATTAACCAACCAACCGACCAAAAAACCAATCAATGGCGCATAGGCGCACAAAGAGCTTACAATCATTGACAAAGGGAATAGTGCAAAAATGTATGGAGTGTGGGAATAGTGACTGTATCATGCAATATATTAGTAAAAAAAATAATTGTTCAATATTTTAATGGGACATTAACATTTTCTATCTAACAACGGAAACACCTTATAGTATTGTAAAATTTTAACAATCAAAAAACAATACTTTTACAGTATTGTTGAAAACAGTTAATAATATTAACATTGTTTCCATAAAAAAAGACAATATTGTGAAGTGAACACAAAACAGTTTCAAATTTCTTTTCACTTAAGATGAGGAACTTGTTTTGTTATACAATCTCTAATACTGGCCAAAAATAATTTACTCTTATTTACGAAAATTTCTATATTGTTATTATAATGAAATTTTTATATACTAGCACTAAACAACTATCTATAAGCCATACAAATATTTCGTCCGTGCTGGTATCGATCCTGCGACCCGTAACTCGGATCGGATATGGAGCCGATATTAGATTAATGATACAATTAAATAATTACGAAAGCCGTCATTAGTTCGAGGAATACACGTAAGTACCTCATTTATTATGAGTTAGATTTAATTAATAGTGCATGCTTGCGGAAAAATATAACAAATATTTAGTTCTGTTTAACCGCATACGTATGTATTGCGGAAAATGTAATGAACTACAAAATATTATTATTATTTTTGAAATATTAGGTAATATTATGACAATTTTTTGTCGTTATTTAAAAAAAAAACATAAATCAATACAAGTAAGGCAGCCATTATGGTATATTAGCTATTTAAAGTTAGACCCATCAATTATTAAACACAACGATAGTAATAATCATTGGTTTAATAATAATTAATCATGTACAGAAATAAGTGCGCCAGTCAAATACGATCTTAATAAGATCATTCTACAGCGACGGTCGATCAGGGTTTTGTTCCTGACAGATATTTGTTTTGTTGAATGTATACCATCAAGTATAACCAGCCCCTACCCAACATAATGAGCACCCATTTTTTCTATTTTAAACAAAATAATTTAAATTTTACACACTGTTATTTAATAGGTGAAAGGGAATACTCCGAGCGTCCAATCCAGTGTGACTATTTCGGGATTAGTAAAGAGAGGCGGACTCTCTCGGAGGAGGATGGTAGAATACGTAACACCCTCACTGAAGTCGCGAATTATTCCCTAGTATGCCCCGCCTGAATTCTTAATTTGTTTCGCTACTCAATATGACTGCATTTTAGAGTAATCTACGGAAAAAAGTCAATTATTTGAGCATTGGACTAGTAACAGTTTATTGTATGTTATATGTTTCGGTTATAAGGCAAATAATATTTTTTATAATTATTAGAATATCTATTATCTATTATTTACTATTGTTGTATAAAACCCTTACTAATAGAAATGATGCTCCCGTGCTGTTATTCTTGCTTAACTTCAAGATTACTTTCAGAGGTCCGCGGAAACCTATTGTCCCCGCTAATACGACGAACACTATACGCAGTACAGTTTTTGTGCTAATTCGCCCATATCTCTCATGTGCAAACTTTTAAATAAGCATCGTGCTTTACTTGATCCTTTGGGAGACTTGTTGCCAAAGTTCCGTTATAAAATAATATTAACATTGTTTCTAGATTTACGACAGTAAATTAAGCTCGACGATCTATTTCATGTATCTCCATTATAACTAAAAGAAGTTTAATTTCGTAGTACTTTTTCATATTCTTTAATGGCAGCTGTTCCATTAAATTAATATTGGTGGATTGACTTGATAATTGAATTAATAGACAGTGTAAAGATACTTAATAATGTAATATAGTAATTTCAAGTGAATCTGAATAAATAAATAAAAATGTTCTCATTTTATGCAAATTTAGAATACGGAAATAGGTTTACGCAAATTTAAATTAATAAAATTTAATCCAAAAAAAAATTCATACTTTCTTATTTAATTGAATAAGTGGTTAACGAGTAGATGATATTAATTGAACAAACCAGAAGTCTCAGAGCAGTGTGAAATTTTTATTTTCATTAAAAACACCTTAAGAAATGGAACTTATTGACTAAAACCTGAATTTTGCGGATGGGAAACTACTGCAATATACGCAATGTGATTGTTAACGTACAATACATAGATCCTCTAATATTTTCTCATTATAATATAATTTCGAAATACATTAATCATAAAATGAAAATTATTGTAAAAGGAATTTCGAAATCAAATTTAAAATAAGCGCCTCAATAAAGATAATAAATATGACGTAATTACAGTGAGCCTCGGACTAGTGACAACTAAGATATTCGCAAAGCAGCAAATTAATTAGACGATTAATAAGCCAGTAAATAGAATAAGCGAATTTTCACACACCTTCAGGATCCGGCTTTACACATGCACCTATTTATTTGGACAAGGCATTACGTAAGAGCATATGCCGCACTTACGTCACGATTGCACGTGACGTCGCGTTCATGACGTTATGGCGGGCCCTCTTGCAAACAATCAGTTTTTTGCACCCTTTATCACCACAGGAGCGCCGGCCGGTCACATAAAAGCGTGGAAATCCGTTCAGGATTCACATTAGACGTAACGCGGCCAACTGAACGTATCCGACCGAGGCAGTGCCCTGACTCACCACAAAATCGGAAGAAGATTCGCATTTTTTATCTATGCAATTCTTATTTCGCGCGCAAATGAAATTTAAATTATGTAGTGATAAATATAATTGAATGTGACTTAATATTATGTTTACATAACTTGTAAGTCAAGTGTTAGTTTTTTTGTGAAGTGCCAGTGACCTGTGGCTGTTGTGTGCTACCAAAGATTTTTTATCTGTGATATTTTCATTAATTTTTAAAGATGTCCGATATGTGCACGTACTGCAATACACGCACCTTTATAAAACGTGGATCAGTATTTCCTAGATACGGTATGTTACAAAATTATTATATTTTTAATATGACATGTTACTATTAGTAAAACTGATATATTTTTATACATAATTAAAAAAATAATGATTATCATCGATGACTTAATCGAATAAAATGTAAGATGATTAACGCGTGATAAGAGAACGCATATGACTGATTTTGACAAATCATTAAAAAGTAATTTCTATTACATAATTTTAAACATCAATTCTCTTATCAAACAGACATTAAATAGGTAAATACGATGACTGATCATACTTGAACAAAAACGATAATGCATTACAGATACTATTATACATTTCAATTATTATTAAAACTCAGGTGTTATTTATATCTTATATCTAAAATACATGAGAAATAAATAAAAAACGCAAAATAAATATATAGTTTCCTTAATTATTTTATTATGTTTGAATATGGATAGTCATAACATGATCACAAAATTCCCTACAAATAAACACAATTAATCCCTTTGAAAGTATGCCCACACAAGCATTTATCCTGTATAGAGGCTGCGCCTTACAGTCATAATTCACGTGCACAACACAACTAGAGCCGAAAACCAGGTATTTGTGCTTTTGCATGAATGTTGACTCTAGGCTGGGATTCAAACCCGGGACTCGCGGCGTCAGGTAATCTGACCATTAGGCAACGTGGTCGTGCCTTAAACAAACGACATTAGCTCCTGGCATGACTTGTCAATTACACTAAAGTTAACCCCGAGACCGGGACCGCATACATAACAAACCTTTTCCGACACGGTTTCGCAAAATTAAAGAACCCAGAATAAAAAAGTTTATCTTTCATATTTTACACACTGGTTCATTCAGTCGTCTCGTATACAAAAAGCTTTAATCTGTGGCTCTAAACGAGGTTAAGGGTATGCATGAAGAATGAGCTTTAGAATAGTACTCACAGCTCAGGTGTGATTTATATTGCGGCTCGCAAACAATGCTAATTCACATACTAGCAACACCGAAGTGATCGCGGAAGCTAGTCTTAAGTTTACGGTAAACTTAAATTAGCCGCCAAAGCCATAATTGTAAACACGTTTTAATAATACGTGTGAATAAATTTCCAAATTGTTCGGATAAATGTTTTTCCAGTACATCATTCAATTTCATTGTTCCAGGCCTCCCTGAAATATTGCCATAAAAGTTTGTAGCTCTCGTTTTGGGTGATTTTGCCAAAGTTGCCACGCTTGGCAGACGGGTTGGCAACCACAGTTTATTTATTCAGATATTCCAGGTAGATTCTGCTGACCTTTTCCTGGTTTTCCCTCTGTCGGCTTTTACGACACCCGCGGGATGTGATGGGGTGGTAGATTTTCTTAAGCCGCCACCACACGGTAACAGTAGATGTTCAAGTACATCTACAGTAATACTTTTTTCAAGGTACATTAACAACTAATATTAAAATCGGTCCATAGTTGACGAAAATATTGATGCAAATACATACAGACGATTTTATAGAAGTCGGTTAAAAAATAAAAAAACATCGATACTCGATAGAGAATAAATAACCGTTCAGATCAAGTAACCCTTACGGACTATAAGGGAATACCAAAAATGTACTTGCGTTAGGAATCCGTCTAGGTATGTAGTTACCACCGCAGTATCAATTACTCTGCCGCGAAACAGTAATGTGCAAACATTACTGTTTCTGTTCGAAAGGCATTGAACGCTAGCGTAATTGCAGCGCAAATGAGATATATTTATGTGGTCGTATCTGTCGCTCTCTTATCGACCTGTTCAGCCACAAGAAGAGCCATGACAAACCTGCATAAAACCCTCTGTGTAACACGTATAAGGCCTGAATAGAACATGTGAGTTCTGAACTGATGTCTCAGAATGAACGCAGTGTGAACTATACATAACATTGTAATTTAAAATTTCTGGATGACATTATAACTGTTTTGCTCACCTCGTCCCGTTTTTTCAAAAAAAAAAACATAACAGTGTTATGATGCTACTTTACTACATTTCACATATTCAATAAGCTATTTCCAGATAACCCTGATGTAATATAAACACAAAAATCTCTGGAGTATCTCCCTGTTTCTCTTTACACTTCAGCTTGATGACGAATCGTCCAACATAGCATGTATCTCTAGCAGACAGTTGCGTGACTAATCGTGAAATAAACGCCACCCGACACCGCTCTTATAGGCTTTCCGTGAGTTTTCTGAAAATTTGGAAAATCCGTGAGTCAGCCGATGAGACAACCGGAACTCAATTTTCCACATGAAGGCTCGGTTTAACTGTATTCACTTTGGTTAAGTAATTACTGCTGCATCGATATGTAAAAAAAAAACTAAAATTATTAAATAAAACGAGAACATTTTTCATAGAAAAAAATAAGGACTAAAATTTAAGATCTTACTAATCAACTTAACTAACTAACTTAGGTCAATATCAAACAATTTATTTATTTATCTTACCACCCAATAATCTATATACTTTAAATTAGTGAAACTGAAATAACTTTAATTAGTTATATTTATTTACCACTGCTTAAACCAATCGTATAATTAACGATTCAGGAGTAACAAAGACATAAAAAAATCTTTAAGACAAAATAACTATAGCTAAACCCCTTTCAAGAATCAATGATTTAAATTCAGAACACAATACGTTGAATAAAAACTCGCGATTCATTTAAAGCGGGAACAATCGCCGACCGGAAAAGCCTCTACTTAAACTAATTACAAACTCATTTTCACGTAAAAAACGACTAATTGACGAAAGCTGTGTCATCATGTCACAAGAGTCGGAACGTCGCGTTGGGAATCTCCTCCATTTATACAACACAAAAAACATTCTACTGACTCATTATTAATCGATTTGGTACATCGCGCAATTGCCAACTGTATATCTCATTTACAGAAACTTCTTCAGACCAGAAGCATTAAACGTACAGAGAAATCTTCATAAGTTGTTTACTAATTGAATAGCCGTTGAAAATCATAACAAAATTCACTTTTGTTTTACACTTAGAAACAACACAGGTGCTACATCTTTAAACGATATTAAAATGAATCAAAAATACACATCAAACAAGGTTGGCCTAGTTTTATCAATCAGTAAAGTTTACACTGCTTCACAAAAACGCAACTTTCCTTGGTTTGATATTAATCGAGCTCGTAATGATCCTCTATTGACACTATCAATAAACGACCGAGTACAATGGCATCGCCTTGTTAACCACGAAACAAAAAACGTGTCAATGTACATAAATAATACTGGAGGTGCCCGTTCAAATGCTTATAGGTTCACAGGCCACAGACTAAACGTATCTCTACTGAAATTCTGTTTAAGTAACCAGTATGCTAAGAGAAGTTATTTAATTTTTCTATTCCGTATGCTAAATCAAGTTACAATTGTTAAGAACCAACCTCACAGTATGCACATAGGTGAATCTGTGATACAATCTGTCTCCGCTCGTAAATGTCTTTCCCAGGCTTTGGGTGCCTTTTTTAATATACTTAGTTTGCTTTCACGTTTAGTCCTTCGTTTTATTTTTCGCGTCCTGCTGGCTGTTTGTTCACGACAACAAACTTGAACCGTAAAAAGAAAACGAAAGTAACATTTAATGTTCCAGCGTTTTCGCTTTGTCTTTATTTCTACAATAAAATAAAAATGCAAGGAATAATTGCTATGTCGCCATCGATTGGGACGATATTTTTGCCGGAAACTAGTCATATTTATTTTAAAGAGAATTAAGCAATTTAGTACCAATGACCACATTATTTAATAGACTTGAAATTCGTTTATACAATCAACTTTAGTTAAATGAAAATGGCACTATGCAAATTCAATTTGCGGTCGATTGCTTATAAGTTATCCTGTTATCAGTGATTATCTGTGATTAGTTCAACTACTAAATGTCGCAACGTGCCGGTGTGGCACGCAGCGACTGACGTCCGATAAAAACTAACTTTAGGATAGACTCATCGATGATTCACCTGAAGTCGTACCGAATAATGGTTCACTTGCACAAGATGTGGAAAGTGAATGTCACGGAGAGGTTTTAGTTGACGAATATTTTATTTCATAAGCTTTATTATTATAACATACATACATACATACAGTAACGCCATTTTCCTTCGTAAGGGGAAAGCAGAGGCCACACACGTAGCCCACTTTTACGTAACGTGATGAACGTTTTAAACGTGACGTGACGGGTGACAAACTACGTTGCTGTATATTATTATTAAAATCTGTATGTATTCCTGAACATAAATTCAACGAGATACCATATTATACAGAAGAATATTTTTTTTTATAATATTTAGAATATTCTAACTAAATGTAGCATAATTTACGTTCATCTGTTATTCAAGAGAATATGTTAAATTGTTAAATAATTCTTGAAAATTAGTTGACATTAGAGCTGATTATGGTCGAATGAATATCAAAATGTCGGCACTTGTTTTCAATTTCATTCATTCAGCGATTGATGGTCATTTAAAAAAGATCGAGAACGAAGGACCTCTCCGTAAGGGTCGGAACTCGCTTTCCAGCGGGCGGGTAAAGGTTTTCGCATAGTATTTGACCGGCTATTTCATGTACGGCGCGGCATTTCGGTGCTCATTCAACGAGCGGAGAGTGCCCGCGCGCCGGTGTCGCACTCGTTCTTCGTCACACGCCGCCGGCACACGCACGTTACTCAGCGCGAATGTCCCAACACTAGTGATTCCTTTACAGAAGTATCCCAGTGATTTCGGATACTCGTCGCGAGTGTTTCCAGCCAGTGTTTTATATCGATTCAACATAGTCCTGTCTACGGCGTTTTCGTTATCGGGATTAATTTGTTGTATGAATATGGACTTGCCCGTAGGAGCTACGTCAATGCATTGTTCATGGATGTCTTTTTAACTGGTGTGTGATGTTAATTATCTTTATTAGTACTCATATTGCAGAAAAAACCTAACAGTGCTTGACATTAACCATTTGTATCGTACTTCAAAAAGTGTGGGTACATCAAGATTGTTTTTGATAAACATAAACTGTAAAGTAAAACGTATGTGGCCTAGAAAAAATATTTAACAATATTATCGGTATAACTTAATTGTATTTATTCATTCTTGTTTGATATGAAATACCTTGATTTAACACGATGTATAGACATTATTTACATACAAAATTATAAATTTCATAAATCTCCTTTCGTAATGAACTTTTCTGACAATAAACAATGCCCAGATCTTTAAATATTGAAATATATTATTGTTATTCATTATATTAATGTAATTATTGCAAATAAATATCGCATATAATGTGTCAATAATTTTTAATGCATCAAAAAGTCAGAACACATTGTTGACATTAATTCTTAAATTCACGCTAACAAAATCGCAGGACAGAGCCTGTCTGTAATATAAATTAATTACAATTATATGATTCGTAGCAATTAAACTGAAGCGGTTCCAACAAACGATCGTTTTTGGAAGTTGACAATACATATAAAGAAAGAATTCGGTGTAGCCAAGCAAGCGGATCGTGTGGGAATGAACAACATTTGATCGGCGGCAATTGATCAAAGGGATTTTTCGCTGAAAGCAATACCAATGTTACCCGATACCGATAGTCTATGTTCCCTAATAAGATTCTGCCAATTGCCCATCGGACTTTTTTGGATGTTGCTAAGAATTTAATATTGAAATAATTTTATACATTTATTGTTTTTTTTTTTATTATCCTGCTCACAAAAGCTGATGAAAATTATAATTATGTTATATTTCCAAAAATATAGTGTTCAAAATTCGTACGCTGGTATGTAGACTAGTAATATAAGTTCACTCATATAATTTTAACCATACGTCTCGCTCGGGTAATTTTGTTTTTAAGCATTTTTATTGCTTCGGGTAAATTAATATCTTAATCTGTCTGTGTTATGAAAAGAGACTACAGGTGATGTAGACAATAGTATTGTAATATTTCTTTGCAAAGACATACAATTTCGTTTCGTGAAATAGGGCTTTTTGTCTCAAATACACTAGGCATAGGTATTTCACCGACGACTTAACAACGTCATCAAGGTAACTATGGGGCTCCACGATAAATGAGCGTAATTCCATTCTCTATTCTGTATTCTTAATATGACTTTTATTAACACCTCATTACAATGTATAATAAAATGAAACAAGTAATGAATAATCATTTTTTTTTACTTCATTAAATGTTCTCGGACTGACATCGGACACAGGTCACAGTTACCTTTCCGCTGCGCGACACCTAGTTGGGAAATCCCAATATTAAACCACGTAATGTATATGAATAGTATAGTTTTCGCGGTAACACACGTAAGCATTGTTTAATCTCAACAATGCGCCCGATATAAATATTAAGCCAGTGCTCACAAACAATAGTCGCAGAGTAAAAAATAGCACTACAAAATTGCCAATGACAACGCAGCTTACAGACGGTTCGCGCTTCCTATATTTTCATCTGTGTTCATACTTGTGTTTACTTAACATACATATATTAAATTGTCAACGACACAGACTGACCTAATGATTCAGTGACCATAAAACACCACTTATCCTCATCTAATGTGACATAAGCAACCTATAACCTCCAACCGGTCTCGTAATTCATTGAAATGTGAAACTTCTTGGATGTTTTTGATTATGTCAATATTAAATAATTATTAGCAAGAGGAATACACGCTTTCGCAAATTACTGCAGAGAATTCAAATATTGAAGTAATTAGCTTTGAAAATAACTTATTAATTATATTTAAATTATGATTCAGATGCCGCCGTGTGGTGGCTTAAGGGATTATACCACCCCATCTCATCCCCCAAATGAGAGCAACAAACTTATTTAGGCATACGTTCTGCAGTAGACTAATGATAGGTTAAAATTATGATAATATGCCGACAAATGGACAAAAAATAAATCCGTATTATTAGGTTGAGCCAACGTTATGCTGAACTTATGTAATTATTTAGTAAAACATAATAATTTTCCGCATTTAAAGAGATAGTAACTCCATAAGCTAATTTACGAGTAACATCGACTTACAATTAGCTCGACAAATTATCCTTAAATTCAAAAACATAAGACTCAAAATGGGATGTACTCGACTTTCCTATTACAGCGTAATATTATGACGCTGTAAACTTATATAGACGTATAAATAAATGTCGATAAGTTTATGTCCTTTACAATTCGTAGCAAATAAAACGGCGCAGTGCAGCATGAAAGGGTTAACTTTCTTTCGTTTTAGCACTCGAGCCGGACAAAGCTGAATATTTCAAAGTCGGTGGTGTTTCTCGCTTAAAAGATCGAAAACCTTCGCTCCAAAGAATAGGGCCCCGTCGGAACATAAAACATATTTTATGGCACCGACACAAAACATCAAAACCTTCAATAAAAGTTAAACGTTGTATCGAACAAGGAGACACTTTACTGTTTTAGAGCAAAACATCATCTGACCTGCAGTCACTTTGACAAAACTATAAGCATATACGTTAGTTATCTCGGCTGTTATCAGCAGCAAAGGCTCGCTTAAAGGAACCAAAAGCTCAACATAAACGGACCAAGCCGCAATTGATTAAAAAATCACGTGCGAGGCTCTACCCAAGACTTAATGGTCGCGAGAAAGTGCCCCGGAGATGAAGATTGTACGAGAACTTTATGCACATAATATGTGCGTCGTAGAAATGCGCTCACGATAATCACTGAGCTTATTATTTTTTATGTGACTTCTCAGACTCCAAGCCGCTACAAGAATGCGTGGCATGTGAGAGAAATGTGTATTATCTAGCAAATATCTTTCATTCATTTCCTCTAAGCTTTCATTAAATTACTTTCTTCCAATCTATAAGCTTAAGACGTTTTACTTAAAGTGATATGATTGTTTCTTTGTTACAGGTTTTCCCAAAAGGCTTTTGGTAGCTCTATCGGTATTAGTAATAATAGTCATGTGCGTGACGCCATTAGAAGCTCGGTCTGTAGAGCACAAGAGGCGGCATCAAAGGCAGCAGCCGGAGAATCATGGCGCAACTAACCAAAGACATGGCGTCGTTAAAACGGCCGAGAAATTCAAGCGTAGAACACTACAAGAACGCAACTAGAAAAATTATGAAAAAATTAAAAAATACAAGAAGGTTCTTCAACCAAGAACGAAAAGTTTTAAACGAGTCGCGGGAATACAGAGACGGGATGCCCGATTGGTTACCGGCTGTCAATTTCGTCGATATCCATTTTCATGATTATAAGTCATCAAGGAAAGTTGGAGGCTCGATTTGGGAAAGAAAGGTGAGATATTTTTGATAATTTCCACATACGTTAACTAGAAAAAAAATCAACATTTGTCAAGCAACTATTACCTTGGATTTTCAATATCTCAAATAAGCTGTTCTTCACTTCGATAAATCGCAAGTATTAAAAGACGAGTTTAATATTTGAAGTAGGCTTTAGAAGTATGACATTGTAATTACCGTGGCCGATCACTCCACGTCTCGAGGGTGTGGTGGTCCAACCCATCGCTCTTTTTGCTTCCCGTTCAACGTTTTTACATTATTTTAAATTTATTTTTGCTTTATTTAAGACAAAGAATCGCCGTGTACATTAGCCCCGCTCGAGGCCGGACCGTTGCAACGTAAATGAGGTTTCGACGAGCCAAATTACATGTGGCCGGTCTTTGTACCGATTTTATTTACTTCACGTTGTACTTAAGGGCAATAACTAGAAGTGCAGACCCTAATTTTCAACCCTGAATTGTGTTCCGAATAAATGCGTTTTAACTTGTGGTTGTAATTACATGTTTTGTAAATCATTATATAATGTTATATTCATACGATGACGCTTAGATGCGTTATATTTGTTAGTTCTTATATACGTAGTGACAGTATTACAACTACTCGTAGTTTGCTGACTTAGTTAGTAGTATACGTAATACTTTTTTTTAAATTTACTTTTAACGGTCATCAGTTTTATATAAAATAAATCAGATTTTTTCTCTTGCGTTTAATAAACAAATCACTTATTAATTACTTAAATTAAAAATAATAACTAATATAAACAAATCTGTAATAAGTGTCTCATAAATTCGAAGCTTTTGTTTAGTCACAGTGGGAACAAAGCTAACCAAAGCCCCAGTTAAATGTTTCGCAGAAATTTGCATAGATGGACACCGACTGATTCTTCAGCGTGCACGCGATGTACAGCCGAGAACCGAATATACATGTGGCAAAACAAAGATTAAAAAAATCTTTAAGAGCTGTATAAGAGAACCTTATGAACACTATATTACAAAAGGCAATGTTAAAAATTACTTACTAAAACTTTTTACGGTATACGACTAAGTGACCAGTATCACGCGCTAAATGCATTTTTAATTAATTATTGACAACCGATTGTTTGAGTTTATTGATTTTTCTTGCCGCCTCCGCACACGAAAATATAAAATACACAAGCGTATTGTAACGGGCATTCAATAGCTTTTATTATTTACCAAACACACATCTGGACCGCGAGATTCTATTAAATATTCATATTGGACACTCACTAATTAGTACACAAAAATTAATGCTACGCGAGACAATACGTATGTGGATGTTCAAAGTCTCCGATGTCCTTACATACTGGACGACCATTTCTATATGGCACTCCAACGACAAAATTATTTTTTAACACAGCCGTGTGGAGTTGCTCAGCATCCATATCGATGAATATTGAATATTTCTTGTGTATGCTACGACAGTTCGTCATTGCATGGTCACTTAACAAATTCAAATATTTGACATTGGGCAAAGGAAAGCGTTAGAATTCAAGTGATCTCAGCTTCGCTTGGGACTTAGTTGACTTATGAACAATTTAAAAATTAAATACTACTCAAATGAGACGTTAAAACTGAGGGCTCGGCTAAAGAATAGCGTGGCCCTGCCTTTGACAAAATCAATAATGACTCCTCAGTCATATCTATCTTTTTCACTATACTAACAGATACGAGTCGATATATTTTTTTATTTGATTTTGTGGTATTTTTGTTAAGATTAATAAATATTGCGATAAGCGGATTTCTTCACGGAGATTCATATTTGGAACATTGTCTTTCAGTATGAAAATAAAGGGCGGTAATTCCACATTTGGTAGTGCGGACCGGACCGCTTTCACGGTGACAAGAGTCAGCTTAAGCGGTCACTCGGTGCACATTAGTGTTTGTTCAGTATTTACGATTTAACAAAACAACACGAAATGTTAAAAACACATTATTTGTCCATGTGAGACGAATGTGAACTTATGATCCCAGCGTAGTGTTGCGTTTGTCTCCAACACGTTTCACAGGTTAAGCCCGTCTCTTTGAGGCAAATGTACGGCTCATTGTCAGGTTTTCAGCTTTAATACTTTGCCATATTTGCTCACAAGCCCCGACGCTTTTATTGTCGTTCAAGTCGACAATTTCTTGGGCGACGCTCCTCCACAATGGGCCTGGAGCCCCGCAATACTACGAACTCAATACCTTTATGAACCTTAAAACGTTAACGATTAATTTTAGAATCGATTGTTTAATAGCTTGTAAGTGTGTAAAGTAGAATAATAGCAGTTGTTGGTGAAGAGCGTTTAGAATTTTTGAATTTAACTTTATTACTGATTCATACCGGTAAAAATATCACACATGAGCGAAGATACTACGAGTCATTTACGCGGTGTGAATTATGATGAATGGTTACGTCGCGTCGGTCAGTTCTTAATGAATTTCAGGAACAATGAGTATGCCAATGAATGACACAAGTCCATTAATGACTGTGTTCGGATCTAATGTGTCATTTTCCTGAAATGTTCGTCACAACGAATACACGCACATTTCATTCATTAATCGTAGTGAAGCATATTCCTCTCATTATACATCTGCTACTTGCGCATTATAAAATAAGTTTACATTTAAATATCTCTCATTCAATTTTGGTATACATTTTATTTAAAAAAAAAAACAATGTTTTATAGTTCTAACGCACTATTGTTACAAAATATTTATGTTAAATATGACATTTAAGTAAACATTTAAATTATCTTATAAAGAAATAACGAAACTAAAAAGAGTAAAATAACATTTAATACCATATTTTTTTGTTTTCTATTTGCGTACATACATTTAAACTGTAATGTATAATGTCTTATGCATACTGGCATGTGCTGCATGTTGGCTGCATGCTTACACATATAGATTCACACATATTCATGGACACAGTTCTTCATTTTCACTAACTAAATACAGTGCAACAGTGAAACGACTTTAGCGCATAAAATGTATTACTGCACTAACAAAATATAAACGCATCATTACTCGTAAAGATTTGCTCCGCACAAGACATTTATTTTTAAAAGGCGATAATAAGAGATCTGTTACAGGCGCGGAGGCAAACCGGATCGTCTGGTATTCATATTTACGTTTCGCGTCGTATCCATCATTGTTAAAGAACAGAGCGAGTCGTGCTTACGGACAGTCGTATTGTCATAGGACCGATAATTAATTTAGCTATATGCGTTTATTTTACACGACTACACATATTTGTAACATTAGATGCCTTGAGGCCAACGAGTCAAGGACCATAATCGTTAACGTCGTTTTAAGAACACTAACATTATCTTACATTCGTTGTGTGATTTATTTCAAATTAATTTGTTTTTCTGCATTCGCTAAACGCATTCCTCAATCATTTGTTTTACTATACTACGTACTATGCGTACTATAAAATCCGTTGTGACTTTCAATGAAACGTAATCTTTATAAAACATTTTATTACAATAAACGATTTAAACTAGTGGTGGGAAACCACCCCAGTCCAACTAGTCTGCTGTGAAGCAGTAATGTGCAAACATAGCGGTGTTCGGTCTGAAGGGCACTGGGAGCTAGTATAATCACTGAGCATATGAGACTTGAGAACTGATGTCTCTGAGTGACGGGTGCAGAAATGTTCTTGGTGACAGTAGCATTTGATATTTATTCATTTAAACTTCTATGCACTCAAATTGTACACATGGCGGACTTGCGGCGGACGGCTTGAAGGCATTCTCTCCCAGTCAACCATAAGGCTAAGCGGAGATAAACATACAATAGGCGGTGCAGCAAATATTAAAGAGAATAAAAAATAGAAATAAATAATAATAATATATACATAGATAGTAATAAAATATACATACCAATACAAACTCATTTAATATACATACACATAGATACATATCTACATATACATAGTACTTATAACTACTATATAAATATCGATATAAATATACTATGATTATTTGCATGGCAGACTTTGCACTTTCCATCAGGTGAACGTTTTGCTTGTCTCGTCAAAAAGTACCGTGTTAGCTCGGTGGCCAGACGCTAGCCTAGAATTTCGAAGTATGCGACTGGCCTGAGTTCTATCCCTGGTGCTGTTTTCTCTGTGTGCTCAAAAACATCGTAATGAAACTTGCATGTCTGATGAATAAAATATTTAGAGGATATGTGAAGTCCGCCAGCCCGCATTAAAGCAGCGCGGTGGACTCTTCCTCAGAGGCCTCTGCTCAGCAGTGGAATATTTAGAGGCTGTTCATTTTTTTTAAACGATTTAATATTAACCTACAAAGAAAAAAAATAGTAATATTTGCCGGCTTGGCTGTGAGCACGTAACTTATTTAGCTTTTTCCTTTTCTGACTGTGATCAGATAACCTCCATTTACTCATTTATTTGTCACGATTTAAGTCGATCGTTGTCATGATATAGTCCTTTAAAAGTTATCAAATAATTACATTCATATTGCAATTATCACCTGTCACTTTTGAATCACCTATCACTCGAAAATTGGCAGATTGATTCAGGTATTTTGTTTAACTCGAAAGGACAGTTTTCTTAAAATGATTTTATTACAAATAATAAAAGTCCCTCAGCAATTCTTTTATTTGCATATAATTTAATATGTTTGTAAATAAATCGACATGATTTCGCTTTGATGCCATTATAACATGCAACTTATGTTTTAGTAAAAACCCTTAAACAGTAGACAATCGTACAGAAGCTCCATGAATATCAGTTCATGATAGTTAAATGAATGACATGAACAAGTTTTTTTTTAATTATTTAAAAAGAAAGAATACTAGCGTTACTACTATTAACATTACTAATATTCCTGTAAACCACTCCAAGTAAGCTCAAAAGGCTTGTGCTAGGATGCGGTTCACGACAATCGTCGCATGGCGGGATCGATCCTGCGACGCCACTTTTCTCAGTCCGTAACCTAAACCTTTAGTAACAAAATACTATATGTATATATATAATAAGTCCTAATAAAAAAAACAAATATTGTTGCTTTTTCTCAAAAGCTCTTTATGGCATGTCTACTTAACATAAGCATTTAAGATACTATTACCAACCTAAATACTTACATATCAATTCTATATAAGTAATAAATCCGATTTTCATAAGAACAAACATTTATATAAACATTTTCAGTTAACGTATTATATATTTTTTTTTATATATTTAAATTATTTTAGTTTAACTGTCATGAAACAGTATCTATTAGGTAAACTTTATTCATTGCCTATTAAAAGGTCGTAAATATAAGATATTGCATCATAGAACTGAATAACTATTTTTCGTCGACCTAATACAGTACATGACACTTATTCATTCGCTTAATATTTATGAAACTAGTAATAAACCTAATAGAAATCTCCCATTGCTATTTGTATGACTCATTGACATTTAAATCGGCACTAAGGTTTTATAATGGTATTAAAGCTATTGGGTAGTAATAATAAACATAAAATGTAATGAATGCAATTACATCAGAATATTAACTCGATTTTAAACTTGAATTAAAGTTCTTTCATAATTAGTAATTACATCTTGCAAAAAGGTACATTTTTTTTAATTAAAAAGTAATAAAATTAAAATTTCATCCGTATAAGTCGCACAGCTGAGCACAGGCCTCTTCTTATTTCTGAAAGTGCTTTGTCTCTCAAAAATGAGACGAAATGCAATTTACAATTTTGGTGGTACCGGGAACGTACTCAGATCACTCCCAACTATGTAATTCGAAGCGAACACCTTTCCCTTGATCTATTGCGGCTTTTAAATTTCACTAATATATATATATATATATGTATACGTACTCAGAAACAGATTTATCGTTTAAATTTTAATAACGTAGGGGCATTGTTTCTCATTTTATATGAGTATCTGAAGACAACTATACATACAGTACATAGTCAATTTATGGTCATGGACCACGAATATTTTAATGGTATAGTTGATATATAAGAGTTGATTACAAGTGAATTCTTACATTTACATACCTAACTATGTAATCGAAGCGTGAAGCGGCTCATATAAAGGCTGCACCATCAATTACGGCGCACCGCAATCACGCGCCACTTGCCTTAAGTGGATACTAAAACTGAAATAGGTGCAAAATTAAAAAATAAAACAATCACTGAACGTGATGAAAGAGACATCAACGCTCCTGTAACCGTGCAGTGAACTCAATTCGTCAACATTTTACATACATATATAAAAGTACAGGATCTTCATATCAACATGTTATAATACTCTCATAAAGTTTTTTGTAAATGTTGCTGTATTTATTTTAATTATGAATATATTTTTGTACTTAAAAAATAAAACAATAAATAACTTAGCTTCAATTAATACGATTTATTATGAATATATTCTGGCAGCTAAAATTTGTCATTTTTAATATGTGATTTTTTATTACTACTATTATAATTTCAAACAATAAAACTTTAAACTGATTTACTACTGGCATATAATACTCGTACGCCAATAAATGTACAGTAACATCGCATCAATACTAAATACTGATCACAAATACTTATGGATATACAACCATGACACGAATCAGTCGTGGCGTAAACTATTCACAATATAAAGACAATATTAATTCACATATACTTATTTAATATGCGCAAAGTCGCGTTAAGTTCATGGTCGATAAAGCTTAGCTTCTATTCAATCAATAACTTTATTGTTACATTGTCCAATGCAATGTATCCTGATCTTAAATATGTTTTTTCTTTTGTTACAGTTCTCGTATCAAATGCCGAAGCTCTACAAATCTCTTAAGGAGTACGAAGTCATATTTCAGTTGTTGCGTGATGTCCAGTTGGACTTCCCTGACGATCCGTTCAACAACTACAAGATTGTGCGTCAGAAACTTATAAGCAATACATTACACAGACTTTACAGTTCCATTGCTGAAATAACAGAGAGTATGGCGGCAGTCAATATGCCGACGCCGCCTTTTGACAGAATCAGAATGAAATTAGACACTTTCCAAATGAAAGTAGACGCGACGCAATGTCTCAAAAACGACTATATTGCGTTCAGAGGCTACGGAAACTTGCTGAACAATTGGTACTACGAATTCAGATGTCCTAGAAGCAAGAAACTAAACATACGGTGCGCGGCGTACGAAGAAAAACTTAAAGAGAAGAAGGACAGCAGAAGACCCAGGAACAAAAATAATTTACTCTTTTTGAGTTGAGTCTTAATTTCCCTGTGAATTTATTTCAGTTTTCGTAAAAAACGCCAGTTATGTACTTATTTATTTTTAGTTAAGTGTATGCTCTCTTTGTAACGTACGATATTCGTTTCAATTGGTTGACGAAACATTATATTTTGTTGATTAAGTAATGGGTACTTTCTCTGTGATATTTAGTATTCTGTAGATAGTAATCGTTAATTTATTGAATGTATTAATTATTAAGTGTTGTAATAAGTTCCTTTACACTTACCTACACTCTCTCTTTCTCTGTCCTTTTCTCGCTTTCTTTCCAATTCCAGTAAAATAATTATTTTAAAATATCTCTAATTTATTTTGCTGCGATCGTAATTCCTACTACATTGAATATATACTATTTTTGAAGACTATTAACAAAATCTAATTCTTAATCTCAATAAGTATTATTAGTATAGGCAATTTATGCCATTTTAGCAAAGAAAGACTTTTAGCCTATTTTTGTATTATCTAAGCTGCTTATTTATATGTTTAATTGTAAGATTTGTATAAAACGTGCCGTTAGTTGTAAAATTAATGTACCGATGCCATGTGAATGTTGCTGACAATAGAGTGTAAATGCGTAAAATTTTATAAATACGACCGACAAATGGTAACATGATCAAGTATTGCAATGAAAATAAAAAAATTGAAAACCCTAATTTTCCTATAATTTATTTCCTTTTTAAAAAAGAAAGTTATTTAATTTGACAGTCACAAATGAAATAATATACAATAAAATATTAAAAGCAAAAGCGAATATGAAGTGAGAGGAATAAAAAAAATGAAACAAAAGAATAAAAAAACAAAACAATGTGAAGTCAAACAAGGTCTCTATTTCAGCAAATTGCGGCAGCACTAAGATGCTGAAGCGCTTATTTTCAAAAAGAGCCTGATGTTGACTTCACGGGCGGAAAATACTATGTTTGTTATGAAGCGTGTATGAAATAAACATTAACTTGCATCGCAACTACTTGCAAAGTCACACACAGATCATCACGGTGTATATTTACTGGTGGTAGGATTCCTATGCAGGAATCCGTCTCGGTAGGTACCACCCCAGAGCCAGTTATTCTGCCGTGAAGCAGTAGTGTGCAAACATTACTGTGTTTCGGTTTGAAGGGCACTGTGAGCTAGCGTAATCACTGGGCATATGAGACTTAAGAACTTATGTCTCAAGGGTGATGGGCACAGTGTGGTGTCACACAGAAATTTTCTGGGTGACACAGCATTTGTTATGGGCAGACGTTGCACTAACCATCAGGCAGGTGAACGTTTTGCTCGTTTCATCACTTAATCTAATAAAAGAAAATCGCTCTGCTCGTTCTGCCCCTTTTATCAAATAAAAAAAAAGTAAAATAAATATCCGTGATCCGTCCTTGTTGTCTAAGCCAACTACAGATGGTAGTCTAAGCCAACAAGCGTGAAAGGACACCTCAAAATAAAAAAATAAAAAATGATTATTAATTTTAACAACTACTAATTAGAAACAGCATAGCGACATTCTACAGTGCCGTATATACAATATATTCGTCACCATTAGTGAGGACCATAAAAATACAAAATAAATAGGTAATTGAAATTAAAAAAACGAACTAGGTTTTTTTTTTATTACAGTTTTTCATAGTAAAAGTTCCATCATAATCGACGTCTAAACAATCCACTGATGGACGTAGGCCTCCCACAAGCTGAACGGATTTGCCTGCGGTTCCAACAACTTCCGCAACTTAGACGCCGCTGCCTCTCATGGATTCGGATTTGGATCCAAATAATTATTAAAATCCGAATTTCGCTATAAGTCTAATGCCGTCATTATTTTTTGCATTTCCCGTAATAGACGTGTACGGCATTTTTTTTATTGGATAAAGTGGTGAAACCAGCAAAACGTTGACCTGATGGTAAGTGCAATGTCTGCCCATAACAAATGCTGTATAACTCAGAAAATTTCTGTGTTACACCACACTGTGCCCATCACCCTGAGACATAAGTTCTTAAGTCTCATATGCCAAGTGAATGCTAGCTCAAAGTGCCCTTCAAACCCAAACACAGTAATGTTTGCACACTTCTACTTCACGGCAGAATAACTGGCCCTGGGGTGGTACCTACCTCGACGGATTTTGAATAAATAGGGATAATAGATTCTCTTAGCCGCCACACGGCAAAATTTGCATACCATCAAGATATGAAAAGAACAATTCAAATCAAATCAATTCAAGAAGAAAAATAAAATAATTAAATAGTAAAACTCAGCAGCCAACCAACTTTTAAGGCATAAATATCGAGCGCTAACGTGATTATGATCCTTAAATAAATGAGTTCCACATTCCGTGGAACTCATTTATTTAAGGATCATACACATATTACACTTTCGCAATATCTTTATGAATAACTGCTCTATTATTAGCTATCTGTCAGTGAAATACAAACAGACAGACAGATTTTTTTTTTAATACCATCTATACTTTCATAAGCATTGAGTAAAAAGCTGTTATTTTGTTATTACAAAAAGACACTTCAATTTTATTTATTTGTATAGATGGGCCTTCCATTACAAAAATTAGATACCCTATACTTAAACACTTTTTGACTGGAACAAGATTATAATTTCTATAATACGAATGAATCTCAAAACAACATGTATCCTTTGTAAAACCCCAAATCTTATAAAACTATATTTGTAGTAATTGCATTATAAGCTAATGAACGTTTGTAATAATGATGAAGCGACATTATCATGAAATTATTATATAAACTATACATTATTAGACAAAACTATTTCCGTGTAATTTGTAATTTGATAACTATTACGCCAAACGGGTCAGAATACCTTTCTGAGATATAGATTCTACTCTTAAGACCCAATACAAGTCAATATTAAGGACACAAATTACCCCTATATAAGCAATCAAGTTCCAAGTAACTCAGGAGCCAAGCTCTCTAAAAATTTCATAATAGTCAATGACTGCGTAGGACCGCCGATGGTGGTACAAATAAAATTATCAGTGCTGCAATTTAAGTTTTATTATAAGCTTATTTACCACGTGCACGACGGTAAAGGAAAACCTACATGCATACATACATACATACAGTCACGCCTCTTTCCCATTGGGGTAGGCAAAGACCATATCTTTGCACTCGCTATGATCCTGACACATGCGTTTTCACACAAGCTTGTCGGTTGCGGGTACTTTTGACGTGGCGTTTCCTTAAAACGTCTTAAGTCTGAACATAATGAGTTCGCCTACATCGACCCTTACCGGCTTGCTTCACTCACTCACTTCATTCACTCGCCTTATAAATCTGTTCCGTCAATCTTTTCTTCAAAAAAAAAAATATTTCTTTAACATATATAGTTCGGTAAAACAGCACAGGAACTGCGTGGCAGCCTCCTACTGGCGTCAAAAACTTTTAAAAAAGAGGTATACCTAATAATACTATATACTTCTAAATACAAAAGTGTAGAAACTATTTCAAGAAAATACTTTCCTAAAACATAAAACTGCAAAACGTTGCCATTTGTAAAAAAAAGTGGATCTTATCATGATAACACGGATATTTATATTTCACTGGTGGTAGGATTCCTATGCAGGAATCCGTCTAGGTAGGTACCACCCCAGGGCCAGTTATTCTGCCGTGAAGCAGTAGTGTGCAAACATTACTGAGTTTCGGTTTGAGAGCACTGTTAACTAGCGTAATTACTGGGCATATTAGACTTAAGAACTTATGTTTCAGGGTGATGGACACATTGTGGTGTCACACAGAAATTTTCTGGGTGATACAGCATTTGTTATGAGCAGACGTTGCACTTACCATCAGGTGAACGATTTGCTCGTTTCATCACTCTATCCTTTAAAACAAAAGTATAATACAACTATATATTATATATGTACTAAAAGAATTCCGGTACCTATCTCTTTTCTCCTTTTGGTTTTAGAACTTTAAATTTGTCTACCCAGACTCTTTTCTTTACATCTGTGCTGCCACCTAGTAGTCATTCACAAACATGATAATTTTAGTTTTATCTACTTGATACGAGACGGCGCTTTCACGTCGGGTGATCTGTGCCTAATGTACTTAAACGATTTTCCAACAGATGGCACTACTATGCTTTTTATAATTCCTATAGAAAAATAAGTTCAAATTTTGTGAATATTTCAGCGCCATCTTTGAAAGGAGTCCGTAAAATACACTTCTTCACTCTATGTAAATACTTAACTTATTTTAATATGAATAACTAGATGGCAGTAATTTAGTAATTTAATAATCACTAAACAAATTTTGTTTATAATTACGATCTAAGGATAATCTACATCTAATACTACAAAGGCAAGCAATAAAGTATCGGTTATGCTAAATATCCTCCTGGCCAATTTAGATGTTTTTTTACAACCAATAGCGATTTTTTAATTTGCACTACGTCGGTCGGCTTTTACAGCTGTAGTAACAAAATTAGTAAACGTTTTCTAATGTTCATCTAATTTATGTATATTCTAAAGCTGATGAAACTATGTGATCAGAAAAAAGTTTGGAAAATCCAAATGTGACGCACATCTCATGACGCTCATTTAACTCTTAAGAAAAAAAAAATCGTAATTGAGGTTCAAATATTTCGAGTCATTTCCATTTCAGATGAAAACTATAAGAAAAAAATATTTTTTCTTAATAACTACAAGAGCTGACTTTTGATATGAAATAGGAAAAAAACCGGTAATCGGTACGTCAATTTTTTCGGGAGTTATCGTGACCACATCCCAAAAAACATCTGGACGTCCACGTCAATTTTTGAAACAGTTTTTAAGTAGCAATATTAAAAGATTTTTCAAAATAATTTTAATAATTAAATAAAGTGTTTTCTTGATATAAGTCTATTCAAATTAGCATAAAAGTGTAATATAATTGTGATAGAGGCATTTCAAGACCGCCGAATCGCTTGACCTTCACATGTCGGGTTTATAGCACTAGCTCACGCCGCTTCGCGCCATGAGATGTTCAATAGAAAAGTATAGAATTATTTTTATTCAATATAGGTTATTTAAATAATACTCATTAAACACATTTTTTTAATTACACTGGTTCGCAAAAAAAGGTCTCTGTTCTGGTTCCTTGGTAGGTAGGATTCCTATGCAGGAATTATTCTGCCGTGAAGCAGTAGTGTGCAAACATTACCGTGTTTCGGTTTGAAGGGCACTGAGAGCTAGCGTAATCACTGGGCATATGAGACTTAAGTACTGATGTCTCTGGGTGACCGGCACAGTGTGCTACACAGAAATATTCTGAGTAACACAGCATCTGTTACGGGCAGACGTTGCACTTACCATCACGTGAACGTTTTGCTCGTCTCGTCACTTTATCAAATAATAACTTTATCAAAAAATAAAAAAGAACCCTCAATAAACTCAGACGACATTTTTTTTTCTTTTTATTCATTTAGAAAATAACGTAATTCTTCTTCTTCTTTTCAGACTATAACTACTCCACTGCTGAACATAGGCCTCTCCCATAGATTGTCACACGACTGTGGCTCTCATTTTGGGGGGACTTTGCCATAGTTGCAACGCTTGGCGGGCGGGTTGGCAACCGCAGTTTATTGATTCAGATGTTCCAGGAAGATGCTGCTGTCCGTCTCATGGTTTTTTATTTCCCACTGTCGACTTATACGACAGCCACGGGATGAGATGGGGTGGTAGATTCTCTTAAGCCGCTATTACTTAAGCCGCTATTAACGCTATTAACTTGAAGCACTAACTAACAAAGCCTTTCATCGCTACAATTATAGGGACCTTTTATAGTAATAACGAAATCGACTGTGGAATGTGGCCGCCAGAAATACGAGAATAGCAATACAGCAAAAATAGTCCTACAAAAAATTTACCTTTTCAACGAGTTTTAATGTAACATTGATAGCAAATAAATTGATCTTCGTAGAGTGAGTCAGTGACCATAGGAACTGAGCTTGATGTTCAATGACCTTATTAGTGGTACCCAAAAGGTATATCTAGACATTTGCAAGTTTAAAAACAAGTTTCTACCTAGGGGCCGGTGGCGAGCGGATGGCTACCTAGACCGAGCCACAATGTGCTTTCGTATCAAGACAGACAGGATAAAGGTAAAAAAGTTTGCAACCTATGGAACGCACTCTAATCACGGTCAACCTTTTTCTAGAGAGAGATTATAATTTTTTTACATATGCGCACTCTAGGGTGATAGGTGGTATACCTATGCAATTGGTATACTTTTACGACACTCAAGGGGTGAGACGGGGTGGTAGATTATCATCATTTCAGCCCATCTTAGTCTGTTGAACATAGTTCTCCCCTAATCGATTTGCAGCAAAACGGTCTCGAGTCACCTGCAGCCATCGACTTCCCGTAAAACCGCAGCAGGTCGTGCTAGTCGGTACAAGGTTGCCACTCCAGAATCTTTCTTCCCCAACGGTAATCGGTTCTACGAGCTATATGGTCGGCCCATTGCCACTTCAGCTTAGTAATCCTAAGAGCTAAGTCGGTTATTCTAGTTCTGCTGCAGATGATATCGTTACTGATTTTATCTCTATCCCCTTCCATAGCTCGCTGAGCTGCCTCGAGCGGCCTGCAGTGAACGACCACGTCATCGTCTCGTATATCGTCACTAGCAACTCGCACTGGTTGAAAACTTTAGTTTTTAGACATTGAAGTATACTTCATGAGAAGATGTGACGTAGTATTACCAAAAAAAAATTGACTATTTTTTTAGTAATCTCCAAAAGTCAATCCTCAATGTTAATTAAAAAGAGGTATTCTTAAACGAAGAAAAAGTTCAACCAACATTAATAATGATACAGTTGATAAAGTCAGGCGTTACTTTGCGTAAAAACCATTATAATAAAGAACACTTCGTGTTGTCGACCTCAGTAACGACCACAACACTACCATCTAGGTAATACGGGGTCTACTACCTAGTGGTAGTGTTGTGATGGTGAAGGCGTAGGTTGTGGCGTAGTTTACTTGTGCACTTTATTGTAGGAGGGCGAGTAATGCTCTTCAAAAACTAGGTAATATACAGCACTTTTTACTCGGCGGCTGTCTGTCATAGAGTCAAATTCAGTTGATAATGCCACGTTTTGCGGTGAAAAACACGTCGTGTTCTCGACTTCAGTGGTGTGTTTTGTCTACTGGTAGTGTTGTAGTGGCATAGGTTAATCTGGTGGCGTTTCACGGCACGATATTGTGGCAGGGCGAACGCTGCTTTTAAAAAAGTTGGTAATATTTTAAATTTTGCATGCGAAAACTCATCAAAATAACTTTTTCCTTCATTTCCTCTGACCTTAAAACTGATTGTTACTATTACTTTCATAAAATGAAAAATTCAAAATATTGCCATTTTAATTTTATGGAAATTGAAAATAGATTATACTGTTTGAAATATACGTACTGTAAGACAATTATAAATATATTTACTGGTGGTAGTATTCCAATGCTAGAATCCGTATAGGTACGTACTACCGCAGTACCAATTATTCTGCTATCGAACAGTAAGTGTGCAAACATAACTGTGTTCCAGTCAAAAAAAATATAGGCAGGTGAAATCTTATTAAATAATAATATCAAGAATCACACATATCATATGGGTATAATTAACTATATTTTTATTGATTATATAATTAACATACATGTATATTTTAATATAATACACATTATATTATATTATATTAAACTTATTACTTTCGGATAATTTTGTTGAAGAACTGTTTTGAAGCAGTTTTTATTCGGTGCATTCTTCATTGATCAGGAAGGGCGTTCTAGAGGAGTTTGGGAGAAGAACTGAAGAACCCAATACAATGAGTTTTGTTACGAAGTTGTTTTCATTGTTACTATTATTTCCATTAAACTAAAAATGTAAAATGGCGTCGCTAGTAACCCGATGTAAGGTCAACCGGGGCATTGGCGTCTTTGGGGCTATTGCGTTTATTCGAGATTACTTGAAAACTACTTCCGTTATAACACCATATGCAATCTAGGGAAATCTATTTGATGAAAACTTATTATAAAATATCGATGGAGGGCATTGTGTGAAAAATGTCCCCACCATGAGCCATTTTAAAAATCACATTGTTTCTGTGAAATCGTGTCTCGTGCCGTGAGTGGACAAAAGCTTTATTAAATTAGTATTTTTAACGTTTATCCATTTCTATTTAATAGTGCACGTAAAGAATATTTATTGGCTATATGTACAAACAGTTATTTTTATTATAATTGCTTTGTTTAGGGTAGGCTTTTGTAGAGTTTAGGTTTGATTTGTTGAGGTAAATGCGTACACTCTTTTGAGGGAAATTGCGTCTGTATGACGCATTTGCCCCGATAATAGTGATCGTCAACCTTTTCTTGGTTCATTTTTAAGTACAATCATATAATTAAGTATATCTCAAATGTCTTGATGTGATAAAAACTATTTTTTCCATTATATAAAGAGTACTACTGTTTACTATTATTTTGTTCGAATTTATATTTCAGGTGACGAGCATATTCCACTATGGTGATATTGAAATATATCGATATCGATAAATATTTAGAAAATATAGACTCTCATCAGTATATAGAGCAAAAGCTTACCTGCCTATTGTATAAATTTTTATTTTGATCTATGTTATTACTTCTACCTAGATTGGTAACGTGATGTCGTAAAAAATTACAAGGTGAAATTTAGGTGTTTACCAAATCTTCGCAGGATGTTCAGCTATTGAGTATGAATAACTTTTACTACGGTACCAACTCTGACGTCGCAACAAAAACGAGCTGTTATTATATAAATAATATTATTAAGCTTTTTCATGTAAAAAGTTGAGCACTTCTGAATTTTCCAAGGGATAAATGCGTCTATGAAAAAGTAGACACATTTTCCCCGTGTTTATTATATCATCTATTAAAACATGAATATTTCATATTTTTCATAAATATTTATAAATTCTAATAGACAACTATATCTTAAACATAATATCTTGATATCAGTTCTGAAAGCAAACCCATTTAATGTTCATTATATAAAGACGCATTTGCCCGAAATGGTAAATGTGTCTCAAATTCCCGGTTTAAAAAAAAAACGCAATTTGCTCTTTTATGTCAAGCTATCAAAGAAATTAACACATTCATCTTGTATCCAGATAGACCTAAAATACTTTTACACTATAGCATTTTTAATCCTTTAATAACCAAAACTTTAAGCGGCATTAAAATGTGTGTGTAAAAAATATAACGCAATTGCCCCGGTTGACCATAAACTGTTTTAAATATAGGTAACCCTAAATAAGACAATTTTCAATATTTTCACCCGTTTTTGTGCTCTGTTTTGATGAAAGTGATTCTGCTCAAGCTGTATGACTATAAACGAAACCTAAGATGATTCGTTACATAAACATTTGTTATGGTACAAATTATGAGCCGTGTTTAAAATAAACAAGTACACCATCTCGGAACTAAGATTTACGTAAAATAATTTACGCTATGTTAACTTATTCACGACGATTATCTTCACCACATTCAACTCTTACAAAACATTCCTCATGTAACAATGTAACTTATATCATGTACATTAACCATAACATAAATTACATGGATAAATCGTTATCTCACTCTTTTTCATTTGTTTCTATTGTGAGCGGTTGCTCAACATAGAGGATCATGCTAAGAATATGTCTGTACATGGATTATTTTTTATGTGAGAAAGTAATATGAGACGAGCAATTCTTTCGCGGCGTGTACAATGTTTTCGTATAACAAATGCTGTGTCAGACAGAACATCTCTGTGAGGCACACCACTGCGCTCCTCACCCTAGGATATCAATTTTTAAGTCTTTTACTCTAGCTATCAGTGTCCTTTACACCGAAACACAGTAACTGGCAATAACTTGGTATCCACCGAGATGGATTCCTGTATATGCATCCTACCACAAATGAACTATACATGTGCCTATCAAGAAATATTTGCAACTCCTGAATTAAAGGCAAGTGGTTTCCTAAAGGCTTATAAATGATACATACTGTTTTTATTTTACATACTGTTTTTATTTTACATACTGTTTTTATTTTACATACTGTTTTTATTATACATGCTGTTTTTATTTTACATACTGTTTTTATTATTGCCCTCCCGATTGCAGTAACTGACCTCTCTGAGTACTCTCGCGAACAGGATGACGGTCCAAGCCGAGGTCCCCTCTCGGGGGCCCTTGCGCCAGTCATCCATAAATAAAGGTTTCGGCTAAGCGCCCTCAGCGCTATGCCACCTTTCAATCCGGCGAAGCTGTAAAAGCCTTCGGGCTAACAGTGACCATCAGTCCTAAAAAAAAAAACTTATAAATAATTAAGATATAATCAAGTCCTGCACTAAAGCTTATATATATATAAATTTCCTTGACTTTAATTATCATAGATATTAAATATATCTGTAAAATTAATCTAAGTACTTGACACAAATGTGCCTTAAGTACTTAAACAATGCAAATGACGACAATCAAGTAGTCCGTCGGCCTTCATACACGGTGTGTTGCGTTTCGCTTGTGGGCTTCCGTCGACAAAAACCTAATGTTGTAAGCCTCGTTTCCAACTCCAATGCGAATTTATTAAAAAGATAATAGCAAAGGTTATTATTATACGTCTGTATATTAATAACATTATTTTTAATTTTTGTTATGTTTTATATTAAGAATGACTAAGCAAACATTATGAACAAAATCTCGTGGCGTCTCAAGTATAGAAATAAACATCTCTGACATAAAATATCAGACCGGTGGCGGAGGCAGTCTCTATTGAGCATGGCGTCTCGTACTGCGATTGGCTAATAAACATCTAATAATCGAAATTCCACACAACTTAAGAAATGCGTATACCCAACACTGGAATAAATTCAGATAGATGATGAGAATCGTGAATAAATTTGAGTGCAACGTCTGCCCATAACAAATGCTGTATCACCCAGAAAATTTCTGTGTGACACCACAATGTGCCCATCACCCTGAGACATAAGTTCTTAAGTCTCATATGCCCAGTAATTACGCTAGCTCACAGTGCCCTTCAAACCGAAACACAGTAATGTTTGCACACTACTGCTTCACGGCAGAATATCTGGCCCTGGGGTGGTACCTACCTAGACGGATTCCTGGATAGGAATCCTACCACCAGTATTAATAAAAATCTAATATTTAAGATCTAAATATAAATTTAAGATAAGGCTAACTTTACGTTTTCGACTCTTCCGGTGACTTACTATTACTTCTATTGTTGAATCTCAAGAGAAAAAAACTTTTACTTATATTATGAACATCACAAGTAGGCATGAAAACGGTTGGAGGATATCCATGATAGAAAGAATAAATGTTGAAAGAAAATAATATTGATTAAAAGCTTCCGACAGTTACATGGACAGAATTTATTAATGTGTGGTATAAATTTCTGAATTGCCACAGGCACAGGTTAAAGAATAACTTTGGAAGATGAAATCTGAAACGTAATGGAGTTTATTTATACTGCAACAGATACTCGTAAACAACACAAGTTTTAAAAAATAACAAAGAAACAGAACATAACAACAAAGTGTTACAAATTACCATATTATACTTGGCGCTCAAATTAAATTACTAAATGGGGATCTGTTAGTACTTCCTTTTTCGGCATATGCACGTAAACATAAAAAAAACATTATTTATTTTAACATCTTGTGGTAAGGCTAATACAGTTTTAGTACACAAAAAGAAGTATTTTCGTTCGCATTATTTAATTTTATTGTTTGTTAAGAACAGATCGTAACCACCTGTCCTGATTCTTTTGATAATAAAACTATTTTCGTTAGTCTTAGTCTATTAGCAATTACAACAATTGATTGTTATAGTTATTTTTTCATTCAATGTAGATTATATTCATAGTTAATCACACAGTTTTGGTATACTATACTGATGTTCAAAAAATTCCATGTCCTGGCAACAGAAAACCAGCCGTAATCCCAGCGAGCAGTTCTCAATTTTTATCGATCATTATAAAAAGCACAGTGGCATATTAAATATGTCAAACAGAACATAATAAATAATAAATAACGAAATAGCTTTGTAGCGATCACTTGATTTCCCGAGGTCCGAGGAAACCTTACTTCCACAGAATAACAGCCTGAAATAGCAGTGTAATTGTGCTACTTTTGGTATAAGACGAAAATTAGAGATCCAATAACAGTGATTTTAAAACGAAAAAAATCGTTATTCTGACTGTGCAAACATTACTGTGTTAGATCTGAACGGTATTGAGAGCTAGTGTAATCACTGCTAGAGCTGGTATAATATGGCACTAAAGAACTGTTGCCTCGGGGTGATCGCCGCAGTGTGGTATCACACAGGAATGTTATAGGTGACACAGCATTTGTTATGGGCAGACGTTGCACTTACCATCACGTGAACGTTTTGATAATTTCGTCACTTTATTCGATAAAAAAGTAATTAAAAAAATCTTAGTGAAATGTAAACGTAAAGTAAAGTAAAGTTTCAGCCTATAAATTTCCTACTGCTGAGCACAGGCCTCCTCTCTTAATTTAACTCATTTCTGAGAGGGTTTTGGCGCTAGGAAGAATCCGCCACGCTGCTCTAATGCGGGTTGGCGGACTGCACATGACTTCGAAATATTTTTTATTTCTCAGACATGCAGGTTTCTTCACGATGTTTTCCTTCACCGCCGAGCACGTGGTAAATCAGCACTTAAAAATGCAATTAACAATTTTAGTGGTGCCGGCACCGGGAATCGAAAACAGGTCAATCGCGTACTATGAAATTTAGAACGAGCGCCTAGCCCCTGCGCTACCTATGTAATTGGTTATTAATGGTTATTCCACGAATTCTGCTACTATACTATAGATAGCGTCCTCTGGATTATCGAAAAAAAATTCATAACTTTGTTCATAACCTGTGAAACAAACACAATGAAACATCATCAACACAGTATAAGCTATCACCTTTAACCTGTGTAAAATTGATGTCAATAGTTGTAGTGTAGTTCTTGAGTTAGTGTAAAATTTATATCAATAGCTGCAGGGTACTCCTCGAGTAAATCCAGTCGTGCAGACAGACAGACAGACCAAAATTGTACTTCTGTTTTATATATATGTATGATATAGATCTTAGCAAATTATCTTCATATTTTACACGAATACATTTTCTAATACCGAACAATTAAAGCTATATGCCGCAAATTGGCAATGGTCATAACGAAATGTGTTACGCAATTGTAACAAATAACAACTAATATCTACGAAATGGTGAAATATAGTTGAAAAAGTCTAATATCAAGGTCGGTAGCGTAAAATGACAATTTCGTGCAAGACAATCGAACACACGAACATTGCTAAACGCTCAGGTTCACTGTCGCATAATATCATTCAGTTCTTCTTTATCATTTATTTTTAATTGGATAAAGTGACGAATCGAGGAAAACGTTCACAAGATCGTAAGTGCAACGTCTGGCCATAACAAATGCTTTATCACCCTTCTGAGTGGAGAGCATCACACTGCGCTCGTCACCTTGACAAATCAGTTCTTAAGTCTCATATGCCCAGTGATTACACTAGCTCTCAGTGTCCTTCAGACCGAAACGCAGTAATTTTTGCACATTACTGTTTCACGGCAGAATAACTGGCCCTTAGGTGGTACTTACCTAGTCGCATTCCTGCATAAGAATCCTACCACTAGCGATTTTGTTAAAAAATAGTAAAGTTTGGGGTATGCAGTGCAGTATTTCCGCTACTCATTAACAGATGTCACTATAAAATTGAGAAGTAATTAAAAGTAAATTGCCTAGCAGTCTATATCCCAACATAATATTTTCAGAATTTGCAATTGCAACACTGCACAGAAATTGCCTATCCGCTAGGATAATTGTTATTTCCCATACAAACTTCCTCACCCTCTTTTATCCGTTTCTTTCCTCTAGGGCAGGGATTTCCAAAGTGGTCGGTTTCCCAGGGGTCGACATAAACGAATACCGATTTCGGGGGTCTAAAAATCGGCCCCTATCAATTAACACAAGTTCTTATTTGAAATTTTTAAGATAATGTATAAGTTGTGTTACGTGTACAAACATCACACTAAATATTTTATTTTTTTATCATTACTTTGCGATTTTAATGTTTTTTTTTTCAATAAATAATTAGCTACTTATGTATTTTTACGTAATTTGTATTAATATTTATTAATTACACTTTATATTCACTGAATTTTAAGTCTATTTATTTTGTTTTATTTGGAAATCATGTAATTTTTCCTCAAAAAAAATGTCTAGGTCAACTTGTTTTGGCTGCGCAATGTTTGTCAGTTAATATTTATCTATATATTAGACACGGTATGTTTTATATAATTATGTAGATCAGCTTCTTCTTATATGCGGAGAAAGAAAAATATAGATAACTTCTTCCAAAAGCTAGTGTAATGTAAAAGCTGTTTTAACTCTCGCAAAGTTTAAGTTTGCTACACATGCAGTGGACTAAGATAGGCTGAAATGATGATAATGATGATACAAACTGGATACATAACATTATGTTATACACTTTTTATATCTGATTATATCTGGCAAATCTGCTCATCGCAACCTTTTGTCAAATTTGTTTTCAATATAGAATAAATTATTAAATAAATTTAATCGACTAACTATTGCATCAGCGACTTGCCTTTTCAATTCAAGAGGCACTTGTACGAAGGCAAAGTTTTGGTGAGGATACATGAAATCAAAGGTAGTTGCAAGTTGTATTGTTAAATTAATGTATTATTCATACATACCTTTTAAATAAGAGTGCCATCTGAAGTTTTAAAGTGTTAATACGACTGAGGATGAGAGCTTTATATGTCCACTATAAAGTTAAAGGTTGTATTAATTGTATCTTAGACATCGTTTGATTTTTTTAAATAACAGAGGGCACATCCAAAGCTAAGATATCAGAGTATAATTCCGTTAGAGAGTAGAGTCTGTTTGTAATAATAAAATACCAGATTTTTACACAATGCCTATGGAAGTATACACGGTACTTATAAGAAAATAACTATTTTTAAAATTTTTGTCTGTCTGTTTGTTCCGGCTAATCTCCAATATTAAATTCAAATTCAATTCAAATTTAAATTCTGCATGCGGATCATAGCAAACTTCCTATACAAAAATAATTTTCTCAGAAATTAACTTTGTTTCACTCCCATACTCGATTTGTGTAAGAAAAAAAATTAGTGTAAAAGTAAAGACTATCAGAATCAACCTTTGTTATACAATATATTATGAAGATACATATTCAGCGGCGCGAACACGTCAGACAAAAAAGGGACGCACAAATCGAAATTATGGGCTCATTTCATTTCAACCCGGCAGGTTAAAAGCACGCCGATTTCACTTTCGTAAAATCTGCAAAAAATATCACTGTCTGTGTCTGTCTGTTTTTTATTTAATTAAATATGATAAAATGTCACTGATTTAAAAAGTTATTCAGCATTAGATTTATTAATTTGTCACCTAATTAACATAAATAAGACCCGTACTTTACGACAATATTATGCCATAAAACAGGTTCTTGATTATGAAATTATTTATTTTATTACTGCCCCCTTTGAGTTTCGATAACTGCTCTAACAAAAAGCATCTAATAACAACGAAATTTTATCTTAATTTCAAATCGTAATAAAAATCTTTATGTACTTAACTTAAAATACATATACTATTATCGTAATCTATACTAATAATATAAATACGAAAGTAACTCTCTCTGTCCCTCTCTCTGTTTGTTACCTTTTCACTGCTTACCATCTCATCTTTGCCGAAATTTGCCACAGAGATAGCTTGCACCCTAGAGATGGACATAGACTATTTTAAAAAAATATTTTATATATTTATTTTTTTAAAATATTTAAAGAACCTATATTCTTGCAGACGAAGTCGCGGGCATCATCTAGTCTTCTATATATTAGTACATAGAGAAAAACTTTGTACCCCTTTTTAAGCAATTTGCGCGAACGGATGAAAGAGATTTAGTATCGTTAAAGTTTATATAGAGAAGAAGCGAGAAAGTTAAAATGTATGTACATTTAAGGTGTAGACAGAGACTACACACGTAGTCCACATTTCGCCGCCGCGGGAAATGAGCTGTGACGGATGACGAACCACGTCGCCGCCATTTTGGTACAAGTCAACAAAAATCTTACTCCCCAGTGCGCTCCTTCGGGCAGTAGTGACAGCATTTTACGACACCTTGGTAGGAAAGAGGTGTGTGCTACTCTTCTCTGCTGGACACCTATCGGCTGGGATATATAATAATAAAATTATGAAAATGTATAAAATACAATAAGATATATGTTTAAAATAATTTCGGTCGACACCACACATGTCGGTCACCTCATGAGCCAGGTCCAGATATTTTGTCTTCTTGTCTGTTTCAGTGGTCACGAGGTTCTCGACATACGGAATGGCAATGTAGACAAAAATCTCTTCGATTGTGCCCGGTCTATCAATACTATATGAGGTTTATTCGCAAAAATAATCCTGTCCATAATGATGCCCCGGTCCCAGCAGAGCCTGGCGCAGTTACATTCGAATACGGCCTTTGGCAATTACTTATAATAAGGCAATTCTCGATTCATTATTATTATCCATACTAATATTAAAAATGCAAAAGTAACTCTCTCTATCCCTCTGTCTGTTTGTTACCTTTTCACGGATTAACCGTTGAACCGATGTTGATGAAATTCGGCACAGAGATAGCTTGCATCCTGGGGATGGACATACGAAACTTTTTATTCCGAAAAATCAAAGAGGTCCCACGTACCGTGGGAAACCTAAATCCACGCGGATGTAGTCGCGGGCTTCAGCTAGTTATATATAAATATTAAAATACCCATTCTCTAACTTCTTACAACCATGAAATTTATATATATTTTTTTTTAATTTATTATTTTGTGACATTTATTTTTTATAAAAAAGTGCTAATGACACATATTTTATAATCATTGTATACTCGTGCAGAAAATTAATGCAAGCATAAAAAACCGTCCTCCAATTTACTGTGCGACCATTCGTTGCTAAGATATCGATGGTTATAAACAAAAGGATCATTTTTAAATTAAAGTCTGATATCTTAGCAAAACATTGACGTAGAGATATGAAAAAGGGAATTGAAGCTGGATAAACAGGCTAGCTAAACTTTACAGTGGCCAAGTCAGGAAAATTTTATCTTCGTCCGGGGACTTTACTCTTCAACAATATTACTCTTCTCTCGCAATGTAACTTTGAAATTCAGTAACTAATTTGTGAAATTTTAAGTTTTTTCACTTATACAATGTACTTAGATAACAACAACAAATAAGTACAAATAAGATAGTGACACTCATTAAATATTATGTTAGTTATTTTAAAAATAAGCAACCCTTTCAAACAAATAAACAATCTACGCCTATTTCTACACAAAAAGATATTCATTGAGCACTCATTCATGAAATCAGGTTAACAGCGTTTCTTTCTGCTATTTTCAACACGCTCTGTTTATCGAATGAAAGGTTATTGGCTGGTTAAGCCGTTGTTAATCAAAATCATAATAATTATTTCTCAAATCTCTTTAAGTAATAAATATTACATTTAATGATATAATAATCTCAGCAATGTTGTACATATTGTTTAATAACGGAAAAAACAAGTAACGGTTTAGGGTAAAACCTTCTATAAAATAGGTAACATATCTAGAAGTATTTAATGTATTGTTTTATAATAAAAACTACATTAGCGCAAAACATTCAATAAATAATAGACTACAAAGCGGAATGGCTGGCGTATGCGAGTGTAAGCGAAGTTGCGCTGGCGCTTGCCAAGCAGCAAAAATACGAGCTGATAGAAAGTTGTATAAAATCATTCGATCTTTGATTCAGTTGTTGACAACGCACCGGCGGTAACAGACGTTCGTCAGACGCAAATGTTACCGAACGCACGCGGGAAATAGTTGCGTCCGATAGCCGTGAAACATTGAAATTAAAAAAAACAATTTAAATAAAACATTGTGCAGACTCACAAAATGGGTGTCAGTGCAAGGATTACCGTATTACTTTTAACTCTATCAGTCGCTTTTTCTATTCCAGTGGGAGACAACAAGGGAACTCTCAACATTAAAGGTAATTTAATAGTATAATTAGCACATAATTGACATTAGTTTTAATTTTTAAAATTCTCTTCAAATATTTTTTTAAAGAATAATTGAACGGTTCTAAAAAAATTGTAGATTGTTGTGAATGATGTCAAACGAGATATTTACGGACTGAATACATATTGGGAAAATAATCGTTTAATAGTTTTAATACATCTAATCACTATTCCAGAAATCCAAACAACGTTACTTTTTACTGTTTTAATATTTATACAATGTAAACAAGACAATATATACAAAAATTGCAGTAGTATGCGTGGGGGTGCGCTGGTAGCGTGCGCAATAGCGCTTACAGACACACACAAGTCACATCTACGGGTTTGTGACTAAAGCGATGGCAGTCATTGAAATTTTATCAGACCTCGAATGTTTAAATCGATGTCCGCCCAGTACCTCTGACGTACGAATGATCTTTAAAAATTATGTAGGACCATAATGTAAATATATAATGTGGAGTAAATAAAGATACATCCAAGTTTTGCACAGTTTTTGGAGATATTGCCTCTTTTACAGTTGGTTAAAAATGATGTTCTCCTAGCCGATTTCGACCACGGCGACAACTTCCGACTACTGTTGAGAGCCATCAACTGCGCAGGAGATATTATAGTGCCACAAGTGTACGCGCAAACACAGAGGCACTCACTCGTCCCAACCTAACCGTGCCCGATGTAACGCTGATGCGATAAGATCGGAGGTAGGCAAGGATGCCGTGTCAGAACACAATCAGACCCGAAAACCAACAATTTATGTTTTAGCACAAATGTTGGCTCCGGCTGAGATTCGAACCCAGGACCCGCGGCTCAGAAGTCAGGTACTCTGACCACTAAGCCACGCGGTCGTCTTTTTTTTTTGGTTAAAATACCCCTGCTGTTACAAGCTGTCTGCCTAATTAGGGTTATGGAAATAAAAAAATTATGCAACTAGGTTCTCAGTAAGAGTTGCAAAAGCGACGCAGTGATTTTACGGATAATTGCACTTCATGCCAAATTTTCTGCACAGCGCGAGTGACAATGACCCACTGAAAGCAATAGGACGTCACGCTCTGCCAAATCGTAAAAAAAAGTAGATTCAATACAAAAGAAAATGTTCTTTGTAACAATATAATGCAGAACATCATCGCAATAACAGTGCAGAGAATCACTAGTATTACTTTTCTTCTAGAAAAACATGCCTTGATTTGTTATTATGAAAGTGTTTATTGAACACGCTTCTATAATTTAAGATAATGAAACCTTCTTTACTTCCTATACTTTTTTATGAAAGAAAACTGCATTAGCTATCTCTCTAGTTGTGTTATGGAACGTAAGTCTTCGAAGTCCGTTAAAATCACAACGAGATTCCTAAAATCAAGTAAATAGTCACAAAAGGTTTTAACATCAATTTCAAACTGGACAAACAGTTAAACACCAGTATTTTTGAGACTATTGCAAGCTACAACATAACTTTTGGCGAACAATAACAATAAGATGACAAATAGAATTCATACTCGTAGATCACAGAATACTAACAAACACTCGCAGTCTCACAAACACATAAAACACAATCATAAAAAGCACATAACATCCTCCACATAAAACACCCTGTACCTAAACTAAATTACATACAAAGAGCTTTAACATCCAAGAGGGCCAGGAGAACATAACTCTGTGTAACCTAGTTTGGCCTCCAGTCTCCCACATTAAAAAGTAAATAAATAACACTATAATATGTAACTTAACTACTTTTTAAGTACGTAATGTATGTGGGAGAATATAAAAAAGTTTATTATTTACGAGTAATATTTTTTTGTTTTTTTTGAAATGATAAAAGTAATTGTAAGTAGAAGAAAGTGACGAGAAAATCGTTCACCTGATGGTAAGTACGCCCGATAAGTACGACTTCTGCTCGTAAGAAAAACTATGTCACCCAGAACATTTCTGTCTAGCACCACACTGCGCTTGTCACCCATAGACATCAGTTCCTAAGCCTCTTATACCCGGTCATTACACTAGCTAATCGTTCAAACCCAAACAGTCATCTTTGCTTCACGGCAGAGCCAGTTATGGCCCTGCGGTGGTAGTTAAATTAAGGTTTTTTAAATTATGCCTGTAAAAAAAGAAAAAAAGGGTTCTTTTTTATGTTTATTTAAAATTTTCGATTTCATTTCAAACTAAGCAGGTTATTCTCATTTTATCATATTAAACCTAATATTAAAAGGCACGTACCGCCTGGAATATGTATCTACGAGGTTTTATGGTAAGTAATTATTTTGTTTAAAAGTAAATGCATTTTTTATGTTTTTATATATAAATTCATTCCTACTATTAAATAGAATATGAATTCAAAATAAAAAAATTTCCATCTTTTTTAAAAAGGTTGAATAAAGTAGTTATTGTAGATAAAAATAATCTAAATTAAATTGAATTTTACAACGTGCACTGTGCATAAATGTGAGCGGATTCAATGATGGACTTATTTCTAAAACTGTTTAATAAAACCGCTTAAAAATTTTGTTTAACAGACCGCTACTAAAGGAAAGTTGGTTGGGAAAGGTTACTACTGAGTAATTGGGTTCCTAAAACGTTTCGATTATTCAGTCCTCAAATTGCCTAATTGGTTCAACCTCCAAAAGTATGAACAACAATGGAAACCGAGCAAGGCTCTTAGTACGTAATGCTCAGTACTGGATAATATCAACGCCATTGTTAAAAATGTCATTGCGGGTCGGAAACGTTCACTTCCGAGGAACATGGCTATTGCAGTTCACACGGCATCATTTTCTGGTCAGAACTTTGGTTACACTACTTTGTCATAGTTTGCTAGTGATGTTCCTAAAAAATATATTTTGATGCCGTGTGAGGTAAAACAATCTATTATTCCAACGCGCCCCCTTGAGTATCCTAAAAGTTTCTTATAAAAACTTCAGAAAAATCCTATGGTAATCTTATGAACAGTTTTAAGAACAGACATTGTAGCAAAATCAGCTTAATATCAGACGTGGAGACCATTTTTTATTGTTTCGATTAGTTTACTAATTCAAAAATATTTAAGTGACCTAGTAATTTTAATATACAGTCGTGATTAAACATATGTAAGCGTCGACGTAACTCCTAAAATGTTTATTGACCTTTTCAGGTTTGTCTAAAAGCGGTTCTGTGTGAAATATAATAATGTCATGAACTTTCCATGGGGCTTGATTAGTATGACTGTATGATAGGCTTATGATATTTATAGACACATTAACCTTGTGGAAGTTAAATATTAATTAATCTGTTATTATTCTATATGATGAAACGACGTTTAAAATTTCAAAATAACGTAAAACTATTAGTGTTTAAATATATAACCAATACTTTACTTTTACAAGCATTTAGAATACAGTTACCTGTATTCTGCATTTCATCATGTTGGACTGTGATCAAACGTTTACCTATTAAAAAAAAATATTGTACAATTAGTAACATACTCTCGCCCTAATAGATATGTACTAGAATATCATGAATTATTGTCACCACTCCATTTATTAATAACACGCCCTAACATCGAATCTTGTCTAGACTATGCGTATATTTATTAAGATCCGGGAATTAAAACCATAATCTATAGCTCACATAGTAGACATCTGCTTTAGGGTTGAAATGGTTGACAAATACCAACAGGCCACAGTTTTTGACTTATGTGTATTTATTTTTTGGCCTAAAATCGTAAATAGTGGCTATCTTTTTATTTTAGGTCTGGCCTCAACTTGGAGAACTGATTAGGCATGGGACGCCAACGAAGTAAAAATCACGTTTTAATATGCATATTAAAACCCATTAAATTGAAGTCACTTTTAAGATCTTGCACGCTGACTATTAGGAATTGATAAACAACAATAATTTAAAAAGTAAATTATAATACAAAAAAAAATATTTTTAATGTTTAACTTAAATTCAAAAAGCTACTCGTGGGTCAAAAATATGATAAAATCAAAATCTTAAAAGTCAAGGTGTATATTTTTATTTTACAATACGTGACTTTGTTTTACAATAGGCTTTGTTTTACGTTTGCCTATTTTTAATACATAAATAATATTTATTGTAACATACTCTCTTCGAAATAGTACAGAAACATATTAATGTATGACCATGTAGAATGATAAAAGATTTTTTTAATTAATATTGAAATACTAAAACACACAATATATAAAGATGATCACAAATATAAAATCAGGAACATACAGGAACACACTTTCTGTATATTAATATTAAATCTGACTAAAATAAGAAACATTTTTGTTTTAATAAAAAGATACGGTGTGTCATTTTTAGATGAACTTTTAATTTGTTATAAGGCTTCTTAAGCAAAAGCAAATTTGATCTACCTGGGGAATGCATTCTCTTTGGTTCGTTACCCCTAAGACGTCGAGTTTGGAATGTTCTGACACATCAATATTGACAATGTACTCCGGCATTTACGACTTTTTTGCTAACGAAGGGCCGTCGGTTACGGACGTTAAAAATATGGCGCACCGCCGAGGTTTTACTTTTTTTTCATACCTTCTTCATTTTACCTTTTCGAAATTGTATTTATGTTCAAAACTCGAATTTTAAATCTGATTCCTATAGAATCACTAGGGCCGTATGGTGGCGGCTCGTTAAAAGAATACTACCACTCCATCTCATCCAATGGATCTCGTAAAAGGCGAGGAAGGGAATTAAACTCAATGGGCTCACCACCTATCACACCAAGTGCATTATATTGTTTCGGTGAATCGTGGATTGTGGCAATCATCTGTTTTTGCAGTGAGTGCCCAATCTCTGACTACCCCTTATGAAATACAGTCGTGATCTTATGTATGTATGTATAGAATCACTGAAGTGGTACCTACCTAGGAGGATTCCTTTGCAGGAATCCATAGCATTCTTAGCATTCTAGGTAGGTACCACTCCAGTGCCAGTTATTTTCCGGTGCCGTGAATCAGGGCACTGATAGCTAGTGTAATTACTGGGCATATGGGACTTTAGAACTGATGTGTCAAAGTGACGAGCGCAGTGTGGTACCAACAAGTGAGCAAATGGACTCGTCTCATCAATTTCTTTGGTAAAAAAAACACTGGTTATTATGAACGTCTTCTTTTTCGAGTTTCAATTATAGCCTCGTAATCGAATTCGACACATTCTGAATATTGTTGTTTAATTTTTAGTACCGACCGTGGTTTAGAGCAAAATTAAAATCTCGTAGTGTATCGCCATACTTGTTTTAGCACATAAGCTGGTTGGCTCGATTGCTAAGATACCTCAGTCTTAGGGAATGCCCGCGTAAAATAACAATGTAACAGTTACTTTTGTTTAGTGAGTGAAGAGAAACTAAGACCAATTTACTGGCAAAGAGGTGTTCCGTCACAGTTCTCAGATGTGACTGCGCACATTCAACTTTATTCATAAATAAGGATGGAGGTTCTGTCGCTCAGACGGACTGTGTACTTGTTTTATTACCCCTACCAAAACGAAAAATACACTACATTTAAACCGCTCTTCAAATAAATATTGTAGTTTTACGAGTATATAGGTCGTGTGGACAATGAACATATGTGTGTATAAATATATACACAGGGTCATTCGTAATGTCCAATAAGTACATCCCGGCAGGCTGGGCTTAGGGACGATGTGTATATGCCCCAAAAATATAATGAGCCTCGTAGCTTGATACTTGTAGGAGATGTGGCGACTTAAAGAACTCGCAAGTACTATAATAACATGAAGCATAGGGAAATCTTTCGCGAAGTAAATCTGTTAGTATGACGCCGTAGTAGGTTAACATAAATTAAATGGAGAAGTAAACGTATTTTGCATTTTTCTGGTTCTTTATTGTATATAATATTATATTAGCATTAGTTTATAATATTAGCTCCTGAACCACAAAATATTAACTGTGAGAATAAAGCTACTGGAAACTATAGAAAGATGTAACCATGTTAAAAGCCACCGAGGAACCTCATAGAATTTCGGGTATTAATTCAAGATCCGGTATATACTACCGACCCTTTTTAGCAAAAATTTTAATTTTAGTCTTAAATGTTTACAAAGCTCAAGTATACTCGTACATGCAGTTAAGATCATTTGTCTTCAACATTCGAAATTGAAAATAAGATCGTAATATGATATGCTATAGAGCAGAATAAGATCGTAAAATGATATTCTATAGAGTAGAATGGACACCTATTTTTTTTTTTTTTTTTAACGAAGCCCCACAGTAGGATTTTCTCCTGTATCGTGGGTGCGTTTTACAAACATACATTTCACATAGACACATTTCACATAAGACCCGAAAAGCAACAATTTGTGTTTTTGCACAAATGTTACCTCCGGCTGGGATTCGAACCCAGGACCGGTGGCGCAGAAGTCGGGTACGCTGACCACTACGCCACGCGGTCGACAAATTATAGAAACTATTTCAATTATTTTCAAAACTTTATAAAAAAAAAGTCGTATGAATTTTCACTCATATTTATTGTTTAAAATGTGAGTATGCAGCAATAAATCTTGAAACGTTAACACCAATGCAGTACTTGAAATGTTTGTGAAGAAAACTCACTTAACTGAATAGTAGGTAATTTTGTCTGTGTAAGATTTATTTTCTTACGTTTTACCTACATAGTATGTAGTTCATACTGACAAAATATGTAGTAACCATTTTATAAAAGAATCACATTAATTGTTTTGAATATTATTATCAGGAAAGGTAAGTACGTTTTCAGTCAGATATGTTATTTGATTTCATGTTAATCTTTGACGCACGATGCGATAGTATTGTGATTAAAAGTATATGTTTCTTATTTCAATGGTTTGTTTATCAAAGTCATTTCAAAGTAACTAGGCTTTCGTCGCTTAAAGATTGAATAGTAACTAAAAAAAAGAAAGTAATCATTAAATATGGTTTTCATTTACAAAATCTAAAATATTTAAAAATAAAGTCACCGTGATCAGGCAGGTGGTTTGTTTATAATGTAAAACGCTGATGGCATCAATATCTATACAAACGCGATAAAACACGCTTCGTCTTTTATCGGAACCAATTAATATTGCTTTAAAGATTTCATTACCTTTCTTTGTCGTAATTGCCAGTACTTCCCTTTAACTTCCATAATTACTTAATTCGATATCGCTTCTTTGAATGCAATCGATGCTCCAAATTTTCGAAGCAGGTATATTCATTTGTGACCGATTACAGATTTCGTTACGAGTTATTATCGGTATCATGTAATGCGCCTTACGTCATTTCCATTATGTCGCTGTGATTGCATAAATATAATCAATGTTTTATTATAGCTGTAATCACTGATGTTTCGAGAGTAATTCAACAACATGTCAAACTATTGCCGAAGACCTATTTTCTTCATGACAATTACTTCTTTTTTGGGTTACATAGCCAAATGAGAATACTGAATATTATTACCACATACACCACATACTGCTAAAACTAATTTCTGGTAATATTTTCGAGTATCACATCACTCACTCTTTCGAATATCATAATATTTAATAAGGACACAGAGCTTTAATTCACATTCACACACGATGTAAGATACTGTGTCATGTCTTCTCCCAATTCAATAAAGACTTGTCGATCGACCGAATAAAGTTACACTTTCAATTACCTTTCTTTGAATATTGTATAATGCATGACTTTAATTAGATCTGAGCTAGAATGACTTAGTTATTAAACGAAGGGAAATAGATTAGACTAGACTTTCACAAGGAGTGATTCGAAATCGCCATTTTTATCAATGCGTTTAAAAAATACTTTAGTGTAGATAGTTTTAAATGAATAAAAACATTTTTTGAATTTAAACAAACGTGCATCAATATGCAACCTTCGAAATAAGCCACTCTATATTTTACGTGACACAAAATATTTCAACCTTCTCATAACATATGAAACGTATAATCAATGCACACTCAAGATTTAATATTAACCTATCAATCTCTTCACAAATAGTCAAAAGCTATATAAAATGCCATGTCATATAACTCGTGCGTCACCATCATCAGTCATACAATCAAGCCTTTTTCCCAATAAGGATTAGGCAGAGACCAGAGATTTTGGTATGAGTCAAAAATTCTTACTCTCCACTGCGTTCCCATGAGCAGTATAGCAGTATGTTGCAAATTAGTAACATTCATTGCTATGCAGATGACAGCACTGGTGATGCCGTATACACCGGCCGTGCTAATATTTCTCGGGAACTCGTTGACGAGTACCGGAACAAACTTGTGTCTGAAGTCGAGTTTTTGTTAGACAAAATCTCGAATTGGGGCCGACTAAATCTAGTCCAGTTCAACCCCAAGAAGACACAGGTTTGCGCGTTTACCGCTAAAAAGAAACCCTTTGTCGTATCACCTAATTTTGAGAGCACTCCCCTCGTTGCCTCAGCCAGTATCGGTATTCTTGACGTCGATATATCGAGTGACGTTCAGTTTCGCGGTCACCTGGAAGGGAAGGCCAAATTGGCTTCCAAAAAGCTTGGCGTCCTCAGTAGAGCGCGACAGTACTTCATGCCGGCCCAACGCTTGCAACTTTATAAGGCGCAGGTTCGGCCGCACATGGAGTACTGTTCTCATCTCTGGGCGGGGGCGCCCCAGTGTCAGCTACTTCCATTTGACCGCATTCAACGGAGAGCGGCTCGAATCGTCAACGACCATGTTCTATCTGATCGGCTTGATCCACTGGCTTTGCGAAGAGATGTTGCATCCCTTTGCATTTTTTATAAGATCTACCATGGGGAGTGTTCCGAAGAATTGTTCGGATTAATTCCAGCCGCTGATTTTCACCATCGCACATTGCGGCACAGCGCGAAATTCCATCGTCACCACCTTGATGGTTGGCATTCCAGCACAGTGCGTTTTTCGCGCAATTTTCTGCCCCGCACAAGCACCATATGGAATCTGCTGCCGCCAGCGGTTTTTCCGGACCGATACGACTTAGGGACCTTCAAGAAAAGAGCCTATTCCTTCCTCAAAGGCCGGCAACGCATCTGCTATTCCTCTGGTATTGTAGATGTTCATGGGCGGCGGTGATCACTTACCATCAGGTGAGCCGCTTGCTCGTTTGCCTCCTCTAACATAAAAAAAAAGTGACAGCATTGCATATTATGGTATATTTCTGCACGAAAAAAGTCTGTCCGTACAATACCTTAGTCGCCTCTTATGACACCTCGGTTGGAAAGAACTAGGTCCTATTCTTCTACGCCGGACACCTATCGGCTAACTCGATCGTATCTAATATTAAACTGCTTTAAAATCCTCTTAATAAACGCATAATCTACTTTACAAATAATAGTCGAATTGTGATTTTTAATTTGAGTCTTACAATTTAGCTATTTCTATTGGCTAGTTTCAACGACAACCATAAAATCTAAATGACATTAGTCATTTTAGACGTTTGGCACCAACTCGAAAAGTGATGGTTGTGTTATTTATTGAATTATGTAATTCTGTGTATATTTCAAGTTTAAGTGTTTAATATTGATAGTATTTTATGCATCAAGTGCTCGTGCAAAGTGTACAGTGATTGTAAAATTCAATTAAAGACCAAATCAAGATTTCAGTTTTGTTATTATCAGTCTAGCATATCTTCAGTAAAAGGCTGAACTATCAAACTGTCGATGGTCGTACAAAGATTGAAGTTTTACTGCTACTTGGAATTTTTCGCATATCTACTTTACTACATTAACACTGGCAAAAAATTTACAACTGCAGCTTAAATAAATGAAGTCGTTTTATGATTTAAAAAGACCTCGTGCAACTTAGTACACTGTGACAGAAGTGATATACGAGTAAGTTTCACTTTCAATAAGAAATTTGACGAAAATTAAAATAATAAACATGAAATATCAAAAATAGTACTCACTGTAAAATAACTGCTCAGCATATAAACAATTCATCGATAAATTATTAGAGAACAGAAACGTTGCACTCAAACTCGACCTTGACATTTTTCTTTTAACACACTTCAAAAAATCTTGATTCCCCAAGAATACCTCTTTTAAATTCTCCAATTTTATCATAAGGTTAATTAATATAAATCGGTGAAGAGAAATTTCACTATACAATGTCAGTTAATGTTATTGAACCACAACTAAGTTGAAATCGAACAATTTTTTTCCTAAGTATTAGATTAATAGGTAGTCGTAAGTTACAAACATCTGTTTTTTATCATGATATCGCTATGTTAGAACTGGTTTTCTGAAATCCGCGCGGAGACATGATTTTTTTGATACGTGAATAATTAAAAGATTGAAAGTTGATTTAAAAATCTATTTTATATAGTATTACCGAACGTTGTTTCGAAAATTGACAGAAATAGAAGAGCTACCTTGGCTTATGGCGCCAACTCGAAAAATGTCGATTGTGTTTTTTTATTCAATTCGGTTTTTTCTTTGTATATTTCGAGTTTTGCTTATTAGCCAGCAAGTGCACAGGAACGTTTACAGTAATTGGCAAATTCCTCCATCAGACCAAAAAAATCTTTAGTAAAAGCGGGCCCTGTGGATCCAATCTGAAGTCGAAAGTGAAGTCACTGCTCATTTAAGGATTGAGCAGAAGAAAAAAGTTTACGTCACTTACCATAAATAAATAAAATAAGAGCTACTCGTACCTTTTTAGAAAGAAGCTATTAATATGTAAATTTACTTCGATATTCAGATGACTGAAATGAAGAATGAAGAATGAGAAATGAAGAAGAAATCTTAATTTTTTTAATGTGATTCACAACTGCTCCCTTCAATAAGCCACGAAGTGTCAGTTCAGTAGCTTTTTTAAAATCTCCTTATAAGGATCAGTCCTGTAAGCCCAGTGAAAATCTTGTTTACGTTGGTAAACAAGACTTTCGACTGGGACTCGAACTTTTATTGACTCTATAGAATATTATTACAATTGTGATATTAGTAAATTATTAAGAAATACTAAACGAATGTTAGTTCTGCTTGCCGGGGTTTTTTTTTTTGCTTTTTGGTTTATAACATATTTCTCTGACCGGTTCGATTGTGACACTACTCGTGCAGTAATTATGATCGGATTTATATCGGAACATCGTTTCTCTTTTCATATTATATTAATTATTGCCTCATGCTATTTTCAATACAAAAAGGTATAACTGAGAGTATTTAAATTGTTAAAATTTACTCGTACATTACTTGAGGGTTAATAGTTAAACAATACGTAGTGTTATAGATTTATTAAACATTACTTTGCTAAAATCTACTTCTAATAAAAGTATGAATTATAAATAACATCTAATAATATGCCCGATCCAACAATGCTTGTAAGGCTTGGACTAGGTTTTGATCCATGCATCCAAAACCAATAGACAAACATTATAGAGGACGATTGACTTATGCTTTCGGAAAAATTCATCATAAAATTCTCACTGCTTTGTTTATACTATTTTCCTCCTTAAATAAATTTCATATTATTATTTGACATTAATAAATTAAAATATTTTAATACTTTTATTCAAACTCTGCTTAAATAATCATCATGTACCGATAAGTAAAATGAGCTTAAAAATATACATAATTAATGAAAATATTAGTAAACTTATTATCGAATTTTTACCTCAACGCATAATTTATATCTCAACAACATTATATTTAATTACTTACAAATTATGATCATAAAAGTAATATATAAGAATTTAACCGAAGCCTATAAACGGAATCGTAATTGAAAAAAGTGTATGGGGCTATAAATGTTTTATCACACCCGTCCTGAGGGCACGATGGCGTCAGACAGGTCAATGGCCACGATACAACGCGGTACAGTGAAAGTGGATGAAATTGAAAGTTCTTTTTGATATATAATGGAAATACTGCTTTTTTTATTTTAACATAGTTTCCTGATTGGCATTCTTGTTATATAATTATACGGAGTTTCAACGTAGTATAATATATGAATATAATTTGCGTTCATCTGGATATTAGCCTCTTCCAAGTTGGAAGAATTTTACCTATTCGCTTCGCGCCATCGCTTTGGAATATTTGAGATAGTTATTCCTCCATCTATAGGCCGAAGGCTTCTGGACTGGATTTTTCTGACATTATTTTTCTTCATCGACTTTTACGATACCAGCAAAGCGACCCTCGCGGTTTCCTATTATCCTTTTGTGCCATAAACATCACAATAGCATTACTTCTGTAAATGGAATCATAACGATGAATGTTTATGAAATCGTTGATATTATTAAGTTGATACTCTTTTTAATTAAATTAAATCAAAAGATAAGCTGATATGCTTACAACACTTCAAGACACAGGAAGCTCATTTTGCGTAAATCGGACCAAAAATAATAATGAAAAGCTGTGGGTACTCCCGATTAACTTTGAAATCAGGACGTCAAACATATCAGTCCTCCCTTGACCATAGGTGCTGTAAGCCGGACTCCTCGTGGGTGCGTTTTAGAGACATAAATTTCACATGAACAATTGTGTTGTTGACCCGAAAACAAACTATATATATTAAATATTTTAGCTCCGGCTGACCTGCGACGTAGAAGTCAGGTGCACTGACCACTAGGTGAATGAGTAGTTTTATTAAATGAATAAAATTCGCGTAAATATAAGAAATTTAACAATGACGTATTATTTTTGTTCTCGGCACAAAATACTTTAACATAAATGTGTTGTGTAAATGTATTAAAATCATTATGAGCTTGTTAACAGTCAGGCGGTCATTACTCGACTTATACACGACATAACCCTTCTCCCAAGAAGAGAGGATTTGCCATAATCTCTGGCGGATTGGAGATCACAATACAACGCTCTGGATCATTATCATTTCAGCCTATCTTAGTCTACTGTTGAACTCGGCCTCAACGCGGTCTGGACAATTTGAAAATATTTGAAATGATTTCGCCATGTGGCATCATTTTACTGGTATACAAAAGATAAAGTATATTACGTTGACAACAACAACGGGATGAGATGGGGTGGGGAAGATTTTTTTACGCCATCATGACGAACACAATAAATAAACTACCAAAAGTAAAATTTAGTCTAGATCAATATAGACATATGCTAGTTTAGTAGGAAGGAAAAGTAATATAAGTTAGTACACGAATGTTAAGGAGGAATGTACAGTTGAATCGTAAAAAACGCTTGTTTTCCTTATTGTAAATATCTTAAAACATGCTTAATTTTTAACGAAATATTTTAATTCGAACTGACTTGTCTTTACTAAATACGTGGTTGCACAATGAATCTAATATAGCGCCAATAAAACCACTGAGCTAAACTATGAGGTTCTAATTTCAAATAAGTCGTTGTAGTTCAGGAGCCGAGCCTTAAATTTCATATTGCGTGAGTGAACTAGATACGACTTTCAGTGCCTACCGTTTGGTTAGTTGCAGTTATTTTTAGTTAGTTGCTATTTTTGGTTACTCTATGTTCGGCAGTGAATTCATATTAACGAGTAACATACCGAAGCAGTGTGACGGACTACTATCAGAGAGGGTCATCTTTTTTTATGGCGATAAGTGACGAGAAAAGCACCTGATGCTAAGTCCAACAAATAAAAAAAAATATATGTCACCAAGAAAATTTCTGCGTGGTATCATGAGACATTAGTTCTAAAGTCCCGTATACCCAGTAATGAAACTATCTCTCAGTACCGTACAAAGCGAAACTCAGTAAGGTTTGCACACTACTGCTTTACGGCAGAATAAGCCGGCCGGCCCTGGGGTGGTACATACCTAGACGGATTGCTGCATAGGAATCCTACCTCCATAATTTTTATAATGTATCAATTAATTATCAACATTTACATTATAATTATTTCCATTTTTCTAAATATATAACAAAAGAAAATAAATTAGACATTTATTTGATCAATGATCGAATGATAAGCTTACGAATAATTTGTTCTCGAAACAAAGTCAATGCACATTCGCTTAGCTGTAATACTACGGATTTTACATCCTTTAAACAACACATGGCTTATACTGCTGAGTCTTTCAAAATTGCAATGAAGAATCACTATTTAAAGAAGGTGATGACAGTTAGAGGATATGAAAGAATAGAGAAATTGAAGAGCCATTGCACCTAGACCCAACATTATGTATGACGTAAAGACTACAAGTCTTCGCTGACTCGGCCACTGGAGAGGATCTTCCAGTCAAAAGAGCTTACACGGTACCACCGAATTGGAAATGCCCGCTTATTTTTGATCAAATGATGGTTAATATCGCTTGAGTGGCAATGTGCGGAAAGACCTGAATGCTCTTTAAAGAACCGACTGTTTTTGGTCTGATTAGATCTTCGTTAGGCCGTTGAACCAGCGTAGTAGTACTATTTGATGCAGTGTTCTACTCTACTCCATGTATATACTCTCATATATGGAGTAGAATATCAAATATTCTCTCGTTTAGAATGAGTATATTGATTTATATTTATTATTTTAATATGTATATACATATTAAAATACCAATACTGATTTTTTTTCATGGTGCGCCATCGGTACACACTTCTGTAGTCTTAAAATTAATTTTGCTTTAGTTTACTGGTTTCCCTGGAAGAGAAATATATTTGTAGAACTAGAATATGGTTAGTTAATGACTAATGTTTCTGTATTTTAATGTGTGTACAATAAAATAAAATACATCGTAAGGAGTGATCTTGTATATATTTAGTTTGTACTATAGACAACATTTGAGTCTATGGTACAAAGAACATTAATTCGTATTTACTGTTTCTTCACAGTTCCCCTATTTTCTACCGATATTTTTGTTCTCAGTGTTGTACCACTCCCTTTATTACAACAACGTTTTCAAATGTCATGACGAAGGATTTATCAGCACCACGGTATGTTACGTAAAGCATTGTTATTTACATTGAGTTAGAGATTAGTTTTGAATGATCATTAGGAGCTATGTGAACTGCACAGTAAGGATGCCATTGAAGGCGCATTACAACATTCGATCACAATGCAGTAGGCTGATACTTATATGTTGCAGGAAAATTTCGAAACGTGTTTTGTTGAAAACGCCCGCAGCCCGTAACGACGTAAATGATCCCAATTGAATAATACTTGGCAATTGCAAAAAGTATAGGATGATTATTTCACTAAAAATTGTGTAAATTTGTATGTAGGAATATTTATTTATTTATTTAAAAAAATTGTTAACCTTAAGCTAAAGGAAACAATGGGCAGGCTTAATGCCCATAGGCATTCTGTGCCAGTCAACCCATGGCGTCGTGAAAAAGCGGTGGCAGGTGTATTATGTAATTAAATTTATTTAAAGATTACATATACATAAATAAATATTCTTATATACACATATATATATATATATATATATATATATATATATATATACACACACACACACATACATACATATAATGGTGGCAAGCAACGGTTTGATAATTCCTATCAAATAGTATCCACAGTTTTAAGAAAATGTTCATTAACTAGTTTCTTGAAGGAGTTCTTGTTTCGTACCATTCTTATAGCTTCGGGCAAGGAGTACCAGAGTTGTATTGCCTGAAAAGTAAAAGAGTTGCTGATAAAGCAAGTGCGGTGTGATGGAATAGTTGTCTTAAGATTAGATGAAGAACGAAGAACCCTATCATGACGATAACGAAAGAAACTGAAATTTATCCTTAACATAAGAAGTTTGACGCCTCTGTTGGATAGTAAGCCATTTAAGACGAATACGATATTGGGAGATATCATATTTACTTAGACCGAAAACAAATCTAATACAAGTGTTAAGGAGGCGCTCTAGTTTGTTCAGAAGATTTTGATTTAGGTCTGGGTAACAAACATCAGCATAATCAATACATACCCTCTATGAGTAGAGATTGCACAAGCATAAGCTGTGTCTTATATGGAAGAAAGTATTATTGTTATTCAGTTTTTTTACTGCGTTATGTAGGTCATTGGTATCTTATTCTACATAAATTTTAAGATATTCTTCATAGAGATAGTACGAGCAATCAAAAGTGGAGGTGACAGAGTTAATAAAAACAGAGGAAAGTATTGGAGAAAGTATACCGCCTTGCCGACACTCCACAAACAAATTTTAACCACTGTGAGGTTTCATGCCCCAAGCGGACTGACTGCTGACGTCCGCGAAGATAAGAGGATAACCATTCCAAGACTTATTACTTGTAGAATTATTAAATTTTTACATACATACATACATAAGATCACGACTGTATCCCATAAGGGGTAGTCGGAGACTGGGCACTAACCTGCAAAAACAGATGACTGTCACAATCCACGTTTCACCAAAACAATATAATGCACTTGGTGTGATAAGGTGGTGAGCCATGCGCTGTTGGGTGCACAGTGCAGTTTAATTCCTAAGGTAGTATTCTTTTAACGAGCCGCCACCACACGGCGATTTTAATGAAGTAAACTTGTAACTTTAAGTAGATATATGTACTTAATTAGATTATTAGATGGTGGCGGCTTAAGAGAATCTCATCCTGTGGGTGTCGTAAAAGTCAACAGAGGGACAAGAAAACCTGGAGATGGGTAGCAGCATCTTCCTGGAACTTCTGAATAAATAAACTGCGGTTGCCAACCCGCCTGCCATGCGTGGCAACTATGGCAAAATCCCCCCAATATCAGAGCTACAAACTTTTGTGGCAATCTATGGGGGAGGCCTATGTTCAGTTAGTGATAGGCTGAAATTATGATGATTATTTAGATAACCACTTCAGTCGAAAACAATGTTTAAAAAACTTTATGTTGTATGAATTTTCATGATGACATAAGCGAAAGTATTTTTTTGTAATCTGAACGCTATCAAACTTTATTTATCAATCTTGCAATACAAAGTTATATAATTTATTGTACTATTTATTATTATTTAATAGTTTAGGTATAAAAACAAAAAGTAATTGTTAATGACGACCTTAGAGGTTTTTTTGTCAAAGTTATAAGAAGAGTGCTTGATCAAAAATAATTTAAATGTTTTTGTGACTCAGCTCAGAGAGCTCAGGGGCCATGTATTTCATAACACGCGTAACCTGAATTCAAAAGTTGTTAATTGCAGTATTAAGTCCTGATTTACTACTCGCTCGACAGTAAAGGAAATCATCGTCAGGAAAATGCATGAGAAATATGTAATCTGCCAATCCGTATTCGAGCAGCGTGAACTTTTCCCGGCTCCAAAACCCTCTTAGAAATGAGAGAAAGCCTGTGCTCAGCAGTGGTACACTTGTGGATTGTTACTTTGTCTATATTCGAAATTGTACAGGATTAAAACATGATAAAAGTATACAATTAGGTTATGATATCAACTAAAATTAAAAAAATCAATTACCCTTAACTGATTACGTCCATAACGAAACCAACCGGTTACTATCAGATGTTGTTTGAGTTTTAGCCTACTGTGGCTCATTTTTCCCCTTCTTCTCATTCTCCTCCTCACTACCCCTCACTAAACTATCTTACTAGTATATCTGTTCGTCTACAAGAACCAAACTTCATTACATCACTATACAGATGGCATATTTACAAAAATGATTAACTTTTCGACCGCACTGGATGATGTATTTATACGCATTGTCAATATTAATGCATTGGTCACATGTCACGTAATACTTCGAAAAAGGCACAAGAGAAAGTCGCCAGCGATGTTAAACAGGAATAAAATTGCTCAAGTTGTAAAGAATTTCCCACCGTAATAACCTATATGGTACATTACACGTGTGAGTTATGTCCGGAAGGCTGCCATGAATTATTATTTATATAACAATACCTACATATGTTTAATGTAATCGATTAAAACTAAAAAATATGAAGTGATGCCTTGATACTGACACCATTAAAAATTACATTCAAACAGTAGACAAAAAACTCGCACTAAATGTACAAATGAGATATGAATGTCACAAAAGAAACTTTAAATTGAGTGATAATTTCTCCGTCTATAGTCAATGTGCATCTAATAGATATTATTAATACCAAATGAAATTGCATACCTTTGATTAAATCCTAGGAACAATGATTCCAGAAGCTTACACAACATTGTCCTTGCTTCTTAACCATTTGTTCAGTCTGTTTTCATAATTCATAGTTAAAATCCCTACTTTATTATACAAAAATGATTGACTTGCACGTGTACGTGGATCTAAATTGCTTAGGTGATCTAGTGTTTGAATCAAAGTCAATTTAACCCTTTTTTCCTTGAAAATCCTTGTTAAATACTTAATTAATCAATTTTAATTGCAAATATTAAGACGTCTAAGAGGCTCAACGTATCGCAGCAACCTGGTGCCTCACAACAAGCTGCCAACTTTGCAGCAACTCGCTGTCCCCCTGTCCAATCGTCAGGCCATCTATTTTTATTCAGGTAATGACAAATGACCGCCAATGTCGTGATTTTGCCAAATGTAATCCCATATAACGCAATTTCTACTTAAGACGGCATCAACCTCCAGCTTAAGATGACTGAAGCCCATCGTAAGGCAACTAGTTACTTGGAATCAATCGCTGCATACTTCTCTCTAGCAGAAGAGTGTCAACTTCAGGTGGTTCTGAAGAACCTCTCTGAAGAAGAGGTCAAAGACGATCTTCTTACGCTAAAACCTAACCCATTCTATCCGTAAACCGTATGTACAGTAGGCGCACAAGGTACACCTGGCACCTGGTACAACATGGTGCGCTCTTGAGCGTTCCTCAGCCGAAAAACAAATCTTCAATCTGAAAACCTGCTGCAATCTCTCCGGCTCTGTGTAGAACCCGTCTTTTAAAACGGCCCTCCAACTGAATGCAATAAATGTCAACTTTATGGCCATTATTCAAGAAACTGTTGAGCCTGGGCAAGGTGCGTAAAGTACCTAGGCGATCATGCCACCCTCGACTGTCCCAGACCAAGGGACCAAACACTCTTAGCCACCTTTAGCCCACTAACCTGTATTATCTTTACTACAAAAGACTACATGGCCAACTACCACGGTTGTCCCAAAATAACTGCGGTCAGACAAGAATCTGTAGCTGTGCAGCATATCATTGCATGTTAACTAGATATCAATTACTTTACCATAATATGCTTTTATTAAAAAAAATTAGCTAAGCGTTATCAAAACACCGAGCTGAAATTGGGTGAAATCAAATTACGATACCGTTTCTTTAACGAGCTGTCATTTGAAACTTTTTTATAGTTTAGCCGACTACTTCACATCAATTTAAATATGACCAAATTATTTGCAATTACAGCGCGCGTGAGCAAGGCGTTGCTAAACTTAAACATATATTGTAACGTTATTTCGAAACGCAACTTGACAACTTGATAACAGGGTGTCTCTTGTTATCAATTTTATAATAAAATAATAATTATAATACCATTATCAAATTGTGTAACTTGATGATTATAATAAACTAGCTGAAGCAAACGACTACGTCCGCATGGATTTAGAATTTTTTAAAATATCGGAATTAAAAATATTCTATGTCCGTCTCCATGATGCAAGCTATCTCTGTGTCAAATTTTGTTAAGATAGGTTCAACGGTTGAGCCGTAAAAAGGGTTTACAAACAAACAGAGGGACAGAGAGAGTTACTTTCACATTTATAATATCAGTATAGATATTTTGTGCATTCGCACCTAGTAAAAAAAATAATAACCTTCTAACCAGATTAAATTTACACTTCTTAATTTAAGTGGCCTAAATCTAAACTCGCAATTAATTAAAATAAATCCTATATAACGGTGTCAAATAAAAAGGAGTTTCTTTATTACCCTAAAATTAGGATGATACACCTGTATTGATGAATCCATAACGAGTTGTGGTTGCTTAATTTTCGACCACATAAATTATATAGCACGCGAATCACCTGACTTCGATCCCTAAACCCTATTTTTGTTTTTTTTTTATTTGATAAATTAACGAAACGAGCAAAAAGTTTCACCTGATGATAAGTGCAATATCTGCCCATAACAAATGCTGTGACACCGAGAACATTTCTGTGCGACACCACACTGCGACGGTCACCCTCAGACATCAGTTATTAAGTCTCAAATACCCAGTGATTACGCTAGCTCTCAGTGACCTCTTCAAACCGAAACACAGTAATGTTTGCACGGCAGAATAACTAGGCCCTGGGGTGGAACCTATCTAGATGGATTCCTGCATAGTGAATCTACTATCTTAAAACTGTTCTTTCTGTTTTAGGTGATGATTTACCACGTTCTCGTCGGGAAAAGAATAATCATGACGAAACGCATGTCTGAGATTAAATCCGCCAATTCACATAGGAGAAAGTACTTTCCGACACCAAAGCCCTATCATAAAATAAGAAGACGCCTGTGCTCAGCAGTGGGACAGTTAAAGGCTATTACTATATGATTTCTCTCACGCCTTTTTCCTGTATAAGGGGTAGGCAAACGCCACTCATGTAGCCCACCTTTCGCCATCGCGGGAAACGAGACGTGAGGTGGCGAACTACGTCGCTGCCATTTCGGTACGAGTCAAAAAATTCTTACTCTCCATTGCGTTCTTACAACAGTATAGTGACAGTATTACATATTATGGTGTTATTCTGCACACATTAAGGCTATTCGTACAATAACTTAGTCGCCTCTTACGACACCGCGATAGGAAAGAAGACTCTGCCGGACACCTACCGGCTACAAAGAATATCTTTCAGAAATAAATTTTTACGATGTGCGGTCGATGTCGTATAAGCAAACTTCTTATATTTGTTTAGGATATAACTGTCGACCATAACTGATGACATTGCTTCTTGGTCAACAATGCTGTGTCAATAAAATCGTGACCGCAAGAACTCTCGAGGCGACTGCGTAGTTATTTGGCGCATCCTTATATACGATATATAAGGTACGATCGTTATACGTACGTTATACGTACGTACGATACGTACGACGACCATATACGATAGTTCAAAAATGGCCGATCGTAAATGGCCGGTTATACGATATCTATTGTTGAAATCATCGGAGATAGTTAGCTGGTCGACCTTCGCGAGCAATAATTCTATTATAAAGGTATTTTTTTAAAACTTTAATACCTTTAATTGATATTTAGTAACAGTCGTCTCTGTTAGCGCAGATTTTATGAGGATGGCTTCATCGTTGCGGGTCGTAAATTCGATCCGCATGGCAGATTTTTTTTTATAACCTACAGTAAGTTGTTCCATGTCTGTTTGTGCATGAGAAATGTATGCTTGTAAAAAGGAAAAACCTTACCATCTACCAACCAATCTCATGCCGTAGGTTTCGCAAAAGTCGACAGAGGGAAGATGAAAACCAGGGGATGGGCAGCAGCATCTTCCTTGAACATCTGAATAATAAACTGCGGTTGCCAACCCGTCCGCCAAGTGAGCAACTGTGGCATAATCCCCCAAAAAGAGGGCTACAAACTTTTGTGGCAATCTATGGGGGAGGCAGCAGTTCAGCAGTGGACTAGTAATAGGCTAAAATGATGATGATGATGATCGTGAAATTTACAAATTTACATGTAGTTAGCGTGGAGAACTTGTGACGTCAGGATATGAGGTGCAGTCTGGCGTTGCGGTGAACCTGTGTCCAGGTCTACAGTGCGCCGAGACCTATGGAGACAGGTGTTGATGCCGCAGGAGTCAGCCTGAGGAAAGGGGCTGCCCGTTGATGATCCTCAGTGGCTGAGAGACAAGTAAGCACGCGTTGTGCCGACAGTAGTCTGGTGCTGTGACTGCTGTCAACAATGGCGTTGACGTTGTTTGCTGTGGTTCGGAGAAGCTTGTTTGCGATGTTCATCACGTCAGGGTTACCCTTTTGGCGGATGTTATTTCCAAGTAAAAGGCTACCTACCTACCCGCCAGATTGAATGGTCTGATCTGGGGAAGACGTCTCTTCCAACTAGTAATATTTAGATGTTGTATACATAGTTCGCATCTCAGAAAACTATCACAGCGCGATTATGGACGTATGGGAATATTTCTTGAGCTTCTCATGTGGCAACATAGATGTCGCTACATATATATTTATATATTATTTAAATTAAAAGAAACAAAAATGTTTAATAGTTTAAGAAATTAAGCACATCAAATATTAATTTCTGGCCAATAAATAATTACTAATAATTCCGATATCGGTGGTCATACGATTGAGAATGCTTATAAAGACAATTTATTTTTCAAGGAAACTAGTATAATTGATTGCTTGTATTATGTTATATTTCTCGAGGTGTCGCAAATCTTTTCCATAGTTGCGGTTGCGGTACATTAATTTACAAACATGATTGATTAAACAATAAACAGATATTTTTATTTTTACGTTAGATAAACCTAACTTCTGGACCTAATATCGATACTTACTGCTGCTGGTCACAGAATGTTGAATAGTTTATTTTTTTACTTAAAACTTTATTGAAAACTCTCTGTGGCTAGGTAATTTTCGTATGATTTTGGCGCCATTTATAAGTTTAAAGCGTGATTACTTCACGGGGAAAAAACTTGTGACAAATCTATCATAATTATCTTCTTAAGAAGAATTAGTCGTATAAGGTGACAAATATTCCTCCCGTACCTGAATCGGGAAAGACATCTCGTCGAGATGATCGAAATATCGTTCGTTTGGCGAAACAAAATCTTTTTGAGGGGCTAACGAGATAAGAAAATAATATTTTTTGGAAAGCAAACCTTCAGCAATCTCGACACACACTATTCGAAGGCGTTTGGTGAAAGAGAAGTTGCACGAAAGTATAGCAAAGAAGGTAAATTTGTAAAAGCAAATAACTCTTGACAACAATTCTTACCCTCCTGATTGACGGAGCTGAGGCCGGCCGTCTTGGGCATCCTCGAGTTAGTTAATCTCGCGCGCAGGATGACGTTCCAAGCCGAGGTCCGGTCTCGGGGGCCCTTGCGGCAGTCATCCATAAAATAACAATTCTTAGTAGCACCGTATACAATTATACTGTATATTACTGTTTTACTCAACAACCTCTTAAGATTTTCAGTGCGACTCACACAATCCATACCTAGTAGATCCGTAGTAGTAAATATTTGTTTCGTGTGGAAATTGAAGCCGCCACCTGTTGTTCAGAAGACATTCTCTCGTGAACTGTGCTGATTAATAATGATTTAAAAGCAAATATATGGTTAGTGCGAGTGTTTAACACATCTTTTTTATAAAAATATTAGATGTGCACCGCGGTTTAACCCGCCGTTTAATTTAAAGGAAATCGCTCTAAGGAATTAGCGTGATGTTATATTACTTTCCTCAATAAATGGGCTATCCAACACTAAAATTATTTTTTTAATTCAAACCAATAGTTCCTGAGATTATCGCGAACGCAAACAAAGTCTTTAAAATACGCACTACACCGTTTATGAGTACAATGGGCTAAAAAGTAATCATTTTTATTCCCACGACATAGCATTACCGTTAGGTCTGCATCTGTGTACGCACATTGCATTCGATGGTAAAGGTATTGTTATGATTTAATAAGTCCACTGAGCCTACAGTTTTGCCCAAACCGTGCCGGGCTATCTACATATATATATGTAACGTTCACCTGATGGTAAGTGCAACGTTTACCTATAACAAATGCTGCGTCACCCTGAACAATTCTGTGTGACACCACGCTGCGCCCGTGACTCTGAGAAGTCAGATCTTAAGTCTCATATATCCAGTTATTACACCAGCAGATCTCTTTCTTATATTTATGCTAGACTATCTCTATATAGACCCTGAAATTAAAAAAAGGTTTCTGCGAGAAAACTATTTAATTTTACAGGAATTTACAGTTACCTTACTTGACAATTGAGTCAACTTTTCTGGACTTGTAGCGTAAAAGAAAGGCAATATTCTGTAATACTGTGTGGATTCTTGGATATTAGATTGATTGCATGGAAACTTTCTTATAATCCTATAAAATAGTAATAGTAATCTGCATGGGCTGACATCGAACCTGGTGTGCCGCAAGGAGGTATTTTTCCTCCTATTATATTTTCTTAATTTATAACCTTTATCACTTCTGTTCTCAATTACTCGTACCATCTCTATGCAGATGATCTTCAGCTTTACGTGCAATCTTATATTGTTAGCTTAACAGTGCTGTACAAAAATTAAACGATAATCTGGAAGCTATCAAGGACTGGTCTCGCAGATATGGCGTTACAGTTAACCCATCTAAATGTAAAGCGTTGGTTGTCGGAAGTCCAACAATGTTGGCTAAGGTTGATCACAATAGCCTCTCTCTCCTATTTTTTATAATGGGAACTTGATCCCATTCTGCCGATCCGTGAAAAACCTTGGCTTGCATATGAACCAAAGTATGACCTAGGAAGTACAGGTTGCTAAATTCAGCCGTGCAGTCGTTGCCACACTGCGTTTTCTTCATCGTCTAAAATACCTTTTACCTTTCAAAACCAAGCTTATGCGAATTCATTCGCTTATTCTACCCATTATCGACTATGCAGATGTGTGTTATTCAGATCTAACATAAAATCTTCTCACTAAATTAGAGCGCCTTCCTAATAATTCTATAAGATTTTTTTACGTCCTACGTAAGCATGACCACATATCTCCTTATCGTTCAAAACTTAAATGGCTCCCCATTCGTCAAAGGCGCAGTTCCAGAATTTTATTAGTACTTTATTTATTTTATTTATTTAATAATTAATGTACACACAAACAATGATTACAAAGAAAAAGTATGAATAAAGGCACAGCTTATTTCATTCAGAAATTTCTTCCAGCTGGCCTGAATCAGCTTTTACACGATCCTAATTCTCCGTCTTATCTTAAAGATAACTTCCAATTTCTTAATTCGACTCATAATCGAATTCCTCACTCTTCAAATAGTCTAAAGATTAGTATTCCGCAGCATCATACTGGATTTTTCAACTCTTCTTTTACAGTTCAGGCTAACACTCCTCTGGAATGCCCTTCCTGATGCGATTAGGAACGAACCCAACAATAACGCCTTCAAAAGGCTTCTTAGAGAACATTATTTGGAGGAAAACTGATGCTCTAATTTCACTTCTTATTTTGTTTGTACATGTATTATGTGTGTATTATATTTATTATGTATATGTATGTATTTATATGTTAATTTTGTGAATATAGTTATATTGATTATTTAAATTATTATTTAATTATTATGTAATAGTATTTATATTTTCACACCAGACTCCACATTTTACATATTTACACCTGCCATCTATTTTTACTCTCCCAGGGTTGACTGGAAGAGAATGCGTCTAGGCATTAAGTCCGCTCATGGTCTTCCTTAGATTAAGGTGTTACAATAAAGATTAAATAAATAAATAAATTGTGGTACGTGTGGTAGCGGCCTAAGAGAATCTACCACCCCATCTCATCCCGTGGGTGTCGTAAAAGTCTACAGAGGGAAAATGAAAACCAGGAGATGGGCAGCAGCATCTTGCTGGAACATCTGAATAAATAAACTGCGGTTGCCAACCCGTCTGCCAAGCGTGGCAACTATGGCAAAATCCCCCCAAAACGAGAGCTACAAACTTTTGTGGCAATCTATGAGGGAGGCCTATGTTCAGCAGTGGACTATTGATAGGCTGAAACGACGACGACGACGACGAAATAAATAAATAAATTATATCGTAAACATGAAGATGAGTACCAGAGCGTAATACTTCTTAGTAAAAAATTATATATATTAAACTTATATATCCTGTGCTAATAACCGCTTCAAGTTTCATCGGTAACCGAAAAGATTAAATTTGGTCACAAATATAACATTTGCACTCATTTGCAATTATTTAAAATTACTTTATTGTAAAAAAAAAGCAAAGCCTTCATCTTTCTTCGTAATAACAGTCATATTTTCAACACGCCAAGACACTGACTAAACTATATCAAATTCTTTAAGGAGCAATTATAAAACTCGTCTGATTAGTTTGTAATATTCCGATTTTATAAAGTAAATAACAGCTCTGTTTGCGAATTTGTATTTAGTGAGTACTTAATAAGTTGGCAAATTATATTTTATTATGATTAGATAAAGCAAAATGTCTAAAATTATTAAATTTTGAAAGTACGAGTAAGCAGGCAGATAGGCAATGTATTTGCTGCATATTATACTTAATTTATTTAAAAAAAACGTGGAAATGTATAATAATGACGTTAGCTTTATTAAGCAATGATGAACGCTTTGTAATCATAGTCATTTAATTGGAGAACATTCACAAACCAAAACCAAATAGAATTCTGAAGCCAATTCTACAGGCTATTCTTAGATGGTCAATTTATTGTATTATACTCGTATAACAAAGGTTTTCACTCCGTAACTTTACTTAAAATGTTGAGACAGCTTTTTTAAATTAACTCTAAACATTTTGTCAAAGAAATGTACATCTATTTCTTTTTTTTTTGTGGCGGTCTTTCTGTAGTCGCCTATGGCGAAATGATATAAAGTAATTATTAAATACGGCCGTTGTAAAAATTTTCATGGCCTCACTACAGTAAAAATTATAACCCAGTCTAACTAAATAATTGCTTAAATTCCATATATTATTTTTAAATATATCGGTGGCAAACACTAAAACGATAACAAGAACATACTTTCAAAGGCGACGCACTTAGGCGAACCTAAGCAATAGTCTTGGAAGCATACATTGCAGTGTGTGAATTATGGCATTTGCAACAGTTTGTTCACTGACACATTATGGATCTAAATGGGCTATTAAGATTGTACAAGAGCATGAATAAAAATGAAATAGTTATACCTTTTAAATGTGACACAATACTTGAGCCTGTAAATTTTGACACCACAAGTAAAATATAAAGTAAGGTGGTGAAAATAGAAAAGGGATAGAAATGACAACTTTTAGACGATCAATTTATTTTTGTTAACATGAAACAATATAAAAGTGGATTAAAGATATTTCACATGCTAATTATTTTGAATTTTTCGAGCAATCTGTCTGCTTTTACATTTTTAAGTTTATTTCATTACAATAGGTAAATAAACATAAAAATGTAAAAAAATACATTACGACACTAAGCTAACTAACTACACATATATTTGAAACTTAAGCCAAGTCATAACAAATACAATTTGAAAACCACGAAATAAGATCTGTTAGGTCAGATATCTTACCACAATCAGCAATCCATAGAAACTTTATCATGATTTCGCTTTTATTATCAAAGTTGCGTAAAGAACATTTCTTTAAAGAGTTTTGAAGTGTGCTCCACTTTCTAGGTAACGTTGAAAGCTTTTTAAAGTGGATACTTCGACTTAGTGGTGTTTAAGTCAGGTCACACTCAACTCACTGATGAATTACGTCAGTGATTAAAAAAAAATCTATATAATAAAATGTAATGGCACGCTCTAATACACGTTAAAAATGATAAAAAACCTTATGTGCTGCTATTTACATGTATATATATTACAACTATAATAAAGCTGGAGAGTTTGTATGTTAGAACGCGCTAACCTCAGGAAATACTAACCAAATTAAAAAAATATAAACAGCATAAAACGTTAGCCTGCTTATTGGGAAAGTTTCTTAGCTATAAAACTTGCTAAACCGGACATTACCGAGAAGGGCGGAACTGTGAATGCTTAAGTCAGTGAGATACCATGCCGTACGGTGCAATGATGAGGTCGTCTTATTTTACACGGGTAAAACCACGGAGCAGAGTTAGTGTATTATAAAAAGTGACAAATAAATATACATTTCTTCAAGCTCCTAATATGTATTTATGTTGTCTTAGATCCATAATCAAGTCACTTCCAAGTTAATATCTATCTAATATAATCTATCCATGTAATGTAAAAAATGTGTATATTTAAAAAAAAAACTAACGAATAATTAAGAAATAACTATAACATTTTTTTATATTCACAATAAGCGCCCAAAAATTATTTTCTATGTACTTTCTTTGTTGGAAAGCAAAAGGCAAATGCTATGAAAAAAATAATTTTTGTTCACATCGCCTCACATAAATACAGCATTCGATTCGCTATTCCAATGCTCGTGTTTTCAATCAGCAAAGTCCAAAAAAAAACTATTTAGAAGCTTATATTTAAAGACGAAGGTTAACTATAAAGTGCAAATACACAATAACGAAACATGACTTATAGCGTATTGTTATAGCACGTTCAATCGTTTCTAATGACAGAATAATCTATGTAAAACTTACATACTTGAAGAAGCAAACGTGGCAATGCATTAAAGTAAGGTTATCACAGGTCAAGATCTCGAATATTTTTTAAACTCAGTGAGCTATCAAATTGAATTTATTTTCCTGTTGAATCAATGCGTGTATCCAAATCGTGTTTTATTTTTGGAGGACATTTTCTCAACATGTATGGGCTTGGTATGTAGGCAGCCTAGGTAGGAAGGCTCATTTTTATGAAATAATATTTCGATAACTATACATAAATAATTTTTACGTTTCTATTGCAAAATTATATAAATACTGCCAACATATACAAAACTTCATTTATTTTTTCTTCTAAATCTGTGGCTTATGGAAATACAAGACCCAAAAAAAATTAAAATAAACAATGTCGCAATTATAAGGCAATATGGTTTATTCAGTGGACTGGGATCGGCTGAAATGATGATAATGATTATGATGGTTTATTCTTAACATATGAAGTTTGAGTTTTCTTAAATTAAAAGAAATAAGATGACACGATGAAATGTAAGTAATCCTGTATGTAAAAATACGGTTAGAAATCATCCAATCATATTACGAGTATGTTCACACTTAATCCTGTTTAACATTTCACGCGTAAACATTAATCTCAATTTAAACGTCTTATTTCTCGAGCTCGGCTCCATACGTAACTTCACGTCTAAAGCACGATGAGTACTCTGTCTGCAGTTGTTATGCAACGTGAAGTAAGGCAAAATACACACTGGAGAATATATTTCAAATAAGTTGAAAAAAATATTGTTCTTTTATACTATAGGACTCTCGTGTCTCGGTCATCTCGTGGGTGTCGTAAAATTCGACTGAGGGAAATGCCTAGAAAATCTCTTGGCTTCTGACAGGCGGTGGAATAACCATCTGTATTATCATAAACTACGAGACCGAAAGACACAGTCCGAAGACTGGTAGTAGGTAGTAGCTTCTAAGGTCTAGGCATCTTGGCATATTAAACTGTATTTCGTTGCGTATAACTGCAGATTGCCTTGTAGTGAAATAACGTTTTTAAAAACTGCCTCTAAAAAATGATATTAAAAACATGAAAATAAGTATAAGTTTTCATTTGAAACACTAGGCTAAAAAAAATCTATTTATTATGACGCTTTACATTGTTTAAGTTTAGTCTTTAATTTAAAACGCGTGTAAAGAATAATGTATATGGGATCTAACACATGCACAGTATTCTTTAAACGAGTTCATAAGTCAAAGATGTCCGTTCGTTACAATTACTCATAATGCACGCTGTAGTAGTAAACTGTATGAGTTATAGGTTTAGAGGTATCTATGATATAATTCATACTGAAACAATTGTTAAGACCGTTTGTTATCAATCCATTAAGCAATAACTCTATACTACCATGTAGACAGTAATATACTAGGCATAATATAAAAAAATATGATGTTCCTTTTTTAATTTTTATTTAGCATTGCTTTTCACATTGTATGCATTTTCTTTGTAACATAACTTAAACAGGCAATAAATTAACAATAAGAAACTTTCTCAAGAAGATTCTGAAAGGATTTTTTACATGTAACTCCAGTTATATTTATCGAAAAAAAATATTTAACGAACAATAAATAAGTTCTAAGTTACATTTTGACGAAGACTAGTACTTAACCTTAGCTTAAAGGATTTTGCGATAATTATCAATTAGAAAGCGACATCGTGTCACAAAGCTTTTAATGGACAGATGCCGGAACACTTTATTTATTACCATAATTAGCTTATGTCTGTTCCAATTTAATCTGGATCGAATACGTTTGTCACGTAACATGCGCCAAATTTTAAGAGCACTATAAAGAATATGTTAACCTCTGACATGACCTCAATAATTATCTTTAAAAGTTAGGAAACACAACGTTACAATATTGAATTCGAAAATTATGTGTTTGGCTCAGAACAATAACGCTAATAATGTATACGTTTCTAAGTTGTTTGGAAAAAACACAACAAAACATATTATTTTAATTGCAATTTTTACATAAATTTATTTTTATTAGGAAATAATTTTATTTAAGGAGGTGCAAATTTTTTACTCGTATTAAAATTTTATGTTAAAACTGACCGTTGAAAAGAAAGTAAATAGTTAACGTAAAGGAGCTAAAGCCTTTTCTTGCTATTGTTATGAAGAATAAATGCTTCTGAAATTATGTATACCACAACTCTCAACTCTCGACCGCAAATATACTTATACCTGTCAATTCATCAATTCTCTTCTGCAGGAAATAGACCTGCCCCGCTGCGGATTGCTGCGTTCGTAACATTCATAATAACACCTTCGAATAATATTATTGCCAGGCATGCAGGCTTTATCCCAAGTCTATATCAAAATCATAGTAAAAATTTCTTCATTCAATTTATGCTTGTATAAAACTCTTATGAATTTCAAAATCAATACCAGTTCTATTGCGTCACACTTTTAGGAATTTTGGGAAATTGCCCGAAATGCTTGTTTTTGAAAAATTAATATTGTTTCCAACCCAGCTGCGGAGCCCCACAGTAATACGCCATAGGACATAATACTGTGCAAAATATACTAATTTTGCAGTAGCCTCATCAGTACACCTAATTTCAAAGTTATTTTTTCAATATGTGCTTCCCACTGTGACTTGGGGATTAATTGACTTAGGGTTAAGTCATTTCTGTTAACTTTAAATAACAATGGCATATCATCGGCAAACAGAACTACATAAGACATTTTTTGTAGGAAATAAGTATGATCATTAGTGTAAACCAACGAAAATGGGCTAAGAACCCTGAGGAACCTATTTTTACTAGACAACCTGCCGACATAACACCGTCTCTGACTACTTTTTGCTCTCGAGTTGTAAGATAGTAAGACTGCGCTTCACAAAAACCGTAATATTTATATTTTCAAATTTAAGTATTATGCTCTGTATATGTCAAATGCCTTTGAAAGATCACAAAACACACCGACCGTGTCATGAAATATATCCAAGGCCTGTAAAACATGTGAGACTTTAGTTTTACACTGGCATTAGTCTTTGACCTTCAGACTGTAAAGCCGAATTGCTTGTCATTTAAAATTCTATATTCACTAAAACAGAAATGGGACGGTAATTAGTAGGAATTTATCTACCTCTCGATTTAAAGAGTACCCTTACGAGTACTATGTTTCATTAGATCAGGGAGCACACCAATGTCAAAACAGAGATTAAAAATCATTGCCAATATTGGGGCTATATCGATAATAATAATTAGGTATATCGATTACCCAAATCGAAAAGACCTCAATTTTTCTCTTTATTTAGTTTTCTTAACGCTTTTACAATATCTGCAACTACACGCTGTGACTGCAAAAAGATAATTAATTTCCAACTTTATATTTAGATGGAGAGTATTCATTTTCCGCAGAGCATACATATAATATATCTGTACTATAATGTCGAGAAATTAATCAACATGCATTCGCGTTCATAGCGTGGGAGCAACTTGCAATTAAACGTGATTCTGACATTCGCACATCGCATATACTGTTTTACGCGCACGTACTGGTGGTAGGATTCCTATGCAAAAATCCGTCTAGGTAGGTACCACCCCAGGGCCATTTATTCTGCCCTGAAGCTGAGTGTGCAAACATAACTGTAGTTCGGTTTGAAGGGCACTGAGAACTAGCGTAATCACTGGCATATAAGGCTTAAGAACTCGTGTGTCAGGGTGACGTGTACAGTGTGGTGACACACAGAACTGTTCTGGGTGATATAGCATTTGTTATAAGTAGACGTTGCACTGACCATCAGGTGAGCGTTATGCTCGTTTCGTCACTCTATACGATAAAATAAATCGCTAATATATTATTTTAAAAGGGTTAATCTATATTTTGGTAACATACGAAATGTTGAAACATGTTGTCAGCAATATATTAAAGGCGACGATTGGTCATAAATATTGGCATCATTGGCAATTATAGCAAACACAATAGAGATCGACCTTGGTCCGTTAGCATTTGTTCGTGTCAATCACCCGACGGTTTGATGAATGCTCTTACTGATAGATTTGGGACCGACTGTAATCGATTGTAATAAACGTTTGTCGGTTTGGCATTTAGGACTAAATGAAGCGGGTCAAGTTCGAATAGGTGTGGTTGCTCCGACCTCTATAATTTTACACATACCAAAAATAAATAAAACTTCCCTTTGAATGTTAAAGCTTTATGTTGCAAATAATTTTAATCATAACTATTTAATGTTTGATAAAGTTATAATCGTAACTTTAAGTAATAAGGTAATTTGTGGTAGCTCTTGAGCTGGGTGTTAGCCTTAAATTACATTGAACGCAAGTGACCTGGATTTGGACGTCGGTGCCGAGATCACCAAAAATTGTTAATTCCAAAGCAAACAACGTGCAAACACCTACATGTCAGATAAATAATAAATATTTCGATAAAATAGAAAGTCCGCTAATCCGCACCTTGTGGTGGCAGCTTAAGAGGATCTACCACCCCATCTCATCCCGTGGGTGCCGTAAAAGTCATAAAGGGAAAATGAATACGAGGAAATGGGCAACAGCATCTTCCTGAAACATCTGAACTAAAAAAACTGCGGTTGCCAACCTGCCTGCAAAAGTGCCAACTGTGGCAAAATTCCAGATTTTTGTGGCAATCTATGAGGAAGGCTGAAATGATGATGATGATGAATCCGCACTGGAGCAGCATGACAGATTCTTTCAGACTCAGGAGGCGTATCCGCAGCAGTAGGTCATTTATAGGCCAGTATTTTCAAATTTTTAATTTTAACTATCACTTATATAATATATAATGTAGGTTTTCAAATATTTTAAATAAATACAATTTTCTTAACTCATACAACAGTTTAGAAAATTTAATATAGATTTCTATATTTATCAAATATCATATTTAGGGAATCAAACGAAAAAATATGGAAAGGTGTATCACATTCCACGTTTTAAAAGAGCTTAGAATAATAATACGTTAATAAATCATTATATTCAACAACCAATTATGTAGAATCAATATATTTCGGAACTTGTAAAATTCAATGAGCCTAATTTACATAATTAATTGAAATCTTCATGGTTTTTTTAGTCTTTTTTTACTTTCCTATCATATTCATATGCTTAGCCCAAAAAGTGTTTTACATTTGCAGCAGCGATAACTGATTTTATGCAATCAAAGTGAACGTAATACTGTTTTTGTTACTATTATAATAAATATAATGTACAATTGTCTTTTAACTTTATTTATCGAACCCGAAATTCGATCTTACCGCACTATAAGACGATTGTATGAAGGTAATTCAACGTCTTTGCCTACTTAATAAAAAAAACTTATATTGATTTGAAATGATGTTAATAATTTCAAAAAAGACATTTGTTTCGTAATTGTCCTTATCCAGTCGCTATATTCGAAATGAACATCGAAAAATCGTAAACTCGCAACCGGTTACTGGCTCGGAATTCGGATCAGTATCGATAACTAACGTATTCAGTGCATGCTTATAATGTAGGGCTGTAACGAATGGTATGATAATAAAAATAAACCGTGTATCAACTTATATTATTTTATTCCGGTTTCGATTTAGTTTAAGACATTTTTTCCTATAATTATTCGGTATCATTTTCTTATTTAAATATAGTTTTTTTCTTTGACGAATAATTATATGGCGATAATAAAACTTGGGAGTATACTGCATGTTATGAACTTCAAGGAAAACTCTTTAATACAATTATAACAACTGTCTTCCAGAACTTAAATCTTAATAAGAATCAGATGTGGTATATTTTGTCCATGTTATTGATTTTTTTTCTATTTAATGACCTAGTTATGCTTAAATGTATTCTGACCAACTGAAACCTAATAGTTTGTTGTACATATTTCTTTAACATTAATTATACAAAGCAGACATACAAAATATCTAACCCTAGCGTGAATTACTACCGTCGGTCGGCGAAACCGTAATTCACTCGAAAGTGAAACTAGGAATATGTTTAAGTCCACGTACGCGATGTCGCGTGTTATGTAATTGTTTACCAGATCGGCTTATTCAATACTATACCATACTGAATCAAATCTTTCGTTCTATTCATGTCGTATTACAAACATAGAAAGTGCTGCAAAGCTTAGCTTATAGTATTTTATTAACCGACTTCAAAAAAGGAGGAAGTACCTAATTTTTTTTACATAAAAAAATGTATGTATATACGGGCACATTTTTTTTAAATGAAAAAGGGAATTCGTATGGGGTCTGTTGCTAGGATCCATGAGAAAATCATTAAACTCTTAAATTCGCATAAGCATGTTTGGAGCTGCTGCGTTTAGGTAAAGTCGGTTTATTGATGAAATATTTTTTGGCAATTCAAAATGCAAATATTATGCAATAATACACGTCTAATATTTCGTATCCATTTCGTTTATCCGTCCATAATAGGTTTCTGTATCTTTCTTTTATCGACTTTTACGAATAACATGGGACTAAATGATATGCCATTTTGTCGCGTGTTACTTACGCCATCACCACGCAGCAATTTTATAATAACGCAACAAAAAGTCTTCCTTGTTTCATCGTTCGTTATGGTACCCTATTAAACTTATATAGTAATTGCAGGAAATTTACCGCAAAAGGCATCTTGCAACGAGAATGTCATCAAACAAGATATTAGCGAGATATTATATTATATATAATATAAAAATATGCAGCCGACATATCTATTATAAATGTTACTTCAATAAACGATTTTCTCCATTAGGAACTTGATGTCTACTTTATATATTTTTTTACTTCCATTATCATTGTTAGCTTCTTCAGCGCACTGCTGCACTGCAATGCAAATTGGGAGGATTTCCTGTTATGCCACGCTTGATAGGTGAATTAACGTTTGCAATACCAGACGCATCGTATCTTAGACTCTGACTCGACCATACATAGCAGGACGTGGGCCGCCGATTTGTCTGTTTCTATGCAGGCTCTGCACAGAGGGTTGTCGGTAACACCTAAAGCAAATAGATGTTTGTTAAAAGATCGTCGTTCTGTTATAGCGCTACTAACCGTTCTAATTTGGGGTTTGTTTAGACGGTGCAGAACCTTGAAAATAAGATTGTTAATATTAGGCAAAGCTTCCCACGTCTGTCTGCACTACGAGTGGTTGGCCCAGAGGGCTTTTGTTTCTCGTAAAATTGCATACTAGCAAGCGCATACCTTAGCGGAAATGGGATTAAAGGTTCAAGGCCCACGGCGCACTTTTTTATAGTGTGAAGTGACGAGACGAGCAAAACGTTCACCTGATGGTAAGTGCAACGTCTGCCCATATCTGTCGAATTCCGAATTTATTGAGTGATAATCAATCTGTAACGTAATCTACTTCGCCGGAACTTAAGTACTTCAATATAATAATTATTAAAATCACACAGTGACATCTTCATGAGATATTAACCGAAGCAATTACCAGAACAGGACGTATGATATTGCCTACAGCACTTCCTCGTAGCTACACGCAAACAAAGGCACTCGCTCGTTCTCGCGTATTGGATAAAACTATTATCAATAAACCGGCGGAATGAAATGATGAGGTAAGGAAAGAGAAGTAATCTTATCACTTATTTTATTGCAAATACATTGGCTATAAAATATGATGTTTTACATAACTCAAATCACTTAAAATCATTACATAAATAATAACGATTTCATTGGGTATAGAAGCTGAATGAAATTAATTGTACCCTGAATTTGTAACACGAATCTCTTCAAAAGATCTGTGAGCTTACTTGGTTGCATTTACGTCATCTAACTATATACATATATAAAAAAACTAAGTCGGGTTAGTTACACCATTTATAACTCAAGAACGGCTGGTTTTTATGATGTTGAATTTTGCTAGTCTTCGCCCCGAATAACAGAACAACTATTGAAACATCACAAAGTAACAAAAAAATATAAAGACAATTAATTTTCTCATACATTTTCAGTGTACAACGCCATCTATGACAGAAACTAAATTTATCCGATTTATCAGATTTTTTTTTTATCTTTCATCAACTTTCATTCAGGTTTCGACCGTTATTGCATTTGTAAGTCAAACGGTAAGTTGCCTTCGAAGATATTCACTTTGTGGGGTTAACAAATTTGTAATTGATAATTGCTTCATTATATAATTTTGAATTGTGAGAACAATTTTCCAGCTATTTACAATACCGTGAGCCAGAAGATCTAATCTTTTACATCGAAGCCGTAATGCAATTAGACTACGCGATATTTAGAATCAATCCGCTACAGATGAAAATTACAGTACTCCACGTTGCAATGCGCCTTGAATGTTTTGGAAACTAGTAGCGAATACGGAAAAATACAAATGTTGTCAACTACAAAATCGTTTCCTTTCCCTTTCGTTGTGATAGTTCTATCGGCAAGTGTTCCAAGCGTTATCCAGGAAAATTTGACAGCGGAGACTATCACTGGCAACGATGGTTATCCAATTATCGCCGTCGATATAACTGTAGAGAATCGTTAACCGCAACTCGTTAATATAATTGTAAAATGTAAGTAAAAAACCATAAAATAAAATTACAAAGCTGGCGCTATGATCGTCTGGCTGTAAAGATTCATACTTTAATGTAATTCAGAAATCAAACTCATCACGTCTCTTACCGAAACGGACAGGAAGTCTGCCGGGCCAGCGAGTTTAGTGTAAAACAATGTTTTAAAAATGCGAGAGAAGCAGGAACGACAAAGCAAGACACTGATGATAATTATGACCGCGTAACCTAGTGGTCCGCGCATTTGTGCAAAAACACTAAATTATTGGTTTTCGAGTCTGGTCGTGTTGTACATGTGAAATTTATGTGTGTAAGTCGCACTCACAATACATGAAATCAACTCAGTCAACAAATCAAAAAACAACGTCAACACAACAATCCTCAAATCACACAAATCCTCGTCTACAGTATCGTTTTTAAAAATAGAATTGGCGAATAAAAGAATGTATTTGTAGTATCATAATTCATCCCACGAGTACTATCTGCTAAACCTAAATGAAATTAGATGTCTACATTTCGATTTCTTATATTTACGCGAACACTACACATTTAAATGAAACTAAGTTTACGGATTTTATCGCGTTTAATTTTATTACTATTTATAACCCGACGTTTCGAGTGCTTTACAGCACCCATGGTCACGGGAGGACTGAGGTGACAGATGTCCTGATGTCATAGTTAACCTGGGGTACCTTCAGCTTTTAATTATTATTTTTGGGTCCGATCTACGCAGAAAGAGCTAACTGTGTCTTGAAGCCTTGCAGTGTTATGCTTGGTTTTTGATTTAATTTTATTTATTATTGGATCCCAAGCTGGTGGTAATACCCAACCATCTTCTCTATTGAAATTAGGATGTTTTTTGATTTCAATAGCCTCGCGAATCATCCTTGGTAGGAATCGGTGTTCTTTTGCAAGGATCTGTGGTTTATCAAATCTGATTTTAATGGTTGGGATGATCCAGAACATGGTCACAGACATATCATACTAACAGATGAGCCTTGGTTTGGATTTTTTTTATTTTGTTCTGTATGACTAATTAATACTACTAACTTATTCAATATGCCCATAAACTTTTCAATATCATCGTTTCGAAATATTTGATTAGACATAAATTACGACATCGAATATTAATTGCTTAATGTTTGTTATATTTTATACGTATTGGAGTCAGCCAGGGTCAACTCGGAAACGTTGTTCGTTTCTCTTGTACAACATACATACATAGATAGGGTGACGGCTCTTTCTCATTGAGGTAGTCAGTGACAATATCTTTCCACTTGCTATGTTCCTGACGCATCTTACGCTTCTTCTACTTTCATTATCATTTTCATACAAGGTCGTCGGTTGCGGGTACTTCTATTCGAGTTATTATAATATTAAAGAATACGTAGATGATGATAACCCCAGGGAATGAGGTGATCGCCGCCAAGCCATTTCTACATCTTTATATTACTGCTTTTATTGTACATTATTTTAAAAATGATTTCGAAGACATGTGAAGTCCGCCAACCCGCTTTGGAACAGCGTGGCGGATTCTTCCAAAACTCTCTTGGAAATGAGAGGAGGCCTGTGCTCAGCAGTGGGACGTTTGTAGGCTGTTACATCACTTTACTTTACTTTACCATCGCCGACTTCGACCCTTACCGGCTTGCTAATTCTCACTCGCCTCATAAATCTGTATCGTCAATCTTCTCTTATACGTCCTCTCTACTTGTCCAAACCATCTAGGCATCCCTATCTCTATTTTTGTTACTACACCTTCTATCATACCACAATGTTCCCTTATACAATATCTGCTTTAAATAGGAGCGTATAAGTTCTCTTAATCAAGCCTTCTTCTTTTCACATTTGCGTGGAAACAGTGACCATAGTTCTCAGTAGTGACATCCTAATTTCGTTATACTTACATAATCTTACTTCATGTTATATATTGCTCCATCGAAGATTTATGTAACTGTCGTAGTGTCCACGACCACGTATCATATGTGAACTGTGTAGCTCTTTGTCATGCCTTATTGCAAAAAAATATAGGCATTGTTAGATGAACTTATTTTTTTACATTTTATTTTTTGTATGGAGCGATAACGGAGTTCTTAGAATCAAGTGCTACATTGAATCTCATCTCAAGGCCGGCAACTATCTCCTTCATTCACTTACATAGTTCTAATAAATATTTTTTCAAACAAATTAATAGCTTCTTATTTCATGCAAGAGTAAGCCGTTTAATTTCCTCCGATCAATATGGTTCCTATTTTACAACATAGCGTTTGTCTATATTAAAATTAAAATTTATGTAACTCTAGAACCATCTGAGCTATTACCATAAAAGTTAGTCCCAGGGTTATTATGTGTATACAACTTGTGCAAATTTCACGTCAATACATTAAAGTAAATATTAAAGTTATAATCATTCGAATTGAAGGCAAGATAGAGAAGATACTTATTTAATTTGTAAAAAAGGTTTTTTTAAAAGATGCAATCAATTACTTAATAATAAAGGAAAGAAAGTTTATTTGCTAAGATCCGCATGGAAAATTTAAAATACTGTGTATTACCTACTTTTTGAAGAGCACACCATTTTAAAATAAACTTTCTTTTCTTTATTATAATGTATTTCCGCAAAGTAGCGCCTAATTCTGTTAACTAAATCACTAAATAATTCAAACAAAGACGGTACTAATTCAGGACAATTCAATTCATTAAATTCAAAGCCTGGTACTTCCTATAATGTAAATACACTGTCCAACTTTAGATATAGTAGTTGAATGCGCTCGTGCTTAATTCAAAAACAAAATGTTTAAAATTCTTAAACCTTTGTAATATGTTAAAGTAATTTTGAATTAGCTGTAACACATTTTAATTTTTATAATATTGACTTTTTTAATATTGTCTAATTATTTACCATTTAATTTATTTTATTAATAAATTATAAAGAATATAATCTTATACCACAAGACCTTAATAATATTATAACGTTTTATTTTTATTCTTAGTTAAAACATTTTAATGTACACTTGGTTTAAATTGTCTTAATACTTTATTAATTAAAATCGTGAATCGTGAATTGTGTGAGTGTCGATGTTCGACAATCACACAATTATATCTTTTACACGTTACGTTATTTATAATTACACATTGTGTACACTTAAAAAAAGACCTTGTATAGTCTATCTGACCACACATGACTACATATAAGATGACTCGGAAGTGAACCAGTCGATATATCAAATTTCATGAATTTGCTATTTTGGTGTAGTAATTCGTTTCGCATATTAGTATTATTAAAAAAAGTAGAAATATGATATGATCGGACTTATTTGCTTATGCTGCAAAATAAATAAACTGTAGCACCATGTGAACATTTACTATATTTTGGATAATAAAGCTTCTTTTTCTCAAGGTGAATGTAAATCAAGAAAAAGGGTATACTTGAAATAGAATCAGGTTTTGCAGATCAGAGAGTATTCGCTTATTTTGTGTTAAATATGTAAGATAATTTTGGGCGTGCAGCTACATATTTATTTATATATTCTAGTACGATAAAGCACATTTTCTCGCATTAATTTCGCACGATATAAATAGCCAGTGGTTACGTGTGGTGCAATGTAAGAGATTTGTTAATCTGTGGATCCGGCACACGAGATGCATGTGCAGCGTAGACTATCAGAAGATATGTATTAATTGGATATATTGCGTGATCCAGTATCAATTGAGATTAATGATTAAGTAACAACTGGTCACATGAAAAGATTTTATATTTATTGACGTATTATCTAATAAGTGTTTTGGGAAGCAGTTCTTATTATAAATCTTCCAATTTAAACTTCTTTATTGATTTGACATTGTATCTCTCTGTTAGAAGTTCTTGATTTTTTTTTTTGGATAGAGTGACGAAACGAGCAAAACGTTCACCTGATGGAAAATGCAACGTTTACCCGCAAAAAAAGCTGTCACCCAGAACATGTCTGTGTTACACTACACTCCGCCCGTCACCCTGAGACATCAGTTCTTAAATCTCAAATGCCCAGTGGTTACACTAGCTCACAGTGCCCTTCAAACCGAAACACAGTAATGTTTGCACACTACTGTTTCTTGGCAGAATAACTGGCCCTGGGGTGGTACCTACCTAGACGGATTTCTGCATAGGAATCCTACCACCAGTATATATTATCTCTTCAAAAGCATTTGTTGAATTACAATTTGAACAGATAGGACCACAAAGATTTTTTTAATTCAACCTTTTATTATTTTGTTTTTGTCGTATATAATATTCCATATTAATAAATGAAGAGAAAATGTTGTACACGTTTTTAAGGATATTGCGCCCACTTAGGAGTGTGAGATTTGACATATTTAAAGGTTGTATGAAGAAGAAGCAAGAAAGCTAAAACTTATATATAACTAGCTGATGCCCGCGACTTTGTCCACGTGGATAAAGGTTTTTTAAATATCCCGTATGAACTATTTGATTTTCCTTCATCGTTATTGTTATTCTATGTCCGTCGCCAGGATGCTGGCTATCTGCAGGAGAGTTCAGCGGTTGAAACGTAAAAGGTAACAAACAGACACAGGGACAGAGAGAGTTAGGTATATTCGCATTTATAATATTACTATGGATAGCTGGTACAAATACATTAAATTAAGTATAACAAAATATTCATTATTTACGTTCATGCTGCCAATCACACATAATAATAGCATGCATATTAGCAGCATCTGTGTAGTGAAACAGACGCACAGAGTAACAGACAAATAAACATCAATAATACCAGATTACACGCCAAAATTTGGAATTCGATCGTCCATAGTGCTGCCCCATGGAACAGAACGAGTTTTAAAAAAAGTGACGATATACAATTTATATTATAAATGTATATTGGAGCAAAATAAAAATGTCTATATGAAGATATACTGTTCACGTCCTCATCACCTTTAAATCCCCAGCATGTGTTTGGTCCACCAATGTGCCACTGCCAGTCATTAGACCTCAGGTTCTCGTCGCTCACAATGTGATATAAAGCGCCTACTTTACGCTGGTATTTTAAAAGAGCATTTCGCTCTGTTCCTTGGCAAAGATAACACAATTATGAACAGCCACAATCAACTACACCGTGACTATACCACGTAGTTCTACGCATGTGCGACTACATTCTTAGGAATATTTGTGTACTTCAATTGACTATTTTTCTTCAGCCTTTATTCAAGGAGAACAATACCATAATATGCATTGCTCTCACTATACTGCTCGTGGTAACGCAATGGGTAGTAAGAATTTTTTGACTCGTACCGAAATTTCGGTGGGGGCGAAAAGTGAGCTACGGGTGTGGTTTCTGCCTACCTTATAGGGAAAAAATGAGTGACTGTATGTATATATTAGGTGTTAAAGTGACGAGCGCAACAGTGCTACGCAGGACCTTTCAAAATTAATGTTTTTGTTAACGTTACAACTGTTAAGGGCAGGTACTTACTACGAGTATAAGGTAAACGGACTCGTCTCGTTACTATATACCATAAACAATGTTTTAATGCGATTCATATGCAACGCTAGTCTGCGTTTCTGCACTTATCGATTTACAAAAAAGAGAGTTAAGTAAGAGTTTCGTTTATAAGTCCAAGTGCTTATTTTTAATAGCATTATATAAAGACACTGTAGACTGAATGCATCATGAATGTGTGTCACATAAGTCGATTTAAGAAATGCTTGTGTAATATGTTAATTTACAACATGGTGATACTTCATTATCATTCTATAGTCAATTTTAAGCATCTTAGCCTTAAACGTATAGGCGGTTCCTTTTTGTTTAATAACTGACACAGAAATCAATTAAGGGTGAATTAGTACAAACAACTACAAAGTATCGTTATTGTAGTAAGAGGGGCCGAATAACTTAATCAAAAAACCCAATAAGGTACAACGAAACATTTCATCATGACAACGGACATTGGTATTTTATTGAGAGTTGATTAAGGTTTCTGTACGCCACAGCAATTATTTTCTTTTTTTTAATTAGTACGAGCAAAGCTATTAATATTATTTTTTGTAGACATAATCAAGAATATCTTTACCAAAGACACACGTACGCAGTGCACCCTGCTGGCAGAAAAATGAGTATGAGCAAACTTTTCATGAATGCATGCTAGTGTCTAACTACCTACCGCTTTCCATGTTCAGGTCCGGTTTGTAAAAGTTGATAATGAAACATACTCAGAGACTCATTTGTCCGCCAGCGGAGTACATCGAGTGCATCGTAAATTTAGTAATTTACTTACAAATCGAAGTGAAGTTTTAAAAGTGGTTTTAATGTTTTTTTAAGGTTTTAAATAGTTTTTCTGTAATATTACATAATAAAATTAACAATAGATTACATTGATTATGATTATTTTAACGACAAACCAATTAAGTCATCGACCGTCACAAAGAATAACTTTATTATATATTTCAAATATGATTAGAAATTATTTAAGGAAAAAGACTTTTATCAAAATCAATGACTCATAGTGTTACTTTACTTTGTTACAGGTAATTACGAAACGACTCAAGATCACGTATGAATTGGAATCTTAATCGATTCATTCACTAGAAATTGTAGAAACAACTATCGCATTTTTGACGGTGTCACTGAAACCAAAACAAGTATCTATTTAATTGAAGACTCGGTGAGCTAATTGAATGTTTTTGAAAAAGCCATTTTTTTTTTAAGAATTGTATAAGAAAGAGTGGTTCTTCGTACCGAAAACAGTGTATGACGACCCACTAGATGTAGCGACGACGGTTTTGCGGGAAGTCTGGATGCAGTTGGCTCAGCGCCATGCTCAACTCGATGGCCAAGATTTATGAGCGAATAATCCTTAGTCGATTAAAAGACTACGTCCTTAATAATAACATCCTTCCAGACGAGCAGTTCGGCTTTCGCCCCGAACACTCGTGTACCCATCAAGTGCACCGCCTAACGGAGCACATATTAGAAAACTTTCACGACCGCCCTAAGCCAGTAGGCACAGGGGCCTTATTTTTCGATGTCGCAAAGGCATTCGACAAAGTCTGGCACGACGGCTTGTATTACAAGTTGTATCACACAAAAGTGCCGGACAGACTCGTGAACATCATACGAGCCTTCTTGTCCAATCGCCTATTTCGCTTCCGGGTAGAGGGAACGCGCTCCTCAAGCCGCCCTCTCCGTGCGGGTGTCCCTCAGGGCTCCTGCCTCTCTCCAGCTCCTTTTTTCGCTATACACTAGCGATATACCTAAAGACCCTAAAGTCAATCTTGCGCTTTTCGCAGATGACACGGCCCTGTATTATTCCGATAAGCACAAGGGCCGCATAACGATTCAGCTCCAAGCCGCAGCCGATCGCCTAGGCGAATGGTTCCGGAAATGGAGAATAGAGGTTAACCCCGAGAAAAGTGTAGCAATATACTTCTCGAGGGGCACGCCCAAGCCAGCTAGACGTTACCACACAATCGGCAACAATCAGCTAGGCTCGATCACCCTGTTCGGACGCCCTATTCCCTGGGAAAAGAGCGTCAAATACCTCGGGGTCACGTTAGACGCAGCGATGTCGTTCGCTGCTCACATTAAGAACGTGCGTAACAGGGCGGCTTTTATCGCAAGCCGTCTATACCCGTTAACTTGCTCTTCAAGCAAAATGTGCTTAAGACACAAACTTCGCCTCTACAAGACATGCATTAGGACTCGTAATGTCCTATGCATGCGTCGCGTTCGCACACGCGACGGGCAATCATATAAAGAAATTGCAGACGGTGCAAAACAGATTCTTGCGAAGTGCCACCGGAGCCGGCTGGTACCAACGCAATGTCGACCTTCACAGCGACTGTGAAATGCCCGTACTCTCTGAACACTTCAGAGAAGTATCACGGCGGTTTTTCGAAAAAGCCGCGGTTCATCCAAACCCGCTGGTGGTTAAAGCAGCTAATTATCGATGTAATAAAAACGCGACCGAACGCAAACGTCGACCGCGAAATGTGCTAGACGACACGGACGTCTCAGCACTCCCTGACCACGATACGGTCAGCCACGATCCGAACAACACTGTACACACAGTTAATAGTTTCAACATCACACGCACAACGTCGCGCGACCGCCGTAGAGAGCGGCGCGCAGCTATCGTTCATAACACCGCGTACACCAGATACACCCGTGTTCCAGGGCGGTTCTCACCGCCCAGAGTTTCCGACACACAAGTCGACAGTCCGAACGGAGGCCCGCAGTCTCCCTCGGACGGTCATTAGATGACTTCATATAATAAATTTATGGAGATATTCACTGTAGCGCAAGCACGCTAGCGAACGCAACGGTCCGAACTTAGATGTTTAGTAGGAGTTTATATTTATGTATATATGTTTTGGGTCAAACCAAACCTGGCACGCGGGCCCCGGGCCCGCGAGCACAGCATCCGATGAAGCTGTAAAAGCCAAAAGGCTAACAGCGATCACATCACCGAAAATATAGATCAGCGCCATGTTTTCTAGCAATCTATTTTTAGCAATTTACTTGTGATTTATCGAAGTTATGATGATGATTACGTAATTATTTCTTAAATTTACGGGAATATTATACATTAAATAAAACAAATTTTTCGAATTTTTATCGCGTTTCATTTTTCTGTTTATAACCCGACGTTTCGAGCGCTTTACAGCATGTGTGGTCATGGGAGGATTGAGGTGTCAGACGTCCTGATGTTGATTACTTATTTGTTATTTTATGATTTAAGAATACATACATACATACAGTCACGCTTTTAAACTTTATAAGGAGTAGATAGTAGTAGAATAGGTGTAGCAGAGACCAAACACGTAGCCCACTTTAAGCAACCGCGTCTCATTCAACGTGACGGATGGCACACCACGTCGCCGACATTTTGTTTTTTTTTTTTTAGGACTGATGGTCACTGTTAGCCCGAAGGCTTTTAAGCTGTAAAATTGAAAGGTGGCATAGCGCTGAGGGCGCTTAGCCGAAACCTTTATTTATGGATGACTGGCGCAAGGGCCCCCGAGAGGGGACCTCGGCTTGGACCGTCATCCTGTTCGCGAGAGTAACAGACTCGAGGGTGCCCAAGGGGGCCGGTCTCGGCTCGGTCAGTTACTGCAATCGGGAGGGCAATATTACTACTACTATAATTATTAATACCATGATTATTATTAGATAAGTTTACCACCAATTCGGAATGCGTTTCCGCTGGAGAAGAAATGGCGCAAGAAACTCCAGCGACGCTTCTGTTTATGACACTCCACATTTTGGTTTGACATTTTGGTACGAATGAAAATATTCTTACTCCCCGTTGCGTTCCCATCAGCGCTATAGTGACAGCGTTGCATATTATGGTACTATTCTACACGAATGAGTGCTGTCCGTAAAATACCTTAGTCGCCTCTTACGACACTTCGGTAGGAAACAGGTAGGTGCTATTCTACTCCGCCTGACACCTATCGGCTGAATCTAACAATTATAGAAAAAAATTGTAATTCGAAAGCAGGAAATCCCGTTCACTATAATTATTTTGTCTATTATGAAGTGATAAATGATAGCGGTGACGTCGATCTAACTTATTTATTTTTGCTTTAATGCACTAACAAACTGCAACCGTCAAACTTGCATTTCGTTTATTGCTTCACCGAATACAAAAACAATTAAAACGAATCGATTTAACGAGGCGTAATTCGCGGTAGCACTGATTAGCAAAAGAATCAGTAATACGGTCAGTTCGCGTGGCGTATCGTGATATGCGAATTACAAAATATTTGATAGTATCTTCGTTTTTTTTTTCCACTTTTCTTAATAACACACATTATTTTTTCAATAAATTTCCTCCTGGACAATTTTCAAACACGGCGACAACTTCCGAATACTGTTTCTAGTTGGATATTCTCTGCAGGAATCCGTCAAGTCAGGTACGGTGGCATCATTTTTCCGCCGTGAAGCAGTAGCGTGTTAACAATGCTGTGTTCCTGTCTGAAGGGCACTGAGACCTAGTGTCCAATTACGCATATGATACTTAAGAACTGAATGTCTCGGGAGAACGGGCGTAGTGCAACGCCACACGGAAATGTTCCGGGTGACACGGCATTTATTATAGACATACGATGCGCTAACCATCAGGTGAACGTTTTGCATAGTTTGAAATAAACGATATAAATACATTATTTCTTAAAATAACAAACAGTTCTATCAGTCACTATTAATGAAAGTATGAATTATTTATGCAGCGCAAGATTATGTTAGTAAAGCTATATGAATGGACAGAAGGCCGCCCCACTTAGCCGTTTACGTTTTTCAATATATATATATATTGTTTACGGAGCTGCGGAGACTTAACAACATTACATTGCGTAACGTTCAGAAAAAAAATTCCGAAAGATGCACGAGTTACTACGTAACAGATGTTGATTGCGTATTGTGATCGTTTCCAGGTTGCCAACTACGTGTCATCGACACTTCCGGTGATATTTTTTATAAAGATATTGGCCATGCACGCAATGCCTAGGCCTACTAAATTCAGAATTTTCTTTGATATTCCTTACCTCCCAGCTATATATAAAGAATGATATTTAAGTCTTTTATTTACGATAGTAAATGATGAGATGAACAAATCGACCACCTGGTGGTAAGTGTAACGATTGCCCACATCGGTTTTTCATTAAAAATCGTTTCTCACACTATGATCACTCCTGTATCGTGAGTGCGTTTCACAGACATACATTTTACATGCCCCACACAGCCAGACCTGAATACCAGCAATTTGTGTTTTTGCACAATTGTCGGCTCCAGTTGGGATCCAAACCCAAGGCCCGTGACGTAGGTGTCAAGTACTCTGTCTACTATTCCACGCGTTCTTCAGTGTCGCATAACTTTGAACTGCAGTCCTTTGCGGCTCTGCACTGAGACTTCATTTATAGGGCAGTAATTTGAGTTGCTACAGTGCCGTTTAAACCGAAACTCAGTAACGCTGACAAACTGCAGCAAAACAGCAAAATAACTGACACCATGATCACTATGATAGTACCTACCTTCCTAAGCGGACTACTGTGACTACTGTGACATACTAAGGAATTCCATCCTTCCCCATATAAATTCTTCTGTAAAGTTCGTTCTGTTCAACGTTTTAAAACGAGCTTGCTATAGAATATTCCAATTTATTAACAAAGGCTAAATAGTGCCATTATTTTATTTATAACAACGCCATTACCCAGAGGCGATTAGCCGATAGGTGTCCGGCAGAGTAGAATAGCACCTACCTCTTACGTACCGAGGTATCGTAAGAGGTGACTAAAGTATTGTACGGACAGCCTATATTCGTGCATAATAGCACTATAATACGCAACGCTGTCACTAAACTGCTCGTGGAAACGCAATGAGGAGTAAGAATTAAAAAAAAATTACTCGTACTATAACAGCGGCGACGTAGATTCGCCAAGCGTCACGTCTCGTTTCACGCTGGGTGAAAAGTAAGCTGCTTTTGTGGCCTCTGCCTACGCTTTATATGGGAAAAAGGCGTGACTGTATAATATGTGTATGCATGCATTACCTAAAAATCTGACAACCGTAATTTAAATAAAACGCATATCATAAACTTTTAATGAAAATATTCTTATCAGAGATTTCTGTTTTTTTTCCTTTAGTGTAAATTGGACTCTATCTCCTTTCAGTACGATACACTAACTCTTTAACGGCAATTTTACGTTCTAAGGTACGTATATGAAAACGTCATCGCGCAATCAACTTTATTACCACAGTCACGGGGGTATCATAAAGCGCACGAATTGTCCAGCAAATGCAGAAAAGATACCTAATAATTTATTTTCTATTCGTGAGAACACGTTCATGAAGTAACTTGGCGAGAGAAGACGAAAATCATGTGTGAACAAACCTTTATTATGTATATGTAATAAGCGACTCGAGACTTTGTTTGCGGTAATTATAAAATTCAAGTAAATCTAAAATCTTTTCAATAAAAAATAAAACTAAATTATTGCGATACTTATTATCTGTAGGCTTTGCAAATTTCACGTTCAGTAAATACTAACTTAAATATGTTTGAATAAACAAACAGACTCGAAACACATTTTTTTTTAAATAAATGATTTGATTACAAACCTTATAATGAGTGAAATTAGAGTAGGATTTCCTTAACAGAAACAATGCAACGTTTTCGCACGTTAATAACCGTGTAGTATACTCGTATGTTGCGCGGAATTCTTTGAGTAAAAAAACTAAAACGCACCTCGGAATTATTAATAGTCCGTCAAACAAACATTAACGTTAGCAAAAAAAGCTAGGACAAGAATAATAAAACTTATGTGTATTTGAACATTGAGTGCAATAAACTTCAGCAGTGTCAATGATCGATCGCTACCGCAAGCAAATCAAAGTTGAATAATTGTTAGCTTAAAAATATTGCATAAAATATAGTCAAGATCAAGAGGCTAACCGTTAAAACCAAGCGGCTTAACTGCGTAATATGTGTCTAGTCAAATAATACCTATTAATTTTCATTGCCACACTTATTTTAAACATGCTACTACACTCTTATGAACAGTATACATTTTAACCGCTATTAAGATCTTATGTACTGCTTGTGGGAAATATAAATAAAGATTCTTATTTTTTTATTTTAACTGCAGGGTACTCGTATTTTTTGTAAAGGCTCCATAATGCTATTCATCGACGGCGGTGATCACTTCAGGTGAGCCGTTTGCTCGTTTAGGATCCTCTTCTATGTTTGGTCCACCCCGCTCCTTCAATAGCGATTCGCGATCTTTGCACTCACTAATACTTTTTTCTTCTCTCTAGTAGAATACGTAGTCAAAGTCGCGGGTTCTCGTGCATACTGGACCTCCGACCATCCGTGGTAAAAATCAAAGGTGGTGGAGTTTGTTCAACAAGTAATTCAGCATTATAATAGCCATCTTTTGTAAAACAAAGCTGTGCCGACGGGTTTACTCACGACGAAATCCTTGATGTTTTTTGTTAAAAAAAGATTCCCCATGCCACTATTTACATTTATCAATTGTAGACAAATAAACGATCCGGAACAACTATTTGTAGACTATTCGATAATTTGTCCCGTACGGGAATTGAACCCGCGACTCGTAATACAGAAGTCATACGCCAATTCAGCCGGCTATATTATGACTATATTTCCTGGACTGATTTTTAAAATCTTTAAAGTAAAATATAAGAAGTAACTCTATTTTAAAGGTTTTGGAGGATTTTCAGACCCGCAGCTCCAACACTGTATGTATGTTCTATGTTCTCAAAATTAATAATTATATAATATTAAAATATTGAAGCATGCAGTTTTCCTTGGCCATCTAGCCCGTGATAAATGCATTCTTTAAATAGCAATTGACGATTTTTTAGTAGCACAGCACGGAGGATCGAATTGAAGTTCCACGCGTAAAATCAAAATTTAAGGTGAGTGCCTCAATGCTAAACTTGAATTATATCTGCCCTTAAAGACAGAAAAGACAAATTATTTATTTCTATTCATACCTATTTTAATTAAACTATGTTTAGGTACTTTGAATCTTAAAATATCAAAATTAATTTTAAACGCTTTTGAATGCATTTTGTCGCTTCTGATTTTAATCTGTGACAGTTTTATTTCACGTCATAATTCAATACCGATACTTACGGTAAAGAAATATGACGACGGAGAATCCAAACAAATGTCGAGATACTGTTAGTAGGTGTTGAGTTATTATGTATGGATGACTGATGACGGCTTAAAAGCCGGATGATTGCTAGGTCTTTGTCAATACATGATGAGACGCAGTAATATGAGTGCCGTTACTTGGGTAAGACACGGAGACATAAATGGATGTTATGATTAGTGGCTTTGAAGTGATAGAAATAATTATCTTAATACCTTTACGCTTGAAGTCAAAAGAGCAGAGGATTAGCTCGGGTTTTTACCCGAGTGCCCCAGGAGAAGGGTAAAGTATTTCGAGTGTATGTATGTATGTATATTTTTTTTGGCATACCCTGTAGCTTAAACGGCTTGATAGATTGCAACAAATGAGGTGTCTCTAGATACGTGTCCAGTTGTGGGAGTGGTATAAGGTGTAATATTTAAATACTAGCTGATGCCCGCGACTTCGTCCGCGTGAATATAGGTTTTTCAAAAATACCGTGGAAACTGTTTGATTTTCTGGAATGAAAATTATCCTGTGTCCGTCTCCAGCATGCAAGCTATCTCTGTGCCAAATATCGACATGATTGGTTAAGTGGTTGAACCGTGAACGGTAACAAACAGACAGAGAGTCTGTCCCTGAGAATTACTTTCGCATTGATAATATTAAGTATGGATTAAGAGAAATACTTGGCTGCCATAATCGAAAATAATAATGAACAAAATGCAAATTAAAGCCGCGGGGATAACACCTAATTTCTATAGTTTTTTTAGATTTTACGCAGGAACCCTAAATATTTCTGAAATAAAAAGTAGCTTAGATTGCTCTCTAATTAGTTCCCGTCAATGAAAGTCCAGCCAAAACCGATTCATTTGTTTCGGTGATTAGCCCAGACAAACAGACAGAGACATGATTTTTAAAATCACGTGTTTTTTAGAGTTTCGGTAAAGAAAAAATATTTACTGCGGAATCACAGACAGACAGACATACACTCCAATTTTATTTATATGTATAGTTAAGGTATAAGGGAAAGTCGTAAAAGAAAGAACTATAATTGTTTTGAACCACTTATTAAGATATTAAGAGAAATATTAAAACTGTCTCTTACTAAAATGACTCGCTTTATGAATATCGTTTCCCGCGGTTGCGAAATATGGGCTACATGTGTAGCCTCTGCCTACCCCTTGTATCGGAAAAACGCGTGATTATATGTAAGTATGTATTTACTAAAACTGCCATGATCGAAAATAATGATGACTAACACGCAAATTAAATCCGCGCGTAACACATCCATAGCATAGCCCAAAATTTCTACTATTTATTCTATTACGTGTGTTTGAGTTTTGGTTCCCTGCATATTATTATTTTTTTAATCACAAATGTGAATTTAAGAAAAAAATTTATTGCGAAATCACAGACAGACACTCAATTTTATTTATTTGTACATATTTACAACACAATTTAAAATACGTATTTACAGTTAATGAAAAATATGTAAACCCAAACCGACTAACCTATAATAATAATTAATAACCCTACAATTATAAAATAAAAACCAAATTTTAAAATTTTAACGAATAATTCCTAAAGTTTGTGCCAATTGCTATGAGCATTAAACATTTATGCAGACTATTCGATCAATAACATACAGAGTTTTAAGATATATATATATATATACATCGTGTAGCATTCAGCACCCACAGACTTAAAGACAAATATTTGATTTAATTTTGGTGATGTTTTTGCTGCCAGCCGTTGTGGCTTATACAGCTTCATCAGATTCGGATATCTGTGCTGGCGGGCCCACTGACAGATAGTTGATATTATACTTTAATTTTAGAAAAAATATTAAGGTTCCGCGCATATGCAGTGCAATACGATATATTTTGTAAATAAGTTAAATTATTAAATAAAAATCAACGTATTAACAGTTTGTATATTGAGTTCGAAAAAAAAACAAAGTTTGAACAATGTAGAATGATGGTGCATTCTTCATTACAGTAATAAAATATAATGTAACATAGATAAATATAAATTGAATATTATAAGGCAGTGCAATCGGGTTTTTTGTTTCGTATTAATTATTATTTCTTCTTCATAACAAATTTTACAGCTGTCCTGTCTTTAATATACATACATACATACAGTCACGCCCATACACGGGGTAGGCAGAGACCACACACGTAGTCCACTTTTCGCCGCCGCGGGAAACAAGACGTGATGGGTGGTGAACCACGTCGCCATCATGGTGGTAAAATTTTTACTTCCCATTGCGTTCCCAGGAACGGTATAGTGACAGCATTGCATATTATAGTGTTATTCTGCACGAATTAACGCTGTCCGTAGCATACCTCGGTAGAAAAGAGGTAGGTTTTTTTTTTAATGGATAATAGACGAAACGAGCAAAACGTTCACCTGATGGTAAGCGCGCACGTCACCCTGAGACATCAGTTCCACCCTGAGACTGTGGCCACACCACAGGTACTACCCACCGGAACAGATATTCTACTGTGAAGTACGAGTAGTAGTGTGCAAACATAACTGTGTGTCGGTCTTAAGGTCACTGAGAGCTAGTATAATTACTGTTTATATAAGACTTAGGAACCGAAGTGACGGACGCAGTGTTGTGCTAGACGGAAATGTTCTGGGTGATCATTTATTGTGGGCAGACTGAGATTGACATTTATTTTGAGTCGCACTTACCATTAGGAGAACGTTTTGCTCGTCTCGTCACTTTCTCCCACAAAAAAAAATCAATAGAAGAGAAACTTTACTTTATTGTGCGTCTATTTCACTCACGCGATATTAAAATACCATATGGTGTTCTTACACAGACTGGTTTAACATTGCAAAAGGTGTTAGACAGGGATGTGTGGCTTCGCCGTGGCTGTTTAACCTATTCATAGACAATTGCTTAAAAGATTTGAAAGAGAGTGTGTTGGGATTAAAAATGAATGATTTGACCGTCAAATGCCTCCTATACGCCGATGATCAGGTTATATTAGCATCATCGGAGGAGGAGTTGCAGGCGATGGTTAATATTATGCATGGTGCTCTACAAAGCAAAGGAATGAAAATTAATTTAGATAAGACGAAAGTAATGGTTTTTGAAAGAGAAGAAAGTATGTCGGATTGCAAAGTTCTGATTGAAGGAGAAAGAGTAGAACAAGTGAAAGAGTTTGTGTACCTGGGTTCTAAATTTACGAGAGACGGAAAGTATGACTGTGATATTGAGACAAGAGTATTAGCAGGAAATCAAGTGAATGGGGCTCTGCATAACTTTATGTGTAGCCAGAACGTATCTAAAAAGGCACGACTGGCTGAACATGGGGGAATTCTGGTCCCCACACTTATGTATGGTAGTGAATGCTGGGTCTGGCAGAAGAAGCATGAAAGTAGGATTAACGCTGTGGAAATGAGAAGTTTGAGAAGTATAGCTGGAGTAACTCTGATTGACAAAGTGAGAAACAGCGTGATAAGGGAACGTTAAGGTGTGGTTGAAGATGTAGTGAAAAAGATAGAGAAAGGCATGCTTAGATGGTTTGGACACGTAGAGAGGATGAATGAAAGGAGATTGACGAAACAGATTTATGAGGCAAGTGTCAATGGAAAAGCCGGTAAGGGTCGACCTAGGCGTACGTATCAGAATCAGATCGGTGAACTTTTGAGGAAAGGTCACGTTAAAGTACCCGCAACCGACGAGCGTGTGTGAAAACGCTAATGAAAGTAGAAGAAGCTAAAGATGTATGTCAGGATCGTAGCAAATGGAAAGATGTGGTCTCTGCCTACCCCTATGGGAAAGAGGCGTGACTGTATGTATGTATGTATGTATGGTGTTCTTATATATTATGACAACTGTTACTGCATGGCCGTCTCCAACAAATGTTTGCATTATGAAATAAAATGAAATAAAAATGATTTATTCTTCAACGTAAGAAATATAAATTTCGTTTGTCAAACGTCATTTTTTTACAATCTACCACCGTTTCGTACCACCTCCTCCGACGGAGAAGAAACAGGCGAAAGAAACTCCGTAGGTATCCTCTTTTTTGTTATTTATTTTATCATTGTCAAAAGTAAATTATAAATAAATTTACAAAGAACAGTCTCATAGAAAACCAAAGCACGCTCCACGACAAAATGAATTAAGTAGATTTGTTATCTCATCTTTAAGTAAAGGCCTCTCATTTCTGTGACGATTTAGAAGCCAAGTTCACCCCGCTGCTTGAGTGCATACTGGCGGGCTTCACATGTCTTCGGGATATGCACAAATCAGCACTTACAATAATAATTTTAGAGGCGCCGGTACCGGCGATCGAAATCAGGTCACTCGCGTACTGTTAAATTTAAGAGGAGTGCCCGATTTAGTTTGAAACTTAGTCGTAATTTTATAATTCAAAGGATGCCGAGCCGATTAAATCAAAAACCAAGCCTACCACTGCAAAACACAGTTAGCGCGTTCTGCATAGATCGGACCAATAATAATAATTAAAATCTGAAGGTATTAACAATGACATCAAGACGTCTGTCACCTGCCGTGACCATGGGTGCTGTAAAGCACTAGAATAGTCGGGTTATAAATAGTACAAAATTAAACGGATTATATTCCGTAAAAATCTGTTTTATTTTTCATGTTTAGTATTCGTGTAAATATAACTTGTCGTTAAGTAATTTCTATATTACTATGCACTGTATATATGTCCTAAGTTCATCCGTTAAATCGTTAACAAACACTGTCCCACGGTGAGTTATGCGACTGTGGCATCTCCTAATACGCCATCCATTGTTTTAGTAACGGTCAAGGACAGCGATGTATACTTGCAGGCACTTTTCCTTTTTTTGAGTGTCATCAATACATTCATAAGCCCTGTTCACTTTTAATTAATAAACGGGAGCTACGAACTAAATCTGTTTTAGGATGGAAAGAGATTTTAAATTGACGCCGTTTGTGAAATACGAGTACGATGTATCGATAAGGTGAAAACACTAATATTTATTTCATATGATTTTAAATGAATTATATATATTCTGCCACCTCCCATCATCATCATCATAATTTCAGCCTATCTCTAGTCCACTGCTGAACGTCGGCCTCCCCTATAGATTATAACAAAAGTTTGTAGCTCTCATTTTGGGGGAATATTGCCACAGCATAGGCAGGTTGGCAAGCGCAATTTACTTATTCAGATGTTCGAGGAAGATGTTGCTGCCCATCTACTGTTTTTCGACGGGATGAGTTGGGGTGGTAGATTCTCTTAAGCTGCCACCACCTAACATCCCTGGCTCATAAATATAATATAGTCATATCGAAATCAGCGAACCATAAATAAAGTTCTTCAACCAATGGTTTAAACCAAGAGCGTCGCCTGGCAATGGGCTTGGAATAGCGATTTTCGACCACGGTAACAATTACCGAATACTGTTTTAAGTTGACTTGGCATTAGGTAAACAAATCGAGTCTCTGGAGGGGAACTGCCTCCCTTCGCCTTTGGTTTAAACTGTAACGAATGGGAGGGCACATAAATTCTTTTAATTTTAGTTGGAATATATCTCATGATAATCACACTGGTGTTCCTCCAGTATTGTGGACACGTTTTATAGACAACAAACACGCGCAAACACCCCGTTATCTGTAGGTCATACAAATATTTGCCGACGTGTGGGAATTGAACCCGCGACTCAAAAACGCAGATGCCAATCGCTTAACCACTGCACCACCCGAGCCGAAAAGACACGACAATATTCTGATTACAAAATATTGCAACTAAATCACCTGTACTATCTTTCGCAAGTTTAAAGTAAAAAAAACCTTGCGTTGCTTCAATCGCACGTCCACGATAAGAAAATCTAAATTAAGAAGATAAAATGTTGAAGCGTTTTGTCCGAAAATTCCCAAGCAGACGTAAAATCTATTGTGTCGTCCTACACGAAATAATTACGTTAACTACCGTAGGAGAGACTTCAAGGGTGCATTCGTCTCAAATGCGTGCCCGATGCTTAATACTCAGATATTTATGTCGTGGGTTTGATTTAAATTCGAAATCAGTATTTGTAAAACAGATTTTTGTTTATGTTGGAACTGTTCTGTGTTTTCGGCATCGTATGCTAACCCTTATCGTATCGCTACATATATGTACATTTCAGTAAAGAAGCGTAGGTATGTAAGGAAGGATTTTTTTCTTATAAAATACGTTGTCTTACAATACGATTTCTGGGTGTCGTGAGTACCCTACATCTATACAAATAAATAAAATTGCAGTGTCTGTTTGTAATACCAAAATAACAGCTTTTTACACAATGTTTATAAAAGTATATACGGTCCTTATAAGAAGAAAACAATTTTAAATATTTTTGTCTGTCTGTCTGTCTGTTTGTTCCCGTTAATCTCCGAAATGGCTAGACTGATTTTGATGGGATTTCAGTGATAGATAGCTGATATTATGGGGGGTAACTTAGGTTACTTCAATTTTAGAAAAATAATTAGGGTTCCGCACAAAAAATCTGAAACCCCAAAATCCGATTCAAATAGGGAAGTAAGTATATATTTAATTATCGATCAGAGTCGGCTTTTATACGCGGGAAACCGCGGGGCACAGCTAGTCTACAGATATAAACTGTTTATTAAAGAAATATCTGTAGATCATACAAATATTTTCGATGCGGTAATCAAATCCGCGTGCCGTGGCGCAGAAGCTACTCGTAATTGGTTAAACGTTTAAGAAAATTGTTCCACAAAAAATATTTCTGTTTGTGTCGAAACTTGTCACCCTGCCAGGCCCCAATTAATTATAGTTAAGGATGGTCAGCGGCTGACTGGATCCGATACACTGAGGTACCATTAAGCAAGGAAGAACTTTTAAGAAGATTTCATTTCGGTTATAATTCCATTGGATTCCACCTCTGTTTCGTAGAGCCGTGGCAGTTCAGGGGCTAGGCGCTCGCTTTAAATGTCATAGTACGCGAGTGACCTGGGTTCGATTCCCGGTGCCGGCACCACTAAAATTGTTAATTGCAATTTTAAGTGCTGATTTACCACGTGCTCGGCGGTGAAGGATAACATCGTGACGAATCCTGCATGTCTGAAAAATAAAAAATATTTCGAAGACATGTGAAGTCCGCCAACCCGCATTGGAGCTGCGTGGCGGATTGTTCCCGGCTCCAAAACCCTCTCAGAAATGACAGGAGGCCTGTGCTCAGCAGTGAGTCATTTATACTGAGACACTGACAGATTGAAATGATGATAATGATTATTGCTGATATGTCCATTAAGCGTGACTCGAAACGTTAATTTAACCTGTGAGTAAATCTCCTGACAATACGTCGAATTATTTACAGCTTTATATATGTTTAAGCCAGTTTAAAAAATCGTATTGATCTTCAGTCACAGCTAAAAAAAATACATTTTGGTCTTCACGCTGTCGCCGCTACAAACTACACACGACATCAAGTTCACCAATATTATCAGAGTCCGTACTATTGCGGTATTTCATAATATTTAATGACCAACGTCGTTGCATATTTCGAAAAATATGAAGTATTTATCGCCCAAATAGTATGATCTACTGATGAATAAAAGAAAATTAACACTATACGTAGACCAAACTGCCATTTTTTACTATCAATCCCAAGCCAATATGCATTATTTTTGTAACAAAATTTAACTACTACAATACATATTCTAATATATAAACATTATTACATTTCAGTAGCCAAATTATTTCGAAGGTATTATGCTGTGTAATAAAACACTATCTCCACCTGTCGTATCTACAAATACAGCAATACAGTATACATATGTTTCTCTGGTAAATTACCTATAAATTATATGTTGTGTAAAATTACACATAATTTGCTAGGTAATATATACAAAAGGGCTTTGAAGTGATCTTCAATTGGTTGCTATTTCTTCCTATTCTATGACTGGAGGTGTGAAAAGTTGCATGTAATGCAATATTTATGTTTGTGACTGTCGTCATTTAATATACGCGTCTGTGATTTTGTAGGATGTTAAAAAAAAATCTCAAAAAATGTATATATAGTGATACTGAGTACGTATATTATTCAGTTAAGGAACATGAAGCATTAAAAGTAAATATTGAATGTACGATGACGTAAAATAAAATAAAAATATTTGCAGGACAGTACATAGACGCAATAAGAATTTTGCTCTGGCACGGAATTAAACATTACTTGTTACAATCCAGGAACAAGTAATGATTCCTTTTTTTCTGGTTATATTGAGTGTCGTTACAACATGAAAATGTTGCTGTATGTACATTCGGGTGAAAGTAAAAACCCGACCAACCGCAATGACCTTCAAAATCGCATCGCTAAAAAGCTCGACTGGTTACAACAGAGTGATATTGCATTTCTAAGGTACATAGACTTTTTATTTACATTGCGATATACGCGTTCTCAATTACCCAATGCGTATGCGACAATTTAAGTACCAAGAAAGTTTTTCGATAATTAGTTCAAGGTTATAAGATAGTGTAAAAAGTCGTCAAAAATTCGATACGCATTTAGCGTATCGGATTATTTGCACGCGCCATTTCGCAATTGTGTCGCTAATAAAAATAATTGACGTCTTTTCGTATAAAAAAATAATTGCAACTATTGACTATCGCGACAATTGTTTTTTTAAATGAGAGGAGGCCTGTGCTCAGCAGTGGGACATTTATAGACTGAAACTTTACTTTTTTTTTGCCAACTCGCCTGCCAAGCGTGGGAACTATGGCATAATCCCCCAAATTGAGAGCTACAAACTTTTGTGGCAATCTATCGGGGAGGCCTATGTTCAGCAGTGGACTAGTTGTGGGCTGAAATGTAAAATACAAAATTTCAAGTCTATAGGTATTGTGGTTTCGGAAATATCGTGATAAGTCAGTCGTAAATTTGGTTTTGTATATAATACTAACCGACGCGCCCAGGCTTCGCACTGAAGTTTTGTATATAAAGAAAAACAGCACCAACCCATTACGAAAATTAACTCCATTCAAGAGTAAACGTTCGTAAAATCTGTTCTTAGTGGGTGTCTATGTCTGTACAGGAATATGTATATACAAGCTGTCCACTTGTATTATTTCTATTCTTACAGACAAACAGACAATGAAGACAGGCAAATTACTTAATTGCCGTATAAGAAGCCCTTTTTACTGTCTCCAAAAGTGAAACAAATTTTTAATAATCTGGGTATTAAGTAATGTTACAAATCGATTTATTGAATATGAATCAATCGTATTTAATAATCGAATTAATTTACCCTGCTAATTTCTCATTATTCTAACTTTGAAGTTTTACTTCTAACGGCTGCGGACACAATTTTTGTATTTATTTGTAATGACGACCGCGTTGCGTAGTGACTACTGCGCTGAAATTCCTGGGTACGAGTTCCGGCCAAAGCCAACAATTGTGCAGAAATACAAACTGTTGGTATTCGAGTCTGGTTGTGTTGTGACTGTCCCCGCGTCTCTGACACTGCAATCTAGCCTATCTCCGAGTTTATCGCATGAGTTCGGGCGCAATTAGGTTAGGACCAGTGAGTACCTCTGGTATGTGTATACACTTCTGACCTTATATAATATCTCCTGCGCAGTTGATAGCATCCGACACTATTTGGAAGCTATCGCCGTGGTCGAAAATCGGCCAAGGGGAAATTATCATCAATATTGAATAAAAACTCGTTTCATTGTTTGATTTGTGTTGAGCTTGAAACTTTTTAGCTGCTACTACATTCAATAACTGGCAAGTTCTCACGAGGCTTTATTTCAAGATTTGTTTCATCTTCAAATTATAGTAATGGATGAAGAGGTAAAGAAATACAATAACAGTCTCCTCATGGTCTACGTTAAATGACTTTATATGCAGTATATTCACTTGTTGTTGTTTAAAGTTACCAGAAATGACTTAACGCTGGACTAGCTCAATCAAACTTTAGATATTGTTTCCAAATGGTTTGCGGCCAACTATTTAGTTTTAAATGTAGGCGAAACAAAATGTTTATACTTTAAAATGTCTAAGTCGGTGCATTATATTAATATTAATTTACAGAATTCTTATCTTACATTAGAGCCGTGGTAGCTCAGGGGCTAGGCGCTCGCTTTAATTTTCATAGTACGTGAGTGACCTGGGTTCGATTCCCGGTGCCGGCACCACTAAAATTGTTAATTGCAATTTTAAGTGCTGATTTACCACGTGCTCGGCGGTGAAGGAAAACATCGTGAGGAAACCTGCATGTCTGAGGAATAAATAATATTTCGAAGATATGTGAAGTCCGCCAACCCGCATTGGAGCAGCGTGGCGGATTCTTCCTAGCTCCAAAACCCTCTCAGAAATGAGAGGAGGCCTGTGCTCAGTAGTGGGACATTTATAGGCTGAAACTTTACTTTTTTTTTATCTTACATTTGAAAATTCAATTGTATTTCTTGGAATCACTATTTATTTCAAGTTAGAGTGCTCCCCACGCATTGAAAAATAGTTCTATAATAAAGATTAGACAGCTGACTAATGAAACTACAGCTAAGTTAGTATATTTTGTATACAGTACCAGCATTATGTCCTATGGCATATTACTGTATTCCCACAGTAATATGTCACGTGGGGTACCTGGATTGGACACAATATTTATTTTGCAAAAACAATCATTTCGGGCAATCTTTAACTTGGGAAATCGCGAGTTGCTACGATAACTATTCAAGGAGACTAATTTTTTGTTGTTTATTCTTTAAAATGTTATGTACGTACAGAAAACCATGAATTTATTTAACAAAAATGTGACTGAATCCTGCTGAATAGATCGAGGCGACACTCTAGGGGTTCATATGTTTAGGTTGGCTAAAACTATAAAGTTTTTGAACTGCAAGTAATAATCAGCATGGTTTTATTTGTTCTAGATCCACAAGCTCAAATCTTGTTCACTTTATTGAAATTTTAACTGAAACAGTTGATTCAAATTATCAGGCTGACGTGATTGATACAGACTTACAGTAAGACCTTCGATAATGTTTCCCACAATAGACTTACTCACAAGTTACTATGTCATCACAGCCCCGTTGCTGGAACACAACGTCTTATTTAACACACAGAGTTTTCCTTGTTTTAGTTAATGGATTCCAATCAACACAACATGGCATTTCCTTCGGTATTCCTCAGGGCTCACACTTGAGGCTAATCCTTTTCATATATTTTATTAGTGATATCGCAATAAACTGTTTCATTTTATAAGACTAGTCACATCTTACGATAACGCTACCTTGCTAAATTAGTATATTTTTTGCACTATAAGGTGACAAACAGATTGGTAAAATAGTGCAAGAATAACAAAGTGCATTTAAATATATTTTTTTTGCGTAGACATATTGTTATTAATTTTGATACCCCACATCGGGATCTAGGTGTATTGTTCGATAAAAAAATTACTTTTATTTTTGTGACTGATGGTCACTGTTAGCCCGAAGGCTTTCACAGCTTCGCCGGATTGAAACCTTTATAATGGGTAACTAGTGCAAGGGCCCCCGAGACCTCGGCTTGGACTGTTACCCTGTGCGCGGAAGTAGGCTGACTCGAAGCACCCGAGAGGGCCGAACCACGGCTTGATCAGTTACTTCTATCGGAAGGACGTTTTAAATAAAACTTCTAAATTTACCACCAATTCCAAAGGCGTAGAAGCGAGCCGGACTATAAATGACTTGGCATTAGATAAGTAAATTGAGTCTCTAGAGGAGGAATATGCTCCCCCTGCTACCCTATTGGCGTCGCTCTTGGTGTTTACCAATAAGTAATATTTACACTAAATTTTTAACTATTCTGTCATTTTATGTTGTATATGTATTGTAAACAATTGTTGAAAAACCTGAATTAATAAATAAGAAAACAGTATGAAATCTTAAACAGAAGAGGTCGAGGCGAAACACGGCCTCTTCTGTTCAACAACTGGAAGTGGAAGTCATCGTCTGTGTAGGCAGTAGCATTAGCGCGAACGCGATCGTCTTCACCATGCCGTATAGATGTAACGCCTAAGCGATAAGTTCGACTCGACTTAAGTTATATTTAGTGTTTACGGCTCCGCTGTGAAGGAAACCATCGTGAAGAAATCTGACGAATAAAAAGTATTTCGAGTCATGTAAGTTTTAGACAGTAATAAACATAATTTTTACAATAAACATAATTTTTAATTTTAAAAGTAAAAATTATGTTTAGGGTAGATGTATGTAGCTCAGGAGCCCAAGTCCATGGTAGCTATGGGCCCGCTCGCCTTAAATTTTAAAGTACGCGAGAAACCTAGGTAGGATCCCCAATGCCGGCACCTCTAAAGTATTTAATTGGAATTTTAAATAGTCAAGAGCTCGGCGGCAAATTAGAACATCAAAAGTCATCAAATCGTCTGCGAACTACAAATTATTTTGATGAATAATTAAGTCCGCCAACGCTAATCATTTAATTCAGTGTAGCGTAGCGGACACTTCGCGAAGGCCTACACTCAGCAATGAGACATTTGTAAGCTATTACTCTATTATACTTTTGTTAATATATATATTTATGAGTAATTATGCTTCAGCTTGTATGAAAACGCTCATCTAAGTAGAAGAAGCAAAAGATGTGGGTCAGGATCGTAACAAGTGGAAAGATGTGGTATCTGCCTACCTCATTGGGAAAGAGGCGTGACTGTGTATATAATTATGCTTTAACTTGTTATGCAAGACTTTTTCGAAAAGGGTTATAATAATATTAAACAATACACGGATGATAACATACGACTACTCATGGGAATGAGGTGATCGCGTCAAGCTATTTCTATACCTTTACATATATGATACCACCGTAATTATATATTATATAGTTTTTATAAAGTGAATAATGTAATAATTACATTATACGAAATATATCCGAAATATAATAAACAGCGAACTCGTATATGCGTGGGCTTTAGTCGTGAGTTCATCTGACAAATTTTCATATCAAAAGATATAGTATTTTCGTTTTTCGTATGGACACACAGAAAAATTAAATTTTATTTATTAGTATTGATCTCGCCCTTTGCATATTATAATGATACATTGATGCTGATTGTTCCCTAACTTTTACTTTCTAATGTTCAAGGATGTTCGTGAAGCACAAAGGGAGATAAATCAGCTAGCACGTTCTTCTTTACGTGATTTGCGCCAATTAACGTCGTGTTCTGCAAACATCTGTATATTTGCGTCTAGTAAAAATTTAATTTGAGTTAACATTTTTTTTTTCAAAAACGCTATTTTTACGCTAGAATTTCTCTCGCATCGTGAGTGTGATTTACTGACATAAATTTCACATTCACAACACAACCAGACCCAATACGAACGGTTTGTGCTTTTACATAAATGTTGGCTCCGGCTGGGATTCGATCACAGGACCCGCGGCGTAGAAGTCAGGCACGCTAACCACTAGGCCACTAACCACGCGGTCGTCGTGTTTTCGTATTTTTTCCATTTATAATTATTAGATATATTCTAATTTGTAACTGCTAGTGGTGCTGTAACGTTGAACTGAGCTACTTTAAAAGTAATAAAAGTATGTGTAAAAAAGTATTTTATTTAAAAAAATGTATTTAGAAAAGTATTTTGTACTTCAAATACTATTTTTAAGTATCGTGTATCGAATATTCCAGATACTTTTTATGAGGTATCCCGTACATCTCTGCTATTTGAAGCGATTTATCTACGTCATTTTAAACTTCAGATTATTTTATATAACAGAACATGTTTATAGCCATACTTTTAAAGGTAGTCTGAACTAAGAAGACGTTAATTTTAAATGCAATATGAATTCCAGTATTCCGAAGCCATTTCTTTTTACTTCGGTGTTAACTATGTTACGGAAGGTAAACAACAATCATTCGCTAAATAGCTCTTACTTAATTTTTTTTAAGACGCCGTGAACTTTCATCGCGTAACAAAGTGATATTGTCACTCTGGCCCGACATCAACAAAATTAAAAACCTGAAGCTGAAGAAACGATATTCTCAATCAATATTTCCGCATTCACTTTTGTTTTACTTCCAATGTAATGCTTAAGCCATAAGTAAAATCGTAACATACATGGATACAGTCATATTGTTTCCAAACCCGTTGTCTACAATTTATGCACGGACATTGGTTTGAGCCGGGTTCTGAACCCAAGACTCAGCACTCAGCTTACCGCTGAGCCACGCGATGTTCAGCTAAAAATAGTATTGGGAATGAGCATACATCTTAACACGTGTTCGAGGACATGTGACAAGTCCGCCAATCCGCATTGGAGCAGCGTAACGGAGTCTTCCTGACTCCAAACTCCTCGCAGAAATGAGACGAAGACATAACAGAATATTTATCAGATATGCAGGGGTAAACTGTTTTCTTTCACCGCCGAAAATCCACTTTTCTTCTTTTTCGAACCCAGGTCACTTACGTAATGTAAGGCGAGCGCCAAATCCCTGAGACTGCGGTCAATAGCTACTTGATATGTATCCAATATTAAATATTATATATATTTATTTTTGGCCTTCGAAGATAGTGCACGTAAGTCGGTTTTATGAATAAGAAATTAATGTATAAATTAATTAACACACTTATACTTATTCGTAAGTAAATTTGAGCATTTTACTTTAACCATAATATTGAACAGTCGTTTCATTGTTTAAAAATTGGTGTTAATCTAACTCGGCCTTGTTTGAATGTAGAAATCAGTCATGAAGTACGTTTGTTCTTAACTATTAACCTTCTGTTTGCATTTGTGTTCATAGAAGTATGAAATTCCGAGGTAACATGAATTAACGAACTGACTGCATCCTCTCTCTGGTTAATAGACAAAGTCAAACTTTATTTTTTAGTACGTAACGTTGAAAACTGAATGAAAAATTAGAATAAAATCAAACTCGCAAACAAAAATAATACATAAGCTTGACTCTTATAAACAACGCTTATAAAATTTGAAACTTCAAAATCTTTATGATCGCAGATTGCTTCACGATCATCTATTTGTTCACAAATTGTTAAATGGGAATGTAGCGACATCTATATCGCCACATGAGAAGCTCAAGAAATATCTCATACCTCCAACCTCGCGCTATTAAAGTTTCGAAAATCATCATCATCATTTCAGTCCATCATAGCCACTGTTGAACATAGGCCTCCCCCATGAATTGCCACAAAACACGGCAATGAGCCACCTGCATCCATCGACTTCCCGCAAAACCGTGCAGGTGGTCGCTCTACACTGCGTTTGCCGGTACGAGATTGCCACTCGAGAACCTTTCTTCCTTTCTTCAAAGGTTATCGGTTCATCGAGCTATATGGCCAATTGCTACTTCAGCTTGCTAATTCTTAGGGCTATGTCTGTTACTCTAATTCTGCTGCGGAACGGAAGATACGAACTATATATACTACATCTAAAGATTACTGGTTTGAGGAGACGTCCTCCCTAGATCAGACTACCCGATCTGGCAGGTAGCTACACTTTTCCCAGGCAATATCCAGAATTGCTTGTTAGGGTTAATTTTAATATACTGCTTTGAAAACCTTCTAATATTTTTACACTAAGACTTTCTAAGGTATTTTAAGTAACTTCTCATCCCCTGACCGTTATTAGAATAAAGATCGATTTGGAAATTTTCTCTGTGAGACGTTATACCTAAATTCAAAAACGTAATTGTGAGCTCTTTACTATAGTAAATTTTACTCTTGTTAAGCAGCTATACGAGTATTTTTACTCTTCGTTTGTCTTTGAATTACGGTCGTAACCTTTTTTTTATTGGATTAAGTGACGAAATGAACAAAACCTTCACCTGATGGTGAGTGCGACGTCTGCCCATAACAAATGTTGTGTTATCCAGAACATTTCTGTGTGACACCTCACTGCGCCCGTCACCCTGAGACTTAAATTCTTAAATCTTATATTTCCAGTGATTACACTAGCTCACAGTGCCCTTCAGACCGAAACATTAAGGATACACGTTTTGGTCTTATATGTTTAGCTACTTATTCTTGTGGGTTAATATTGCACTGACGACTAGTGGTCTCGTACCTGATATACTGCGCCGTTGGCCTGGGTTCAAATCCCAGCCGGAGGCAGCTTTTGAAAATAAAAACACTAATTCTTAGTTTTCGGATTAGGTTGTGCCTCTGGCACTAAATACTAGCGTACCTCCGATCTTATCGCATGAGGGCTGCACGCGTCTGACAGTATTCATTCTCTTGAAAATCGCGGCCTTTGTCGCATATAAGTCCACTGCTGAACATATGCCCGCAAAAGAGAAAGATTTGTCATTGTCATCCAAATCACTTTATTGGTGGTAGGATTCCTTTGTAGGAATACGTCTAGGTAGGTACCACCACAGGGCCAGTTATTCTACCGTAAAGCAGTAGTGTACAAACATGACCGTGTATCGGTTTGAAAGGCACTGAGAGCTATCGTAATCACTGGGCATATGAGATTTAAGAACGGGCGCAGTGTGGTGTCACACAGAAATGTTCTGTGTGACACAACATTTATGCAGACGTTGCACTTACCATCAGGTGAACGTTTTACTCGTCTCGTCACTTTTTCCTATAAAATAGCACATCACCACACTTCGCAGGTGAATTGATGATGACACAGTACTTTTTTATTACCCAATGAATATTCGCTCATCTTAATTGTTACCAGAAAATCTTTTCTTATAACAATGATACGACTTCAAAGATTAAAATATTATCTTTTAATCCATGTGTCTGCAACTGCTTAAAATTAAATGAAAACCTTGAGAATGTTTTTCACATGCATTCTTTTGTTTCTTAGTTTATAGCAATTTAACAATTACAATTATTCGAATTATTTTAATTAAATGATTTTTAGGAATTTATGAACTGACGACCGCGTGGCCTAATGGATAGCGTTCCTGAATTTTACGCCGCGGTTTCTATGTTCGAATCCCAGCCGGAGCCAACATTTGTGCAAAACACAATTTGTTGGTTTTCGGGTCTGTTTGTGTTGTGCATGTCTGTAAAATGAAACAGGAGAAATCCTCCTGTAGGGTAAGTATTTAAAAAAATAGTCGTGGTGGCATGTGGTACGTGGAAAGAGACTATTTTTCATATACCGTCTATCTATTATCTATTTTTATATATTTCATATTTATATACCGTCGATGAAATTACAATTCGTCCATGAAATTTTTAAGAAAATTATGCACAATATTGTCTCGCGTAAATAATATCGAATGTATACAATGTAAGCTGAACCAGAAATAATTACATCCCATTTACTCCCATATTTTATGAGTCCTGTGTTATGGAGTAAGATCTGGTCAGAAAAAGTCCAAATTGAGTTTATATGTTTTATATTTTTTCATACCGTGATCGTTACATAAACTATATATTTACTTGTCTACAATTATTTTCTTGTCTATCTGCATATATATTAATACGCGAAGAGAAAACTTTGTACTCCTCTTTAAGCATATTGCGCGCATGTAGAATGAAATACTGTCTGTAAATATATCTGTAATTTCGAACACTGGGTGACCACTAAAATAAAAAAAATTACCTTTACAATTTATATTAAAATCATAACTAATATTACCAGTCCGCTGAGGGTTTTTGCTATTGTGACAATATAATACATGGACCGTCGACTTTTACGGTTTCATGATAAGTCGATAGATGCAGGTGGCTCAGAACCGTGTTTTGTGGCAATCTATGGGGGAGGCCTTTGTTTAGCAGTGGACTTGAGATTGGCTGAAATAAAGATGATGATGATGACGATGACGATGATGAATGTCGACTTCTGCTAGAAACGTAAATATGTAGATTTGGTGAACTAGATCAAAATCGTCAAAGCAATAGCATAATTAGTGTACACTGTATTCCTACATCACGACATGGCCAAACTAGCCAAACATTTGAAAAACAGTTGGCGCGTAATTACTAAGAATGTATGCTAAAAATTATAAATGACTATTTAAATCGGAACTCCTTATCGCCAGATCATTTGCGTGTCGATCCATCAAACCATGACGCTTATTAATGTTGAAAATAAACTTGGTGTTTCGAAAATTGAACAGTTGCTAGGCAACGACCTTGGTCGATTTCTTAAGTATCACGGTGCTAACAATGGTGCAAACTGGATTCAGTTTAGATGAGGAAATTACAGTTACATAGTTCGGTGAACTTCTGCAACAGCGAGTCATAGTCGTGGGAAAGAATCGAAATTACTTCCAAGAGACTAATGAAATGATAACGCTTTCTATATCTATCAAAAACTTTAGAGTTGTGAAGTCCCGTCTATTAATGTCCCTTATCATAAACAAAGACAATTGCGAACTGCGAGGCTCTTCCGCGTACCTACGTAATGAGTCGTTGGTCGTGGGTTGGCTCCGAGCAGAAGCCAATATTTATGAACTGCACAAATAATAGGTTCTCGGAAAACCTTTATTCGTGCAGAATCATATTATAAAATGCAATGCTGTCACTATACTGTTCGTGGGAACGCAATGGGGAGTCAGAATTTTTTGACTCGTACCGGCGCCGTCGTGGTTCGACACCCGTCTCGTTTCCGTCCGCGGGGGCGAAAAGTGGGCTGCGGGTGTTGTCTCTGACCACTCCTTAGTATGGAAAAAAGGCGTGACTGTACGTATGTATCCCTGCACAATTATTATTCGCTTACTACATGAATTTAAAACCAATGCATTAACTGTAGCAAATTTTAAACATAATTGACTGAAAAATAAAATTGATACAGAATAATTACATTTTAAACGAAAATGATCAAAAATAATAAAAGTTAATGTGATTATAATACCATTTGATTTTAAAACCGCATTAAAAATTAGTCAACAAAAGATAATCCAAAATGTACCGAATATTTTAGTTTTAAGAACTTGGCAAACTGTAGTTTGTGTTGTTGAACTCCTTGACTCTCGATGACAGTCAAGGTAATCTAGTTAGCGTTGCATTTTTCCTAAGGTTAGTTTTATTTCTAGGGACACAAGAACAAAGCTTCTAACCTTCTAGAACTTCTAGATTGGACATTAAAATTAATCATACCTGTGAGAGGAATCGAGTCAAGTTTTGTTATTGCACAATGTGTGGAAATTTACTTATCTACAGTATTTCTAAGTAGCAAAGGAAAAATATGAAAAAAATCAGTATACCGTTACTTACGGGACGGTTATTTCGCTACATACAGAAACAGATGAGATGAGTTGGGAGTCTCTAGGGCCGCCTCGACACTGAAACTCGTAATGTTATTTTCTAAAAAAATATTTTATGATCAATGAACATGGCACGGAGCCCCCTGCGCGCGAAACTTGTACTTGATCGGTTTTTGTGATAATATCAACCAACTTGAATGGAAAGGTAAATAGAATTTTAGCTACCTAGTATTATTAAACGCGTTAATTTATTATACAGTAGATTGTTGTACTGTATATTAAATACTTTCAGTCACGACGTTGTAGATCAAGGAAATAATATAAACGGTGTATAAAAAGAATCACTGCAAAACGATTACTAGAGATTGTTTGTATTCATTATGATTAGAAACTCAAAGTATATATTAAATTATTTAATGCATATATACATTTGGAAATTATATCCATATAAATAATAATGAGCTATATAAATAAAACTTCCCGCATAAAATACCAATTAAAATAACATAACAATAAAAATAAGTTTATATTATAAGAAAAATCATATTTTTGTATCAAGCTTTTATTTGTGTGGTCTATTTCCAGAAGTGGACTTGTTGTTAATATAGTACTTATTTAAATAAATTCAACGAACCCAAACATGACAGAGTTATCTTACTTTGTTGAAAAGTTCCAATGGTCAACTTTCGGCTTCGTGGTACCAGATTATTGCCTTGTCACCGAAGCAAATTTCAGATCATTCGGTCGAGTTCAACTGGCTTAAAATTCAGTTCTAAACTTAAAGTCACACTTACTAACAGGTGAAGTTACAAAAACGGCTCGTAATAACATTTCTCGTTGTCTTGAAGTCGGGAAGAGTCTCACTCTATTGGCTTGACAGACTTTGTGAAGTCCGTCAAGTGTCCTAGAAATAATTCCCCACTACTACTAGTAGGGAACTATTCAATTGAAAGCTAGCGCCCGCCATACCACTACCTCGACTTTCCATCTCGCTTATCTCGCTTTATTTGCTCCCTAAAGCATACAGACGCGAATCGTATTTTGTAAATAAACATTTTTAAGTTTTTACATTTAATCGATTGAAGATTGTCATTGCCTTCCCAAAATGATTGTTTTTATACTTATAAAACATCTTACAAAATACAATCTTAACACTATCACCATAATTAGATACAACAGAATCATAAAAAAATAACCGAGCGTAAATAAAGTCATTATGCTTACTTGTTAATGTTACATACTCGTAATTGCATAGAACTATTTCAATTATGTCTAGTATCAGCTCGTAAAATCTAAAAGAAATAGTTTAAGTTTCATGGTAGTTATAAAATTTAGTACCCAGAGGGGATTTACGTTACAATATTCATTTCTACTACTTATTATTATAAAGTACACACATAGATATAATCACGCCTCTTTCCCACTGGGCTAAGCAGAGACCACTTCTTTTCAATTGCAACGCCACTGACACGCATATTTCGCTTCTTTCACTTTCATTAGCGTTTTCATACAAGCTCGTCGGTTGCGGGTACTTTTGACGGGACCTTTCTTTAAAACGTCTTTGATCTGATCGTGATATACGTTCGCCTACGTTGACCCTTACCGGCTTGTCCATTCACAATCGTCTCATAAATCTGTTTCAACAATCTTTCATCCATCCTCTCTACAGTGAAAAATTATATATTAAAAATATTTTTTTTAAACGAGAAATATGGACAATTTTGAGTCTCAGCAGTAGAGTCGTTTAACATTTACTGAAGCAGATAATGTGTTTAGAAAATTACTAATGAGGTGTATGCGTTTACAACACTGTAGTGCTGGTCTTATTCACAGAAATTATTACTTTTGGAAACAACCAGGAGGTCTGTTTTCACATTTATGTATTTCGTGACGATATTCATACGTATATATCTCATATCATATCTCTTTCTCTATCTTCGTCACTACGTTTTCTACCCCACCGCAACTATCCCTTAAAGTGTATGTAAAATCAAATCATTTATATGTATCTCTGCTTGGTACAGATAATGCCCAAGTAATGGAATTGGCGGTGTCTGCTACGCTGTTCTATAAAGGTTTGCTAATTTCGCATGGGCCCGAAATGTTTTTTTCAGACATACAATTTTCCTTGCGATATAGCGATTAATTATACTCTATAAATGAGCTTAATTTTTCTAAAAATCGAAATAAACAATCTTAAAGTAATGTTTATAATGAATGCTTATAATTAAAAAAAAATGATACTATTTAAGCTTATTATCCAACGTCGATACAATCGGGTAAGCGGCCCCGACCTCCCAGGCTACTGCTGTCCCCCCTGCTCCGTCCGAGACAATAGTATCCGTCAACTTGTTGTTCCTTTCCTATCCTCCCATTCTTTACCCTCTGTCCATTTCCTACCTAATCCTTTTCTCTTCCTCTCCATCAAGCCAGTGGTAGCCGTGCCGATAGCTAGCTACACATAGAACCGCAATGAAGAGCAAGAATTTCAACTTTTACCAAAATGGCGGCGACCTATTTTACCACCCGTCACGTCTAGTTTCCTGCGGGGCGAAAAGTCAGCGACAGATGTGGTCTCTGCCTACCCCTTACATGGGAAAAGAGCGTGATGTATGTATGTATACACATTCAACTCCAGGGCTCTTAACTTTTAACGGCACATCGCCGTAGGTACTAAACGCTTCTTACCTAAGAAACTGCTGTCGGTATTTACGTTTGGTATAATTGAGATGGTTGTTCCAGCATATTACGTAGACCTTATTTTTTTTAAAGGAGTTAGTGACGGGACGAGCAAATTGTTCACCTGATGATAAGTGCAACGTCCTCCCAAAACACATTCTGTGCCACTCAAAACATTTCTGTGTGGTACACTGCGCTCGTTCTCTGAGACATCAAGTCCTAAGTCTCATATGCCCAGTTAATTACTGGTTTGCACACTGCTGCTTCACGACAGAATAACACATCACAGAAATCCTACCCACCAGTGAAAGCATATTTTTTTGACATTTGCTAAAGTGGACTCTTACTCAATTCATGGGCGTCACGAAATAAGGCGATGCATTCTTGTATGTCGTCACCAAACGGTCTACTGTTTAATATAACATTTTTAGTATCACGTTTAGTAAGCATTATTTCAAAATTCCAGGTTAGCGGAGCATGATAGATTTTCGCTTTTCATTATAGTGACGCTTTAACGATGAGCAATCTTTACGACATAACCTACCTGTTTTTTCTCAGGACAGTGTTTTCTAGTACTCTGTGGCAGAGATGTATGTTCAGGAATGGAGTAGGTTAAACTGTAATGGTGATTATTTTTAATTATTAGTAACAACGAGTCGAGTAAGTTGTTAACCACTTCCCAATAATTTGCACTGGTGATAGGATTCCTATGCAGAGATCCGTCTAGGTAAATACCATCCCGTGTCAGTTATTCTACCGTGAAGCAGTAGTGTGCAAACATTACTGTGTTTCGATTTGAAGAGCACTGAGAGCTAGTGTAATCTCTGGGCATATGAGATTTAAGAACGGGCGCAGTGTGGTGTCACACAGAAATGTTCTGGGTGAGGCACTATTTGTTATAGCAGACGTTGCCCTTACCATCAGGTACCAATAAAAAAAGTACTTCTTTTTTTACATCGATGCTGTACATCCAGAACTTTAAGCTGCGAAGTTATTCGCTCGTCGCCGTGAGAAATTAGTTGTATGCCGTATATGCCTTCTAAATTCACTCTTCAATTCTCTTTAATTTGGAGCATAATAATACTTTCACACTTGCATGGTGGATGAATAACTGGTACTGTGGTAGTACCTACTTATGCGAACTTCTTCATAGATAGGTACCACCAGTAAATGGGTGAAATTAACTCAAATAGATAATGAGATGCCATAATACATATAATAGAACAAAACAAAAACTCTAAAAAGAGCGACACACGAACTGACATAAACAATCAAAATAAGTAACAGTACAAATTTTATATTATTTAAAAAAGAATCATAACTTCAAAAAACAATTGCTTTCCTTCGCTAAAACTACAATCAGCATATTCTTCGAGCTTCAGCAAAATCTTCAGAAGGTTTCAGTGTGTCAAAGTTCAAAATCAACTTTCACTGTTCTTAAATAAATCAATACATCATCATCATTTCAGCCTGTGACTAGTCCACTGCTGAACATAGGCCTCCGCCATATATTATTGGGCGGATTTGCCATAGTTGCCACGCTTGGCGGGCGGGTTAGCAACCTTAGTTTAATTGTTTAGCTGTTCCAGGAAGACGCTGCTTTTCATCTCCTGTTTTTATTTTCCTTCTGTCGACTTTTACGACACCCACGGGATGAGATGGGATGGTAGATTCTTTTACGGCGGCACACACGGCAACCATGACATAACTTCATAAAATTTTATTTCAAAGGGTTTCAGACCGTGATAGTTAATAAACCTTATACTCGTATTAACTATCAACAAATTCACATAATGATTTCTTATATTTACGCGAACACTAGTGACCGAGTGAAACCGGCCACAGTCGAGCGTGTACCTGCTATTCTACCTTATGTCAGAGGAGTCACGGACAAGATTGGCTATATCTTGAAGCGGGCTTCCATAAAAACATACTTCAAGCCGCCGAAGAAGATAAGTCAGTTTTTACCATCTGTCAAGTGTAACATCCCTCTACAAGACGCAGGAGTATACAAGCTGGATTGTGAATGTGGTCTCTCTTACATAGGCCAAACAAGAAGATCGATAAAAACCCGCGTAAAAGAACACATAGCTGACGTGAAGCATCGTCGTTCTAGGAAGTCTGCAGTCTGTGACCATATCCGGATCATCCCAACCATTACATCAGATTTGATAGACCACAAATCCTTGCAAAAGAACACCGATTCCTACCAAGGATGATTCGCGAGGCTATTGAAATTAAAAAACATCCTAATTTCAATAGGGAAGATGGTTGGGTATTACCACCGGCTTGGGATCCTATTATAATTAAAATTAAATCAAAAACCAAGCATACCACTGCAAGGCTTCAAGACACAGTAAGCTCTTTCTGCGTAGATCGGACTAAAAATAATAATTAAAAGCTGAAGGTACTCTGGGTTAACTATGACATCGGGACAACTGTCACCTCAGTCCCCCCGTGACCATGGGAGCTGTAAAGCGCCCGAAACGTCGGGTTATAAATAGTAAAACATTAAACGCGATAAAATCCGTAAAATTAGTATCAACGAGTTGTTCTCGCGTATTTTAACTCGAATACTTTCTTTAGTTAAAAAGGGGTTGGGGGTTGAAAAGGGATTATCGCAGGGTGGTCCCATATATTTTGGTCAAACTCTGATGATGGGATCTATAAGAAAATCATATATACATACATATAGTCACGCCGTTTTTTATGTACACTAGTCTAAAGCTCGTGTTAGTTATACTATTTCTTATTTTTATTTGTGGTATCTATGGAATTTTTTCAATTATGTTAGTCATGAGAAAGGCAGTGAGATTTTATTAGGGGGCTAACGAGCAAGCGGTTCAACCCAATGGTAAGTAAACACCGCCCATGAACATTCGCAAAGCAATAACGTATGCGTTGTCGGCCTTTGAGGAAGTATCTTTTCTTGAAGGTCCCTAAGTCGTATCGGTATGAAAAATTCCTGTTTATATGTCCATGTGTCCCCTGTCAAAGAAATAACTTATTCGAATAAGGAACTATTTATACGATAAACTAAGGCAAATTCACTTTACTCAGACTACAAAATTAATTTAGTATCTGCAATAAGGACTTTTTTAATTCGGTTCAGAAATGAAAAAATTGCGTTTACATATGACTAAAATGGCGATTTCCAAAAGGAAGTAAATTCAAATTAACTAAAAAAAAATTATGTTTCGTATAATTAACGATGCATGAATAACAAATACAAAATATAAATAATTTAAAATGTCTGTTAAAGAGTTCTTCGCAAAAAAAATAACGCACATTTAATTAATGTCTATTTACTGCACCTCGTCTTTTTTAAGTGCTCATAATTGTATAATATTAAGAGATACTCTTATTAAAAATTTTATTTAGAGGTAAGCGTAAACATTGAATAACCGGCGCGTTCATACAATTTCTAATCGGACCAGGAATTAAAAAAATAACCAAAGGGTTTTTTCGGAATGCGGATTTTAGCTTAATGTTCCATATAATTAATCAACGTGTTCTTTAACATACTCGTATTACTAATATGCAAATAAGTTACGGACAAAGAGAAATACAGCATATTCTAGTCAATTCTTGACCTTAAAAGTTTTTATGTAATAACTACATCAAGCACGATTAGCCTTAGCTTGATTATTTTATCGAAAGTTAATGACACACAATTAAAATGATTAACATGGCGCCAAATTGAGTATGTCATTTTTGTTTACTTATCGAAGTATCGAGTAACAACAACTTCAGAACATATAATTTTTAAAGTAAATCTATACGAATAAATAAAATTGAAGTGTCTGCTTGTAATAACAAAATAACAGCTTTTTGTTTTTTAATTCTTATGAAATATACGATACATTATAATTTATTACGATTATAAGAGAAAACATGCCGTGTGGTAGCGACTTAAGAGAATCTACCACCTCTTCTCATCTCGTGGGTGTCGTAAAAGTCGACAGAGGGATAATTAAAACCAGAGGATGGGCAGCAGCATCTTCCTGGAACATCTGAATAAATAAACTGCGGTTGCCGACCCGACTGCCGGGCGTGGCAACATCCCCCGAAAATGAGAGCAACAAACTTTTGTGGCAATCTATTGGGAGGATCTATTGAGAACACAGGTTCAGCAGTGGACTAGTAATAGGCTGAAATGATGATGATAATGAAGAGAAAACAATTAAAAAAAATTGAATGTCTGTCTATCTGTCTGTATGTTCCGACTAATCTCCGAAACGGCTAAACCGATTTTGACGGGATTTTCACTGACAGATAGCTGGTATTATAGCCGGTAGCTTAAGCTACTTTAATTTAATAAAAATAATTAGGTTTCTGCGCAAAAAAATTAAAACCACAATAAGTATAAAAATACGATTTAAATTTCATAGTACGCGTTTAACCTGGATTCGATTCCCTGTGCCAGCAGCACTAAAATTACATACATACATACATAAGATCACGACTGTATCCCATAAGGTGTAGTCAGAGACTGGGCACTCACTGCAAAAACAGATGACTGCCACAATCCACGTTTCACCTAAAAAATATAATGCACTTGGTGTGATAGGTGGTGAGCCCATCGCCACCATGCGCTGTTGGGTGCACAGTGCAGTTTAATTCCTTACTCACCTTTTACGAGATCCATTGGATGAGATGGAGTGGTAGTATTCTTTTAACGAGCCGCCACCACACGGCTGTTAGCACTAAAATTGTTAATTAGAGATTTTAAAAAACGATTCTCCACAGTAAGGTTTCTCCTGTACTGTGTGGAGGACGTCTCCTCCGACTAGTAATATTTAGATGTTGTATATATAGTTCGCATCTCAGAAAACTTTCATAGCACGATTATGGACTTATGCGAATATTTCTTGAGCTTCTCATGTGGCGACATAGATGTCGCTACATCACTCCCGCGCCGAGACTGGAAGTCGTAGTTTAGCGTGGAGAACTTGAGACGACGGGCGATGAGTTGCAGTCTGGCGTTGCGGTGAGCCTGTGTCCAGGTCTTCAGTGCGTCGAGACGTATGGAGACAAGTGTTGATGCCGCAGGAGTCAGCCTGAGCAGAAGGGGCCGCCGTTGATCCTCAGTGGCTGAGAGACTAGGAAGCACGCATTGTGCCGACAGTAGTCTGGTTGCTGTGACTGCGATAGCTGCCGATGTCGTTATTGCTGTGGTTCGGAGAAGCTGGCTGCGGTATGTTCATACCGGGTTCACCAGACCCATAGATCAGCTGCGTTCAGTTACCGATATGCAGCACCAAAGTGTTAGAACAATATTCCTTCACCAATTAGGAACAAACTTAAGTCTTTTCTCACTGAATACCAAATACAACATGGCAATATTCACCAGGATGTTTGTTTTATTTGACATGTTGGATTTAATATCTTCTTACTTTGTTATATTGTATACTCATGTTTCGTGTCTATGTACCCTGAACGTTACTTGCAGTTTTATGAATACTTTTATATGCTGTTATACGAGTATATGAATTCAGATCAACCATTCTAACCATTATTTTATATTATACACAGAAATATTATTAACGAATATAAGTAATATATTTTATAATCTTTCGTTTTAATTAAAACTGTCCGATTTTCTTTAAAATTACATTGTAATACTTCTAAAAATAAAATGTTAAAACACGTATGAAATAGGTAATTGTTATATTACAGTCCAGTCTCCTCCGTTTGCCAACATAAAGATTTTTGGCTGAAAATAAGCGCTGTGTAAGCCCATACTGGGCCTGACAGCACATGCTGAGCCAACCCCTTTTCGACACAGAACTACTGTTTCACGTAATTTTGTTTTATTTTTTCATCTAATCACGCCGATAGAAGTTTGTTTCTCTTTAAAAATGAAGTTGCCTCACACTATTAAATATTACACTATAAAACCAGGAGACGGGCATCTTCCTGGAACATCACCGCAAACCGCCTTCCAAGCGTGGCAACTATGGCAAAATCGCCCCAAAATGAGAGCTACAAACTTTTGTTACAATCTATGGAGGAAGCCTTTGTTCAGCATTGGACTAGTGATAGGCCGGAATTATGATGATGATGAAATTGCAGATGCACCCAGCCAGTAACAACTATCTGTAAGCCATACAAACAAGTGTTGCGTACGGGAAACTGCATAGTCAATAATGTATTCAAAAAAAGAATTAATTGATTTAAACGAATACATATTATACCAGAATTGCACAGAATATGAGTATCTCAGTGAACAGTTTGTTACTTTCGTTACTCGACTTAAAACTTCAATAGAAACGAAAGAAAAAAACGTGCGTCGCTATTTCTGTACCTCCGTGAGAGGAGAAATACTACAGCGGATAGCGTTGAAGAATAGTTTTGATTTCATCTTCCGCTTTCCTAGTTTCTTTCCGATCTTTAACCGAAACAATGTTTCGTTATTCCTCGACCGTTCGTAAGCCACGACCTTATACGGGTGCTTCCCGTAATCGACTCCTACGACACCCTCGGGATAACAGACAGCGTAGCAGATTATATTTTACAATACTAACGGCTGGGAACCCTACTTCAGTAGTCTGAGTACCTGACTTCTACGCCGCGTGTCCTGGGTTCGAATCCCAGTCGGAGCCAACATTTGTGAAAAACACAAATTGTTGGTTTTCGGGTCTGGTTGAATTGTGATTGTTCTTGTGTTTCTGACACTGCATCCTAGCCTACCTCCCATCTTATCGCATTTTTTTCGCACTTTTACATCGGGCGCGGGAAGGTTGGGACGTGTGAGTGCCTCTGTGTTTGCGCGTACACTTGTGTCACTATAATATGCGCAGTTGATAGCTCCCGACAATATTTGTAAGTTGTCGCCATGGCCGAAATCGGCCAGGAGGACATCTCAATACTAGGTGTTACCCGCAACTTCACCCGCGTAAAATAGCAGATCACAGGATTGCGCCATACGGCATGGTTCCTCGCTTACCTGAATATTCACAGCTTGGCCCCTCCCAATAATGTTAATTTCTGAGCTCAGCCTATAGAACTATGTAATGACAAATATTTTTTGAAATCTGATTAGTATTTCCTGTGATTAGAAGCCTAAACAATAATATCTGTGTCTTTCACTGAGTAAAGAATAGAGAAATATATAATAAGAATTTCATTATATACACGTTCTCATTTGATGACCTTGTAAAGAATAATCAGATACATTTTAAGCATTGCAGGCTTTATTAAGCCTAATAGGCATCCTTACCATACATTGTCGGACAAACATTTACTATAAACGGGTAAAATATTCAATAAAAACTTTCCTGATTTAGACAGAAGCATACCGTTTTTAAGGTTTTCAAAGACTACCTCCAGCCATGTCCTGTATGTAATGGTTGATTGTATAAAATCTTTAAATCGTTATTGTAGATATTAACTTCTGTTTTATTAGTATACTAGCTGTGCCGCGGTTATACCCGGTTAAAAAAGCCGACCCCATTGGATCGGATTTTGATGTTTTAATTTTTTTGCGCGGAACCCTAATTATTTTTCTAAAATTTAAGTAGCGTAAGTTACCCGCTATAATATCAGCTATCTGTCAGTGAAAGTACCGACAAAATAGGTCCAGCCGTTTCGGAGATTAGCCAGAACAAACAGACAGACAAACAGATAAAAATTTTAAAAATTGGTTATTTCTTCGAAGTGCTGTATGTACTTTCATAAGAATTGAGTAAAACGCTGTTGTTTTGTTATTAGAAACAGACACTTCAATTTTCTTTATTTGTATAAATATACATTACGAGAGTTAGAACCACATTGAACCACAACGGATGGCTCGGATAAAGTTAATCTCATGAGACGTAGTAAGAGAGAGGGAGATAAAGTAGTACATTTCAGTTTTATACATGCTTTTTCGATATATTTTAAGGATCAAAAAAAACATAGCAACAATACGGTCAGGTCACTACGGTGTGTTGTCAACCCTGTTTGTGACTAATACTTTCAATCCTGATTACCTACAAAAGTAACGCTTAGTCGGTTGTTACGGAAACGGATTGTTGAGCAGACACTTTCAAGGATAAAATAGAAACTACATTATGTAGGTATTCGGTGCAATAATTGTATAGAGACGTGGTTGCTGAGGGGCCGGGCGCTCGCCTTAAATAATAATAATAATAATTCATTTATTGCTAACATCTAAAAAACAAAACAGGTATACAGAGTATAAAATAACCGAAGGACATTAAGATTAACACCTATTTACAACAAGAAATACAAAACAAGATATGAAAAGGATATAGGCGAGTACTGTCATCAAAGAGTGCTGAACAAATCTTTTAATTTCATAGTAGGTGAGTGACCTGAGTTCGATCATCATTAAAATGGTTTTGCAATTTACCAGCGGCGAAGGAAAACATCGTGAGGGAACCTGCATGTTTGAGGAATAAAAAAAAAACAGTCATGTGAAGTCCGCCAAATTGCAGTCCTGCGTGGCGGACGATTCCTGACTCCAAAACTGATTTAGAAATGAAAGGAGGTCTATCCTCAGCAGTGGGACATTTATAAGCTGTTCTTTACTTTTATTTTTATGTGCAGAACTACCTATCACTGTATTACAGGTGTCACTCCGTTTTAGCCATGTTTTTACAGGTGGAAATGAATGTTTCATCGATCATATTCATTAATGAATGGAGAGACCATTAGGTGCTGGAGAGTGGGCATGATTGTGCATCTGTATTGTTTCTACACTACACTACACTGACTATAATAAATAACCTCTGCAAAGTTGACTAACATTAACACAACGCACGGACATTATTACAGAAAAAGTTCAATTAGAAATTCTTATATATATCATTTCCATGTATATGTCTGTTGCATGTATTATAAATGTACGTATTTGTGTGTACTATATATAGAGTCAAAAAAGCTTTAATCTTCTTTCATTAATAAATTATGGAGTTTAATACGCCACACTTATCAGCTACGGATTAGTGACTTTGTTAAAGAAAGTTAATTTCATAATATTTAATAAATTTTTGTTAACGAATGCTAATTACAGATATTTCACGTGTCATGGGAAATGACACATACATTCAATGGTGATGGAAATGCCAACACGTTCCGAGTCTTATATAATTTATATAACTTTTAATGCCTTTCTACATAACAATTTCTTATTGCCTTTGGCCATAAACAATGTACACAATTCCCACGGTCAGGAAGTGCGAGCTGTTATACGGGTCTTAGATTTAGCCTTTTTAAAAAAAAGGTTTCATAAAGAACTAGAAATAATACACTGAGTTTAAGTTGGATATTGAGTCCTTAGGCAGCCCCGTCTGCGCGTCTTGGATGTTGGAAGCGGACTGACTCTAAGATAGCTAACAATGATTCTCAATCCTCTGTTATGCTGACTCTGCAACCTGGCGATAGACAGAGTTGCGTTTTGGCATATGTTCCTACATGTACGGGGTATAACAGCCCCCCGCAAAAGACTAAACTTCGGGGTCGATTCTCGAAGTTTATGTGAAGGAGATATAAAAGATTTTTTTTTTTTTATAAAATATTAAAGTCGTATTCAATTAAGATATTACATTAATAAAATCAAATAATAATTATACAGAATTTTAAAGTGATGAATTATTTAAACTACTTCCCGTAATTTAGGTAGGGAAATATCGTCAATTGTTTGAGAATCATCATCTTTTTCCGCGGAAATGGTAACGGGTTTCTTTTTTTTGAGAAATTTGCGTAAGCTGCTGCCAGATTTCAATAGAGAATATATTTTAAAAGTAATAAAACATAAAAATAAACAAAATATAATAATATTAAAAATGGAATAGTGTGTCCCATATTTTATAATATGAGGTAATTCAATTAATTTTTCTACTTTATTTAACATTGTTTTTATTTCTTTATTTTTTGAGCTTAAGTTATCTAGATCTACATTAAGCAGTGGGATGGGTGACATACTTGATATGAATTTATTTGCGTTTTCTAAATTACAACAGGAGTCATTAATAATATTAAAATTAGAATAGTTTATACTTTTGGAGGTAACATTTAAAACGTTAATTTCAGATAGAAGTCTAGTGTTTTTACAATATGCTGTACAATGTTTCGGCACGGTAAGTATGCCTGTTCCTAAGATATCCGTCTCATAAAGTTCGGAGTTTAAACAATCTACGGAGAGTTTGCTTGAATGAGACTGAACAAAAAGCCACTTATTGTTCGATATTGATTTCCAAATGTCTATATTTCCGTGGATGAACTTGGTTTCGCACTGCACTGGTAGTTTTTTAATCACTTTTGTTATCAATTCACTTTCACAGGTTGGGTTTGCACTTGAAGGATACACGTTAATAATGTTACATATATAGTACTGTGAGTTAATTTCTTTACAGGTGTGTAAATCATTTAGATTACAATAATTTAGGTTGTCTTTGGTCATCGCTATGTACTTATTGGTAGGTATAATAGTGCTATAAGAGGATGGTTTTTCAGGGTCATGTGGCGTTGGCAACGGTATGTTATGATATAATCTATATTCTTTTGTATCTACTAATGGAATCTGTAGGACAAAAATTATTTTATTATTAATATAATAGCAAGTTAACCTAGATACATTTAGTATGACATGTATTAAATCTATGCTTAAAGTTATAGGTAATTCTATATTACTAGGTAGGTGCCTATAGTTATCGGCGAGCTCTTGGTAAAGTTGTTGCGGTGTTATCAACGACGGATGCAGGATGTTTTGATTACTGAATATCATAGCGTTTGTTATGTCTTCGAGTTGGAATGACAAAGTTAATAACGAAGTTTCTAAGCTGTTAAGAATAGAACTTAATTGTGATTTTAAAAGAAGTTTGTTAGAAATTACTGAAATATTTTTTATATTCACCGAGAGTTTGTCGATAACTTCGTTTAAGTTAGCTTCATTAATTTTAATTGTATGTAAAATTTTATTAAATTCAGATAACGAAGACGTGGTTACTAAAATATTTTCTTTTATTAATGAAGCTATCTTCTTCTCATCGTTCTGTACAGATTCGATGGCACTGTCATATTTTGAAGCGTCGTCCTCATCTAGAGTACCGAAAATGTGTTTAAGTACAGTTCCTATACCACCGAACCAGGCTGCTCGCTTATTTCTTTTTGATGTTAAATATGATATGGATTCATACTCTTTTATAATGTCCTGATATCGGACGGATAGCGGTTCTAGCATGTTATGGCATTCTACGTAGTCTATTGCATTATTTTGTTTACATAGGTATTTTATGGTTACTAACACACTATTAATGTTTTGAATATGTGGACTTATGTAGGATATGTCGATAGGGGTGAGAACATTAAGGTAACCATTATGTATTTTTAGGGTTCCTATGTAATCGAAATAAAGGCCGGCGCTCGACGTTATGCGCTGGACATAATCTGGATGTGCTTGTGATCCGGCACTGTAATAGAGAAATACTATATTCATATTATATTTATTTAAGTTATATTATTTTAATAAAGTATATGTTTAACTATTCATATTTTATTCTTATATTTATATTTTAAGTAACTATGCATATGTTGCTTTATATTAACATATTAATTATATATGTTTCCTATGGTTTAGTATATATTATTTGATAATAGTGTGTATAAATTAATTTTGTAAAAGTGTTACTTTATTTATTTCATGTGTATTAATAAGGGTGTAGACAAAAGGTATAATGATTTGTGTTTATATATGTGCGTAAAATAAGTGTTGCACATTATGTTACGTGGTTGCTGGTTTAATTTCGTCGAAATGATGTTTGATATGGCGTCTGTTTATTAACAAGGATAAAGTGTTGTTTCCGTGCACTTTGACTATTTTATAGGGCCCTTTCCACAACGGGGATAAGGCTTTTCTAAGACGTAGGTGGTTTTTCAAATAAACTGATTCGCCCACTTTGTATTGCATAGGGCGTGAACTTGAGTCATAGTATGTTTTAGAATTTGTTTTAGAATTGCTTATATTTTCGATAGCTTTATCTCGACAATGTTTCAACCTATGTTGAAGCATTTTTATGTATTCGGGGTATGTTGTATCGGAACTTTGGTTATATATCGAGTCAGGGATATGAGGCTTATGACCGAATACTAATTCAAACGGAGTGAAATTCGTGGTACTGTGTACAGCGGAGTTATAAGAAATCATTGCAGTATAAATATAACGAGGCCAATTCGTTTGGTTTTCGTTAGTGAATGACTTAAGGTATTCCTTAAGAGTAGAATGACTACGTTCAAGTGCCCCTTGAGTTTGTGGATGGTAGGGCGTTGACCATAGTTGTTTGATTTTTAGTAAATCACAAGTCCTTTTAAAGAGATCTGCCGTAAAATTGGTTCCTTGGTCGGTTAGGATTGATTTAGGTATTCCGAATAGGGAAATAAAATGAACTAGGCAGTCGCTGGTTTCTTCAGCTGAGGTACTGCGTATTGGATATGCTGCAGAGAACTTGGTGAGGTCATCCTGCATGGTGAGAATGTATTTTAACTTGGCAGTACCGGATTCAGGAAGAGGCCCTACAATGTCGATTGCTAAACGTTGGAAAGGTACGGTGGATGTTGTTGTGATTTGCATCGGAGCGCGGTTAATTCTCCTTAATGCTTTGTTTTCTTGGCAAGACACACATTGTTTAACATAAGACTCGATATCATTGCGCATTCCTTTCCAATAGTATTTTTCCTGAATCCTTTTAAGCATCCTTACGGAGCCTAAGTGACCGGCAATAGGTAGGTCATGGTTATCTCGTAAGATCTTTTTTATTTCACTTAAAGAAGGATAAATTATTTTGTTATGATAAATGTTTACTGAGATATTTGTATTATGAAATATGTATGTAAGGATATTGTAAATCTTCACAAACGAATGCTTTTCAAAGGGATTTTTAAAGTCTGATATAGCGATTTCATTTATATAGGTAGGCAGTAATATTTCATTTTTTAATTTTTCTAAACAGTTAAATAAATCTTTATATAGACATTCGTCAAAGTGATGGACCTTTATAAATAGTAGGTAATAATTTTTATTTTTGAATTCAATCTTTTTAAATGAATGTAGCTCCCTTTCGCATTGAATTAATTCATTAGGTTGGTCCATATTGCTTATTATTTCTTGGACATATGGGTTTGATTCGTCTAAGTCCAATGATGTTGGGATGATTATATTTTCGCATGAGGTTTTTAGTAAGTTTTCGTTGTGTTCTTTAAGGTAAGTGTTGAATATAGTGTTTTTGTCAGAGATAGATTTTAAGAACTTGGTGTAATTATTAGTATTTGTACATGTGTCTGGTTGTTGAATTTGTGTGTCAGTGCTTTCTGGTAGAGATGGTATGTCAGCACTGTTGAAATCGAGGTTCAAATCCTCGCTGTGTGGGCTAAGGTTAGGGAGATTAAGATCTAACAATTCATTTTCAGGATCTGGTAGGAAATGACTCGGATCTCCTTGTGGAATCTCGAGGTTCGCAGGTATTGGACTAGAAACAGCATAAGGATAGTCAGGATTTAGTAGGTTTTCCCAATTTATTTCAGAGGTTGGAGCTGAAGATGACGTGCTAGGTTGATGAGCAGGATCTATGCTTACGGGAATGTCGACAGGATTTTCAGGTAAGATGGGATTCACAGGAAATCTGGATAATGCATCAGCAGCTGCGTTAAGTGAGCCTTTACGGTAAGTAATCTCGTATTCATACTCTTCCAGTTTTAGGCGCCATCTTTGTAATTTGCTGCTAGGGTCCTTGTGATTAAAGAGCCATTTCAATGGACGATGATCGGTGACGATTATGAATTTACGACCGTATAGGTATGGACGAAACGTCTTGCAACCGAATAGTATGGCTAACAGCTCTTTTTCCGTAGTGCTATAGTTGCACTCGCTTTTGTTAAGAGTACGGGACGCAAAAGCTACAGGTTTATCTTTACCTATAGGTCCCTGTGATAAAACTGCGCCTACGGCGTGGTTTGATGCATCACTTGTTAGGATAAAAGGTTGTGTAAAATCAGGATAAATTAACACGGGTGCAGAAGTAAGTTTGTGTTTGAGTTCATCGAAGGCTAATTGTTGTTCGTTTTGCCAGTTGAACGTAACGTCCTTCTTTAGGAGTGACGTCAAGGGCTTAGAGATCTTGGAAAACTCGGGAATAAATCGGCGATAATAGGAAACGAGGCCTAGGAATGATTTTATATCTTTAGGGGAATTAGGCCTTGGAAATTCGGTAACGGCTTTGATTTTTTCCGGATTTGGACGCACTCCCTCTTTAGTGATTATATGGCCAAGATACGCAACTTCACGTCTTAGGAATTCACACTTGTCGGGTTGCAATTTTAGGTTGAAGTCTCGTAGTTTTTGGAAGACAGAAGATAGGTTTTCGACATGGGAATCTAAGTCGTGTGAATAAATTACAACGTCATCGAGATAGACAAAACAGCGGATGCCCTGGAGCCCGGAAAGAGCTGTGTTCATCAGCCTCTGGAAGGTAGATGGGGCATTTTTTAACCCGAACGGCATACGTGTGAACTGGTAGTGCCCTTGTGGTACACTGAAAGCTGTTTTGGAAGCATCTTCTTCATTTACCAAGATTTGGTGGAAACCCGAGGCTAGATCTAGGGTTGAAAAGTACTTACTATTTCCTAACTGGTCGAGAATCTCTGCTATTTGAGGAATAGGATACGTATCACCGATTGTGACGTCATTAAGCTTCCTATAATCAATGACGACACGCCATTTGCGTTGACCAGAGGCGTCGAGTTTTTTGGGTACCACCCATATTGGTGAGGACCATGGAGATATAGAAGGTGTGATTATGCCCTGTTCTAGCATCTGGTCAATTTGCTTATTGACTTCGGCCTTATGAACTTCAGGGAAACGGTAGGATTTCGTGTGAATAGGAGTGTCGGAAGTTGTTTTAATGGAATGTTTTACAGTGTTTGTATAACTAAGTTTTTCTCCAGGAAGATGGAAGATGTCTGAATAATGAGAACATAAGTCGTTGAGAGCTGTGGCTTCTTCGCGATTTAAGTGTGATGTTCTAAGTTGATTAAGTACTTCCTGAGTGCGATAGAATACGTTATTTTTATTTTCAGATGCGCGAAGGGTATTGACAGAGTATTCATCGTCTACGTGATTGCAGTCAATAGAGGTAAGTATTAGATTTAAGTTTGATTTCAGGGTGACTGGTGATTCGGAGATGTTTACGACTGAAATGTTAACTCTTCTATTTTCTTTTACTTTTACTATGCAATTTGCGATTAATATGTTCTCCGAAGGACTCTGGTCTAATATGAGTCCTTCCATTAATTTAGGATTAGAGACTGAACATTCTATCACCTTTTCCGTTCTAGGAGGAATAATGTATGTAGGTTCAGAAAAATGAAGTTTAATTTCGAATTTTCCTATTTTTAAACTGTCACGTGTATAGTCTATATTACAACCGAAGTGAGTGAGCAAGTCGCTGCCGATTATGCCATCATAAGGTAAGTTGATATTATTTACGACATGGAATTTGTTAGTTATATACTTTTCAGGATTAGTATCGGAAATAAACAGTTTTAGTTTAAAATGACCTAACGTTGGGGTAGACTCCTGGACGGGGTCTATACCCTTTAAGTGAATTGGTTCTTTTATAAGATCTGGTAATCGTAGTATGCTCGATTGTTTAATTAGGCTTATTGAGGATCCTGAATCAACTAACAGAGACAGAGGGACATCGGCTACTGGAGTATACACGAGGATATGTGGTAATAGTTTTTTAGATGGATCCGTAGTGATTTCGTAGATTTCAAGATTTGATTTAGTATTCACGTTTGACGTATTATTAATTTGCGAACTTGAATTATTTAGTTTAACCGTTTGAATCGATGAGTTAATTAGTTTTATGGCAGGATTTCCGTTTTGGGGCTGGTTACCCTGTTGTGTAATCTGCCTGAATTCAGAGACAGTAGAACTGTAACGTTTGACCGTTTGCAATGATGGTTTAATTAGTTTTGCGGCAAGATTTCCGTTTTGGGGCTGGTTACCCTGTTGTGTAATCTGCCTGGATTCAGAGACAATCGAACTGTAAGGTTTGACCGTTTGCAATGACGGTTTAATTAGTTTTGCGGCAAGATTTCCGTTTTGGGGCTGGTTACCCTGTTGTGTAATCTGCCTGGATTCAGAGACAGTAGAACTGTAAGGTTTGACCGTTTGCAATGACGGTTTAATTAGTTTTACGGCAAGATTTCCGTTTTGGGGCTGGTTACCCTGTTGTGTAATCTACCTTGGTTTATTCGAACATAAAGTACTGTTTTTAGGAAAAGAATTAGGATAGGCGTCGAATTTTTTTGAATTTAGGTGTCTCGCACGACACCGGGGCGAGACATTTATTCGTTTAAATGATCATTTACGGGTTGTTCGCAAGAATTATCAATTTCGTCGCGAGATTCGATTTCATTGGACGGTTCATTAATATAATTAACTCTTCTTGAGTTTTGTTCATAGCCCGACGATGAAGGTTGATTATAACTAGGTTGTGGATAGCGTCGGTTATTAAAGTTTCGTCTATGACAATTTTCGATTGAGTGACCCGTGAATTTACAATAACGACACACGATATTGTTAAATGATCTTTCTATTTTGGGTTGACGTGCAACCTGGGGTAAAGGACGCGCATGTGGTTTATTAAAAGAATCCCTGTTGGGAGTGTGACGAGGCTGATTAAATTGGTTTTGATTAAATGAGTACGACGCTTGCTTCCTATTGATACTCTGGAGTATCTTTTCCTCTGCTACAGCAAAATTGATAGCAGAATTTAAAGTTTCGGGATTACGACATCTTACAATCATAGAAAGCTTAGGATTAAGGCCTGTTATAAAAGTGTGTAGAGCGAGGTCTTCCTTAGCAGCGATCCGGCCAGCCAGTTCGGTTTTCTTTTTAGTTGGGATTGAGAGATTGATTTCCGTCAATAATTTTGCTAGACAAGTCTCTACGTTAAGTGCGAACTGGTTAACCGACTCGTTACTATTTTGTTTACAATCTTGAAGATCAGACAAAAGATGACTGTAATGTTTTCTTTCCCCGAATTGGGTTTTTAAGAATTCTTCAAGTTGGGACCAATCGTCAAATTCTTTGATTGCACATGCAGTCTCAGCTCTACCTTCTAATCGGCTTAGAATGTATTTGAAGAGGATATCTTTCTGTGCGGAGGATGCTAGAGAGACCGCGTTGCGACAATTATTTAAAAACGGGTTTAGTTTTTCCCTTGTTCCGTCAAAGGTGCCAATAAATTTAATTAAAACATTTAAGTCGATAGCTGGCATTGTTTCTTCCCTCCGTACAGAGATGTCCTCTTTTGATTTGGACATTTTGAATAAAAGTTATTTAAAAGAAAACAACAACAAAAAATAAAAAACAATTACAGTTGAATAGTTGTTACAATATTAAGACGAATATTATAATTAATTAATTTGTTGCATTTAAATGATCGCCTCTTTAATTAAGCATTTAAATTGTCCTAAGAAATAATATTATAGTACATAAAGTAGTGACCAAAGACTCACAGTACGGCGAGCACTAAGATAAGCTGCATTCTCGGAACCGATAAGGCGACTCGGAGTACTTGGTGACTCGTTGGCGTTGTGTCGGCTCGTCGTATGGAATTCTCAGGTTCGATGTACAGAATTTGAATTATTATGGCGATATTACACGCGTGGACTATTTTATTCGATTATTGTATTTTCGAATTGACGATTATTTAAATCGCAGAATCACTTATTTAGGTTTCAAAGTTCACTTTAAAGTTATTTTTTTTTTTCACTGGGATACTTCGGAAACGTCCCGAGGATTTTATTCAAAATCCCTTAAGCTGCCACCAAATGTTATACGGGTCTTAGATTTAGCCTTTTTAAAAAAAAGGTTTCATAAAGAACTAGAAATAATACACTGAGTTTAAGTTGGATATTGAGTCCTTAGGCAGCCCCGTCTGCGCGTCTTGGATGTTGGAAGCGGACTGACTCTAAGATAGCTAACAATGATTCTCAATCCTCTGTTATGCTGACTCTGCAACCTGGCGATAGACAGAGTTGCGTTTTGGCATATGTTCCTACATGTACGGGGTATAACAGAGCGATAATTAGTCAGTATTTCTTTAGCTTTTATAAGCACTATTAAGCATTCAAAATATAAACCATAATTGATGATCAGTTAGAGCGAGAGCTAGAGAATTGAAAATTCATGTAATGTAACAGAAATTATTTGAAATATAATTAAGATAAAATTAAATATATACGAGTATTGATTCCAATGATGCTTTTTTTATTGTATTAAGTGACGAAAACAGCAAAACGTTCATCTGTAAGTGCAACGTTTGCCCATACAAAATGCTGTGTCACCCAGAAAACACGACACTGCGCCCTTCACTCTGTTACTTATTCATAATTTCCATAAATTTCAAATCATTTCAAAGATTGGTACTGGTGGTAGGATTCATATGCAGGAATTCGTCTAGGTAGGTGCTGTGCTCCTTATTCTGCCGTGAAACTGTAGTGTGCAAACATTAATTTTATTTCAGTTTGAAAGGTAAGAATAGCTAGTATAATTACACAGCATATAAGACTTGAGAACTGATGTCTCAGGATGACGGGCGCGGTGTGGTGCCAGAAAAAAATCTAGGTGACACAGCATTTGTGTTCTGCCCTTAGGAGTTGGATTTACGTATCAGGTGAACGATTTGCTGATCTTGTCACTTACATCGGTAAAAAAAAATCTGACAAAACACTACCACTAATAATGTTGATAACGTAATGATGATTATTTGCATATGTACAAGTACATTAAGGTGATGACAACATTAAAAATGGAGCAAATGTCCAATATAGCGAGGATTAATTCATGATGTTCTATTATTGAAACACGTGTTTAAATATTTAAATAAATTGATCTTCGAATTTGTTTGTTTCACAACAGCACAAACACCGGCGAGTTGTATTCGCAATAAAGCGGGAGCATACGTCGGATGTGCAAACACAGTATTTATTGCGTATGACGTCCCGTACATCCCTTTTTAGGGCTGTGAATGTATACTGTAACCATACTAAATTATAGATTATTATTTTTACCCAAAAATGCGAAAAAGTTTATCGTATCGTATCGAAAAATATTTATAGTATACATTCGTTATCTCAGGGCCTGTTCCAAATCGACAGGCAACTTTTAAAAGAAAAAAAAGTTATGTTACAAACAGGCTATAAATGTCCCTGCTATAAATGTCCTGCTGAGCACAGGCTTCCTTGAGAGGAAGCAAGAAATGAGTTTCTGAGAAGGTTTTGGCCGGGAAGAGTAGCCACGCGGCTCCAAAGGGGTTTGGCGAACTTCACATGTTGTCGAAATATTTTTATTCCTCACGATGTTTTTCTTCAACGGCGAGCACGTGGTAAATTGCAGAACAATTCTAGAGGTGCCGGCACTGGGGATCAAACTGTGGTCACTCGCGTACTATGAAATTTGTAAAGGGATACAACGATTATGAAACAAACCCTTCATACGTTTTTGTTAAGTTGTCGAGTTACTTTTTCAAATAACCAAGAATGTGTGGCGTAAAGATTTGTAATTTGTGTTATTAGAAAAAATTAGTCAAAAACATAACCCTCCTTAAACTATATATACCTTTGCGGAATTACTGATTTTTTATTATTTTATGGAACATATGAATAACTGATTGAAATCTACGATTACCTCATTATACCGCTAACCTCTCAAGGCCGTCAATCCACACTGGAGTTGGGTTGCAAACTCTCTCCGGCTTCGTAGGAATGCCTGTGCCCAGCTGTACAGTGTGTGTCATTATATAAATTACTGACAAATAATTCTTCGTCTCGACAACGTGACTGTATCTTGGTAAATTCGTGACCAATCATGACCTGGAACTGGAACATAGCTCAAAAACGTTCGCTATCTACGGGAGGCTTGATAAATATGACAAAAGCTAGACTGTTAATTTCTATCCAGTGAGCTCACGAAGTGAGAGTCGAATGGTGTCGAAATTTGAAGTCATCTCGACACTCGCGAAGATAATGAAATCCGTGAGCCATAGCTAATTCGGTAAGGAACAAACTTTTAATAAGTAGGTGACAAAGCGTCACTCACGCTTTTGTCATCTAGCCGGCCTTTGTTGTTTGCTTTATGATTTCTTCATTTGTCGACAATTTCTCCTGAGCTCAGCATCATCATTTTCGCTTTTAAAATTATTTTAGTTATATTGTATTTATAACTTCGCATTTGTTCTCACTTTTTATAACGATTTTCATCATATGAATGACTTTCTATCATTAAACCTTCTAGCTAATACTAAATTAATCTTTCTATTGGCCGTGTGGTGGCGGCTCGTTAAAAGAATACTACCACTCCATCTCATCCAATGGAACTCATTAGAGGCCAGTAAGGAATTAAACTGCACTGTGCACCGAACAGCGCATGGTGGCGATGGGCTCACCACCTATTACACCAAGTGTATTATATTGTTTTGGTGAAACGTGGATTGTGGCAGTCATCTGTTTTTGCAGTGAGTGCCCAGTCTCTGACTACCCCTTATGGGATACAGTCGTGATCTTATGTATGTATGTAAAATTATGTAATAATATTTAACTTCCAGTATTAGTAAACATGAGCATGTGTGTAGATGATCTCTTGCATTGAAAATTATAAGAACATAGCTAATGCTCTCCTAGATTATCATTTGCAGAAATTGCTATTTCCTCATATTTCTTATGATAACATTCATAAACAAACAAGAATTTCTTGACGCTTATATCAATCGATACGATAGTACCTTCACAGAAAAATATAAGCTTTATTCTAGTTATCTAAGAACGAGAATTTAAAACAGGAAACGTATGTTAAGTTACATTAATCATTGATCTATACTTACCTTTATGTTCCTTTTATTCAGAAATTCGACACTCCACTTTCCTAGATAGTCTTATGGTCAGTCATAAAATAATCAGCGCATTAGCTGAATAAAAACCTAGTGTCTCTTATGTTTTATTGTCTGTTATTGTATATTATGTAATATGACACTAAAAAAATATGCGACATCAATGTGCCTGCAAAGAAGGACCATGAAAATCCTAAATTTACATACTTATCATCGTCAATTACTTTTAAACATTAACTTTGCCTGATAGGGCTTTTCCTATTATTTTCTTTTTATATTCGCAAAATTGAACGTTAAACGATTTCAAATCCTATGTTAAAACCTTGAGACAAGTCCTCTCTAATACCGATGATGGGATAGTAATAATAATAGAGGTCGATATGCATCGTTAGTATTGCTTTGTTCGTTGATCGTAAATCATTTGAAAATAAAGTTCCGCTGAACGTAATGCCGGTAAGTGGCAATCAATTAGACTGCGTCATATATTGACGGGTTATTAATGATATGTTTAACCGGACGACTTTCAAACAGATCGGTGTCGGTTTCATTTTATCAAGGTATAGGTACAGCCCGCAGTTTTACACTTCTCCTTCAAATTGTGGACAGGAGATTTTATTACCCTCATTTCTGCAGGCCATCACAAGATATCTGCTAAGGATAGACCGGACATATTTATTTATACATACATACATTGACATTCATACATACATATTTATGATACATTGTCATTATCTACCTGAATCTATCGGTTTTCTGCAAAAATTTGCTACTGCTACTTTAATTTCTTTCTCAGCTAGTGTCGGTTTTACGAGCTTTTTTGGTTTTGTATTTTTACTAATTTCATTACGTCGTCATAAAAAATAGTGAACGCATTCAGAACATTCATAACAGAAATGGAATTAAAAAAAACTTTCTCTTTTTTAATCTAAAATTCTCTGTAGAAAATATTGTCGTTATTTCTAATGTATTTTTTACGTAATAATAGTGAGCCGACTTGCTGCTTTCTGTCGGTTAGTTGTTACATTTCTAAAGTTCCGTATTCCGAGTCTTACACTCTAAAAAAATTGTGTTTACCTGAGATGGAAAATGTTACGAAATGAAAGGAATTAATTTATTTATTTCAAATTGTTTCGTACATATTCAAGTAATAAATTATAAAATTAATCTCTCTCTGTTTAGAAAGAGGAGAGGTTACATAAATAATAGTGTAAGAGCAAAAAGTCAATTTTATATTTTTATGTTGCTTTTTGAATTCGAAATTCTGTGAGGGTTGATTTTACACATATAATTTTGTACGTCGTAAAAGGTGCCGCTTACCGTATATTTCAGAAATGTATAATAGGATACTATGTTCTATGGTGGTAAGCTTTATTTTTATGTATGATCGTATGAACCTTTGTAAGTGACGAACGGACAGATAGATCAGCTGATTGTAAGTCGTCCCATGCTTTATGGAAGTAACTAAGTGGGGGAAAAACAATTTACTCATTTAACGGTTAATTCGATTAAAAAAGAAATGAAATAGAAGCGTCTGTCTTCTTCATGAGCCTGTCAAGAGTTCGCTGCTGGACTAGAAGATTTGCCGTAATGATCATGCTTGTCAGTTATTGCACCTTGGACGATGCTACGCGTCGCCGATCTTTCCTTCACCATACCACAAGCGTATGTCTCAAATTTTCGAAATTTTGAGCCTAAATTACTTTTTCGCTTGTATTAGGTAGGTACGAACCCACGGGCAGTTATTCTACCGTGGTCTGAAGGGCACTGAGAGCTAGTGTAATATGAAACTTAAGAACTGATGTTAAGGTTACGGGCTCAGTGTGGTGTGGACACAACAGCTGTTATGGGCAGACGTTGCACTTATCATCAGATGAACGAATTGCTCGTCTCATCACTTAATACAATAAAAAAACCATCAATATGTGTTAAAAATAAATCTCTTTCAGTCTGTAACTCAAAATATGGATAATAGACCTCGGACACACGTCCAAATAGAACTAATAAGGACATAGTTTCATAAGCCCAAAAATTCAAATTGTAATGCAACAAGCCGATGAGCTCCTAACCGATTTTGTAATGAGAACGATCTCGAGATCGTATTATGAGCAGGCATAATGATACTTTTACGCGAGTAACTTTGATTGTATAAGCGATAAATGTTAAATCATAACTTTAATCAATTTTCAATACAACCACGACTACTCGCTACTTTCTATAAAAGTAAGTTAAATAAAAATGCAAATTATGTTTGTATATAATTTGAGTATCGGTGTCACGGTAATTCTAGGGTTGGGCATTCGCCTACCCGATTACACCCGGGAGACGCCCCACGAATTGGTAGGTGGTAGATAACCAGGAGATGGGCATATATATATTTTCGGTGATGTAATTGCTGTTAGCCTTCTCGGCTTTTACAGCTTCATCGGATACTGTAAATAAAAACTCCTACAAAAACCTCGAAGTTCGGACTGTGTCGCGTTCGCTGCGTGCCGGAGATGGGCAACAGCGTCTTTCTGACACATTTTAATAAATGAACAGCGGTTGCCAGCCCGCCTGCCATGCGCGGCCACTATGGCAAAATCCCCTCGAAATTAGAGCTACAAACTTTCCTTTCCTTTTGATTCCTATGTTCAGCTGTAGACTAGTTAAAGGCTGAAATGATGATGATGAATTTACAAAGTATTTGGTAAGAGAAAATTTATTAATATCTGCGAAATAGTATTTATTTGAAGAAAACAGTAATTCGGGGACATTTTAAGGCAGCCAATCCACACCGTAGCAGGGGGACAAGCTCTCCTGAGATCTAACCATCTAAAAAATAAAATGATTCATGGGTCCATTAGTGAGATATTTATAGGCTGATAATAGAAATATTTGAGAAGATATAAGAACACTGGCATATGAACAAGGCTCATACCAGCGGAGATTATGCACGGTTCCTGAAAGTTATGTTAAAGCGTTTCAATCTTACCACTAATGCAGTCTCCGAGTGGGTTATGTTAACTTGGTAAATATAACGCCACTAAAACACAAGAGTATCTATTCACTGCCATACATCTGTCCAAGGTTTCTACTTTCTGACTTGTGGCTCTGGAGATAAAAGGTTCTTGATATTACAGGAATTTAATTATCTTATACGCCATACTCCATTCAAGGACAACATCTATATTTATATCAAGCTGAAGTCCGGTATTGTATGGAGTATTGCTATTATCTCCGAGAAGGTCTTCCAAATATATAATAAAGGCATTGGAATCGCTAGAAAGGCGTAGATTCGAAGCAAAATTGCTGTTTGGAACATCGTCACCGTTTTGATTTTCGCCTTTGTGATTTTCTATAAGTTACATTGCAGGATGAGTGTCAGGTTTTCACTCATTCGTTCCGTCTTCTCCGTTCTGCCATCGATCGACAAGGCCTCGTGACACAGCATTTGTTATGGGCAGACGTTGCACTGACCATCAGGTGAACGTTTTGCTCGTTCCGTCACTTTCATGAAATAAAAAAGGCCTAAAATTCTTAGATGGCGTCAGTGTTCCAAGACCGATATATGGGACTCTTTAAGGCTTCGCTTAATGTAACGCATCTTTGCCTTCAGCACCACTTACCATCACAAAAGTTAAAGTGGTTACGTTAGTCTACGAATAAAAAAATAGTTTAATCATTGCTACCACGAGTATTTATTCTAAATTTAAACTTTATTACAGACGTACAATATGACCAAAGTGACCTTATAACGACCTGCATTTCTCATTTTTTTGCATGAAATTTAATCAGTAACGGTGTATTGTGTAAGATAATATACTGCTGGTTTTATTATGTATCGTAGACACATAATTACATTTACATCTTAATATACTTGTTCCGTGTGTGTTAATGCTATTATGAATAGCTACGACAATGAATAATCATAAGTATTATTTTCATATAGGAAATTGTCATACACGATATAAAATTTAGAACATTGGCATTTTGTTTCTTTGGTATTTTTTTTATTCGATAACGTGACGAAACGAGCAAAACGTTCACCTGAAGGTTATTGCAACGTCTGCCCATAACAAATGCTTTGTCACCCAGAACATATCCTTCACACTGCGCCCGTCACCCATTGATATCAGTTCTTAAGTCTAATATGCCCATCGATTACACTACGTCTCAGTGCCCTTCAAACCGAAACAAATTTTATTCAATTTAATGTATTCGGGTACACTTAGACCTTATTTTTTATGCTTCAAGCCGTCGACGGCTGACTGTCGTAGAGTAAATATCACTTGATAATGCCTCGCTTTGAGGTGAAACACGTGTCGTGGTCTTGACTTCAGTGATTTATATTGCCTAGAGGTAGTGTTGTAGTTGTGGAGGGTGTTAGCTTGCTAGTGCACGCTTCTGTGCAAGGGCGGACGGTGCTCTTCAAAACTAGGTAATATACACTACTTTATATTTCGACTATAACTGTCTTTCCTATATTATAATGGATTTCCGCAAACTAATGCTTGAATCTATTAACTGTATTTTAACACATTATCTATAGATTTCAGCTCCCCCGCTTCTTCTCCACACAAATGTTAACTATGACAAATCTCACACTCCTTCGTGCGCGCAATACGTTTTAAAAGGGGTACAAAGTTATCTCTTCACGTATTAATTTATAGATAAGTAAGATACTTAAGTTAATAAGGAGGTGGTAGCATTCCTATGCAGTAATCCGTCTAAGTATGTACCACCACAGGGTCAGTTATTCTGTCGTGAAGCAGTAGTGTGAAAACATTACTGTTTCGGTCTGAAGGGCACTGGAAGCTAGTGTAATCACCGGATATATGAAACTTAAGAACTGATGTCTCAGGGTGGCAGTGCGGTGCCAGTGCCACACAGAAATGTTCTGGGTGACACAGCATTTGTTATGGGAAGACGTTGCACTTACCATCAGGTCAACGTTTGCCTCGTCTGGTCACTTTATCCAATAAAAATACTAATAATACTGGCTAAAATATTTCCGGTTATTTGACGCCGGTTAATTAATTTTCTATTGAAATCTTACAATATTAATTATTTAATATGATGTAAACGAATGAAAGTTTGCATTCATGTGTAATAAAAACAAATCATGATTAGTTAATTTTTCTAATAAGTATGAAACCATTTATTTAAACCGACCTGTACTGTGAACGATCAATTTAATGTAACACTTCCTAGCCGTAAAGAAATATTATAATAATGTTTTTAATGCCACACAATGTTACTACAATACAAAACAGTATCTAACCCCTTACTTGTAGAATGGATTTAGAAGCAGGGGACGCATCAAATGGCGAACATTGGCAACGAATTAATGTCACGCTCCAGATTTCGTCAACTACAGCAACATCGAAATGATAGCAAGTTGAGAAATCGTCGCGATGCTCCGTCTTGTGATGTACATCACAACAATAATAATCGATTATTTAATCACACTTGAATCAGATGTCACAACTATTTGTACAAAGCGATAGTATTTCAGCCTGGTAGTGAAATTGCGTCTTTTAAATCTACAAGCCGTCTCGGACCAATGCGTTTAAACATTTGAATTGTTAAGTGTATTTTTATTTATCGTGTGCAAATCTACATACGAGTACCTTCGCCGCTGAGACACTGAAGAGGTTCTGCCGGACTCCTACCGGTTCAAATCCCTTAGTGTTCTTCTCCTTGCCTTTTGTCAGGACTACGGAAATGCTTTCGCGCACTTCGCTTTTGAGGAGAGTCTTTGAGGCTTGTGCCCCTCGAAAGGTCACACTGAAATAGGTGTATCCCTCCCAACCCGTAGTCCCTCTTCTCGTTGCAGAGATGGAGATACGAGTCACCACCTCTTCACGCAGAACCCCTGGATTTCCGCGCGCACCACCTCGAGCATTGTGACGAATCAATTGTGTCTCCAATGCTTGAGCCGCCTTTTTGAGACCCAAAAGTCTATTCCAACTCCTAACTACTGGCCAGCGGGGAGAAAGAGTCGGGGATGTAAATTATTCCATCCAAGCTGTGCAACTATCCCGAGATCATAGAAATATATGTCCCGTGTATGTATCCAAACAGCGAACGGTAAAGAAGGATCCAATCACTTGGCAACTGAAAGTTATATTTCTTACGTTGAAGAATAAATAATTTCATTTGGCTGCGCTAATAAGCCGTCAAACAAAGTTATGGTGCCATAATAAACGTTTCAGTTTATGCAACATTTCACCTAATGATTATATGAAAACATTAAAAAAACCAACGACAAAATAAAGTGGTACTTACAGTGTAGTCGATTCGCGAGACAAATAAAAAGTGAACCGAAATCAAACTGTTAATATTTTTATTTTGTGTCAATTTTGTCAAAGCCTCTAATTTGTTATATTGTTATTTTGTTACGTTTCTATCAAAAAATATAATTTTTAGAATTACGTAACAAATAGATTAAATATAGAGAAGAGTTTTGAAATTATTTATAATTTAAGCAAGCACAATCTAACACAATTGCAACATGTCAGTTTATTTGAAAGCGTTTTTTTCAAATAATGTCAATGAAGTATATAATTAATTAATAATTTCAGATACGGAAACATATAATACTTTACATAACAGACAGTGTCAGGCGAAGGTCGTCTCACGTTATGCCATTAAGTTTACATTTTACTTGACACTGGATAATCATAATAATAAAAATTCCTCAGGGCTACGACTATTCAGTAACATACATACTTTTTACATACCCGTCTCTGCTAACGCATTATCGACATAAATAATGAAAAATGCTAATAATTAATAAATGCGTCGACTTCAAAGCTTCTATTGTAATGTTCCTGTAAATCTGTTATTATGAGAATAATACAACATTATTTTAACTTATCTGTAAATTCCTAATTTTATGGCATAAGTAATTGTATATTATGAACATTGAACTTTGAAAAACTAAATTGATTGGTGAGAAATACACCTGCAGAATTATTTTTTTTTTAATTTCATTATTGTTTCTGTATGAGGAAGTAGACGCAGCTACATATAGATAAGTTTTTCTAACAGGGAGGATTAAGAGATTGTAATAAAGAAGTATCGTAGGGATCAATGTTTTTGTAATTTAATTTTCTTAGAAACCGTGTTGAAGAAATTGTAAATTCTCGGATTAATTCTTTCCATCAAGTTCAAACATACATACAGTCACGCCAGTTTATTTTCGAGGTAAGCAGAGGCCACCTCTTTCCACTTGCTACGATCCTGACATACATCCATCGCTTCTTCTACTTTCATGAGCGTTTTCATAGAAGCTCGTCGGTTACGGGTAATTCTGTCATCTTCGATCTAATCGTGATACGTTCGCCTACGTTGCCCCTAACCGGCTTTCCCATTCACACTCGCCCCATAAATCTGTTTTGTCATCTTTCATCCAACCTCTTTACGTGTCCAAACCATCTAAGCATTCCTTTGTCTATCTTAGTCACTAGATCTTCTACCACAAAGCAACGTTCCCTTATTATGCTTGTTCGAGTAAGTCTCTTTGTAATATAATAATAGAAACCTTAAAAAATTACAGTAATACTACGTTTATACTACTTTTACAATGTCATTAAGAATTGAGGTCATTTTTGTAACAAAAATGGTCAAACATTAGCTTTCCCTCATAAAAGTTAGAATGGCCTTTATGCGTAACCGGATCTTCCTACGCTTTTGTTACAAATTCAACATAACAAGAAACATACGAACAATTTTATTAAAAAGTTATACGGCAATGATCAGTATACCCTTTTTATGTTACATTTTGTTAAATATTTACAGATTTTGCATAACAATAAAACGAAGGAGTTCTTATTTGAAACAAATATACTTATTTTAATTCAATCTGTTTGGATTTCTATACTTTACAGTATCAAAATGTGTATTACATGACACAAAACACTTTCTTATAAAATGCTATAATTGTTTCGTTAGTCAATCAGGGTTGTAGATAGAGTTGAATTTAAAGTGGGACAGTGGTTGTTACAGGCAAGGAGGAAGTAGTTTCGACCGCAGCTTATTTGTTTCGCTGTTCCAGGACGGTGCTGACCAACTTCAGGTTTTAACTTTCCCTCTGTCGACTTTACGACACCCACGGCTTGAGATGGGGAAAGAAAATTCTCTTACGCCGCCACCACACGGCAACTTTTAACTCAAAGTTTTCATTTTTTACTAAAAATAAGCCCGTAAGTCCATCCCGAAGTCAATGAATCTTCAGTTCACGGCAATTAACAAACAATTGTGTCGCTAACTGACTGAAACACTACGGTAACCAGCACCACAGACAAATAACCTCTCATTTGCTTATTTTAGTTTAAAATATTATTCCCCGTACCATAAATAGCATTGCAATATGGGCAAAGCTTCCACTCATACTTCGAATGCCATCCGCGGGTAGAATAAAAATTAGTATATACTATAATTGTGACAAACCGTGGTTAATACGGAATTGTTGAGAAATTAAATTAAATAAAAGATAAGTAAAGCCTTCATTAACAAACAACAACACTGAGTTAATTAAGAGACCTTAACAATCACAAAATATCCAGATCCGAAAACAAATTATAACCTATAAACAGAATAAAAAACAGAAATGCGTTCTGTTCTGGGACTTAACATACATACATACATAAGATCACGACTGTATCCCATAAGGGGTAGCCAGAGACTGGGCACTCACTCCAAAAACTGATGACTGCCACAATCCACGTTTCACCAAAACAATATAATGCACTTGGTGTGATAGGTGGTGAGCCCATCGCCACCATGCGCTGTTGGGTGCACAGTGCAGTTTAATTCCTTACTCGCCTTTTACGAGATCCATTGGATGAGATGGAGTGGCAGTATTCTTTTAACGAGCCGCCACTACACGGCTTAGCCGCCACCACACGGCTCTAGGACTTAAGTATTTGCTAATGCAGCTATCTGCTTTTCTATTCTAGAAGTTGAAACAATTGGCTAAAGAAATTAAGGGTCTACTTAGTAACTTAGGCAATGGCGTTATTAGCTCGCACTAGTTATATGACACATGATATAGATCGTTAAGCAAAATATAGATCCAAAGCAAGATCATACCTCTTAAGGGCCTGTCCCGAAAGAGATAATAAGAATAAATATATGAGTTGGAAGAATAAAAACGATCTAAATATAGGCTACATAATTTTCATATACTTATCTGTATCAGCTATACAATAATAAAATATATCTCATTCCTCATAATATCTGGCAGTGGAAACATCCATCCCGAATTACGCGGTCAAAATAATTTATAGGATTTCTGTCGCCATGTTTTGCAATTGAAATACGATGAAATCTAGTTTCATTATTTAAGCTTTGTCCCGACCTGTGACACCATTTCGAAACTAATCCACTTTTTTTTAATGCATAGTTTGGAACGATTATGATAGTAGGTCGAAGGTTAGAGGGGTTAATCAAATATTTCTTCGTCTCATTTATGATACGCAACAATTTTACAATAGCTGAACGTTGGCGTAAGATACAGTAGATTTATGTAAGCATTTCCGTAAACATATAAAGTTTGTTACTTGGACGATTTTTGTTTTTCTGACAGTCTGCTAGGTTATGAAATAATGTCATTCGAACAATCTTTATTATTATTATGAAATGATAGTGTGTACTTTATCATGGGGTTGTAGACTCAAGTACTAATAAATCGATTATACTAACTACTATTACCCGACATTTCGAGCGCTTTACAGTATCCATGGTCACTCGCAGTCCTCCAGTGATACGAATATTGACGTGAATACGTCTTTTTCAGTAATGAGTACAATACAAGTGTACGTGCAAAAACAAAGACACTAATTTGTCCTCACTTACCAGAGCCCGAAATAATCATAACACAATCAGACCCGAAAACCAACAATTTGTGTTTTTGCACTAATGTTGTTTTGGGCTGGTATTCCAACCCAGGACTAGCGGCGTAGAGGTACTCTAAACACTAGGCCACGCGATCGTTAAAAAATACTCCTTCCGGAAGACTAGATACAACAAACCAGCGAGTAAACTTTTCTTTAGTTTACGCCCGTGGCAATTCATACATAAATTCTGATTATATGTTAATCAAAAATTATGATTTGGATGTAAATAAATCTTTACTTTACTTGTTCATTGTAGAGCTAAATGACTCTAGTATCGTAAAGTGAGCCGGAACAATGCGATAGGGAGGGAGAGCTTCACATGCAATGACGTAGAGATGGACAAATAATTTATTTACAAACCTCAAAACCGATTATATGTGTATTGAGCATATATTGTCTTCGTCTAGCGTTGGAACCCACGTATCTGACTCAATAGACAAGTACGCTTACCATTGAGACATTCAATCGTTTGTGGTGTAAGTGACATCACACTGCAAATTCACTTAATATCAAATTTCAAATAGCGATTGTTCCAGAAATGCTAACTAAATTCCTTGGAGGTTAAATATGCTAAACCGGCTTCATCTAGCGGGTCAAAGCCGTGATAAATTAATTCCAGTGTTTGAGCTAACCTCGACTAAATCACACAATTTATCAAAAACTACTTCGCTCGTTGTTATCTACGAGTACAAGCAGCTTACTGCAGTGACGAACATTATAGTTCGCAAGGTTAGAATTCGCTGTTTTTAATATTTATTGAAATAAACGTGCTTCTTTTTGCTTTTACATCCTTCCTGATAAAGATTAGCCAATATATACCCAAAAAATAAATATCGTAATCAGCTACCGTAACCTACAAATGGATATTCGTCATCATCATCATGATCATTATCAGCATGCGACAGTCCACTGCTGGACATTGGTCTGCCTCGGGCTTAGTAGCGGCTTAAGAGAATCTACCACTCCGTCTCATCCCGTGGGTGTCGTAAAAGTCAACAGAGGGAAAACGAAAACCAGGAGATGGGCAGCAGCATCTTGCTGGAACATCTGAATAAATAAACTGCGGTTGCCAACCCGTCTGCCAAGCGTGGCAACTATCGCAAAATCCCCCCAAAACGAGAGCTACAAACTTTTGTGGCAATGTATGGGGGAGGCCTATGTTCAGCAGTGGAATATTGATAGGCTGAAAGGACGACGACGACGAAGACGAAGCGCCACTAAGTCCGTGCTTTGACTTCACGCATCCAATCGCTGCGTTTTATTCAACGTTTTTTGCACGATTGTCATTTCTGCGACAGATGTGTCCAGCCTAATGTTATTTAAGTCCGCAAACTTGAAAGGCTATGTTAGTAATTTTTGTTTCGTCATTGCGAATCTTACGAAGTGGAGATTATAGTCTTAAATACAAAAGAAACTTTTACCAATAAAACTAGCATGAAATTACATGTTCAAGTTCCACATATATTACAAATCAATAGCTTTACGATTTTTTTTTATTTTTTTTTTATAAAACGCAAACTGCTTTTTGATATATTTAGGTAGGATCAAATCCATTATCTTAATGATTAGTATCACAAAGAGATTTCAATAAATATTAATACTAATCATATATAAATATTGCAGCGCCATTCCAGCAACGCCTACTAAAACTTGAACTTCATCTACAAGTGTATTTCAAATTTATGCATTATTTATGTCAGAAACATGAAATGTCTGTCTGACGATGCTTTCTTGTTAAATATTAAAGTGTATTCAAATTTGTGTATACTTAAAAAGTTTCGAGCACTTTAGAGTACTTATGGTGACGGAAGGACTGATATAAAAGTAAATCCTTAAAAAGTCCGAGGTATCAACAGCTTTAATTTTTTTTTAAATTCGTTTTTTATTTATTAAAGAAGTCGTTGATACCTTCGCCTTAATATAAGAAATCATTAAATTAACCTTTAATTTTTAAAGATCTTGTACCATAATTTTTGAATTCCAAACCGCAGTCCACATAGTATCAGTAGATACTGTCTGTGTGTAGCACATGAAAAGGTCATGTCGAATACAGTAGGGCTTTTTCATCCCCTGCTGGACATAGACCTGTCCCAAAAAGGGTTTGCCGTATTCAACACGCTTGGCAGATCGGATGCTTCGCACCATAGTCACCTTTCAGTCATGAGATTTTCTTGGCATTTTACTTAGTCGACACTTACGACACCCACGGAAAGAGACGTAGTGACATAAACATTTAAATAAAATGGGATAAAATCCGTAAATCTAGTTTTATTAAAATATATAGTTGCAGATATTATTCTTAAGCCGCCACCATACAGTCCCAGAATAACAGCGAAAATCATAATTCGGCTTTGTTACATTTACCGAACTACTAGCAAGGACGCATTTCATTACCCTCCTCAGAGGTGACAATGCATCTTTATTCGTTATTGTCGATGGATAATTAAAGAAAATTTATAGCGAAATTGCATACTCGTATCATCTAATTTGTAATTCGTACAAATTCATAATTTCTCTCAAAAAATTCATCATATTTCATAATTTAAATCAGACGATACGTTTCAACATTTGATTAAATTCATAATTCATACACAACTTAAGTGAGGTACGAAAGTTATTCTTTTAGTTTTAACAAAATAATATAGAGAACATTCAGACAATTTCTCAAGTTCTGATGTTTCAAATATAAGGTCTAAATTGTCCACCAATGCTAATTTTTATTTATTATAACAACTATCAATAATAACACTATTGTTTTTTTTTCAGATACCGCAGAAGACCTCGTATCAGAATCTTCCGATATCGTACCCGAAGCTATAGCACCTCCTCATCATTACACACATGCGGAGACAGATCTAATCGCAGCTGCAGACCATACAGAGCATTCAATAGAAGTGGTCGGTGATTCACAAAACTTCTTTCCAAGTTTTGCAAATCTTTTTGAACCACGCCAACAGAACAATTACAGAATTGGTTTTGGGAGTCAAGAGGCTGCATACAGTCAAAGACCTAACTCCTTTAGGTCTCTACTGAACTATCCTCTATTTGGAGGTTTCAACAGGAACGTTGATACTTTCAGCAAACAATCTACGGTCTCCGCAGCTCCGCTAGTCGATGCAAGCTCCAGTGTACTCGGATCAGGAAACTTTGGAATTATACGAGGAGGCACTTTCTTCGCCCAAAACGATGAAGATCACGACTTTGGTGATAGCTTCAGTTCTTACTACAACAATGGGCACGGAAAACCATCCCCCGGAGTTGGATATATTGCCAACCCAAAACCCAATTATAACCACGATCAATTTGCGAACTTTAGAGATTTTGCTGACATAAATGCTCCTTCCAATTCCGCATATTCTCACTTTGTAGTTGTATATGCCAATAAAAACGGAACAATGGATGAAATTAGCGAAGAAACAAGAAGAATAATGTCTGAGCCTAGAAATATAATCGAAACTTTAGAACGACTTGATGATGTAAAGAGTCCTCTAAAGATAACAAAGAGTAAAGCGAAGTTGGCAGCAACAAAACAGATGATGGTCAACAAAAAAGATCAGTGGAAGAAAACGAATTCGAAATACCGTCAGCCAAAAGCACGATCCAGAAGAACCACTATTAGCATTAAGTTAAAACTAGATAATTAAAATTTTAAAGACTTGTTAAGTGAAACTAGTGATAGGATAATGGTATGTGACACTTGGTCACTTATGCGTTGTGACAAAAGAAGCTCACTGTCAAAATTTCGCGTTGGTTGTGTGTGGCTGTGTGTATGTATGTCGACTGTTTTTTTATGTAGTATGTTAGAAGAGTAAATGTGTGTATTGTAATGTAATATGAAAAATAAATTAATTTTATAAATACAACACTTATTATTTATCTTTCCTAATTCCTTTCAAACTTTAATACTGATTAATAAATAGTTTGTTAATAGAATCAGACCCTTTTTGACGCTATTTTGCGGAAATCCATTATAGCAATGGAACTTAATTTGCAAAGATCCGCATACAATTTTAAAAATGATGTCTATTAGGAAGTTTTTGAAGAGCAATATTTCCTCAACAGTGCCACAGTGTGTGTAATCTATGACACAAGCATACTAATACCGTCACCAGATGCCTTCGATAGAAACAAATAGTAACAATGGCGCAAAGTTTTAAAAAAATAAGTAGCATTTTCTCGCTGCTGCGCTTGTTTATTCCCCTTGTTTAGTCCCAATTTATAGCGGTGATACGAAATCTCTTACATGATGAGGACGAGGTTATTATCAATATCATCATGGCGAGGTTTTTCCATTTCAGACTCGGTCAACGAGAGCCTGCTGATAGAAAAATACCCCTCTCAAGCTATGATTTGTCTTAATCGCCACACTTGGCAGACTTGTTGACTGTAGCAGTACAAGACGACTTGAACTTTAGACGCTCCTGCCTGTAACCGGTCTAAGGTAGTGTAAAACTAGTTGACCTATCCAATAACATGAGATATAGGTACTACTCGTAGTCAATTTCGTTCTCAAAAACGTTCAAACGACAGCAAAAGATATGAGATGAAGTTAGAGATTTTTTTCCGGCCTAAATGCCCAATCCAATCCCATTTATTACCTCTCACTGTTAATCCAGAAGATAAGGGATAAGTAGATAGATATTCTGACAGCCTTGTAAAAACTTAATACACCTTCCATAAGATACACATGCTATAGAAGCATGTTTAGTACTAGTCTATGGAAGTAGACTATGTTCAGCAGTACTTGCGATGTACTACTAGGTTGATGATAATGATGAAAAGGTACGTAACATAAAGATAATCTAGGCTTATTAAACGTTGTAACTTAGAGTAAAAATAAGTGAAATTTTTGAGTTACTTATTCATTATTTTCAATATTTAATTCAAAAATAAGTAATCATAGAAAACTCGTTAAGGTGATATTGAACATTTTTAAACTTAGAATGTTTTAAATACAACAAATAAAAAATTAATACAACTAAAAGAGTCGTAGTAGTAGCACTACCTGTTTTTATCAAAACTACCATAAGTCTGTAAAAATACGTTAAAGAAGATTGATTGATTTGACAAAAGTTAACGAACTGGCTATAAATAAAACGAAAGGCTTGGATTTGTTAAATCATTCACCTCCTATAAAACAAAACGTGTTCTGGTAACGATATAAAAAGTAACAATTTTTAATTTGCTAGTCTTAAATGTAATTTAGATTACCAGACTTTAACAACGCGATTAAGCGAGATATACAAATATTAATTATCGTTACCAATCAAACTTATTAAGATTGACTAAGATAATACCAGTGATTCATCGCAACGAGTGTTCTAGATTCTACAGAACACGAAAGTGTGTATTCAGAGTTCACGGTAGAAAAAGTCTGAGATAAGACGCCACGAATGTGTCTACTACGCACGGCGTCATGGATCAAGGAGTTTTCCAGTCTGCCAAAGGATCAAAGATATAACGGGAGTCTCTCTAAAACTTAAAAACGAAGTAGCCCTCCGACATCGTTATTTTGGTTGGTAAGAAAGCGCGGACTACAAAACCGTAAAGTAAAAACTCCGTAAAGAACAAGCTCGTCGACGCTACAAAGACAGTAGAGTAATGTATAAAGATTGCTTAATTGTATAGCGTATAACCAGTACGACCAGTGACTGAAATCCTTAGTCGAAATATTCATTTTGCGGGCGCGGTCTTGATCACAGCCAAAATTTTAATTTTAAAACTCTCCGTACATTTCATAACAATGGAATATCATGGTAGACAATATAGCATTTAGATATGTAACAAAACACTTGCTACATATCTAAATGCTATTACTTATCTAAATGCTAAAGCTAATATGGAATGTACCTGCAATGTTTACCTGTGGTCTAATGAATAGTTGATGAAAATATATCCAATCCAAACGTATTGAATGAGTCTATTTTGAATCTGTACTTTCTGTAAACATTGTATTTGATAAATTACTACCATACGAATGTACTAGCAATGTAGCTTAATATAGTACACATTGCATCAACTTCGACCAATACTTAACAAGAATTTGGAAAATACATTAATAGCGCCTACAGAATTGTAATAGTTATTTCAAAAAAGTTTTATTGTAAAGTAACAGCCTATAAAAGTATTCTGCAGCCTATAAAAGTTACTGCTGAGCACAGGCCTCCTGCAATTTTTGAGAGAGGTTTAAAACCGTGAAAGAGTTCACCATAATTCCGGGTTGGCGGACATCACAGGATCATTGAAATATTTATTATTCCATGACAGATATACACAAAGAATTTCCGAAAGGCACGTTTACTATTGGAATTAAAGGAGAGTGTCAGGTCGCTGTCCCACCAAAGTTCTTAACTACCACATCACGTGAGTTGTACTATTTAGTGTTAATAAAAAATTTGGTAATCACTTCTACCAAGCCCCATTCTAACAACAATTAATTGTTACGTACACTTCTAAGTGCTAATTTATTACTTACTCCATGATGTAAGATCCGTCAATCCACACTAGAACAGCATAGCTGGACTACATTAATTTTTCATGTGTCAAAGCTCCTTTATTCGCGATTTCAGTATTCGCGGCTTAAAAAACGCATCCTCTGTAATCCCATACAAATTTAAATTCTTAATTCACGGTTTCTATATTCGAGGCATGTTTACGACACAAATTCCTTGGGTATAAGGAGCTTTGGCTGTATATATGTTTATATCGCCATATATAACATCGATCATAAATAGTTAAAAAACCTTAGATATAAATTGTATATACATATATTTAAATTTTTAAGAACGTTTAATTACTTTAACTTAAGGATGATTAGTGGCGCAGCGTTTAGTAAGGCATGTACTCCTTCGCAGATGTTTTGGCGGACGGCATTATTTAAAGTGATAAAAAATGGCAATAACTATACATTTTTTGAATTTTATTGAGGTCATTTAATTATAACGGCATCGCAATCATTTACAAGTTGGCATAATAGCTTTTTAAGGCACACAGACCACCGTTGTTTTGTATCAACAACCTAAGGAAACAACAACGTTTGCATTTTCAAGAAAAACCTTACGTTGAAACAGTTTTAACGAAGTGAGATATCGGATGCTATACAGGATTTAGTATGAGTAACTTCTCCAGCGCGGCGGCCGGCGCAGCGTCCGGCATGTATATGACAGTCCTGCTCGTCGCCTTAGATTTTTAACAATATATATGTCCTGTCCTATGTTATACATTCCGTTGTCATCTTAAATTTAGTATAAACGTAAAGTAAACTCTATAAATTATCTTAGGACATTGAAAAATAATGTCTCTAAAGTGACATCTAGTTTAGAGTAGATACCTGTTTGTGGTAGAATTTGTACAGTCATTGTCTATGGTTAAGTTAGCGTATTCTCTTTCACCTAACATAATCATAGGCAATCCTTCTAGTAACTCATAAATTAAAACAAAGTGAAGAAAGTGTCTACGCCGTGATAATCTTGATTGCGTTTTCCAATTTAATATGGTATGAAATATTTTAAATAAATTAAAATTTCATAAACAATTATTTTTTGTTCTGGCAACATTTCAATAAAATGCAAAATTTAAAATATATCAAATTGTCTATAGAAAAAATGTGCTATACCAAATTTTTCCATTTAATTTTTCACTAATAATTACTACTTACTATTTTATTATTTCTAGTGCCAATGACATTATACACATCAGCTTTGAGAAAAACTAAAAATAATACAAGTTTATTGTGTACAAACATTTTGTGACTATGTTCTCGGGTAAAGATGCGGTAAACCCCGCATATCCCACGCAATGGGCTTTGAATCCCACTGCTTATCAAAATATAGATTCTAGCCAAGTAGACTGGGCTGCTTTAGCTCAACAATGGATAGCTATGAAGGAAGCCGCAGCAATTGTTGCTGCACCACAACCTCCTGCAAAACCCGACATAGAAGGAGGCGAGGCTCCGATGGAGGTTGAAAACTCTGATACAAATTGTGAGACTGTCGTGCCCCCGGGAGCAGAATGGAATGCCTGCTACAAATTCTTGGGGTAACTCCTGGAATCAATGGGGTATGTAGAAAGTAAAGCAGTAGTAATATAAACAAAAGTTACGCTATATTTAGTATTCTTGCTAAGTTGGACAGTGAATCCTGTACAATTCATATTAATTTAGTAACATGAACATGTTATCTTTCATATATGACACACTGAATTCTGTCTATAATCCACAGTAATATTATAAATCCAAAAGTAACATCTGTTTATTACCTTTTCATGGCTCAACCAGCTGAACCGGTCTTGAAAAAAATTTCACAGTGATAGCTTGCATCGAGACGGACATAGCATACATTTTATCTTGGAAAATCAAGTAGTTCCCATGAGATATTTAAAAAACTTATCCACATAGATCAAGTCGAGGCCATCAGCCATTAGTGAATAAAATACTTTGAAATTTTTTGACATCAAACGAGTTAAGAACTATAACTTTAAAGATAGTATAGTTTATTGTCATTAACTTTGGTTATTTTTTGGGATTGTCTTAAACTCTGCTGAGCCTAATAGTTAGGTTTATTTATAACACTTTATCTAATTTGCTTTGCATAGTACCCAAGATTAAAAATGAAACGAACCATAATAAATCAATAGTAATAATTTCATACTATAGCTAATTATGATTAACTATTGTTATTTAACAGTTATTCTGATTCTTCTATGTTGAAGTAGCCAACTATTTGTGTATAATTGCTTTGACATGACAAATTTCATTAGTAATGTAACAATGCTTTGCCACCCTTTTATGCAAAATATGCAGATTTATATCACTCTATTATATAATAAAGTTGTTTAAATGTTATGAAAAATATTGACAGATAGTCTTGGTTTATTTGTAGACCCTATATTTAATGTTACTTTTAAAATGTTGTATTAACTATGCAGTGATTGCTCCTTAATGAAATAGACTTATAATTGCATAAACATTAACTTGACTAATAAAGTATTGTCAATATCTTCATTGTTACTTTAGGAACAAAGCATTATCTGTCTGCAATTATAAAACTTTTTTTAATTAGTCACTGATAAAATAGTGATTTATTAAAAAATCACAGACAGACACTTCTATTTATTTGTATAGATTTAAAATAAGTATTTACAACTAATGAAAAACATGTAAACCTAAACTAACTAACCTATAATAATGATTTATAACCTTACAATGATTTAAATAAATAAACAAATTTAATTTTTTTAACAGTTAATTCCCAGTTTGTGACAATTACTTTGAATTCAATACAACATTAATCCAGACTATTCAATTGACAACATACAGAGTTTTAACCCTCTATAACTTATTAATACAAAAAATATAAAATATAAAAAAATATGTATTCTTTTAAATTTTTAAAAATATCAAGAAAAAGGGAGCTTAGCTTACAGGCAACAATGAGTTACAACTATAATAAAGAAAATTATAAAAATTATGAGTGAATCCAGAACACTTTGGAAACTTGCATCAGGTTTTGGTTTCCACCCATTGAGGCCAGTGACTTAATCTGAGGGACTGCTTGCGGAGGCACATGTTGTGTAGGTCCTCTATGCTTCTTTGCTAGGATCTCACTTTCTATAGATCGGCGTGTAGTCAAACTGGTTTATGTCCTCATCTTGCATAGAGTTTTGGCAACTTCCAGGAGCCATGACAGTCTTGTAAGAAGATTATCATATTTGACATTTTACACCTTCTATAGAGCAGCCATGAAATACTCATCATAAGGTCCAAGTAGTGATAGAGCAGGTGTATCCGCCAACATTTGCTCCTTAGTTGTATCTTGTAGATGCTCATTATGCTGTCGACAAGATCTACACCACCCATATATCGTTTATACTCGCCCACAACATGAGGTCTGCACTGGGTGGTCTGCTCACCACTGAAGTCCAGTTGTGAGCAGACTACTGGAGTTCCAGTTTAACCATTCATTGTCCTTCCATACAACCATTATCACGTCAACACTGTTGACATTAGCTACATACTCTTAAGAATATCCTCAATCTTTCTTCATAGCCACGTTTCTGACGACAGCTTGTAATCAGGAATTATATATATTTTTTTGAATGGGGAAATGCCTAACGCATACCCGCCTTCTGATAGTACCTAACCGAAGAATACATTCTTTGACTAAATATTCCAAAAACCCAAAAAGTGAAGTAGTTTTGATGTCGGGGAAACATGCGCGATAGTCTCACTACGACGTTGGAAGAGGTTCTTAAATCTGACTCTTCGGCTCTGAGACATTTAATTGCCAGCTTCAACCTATAAAAACCAGCTGCTGTGCATTCACCTATAGATTCTTGTTTTTGCACCTTAAGTTTAGCTTTTCAGTTTTTTGAATTCACTAACGACTTCGCGTAATTTGAAACAAGTAGCAATATCTAGTTTATTTTGCTTGATCTTGATTGTAAGACCGGAGTGTAGCCGACATTCTAAATTGCTTAAACATGAAAAGTAATAAGTACTTTGGGAGTGTATGAGGGTGAAACGTTATGTTGCCTGTAGTCTATCATATGTTATAGAGAGTTAAGATACGATATATCTTGTAGCATGCACCCACATACCTAACAACAAATATTTGATATAATTTCGATGATGTTTGTGCTGTTAGCCATTGTGGCCTACACAGCTACGTCGGATTCGGATAGCTGTGCTTGTGTGCCCTGCGAGGTTTGGTTTAACCGAAACTTAAGTAGATAAATAGCTCCCTTACTTTGCCATCTAAATTCATGTTGACAAATATTTGATATTTTAGGAAAACCAAAGGCTTCCTACAGTACACAGTACACAGGTTGTTATGACCATCTTACTGGAGGGTCTGTAATTCAAAGTATTGATGCATGTGCATACATAGTTATAATTCGTCACTACTTTTACAGAAAATACCTTTAACAATAGTATATTCTGAAAGGTTTGTTAGAAAAACAATGTTAAGTACATACTAAGATATTTCTTAAGGTTGGGGATGGCCAGGAACAGATCCAAAAATGGCACCTGACCCCTCTATGTCAATGGCGCCGATGATAGATGGGTATCCTGTTGCATCTGACAATGCGGCAGCTATGCCAGGGTAAGTAATGTTTTCTTTATACATTTTCTGATGTCTATATTATAAGATTAGTCATTTAACATTTGTATAAATTTAACAATATAAGTAAAATAGTTCTTGTATCTACGCTAGATGTGGAGTTGCAGAAACTGGTCCATTGCAATCTACAACAGCCATCACAAAAACCTGCCAATCATTATAAAAACTTAACTTAAACATTACAAGTCGAAGTTATGATGGAAAGGTAGAAGATTTGAGGATGGTCTTGTCTAAAGCCAAGGAAATAAACTTTATGAAGAGCTGTTCCATGCATAAAGTTTAATTCCTTAACCATAGCGGTTTTAATTTAGATGAGGCCTATATCAAAGTTAATAAATAATGGTCCATCCAGTTTAGCTTACAGAAATACACACAAAGCACAATTATGTTAGACAGATAAGCTAAATATTTCAAACACATTTTAAAGTGTAGCAAGAACACTAAGATCTTATAAATTTATGTGTTCACCAGCACATTATTTTCTTACTAAGCAAAAGTTGGAAGTTGAGAAAAATTACTTTCATTAACTAGTCTATATTAAAAAAAAACGCCTTTTATCACTATTCTGATGATATAAAATAAATATTATGTAAGCAATGAAGATTAACAAGGCGCACCCGAGACTGCCTCGAAATTTGAAATCCATCTCAATTCTATAATCCAAGAATCTTATTAAATCCAATATGGACACCCATTTACATCTCGTACATTCCCGAAATATTGCATGTAAAAGTATATTTCCTCCATCATTATGAATCTCATTATCTTTAAATAAACAATGGGAAATATAAATAAATAGAATCACACAAGGACATTTATTTATTTATTTATGTATCAATTAATTTTATGTATTATTGTAATGAAAACAAAAAAGAATTTAGAATCTGCCTTTTTACTTTCTGAAAAAAACCATGAAATTTATTATGAACTTTCTTTTTTAGATACACAACAGGGGACAGTAGCAGCACCAACTTTTCAGCACGGGTACTGGACAGCTCCTCAAATAGAACAAGCTAACAGCCGAAGTAGCAGTAGAAATCGGGACCATAGATCTAAGAGTAAAAACTAGAGAATCTAAATCATCCAGAAGTAGATCGCACAGGTATATATATACATATATTTTATTGGATAAAGTGACGAGATGAGCCAAACGCTTGTGTGCTTATAGCCACATTGCACTCGATATCCCACAGACATCAGTTCTTAAATCTCATATGCCCAGTGATTACACTAGCTCTCAGTGCCAGTCAGACCGACCTCAGTAATGTTTGTACACTACTGCTTTACGGCCGAATAACTGGCCCTGGGCTGGTACCTACATAGATGGATTCCGTGTGTAGGAATCTTACCACCAGCAACATATTTCTAATTAACATTTTTAATCATATCTATGGTCATTTAAAAAATTTGCAGATCCTATAATGGTGTCTTCAAGACTAATATCGACCATGGTTACATCTTCCAATTAGTACCATAAATTTTCATATTACAATTTACACCATTGTCAGTGTAGCAAGCTATGGCCACTAAATGTGATTGCATAATACATTTTGTCTCCTTCTGAAAAATGGTTAAAATGGGATATTTCAGACTTACCACACTGCAATGACATGATGATACATAATTACTTTTTTTAAACAGATTTTAAAAAAGGGTATTATAATATTAATAATACAGTATGATAACCCCAAGGAATGTGGGGATCACTAATACTGTTATTGTACATTCTTTTTAAAATAACTAAAAAAACAAAATCGTCTGCTAGGTTTCTTGCTGGTTCTTCTCAGGGACAGAGACATTTTTTTGCTAACCATTGTAGTTTAAAAAAAATTCATTCAATGAGTACTAGAATTACTTCAGTATAGAGCGTGCATTTTGCAGATATAAATTTCACATGCACAACACAATCAAACCTGAAAATCAATTTTTGTTTATGCACCATTGTTGGTTTTGGCTAGTACTCAAACCCAGGACCCGCGGCGTAGAAGACAGGTACTCTCACCAATAAGTCTTTTCTAATTGATAAATTCGAATATTTGATGGTGATTGGGGAGCTCTCATTTATCACGATTCCCATATGACAAGCCGATAATATTGCCTACTTCATGTTGAGTTGTTCCTTTTATTGTGACATAAAAATTATTAATATTGTTATGATATATTTAGTGAAGCAAAATGTTATATAGAAAATTTCACACTTGAAAACCTTGTCAAACTGAATAACTTTTACTGGTGGTAGGATTCCTATGCTGGAATCCGTCTAGGTAGGTACCACCCCAGGGCCAGTTATTCTGCCATAAAGCAGGTAGTGAGCAAACATCACCGTGTTTCGCTTTGAAGGGCACTGAGAGCTGGCACAATCACTGGGCATGTGAGACTTAAGAACTGGTGTCTCAGGGTGACGGGCTCAGTGTGGTATCGAACAGAAATTAGGTAATAATAATAAGGTAATAAAGATAATTAATTAGCTATTAAACATGTACATATCGTCATTAAATAAAAAATTCTGCAATTTTTGTCAACGACAACTATGTAAAATTTTCAGAGAAAAAGTCCCTATGATACCGCCAGCAATAGACCCTATTGCATTGCCTGCAATGGGTGGAGCTACATCAACTATTGATGCTGCCAAACGTAGACAGCTTCCTGCATGGATACGGGAAGGTAATCAATCTTAATTATCTTTGCCTTTATTACTCACTAAAGCAACACATACACACACACTTCAACATCTTGAACTCTCAGACTTTCAATTTCATTGCACATTAAGTTTATTTTTCTACTTCATTATTTCAGCCTATCATTAATCCACTGCTGAACATCGTCCTCCCCCGTAGATTGCCACTAAAGTTTCTAGCTCCTATTTTGGGCGGATTTTGCAACAATTGTCTCGTTTGGCAGCCGAGTTGGCAGTCGCAGTTTATTTATTCAGATTTTCCAGGAAGATGCTGCTGCCTATCTCTTGGGTTTTATTTTCACACCCACGGGATGAGATGGGGTGGTAGATTCTCTTAAGCCGCCACCACACTGCAAGGTTATTTAATTATAGTTAATTTATGTAAAGTGTGTATATAAGAGAAGTTGAACGACCGCGTGGCTTAGTGGTCAGAGTACCTGACTTCTACGCCTGCGGGTCCTGGGTTCGAATCTCAGCCGGATCCAACATTTGTGTTAAAACACAAATTGTTCGTTTTCGGGTCTGGTCGTGTTGTGATTGTCCCCATGTTTCTGACACTGCATTCTAGCTTACCTCCTGATCTAATCGCATCAGCGTTACATCGGGCGCGGGTAGGTTGGGACGAGTGAGTGCCTCTGTGTTTGCGCGTACACTTGTGACACTATAATATCTCCTGCGCAGTTGATGGCTCTCGACAGTATTCGGAAGTTGTCGCCGTGGTCGAAATCGGCTAGGACAACATCATCATGTCATGTAACTTTTTGAAGTACTGTTGATTCCATGATAATAAATAAAAAGAAAACGTGATATAGTCATTTCATCTATTATGTCTACAACATAAATAATTTTAAATTTAAGTTAATTAATCTCAGGGCTTGAAAAAATGGAAAGGGAGAAACAAAAGGCAATGGAACGGGAACAAGAAAAGAAAGCGCAGGAGGAAGCAGAGAAGGAGAAGAAGAGATTAGAAGAAGAGGAGTTGGAAAGGATGAAAGCCGAAGCCAGTGGACAGCCAATGTTACCAGCTAAGAGTAAATTTGTATGTATTATTTCATTTCTAATTTCTAGTAAGTAAATTCTCACTATTATCCAAGGTACATTCTATGGATGTTCTCTATAAATAAATCTCTGTCGACATTTACGACACCCACGGGATAAGATGGAGTGGTAGATTCTCTTAAGCCGCCACATGACTAATATGTATAATAACATGATTATACATTAATCATGTTACATTTTTTTACATTAATGTAACACTCATGTTGCCATAACAAACTTCATTCGTTATTTATTCAGGACTCAGATTCTGAAAGTGAAGAAGTTAAAAAGGAAGAACCGCCGTTACCGGAATCGGAGCTTAGCGTACAAGAAAAAGAGGCAGAAGAAGAGGCCGCTGTTAAAGTGGAACTAGAAGAAAAACCAGCATTGGTGAAAAAGAGCAAGGAGGAGATTATGCAGGAAGTTGTAAGTATTATATTCAGTCACACCTTTTTCCCATATAAGGCGTAGGCAGAGGCCACACAAGTTGCCCACTTTTCGCCCTCGCGGGAAAAGAGACGTGACGGGTGGCAAACCACATCGTCGCCATTTTGGTACATAAGAAATCTTACACATATAATGGTGTCGCCTCTTGCGACACTTCGATAGGAAAGAGGTAGGCGCTATTACTACTCTACTCTGCCGGAGACCTAACGATTTTTGCTATTATGTAATCTAAAGAAACGTCTTTACAATTTAAAAAACTATTTCATTGTAACCGGATTTTCGAGAAATTGTTTTACAATTAATGCTATTATATATGTGCAAAATAAATGGTTAAAAATAAAAACTATTTTTTTTTGTTTTCGGTATTTCGATAGTCCTTATATTTTAAATCCCTTCCTTTTTCTTATTGTTTGACGCCTGCTATTTGAACTTTGTTAAGAAGTTATTCTGGGAGATTAACTTATTTTTATGCTGTCTCACCCAGAACATTTGTGACTGAGTGAGTGGGCAGACGTGGCACTTACCATAGGACTAAGTTTTTGCTCGTTTTGTCACCTTATGCTATATAAAAAATTGTATATATATAATGTTTGTATTTTTACTTTATTGCCCACAAACATATAATCTGTCCTTTTTTCTATATAAACAGATGTTTGCGGTGCGTCGGTCGCTAACAGAAATCCTGCTAGAGGTGACCGACCAGGAGATTCATACGGTGAGCCAGGAAGAATTGGCCCGATATAACGCCGCACAAGGTATTTCCACTCATATAGGCTTATATCAAACGGCCCGACTGTCACTCAAGACTTTGCTCTATACAGCGAGACATTTCTGCGCACTGACTTTATAATGTGATATCTCTTTTAAAACTTTGTGAAGAAGAATTGTGATGTGTAAAAAGATTGTGTCTCATATCATCGCTAATAAAGTCTTATTTCAGATGTTGCCTGTTGAATGAATACATTTGTGTGTGATTAATGTTGGTTTTATTTATATGGTAAAAGCATCGCGTCTCAACGCCATGAAAGCAAGCAAGTCCAAGGCGCTCGCCGCTATCGCCAGTGGACTCGGTGAGTTCCGTTTCTAAGGACGTGATTCCTGCAACTATCTCGCAAGCTAACCTCGCATGTGACAAATAAAAATGGCGGCAATTTCAATTATTCTATTAGTTTGCCAGATAGTTCGTATGTATATGGTGGTTTTGAACAGTGAGGAATGTACTGAATTATAGACATCCGTCTAACTATGTAATGCAACCTTCTAAATGTACAGAATATTTACTACAAATTGGCGATATAAAAATTATAGAAATATATGTATATTACAGGATACAATGGTAGAAATTAATTACAACTGGCAATAAACTCGTTTAAAAATAAAAAAAAATATTTAATGCGTTGTGGTATAATTATGCCCACACTGAACCACCATATACGCCATTAAAACCTTTGATTTCAGCTGTGCTGCGTCTATTATGATGTTTTAATAATATTGGCAATGTGCTTATAGAACGGACTATGTTCGAAATAATGTTTAGTGGAATTTAATTGGTAAGAAAAACACAGAATTTATTATAAATGTTAATGTTCACCACGCGTGGTATTGTTTGATATTTTTTCATATATGTCGCGGCTGTAATGCACTTAGCATTTTCACATTAAACGACGAAATTAAGTTCAAGATAAACATGAATAAAATAATCGAATCGGTGTCACCATAAGGACTTTTTAAAACAATTTCAAGCGGCGTCGGAACTAAAACTCGTAAATTATATATTTTCACTACTATAAAAATGATTTGTTATCTGTTAGGACTTTTGTTACAGTGTTTTTGATTTTATTTTTGTCTATAAAAAAATGCGCATAAGTATGCTATATCATTTTGCAGGTTAAACACTAAAAACTGTTAAAATTCCCGCCATTTGCGATAGTTTTCACAGTTCATTACCACTTTTTGAAGAACAATTTACGCCAAAAAACCAATAGTAGAAATCTATAGTTACATTAAAAAAATTGTTTTTTGTAATCAAAAATTTAAAATAATGTAAAGTAACAATCGTGATTCCTCGTATGTGGCAGATGTATCTTTAGGTTAACTTTAGGAATGTAGTTAAGGATTATTGTGGAGTATTAGGGAGTATTATGCATATCAAAAAATATTATTAAAAGCGTCCGTACAGGGCTGGGCGCTTACGAGAGCAGCAGCGACAGCAGCGGGGACGAAGACGATCAGAAGGACTTGTCGGACTATCAATTGCAGGTGAGGTTTCTATTGTCTACTAGCTGCGTCCCGCGGTTTCACTCGCGTAAAATAAGCCGACCACATGATTGCACCGTATGGCATGGTACCTTTTTTTTAATATGGGGAAATGCCTAACGCTTACCCATGACGATCCATGTCGGTCTTACACCGACTAAAATCCCATGGTGTTCCGCCTTCACCACATGTTGGCAGGGCCACGTCAACGCTCGCGTACATCGCCACAACCCCACCGGCGCCCCTCCGGGAGAGGACAGCTCCCCTCCTCTCTCCTTCCTAGCAAGGTGCGCCGGAACATGACGCCTTCCTCTCGTTGTCCTCCGCTTATCTGCAGGGCTATTGCGTATCCAAAGTGATGATCACTTATAAAAGTGTTGAACGAATATCTGCTAAATAAGTGTCTGCTTTTTAGTTATGATTAACAAAAAAGACGTCATGTGAAAATTAATCATTTTCGTTAATTATAATCAGTATGAAAACCATTATTTGGCAGATATTCGTTCAACACTTTTATAAGTGATCATCACTTTGGATACGTAATAACCCCGCTGTGCATTAACGGTTCGGCCCTTCTCGGTAATGTTCGGAATATTTTTTTTTGCGCGGAACCCTAATTCTTTTTTTAATGAAAGACTAAGTTACTCCTTGTAACATCAGCTATCTAACAGTGACAATCCTGTCCAAATAGGTTCAGCCGTTTCGGAGATTAGCCGGAACAAACAGACAGACAGACAGAACAAAAAAAATTAAAAACTGTTTTTGTCTTATAAGTACTTACCGTATATACACTTACCGTATGTACTTTCATATGCATTTAGTGAAAGGCTGTTATTTTGACATTACAAACAGACACTTCAATTTTATTTATTTTTATAGATGGTGCCCATTGTTGTAAGTTCAACGTTTGCCCATAATAAATGTGTCACCCTAAAAAAAATATCTGACAATGAGAGACATAATGAAATACCTACCTGTACAAATTCCTCCATAGGAAATGAACCGGTGGATTCGTAACTGAAACGCCAGCCTCCTTGATCTTAGACCCTGCTCCCTGATCTATCTATTTTAGGCCTGGCGTGTTATATGACTATTCCGTCCGCCCACAGCTATGCTGTGTCCCCTAGAATATTTCTATACGCCACCACACTGCGCTCGTCTCCCTGATACATCAGTTCTTAAGTGTCATATGCCCGGTGATTACACTAGCTCACAGTGCCCTTCAAACCGAAACAGTAATGTTTGCACACTTGCTTCACAGCAGAGTAACTGGCACTGCGGTGGTACCTACCTAGACGGATCCTACCACAAGTACACCATATTTATCTCCCTCTTATTTTTAAAACAACTTAAATACTCGATACCAGATTGAATGTCGGTATAGCTGCTGAAGTGATTAAATCAATTCGAGTATATTACGAAATACGTAGCCGATCAAATTACCGGGTGAAGTCATATCTCCAAAATTCTTCACCGCTGCATTGCAAGATATATTCAAACTGCTGGACCGAGCACCCCGTGGAGCCAATAACCGGCAAGCAACATTTTGTACGGTAGGTCGATAGATGCAGGTCAATCCGGACATATTTGACAATTGTTTACAGCCTGGGTTCAGTAGGGGACATTTGATAGGGTATGATGATGATTAAGATGATGATATAGACATTCGCCCGGATTTGTATTGGTGGAAATAAAGAATACATCGCAGATACAGTCACAATATATCGAGATACAAAAACCAATATTGCGCAAATTTTGGAATTGGAACCAAGGTGATTCAGCAATAAGGCTTGCTTTAGGTTAAACCATGCAGTCATTTATTATAAATATTAATAAAAGCCGTGATCAATTTCTGAAGAACCCTCGAAACAAATATTTGTACATTTTTACAAATATTTTTGTTACTCGACATTAAAAAAATGTTATCCTCTTTTGTGTTTATAGGAGATCATTAAGCGGAAGAGATCGGAGTTCGAGCGAACAGCGCGTGATATCGAAGCGGAGGTAAGAAGAGCGGAACTCAGAGAGAATGCTGAAGAACCTACTACGCCTGTAACTACCCCCGAAAGGCCGAAGCGATCACGTAAGGCTAACAAATAAACAGTTCCTTCTCAAACTTACGCTGTATTAGTAGAAATGGTTTATTTTGAATCTGGTTATATGTAATCATTTAGGGTTATATAAACTGATACTCGAATCAATATTGCCCAACTTACGCAAAAATTCCCATATAAAAGTTGCCATAAACTTTATCACCCAAACTTCTTTAGGTGAGCTATTTTTTTATGAATTTAATAACATATACGCCTCTACCTCTTCACTTCCTTTAGTTCGACAAGCAGTTTCACCACATATTGTAAGATTTCCTTTGAATCTAATCGAGTAAGTTATTTGGACTTACGTTTTGGTATAAAAAATATTTTTTTTTAGATTTGTATTTTACTCACTTTGTCATATTACTGTCGTCTATCATAAAATATTTGTTTCTAATCCAAAAATGATATAAATTCTAATGTGTAGCTGTTATTATTTTAGGATCTTCTGCAACACCTCCCCCTATAGAAACCGAAACACCGGAAAAGAAACCTGAACGACGGATCTCAAAAGATAAAAAGAATAATTATAAATCTAGCGAAAAAGCGGACGGTGTTAGGAGATTAGGGACAATACCAGAGGAGAAGGTAAAGAAAACGACCAAGTGGGAGAACACGCCAAGCCCACAAATAAAAGCTGCAAGTGACAGAGACAGTTCCAGTTCAAGCTCTAGCTATTCAGATGACTCTTCGTCAAGTTCCAGCGACTCGTCATCACAAAGCGATCCAGAAATCAAAGTTGTGAGATCGAAGAAACGCAAACGGAGTAGTGCGAGCGACTCCCCGAAAAAATCAAAGAAAGAGAAACAAAAGAAGTCGCAGAAGTCCGACGAGCGGAACTCAAAATCAATACAAGCCTACGATAAATACGAAAAGTCACGATCTAAAAAGAAAGACAATAACTACGACAAACTCAAATCGTCGAGAAACGAAAAGCCACCAAAGGACAAATACAGGGACGATTCAGACGATGATAGACCAAGGAAGCATTCGAAGCGTTCCACAAGTTACGAGTCGCGGTCGGGTAGAAAGAGGGCATCTAGGGAGCGATCGGAAGAGAAATCGCATCGGCGTGACAAGAGATCGTACGATAGGGAGAGTTCGAAGAGGGACAGGTCTTACGACAGATCGGGCCGTGACTACGACAGATCGGGTCGTGATTACGACAGATCTGGCCGGGATTACGAGAGATCAGGGCGCGATCACGATAGGTATGAGCGTAGGGACGACCGGAGGCGTTCGCGAAGCAGAAGCCGCTCCCGACATCGCCGGTGAACGTCAGGGTAACAACACGACAGGTTGTATTTTTGTTACTAGCTTTGTATGTGTGTGTGCTCCTCCACGTTTTATTTTCGTTTTACAGAAAAAACAAAGCGTTAAAACTTTTTGCATGGACCAAGCGACTAATGTAGCACAAGATGATAGACGTTCTTCATTGTGTCGTCGCGGTAGAACCGCGCTGTAGCTGATACTGACTAATACCTAAATGAATCGGCTCGACTGGGGAAAGACTAAGCGCTCTCTCTGACACAAACACTCGACACACACGCACACAACACACCCACTCACACCCACTCACACACACAACACACCCATTCACACACACAACACACCCACTCACACACACAACATACCCACTCACACACACAACACACCCACTCACACACGCACGCACACTCACACGCACGCCCACTCACACGCACGAACACTCTCACACACGCACTCACACTCACACGCACGCCCACTCACACGCACGAACACTCTCACGCACGCACACTCACACGCACGCACCTACAACCTAACGATTCAGTGTTTCGTTCAAAAAGCGAAACCAGACACCGAGACAGAGTAATATATTACTTGAAATGAGCTATTCCTTTCCAGTCTGTAGAGGTGATAACGAACATTCATCTTGATTCTGCATATAGGTTGGATGTTGGTGTTTATGGGCCACAGTGACCACGTACCATTTATAGATTTTTCATTTGATACCCTTAGTTACAGAAGAACTTTTTTAATCTTTTTTTATTCTATGCCTGAGCTCGCTTTGAAAAGATCTTCGCCTAAGTGTACCCAAAAATACAAAATGTCACATCCATGTATAATATTGTTTATGTAAACAGACATGACACTTTTTGGGGCGTGAATATAAGAAATATTTACTAACGCGATGGTGTTTTTATAATTAAACTCTAATAAAAACATAAAATATATATTGGCACAGAACAAAGAGACAGACAACACACACATAATATTACAAACATAATAATAAAAAATACAAACTGAGATAAATGCATCTTATAACTATTTGAAAAAAATAACACAAAAAAACCGCATTGTGTGTTTCTCGTGGCTCGACCAAAGATAGCGTCCAGATCAGCGTAATGTCAGTCTTAAGAGACTGACGCTGGTTTTCATCTGGAATCTTTGTGCACCACGGATGACCAGCTACACTACATTAGTGTTGTAAATAAATTGAAATGAAAATACAATTGTTCTGAATAAAAAAGTATTAAATAAGCATTACATGAAATTTAAAACAGTTGAATGTTATACGGTATCCTGGTGTGTGTCAAAAAAGCTAAGCTATAACTATCTAATTTGTTGTTTAAAAGCATTCGTAGTTAAATGTGATTTATAAAACAGACGAATTATAATGTGATCTAATCCTTTTGGTTACGTCACTAATCGAGAGTTGAATTTCCATAATCGGAATATATAACACATAAATCAACTCAAAATCCTTGTGTGTTATTGTAATTAAAGATAACTTACCAATAACGATCAGAGAACGTCATTTCCTGTTGTCGTAAGCAACCGCAACAACAATAAAGGCTGTCCGTACAATAACTTATTCGCCTATTACGACACCTCGGTAGGAAAAGAGGTAGGTGCTATTCTACTCTGCCGGACACCTTACATTTCTACAATATGCTCGTTATCAATGCCGAGATTCAATTCCCGCCCCAGAAAGTGCTATGTCTGGACATGTCTTTAAAAAGATGTCAGAAATATATTTAACTACTGAAGATTTACCTTAATATATTAGACATATTTAAATTAAATTAGTCCTGTACTGCTACGATTTTGCTAGTAACAATAAACGTTCATTTGTTTAGGGTACTGTTTGCGAAACGTAACGTTGCGTATTTGAACCCTGGCGGGTTCAAAGTTCATAGTTGTTGTGAACCATCTCTTGGCGCATGCGTTTAAGGCTAGAACAGTTGCCGATTACTGACGACTGAACCTAACCTTAACCTTCGTAGCCAACTAATTAAATCTAAATCTTAAATATTACTTATTAATAGTATTAGCAAAATATCAATTAAAAATGTAGCCAAGTGCGTGTCGAACCACGCACAGTGAAAGATTCGAAAAATATCCCATATTTCAAAAACTTACGACATATTCAAACCAAATTTCGTTGAAAGTTTTTTTGCAGAATTTTCCACCGCATAGTTGAAAAGTTATGAGGCACACTTTACTTTAGAAGCGCAAGTCTCGCAAACTATGGGCTTAAATAAAATAGTTGTTTCGAAATTACGTTATCATTTTTAAAGACTTTTCTAACTTTTCACACGTTTATATGCACAGATTTTACTAACAATTGTTACTGCACATATTTTAGTCAGAGATGTTAATGGAATTACAACTTTATTTATATTTATATGTTAACCAAAACAGTAATATAAAAATACTATTTTTTTTATTGTAGACTCATAAGAATATGAATTTCGGGAAGTTGATGTTAAATTTCGTCAGCCGTCTTTAAACATGTTTGTTGTCAGGTTTGATTTCACGATAAACGATATCTGGAAAGTAGATATCGTATTATGAAAGTAAAAGGTATTTTTATCTACACTTATATTCATTGACTAGTGCCCAATCGATATAAAAATAAAGAAGTACTTGAAAAATTGTCGCTAGATTGGATACCAATTTAAATTTAAATAAAAAAATTGTTTAAAAGCATCGATATGTACGATCTAGTACTATATCGATGTTTAAAAGCAGGTATTTTGTCTTATGTCAATCCTTTGGCAGCTCCAAACGGCAGCTTAACATAGAAAGTATACTAAACTTTATTAATACGACTATTGCACAGATTATAGGGCGTAATTCTGGACTTAGTTCAGTTTTCGTCGTTATATTTAATTATTCTAAATGTCTGGATTCACATAAATACTTAAATTCCCAGCTAGAAAAGTCGACGGATTAGGTTATTTATAATATTTCATTTCTATTGTATATGTTTTCGATATTATAACACAATTTTCATTCCAACTGATTTACCATAGTCGTCGATATCAATGAATTATATTCCCTAATTGATACAATATTCCAAAATAAACGTAATAAGTCAACGCGATATCACATAAACCTGTAATAAAGCTGTTTTTATCGGGAGATAAGAATTTTGCGTTTTGTTGCACCTTTTAATATATATTGCCCTTACATCGTTTCTTAAAAACAGGTAATATTGCCATTTTAAAAATGCATAATGCATTTTAATATATCTGGATTTCCGTCGACGACGATTTTGCATAATATGCTAATTTGAATGAAAAAGTAAATTAATAATATTAAGGCATTATATTTTTCATACGCCTTATCCCGTATGGGGTATAAGGGGTAGGCTGAGGTCACGGTCAACGAGACGTGACGGGTGGCGAACCACGTCCTATCATCCGTATAATACTGATAAGTGGCACAACACTGCGCCCCTTACCCTGAGACATCAGTTCTTAAGTGCCATATTCCCTCTCATTGCCCAAACACATTAATATTTGCACACTGCAGCTTCACGGCATTACAACTGGCCTGGGGTGGTACCTAGACAGAATCCTACATGGAAATCCTTCCTCCAGTAAATAAATATGATAATATGCGTAAATTTTACACAAAACAGAAAATATGTGAGAAATAAAAGCGAAGTATCGAGTTGAAATATATTTCTGGCATCTAACAAAGCATTAGGCTGTGATATATTATTTTTATTATTGTTTTCTCTTACAGGTTGGTGCTGACGTATTGGCGCTTGCGTCCCAAATGTAAATATTCTAGTGTTTATGTATTATATTTAAATTGCATTAGCATCAAGGCCGTTGCATTATTCCAATAAAATTATTACCCAATGTGTTTTGTCTTCCAATCGCCTAACACTTCTGTAACCTAATCAGTATTTTAAATTCAGCAAAATCTCAAAGAGACAGAAAAATACAATTGAAAAAACTTATTCAAAAAATAATAAATGAAAAACATTTATTTTATATAAAAAAAATCAGATTTCCTTTGTCAATTTTTTTTACTATCTACCTTATCTTAACACGGTGACTGACGCCGAACTTTTTGTTTGGACCGTGACAGTCATCGATGACGAAGTTATTATGTAACAAAAATTACAGTTTTAAATTAACAGCTGCTTCAAAAAAGTATGATAAATGGCGGTCATCCATCTGAACAACTTAGCTTTACTTTGCCGATAATTTATGACGTCATTCCTTCAAAATACCTGCAGATGACAACCGTTTCTTTATTTTACAAAACTTCAATACATTCATTATATTTTTTAATAAGTAATAATGTGCTTAAACATTAAAGATTGATCCTGAAATAACTTAAAATTTATTAAAACTACACTCAGCGTCACAAAAATCGCACCTCTCTGAGTTTGCGCGAAAAATGGCTGTAATGGCTAGAAACGAATTATATTTATATAAATATTGGTATGTTTGAAATGGGTATTTGAATAGCTTTACATTATTAATAAAAAAATCATGAAATCATTAAAACATTTATCATTATAGAGCGTCAAAAATAAACACTGTCAAATGCTCGTTAGTAAGGACGCTAGTTACACCACCTAAAAAGGGTATAAAAGGGTCGATCTGGATGAAATATGGGCCCCGTCCGATCCCACCGCATATCGGCCTATAAGTCTCCTCAAGGCTTTAGGCAAGATATACGAACGCCTACTTCTCGCCCGCTTAAGAGACTTCATGCAGTCTCGCGGGATCCCCATCCACGAGCAGTTTGGATTCCGTGCCAAACACTCATATACCCAGCAGGTGCACCGCATAACGGAGCACATTCAATCCCGCTTCATACCGGAGCGCTCTTCGACGTGGCGAAAGCGTTCGACAAGGTCTGGCACAACGGGCTCATATACAAGTTATATGGACTCGGTGTGCCAGATCGCCTCGTACTCATCATACGAGATTTCTTACGCAGTCGAACCTTCCGCTACCGCGTCGAGGGGGTGCGATCCGAATCACATCCCATCCTAGCCGGCGTACCACAAGGCTCAGTCCTAGGTCCCGTGCTCTACACCCTTTTCACGAACGACATACCGCACACCAGCGGCGTCGAACTCGCCCTCTTCGCAGATGATACCTGCCTATATGTGTCTGGACGTAATCCAGACACTATCTCTAAACGCCTCCAATCCGCAGCCCGAACCCTCGGGAACTGGTTTCGGAAATGGAAGATCGAGGTCAACCCAATCAAAAGTGCAGCCATGTACTTCTCGCGGCGCATAACGCAGCATCTCCCCACCATAGAGTTATTCGATCGTCCAATCCCCTGGGAAAAGACAGTCAAATACTTAGGCGTCCTATTAGACTCGAGACTCAGCTTCGGTCCACATATTAACCGAGTAAGGAACCGAGCGGTTCGTCCTCGGCCGATTACATCCGTTACTAAATAAAAATAGCAAAATGTCCCTACGTAATAAAATTACACTTTACAAAGCCTGTATTCGGCCAATTATGACATACGCAAGCCCCGTATTTGCGCATGCCTCCTCGCGTCAAATTCACCTACTTCAGGTAATACAAAATCGATTCATGCGTAAAGCCACGGGAGCACCGTGGTTCGTGCGTAATGCTAACCTTCATATCGATTTAGGGCTTCCTACCATAGCCCAATATCTAAAGTTGGCCTCTCGTCGATACTTCGACTCTGCCGCCACGCACCCCAACCCACTGGTTGTCAGTGCCGCCACTTACAACCCCCTCGTGATACACCAAAACTCGACCCGCGGAAAAAGGAGACCGAGGCACGTCCTCGAGGACCCTGACGACGCGACCACTATTGCCCAAGCGCTCTACTCAACACTAGACAAACACACATTATCACCATCATACCGTCATACCATCATATCAGACAGTTATTCGCGATACCGCCGCATCTCAGGCCGGTTCTCCCCTAGCAGTAGTGTCATAAACAGAAGCGTCGCTGGAGTTTCTTGCGCCATTTCTTCTCCAGCGGAAACGCATTCCGAATTGGTGGTAAACTTATCTAATAATAATCATGGTATTAATAATTATAGTAGTAGTAATATTGCCCTCCCGATTGCAGTAACTGACCGAGCCGAGGCCGGCCCCCTTGGGCACCCTCGAGTCTGTTACTCTCACGAACAGGATGACGGTCCAAGCCGAGGTCCCCTCTCGGGGGCCCTTGCGCCAGTCATCCATAAAAAAGTTTAGGCTAAGCGCCGTCAGCGCTATGCCACCTTTCAATCCGGCGAAGCTGTAAAAGCCTTCGGGCTAACAGTGACCATCAGTCCTAAAAAAAAAAAAAAGACTAGAACAGTGGCGGACCGTACTCTTCTCTGATGAGACGAGGGTCTGTCTCTTCTGCAATGACAGACGTAGAAGGGTCTACAGAAGACAGGGGAAGAGGTTCACACAACCCTGCTTCGAAGAATCCGTCGAATACGGGGGTGGCTCGTGTATGTTTTGGGGCGGCATTTCCGTCGACGGGAAAACGGAACTTGTGTGCGTTTCCCGGACTCGGGGTGGCCGTGGGCAAGGGTCATTAAATGCTGGTCGGTACATTACTGAAATCCTGGAGGAACATGTGGTCCCGTATGCTGGTTATGTCGGTGATGGATTCATGTTAATGCTCGTTGCCACACCGCGGCTATTGTACGGGATTATTTACAGGAGGTCGATATCCCTGTTATGCATTGGCCAGCACGAAGTCCAGACCTTAACCCAATAGAACATCTCTGGGATGACCTAAAACGGCGCGTGCGAGCTCGAGATCCAGCTCCAGTCACTCTTCAAGAGGTCCAAGATGCGGTACTTGAAGAGTGGGAACAAATACCCCAAGAGGCTGTTGCGATCCTTGTAAGGTCCATGAAAGATCGCATGGAAGCCGTTATCAAGGCAAGGGGGGGTAACACTAGGTTTTAAGAACTTTTTTTGTATTTATTAAGTTTTTTATTTAAATTATTAATTTGCAAATTTGTACATACCCTGTCTTTTTCTTTAATTTCTCTTTCGTCTCGTTATAAAAGTAAAATTCAATTAAAATTCCTGAAAGCTAATGAAATTACCTTTCGAATGATACCCTCAAACCACAACATTGCGATTGGCCTGTTGTGTTAAAATAGTATTTAAATTATTTTTTTCGGATGTGCGATTTTTTTTGACGTCGAGTATATGTCATTTTTTATTTTACTATCAGTGACCGATGACTGATGCGACCCCAATAAACAGTTCAGTACATAAATGTTACCTTATAATAAAGTAAATACTTTTCGGTAGTCATCCTATTAAATTTATTTTTAAAAAGTGACATTGAAACTGTCACACTGTAAACAAATTTGCTTGAAAGATGTTTCTTTTAAGCAAATTTGTTGGTATTCATAAATTTTTTTATCCTTATATTTACTTGCGATCGTAGGGCTGTTTCCTCACACCGCGGTATTTTTCTTACTTTTAGCATTTTTATGCCAGTCGTAACTTCTAAACGATAGGTCCGATTCCAATAATATAAAGAGGAATTTACATGTACATAATCAACCTTGACACAATTTAGTAAGATAAGGATTAATATCACGATACGAATGTCATCATTTTTGATTGACAAATTTGAACAAAAAGCGGTTATTGTGACTATAATAGTTAGACATATACTCGCGGACTTTTTTGCAAGTAGGTAATGATGAGTATTATAAAAATGTAGGACTTTATTTAATTTATCATCAATAGTTTTCGCAGCGCACGTCAAAGAATGACTTATATTAGTAAATTTTTGATACTTCGCGTTACAACATAGCAATTTTCGTATGGATTTCAGTTTTTTTTTTTAATTAAATGCATCTCATGTTAGTCGTTGATAATATAGCTCCATATAGGTAAAAGAATTTTTAAAAACATTTTAGTCGCTTATGATTTTATTCATTACAACCAAACAAACATACAAAAAATTCAAATCTTTTCTCTTTATAATATTATTTTATTACTTACGATGTCCGTTTCTCAGCGTGCTGCTCTTTAATACATAATGTTTTATATCCTAGAATCTTCTCTAATAAACAAACTATCTATTTCTATTCTACATATAATAATTTTTCAAATCTGATTAGTATTTCCTAAGATTAGCACGTTCAAACATACAAACTGCAGCTTTATTAAATAAGTTAGTTTATTTAGACATTTCCTCACATCTGGCTCGAATGTGTAAAAACAATACTATAACCTGGGCGATGGGCTCCCTAGTTATCAAATATATTCATGGAAAACTTTGAATTCTGAGAGTAAAAAAAGCGGCTTAAGAGAATCTACCACCCTATCTCAAAATTCGCGTTTTGGACTGATGTTCACTGTTAGCCCGTAGGCTTTTACAGCTTCGCTGGATTGAAAGATGTCCGAGCGTTGAGGACGCTTAGCCGAGACTTGTAGTGGGTAACTAGCGCAAGGGCACCCGAGAGGGGGGGGGGGGGGTTGGACCTCAGCTTGGACTGTTACCCTGTACGCGTAAGTAAATTAACTTTAGGACGCCCGAGAGGCCAAACCACGGCTGGAACACTTACTTCTATCGGGAGGACGTTTTAAAACATCTAATTTACCACCAATTCGAAAGGCGTCGAAGCGACGAGAAGAAATAGCGTAAGAAACTCAAGCGACGCTTCTAATCATAATTATAGATAAAGAAAACCATCCTGAATAGCGGTATCGCGAATGATTAATTTGTATGCTAAATTGATTTTATATGTTAGAGTGTGAGAATATTCGGCAGGGCCATTAGGCTTGAAAATTAACTATAGCCGAGACTACTTGCTGGTACCGCATGCCTGCGGAGATCCTCTCGTCGGGCTCACCGTTGGTATCCCTGAGTGTTTTTGTAAGGGCGGAAACACCGTCACCGTTAAAGACGGCGCGATCACTGCATGTAGGGAACAAAATCCGAATAAATGTCAATTTTCAATGACATCATTGTTTAGTGCATCAGACTTTGATTATGGTCACTCACATGACATTGGTCTATAAAATAAGAAAGAACACGACTGGATAAATTACAATATACATCAAGTACATTTTTTTAAATTGACGTTGATATCGTATCGAGTCGATGTAGACTTACATTTTGTCGTTGACGTCCTCTGCCCGATTTTTGACTACGTCTTACCGGAACTACATTTTTAATGAGTCCCTTATTATGACCGAAAAAAGAAAGCTTTTTTTTAGCTTCATTCATTAAGATATATACTTTTAGTATTTGTATAAAGTAATCCTTTTTACATATATGTACAGTATACGTCGACGAAAAAAATTGCAATATAAAACTCAATGGCTATAATAGTACTTGCGATATCGGGAAAAGTAATGTGATCATAACGAATCGAAAATATTAATTAAACTGTGTCTTATGTTAACATAATGGGAAGAATGTTTCTTGTATTTTATTAACGAGAACGAGGCCAGTACTGAGTATAAAATAAAAAATGCTAAAATTGTGATGGAACTAATATCTAGGCAGCCGTGAACGATCTGATTGGCCTGCAGCGCTACTACGAAGCTACTACGAAAAAGATCCTTGCAACAAAAGACCACGAAGGTCTTGTAGAAGTTATGATTTGATCCCCGACAGTTTCCAATTTGATTCCCTGGGACTTCATTCATCATTGTCAACGAGTTGGGTTTCCACAAGGTGTCTGCGAGGTGGGTTCCGCGACTGCTTTCAGTTGAACAAAAAAGGACGCGATTGACTATTTCACGCGACTGTTTGGAGTTATTTGAAGCCGATGCAGATGATTTTTTGAATCGTTTTGTTACTATGGACGAAACGTGGGTTCATTACTGTACACCGGAAACAAAACAACAATCAAAACAGTGGAGAAGACCTAGTTCACCACCCCCTAAAAAGGCTAAGTCGATTTTGTCGGCAAATAAGGTGATGGCTTCAGTATTCTGGGACTCGGAAGGTGTGATTATGATTGATTATCTTGAAAGGGGTCAGACTATAAACTCTGATTACTACTGCACCTTACTACGTCGTTTACGAGAGGAAATAAAAGAAAAACGTCGAGGAATGCTCAGAAGAAAAGTCCTGTTTCATCAAGATAACGCCCGTGTTCACACGTCAGTACAGTCAATGGCTGGAATTCACAACTGTGGCTTTGAACTGTTACCGCATCCGCCGTATTCACCTGATCTGGCACCATCAGACTTCTTTCTGTTCCCTAACCTAAAAAAGCACTTGGGAGGTCAAAGATTTTCGACAAACGACGAGGTCAAAGCAGCTTTAGACGCATATTTTGACTCTAATGAAGAATCATTTTTTTTTGACGGTCTAAATGCTTGGAAGGGGAGGTGGCAAAAGTGTATTGAACTTGATGGTGATTATGTAGAAAAATAAAAATATAACTGATTTAGTATGTGTTTATTTTCTTGGTTAGGCCGAGTACTTTTCAATCCACCCTCGTATATACACTCGGCGTCAAAAAAATCGCACATCCGAAAAAAATAATTTAAATACTATTTTAACACAACAGGCCAATGGCAATGTTGTGGTTTGAGGGTATCATTCGAAAGTTAATTTCATTAGCTTTCAGGAATTTTAATTAAATTTTACTTTTATAACGAGACGAAAGAGTAATTAAAGCAAAAGACAGGGTATGCACAAATTTGCAAATTAATAATTTAAAAAAAAAAATACAAAAAAAGTTCTTAAAACCTAGTGTTACCCCCCCTTGCCTTGATAATGGCTTCCATGCGATCTTTCATGGAACTTACAAGGATCGCAACAGCCTCTTGGGGTATTTGTTCCCACTCTTCAAGTACCGCATCTTGGAGCTCTTGAAGAGTGGCTGGAGCTGGACCTCGAGCTCGCACGCGCCGTTTTAGGTCATCCCAGAGATATTCTATTGGGTTAAGGTCTGGACTTCGCGCTGGCCAATGCATAACAGGGATATCGACCTCCTGTAAATAATCCCGTACAATAGCCGCGGTGTGGCAACGAGCATTAACATGAATCCATCACCGACATAACCAGCATACGGGACCACATGTTCCTCCAGGATTTCAGTAATGTACTGACCAGCATTTAATGACCCTTGCACCCGGCCACCCCGAGTCCGGGAAACGCACACAAGTTCCGTTTTCCCGTCGACGGAAATGCCGCCCCAAAACATTCACGAGCCACTCCCGTATTCGACGGATTCTTCGAAGCAGGGTTGTGTGAACCTCTCCCCCTGTCTTCTGTAGACCCTTCTACGTCTGTCATTGCAGAAGAGACAGACCCTCGTCTCATCAGAGAAGAGTACGGTCCGCCACTGTTCTAGAGTCCACTCGCAATGATTGCGAGCAAACTCTAGGCGATCTCTGCGATGCTGTGCAGTAAGTTTTGGACCTTTAGCAGGTCTATGGGCTATTAAACTCTTTTCGTGTAACCTTCTTCTTATCGTAGAAACACTCACAGATGTTATCCGAGTTGATCGAAGCTGTTGTTGCAACTCAACAGCATTTGTAAAACGCTTTCGTAAAGATGAAACGGTCATCTCTTTCTGATGTGCACCGTTTTCTTCCAGATCCCGGTTTTCTAACATAACCACCAGTCTGCTGAAAACGTTGGAACACCCGTCGAACTGAAAAACGGGACAGGTTCAACTGTCGAGCAACGTCTCACTGCCGCATCCCCGACTGCAATAGGGCAATCACTTGAGCGGCTTCTTCAGAGCTGGTGTTCATCTTTACTTGTTCTTACTTGGGTTACTTGTTCACGTGTGTTCACTGCAAAGTCTAAATTACGACTGGCCCATATTTCATCCAGATCGACCCTTTTATACCCTTTTTAGGTGGTGTAACTAGCGTCCTTACTAACGAGCATTTGACAGTGTTTATTTTTGACGCTCTATAATGATAAATGTTTTAATGATTTCATGATTTTTTTATTAATAATGCAAAGCTATTCAAATACCCATTTCAAACATACCAATATTTATATAAATATAATTCGTTTCTAGCCATTACAGCCATTTTTCGCGCAAACTCAGAGAGGTGCGATTTTTGTGACGCTGAGTGTATATATATGCAAAACTTTGCCCCTATCGCCTGTACAGACTGTACTACGAGCCTCTCGTTCATACCGTCCACTGTAACGCAACCATCCAGGCACTGAAAGTGATTAGGATAAGAATGGGTATTATCGTACACTTAAGTAGAAATAATCACAAAGCAGATAATAATCAATATTTCTTTATAAATCTTTTTGCTAATTTATCTACTAACAAAATGATGATCATCATCATTTCAGCCTTTCACTAATCTACTGCTTAACATAGAACTCCCCCATAGATTGCCACAAATATGTAGCTCTCATTTTGAGGAGATTTTGCCATAATTTCCATGTCTGCAAGTGAAAAACGGCAGCTTAATTTATTGGGCATCAGTGAAAGAAGCTGCTGCCCATATTCTGGTTTAAATTTTTCCCTCTGTCGATATACGACACACACGGTATGACATGGGGTGGTAGATTCCCACCACACCCACACAATAATTAAGATCAGTAAGTAAAACAACATAAGTTAAACAGTATTAAAAAAATAAACGACTGGTATTAAACACCATGGCAAGTATACCAGTCACTAGGTTGGTAATACCGGTCAAGTTCTGTTGAGGCATAAGTCGCAGATATAACCCTCAGGAGAGCCATACCCTGAGCACTCGGCGTGTACTCAAAGAGATGAGCTGTGCGGCAGCACACATCTATACCACAGCTCGTTGTTTTGCCCATAATCATCGCAGATTACACTTTTTTTCCAAGTCCGTCATCAACGTCAGTGTCACTTTCATGTAAGTCTGTCATTTGTATTTCTGAGTCCGACGTACAATCATCATTCTTGATTTTGAAGCACTCTCTGTTTAGCATTTTCCGCATTAATCTATCTTCCTTTTTGTCTTTTTCAGTTTTGATTTTGAGTTACTTTTTTATTTTTCTATTTTCTTTCTCGACCAGGGCTTCGTTGGTAGGAAGTTCTTTTTAGGACTGTTGCATGCTTTTTGCGATACAGTACAAATTTTTTCTTGTCTTTTGATTTATGTGGCAGCGGGAGAAGATCCTTAGCAGTAGTCAGGTAGTTTTATGAACTCCTGAAGTTGAAGGAATGAGGTTGCTTTTCAAATTCGGAAATCATAAATGAATTATACGGGGCTGATTCAATTAGATCAACAAGAAGTGATGCGATCACTAGTTGGTAATGTGATTATAACGAACTCGACTCGAACGAATCATCTAATATTATTTGGGCATCTGGGGTCTTGGTCTCGTATTACTTCTATTTAAACAGCAACAAATTGGTAGTCCCGACCAATTCGTTGCTGTTTAAAATGTCAGCAGCCACAAAAATTTTTTGAAATATTTTCTTTGAAGTATATCCTGTAGTAGCTAAACCTATGAGCTGGTCACTACTATTTGAAAAGCTTTCCTGAACAGTGAAGCAAGATAATTTTGTGGGATCCTTCCCAATTCATTATTCATGAAAAGGTTGCATTCTTCCGGAAACCGAATCGTCCGGGCTCATCCAGGTCACAGGTGGTAGATTAATGCAGGAATACTTGTAAAGATACCAGCGCATTGCCAGTTATACTGCCGTGGGGCACTGAGAGCTAGTGCACTTACTTAGTTTACTGAGCATATGAAAATTAAGAACTTATGTCTCCGGGTGACGAACGCTGTATGGTGCCACACCGATTCGTTTTGGGTGACAGCATTTTATGGGCACACGTTGCACTTACCATCAGGAGAACGTTTTTTTCGTCTCGTCATTTTCTACCAATAAAAAAACTTTCTGTAGGGCCGCTTTTTGAAGGAGTTCATCATAAAGAATCACTCCCTCGCCATAAAGTCGGCCAGCTAAAGCAAATTGTCATTAACCTAAAGATATTTATTAGTTATCGGACAACTTTAATAACCGATTGATTAACTGCTGAGTAACGTAGTTATTTGCAGGGATGAGCAGAATTTGAATTATTGATAGAAATACAAATAGTAATAATTGAAATTGTATTTCAATTGCTTCAAAAAAATAATTTTTAATTAGCTGATGGCCGTGACTTCGTCCGCTTGGATATACATACATACATAAGATCACGACTGTATCCCATAAGGGGTAGTCAGAGACTGGGCACTCACTGCAAAAGCAGATGACTGCCACAATCCACGTTTCACCAAAACAATATAATGCACTTGGTGTAATAGGTGGTGAGCCCATCGCCACCATGTGCTATTAGGTGCACAGTGCAGTTTTATTCCTTACTCGCCTCTTACGAGATCCATTGGATGAGATGGAGTGGTAGTATTCTTTTAACCTTGGATAGGTTTTTTAAATATCCCGTAAAAACGATTTGATTTTCTGGGATAAATTCTATGTCCGTCTTCAGGATGCAAGCTATCTCTGTGCCAAATATCGTCAAGATAGGTTCAGCGATTGAAAGGTTAAAAAGTAACAACCAGACAGAGGGAGAGAGAAAATTACTTTCGCATTTATATAAGGTATGGAGTAAGGGAAATATTTAAATTTGCATTTTGGTCATCATTATTTTCGTTCATGGCATAACGATGATCAATCTGCAAGTTGAAGCCGCGCGCATAGCCCATAAATTCTACAGTTTTTAAAATATTACACAGGAACCAAAATATTTCTGAAATAAAAATAAGCTAAAATTGCTCTCTAAAAAGTCCCCCACCGGCTAATGAAACCTCCATCAAAATCGATTTAGCCGTTTCGGAGATTAGCCCAGAGAAACAAACAGACGGCGAGACAAACATTTTAAAAATATGTGCATAATAACTATATAAGATAAAAAAAAAATTGTTGGGAAACCACAAACGGTCACATTTTATTTATTTGTATAGATAAGGTATAAGGCAACGACGTTATAGAAAGAACCATGAATATTCTAAACCACATATTAAGAGAAATATTAAAACTGCCATGAACGAAAATAATGGTGACCAAAATGCAAACTAAAGCCTTATCAACACGTCCATCCGCATAGCCCCTAATTCTAGTTTTTGAGATTTTACACAGGAAACCTGAATATTTCCGAAATACAAAGTACTCGTACTTTCGATTGCTCTCTGAAAAGTGGGGGACCTGCTTATACACGGGGACAATCACAACATCACCAAACCCGATAATTTGTTTTATCACAAATTTTAGCAACGACAGCTATTAGGAGGCCAGGAACTGCAGCGTATTAGTCAGATTCTCCATCCACTAGGCCACGCGGACGTTACAGTATTCAAATTTACAAATGTTACAGTCAGGGTTGCAACCTTTCCAAAAAAAAAGTCGGGACAATCAGTCTGTAATCGTCCAAAATTCAGTCCGAACTGGACCATTTCACTGATGGAAAAAAAAATTATTGTAGAAAGTGACGAAACGAGCAAAACTTTCACCTCATGGTAAGCGCAACGTCTGCCCACAACAAATGCTGTGTCACCCAGAATACTTCTGTGTGACACCACACTGCGCCCGTCACCCTGAGACATCAGTTCTTAAGTCTCAAATGCCCTGTGATCACAGTGCCCTTCAAACCGAAACAGCAATGCTTGCACACTTCTGCTTCACAGCAGAATAACTGGCCCTGGGATGGTACCTACCTAGACGGATTCCTGCATATTTATTGTTTTTATGTGTAAATAATTTTGCTTATTATTTTTTCATGCATATTTCTTATTACTACAATACCGCATTATTTTTTACATATATATATATATATATATGAACTAGAACAAGAAATGTTTATATTGATGTTACCCATGTCTCTCGGCCGAACGAAGGCGAACGCCGGGAGTGTGAGCACTGAGCACATTGCTTTAAGCCTGAGTGAATGGAGCTATCGTCCCGTGTTATCAAAAATCGGGACAAATTAATAGGTCGTCGGGACTCGGGACAATATCATCGAAATCGGGACTGTCCCGGTAGAATCCGGACGGGTGGCAACTCTGGTTACAGTATACAAAGCTCTCTAAAATTGATGGGATTTGATATAGAGTAATACCCAGTACTTACGCGATAGGTGTGAATTAATGGTAACCGTGTAAGTCGAGGTAGAATTTTTCTTAGAATATATCAACGTAAATCAAAAGTAATGATGTTACTTAATACATTAGTATTTAAGAATTCAATAATATACATTTTATTTGGTTTTCATAATTGTTATAAGAAATTATTCAATTGTATCTTTTGTAACGATATTAAAGTCATTACCTAACTTCTAAGTCATTTATATTTAGAAGTTAGAGTAGTACAGTTAGATTAAGACCGCTTCGTCCGGAATGAGATAATTATTTTTCATCTAGAATTATTTTGTTGAGTGTATTAAGCAAACATACAATTTTGCTAAAGATGTAAACATAATATAAGAGTACACTTTTTATTGTTTGTAACAAGCTGAGTTTTCGGGCTACTATGCGAGAAAATTTTAAATTCGAGACTCAAGTTACTCTCGGTGCATTGGAGATATGATTGGGAAACAAAAACTAAATTGATTTCCGACCTATTCACGATATATAAACATTTCTTGTAACTATATGCAGTTGGTCTATGATAAATCATTTTATATAAGATTATGTCAAGTAATCAACAAATACGACAGGAAAAATGAAACCGATTCTTTTTATTATTGCACATGATAATATGATGAGACTATGACGAGATGATAAGCCATAAGAATCGGTACCTTACAAGTTACGACGGTCAAATCCCTTTTCATTCATATGAAACTATCCACTAGGCGTGTAACTCATCGACGGTGATTTGTTTACTCTAATATTATAGGTTTCAAATTCGTTTTAAACCATGGACCTAAGCAGAGAAGGGTTTATATTATTTAGCAAACTCAAAAATTGATAAAACCAGCATTATAACAAGTTTATTGTTGACCGCTCGTTGATCTAATCGTGTCATTACTAATTCTAACGATATTTCTTAATAGGCCCTTACAAATTGAATGAAATGAAGAAGAAAGAAGTAGCCAGGTAAATAAAACTGGCGAAAAGTTTTGACGGATATTTCATTAATTTATTTCTTTTATATTTAATATTCTATTAGGGTTAGTTATTACTTCGTTCAACCTACTCGGTAAAACCGCCAACTCTGCTCAAAATATGATCAAACACACTCGTTCCTTCATCGTTGTCGCATCACCGTAGCTGAGGAATTTCAGCATTCAAGCGACTTGAAGACAAGTAGTTAGTATTAAAAGAGTTAATCAGCGACGAGTACCGAACACTGCTGCGGAGTATTAAGCGTGACTGACATGCTGCTGCTACCAATTTTAAGTCCAAGATTTTTTTTGTTTCGCCATCTGACAGAAGTGTTTCTGGAATTACCCTTTGTCGACTTTTATGACACCCATAAAACTAAAGGAATGATGAACACTTACACTGTCATACTGGGCAGTAATAAACATTTTCTTCTTGTAAATCCATTACATCAAATTTGTTTCTTACACAAAATTAATATCCGCATATTAGAAGTGCTAGGCGAAACTAGTAAACTTTGTCATAAACTCATTAATGAATAAAATCGTAATGAAACTAAAAATATAATTTTTAAAAGAAGTTTTACATTAATAAGATACAATTTGCAAGTAATGTAGGAAAAATTAAAAGCATTATAAAATTTAAATATTATTTAATAATTTCATCTAAGTAATATTAAATCTGACATTAAAATATACTAAGTTTTTTTATCTGTTTAAAAAAATGTAAGGAATGTCACTCTTCAATTTTTGAAGAATAAAATTAAAAAAGTTTATTTTTAAATCACTTTCCATTTTCAATTGTTTACTTGTTAAACTGTTTTTATTCCACCGATACTTCAAAATGAATTATTAAACAATGCACTTCTAACATTTGAATCTAGACATGTTTTAAGTAAAACCTTGAAATTACAAAAATTATGCCTAATGTTGTATTTTAAACCTGGAGAAACTTTAATCAGTAAAACAAAATGAAAAGAAGTAAATGTTTATCATACTAATGTAGACTTTTCTAATATTTACTTTGAAAACATGTAACAATTTTAGTTATAAATAAATAAGCGCAATAGCAAAATACTACTACAAACTTTTTTGTAGTTTAATAAATTACAACTTGGCTATTCTTAGGCCTGTCTTAAATATACACTGTATATACTCATTGCTTTTATTTACCAAACCTTTGATCACATTTATTATACTTATATAATGCACCTAAGAAGCTATCAATATTTACACTATGGTCTAAAGACAGTTGTATGAACTCTGTTAGTCTTATTTGCCATGGCATTAAGCCATAACTGCAACAAAGAGGCCCAGTATACAATATTAAGTCTGGATCGGGAATTGAAAAATAAGTATGAATTAATGCCTGCCCAAATTCTTGTGTTGTTAATTCTATAGATTTTTTTTCACAATGTATTTCACCTTTAGCTATTTGTTTTATACATTCTATAATTTGAGGCTTCCCATCCTTATAACTAAAGATATTAATGATCAATGTATTTGCATTCATTCCATATGTGTAACCATTTAAATCTGGTTTGCTTGACCATTTAATGCAACCTGGTATTCCCTTTTTATTTTTCTCAATTGCCAGGAACAGTTTTTCTTCACTTTGTTTCAGTTCACCTAAAATGAAAAGGAAACAAGATATTACTTCACAAATATAATACTTTTAGTACTACATCCAAAACACAAATATTGTTCTAAACAGACATAAATAAGGTTTCTTAACATACTATAAATCTACACATCACAATATCATTACAGCCCATTCAAATCTACCTAGGAACTTAGGTCCCCCTCATCAATTGCCACCATATATTGTACTCAAATAACAAATAGAAGTATATACCGGTAATATCGTGGAAACTGACGTAAGATACTCCAGTGATAAGACTCCAAATAACCACACGCGCCAAGTCGCTCGTCGAATGATGGTTAGTATCCGCCAGCACCACCAAATGCTTCAATCTATTCTTCATTTTTGGAGCATGCTCCAATATCATCATAACGTCACTTTTCGTCACCTCATCACAAAATACTTTCCGTCTTTTAATCCACAACCGGTGATAAGCATTTTGAATAGCAACAAGTAAATTTACTACTACGTGCACGAGGGTAAATAAGAATTGCCGAATCAGTCGTGACAAGCATATTCGACGCTGGTAAGATCCCATTTAATATTATTTGATCATTTTAATCTATTTTATATAAAATGACATAAGGTCACAGGATTATTTCTCAAATGTATGATCATTCAACAGTCGTGCTGTCATATTCTAATTATTAGCCAATCCTAAGGCATAGGGTGGAAGAACATGGCTACCAACATTTTGCTAATACCTTCTTTTTTGATCCTGGCAATTCTACTACCAAATCGAGCCATTTTTGGTAATGTCAAGTAATAATTTAATTAAAACAAAGACTTAATTTCTTTTACACAAGATTTGCTGGACTGATGAATAATGTGGGAATTAGGATTTGCTGGAATGAAAAAATGAAAAGTAGGTCTTGAATTAAATTTTCCAATCACTGTACACTTTCACAGGCACTTGCTGCAAAATAAACTATCATTTTTTATTGATCAAAAACATCAAAATTATTTTTTACACACCTTTGAAACATTTTCATATATGGCACAGCTAAACTCGCTCAGTCGTTTGCTATTTACATAAGATAAATATCAGCGTACTTTGTACTAAAATTATAACTTGTAAATACAGACGTTACCACTGACGTTTACTTAAAATATGAGATAATATTTTAGTAATAGAGCATTTGGAATGTTTGTGTATTTTTTACAATAATTTCCCTTTACATAATCATATTGATTTATTTATTTAACGGAACATTTCGTTTGACGAGTAAAGCAAATATACTCTGTTATATAAGGTTCTAGGCGTACCACCGACTTTCGGTACTTTAGTCGTTTCGTCGTTTCAGCCTAACACTAGTCCACTGCTGAACATAGGCCTCCCGCGCTGATTGCCACAAAAGTTTGTAGGTCTCGTTTTGGGAGGAATTTTGCCATAGTTGCCACGCTTGGCAGGCGGGTTGGCAACCGCAGTGTATTTATTCGGATGTTCCAGGAAGCTGCTACTGCCCATATCCTGGTTTTAATTTTCCCTCTGTCGACTTTTAAAACATCCACGGGATGAGATGGGGTGGTAGATAGTACATAAACATCACCGTCATATTTAGGTATACAATATTTAGTTTCTCGGTATAAGTAGCAACTTCTAAACTTCAAGTAAGTAGTTAAATAGTGTATTACTACACTTTTTTACTTCTTATTTGAAGTTTATATATCAAAACTCAAAACATACAGAAATAATTAAAAAACATAACCGTCGCTTAACGAGGTGGCACGCATCAAAATTCTTCCTAGTTTTCTATTTGTATTCTACCATATGAAGTGTCCTTACATATGAAATTGGCGTTTGTCCAAACAAAAAAAAACTCTCCCATGAGAAATAACAAGTTTTTTTTGGAAAATATATTTAATTAATCAAAGTATGCACCATTGTTATCTATGGATTTTTGCCATATCATAGGTAGTTCATTGATCCCTTTTTTCAAAAAAACGATCACCCATAATCAATAAACTCTCTGAAAGCAGTTTGGACTGCCTCATCGGAGATTAATTTTTTTCCTTATAAGAAGTTAACCAGACATTCCAATTGCAGCTTTTCTCGTTTAGCGGCCATATATTGTGCAGTGTGTAGTTTAACGTTGTCCTGAAGCAGCAGTGGCGTAGAGCTATTGACCAGCCTCGGTTGTTCAGCAGCTAGTTCTTCTATCATGGTTTGCAGTTGCTGACAACAGATATCTGCCGTAATCGTTTCACCAGATTTTACAAAGCTGTAGTGAACGACACCGGCACTAGTCCGCCAAACACTCACTAGCCACTCTTTCTGAGTAAATTTTCGTTTGGGGTAGGATTTGGCTGGTTCAGCCATTGCAACGAGCTCTTCCGATTATCGTACAGGATTTACTTTTTATAACAGGTAATGAACCCGATTTAAAGTCCCTTCATTATTGTGCCCGTTGAGCAATGTAACGCAGCAGTCGATGTGTGTTTGCTTCATCTCAATTCATGAGGTACCCACCGTTCAAGCTTTTTTACTTTCCCTGTTTGCTTAAATTGGATTAAAACAGTTTTATCACTCACAGCGAAGCCTGCAGCTAACTCTGAAGTGGTTTGCGATGGATTCGCTTCCATAATAACTTTTAATTCATTCATTGTACACTTTGGTCTCCGGCCGTCCACGGAGCTTGCTCTGAAGGTCGACATTTTCAGAACGTAAACGATAGAACCAAAAACGTACCGTGTTTTCTTTTGCGGCACCAGCGCCATACACATCGTTAATACTTCGAGCCGTTTCTGCAGCACTGCTGCCACGGTAGAACTCGTACTCGTAAATAAAGCGATATTTCAAGTTATCCATCATGCGAGATTAGCGACGGCAAAGCAAAAACTAATGAGGATAAAAACAAATGAATGTCTGTTTTCTAAACTCAAATATACCAGGTAAATGGATTTATAAATTTGAATTTGGAATTTTTAACCAAAGAGGACATACTTCAGATCAAAGTGCCCCGTACGACAAAACGCCAATTATATATTTATGGACCTAATATTTCGAATAAATACTTTTAAAAAGTTCTTAAATAACGAAATTTAAAAGGCATTTCCCTTTTAATTTGTAAACCATAACAATATTATTATTTGTTCTAAAAATTTCATATTTTACCAGATGTTTTAAGTTATGCGTATATTTGATCATTTACGTATATCCGTTTCCGCTCTGCCATTATTGTTTCTTTCTCTTGTCAGACTGCGAACGCAGGTTAGTTACTTAATAAATTTAGATAACTTTTCTATTATTCAGTAATTTGCAGGTGCATTATTGTTATTTATTTCATGATGATTACTTATAGAGCCTATGCGTTCTATTCTTTTTTATTCAATTTACCCATGTATGCATGTGATACTTTAAATTTGTCATGACCACGCCGTCAAAGAACGTGTTGTTGCAGGGTTTTCAAAATGCAGTTGCACATTAGAGGCCAATCGACACACGTCTTGGACGTTGATGGACAAGAATCAATTGGACAGATCAAGGTAATTATCCATACGTTGATTACATTATGTTCATTTAGCTAACCTGCTTTACCGTAGGTTTGATGTTTACTTTATACAAAAAAAAATGATAAGTGATTTCTTTAAATATATATGATTCTGTAACATAATCCAGCTGCCTCATCGTGCAAATATTTACCCTTATCAAAGTAAAATACAAAATTATAAGTTTTCATAAATTGTGAATTTTTAAAAAATTGTACAAATAAATTGTATTTCACGTCTGAAGATATGTATATGATAAGATGAATTCAAAATGAGAGCTACACAGTTTTGTAGTAATCTATGGGGGAGGCCTATGTTCAGCAGTGGACTAGTGATAGGTTGAAATGATGATGATGAAGGTGTAAAAGTTATTTAATTTGTGCATTCCTTCCACATCTTGTTTTTAAGTACATGTAATTTGTTTTTAAATCTTTTTACAAATGACTCAAAAATGACTTCATTTTATTATTTTGCTTCAATTTATAATTACTTTGTTTTGTAGGAGCGTATCCGCACACTTGCTGATGTTGGACATGAAGACCTAACTCTGTCGCTGTGTGGAGCACCGCTTGATGACACCACTCTTGTGTCTGATTTATCTTCTTCAGAGTTAGACCTCACAGTCCCACTGCTTGGTGGTAAAGTTCATGGATCCTTGGCTCGTGCTGGTGAGTTGAGTTTTTTAGTACTGATATTAGGCAATACAATTTTAATTAATTATGATCAGCCTATGTAAAGTAACACAATTTGAAAGCTTTGATATCAGTTTGTTAGTAATTTAATTTACTTTTTGTGCTTAAAATTAATACACTGGTGTTGGTAGGAAGGTACCACTGCAGGGCCAGTAATTCTACTGTGAAACAGTAGTGTTCAAATATAACTAGTATTTCAGTTTGAAGGGCAGTGAGAGCTAGTGTAATTACTGTGTATGAGAATTAAGAACTGATGTCTCAGGTTGACAGGTGCAGTAAGGTGCCACAAAAAATAAATAATTAAAAATTAAAAAAAAAATTAAAATTAAAAAATTAAATTAAATTTAAAATTCCATCGTCACCAACTGGATGGTTGGCATTCCACCACAGTGCGTTTTTCGCGGAATTTTCTGCCACGCACTACCACTTTATGGAATCGGCTGCCGCCGGCGGTTTTTCCGGACCGATATGACTTAGGGACCTTCAAGAAAAGAGCCTATTCCTTCCTCAAAGGCCGGCAACGCACCCGCGATTCCTCTGGTGTTGCGGTTGTTCATGGGCGGTGGTGATCACTTACCATCAGGTGAGCCACTTGCTCGTTTGCCCCCTCTCCTATAAAAAAAAAAAAATCATAAATGTTCTAGGTGACACATAATTTTTTAATGGGCAGACATTGCACTTACCATCAGGGTGAACTTTTTGCTTGTCTCATCACTTACTCCCATAAAAAGATTTTATAATAATATGTTGTATATCATAAGTGTTTAGTTATACGCACTAGATGTGGAGTTGTGACAACTGGCCCATTGCAATCTACAATCAACTATATATAACAATTGCAATTTTTTATTCAATGTCCAATAGTAAGGTATAAGATTTTTTTGTAAATAATGTGTTAATACATTTTGGAAGTTATAAGTAATCATCACAATTTGTGTCATGTTACAAATACACAACAGTCAGCAAAAAAAATCCATTTCAACTAATTTCATCATCATCATTTCAGTCTATCACTAGTCCACTGCTGAACATAGGCCTCCCTCACAGATTGCCACAAAAGTTTGTAGCTCTTATTTTGGGGGATTTCGCCATAGTTGCCACGCTTGGCAGGCGGGTTGGCAACCACAGTTTCTTTATTCAGATGTTCCAGGAAGATGCTGCTGCCCACCTCCTGGTTTTTATTTTCCCTCTGTCGACTTTTACGACACCCACGCGATGAGACAGGGTGGTAATTCTCTTAAGCCACCACATGGCAACTGCCAGCTGCCAGTGTTCTTACTAATCTTTCTTAGTAAGAATACTAATGGCATCTTCTGTTCTTAATTTGATTCTAACCCGCTGTGTACAAAATGAACCAAAATAAATTCCACCGCTGCTGAGAAACCAGTACTTGCCTTATTAATAACAGTATTTATTTATATTATACAATTTCATACACATGATCATGCCATTCTATCATTTGCAGTAGGCAAAGACCAACACTTACATATAACATATTGCACCCACCAATTAATTGTGGTGGTTTTTTTTATATCTTCATTGGGTAATCCAGATTAAATAATAGAGAAATGCGTAACTAATACTAATTTGTTACAGTTTAGTAAATAACTTACACTTACCACAATTTATTTCTACTAATTCAAAATGTTTAAAGTAAAGAAAATGTTTAAGCATTTTTATAGCTGGATTTTTTATGAGGTATCTGTTATTATTTTGGGCCTCTTCTTTATTCCCTTCTGTTATTTTGTCATTAATATTGACCTATCTTACTCCTTGTGGTAATATTTAACTTATGTACCCTACTGAGTGAATGTTTTATACATACATACATACATAGTCACTCATATTTTCCATGTACAGGATAGGCAGAGACCATATCCATAGCACACTTTTCGCTACTGCGGTAAACGTGACGTGATCGGTGGCGAACCACGTCGCCGCCATTGTGGTACATCTGGCATCTGGGGAATATGTAACATATGTAAACGTAACCTGTTATGTGAATAAATTTTCTGACAATTAGTTTAATCAACATCCAATAAGAAAACAAGCTCCAATCAGAACTGCTTTGAATCAATATGCATTCCTTAGGAAATGTTGAACTACAATGTTTATGTTCTTTTAGGCATGTGGCAATGTTTTGTAAGTGAAAGATTATTAATATTGAGGCATGAAACATGTGTAGCTTATTTTTTTTTCTAATTCTAAAACCAGTAAAGTAAAATGTGCATGTAATTTGCATCAATTCAATAAAATTTTATATTATTATCTATGGTGTTAAGTAAACTTTCACATTTCATTTTACTAGTAAAGAAAATGAATGTATTTAATAAACAAAATATGTCTTTTGGGGGATTCCCTACCAAGGTGTAGTTTAAAAGTTCACCTCCACCTTTTTACGCCATTTGTTCATACTAGAATTGCTACATATTATACACTACTAATAGAACTAAATTATATATTTATCTATTACATTGTTTATATTAGGAATTAATATTATTTTTGTTTTAGGTGAACCATTTTGTGATAGTCCTACATATAATTAACCATGTTAAATTCATTTAAAAAGTTGAATAAAACATTGCCTATAGCAGTTCTGGAATCAGAAGGATTGTTTAAAAAATGTTTCATCAGACATTCAAATAGGTTTTAAGTCAATCTGTTGAAACATACTTTAACAAAATGTTATATATTAGTATAGTTATAGAACTGTTAAATTCTTTGTCTTGCATTATATATATATCTACTGTTGCTTAATTTACGCCAATTATTTTTTCGTCAAAAATCCATTGCCTTAAATCCAAATATCCGGACAAAAGAAAACCAAATCATGTTTTAATATTTAGTATTAACCTAACAATTTTTAAATATTAAACATACAATTAATTACAATGATAGTACATTAAACAGTCTTTTGATACAGGCTGTATTACAATAATAATTAATGTAATAACTTTCCCCTTATCTCATCATATTTATATTTTAAGTTTATATTTTAAGTCAAACCTAATAAAGTTACTGGTGGTAGGATTCCTATGCAGGAATCCATCTAGATAGTTACCACCCCAGGGCCAGTTATTCTGCCATGAAGCAGTAGTGTGCAAACCTTACTGTGTTTCAGTCTGAAGGGCACTAAGAGCTAGCATAATTACTGGACATATGAGACTTAAGAACTGATGTCTCACGGTAACAAGTGCAGTCTAATGCCATACAGAAATGTTCTGGGCAGACATTATACTTACCATCAGGTGAATGATTTGCTCGTCTTGTCACTTAAACAATATATCAAAATGTATAAGTAATTGTTGTTTCAGATAATATAAATGTTTTCTTTTTTAATTTCAGGTAAGGTCAAAGGACAGACACCCAAAGTAGAGAAGCAGCAGAAGAAAAAGAAGAAGACTGGCCGTGCCAAGCGTAGGATCCAGTACAACAGACGGTAATTATAAATTTAGTAATTAACATAATTCCAATATAATCTATAATGAGAAATGATTATGTGAAAAGGCATTTTATATATGTATGACCACGTCACTTAGGCTTAGACCACATCCCTGACTGCTGATTCACAACATTATTGATTTTTTTTAAACAATTTTATGCAACAATCTGTTACCAGAAATCATTGATTCTCCATCAGTCAACAAACAGACTTGAGGATTGGTTTTCTAGAGAAGAGAAGAGAGACCTAATGTATTAAATAATTATTTATATTTATCATATGTAGTGCTTAGATGTGTGGAAATAACTCTTAATCTGCACTTTCAAATCCACTGGCTAGCAAATATATGATGTTGTAATAATTTAATTAATGTAATTTATAATTTAAAAAAAGATCCCACAGTTTCTTGCTGGTTCTGAGAAGGTATTTGTCTTCGAACAATTGTAGCTGGTACCTAAACTGAATGCATCATGTTCTGAAATATGATGATTAGTGAAATTTTTACTTGTTTTGGTGTTTGGTCTTATACTTATAACATAAAAATCTGGTTATTAACTTGAAGATCCCATAGTGAATGAAAACTGTCCGCATGTCTCCAGTGGTCAGACAATTCTATGCTGTGGGTCATGGGTTAGAATCCTAGTTACCAATATGTGCAACCAAACAATACCAAAAGGATGACAAAAGGCAATAGATTCTCTTACACCACCATTGATGTATTAAATGAGTTTATTTATTGTTCCTGTGCAAACTTAAAAGGTGTTTTTCTTCTATAAATATATAAATATTAGATCTACAAGATATTTCTAATAAATGAGTTTACTTATTATGCAATTTATAAATAAAATGAGCTCATTTTATTATATCTGAAATATCTATCAATATGAATATGGAGAGATACTTTAACTATAAAATTATCATTTGTACTTTACACATTTATCACTGAACAATAACAGTCTTGAAGTGCCTATTCATTATTTCATTTTCAAATGCTTCAATTCTTGGAATAAAATTATAAATGTGTACAACAATAATAAGGAAAATGAGTTTTCGTGGTAAGGCCAGTGAAAAGCGAAATGCTATTACAACATTGTTGCTGGAAAATTTACTTAATGTTGAAATAAAATGAAACAAGTAATTTTTAAAAAGTTATGAATGTATGAGAATGCTTTTTGTTCCTCTGCAAGAAAGAATCTTTAACAACGATATCTAAAGCAAAACTATAGTAACCGACATAGCTGATCACCAAAATGCTGAAGTTGTTACGGGCCAGCAATAAAGCTTGTAGAAGAACAGAAGATAAACTTTAATAAGGTTCTCCATTGCCCCAACTTACTTACTCTGCAGGAGTTTTTCGATGTCATTTATACAAAATAATGAACAATTGCAGTTCTATGACCTATTACTGTCATAAATAGATTATTAGAAAATGTGGAATGATATATTTTGTTTTGTATTATTAGTATCAGAATTGCAATAATATTTTCCATTATTTTAATTTTTGATTTAACATTATGAGGGCTACGATTGTCACATAAGGGTTTCCTTTTTGGGTGTCACATAAGGGTGAAAATTGTTAGTGTTACATCTTTTTGCTGATGAATGCAATGATTTGATTTTAAAAACTTTCTACCATCCAAATGTATTGGTACAAGATAAAGATTACCTACTGATGAATGCAACTGGCTCCAGATGGTAGTAAGGTACTAAAAAATGTGGCAATCAATAGTTGAAATTAAGTGCGTTTGCCAACTCGCCGGAAGCGCGGAAACTATGGCAAATTTCTACACAGAATCTATGGGGGAGGCCTATGTTCAGCAGTGGACTTGTAATGACTGAAAGGAGGAGGAGAATGAAATGTCAGTCTGTATTAAATTAAGAATTATTAAAAAAATTGTGTTACAATGTGTGGCACAAGTATCTTTGTTTTTATCCCTTTTTCGTTATAGATGTTGCAGAAAAAAATACAATTTTTTTCGATTTATCTTTTACTTTATTTATAATTTAAAAAAAATTGTTGCAGATTCGTCAACGTTGTCCAGACATTCGGCCGCCGTCGTGGACCCAACTCTAACTCTTAGATTTATTCTTTGTAAATAAAATGCAAATATAACACCTTTTTGCGTCACTTAGTTGTTTTATTTACAGTAATAACTTAGACTTAGACATAAGAGATTATCTGTTCCGTGATAGATGAACCTATTTGCTCTATAATATATGCTTCATAATTTAAGGTTACATTCTACTGTTGCACATCTTATTTCTGATTTAATAAGATGCCTCTCATTCAAAAAGCGTAGTGATTTCCTCTATATTGTGAGTGCGCACATTTCACATGCTCAACACGACTAAACAAAACACAACAATTTGTTTTTGAACAAATCTTGGTTCCTGTCTGGTATTCGAACTCATCCTGCGGCGTAGAAGCGCAGAGAAGTGCGAGACAGGGAGCCACCTGACCTGCTTTCGGTAAAATGAAACATGCTCAAACTTTTTTTGACCGAAAATGTATCGATACATCTTCGGTATGTTTTATGCATAAGTTTTGCAAGCGCTCAAGTTTATTTAATTGCTCCTCTGTAGCATTACAAGTAGCAGACGTCAGCATAATCCAAGATCGGCAAAATTAGGGTCTGAACTTAGTCTGCAAGGGCAAGAAACCTTGAAGACATTTTAAAGTATGGAAAGCGATGAGAAATTTTACTGCCAATTGCAGTTATTTGTTCGCTCCAAGATAGTTTGCAGTCAATGAGAATACCCAAGTTTTTGACAGTGTCATAATAAGGATTAGTAATACCATTAATCTGCAAACATGTTAAAGTTGAGAAATCAATTAAGCTCCGCGCGAAATTGATGCCTATAATAATGGCTTGTGATTTATTCGGGTTTACTGTTAAGCCATACGATCTGGACAATTCATTGATTCTTTCTAAATCGCCATTTATTGTATTTATTGCTGAAATAGCTTCAGACAAAGGAACATGACGGTAGATCTGCAAATCGTCTGCATAAAGATGGAAATTTGGGGAAATTACCTTAGCGATAGAGTTAATGAAGGTAGTAAAAACGCAACGGAGATAGCACGCTTCCTTGAGGTATACCCGCAATTAGATCGCACCAATAAGAGTAAGAGTTATCGGAACGTACACACTGACCGATCCCAGAGATAAGAATCAAACCAAGGTATGATGAGAGATGATACATTAATAGATTGGAAAGTTCGAAGAAGTATATCAAAATCGATAGAACTAAAGGCACTACGGAAGTCCAGTAACACAAGTATATTTAAATATTTTCTCCAACGAATATCCTCAGTAACCTTTAGAAGTACAGTTGTTGTACTATGGCCGGAGTGAAAGCCAGATTAATAAGGACTTAAGATATTGTTGCAGTTAAGGAACATAGGAATTGTTTGAAAACAATGTGTTCAAAAACTTTGAAAGAAATGGTAAAATTGAAATAGGTCGAAAGTTAGATGAAGAAGGGTTGGAAACCTTAGAGAGATGTATAATATGTACCAACTTCTATGACAACGGAAAATTACAGGAGGATAGAGAGGAAATAAAAATATGTGTGATCATGGATATAAGTGAGGAAAAATAATGAAAAAAATAATTCCGTATCTACGGAATCCCAACTTAATACTCTACTTCTAGCTATTTACTACTTACTATATGCTAGAAGTTACTCGAAGAACTATGCCCGAAGTCATTCCGTGTAATAGAATAACTGACAACTCGTAAGGACCAAGGAATAGGCCGGCAATATTGCTCGAAGAGCCAAAATCGGAAAAAGTTGTCGACTAACGTCTTCGTATTGGTACACTCTCTTATGCCCGTTCGTACGTAAATATGTGTACGGAAATTTGTGTACGGAAATTTGTGTACGTACAGTTTCTACAGACCATCTCGCCATTATCTATGTCTATTTCAACACAGGTCTGTGTAAAAAGTATTTTGTCCTCCGTTCATCCGTTATTCGTAAACTTAGGACGAGTCAACCGCTGCGCGGGGGACTGAACGGGCGAGCGAGAGGTGTTAATTGCCGAAAAAATAGAAAGGGATTCTATTCGGATCAACTGGAAAGGCAGCTTGAGTCGCCACTGTCGGATCGTTTTACACTCCTGTACTTAAACTTCGCTAAAACTTGACCAATGTGAATCGGGCATAAAGGATAATTATGACTTTTTAATTAATATCATTCGTACCAGAATAATGAAAATACAAAAATAACCAACAAATTTTATATTCGTTACAAAGTTACTGCAGTGAGGAATAAATCTCCGTTTACACTCTATGGGCTACAAACACATTGTCCTCGTTACATCGCTGCCTGTCAGCAACGCAACCGTCCTTATTCATATGGCACTGTGGCATTCATTAATTCATACTATTTCCACACAGAAAAATCATAGTCACAACATATTAATAATACATAATAAAATATGAACTCAATAAGTCTATATCAACATTCCCTTCAGTAAAATTAGATTTTAACCTGCAATAACCACATTTATTTTCTTCTTTATCTATCGTTTCAGCTACTAAATATCTATATATTCTGTTTATTATTTTATTTCCTAGTAGTATAGTTTAGGCGTAGACATCTTTGAGATTGAAACATCAGTTCCAGTGTTCTGGAATATGCTCAATGCTGCCATATGCTCAATACAGAATATAATAAACATCAAAACAAGAGTGACAATCGACTCATTTGGTGTCACTCCTCTCTATTTTAATTGATTTGTTTTTCTGTTCACTCGCTTATTGACTAACAGTAGGTGTGCGACCAATCTGTAGATCGGCACTGTAAGCTGTAACAGAATGGATGGTGTCGTATCACGGTGCGTTTGCATATTCTCCAGTGATCTTTCGCAGAGCCGGCAACCTAACTTTAACCGGTAACCTAACCTTAACTTTAAGGCAAAGTAGGCAATAGTCCATGAGCCTCGCGACGCTTAGGTCCCCAAAGGCTACCTTCGGCCTGAAGCTCGAAATAGATGCGTTTTAGCGCAATTTTCCTCTCTACTTCATTTCAAGAACAAACTGGTAGTGACACCAAGAAAAAAACACCATTATGTTAAAAAGACAACATAACTTTTACAATTACTCGTAAATCAACCTCATATCATGCCTCTCCGATTGCATTTGCTTGCACAACGTTGGCGGTAGAATTGCACCCGTAGGGATTCTGTCTTACTCTTTTAAACGTCTTCCATGATCAAAAGACAATTATGTTAGCATAAATCTGAAGATTGGCCTCGAATGAAGACAACATAAATTACACCTTAACACGATAACGTACACCTCAATCAGTGGTTTTTTTTAAGCGAAAATATTTATTGCGTATGATTTAGATATAAGGGAAATAGATGATTTAGTGGTCAATATTCTGAAATAATTTATTATGATATAATAACATCAATGACTATGATTTCTTATTCATGATTACAATACATTACTATTTACCACAGCCACAGATGTACTTCTTAAATCTATGAGTTACATATTTATAACAAGGAAACAAACATTCAAAAATGACGGTAGTAAAAGAATACTATGCATTTGGAACTTTCTTCTTACTTATTGTTAAGATATGTATACTACAAAATAACAAACCTTGATCTGTTTTTGTTGTAATACATCTAAATACACTTAAGTATCACTAAACAATAAGGCACGAACAGTTATAACAATAATCTAAACTACGAATATAATAAATCACTCATCATGCACATTGATATGCAATACATAATTATGTAAACAGTAGTCTTACATACGCACCGTATACACGGTATATAACTAAAATAAAACTTACTGTATGTAGCACCACACAATGGCGGAAGAGACATCATGCAACAGAGTACATAAAAAGTTGCATTGTGTTGTAATAAAAAAAAAACCCGCGCCAAATTGCGACACCGTCAAATGCAGTTGTCGGCGTATCCGCTTAAGTGTAACACTTACATAATAATAAAGTAGGTACATTTTGGCATCAGATCATCGTATTCTGTCGGGTACTAATTTCATCAAACATCGACTAATTTTACATTTCAAATCTTTGTACTTTCATCCACTAAACCTATTTTTAAATGCATTTTCGACTTAATATAGCCATCGCGATATAACGAGTAGTTAACAGTTTGTAGTTAGTGGGAACGTTTCCATAATGTATGCAAACCAATTTTTAAATAATTAACACTTATAGTCATTATAAATTCGTTTCCTTGATTTCCTAGAAAATTGTAAATTTTAGCACCAATCTAATTTAAATGTTGTATTAGTGATGCCCAATATTAAAAATGACAGAATGACGTTATCTATAAAAATATTTTATTAACTATGAGTTTCTAATGTTCAATTACACAGTGAGAAAACTATATTCGTATACAGAAATGTTGATTTATTAATTCAAACAGTAGAAATATAATCTATGTTACTTTTGTTAAGTACACTTTTGGTAAATATTTGTGTAAAGAACAAGGAAGCCCACTGATCTATAAGTACGATGGCTTATTTAAATTTAAAATAGACAAACAATTTGCGTGACGTGGATGGAAAACGTAATTCACGGCTTTATTGATTCAAATTACATTAAATTAATTTCAATGTTAAAGTTAATATTTTCATAATAATAGTAGAGACAAAGAACATTACGTAACTGAATTTACAAGAATTTTTTCAGAGTAAAGTATAAAACAAATAACTAATATACCCTGTTATTTTTATCAATATTTTCAGGTACTGTTCGGTTAAATTAAATTTTTAATTTCATTTAATATTAACTCTTTTTCTCTTCCAGAAGATATACCTTCATTTTACCGAACTGTTTTAAGTCTCTTGCGATACTAATAATAATCATCAGACTTTTGGCGTTGCTGTAAGTTTGTTGCGTGATTTCTCCCACCTACTGATGTAGTCTACTGGATAGCACATCACAGCAGACAAGAGGAGGAACCCGCCTGACACGTAGAATGAAATGTCGTAGCTGTGAGTCAAATCCATGAGGGCACCTGTAAATAAAACAAACTTAATATAGGCGTTCAAATGAATTCAAAAACATAGTATTCATAGTTTGGGTGTATTTTATTCGTACTGATAAGTTAAAGGCGAAGTGAATGAGGCATTTATATACACTTTACAAATCGCCTTTACAGCATTTCAACAACAAATATATTTATTTTTTAAAAAGTTTGTTGTTGTATGAAAAATATTTTGTTTCTTTTTTATATATTCGTACCGAAATATTGTCAAAAAATTCATAACTCGCCCTTTCAACTGTTGAAACACCGAATATAGACACGTTAGTGGAATTCATTCAATGACCCGCAAGAAATATGTCGTTCAACCTGGGAATTTTGGCTCTGTGCCGGTGCAGTTGTTACACACATCAAAATAAACTGGCGCCAAGTATTAAGCAATGTTAATATACTATAAAGTCATTAGCTACGATAAATCTAGTTAAGAGTTCGATATAAATAGAATTATAATCGTCATCAATTTGTAAGAAGTGGACTTCTTAATAAGATTTCACATAATCGCCCCGCATCACAGGCGGATCGCAGTACTAAACTCTCCATATGACCCGGTACCGGTTTGGATAATTTAATCTTTTATATTTGAGGTTATTTTACCATTTACCTCTGAGATAGTGGTAAATCGCTTATGTATACAGAGGCGGATTTGATAGGCTTCCGTCGGTCTACGGAAAACTGTGGTCCCCTACTCCGTGCAAAGCACGAACAACGTATAGGTCCTAAATGAAAGTAAAAAGCAACTAGGCTGTAAATGACAAAATATCTCAATCAGTGTCTTTAAATACTGATGCTTACCATTTTTATTTGTGAGTAACAGTCAATAACAATAAAAAAGACTTACTAAGTTAGGACTGGACCTACTCGGACTATTGGGAAATCCGCCCCTGTATATATATGTATAAAGATATCTGGAAAAATCTGCGAAACTACAAGATCTATTCACTCGAAATGTGAGACATAATATTCTTTTCGCGACATAGAAACCCAATAACAACGGACTTTACGATCATTTGCTCCTACACGCTTGTGATTTTATCTCTATACAGATTAACGTCACTTCCGAACGAAACCAGGGCGGGTCAGCTAGTCCGATACAAATAAAGTTTTAATATTACATGGAAGAAGTAATTTTCCGCCCGTATCAGATCATTGATAATGATAAAAAACATTTCGAGTTTCAGTGACTAAGTGGTATTTACTTTAGGTGTCGTTTTATTCAAACTAGTTATAATATTGGTCTACAAATGGCGTTAGTTTTTATAACTTTAGGCATAATTTTTCTTTGGTTAGTTAAACGTACCAGCAATAGGGGCGCCCAAAAGCGCTCCAAATCCTTGGAACAGAAGGAACAGGCCAAAACAATTGGTAAGTTGCTCCAGACCAATATACTCCACGACCAGGATTGAGCGAAGTGACGCAAAACAGGCTGCAAGAAGGAAATGAAAATCAATTTAGATTATTTTATATTAGGGTTATTCCGCTGATTGATTGATTCACTCGTAATTGCGATCAAGAGTGTAGATGCTTCTATCACTATCGCCACAACAGAGATTTTGTTATGGATACCACAACGGTTTAAAAAACGCGAATTCCCAACAGCGATTGTTTGCTTTTTTTATTAAACGAAGTGTCGAGACGAGCAAAATGTTCATCGTTCGTTCGTTTCAGCCTAACAAAAGTTACATAAGTTTGTAGCTCTAATTTTGAATCGATTTTGCCATAGTTGCCACGGCTGGCTGGCAGGTTGGCAACCGCAGTTTATTGATTCAATTGTTCAGGAAGACGCTGTTGCCCATTTCCTGGTTTTCATTTTCCCTCTGTCGACTTTTACGACACCCACGTAATGAGATGGGTGGTAAATTCTCTTAGGCACTAACACACGCCCAAACCTTCTCCTGATGGAAAGTGCAACGTCTGCCCATAACAAATGCTGTGTCATCCAGAAAATTTATTTGTACCACACTGCGCCAGTCACCCTGAGACATCAGTTCTTAAGTGCCATATAGCAGAATAACTGGCCTGGGGTGGTACTTATCTAGACGGTTTCGGTACAGGAATCCTACCACCAGAAAAGATTCATCTTTAATTTTCATTATTAGCCTGTAATTTTCCATAAAGGAAACGAATGGATTTCTCTCTGGAGTCTCACTATGTCTACTGTTTTCTGGTAACAACCCGAAACTGGTAACTTGGCGTAATAGGATCGAATAATTATACATACATACAATCACGCCTTTTTCCCATATAAGGGGTAGGCAGAGGCCACACATGTAGCCCACTTTTCGCACTCGTGGAAAACGAGACGTGACGGGTGGTGAACTACGTCGCCGCCATTTTGGTGCGAGTGAAAAAAAATCTTACTCCTCATTGCGTTCTCACGAGCTATTCTACTCTGCCGGACACCTATCCTAATTATAGCTTAAAAATACTGAACCATTCGCATAAAGTTTACGTTCTAAAGTAATAACAGTCTATAAATGCCCACAGCACAGACCCCCTCTCATTACGGACAGGGTTTGAGAAGGAGCTGGAAAGAGTACACATCGCTGCACCAATGCGGGTTTGCAGACTTTACATATCCTCGAAATATTTTTATTCCTCAGACATGCGGGTTTGCTCATGATGTTTTCCTTCACCGCTAAATAAGTGGTAAATCAGCACTGAAAATCGCAGAACAATTTTAGAGGTTTGCCGGCACAGGAGATCGAACCTGATGTCTTTCATCGAACTCGCGTTCTATGAAATTTAAGGCAACCGCCCGGCGCTGATTTACATAGATTTTATACAATAACCTTGGTTGAACCCCCCTGATTAGAAATCATGCAAACAGTCACGGGTACAGCTAAACAGCTAAACAACTAATGAGAAAGACGTCACTTTGTTTGTTAAATGTCAAATAAGCAATGAAACTTACCAATAGCAAGTCCAAATACTGTGCAGTATGCAAACTGAAAGACATTATTATAGCAGACTCCGCTCAGCATAGTCGCAATACCGCCCGCAGAAAGAGCTATATTGTTCAGCCACAACGGAGACATTTTGGGCATTGAAGAAACAAGACCGCATGCGATACGCCCAACTATATTTGCAACACCAATGACAGACACCAGCATTACACTCGTTCCATTACTCAATCCATTCTCTTCAGCTCTTTTCTTCACATACATATATGGCACGAAGAATCCTAACATCGTAAAGAATCCACTGATAGCCAGAATGATGAAGGTTGGTGATCTGAAGAGGCTAACATCTAACATAGTTGCCAGCGTCCTTCTAACAGCTTCCGGACAAAGACTGCATTTTCCAGATTCGTCTTCTTTGACGTCCTGTTGTGTTGGGACGTGAGTAACTGCCAAATGGTAACCGAGAGACGTTCGAGACGTGTATTGCGGTAACCTTGCAAGACTCGCTCCGAAGAATATATCGTCACGGTACAGTGGTCTCGCTACCAAATCGGCGTGAGAACGGCGTGGTCTGGCCTCCCTCGGTACTACTTTAATGGAGGAAGCGATTAAGGGCTCCGCGTTATCGATGTTGCCATTGGAATCCTCTTGTTCGTCTTTTTCGACAACCGTTCCCGTGATAAACATGGGTTTGTTCGTGAGATTGTTTTTAATAGTGCTGCCTGTGGCCGACGATCGCCTCCCAAGATGAGAGGTGCTTCCTTTGAAAATTTCTTCTGCAGTAGGATAACGGGTGTTGTTGGATACTCCCATCCACGTGTGCGGGCTCACTTTGTTGGTGAATATCATTTCTGGCGGCATTGAAATGCCCGAATCCAGCTTGTTGTGCAGTTTAAGCATTGAGTTTAGTTTTTCGACTGCCTCTTCATGTCGACGTGCGGTGTCGTCCTCCTCGGATTGGTCAGCAAGGGTCACTCTTACTGGTTTGATCGGACGGAACATGGCGCCGCATATTAAACAAACCAGCACGAATCCTAGAAAGATAGGTAAAAGTTATAATTCGTACTAAATATTATTTTTATGATATTTCAAAGTAAAACGAGCTCGCAAATATTTCCATGGCAGTTACGTCTTATAAAAATTATTAAAAGTGGTACCTCATATCACTAACATGCCTTTTTTAAATACTATTTCGTGCTTATTAGCTTTAGTTGTGAAAAAAAATTGTTATTTGTCGTGTGGTGGCGGCCTTAGAGAATCTACCACCCCATCTCATCCCGTGGGTGTCGAAAAGTCGACAGTGTGAAAATAAAAACCAGGGGATGGGCAGCAGCATCGTCTTGGAACATCTGAATAAATAAACTGCGGTTGCCAACCCGCCTGCCAAGCGTGGCAACTATGGCAAATCACCCCAAAACATTAGCTACTAACTTTGGTGTCAATCTATGGGGGAGGCCTATATTCAGCAGTAGACTAGCGAATTCCGAATCGACTTTACTTAAAAATTACGAATCTTATTTTTTTGTTGTTGTATTATAAATGATTCTGGATTTCTAAAGTATGTTCCCCAGTTGCGTAAACGACACAGATAAGCAAGATAAGAACTTCCGGTACTGTTGACATCAGTTTAATGCCGCCGCATGTTTTTCTTTTATGTTTATATTATGTTGTTTAATTATTAACTATATTTAAATAAAAATACCCTAGATACCTATTGTGTGTGTATTGCGAATTGAAGGTCTGTAGTTCGAATCCCAGCCGCAGCTAGTACAATAGATTACAGCCAATGTTCGGAGATGAAACAATTGAAAGAGTCCGCAAGTATTCATAAATTTTAACTACTATAATGCTGGATAGTTTGTATGTTTGAACGCGTTAATATCAGGAAATAATTCTTCAATTTGAACAATTCTTTATGGCCTTACTATTAGATAGGCCATGTATTGAGAAAGGCTAAGGCTATAAAAGCTGTATCCTACTGACAACCTAACATTACTGTGAAGGAGCCGAATTGTGACGGCTCAGGTCAGCGAGGTACCTTCAGAACGGCCACATAGGCAACTGAAGTATGGTATACGTTAGAAATTCCCAGCATCCCTCTTTAAAAATACCCAATTTAGAGTATGTGTTATCGTTGGCTTTACCGTTCACCGGTTCCAAAGTTTCTTTTTTATTTGACAAAGTGACGAGACGAGCAAAACGTTCTCCTGATTCTTAGTGCAACGTCTGTCCATAACAGATGCACTGTTACTCAGAATATTTCTGTGTAGCACCACACTGCGCCTGTAACCCCGAAGTTCTTAAGTTCCATATGCTCAGTGAATACGCTAGCTCTCAGTGCCCTTCGCACCGAAACACAGTAATGTTTGCACACTACTGCTTCACGGAAGGATAACTGGCTCATGATTCCTGCATGAATAGTTATGACTATTTCGATAATATTTTACAGAATACCCTACGTACATTAGCGGAATTGACAATTGAAAATTGTCCACGGGACTTTGTTTTAGCACGTAGTAGTACATAAACACAGCTAGTACGTAAATGAAACTCACCAGCATGGATAAGCATCGTTGTTCTCCAGCCAAGTTGCTCAATGAAGATATTAGTCAAGGGCGCCAGGACGAAAGTCCCAACACCTGACCCACATAGCGCCAACCCCGTTGCAAGGGCACGCCACCTCTCGAAGTAGAAGCCGACCGTCAATACCGCTGGCATGTAGATCATGCAGAACCCGATACCTGGTTAAAAAGATTATGCAAATTTTGTAAGTTTTATAGTGAATTAGTTATGACTAAGTTGTTTCGGTATTTATAGCCGATATATTATACACTATATATAGCCGATAGGTGTCCGGCAGAGTAGAATAGCACCTACCTCTTTCCTACCGAGGTGTCGTCAGAGGCGACTAAGGTATTGTACGGATAATTATTCGTGCGGAATAACACCACATCATTCAAAGCTGTCTACTATACTACTCGTTGGAATGCAATAGGGAGTAAGAATTTTTAGCTCGTACCAAAATGGCGGCGACGTGGTTCGTCACCCGTCACGTCATGTTTTCCGCGAGGGCGAAAAGTTGGCTACGTGAGTGGCCTCTGCCTACCCCTTATATGTGAAAAAGGCGTGACTGTATGTATGTATGTATTATACACTTTCACCTGATGTTAAGTGCAACGTCGGTTCATAACAAATGCAATTTCACCTAGCCCACCACCACATTTCTGTGATGCACCACACTGCGCTCGTCACCCTAAGACATTAGTTCTTAAGTCTTATATGCTCAGTAGCTGTACTAGCTTACAGTGCCCTTAAGATCGAAACACAGTAATGTTTGCACACTACTGCTTTACAACAGAGTAACTGGCACTGCGGTGATAGCTACCTTTCCAGTAAATATTTCTTCCAGTAAATAGTATATATGGAATGTCATACTAGATGCATAGGTTACTATGTAACCTATATATGTATATGTATGTTACAATATAGCCAAAAAAAGATGCAACGTAACGTTGGCGCAGTTGCTAAGCGATTGGCTTCTGCGGTGGGTCTCGGGTTCGATTCCATTCCTGTTTTCGGTGTTTGCGAATGTGCAATGAATGTCCTAGTTCGAAACATTGTCTTTTTACGGTCACTTATGTCGTAGTATACCTCGCAGGAGATAATATAGAAGAAAAAAATAAAAAGTAATTGATGTGATTATTCAATATGATGATGATGAATTCTGATTATAATTTTCCCAGAAATATAAGTAACAATAGCAAAGTATAACTTTTAATATCCCACTGCCTTTTATTAATTCAGGCCACATCTAGTAGTACTGTTAATTGACTGAGAAGCATTATAATTGTAATTCATGAATATTCAGTAAGATATTTTTTAACCTCGCATCAAAAAAACAATGACAATAATTATTTAATCAAAAAACCGATTTCAACGAAGCAGCTCCTAAAATAGTTCTATGATTCTCTCATGGGTCCCATCATCAGAACTTGACCAATTATATGGGATCACCCTTACGATATTATCTTTCCAATAAAAAAAGAATTATTAAATGATTTCTTATATTTACGCGGACACTAAACATTTAAATGAAACTAATTTTACCGATTTTATCGCGTTTAATTTTAATTAAAAGCTGAAGGTACTCCGGGTTAACTATGCCATCAGGACATCTGTCACCACAGCCCCCCGTGACCATGGGTGCTGTAAATCACTCGAAACGTTGGGTTACAAATAGTAACATTAAACGCGATAAAATCGGTAAAATTAGTTTCATTTAATCGTTTAAATAAAACTGGATTTTACGGATTTTATCGCGTTTACTATTTACTTTTTACAACCCGACGTTTTGAGCGCATTGCAGCACGGGAGGACTAATGTAACAGATGTCCTGATGTCATACTCGTAGTTAACCCGGAGTAACTTCTGCTTTTAATTATTATTATTGTCTTGGAGTCTTGCAGTGGTATGCTTGGTTTTAGATTTAATTTTTATTAATTGTGGATCCCAAGCTGGTGGTAGTAACCAACCATCTTCTCTATTGAAATTAGGATGTTTTTTAATTTCAATAGCGTCGCGAATCATCCATGGTACGAATTGGTCTTTTGCGAGGATTTGTAGTTTATCAAATCTCATGTAATGGTTGCGATAATCCAGAACACGGTCACAGACTGCAGACTTCCTAGAGCGACGATGCTTCACATCTAATATAAATCTGCAGTATTGAATCTGGAGTTGGAATGACTCAGAACATGGTCAGTGACCATGTTCTGAGTCATTCCAACCATTAAATCAGATTTCGTATACCACAAATCTTTGAAGTTGATTAAAATAAGGAAAAAGCATTAGCTTCCATTTACAGTCAACCGGATGACATGTATCCACAGATGGACCCCCGCTTAGGTTTGATAATATAAATAGGAGCACATTATCACACGACGCATTAACACATGTTTTATTTTATGATCTTTATTATTTTTCACACACCTTATGATCCTCCACTCCACCACCACTTTATGATATTTATTGTTTTCATTATCTATATTTCTATAAAATTTTAATTAACAAATGTTATTCGAGTATTGCAGAAGTATAGTTTTAGTCTGTTCATTTATTTAAATAATAAAAATATGAACGACAAGAACAAAGCATTTGCTGCCAGCCCACCTTTGGTTTAACAGAAAAGATGTTATTATGAATTATTTACAAAATCATATTAATACCAACCTCCAACAATACCGTAAACAAGGTAGAGATATTCGACGCTTGTCGCGAAATAGGACAGAGCAAATGCAATGCTCGATATCACGCTACCCACGATGGTTACAATCCGGAAGCCATATCTGCAACAAAATAAGGTTTCTTATTTCTATAGAAATTCGCGGACGACAGTAAATTCTTTTTTATTTACTCTTTTTCATCAGCATGTTAATAGTTTACTGCCAGCAGTCCAGACATTGACCTCTCGCAAGAAGTGGGGATTTTAGATTTGGATAAATAAGACTTTAAAAGACTGGTTAGTAAATATTTTTTCAGGGAATGATGTGAACTGCCGAAATCGTTTTTCTATATTTTTTTCCGCCTTTCATGTTGTCTTTTGTTGTATTTATGATATTTTCTTATCTATATGTGTTTTGTGTATCTATCTATGTATCTGTGTATCGATACGTATCTATGTATAGATATAATTATTTTTATGTGCATTTATTTATTAATTAAAGTAGTCACAGTTGCCGTGTATTTTTTCAACATCAGCCAGGGTTAACTGACAGAGATAGCCGGGGTGGTAGATTTTCTTAACTCGCCACCACACGTCAACCTACATTGAGTGGCGAATAGGTAATTGAAGGTAAATAAAATTATACTTTGAAACGTGATTGAAAAGCAATGAGTTGATGATCCTGGTGAGAATACAGGTCATAGTCATGGAATTATTGTATTGTTTTCGGTACTGAATACTTATGATTTTTATCATAACATAATAAACAAAAAATATCGTTCCTTACTTATTGGCAAGCGCTGATACGAAGGGGCCTGCTAGAAGATAAAATCCGGCTAGCAGAGAATTCACGGGTGCAACTGCTCCGTCACTGACCTGTTAGACAAAAAAAGTGTCGTTAATATTTCAGTCCACTATACACCACATTGCTTATCTTTAGTCTCTTATGATGTTCTCCTAGCCGATTTCGACCACGGCGACATCTTCCGAATACTGTCGAGAGCCATCAACTGCGCAGGAGATATTATAGTGCCACAAGTGTACGCGCAAACACAGAGGTACTCACTCGTCCCAACCTACCCGCGCCTGTAATTAACCTGACGCCTGAGCGCCTGAGCCCGCAACACAACCAGACCCGAAAACCAACAATTTGTGTTTTAGCACAAATGTTGGCTCCGGCTGGGATTCCAACCAAGGATCCGCGGCGTAGAAGTCAGGTACTCTGACCACTAGGCCATGCGGTCGTTCAACTTCTCTTATATACACACTTTATCTCTGATCTCTGTGATAGTTGGTGCGCTAGGCAACGTGCCTGCACGCGCAGGCTATTATGCGTTTATTTCATCATCATCATCATTTCAGCCTATCACTAGTCCACTGCTGAACATAGGCCTCTCCCATAGATTGCCACAAAAGTTTGTAGCTCTAATTTAGGGGGATTTTGCCATAGTTGCCACACTTGGCAGGCGGGTTGGTAACTGGACTTTATTTATTCGGACGTTTCAGGAAGATGCTGCAGCTCATCGTCTAGTTTTTATTTTCCCTCCTTTACGACACCTACGGCATGAGATGGAGTGGTAGATTCTCTTAAGCCGCCACCACACGGCGCGTTTATTTAACTTGGCAAAATATTTATGTATGTGATCGGTTACTGTAATTTCCACTTTAAGCGAAATCAACCCACATTTCCCACAAAATGTTGCCATCTCTAAGTATTATAATGCCTAGTTGCCAGTAATCCTCCGGTACCTAGAACTAGCATCTCGCTATGGGAAACGCAGCAGATACTACTTTACCCCAGTTTAACTGCGAGTACAACTTTACGTCGTTCTTCCCTGTTCGAAACGGTGCTTTTGAACAGGTACAGCCTATCTAAGTGAACTTTATTTATTGTAAAATATTAATTAATATAGAACTTATTTAATAATATAGACATAATTAGGTAAATGATTGACCTTTTGATGACAAAAAATAAAGTGTATAATTGTCCATGCGATCTCTCATTTTGGAGAGGGTTTTAGAGCTGGGAATAATTAGTTTTCGGACTTCGTACATCCAATTGAAAGAAAAGCTATGGTCGATGAAACTGAACCCGATTGTACGCAATAAAAGTAATTTCTACGAAGTATCGACCCATATTTCGGCCTTACATTTTAGGAATGTTATTTATTTCTTAGTGTTTTTTTCTGTGAAAGAGAATGATGAAACAAAACTAAATTTAAAAAAAACAGAACTTTTTCTTTTGTGTTAGTGTGTTATGTAGTTTAAGCTATGTGTTATTGACGGAAAGTTTTTTTTGTACAGGGCTGAACGGTTAACATTTGTGTTCGTGGTAGTTTAAAGTGGGTAGGTAGGGAGTGGCTGCGTCTTTGCATGAAAATTAAAGGGCTTATTGGCAATATTATTTCGTGTGCCAGTGTAGTCTCTCTTCGTGATCGCTAGATGTTGCTGTAACTAAATCAAGACGAACATCACTATTATTGTATGAAATTTTTTTAACAAACCTTGTATTCGTCACTAACTGAACTACCTTATAAGGAAGTAATTACGTATAAAGTATGAGATACGATCAACATCGAGCAACGAAGCTTTGAATGCAGGTACATACAGAGACGGTTCACACTCACATAAGTAAAACTATTCCGTTTTCGGTGCTCTCTCTCGTTTGACCCACTGGCCTTGTCCGTTGACAGTGACAAGTCACGCGTTTCGATGCACTTTATTTTAATGTAGTTTACGTTGGAATTTTTATTTAAGTGAAAACTAAACTTTGATTCCATATAGTTTCTTATGGAATTAAGTGACGAGACGAGAAAATCGTTGACCTGATTAGATCAGTGCGATAAGAATATATGAAGGCAAAATAAAATATGTTAGACGGAACTAAAGCTTAAGCTTTATTAACAAATTAAAAACGCATTTAATAGACGAATGCTTTTATACTTAGGAGTTTTTCGATGATAAGTTTTAAAGATAATAAAGTATAAAAAGCCTTGTTATGTTTATAGTAAGCTGGATAGGGTTAGTAAGCTAGATAGGATAGGGCAACGTCTGCCCATAGCAGATCCACTCCGAATATTTCTGTGTAGCACCACACTGCGCCCGTCACCTTGAGACATTAGTTCTAAAGTCTCACGCTAGCTCTCAGTGCCCTTCACACCGAAGCACAGTAACGTTTGCACACTACTGCTTCACGGTAGAATAACTGGTCCTGGGGTGGTACCCAGACGGATTTCTGCGTAGGAATCCTGGCACCAGTAGCTCATTAGTAATTTCCGAACACAAAACAGCCGGATACAGGGGATGTTTCAAGTTTGCTTCTAGAACGATATGGAATTACCGCTCTTATGCGCGACTTTAACAATTAATGTTTTTAAAAAGTCATTTAAAGAAAATTGAGTAACTTTAATGTAAATATGATTTGCAGTGGCCTATAACAGGGTTTGAAGTCGTGACAATTCTTAGCATTATATCTTTTTACTAATGAATGCAATAAAGGTTTTTGATTTTGATGGTGCAACATGTACCAAAAACAAATGCTATATCACTCAGAATATATTTTTTGTGACATAGCTAAATGCTGTGGTAGCTGTGGGCTGTGGTAGCACAGGGGCTAGGCGCTCGCTTTAAATTTCATAGTACGCTAGTGACCTGTGAATTTTAAGTGCTGATTTACCACGTGCTCGGCGGTGAAGGAAAACATCTTGAGGAAACCTGCATGTCTGAGAAATAAAAATATTGCGAAGACATGTGCAGTCCGCCAACCCGCATTGGGGAGCGTGGCGGATTCTTCCTAGCTCCAACACCCTCCCACAAATGAGAGGAGGCCTGTGCTCAGGTGTGGGACATTTATAGGCTAAACCTTTTACTTTTTTTTTAATGCGCTCGTTTAAAATATTATTAGTTCTTAAGTTTCGCATTTTCAGTAATTACACTAGCTAACATGTCCTTCAGACTAAAATAGTAAAGTTGGTACAATACTGCACGACGACAGGGTAAATGATTTTGCGATGGTATCTTCCTAGATGGATTTCTCGAACGGAATCCTACCGCCAGTTGGTAGGATTTCCATTCCTATCCGGCAGAAGATACGTAACAATTTTATCATTAGACTGTTGAGAGCATCAACAATTTAAAAAGGTATATTTTAATGATTTATGTTTTAACGTCGAATACTAGAAATTTCTCCACCTGTTGTGGACATTTAACACATTACACATGACATTTTCAGAGCATTTTCCTTGGTCTCTTACGTCCCCTATGAGAAAATTATAATTATATAAAATTTTACATAGAATTGTAACTGAAAACTAGTTTTATGATTTTTTTTGACAAATGATGTGCCAAGACTAGCTACTTTCCAGATCGGATGGTCTAATCTGGAGAGGACTTATCCTCCCACCAGTAATATTTAGATCTTGTTGTAGTTAGGCCCGATGAAATTTCCATAGCGAGATGTATGAGCTATTTCTCGAGCTTCTTATATGGTAACAAAGATGTCGCCATAATTCGTTATTAATAAAACAGTGTCGGATTTATTATTACAAATTAAAATTAGTTTGGGGTTTGGTTAAGTTCGATACTCAAATAATTACTGGGAGATTCAATATGCAAAGCATTATTAAAGTCGAGGAAAAATGTTCTCTAAGTTAACTAATTTGATTTATTGAAGTGAAACTAATTTTATAAAATAAACATTTAAATGAAACTAATTTGTAAAATTAGTTTCATTTAAATGAGTAGTGTTCGCGTAAATATAAGAAATCATAATTTGATTTAATTTCAAATGAAAGGCCTGAAATCAACGGCCTGAATGTCAACACCGGTCACGACAAATTGTTTAATTTTATATAGGCATAAATACCTGTTTTGTTAAGTGAATATAAAATTGATAGTAATGTAACCTTGTCAGGTCCAACACTTTGATTTCTGAACGACAGCTACTGGCCATGTTTATAGCCTGCGTGTAATTACTAGGTTTATCAATTATGAAAAAGAAACTGATTCGCAAGGTTACTAAGTATTCATGGCTCAAGGGTCACATGCCTGCTGATTCGCGTGTCCTTGGTTTGAATTCCAGACGAAGCTAATATACGAGTACCTATGTGCAATAAATACCCTTATTATTGGTTTACGCGTCCAGATGTTGTTTTTTTATGTAAAACAGAAACGCTATGTGAAAATATGCACTGAAAATGCTGCTTCACTCAGAAAATATTTGTGTGACCACACTGCGCTCGTCACCCTTAGACATTAGTTCTAAAGTTTCATATGGCACACTAGCTATCAGTACCTTTCAAGCCGAAACACTAATGCTTCACGGCAGATTACTGACACTGCGGTGGTCATCTACCTAGACGGATTACTGCATAGGTATCCTACTATCTGTGTCTCGTGTTTCTCTTTCTACTGTAATCTTGTTTTCCTCTAAAAAAAGATCCAATCTAGGACTTTTTGGGTATCGTAGGTACGTTTACAGAGACAAATTGCACATAACCAAATACCCAAATCTGCAACAACTATCTGTAGGCCATACAAATATTTCTTCCTTGCGGGAATTGAACGACACGGAGTCACTGAGACAACCGCAACCGTTTGGCATATGGGACTTAAGAACTGATGTCTCACACGCAGTTGTGCCAAACAGAAATGTTCTGGGTGACACAGCATTACATATGGGCAAACGTTGCACTTACCATCACGTGAACGTTTTGCTCGTGTTATCTCTGTCCTACAAGAAAAACATCACATACGGGAAGTTTATAATGACCTCTGCGTTTCTGCATTTGAGCTTACACTTACGGTACTATAATAGATACTGACAGATATTGCGCAAATGAGAACTTCCAGTTCTTAACCAAAAGATCTCGAATTCAGCCGAAAACACATCGAGATCACTTTAATTGTAATTTATTGACGACAAATTACGTATAATTATACGAGTAACTGTGCAATTTAAAATAATGACGGCAAATTAAACAGATAACACTGTAGCCTTTACAACTGCAGAAAGTAATCAAAAAAACATTTTCATCTGTGTAAGAAATGAAGTATGTCGTATATTTTTTTCTATATTTGCTTATATCACAATTTTATAACACATTACTGATGGTAAGATTCATATGCAGAAATCCTATGTCCTATAATCACCGCGGTGCCAGTTGATCTGGCGTCAAACGCAGAAAACCCTAAAATAGTTTCTCGAAACTACTTTTGACAAAGTCTATATTCAACAGTTATAACTACAAACATTATAGTATGTATCATAACAGATGTAATGTTTATGATTATAAAATTATAACAATAGATAACTCTATTGTTATAATTTTATATAATATAACTTTAAGTATCGTACTTTTTGGAGGCTATTGCGATAAGAAAAACATATTACGCAGTAGAGCAATAAGGTGTGACGTCAGTAAAGTTTCGTTCGTAAATATTATTGTCTTTCTGTAGGCCTTACTTATTATGTTGTAAATGAGTGATGCCTTATTTTAATCTGGTAACGTTAACTTGTAACTCGTAATTCCCCATGTTATTGAGTCTTCATCGCTTATATTCATTCAATAAAACAGGTTTTATTTATATTCACGGTGCGTATGTTTCAAATCTAACTAGCATTTTTTCCACTAAATCTACATATCTCATGAAACTTCGCACACGTATTCAGATTTCAATTACAATACAATATTATGACGTTGTTTTCTCTTCAACCTTGGATCCTCTAATCCTGATGCAACAATATCCCTTTCTTCTTAAACGTAGAGACTTGAGGGTCTAGGGATACGAGTAGGAGGACTATGGAACTACGTCGTACGTAGTTACTACGACTATGTTACAGGAGTTACAATGTATAATCTCTGCGAATTTTAATGGCTTTTAGTAACTTTTTAGTTAAAAGTTTTGAGACACAAACAAAATACTACAATAAAATTACGCGTAATTCCTCAAGTTATTAGTAATAAGTTCATTTACAGTATTACCGACCGACGCGTACCGTAACAGAATCAACTTGGCATGTCTAGACATGTTTTATCCGGACCTGTGTTCTTTATGTTCATATTTACTTTGCTGGTGCATGCATCTTCGTTAGGTCACAGAGATGGTTTGTCTAACGGTATTCAAATGAGTTAAGTAATACCAATACACTATGCATTTCAATAAGTAGCTCAGGTAAAATTCTACTAATGTTAAGTGGTTTCTAAGATGACAGACATAACGGTGTATTTACTTTGCGTTGAGTTATGTATTAAAGAATACTAATATCTGTGGGCAATATTAAAACTAATATAATATAATAATATAAAATAATCCATTTACTCGTTACGGTGTTGCCGTGTTAGGTGTCGTAAGAACATCTAAGGAAAATGCCAGAAAAACCACGTAGTGCAAATAAATTGTAAAAAAACTTTAAGCAGCCCTCACTCCTAAATTGGAAGGATATACTGCAGTTGGCATGTGTGGTAGGCGGGTTGTCGATCGCAGTAACAGTCTTTCGACCCTGGTCTGTGTATAATAAGTCATATATAAGCTACATTTCGGAGCCATCGAGATTATCATGGCATTACCTTTGACTGCTTTTAAGGCACCCACGGAACTGTACGATGTGATAGGTTTCTTTCTGTCGCCAACATACGGCATAAAAGTAGTAAAGTTGAATGTTATTGGTTTTTAGAGTTCCGTAGGGTAGCAAAAACGGAACTACTGTCCATCTGCCCGCATGTCACAGACATTTTACTTGGAGACATTTTATGAAAAGGTGTTTTTTATGAACCGCTAATTAATGGTGCAGTCAAATTACGGAAAGAGTACGGGTGGCAGGCACACTGTCCATGAAAATTAATAAAATATTCTTTGTGCATAAGCGTTTCAGGTATCGATAGATACGTCTTGGAAAACGATAACGAAGTTTCAAAAAAAACTATTTAAATAAAGCCAACAGTTGGTGGATGTGCGCTTCTAAAGTTGCAAAAGGTGTCCCCTCACCCCTTTAACTTTTTAAGTATGTGCTGGAAAATTCTGAAAAAATTTAGGTGGTAGATTCTAGAAAATACTAATATGGTTTGCATAAGATAATGTCGTGCAGTTTGTGTAAGTTTTTGGGATATTTTCGGTTACACGCTATTCGCCACCCAACGTGCACTTGCCCGATTTTTTAAAAAAGTTTGTGAGATCTACTAATACACTTACTATTAGAATTCACTTGCAAAATGGTAAAGTGACGTCGATTCCTCACTATAAAACGTCAAAATAAACTCAGACAGATTTATATTTTGTTATGTTAATAATGCAAAGAAAATTGTACTATACGAAAAAATTAAAAAGTATAATATTCTACATATCTCTAATCCTTACTAGATATAAAAATAATGACACGCAGAACATATTCTTGTGTTTTATTCTGAGAAGAATACAAAAATAATGAAGATAAATTGACATTCAAAAGCGTTTCAAAATTAACGAGCGTCACGTGGTGAAATGTTTGATAGGACGACCTTTACGTTGTGTAACACAATATACGCGTTCATAAAGTAATTTTTATGTTTACTTACTATACTTGAGAACTATTATACTTGATGATGTGTGGTTGCGGCCTAAGAAAATTGACCACTATGCTATCCTATGGGTGTTTTAAAAGTCGACTAAAGGAAATGCCGAGAAAAATCTTACGGTCTCCGACAGATGGCGGATTAATCATCTCAAATACCAAACCTAAATGATCCAACAGGATCATGAGCAGCAGCAGGTCCCTGGTATTAATATTGCATTTCAAAGCGAGGCGATTGCGATTGATTTTACTTACTTTATCCTAATTTAATTGAATCGCGTGGACCGTACGAAGATAGTGTGGGCTTGAGAACGTTTCATAAACTTTCCCAGCGAAAAATATGGCATTCCACGCTAAAAACAGTCCTTTTTTTGTAATATATAGTACGAATGCGATTAAGCGATAACGAAAAACATTGCCACTAATTTTTATATGTTACTAACTGATGCACGCGACTTCGTCCGTGTGAATGTAGGAATGTTTTTTAAATATATCGTGGGAACTATTTGATTTTCCGGGACATAAAGTATCATATGTTCGTCTCCAGGATGCAAGCTTTAACGCTCCCGCGACTCCCCTGGTGTTGCGGATGTTCATGGGCGGCGGTGATCACTTAACATTAGGTGAGCCGCTTGCTCGTTTGCCCCCTCTTCTATAAAAAAAAGCTATCCTTCGCCAAAATTCATTAAGATCGAACAAATAGACAGAGGGACAGAGAGAGTTACTTTCGCATTTATATTATTAGTATAGATACGGCGTCGTTTCGCAACGATAGGAAAGTTTGTTTAAAAAATATTTCGATTTAGACAGATTTTTGGCGGAGTTCCAGCTGTTGCGCATTGTGGTTATTCGGGCGCGTCTACTTTTATCGAGATAATTATCATTAATAGAATGGGAATAGTCCCACTGTGCCTAACATTGCCACAACGTATTAAATATGGTTTAGGCTGTGTTGTTTACACGGCCTCGTGTATTTTTGGCGTGACACCATCTGAATGAAACTGATTTTAAATTATATTTCAGCAATAATGACTGTTTAAGAATGAAAGTACATGTAGTATTTGTTTAAGGAAGAAAGCGACGAGACTAGCAAATCGTTCTCCTGATTGTATGTGCAACGCCTCCCTATTACTATAGTGTGTTCGTCACCCTGATGTATCAGTTCTTAGATCTCAGTAGTTACACTAGCCATCAGTGCCCTTCAGACTGAAATATTTTTTTTAATTAAACGCAAAAGCCGAAAAATTATAAGCTAATTTTCGTAACGTTAACGTTTTCGTGAGGCGTGCAAAGATTAGGCCAAAATTGTTACAAACACATTAAAATTTAACAAAAAAACAAAAATATAGCCTGTATTAAATATTACATTGTAACTTATTTCTTAGGAGTATATCTATGTTTGTTATATCTAAGGTATTAAATAAACGTATATATTAAAATAATATTAATAAGTTATTCAGTAAACACATTATTCATTTATAATATCTCACAACCATAAACGAAAATATTACAAAGAGAGATTAACATCGACATTTTCATGACACTGTGCGCATGAAAATACCGATGAATAAACTCTGTTCTTTATGGTATTGTCTATTGTGTAAAACGCTTGTACACGAACCGAAATAATGAACTATAACCGAAAAAAATTACAAAGAGATCTAAAACTACCGGATGTAAAAAAACAGACAATTTTTAACTATTGTTATAATAATTTGGCGCAAAAGCTGACCGCACTGACGGCTATTAGATTTTTAAACAAATTAGATTCGGTACAAATCGATGCGGATTATAAATGCAATAAAGTCTCGTGGGATCGGTCATTACCCTCGAATAGGGAGCGTGTACACTTGATGCATTTACTATTAAAGACAAACGCACCAACTTATGCGAAGCAGCTGCGATTTTTTTAATATTTTTACATATTTTTACAGTAATGCTTGCTTTACAAACACATTAAACTTTTGCTATTTATTTCTGACACGAGCTGGCTACTGTAATAATGACGCATGAAATAAAATAAAACATGACGTCAGACATCATTAGAGGTCTTGGTAAAATAACAGCAGACAAACTTATCAAAAAATTTGTTGATGAATATAAGAATAAAAATGAACGTTGATAATATAGGTTAGGACTTATCAAATAAATTACACCGTCTAAAGAATGGCATTCCATTTAATTAACGTTACTTCAAGCTACCGTAATGTACCGACCTGATTCTATATTTTGTTAAAGTTAAAGTTTTTTTTAAAGTAGACGACACAATTCAAAATTCATGTTTGTTTCCACGCTTACTTTAAGTAGGTATAGTTTTATTATTTTTCTAATCCAGACGAATTTTCGTTTATGAATCGATCCTTACAATAATAAAAATAAACGGATTAAGAAAAAAAAAATAAACAAAAACATTTATTTTCAATTCAATCTGTGGTAAACTCCGTACTTACACTAAAACCGAATGGGCATTAAATGACGAGTAAGATTTGTGTGAATGTAATCTAAGGGTGATCGCACTTGTACTGATCGAAAGCTTCATGTTTTCAACACGAAACTGATGCATAATGTTCGCTCGCTGAAAATTTATTGTGATTCTTAGAAAGGCTTCTGGAGAGAAACTTCTAATATTCTTACTTTTTCGACGTTTAAGGCAACACTAGTGCATGTTCTTTAAAATCTGTGTAATTTTCATCTAAAAGGGTTGTAGGAAACTGCAATCTTAGCGTTTGATTCACGCAAAGATACGGAAAACCTTTCACTAGTTGTAAGAAACAAATAGTAAATGCATTTATTTATATCCGCCGTAAGGAACGCACGATAAACTTTAGTTAATACCAGTATGTTTATGAATAACTCAACTACTCTCCTAGAAAATTATTCAATTTTATAATAAGAATATAATCTTTCCTTTACGGCCAATATCTGTTGATAATGGCCGTAAAAGAAAGGCTGTTGCCTGTAAGTAGTTCGCCCCAATCGCCACGCTGTTGGGCGAATTGGCGATAGAAGTATTTATGCTTCACATCATAGACATTTGTGCAAAATAATAGGCCAAGTGCAAGTCGGACCACGCACAATGAAGGGTTCCGTAGTGGGGAATGACGTTAAATTCTTAATTCATAGTATTTATCAAAAACACTACGAAAAACAAAGTTATTTCTGCGGTTGAGAAGTTCAAAAAATAGCGCGTAACCGTCTCAAAAACTACACGACATATCTTATTAAAACCAACTTTCGTTGTTTTCTTGATTCTAAAGTAAGGTGGCAGTCTTACCATCTTAATTTTTTTCAGAATTTTCAACCACATAGTTTAATGTTGGTGGTGTGGTTCTCAGCCAACTCCTCGGTTCTAAATATCTCACCAACTTGGCTTAAGAAGAATAGTTATTTTGAATCTTGTTTATCATCAATTTTTGTTTTTAGTTGCATGGATGGTGTGCACTATTTTTTCGTAATTTCACTACACTATTGTAAAGCGGTTCAGAAAAACACTTTCCATCAAAATTTAATCTTTGTAGTACTAACAGGCAAGTAAAACAGCCGGACAGTACGAAATTATAAGGATTCCGTTTTTACTACGGAACCCTAAAACAAAACACACGTTTTATAAAAAATTTAATGCTTATAGCAATGAAATCTTAATTTCATTGCTTTAGGCATTCAATTATATTATGTGACTGTACATCCCACTGCTGGGTAAATACCTCATTTCAGTAAGACGATTACCGCAAATACTCCCAACTTTCGTGTATGATATATATATTTATGTATGTGTATGTAATTTTTATGTGAAGTGGATAGTTTTTAGATGTTTATTTTTTGCATAGGTACGTACGTCTGTTTGGCACTTTCAATTCCTTTTATATTTTTCTTTACTATAACTGTCTTGTGCGATAACTTTTATCATTTTTTTAATATGGTAACTAAGGAAAACCTGTCATTAGCTTTTCTTTTGTAATAACCCTGTTATGTATACATTTGTAATTTCGCTGTTGGTCTTCGTAATAAACAAAATAAAATAAAAAAACTCGGGAGAGGCCTATGTTCGGCAATGAAGTGTCTATTCAGGGAGTCTTGAGACAAAACGCATTTTAATACCACTCAATTATAGAGTACAGTTAGTGCGAACATTTTCCATTGAAATGTGACGTTTTGTCATCGGTCGGGTTATATCTGCCATCTTTACTATCCATCAACTGTTTCCAGATATTTTTGTTTAATTCTTGCTATTCCATTGTTACTTTTTTTTCTTTTATTAAGTTTCTAGTTGTGTTACGTTTTTAGTTATGTATTTATTGTTTAGTTTTTGTTATTTTGGCATTTTTGTGGTTAAAAACATGAGTGAACCTCGACCAAGCAGCGTTTGTACTTTTTATTCGCTGAAGGAAAAACGATCAAGGAATACTCCGATGCACTCAACAGAAAAGGAGACTGAGAGAGGTCACTATACTGCTAGTGGGAACGCTTCGGGGAATACGAATTTTTTGATTAGTGCCAAAATAGCGATGACGTAGTTCGCCACCCGTCAAGTCTCGTTTCCCGTGTTTCATTTAGTTCTTTTACTGGTGGTTAGGATTCCTATGCAGGAATCCGTCTAGGTAGGTAGCACCTCAGGGCCAGTTATTCTGCCGTGAGGCAGTAGTGTGCAAACATTACTGTGTTTCGGTTTGAAGGGCACTAAGAGCTAGTGTAATCACTGGGCATATGAGACTTAAGAACTGATGTCTTAGGGTGTCGGGCGCAGTGTGGTATCACACAGAAATGTTCTGGGTGACATAACATTTGTTATGGGCAAACGCTGCACTTACCATTAGGTGAACGTTTTGCACGTCTCGTCACTTTTTCCAATAAAAAAAGGCCGAAAAGTGGGCTACGTGAGTGGCCTCTTCCTACCCCTCATATGGAAAAAAGGCATGACTGTATGCATGTATTTGCGGGAAAAAATGGTAACTGTTTGAGGTTCTTGTAGTATGAAGCCGCACGCGTTGTTGTTGTACGTAGTATTGTTATCTACAGCATTTGGTCCTACCATGTAGTTCCACTATAAAATATCTACTGGATATTGTTATCGTATGACGATTACACGCACGACCATCGTCGCCGAAGCTGCGCGAATTGTGTAATTGATGGTGTGACATCGACGGGCTTCTCTGACGTCAACTACATTTGATACGGTCGCACTTCGTAGCGCGTTTCAATGATAATACATGCGGGCTTTTAATGAGTTGGGCTTACAACATGTCTCCAGTTAAACAATAAACATTTGTTGTGATAAAAATAACAACCATTTAAATGTTACCATTGAAATACTGAAAACTTTGCGTCCTGCGGTAAACAGCCTAAATGCGCAAGAGCGTGAATGCATACTTTGTACCCATAATTAAATACAAAAATTTAAAAGTCTTTTAAATAAATTAAAATAATGTAAATCTTCATTGTAATGTATTCGTTGTATATTTTTTTATAACACAAAATATTTATCTTTACTAGAATGTAATAGGTGGCACCATTGTTTTATCAGAGCTGTCCTTATGCCTAAGCTATCACAGGTTTTGTAAACCATATTGAATTAAGTAACCATAAAATAAAACAGCCAATCTTAAGCCGGGCGTCGGCTGCCGCATACTTCCTGTTGTCATAAATATAACCATATACTCGTACACTATTTAATAGATTTCGCAGAAAGATTATTCACTGCGTAGGCCTTGGAGTCGTTACAACGATCGGCAGGAATATTAAACTATTAAAAGGTATTTTTGCTCATTATTTTGGTTAAAAAAAAATATTATTTTTATAATTAAATATTCATTAAGTTGCTGCTGCTCTTCTGGTTTTTATTTCCCCCTGTCGACTTTTACGACACCCATGGTTTGAGATGGTGAAGTAGATTCTCTACAGCCGCTACCACACGGCATTGAGAGTTAAATAGTTTTTAGTATAGTAAGAAGTTTTTGTGAGAAATTGACTGCAGACTTGTAATAAATATTTTTTTTAAGGATATCAATAAAAAAAAGTTTTTTAAAAGGACAACAACCGGATCGAAGGTCGCTCACACTAGTCTAGAGTAAACGACGAACAGACTTACTATGACCCGTTATGCTCCTCAGTGTCCCACTTATTATCAACCTTGGATAGCTGGCACATGAGCACTTCGTCTCTCGCGTCACTCATCACAGTGCAATGTTAAATACGCAAACAGATTTGTTTTAGCACTCAAAGACAATATAAGGTCTCATCGCACGAACATTTTCTTACCGCAAGTTAATAAAACTTTTCAATACAACATAATGTTAGTCGTAAAAGTGTACAAATGGACGCGTTTTTTTCTATCGATAAAAAAGGGTACATATAACCTTTTTTATTGTCTGCCGTTGTATCATCAATGCCCAAATTTTTTTTCATCATCATATTGTAAATACTCGTAACAAACATCCAAGCTTGTAAATTACGCCTCCCAGATACTCTTTTAAATCCACTCAATAGTTGAAAGCGATTAAAAAATTTGTAAATCTTTTAAATCATGGTCGTGCAAATAAGGCACTATATAGTTAAATTTGTGTCACAGTCTATGGGTGAAACGTACTAAAAAAAAAGTTAAATTTTTATTCTAATCATAGAATAACTGCCGATATGTCTGTTTTTTACTGTACAGGTTATGGTATCCGTATTAGTTTGGATAATATCGCAACGCGTTGCTTGGGATGACTTTTTTAATATAGTACATTTAATAAATAAAACCGAACCTTTTTTCTTTCAATAGATATTTTTAATAGTTGGTAATGATCTTGCTGATATAAATGCTACAAAATCAAAATGAAAGAGTTAAATGGCTCGATGACGCGTGCTAAGCATAACCAATTTATATGATCTATCTACTCTCTTAACTTTGTACTTTATGTAAACTTTTTAAAAGTATTCGTATGTCAGAGCGCGGACATTCTTATAATGGTAACTTGTTTATAGTCATAAAATGGAGGCACGGCAGTGACGCATACGCAAGCTGCGGCGCGTGAGGGTGTGGTTTTCGTGGTCGCCATTTAAAAATAGACTGCGCAAGCGACTATTTTTTAAAGCTTTTATATTATTATGAAAAATTTACATCGGAATTTAAAATGTTTCTGATTATTTAACCAGTTTCTTGATAATCCTGATAAAGTAAGTAAACAGTTGACCGTAAAGTGAGCTGGACAGTGGTCGACCTAGCCGGAGCCAACATTTGTGTAAAACACAAATAGTTGGTTTTCAGTTCTGGACGAATTGTGATTGTCCTCATGTCTCTAACCCAGGCTTGTCTGTCTATAGTTGAAAGCGATTAAAAATTGTTTGTCTTGTCTGTCTTCTTGGTAAGATATGTCTAGATATCAGAACGTGGTTAAGTAAAATGTTAAAGATAACGATTCCTAAAATGCTTTGTTTTCCGTAATATGCAATTGAATATAACAGTCTATAAATACCTTTATGGGTACTTCAGCCTTTACTAGATTATAGTTTTTTTTTAATTTTATCTTACAATTCTACAACAGGGGTTCCCAAACTTTTTCTGCAATTTAATACTTTGCGAACCCGGTTTACGGAACACTCGAGTATCATCCGGAATTTTTGCGGAATCACCCGTCATTTGATGTAAAGTAGAGTATCTTTAAATGCGTACCAGTGTATTTACTTTCGAAATTGTCGCGGAACACAACTATTCAGATTCAACGGAACATAGTTTGTGAGCCGCTGTTCTACAGTATAGTTAATATACACCTATATCGTGGTTGACAGGCTTGACTCGTTTCATTTCCTCGTATTATTATTATTTGGCAAGGCCAATCACACTGTTTTAATATTTTAAAAACCTGTGCCGAAGGAAAAGAATTTTATTTTTATACAAAATTGTATTCTCAGTTCTTATGTTTCTAAGACGAGTTTTTAAAATACGCCTGTGATGCTGACGAAAAATGAAGATAAGACATTTCGGCCGTTGGCTTTAACGCTTTGTAATAATTGTTGTAATATTACGTAGATCGTTGAATTTATTGATGCTTAAAAAAAATGTTTACAACCTTTTAGGTAGGTTATTCTGCCGTGAAGTAGTAGAGTGCAAACATTACTGTGTTTCGGTCTGAAGGGCAATAAGAGATAGTGTAATCACTGGGCATGTGAGATTTAAGAACCGATGTCTCAGCGTGTTGGGCGCAGTGTAGTGGCGTCAAACGGAAATGTTCTGGGTGACACAGCATTTGTTATGGGAAGACGTTTAGGCCTCCCACATATATTGGCACGTTTAAGACGACATTATCATCATTTCAGCACTGCTGAACAAGAGGGATGCCCATACCCATAACCACCCATAACTATGAAAATATCTCCCCAAAAAAAGAGCTACAAAGAAAGTTTGTATATCTCATTTTAGGGTTATTTTGCCATAGTTTCCACGCTAGGCAGGCGGGTTTTTTTATTTGTTATATGATATGATATGCTGACGAAACGTGCAAGACATTCACCTGATGGTAAGTGCAAAGTCGGCCCATAACAAATGTATCACCCACAAATTTTCTGTGTGACACCACACTGCGCCCGTCACTCTGAGACATCAGTTCTTAAGTCTCATATGCCCAGTGGTTACGTTAGCTCTCAGTGCCCTTCAGACCGAAACACAGTAATGTTTGCATATTATTGCTTCACGACAGAATAACTGGCCCTGCGGTGGTACCTACCTAAACGGATTCCTGCACAGGAATCCTACCACCAGAAACCGCAGTTTATTTATTCAGTTGTTCCAGGAAGATGCTGCTGCCGTAGGTTTTCTGCAGGTTTTAATTTTCCCTCTGTCGAGTTTTACGACACCCACCGGATAAGATGTGGTGGTAGATTCTCTTAAGCCACTACCACACGTTTGAAATTAATCGGCATTTTTGTTAATCATAGCCAGTATGGAAACAGTTATTTGACAGAGATTTGTTCAACACTTTTATAAGTGATCTTCACTTTGGATATGCAATAGCCTCGCTGGCTCACCATGCATCCATCGATTTTCCGCAAAACCTCCCTAATGGATATCGGTGCTACGAGCTATTTGGTCGGCCTATTGCCACTTCAACTTAAAAATAAAAATACTGTAACATAAATTCGTTTCTTACAACGTCATACGGCAACAATTATATTAAAGTATAGATGAGGTGACTTTTAAATGGTTGGGAATCGTCTATTTTTAAATGAAATTCGTTAAAATTGAAGGCGATGCAAAAATGGCCTTATAAAACTATCGCTTAAATAGAACATACCATAATTTAGATGTTAGCAGATTATATCCGATATCTATATTGTATCCGAAATCGAGACTTTTGATAATTATATTAGAGTCGTGTTTTGGGGCAGTTTTTTTATGGTAGAAAGTGACGAAGCGAACAAATCGTTTACCTGATAGTAAGTGCAACGGCTGCCCATAAATAATGCTGTGTCACCCAGAACATTTCTGTGTAGAACTACACTGTACCCATAATTCCTAGTAATTAAGTCCTAGTAATTACACTAGCTGTCCATCACCAGGTTTTAATTTTCCCTCTGTCGACTTTTACGACACCCACGGGACGAGATGGGATAGGAAGGTAGGTAGATTATCTCACGCCGCCACCATACGGCGTTGCTACCTACCTAGAAGGTTTCCTGCATAGGAATTCTACCACTAGATGAAACTGTTACAAGTATAAATGAAAAAACAAATCCGAGGACATGTAATGTTCGCTAACGCGCACTAGAATCTTCTGAGCCTATTGGAATTTTATGGGCTTATTGGTTTCATCAAAATGAATATATACATAAAATTCATCCATATACAACGTTATTCATAATTGGTATAACATCCCGGCAGCTACCCATCCTACTTTGATCTGATAAACACAACAGTCAAGCTTTAATAACGAAATTGAATACTAAAAATGTACATACAAAACTTTAAAATTATTTGTTATGTAAAACTTTACGCGACACTAACTCAGAAAGCAAACATCAGCGTTATACTAACAGATTTACTTCGCAACAGATTTCCTTAAACTTCATGTTATCCTAGTACTTGTGAGTTCTTTCGATAGCAGCTCAATGGAAAAACGCCCAATTAAATATAAGAGTTCATTGCCTCGATCAGCTGTATAACAGGGTAGTCACCTATGAGTTTTAAGCAAATTCTTTACGTCGACATATCTTCTACAGGTATCACGATACAAGGCTCATTATATTTTTTTGGGCATATACACTTCGTCCCAAAGCCCAGCCTGCCGGGATGTATAGGACATTACGAATAACCCTGTATACATGTCACATAAAATGACAACCTACTGCCGGCGCCATTCCATAGGTAGACCACTGCAGAGAGATCAAGTATCTTCACATAATTAATCTATTGTAAAAAGACGAAATCGATACTTACGTTGAACTCCTTCTGTATTGGTGTCAGCAGCATTCCACCAGAGAAAATGATGCCATCGACGATGACATTGCACATAAACGAAGCAGCCACAATCACCCAGCCCCAACCGCCATCAGGCGGCACAACCTGTTAAATAAAAATAATATTTAGAAATGAGCAGTGATTTCTTAGGTGTCAGGCTTTAGGCTCCTGTTGTTAGTTGAAATGACTTGTAAGATTTTTCAGATACGTCAACCGAAAGCTTATGAACATGAAATGAACATAGGTAAAGTTCATGTATGGCAATGACAAAACTAGTTGTCAAAATATACTATGGTCTATGAGTGTTGCGTGATAGTATAAAACGATACTTCACACAATTGATGATTCTAGACGACTTTGCATCACCTTCACCACTGTATTCTGCCCCGTCGATGATAACGAAATTCTTCATTATTAAATCGAAACGCGCAAAGAATTTATCTACAGATCTATCTGTATCGTCTGTCTTTATCGCATGACGTTCAAAAACTTATATTTCGTTTCACCATTTGACATTGAAATAACGACAACAAAAAGTTTAAACTACTTCGAATATATTTATTTGCTGATGTAGAATAACTTTTGTCTGCTTTTTTATGTCTGTGTTTTATAATATTTTATTTTTGTTATAGATAATAATACAAACTAACACCCACATAGTGTTCCTTAGGTAATATCGGTGAAATGGAGACAATTGGATGTCACAACCTTGTCATTATGAAGGTTGTTATATTATGGCGTAATTTGACCTCGATCCGAGACACACCTAATGTCTTGATCAGTGACCACCTACTGGGTATTATTGTTCACATGACAACCAACTGCACCCTGCAAAATCTAAAGCTTAAGTGCTCAAGTATGCTTTGGTTTTTGTAAAACGTCTATCATAACTATATTAACACAAATAAATTAGATGCGTTTTCTCTCAATAATGTTCGGGCAGATATAATTTAAAAACTACAGAAGCATTAAATTACACTTAAAGATAGTAAATTTCACAGTTATATTGAAAACGTTATTTTCTAAGGGATTATCTAGAACCGTAATGTCTCTGGTTTCGGGATTAACAAAAATAACAATTATAGACTCGCGCAATCTGTTCGTTAATAAAACTGCATAAGGTTTAATTTTTATTTTCTTATTTTCCACACTGGGTTATTTAGATCTAATTGGCTAGGCAAATCATATTTACTTCGAAGTTTTATGTGAAACATATAAACGAAATAAGTAAAAATAAAGTTGTGACAAAAATTTAATCCAAAACAAAATCTCTAAATTCATGCCAGGCTTTACATTTTGTGCTTTGTTATTAGAATTGAAGTCAAATCGAAATCCAATCGAGCTACGAAAAGAACGCGTGAATAGCAATTTCACTTCGCAATCCTACTAAAACACATAATATTACGTTTATATGAGTAATATAAGCATAGTCAATGTTATTTCTGCAAAAGCTAAAGATATTGTGGCCACAAGGCAAGCATTTATAATCTTTTCTGTTATCCTTCGTATTAGTCGCTTCCTTCTCAATCTCTTTTCTAAAGCCGTCATTGCCTTTGATTATCTTTTTATTATTACCTTTATTACTTGTATTATGATAAGATTTGTTTATTTTTACATTTGTTTGCAGGCTAGAGAATAAATATTTATTTCGTAGTTACTTTTGATTGCTCACATTTTCAATGCTTTTGCTAATTTTGTTTTTATCGCAACAACATGTTCCTATACACTCGGATTTTGTGTCGATGTTATCAGTTTGAGCACCAAAAGCTGTATGATTTTCGTTTGAAAGTTTGAGATTGATTTTGTTGATGTTAAAAATCACCACACATATGTGATAGCAGGTAATTATTACAATCAGTGTATTTAAACATTGTGCTATAGTCATAGCCGAGATTTAGCGTTGAAAATTGATACATTTCGGTACACTCAGTTTAATCACATTTACAATAAAAAAGTAGAAGCCATGTTTAATTTTGTATTAGTCACGAATGTCACGACACATTTTAATAATTTCGTTTTTAGAATAAATGTCATCAAATTCCACTGTCTTAAATTCTACAGATAATATACTACTTCATAATATAATATTTAAAAATGATAGTAAAAGCATTAAGAATTAGATGAGTATCGTTTTTATGACATTCTAAATACTTTCGAGCACCCGTTAATAGCCAGGATATTAAAAATCAAGTTTTACGTCTGTGGTTTGAATGATATTGGTATTGAAGCTATACTGAAACGAAGCTGGGTACAAAATAGTAAAATCACAAATTATTTTTAGTAAGTATCCTATCTTAATCAATGTTCTGGCGACGATAATTTAGTGTATATCAATATTATGTGACACTGCAACAAATGCTGTGTCACACAGAAATTTTCTTGGTGACACAGCATTTGTTGTGGGCAGACGTTGCGCTAAGAACCGCATACAAAATGTAAATTTGTGTATGCGCTGAAGTCGAGACCACGACACGACGGCTGTCTGTCGTAGAGTCAATAATATCGAGGTTTTGCGATAAAACACGTGTCGTGGTCTCGACTTCTGTGGTATGTTGTATCAAGTGGCAGTGTTATTAGTTTTACTAGTGCACGCTGCTGTGGAAGGGCGGTTGGTGCCCTACAAAAACAAGCTAATATACGCTATTTTATAGTTGGCCAATCATCAATCAATTCTTTGATACTTCATGTTTCGAGCAAATCACGAAGACTGCCTTTTCACAAGTACGTTATCGGTTTACACGCAGGTCATAAAAGGATAATATTGAGAACGTCATCTTCTCGTAATACAATTCTTACCAATGCGGCTTCAGGTTCACTGTCATCGCTGGGCGAGTCACTTCTTCCAAGACCGCTCTCGTCAGAGGACGGCGTCTCGAACGGCCGTTCATCCGTTGCCACTCGCACCACCATGCTGTACTATCTGCAAGGAAAGAATTTAATGGTCATTTTGGTTCTTTCGAAGGATAGAGTCTAACACAGACGTGGGACATTTGGCATCTACATACCGGCTATTGCATATAAATAGATGTGGAAAAAACTTTGATCTCATAGAGTACCAGCGTAAAGCTTTAACTCCTAGCTGTAGATACCTTTAAATAGCTTACTGATGAGCACAGTCCTCCTCTTATTTTTGAGAGGGTTTTGTAGCCGGAAATGACAACCACACAAGCTCATGCGGGCAGGCGGACTCCTCATATCTTAATATTTTTATTCCACAGACATGTAGGTTACCTCACGATGTTTTCTATCAGCGTCGAGCAAGTGGTAAATCGGCTCGTAAAGTTATAATTAATAATTCAGAATAGGCCATTTAATTTCTTTTGGGAACTTTCTTCGTCGTCTTCTACCAAGCAGAACATGTAATAATTTTTTTATTGCTTATTTCTCCCGTATCGTGCGTGCGTTTTACAGACATAAATTTCACATGCGATACACAACCAGAAAGACAAGAAAACCAGAAAATCAACTAATCTGTATTTTTGCAGTCGGGGATTCGAACGGCTAGACCCATGGTGTAGAAATCAACTACTCTGACTACTAGGCCATGCGATTGTTAATGTGGGAGAGATATATGTAGTGCCGTGAGTATCAACGCAAACAGGTTCAGACTGACATCAACAAAACAGACAGACACAGTTGCCTTCACCTTGGTGTATCCAATGTAACGTTTTTGCAATAGGTTCGAAAGTTTGAGGAGTCAGAGACACGGGTCCATCACAATAACATACATAAACTAAAACTAATCATTTTGAATCTTGAAATAAATATTATAAATATTCGCTATGGCTGGGATCTAATCCCAGGAATCACGACTCGGCAAGGAGCTACGTTAACCGCCGAGATATGCTGTTGTTAATATAATGCGTAGTATTTAACATCTGATTAAATAACATGAAACATTAACAATGTGTTCGTTAAGAATGACGCATGCTCAATAATTAATTAGATAGTACTCGTATTTTAATTAATTGTCCTTTGTTCTTTAGAATACATTTTACTTTAATTACGGCTAAGGAAGACTGAGTCAAATGAAATGAAATAAAATATATTTATTCTCTTGTGTAAGAAATCCAGACTTCGTTTGTGAAATGAAATTTTATATAATTTACCACCGTTTCTTAATGAGGTTCCTTTGTATGGAGAAGAAACAAATTAATGAAACTCCGCAGGTATCCTCTTTTTTAGTAATTTTTCAATGTCTTTTCAGAATAATAACTAAAATATACATATTAAGTACATGAGCAATTAGGGGTTCGTATCATCTATGTATTCTTTTATATTATAATAACCTTTATTATAGTGTCTGTTTAATAAACTTTTTGAATCTATGGGTCATGGACGCCTTGTGCACTTCCTGGGATTTTGTTGTAAAAACGTATACTTTGCCCATTCTTTCCCTTCATCCTTTCCCTCTTTTTCTCTTTCTCTCTGTCGTTTTCTATTATATACGGTTGCATATGCGTGCGTATCGAGATTAGAGCAGCAAGCATTATACGCGGTCAGCTGTATCACCTTAAATCTAAGCACATATAAATATTTATTTTACATTTAATATAAAATTTTAAAATTCACTATTTTATGTTTAAATTTTAATAAATTAGTATTTTTCCTAAAACATTAAATGCAATTTATTGATTTAAATCCTTGCTATACATTTTTGAAATTTTTGAAAAAAAAAATGTACAAATTAGAGAGAGAGAGAGAGAGAGAGTGTTAAATAAAAGATAGCTGCGCCTTTAGGTGTGACAAAAATACAGTATTTTAAATCACGTTGGAAATCTAGTTGAAAAAATAACGTAACTTGACGGGGTTTACCCGACTGCACAATTTTTATATACGAGTACTAAAGCTCTTACAAAAAATTAGTAATACTTAGTAATACACATAATGACATTATTTCCAATCCTAAAATCAGGTACTATCTCATATCTTTTTGACCTGTCCTTAAAATAATACAAAAGTGTTTGTGACACCCGGTAGTTTTTGGTTACGACTGTACGGGAAAGTGAAGGCTATTTATTTTATTAGATGTAAAACACAACACGAGCCGTGGAATTTGCCAAAGTATATACAGACTATTAAATATTACAGAGCAAATGGCAATTTAATTAAATTTAATGAAGTCAACAAACAAACATTTAGTTCACTATTGCACGATATCTTTTACCGGCGTAGCTGAAGCCCGCAAAAGAGTTCATCTTTAATTTCCCACGGTATTTTTAATAAACTTTATTGGAACCTAAAAATTACTGGAATAAAAAGTATCAAGCCCGTCTTCAGAATGCTATATCTGCTTCGAATTTCGTCAAGATCGATTCAACGGTTCGGCTGTGAAGAGGTAACAAACAGACAGAGGGACAAGTAGTTACTTTCGCATTTAATATTATAGTATGGATTTAAAATAAAGGTAAAACAATCTTTCTTATAATATTTTTAATACTTGCCACAAACATGCGAATGACAGATAAATAAACAGTGGAGTCTTGTCCTGTAAAAATGTTGTGTCAAGGGCGAATATTTCTTCGTATTGATTAAAACAGAAAAAAGACTAATTGTAAAGCTGATTAATCTAGTCTGAGAAAAATGTCGTCTGGTAACTTTTCGTTCCATGGTTCTTTTTTTGAAACAAAAAAGTAAAGGTGCATTCTATTATGCAAATTTTAAAATATACTTGTAGTTATAAAAAAAGATAAATTATAAAATCACCTCCTATAATAATACTCGTGTCACTTAAGTATTGCGTAATGTCGGTACTAATTTGAAAGATATTTTAGAAATTTTGTTTTTCATTGGTCCTTGATCAGTTACTTTAAATTGTTCATACGAATTCTTTAGTTTAATATAATTCTATAAGCGACCTATTTAGCAAGTTCCTAATAAGCAAAGTTTTAAGATTTTCTGGTTCAGTAGTCAGCGTTATTGGTTGCTATTTCAAGACAACGCTGACAAGAAATTTTTGACTGGTACCGAAATGGCAGCCACGTCTCGTTTCCTGCGAGGGCGAAAAGTAGGCTACGGGTGTGGTACCCCTTATATGGGAAAAAGGCGTGACTGGTGGTAGGTAAATATGAATTTTGTGGGCCGTTGATAGAAGTCGGCATTTGTGTAAGACAGAAATTTTGGTTTGTAGGTCTGGTTGCACTGTATATACCGTGTTTGTAAAACTTCTTTTTCTTCGTCACCATGTTAATAGTCCACTGTTGGACATAAGCCTCTCCCAAGGTGGGAGGGTTTGCCTTAGAATTATTGGTCATCGCTACGCTACGCGATGTCCATTCGTGGCGGCCGCCGCGCATATACGGCGTGCCCGGAAAATCGGGGGGGGAGGGGGGCTGCTCCCCCCGGTTGGGTTCCAGTGAAGATTGATACATAAATAATAAATACTATACATAAACATAATGGTTGCGGCAACATTCACAAATGGTCATTCCGCCGTTACAAGTCATCTGATGATGAGGTTTTGAGTTCGAATCCTAGTCGGAGCCAAAATTTGTGCAAAACCGCATATTGTGTGTTTTCGGGTCTTATGTCTATAAAACGCACTGACCATTCTTACGATACCCACGGGACGGGATAGTGTGGCAGATTTTCCAACGCCGCCATCATATGTCTATTTATCTTATTATTAACTACTCGCTAACCGTCCGCGTGGATATGGGCGTTTTAAAAATACTATGGGAACTCTTTGATTTTCCGGAATAAAAAGTATCCGTATACAGGAACGAGAGAGTTACTTTCGCATTTATAATATTAGTATGGATATATCTGACCCTTTTACATACTGTTCGGATAGGTGTGAGTGCTGTGTTAGAGCAAAACATACATACACAGTCACGCCTTTTCCCCTTATATGGGAGTAGGGGTAGGCAGAGGCCACACACGTAGCCCACTTAATGCCCGCGCGGGAAACGACGATCGGACGAACGGGTGGCGAAGCACGTCGCCACCGTTTTCGTAAGAGTAAAAATTTTTTTTACTCCCCATTGCATTCCCACGAGCAGTAGTCACAGCATTGCATATTATGGTATTATTCTGCACGAATAATGGCTGTCCGTACAAAACCTTAGTCGCCTCTTAAGATACCTCGGTAGGAAAGAGGTAAGTGCTATTCTACTTTGCCGGACAGCTATCGGCTATCTGCCGGACACCAGCGGCAGTATAACAATCTGTATAGATATCTTCTGGTTATTAACTAGATGCAATAGCTATGGAGGACATCATGAGATGTAATTGACAAGCAATAAGTTGACATTATAATTGATATTATATCGATCGATGACCGCCCGACCTGGCGTGACACGATTGATAAACAGTATGAAAGTAAATCATGAACATTATTGTATTGATAAATGATAAGCGCGGTCGGGGCGTCCTCGCATCGCGTTGCATAATTATAGAATAAGATTATAGTTTTTATTATTATAGTTCACGTTGATTTGCTTAATGTTTTTATTTTATTGAGATCGATGCAGAAAATGTTAAACAAATATGCGAATCAGGCTATGGCTCCGGTCTGGTTCTGGGCACAGATTTTGGCCTCAGCGACTGATTCAAATTTGTGAGCGTCGATGACGTGCTCTCAGATGACAGTACGTAGCTGATTTTTTTGGTAAATTTCTGACCGCATTGCTTACACGTCAGTCCCCCCGATTATATGCTACCTGTTGTCGCCAGCTGCTCTTGCACAGTAAAATTGCCTTGGTCGCAACTGACTAGGCGATGTCATCTTCATCTTCCTATTTATCGTATTATAGAGATTTTTTGAGACAGCATTTGTTATGGGATGTCTCTGGGTGAGCGTGGTGTGGTGCCACACAGAAGTGTTCTGGGTGATACAGCATTTGCTATGGGCAGACGTCGCACTTACTACCAGGTGAACGATTTTTTCACCTCGTCACATTCTTTCATAATAAACTAAAAAATCTAATTTGTGCACAATTACATGAATATTACAACTCAAAAAACATAGAAGGCACCGCGTCACAACATGATCTCATTCATTATAGGTGTTAGTTTTAGCGAGGGATCATTCCCGTGTGGTGGCGGGTTTGCCTTGGCTACTAAAGATAATCCACGCCATCTCATCCCGTGAGTGTTGTAAAAGTCAACAGAGGGACAATGAAAACCGTGTGATCGACAGCATCTTCCTGGAACATCTGAATAAATAAACTGCGGTTGCCAACCCGCCTGCCAAGCATGGCAACTATGGCAAAATCCCCCTAAAATGAGGGCTACAAACTTATGTGGCAATCTATGAGGAAGGCCTGTGTTCAGGCAGTGGACTAGTGATAGGCTGAAATGATGATAATGACGAGCGATCATGATTAATAACGGTTTATCAATATTGTTTGTTAAACCGCAAGTAAATTGTTGAAACGCATATTATGTATTTTACTATTAACTAAAAATAATGCTTAGTTCTGTTTGGATTGTATAGCCATGATGTCAGAAGAAAAATATTTTCGTTTTATAGACGTAAAGCTAACGTTAGAAGCTTTTCACAATTGATAGGTGTTCTGATAAGAGTGGAGATAACCTTATCACGAGTGAACGAGCGACATTACAAATGTGCGGTGACGAGCTTCGATAACGAGGTCTATGGTGATTTCGTTCAAAAGTTTCGGATGGTATACATATTGAGATTTATTATATAATTGTTTGTTACTAAATTTACAACAACCAAATCTAACCTTTTCTTTTTTAAGGAAGTGAATATTTAGGTTTGCACTTTATTGTCAATACACCTTTAAGTTATAAAGTAACAATGGGACTTAATACCTATCGGCATTTTCTGCCGCTTACCCGTTTTGTGGTGGCAAGTGTAATATACCCACTACCAAGATTGGGGAATCATAAATATATATGAAATATTTATATATATATACTAGCTTCGCATTGAAGTTAAAGTTATTTTAAAGTTTGTATAGAAAAAAACAGCACCAGCCCGTTTAGGTATTTATGAGTAAATGTTCACAAAATCAGTTCTTATTGGGTGTCTACATCGGGAAAGGAATATTTATGCAAAATTTTAAGTGAATAGGTCTTGTAGTTTGGGAGATATCGTGATGACTCAGTGGTACATTTCTTTTACACAAATAGATACTTATCATCGGGCGATTTTTTAATATACATTTACGACTTTTTATCTCCATCGCACATCCGTTGTAAGCAACACGACTTACATCTACTTAAAATAATATACTTCGATATAGACCCCTCTATCTTGTTGTCTCTAGTTAATTTAAATATAAGGTATAACATACCTAATCATAAAATAAACATAATGTTCGTAAGCCAAAATCGATTATTTTTTAAGTATTAAATATACTCTAAACAGATTGTGCCGCCTTTAAAAAGAAGTACGAGTAACATGAATGAGTGACTACAATGTCTTGGATGTTTTCGATTGTCGATTCGCCGCTTTCACATATTTGGAAGATAGTGGAAGAAAGTGACGAGACCATCAAAACGTTCACCTGATAGTGAGTGCAGCATCTGTCCATAATAAATGATGTGTCACCCAACCAATTCCTGTGTGACACCAAACTGTGCCAGTTACCTTGAGACATCAGTTCTTAAGTGTCACATGCCAGTGATTGCACTAGCTGTCAGTGCCCTTCAGACCGAAACACAGCGATGTCTGCACTACTACTGCTTCACGGCAGAATAACTGGCCTGGGGAGTTACCTACAAAAATACGGGACTATCGGCCATACATCTGAGTTAGGTCCGATTAATGTATTTAAACTCCGAACAAAACATGTCCAGGTCGATGTTGTTCATGATGTGCTGCGGATAACAGGAGCCGTGTGAGCAAAGGGCACTGTGCTGTGAGCCTGAGTGAATTGAGCGATCGTAGCTTCTTATCAAAAATCGGGACAAAAGGGATAGACCGTCGGGACGCGGGACGATATCATCGAAATCGGGGCTGCCCCCCCCCCCCCCCTAACCGTATTTGTTTACCTAATGCCAAGCCAACTTACAACAGTATTCGGTAATTGTTACCGTGGTCGTATATCCGCCCCCGCCAGGCCCACTGGCGACGCTCTTGTGCTAATAATAATAGACGACCGTGTGGCGTAGTGGTCAGAGTATCTGACTTCAAGGCCCTGAGTTCGAATCCCAGCCGGAGCCAACATTTGGGTAAAACACTAATCGTATGTTTTCGAGTCTGGTTGTACTCGTACCATGTGAACTTTTTGTAAAGGAAAAATCGTTTCGTTACGATCGCATCGTTTTTTTAAAAATATGTAACGAGATATAATATTATGTATGTTTGTACGTATAGCACAATAACAGAAACACTGTTCGTATTCCGGATACGCGGCGGTTTGTTATCGATCAATTACCCAATATGTTCTGGTCGCATCCAGATTCATGATCATGAATATTTGTTTTAATATTCTGTGTGCGGACACTTAATTGGCGTGATCTCATCGTGATGGTTGCTCATTTTAAAGTTAAGCGTTTGTTTGATAAATGGCGTAATACGCTAATGCGTTCATCTCCTTAATCCTGTTAACACCTGAAAAGTATAATTACAAGGCTTAATACTTAAGAACTGGGATGTGTTTTGGCACAAAGCATTTGATATGAACAGGCGTATTGCACTTACGATCAGGACAAGTTTGCTGGTCTCTACACTTACTTCCATATAACATATAATATACTCTACCCATAATAAAGCTCTATACTATTAACATTTGTTTGTTCGTTTTTTGTTTGAGCGCGTTAATCTCTGCAACTACTGTTCTGTTCGATTTGAAAAATATTTTTGCCTTAGTTAGCCGAATTCTTGAGGAAGATTATGGGCTATTTAATATCGCGCTACGACCCTCAGGAGCGATTTACTATAAATTAAACGGGTGAAACCGCGGGGTACAGCTTGTACATGTAGATATACCTATATATATTAGTTTACTGTGCTATTAGATTGTTAAGGCACACATTGATTTGAGTAAGTATCTATCTATCTATCTATCTATTCTTATATCGATTTGTGTCTTACATACATATCGAGATATGTATGTTAATTTATCTGATGCAATATCAACATGTGTAAGTAGAGAGACATTAAATTGACAGTCTGATGAAATGTTAAACAATAACATGTTATGTTTTCGCATGCTTGTTTATTGGAGAACGTAATATTGCTGTTTATTTGCTAGCGCTAACGCGGGAGAAATATATTAAAAATTGTATAGTTATATTAACCGACTAAACCAGGAGATGGGCAGCAGTATCTTCCTGGAACATCTGAATAAATCCACTGCGGTTGCCAACCCGCCTGCCAAGCGTGGCGACTATGGCAAAATCGCCCCAAAATGTGAGCTACAAACTTTTGTGGAGGAGGCTATGGGGCTATGGGGCTATGGGGCTATGGGGCTATGGGGCTATGGGGCTATGGGGCTATGGGGCTATGGGGCTATGGGGCTATGGGACAGGAACATGTTCAATAGTGGACTAGTCATAGGCTGAAATGTTGATGATGATAATTAACCGACTACAAAAAAGGTTGTTCTCAATTCGACTGAATTTTTGTGTGTGTTATGCGATATCTTCGCCAATGTAAACCGATTTCAATGATTCCTTTTTAGTTGAATAGGTTATACTCGTGGTTAGTCCTATACAAATTTGGCCAAGCTCGCATAAGCATGTCCTGAGCTGCTGCGTTGAAGTCGGTTTTTTAAGTGATCTAGTTTTAAGAAGACTAAATAATTACACTAATCGTCACCATCACAATAACCACTGTTGGACATACGCTTCTCTGATGCTGAGATTAGAGCCGTAATCACCACGGACTGGCGACGTAATACCAGACTCTCGGGTCTCAGGAATTTTCTGCCCGCTAGGCCATTTTGTGGAATTTGATGAAAGTATTCAAAACCTGCTGCTAAATTCACTCAGCCCCTTATTATACCTATCAAATTAATCTCTGAGTCTGAATCTGAGTTTCACTGCTACTTTAGACACGCTGTGACAACTTGGTCCTTATCTAACGTGACCGTTTGTTGCCCTTAGAGCGGGACGTCCTTAACTTATTGTGGTTTTAAAAACATATTTATAATTTAGTTACCAAACGTTTAATAATCAAAAATGAAATAAAAACCAATCTTGTGTAATCTTGTGGGCTGCCTTTTTATATGTTTCGGATGAGCAAGTTTTATTTAATATCTCGGCTATAGTTTTAAAATATGTATATTGGCTTGACTTGTTGATGTTACGCCTTAGTTTTGTCAAAGCGGGACATTTTAAAGTATTTTGGGGACAGGCCGCATAGCTTAAGAGCGGGACTGTCCCGCTCAAAGGACGTATGGTCACGTTATTCTTACCCCATACATATATAACTATATCTAATTAGATTTTTAGCGTATGTTTTAGTTAAAACGATAAGATACATATTATAAAAAAAATCATACGCAGACCTTTCCACGCTTTAGCTCATCACGCAAGCCGTGCCCTATCGATGCTATTCAGTTCAGATAACGTATGAACCCGGGAGCAAGCATTATCTGGCGTCGCCATTATCTACGTCAGTAGCCGAAAACTAGCGCTCCGCGAGGGAATAGAGTAACGTATGACCAGCTTTCTTAGTCTTACTAAGAACTCTACGATGTTGAAAGAATAAAAGTTAAGTAACAGCTTAAAAATGTACCACTGCTGAGCACAGGGCTCCTCGCATTGCACACAGGAGTCCGCAACGCTGCTCCAATGAGGGTTAGTGGAGTTCACATGTCGTCGAAATATTTTTATTTCTTAGATATGCAGGTTTCCTCACGGTCACGTTCATCGCTGAACACGTGGAACAGCACAAAAGTTGGCTCCAGGCTGGGATCCAAACCCGGGACCCGCGGCGTGATAGTCAGGTACTCTAACCACTAGACCACACTACTTACAATTCGATAGAATAACGTTGTATTTTACATTTTATAGGTTATTTGTTTAAAAAACCTCATATTAGAATTTCTCCTGCAACGTGGGTGCGTTTACAGATATAAATTGCATATACACAAACACCCACACACGGAACAACTATCTGTATGTAGATCATACAAATATTTATTTCGTATGGGAATCGAACTCGTAACCTGTTCAATTTCCTCCAGTAACGATTGTCAGAGTGTATGTGTATAAATAAATATTAAATAAAACAATGGTGTAGGAACACGTAAATAAACAATAACAAATGTGTTTTAGTTTTGAAGGCCTAACACTGCCTCATCGTAAATCAGATTGCGACAGCGTCACAGATCTGGATATCGGAAAGCAGTTAATAAATAAATGCTGTGGGTGAAACCGCGGGGGCAAAAGCTGACCCCGATCGATGATATATAACTACTTCCCTATTTGAATCGGATTGTGGGATTTTAATTTATTGGTAGCCTAATTTACCCGCTATAATACGAGTATCAGCTATGTGCCAGTGAAAGTCTCGTCAAAATCGGTTCAGCTGTTTCGGAGATTAGCCGAAACAAACAGACACAGAAAAATATTAAAAAATTGTTTTATTCTTATAAGTACTGTATGTACTTTCATAAGCATTGAGTAAAAAGCTGTTATTTTGTTACTACATACATATATAGACACTTCATTTTTTTTTACTTTTATAGAAGGGTAATATAGTGAAATGAAATACAGACCTTAAGTTATTTCCCTTTCGCTTAGTAGTCAATATCACTTTGTACGCAATAAAACAATCGCTTTAAGAGGCATCTAAATAGTAACTGTGTAATCATACGATGAATATTATGTTTTTATCGCATAATTATGTAAATTTTCATGTTCTATGTCATTCAGGACACTGGTGTGTCAAGTTCAGGTTTTATAAATTAGGAATCGGCAACGATATGAGACGCTCTCTGCTTAAATTTTTTTTCTTTTATAAATTATTAAAGCACGTTTTTTTCCATCTTTTGCCGCCAATGCCACGTGCCTTCTATCGACAATAATTCTACAGGACGATAAGCCCAGGATTTAACTGAAGACCGGCCTACATTTGTAGAAATGACCTTTAAACATAGGGTTCATAATTATATTTGTAATACTAACTGTCATTCTTAATACATTGTATTATCATAGCTATGTGTTTCAGCATGTGTAAATATACATATGTATATGTGTGTTTGTGTGTGAGTGTGTTTTTTGTACGTATTTATTGATTTTAAATATTTATATATAAGCATGTGGATACGTGTATAAAGTTTTTCATTTTTTTTTCTTAAGTATAACATGTTTAGTTCATTTTTTGTTATCTTTTTTTACCACCATTGAGTTTTTCTGCTATCCCAAAGGAGCAGTCGCAGAAGGAGGCTTCGGAGAGGTAGAGAGAGCGGAACGCAGCTGTCCCAATCCGCAGCCGGAGAGCCGGGCGCCGGAGGGCCTATCGAGCTCTCCTCCACCCCCCATAACAGATGCTTAGGTGGTGGATCCGCGGATGGTCCACCGCCACAGTATAAAAGGCCTCGAGGAGGCACGCACGGTGTTCCCGCGCTCCCTTAAAGGAATAAAGGGTAAAGGGAGAGATCCGGTTCCACCCTTCAAAAAGGAGGGGGTCCAAATCACTTCATAATGCCTCGTTTTGAGGTGAAACAAGTATCGTGTTCTCGACTTCAGTGGTGTGTTTTGCGTAGTAGTAGAGGGTATTGGTTTTCTTGTGCACGCTGTTGAGGGAGGGGGTGCGGGCGGTGCTCATCAAAACTAGGTAATACACACCATTTTACATTTTGCATGCGGATCTTAGCAAATTAACTTTCCCTCCTTTACTATAATGAATTTCCGCAAAGTAACGCCTGATTCTATTAACGACAAGAAGCCGATAGGTGTACGGCAGAATCGAATAGCACCTACCTCTTTCCTACCGAGGTGTCGTATGAGGCGACTAAGCTACGGACATCCTTTATTCGTGCAGAATAACACCATTATATGCAATGCTGTCACTATACTGCTCGTGAGAACGCAATGGGGAGTAAGAATTTTTTGTCTCGTACCAAAATGGCGGCTAGTGGTTCGCCACCCGTCACGTATCGTTTCCCGCGAGGGCGAAAAGTAGGCAACGCGAGTGGCTCTGCCTACCCCTTATATGGGAAAAAGGCGTGACTCTATGTATGTATGTTTATCAAGGACAAATACTAAAATAATATAAATAATAAGTCATTTAGAAATAATTTATGTGTGTAACTCCATGGCGATGTTAAGGCATGTTGATCAATAAAGTAAACGTGTTAATCACATTACGAATATTTTATGCCATAATATTTGCAATATCATACATTGCGCAATATTTATCTAACCTTTATCGTACGATTTGAAAAATATTGAAGATTAGATTTTATAGCCTATGGGTGTCCGGCAGAGTAGAAAAGCAGCTACCCTACCTACTACCGACCTTGCCTACCTACCGAGGTGTCGTAAGAAGCGACTAAGGTGTTGACAGACAGTCCTGTATTCGTGCAGAATAACACCATAATAGTATGCAATTCTATCACTATACTGTTCATGGGAACGCAATGGGGAGTAAGTAATTTTTTGACTTCGTACCAAAATGGCGGCAAGTGGTTCGCCACCCGTCACGTCTCGTTGCCGGAGAGAGCGAAATGCTACATGAGTGGCCTCTGACCACACCATGTACGTTTGTAGATTTTACATCTCCGTCGATTACAAGGGGATCACCGAGGATCGGGCTAGTCTTTCGACTTGTCAAATTACCAAAAGAAGATAATGTGTCATATATTACCTGAAATCTTGTTTTATAGAACTTATATGTAGGTAATGTTACTATTTTTTAAGTTGAGTTTGCCTCATAAAATGACAAATAAAAAAGTTTTGGCACGATTAGATTTTAAAAGTTATTCGGACGTATTTGTACAAAAAAATGTTTTGCAATGAAATTAAGTTTTACGTATCTTTCTTGAATAACTGTAGAGCATAAAATGTCATGGGGAAAACAGTCGGTTATCCAAAAATATCGTTAAAGTACTCGTAAACACTAGACCGCTAATTTAAAAAATAAAACTATTTGCAAGACTATCAAACTTATTATATTACATCATAGAGACCAAGGCAAATTCACTATTAAACAAATGCCTCTGTCATAGATTATCACAAAGCACGGTCCCATGCCGTGATTAAAAAATGTACGAGTGCACGATATTCAAACCAAACTTTTTTTACTTAATTTGTTGTCAGATACAATTCAAGCATTACGTCTTTAACGATCCAGTTTTTTCGTCAAGCGATTTAATGTCGTTGACTTTTTTCTTGAATTTGGCAAAACAACTTAAGTAAAATTCTTCTTGCATTGTTTCCGTATAATTATTTACGGAGTTTTCTCACGTTCGGGTTCTGACTTACTACTTGGGTAATTACCTGAGTTTTTAAATACGTGTTGGTTTTAGGGTACAAGAGAATAAGAAGAACGTTGCTTTTACTCAGGTCTTTTACGTAGCTGTTAGGTATACTACCTCAAACTTTTTTGTTGATATAATATGAGGTCCTTAGGTCTCTCGGCATTGGCAAGCCTACCTCACTGAACTGTGGTCCTTCTCTTAATTTAGATGACATAAATCGTCACTTTGCTTCCATTTCTTCTTTGGACCCTATCGTCCGATCTCAAACAATTGTTTCCATTGGTTTAATGCAACCTCTTCCTATTCCGTATTTTCAATTTTCTCCTGAACTCAGGAGGAAGTTGAGAAAGTAATATCAGCAATCAAATCTAAGGCTGTGGGTTGTGACGAGATTAGTAAGTTAATGGTGTCTATGATACCTGAGTGTCTCCTTCCAGCTATTACACACATTATAAATTATTCCTTGGACTCAGTATCCTACTTTGTGGAAAAAAGCTTTCGTACAACCACTTCCCAAAATTCCTAGTCCCGCGCTACCCAACCATTATCGTCCAATTTCAATTCTGCCATTCCTCTCAAAAGTTCTAGAAGCCTGTGTTCATAAGCAAATCTCTGTGTTCCTAACTAAACATAACCTCCTGAATGTGTTTCAATCGGGGTTTCGTCCTGGTCACAGAACCACTACTGCGCTGGTTAAAGTCACCGATGATATAAGGAAAGGCATGGATGAGCAAAAACTGACAGTGGTGGTGCTTGTTGACTTTTCAAATGCTTTTAACACAGTTGATCATGATATCCTTCTTTCCCTCCTTACATATTTAAGATTCTCCACTCCAGCTTAGGAATGGTTTTCATCATATCTTCGTGGTCGCCAGCAGTCAGTCCGCGTAGGGCAACTTTTCTCTGCATGGGCTGACATCGAATCTGGTGTGCCGCAAGGCGGTATTCTTTCACCTATTATGTTTTCTTTATTTATAAACTTTATCACTTCTGTTCTCAATTGCTCGAACCATCTGTATGCAGATGATCTTCAGCTTTATGTGCAATCTTATATTGATGATCTTAACAGTGCTGTACAAAAATTAAATGATAATCTGGAAGCCATCAAAGACTGGTCTCGTAGATATGGCGTTACAGTTAACCCATCTAAATGTAAACCGATGTTTGTCGGGAGTCCAAGAATGCTGGCTAAGGTTGATAGCGAAAGCCTCTCTTCTATTGTTTATAATGGGACCTTGATCCCATTCTGCCGCTCCGTGAAAAACCTTGGCTTGCATATGCACCAAAGTATGACCTGGGAAGTACAGGTTGCTGAAATCAGCCGTGCAGTCGTTGCCACCCTGCATTCTCTTTATCGTCTGAAAAACTTTTTACCTTTCAAAACCAAGCTTATGCCGGTTCATTCGCTTATTCTACCCATTATCGACTATGCAGATGTGTGTTATCCAGATCTTTCACAAAATCTTCTCACAAAATTGGAGCGCCTTCTTAATAATTCTATAAGATTTATTTATGGAATACCTAAGTATGATCACATATTCTCTTATCGTTCAAAGCTTAAATGGCTCTCCATTCGTCAAAGGCGAAGCTCCAGAATTTTATTAGTACTTGACTCACTTTTACACGATCCCAATTCTCCTTCTTATCTTAAAGATAACTTACAATTTCTTTATTCGACTCATGATCGAATTCCTCGCTCTTCAAATAGTCTAAAGATCAGTATTCTACAGCATCATACTGGATTTTTCAACTCTTCTTTCACAGTTCAGGCTACACTCCTCTGGAATGCCCTTCCTGGTGCTATCAGGAATGCACCCAACAAAAACGCCTTCAAAAAACTTCTTAGGGAACACTATTTGGAGGCAAACTGAAGTTTTATTTTCACCTCTTAGTTTGTTTATATATGTATTCTTTGTGTAGTATATTTACTATTTATATGTATGTATTTATCTATGTTAATTTTGTGTATATATATATATATATATATATGTATATATATTGGTTATTTATATTATTATATAATTATTATTTAATAGTATTTATATTTTTACACCAGACTCCACATTTTTTATATATTTGCATCTGCCATCACTTTTCTGGTCTCCCAGGGTTGACTGGCAGAGAATGCCTCTAGGCATTAATTCCGCCCATTGTATTCCTCAGATTGAGGTGTTACAATTAAGATTAAATAAATAAAAAAAATATGAGCTAGGGACTAGTGGTCGCCCAGCGGTCGAAATTTGACCATAATTTATTAACATTTTTATTTAATTTAATGTATTTATAACACATCCATATTAATATTATAAATGCAAAAGTAACTTTCTCCGTCCCTCTGTCCGTTTTGTTACTGATCTTGACGAAATTTGGATTAGAGGTAGCTTATATCCTGGAGATGAGCATAGGATACTCTTTAGTTTGCAAAAACAGAGTTCCCATGATATTTTAAAAACCTAAATCCACGCGGAAGTTGTCGCGGGCTTCAGATAATGTTATATATTAATTTTAGCTTTCGGCACTCTTTCTCCATTAAAAAATTAACTATGCTAAATCACACACTCCTCCGTGCGCATAATATGCTTATAGAAGGGTACAAAGTTTTCTTTTCACGTATTATTATATAGACCGCATGAAAAAAATCCTCAGAAGAATCAATACCAACGAATGCAGACGTCGAATCGTTTCGCAAGGAATGTGGTTATATCGACTTTCCACGACTTGCGAAGTATCCGTACTAGTCTCGCAGTGTGTAATTATAAACTTATAAATATCTCGAGATGTTCAATTAAGCCATATAAAGTACGAGTAGCTTACTTGACAATCAAGTACTATTATATAGTAGATGTAAATGGTAAACTTTCAAGCAAGGAAAGACTTTCACTAAATCTTGTTAATAAACAAGATAAAAATGTTAAATTTTTTGAACATTATATTACAAATAAAAAATTAATTGCGTGCCATAGGAAAGTGAGAATACGAAATTATGTAAAAATTTTTGCAATCAAGCAATATTGGCAGGACTAGAGGCAGTATTCCTTGATTGCAAAAATTTTTACAGAATGTTCTTATCTTAAAAGTTGCCCTATTGGGAAACAAACTGATAGTCTTTTAATAAAATCCGAAATATATTACACTTGTCGACGTCTACGACGGCGCTTAATATTGTGATTATTTACAGAATTCTGATCTTTCTTTTTAAAATTCATCTGTATTTCTTGGAACCTCCGTTGATTCTAAGCTACAATATGTAACTCGCAACGAAAAAATAGCTTCGAAATTAAGTTCTCATTTTTGCTATTAGAAGTTTAATACTAAGCTCACCCGTCCTAATCCTATGGCGTATTACTGTGGGGATCCGCAGCTGGATTGAAAGCGAAAACAGGCATTTCGGCACCATTAGTCCTCGCGAGTCGCTATGAGAACTATCATAGGAGACTAATATTTTTACACTTCCGTCGTTGGTTGTTTTGTACTGAATAACATGTTACTTAACATAAAAGTGACTGAATCCTGTAGACATAGTCGAGGTGACGATCTAGGAGTTCTTATATTTAGGTTAGACATAACAAGAAAGTCATATCTTAGCAGATCTTTAAAATTATATAATAAAATTCTTAAACGTGTCACTCAATAATCTGACATACATTTCAAAACACTTTCTGAGAAGACCTTATTAGATAAAGCGTTTTAAAAATATTTCGTTATAAAATAGATCATTATTATAGATGACATGGATGTGTAGAAATAACTCTTACTCTGCACTTGCAAACCCCCTGGCTATCAAACATGATGTTGTAATAAATTAATGTGAATTAAATGACATGGCGTAATATGCCAACGAAAAAAAAGGTCCCAGAGCTTCTTACCGGTTATTCTCCGGGAAACTTAAACTGAATAATAAATTTTGTCTATGACTTTGCAAACTGGTTTTTAGTCATCCTATTTAATTACATAATGTAGCGATTTCTATACCCGTCCTGTTCGAACTTTATAAGATTATTAGAAATCAGACTTAAAATCATACACACTAAATTACTATGAAATTTTCAGTCATAAAATTATGTCCAATTTTTTAGTCACAATTAAAGTATCGAGTCGGTTAATGAGTCGAAGCAAATGTATAAAAAATATGGTTTATTGTTTAAATGTTGAAGTATTTGTGTTAACGCCATTGTGAATCAAAAAGTACATTACTGAAATAAGTCTTTACAAACTATGAGTGGATTAAGTACTCAAACGTTCAGAGCAGGTTTTAAGCTCCGTAAAATTTTCCACTGCCGCCAGTCACCTGACATTTGAACAGGTGTGGTGCTATCATGGAATCGCATGTTTAGTTGCTTTGAAATTCGGTTGATTTCAATAAGTCATTGATATTTTTATAACAAGAAAAAAAGTAGTCGTTTTTCGGCCAGCGACTTTTTTAACTACATAAACAGTATTCCGCTTATTTTTTAAAACATTTGACAACTTTTTCACATTTTCGTTAAGTTTTTATAACTTTGAAATGCGTAATCGTACCTAAGGCTTTGTTGTTGTTTTCATATTAGTACATAATATGTTTGTTTGTTGTTTGTTCGATAATAAAAGTGTTTACATATATTGTTGTTTGACTTATTGCCAAGCATATGTCATATTTGTTTTTATTTATTTTTTTCAACTGATGTGTACACATTCTCGCCGGTTTTTAGTAAAAAAAAAACTTGTCAACTTGGCACTCTCATGACCCCTTTGATATTAAGAATTAATTAAATAACAGCCATTAAAGTAAGAAGATTTAATAATACTATATTATTAATGTCAAACTTCAATTCGTCGGGACGTGGGGTCGTAAGTTTTTGAGTTCATAAGCCATTGGGTGAAGGCGCGAATGACTTCTGCTCTAAATAAGATATGAAATGGAAATAACAATTCTTCATTCATTGGACAATGGGATCACGAAACGAAACATAACAGAGTAACAGAGTTAGACAGACCCCTTGTTCACAAATATGACACATGTGGTTTTCCTCAACCATAAGATAATCAGTTTTGTGTTCTTTTGTATTTTTACTGTGTAATATTTAAAATGAATTAATGTAAAATAATTTACTAAAGCTCACGGATATAACAAGTACCTGTAGTAAGTGCGGTTTTCTGTAATGTGTGCCTGTGAAAACCAAATAACGCAGTAGGCGTTAAGAAGCAAACATAACTAATCATAATCATGACCAAATAATATTTCTGTTAAACATTCTGTATGTCTATGTAAACTTCTAACAAAATGTTACATCTTAAAAAATAAAGTATTATAACTTTTTTTGAAGTGAAACTTCTTAGGCGGCGATTCAATATTTGGGCGAGAATTGAGAGTGAAATTACAAGGACGCGTCACGTTTAGGCACATTTTGTCACAAGAGAGACAAGAAAGATATAACGTAGAGAAGAGAAGGAGAGACTAGACAGACATGACGACCGCGTGGCCTTGTGGTCAGATACCTGTCTTCTACGTCACAGGTCATGGGTTCGAATCCCAGCCGGAGCCAATATTGGTGCTAAAACACAAATTGTTGGTTTTCGGGTCTTATTGTGTTGCGATTGTTCCCGTGTTTCAATCCGAAACACGGTAATGTATGCACACTATTGCTTCACGGCAGAATAACTGGCCCTGGGGTGGTACCTACCTAGACAGATTCCTGCATAGGAATCCTACCACCATTAAATATGTACATTTGACGCGAATTCATGCCCAAAATGTAATTTTTTTGTTGGCTGGAACGCCAACTGCTGAGAAAAGCAATGATTGGAAATTTGGAAAAGTGAAAAGAGGGAGTGCCTTTCTATTTGTGCAGACATTTGAATACTTTTATTATTTAGATATCCATACTAATATTATAAATGCGAAAGTAACTCCCTCTGTCTCTCTGTCTGTTTGTAACCTTTTCACGGTTCAACCGCTGAGCCGAACTCGACGAAATTTTTCACAGAGATAACAGAGAAAACATCCTTTGTTCGACCCCATGATGCAAGAATATCATCGAACAAACGATGTTTATTGTCGGAAAATCGAACCTATATCGAAGCGGAGAAGGTCGCGGGGATCAGCTAGTAGTTTATAAAGTGATAATAGTCTTTATGATCTCAATAGGCTATGATATAATTAATTGCACGTTGCCACTGGTGGTTGAATGATTTTCGTCGCTAAGCATAAAAGATAGCAGTCGTTCAAAAAATCAACTATTTTTTGTTTCCGTTTTTGAATTTCAATACTTTTTTAGCTAAAATAACACGAGATCGAAAAAATTAAATCATACAGTTAACATTATAATCAATCAAAGTCTAATGCTGTATGTTGTAAGTTCTGATTAATATATTCCTCATGGAAGTGCGTGGCGAGATGATCTAGTCATTAACTATTTAAATGAAACTAATTTTACGGATTTTATCGCGTTTATTTTTGTTATTTATAACCCGACGTTTCGAGTGCTTTACAGCACCCATGGTCACGGGGGGACTGAGGTGACAGATGTCCTGATGTCATAGTTAACCCGGAGTACCTTCAGCTTCAATTATTATTTGTGGTCCGATCTACGCAGAAAGAGCTAACTGTGTCTTGAAGTCTTGCAGTGGTATGCTTGGCTTTTGATTTAATTTTATTAATTATAGGATCCCAAGCTGGTGGTAATACCCAACCATCTTCTCTATTAAAATTAGGATGTTTTTTAATTTCAATAGCCTCATTTAAATGAAACTAATTTTTACGGATTTTATCGCGTTTAATGTTTTACTATTTATAACCCGACGTTTCGGGCGCTTTACAGCTCCCATGGTCACGGGGGGACTGAGGTGACAGTTGTCCCGATGTCATAGTTAACCCGGAGTACCTTCAGCTTTTAATTATAATTTTTTAGTCCGATCTACGCAGAAAGAGCTTACCGTGTCTTGAAGACTTGCAGTGGTATGCTTGGTTTTTGATTTAATTTTATTAATAATAGGATCCCAAGCCAAGGAATCGGTGTTCTTTTGTGAGGATTTGTGGTTTATCAAATCTGATGTAATGGTTGGGATGATCCAGAACATGGTCACAGACTGCAGACTTCCTGGGGCGGCGATGCTTCACATCAGCTATATGTTCTTTCATGCGGGTTTTTACTGATCTTTTTGTTTGCCCTATGTAAGAGAGACCACATTCACAATCCAGCTTGTATACTCCTGCATCTTGTAGAGGGATGTTACACTTGACAGATGGTAAAAATTGACTTATCTTCTTCGGCGGCTTGAAAAATGTTTTTATGGAAGCCCGCTTCAAGATATAGCCAATCTTGTCCGTGACTCCTCTGACATATGGTAGGACTGCAGGTACACGCTCGACTGTGGCCGGCTTCACTCGGTCACTGCGACGAAGGCGCGGAACCCGAAGCTTGTCGTCTTGCAAAACTTGCTTGACATGCTGAAGCTCGGCGGCCAGGTGTTTACTGTCACAGATCCCTTGTGCTCTCTGAAACAAAGATTTGCCCACGGTAGCTAACTGTGAAGGATGGTGGTGAGATTCACCGTTTAAATACCTGTCGGGTCTTTTTCCTATACACAGTGTGAGTCAAGGTGTTATTAGGATTTCTAATTACTAAAACATCTAGAAAAGCTAAAGAGTTATTTGTCTCTAACTCCATTGTAAATTGTATTTTAGAATTAATGGAGTTAAGGTGGTCTAAAAATGCAGTGACTTTATTAGAAGGTAGAATTGTGAAAGTATCATCTACATACCGCTAAGATTCAGTTTTGGCACAGAACTTCGACGTAACATAGATGAGATATCTTGACGTATGGCCTCCAAATCTTCTTTACCAATATTATTTTTATACGCTACGGTGGTAATGGATACGTCGGATTATAATAAATAATTAAATCTAGACGTAAATTCGATAATACCTTCCTGTGCCAAACCACCAAAGTTGTATGGGTTACCCAAAATACACAAACTCAATGCTCCGCTACGTCCAATAGTGAGTCAGATCGATTCACCAACTTACAAATTGGCTCAGCATGTGGCTAAAATACTCTCCCCACTAAGAGGACATACAAGAGCACATACAAAGGATTCCTACCATTTTGTCAGTGAGATAAAAGACCTACATCTTACTGACAATGAAACTATGGTCAGTTTTGATGTTCAGTCGTTATTTACATGTCTACCTGTTGAAGACTGCATCTCAATTGTAACTAGGAAGCTAACAGAGAACAACATGCCATTAGAACATGCAGAATTACTGAGACATTGCCTAACATCTGGCTATCTATTGTGGAAGGAACAATACTACCGGCAAGTAGATGGTGTGGCGATGGGCTCCCCGGTATCTCCCATTGTTGCTGACATTTTCATGGAAGACTTTGAGGAGAAAGCCCTCCGTACTTCTCCAGTAAAACCAAGGTTCTACAAGCGGTATGTAGATGATACTTTCACAATTCTACCTTCTAATAAAGTCACTGCATTTTTAGACCACCTCAACTCCATTAATTCTAAAATACAATTTACAATGGAGTTAGAGACAAATAACTCTTTAGCTTTTCTAGATGTTTTAGTAATTAGAAATCCTAATAACACCTTGACTCACACTGTGTATAGGAAAAAGACCCATACCAACAGGTATTTAAACGGTGAATCTCACCACCATCCTTCACAGTTAGCTACCGTGGGCAAATCTTTGTTTCAGAGAGCACAAGGGATATGTGACAGTAAACACCTGGCCGCCGAGCTTCAGCATGTCAAGCAAGTTTTGCAAGACAACAAGCTTCGGGTTCCGCGCCTTCGTCGCAGTGACCGAGTGTAGCCGGCCACAGTCGAGCGTGTACCTGCAGTCCTACCATATGTCAGAGGAGTCACGGACAAGATTGGCTATATCTTGAAGCGGGCTTCCATAAAACATTTTTCAAGCCGCCGAAGAAGACAAGTCAATTTTTACCATCTGTCAAGTGTAACATCCCTCTACAAGATGCAGGAGTATACAATCTGGATTGTGAATGTGGTCTCTCTTACATAGGGCAAACAAAAAGATCAGTAAAAACCCGCGTGAAAGAACATATAGCTGATGTGAAGCATCGCCGCCCCAGGAAGTCTGCAGTCTGTGGCCATGTTCTGGATCATCCCAACCATTACATCAGATTTGATAAACCACAAATCCTCACAAAAGAACACCGATTCCTACCAAGGATGATTCGCGAGGCTATTGAAATAAAAAAACATCCTAATTTTAATAGAGAAGATGGTTGGGTATTACCACCAGCTTGGGATCCTATAATTAATAAAATTAAGTCAAAAGCCAAGCATACCACTGCAAGACTTCAAGACACAGTTAGCTCTTTCTGCGTAGATCGGACCACAAATAATAATTGAAGCTGAAGGTACTCCGGGTTAACTATGACATCAGGACATCTGTCACCTCAGTCCCCCCGTGACCATGGGTGCTGTAAAGCACTCGAAACGTCGGGTTATAAATAACAAAAATAAACGCGATAAAATCCGTAAAATTAGTTTCATTTAAATGTGTAGTGTTCGCGTAAATATAAGAAATCATTAGTCATTAACTATGTAGGAAGTGCCACGCCTGCCCATAACAGCTGTGCTATAACCCAGAAGCACGTACTGTACAACACCGCAATGTGCTCATCATATGAGACATCAGTTCATTCTCATGTAAAAAAATTACAGACAAACCTAATAATATTTCTATACCAACCACTACTGCATAGCTGAATAACGCATTTCTGTTCACAAGATCTCTTCACAAAAGAATTCGCAAGAAAGATAACCGCATGAAAACTACATTAATAATATCTAGCAAAAATTTAAATTTAAAATATAGTTTGTGTCCAAGAATAACAAAAAGTTTTAAATAAAAAATACACGGTACGTACACTGAAGACTGAACTTGAATTAAATTTTCGAAAAAAGAACATCAACCCGGCCTTCAAAAATCTTTTTTTTAGTAACGTAGCCATAAATTGAATAAACCATTCACACCCTTCTAAGTTGGCGCCAAACGTAAAGCGGTACGTTTTTTTGGACCCTTAAGTTGGGGGTCGATACTTCCGAGAAATTGTTCAATGGATGGGCTATCCGAAATTTATTTTCTTCTATGGAATATTCCTGTCCCTATGTAAATTATTGCTTCTATATGGGAATGCGCTATCATAATTAGCCGTTAAAGACACCTCTGGTTTTTTCTCCGTGAGAAAAATAAAATTCACATTGTGAATGCGAAAAAGAATTTTGGCGGTAAAATTTAAAATTGATTTAATATTTTAACTGATTTATTATCTTTTCTCAATTCCAGTGTAATAGGTTCCATCATAAATTAAGTATTAGTTTCGTATACATGTATTTCTTATGTAAGATTTATTATCTGGATGGTGTTTGCGAAATTAGCAAAATAAAATGTTGAGTGGAAATAAATCATGTTATTAATAATACGTATGTATTACCACCGCTAATAAAGATTTAGGCCTTGTTGTTGAGGATTTTTACTACACTGTTATATTTACCAAACCGTTTGTTTTAGCATATTTATTTATTTATTTATTTATATATTCTTTATTGCAAACCTTAAAATTATTGACAAAAAAGTAAACTGGAAATAAAAAGATACACTAAGAGTGAGCAATGGGCGGTCTTATTGCTGACAGCAATATCTTCCAGACAACCGCTATTTATATTTTTGTTTTAATTCCAATGTGTTTTTGCGAAAATCACCCGATGTAAGTAACGATGACATTGGGCGTGTCTGGACGAATAAAATTCTGAGTATGCTAAGTTAGACACTCAGAATTTTTTAAGTTACGAGTAGCTTCGTCTATGACATCTAACAACTGAGACAGTGGCGCCATTTTTGGTTGTGAGTCTGTTTTGGATGAGAGCTGTCACTTAGACCTAAACTTTTTTTATGCAGTGTAACTTAGCAACTCAGAATTTAGTGCGCCCAGCCTAGCGCGCTGAAAGGGCACGTACTATATAGAGATGACAAAACTGTCTATTCGTAATTCATTCCCTCAAATAAAAAAATACAGCCTAGTAAAGTTCCACTACTGCTGAAAGGCGTCCTCTCATTTTTGAGAGAGTTTCGAGACGATAAGAGTCCGCCACGCTGGCCCAGTGAGGTCCTAAAACTGTTGTTCTTTCACCGCCAAGCACGTGGTTACTTTAAATAATTATTAACTATTTTAGTGATGTCATCGTCGGGGCTTAAACTCGGGTTGCTCGCGTTTAAGCGAGCGTGTTACAAATCTGTATCTAAACATTCTATGTTGAATTCCTTCACGTAAAATGTAACTCACAATCCCTCCGTAAACATTTTCAAATCTACTCGTACTTTATCTCAGTAGGTCGCATCACAATCAACGCTGATAACTATGTAACGCATCGTGAACATAAGCAAAGTTTTAGCTACCGCTATGTATGTGTCTTTATAATTAAAAACCCCATAAAGATTAAAAATTTAAATGAAATTCTACGCGTTTTCGCGCAGCATTAAAGATAATTTCTATTTCTCCAAACTCTGAACGTGTATGACATGGTAAGGAAATTCTTTATAATGGTTTTTATAAAAAAAAATATTACATTTCTAAAAATAATTAAATGGTCATTTCAACTTCAACTACGAATTGGCGAACGTAGGATAATCAGGTTAACTGATTTATTTATAGTTCAATGTAAGGAATTAAATCGAGGAAAAAATACATCTTTAAGAGATAGAACGAATGCCCATAACGTGTCACATTTCTCGTAACATAACTAGTTAATATTAATAATTACTGACTGTTCCGGTATGTTATTGAACTATAGGGAAAGTTGGTAGTATTGATGATAATGTTTTGGATATTTTTTATCGATATTTTGACTTTAGGACTTCAACTCGCTTTGTAATTAATATACTTAATAATTTATTGTAGTACTCGTATTAAATATATTATTATATATTAAATATAAAAAGGCGTGACTGTATATGTATGTATATACTCGTAACTAGTCTGGCCATAAATACTGTTACATACATTTCTTTTTTTCAAATTTTTAATTATTTTGAATTTGGAACTCGTATATTATTTTAAAAACTTCTTTCGGTTTTGCGCCATTGCACATATTTTTTCGTGTTCATTATCAAATTACAATATGGAATACGGTGTTAAAGAAAATAGGATTGCAGTGATCGCCTTTCACAAAGTGGGTATGGAGCCGTCGGTCATATTCCAGACACTTCAAAAGTTTGGTATCAGTCGTATGCTCGTATATCGTACTATCAACAGATACAACAACACTTCCTCTGTCGAAGACCAGAAAAGATCGGGGTGGCCGCGTGCTGTTAGAACTACAAAGGCTTGAAGCTCGGTCCGTATCGTCGATATACAGGACATGCCCTAAATCAATCTTTACAATTAAAGAGAGTGGATCGATGAAAACTGATCAAACTGAAAAAAAGTGTCGCGACACGCAGGTGAAAGGCACAGAAATATCCTCTTTACCGATGAAAAAATTTTCACGATTTAAGAACACTACAATAAGCAAAATGATAAAGTGTACGCACACAGTTCTAAAGGAGCTGCTCAAGTGGTCGGAAAGATAAAACGTGGTCTTCATCCTGCGTCAGTGATGGTTTGGTGGGGCGTGTCTTATCAAGGAGTCACAAAACTACATTTTTGTGAAAAAGGAGTGAAAACTTCAGCCAAAGTGTATCAAGATACAGTCTTGGATCATGTGTTAAACCTCTCAGCAATACACTTTTTAAAAATATACCGTAGACTTTCCAGGCTTGGGTAGATCGTGCCTTGTGCCTGGTCACAAGGCACGATCTACCCAAGCCTGGTTTGAAACCAACGTTCCGGACTTTATAATTTAAAATTTTCGACTTTAAAATTCCACCGTCACCACCTTGATGGTTGGCATTCCAGCACAGTGCGTTTTTCGCGCAATTTTCTGCCCCGCACAAGCACTTTATGGAATCTGCTGCCGCCAGCGGTTTTTCCGGACCGATACGACCTAGGGACCTTCAAGAAAAGAGCCTATTCCTTTCTCAAAGGCCGGCAACGCATCTGCTATTCCTCTGGTATTGTAGATGTTCATGGGCGGTGGTGATCACATACCTTCAGGTGAGCCGCTTGCTCGTTTGCCCCCTCTTACATAAAAAAAATATAAGAGCTGAAGACTGGCACTCATCTAGCCCAGACCTCAACCCTTTAGACTTCAAATTATGGTTAGTTTTAGAGGACATGGCCTGCTCTAAACGACACGGCGACATTGAGTCTCTTCAAAAATCTTTGGAGCAAGCAGTGGCGAAATTTCCCTTGGAAACAGTGCGTAAATCCATAGAGTCGTCACCAAACAAATTAAAGGCCTGTATAAAAGCCAAAGGTGGCCATTTCGAATAGAATATTGTTTTTATTTTTTGACTGAGACTAATAAATATGTAGGTATAAATTTTAAAAGCATTACATTACTTCATTAAAAAAAAATGCATTTTCCTTTGTAACAGAACTTATGGCCGGACTAGGTATTGGAAACCAAGTTTAATAAAACCACGTTTTACTTAACTGAATAAGAATAAGAACTAAAATGTATAATTTGATCTTGGTTTTCGTCTAACAGATTTCACCAGCTCCATTTTGATCGCGTTTAAGAAAACGAAGTTTACATGAAATATCGACACAATCTAAAACAAAAACTCGATGTATTTTGTATTTTGCGACATCAAACAGCCTGTTTTTATGCATAGGTGATATAGGTATGCAAACAATAAACAATACGAACTAAAAATAATTTTCTTGTTTACATAGTTGTGCAATTGAGAATGATTGCTCTCTAAACGCGTTTAAAAATTTGAACGTCAAAAATTGGGCGTTCTGAATATTAATCGCGTTCAGCTTTAACTGCGTTCATTTGATGTTGATGAAATGCAAACTGTAGCATTGAACTCAGTTAAACGCTTAGACTTCGTTTAGCTTGAACTGATCGGGTTTATATTCAACGGTGAAATCCGCCTTTAGTAGGTTACGAGTGAGTTCCTGTATGTTTGCGCGTACTCTTGTGGCACTATGATATCCCCGCCGCAGTTGATAACTTCTGACAGTAATCGCTAGTTGCACTTAAAATTGCAGAACAATTTTAGAGGTGCCGTTCAATCTCTAGTGCCGTTCCGAGCACTGTGGATCGAACTCAGGTCTCTCGTGTGCTATGAAATTTATGGCAAGCACCCGGCTGCTGAGCTACCACGGTTCAATTTTATAAAAAATACAAAAAACATACATTTAGTTAAGTATGACTTTCATCTGCATCTAAGTATAGATTATGATTTATGATGAAACTATTTGATTATTAAACACTCCATTAAAAACTCAAAAATAAAGCTTTCACAGTTTATGCACACGTTCGCTACAAAGTAGTTTTTTTTCGAATCCCTATTAAATAGTACAGATGGCCGCATACAGCCTATATTGTTGGTATAAATATCTATGAGCTTAAGTAATACTTGAGCCGTGTTAGCTCAGGGCGCGGCGCTCGCCTTATATTCATTACGCGAGTGATCTGAGTTCGATCCACGGTGCCGTCACCTCTAGAATTTTAAATGCTGTTTTACCACGTGCTCAGCGGTGAAGGAAAACATTGTGAGGAAACCTGCATGTCTGTGGAAAAAAAATATTTAGAGGTCACGTGAAGTAAGCTAAGTCGCATTTGAGCCATGCTGCGGCTGACTGGAACAGGCTCAGCAGTGGGACATTTATAGGTTGTTACTATAATTTACTTTACGTTAAGTAACACTGAGGCGTTCAAACGTAGTGGTGGTCAACGATATCACTATCGCGATCAAAAAGTTGATGCTTGTAATAAATACAAATTTAGAACATTACAGAAATTAGAGCGGATAAAAGAGTAAAAATATGCTTCTCTTGTCCGCGACTTCGTCCGCCTGGATATAGATTTTTAAATATCCCGAGGAAACTATTTGATTTTCGGGAATAAAAAGTATCTTATGTCCGCCTCCAGGGTGATTTTGTCATGAACGGTTCAGCGGTTGAACAGAGAGATACCTTCGCATTTAGAATATTAGTATGGAAGTATGGATGTGGCTTAACTTTGGTGGGGAATTTAAAAGAATATATCGAAACAAAATTCAGATACATTAATCAAAATGAGAACCTATATCAAAGTTCATAAGCGACTGCAGAGAGAGACCGCAAAATAATGCCATTCTGATAAGGTGTGACAAAAATAATGATTATGTACAATATAGCTATAAATGTTATAGATGGTTACAACAGGTTGATAATTAACATTATTACAATATATATAAAAATTAAAAAATAACGTTGAGTTTTTTTAGATACGTGTATCCTGTACAGATAAATAAACATATAATTAACAAATAAACCGAATGGAATTCTGTTTTTAATGGGTTTTCTTTGTATCTAAATTGCAACGAAAAATTAATTTGATTTTACATGTGTAACATTACGAGATAGAATCTGTAACGATGTTATCCGCAGCAGAACTAGAATAAGCGAGATACCCCTAAGGATTAGCAAGCTGAAGTGGCAATGGGCTGGCCGTAGCTATAGCTCGCAGAACCGATAACCGTTGGGGAAGAAAGGTTATAGGCAACCTAGTACCGGCAACCGCAGTGAAGCAGGAATGACGACCTGCACAGTTTCGCGGCAAGTCGTTGGATGCAGGTGGCTCAGGACCGTGTATTATAACAATCCATGGGGGAGGCCTATGATGAAGTGTGGACTAAGATAGGCTAAAGTGGCATTGAGGGTGTATAAAATTATTTAGAAAAAGACCTAAAGTTAAGGAATTTTTATTTTCTGTTCCTATATTTACCGCACTAAGAACTTAATAAAAGCATTAATTTGAATAAAAACAAACGAAATGCTGTTAAAATAACAAATATTTTTGACTAATTGTATAATTTTACACTATGGCATGATGATAGAGGCCGTGAAAATTATGTATTCAATAAATAATTCTTATCAATTCTGTTATTAATTTCAAAGGTATAACGAACCTTTATATGCGGCGCATACGCAAAGTCCCAGTCAAATGCAATACTCTAAGTAATGGTAATACATATAGTGTCTAAGAGGTTTCTATCAGGTTTTAAATAAATGCGTGTTTCGTTTCACGCGGAATAACAATCAGCGATGTCATTTTTTACACTAATTAACAGTGTTATCTCAAAAGCAACTGAAATTTGGAAACTAATTAAAACAACTGAATGGACGTAATATAAATACGTTGCAGACAATTCAAATGAACTCTTTGAAGGTCAAATTAAATTTATGCCATTATTTAAGTTGTTTTAGCGTAAATATTATCTTTATCAGTCATATAACGTTAATTAGTTTTTTATTTACATTAATTACTTTTAGCAATATTTATCATCAAACGTGAAATTCACAAATGTGATGATATTTCTGTGTGACTGTTTTTCAGTTCAGAAATGTAAGAAAAAAGTATTCAAATAATAGAAATTTCATTTAAATTTTTATTATTATTGTAGAAATTAAGTTAATTAATTTTTTTTAAAATGGTAAAATTTTAAGAGATACAATTCGAATTAGGGTAAAACTTAAAATTAAATATACAAAAATCGTTTAAAACGATGCATTTTGAAAAGAAGGGTCACAATTTAACAAAATATTGATCGAAGCCGGGGGAGAAATTAATAAATTCCCCTAAAATTCGATGCGTAGCACATTTAATGCTTTCCTACACAATAATTAAAGCCTTTATCGGATTCATTTACTTTAAAATTTTAGGCAGACAGGTCTACAAATAAGTGACGTTAACAATTATATCTTCAAATCAATTGCTTCCTTTCAAAGGGTTCTAGAGAACTTTCGCAGTTGACAAATTGGATCCGAATTTATGCTTTCATTATACTGCCCTTGAATTCATATGCCAATTATTTTTTTCTTGTGATGGACTTTGCCTTCTATCGAGGAAACAGCAATTTTCTAGTTAAGAAGTTTAATTTTTAACGATCCAGAAACGAACATTCATTAGTAATATAATATACTTTTAATGAGCGATGATTAGTAATATTTATCTTACTAATCGAAGAACCGGTCATTCGTCGTTCGTTTCAGATGCTGATCTGAAGATAAAAAATATTCAAAGCTTATTTAAAATTTGTTATATTATATATTAGTAACCAAAAAATTGATTTCTTTAACCTGGATCCAATTAAAGCTTCCGAGATAAATAACTTTGGTGAACTTGCTAGGGTGTCCACATAATTTTTTAATAAAATTGAATCTTTTTCTTAATACGAGAAAACAAACTTATTCCACATTTACCTTTAAGAACGTAATATTTTTTTATTATTTCAAAGCGTCTTAGATTCGAACATGTTTATGATAATTGTAGTTTTATTCATAACTTTGCGAGTCGTGAGCGGCGTAGACGCTTTATGACACAAATGTTTTCAATTTATCGCGCAAATCGTTTTTATGTACGTGGGACTTTCACAGCGCAACATATTTGAAACCCGAGAATGAGGCTTAGAATATAGGTGTGAACGAGCCGAGAGACGAAAATAGTTACGAGTGCGCATCTCGCGCCTTCTTCAGTTTAAAAATAAACTAGTGACTAGGTTCCTCTAGGTGTCACTCACCCGAAATGCAGGCTCAGGGGAAAGCCTACTTAACGCCAATTCCGCCAATCTGTTGAAACGGATCTTCACCAATTCAAATTCCGAATTCTCCGTAGTGCCGGCTTATTAGCATACACGTGAGTGCGTCCAAATCTCACTCCCGCGCTTTTTAACAATTTTTGAACACCTTAAGGTTTTTAACAGGCAGATAGCTAATAAGGCACAATGTAACACTGATAAATATATTAGAGGGTTTTTAGTTAAGTTAAGTATTTATTTTTTCGAACGTGTAAACGCGTGTCACCGTCGCCGGTTGCGAGTGTACTGAGCGGCGCCGGCGTCTGACGGCCATGTTTAAAGCACGCTGCAGTTAACTCGATAAAACAACTATTTGTTACTATTTCAGCGTACAGCGTGGCGTACTTGAGTATCGAGTACCTAGATTTACTTAGTCGTCTCCAATGCTTATTCAATATTTTTATTTTTTCAGGAACTAAGCATGTTCAACGTATATAAGCGACTTATACAATTTTTTAAACAACAACGTTTTACGTTTTGTTTACGCAACTGGTTTTGAAATATCTCAGTAAGTTTTACTTTGTATTATGAACATATCGTAGAAACTACAATCGTTTTTTCTTTATAACATGCATTTTAATTAGCACGATTGAAACCACATGCAAATATGGTGGAAATGTAATCAAAGGGTACTAAAATTAATCCTTTTGATTACTTATAATAACGAGCACATGTTGTAATACACCTTGTTATGGCAGGAGGAAAAAGCAAACATTTATGTTAAAATTTCTGCGTTAACTTAACGCAATTGAAGTCATGCTTATAAAAAAAGATCATAGTTGACTATTTAATATATTTAACTCTAGATTTATGAAACCCGTCAAATTGACGGGTTGTCAATTTTATGCTTTATATTCTGAACAAATAAATATTATTCTATAGCGATTATATATTGGCTTTTAACGATATTATGCAGCGATTACTGGTGATAGGATTCCTATGCAGGAATCCGTCTAGGTAGGTACCACCCCAGGGTCAGTTATTCTGCCGTGAAGCAGTAGTGTGCAAACATTACTGTGTTTCGGTTTGAAGGGCACTGTGAGCTAGCGTAATCACTGGGCATATGAGACTTAAGAACTTATGTCTCAGGGTGATGGACACAGTGTGGTGTCACACAGAAATTTTCTGGGTGATACAGCATTTGTTATGGGCAGACGTTGCACTTACCATCAGGTGAACGTTTTGCTTCTTTCATCACTTTATCCAATAATATATATATATATATATATATATTTATATATATTTATATATATATATATATATTTAGTAGCGGCAAACTTAATGTATACACATATACATTGTGGTACAATATATAATAATACAATCGATGACCGTGGGGTTGATTAACAACTACCATTCGGTAGTATTCACTATCGTAAGGTACGAGTATCAACAGCGCAGGAGATATTAAAGTGCCACGAGTGTCCGCGCAAACACAGAAGCACTCGTCATTACCTACCCGTGCCCGATGTAACTCACATGCGATAAGATCGAAGATAGGCGAGAATGCAGTGTCAGAGAGAGTCAGAGACAGACAATCACAACCGAAACAGATACGAAAATCAACAATTTGCGTTTTTGCACAATTGTTGGCTTCGACGCGGATTCCGACTAAGTACCCGCAGCCGTCATATACACGCGGAGTCTAATTGGATGCCTTATTTCACAACGAACGTAACGTAAACGTAAAGTCGTCACTTTACGTTTCCGTTCAGAAGTGGACTAGTCGTCAGAGCACATGACGGCTACGCCGCGGGTCCTTGGTTCGAATCCCAGCCGGAGCCAACGTTTGTGTAAAACACAAATAGTTGGTATTCGGGTCTGGGTGTGCAAGTGAAATTTACGTCTGTAAAACGCATCCACATTGTTTTTATAAAAAAAAATACCATAGCTCTAACTGATCTTGCTCAGGCGTAACGATGCATGCGTGGCAGAGGTGCTGAAAATACTAAATTGCGATAAACGATACTAAAACAGTTGTAAATGATACTATAACAGTTGACTGCGCAGAATGTCCCTGTAATTGTTTAGTTTTATCATCGCAACACTACAAGCTTGTCTTAAAACTTGTCTCTTGTCATACAAGCAGCTTAAAGCCGTAGCAAGATTCTTTTGTATGACAAAGAACGACAAAGCTTCTTCTGCAGACTTTCCCACTCTTTTCACTAGAGCTAGCTCTAATAGGTAACCAGCCAAATAATATTTTATCTAAAATTTGCTTTTTTAATTTGTAAAATTCCCAAACATTTTATTGATTTCCGTGCACAAACATTCTAGGAAAAGGGATTAATCAACTACTATTAAAATGTGTTTATTTTTACAGACAAAATCGTAAATTACTTCTAAAGGTTAGGGTGTATAAGAAATGGAAAAAATTGGAGCAGTTTCACTAAACATAATATATCTGCACCCTACCAAAGATGGCATAACATCGTGATGATAAAAAAAGAATTAATGGGAAAAATAAATACGAGAATCTACCACCATCTTATTCCGTGGGTGTCGTAAAATTCGACGGATAAATAATTAAAACCTGAAAATCGGCGGCAACATCTTCCTGGAACATCTGAATAAATAAACTACGGTTGCCAACCCGCCTGCCATGCGTGACAACTATGGCAAAATGGCGTGATGGGCTGAAATGATGATGACGTTGACAACGCCGAAAAAAGTAAAAGTAAAATGGCGCAAAATAAACGGATGATGCATCTTACTTTTTTGTGTTAAACTCATTAAAAATATCAAGGAATGTGCCGTGCCCGGCACTGTACCAGCCCCGCATAAGAAGAAAACAACATAATATCTCGTAATAATGGAATATTTATATCTTGCGTTTAAAAATAAAACGAAGTCAATAACAATCATGAAGTGATTTATAATACAATTATTATGATAAGCAAAGTGCATTAAGTTAACTTTTGTTTCTTGGCTGTTAGTGTCAAGTTACCTACAAGTTTTAAAGGCTTGTATGTCTTAAAACTTTTTTTATATATAATTTAATTTAAATAATTTAAAAAACAATGCCCCTCAGTATGTGTCCTGTAACGTAGGTGCGTTTTGCAGAGATATATTTGACATGCACACACAACCAGACTCGAAAACCAACAATTTGTGTTTTGCACTAATATTGGCTCAGGCTGGGATTCGAACCCAGAACTCGCGGCGTAGAAGTCAGGTACGCTTACTAGGCCACGCGATCGCGTTCAATTTTTGTCATTAATATGCTTAGTATTTAGCCGAGTTTAACAATGGCGAAAATGTGTAACGCTCTTTCCGATGATGTTAAGACAGCTCCTTCTACAGAATTCCTTTAAAAATATTGTTCTAATTGGTATTGGATTTGTTTATCCAAAAAAAAGAAATTATTCCATTTCGTATAGACACACAATTATTTATCCTTCACTGGTAGATAATAAAGGTCATTAAATTCTACATCGGCACCAATAGTTTAAGGTACGAGTATTAACAATATATTAATAAACAAGGATAGAGCGTAAATATTTGCAAAATCACCAACGTACTTTTTTTTTTTTTTTTTTTTATTTATTTGGTTTTCCAACAATGAGTACAATAAATATTTACACAAAAGAAGTTAAAAGTAAGTCACAATAATTGCCCTCATCACTTAGAGGAAAACACAGCATTCACTAATTTGTTTCTAACGTCTACTTACATTAATAGACACTCCTCTACTTACTACAAGAAATAAATTAAGACTAATATTACTATTCAAAAGAAAACGAACACAAAAACTACAAAACTACTGCTGACTTTCCGAAAAAAATATTTTTTTTATTCCGTTCTTAGATATTAGTGCTAAGTCGATCTGTTTATTGCAATTGTGGTATATGGTATACATCCGCGATAATGTACAATGCATTCTAAGGTTAGTGTGATGCTTAGGTTGACGAAAAAGTTTAACATTATTTAATCTTAAAGGTCTAGCAGGAACATTAAATTGTACTTTACTCAATAAGTCAGGGCAGTCAAGTATACCAGTAACTAATTTCTTAAAAAATATCATATCCAGCATTTTTCTACGAGTTTGAAGAGCCATCATTTTAAAATAACTTAGTCGATCTGAATATGATTTAAGTCTCCTGGACATATTGCTGTTAAAAGCCAAGTGGTACATAAACCTTTTTTGTAGCTTTTCGATTCTATCAATATGAATACTATAACATGGTGACCAGACAACACTGCAATATTCCAGGCGGCTTCTAACCAATGCATTATACATAATAAACTTGACAGTAGGTTCCTTAAAATTCTTACACTCTCTCAATACAAATCCAAGAAGACTTGAAGCTTTAGCCACTATCGTATCTATATGTTTATGAAAATTGAGTTTACTGTCGAAGTGGACTCCTAAGTCTCGTATAGTGTTTACTTCTTGAAGTAATTCGCCTTCAAATCTATATTTTGAAGGTATAATGGTACGATTTCGAGTGAATTTAATATATTTACATTTTTTTATATTTAAGGTCATTTTATTTCTAGTGCACCATTCTATTAGGTTATTTAGATCATTTTGGAAGAGTTGTATATCTGAAGTATTCCTTATTTCTTTAATAGCTTTAAGATCGTCTGCAAACAAGTAAATTTTTGAGCTAAGGAAGCATGACTGAATGTCGTTGATGAAAAGTATAAAGAGATATGGACCCAAATGAGATCCTTGAGGGATTCCTGACGTTGCAGTATAAGGTTTTGATTTATAGCCGTTTATGACAACACTTTGATTGCGATCGGATAAATAAGAACGAAACCAACCGAGCAGGGGCTTTGTCACACCGAATTGTTGGAGTTTACTTATTAAAATGTCGTGATTCACTGTATCGAAAGCCTTGTTAAAATCAGTATATACTGCGTCTACTTGAATACGTGCATCTACAGATTTAACCAAATCTTCAAGGTATACCGTTAAATTTGAACTCGTCGATCTGTTTTTTACAAATCCATATTGGTCGTTGATTAAAAGGCTGGAAATCTGCCATGATAAAATTGGACATATTATAGCTTCAAAAACCTTTGCTAATATAGATAATATTGCTATGGGCCTATAATTAGATACTAATGATTTGTTTCCACTTTTAAACACAGGAACGATTTTGGTGATTTTCCACTTGGAAGGAAAAATACCAGTCTGTAACGACTTATTAAATACATGTGTAATTGGAAAAGACAGCCTATCGGCAGTTCTTTGTATGAAGATGGGAGGGATGCCATCTGGACCAGCTCCCTTATTAAGATCCAGACATTTTAGTTTTTAAATACTTGTTTTTCGGTGATGATGATGTTACTTAAGATTCTGTTGCTTTTACTTTCGGGGTCTGCAGAGATTTTATCATTTGTATTCGATTTTACATGGGCCGTTGCAAAATGCGATGCTAGAAATTACATATTTCATCACCTTCATCAGAACTTGAAATACCGTTAGACATATTGTCCGGGTAATTACTTGTTCCGCCTCTTTTGATTTTCAAATACGTCCAGAAATATTTTGGATTCAGTTTTATGTTTGATTCCAGATATGCAGTATACGAATTATAACAGGACATGATCATTTTATCGCAACGTTCTATTCAACGTCCCGTATTCTTGGATGTACTTATGCGATATAATCAGAGGAAGTATCAGATGCTCTGCCCGACATGGGACATTCACAATAAGTCTGGAGAAGCCGAAAACCAAATGTTGTTTAAAGTTTGGTTAGCACCTGCTATCTACTTTTCACCAAAACCAGGGTTGACTGGTAAAGAGTGCCACAAGGCATTAAGTTCGCCCATTGTAGCCCATAGCTTAAGATGTTAGTAATAAAGAGTAAAATAAATACATATTGGCTTCAGGTAGAAGTATAATCTAGTACATACGCAACAGCAGGCCGATCCAGTCTGTGCCATAAGGTCATTGTCAACGCTGCAGCTTACATACATATTTTCAAAACACTTTTCAAAACACTTGTTCATGAATACCTTATTTACTATAATACTCGTAAAACTGGTGAGCTTGTAAGTTTGAACGCGCAATCTCCGAAGATTATAATCCGACCTTTTCACAGCTCAACCGTTGAACCGATCTTGACGAAAATCGACACAGACATCTTGCGTCCCGGAGACGGACATACGGTACTTTTTATTTCGATAAATCAAAGAAACTCTACGGTATTTTTTAAAAAAAAGTAGCGGGCAGCGTAGTAGCGGGCATCATCTAGTCCATACTAATGTTATAAATGCGAAAGTAACTCTCTCTGTCCCTCTTGTCTGTGTGTTACCTATTCATGGTTCAACCGCTGTCGATCTTGACGAAATTTGAAACAGACAAAGCTTGCATCCTGGAGACGGACATAGAATACATTTTATTCCGGAAAATCAGATAGTGACCACGGGATGTTTAAAAAACCTATATCCACGCGGACGAAATCACGGGCATCAGCTAGTAGGCTATAAAACTTCTTGCTACAACTAAAGGAGCCGCACCATAGACTTAGAATATACCGTAGAGCCGCACGCTGAGAACCTAACATTTCCGAGAAGGGCCTTTACGCCGTATTTTACCCCGGTGAATGATGGATACTGATGGGCGCAGCTAGTCTTCAATAAGTATTTCGAGAAGTATTGTATTCTAGAAATACTTAGCAATTTTATCAGACATTTCAATTAGTCAGTATATACAAATAAATTCAAAGACGTCGCTTTAATTATTATTTATGACGGATTTGTGGGGAATCCCTAAATAAAGGAAATAATTAAAGTGGTGCTTGGGGAATAAATATGGGATTTACAATAAATACTTTTCGGATGAAGGGAGCGTATTTTCACAGACGTACAGGATCAATAATTTTGGTCTTCGTGATTCAGAGAGATTGCTCTTTTGTGCCATCCGAACTAGTTCAGTTGTAATAAAAAAATAATACAAAAGAACTGATTTTCTTCAGTTAACTTGTGTTAAACTTTTTTATTTTTTATACTGTAATGATTTTTACAGTATGTGATATGTACAATTTGTATTTATTAGATTACACAAGTGTACGCGGAAACACAAGAGCACTCACTCTACCCAACCTACCTGTGCCCGATGTAACGCTCATGCGATAAGATCAGAGGCAGGCTAGTATGTGAAGTGTCAGAGACCCAAGGACAAACAAAACAAAGCGAGACCCAAGAACCATCAATTTCTGTTCTTGCACAAATGTTGACTCCGGCTGGGATTCGAACCCATGACCCGCAGCATGGTAGGTGGGTACTCTAACCACTAGGCCACGCGGACGTCAAATAAATACCAAGAAAATTAACAATGGTATAAGAAAAACTTCCAGATAACCTTTGTATGGAAAGGATTGCAAGACAGCAAAAAAGTAGGTGTCGTTTGGTGATAGAAAGACGCATTTTAAGTGTTTGTAATAACATATGAGACACGGCATTGATAAACGGTGTGCCGTGTGGTGGCGGCTTAGGAGAATCTACCACCACATGTCGTACTGTGTGTGTCGTAAAAGTCGACAGGGGGGAAAATACGAGGAGGGATCAAAAAGTAGTGAGAATGAGATATAATATAATGACTATTGATAACATAATAATTTATTTTTCTACATAGTCTCCGAGTCTCTCTACACACCGAGTCCTGCGCTTTTACAAGGCTTCAATCCCTTTCAAAAAAAAGTTGTCCTGCTAAAAGCTCTCCACGGCATCCATCACCTCTATCTGTTTCCCCTTAAGTATTCTTTCAATTTGGGGAATTGATAAAAATCGCTAGGCGCCAGATCTGGTGAAATAAAGAGGGGTGGTCAACCAATTCGAAGCCAGCTTGCTGAATGGCAGCCATCGCAACTGCCGACCTGTGCGCGGGTGCGTTGTCGCGATGAAACAGCACGCCCCTTCGAAGTTTACCTCTTCTTATCTCTTTGATGCCATTTCTCGACTTGGGAATTAAAGCTGCATAATATTGGCCTGTAATAGTGGTTCCACGCTCCAGGTAATCAATCAACAATATCCCTTCTGAGTTTTCAAAATATTGAGGCCATAACCTTGTCAGCCGATGCCACGGCACGAAACTTCTTCGGGTTCGGTGATGATGGCCGTTTCCATTGCGAAGATTGCTGTTTTGTCTCGAGATCAAAATGATGGACCCATGTTTCGTCCATTGTTACGAAACGAGACAAAAAGTTTTCAGAATCTTCTTGAAACTTGTCCAACAATATCTTCGAAATGTCAAGTCGATTTTGTTTCTGACTGTCGGTTAACATTCTCGGCACCCATCTCGCGGAGACTTTTCTCATATTCAAAGATTGTATGGATTGAATTCTTCCATATGAAATGCCCGTTTCTTGAATAAAGTACCGGATGGTAACTCTTCGATCGCTCAATACAATTTTCTCGACTTTCGCAACATTTTGTTGGGTGACTGACGTCGATGGACGGCCGCAACGATGTTCGTCTTCCGTGCTCGTTCTCCCTACTCGAAATTGAGAAGCCACCTTGCGACAGTGGAATACGGCGGAGCAGACTCTCCTAATGTTGCCTCCAAATCGCAATGAATCTCTTTTGTCGTTAACTTTTTTAAACAGAGGTATTTAATAACAGCCCGCACTTCGTTTTTCTCCATTTTCGAGAACACGTTCCGACCCGAAGCAATCAAATACTACATTCAGAAAAACACTAAAGAGAATCGAAGATTTTTTTCTCTATTAATATTACAAGTAAGTATCTGAGCTATGCCTGCCAGTATTTTTTTTTTCTTACCAAGGAGTATGTCGTTGTCACTACTTTTTGATCCCTCCTCGTCAAAACCAGAAGATGGGCAGCAGCATCTTTTTGGAACATTTGAATAAATATACTGCCTGCCAAGTGTAGCTACTATGGCAACATTCCCCCCAAAATTAGTGGACCCAAAGTGGATTAGTGATAGGCTGAAATAATGATGAGGATGATTGATGGTAGCATAATATTTTTTTAATTATAATAGAGATTGATTTAAAGTAACAGACAATAAATGTTACACTGTTGAGCACAGACTTTCATTCCACTAAGGGTTTTGGGGCCGAATAGAGTCCGCCACGCTCCAATGCGGGGTATTCTTGACATGTCTTCGATATTATTTTTATTCCCCAGACAAGGTTTCCTCACGATGTTTTCCTTTCACCGCCGAACACCTCGTAAAATTGCAGAACAAATTTGGCACTTTGCTAAATAAAAAAAAATGGGCAAAAGAGCGGCACTGGCGCACTATTAAATTTAAGGCAGGTGCCGGCCCCTGCGCTACTACAGTCAAATTTATTTATTTGTCAAATACGATGACCGCGTGACCTAATCTTCAGAGCACCAAATTGCTACGCCGCGGGTCGTAGGTTCGAATCCTACTTGAGTCAACATTTCTGCAAAAACACAAATTGTTGGTTTGGTTCTGCTCGTCTTGTGATTGTTGTTCCTATGTCGCTGACACTGCGTCCTAGCCTACCTCAGATCTTATTGCATGAGCGCTACTTCGGGCGCGGGTAGTTAAGGACGAGTGCATCTGCGTTTGCGCGACCACTTCATTCATCAATCATTCATTCATTTCAGCGTATCACTAGTCCACTACTACACCACTTGTAGCTCTCATTTTAGGGGGGGTTTTGCCATAGTTGCCACGCTTTGCCGGCGTGTTGGCAACTGCAGTTTATTTATTCAGATGTTCCAGGAAGATGCTGCTACCCATCTTCTGGTTTTTATTTTCCCACTGTTGACTTTTACAACACCCACGGGATGAGATGGCGTGATAGATTCTCTTAAGCCGCCACCACACTTGTGGCACTATAATAACTCCTGCGCAGTTGAGATCTGCTCATAGTATTCGAAAGTTGTCGCCGTGGTCGAAAACAGGAAAGGAGGACATCGTGTATTTGTCACCGCTAAAGAGTTGTTGATTGGCCTGCTTATAACTTCCGCGGCATCAGATGAAGCACACGGTACAGATATTTTTTTATCAGTGACAACGAAAACTAGTCCGAACAACACTTGAACAGTCGCATCATATATTAGTTTCTTATCTCATCTGTTTAGGGTTCCGTAATAAAAACTTCTTCTACCCATACACACCCATTTTACATGGAGACAATCGGCACTATATGCACCATGAAATTTAGAATAGAGGTGTTTTATGAACCGCTAAAGAATAGTGCAGTAAAATTACGAAAAAAAAACAGGTTCTACCACTTAAAAATATTTTAAGTGGTAGAACCTAGAAAACACTTTAAACGAAAATTGGCTACACGCTATTCCCTACTACGGAACCCTTCTCTGTGCGTCACCGACACGCATTTGTAGTTTATTTTTAAGTCACGTTCTCAGTTGATTTAGAAAGATGTTTTAATTTAAATTGATCTTACAATTCAAAATGCAAATGTTCCGGAGATATTTATACTATGAGAGATGATAACATACATTTATGTTGTATTAAGAAAGAAAGAAAGAAAATGTATTTATTACAACAAACCCAACAACCAGGGGCAGTCGTCCCCGCAGTCTCGAAATCAAGCTCCCATAGGCACACAATTTTTTTCGTGTCGTTGGCTCTTCATCGCAACGCCTCGTTCAACTGCCATCTTCCTTCCCTATTCACTCCTTATCAAAAAAAAATCATTAATCAAATAATAGGCTATAAATGAAACCTTAACTTAAAATTTAAGTCATAAAAACACAGTACATATTAAGAGAGTTATACAAACATACAGCTATACAGACAATTACTAAACAACACAATACAGTACAAATATAATCTGTGTCCAGGTTTGACATAAGACGCACTCAGCATAATGTCGTGGTGTTATCCACGACGCTGGTTTCAATGCGCCCACAAACGAAAGTGCTGCAGTTTTCATTGGCGATACAATTTACGGAAAATAATCAAAACTCATTATAAAAAGTAAAAATGGCATTTAAAAAAAATATGTAGATGGGTAGGGGGAGCTACATTTAATTAGGAGTTGGTATTAGTCTTTAACCGTGTGGTGGCGGCTTAAAAGACCATCTACCACCCCATCTCATCCCGGGGGTGTCGTAAAAGTCGACAGAGGGAAAATTAAAACCAGAAGATGGGCAGCAGCATCTTCCTGGAACATCTGAATAAATGAACTGCCAAGCGTGGCGACTATGTCGAATTCCCCCCAAAATGAGAGCTACAAACTTTTGTGGAAATGTATGAGGGAAGCTTACGTTCAGCAGTGGAGTAGTGACTATGCTGAAAGATGATGATTATGATTAGTCTCTTGGTGACAAGTATATCGGTCTGCCCTGTATAATCGTCCGCTAAATAAAATGTACACACGCCGGGTAACAGTAGAAGTCTTTGTGTTAGTGAAACATTAGGTCTCAAATTTTACTGGTGGTAGGATTCCTATGCAGGATCCGTCTAGGTAGGTACCACCCCAGGGCCAGTTATTCTGCCGTGAAGCAGCAGTGTGCAAGCATTACTGTGTTTCGGTTTGAAGGGCACTGTGAGCTAGCGTAATCACTGGGCATTTGAGACTTTAATAACTAATGTCTCAGGGTGACGGGCGGAGTGTGGTGTCACACAGAAATATTCTGGGTGACACAGCATTTGTTGTGGGCGGACGTTGCACTTACCATCAGGTGAACGTTTTGCTCGTTTCGTCACTTATAAAATAAAAAAAATATCAAATGGTCGGTGTTATAGTCTTGACGACCACGTGGACGAATTGATTTTTTTCGGACCTATTTTAGGTTATGCTGTGATTGTCCCCTTTTCCTTGACATCTTTTGGTATCTCCGATTTTGTCGTATGAGGGTTACATCGGTCGCGGGTAGGTAAGGACGAGTGAGGTTACTGCGCAGGATATTATGGCGCATGTGATCATGTGGTCGACTTATTCTACGCGGGTGAACCGCGAACTACTGCTGGTCGGGCAATAAATGACTTGACATTACATAAACAAATCGAGTCTCCGGGGTTTGTGGTGACTTCCCCTCCCTGCTCCCCATTGATGATGCCCTTGTCTCTTGTGTTTACGCGTACATTTCATCATCATCATTTCGGCCTGTCACTAGTCCACTGCTGAACATAGGCCTCTCCGAATGATTGCCACAAAAATGTATAGCTCTCATTGTGGGAGGATTTAGCCATAGTTGCCGCGCTTGGCAGACGGGTTAGCAACCGCAGTTTATTTATTCAGATGTTCTACAGAAGTGCTGCCTCCAAACGCCTGGTTGTTTTATTTTCCCTCTGTCGAATATAATATCTCCTGCGCAGTTGACAGCCTCCAATTATATTTGGAAATCAGCTAGGAGAACATTAAAGATAAGTGCAAAATAAATTAACTTTTTTGCTATATTACTCGTACAATCGAATTGACATTGTTCTCAGATCCTATAATTACATTACCGTAAGCGAAGTGAAAAAAAATTCGTTATCATTATTTGGACCGTGACTTTTGTCTTCAATTTCTCAGGTTACTGTGTCACGCACCCGTTAGCAAATATACAAACACACACACACACACACACACACATATATATATATATAAGGGTACTTTATATTACTTATTACGTTACTCTGCGAGTAGAAACGTTTATCCATACTAATATTATAAATGCGAAAGTTACTCTCTCTGTCCATCTGTCTGTTTCTTACCTTTTCACGGCTCAACCGCTGAACCGATCTTGACTTTCGTCAACACACAACTTGGCACAGAGATAGGTTGTATCCTGGAAATGAGAGTTTAATTAAAATCAAAGAGATCCCACGGGATATTAAACGACTACATTGGGAAAAAACGGTGCAATGAAAAGCGCTAAGATTTCTCCTGTATTTACAGACATCGTGTAAATCTCACCATTGAGTGTAGGTGCTCGTGTATGTAGGCGTAGAATACTTTTCTCGCAGAATCGCTCTTAATTTAAAAGGAATTTATAACGCATTCTTAACAACTCACGGACCTCCACTTCCGAACCCCCTGCATGAGAGTCTTTCTGAAGAAGCTGTAAAAGCCTAACAGCGTACTACAAATAAAAAAAGCATTTATGGAACTTGCCCATTATATGAAACGTTAGCTCTTACAAATCAAATGCGTTATGTATATCTTCTTGTTTGTTGCTGTCCTTATGCAATATAGAGTCACCTAGAGTGCGCTTATTATTATTCGAAGGTAACAGAATTAATTATTTCTTTAGCTATGGTAATTGATATCGATGTTATTTTATTAATCTGTTACGATAATATAATTGATTTGATCAATAAACCATTTCCATTCGAATACTCAAAATTGAATTTTTTCGTGAAAGGGTAGCCGAGAATCCGTCATCTGACTTCTTTTTGTGGTTGACTGAGGGAAATGAGAGGAAGTTCTACTGGTGGTAGGACTCCTATGCAGAAATCCGTCTAGGTAGGTTCCACCCCAGGCCAATTATTCCGCCGTGAAGCAGTTGTGTGCAAACATTACTGTGTATCGGTCTGAAGGGCACTGAGAGCTAATGTAATCACTGGGCATATAAGACTTATGAACTGATGTGTCAAGGTGACGGGCGCAGTGTGGGGCCACACAGAAATGTTCTGTATGACATAGCATTTCTTGTGGGTAGACGTTGCACTTACCATGAGATGAACGTTTTACACGTCTCGTCACTTTATTCAATAAAAAAAAAGATATCGTGGACTCCAACTTATGGTGTAATAACGATCTCAATTATAAAAGACTGCTGACAGGAAGAAGCGTCTAAAGACATAGACATAGACTTAATTCAACGTACACAATACAGAAACCACACAGAGAATGCAAATAAAAAAAAATATTCCAGTACAATAATAAAAAGAACAAACAACAACAATATCTGTAAAATACTGGAAACAAAAGTGACGCTGTATTGTGAAGTCGAAATGGACTCCACTCAGCAAAGAATGCTGCGGAAAGACCGCAGCGCTGGTTTTCAGTGGGGGAGTCTGATACTGCGAGAGTCCATCAGCTTACTTGGGACCTAAGTCCTTCAGTACGCATTTTATGAGCTGATGATAATGATTTTGATGACAACGGATGAATCAATGACTTGAAAATGTTTTCATTTCTTTGGCTAAATTAGCATTGTGGATGTCCACTTGTCTTAAACAATGCATGCCAATCTTCCTCTTATTATCTCTAGCAATCAATTCATCGCAAAAGATGCTGCGATGACGACTCTGTGTGCTGGGATAATTACCGCAGTCTAATTTACCTTGCGCAGATGACACATTCCGGAACTTCAACCTATTGTCGCGGGTGTATCGCGTAAAATGTAACCCTGAAATAAAGAATAGCATTACTGCTCGTAACATTGAAGTGGAAAAAGATATTCATGGAAACTGAATGTATTTTATACTGATCTGTGATTCAAGGGAAATTTTCAGTAGGTACAGACAATTGAAAGGTGAACAAGGATTTTTTGAGAAAACCATGGACATTTTTTTAATTGTAGTAAGGGTAGAAACTACCACCTACAGCAATGTTTGCATACTACTGTTTGATGGCAGAATATCTGGCGGTACATTTACGTAATATTCACTCTGTCTTGTCCGGTACTATAAAATGTGACTAAATAAGTAAAACCGGGTATATATGTATTACATAGTAACAACAGAGATTAAGTTATTGTGAGAAAACTAGGTTGACATGCTTGTGATAACCCTTTAAAAAAGTTCTTAGCCCTATTTGTTCACTGTAACAAAAATTAGGTATGCACGGGGGTGGGAGCGCTATTTGAATGAACTTGATTCTTAAATAAAACAGCACGCACCCACCTGCGCTAAATCCACTTAGCCATTTATGACAAATGTACTATTCGAAATTTAAGGCGCCCGGACTTCTACGCCGCGCGTCCTCGGTTCGAATCACGACCGAAGCCAACATTTGTGCAATAACACAAATTGTTGGTTTTCGAGTCAGATTGTGTTGTGCATGTGAAATTTATGTCTGTAAAACGCTCACACAGTACAGGAGAAATTGTAGTGCGGGGAAAAGTTTTCTTAATAAAAAGAAATTGTCACTGGACCGCGCACGTACATCCGCAACACCAGAGCAATTGCAGTTGCGTTGTCGGTCTTCGAATTGGGCTGTTGACGTATCGTTTAGAAAAAACAGCAAATTGTAGAAAGTGGCCGTGCGTTGCAGAATTGAATAACGCTACCTGGTTGTTAGGGGAAGGGGGAGCTGGTTCTCCAATTACCTTCACTCATTAGGCGAAACGCAGAAGCATATAATTCTTTTACTTTTAAGCCGTTATTCTGTAAGGCCAGGTCCATTTATGCAACAGCTAAGGTTGTTTCGAAGCTCTGCCGCTGAATAGGTCTACTGGTAGTGGGATTCCTATGCAGAAGTCCATTTACGTAGGTACGTAGGATATTTACGTAGATACGTAGAACAGAGTGAATATATACGCTGTTACAACACTTACATATGGTACGTTGTTGCTTTAGGTTATGCATTGATGCAAAGTAGAAAAAAAACATCTCGTATACGAAACTCCAGAAGGTTTAGATATTTTTTTTATTGGAGACAGTAACGAAAGGAGCAAGACGTTCACCTGATGGTAAGTGCAACGCCCGCCTATAGCAATGCCGTGCCTAGAATATTACTAGGTGGCACCACACTGCGCCCGTCACCTAGGGACATCAGTCAGCTTAAGTCATATGCCCAGCGATTACATAAGCTCTCAGAGCCCTTCAGACCGAAACATAGCAATGTTTGCATACTACTGCTACTTACTGCTACTACTTAACATACTCATATGTTATAGCTATTGTCTAATATTATTTTACCTGCAAGAGACGGAATATTCACAAAATGAATAATTTTAACGCGCAATAAACTTAAGCACATACATAAGGATTTAGTTATTTTGACAAATTTGTAATCAGTACGATATTTGAATTAGCTATCAAAAAAGTCGTAAGTAAACGGTAAACGATTGATAATGTTAGTCAAATGAAATGCGGCGTAATAGACTTACTGAATGTTGAAACTTGGATCCCTATCACGATATTTTTATTATGTAAAAAGTGACGTTCAAATCGAAATGTTCAAATCGTTGACTTGTTGTTAGTACAACGTTTGCATATAACAAATGCGGTGTCATCCAGAACATTTCTATGTTTTCTGAAGGTGACGAGCGCAGAGTAGTGTCCACACAGCCGGAGCCAACATTTGTGCAAAATACAAATAGTTGGTTGTAGGATTTGGTTTTGTTGCGATTGTTCCCTTGTCTCTGACACTGCTAAATGCCTTTGTGCTTGGGCGTACACTCCGTGGCACTATATCTCTTGCGCAGTTGACATTGTCCAACAGTAGTCGGAAATTTTAACGTGGTCGGAAATCGGCCTAGAGGTCACCATTTTTATATAAAAAGATCCTTATGTAATAAAGATAGTAGGATTTATATGCAAGAATCCGTCTAGGTAGGTATCACGGCAGAGTCAGTTATTCTGCCGTGAAATAGTGGGTTTTGTGTGTTTGTGTTTTGTTTTGGTCTAAAGGGGACTGGGACTGAGACTGAGACGGGGACTGAGAGCCAGTGTAATAACTGGGCATATGAGACTTAAGAACTGATGTCTCAGGCGGACAGGCGTAGTGTGGTGCCACTCAGAAGTGTTCGAGGTGACACAGCTTTTGTTACGTGCAGATGTTGCACTTAATATCAGGTGAACGTTTTGCTCATCCCCTCACTTTACAGAGATACTGCCTACGAAAGCCTCGATATGTTCTTTTTCTTGTGGGTTTGCTTTTAGAGCAGTTTTCAAATTAGTATTTTAGGACTCAGTAGGTAGGTAATGCCTTTCCAAACCTTGAGACTTAAGGTTTTAAATTAGTATTGATGATCTTAAGTAGAAACTTTGTGATTAAAATTCATTTTCTAACTGATCAGGCCTGATGCTGCAATGGTAATGCCTTTACAAACCGTGTGACTGAAAGATCAGATGGTAGTAAATTAGTGTTGTGGACTCCATATTTTAACTTATCTGCAGTGATGCTGCAGTGGTCCGGTCTTGCTCAACAGCAAGACTTGAGGATCTGCTAATTTTAATCTAGTATTGTGGATTTGAAGCAGAGATTTATTTGTTAGGGAGACTCCGGAGATCACTTATCAGGTCCTTGTTAGTGAACGCCAGTTTTCAACCGAGTGCCAACTCCTCAGTTCTGATGCTGAAAAAGAAACATTAGCGAGTAATAAACTAAACTGTAGTTACTTTCTTGTATATCTGATTCGTGTTTTTAAAACAAAAGACGATAAAGACAACTTATAATATGTATGCACTCCTTGTGTATATTAATGAGTAAAACATTGAAAATAAAACGGAAACAAACTTTATGATGGTAAGTGATAGCTTCTTCCGGCTATGTCCTGATCAAATACGTTATTACGTATTCTTTGCCAGCACCTCTTCTGATTGTAACAATACTTGTATTGTCTATATATCCGTGGTTGGATTCTATTATTATTGATGCTATTAAATATATTATTTTTATGTACGTATGGGTGTCAAACAGGCACGCAGTGTACCTAATCGTAATAGTAAGTGGGCACAGAGTTGCTAAATGACATTAAATTGTCACCCAATATCACGTCAATATTAATAAATACAAGCAAACTAGCAATTGCGGTTACTCGACTTCACAGAGTCAGTAACTCATTCATGAGTCATGAGGTAATGTATACGTTTTTAGAAGTAAATCCCAGAATGTATAAATCAATATCAAATTAAAAATATATTTTCCATCGAAGGCTTAAAAAGGGTTATCAGATGATCGCTGCCAAGCTATTTCTATTATTATTTAAAAAATAACAGGGGTATTATATTCGGTTTCTTGCAGGTCCTTCCCAGGTCTCAGACGTTCTTTTTGAACCAATGAAAGAGTAAAATAAATTGACATTCAATAATTGTCATGAAAAAAAATCTAATGACTATGATTGAATTCTGTGCTGTCAGTAATTGGACCAGCTCTATTCGCTATAAAACCCTGCTAAAGTTCCCAATCTGTCAATGAGCTGTTTCAGCCGAAGGAATAACACCGTAAAGTAGCGATGTAACTTATCTAGGCGGATAACTTCGACCCTTTGTTAACTTGAACCTCATCACATCTTACTGGTAGTAGGATTTCTATGCAAGAATCCGTCTAGATAGGTGCCACCGCAGGCCAGTTATTCTACCGTGAAGCAGTAGTGTGCAATATTACTGTGTTTCGGTCTATATGGCACTGAGAGCTAGTGTAATCACTGGGCATATGAGACTTAATAACTGATGTCTCTGGGTGACAGGCGCAGTGTGGTGCCACGCAGAAATGTTCTGGGTGACATGCATTAAAATAAGTGATGTTGCAGAAGAAATCTGTAGAGAAGAAACGTAAAGAAGGGTCTGTACACCACTCCTTAAGTATAAGACCTTAAGGTAGAGCGCAGTAATTTCGCACTCTTTTTCATGAAAAAGGAGTAAAGATCACCAACTCCACCAACACACACACTTTTGTTTGAACGCGCTAATCTCTGGAACTAGAAGTCAAATTTGAATTTTATTGTGTATTTGATAGTGCAATTCTTGAGAAAGTTCATTAGGCTATTTAACGTCATACTATGACCCATGGCTCCTGCCTCTCCCCACTTCTTTTCGCAGATGACACGGCCCTGCACTATTCCGACAAGCACAAGGGCCGCATAACGATTTATCTCCTAGCCGCAGCCGATCGCCTAGGCGAATGGTTCTGGAAATGTAGAACAGAGGTGAACCCCGAGAAAAACGTAGCGATATACTTCTCGAGGAGCCCGCTAGACGAATTCACACAATCGGCAACAATCAACTAGGCACGATCACCCTGTTCGGACGGCCTATTCCCAGGGACACATAAAAAACTGCACACATAAAAACGTTCGAAATAGCTTTTATCTCAAGCCATTTTTATATTATTATATTTTTATTTTTATTATTATATTTTTATATCCACCGTGAGCACAGTATCCGATAAAGCTGTAAAGCAATGTGTAAATGTAAAGCAATTACATCACTGAAATTATATATACTACGACCCTTACAAGCAATTTCTTTTACATTAAACAGAAGGTGAAACAACTAGTCTGTAATAAATCTGAAGTCCACTTTATTTCATAACTTTTATTGAAATTGTAAGTAGATCGATACATTCATAGAATGTTACTACATACGCCGTGAAAGATTTATCGCTCCTTAGAGGCTGCTTCCTATCGCCTGCCTGAAAATAAGAGGACGGACTGTTCCGCTATTTATCGAGACCATAAGATTCGCCTAGCATTTCCCTTATTTGTTATTTACATTTTTTCCACAAAATAAGAGGACTGAGTTCACGACATCAGCACTTGGTAAAACAATTTACATATGCCTTGTGCTTTTTCCCATGTCATAGTGTTCAATATGTATGTCCCCATCACGCATGCACTAAGGTCTTATAGCTCGTGACCGTTTGTTGATCAGTATTCTATGGGCATTTCACCATTTAACGTATTTGAACCTCATGGAACATACGCCTCCGATGTAATATTAATGTGTAACGGGAGGTAAATTAAATTACGTATTTAAGAATGCCACTGAGCGGACGATGGAGAAAAAGATATTCTTACCAAATCGCATACGTTTAATTTCCAATTTTTATTAGTAATTTGAAATATTATAGTTAGGTATATATTAGTGGCAGGACTTCTGTTTTGGAGTCCATCTAGTTATTCTTCCGCCAAGTAGTACGTTAAAACATTGCTATGTTTTGCGTAAGACTTGCTATCAGTGCGTGTCGATTGGCAGTACCAGATGCCTGGCACCTGAGACGTTGCTTCCAACACCGTAAGCATAGATTTCCCGGCTTCTCTTTGGCGGTCTCTTTGGCAGTCTCTGCCAAACATTGATAAATATATATATGCAAATGACATATAAATTGTTTCTATTTATTTATTATATCCATAAACAGTTACTAGTAGCAACTTAAAAAGACAAAAGTATAAGTCGTAGTTTAAAGTAGTTTACTCTATTTAGGTTTATTTTATTGTTTATAGAAGGATTTCCAGGAGGTGGGCAGCAGCGTCTTCCTGGAACATCTGAATAAATACACTGCGGTTGCCAACCCGCCTGCAAAGCATGGCAACTATGGCAAAATGCCTCCAAAATAAGAGCAACAAACTTTTGTGGCTATTTATGGCTGAAACGACGAAACGACGAAAGTAAGACAAACCAGTAAGAAAATCATAATTATTTAATCACAACGTTATAGTTTTTCTCAAAATTCCTATTCCTAGTAAAATATTTGTTCGCCTTTGTTTATACTGGCGGAAATGTTAGCGATTCGGTGCGAAAAGAATGTCAAGGCGAATGCGCATTTAATTAGTATTCGAACATTCACATTTGATTTAAGAAGTTTCCTTCCCAAAGTGTTGTCTGCGTATTACCCCAGTACTCCATTTAAGGTGCTCTTAAATATTGCATTAAAACCATTGTTAAATAATATGTGTTACATAAATCTCCGTGGTAGCTCAGGGGCCAGTCGCTCGCTTTAATTTTCACAATACGCGAGTGACCTAGGTTCGATTCCCGGTGCCGGCACCACTAAAATTGTTAATTGCAATTTCAAGTGCTGTGTGCACCATCGAGCAATTGCACGTGCACGTGCTTGGCGGTGAAGGAAAATATCGTAAGGAAATCCTGCATGTCTGAGAAATAAAAAATATTTCGAAGACATGTGCAGTCCGCCAACCCACATTGGCTCAGCGTGGCGGATTCTTCATAGCTCCAAAATCCCTCTCAGAAATGAAAAGAAGCCTGTGCTCAGCAGTGAGACATTTATAGGCTAAAACTTTACTTTTTTTACATAAATTTCATTGTTTCTGTTTTTTTTTTTATTGAAGAAAGTGATGAAAAGTGAAAAACGTTCACCTGAGCGTAAGTGCAACGTCTGCACTGTGCATAGCTGTATCACCTACAATATTTCTGTATGGGATGCGCTCGTCACGATTTTCGACCACGGTAACTAATACCGAATACTGTTTGTTAGTTGGACTGGCACTAGGTAAACAAATCGTCGTCTCTGGGAGGGGGTGGGGCCTTCCCCCCCCCCCCCCCCCCAGAGACTCGATTCGTCTGGGCGACGCCCTTGAATGCACTGGTTACTATCGCAGAAGTGAAGTGGAGACTGCGTTTATGCAAACGTAGTTTGAGACTTGATCTGCGCTGCGGCATTGATTCAGACCTGGACTCGCGGCGTAGAAGTCAGGCACTCTGACCACTGGGCCATACGGTCGTCATTTGGTTGCGTTGAGCCGATAACACAGCTAAGTGCGCTCACAGCGCGCACAGACCCATACCCTACAATTGACCACCGTAAGCTAAACATATGATATAAAGGTACAAGTGTTATTAGTCGTCATCTTCCGTGTGACATGATCATATAGGTAGTTCATGCTGTTCATACTTTACGAGAAACCAATCTGCTTCACACAACAAAAATCTGTTCACATTGTTGAATATTTCTTCAAAATGGAATAATACCTTTTAAATTTTATTCCATTGACTTTTATTTCAATAAATATACTTTTTTACAGAGGGGCTCCTCTAACCTTATAGTTTTTCGGACAACGATTTAATGATAACAAATTTATAATGACGTGTTCTGAAATATATTTTTTCATGAAAACACTATAATCATAAATAATAATATCATAATAATCATAATATCTTCATAAATAAAGTCAAATTACATCTGTTATATGATAGGAACAATGAAGAAAGCTTCTAATTTAACGAACGTCAAAATGTGTACGTTGTTGTCAGTGCGTGTGCGTTTAATAAAGGTTAAGAAAACAAAATGTCTGTTATGAAAATAGGTACTGCCCTCCTTATTCCCTAATAATCATTATTTACTTAACATAATTGTTTGTGATAACTTTATTATTATTTACGTGAAATAAGCAATAACATTCAGTAATTATAATCACTTATTTACCTTTGACAGATTAAAGCAGTATAAACAGCTTGCAAATAACACAGTTAGTATTATCATTAATACATCGATACAGACAAATAACATAAAACTGTCAGTCTGTAATATTAAAATTTTCTAATTAGCATATTTGGTTACTTAATAAAGTATTAATTAAATAAATAATTGATAAAAACTTTATAACTTAATATTTTGTAATTAAACTGCCGTGTGATGGCGGCTTAAGAGAATGTCCCTTCCCATCTCATCCCGAAGGTGTCGGAAAAGTCGACAGAGGGAAAATAAAAACCAGTAGATGGGCAGCAGCATCTTCCCGGAACATCTGAATAAATAAACTGCGGTTGCAAACTCGCCTGCCAAGCGTGGTAACTATGGCAAAATCCCCCCAAAATGTGAGCGACAAACTTTTGTGGCAATCTAAGGGGGAGGCCTATGTTCAACAGTGGACTAGTGATAGGCTGGAAAGAAAGAAGAGAAAGAATCAAAATTATAAAAAGACTCTGTTATTATTACAGACAGTAATACTAGGACTAATTTGTGTTATTTAAAAATAATAATAATCTTAAGAGGTCCTAGACTTGATGAATAAATATTATTATCAAGACTTAAATCTACACAAACTAGGCCGTGGGTACGTTATAATAAATAAGCACCAAAAGTAATTAGGAAAATAGGCAAACTAAATAATCGACTAATAATTGAGAGCTGTTAAATCCAATTATCCAATTATAACTTCTGTTATTGATCATTAACCATTCGGGTTACCATATTGTACCAATTAACCTGGTACTGGCATAGAGAACGATAATACGAGTATATAAAATCCAGGTGAGTACATCGCTTTTATGTAAAAAAGTTGAATCTGTATGTTGACAATCGCATGGTCAGAATATCCGAGTCGCAGGTTTTGGATACGATTCCCAGCGACGTTAACTTTTGTGCAAATTCTTTAATTCCGGTTTAGGAGTATTTGTGGGTGTCGGCGACCCTTTCTATGTAACGCTTAGGCGATACATTAGCAAGGGAACGCGAGTACGAGTGAGCCTGTGTCTTTACGCGAATACTTAAGGCACTGTTATATTTCTGGCACAGTCGACATCATCTGGTGACAACTAGAAGATATCGCCGTGGTCGAATTCGACCAAGAGAACATCATCATAACTGAATTTTACATACAATGTAACAATCCTATAGTTTTGACGTTCCTCTTACCATACTGCTACAGTTTTCCACCTATTTAGGGTAGGTAAGAATTAGTGAGTACAACTTGTACACTGGAATCCAAAAGTAGTAAGACTTTGAGTAAAATTAATACATAGTTATGAGGAATACTGTCGCAGGAGTAATCGAGTCATGGATAGGTGACCGCGTTTAGACAAACGTAGTGTGGGACGCCCCTTGGATAGATAAAGCGACGATCTGGGCAAGACGGCTTGCAGGAACTGGGCGCGTGAAGCCAAAGATCGGGCGAAGTGGAGATGTAGAAGAAGGTCTATTTTTTCCTAAAATTATGTTTAAACTAGGATTTTGTCTGTATCGTGAGTGCGTTTTACATGCATGCAACATGCATAAACGCTGATCTACAATAACTATCCGAAGGCCATACATAAATACATAAATATATGTCGGAAATGGAGCCCCTGATCACTGGCGCAGAAGCTTAGCCACTACGCCAGCCGTGCGGGAAAACGTCCTATGTCGTACAGAGGACTGCCGCAAGCTGATGATGAATGTATTGGGGATTACCGTTAATTATATTTATGCCTGTTTTGTCAACCTTACAAGGGAAATTATATTCATTGCGTTTATAAAATACACGGGGACTTATTTTAATTAGTTACAAATATTTTCCTCAAGTTACGTAACGGTTATTCCCATTGCAATACGTCGTTACAACTAGTTTAAAGTTCATATACATGTCCATAGTAAGTAAAAATGCAATGGATAATCTATCTACCAGATGTGCCTGTTTGAATGGACACAGAGAGAAAACATATCTGTATATTTATACAGGGTCATTCGTAATGTCCTATACATCCCGGCAGGCTGGGCTTAGGGACGATGTGTATATGCCCCAAAAATATAATGAGCCTCGTAGCGTGATACCTTTTTTTATTATTGGATCAAGTGATGAAACGAGCAAAACCTTCACCTGATGGTATAGACATAAGTTCTTAAGTCTCATATGCCCAGTGATTACGCTTGCTCACAGTGCCCTTCAAACCGAAACACAGTAATGTTTGAACACCACTGCTTCACGGCGGAATAACTGGCACTAGGGTGGTACCTACCTAGACGGATTCCTACACATTAAAGAATTTGCCCTGTTATACAGCTGATCGAGGCAATGAACATTTAATTAGGCGTCTTCCATTGAACTGCTATCGAAAGAACTCGCAAGTACTAGGATAACATGAAGCTTAGGGAAATCAGTTGCGAAGTAAATCTGTTAGTATGACGCCGTAGTAGGATAACAAAATAAATGGAGAATAAACCTTATTCAGAACTTGTCTGGTTCGGGGCAACGACTTTCTGGGTTAGGGTCGCGTAAAGTTTTATAAAACAAGTAATTTTCAAGTTTTATATGGACATTTTTAGTATTCAATTTTATCATTAAAGCGTGAAGCTTTGTTGTGTTTATCAGATCGAAATATCACGGGTAGGTGCCGGGATGTTATACCAATTATGAATAACGTTGTATATTGGTATGTTAGATTAATGGTAATTTATTTCTGCGAATCAGAAGCTATGGCGTCGCAAATTTAGATTACGTGCAGGGTTTTTTTGGTTATAAATTCTTTAACGAACGGTTTTCCTTAAGCGTACGAAACAACAATATAATACTATTATAATATTTATAAACTTTTTGTAGGCACAATTAACAAATATTTGACGATCGCTTGACCTAGCGATTGGAGTATACGTGACTATTGCGCCGAGGGTTCGGGGTTGGAACGTCAGCCGGAGCCAACTCTTGTGACAGCTTAGTAAGAGCCATTTATTTATACAGACATTGTTTTGGATATATGATTTTCAGTTTGCGCATAAGCATCTCAAAGTCTTCTGAAACAGTCAACGAGGTATAAAAGCATAATTATTGACGAATAAATATGTATCTAGGCTGGTGGCTGATTTACCACGAGCGTGGCGGTGAAGGAAGACATGTGCAGTCCGCCAACCCGCATTGGAGCAGCGTGCCGGATTCTTCCTAGCTCCAAAACCCTCTCAGAAATGAGAGAAGGCCTGTGCTCAGCAGTTTTTTTTTTTACTATACTAACATTTCTAATATTCCTTTTAACCACTCCAACTAAGCGTAAAAGCTTGTGCTAGGAGATGGTTCACGACAATAGTCGAATGGCGGGCTCGATCCTGCGACGTCATGTTTCGCAGTCCGTACCCTAAACCATTAGGCATTTATAGGCTGAAACTTTACTTTACTTTACTTTTTGTTTATTTGGAGCTATAATTTCTGCGAAAATAGTTTCAGTTGTTTCTTAAATGATTAGAAGATACTGCACTTTACACGTAATTTGTGAATAAGTTTAAATTATATTAAGAGGCCATCATGGTATGCGTGAAGAATACCACAATATGCAATTCTGTCACTTTTGGAGATTTTTTGGTTCGTACCAAGATGGCGGCGACCAAGTGTTTTCTGTCAAAGGCTGGATTTATTAAAAGAGTTGTCGCCTCTTACAACACCTCGGTAGGAAACTGGTTGGTGCTATTCTACTCTACCGAACACCTATAGGCTGTTAGGTTTTTTTTTTATTTGATAAATTGTCGAGACGAGCAAAACGTTCACCTGATGGTAAGTGCAACATTTGCCCATAACAGATGCTGTGTTAATCAGAATATTTCTGTGTAGCACCACACTGCGCCCGTCACCCTGAGACATAAGTTCTTAAGTCTCATATGCCCAGTGATTACGCTAGCTCTCAGTCCCCTTCAGACCGAAACACAGTAATGTTTGAACACTACTGCTTCAAGGCAGAATAACTGGCCCTGGGGTGGTACCTACATAGACGGATTCCTGCATAGGTATCCTACCACCAGTATAGGTGTTGCACTATTTTTCACTTTCTTGATTCTTGAACCACCACATATTCTGCCGTGAAGCAGAAGTGTGCAATCCTTACTGTGTTTCGGCCTGAAGGGCACTGAGAGCTGGGGTAGTTACTGGGCATATGAGATTTCAGAACTGATGTCTCAGGGTGGAGACCGTAGTGTGGTGTTACAAAGAAATGTTCTGGATGACACAACATTTGTAATGAGCTGCCTTTTTTGTCACTTCCTTCCTTCTTCTTCCCCTTCATCCTTTAAAAAAATTAAATAATTGTTTCGTAGTGTCGGAAACACGGGAACAATCATATATCTCCGGACCCCTAAACTATAACATAACATAAACATAGGCCGCCCCCATTTATTATATACATACTCTTATAATTACGTAATCTAATAAGTGTATACAAAATTCATTTACTAAAGCGAAATATAAAATTTTTGATGAAGTTTATGTTTCATGTTACACTAATTGATTGAGTGTGGTTCCTTTGTTATCAATGTTCAATTAAAGATAATGAATGCCCTTAAATTGCATACAAGTAATAGATTAATTGTCTTAATTAGTGAACGGAGATTCTGAATTACAAAAACTCCGGAAGAAATCAAGTACGAAAATAACATTCTTGGTTTAAAGCTATGTTCACACGAAATTTAGCGTTATCGCTTACCGCTAACGCTAATGCAGTTGCCACGTTTTGTGACGAAATATACTTCTACGTTACCAACCGCTAAGGCTTGTACAAATTCCGCTGTTAGCCCGGTGGCTGTTTAAGCTTCGTCGGAAGAGACTCGCGAGCTAAATGCCCGCGGGTAAGGTAGTGTACGTATAACGACGCTTCTTGCGACGACACTCCGCCCCCTGCTAGGCTGTAATTCGACCACTCACTTCAATTCGTTCACGAATACTGTACGAATGAACTAATGAACGACTAACAATGGGGTGCTCCTATAACTTTTGCTCACGATTGTAGATTTACTAGTTTTTTCACACTAAATATTTTTAAATAGTAAATTTTAAGTACAGATTTTCCAGGTGCTTAGGGAAGGCATACACCGTTTAAGTAGCTAAATAAAGCTAGTAAAGTCCACTTTCATGCAGTAGAGGATTACTTCTCAGCAATCCCATATTATAAAAGAAAACTTTGCCCTAGTAGGACGTATAAACGCTTTTATTTATTTTTACGTATTTAAGTACATATAAGTATGATGTAACAACTCCCGGCCAATCTTTGACTACGACGAAGTCTTCCGAATTGTTTGAAGTTATCATCTGCTCTAAATTTGGGAGGCCTATGTTCAGCAGTGGACTTAATAGGCTGAAATGATGATGATGATGATGAAATATTTAAAAAACCTATATCCACGCAGACGAAGCAAGCGAGTGCGCATCAGCTAGTGTTATAAATACGAAAGTAACTCTCACTGATCCTCTGTCTGTTTGTTACCTTTTCACGGTTTCACCGCTTTACTGATCTTGACGAAATTTGATACGGTGATAGCTTGCATACTCGAGACAGACGTAGGATACTTTTTATCTCGAAAAATTTAACATTTCGCACGGGATATTTAAAGTATAAACCCTTATACATACTAATAATAAAAAAGCGAAAGTCACTCTCTCTGTCCCTCGGCCTGTTTGTTATCTTTTCACGGTTCAACCGCAGAACCGTTCTGGACGAAAATTCTCACAGAGATAAATTGCATCCTGGAGACGGACATAGGGTCCTTTTATCATCATCATCATTTCAGCCTATCACTAGTCCACTGCTGAACGTAGGCATCCCCCAAAGATTGCGACAAAAGTTTGTAGCTCCCATTTTGTGGGGATTTTGCCATAGTTGCCACGCTTGGCAGGCGGATGGACAACTGCAGTTTAATTATTCAGATGTTCCAGGGAGATGCTGCTGCCCATCTTCTGGTTTCCAATTTCCCCTTGTTGACTTTTAGATATATTTAGATTCTCTTAACTTAACTTGTAGACCACACGGTAAATTTTCGTTTATTTTTTAATAATATTATTACTGCCTTATTATACGAAACTGAGTAATTTACATTGCAAAATACGTCATAATCTTTGACATTTTGTTTATGTAATAAATAAAGCAGTTCGTTCCTTGTTTGAAATAATTATGACTAGATAAGAATAATGATTAGTAATGACACCAGCGTGGAAATGTTCCGGTATAGGTGGATATCCGTCACGGATATTGTTTGTTCCGCCTTACATACTACTTGTCATTTGTCATTGGACTATCGTAAAAGTTTTATTTCCCGCGCAAATGTTTTGCGAGATATAAACAAAATATCTTCCCGGTAGGTATTACGTTAGTTTTTTTTTAGAGTCACATATAGAAGTTAAGTTTTTTTTTATATTGTAAACGCTGACGCTGACACTACACAATGTAAGTCTAAATTTGTGCATAGCTGATTATTGCATATTAATGAATTATATACGGCCACAGATCAACAATTTTCTGAGTGTACGGCCCAGTAAATCTCAGTTTCCGAACCGGGAAATATAACATACACATATTAATACTGCACTGTTGAGCCACAAGCGGTATGGAATGGTATTGGTCAGAAGGAAATCTAGCAAAAAACATGGAGGTCGATTACCCGCCCAATGTAAATGTTTTGTAATAAATACGTTACGCTAATTGTATAATTCTCTTGTTTGATTATAATGTTGATCTACATTAAACAAACACATACATGCTGTGTACTTCATTAATAGTTTATGGACTAATTTAATTATTATATTTATGCCGGAACTCACAAACATTACTAGTATTGTGAGGTCCGACATAGTTCACGTTCCGTCCGAAACTTTCTCCGAAATAATGTCCATTATGTTCCCAGTTCAAACATTTCAAACACCAGATTGAGTGCCTTTGTTGTGTCACGACTACCCTTACATTGTTCTTAAAACAACGGAAAATAGCGGTATGGTCAAAACTACACCGACTATGTCATTAAATTAATGATATTAAAAAGTTATGAATGACATGGTAAAATAAACTGTAAAGTGAATTTTAAAAGACGGACATTTGGTATTTTCTGCGAGTCAACCCGAGGCGTGGAGAAATCTATCTATTAAAAGCGATTTACGATATCTACGAAACTTTGGCGTACATGTTCCTTCCCGATATGGACTCCCAATAAGAACGGATATAAAGAAACAGGAAAGATGCTGGGTTGGCGGACTTCACATGTCAGACTTCCTCACGATGATTTCTGCACCTCTTAGAATGTGTTTGATCAGGATTTAAAATTGCAGAACAATTTTAGAGCCGGAACTGGAGATCGAACTCAGCTCAGTCGCAGCCTTTACAGACTTTAGCATTACAATAACTTCCGTCAGAGGCCAGATCGAGTCATCTAGTATTGTTTAAAACAGTATATTGAGCCTCATGACGAGAGTCAGGAGAGCCGCGTTAGTGTATAGTATCGCACTTAACTAAACTTAACTTCGCACCTAAGATGCTGCAACCCATCATCAGCCTTTACTACTATATATCGGTCCGGAGGAATTCGTTTGGTTAGTCTGGTACTGGTATGGTAATGGTGGTATTTTCTGTGTTCTCTGATCAATCGAAGGGTATAAGATTTTCGCGCATTTCCCTTAATCTACTTTTACGACTGGGTTTTCAGATGTAGCGCTGCCACCACACGGCAAAGAAATAATATCCGAAGTACTAACAATTACATGACGCAGATGACCTTAGCGCACCGATCGGTAGACGCCTTGGCCGCCTTATCCACTCAATCAATCGACGTTGCCGATGTTAGAATTTTTAGTAAAAATCAAATTTCATCTCTTACAATTTTGATGACTTTTCACTTTACGGACAAAATTACTTTTTTTAGTGTTTAATTTTTACGTTCGGGACGTTTCGATTCCTTTGTAAATGAACATACTCATAAGCTTACAAATTCGTACTGTAAGGAAAAAATATATTATAGAATCCTTTTATTATGTAATGAATAATAATATGAGATGACAGTGTAAGGAATAATTTTATGGTGTGGGTGTCGTAAAAATCGACTAAAGGAAGTTCCATAAAATTCTAGTGATATGGAAAGATAACAGACGATAACTCAAATATAACAGACGGAAGATTTATTATTGGCCAGGCGCCGGCCAAACTTCGCGATAACACCTCCCAACTTAGGACTGACAGCAGGCTAGTGAACTCGTCGTATGCTGTGCCACTTTTTAGAGTTATATATTTGTTTTAGTTAATTAAAACCCCTTTTTTTCATAAAAGAAAGTGACGAAAGTAGGTCTTCCCATAACAAATGATATGTCACACAGAAGATTTTTGTGTGGCCACACTGCGCCTGTCACCCTGATACATCAGTTCTCTTATGCCTAGTAATTACATCAGCCGAAACACAATAATGTTTGCACACTTCTCCTTCAATGCAAAATAACAAGCTCTCCGGAGGTACCTACCTAGACGGATTCCTCATATGAATCCTACCACCAGTGAAGTCTTTTAAATGTTATTACATAATAAAAATATTTAAAACAATTAAATAAATCTCTGTCCTTTAAACATATTTATTTTGAAAAACTTATTAAAATTGTTCAACCATTTTTTAGTTTAGGATTTAAAGGTTGATTTCAATTTTTGCCATTAATAAGCAAAAATTGAAATTGTTTGGTGACTTAATATAATTAAGCATCAGATATCGCGAACTATTTTTCTGATAGAATTGTTTTAATCAGATAATTTCATATATTTTTTAAAATATAACATATAAAGTTGACATATATAACATATTCATATTTAACTATAATTGTGTGTTTTATTCCTGTTGTAAATAAATTGGTAGTGGTAATGGAAACAGTAAAGCTCAGTCATATATATCTAAGTACATAGATATTTACGTTTATACAAATATACCATATTTAGCGAAAGTCGTCGAGGGCATATAAAGCATATACTCGTAATTACGGGGAAACAAACAGACTAGATTATATATTTTTACATTTATTATAAATAGAAAACCGTTTAAAATGATAAAACATAGATTAATGTGTCTTATAAAAAAAGTACAGTAACAGCCTATAAATGCCCACTGCTGAGTGCAGGCCTCCTTTAATTTCTGAGAGGGTTTTGGATCCGGGAAGATTCCGCCACTCTGCTCCAATACGGTTTGGCGAACTTCGCATGTCGTCGAAATTCTCAGACATATAGGTTTCCTCGCGATGTTTTCTTTCACCGCTCAGCACATAGTAAATCAGCACAATTTTAGAGGTGAGGGCATCACTGAGAGCTGGCGTAATCAATGGGCATACGAGACTTAAGAACTGATATTTCAGGATGACAAGCGCAGTGTGGCGTCACTCAGAAATGTTCTGGGTGACACATCATTTGTTATGGGCAAACATTGCGCGAACGATTATGGATTACGGCTTAATGGGTAAACTCACCGATTTTGGAATTTAACTGGTTAATTCGAAACCACGACCACTACGAAATTCTTCTGTAATGTATTTTTTTATTCTTCATCTTATGCAGCGATCTTAGTAGGCGTTGTCTCATGAATGATTATTAAAACCTCCTTAAAGTTCAGAAATGTATATTTAATAACGCAGCCAGTATTGCGAAGGTCACTGCAGGGCAATTTCATTACGCTTTTTTGTTCTCGCAATAAATCAAACGTTTCTGTTACAAGAATTCGTCTGGTGCAAGTCTGCCTAGTATTACATCATTCATTAAGGAATACGGGGAATCTCTACACAATTTCAGTATCACCTGTATAGCAGCTTCATTGACGTGCATGTATGACACATCATATGAAAATAGGCGCATACTCGTCAATGGAAGGCACGTTTGACGTTTTAATCATGTTTCCGTTGGAATTGATGCGATGCGTGTTCGAAATGAACGTCGTGACTTGGCGTCTGGTTTCTGCCTTGGTTTGTTTATTTTTAGCAGCGTGTATCGTATTGTCTCATGGAATGCATCTACTACCGTTATTGGTAGTTCATTGCATCGGTGCTGTTCACGTTCTGAGGTTAGGCTCTGCTTACACAAGCAAGTATGGGTTATTTATTTTGCTTACGCTAATTGCTTTGATGACATTGTATCGGGTATTTTATTAATAATTAATGTGAACCTTATACATGTGCGGAGAACGAGTCCCCAAAAGTTATATCAGGTATTAATATTGTGAACCCTTTACAAGTGAGTAGGAATTAGTTATTAAGATAGTATACGGCACTGTCTACGGCTTAGGGCTTCTTTAACAAACACAACATTATTAACGGTCCTAACTAGACGATCACACTTTAATAACATTTTTATGCTCCACATCAAATATTTTAACCTTTAGTATGATCCAAAAGAAAGATCAAATAAGTTTCCTGGTCACGGTATTTTATTATATCCTGGGAAAAACCCAGCCCAGCGGGCAGTTTTTTTTCTTCTCAATAATTTGAAGACTTGAAGATAGTTTTGTACGGAATTTCGTCGAGAAAAGGTAACAAAAAGACGGAGGGACAGAGAGAGTTACCTTCGCATTTATAATATAAGTATAGATAGTATTGAATACCTTCCGAAAAAACGAGCTAACATCATCTCCGTTTTTTAAATTTTACATCATAAATAATACAATACATTCTTAACAATCATACCACGCTCAATGCCACATCCAGTTTCCCGTACTCTGTGTAATATCTTAAACTAGGCGCAAATGAAGTCACTATTGTATAAAATGCCCTTAAATATGTTTATAATTATGTTAAATCGTTTTCTCATGGAAGTGAATTATAATTATTATGATAAATAAAGATTCTTAAACCAGAAGGGATATGAGGCTTCAAATCTAAATATTCAAGAATACGTTTATGTACGAATTTTTTATTTTGCATACGTACACCGTACGCTGTGTTCATCCTATTTATTTAATAAGTAATCTATTTGCCGTCCATGAAAGTTTGGGACCTCGACTCGGATGGTTGACTTTCGACTCGTGTGGTTAAATTTTTAGCAGTATCTCGCTGTTTCAAAATGTTGGTTTTATAGTATTGTAAGTTAATCGGTAATATTCTTATGAGATCAATTAAGTTTACGACTACTTTTTACCTAAATTTGTTTTTATAAATTGATGGATCCAAAAACTTAATATGTAAATGCAATTTTGCGTTTTATAGTATATTTCCGGATTTAAATTGGATGTATTTCGTACTAAGCAAGACAACCAAATACTCTTTTTAGCAACAAAAAAAACGGGCACTGGCACTGGCGCTTTAAAAGTTTTGTCAAGGTCTTATTACATACTTAGAATGTTTTTCATTCCTCAATATGGTCAGAATTCTTTTGATCAAACTGAGGTAAAGGTTTTATAACTTCGTAATCTAAAAATCGATCTACTGATTGTTAACGTGATAAAGACAAATAACCATTTTACGCTAAAAGGCGTAAGTATATGTATGTATCAAATTTGACGAGTATATTTTGAGATGTTTTTATTGAATAAAATGAAATATAATTGAATTTAATATCGCAGTGTGTATACGTCAATTAAATCAATTCGTAAGTCCAAAATTAATTTGACGCATAATTGCGCCATAAAAAATAATTTTCTGAAAAATTATTTATTTCTGTTTTCATAAATACGAAATTTGAATTTAAAATACTTTTAATTCCAATACCATAAAATTTAACTTTACTTAGATTTAACTTCATCATCAGATTAGACACGAGCACTTCCCAAGAAAAGATGATTTTCCGTAATCAGCAGGCTTGGTAGATGGATTTACGATGGCAGTAGGTGCTAAACGCCTTTCATCTTATCTGTTTGAAGTTTTTCGAGATAGTTATGAAGCCTATCAGAAGTCGTGAGCTCGTCCAGGCATTTCCTGATTCGTTTCTTTTTTTTGAGCAGTGGTAACTCAGGGTCCGGCCCCTCGCCTTACATTTCATAATACGCGTGTGACCCGAGTTCGGACCCCGGTGCCGCGATCGCTAAAATTATTCTGCAATATTTAGTGCTGATTTACCACATGCTCAGCGGTGAAAGAAAACATCGGTCGGTGAGGAGTATGCCTCAATAAGAATATTTCGAGGATGTGTGACGTCCACCATTCCGTGCTCCAATGTCCAAACCATACTTTTAAAACATTACTTTTTACTTTCCTTTATTCGGAACACTGAAACGGATAAGATGTTATAGATTTACTTTAGTTACGACGCAAACAAATGGCTTAAATTCAAGTGTTATTGTAATATGTACTTACAAATTACATAGAAGAGTTTCGCTGATGGTAGGAAGGAATACAGAAATTCGTGTAGGTGCTGGCAAACGCAGTGTAGGGCGACTACCTTGTAATTAGATGGAGCGACGACCTGCAAGGATTTGCGGGAAGTCGATGGATGCAGGTTGCTCAGGACTGTGCTTCGTGGCTATCTGTGGGGGAGGCCCTATCTTCAGCAGTGGACTAGTGATAGGCTGAAATGATGACGATAGGAATATACTAATGCCTTAATAACCTACTGCTGGACATAAGCTTCTCCTCGGTAGGATTGACAACCGTAGTATCAGACACTCGACACTAATCTGGATAGCTTACGTCTTACCTATGTAGTTTATTTTTTAATTGGATAAAGTGATGAAACGAGCTAAACGTTCACCTAATACAACGTCTGCCCATAACAAACGCTGTGTCACCCAGAACAATTTCTGTGTGACAGCACATTGTGCCCATCAGCTTGAGACATCAGTTCTTAAGTCTCATATGCCCAGTGATTACGATTGGGATTATTATTATTATTATTATTCTCCAATCTGTCAGCGGCAGTTTTACGTTCGCTTTTATGGTTTTTACGACACCCACGGGATATGACGGGTTGATTTATTTATTTGCACCACAACCACTGCCCATATTCTTGTAAAAAAAAGCGATAGGCTTTTGTCGCTTTAACGAAACCCTCGGATCATAACGGGGTAATGAATTCTCTTGCACCATCACCACGGCCCACATATTTCTTCAATGATTGCTTCTGTCAATTTTATGACACCCACGTTGATGAATTCTACTACCACCACGACTGCTGCCCATATTCTTGTTCATTTATTGCTATTGTCGCTACAACACCGACGGGTTATGATCGATAGCCTAGTTACGAATTAACTGAGTTTTTTGTAACTCTTAAATAATTTCTTTCTACAAGATTTATTTATTTAAAATAACAGTTGTAGCTAAAATTCTCAGACTACATTAACAACTGGCTTTAAGAGCTGGCCGAAAACAAATATCATCTCGTGACGTCTTTTCAACAAAAAGGTTGTGTCTTAATTTAACGGACTGGTCTCAGGCATTTACGTCTTTAGATTGAATCATTAGTTATAATTTTTTTCCTTATAAAATAAACGAAGTAAAACCTTGTTATGTTTTTGTAACACGCTGCGATATATTTTCATTGATAAAACTTCTTCGTAGAGCGATGTAATTTCTTTGTAAAATTGCATCTTATTTTTCCATTTACAAATTACTAAGGCAAAAAAATGAGATTCTTGCACAAGCTAATAACGATAATGTCTACTATTTTTAGGTCGGTTATACTTACTACATTGCCAAAATAAATATTCCTACTTCATGAATATTTATTTGGTAATGTGGTAAGTATAACTGATTAGTGTCCGGCAGAGCAGAATAGCACCTTCTTCTTTCCTACCGAAGTGTCGTAAGAGGCAACTAAGGTATTGTACGGACAACCTTTATTCGTGCAGAATAACACCAAAATATGCAATCCTGTCACTATACTGCTCATGGAAGCGCACCACACTGTGCCCATCACACTGAGTCATCAGTTCTAAGTCTCATATGAGCCAGTGATGACACTAGCTCTCAGTGCCTATGAGACCGAAACGACCTGTTTGCACACTACTGATTCACGGCAAAATAGCTGGCCCTGGGGTGTCGATCATAAGAAATGAGTTGACACGCTGGTGGATATCTCGCACAGAGGACCAAATTTTATTAGCCAACTTGGCCGACTGGCTTCCCTCGAGGCCGATGACCCCAGTGCCTACGTAAACGGATTGCTGCAAAGAATATATGATATTCCTGCTATAGATTAAACAGTGCAATTTTTGCGGTTGTATAAAATATAAGATACCAAATTTTAAATTTAGAAAGGTAGAAAGGTAACAATAGGTTCTTTAAAAAAAAATCTATGAACAGACGAGATATAGTTTCGTAAGTAGTAACGCAAACACAAGAAGCATTCACTCATCTTCACATACTTACGCGATGAGATACGAGTGCATATCGACAATCGATTTATAACTAAGAAGTTAAGCTGACTAATGAACCATGCGATTGAGAATTATACATACATTTTATTAATAAAGAGAAACGAGCAAAACGTTCACCTGATGGCAAGTGCAACGTCGGCCCATAACAAATGCTGTGTCACCCAGAACATTTCTGTGTGGCACCACAACGTACTCTCCCTGAGATCCATCAGTTCTTAAGTCTCATATGCCTGGTAATTACACTAGCTATCAGTGCCCTTCAGATCGAAACCGCATATTAGTAATAAGCTACTACGTAACGGATGCAACACTAACCTCGTCATCGTCATCATCGCCATTTCAGCCTATCGCAAGTCCACTGTTGAACATAGGCCTCCCCCATAGATAGCCACAACAGTTAGTAGCTCTCATTTTGGAGGGATTTTGCCGTAGTTGCCACGCTTAGCAGGCGGGTTGGCAACCGCAGTTTATTTATTCGGATGATCCAGGAAGATGCTGCTGCCTTTACGACACCCACGGGATGAGATGGAGTATGGCCCTTAGGCCGCCACCGCATGGACCGCCGCCACCACACGGACTCCGCACACTTACCTACAAAACGACAAATACCTACCCTTTATTTAACTAAACTTTATAGCTGTTAGGCGACGCGACGTGAGGAAAGATGAACTTAAAAAAAAACAAATGAATGACTGTTTTCGAAACTTAAATATAACAGCAATATACCATGGGAACGCAATGGGGAGTAAGAATTTTTTGATTCGTACCAAAATGGCAGCGACGTGGTTCGCCACCCCTTACGTCTCGTATCCCGCGAGGGCGAAAAGTGGGATACGAGAGTGGCCTCTGCCTACCCCTTATGTGGGAAAAAGAAGTGACTGTATGTATGTATATATTATAACTAAGCAATGAAATAAATATTCAAATGATTTAATGTTTACTTCAAGTTCATTGTGAATGCGGCCTTGATAGTGGCGTTCGCATAGCTAAATATGTATAGAGTACTGATTCACAAGTTATACATTATTAATTGTTTTTTTTTTTAATGAAGACCGACCATTTTATGATAGCATTTCTATGCCGGTATTATTTATATACCGGCATAGAAATATAGGTAATATAATATAAATATAGGTACAGAATTTGCTGGTGAGTAAGGGTAAAAAGTTTCATTAAGTCCTGGGCCTTTCATAAAACTAATTCGTTCCAAGCTATATTTTTATTATTATTATATTAGGTCCTTACATATGAAATTGGTGTTTTGTTTGGGAGGAATATAAAGTAATTTTTTTTTTGTTGAAAAATATATTTAATTAATCAAATTCTGTACCATTGTTATCTTTGTACATTTGCCATCTCATAGGTAGTTCATTGATCGCTTTACTAAAAAAACCATAGGAGCTAGAATCAATAAACTGTCTGAAAGCGGTTTAGACTGCCATATCCGGATGCCATTATCCAAATTCCGGAAAAAATGGCTATCTGTTGGAGCAAGATCCGGGGACCACGGTGGATGTCGCAGACATTCCATATGCAGCTCTCCTAGTTGAGCGGTCGTCTGTTGTGCAGTGTGTAGTCTAGCGTTGTCCTGAAGTAGCAGTGGCCTAGAGCGATTAACCAGCCTCGGTTGTTTAGCATCTAGTTCTTTTATCATGGTTTGCAGTTAGTGACAATAGATATCTGCCGTAATCGTTTGACCAGATTTTAGAAAGCCGTAGTGAACGACACCGGCACTAGTCCACCAAAAACTCACAAGTAACTTTTTCTGAAGAAATTTTCGCTTGAGGCTGGATTTGGCTACTTCTCCAGAGATCAGCTATTGCGACAAGCGCTTCCGATTATCGTACAGGATTTACTTTTCATCACAGGTTTTAAACCCGATTTAAAATCCCTTCATTATTGTGCCGGTTGAGCAATGTAACGCAGCAATCGTCGCGTGTTTGATGGTTTGCTTCACTCAATTTATGAGGTACCAACCGTATTAGCTTTTTTATACAAGCTTATTTGCTTCAAGTGGATTAAAACAGATTTATCACTCCCAACAAAGCCTGCAGCAAACTCTGAAGTGGTTGGCGATGAATCCGCTTCCACAGTAACCCTTTATTCTTCATTATCCACTTTGGTCTCCGGCCGTCCACGAGGCTTGTCCTGAAGGTCAAAATTTCCAAAATAAAAATGTTGGAACCAAAAACGTACCGTGTTTTCCTTTCCGACACCCGCTCTTTACATATCATTAATCCTTCGAGCTGTTTCTGCAGCACCGGTGCCACGGTAGAACTCGTACTTGTAAATAACGCGATATTTCAAGTTTTCCATTGTACGAGATTAGCGACGCCAAAGATAAAACTAATGAGAAAAAAACAAATAAATTACTGTTTTCGAAACTCAAATATACCAGTTAAATGGATCTATAAATTTGAATTTAAAATTCTTAACCAAAGAGGATATATTTTAGATCAAAGTGGCCAGTACGACAAAACGCCAATTCCATATGTAAGGACCTAATATTAAAAAAATACAGATAGTCTATTTGGTAATATAGATAGATTAGAAAGATAATATAATATACTTAGATATTATATAATATACTTAGATATCTCCTTCTTTCTGTATTTCTGGCAACAGTCGTTAACTTTCTGCCAGTGATAAAGTGATAGACTCCACGGAAAAATAAAGGTAGGAAAAAATATTTTAAATTACAGATATACTTCTTGGCGTATACTTGAAAGTGACAAAACAGTCACTTTCTAGTCCACTGTTGAACATAGGCATCCCCCACAGATTGCCACACAAATTTCTCATTTTGGGGATATTTTGCCTTAGTTGCCACGCTTGGCAGGCGGGTTGGCAACCCCAGTTTATTAATGCAGATGTTCCAGGAAGATGCTGCTGCCCATCTTCTGTTTTCAGTTTTCCCTCTGTCGACTTTTACGACACCCACGGGATGAGATTCTCGTCAGCCGCCACCACGCCTTTATATGTAATTTCATTGTCTATTAAGAGTGTTTTACTGCTTATATTTGACTACCCGTGACCTAGTGGTCAGAGTACCTAACTTCTACCTGCCCTTGGTTGGAATCCCAGTCGGAGCCAACGTTTGTGCTAAAACACATATTGTTGGTTTTCGGTTCTGGTTGTGTTGCGTTTGTCCTCGTGTTTCTGACACTGCATCCTAGGCCACCTCCGATCTTATCGCATTAGCGTTACATCAGGCGCGGGTAGGTTTGAACGAATGAGTGCTTTTGCGTTTGCGCGTACTGCGCAGTTGATAGCTCCCGACAATATTCGGAAGTTATCGCTGTGATCGAAATCGGCCAGGTGGGCATCAGTTATAATTGACAGTGTTTTAAGTATCAAGTGCTCGTGAAAGTGTTCACCGATTGGAAAATTGTATCAAGGCCGAGATCGTTGTTTTAGTTTTGTCTCCATCAGTCCAACAAATCAGTAAAAGTAAACTCTCATTTATCACACTTAGCGATGTTTTTACAAACTTCGCCTTCCGATAGATAGCCGCCGATCCGCAGATAGCTTACGTCTGTTGCCGGAAATACAACAAAACGCGTACACTCGCATAATGCTCTAATTACCTTCACCAATTCTTCCTATTATTAAATAAAATTTAAACGGCGAAATCGGAAGTCGAAAGGAACACGTGTTTGATCCGGCAATCATCCGCGCTTATCACTTGTCAACCTTTGGTAGTCGCTTATGTTTAACATTTAAAAGCAAGTATATTTTCATTAGCATAGCGTTAGCATTTTACAAAAATATTTATACTAAAGGTGATCATTAATTTGTCTTGTTTAGTTTTGCCTGTCATATTTCATTACTCTATATTATTTAATTAAATAAAAATTTTCAGTAATTTTCACGGTTACTGCGCTTTTATTATATTACTGTCTGTGGCTGAAAGCATTACAAGTCGGCCATTGTTCCGTATCTGACAAGGCCGGCTGATGTAACATGGGTATTAGTTGCACGAGACTGCGGTCAATGTCCTTGCCCGCGTTCACGGATTATCGATAAAGATAACACACATCACTAGTTATCCCGTTTCTGATATAGCAGATGTATTATTATTGATTTTTTTTATTATTTACAGTCACACCGCATATAAAAATGTAATTTTTATGTTTACATAAATATTACTGTTTTTAGCTTAAGTACCAATTTTTTTTCCTAGTCTTGATATGAGTAAGTAATAAAAAGTATGTTACTTATCTCAAAACAAATACAATAACTTTTTTAATTTAAAATATTGTTTTGATATAAGTTAGGTGTTTAAGTTATTATACATTTTATTATTCTTTGCGCACAACGAAATTATAATTATAATCCAGTTTTAAAACGCTGTAAGTTAGCTTCTCTCATTTTATTATCGTGCGTACTCTATTGCCTATGACCGTCTCGCTTATCATATTTAACGATTTTGTATTTATATTAATTTATATTTCCGCAAAATTGTGAAACCTTCTACAGATCGATTCTTTAATATAAAAATTTGCTGCACAAAGTAGTGTACAGATTTGTGTGTGCACTGGAATGATACAAACAGGTTGTAGCTCTGCACATAGAATGTTCACTACGGGCGGGTTTTCGGCTACCGCCTGAAGTAGAAAAGTAATAACTGTATACTGTTCTTAATGATAGTTTCAGTACAGTATACTAATATTAAAGTCTGCTTTCTTGACTATAGAAGAAAATTTCCTACTCCGGCCGCTGAGAGAATGCGTTTTCTGACGTCCGTCAGTTGGTCATGACTAGTGATGAGTAATAAGTAACACTATTATTTGCTTTTTGCAACCGACCCAAGAAAAGAGTAACTAAGTTACATTACTTGTTTGTCTAATTTCTGAATGTAAATAGTTTAAAGGAAATAAACATACTATAGTAATATTCTGAAATAAGTATTAAATATACTAGCATATGCCCGCGACTTAATCAGTTTTGGCACATCACTACAAAAATAAACAGTTGACCTAACCTTGTAACAGCGCAGTATGCATTTAAAAAAAATATTGTTTTCTTATTTATTTAACATTAATTATATCGCAAAATTATTAAAAATTTTCATTTTATCGTAATTTGATATAATTTTTAATGATATAAGTAGGGCATGTAAACGAGAAAAATAATAATTTTTTCTTTTAAATGCTACGCCATTATAAAGTTACGTCGTCCATTATATTACAACCTATCAGGAACGCATTCTCTCAGCAGTCGGACTGTGAAATATTTTAAATGTAGTCACGACGAACAAAGAAGTGTTAAAGTAAACCTTGTTTTTTGAAAAGGAAAGTATTTAATTATTTAAAACGATGTATTGTATTTATTTTACGTAATGGAGGTGGAATGTCGTCCCTACACTTCGTTGCTTGATGTCGAAAGCTACCTGAAAAAGCTACACTATTGTGTTTTTAATACGACATAAAATTGCGCAAGTTTCTTTAATTGTTTCATGAAACAATGATAACTTAATTTTAGAATTAAATTTTTACACACCTAACAACAGACAAGCCAGTTCCTTTAATGTTTTTTATTATCATCCGACGTTTCCTATCTTTCTTTCCTGTTTGTTATAATCTTCCGGTTATAATAAATAATTATTAACTTCACAGGATATATAATGTAATACCGTTATTGTATTTTTTTTTAGCATTCTCGAACATTTCCCATTACCTATCTTAATTTGACCATATCTTCGCGTTTAAAGTATTGGATCAGTAGCCCAAGTATTGGTTTTGGTTAGAATTCAAACCCAACATCTCGATTCACGAAGCATGAGCGCTAAAATCTGAGTCCTGAATTAGAAACAACATTGTACGAACTATTCATTTGCAGCATATCTACAAATTTCTTTAAGCTTCCTAGGCCATAAAACTTCTTATAGATAACTTCTTTTGATTTCATCGGAATTAATTGAAAGTGTTAAACAGCTGACGTAACAAATTAACCTGTTACAGTAGGCGCATGCGCGCCATTTGTAGGGGTCAATTGCAGTCATAGAGCAGTTACCAGTAGAGATCACAGAAAAAATTATATTTTAGCATTTGCTTACGTCACAAAATCTAAAGTAAAGAAAACCAATCTTAACTTAAAAGTACTGAAGTGTTTTACTGACATTTAAAAAAAAGTCTATTCCAGTTTTTTTCATTTATCTTATTCAGTACCGTATTTAGTAGTCTTCAGCAGTAGAACTGGTCTGTGATAGTAGATAGATTAGTAAAAGTCCTAAAATGCAACAAGAATGTTTAATTTTTAACTTCTGTTAAGGGAATATCTATCCTTCAAAATGTTTTAATCTGAAATGGGTTTTAATGACATGTGTAACACTGTTGAGGATAAAACTGCCTCAATAATGGAGGTTTCTGGAGGTTAATTTACCACACATCTCATCCCATGGGTGTCTTAAAAGTCGACAGAGGGAACTTAAAAACCAAATGTGCTGCATCTTCCTGGAACGAACAAGCTTGGCAAATATGGAAAAATCCCCCAAAAAGAATACTACAAACTTTTGTGGCAATCTATGGGGAGGCCCGATTGGGCCATATTTGGCATACTTGGCAGTTGGGTTGGCAACCGCAGTTTTTTTATTGGGATGTTTCAGAAAGATACTGCAGAACTATTTTCTGGTTTTTATTTTCCCTCTGTCGACTTTTACGACACCTACGTGATATGACGGAGTGGCAGACCTTACATTTATTTTAATCAAATTATGGAAATAAAACAACGTAGGTATTTAAAACAAAGTATATTTTAAACTTTATAAGTATATTTAAATTCCCCATAAGTTTCAGGAATTTTGTAATTAGTTTTTCTGAAAATTTTCTTCACTACTCTCCTTGGGATTCGATCCTTTAGGTATGAGTCCCATTCTCAGCCACAACTGAGCTATCCGGGTCAGAGTGATTCTCTTTTTTGTGCACGTGGCCATGATCTGCTTAACAATCATAAGCGTGCCTGCAGTCTGTGTGAATTGTGGTGCCCATTTCAACTAGCTTTTGAATGAGAGGCACCAGTAATAGCTGAATTACCTACCTAATATTGTTTGGGCACAGCTCCAGCCTCAAGCCCTCTTTTTTTTAATGTATAAAGTGATGAAACGAGCAAAACGCTCATCTGATGGTAAGTGCAACGTCACCCAGAAAATTTCTGTATGACACCACACTGTGCCCATCACCCTGAGACATAGGTTCTTAAGTCTCATATGCCCAGTGATTACGCTATCTCACAGTGCCCTTCAAAACGAAACACAGTAATATTTGCACACTACTGCTACACAGCAGAATAACTGGTCCTGGGGTGGTACCTACCTAGACGGATTCCTACATAGGAATCCTACCACCAGTAACCTCTGACCCGTCTTCGATAAAGCTTTAAGGGCGACATCGAAGGTCATCCATTAATATATACTGCTGAGAGTGGTAACCACAAGGCTGGGTCAAAGTGGTCTGCATCGGTTTTTAGGCGGCATTCGACCTCATCCAATCCATATTCTTTAAAACGCCGAGCAACTATAGAGTATATGTAACGAGTAAGAAAAAGTCAAACGCAGAACGTATTTTTGAAGTGAAACTTCAGCATCGGTGTGATTTGAAAGACGATGACGACAAACATACACATCTATAGGATTTAGCCTGCGAGAAAATGAGATAGAATTCAATATACTGTGTTTCCTATTATATTTATATTTTCTAATTCGTCCAAATCTACGATTACTTCGTAGATTTTGCTCGCATTAGCTCGACAACAAGATCAAAAACAATAATTGACGCCGTATTTTAATCAAATCGAAACCAAAACATTTATTTCATACTTACACAGTAAGCTACTCGTGTCATTTGTTGAAATTGAAAACTTGGAGTCTGTATAATATATACATACATACATACATACATACATACATAAGATCACGACTGTATCCCATAAGGGGTAGTCAGAGACTGGGCACTCACTCCAAAAACAGATGACTGCCACAATCCACGTTTCACCAAAACAATATAATGCACTTGGTGTGATAGGTGGTGAGCCCATCGCCACCATGCGCTGTTGGGTGCACAGTGCAGTTTAATTCCTTACTCGCCTTTTACGAGATCCATTGGATGAGATGGAGTGGTAGTATTCTTTTAACGAGCCGCCACCACACGGCACAGCCGCCACCACACGGTATAATGTAATATTATGTAGAAAAAAATGTAAAATAACTTTTAAATGTGGTAACATTATTATAATAAATAAACCCTAAAATTGTCCTACTTCAGATACTCTGCATTCGCCTCATTCTCTCAAAGTTTAGTTTTCTGAAGGTTTCACTACTACCGCATGTGATCTGCACACATATTTTAAATACTTGCCGCTTCTTCTAAATAAAGAAATTAATTAATTATGCTTTCCCTTTCCATATTTCGATTTATCAATATGTAACAATTTTTCCTGGTCAACCAATCTTTCCAGTATATTCGTTTTGTTTTTCTCGGTAGTAAATAACTACCACCGGAAGTCGGAAATCTTTGGACGGGACAGGCATTGTGGACTCTCTTCCTTTAATAATGGTCTGGTCATAGGTCCATCGTTTGGCATAAGTATCAAGTAATAAAGGTGTGTCCAGTAAATTCTAACCAACATCAATGCAATAAAATATAGGCTGAAAAATTCGAACTGAACCCCGACAACTATTATACATATAGCGTAATAAAATTCAGGTATCTATCAGTAAAACCCAACCCGTATAGCTTTTGACACGTATTGTAAAAAGTTGTAGAGAACGTTAGTGGCAATGACTATGGATCCGTATCATATGCGTGTCTGAACTTGGCCTATTTCTTTAATAACTATTGATTTATTGCAATGGTTATCGATCTAGCGGATATGACCATACAATGCTAGGCATATAACTAAGCTCAGAACTCTCTGTGGTATTATTCTGACCAAAAAGTGTGCGCAGAAAATGAAGTCCGAGGAACTTATATTTCGTGAAAGGACTTTACCATCCAATCGGATGCAGTGTCTGTGGGACGCAGAAGTTATTTTTATGTTTTCTGACGATGGTTATGTTAAGCTACTTAGAATGCATGCACCATTGTGTTGATCCGCTGATCGCTGGCCCTCGCGGAGAAATATATGTACATCAAAGTTAAAGAGTTATTCGAATAAAATCAGTTTTGTGTGAACACTTCCTGAAAAGATTTAAGTTCTTTTAACTGATGTACTTTCAACAGTGTCTAACTTTGCAAAAATATCGTTTTGTTTTAACGTCAACTTCTACTTATTTGTCGATAAATTCTTAAAAATAATTTGACTTTTATTACTTGGTCAGTAACAGTTCGGAATATTGTATTTGAATATATATTATATGCTTTGTTATCTTAAATTATAACATAACAAGTAGGTCAGCGTTGTTTTATAATACTAAATTTAGTAGTAATGTTTGTTTTAATTGGTAATAAACACAATGCGGGTGAAAATATTATGTTAATATATATGTAAATTGTTTTTTGCATGCCGCGATGTATTTTTGTTAATGAAAATGTATTATTTTAATTCGCAGTTTTGTGGTTAAATTGATGATCACTTGAAATGATAAATGGATAAGATAGTATTTATACTAGCGATGTAACGAATATTCGTATTCGCATTCGCATTCGCGAATATTCGCATAGTTCTTGACATTCGCATTCGCGAAAATCATGCGAATATTTTGCGAATGTGATTGTCACAATACTTTAAAATTTGCGTATAAAAATGTGAAAACAATATAAAATAACCTGAAAAACATTAGTATTATATTGACCTTTTATTTAAAAGACTGTTTTATACATAAATATCCTCTTTTTTTTATTAAAAATGGCTTAACTATATCCTTCTAAGTAACTTGTATGAAAATTTACAGTGATGGTCATATAATTTTGAACGATTAGTAGCTCCATAAAATAATTGTTGATCAAAATCATGTTACATGTACTGTTGTGTTCCTTCTCATAAGTAATTAGATATGTTATAAAAAGTCACATCGGTACAGCAAACTGAATTAGGAATAGAGTTATGAAATCACTTAGTATATTATCAAATATCATTTATATTCAATAGTAACAAATAAAAATACAAATGATGCTGGACAAATAATTAAGAACCATTAATAAATTGCTCGAGAATTGTTTCAAATGAAACGTAAAGTAAATAAATTGCATTTATGTGGGAGCATGCAAACGAAAAAAGGCAAATGAATACATTTTTAATAATTACATCGGCGAGGCATTGACTCTATAAATTTTAACACTTAGTCACAGCTATAGAGATTCATTCTTCTAAGAAAACCTTTTAAATACTTTTAAATAGCCACATTATAGATTTGATACCCTTTTGTTGACTTCGCATCAAAGCGACAGCCCAGATCTAAATCCAATGGAACCTTTGGATTTAGGTCGCTGTGCTGTAATGACACTTACGTACTTGGAGTCGAATGCTTTATTCGAAAGATGTCTGTCAGTTTTTAATCCTTTCTTGCTATTGTGAGACGGGCGTGCCCATGGCATCGTTTCAAATTGGGTACCTTAATATATTTTTGTGAAATTTCTCTTTCACCGCCTCTTTTAAAGCCTTCGAATAGTGCGTGCCGAGATTGCGGAAGATTTGCTTTCCTGCTTCCAAAATATTATATTCTTATCTCGTTAGACCCTTTAAATGGATCTTGTTTTGCCAAATGAACGATGTTTCGATCAATTCGACGAGATGTCTTTCTTTGCTTTAGAACGAGTGGAATATTTGAAGTAGTTTGACACGCGTTCACAGCGTGTGAAACCATCGTTTTCGAACAATGCAAATGATAAGAAGTCATCTTATACGACTAATTCAACAAAAAAGACGGTAAAACAATTAAGCCTATAATTTTGAGAATGCATTCCAGACCGAAGAGCCGAATGTTATATTCGGGTTTGGGTGTTGCTTAATCAGGTATGTTTGTCAAACATTGGCATTACATAAATAAAATTAAATTACGATATTTCTGTATTTTTTTTTCTATGATGGGCTTTTTATATAATGAGCCACAAATTTTCTAGAACGGGGAAAGCCATTTAACTATTTACCCCAAATATATCCAAACTCTAAATCTGATCTGGTTACTTCAGAAATTATATTAAAATATGATTGTACTGCTCATGATACACTCCTGAAAATAATGCTGTAAGAACAGGAACGTGTAGGACGACCCCACACTAGATGGAATGATAACAAGCACGGTTTTGTGGAAAGTCAATGGATGCAGGTGGCTCAGGATCGTGATTTGTGGCAATCAATTACAGCCCAACCAGACCCGAAAACCAAATAAAGCAGTGTTGCGTCACAACACAAACGATCAATAACCAGAACCAAACAAGTCAATAAGAGCCTTCCCGTAGCTTTAACACTGCATGCAAATGTTTGACGATCACGTGGCCTCGCCGTCAAAGAGTGGCATCCGGAGTCAACATTTGTGAAAAACACAAATTCTTGGTTTTGTTGGATTTCCCTGAGATATCAGTTCTTAAATCTGTTATGCCTAGTCAATGCACTAGCTCTCATTGCCCTTCAGACGAGAACACTGTAATATTTGCACGCTACTGCTGGCCCTGCGGTGGTACCTAATTAATCGGAGCCCTGCATAGGAATCCTACAACTACATCTATCAACTAGTAGTACACAGTTGATAGAATCAGGCGTTACTTTCCGGAAATCCATTTTAATAAAGGAAAGAAAGTTAATTTTTTAACTACATTTTACGCATTATCTCAAATATTAGGTATTTTTTTAGATATACCATCAAACCTGTTTTCACTAAACATGTACACTAGCAAAGCAATTTCACAACAATCTACATTAAGTCAGTATATTTATGTATAATTGTTGTAACATAAATGTACCCAACATTGATGTTTGACCATTTCATAACGACAATAAAACATTTTATAATACGATCAAGGTAAAATACAAAACGTACTGTGATTATTTAATACTTACGTGAATTTTGAGATGCAAATAATGGAATAGGTACAATACCATATTTATTACTACTTACCTACACATTTAAATAAAACTAATTTTACGGATTTTATCGCGTTTAATTTTATTAATTATAACCCGACGTTTCGAGTGCTTTACAGCACCCATGGTCACGGGGGGACTGAGGTGACAGATGTCCCGATGTCATAGTTAACCCGGAGTACTCCGAGTTAACTATGATATCGGCACATACACTGCTTTAGCTACGACTTCAACTATCAGTGTCCAAAATAGCAAGCTTTTGGAAAAGTTTCGCTTGGAGCTCCACCCTACAAGGGTACCTGGCGGCTTAATTTATAGACTTCAGTGGTTTCAGAAATTTCATTAGTTGAAAGAATATTACAAGGTAATTTAAGGACGTTTAGATTGAATATATCGAGTACTTATGATAAACGTACTACAATGTACAATTAATAATTATCAATTTTTAACCATTCAAAGATATTGTTGCTATATCTACCCTACCCTACCCGCAGAAAATAATACTGTCATTTATGCCCACATTTCGATCAAATTTTTACTTTTTAGAGAGGCTTTTCGTCTGAAAACCCCAAAAAGTTTAATTAAATTAAGGGTAATAAGTCGTAACCTTAACCTTAATTGTATAAATATCTTCTTCTTCGTCTTACCTGGAAATATTTTTTTTGTAAAGTTTTTAAAAGTTTATTAAAAAAAAAACGATGTCCCACAGTAGGATTTCTCCTGTATCGTGAGTGCGTTGTACATTTACCTCTTTCAATTTGTGTTTTTCACAAATGTTGGCTCCGGCTGAGTACGCTAACCACTAGGCCCAGCGGTCGTCGTTGTTTAAGTTGTTTTTAATTTCATACAAGGTATTATTTTTAGTTTTTTGTTTTACAGCTTATTAAATGGATTTGGTAATCGAATTTAAAATAAATTGATAATTTAAATGAAATCAGTTCTCTTTCTGAAATTTGAGAACCAAAAAACTGACTCAGTTCTCATTCTACATATTTTTCTTAAGGATGAAACAGCATGAAAAAACTGCAAAGGTTTTGCTGTTGTTCTTTCTTGTTTCTTTCTTGTTTGTTACTTACGAGTATGTACAAACTCTCCAGCTTAATTATAGTAAGCTGGAGAGTTTGTACATACTCGTAAGTTTGAACGCACTAAACTCGGGGAATAGTGATCGGATTTGAAAAGATCTTTTTTTTTTATTTAATAAAGTGACGAAACGAGCAAAACGTTCACCTGATGGTAAGTGCAACGTCTAACCTTAACAAATGCTGCGTCATCCAAAACATTTCTGTGGGACACCACACTGCGCTCGTCACCCAGAGACATCAGTTCTTAAGTGTCATTGCCCAGTGATTACGCTAGCTCTCAGTGTCCTTCGAACCGAAACACAGTAATGTTTGCACACTACTACTTCACGGCAGAATATCTGGTACTGGGGTGGTACCTACCTTCTTTATCTTTATTTTATAAAAACGGAGCCCCACAGTAGGATTTTCTCCTGTATCGTGGTTGCGTTTTACAAACATATATTTCACACGCACAACACAACCAGACCCGAAAAGCAACAATTTATGATTTTGCACAAATGTTGCCTCCGGCTGGGAATCGAACCCAGGACCGGTGGCGCAGAAGTCAGGTACGCTAACCACTACGCCACACGGTCGACGAACCTAGACGGATTCCTGCATTAGATAGCCCGTTCGTTTATTGCGGAAAGTTATAGCCTATAAAAATTCTTGCTACGGTCTCAAGGAGTCGCTCTCTGAGAATCGTACGAGTACATTACCGAGAATCTTAGACCAAGAAGGTACAGCGCAGTCATGTGTCGCTTTATTTTACGCGGGAGAAACCGCGGGGCGCTACTAGTTCTTAATATTCCTTTAGTTTATTTTTTACATATTTCAACCAGCCTATATACGTCTTTTCCGTGCGTTTATTGCCCTAAGTATCTTAAAAATCTATTTTACTACATTCATATGTAATAAAAACGTTTCGAAAGGTTCCAAGTATTTTATAGCGACAACGTTCCTAAAGTTCCTGCCTGAATTGCAAGAACTTGTATGGTTGGGAGCGTTTACACTAATATTTTATTGTCGCACATTGCATGCGCTGCACTGGTTCAGGAATGCTTATTAACTTTAGTTGGAATCGCTATTCTTGGACTATTTATATAAAATAAAATCGGCCGTAGTGCATAGTACAACCAATGCGTCTGTACTCACAAATGCCTTCGAAACGTGGATACAGAATTTGCAATTACTTCATAAGCCCAGACACTGAGCTTATGGCGTAATCGCAATATCTAAGAGAAATGGAAAGAGCTATGCTCAGAGTTTTTATGGAAGACTAGATTCGTAAAGAACTCCACCAAAGGTCTAAATTTATTTGTGTTGCCACTTTACTAATGGATAAAGTGACGAGACGAGCAAAACGTACACCTGATGATAAGTGCAACGTCTGCCCATAACAAATGCTGTATCACCCAAAACACTTTTGAGTGGCGCCACATTGCGCGCGTCAACTCGAGGCATCAGTTCTTAAGTCTCATATGCCCAGTGATTACACTAGTCCTCAGTGCCCTTCAAATCGAAACACAGTTATGTTTGCACACTACTGCTTCTTGGCAGAATAACCGATTATGGGGTGGTACCTACCTAGACGTATTCCTGCATAAGAATCCTATCACCAGTAAAACACAAATCTATGGTAGGAACGACCACCGGAGGAAGTAGAGCATCATAGAATATAACTGCGTTTAGATAAAACTGCCCCTGTGTAGGTAGAGAGATTATCTGCAAAAGTCTGCTGGCAGCCTCAGAATGTATTTAGCCGAGTATGAGAGATATTTAAATTTTTACGCACTTTCACAGTAGAGAGTTGTAGCAAATATAAACCTTTTATATCTTCAGTAGTGTGATCGAGCTAGGAGAGAGTAGAGTGAACGAGCTATAGAAGGATTAGTGGAAGATAGAGAATGCTAGACCATAACTGTCTTTTACCATTTATTTAATTTGTGTCAGTAATGTTTATTTTTAATAACTTTTTATTGAGGTACAAGGTTTCATCCCCTATTAAGCTCTCTTAGGGGATGAACTTTCAAAAATCCTCTATTAGTACTCACTTTTGTTGTATAGGCAACTCCTGTGCAAAATTTCGTACTTTTAGACCGTGCGTCGTCTGTCAGTCAGTTAAGTGTTCAAGTTTTATTAAGTAGAATGTAAGGAACGTCTTCAGATTTAATAAAATAAGGTAAGTAAATTGAACTTGAATAGAGTTTATTAAACAGAGTAATGAGGATTTGTGTGGTTTGTGAAATAGGATATTGTGTCTTGTGGAGTACCGGAAGATCCGTTTTACATATTTCATCTCAACTGAATCTCAAATCGTGTTTGACATTTTAGTCCTAAATGTCCGAATGAGATCATATGTTAGAGTCTAGAGTCGTGTCTGCGCAAGAATAACTATATTAAAATAAGTATAGTAATTTAACGGTGTATTGTTATTTGTTTTTGTGTAAATTGCCTATCCATATTTTTGGCCGTGTGGTAGCCGGCTTAAGAGAATCTACCACCCCATCTCATCCCGTGGGTGTCGTAAAAGTCGACAGAGGGAAAAATATAAACCAGGAGATGGGCAGCAGCATCTTTTTGGAACATCTGAATAAATAAACTGCGGTTGCCAACCCGCCTGCCAAGCGTGGCAACTATGGCAAATTCCCTCCAAAATGAGAGCTACAAACTTTTGTTGCATTCTATAGGGGAGGCCTATGTTCAACAGTGGACTAATGATAGGCTGAATCGACGACGACGACGACTTTTGTTTTTATTTACCAAAATAGGTCAAGATATATTTGCTTAGAAGGGTCTGGCCCATTTGTATACAATAGCCAGCTTTAGAGCGTGGCTTCGCTCCCATGATTCTAAAAAAATCACGGAGTTTTTGTGAATAGAGCACCAATCCTCTGTAAACTACAGAGCACAACATTAGGATTCTAAGTATGTTGTTTGTCAAGCGTTAGGTTGAAATAAACATCAAAATATGCTTATATAATAAATATATTATACAGTATATTTTTTTATTATTATAATTACAAAAAATATATTCACATGCAAATTAAAAGATTATACAATTATCTATAGTGTGTTTTTTTTTAATAAATCTCTAATCCTGGGCATAGTACAGAGAGCATTGTATTAAAATGCAAACTTTGGTCATAAGACACATTCGAACATGCTACATACGACTATGAGAAAAGCATGGTTTTTGCACCCCTGCTACCTGCAATGTTTATCATTGAGCTTTGTTAGTAGTAATCGCAAAACTCATTTAGACATGTAACTGCATTATTTTAAGTTGAACGGGAGGTCAGTGGGGATTATAGGGATCCGAGGGATGATTACACTTTCAACTTTTCCCATTTCTGGTAAAATAATGTCACCGATTATGTTCTGCCCAAGTATTGTGATTCAAAGTTTCGTCTTGTTACATAATCGCGGTGCATCTTAATTTCAAATGTGCATAACAAGTACGCCTAATTTTAATGAGAGCTTATGCTAGAGTAGGGCTGCCATATGTTCCGGTACATCGAGACATGTCGCGGTTTGAAGCGTTGTGTCTCGGTCAGAAATTCATTTGTCCCGGCATGCACACAATTCGTAAGCTACCGCTGCGTAAGTGCCGCGTCTGTGATCTGCGAGTGAAGTAGGGGCGTGTTACCAGAGTGTTTGAATAATCTATGGTCTACCCTATTTCTGTTCTAAATATCCCGGTCGTTATTAGAACAGGAGTGTCATATTACCTATAAACATTTATCTTACAGATTAGTGCACAAAGCGTTCATAAAATTCTTCATAATATCCTGAGAGTGAGAAAAGTTTGTACACTGTGGATGGTCACGATCTCAAGCCGGAACATAAAAAAGTAAGAGTAAATTGGTGTAATATATTAAAGAATTATCGAAATGGGACTTCGCGTGATATGAATAACATTGTTACACGTAACGAAACCTGTCTATACTATTTTGAAGTACTGTCAAAAATCAAAAACAAAATACTGATGGAGACAAAACGAAAAGTACAACAACTTTTCTTAAATTGAATTTTCCATTCACAAGTACGTGCTGTGTAATAAACTATCAATGTTAAACATGAAAACTCAAAATATATACAGAAATTACAAAATTCAATTAACATTGTCGTCACTTTTCGAGTTGACGTCAAAAGTCCCTTGCTTAAAGTTATTCAGAAACTTCAAGATATTCGTCTAAATTCAAGAATGGATAATTGGCATTTTTCACCACGAAAACGCTTCTGCGCATCGAGCTCATGCGACAGTTGCATTTTTTAAAGAATACTGGTGTAAAAGTTCTCGTGCATCTTGGTAACAATCCAGACCTTGCTTCCTGTGACTTCGCTCTGTGTCGAATTGTGAAGGAACAGCTGAAAGCTCGGAAGTTTGCGACCGGTATCGCTATTATACGGTACAGTCATTAGCAGCGTGGGACCAAGCGTGTTCAGAAATCCCTGAAGAAAAATGGAACAAAGTTTTTGACAACTGGTTTCTACGTGTGAGCCGTGGTAGCTAGGAGCCGTGGTAGCTCAGCTTTAAATTTCATAGTACGCGAGTGACCTGGGTTCAATTCCCGGTGCCGGCACCACTAAAATTGTTAATTGCAATTTTAAATGCTGATTTACCACGTGCTCGGCGGTGAAGGAAAACATCGTGAGGAAACCTGCATGTCTGAGAAATAAAAGATATTTCAAAGACATGTGAAGTCCGCCAACCCGCATTGGAGCAGCGTGGCGGATTCTTCCTAGCTCCAAAACCCTGTCAGAAATGAGAGGAGGCCTGTGCTCTGTAGTGGGACATTTATAGGCTGAATGTGAACGTGTGAATAAGTGTATAAGCTGTAACAGAAATTATTTTGAAAGAAATATGGCTGTATTGCAGATTTATCTAGTGACCTATGTATTAAGTGTAATAAATAAGAATAATAATTGCTGAAGAGTACACAAGAAACAACCAAATCCGATAAACATTAAGCGAGCTTAGTATTAATATTTGTCATGTATGATGTCATTATTTTATACATACATAATACGTATTGATATAGCAAACACTTATACCCAAACACGGAAATTTATTAAAATTCGGCTAAATTTAAATCCCACAGGAACTGTGTATTTTCCGGGACAAAACAATATTCTACACGTTATTTCATTTTAGGACTTCGGAAATATCCATATCAAATTTTGTTTAGCCGTCTTAGTGTGAAGTGGGAATTATAGAATTATGATAAATGCTAAATACTAAACAGCTATCCTACAGAAACGTAGCGGATACTACTAATGTGGGGTCAATTTATTAACAGTCAACTACACTAGCAATATATTTTAAATCAATCGCATCTTTGGAGAGTAGTCCATGCGAAGTATAAGTGGTAGTAGTAGTAGTCACGTAGTCCAGACTGCCGTGGCCATAGATAATAATACACTATATACTGAGAAGCCGTGGCAAATGTTTACTGGTGGTAGGATTCCTATGCAGGAGTCCGTCTAGGTAGTTACCACCCCAGGGCCAGTTATTCTACTGTATAGCAGTAGTGTGCAAACATTACTGTGTTTCGGTTTGAAGGGCACTGTGAGCTACCGTAGTCACTGGGCATATGAGACTTAAGAACCCATGGCTCAGGGTGATGGGCACAGTGAGGTGTCACACAGAAATTTTCTGGGTGACACAGCATTTGTTATGGGCAGACGTTGCACTTACCATCAGGTGAACGTTTTGCTCGTTTCATCACTTTATGCTATAAAAAAAATATATCTACATTAAATTAATCCACGTTTTTAGTTTTCCATTTGCAAGTGTTACAGGATTATTCTCCTAACTAGGGGTAGGTCTATGTCGAGCAATATTTTTAATATAATAACATATAACCGCGGGCACAGCTAGTAATAAATACATACTATGCTAATTTATTAATTTCGTAAGATTAAGAGTACTAATATAGTAGTTTAAACAAAAAAACCATTTACTGATGGTAAGATAGAAACAGATTAGGTAGTAAGCAGTAATGTGAAAACATTAGTGGTTCGGTTTGAAAGGCACTCATAGCAGGTGCATTTTTCCAGGGCATATGGGGCTTAAGAATTGAAGGGCTATTGTGTAATTCTGGTAGGTTTAGACCTGTTGTCAAGGTGTGCAAACGCAGTTTGGGGTCATAGAGAAACGTCTTGGGTGATACGGCATTTATCATGGGCAGTTGCACTTACCATCAGGATTTGCTCGTGTCGCCACTTATTCCATTAAAAAAAATATTACAGAAGGCATTTATGTTCCCCTTAAAATCATTATCAACAAATAAAACAACTGATCTCAGTCATCATTATCATTTAATGAATCATTTATTTACAAAACTCTCGGTGGACATAACAATTAGCTTGTAACTTTTAGGTGGCGCAAGCGACGCGCGAGTCTTTGCGATCGACTACAATCCGAAAGCGGTAAGAAACCGTTTGCAAATGGTTCAATGAAAGTGCGTTTTTTGTCATATATGTATGTATACAAAACCGATGCCATACGTTCCATGATGCCTTAACACCAGATTTAGGAAACCCGTCAATTTGACGGGATGTCAATTTTATGATTTAAATTCTGAACAAATAAATATTTTTCTATAGCGATTACATATTGGTTTCCAATAATATAATGCAGCGAATATATATATCTAGTAGTTTTATCTGAAACCCCTATATTTTATTATATCTATATATTCGTAATGTACCCGTCCCGTCGCGTCCGTCATGCCCGTAAATCTAGACTTAAATTAGGCAAGGCTAGGGCGAATGACCCTCTTTGTAAAGATGCAATGAATACGAATATTAATGAGTATTTTATTATATTGATATAATGAAGTATAAGCTGAAAGAACTGCTCCAGAAATTTTTCGGTGAAGAATTCTACTGACGAAAGACACCTCTACCATCCCCGTCTGTCTCCGTAGGGTTGATTGTTGACAAATTACTTTCTAGCATCGACAAGTAGTCCTGTTATCTCAAAAAATTGTAGACTCCACGTCCATTCTAACCTCCCCTAGAAATATGTAAATCTGTCATTTCTTATCATGAGAGTTACCAAGTACAATAACAGCTTCCAAATGTCCTAAAGCTCAGCACAGCACTCATTTGGACGCAGTTATGCAAACTAGAACCAACCCACAAAAAATGTTTAAAGTAGAACTTTAAGATCCTTCGTGGATCTTGACTGGATAAGAATTGTTTTTTTTTATCGCTAAGGGACCGATGTCTCATGGTTGTCAATAGTATTTTTTAAATATAGTTAAGTGATTTAGTTCCTGAATTATTATGGGTTGGTTCTTTTTTGCTTAACTACGACCATATTTATAAATGGATTTTGGATCCTGTACGCTGTCCGCCACACTACTCCAATAAGTTGGCGAATTTTACACATATTAAAATTAACAATTTTAGTAGTGCGAGCACCGGGGAACGAACCAGTTCACTCGCGGACTATTAAAATTGTAGGGTGGGCTCAGCCCCTTTGCTACCGAGGTTTCCGCGGTCGTGATAATTTAACGGTGCCTCAGTGTAGGATTTGTCTTGCATCGTGAGTGCGTATTACAGACAAATTTCACATGCACTACACAACCAGACCCGAAAACCAATAATCTGTGTTTTTGCACTAATTATAGATCCAGCTGGGATTCGAATCCAGGACCCGCGCCGTAGAAGTCAGGTACTCTGACCACTAGACCTTCGTTGTAACACATGCTGATTTAATTTCTACAGTCGGTATTACGACATTGAGAGGAGGATTCTGAAACCGCAATAATATTACATCAAAAATTAACACGTCAAGATTGACGCGAATCAACTACGTAATTTTAATTACTTCAATCGCCCTATTTCCAAAGCCATTAATTACCATTACGACTTTCACTGCTGCAGTGATAAGATAAATCTGAAGTCAGACCTTAGTTAGTTTTAACTTATTTTAAAAACAAATACTTTACATGTTTTTGAGGATTTTGGCATTCAAAATAATTTTCCAAATTAAAATGACAATTCAATCTTAGTAAATTACATACATACAGTCATATTTCTTTCCCATTGGGGTGGGCAGAGACCACATCTTTCCACTTGCTACGATCTTGACACGCATCTTTAGCTTCTTCTACTTTCATTGGCGTTTTCATACACGTTCGTCGGTTGCGGGTACTTTTAACGTGACCTTTCCTCAAAAGTTCACCGATCTGATTGTGATACGTCGACCCTTACCGACTTTCCCATTCACACTCGCCTCATAAATATGTTTCGTCATCCTTCTTTCATCCTCCCTCTCTACGTGTCCAAACCATCTAAGCATCCCTTTCTCTATCTTTAACACTACATCTTCAACACTACATCTTCAACCACACCGCAACGTTCCAAATTGGCTTCTCGTATGTGAGGTGAGAAAATAGTTATTATATTATAATAAAAGAACATGTAATTGAGTGACGAGGACAAATAATATAAATAACTGATATCCACTATTACTGGTTGTCGGTAGCATGAAGAATACGTAGGTATATTAAAACAGGGGTTCCCTCACTGTTTCTTGACAGAAACTTGACGTCTTGACTGTGACCAGAACAGAAAAAACAAGTTGTTTTTTCTGTTCTGTGGTTTCTGTAATGGGGCACTTCGGGAACTCGGATTTTTTTTATCATTGATTTGTCTTATCCGGTTTTTTATGCGGAACATTTAGCTAACAGTGTATTTACTTTTCAAATTGCCACGGAATTGCCATTTGTGTACCACGGAACATAGTTTGGGAGCCCCTGTACTAAGTAATAAAATTTGTTATTGAATTGCGTAAAATTTGCAATAAATTATCACTTTCAACTTAAACCTTTTGCAAACGGCTTACAAATAAATAAATACAAAATGCTTTTAGCCAATACTGAATAATATAAATAAAATCAGGATATCCTGACAGCGAACTAATTTCGCAAGCACCAAGCGAACGGTAATTATCAATTAACTTTAATTATCGTTGATACCAATCTACAAGGTGCGTGTTGTGAAACTGATTATTTTTGAACTAAATATTTTAAAGATATAGATAGTAAAATAAAAATTATTAATACCTTCATACATTAGGGCATAGTCATTCAAACATTTCTTTTTTTTAAATTAAACAATGTCACTTGCTGGCCGTACCGTACATGGATATTTCCTTTGGACTTTGTTTTCATAATTTAAACACTTTTTTTTTAATTTCATTCTTAAAAACATAATAACACTTTTGGTTTTTTTACATAAAGCTATAACAACAGTTAACGTTACTCAATATCTTTCTGAATATTTAAATACATTTTTACACAATATTATATCAGTTTACACTAAAACTTACAAACGAAATCGGTATTTCTCGACACATTTTAGGTTATAATTCGCCTTTTATACAAATTCATAATAAAGTACAGGCTGTTATAAAAGAAATATTGTTTACATTAACAGTTCTCATAGCGTCTTTATCACATAATACGTTCTAGGTCTAGTCGCTAACTTTTATATCCTTATCTACATCACGCTATGTACGCTTAACATTAAAATTATGCAAATTTATTGACACAAAAATATATATAACAAAAAATATATCATCTTCACAATATATACACCGTTAAAAACCGGCAAGTGTAGACTTAACTTCCATGTCACCTAATATTGGATCGTATATTTGGTATTCAATAACGTACGATGAATTGACCATGTTGCCTTTACTCACTTTAATTATTTCAGTCGCTTAATTATTTAATGTTATTATTTACATCGTTTTGTTGTTCATAACAATGGCACATGTTAGATTGAATACCCTTACGTCTATATAGTGACGCCCGAAATAGGTCTTGGTCTTCTTTGTAAAACCACGCCCCACACTAGGATTCCTCATATTTATATATTCGTAGCACGATTTTAAGTATATTATATCCAAATTAATTACCCAAGATTGACGCAAATTAACTACTTAATTTGCTTTAATCAAACTATTTCCAAATATTTATTTTTAAGTTATTAATTATGAAACGATTATAATCAATGACTTTCACTGCTGAAGTGACAACATTAATCTGAAGCCCGACTTTAGTTATCACTTATTTTTTTTAAAAAACTGTACTTTGTAAGGATTAGTATGTAACACGCAAACCCGGAACAACTGTTTGCCATACTAATGTCTGTCCCGTCTGGGAATCGAACGGAAATCAGAGCGCGGAAACCAATCGGTTCGCCTCCACTCCTAGACCGACTGATACGCTGACCAAGACCGAGCCGAAGACCGAGATTAACGGTCCTAATGGAAGTCTTGCATGTGGCGGTCATGCGTTTGGACATCACTACACACGCCGCTCCGTAGCCGAACAACCTCCTACGAAAAGGGCTTCTGTATATATGATAAACTTTACGTTTGTTTTAATTATCATAATCTTGTGGAGACTTTAGACAACTATATTTGCAATCAGCACTCGAAGTGGGACAAATCATGTATAAGTAATTATTTATAATTAAGTCACACAGAAATGTTCTGGGTGACACAGCATTTGTTATGGGCAGACGTTGCACTTACCATCAGGTGAACGTTTTGCTCGTTTCATCACTTTATCAAATAAAAAAAAAAATGAAAAAGTTGCCGAAATCGTTAAATTAAAAGATTGAATTAAAGACGCAGTGTAATGTGCCACGCATAGAAATTTTATATTTTGTTTTTTATTTTTCACTTACCATTTGCTTTCATAAAATTACATCAGAATAGAAACCGACGATTATTAATAAGCTAAAGAAACCTGGCAACACCATGGTAATTGATTGCAACACTTATAATTAACTTAATTGAGACTTTATGACACACAATACCGATACAGCAGAAGCAAATTTCTCAAATTAAGCAATTTGATACAAAAAATCATACACTTAACTTTAACAATCGTTTCCTAAACAAACCCGGACACTGTTCCATACCATACCACGAAAATCAAGTGTAGATATTTTATTGCAAATAAAAATTAGGCATCCCACATGTTTAAGGCTTATGCCCTGTAGTGGGACGTTTATAGTCTGATACTTCAAGCCCACGTCATATATAATAATTATACGAAAGTCAATATTCGTGCTGATACAATATGATATTGGAAAATATGCTTAATTTACAAGTGTCTTCCGATAACTTGCTTTTGTTGGTTAATAAATTTGATAACTCATATAGATAAATAAATAAAATACGAGTAATAATGTTTGCTGCATGATTATAAAATTGCCAAAAATTAATAAATAATATACTGCATATGAATTAATAAGATTTTATAAACGGAAACATTGAAATGTTCGATAGTATGAGTAAAATTGAGTATATATTATTACAAATACAGCATTTCATTGATTCAACTTACAGATGTGTACTTACAATTACATTGTGCACATTGCATCACTATTTACAATGAATTAGTAGTAAAACTGTAAGAACAGCGTGCCATTGATACTATTCACCAGCAAGAATATAGCGAAATAAATATAAAATCAATGAAAAACAATAGAAATTACAAACTGACATATAAGCAGTTTGTAACGGATTGCTTTACAATCTCTTATATTACATTTAAGTACTATATTTGCTATAGAGTACTCACCGCCGAATACTAGATTTTAATACCTTATTGTTTTAAATACTTGCCAATGACAATTTATACTTAATGGACTTTGTTTAAAAATTCATTTAAATAGATGATGGACCTTTGGTAATGATGATTTCATTGCAATTCAAATTTTGAGTATTAGCTTATTTAACATTGCAACAATATAAGAAATATGGCACGCTAGAATAAAACCTGTTCCATTAATTCAGAAATTCTAAGATGTTCATATTGTTGTGATATTAACATAACATTAGCATCTGATAAAAATACTTATATTTCTGCAAATGATAAACTACCTACTTTTCACAGGATCCTCTTATAGTATAGGGATCATTCTTAATTCAATGAAAATATATTTAAATATAATAAAAATTAGGCGTCTGATAAAACATATGTATGTCCTAAATAAAATTATTTGATTTATGCATATGAACATTACAAATATATAATATTCATATGGTTTCATAGTTAATTATTCAGTATATACATCAGCATTATATTTTTATCACATCATACATAACAAATACAGAATCATATACATTAGTACTGTGCATAGAAAGGGGTTTAAATCTTAAAATATTAGGGTTATATACATTGATATACAAAAAACCCAATATACACAGTTTCATACAAAAATCACTTCAAAGAGTGTCCTCGATTGATCAAAACATAAAAATAAAGTCAAATATCACAAAATACGATTAAATAAACAAAAACTTTATGTCGTAGGATTTAAATTGTTATCTTATGACCATAACATAAAGTAGCTTTTTAAATGAAATCAACTGTCGTTCTACGTAGTTTCGACAGTCATTTCGTTGACACGACTGACGTGATGCCAATCGAAATGGGCGCTTGGTTTTTGTATATCAATGGTTATATAATATTTAAATATAAATGTTGAAATTTTCTCATATACAATTGCACTTTTAAAGGAATGCCCTAGAATTTGAGAATTAATTTTATTATATTATTCAACAAGACAAATTGAGCATTTTAATTCCTATGAGTAAATGTTTTCAATTTTTCATAAATTCTTCGACGATGTAATTTGAAAGTGCAATACGTATGTTTGGCACTAAATTGTAAATGCCTAACCTATATGGTAAGCTGCCAACACGAAAAAAGATTTGAAGAAACCTTTCAATTTATTTTTGCCGCAAAGTTTAATGAGATCGTAAATTAAACTTATTTTAAAAAGTGTTCTTGAAATTGTTTTCAGATTTGTCCATTTGTACATTTCTTCTGCAATGATAGAATTTAATTCTTGTATATGTGCCCTCATATCACAGCAAATGGACAATATTCACCAAAACAAATGTGGCCGACCTCTGCATTTTGAATTCAATTTAATAAGAGTTAAAGGTCATATTCGTTTTTCGAATGAACTGTAAACATTTAAGTAATCATTATGAGAATGATCTTTGTACCTTATGTTAATAAAAATAAACCATATTTTAGTCTGGCGGGCAGAGTAAGGTGTAGAAGATTACGTGAGCGTTATCTTTGCAACTAATGTGAAAGTTATACAGCATAAATCCGTAAAATTATTACTAAGGCAACACTCTAGGCTCTTTGAATTTTATGTAGACAGTCAGTCACAGCACTGCAATTTAAACCTTAAGTACTGACTGTACCTAACACGGATGGTCCAGTGAGCTGAGCTATTGCTGGTCAAGGTTTGCACAGCCACTGCAGCTCAAACCTTATTACATGCAACTCACGGTGCATATTCCCTCTTCTATGACGTTTCAATACAGTATATTATATTCTAATTACAATGCCGAATTCTGAATCCTATTATTATATAAAAAGAATGTAATTTCACGCTTTATAAGGAAGTCACAATGTTATGCGCGTGAGTTGTCCTGGAACATGTTACAAACACTTCACCGTATCTGTGGTACAATCTAAAATTGTATTGTAAATTGTATAGTTAGAATTACATAGTCCGATTTCACACTGTGGCTAAGCTTGAGGTTTGGGATGAGGTATGCGGCGGGCGAATAAGTTTTCGAGGATGCGTGTGTTGAATTGAGCAACAATTAACCAACAGTAATTATAGCGTTGCATTTTGAACTTTATTTCAGTAAATTTAGCAGTCCACTAGACAAAGAATACGTCGAGTATGCTTAGAGCACACTTACCAAAGCGGTATTGCTCTTGATTGCGGCACTTTTTTTATAGATTTGATTCACAGTCACAGCACATGATTTTGAACCCTTTGCGCATACTGTTACAGCACAGTTTCGCGCTGCGGCTGGTGGTCGGGCGGGGTTTTAGGCGAGGCGGCGCGCGTGATGGCGGGATTAAGTGAAGGCAGTTTTTATCAAGTTTATTCACAGTCACTGTAAAGCAATTTGAGCACTATCGATATGCAGTTAGAGCACACTCTCGCGCTGCGGCTGGTCGGGCGGGCTGTCGTCGGGCGAGGCGGCGGTGCGCGTGATGGCGGGCGCCCGCGCCAGCTGCGCCCCCATGGTGATGGGCGTGTCGTCGGGGTCCTCTTCCTCGCCCTCCTCCAGGTCCTCGTCGATTGGAGTCAGCACGTCCAAGGGCTGCTGGATCTCTTCCTGCTTCCTGGGAACAATAGATCATTGTTAAGAAAAACTGCAATTTAGTAAAAAGATTCAATGGATATATCGGTCAATAATAAAATACTAATAATATCACAATCTTATTATAGCTCAAAACCTAAAAATACTTTACTGAACAGCAATGAGTTTTTTTCAGTCTATCACTGTAGTCCACAGCTGAACATAGGCCTCCCCTCCTTTAAACCGTTAACTTTATCCTTATAACGTTGGAAAAAATCTCCATTTACGGGTTATCTGTGTGTGTATTCTTGTAATTCGTTTAGTTGTGAGTTGTTTAGGGTAATCTGATGAGCCATCTCTGGCAGCCTTGCTCCATTCCTTGAATGTAAATGTTTGATCCGCCATTTGGAAGTAGACGCGAATGCGCTTGAGGTCGCTTGTTGTTTTCGCTTTGTTTTGTCCTGGGTTTTTATCACTTCATCATCATCATTATATTTTTATAATCAAGTTTAAACTTTAAACATTAGGTAAGTCACTTAAAAAGATGTATATTTTTGAAGCTAAGCTTCTTAACACATATTTGGGATGGGAACCTAACGCCACGAACGGAATTACGAAAGGAAGTTGCAACGCTCCTCCATCGACTGGACTGCGCGTATTTTTGCCTTTGAGTGTGCAAGCAAATTACGAGTTATCTTGTACTCTGTCTTGGTAATTGACTTTTGAAATTTGCTTATAATTTGTCGCGTTAATGATGTAACCGTAGTTTACTTTTTAAGTTTATACATACATACATAGTCAAGCCTTTTTCTCATATAAGGGGTAGGCGGAGACCACACCCTCAGCCCACTTTTCGCCCCTCAGGGAAACGTGACGTGACGGGTGGCTGGCCACGTCGTCGCCGTTTTGGTATGAATCAAAAAATTACTGGTGGTAGGATTCCTACTGGTGGTAGGATTCCTTTACTGGTGGTAGGATTCCTATGCAGGAATCCGTCTAGGTAGGTACCACCCCAGGGCCAGTTATTCTGCCGTGAAGCAGTAGTGTGCAAACATTACTGTGTTTCGGTCTGAAGGGCACTGAGAGCTAGCGTAATCACTGGGCATATGAGACTTCAGAACTCATGTCTCAAGGTGGTACCCAGAACACTGGCAGCATTACCTCGCTGAATAATAAACTGATTCTCTGCGCGAAATAGCTGCCAGCCCTCTGATCACCCGAAGAGAGTATAAGTCGATTCGACATATCCTTCATAAACCGCTTCATGTCAGCCGACCACGACCTTAACGTCTCGAAAGCTAACGCCGCAAAGTCATTATCTTTAGTTATAGAAGAGTATTTACGACGCTTGATAAACTGAGCACGATCGGCTGCGGCCCCAACTTTAGAACAAGTTTCATGTAAGATGGAGCCAGCGTGTCTACGCAAGTTCCATCCGACACCAAAGTGCGGCCCAGTCTCCACGGCACAAGCGTAGCGCCGTCAGGTCTCTTGCCATCATCTCTATATATACCACATGGTTCTAATGTTGCCGGTACAGAAACCGTGGCAAGAGCTCTACGTACCAAATCATTAACTCTACCGTGGCAATATAAGCGACCAGCACTTCTGGGGCAGGATAAGCCATGTCGACCCAACTGATTCACAAACTGCCCACATGAACACAAATGGGGTTCACATACTTTGGCACCAAGCCGTATACTAACGGAAATTCTCAGCGTTGCGGGATCTAAAATTGTACCAAGATTATGTGAGGGAAGCGCGAAAGCGAGCTAATAGTCTCGCTCTCTCTGTATTGTCCATTACTTGGTCAAGGAGACAAGCAAAATTTTTTGTTTGTTTTGTCAGTTGGGATATTTTTCATCGGAAACATAGCCCTCCAAACATCCAAAGCCTCACCCAAGCCCGAAACTTGAACATCAGCTTGTTTTAAGTTTAAAATATTGCTGATGAGAGTAATAGTAATGTGATTAGAAGCTAATAAAGCCGGTAGAGCCACGCTTGAGGTGGTACGAATTCCCAACCCGCCTAATTAAATCCTAAATTAAATTAAAAAAAATACTAAATTTTAAAATATAAAAAATAAGTTACGCTCTGTATTATTTATGCGGTTAGCTATGTTTTTTTTTGTTTTTCTCGACTAACTTATTGAAAAAGAATAACGTAAAATGCTTCGCTTCTGACTGGTGTCCAACGACACCTCACGTGCTTTTTTAATTTTTGGTATTAGAGCATATTAAAGGAAATTAAAACTTCCTAATCATTAAAATATAAAATAACAACTAGCTACTAAAATATAATTGACTTTTGTTATCTTTGACCATAGACAATCTTTACTGTAATATCTTGTACGTACTTGCGGAACATAGGAGCGGCAAACGAGGTGAGAGTTGAAGCCAAGAAGAAAGCAGCTGCCATATAGAAGGAAGCGTCGTAGTTCTTCGTCGCATCATAAACGGCACCAGCGAGGGGAGACCCTATTATAGCGGCCGCTCCACGGAACAAAATGAGCAGGCCGAAGGCATTCGTCAGTTTGTCCAGCCCCAGAAGATCCACAAGGATGATGGACGTTAGAGAGATATATCCGGCTGGAATTGAAATGTTCGATTAGAAATTAGTATGTTCTTCTTAATCAACCTATAATGATGCCCTTATGGCCGGTTTTCGACCACGGCGACAACTACCGAATACTGTCGTAAGCTATCAACTGCGCAGGTGACATTATAGTACCACAAAACCACGAACGAACACGCTCATGTGATAAGATCCGACGTAGGCTAGGTTGCAGTGTCAAAGACACAAAGACAGCCACAACACAATGTTTATGCACAAATGTCATACATACATACATACAGTCACGCACTTTTCCTATATAAGGGGTAGACAGCGACAACACACGTAGCCAACTTTTCGCTCTCGCGGGATACGACACGTGACGGGTGGCGAAGTCGCTGCCATTTTGGTACGTGTCAAGAAATTCTTATCTGCTCCTCAACAGTCTAGTTTCTTAGATACGGTTACTATGCCACCTGGTGGAATCCATGTGCTTTATAATCAGTTCTCGTAGCAGACTTTCTTACACCGCCACCACATAGGAGTTCCTCAGGAACTACACAGGACCTTAACCCGAGTCTTATTTTTCATTTAGTCTGGTGGCATAGACAAAAACAATGCATTCAGACCAGAAAACAAATAACTTGTTTATTTACAGTATATTGACAGTAAGAAACAGTAAAAGAATCATTTACATAACATACTTACAAATAGCTATGCCAAATGCGATGGCCACCGCTACGTAGGAGGCGTAAGAGTGACAGAAGGGCGTAAGACCAACTGATATCTGAAAATAATCAAAGAAATATTTTTATATACGAACATAATATATACATACATAGTCACGCCTTTTTTCCATTGGGGTACGCAGAGACCACATCTTTGCACTTTCTACGATTCTGACACACATCTTTCGCTTCTTCTACTTTCATTAGTATATTCAAACAAACTCGTCGGTTGCGGGCACTGTTGACGTGACCTTTCCTTAAAACGATTTCGATCTGTTCGTGATACGTTCGCCTACGTCAGTCGACCCTTACTGGCTTGCCCATTCAAACTCGCCTCATAAATCTGTTAAGTCAATCTTCTTTCGTCCATCCTCTCTGCGTGTCCAAACCATCAGGTACATAATATACAACCTATTTACATTTTCTTACGTCAGCACAGTTAACGCATTGGCTAAGCGATTGGTAGAGACGAGGAGACAGAGAGAGGGAGTGATATAACAAGAAGAGAAGAGATCGGAAAAGAGAGACGGGGAGAGGGAGGAACAGGGGTAGAGGGAGGGAGAGTGGAAAGAGGAAGAGAAAAGGAGAGACTAAAGGAGAGATAAAGATAGCGGAAAAGAGAGATGGAGAAAGAGACAGCGGGAGAGAGATATAAAGAGATAGAGGTAGAGCGGGAAGGGAAAAGAAGAGAGAGGGAGGGGTAGACGGCGAAAGAAAGAAAGAGAAAGGAGGAGGAAACCACAACACAATGTTGTTCCACAAATGTCAACGGCTGGACATAGCACTACCCCGAAAAGTGAGGTACTGCCGTAACCACCGCGCTTGGCAATATGCGAGGCGGCTGGTACAGCAGCACCAGATGCCTTGCATCTTGGACGCTGCTACCGAGGGGGAAGTTGACGGTGACGGTGACGTTTTTCCCCAGTTTACTCCTCGGCTGTCGAGCTTCGCTTGAAATCTCCGCACTGACCGTGGCAATGACGAGGCAGATGTTGTTGAGCAGCAGCGAGTCGACCCGCGGCAGGTCGGCCACGGCGCCGCAAGCGATCCGACCGAACGTATTCGTGATGCCGATGATCGACAGCAGGAACGACGCTTGCGAACGTTCCACGCCCTGCAAGTTAATGTTTATTTATTTATATCCTCGATCGTAGTAAATTTATCGTATTTATAGTAGACAGGTGTCCGGGAGAGTAGAATACCACCTACCTCTTTCCTACCGAGGTGGCGTAAGAGGCGACTAGCTGTCAGTGTTCTTCAAACCGAAACACAGTAATGTTTGCACAGTACTACTTCAATAACTGGAATAGCGATAGCATCCACTTACATGGATTTCAGCATAGTAATCCAGTAGCGTTTGTTGTGACGTGTGAACTCAATGACGTACCAATGGCGCCCATTTGTTAGGCGTGGGATTTTGTTCGCTTAAGTTTTAGAATTTATGTAAATATTAGACTTTTTGTAATGTTACTTAACTTGTGCAATGTCCAATAATTGAGGCTCACAAACTTTTCTCCAAACATCTTAACCAATAAATTTAAAATAAAAACGTATGTATGACTTCGTGCTTCTGCTACAATTTTGCAGGAAACATATTACTATTAGCACATAATATTAAGATGCTGGTGGCGCCTAAGATCTCCACATCTACCACCCCATCTCGTCCCGTGGGTGTTGTAAGAGTCGACAGAGAGAAAAATAAACTGTTGCCAACTGTTACCAACCCGCCTGCCAGGCGTGGCAACTATAACTAAAAACAATAAAATATGTATGAATGCGTGTGTGCGTGTTATTGTGCGTGTATGTGTGTGTGTGTGTGCGTTTGTGTGAACAACAGCATATAAACTCACGTTAAGGCACGCCGCATCGACGATATACACAAAAGGCACATAAAGGCCTGCCATTCCGAATACGTTGGAAACACCGATAAGCATGAAAGCTGGGTCACGTAGCAGGCTGACGTCTAACATTGAAGATAACGCCGATTTGAACGACTCGGGCAGCGATAGACAAGGACATAAGTCGTATTCTGAAAAAAAAATATCAAAATTTATGAAATGAAAGTGAGATATCATTTATCAAAAATAAAACTTTTGAAAGTTTTTATGCGTAGCATTCAGTTAGAACAAACAGTCTCGATGTCTTCTTTTTTATGTAAGAAAATGACGCGATTAGCAAATCGTTAACCTAAGAGCAAGTGCAACGTCTGCCTATAACTAATGATGTGTCACAAAGAACGTATCTGTGTGGCACACTGCGCTCGTCACATACAAAGTACTTACGCTCACTATCAGTGCCCTTCAAACTGAATGACAATAATGATGGATTAGGAATCCGTCTAGCTAGTTACTACCCCAGGGGCAGTTATTCTACCGTGGAGCAGTAGTGTGAAAACATTACTGTGTTTCAGTTGGAACGGCACTGACAGCTAGCAGTGATTACGCTAGATCGCAGCCAACTCAGAAATATTCTGCGTGACGCAGCATTTGTTTTGAGCAAAGGTTACACTTACCATCAGGTGTACGTTTTGTTCACCTGTCACTTTATCCAATACTATCCAAACAATTTCAAGAGTGTGCTCAGGAATTACTCGATTTATTCGGACCTATCTTATTTATTATAAACAGTATACTCCAAGAAAGTTGATCGCCAAAGTTTGAGAGTCACTGTCCTCTAGGGCTTTTCCTCGTTTGTAAGGATTAGTTTATCAATAAAATAAATTCTAAAATCAAACTGCCGCTATACGTCGAAAGACAATTTCCACACACAAATGAGTTTACAATAGTATCGAAATTACTAACCGATTAATTATTAACCGATCTTGACGAAATTTGGCAAAGAGATAGTTTGCATCCTGGAGACGGACATAGGATGAATTGGCTTTTTATGCCGGAAAATCAAATAGTTCCCACGGGATATTTAAAAAACCTATATCCAAGCGGACGAAGTCTCGGGCATCAGCTACTAGTTTATAATTTAGTATATTTACTATGGTTTGACTTTTACGAAATCGTAACTTAATCAAATTGGCTATATCGATGTAGCTATTTGAGTGTTCTTGTTAACACTAAAATATATTTGAACCAGACATACATACATACATACATAAGATCACGACTGTATCCCATAAGGGGTAGTCAGAGACTGGGCACTCACTGCAAAAACAGATGACTGCCACAATCCACGTTTCACCAAAACAATATAATGCACTTGGTGTGATAGGTGGTGAGCCCATCGCCACCATGCGCTGTTGGTGCACAGTGCAGTTTAATTCCTTACTCGCCTTTTACGAGATTGGAAGAGATGGAGTGGTAGTATTCTTTTAACGAGCCGCCACAACACGAACCAGACAATGGATTGCTTTTTGAATTTTAATTTATGTATTGTTATCTATGCTATGGAGGGTCATGGGACCCTCCTAAAATGTCTGCCTGAGACCAGTAAAGGGGATGTTCAATACAATTATCATTAAGCTTTTTTTAATAGGAAAAAGTGACGAGACGATATGTGCAATGTCTGCCCATAAAAATGATGTGTCACCCAGAACATTTCTGTATGACAACAAACTACGCCCGTAACCCTAAGGCATTAGACTCAGTTCTTAAGTCTCATATGCCCAGTGATTACACTAGCTCTCAGTGCCCTTCAGACCGAAGCACAGTAATGTTTGAAAACCACTGCTTCACGGCAGAATAACGGGCCATGCGGTGGTACGTACTACTGAAAGGATTCCTGAATAGGAATTCAACCACATACATGCAATCCTGTGTACAGGTTCATTCGAGAATGCGTAGTAAGTTCATTCAAGTAGCGCACCTACTTTTTACATCACCTGCCTACTACTAGACGAATTCCTGCATGAGAATCCTACCACATACATGCAATCCTCTACGCAGGTTCATTCGAGAATGCGTAGTACGTCCATTCAAGTAGTGGTCCCCATTTTTACCTCACCCATGTACGCACATTATTTTTGTTAATGAGTATGTTCTAGTGGAAATTTATCGCTCACTTTTGATAATCCAATTTTTAGCGGCACTTACGTTCCGTTCTCTCCAAATCACCAGCTTGCCTGCTCTGCGGCAAGCTAAGCACGGAGTTCCTGTAGCCTTGGAGAGACTTCTGACTCTGGTACTGCGGCAGATTGAGAACGGAGCCCGAGTAGAAGATATCCTTGCGAGACATCGGCCGGACCATTCTAGAAGGCTCTTTAGGCGCCGCCACTGACAGCTTCGAGTTGTACACTCCGCTTTCCGCGTCGCCCTGCACGAGATGAAAATAAATTGATTTTACATTTTAATTGTTGTTTTACATTGTGAGGAAACCTGCATGTCTGAGGAATAAAAACATTTCGAAGACATGTAAAGTCCGCCAAACCGCAATGGAGCAGCGTAATGGACTTTTTCCCGGCTCAAAACTCTATCAAAAATTAGAGGAGGCCTCAATACAATTTAGCCAATCAAAAAGCAAATAGAAAAAGTATAAAATAATGGTACAAACTTACATCGGGAGCGTTTCTGTGCTGGCTGATCATAGAGGTTTTGGAAGTGGCTTTAATAGCCGCTAGGGACGGTTTAAATCTGCAAGAAAGGTATAAAAAGTAATGTAAACAATTTTAAAATCCAATCTTAACAAGAATATTCCCAATAAATACTTCTTCGCTACACTCTCAACAGACAAATGCCTTTTCTGTCTGAAGCCTCTTTGTAATAAAAGACAAGAGCGTCATAGCCTAATTTTTTAGGGTATGGACTGTGAAACATGTGTGAATAGGGGTGCCAACCGTTATCACTATCATTTCAGCCCACCACCAGTCCACGGCTGAACATAGGCCTCCTGCATAGATTGAGACAAAAGTTTGAAGCTCTCATTATGGCGGAATTTTGCCAAAGTTGCCACACCTAGCAGGCAGATTGGCAACTGCAGTTCATTTATTCAGACGTTCCCGGAAGATACTGCTGCCCATCTTCTAGTTTTCATTTTCCTTTTGTCGACTTTTACGACACCCACGGGATAAGATAGGGTGGTAGATTCGTTTAAGCCGCTGATGGTAAGTGCAACGTCTGCCCAAAACTGCTGTGTCAATACCCAGTATGTCCTATGCCCAGCAATTACACTAGCTCTCAGTGCCCTTCAGACCGAAACGGTAATGCTCGCACAATACTGCTTCACGGCAGAATAACTGGCCCTGCGTTGGTACCTAGATGGATTTCTGCAGAGGATCTGATCCTGATCCTACCACCATGCCCAGCGTCTCTAAAAATTCTCCGTTTATAAAATTTTACAACACCAATAAGATAAGGTATGATGGATTGTCTTACGCATCTTACAGGTTAACATTTATCCCCTCCACCGGACGCCACGCCCACTACAATGTGACCTGGTTACCTATCGTTGTCTGACCTGTCGCCTGTGCTCTGCTTCCGCTGCCGGTCGAAGAACGGCACGGAGCCGTTCTTTGGCAGACCCGGAGCTTGAGAGCTGAACGCAGGCGACGACACGTTGCGGGACATTGGCTGGACGGCTACGGCTGTGCCGTTCTCATTCTGGATTTAAAAAAAAAATCATTTATTCGTGCTCAACGGCCTGTCTAAAGGTAGCTACATACGTAACGATCGGTGACTGCATAAGGCTTTAATTTTCTCAAGCTTTTCATAAGATTAATTATCCATTCAGGTTACCCAAATCAATAGGTTATCAGATCAACTGGGCAACCTACCTAAAAGCCTTTCACCTATTTAAACTTTAAAAAGAATCACATCCTCGTTTTGGGTAAGTAAATTTGTTTAAGTAACTTTTTTTTCATTCTTTAATGACAAGAAACAATTACACTACATACTTAAATTCAATGAAAATTATATTAACCAATTGTATTGATATAATTTTTATTGAATTTAATTATGTAGTGTAATTGTTTGTTGTTCCTAATAAATGAAAAAAAAAAGTTACAGGTCAAACAAATAGGTGACATTTTGTAAAGGTAACCCTTATTTTTTTACAGCGGTTAAGACGATTTGCACAAGTCTAGAATCGCAATTTGAATCCATTTTTAAACTTGTGTAGGCCTAGGTGCAAATTCTTCCAACATATGAAATTGCAAAATTCTGAACTTCAGCAAGTATATCGTTACGTGTAGCTACCTTAAACTTGTTCAAGAGCAATTTGATAAAGTTAATTTGTTAAGACGAGTATGCAAAATTTAAAATAGTGTGTATTACCTAGTGTTTCAAGAGCACCGCCCGTCCTTCCTCAATAGCGTGCATAAGCAAACTAATACCGCCACCGGGAACCACCACCAGATACCCCCTACCACTAAACCACTACCACTAGGCAATACACACCACTGAAGTCGAGAACACGACACGTGTTTAACCTCAAAACGGGGAATTTTCAAGTCATATTGACTGTACGACAGTAAGCCACATACCCGGCGGTTAGCAAATTAAATTTCTTTCCTTCATTATAATGGATTTCTGCAAAGTCACGCCTGATTCTATTAATTAAAAGCAATTTGCACAAGTCTCGGAATAGAAATTAAAAACAATTTTTGATTTTGATTCCGAGACCAACTTGTGCAAGCCTAGACATTGGTGCAAATTCATCCAACACACGTAACTGCATACTTGTAGAAGTCCAAACTTGAGCGAGTTTATCGTTACGTGTGTGGCTACCATAAACTTGGGAAGAAGCAATTTGCACAAGTCTTGGAATCGAAATTTCGAACTATCTTTAAACTTTTGCAAGCTTAGAAGTTTTTCCAACACATGTAACTAAATAGTAATTGTGCAAGTCTAAACTTGAACAAGTATATCGTTACGTGTGTGGCTACCATAAGCTTGGACCAAAGCAATTTACACAAGTCACGAAATCGAAGTTTGAAACTATTTTTAAACGTGTGCAAGTCTAGAAACTTGTGCAAATTCATCGATACATTACATTTTAAATTAAACACATACGATAAATATTCACCTTTTTCTTGTCACCATTATCATCAACAACTCTCGCCTCGGTTATAGTGGGCAGCGTGGGGACAGTGGGCACTCCAGGCATGTTGGGAACGGTCGGGACTCGGGCTAACGCTTCCAGGTTCAGAGACGAGTGCACTCCGGGATCAATATTTAATGGTGCCTGAAATGGTGTCATTGTTATTTGATCGACAGGGTGTTAGGTAAGTACGGTAACAAGCCGAAAGTACCCATCAATACAAGTAATCTTTACTACAGGGTCAAATCCGAAGTCGCAAAAATCGTCGTTTCATACAAAATATAGACTGTGGAATTCATACAATAGGGAAAGGAACTTAATTTCTAAGATCCGCATGCATAATATAAAATGGTGTAGTCCTAATTTTGAAGGGCACCGCCCGTCCTCCCACAATAGCATGCGCAAGCAATATAACAACACCCACCGGGAACCGCCACCAGATACCCTCCACCACTTCAACACTACCATTAGGCAATCTACACCACTGAAGTCGAGACCACGAGACACGTGTTTCACCTTAATACGAGACATTATCATGTGTTATTGACTCTACGACAGACAGCCGGCGAGTGATTCGGTCTGAATGGCACTGAGAGCTTGTGTAATTACTCAACATATGAGACTTAAGAACTAATGTCTCAAGGGCACGGGCGCTGGTGGTGCAACACATAAATGTTCTGGATGCCACAGGTTTTTTATGAGCAGACAATGCACTTACCATCAGGTTAACGCTTTAGATAGTAATATGAATAAGATGATCTTTTAAATGTCTCCCCGATTGAAGTAACTGACCGAGCCGAAGTCCGGCCCCTACGGACACCTTCTAGTTAAGACTTATGCGCACTGGGTAACGGTCCAAGCCGAGGTCACCTCTCGGGGGCTCTTGCACTAGTCACCCGCTAATAAAGGTTTCGGCTGAGCGCCCAAAGTGATAGGCCACCTTACAATCCGGCGAAACTGTAACAGCTATTGGACTAAGAGTAACCAAATGAAAATGTTTTTACTGATTTATTTGATAATGCCTGGAATGCGTTGCTATGACTCCTCCTGTTTGTTTTGGAATTTGTTTGAAGGAGGTGCTTACATATATATAAATCTACGAGCTATATGTGCCATATAGCACGTAGAATCGATAACCGTTGGGGAAGAAAGGTTCTGTAGTGGCAACCTCGTACCGGTGCGGTTTTGCGGGAAGTCGATGGATGCAGGTGGATCGGGACAGTGTTTTGTGAGCATCTATGGGTGAAGCCTATGTTCAACAGTGGACTATGATGGGCTGAAATGATGACGATGATATTGAGGTTCACATATACAAAGCAGATACATTTATGTTATGTATTCATGTACAAAATAAATAAAGGACAATGATGTTTACAAACATTTATTTAACTTGTATGTGAAATTGAAATCATGCAAGCCAAATTTGACCTAGTCTCTGATGTCCGATTGAGGTTGTAGCGACAGCAATGTCGCCCGCATGAGAAGCGCAATAAATATCTCATATATCTATGATCGCGCTATGAAAGTTTCAGAGATGCGAACTATAAACAACATCTAAAAGATTACTGGTAGTAGGAGACGTCCTCTCCAGATCAGACCAACGGATCTGCGGGTAGATAACCTTTTCCTTGGCAACAACATCTGCCGAAATTTTGTGCTTCGGTGCCAATGCAGTAATATGGAGCATGGACCATGGAGCTGGTATGATGATAGAGCCGGAAGTTGATCATAGAAACGCCTCAACTAAGCGAGATAGCTTCGTCGTATTAAGGCTCGTTGGATTTGTTTTGGCAAGTACCATAGCTATAGTAATATTTGAAGCCCACTGCTGGACATAGGTCTCACATATGTAAGCTTGTAACAAAATATGTAACAAAATATTATTTTTGTTTAAAACTTATTTGCGCCGATTCCAACTTTACAGTGTTTAAATTCAATCGGATGAACGGTGTACGAACGCATAGGAGACAAACAATTGTCCGACACGACTGATGAGCCACCTTTTGTTCATCGTACTGGTGTTAGGATTCCTATGCAGGAAACTGTCTATGTAAGTACCACTCCAGGGCCAGTTATTCTGTCGTGAAGCAGTAGTGTGCAAACATAATTGTGTTTAAGTTTGTAGGGCACTGAGAGCTAGTGTAATCAGTGACCATATGAGGCTTAACAACTGATGTCTCAGGGTGACGGGCGCAGTGTGGTGTCACACAGAAATTTAACTGTACGACACATAATTTGTTATGGGCAGACGTTGCGCTTACCGTCAGGTGAACGTTTTGCTCCTTTTTCAATTCATCGAAAAAAAATAGATGGTTACTATGTTTATGAAATTAAATATGATGAAACTTTCACGCAAGCGCCAACGCCATCTATACAAAGTTTTAACTCGGAAGAACGATACTCGAACGCATAGAAGACAAACACACACCCGTAGCCCACTTTTAGCCTCCGCGGGATACGAGATGTGATGGACGGCGAAATACGTCGCAGCTTTTTAGATATTTTTAAATATGTATATATAGATTCTTGAATGTATTCGCGCTATTGAAAAGACTCACAAATAGCGGACTTAATGCTTTTTGATATTCTCTCTCCCAGTCAACCCAGGACACGGAGAAATATTGTGACAGGTGCTTAAAAAAGTTCACATTATTACCCATATACACTTATACATACATAGTACACACATATAAACGATTATACATAAACACACACAAACATATTATCATTTCAGCCTATCTATCGGTCCACTGCTGAAAAAAGGGCCCCCATAGATTGCCAAAAGTTAGTAGCTGTGATTTTGGGGGGTTTAGCCATTAGTTTGCAGATTAGTTTGCAGTATAGATTAGTTTGCAGTTTACTTATCAGATGTTCCAGGAGGATGCTGCTGTCCATCTCCAAGTTTTCATTTTCCCTTTTGTCGACTTTTACGACACCCACGGGATTATATGGGGTGGAAGATTCTCTTAAGCTGTCATCACACGGTATATAAATATATGCCGTGGCGTATATGCACAATGGCGGATGATTATTTGGTCGATCTCGACTAAAGGATTTTTTACCTTTAATCGTTTCTCCATAGTACCGTCAGGTAGCTGCACTACGAAGTAAGAGCCGCCGATAGAGCCTCGTTCCATCTGCAGTCTTTTCTCCTCGGCCATTCGTTGTAATAAGGGTTTTTCGCCTGATGTCTGGAAAATAACCAAAAAATAATGCATTAGTACAAGTGTGTAATTTATTATATTGATATAACACGACACTTGACGTTTTTAGAATTCTTACGCAGGAATCCGTCTAGGTAGCTACCATTGCATTGCCAATTATTCCGCCGTGAAGGCGTACTGTGCAAACAATGCTGTTTCAGTCTGAAGAGCACTGAAACCTAGTGTAATCACTGGGCATATAAAACTTAAGAACTGACATCCCAGGAGGACGGGCGCTGTGTATTGCCACACAGATATATTTTGGGTGATACAGCATTTGCTATGGGTGGGAGTTTAATAAATAAATGCAGTGCTAGTTATAATATATAATAGTTTTTAGTGCAAGTTTAAGTTATAGCATATATAAACTTGCACTAAAAAACTAACACTCAAGTCATTCTAAGTCCTTGTCTTCCGAATTAATTGGTCCACCCATCTAATGATAACTACCAATTGTCATTAGCGCATTTGTGATTGGTTTTAGCTCAGCAGGTTCGCTTGCTTTAGGGTTCGAATCCAAGACCCTACTACAATAACAGATACTCTTATCGCTGGGGCACGCGGCCGTAATTCGATCTAACACAATGAATGTCGCAAGATAGCTAGGATCAAATGTTATAGGAGACAGTGATAAGACTAGCGAAACATTCACATGATGATAGGTGCAACGTTTGCTTATTACAACGCTGTGACACACAGAACATTTCTATGTGGCACCACATTGCGCCCGTCACCTTGAAACATCAGTTCTTAACTCTTATAGGCCCAGTAATTACACAAGCTCTCAGTGCCCTTCGGACCGAAATACAGTAATGTTTGCACGCTACTGCTTCACGACAAAGTAACTCACCCTGCGGTTGTACCTACCTCGACGGACAGAAAAAATTAAGTATAATTTACTTACTTTCGGATACACCAAAGGCCTCATTAGCGCCCCGAACACAGCGCAGTTCAATATCAACCCGGCGAGCAGAAGATTCGCGTTCTGCCACGAACCGAATTCCTTGAGCAATATGGCGGCCAGCGGCGCGAAACTGAAAGTTCCAACACCGGAACCGCACACGGCTATACCGGTCGCAAGGGAGCGTCGGGTTTCGAAGTAGTAGCCCACCGCTACTACCGACGGAAGGTAGATCATACCGAAGCCTATACCTGTAAAAAGATAAGATTTAGGTTATATTGCGATAATGATAGCCTCTTCGCCGATTTTAATGAAAGTGTTAGTGTCATCCTGGTCGATTTTCGACTACGGCAAAAACTTCCCAATTAATAATAAGTTATCATCGGCACTGGATATACGTTAAAATATACGCGTATTCGCAGAAGATCTCTTTCGTCTTAACTTTTCCGTATTCGATATGATGATGATGACTTCCTGGTCTATTCCGACTACGGCGATACTTCCGATCAACTGCAAGAAGTTTCACCACCACGGGATTTGTTTACAGTGTATAAGTATACTAAGCACAAACTGCGATACAATCATGTGTAGAATTAGACGTAGTGTCAGATACCACATCTATACCCGATAACCAATAGGGTGTGCATTGCATACCTAAATTTAACTTTGGCTCAGTCTAGCGCAGAAGCGGATTTAATTTAAGCCCATTGCGATAAAGCGCCCTAGCGGCTAAAGCCCATTGCAATCAAGCACCTTCTTCTGTGATGGTATTATCAATACATTTTTGGTAGTTTTAGTGATTGCATACTTAATAGTTCTAAGGAAATAATTCTACTCTTGAAATTAAATAATTCTGTTAAATATGATAACGACCGGTAAAGTTATATCAATATAGATCTTAATGCATTACGCCTAAACCCATCACTGGTTTAGCGCGGTCACAGATAGAACCTCTTATGAATCTTAAGAATGAGATTGAAGGAAGAATCGTATGCGGTACAAGGGACCCTAGGTCCGTCAGTTTCCGTCAGTCCGTTTTTTTTTTATTGGATAAAGTGACGAAACGAGCAAACTGTTCATCTGATGGTAAGTGTCTGCCCATAACAAACGGTTTGTACTCGATTATTGACCATAAACATACAAGGCTCACTATCACTGGGGGTTAGAAGTTCGTATTTATGATTCAAAAGATCTTTTTTAAGCCTTCGATTACAGTGCAATGTAATATCAAAAGTGACATAATCTGTTGTGTGAAATAAACTAATCAGACGATTAGTTTATTGTCTACAGCAGTAATAAAAAGAGAATTACTCTTTTCAAAGACCGTTTTATTAACTAATATATATAAGTAATTACTAATAGATCATCATCTAATAGATCATCGGGAAAGATAAAGACATTTCTATACACGACTATTTGAAACAATCCGACATGTCAAAAAATTTCAGTAATTGTAATACTTCAACATAAAGGATGTTTGGTCTACTTTTATTTATAGAATAGGGGGCAAACGAGCAGGTTGCTCATGTGATGGTGAGTGATCACCGCCCATGAACAGCTACTATACCAGAGGAATAGCAGATGCGTTGCCGGCCTTTGAGAAAGGAATAGGCTCTTTTCTTGGAGGTCCCTAAGTCCTATCGGTACGGAAAAACCGCTGGCGGCTGCACATTCCATAAAGAGCAAGTGCGTACCAGAAAATTCCGTGAAAAACGCACTGTGGCGGAAGGCCACCCAGAATAGGAATTTTAAGTGATGCCGTAAGGTGCGATGTCTTAATTTCAGCGGCTGGAATGAATCCGAACAATTCCTCGAAGCACTCTCCGTGGTAGATCCTGTTAAAAATGCAAAGAAATGCAAACATCTCTTCGCAACGCCAGTGAATTTTAAGTGGTGCCGTAAGGTGCGATGGTTTAATTTCAGCGGCTGGAATGAATCCGAACAATTCCTCGAAGCACTCTCCGTGATAGGTCCTGTAAAAAATGCAAAGAAATGCAAACATCTCTTCGCAACGCCAGGGAATTTTAAATGGTGCCGTAAGGTGCGATGGTTTAATTTCAGCGGCTGGAATGAATCCGAACAATTCCTCGAAGCACTCTCCGTGATAGGTCCTGTAAAAAATGCAAAGAAATGCAAACATCTCTTCGCAACGCCAGGGAATCAAGCCGATCAGATAGAACATGGTCGTCGACGATTCGAGCTGCTCTTCGTTGAATGCTGTCAAATGGAAGGAGCTGACACTGGGGTGCCCCCGTCCAGCGATGAGAACAGTATTCCATGTGCGGCCGAACCTGTGCCTTATAAAGTTACAAGCGGTGGGCTGGCATGAAGTACTATCGCGCTCTACTGAACACGTCCAGCTTTTTTGAGGCCAATTTGGCCCCAGGTCGAGATATTGTCCAATAAAATCTCGAATTCAGACAAGTTTGCTCCGGTACTCGACGACGTATTCCCGTGAAAAATCATGGCCGGTGTATAAGGCTTCACCAGTGCTGTCTGCATATCAATGAATGTTACTAATTTGTAACATATTATTGATATGCAGAAGAAACAGGGTTGGCGATAGCACACAGCCTTGTGAGACACCAGCATTGACAGACTTGGAGTCCGAGCATGCACCGTCAACTACGACCTTGAGGCTCCAGTCTGTGAAAAAACTAGTGATCCAATTGCAAAATTTTTCGGAGATTCCATAGGAAGGAACGTTACTGTAATTATTACAATGATTTTAAAATTAGCCCAATTATAGATAACAAATAAATAATGATAGGACGAATATGTGTTTGCTGCTTAAATATCATCATCATTCACACACCGTCCATCACAAGTCTACTGCTTTCGACGACTGCGCGGCCAGAACATTTGTGCAATTACAAATTTGTTGTGTTTCGGGTTTGGTTGTGTCCGAATTTATGTCTGTTACACTCGCCCACGATACAGGAAAAATACTAGGGAAGGGCGTTGTAAAAAAAATATTATCTATAAATAACTCCTAGTTGTTCTGCGTATATCACTGTTGCGGATTACATATCGCTTTATTACAATACACAATACTAATAAATTTGATATTAAACATTTAACTTTAACATTTTTACAATAAAACAAAAGAAGGAATTAAAAATTTCTTCTAAACTTAAACAATGAAATATTGCAAGCGTATTGTGTAACATTAACAAAAGCTAAGCACTTGAAAGTTAATAAGTAAAATACACAGATAGGTTGGACAAAAGAAAGGAAATTTGGGTTGCTCGGGTCCGTGGATTTTAGCTTTTGCATCCCCGGGTTTCTATTTAATGAATAAGTAGTATTGCTAGTGTTATGTTCTCGCTACTTATTTTACTGGATAAAGTAACGAGGCGAGCGAAACTTTCACCTGATGGTAATTGCAATCTGCTCATAACAGATGCTCTGTCACCCATAATATTCCTGTGAGGTACCACACTGCGCTCGTCCCCATGAGACGTCAGTTATTAGGTCTCATATGCCCTCTAGTCTAACAAGTGATTACACTAGCTTGCAGTGCTTGTCAGACCGAAACACAGTAGTGTTTGCACACTACTGCTTCACGGCAGAATAACTGGTTTTGGGATGGTACCTACCTAGACGGATTCCTTCATAGGAATCCAACCACCAGCCACCATAACATTACCGCAAAATGACTAAGGTCATGTATTTAATTAAGTAAGGGTGACAAACGAGCACACAGTGGACCGGATAAATAATTACTGTCTCCATAAGCATAGGCATCTGGTCATAGATAAAGTCACTTTCTAATAAAGCATTCTTTCTTTCTTTTATTTATTTATGAAAACAGTCGTAACTTATTTTCGACTGTCAAGTAACATATCCAGGTACAAATATATAATATTTAGATAAGCAGCAATCTTTAAACAGCAACATTCATCGATCGACAGTAAAATGATAGTTAATTTTTACTGAAGATTTGCCGGACTGATGGAGACAAAACGAATAGTACAATTTCAGTCATGAATTGAATTTTCCAACCACGGTACACTTTCACGAGCACTTGCTGCATAATAAACTAACAATACTAAACATCAAAACCAAACTATACACAGATATTACAAAATTCACTTTTCGAGTTGACGCCAAAAGTGTTGGACTTTTGGCGCCAACTCGAAAAGTGACCGTAAAATATTTTTAAATTTATTTATTAATGGGAACAGCCTTAAGCTTTTTGCCAATGTCAAAGTAAAATATTCAGGCTCCATTCTTCAAATCGATAGAAAAACTGCAGTTTCTAGGAAAATCAAGAGGAAAATGGATAATTACAGAAAATTTGTTGGACTGATGAAAACGAAACAAAAAGCACGGTTTAGGCCTTGGATTAAATTTTCTAATCATTGTACACGTTCACAAGCACTTAGTGCATAATACCGCCAAAAGTGACTCATAATATTGATCTTTAAAAATACTTTTTATCGTAATTTATTCACATCCATAAAATAATTCCGAAAATCATAAATCTTGAAATAGAAAGTCATTAGTTAAGAAAGTCTTCAATCACTACAATTTGACTTGATTTAGGATATCGTCTACTTTTCTACAACGAAAATTCTATACAGACAACATAACAGGCGGTAATTTTAAAAATTACTTTTAAATTGCTTTTTAAGAAAATTTTAAATACATTTGTCATTAAAAATTTCAGTTCTCAGTAGATTCATCATTATTAACTACGTTGTCTGGACACGATCACAGTTTGCCCAGCAGTGGACTATTCACAATCACCACGTTTGACAGTCGGATTGGCGGCCGTAGTGCCAATCACCTCGCACCTTGAACGCTCGAAACATCTTTCAATGCTACATATATTAAATTTAGAACATTGCGAACGGTACAAGTTCAGAGACGACATCACGAGCGACATTTGGTTTCAGACATAGCCAAAGTTAATTCTAGCATTGTCGATAAATGCTCACAATAAATATTCAGCCCCTAAGCTGTTTTCCACAGGTTTTCTACATAATAGTCCTGCAACATTTTAAGTTTGCAGCAATATTTCAATTCAACTCACTTGGATTTCATCAACAAACTGTTATATACAATGTTATTCATAATTGGTATAACATACCGGCGCCTACTCATGCCAATTTGATCTGATAAACGCAACAGTGAAGCTTTAATGACAAAATTGAATACTAAAATGTCCATACCAAACTTTACAATTATTTGTTTTGTAAAACTTTACGCGACCCTAACTCAGAAAGTCGTTGCGGGGCAACCAAATTCAAAATACGTTATCATCTCCATTTAATTTATGTTACCCTACTACGGCGTCATACTAACAGATTCACTTCGCAACAGATTTCCTTAAGCTTCATGTTATCCTAACTGCGAGATGCCTACTTGCGAGTTCTTTCGATGGCAGCTCAATGGAAAAATGGCTAATAAACTTTATGAGTTCATTGCCTCGATCAGCTGTATAACAGGGTAGTCACTTACGAGTTTTAAGCAAATTCATTAAGTCGACATATCTCCTACAGCTATTCTTCCCCTCCTCTCGCCCCTTCCGTACCCTACTGTCATAAACAATTGCATTCCATTTCATGCACTCTCTAACATTCCGTTCCTACATATACATACGAGTATCATAGGACTGTGTCACTGATAAATAGGTGAGTTTCATTCCGTCCTCAGGTTGATATTGCGCTAGTCACCCTGAGACTTCAGTTCTTAAATCACATATATCCAGTTATTACACTTGCTATCAATGCCCTTCAGACCGAAACACAGTAATGATTGAACACTACAGTTTCACAGCAGAATAACCTGCATTGGGTACCTAGACGGCAGGAAATCTACCCCCTCTAATAAAAATATCCCTTAGATTGTCATACTAGACCGAGCGTCGGGCGTACACTTTGTAATCTCCGCACGATGAGTATACCTACTTAGCAATTTAAAATTGTCTCACATTTACAAATTATTTCTTTTTATACGGAGGTTTGGGTGTATAGTTAAATGAATCGAACTGGCAATATTGCTACTTTTTAAGTTCAAAAAATAAATCACATGGCGCCGCCGTGCAAGTGGGCACGTTGTGTGACCCAATTTTTATAGCGCTGAATCAATCCACGCTCGTTACTAAAGTATACTCAGTAAAGATTTGCTTATGTCTTATGAAAGGGATATTAGATATAGAAATAGACATCGTTCATCTGCAGCACTGATACTAGTTGGCGTAACCTTAGGCAAAGACTTATTTCAAAGTAACTTGGTATCACGTAGATCTTTTTTGGAATTAGTATAGAGTACGAGTATTTACGTTTTCTCTTCCAAGTTTTATTCTCCATATCGTCTACGAAAACGATAATCGAATTCGTCTTGAGTGAGACTAAATCTAATCCGATTTGATAAACTATTTGTAAATGCTCAGGACAGCGAAGTACCCTGTCGGAGCTAGAATGCTGTCATGTGGCTGGCTCTTTTTAGGCGAGCCAAACTGAGAGACACAGCTTGAATATATATTTTTTACGTATACTAGTAAGCGACATTAGCTTACATAACTGCATTATGATTGATGTTGACCGTATCTTTTAGTCTCATTTAAAACCAATTCGTTAGAGAGCAATCAACCAAGAGATGATCCAGCAAACTCATTAGTTTCATAGAATGGATACGTTTTAGTCGCGTTAACACCAATTATCAAGATTCTTATACAGCTGCCAAATGAGATCATATGTGTGTGTTATGTGTGATCATCGTGATTCAATGTCACATTGCTAAAAGTCATTTGTGTTACATTTTTATTGGATCAGAAACGCTGTATTTTTACCGTATAGACGTCGTTCTGTAGGGATTTTTTTTTGAAAGTAATGAAACGCGCAAAAAGTTCTGATGGTTCTGATGGTAAGTGCAACGTCTGCCCATAACAAAGGCTGTGTCACCCACAAAATATCGGTGTGACACCACACTAAGACATAAATTCTTAAGTTTCATATGTCCAGTGATCACGCTACCACACAGAGCCGTCCAAACCGAAACACAGTAATGTTTGCACACTACTGCTTCACGGCAGAATAACTGGCCATGGGTAACCTACCTAGACGGACTGGTGGTAGGATTCCTATGCAGGAATCCATCTAAGTACCACCGCAATGCGCAGACTTAAGAACTGATGTGTCAGGGGGACGAGCGCAGTGTGCTGCCACACATAAATGTTCTGGGTGATACAGTATTAGTTATGGTCGGACGTTGCACTTACCATTAGTTAGGTGAAAGATTTGCTTGTGTCGTCGACCCTCGACCAATAGCGCAAAAGCCGATCGCTTAGCGACTGCGCTTACCGATCCGACAAACCTCGTAGGTGTGCGACCTCTATGTCATCACAAGAGAAGCTCAAAAAATATCTCATAATTCCAACATCCCGCTATGAAAGTTTCTAAGATGCGATTTATATATACAACATTAGAAGATTACTGGAATGAAATAAAATGAAAATTATTTATTCTTCAACGTAAAGCGTAAGAAATATAAATTTCGCTTGACAAAAGTAATTTTTTTTTACAATCTACTAACGTTTCCTCTAACGAAGAAGAAACATACGAAAGAAACTCCGTAGGCATACTCTTTTTTATTTTTTTATATTTGTCAAAAATAACAGTAACATCGTGTGGTACGATACTTTATGTCTCCCTGGATGGATACTTTTCAAGCTTTTTTATCATTGTAATAATCATTTAAATTAATTATAATTTACATTAACTAATGTTTGCTCTAAAGCATATTAGTGCTTCGTTTATGTTCTCAGTTTTTCGACTGACCTTAAATATCAATGATGTATCATCTGCAAACAATACTATATTTGTAAGTTTCTGGACTTAGTATGGTAGATCATGTATATAGATAAGAAATAAAAACGGGCCCAAAAACAGATCCTTGTGGTACATCCATTTTTACTTGAGAGCCTACGGAGTTGGTAACATGAACCATTTGTGTCCTACACTCGGCGTCAAAAAAATCGCACATCCGAAAAAAATAATTTAAATACTATTTTAACACAACAGGCCAATGGCAATGTTGTGGTTTGAGGGTATCATTCGAAAGGTAATTTCATTAGCTTTCAGGAATTTTTATTGAATTTTACTTTTATAACGAGACGAAAGAGAAATTAAAGTAAAAGACAGGGTATGTACAAATTTGCAAATTAATAATTTAATAAAAAACTTAATAAATAAAAAAAAAGTTCTTAAAACCTAGTGTCCCCCCCCCCCCTTGCCTTGATAACGGCTTCCATGCGATCTTTCATGGACCTTACAAGGATCGCAACAGCCTCTTGGGGTATTTGTTCCCACTCTTCAAGTACCGCATCTTGGAGCTCTTGAAGAGTGGCTGGAGCTGGATCTCGAGCTCGCACGCGCCGTTTTAGGTCATCCCAGAGATGTTCTATTGGGTTAAGGTCTGGACTTCGTGCTGTCCAATGCATAACAGGGACATCGACCTCCTGTAAATAATCCCGTACAATAGCCGCGGTGTGGCAACGAGCATTATCATGCATTAACATGAATCCATCACCGACATAACCAGCATACGGGACCACATGTTCCTCCAGGATTTCAGTAATGTACCGACCAGCATTTAATGACCCTTGCCCACGGCCACCGCGAGCCTGGGAAACGCACACAAGTTCCGTTTTCCCGTCGACGGAAATGCCGCCCCAAAACATACACGAGCCACCCCCGTATTCGACGGATTCTTCGAACCTCTCCCCCTGTCTTCTGTAGACCCTTCTACGTCTGTCATTGCAGAAGAGACAGACCCTCGTCTCATCAGAGAAGAGTACGGTCCGCCACTGTTCTAGAGTCCACTCGCAATGATTGCGAGCAAACTCTAGGCGATCTCTGCGATGCTGTGCAGTAAGCTTTGGACCTTTAGCAGGTCTATGGGCTGTTAAACTCTTTTCGTGTAACCTTCTTCTTATCGTAGAAACACTCACAGATGTTCTCCGAGTTGATCGAAGCTGTTGTTGCAACTCAACAGCATTTGTGAAACGGTTTCGTAAAGATGTCGTAACGATGAAACGGTCATCTTTTTCTGATGTGCACCGTTTTCTTCCAGATCCCGGTTTTCCAACATAACCACCAGTCTGCTGAAAACGTTGGAACACCCGTCGAACTGAAAAACGGGACAGGTTCAACTGTCGAGCAAATTAAACTGCCGCATCCCCGACTGCAATAGGGCAATCACTTGAGCGGCTTCTTCAGAGCTGGTGTCCATCTTTACTTGTTCTTACTTGGGTTACTTGTTCATGTGTGTTCACTGCAAAGTCTAAATTACGACTGGCCCATATTTCATCCAGATCGACCCTTTTATACCCTTTTTAGGTGGTGTAACTAGCGTCCTTACTAACGAGCATTTGACAGTGTTTATTTTTGACGCTCTATAATGATAAATGTTTTAATGATTTCATGATTTTTTATTAATAATGTAAAGCTATTCAAATACCCATTTCAAACATACCAATATTTATATAAATATAATTCGTTTCTAGCCATTACAGCCATTTTTCGCGCAAACTCAGAGAGGTGCGATTTTTGTGACGCTGAGTGTATTACTGAAATAGGAATCCATCAAAAGAAGAGCTTGCTCCTCTAAACCATATTATTTTAGTTTACCTAGCAGAGTTTTGTGATCTACGCAATCAAATGCTTTAGATAAATCACAGAACACGCCAATCGCGTTCTGCGAATCCTCCCAAGCACTATAAATCTTTTGAATTAAACTTATTTCTGCATCAGTTATTGAGAGCCCTTTGGTAAAACTAAACTGATGATCATGTTTTTACTTATTGCTGTTAAAAAAGACAGCATTTGGTTAAGCATTAGCTTCTCGAACAATTTACTTAAAACTGGTAATATTGACACGGGCCTAAAATTGCCTCGGTCTTTAGAGTCGCCTGATTTGAAAAGTGGTATTACCTTACTCACTTTAATAAGGTCAGGAAATACACCTTTATTAATACATGAATTAAATAATGATGCCAAGTGTAGAGAAAGAATGTGAATTATTGAATTTATTAATTTGACATATATTCCATAAATCTTCTGTTTTTTTTTATATTCAATAACTTAAATGTTTAATTAAATCGCGTACATTAACGGGTCTAAACTTAAATGTCTCAGTTCCGGCACTAACATTCTTAATTAACAGTTCGTGTGCACGCATTTATGACGACCTACGACCAACAGCCGATTTGAATGGTTTATTAGAAAAAAATGTATCAAACTGATTAGACTGCCCACAGACTAATTGTATAATAAAGTATTCAATTTATGAATATGGTAATTTTCTAATTTACTTAAAGTATTAGAGAAAGGCACATAACAGTACTTTCCTTGCTCCTAAACTATTTAATATACTAAAATTGGTAACAATAAAGTTTCAGCTTATAAAATGTCCCACTGTTGCACAGGCCTCCTCTCATTTATGAGAGGGTTTTGGCGCTAGAAAGAATCCGCCACGCTGCTCCAATGGGGGTTGGCAGACATGCAGGTTTCCTCACGATGTTTTCCTTCACCGCCCAGCACGTAGTAATTCAGCACTTAAAATTGCAATTAACAAATTTAGTGGTGCCGGCACCGGGAATCGAACCTAGGCCACTCGCGTTCTATGGAATTTAAAGCGAGCGCCCAGCCCCTGCTACCACGGCTCCGTTTCTACACAGGGTAACAGTGATGGGATAAGAGCTGTTAAATCTTATCTCACCTGTGGGCACGTGCTCTCAGCGGGTAAGCCTTGGGTATAATCACCCAACTAGCGCAGTTAGATTCTGCTGTTACTAACAGATAAAACAATACGTGTTTTTTGTCAATTTGTGCTTTTGAAATATTGTGTACTACTTGAGAATATGATGCCTCAGGTGTACAATAGTTAACAACAGTTTGGTGCACGAAAGATTTAAGAAACATGCCCATGTCTTTTCCTATTCCGTCTGAAAACATTAATATTTTGTCATCTGTTATGTTATATGGTGTTCTGCCTATGCTGCTACAACAGCGAGCATCAGCCTAGTTGGAGGAGACGTACTTCCCAGATCAAAGCACCCGATCTGGCGGTAATATATAATTTGTCAACGCCGATAAGTTGATTTTTGTACATCAAACTGGTGCCTTATTTTCATAGTGGTCTGACTCATAAGTCGTTTAAGCGACAAGAGTTCGTTAAGGAACGTCGTGTTCTAATAGCTACTTCCTATTAGCTACTTCCTGTTCTCGTTCAAATTTACTTTAGGACTTACTGAAATATAAAGAAATTATTTTCATACGAACATTGCTAAATACTAGGTTTTCTTCTGCATCGTGGATGTGCTTTACAGAAATTAATACCACCAAAAACTGCCGGACCCGAAACAATAAGCTGCAGACCATCAAATATTTTTTCAGGGCACGAATCAAGCTCGCGGTCGATTGGCAGAGGTCAATCGCTCCGCCACTGTCTCAGTGTCGGTCTTATTTTTTATTTTTGGAACAAAGCGTTGAATCGAGCGAATCGTTCACCTGATAGTAAGTGCAGCGTCTGCCCATAACAAATGCTGTCACCTAGAACATTACTGAGACCATCACATTGCGCTCGTCTCTCTGAGACATCAGTTCCTTAATCCTATATGCTCATTACAATAGCTATCAGTGCCCTTCAGACCAAAACACAGTAATGCTTGCACACTACTGCTTTACGGCAGAATAACTGGCACTGCGACGGTGCAGATCGAGATGGGTTTCTGCACAGGAATCCTACCACCAATACTATTGAATTGAATATAAATAAACCATATCCCATATACAATTTATGCACAGTGTTTTGTGTATGAAAGAAATTTAACACCGAATGCAAAGTGCAATGTGACATTTTTTTGCTGGAAATACATACTGCATACAGTTGGAAAGTGACGCATACAAAATTGGAGCGAATGACCTCTTGTATATAACGAGTACGGTCCTTTGTTCAGTTTCGATGCAGATTTGTGGGCCGCAAACACAATGACTCAACTCCTATCACATTACAGATATGTGTTTGTACATATGGATCGGAGGAAACAAATATTGAATATATTACTTGTGATTAGGTCACAAAATAACCGTTATTATTGCTATATTTATATTGTTTTCTTCAATTTTCTCATACCAACAGAATGCTACAAGTTTGCTACAAATAATTTGGAAACCTATGTAACTAACAATGTAATAACAAAACCGACTTCCAGATGTTTAAATGATTTGAAATTTTGCACACGTATTATGGACCGATGGCAATAAATAAATGTGTTGACTATGACCTCTATTGTCACCAGGTTCAAGCGTTTTTTTTAGGGTTTGAACTATAATATGATATTTAAAAACGATTCCTCGTGTATGCGATAAATTTCACAACCTAGTGTTGTGAAATTTTAACGCATTTTAGTATGTAATGTAATGTGTAAGTCATCCAAACATCTGTCCCGTACGGGAATCAAACCCGCAGTCCGTAGCGCGAAAGCGATTCGCTTAGCCATTGCGCCAACGGTGCCGACGATAAAATATGAACATTGCACTCATGCAACAAATGGCTTCTTTCACACTGACGTGCATTATTCGTATCTACGTTTACTCTTTAGAATTTATGAATTTACTTGCCTTGGAAGAGTCAGGGAAATATATTAATGCCAAATAACATAATATAAGGAATATAATTATATACTTCGCTTCTCAAAAGGATAATAATAAAATTTACTTCTAATGTATAATTTGTGAGTGGAACAGAGACGCCTCTACTTGCAGCTAACATGCTCAAAACAGTTGCCGAAATAATTACAGTACTATCGACGAGCTTAGATTTTTGTCTCAATGCAATAAGCATGAAGATTAGTTATAGTTTTTAATGCAGATAAACGTTCTCTACAATATCGCCCAATATATGTAGGAGAGCCATAATAAATGTATATGTTAAAGAAATAAGGACTGTTCACAGAGTCATTTGTTATAAAGCAAGAGTATGTTATAGCATTATTAAAAACATGTGTGCATTTCACACACGCAAGAAGTGAACCCTACAGAAAACTAATTTTCTACATATTACATTACATATTACACAGACTCCATGTTTTCAATTTCATCCCAACAAACGACACTTTGGTTTGGATTTGATCCAAATATTTTAGACAAATAGCGTCAATTACTGTTTTTGGTCTTGTTTTCGAGCTAAAGATGTAATCGAAGATTTGGACGAATTCGAAAATATAAATATAACAGGAAACACTGTATACTGTTACTGTATTCTATCTCATTCTCTCGCAAGCTAAATCCTTTAGATGTATATACTCTTTAGTATCAAATCACAACGATTCTAAAGAAGTGTTCACTTAAAAAAATAAATTACACTATGTATCATCAACAGGGCGCCATTATGTCTATTTTGGTTGGCTGCAAGCCAAGTCGGTGGATGTGACCTTGGATCGGATTTAATAGACAAAGTTAACCTAGTGTAGAAATAAACGTGAAGAAAATGGAGACGTCACGGAGACTAGGAATTGATAATTTTATTTTAAACTTTCGTATTTTTAGGCCATATTTTCGTTGTAACAATAATTTCTATTAAAGCATTTACCATACAGTTTAGTTTTATCAGTCGAAGTAAGAGAATCTATCAGTCGACGGAGGGAAAATGACAATCGGGAGATGGGCAGCATCTTCCTGGAACATCTGAGTATATAAACTGCGATTGCCAACCCGCCTGCTAAGCGTGGCAACTATGGCAATTGCCCCCAAAACGAGAGCTACTAAAGTTTGTGGCAATCTATGGGGGCGGCCTATGTTCAGCGGTAGTCTAGTGATAGGCTGAAACGATACAGTTTTGTGAGGTACTTTTTAACGTAAATAATTCCTAGACCTCCATTCGCCGTTCATTTGCTGATGAATTATTTATTTTATACCATTAATATTAATTATTTACTATTATACTTTAAGAACTCACTAGAATAAAAGCCATTAATTATCGCTTGTGCAGTGTGAAATTGTAAACAATGTATATACTATGTAGGCAAAAAATCTAATAGCGCTATAAGATAGATATCGATTTTATATATAGATATCGGTAAGGTTTCCATTGTTACAAGTACTTATTACGTTCCTATAGATCTTAAATAGTTTTCAGTTTATGCGAGCGAATATATAGCCTGACTCTTCGTTTCGTTTCTGACTTTTTGCGTTTTATACTTGTACCAAAATGGCAGCAACGTAGCCACCTGTCACGACCCGTTTCCCGCGAGGGCGAAAAGTGGGATACGTGTGTAGTCTCTGCCTACTCCTTATATGAGAAAAAGGCGTGACTATATATGTATGTATGTATACATAGCTGTTGTTGATCACGGAAAACAAATTTACTTTTCTAATAGTATATGGATGCAATTTCGAGCGTCAGAACCGGGTTTGGGTCCCACTCACATCATTATCAGCTTGTTAATAATTAACAGCCGGGCACAGGCCTCTCCCAAAAAGGAAGATTTGCCGTAAAAGTCTCCAATCGTAGACACGGATCTGTGATTTTTCGGTCTAATAGTCAGAATACCTGACTTCTACGTTTCGGACCCTGGGTTCGAATCCCAACCGCAGTCAACGTTTGTGCTAAAACACAAATTGTTGGTTTTCGGGTCTGGTTGTGTTGTGATTGACCCCGTGTCTCTGACGTGGCATCTAGCCTACCTCCGATCTTATCGCGTGAGCGTTACATCGGGGGCGGGAAAGTTGGGACGGAGAGTGCATCTGTGTATGTAGAAATCAGGTGTTCTAACTACTAGCCCACGTGGTCGTCATACAAGCATCTTAAGAGTAATGGTTAAAGAAATAGATATTTAAACTTTCTTATTTTTTATTGATTTCTGACTTCCTGGGACGATGGCACTGTTTTGTAAGAACTTTTAAAACAGACATTGCTAAAATTATATAATAAATTATATACAAGACAGGTGTGTGTGTGTTTGTGTGTGTGTTGTGTGAGTGTGTGCTGTGTGCTGTGTGCTGTGTGTGTGTGTGTGTGTGTGTGTCTTGTGTCGTGTGCCGTGTGTCGTGTGCCGTGTGCCGTGTGAGTGTGTGTGTGTGTGTGTGTGTGCGTGTGTGTGTGTGTGTGTGTGTGTGTGTGTGTGTGTGTGTGTGTGTGTGTGTGTGTGTAAATTCGTGCGTGCGAGCGTGTGTGTACATTAACATAATTATATGAATAATACTCCAAGAGAAAAAATAATAATTTTAACAAACCTTTACAACCAATCGATTGCAGAAAAGCCTGTCTGTCGTGGGTATTAAAGTTGATGCAAAGGTCTGTATTTGCGAAAAAAGCTTTTTCCTCTCAGAACCAATGAAAAGGGCTCATAATAGACGGAGTAGAGAGGGCGGTACAGCTGCTTCATTGAAATTGTTAAGTATAGGGTTGCCAGAAGTATTTTTAATACCGGGTGAGAATTTGAATTATTAATCTATTCGTTAACAAAGTTTTCGTTGCCGTGTTCTATTATAGTTCAGTCGGAACCCATATTTATATTTATTATTTATTTATTTTGCTTTTATTAAAACGGTTACAACCAATTACATTAATTAAAGACAACTTATTCATTATTCTCGCTCATAGAACACCATACATACTGACAATATTACCGGCCATTCATCAAATAATCAAATAGGCAACATACAGCAAATAGGTCGCACTCAGGTCTTGTGTCCAGAAGAGCGTTGAGTGCGGTGAGGACGCGAGGCATGGGGGAGTTAGCACCCGCCCACGGCACGTCAAACAGTTTGTGTTTACGGTAACGGTTGTAATTATTTGGCGAATAATCGACACAGCTCGGCATTCAGATCTTCAATCATTCATAGATCTTAATATCTACGAATCATAAGATCTTCATTCGGAGCGTCAATCTTTCCACGAATTATTTTACACGCCATGATGATTTACTGATATTCTCGCCTACTTTCTAATGAATTGTAACTAAACAACAACTTGTAGACAAGGAGAAATTTGGCGGGATATACTCGTAAAAATGGATATAAATATGGATAATATCCATTAATGCGCTTGTAAAAGTATGTTACAAAAAACGTTTTGCACATTTTCCAAAAGGAGCTTGTACGTACTTTCGCATGGATTCCATTTCCAACTTAGCAGTGCATTAAATGTTAAGCGAAAAACGGTTTTATAACTTTTATCTCTTTTATTTTGCAGTGTCAGAAACATGGGGACAATCACAACACAACCAGACCCGAAAACCAACAATTTGTGTTTTAGCACAAATGTTGGCTCCGGCTGGGAATCGAACCCAGGACCCGCGGCGTAGAAGTCGGGTACTCTGACCACTAGGCCACGCGGTCGTCAAATACATATACCGATTACAATACATATACTGATTATACTCGTAATACATATACTGATTATGTCAAGCCATTAAGAGCATGTGCTTGACCTACTGTTTGCTAAAGCGTTTATTGTATTTTGGTGCACATTTTCATTAGATTACAGATCTTTAAGTGTAGTGTGGTGACGGCATAAGAGAATCTGCCACTCCATCTCATCCCGTCGTAAAAGTCGTCAGAGGGAAAATCAAAGCCAGGAGATTGGCAGCAGCAGCTTCCGGGAAAATCAAAGCCAGGAGATTGGCAGCAGCAGCTTCCTGGAACATCTGAATGAATAAACTGCGGTTGCCAACCCGCCTGCCTAGCGTGACAACTATGGTGAAATCCTTCCAAAATGAGAGTTACAAACTTTTGTGGCAATCTATGGGGGGCTGAAATGATGAAGTTACGTACTACACGTTAAAATATTATAAAGGTCTCCCTATTCAGGGACTTTTGGACAACCCTAGGTCATATGGTTGGCGAACATCCAAACTCACGGTCGTGAGTTACTGAGGAACAAAGAACTGGCCGAAACGTTTTAATATTTGATTCGTTATCCGTTAACACATTAAAGCTATTTTAGCATTTAACAAAGACGATTTCGAGAATAAGTACGCTTCTTTGTTTTCGTACTGTTTCTTTGTTATTACAACGCGGATATGTCAAGCGCAGCCTAATCAATACGGTTTGTTTATTTTCAATTTGTATACTTGTACATTAGTTGTTTTTCATCGAAATTTATAAATACTAAAGACCGACGACGTTTTTAAGAAAAACGATAAACAGAAAGAATAGCACCTACAGCTCACTACATACTACATACTGTCACGCCTTTTTCCCATATAAGGGGTAGGCAGAGGCCACACACGTAGCCCACTTTTCGCCCCCGTGGGAAAAGAGACGTGGCGGGTAGCGAACTACGTTCCTGCCATTTTGTACGAGTCACAAACATTCTTACTCCCCATTGCGTTCCCACGGGCAGTATAGTGTCAGCATTGCATCAATACCTTAGTCACCTCTTACGACACCTCGGTAGGAAGGAAGTAGGTACTATTCTAATAAATATTAATTAAGAATAATAGAAACGTTGAATGAAAACGTTTACATTTACTCTAATCGCACCCAAAGAAGTTTCATTTTACAAATGTTTTTTTTTTATTTGATAGAGAGACGAAGCGAGCAAAACGTGCCACAAACGTAAGCAAAAACCTGGTGGTAAGTGCAACGTCTGCCCATAACAAATACTATGTCAACCAGAACATTTCTTGTTTGACACCACACTGCGACCGTCATCCCGAGACACTTTGTTCTTAAGTCTCATATGCCCAGTGATTACCCTAGCTAGTCAGTACCGGTAGCCGGGTAACAGTAGTGTGCAAACATTACTACACTAGCTAGCCAGTGCAGTAATGTATGCACACTACTGTTTCACGAGAGAATAAGTAAGTAACTAGACGGATTCCTACATAGAAATCCTACCACGAGTAAAGTAGTAGAAGTACTAGTCGCCCAATGATCGAAATTCGACCGTAATTAACTTTTTTATCGTATTTTATGTAGTTGTAACACATATTTTACATAAATTTTATGTTTCCGCAGTCCTTCTCCAAGAAACTATTCCAAATTTTACACTATTCCGTGCGCACCATATGACATATGCCCATAAAGTACTCTAGCTCTCAGTGCCGTTCAGATCGAAACAGTAATGTTTGCGCACTACTGCTTCACGACAGAATAACTGGGATGGGGTGGTACCTATCTAGACGGATTCCTGCATAGGAATCCTACCACCAGTTGATATTATATTCGTTTCTTTCTTGGGTTGAACAAAGGATATATCAATATCGCCCTCTTTTGAAACTAAACATTATAGTAGGTCGAGTTGATACACTCGAACAATAGAGAACGAATAAGCGTAGATAGCTAATGAAAAGGTATGTAAACATTAATTAAATGGTCCGTTACTTCACACTAGCAATTTAATCGAGGCCAGTTACAATGTGTCATGTCAATAATGCTGAATGTGCGTTTAAAATTGTAAACACGATATAATTTAATTTACAGTATTCGTAATAATGTCATCTTCGCATCTTCTAAAAAACCAATTATTTCAATTTCATTCGGTGTGTTTTATCTCATGCTCTTTGTGTTAACAAGTAGCGCTGCAGATAAAAAACGGTTAATCCGTAATACTGTAAAACCCTTACCTTTACTGGTGTATATTTTACTGGTTTGCTTTACTGGTGGTAGGATTCCTATGCAGTAAACCGGCTAAGTATGTTCCACCCTGGGATCAGAAAACCTATTCATTACGGTAACTCCTTCAAAGGGTTACCGATACTTTATGTATGCGATTTAAAATAGTAGTCTAAGTAGATTAAAATAGTATAGTACTATTATTTTGGTTAAAAACCTAAATACAAGGGCTACAGTATCAAACTGTATTAATGGTATTTTGTGTTATGAAGAATTTTAATTAAATACTACGAACAATGACACTGAATGACAAGACCGTTTTTGTGTTGACATAATAATAATAAGAGTTGTACTAACCGCAGCACTATTTCTAATGGCAGGCTTCGGCCGCGGCTAGTCACCTCCCACTTGGCAAAGTCATAAATACATACAAAGTCATGCCTTTACACATATATTTTAATTAATTGGATAAAGTGAAGAAACAAGCAAAACGTTCACCTGATGGTACACGTTAACGCATGCCCATAACAAATGCTGTCACCCAGAACATTTCTGTGTGACAGCTAACTGCGCCCGTCACACTGAGACATCAGTTCTTAAGTCTTATTTGCCCATTGATTACACTAGCTCTCAATGCCATTCAAACCAAAACACAGTGATGTTTGCACACTCCTGCTTCCCGGCAGAATAACTGGCCCCGTGGTGGTACCTATCTAGACGGATTCCTTCATAGGAATCCTACCACCAGTAAAAGGGGTCAGCTTATTATGCGTAATTTTTAATAGTTATTTGTATAAATGAATAATAATACAGTAATATTACAGTTGTTAACACTAACCGGAATATCCCTGGTTACACCAAAGTGGCAGTTATAGTGTCGTGTGGCAGTGGTGTGCAAAGACTACCGTGATACGATTTGAATGGAACCGAAGCTAGTGTAATAACAGGGCATCTGAGATTTAACAACGGATGTCTCATGATGACAGTGACATGACACTGTAACTTTTATGGGCAGGCGTGGCACTTATTTCAGGTGAATGACTTTCATGTCACGTCACTAACTTCTATAAAAAACTTATCTGTAAAATGTATAAGGCATTCCTTCGAGTGTGTCCTAAACTAGTTCGCATTATTACACTAAATAATGAAAAAAAAAACGTTGGGACAGATACTTAATCTAGGTTAATTATTCAGTATGATCCCAAGGATTATGTATATAACATACGTATTCTTTAACTCTGCCTGACCTGAATCGCCTTTAACATAAAGGCACCTTCAGCTGAGAATTTTAATTCAGGTTTTAAATTATAAATTATACGTAATTCATTTCGCGATGATATAAGGAGAACTAGAGACAGTTGTATACAAATTTGTTCAATAATTTATTTTATTTAGATTATTATGATGTTAAGTGCGTAGAAATTCTAGGAATAATTATTTTTTTCGAAGCCGTGGTAGCTCAGGGGCTAAGCGCTCGCTTTAAATTTCATAGTACGCGAGTGACCTGGGTTCGATTCCCGGTGCCGGCACCACTAAAATTGTTAATTGCAATTTTAAGTGCTGACATACCACGTGCCCGGCGGGGAAGGAAAACATCGTGAGGAAACCTGCATGTCTGAGAAATTAAAAATATTTCGAAGACATGTGAAGTCCGCCAACCCGCATTGGAGCAGCGTGGCAGATTCTTCATAGCTCCAAAACCCTCTCCGAAATGAGAGGGGGCCTGTGCTCAGTAGTTGGACATTTATAGGCTGAAACTTTACTTTTTTAACTTTTAACCTCTTTTTTTTCTTTTTATTTATTGGATAAAGTGACGAAACGAGCAAAACGTTCACCTGATGATAAGTGCAACGTCTGCCCTTAACAAATTCTGTATCACCCAGAATATTTCTGTTAGACAACCGCACTGAGCTCGCCACCTGAGACAATAGTTCTTAAGTCCCACATCCCTAGTGATTATACAACTCTGTGCCCTTCAAACAGAAACACAGTAATATTTTCACACTACTACTTCACGGCAGAACAACCGACCCTGCGGCGGTACCTACCTAGACGGATTCCTACATAGTAATCCATTCATCCAGGATTTATATCGATTTTATTTAAAGTAGTAGAAGTACTAGTCGCCCAATGGTTGAAATTCGTACAAACATAAATTTTAGCTTTCCGCACTTCTTCACCAAAAAACTTTAACATTATCCGTGCGCGCAATATGCTTAAAAAGGGGTACAAAGTTTTCTCTTCATGTATTTTCTTCGACACTGTTGGTATAATAGTATTTTCATTACTACTCGTAAATTAGCCGCGAGCATAGAAGTCTGGAGGAAATCTCCCGGCGTTCCGTCGCCGCACATTTACGATACCGTGTCAAGGCCAATGGTCGAACACGTGAATTTATATAACTCTCACGTTCCCTTTCAGCCGGCTCCGAAGGTACAGGGTTTATTGAAATCATTTTCTGTGACATACCTCCTTTGTATTTATACAAAATGTAAATATAAAAAACAAACGGAATGCGTTCATTGATAAGTGAACTAATTGAACTTGGGATTCTTTCTACTTAAAAAAAATTATAGACTTATAAAAGAGTTTCTAGCGGCGGATTGCAGCACTTAGCCACATCAGAGTTTTCTGAAGCAGAGTTCAAGAAGAATACCGAATGCTTCAGAGCCTTTGCACAATGAGGGATCCAGAAAAGGATCTTATTTAATTCTATAAGTTACAAGATAATTGCTCGCAGTCTCAATCGATTTTTAAACGAATGAAATCAAACCTGAAAATTAGTTGTAATAATAAATTATAAAAAAAATCTGAAAGGTATTTGAAGCGATGGTGACGTACTTAACCTCCTTCGCCTTTCGTGGGCGACTTAATAATATTATTGTATATTATTGGATTTTTCATTAGAACTTTTTTTAATGGACTTCAAAAAGGGAGGAGGTTCTCAATTTTACATAATACATACATTTTTATTTTTTTATGTAAGTTCGGGCATAACTTCTTTGTTTATGAACCGATTTTAATAATTCTTATTTTTTTATTAGAAAGGGTGGCCCCATATAATTTTGGTCCAGTTTTGATCATGGTATCCATAAGATAATACATAACAAATACAAATAATCAACAAATAATCAAAACGGAACTTTTGAATGCAGTTCGCGCTGAAATTGCGGTCTCCGTCCGTAAAGCAATAAGTCGCGAGTTGTCGTCTATCCGCGATGAACTGCGCGTACTTCGTGATTTGAAAGAATCTGTCGAATTTCTATCTAATCAAGTAGACACACTAAACAAAGTAGAGACAGAAAGACAGCTGGCAATAACTAAACTTCAGACTCAGAATTCTGCTCTACATAGCGAAGTGGCTGATTTAAAGTGTAGATTGTCCATATTCGAACAACAAGCTCGAGAGAACAATTTGGAGATACAAGGCTTACCAGAGCATCGGTCTGAAAACTTGATGAACGTCATCACTAATCTAGGGAATGTAATAGCGCGCCCAATAGCGAGCACTGAAATCTTAAAAATTCATAGAGTAGCTAAAATTAACTCTCAGACAGACCGGCCTAAGTCAATAATAGTGAAACTACCTAGTACAAGAGTACGCGATGAGATTATTGCGGCTACAGCAAAGTACAATAAAAATCATTCTAATGAAAAATTGAATTCTGCACATCTTGGTATCGGAGGTAAAAAATCATCAGTTTTTGTAAACGAACATCTCTCACCGTTTTATAAAAATCTTCATGCTACCGCAAGATTAAAGGCTAAGGAACTCTCATTTAAATTTGTGTGGGTGAGGAATGGTCGTATTTTTATGCGTAAGGACGACAGATCTAAGGCAATTATCATCAAAGACGAAAATTCCTTTAACCTGCTGCAAAATTGTAAAACCAACAGCTAAGCTTTTTTTTTTGGAATTTAAATATATATTTTTTTCTTCTTCGCAGTTCTAGTAATCTCTTTTTATGTCATCCTTGAAATTCTATTATCAAAATGTCAGAGGCTTACGAACCAAAACGAATGATCTCTTTTTAAATTCCTTGAATAACCTTTTTGATGTAATTTTATTCACAGAAACTTTCTTAGACAGTTCAATTTTTGATAGTGAACTGTTAAGTTCAAATTACGATATTTTTCGACGCGACAGGGAATCCACAGGTTTTAACAAGCACAAGAAGGGAGGAGGAGTATTAATTGCTACGTCCAAGCACCTAAATGCTAAACGAGAAAAAAAACTTGAATCAGGCTGCGAAGATCTGTGGGTCTCCATCACTATAGATAGTTGTAAATATAAAAAAATCTTTATCTGTTGTATTTACGTTCCTCCACCAATCAATCCTCTTGAGTTAAACACATTTATGCAACAACATACTTCAATATTAGATAACGTTTTAATTATTGGTGATTTCAATCTAAACTTCATTAATTGGTCATCTGAGAAAGACTCCAATCCTCTCCCAATAATCAATGCTAATTACAGTAATATTCGAAACACTAATGATCGTACCTTGGACCTTGTTCTTAGCGATTTTACAATCCCAGTTAAACAGTGTAAATTCCCACTCACTAAAATCGATGAACATCATCCCCCGTTGGTAATGTCATTATCATTAAAAAATGCTAAAGTTTCAGATAATTTGAAGCAAAAACCATACAGTAAACCAAATTTCTTTAAAGCCGACTATAATCGTCTTCGCACTGAATTAAACAAAATATGCTGGAAAGAAACATTGCATGACGATATGGACGTTGACATGATGACTTCTAATCTTTACAATATTCTCAACAACCTAATAAAGGAATTAGTGCCAGTTAAAGAATATTAGTCTTCAAATTGGCCTGTATGGTACTCGATTAGCTTGAAAAGGGCTATAAAAGAAAAAGAAAAATTTAGAAGAAAAATAAAGAAATACAATAACCCAAGAGATAGGCAAACATTTGAAGTTCTAAGAGAACGAACATCTAAACTCATAAAATTAGATTACCAAAATTACCTATCTCAAATAGAGAACAATCTTAACAGTAATATAAAAAGTTTTTGGTCGTTTCTTAAAAACAAATCTTCAAGTCGTAGCAGTTTACCAAATGAAATTTATCACCAAGATCACCACGCAAACAATGGTCAAGATATGGCTAATTTATTTGCAAAGTATTTCGCATCCGTCTATGAATCGTCCACCAGCAATAACCCTCCATCTTCCGTATGTGACGATCAATGCGATGTCATTAATAACATTGCCATAGACGAATTGACGATAAAAAAGAAACTCTTGACTCTTGACATACGAAAAGGTTCAGGTCCGGATGGCTTGCCCCCTATATTTCTGAAATCACTAGCAACAAGTTTAGCTCCACCACTTAAAATTATTTTTAATAAATCCTTGAGAACAGGCTCATTTCCTATAATATGGAAAAGAGCATCAGTGGTGCCGATACCAAAAAAAGGAGATAAACACGCAGTAGAAAATTATAGGCCAATCACCATCCTGAATGCAATGGCCAAAACGTTCGAATCTTTAATATATCCGCTTCTGGTGTCTCATCTGGGTAAACATTTATCTTCTCAACAACATGGATTTTTGCCCAAGAGATCTGTAAGTACAAATCTAACAACATACGCTGTGTACTTAACAAATGCAATAGACCAGCGTCTTTCCGTAGATGCTGTTTATACTGATTTTTGCAAGGCGTTCGACAAAGTTAACCATAAATTACTGCTAACCAAATTGGAACATTTCGGTGTAAGAGGACATCTTTTGACTTGGTTTGAGTCTTACCTAACTAGCAGAGAGCACTATGTTAGTGTCCATGAATATGTTTCAGATAAATTTATGCCCACATCTGGCGTACCACAAGGTTCGCATCTCGGACCTATTCTTTTTCTTGTATTCATTGATGATATTTCCAACGTTATACGACATTCAAATTATTTACTCTTTGCCGACGACTTAAAAATATATAAGGTTATAAGACAACAATCTGATGCTTTTCTGCTACAGGAGGACTTAGATAGGGTTCAGGAGTGGTGCCTGGCTAACAGAATGTTTTTGAATACTCAAAAATGCGGCCATATTCAATTCACAAGGAAAAGGCACACAATTGTCACGTCATACAAGTTGAACGACAGTGAGTTAAAAAAGACCAATGAAATACGTGATCTAGGTGTTGTATTCGACTCTGAACTACGTTTTACTGGACATATTAATAAAGTAGTACAAAAGGCGTATGGTATGCTGGGTTTCGTCTGGAGAACTTTAAAAGATTTTAAAAGAATATCTCCCAAAATTGTTGTTTTTAACTCACTTGTTAGAAGTCACCTGGAATACAATAGCATCACCTGGAATCCAGTTTATAAAGTGCATAGTGATCAAATAGAAAGTGTACAACGGCGTTTTGTTCGACAACTTTGTGCCAAACATCTTATTACAACCCATGGTGATAACAACTATCAGCTCCGCCTGGAGTTACTGAATTTGGAAACACTTGAGAATAGACGATCAATTAACGATATAGTCTTTCTTTTCAAAATTCTGAACAACTGTGTGGATTGCCCTGAATTACTGGAGCTAATACATATAAAGATCCCTCGAAAAAACGCTAGATTTAGCACATACGTCCCGTTTGTCAACAATGTTTGTCGCACTAATATTGGCAAGCAATCTCCCATTTGGCGCATGTGTAATAAATTCAACCAGATTCATTCTGAAGTAAATGATATATTCTGTGGTTCGTTAGTCTCTTTCAAGAGGTCTATTAAGGAATATATAAAATGTAACAAATAGTTTTTTTTTTCCATTTTTTGTTTTTTATTTAACTTTGGAAATATAATTTGCTTTCTTTCATTTATTTTTAACAACATTGTAATCGCGGATGCTGTGCTCGCCTGTTATTGGGGTCGATGCATTGTGTTTCCTTAATTTTGATGTAATTTCTGCAGTTTACATATTTTATGTATCTACCCTGTTGGTGTGCCTTTCTAAATAAATAAATAAATAAATAAATAAATAATCATGAAACTCTATTTGGAGCTGTTACGTTGAAGTCGGTTTTGTTTTAAGTAATTATTGTAATATCTCATTACCTTTTGAATATTATATAAAGCCTTTTCGCATTATAGTATGTATGAACTTGTAATAGTCTTCTGTCTCTTTGGCTGTATTATTTGTATGTTGCTGCTTTTTATGACAGTAAATTAAAATAAAACTAATTAGTAAAATTTTGATTCCAGCTATTATTCATTTGTTTTTCTTTCTGTCAAAATAAGTGAATCTAGAAGAAATTCGATGTATTTTAAAATTTTATTACAAAAAAGGAAAAATGCAACGCAAGCCGCGAAAAATATTTCTGACTTTTATGGACCTAATCAGAATAAGAGTACCACAAAGTTGGTTTAAGCGTTTTTAATTCGGGAATTTTGATGTCAAAGATGAACCTCGCTCTGGTCGCCATGTAACGGATAAAATGGACGCCGTTTTTGAGAAAATGAAGCAAGAACGCCATATCAGTAGTCAGGACTTAGCTGAATAACTGGGAATTGACCATAAAACAGTTTTGACTCATTTGAAAAAAAGCTGGATACACAAAAAAGCTCGATATTGAGGTGCCACACGAGCTCACTGAAAGAAACCTAATGAACCGTGTAATCATTGAATTCGTATGTAAGAGTCCGTTTAGGGAGGTACCACTTGCTAGGATGTCTGCTGCTAAGCAGTAGTTTGCGGACATAACTGTTACGGTCTGAATATTTAACTTTTATATACCGTATTTTCCGTATAATTAACCTCAATAATTAGAAATAGTGTTGATATGTATACATTTTGATATCTCAACGTTGGAACAAATGGAGTTGGCAGATACAGCCATTTTGTGTTGCGAAGGATATGTATGTAATCTGGACTCGGGCCATTTGCTTTTAGTTACAACAGCATAATTATGAGTAATTTGATGATCGCCCGGTAAAGTGTTCAGACCTGGCCTACTGAGTCGTAGGTATTGCAGTTCGAATACCAGTTGTGACTTGAACGTGTTTTATTAGCGCCGCCTCATAAAGTGATTTTTGAACTTTGTAATAGTTTTGATCAATCTTCTTATAATCGTTGTTATGTATCTCTGTAGTAAAGGCAAATACAAAATCAAATTTTCAAATTATCGCTATTGAAAATTTTCTGTTAAATAAAGAAGCAAATGAATTCGTATAAAATAAGAAAAAAAACATTCCACTTAAAAAAAACAAGTGACTAATGGTAAATCTTTTTATGGAAGTAAATGACGGGACAAGTAAGTCGTTCACCTCATAGTGTCACGCCTGCCCATTACAGTGCGAAGTCACCCACTTTCCACCGCCCTGCGCTTGTTACCACATCATTACATCGGTTCTTTACCCTGTAATTGCACTACCATTTTTTCTGTTTGAAGGGGGTCCTACAAACCGAAATAGTCCCGGATCTAGGGCGGCGGGTAAAACGGGGCACCAGCTCAAGGCGGCAATTCAAAGAAGCGCCAAATTCATACGATTGAGTTTTTTCAAAATCTTTAAACTCAAATGCTGGAGAAAAGGGGCGGAAATGTCACGTTCTTGTCCCGATTCGGGAAAATAGTAGCAATTTTTCTTGATTAGATAACGTAGTTAAAACAAAACGAAAGTAGGAAATATTTTTTCTTCCTTTTTATCCTGTATTAAGTTTCACACATAAATTGCACAAGCACAACTACGCAAAACTGGAACATATATCTGTAGGCCACACAAAATTATATTTGATGTGAAAAGAAAACGTGATCACTTTACAACTTGCCAAAGATTCCTTTGGACTAAAGGACTAAAGATGAAAATAAACCAATTCAATATACAGAAGAAAGCACAAAATAACTTACCTCCAAGTAATCCATACGTGATCATCATCATGGTTACGCTCTTGCTGAGGGATGACAGAGCAAAGGCGACCGTCGCCACTAACGAGCCGGCGACGCACACAGCTCGACAGCCATATTTGTTGCATAGCGCTGATACTATCGGACCTGTTGACATGACATTTTTTATTGTCAATAAAGAATGAGAAGGACAAAGAAAAAAAAACGAACACAGTGACTGTGCCCATTTTTTTAATAACATAAAGGGATGAGACTAGCAATACGTTCACCTGAATTGTTTTTTGCAACGTTTGCCCATAACAAATGCTGTGTCACGCAGATTTCTGTGTCTCTGAGATATCAGTTCTTAAGTCTTATATGCCCAGTAATGACACTAGCTCTCAGTGCCCTACAGATCTTAACACAGTAATGTTCGCACACTACTACTTCACGGTAAAATATTGACCAGAATAGCCAGATATTTTACCTACCTAGACGGATTACTGAATCCTACGACTGGTGAAAATATACCTACATCATCACCATTGACCTAAATCTATTATTTGAAGACATAATTGGAATCATTATGGTAACCTTCTGGCCGATTATACTATCGTAAGCAGCGGCTTTGTTTAAGAATAGAAGCGTAGAAGTCCATTCAAATAGCGCTCCCTCTTCTTTCCCTATCCCTAACACCTAATTTTGGTTACTATATATATGGATTGGATACTTACTATACGTATGTATCAATAATTATTATTAATATTAAAGCGATTCAACTGTACGCACTCCTATTCAACCTTGTGTATCTTTTATATTATGTGCAAACATTAACTGAAAAAATATCTTATATTTGACAAAGTTTTGATAAGAAATCCGAGAAGCAGATAAAACGCTTAAATTTATCTTCGAGAATACAAAGTGCAATGTAAATATTTCACAACGGCGTTTACGGTTAATAAAGTGTTTATTACATTGTGCCGATGATATTTCAGCGATATGAATTGGAGATGTCGAAGGTAAACCCGCTTTTACATGCATTTTATTGTGTTTTTACCATACGTGAAAAGAAATGCGTATAATTTATGTCAGGTTGCGCGCGGTTATGGCGTTCATTTAAAGCATGTTGTGCCCGCGGCTTTGTTGATGTCGTCTTAAGAATTCATGTCTATCCTTTTAAGATATTACGGCACAAATTACATTTTCATATAGACATACAAACAGGGAGACGGATGTTTCATTCATTTGCAAAGTTAGACAAAAAGTAAATTGGTAGTCAAAATGTTGTCAAATTGTAGTTTAAATATTCACAAAAATATTTAAGAAAAAATCAGTATTTTAATTTTTTTTTATCAAAATAACTATTTACATTATTTTATTATATATAAAATTAAAAAACAGCATCTGGAAAATCACGTAAGGTTTATGACGATGCTATTGGCTAAACTATACGTACACGTACAAATTTATAATTTACCAGCTGATGCCCGCGATTTCATCCGCGTGGATAAAGGTCTTTAAAATATTTAATAAGATTGTCCGGGTTTAAAAATATCCTATGCCCGTCTCCAGGATGAAAGCTATCTCTGTTCCAAATTTCGTCAAGATCGGTTCAGCGGTTGAGCCGCAAAAAGGTAACAAACAGACAGAGGGACTGAGAGAGTTACTTTCGGATTTATAATGTTAGTAAGGATAAGTATACGTATAGATACGCACAAGATAAAAACATTACAAATCATAATACTTTCGTTAGCAATGTAAACAAAGCGTTACTAATTATAACAATTTTTAATTATCGAGTGCACTCATAATAACTAAGAAAACAAATTCATAGACAAATAAGAGTAAAAACAAATATATTGCTCATTGTAGAAAATTTCAAATTTCTACAAATCATATATATGATTGCAGCTTTTCATTATATTGATCGCTAGCTACCTTGTGCTAAATCCTAAACACCTATTGGGCAACATTATTTAATTAGTCATTTTCTAACTCGCTATCCAGTTCAAGGGACCAATTACTAGATTGCCTGCAAAGTGTCCTTCTTACTACATCTTGTCATGATACTTATCCTCATACAAAAACCTGTACTCAGAAATAATTTAATTTAGAATCTATCCACTAGTGAATTCTGGGCGCGCTTCGGTTTTCTATGAGACTTTTCTTTGTACATTTTTATAATGGTCGAAGATAAAAAAAGATTCTTTCGCCATTTTCTATTCCGTAAGAGGAACCTCACTACGAAACGGTGCTATATTGTAAAAAAAAAACTTTTGACAACCGAAATTTATATTTCTTTCACGGGAACTTGCTTACGAGGTCGCGTAACAAATGAAGTTAACAAAAGTAGTATTTATTTTACATAGACTCACTAAAATGTCACATATAAAGAAACAATAACAGACGAAATGCAATAGAATTCGCACGCGAGGAGATATTTCTAGAAACGTTATTGGAATTATTTATATTTATACGTTAATATTTATGACTAACCCTTTTATAATTACTCAATACGCAACTTCGTACTTTGTTATGTATAGGCTTCGTATTTCGTTCCGTCGGTAAGGGTTCTAAACAATCTGCCCATCCCATCTCGTCCCATGGGCGTCGTAAAATACAACTAAATGAAATGGAAATGCTAAAATAATCGACAAATAGCGAAATAATCATCTCTAATATGCCAGGCCTTAAATCGCACGATAAGCGATCGCCAATCTGCCTGCCAAGGGTGGCCGGTTACGGTAATCTTGATATTCTCAGAAGACAACTAAAGGAAGCGTTTCGAACGCAGTGACGACACAATACACGTTTATGATCACGCACTGGTGACATAACAGTGGTACCAGGTCCACTACCAGGTCTGAAGTAACGTTCATGGACAAAGATAGGCGCGGAGGTAGGCAAGAATGCAGCGTCGCAGACAAGGGGAAAACCACAAAAAATTAGACCCGAAAACCAACCTCAAAACGGCTGACTGTCGTAGAATCAATATCACTTGATTTGTGGTGAAACACGTGTCGTGGTCTCGACTTCAGTGGTGTATATAGCCTAGTGGTAGTGTTGTAGAGGTGGAGGGTATCTGGTGGGGGTTTCCCGTGGCGGTGTTAATTTGCTCGTGCACGCTACGGTAGGAGAGCGGGCCGTGCTCCTCAAAAAATAGGTAATATATACCATTTTATGATTTGCATGCGGATCTTAGCAAATTAACTTTGTTTCCTTCATTATAATGGATTTCCGCAAAGTAACTCCTTATTTTATTAACTATTTGATTCAAACCTAGGTCCCGCGGCTAGAAGTCATGTACTTTCACCACTAGGCCACGCAGTGTGTGTATCTTAAAATTAGAAAATGTTCTTTGTCACCGAAATCCGTAAAAATAATAAACTATATTTATCAGGACATACTTATCTCGCGACCATTCTGTTCATTATTTTCAAATACGTTGAGATTTAAAGCTAGCTTTTTTTATAGAATATGAGGCAAACGAGCAAGCGGCTATATTGACGGTAACGGTCACCGCCGCTCATAAGCATTCATAATACCAGAGAAATTGCAGATGCGTTGCCGGCCTTTGAGAAAGTAATAAGCTCTATTCTTGAAGGTCCCTAAGTCGTATCGATCCGGAAAAACCGTTAGTTATTAAAAGTAATTGAAATAGGAATGTTTCGTGTAGCAATGTAAGATTGCCGCTTATATTCAGGTTAATTATAAATTATTTTAGATATTGCAAGTATGAAGGCGTTTAAGAAAGTTTGAGAAAGTAATAAGCTCTTTTCTTGAAGATCCCTAAGTCGTATCAGTCCGGAAAACTCGTTAGTTATTAAGTCACTGAAATGGGTGTTTCGTGTAGCAATGTAAGATTGCCGCTTATATTCAGGTTAATTACTAATGATTTTAGATACTGCAAGTATTAAGGCCTTTGAGAAACTAAGAAAGTAATAAGTTTTTTTCTTGAAGGTCCCTTAGTCGTATCAGTCCGGAAAAACCGTTAGTTATTAATCGTCATTAAAATAGGTATGTTTCAAGTAGGAATGTAAGATTGCCGCTTATATTCAGGTTAATTACTAATGATTTTAGATACTGCAAGTACCAAGGCCTTTGAGAAATTAAGAAGGTAATAAACTCTTTTCTTGAAGGCCCGTTAATCGTAACAGTCCGGAAAAATTATTAGTTATTAAAAGTCATTGAAATTGGTGTGTTTCGTGTCGCAATGTAAGATTGCCGCGTATATATATAGATACAGCAAGTATTAAGGCCTTTGAGAAACTAAGAAAGTAATAAGCTTTTTTCTTGAAGGTCTCTAAGTCGTATCGGTCCGGAAAAACCAATTGATATTAAAAGTTATTAAAATAGATCTGTTTCGGTATTATTCTAAGATTGCCTCTTTTTTTAAGTTTAATTACAATTGATTTTAGATATTACAACTATCAAGTATTTTTAGACTGATAATAAGGTAGATAAGATATTAATTTGCTTAGCAACGTCTGAATTCTCGGTTCTGTTAAATTTATTTGTATTTAAGTATTCACGTAGGCAGGTAAAACGATTTTAAAGTGCGCAAGGATCGCCTTGGCCAAGTTGATACGGGTTTGCAAAATACAAGATTATTATCGTAATAAATTGAATATTTTGAAATAGCTAGTAAACAAGTCTCTTTGTAAAATTATTATTTTATGAAATAAAAATTGGTTAACATTTATTTTTAAAAATAACTTTATCTCATCTTAGATAACATGTAAAACAGCTTTTAGAGCGATAAGACTTACTTTAACTAAGATACACTACTTCTTGCTTATTCCTGTATTGGTTTATCATATACATAGGTATTGGTGTTTGTAAGTTTACTCATAAAGACACATGCATAAGTAGGTAGACTTAAGACTACTAATGTCGGATTTCACCGTTGAAAATAAACGCGATCAGTTCAACCTAAACGAAGTTTAAGCGTTTAACTGATTTCATCAACATCATATGAACGCAGTAAAACCTAAACGCGAATAAAGAGCTGTTAATGTCAATTACACTACTATGTAAACCCAAAAATTATTTTCATTTTGTATTGTTTATTGATTGCATACCTATATGTAACCTATGCATAAAAACATGCTGCTTGATGTCGCAAAATACGAAATACATCGAGCTTTTGTTTTAAATTGTGACGATATTTCATGTAAACTACGTTTTCCTAAACGCGATCAAAAAGAAGCTGGTGAGATCGGTTAGAGGAAAACCGAGATCAAATTATACATTTGAACTCAGTTAAGTAAAATGTGGTTTTATTAACTTGGTTTCTAAACCGAACGGCGACATCGGTTCTAAGTATCAGAATTGTGAAATATAGAAGGCTTAAACTGTTATCCGACAAAGTATTACATATTATAAGGGATCACTTTGCCGTCAATGGAAGTAGAAAGTAAATAACGAATCGAAAAGTACAATTACTAAGCTCTATGTTACCAGACAATTTCGAAGAAAAGGGTACCGTTGTATGGCGGTCCATTGTGTTAAGTACCGCAAAAAGGTTATAACACCGCCGTGTGGTAGCGGCTTAAGAGAATCTACCACCCCATCTCATCCCGTGGGTGTCGTAAAAGTCGACAGAGCGAAAATGAAAACCAGGTGATGGGCAACAGCATCTTCCTGGAACATCGCAAAAAATAAACTGCGGTTGCCAACCCCCCGGCCAAGCGTCTACGCTATGACTATGGCATAATTCCCTAAAATGAGAGCTACAAACTTTTTTAGCTATCTATGAGGGAGACCTATACCTACAAAGTATGGCCTTAGTTACTTAATAACAACTCAACTCATAAATAAAAAAGGACTCATCACATATTAAAGCGTTTTAGGAGCTGAGAAGTGTCTGCCATGCTGCTCCAGATTGGTGGACATGCACTACAGAAATGAACCGGGCACGTGAATAAATCAGCATATATTTGCAGTTGATAATTTTTGTGGTGCCTGTATCGAACCTGGGTTAGTAAAGTCTATGCAATAAAATCATAGTTTTTAGAGGGACTAAAAAAATAAAATCTGTATAATGATACGCTATAGACTTGAAAAGGATAAGGATGAATTGCACTTTCCTTACGATAACTAGACTACAGTAAACGTGAAAATAAGCTGATATGTTTTAGACATCATTTTTTTTATTGGAGACAGAGACAAGACGAGCTAAACGTTTACCTGATGATAAGTGCAACGTCTGTCCATAACAAATGCTTGGTCACCCAGAACATTTCTGTGTGGCACCACACTGCGCCCGTCCCCTTGAGACATCAGTTCTTAAGCCCAGTGATTACACTAGCTCTCAGTGCCCTTCAGACCGAAACACAGTAATGCATAATAACAGGCCTTGCGGTGGCACCTCCTTGCTGCCTCGTCGAACACAATTAATCGTCTATGACATACTCGTGCAGTCAGATGTCAACATACATACTTATACCTCAGTGATAGCGTATCAGCTCAATAATTCATGGATATGGAAGTCACTTACATCCTTGTGGCATGTTATCATCGATAACGTACTCGTATCATATGAATAAATAAACTGCGGTTGCCAACCCGCCTGAAAGCGTGGCAGCTATGGCAAAATCTCTCCAAAATGAGAGCTACAAACTTTTGTGCCAATCTATGGGGGAGGCCTATGTTCAGCAGTGGACTAGTAACAGGCTGATATGGCGATGATGATGATGATGTTTCGATGTGTAAACGTATGAATGTACGATTAAATTTTTAATGTTTACAGATTCAGAATAAAACATACGCAAATAGCGACCAATCAAAAATCTAGCATCAACGAATCCTTGCAAAATAAAAACCGATGACCTATTGCAATTAAAAAACTAACTTCCATAAAAAAGATGGTTGAGTACTACTACCGGCTTAGGATCATATTATTAATAAAATTTAATCAAAACCAAGAACAAAAAAAAGCAAACCGAATAACTGGCCTCGCGGTGATACCTACCTAGATGGATTTCTGCATAGGTATCCTACCATCAAAATTTTATTATTTTCATTGATATAATTCAATTACCTGCAGCAAGATAAACTCCTGACAGCAGACTGCCGACCCACGCCACGGTCCCTTTCCCTTCACCGAAGTAAGTAACAAGCTCTGGTAGGAATATTCCGAAGGTATACGCAATACCGTCCACGATCAGATTGCACATGAAGGAAGCAAACACGACCACCCAGCCATAGCCACCGTCGGGTGGGGGAGGCAGTTCTCCATAGTCGTAGGCTTCATCGTCATCCGCTTCACCAGCGCCTTCCGCTGTCAGTCTTGCCGCTTCTTCACATGATGTTTCACTTTCCGTCTGTAACAAAATAAACATGTAACTAAACGACTGTTCCCATAATAATACCCGGAAAGTTCTGATCGGACCGGTCGAGGGATAAATAGACCGTGCGTAGTTCCTGCATTGCTAACATCATAAGTAAATAAAACACAAGCGTCTGTCTGTGAATTTTTTAATTGTAAAATTTTTTTTTTTTTTTGTGGAATAAAGTGGCTAGATTAGAACAAATCGTTTGCCTTGTGATAATTGCAACATCTGCCCATAACTAATTCTGTCACTCAGAACCGGCTTGCGATGCCACATTTGTGTGGCATCGCATTTCTGTTGTATATACGCTTACTAGACAAACAGTATAAAAAATCGCTGATATCTGACCGAAATTAAATTAAAAATAACGGAACTCAAAAATAACGGCTCAAATATTTCTGGAATACATTAATTCGAAATCACAGGGTATAAAACACAGCAAGTATAAAAAATGGGACGAATAAACTCACGTGCGAGATCGGCAAGTGTAACATAGTATGTACGTACAATCACGAATGTTTGTCTAACTATAATTGTACTAAGCTTGGAGTTTTCTATTCGCGAATCCTGGATCCGATAAAGATGTAAACAAAATAGACATCATCATAATTTCAACCTATTTAAGTCCCTGTTGAATACATGCATCTCCTATTGATTGCCATAAAACACGGTCCCGAGCCACCTGCATCCATCGACTTCCCGCAAAACCGTGCAGGTCGTCACTCCATATAGTGGGAGGTCGCCATACACGTTTGCCGGAACGAGGTTGCCTCCAGAACCTTCCTTCCGCAAAGGTTATCGGTCCTACGAGCTATTTGGCCGGCTCATTGCCACTTCAGCTCGCTAATCTAAAGGGCTAAGTCGGTTACTCTAGTCCTACTGCAGATGTCATTGTATTATTCCTGTGACCACGGTGCTGTAAAGCGCTCGAAACGTCGGGTTATAAATAGTTCAAAATTAAACGCGATAAAATCCGTAAAAATTGGTTGATTTAAATGTATTATTCGTATTACAATGTATCATTAAAATATTATTTATTAGTATTATAAAATCTATTAAGGAAGGTGCTGTGTGGTGGCTCGATGTCTCTACTTTGGGTGTCGTAAGAGTCAACAGAGGGAAATGCCTGCAAAGTCTCCTGGCCTCCGACAGGTGGCGGTATAACCATTTTGAAATACAGCAGACCCGCAGTTATCCGACAATTGTTGTGCAAAGGCGCCGGATTATCAAATTTGTCGGACTATAGAATACTGCCACCGACCCCTTGTAGTCCGGAATATTTTAAAGGGGAGTAACTTGTAATGGGACAAATTATGCAGAAGATGACACAATGTATAAAATTGATACTTTACAGTATGCAATTTCATAAATAAAGTGGCGAAGAACTTAGTATAACAATATTATTATCGTTTACTTGCCCTAACGAATAGTATCATTAAAAAATATGTCAAGTTACAATAAAATCAATATATACGAGTATTATAATTTTGCGCTTAACTTAATGTTAAATAAATAAAAATACAATATAACTTTCACACGTCAGGGACGCTTTCTCTCAGCGGCCGGACTGTAGTAATATTATTTTACAAAATTAATGTAAGAATTGGCGGTAATCAACTTCTTTTCATATTTCTTTTCTTTACTTTTTAAGACCGTTGTCACACATTACACAATCTTCTGTATCGTGGGTGCGTTCTACAGACATAAACTCCACATCCACAAACACCCAGAGCCGGATCTGTAAGCCATACAAATATTTGTCCCGTGCGGGAACCGAACCCGCGACCTGTGAGGCAGAATGCAAGGGATTAACCACTGCGCCAACCGAGTAATCGATTACAAACTATCTTCATAGTACATTTAAAGTGTAATATGAATGTACATTAATAAGTTGCTAAATTAGACTCAGCATAAAAAAAATAAAGTAAGTGAGTACAAGGTTATGTCACCTAAACCAGGGGTGTTGACTAAGTAGCCATATTTGCTTATGTTTACGTCAGTAAGTTTTTTTAAAATACGATAACAAGATCTAAAATTGATAAAAAATAATAATAGTTTTTTTATCCCCAAATTACAGAAACAAAATAATTTCTATGTCAGTTTGATGGTTGTCGATGGTTACGATAGCACGAAAGATACTAATCTATAGATAAATTATACTACTATATAGGCAGTGAATAACCCGGTAATGTTCAGACGTAAATGAGAAACGCTTTAAACGTTATAAACGTATTACTTTGCAATTAAGATTAATATAATATATTAACAGAAGTAACCGCCGCATTCATCAAATCGTTAATACCTGTTATATGTAATTAAATAGTCTTAGAATTTGAGATTTTCAACAACATAATATAGTCTGTTCAGCATTGTGTACTGAAACCTTTTTAAGTTAATAAAAAAATATATGGAAGTGAGTGACGAGCCGTGCAAATCGTTCACCTTACAATAAGTGCAACGTCTGCCCATAATAAATGCTTTGTCACCCAAAACATTTCTGTGTGGCATCACACTACTCTCGTCACCTTGATACATCAGTTCTTAAGTCCCACTACACTAGCTAACAGTACCGTTTAGGTCGAAACACATTAACGTATGAACAATTCTGTTTGACGGCAGAATAATTGGGAATCCTACTACCAGTAAAGACAGCTGTAAATATAACGTTTAAATTTCCTAAAAATACTAACAAATGGTAAGTTTAACTATCAATATCAACATTAATTGACAGTTAAACTTACTGGTGGTAGGATTCCTATGCATGCAGGAATCCGTCTAGGTAGGTACCACCCCTGGGACAGTTATTCTACCGTGAAGCAGTGTTGTGCAAGCATTACTGTGTTTCGGTTTGAAGGACACTGAGATCTAGCGTAATCACAGGTTGACGGACGCAGTGTGTCACACAGAAATATTCTGGGTGCCAGCATTTTTTGTGGACGGACGTTGCACTTACCATCAGGTGAACGTTTTGCTCGTTTCGTCACTTTTGAAATAAAAAAAAAGGTTTGTAAAGAGTTAAATGAAGCTAAATGTTAATTAAACATAAAACTTTTTATTTCCCGCAGAAATATAATCGGATGTTTTAAGTTCAAAAAAAAACCTCTTACTATGTTATGTATGTTATGTTGCAAGTCTCTGATCAATAGCACGTAGACTTGGCATTACGCATTTAATGCATACTAAGCATGATATTTATTTATCCTGTGGCATTGAGATTACAACACGTGAACAGGTCCAATGTTTACTGTGAGTTTATGGCTCCAATATCGCTGACAATGAAGTTATCTGCATAATTTTAAAGCGGTATAAATTCCGATACATACATTCATACAGAAGAAACATCTTTCGAAATCGCATACAACTGCGACATACCTTATGTTAGTTTAATCTGATAATAGTTAGTGCATAGGATTGTATTAGTTAGAAATTTGCCATTTATATGGGGAAAGAGAGATAGTACATATATATTCACAAAGTTAATTCAAATCCTAATAGCAAGCAGGACGTCTCGGACCATATAAAGATAGATTATAAGTCAACCATTAACGTCTTCCAAATTACAGAAAATAATTTTTTTTCATCATAACTGATAATAAATGTACGAGTATTATATATTACTACATACAACATCAGTTCGATTCCTATGCCCACACCACAACTACGATTAATTTTTAAAATAATTAAATAGCAAATTATTTATGTACACTGACTTTTTGTCCTACTTATTTTGACAGAGAAACCCAACATGTTGTAGCGGCTTAAGAGAATCTACCACCCCTGCTCATCCCGTGGGTGTCATAAAAGTCGACAGACGGAAAATAAAAACCAGGAGATGGGCAGCAGCATCTTCCTGGAACATCTGCACAAATAAACTGCGGTTGCCAACCCGCCTGCCAAACGTGGCAACTATGGCAACCCTAAATGACAGCTACAAACTTTTGTGGCAATCTATGGGGGAGGCCTATGTTCAGCAGTGGACTAGTGATAGGCTAAAATGATGATGATGATTATGATGAACCCCAACAAACCCAGCGCTGCGATCTATCCGAGGCATCATATGGCGAGTAGTCAATTTCTGGTTAGCACCTTCACGTCTTCTGAATCACGTCAGATGGAATTCGAACCCAAGATTAATTAGGCAGTTACGCTGACCATTTAGCGAAACGGTCAGCAAATTCAATAGCCATGTCTGGTCGCTAGGGTGTAGTTATCGTACGTTAAAAAAGTAATTCATGTCAGTGTGACAGTAAAATTACCAGGAGTAAAGTCAATTTATAGCCCCATCAAAGTACACTGGGCATATCGATTAACGAACTACGGCTTGGGGAATTTCCCGCAGTAATTTACCTACTAATTCACTAACTAGCTTTCTTATTTCAAAAAATATATTGGTTTCTGTATATATAATAAGAAATATGTGGTAATGACAATAGTTGAACTCAGCGCAACACAGTTTTTATCCATTTGCGTAATATTTTAAAAGGGCCGAAAATATTTAGTCAAAACAATACGACTAATAAACCAATTTTTTTTTGAGTTATGCCAACATTACATTCGCTTTACTGGAAGCCAGAAAGACCATAAGAGACCACACCCGTTGCCAACTTTTCGCCCCTGCGGGAAACGAAGCAGCAGGTGGCGAACCACTTAGCCGCCATTTTGGTAGGAGTCAAAAATTGGTATCCCCTGTTGTGATGCGACGAAGGGAAGGGACGAGCAAAACGTTCACATGACGATAAGTGCAACGTCCGCCCATAACGATACTTATGTTACCTAACTTGTGTGACTGTAAAATTATATTTTCAGGAACAGTAGAAATGTTTTAGTGAACAAAGTTAAATAGTCAACTTTCTATTAAATTCCACCGTTTTTCCTCTAAAATTTGAATCAACATAGAACAAAAGTACACAATATCACATCGACCGAGTGATACATCATTCTCAAGAAAATTCGCACATTTTCGAACAAACACAAGCAAGGTTGTCGCGCTTGTCATCAATCAAGAAAAGTTTTCATAATCAGTTCCCCATAATCGTGACTATGGCCTTCATGGCATGGGTTTTGAAGATACATATTTCCTGTGTGATAATAAAAGCCTGACAAGGTAAAAGGATGACAAGGTAAGTTAACTTTCAAGTAGTAACATGTTTTTATATCGTTTTGTTTGTGGATTCAATCAATTATACAAACTCGGTTACTAGAATGTAAATAACTGAGGAAACGTGAATAATTTGTAATACCGCCAAATAAATAAAACAGATTTGTCTGTATGTCTGTCTCATCATCATCATCGCTTTAGCCTATCACAAGTCCACTGCTGACCATAGGCCTCCCCAATAGATTGCCACGAAACATGTAAGTTCTATTTTGGGGGTCATTTGCCATAGTTGCCACGATTGGGAGGTGGGTTGGCAACCGCAGTTTATTTATTCAGATGTTCCAGGAAAATGCTGCGGCCCATCTCCTGGTTTTATGTTTCGACACCCACGGGACGACATGGATGGTTGATTGGGAATTGCCAGGTGTCCCGTTTTCCGCGAGACGTCTCGATATTCAGGGGTCTGGTGACAAGTATCCAATCACCCTAGACCGGGGCGCCAAATGTCCCGATTTTCCATTAACCTCTAAATGTATGAACTTTGTTTTGTTTTATTTGTTTTTTTTCTTGCACTAACCTACGATAACATTCTATTTAAAAAAAAACTGACCGTCCGATAAAAATAAATGAATGTATGAACACAATGATGAATCACAAAAACCTGTTTTTTAGTAGCCATTGTAGCTGTCCCGAATTGAAAACAGAAATTCCCGATAACTTTTACCTTCCATCATGAAATTGGACAGACTGGACCTGGCCACACTTGTAGATTACTTAAATTCTGCAAGAGCTGCTCTTGAAAGCTACATGACATTTGAATCGAAAAATTAAATATTTGTTTCATTATGTGTGTAATACCAAGCCTACGCCATCATAGTCACGGTACATAATCAAATTTACCAATGGATTTGTTTGTAAGTCGTTTTATAATAAACCAGCGGCCCGCCTCGGCTTTGTCCGGCTACTTTTAGCCATTATATATATATATATATATATATATATATATATATATATATATATATATATATATATATATATATATTTTTTTTTTCGTATATATTTTGATCGTCTCGATCGATCAAAACGTTCGATAATTATGATAAGTGTAACAACATATATATATATATATGGTTTATTATAAAAACGACTTACAAACAAATCCATTGGTAAATTTGATTATGTACCGTGACTATGATGGCGTAGGCTAGGTATATATATATATATATATATATATATATATATATATATATATTAAATGTAGTTTATAATAATATTGGGTAAAGTGGCGAGACGATCAAAACGTTCGATAATTATGATAAGTGTAACGTCTGCCTATAACAAATGCTGAGTCGCATCATTTATGTGTGGCACCACATTGGGTCAGTCACCTCGAGATATCAGTTCTTAAATCTCGTATGCCCAGTGATTACACTAGCTCACGGTGCCCTTCAGACCGAAACACAGTCATGTTTGCACACTACTGCTTCACGGTAAAATAACTGGCCCTGGGGTGGTACCTACATTTTAAATAGTGAAAGAATTATTTAAATAGGTGCAGTTGTTCCGGAGATTACCATTAAAATATTCACAAGCTCACAAAGTCGGTACCCATATAATATTGGTATACATATAAAGTATGTAAGAGAATCTACCAAGTCATCCTATCGTAGTGCAAAAAACTCTTTTTTTATTATGGAAACTGAAGCGACGAGAAAAACATTTAACTTATGATAAGTCCAACGTATGCCTATAGCTAATGCCGTGTCACCCAGAACATTCATGAGTGGCGCCACGCTGCGCTCGTCATGAGTTCTTAAGTCTCATATGCCCAGTAATTGCACTAGCTATCAGTGCCCTACAGACCAAAACACGGCACACATGTTTGTCAATTACTATTTCACGGTACAATAAATAGCACTGCGATGGACGTACACGAGTTCTTGCACAGGTTACCATCAGTTAAAGCTTTTAGTGTAAAAGTAGACTAATAGTAATGCCGAACAGTCCCACCCAGGCTGGCTTGCTGGCAGCGTCTAAAGATAGCTTTCAACGAACTTCAAAAAGTCCTCGCAACTTGAGAGAAACCTGAAGGACTATTTTGTAGCTCTGGAAGGTTTCGTGATCGGTTTTATTTTGGCGTATGAAGCTCATTCATTGGTTAATGGGATCAAATGAAACCGATCACGAAACCAACCTCAGTTAAACAGTAGACCTCCGATGTTGTAGTTGACTGAAGGCGATGCAGCCTTCAGTCAACTACAACAACCGGACTTTCCTATAAATAATTTTGCTTGATATGACTTACTATAAATAAATATGTAGGAATTTGCATAATATTTTTTACTACTAACAATTACAGTCGAATCGCTACATTTTATATTAATGCCTTCGCTCATAAATATGGACATTACCAGCCGTAGTGCTGAAGCATTATTCCAGTAATAACCGAGACCTTTCTCCAGACATCATTAAAGCTAAAGCTTTGACTAATATTACATCCCAATAAAATTAACGTCCCGTAAATTCGAAAGCGTTACGTCACGCGTTTAGTATTTGGGCTATATCAATGTCGTCTATCGTAAATTCAAATGACCCAATAAAACATCTCGTTGTCTTTCGTTTCAAGAGACATTAAAGAGAGGATTGGTGTTATTTACCGTACAGAAGGTCCTTACTATAATTAGAAATCATTTACAGTTCAAATTAGTACGATTTTTATAACTTGTCTATGAGCTTAATAATATATTAGTATTCATTTAGCTGAAGAATATTTTTTATAAAATCTTCAAATCTAAAATTATTACCATTTTTTACTTAAAAAAATTCTGAAGTACATCACTCCAGCGGAAGTTCAACAACATACATACTTTATATTGTAGTAGTAAATGCGAAAGTAACTCCCTCTGTCCCTCTGTTTCTTACCTTTTCACAGTTCAACCGCTGAATCTTGACAAAATTTGGTACAGAGATAGCTTTCATACTGGAGACGGACACACGATACTTTTTATCCCGGAAAATCAAATAGTTCATACGAGATATTTTAAAAACCTATATCCACGCGGACGAAGCTGCGGGCATCAGCTAGTATCATTATAAACTCGAGATAATCCAAACAATAAATCAATAGAGAATAATTTTAAATTAGTTTGAGTAATGCTATATACATACATACATACATATATATGCTAATATCCTAACGCGTGGAAATGCTCTTATCAGTATAACACAGTTTCAATGACATATATATGAAGTTATTGCATTCTTCTATTATTATTTTTTATAGTAGAGGTAGCAAACGAAGAAGTGGCTCAGTTGATGATTAGTGATCACCGCCGTTCTTAAACATCCGTATAACAAAAGAACTGCGGTTGCGTTGCCGGCCTTTAAGAAAGGAGTATACACTTTTCTTAAAGGACTTTTTTATTGGATAAAGTGATGAAACATGAAAAACGTTCACTTGATGGTAAGTGCAATGTCTGCCTATAGCAAATGCTAACTAAACATTTCTGTGTGACATCACATTGCGCCAGTCAGGAGGAAGTCATGAAGTCTCAAATGCCCAGTGATCACACTAGATCTCAGTGCACTTCAAACCGAAATGCTTCTACTCTCACTTACTCGCTTGCTCGCTGATTCACGGCAAAATAACTGGCCCTGGGGCTCTGGGTGGTAACTACCTAGACGGATTCGTGGATAGGAATCCTACCACCCCATCTTATCCCGTGGGTGACATAAAAGTCGACAGAGGGAAAATAAAAACCAGGATATGTGCAGCAGCATCTTCCCGGAACATCTGAATAAAAAAACTGCACTGCAAACTGTTTCCAACCCGCCTGCCAAGCGTGGCAACTATGGCATAATCCCTCCACCAAAATAAGAGCTACAAACTTTTGTGGCAATCTATCGGGGTGGCCTTTGTTCAGCAGTGAACTAATGATAGGCTGAAATGATGATGATGAGTCCTAACAGTAAACCTAGTTATGATGATAGAACAAAAAAAATATTTTGGTTTCCGATAACCAACTTACAGTTTATGAAAAAATCCAGTTATCAAAAACAACAATAAACTCTATTCGGTTGCACAAGAACGTTTAGTTTCATATCTACTGCTGCGATATATTTGAAGGACAGTTATTGTGACAGTTAGTTATTGTTACAATTTAATACATATCAATATTTTAATATTGCTTTGTGTTGGTTAGTAATCGACGGTGTATTGTTTATAATACTTGTCATACAGCCGTCAAAAACACTTATCGGCTCTATGCGTAAAGTCGTTACCATACAATATTATAATTGTGTACAAGTTTAAATACATGCGTATAGTCACGCCTTTTTCTCATATAAAGATGTAGGCAGAGAGACCACTCACGTAGGCCACTTTTCGCCCCCGTGGGAAACGAGACGTGACGGATGGTGAACCACGTCGCCGCCATTTTGGTATGAGTCAAAAAAGCTCTTACTCCCCATTGCGTTCCCAAAACTATAGGGATACGATTGCATATTATATACAGAGTACCTGACTTCTAGGGCACAGGTCCTATGTTTGAATCCCAACCGGAGCCAACATTTGTGCACACCGCAAATTATATGTCTATAAAACGCACCCACGACACAGGAGAAATGCTACAGTGGGGCATCGTTAAAAATATGATACTACATCCAAGCCAAGTCCTGAGCGTCACATCAGGTAGTCGATTGCGCGTACACTTAACACATTAATATCTTTTGTTCATTTGACAGCTTTCGAAGGTATACCGAAGTTGTCGCCGTGGTCAGAAGAATACTAATTAATGACGTTTTTCAGAAGTTGAAGTTTAAATAAATTAAATAAAAGCTTGTAAAAATCATATATTTTTACAAGCTTTTATTTGTAAGGCCTATGTCCAGCAGTGGGCTTCAAATGTTGCTAAGGCTATGGTACTCGTCACAACGAATCGAACGAACTCAAATATGACATGGTATCTTTCTTCGTTGAGGAGTTCCTATGACCAAGTTCTGGCTCCATAATCATACCACTTCCATAGTACCATATCATTGTCACCGAAGCTACATAGTTATGCCAAAATTTAGCTCAATCGGACATCGAAAACTAGGTCAAAACATTGCTAGTTAAATAAAAGCTTGTAAAAAAAAAGGAAACAGAATATGCTTGTTTTATCTTTAAACGTCATTTAAGTCACACTACCAACTAATAATACTCCAACGCACATATAATACAAGAATTTGTAAATACGTCTCCATTTTTTCTTCAGTGACTAACAGACTCTGACATTTAAACAGAAAATGTTGCCACAGCAACACCGACATATTTATCTAATCCAAATATGACTGTAATAAAGCAAGTGAGATTAATATAATTACGAGTCCACACAGGCAGAGATTAAAATAACATTGTTATTAATTAATAATTATATTATTATTTGTATGTGTACGAATAAAAACGAAGAATCATGACTATATCCAGCTGTGAGTCATGTAAGTCGATAGGAAAATTTGCGTAGAGGAAATGTTTACAAACTATGAATTACTAGGACCGATGAGTATGAGGAGCTATGAAAATACATCGAGACAATTTTCACGTATGTGAAAAACGTCAATTCAGTTCAAAGATCATGTATTGAATCAAGTAGTGAACCGAATAGTGTTGTTAATAAAAAGATGTCGTTAGAACTTTATTAAAAAAAAACGGTGAGTGTTACTCGCTTGTAGAGGGTTCCGTACATTACTACTAATATAAGTACGCACTAATATTGCGAAATTCTCTTAAAGGTTTTGCTGTAACGAATGGGTAAAGAATTATTTTCTGTATTTTTTTTTTCTAAAATGTTAGGTGCTGTAGTTTTGGAGATATGGGGAAGGGGCAAACAACTCTTGCGCAGTTGATAACTTCCGACAGTATTTTTATATCATCAATTAATGGTGTCTACAGTTCTACATTGTAATGCAAATAGTTCTGAACGTACGAAACGTACGTTAGTACATATAAAACTAACCTATACATGTTTTACAAACTGAGTACTTGTAACTGAATTGCTAGTCCAACGATTAGAACGACTTCGCTGACAACGAATCAAGCTGGATTAACTAGTGGTAATCAAGTGATCAATAGCAATCTAAGGTAGCAGTAACTATGTCCATATCAATTGAATAGTATTACGGAATAAATTTGCTTATTGTTATAACAAATTAATATTCTATTCTATTAATATAACAAATAGCAATAAATGGCAACGTTGCAGTATAATTCAGAAGTAGGTTTTCTGGTTCGCAAATAGCAGGGAAGGACGTCGTTAACACATTTTTTTGCCTGTCAATGGCAATAGTTGTGAACTTTTTGCCAGTCTCAAAACGCATAGTTTATTAACAAAGCAAACAATTAATTTTAATGTATCCTAACTAACGTCGCCAGGTGTCCGATTTGTACGGGATGGCCCAATTTTCAGGTGTTGGGTGATACGTCCCGACTCACCCTCGACCCGGAATGAACCGATTTTTCACGTCTTATTTTATATTATGATTTCCAAAGTAACGCCTGATTCTATTAACTATGTTTTATATGTTTTGTTTCTTGTAATAACCAACGGCAACATACCGTTTAAAAAAAACTGACCATCCCATAAAAATAAATGTAGATTCACAAACACCTATTTTTTTGTAGTAATGAATGATTATAAATGATCCATGGACCAAAATAAGAGACTATGTAAAGCCCATTCCATTATAAGAAATAGAAAGTTGTAGACTTGTTCTTGCTATAACAATAAAGTGACCACGTGGCGTAGTGGTCAGAGTACCTAACTTCTACGCCACGGGGCCTGGGTCCGAATCCCAGCCGGAGCCAGCATTTGTGCCAACTAAAAAAACACGCTTGACTCAGTGAGCTGATGATCCTTTTAAGTGCACCAGGGCATAGTCATGAAATTGTTGTTGTCATCGGGCTTTAATAGTTGTGCTAAATTTAAAATTGTGCGGACATCTGGCATTGGGTTAAAATTGATACCAATGATAGAAGATACCATTACATTCCATACAGGTCAAAGAATAATCTCTGTAAATCATGTTAAAAATATGGAACATCCATATTTGTTTAAGTTATATCAGCAAATATAGATTTTTTATATTTTAACATGATTTACAGAAATTACAGACATTACAGAAAGGATTCTTTGACATCGCAGAATTGTCTATAAATACTTAGTTTATTTTTGTAATATACTATTAGCACCACAGTCAATTCGTGTCTATAAGAAAAGATCGCGTGCATCTCAATTCAAGTGAGAGAAGTTAAACTTATATATATGTATATATATATTAAAATAAATAAATATGAAGTAACGAAAAATTATTGATTATGAAATTACTGCTCAGCATATTATTTCGGCCCACAACTAGTCTACTGCTTAACATAGTACAATTAATCCCTTACACATTACCACAAAAATATGTAGCTCTCAATTTGGCAACCGCAGTTTATTTAATCAGATGTTCTCGGAAGATGCTGCTACCCATCTCTTGGTTTCTTTAACCCTTCATATTATATGAGATGTGGTGGTAGATTCTCTTAAGCCACCACCACACTGCTCAGCATATAATTATTACTCGATAAATATTATTTAAGTAAACCACGAAAACTTGAAATTGTACTGTCATCGCGCCTAAAGTAGTTTCGCTTCAAAAAATTATAGCTGTATGTTCGTAGACACTATATGGTAGCTTTTAGTGAATTGAAAAATTATTTTTATACGCGTACACGTGATCTTCATTCAAAGAGAAACTAAAAGTAATAAAAAAAATGGAATACGTTTGAATATTCAAGCACCGCTCATATCTAAAATATTTAATCTATTTGTTAAATAAATATTCAACGTCACCTATCTTATCTAGAGGTATAATCTAAAAAATATATAATCAATAAATTAAAAAGTAAAATAATTAATTACAAGCATGAGACTTTTACTAACCAAGGAATTAGAAAATGGATTTCAACATAGCACAAAAGTCATCGAATTATTAAATAAACGATTGATGAGCATTGTTATAGAAAACACCTTATATTTTACTAATGTACAACAATCGCAACTATGAATTAAAAACTTTTTTCGGTGTACCACTATCGGCTCGATGTCACATCCAACGAGGCCATTCGTGTTTCCTACATCCTAGTTGATCTCTGCAACAAGCGTTAATATTGTTCAAGGCAGGCCACGGTGCCAACACATGGCCGTGTTTACGTAGTCATTGAGCTGGCGGTACCGACTTATTAATCACTGTATTTGTTAACTCACTATACAACTGTTGCTCCCAAAAAAAAAAAAACAAAGTGTTGCCAGTATAGGATCGATGAAGGGGAAATTATTTTTGATGATACGTCGGCCAAAAAATATTATTATTATTTTTAGTGTGTAAGAATTCTTTATATAATTTTTTATTCATCACAGTCTTCACTACACTAAATTAGTAAACGATAAGACATATAGGATCCTCATTAGTCTGGAAGAATTGGCTAGTCGATGAAGTAGGAAAAATTAATTTAAAAAAAAAACGATTGATAGCGAATATATTGTCTCTGGTTAACGCGGAAAATGAAGGAGGAAGTTGCGCATAGACTGGCCTTCTCGATGTTTGAATTTTTCATGACAGTCTCACTGGCGAATAACTCGAATAACAAATAATTATTGCAGCAGAAAGAAACATTGCAGAAGTATATTACCATTTCATCATAATACTAATGTATGTAATCTAAATAAAAAAATATAATTACGCGACATTTTCGAAAGATATTCAAATATTTTAAGCGAGCAAAGATAATACTTGATAACATAATATACGAGTATATCATTAAATCGAAGAGATATTAGTGGCGGTAGGACTCCTACGCAGGAATCCGCAGTTTTTCTGCCATGAAGCAGTAGGTAGTGTGCAAACAGCTTACTGTGCGAAACGCTTACTGTGTTTCGGTCTGTGTTCTGGTCTTCGGACGGACTTACTGTGAAGGGTGCTGAGAACTAATGAATGAGTGTAATAAATTTGAGACTTGGAAACTGATGTCTAGGGGTAGCGCAGTGTGGTGCAACACAGAAACGTTCTAGGTGACAAAGACAGGTTGAACTTACCATCATTATTAAACCAGAATTAAATGCACTCCACTAGAGAGATATACATAATATAAAAACAAAAAACTTGTAAGTAATAAAGTAAGGACAAAGATATCGTGGAATCGTAGGTATCGTCACTGCTCGGCAATATTACAACAAATATTTAAGAATGTACTTCAAACGAACAAGGTCTTTGTATCGCTGCGAATGATGAACACAGATCTATTTACAAGTTAGATTAATTAGGCGACTGCGTGGTCTAATGATCGGAGTACCTGACTTCTACGCCGCGAGTCCTGGGTTCGAATCCCAGCCGGAGCTAACATTTGTGCAAAAACACAATTGTTGGTTTTCGAGTCTGGTTGTGGTGTGAATGTAAAATTTATGTCTGTAAAATGCACCTACGATACCGGACAAATCTACTGCTGGCGATTCGTTTTTTTTTATTCAAAAAAAATACTTTTGACATACATCACAATTAGTACAGTTCACGAATGTGCATGAATGGTTCTGCATTTAATACGTAATACAAGCAAAATAAATACACACGTTTTGCAACTTTTGACGATTTGATTGATTTTATATAATAAATCAATACTTTGAAGAGCTTTTGGGCCTATGGGCTGGGCGCTTCCAATTAGTGTTCAATCTCTGGCACCTATACCATTGAATTGTTCATTGTCATTTTAAGTGCCGATTTACAGCGTGATCAGAGGTAACTGAAACATTTTGAAGAATATCTGTTCGTAACACTGAATGAGACGAGGCCCACAAAGAAGCCGCGAAGCATTTTACTTATAAAAAAGATACCTTACTTCTTGCATCGTTTTACAAATATAGGCTATACAAATATTTTTCCCATGCGGTATTCGAACCCGCGACCCTTTACGCGCGATATTGGTTCAATACTTTTGGAAGTGATCTTCACTTTGGATACGCAATAGCCCGGCAGATGGGGTGGCAGATTTTCTTAAGCGGCCACCACACGTTCAATGTTCATCTGTTATCAAATATTACATCCTTATCCAACACAACTCCTCAGGCAACTGATATTAGATGCAACGAGAATAAGGTCATATCAGTAACATATATCCTACAAAGGACGCTTCTGACGGTTACCGGAAAATGTAATTAGAGACAAAACCGACTATCGCATAATGTAAACATTTCGATTCGAAACACTAGCTGTAAATGTGCAATGTGTAGATGTTACTGGTATAGCTTTTTGAAAAAAAAAATACATAATGATTTCTAATATTTTCGCGAATACTACATACACATTTATAAAACTAACTTAACAGATTCTATCGCGTTTAATTTCAACTATTTATAACTCAATGTTTCGAGCGTCGTTAGAATTAAACGCTATTAAATTCTTAAGTTAGTTTAATAAAAAAATACAGCATAAAAAAATAAGTAATGTTTATAAAATACTAGCTAACCCGTGCTTATATTTCGACAGCATCGTAAATATGAACAGATGGGGCCATCTACCTTCTTTAAAGAATTAAACAACTCTTACCGACAGCTGTCGTGCATGTTACTTCAAACGATTGTCAACAGACAGCGCTTTCTGCAACTAATTCAATATTTTTAACCAATGTTTTCAACAAAAACATAAATTTTAAATGTCTTATTTTTCGTCATTAGAGGTAAAACATAATCTTCAAACACCTAATAATTAAGGAACATATTTAATACCGACAAAAACTTCTTTGAGAAATAATATATAGATTAAGATTTAAAAATAGCAACCTTATATCGTTAGAAAACTACGTCTAATACAAAACCTCACAAAAGACAAAATTCATATATAGGTGTAAACTCAAGTAGACCAGAAGTAGTAATATTTACCAGTCGATATGGCATATGGTAGCTAGCCATCGGCCGCCTACACCATGGTACTGTGAAGGGAACAACTCGAGACATGACGCCGAGGCTATTTGATTATAGATTATACTAGATACCAACATGGTGACAACCTCGTGGCCTAGTAATAAGTGAAGATAACCGGACTCGTAAATACTGCGCCGCGAGTCCTGGGTTCAAATTCCAGCCGAAGCCAAAACGTGTGCAAAAACAGAAATTGTTGGTTTTCGGGACTGGTTACGTACGTGTCTACGGTACCTTCGTATGAGAGTTACAGAGGCGCGGGTAGGTTAAGACGAGTGAGTGCCTCTGCTTTTCCACGCACACGGGTAGCACTAAAAAATTAACTGCTCAGCTGATAGCTCTGACAGTATTCGAAAGATGTCACCGTAGTCGAAAACCGACCAAAAAGACATATAATGATGTCTTATCGCCATCAGTAACATGGTATCAACTCCACTATCCAATATAGCTATCTATAATCAACTTTTAAATATCTTGGATTTTCTCAGTGCTGGATGGATAGAGATAATCACTCACAACGCACGGAGAGCATCACTGAGATCATTCAGCGAGATTGTGATCTTCGTATGGTAATTGTAATCACTTCACGCAACGTAACAGTGACTGATAGACGCAAAAGGCTGGATTGTAAATAAACACTTCAAGGCTAATTATGAAGCAGTCATTTGTATAATAATTGCGGACACCGTGAATTATAAAACATGTCGCCATGCGGATGGTACAGGGTTAAGACAAAAACAATGTTATAGGATAATAATACAATAAGGGAAAGTAAAATCTAAATGTTTACTGTAGTTGCATGTTTTCTTTTATTTTATAGATGAAAGTGACGAAACGAGCAAATCAACACCTGATGCAACGTCTACCTACAACAAATGTTGTCACTGTGCTCGTCACTCTGAAAAATCAGTACTTAACTGTCATTGACATCATTGAAAACTCAAAAATTAACCTTTTCAGTTTTACCTACCTTCCTAGGTAAGAATGAATTAGTAGTTACATATTATAGTCGACTCGAGTATCGGAAGCTGGCTTTCTGATAATTGTGTTACGCCCCTGGTTTCTATTTAATCTGATGGTTTCATTAACATTACATTACATCTTTAAATTAAATTTAAATATTCTATTTGTCCGTTTAAACATTGAGCAGTAGGCAACCCTACATCATTAGAACGTGGTGCCTGCGTGAGACTTTGCCACGTGACGTCGATTGCCATTAATTGATTAGTACCGCACGCCTGTCGCAACTACTCACTTCCTTCGCCTATGAGATGTAAGAAGCCCTATTGAACCGTTCACATACTAAACATAACACGTAATCCTACACTTCGTTATCGTCTTTCAATAAAGGATAATAGGATGTTGTTACATCTATAAGCATTCAATTCAGTATAACTGTCTTGGAACTATACGCCAAGTTAAAAATTCTAAGTCCGAGACGAATGTCATATGGATAGTCGATTCTGACAACGTGATTTTGGAATGTTGTGCATGCAACGTGTTATCTCGTATAGGAGATTTTTTGACGACCAAGAGAAAATTAAACCTTAAAATGTGAAAGGAACATGTTTAAGCGAAGCATGATAACTACATCAATATAACCAAAATGATGTAGTAACTAATGAATTAAAACAAAAATACATTGTTCTTATTCATTTTGTAAGAACTAAAAAGCGTAAGGTTCCAGGTAGTTAGTATTTCATTTGAGGTCTATTTTTGTCTACGCGATAAGATATACCTTAATTGGTACAAGAGAAAAAAACACATATTTATGTTGAAAGTACTTACCATAATTAATTTATCCAATACAGTAAAGACACTAAGCAAAAGTAAGACTGCACTCCAACTGCAAAATCAATTCGTAATGATAAGGTCACTATCGACTTGAGTACAATAAATTCGATAATCTGATAAACTAATCACCATGCTCCGATAGTTTATAACCTCATTTGTAACGGTATCGACATTCGTTATTTTTTGATATGCGAAAAATAATAGAGATTACTAATAGACTTTGTTTCATCGTTATCGTTTACATCTACTGATGATTGATTGAACTATTTAGGCCATTTACGTTAAAATGTTTTTTTTTAAACACATGGAGCCTCTTTGGGACAATGAACAACGCAGGAAATTCGCTTAACCTTGATAAAATAAATTGGCGTTTGTGTATTCTAATTAAGGACATTAATGAACTCACCGTTCAGTAATGTATATGAATTTAAAGTATCACATCCTTACCCCAAATAATGCGTTATAAAGACAATGTGCCGTGTGATGGCGGCTTAAGAGAATCTACCACCCCATCTCATACCGTAGGTGTCGTGAAAGTCGACAGAGGGAAAATGAAAATCAGCATCTTCCTGGAACATCTGAATAAATAAACTGCGGTTGCCAACCCGACTGCCAAGCATGGCAACTATGCCTTAATCCCTCTTAAATTAAAGTTACAAACTGTGGGGGAGTCTTATGTTCAGCAGTGTGACTTGTGATGACAGGCTGAAACGACGACGACAAAAGACAATCAAAATTAGCCTATTTGTGCAATGTAATTGAGGGATGGGTTTGCAAACAATCAATACTTTTATATGTTCCTTAATTTTTTTAACAACCCAAGGTTGACCCAGTTTAGAAGACAAGAGACTATGAGAATTTACCAAGACCAGTAAACGTGAAGAGAAACGTTTATTTTCATATTGCGCGCACGGTGTGTGAGATTTGGCATAGTTAAAGCTTATATGGAGAAGGAGTTTATATTCAACATGTGTTACAAACACATTAAATGCAATTAACAAAAAGTTCCTGATGAAGATGAAGGTCGAACTTTGACCATTAGGCGACCACTAATTTATATATATCTTAAACGACTATACCATTTTTTTTAAATAAAATGTCCTTCCTTTAAATTTCAAATACTATATACAATTTAGTTACATAGTATTAATGACCTCTTTGTATGTGTATTTTTCGTTAAAATATTAGTGAAAATACTAATTTTATTTAGGTAGGTATTTTCTACACAATATCTACTGTAACAAAAAGGTGTATGATTATAACCCTATGAGACAAGAACAATATCATTTTTATAGCTAAAAATAAAAAAAGTCTTAACTCCGTGAATAGCAACTTATGCACACGCTTCGTTAATCTATTATCCCTATAATGCTACTTATGGTTTTTTTCTATAAAGAAAAATTCTACTGATGGAAGGGTTTCCTATGCAAGAATCTGCATAGGTGGTGGCGGTGGTACCGCAGTGTCAGACGGCTGCCGTCAAGCGTTAGTGTGCAAGCATTATTGTGTACCGGTCTGATGGCCACCACGTCCACCACTGATAGCGAGTGTAATATCTGGACATATGCGGACATATATTATCTGGATGACAGCATTAGTTATGGACAGACGTTTCACTTAACATCAGGTGAACTGTTTGCTCGTCTCGTCACTTTATCCAATAAAAATATGTCGTGTCTAGGTAAAGACAACGATTTGATGCGTATGAAGCCTTGATAGCTTAGTTAAGAACACATTCACATTTGTAGTACTTGCGGTGGATTAACTGGGTATACATTCCGTCTGTAATAAGCCTATAACTATGACACTGTTTAGCACAAGCCTCCTTTAATTGTTTAGAGTTAGTAGTTCCAGTGCAAATTTACGAAATATTTATGGCTTCGCAGACTTGCTGGTTTCATTACGTTATTGCCATCACCGCTGAGCACGTGATAAATGGAGACTTAAAATTCCTATTAACAACTTTAGGGGTGCCGGCACCTGAGCTTCCGACCAGGACAAAACTTCGCCTTTCCACGTGCTTACTATGAAAATCGAAGTACAAAGTTTCGCATCTATTCAAAGCAACGTCGGACGTCAAACAAATACCCCACTACCAAATTACTTTGGGTGAAACTTCTGCGGACCGCCTTCTTTCGGATCCATAGGCAATACCAATGGAATGTTTAGTAAAGAGCGATATCGTGGTAGGAAACGTGCGATCCGTCAGCCGAAACTTCGTATTTAGATTTTCTTAGCAGACCCTCAAGCGCTATTTTATTCGAATTGAATAATTTCGCAAGGCATTGAAACTTTTTTTTTTTCATCTGAAACTAGACGCAGTCATACCGCCGATTGATTTTTGTCAGGTACTAATATGACAACTAGTGAAGCCATTTTTATTTAAAGCGGATTTAGTCTTCACATTATTTCGTTCACTTTCTTTCTCTAGACTGTTCTGAACTACGCGACCGATATTTTTTTTTATGAATCTTAATGCCGAAACCGATAATTCGTTCACCTGAAGTGCAACGTTTGCCCATAACAAAAGCTGTGTTACTCAGAAAATATCTGTGTGGGCACCGCACTGCGCTCAGACGCCTTTGACGTCAGTTCTAAAGTCTCACAAGCCCAGTAATTACACTAGTTAACAGTGCCCTTCAAACCGACTACTGCCTGACGGCAGAATAAAAGGGACTGCACTTAAGACGGATTCCTGCAAAGAAATAACTTTTCACTTTAGACATAATGATTTTAAATATATGTAGAAAAAAACGGTAGTAAAGTACGCGAAATAGAACCGATATCAGTGGTCGCGGATTGCGAGCGTCTACGAAAACAAAATCTATTTCTTGCGTCGATGATTAATTCACAGGTGAACACATGAACGATGTACTGCAGATTCCAAGTGATTTACGTCAAATATGTATTTATATTTTTACAAACACCGTAATTTCAATGTAACACATTGTATAAACCTTTTTCTAGTTAATCGTCACATCTGAAATGCAATCCGTCTTGGACTAGAGACACAGAGCTGGGCTGGGCTGGGCTGGAAGGACAGAGGAGGAGCTGTCCTCTCCCGTTTATTATCTATACCATATGGGTATGAACTAACAACTAACAACTACATTACAAGGTAATGGATACACTCATTACAATAATCAATGTTTTTAACGCGTTGTTGTTATAACGCGTGGCTTAGTTGTCCGAGTACGTGGCCATTGAGCCGCGAGTCCAGGGGCCTACTACGAAAATCGAAGTTTCCGATCGATTCCAAACATCTACAGACGTCAAACATAAGCCCTGCTACCAAATTACTTCAGACGCTACTTCTACGAATGCCCTTTTTTCGGATCCATAGGTTACCAGTAGAGTGAAAGTTTAGTAAACGGAACTTCGTATTCTGTTTTTTATATAGACCCTCTGGTTACTAATTCCAGCCGGAGAGAGCATTTTTGCATAAACACAAATTGTTAGTGGTCTGGTTCGTATATCTCTAAAACTACATTCTAGCCCTCCTCCGATTTTAGCGTTTGTGCATCGAGCGTGGGTAGGTCAGGACTAGCGAGTGCCTGTGTTTGTGCACGTGCGGCACTGTAATATCTCCTGCGCAGTTTATAGCTTCCGACAGTATTCGGAAGTTATCGTCGTGGTCGAAAATCGGCCAGTGGTCGAAATAAATTGATTTTAATAGATTAGAATAACAGGATAATGTCTATATTAGAATAAATACTGGAATTTCAATAATTGTAATATTTATTCTAAAACTCAGATCCAGCACAATTTCCATCACCAATCATCAATAAATACCACATCTGTAAGTAATAAAAGTGGAATAAGACTTTCCGCACAGCAATTTTCAGCGTATCCAGTCTTAAAACGCTGCAATTATTATTTTTAGTACTACTTACTAGCTCAGGGGCTAGGCGATCGCTTTAAATTTCATAGTACGCGAGTGACCTGGGTTCCGGTGCCGGCACAACTAAAATTGTTAATTGCAATTTTAAGGCCTGTGCTCAGCAGTGGGACATTTATAGGCTGAAACTTTACTTTACTTTTACTCCATTAAATGATAAGATCCGCTGACCATAACCCGTACTATTCGTTAAACAGAACATGGCACATTAAATTACAGGAAACTAAAGAGTTCCTGTAATAGCCGGATCTGGCTACGATATCCACAGGCAATCAACCCAATTCCATCAAATGTTACCCGCCGTGCACGCTTGCAGTCAACATTGGACCGTTGCCCAATGTTAAATTATTGGTTATACATCTCTAGTTTCGCGTTGTATCACCGATTCATAGAATTGGCAACAAATGTAATAGAATACAAAATATTTCTTTGTTGTATACCTGCCAATCAAAGCCCTAGACGATTTAAATTTAGTACTTCCGAAATAAAGTACTAGTAATGACTGGTTGAGGATATGTGTTGTGAAAACAATACATACATAGATACAGTCACTCGTTTTTCCCATATAAGGGGTAGACAGAGACACACCTCGGTAGGAAAGAGGTAGGTGCTATTCTGGTCTGCCGGACTCCTATCGGCTTGTGAAAACAATACACGCCATAAATTTTGTAGACTTTATTTTAATTGTAGCACCTTCGGAACGTTCATATCAAGGTCAACAGCACAGAGTCACTGTCTTTTGTTATTTTTTTGTTTAGAATTAATTACGAATTTTACCGTTAACCTAGCTGGTGAGAAAGTAACCTCAAAGATTAAGTAATAGTACCACAGCTGGGCTGGATCTTAATCTTATAATATTACCAGAATCAGACCAGACTGACAGTATTCTTCATTTGTAGGTTGTTTCATTTCTGAAGAACTCTACTTTAAAACCTTCACCGTTGCGTACGCGTTGGTAACGCTTCATGGCAAACCTAAATCCTGAATGTGACATGTAGAAAAGAATAGAATAAATTTTTATTTAATATAGATTATTTACATAATACTTATTGAAAGTCATTTTTTTTCTTTTTTTAAACTAGGGGTTATCTTCATCTATGTATTATTAACAACCCGTAATAACCCTTTTTATGAAGTCTTTGTTTAATATAAAATTTGAACTTTTTGATTGAAAGACTTTGTGCACTTTCTGGGATTTTGTTGTTAAAACATATACATTGCCTTATAAAAGAGTTACTGACCCTGTGAAGTCGAGTAACTGGAATTATTAATTATTGCTTGTTCCTGATATTTACATTATGAACATCACTTTATTAAGTAAACTGATTTATGTTCCTGTGTACATACAAAACGTCTTCAAATATATATTGAGAAGCCAAGGTTAAGATATTAATTTCTTTAACTTTATCTCTATGAGACACTTTAGAGCCAAGACTATAAACAGCTCTTACGGCCCTCTTTTGCAAAAAAAATCGCTTTTACATCAGTCGCATTTCCCCATAGCAAAATACCATAAGACTATACCTAAAATTAACTAATCTAGCAGTTTCAACATTAGTCAAATTCCTAATTTTTTTTACAACATAAGCTGCAGAGCTAAGTCTACTAGCTAGTGTAGATATATGGGGGCTCCATTGAACTTTTGCGTCAAGAGTTATTCCAAGAAAGACAGTAGTATCCACTAGGCTAAACTCGTCCCCATTCACAAGCACATTTACATCTAATCGTTTTGGTGTTGTGAATTTAATACATTTTGTTTTATTGCCGTTTAAAAGCAAATTGTTAACGTTAAACCTATGTACTAATTTTGAAATAGCATTATTCACCTCGTGTTATAATAAAAGTTGACGTTTTATCTTAAAAATCAAAGATGTATCATCAGAAAATAACACTATATCATGGTTGTCCCCTACTAGGTAAGGTAAGGTAGTAATTTGGTTGGTTCGATCACGATTTACAGGTTCATAAATTGGTTGGTTCGTTCAGGGACCTCGTTTACGCAGAGTTAAATAACAGTGTAACGTTTCTCATGGCTGGTGACGAGAACCGGGAACCCTAATAGTAATTTTTCTTATGGTAGAAAGTGAGGGGACGAGCAATTCGAATTGTAAGTGTTTCATTCACCGAATGGCACTTACGACGTAACCTGGTAACCCTTAAACATATAACATCAAATCTATACGCGACACAAAACAGAAAAATACATATTAAAACATTTTTGTGTTCGATATTACTATAGATTTGAAAAGTATGAATTCGGCAAAGAAAGGCTGTCAAGTATCAACCCATGTCCACTTTCCTGACAACAATTCTGAAAATTGCAACGTTACAACAGGTTAACTAGGTGTATAAAATTTAATTAAAAATTGAATATCGTCATTATGATAACATGTAGAAAAGTAACAGTCTTTAAATGTCCCTCTGTTGACTACTTTTCTTCACCGCTGAGCACGTGATAAATCAGCACTTAAAATTGCACTACAATTTTAGAGGTACCATCACGAGGGATCAACCTCTGGTCACTCGTGTACTACTAAATTTAATGCGGGCGCCCGACTCCTGAGCTGCCACGACTTGTGATAACCTGTAACAAGTCTTATTTCTAAACAAGCTTCACTTATGACTTTGTTCGTGTAGACTAAGCTATTAGTTTCTTTGCTTCGTATCGCGGGTTCAAATTCCACATGGATGAATATTTGTATGGTCTACAGCCAGTTGCTCTGGGTCTGAGTAATTAACAGCAGAAATCCTCGTGTTCCAAAAAACTTGTTATAATGTATAATATTATACAAAGTTTTTAACTTAATGGAAGAGATTGCTCACAGAAATGTTCTAGTGTAACACAGCATTTGTTATGGGCAAACGTTACACTAACCATCATGTGAACCATTTTCTCCTCTCGTCATTTTCTTCCTTCAAAAAGCCGAGAACAAACGAGTGAACGAACTTCAAACTGTATTATAACTGTATTAGTAGTAATTATAACTGTATTATAAACGTATTGTATACATAACGTGACCGTTTATTTTTGCCCTCAGGGCGGGACATGTTTATAATATAGTTACGAGATTTTTAATATTAAAAATTAAAAAAGTGTAATCTGAAAGACTGGCGTTTTATATGTTTCGGATGAACAAATATTAGTTCTTAAGTGTGTATGTTGACTTGACTTGTCGATGTTACGCTCTAGTTTTGTCAAATCGGAACATTTTTACGTAATTTGGGGACAGCGGGACACATACTATAAAAGCGAGACGGTCCCGCTCAAAGCGGGACGAATTATATCTGCATAACCTATTGTTAAAGATGTAATCATTCTACAAATGAGATGCTGTTATCATAAACGTCGTTAGTTTATGGCGACCAAGTAAACACTTCGGGAAGTAATTAGTGCGTTATCACGTTAGTTCATATTTCGTTATCCAAACGATGTAACAAGAAACTACTATTAGTGAAATACTCCACAGACAAAGTTATAATTTCATTTCGAAATAAACAAACGGCCGAAGAATTATACAATATACAATAGAATTTAAGAAACTTTGATGGCAACCTAATTTCTTCTTTTCAATCATATATCTCTGAGTAAATGTGCCCCGCGGTTTCACCCGCGTAAAAGAATCCGACCGCAAGATTGCGCCGTACGACATGGTACCTCGCCGACTGCCGCAAAGTTCGACCCTTCATGTTAATGTTCGGTTCTCAGCGTGCGACTCCGTAAGACCGTAGCGTGAGAGCCTAAAAGCTATAAAATCTCTTTCAATTTATTGTTGTTTTTATATTTATTTTATTTGTTGGCCTTTCTCAATAAATAGTCTATCAAATGCAAAATTATTTCTCAGATCCTCTCCAACTTGAAAGTACATTTGAATCACTTGAAATTTATGTGATACAAACATAAGCACATTCGGAAAAAATCGTATATTTTAAGTGTCAACGTGTAAAACATAACAGACTAAGAAACTAAAGGCGACCCTTTAGTGTCTTAGTCTCCAATTTCAATTTAAAATGCGAAGCTACCTTGTGTTTGACGGAAAGGAAAGATTGTGAGAAAAACCTACATGTATAAAAAAGTTCGAAGCAGTGCTGGGTTCTTCCTAATTCTGAAACCTTCTAAAAATGTAAGGTCCTTCAAACTAATAACACGATAATGGGTTGTATACTATTACCTCAAGGCAGAATAACTGGCACTGCATTGTACCTACCTTCCACCACTACATTTTCAATGACCAAATTTACCTCTAAACCACATACAAACTTTCACATTTATAATATTACTAGTTGAAGCCTGCGACTGCGTCTGCGTGGAATTACTTTTTTTTTTAATAATACCATGGGAACTCTTTGATTTTCGGGAATAAATAGTATCCGATCGGTACAACGGTAGGGCCGTTGAACCGAGAAGAAACAAACAGACCGAGGGACAGAGAGTTACTTTCGCATTTATAAAATAAGTATTGATAGTATATATTAGTATAGACATGAGCATGAGGAGATCCATAATTTGACAGTATTTAAATAATTTCGCATGCGTTTCCTTGTGTCATTTTGCACTAGACAGGCTTTTCTTCAGGCGGCAAAATTACTCTTAATTCCGAAATTAACGCTCTTATATATAAAGCATAGACAGCTTATACATACGAGTATTACACATATAAAACGGATTTCTCTTTCACACAACCAGATTAGACCGCATTGCACTACAACTCACTTCGTACCTTTACAAATTGGGTCGCATCCAAGCACGAAACAAAAGTATGCCAACGTTATTCATTCATTGAATTCCAAAACTAAACTGAATACCTATTTCTTTCCTCGGACTTACACGTAACAACGAGAGCATTCAGTGGGTTTTGTTTACTCGTATCTATTTTGACGTCGTTTCATAGTTGTTAGAGTTGTTTTGTAACTGGTGCTAATTATAGGTGTTAAAGCTATGTTCAAACAATCTGAGTACTTTAAGCTTGTTCAGACGAATTCTATAATATTCAAATCATTACCGGCTCGGTTGGCGAAGCGGTTCAATCATTGCCTGCCGCACTACGGTGAGCCGGTTGTGGGTTTGATTATTCCCGCACGGAATCAATAATTCTATGGCCTACATATAGTTGTTGGTCAGGATATTGGTGCACTTATTATAAATATCTAAAAAATGCATATTTCATATTATTATACTACTTCATCATCACCATAATCATTTTCAGCTTATCACAGTCTACTGCTACTGTCACTCGACATCAGCTCTAACATACATACATAGATATAGTCATGTCTTTTTCCCATATGAAGGGGTAGGCAGAGGCCACGCACGTAGCCCACTTTTCGCCCCCGTGGGAAACGAGACGTGCCGGGTGGCGAACCCGTCGCCGCGTTTTGGTAAGGTCAATAAAATGTTTACTCCCCATTGCTTTCCCACGAGCAGCATAGTAACAGCATTGCATGTTATGGTGTTGTTCTCCACGAATAAAGGCTGTCCGTACGGTACCTTAGTCGCCTCTACCAACACTTCGGTACGAAAGAGGTAGGTGCTATTATACTCAGCCCGACACTTATCGGCTACTCAGCCTTGAAGTCCCATATGCCTAATGATTACACTAGCTCTCAGTGCCCTTCTAACCGAAACACAGTAACTACTGCTTCACAGCAGAAAAACTGGCCCTGTGGCGGTTCCTACCTAGACAGATTCCTGCACAGAAATCCTGAAACTGAAAACCTGAGCCAAGTCCATTATCTTATTATAAACTATTCAATTACTATATGGTACCAAAGGTATTCAGTTACTATACCAGCCTACCTCCGATCTTATCGCATCAGCGTTACATCGGGCGCGGGTAGGTTGGGACGACTGAGTGCCTCTGTGTTTGCGCGTACACTTGTGGTACTATAATATCTCCTGCGCAGTTGATGGTTCCCGACAGTATTCGGAAGTTGTCGCCGTGGTCTAAATCGGCTAGGAGAACATCATCATCATCACTAGCTGTAGTTCGCGATTATGTCTGCGTGTATTTAGGCTTTTCAAAAAAATCTTGGATTTCTAAAAATCCAAGAATTTTTCCTATGTCTCCAGGATGCACGCCACCTTTGTACTAAACTTCGTCAAAATCGGTTTACAGGTTGAACCTTGTCAGAGAGAGCTACTTTCGCATTTATAATATTAGTATGGATTATAATTAATACTAGTGTGGGGGATCGTTTAAAAAAATGCGGATTTTATCGAGTTTAATTACTTTACTATTTATTTCCGACGCTTTCATCCATGGTCAATTGGACGAGGTGGTATTAAGCCGGGTGTTTGACCTACCCGATGTTATAGTTATACGGGGCTACCTTTAACTTTTAATTATTATTTTTGCGTAGATTGGTTCAAAACGAATAGATTATGTACATGCAAAATTTATATTAATATTAAATTTAGTTTTAACTAATAAACAATGACAGTTTTTTTTATGTTTGAGCAACACTACAGCTACCGGCTGTAGGACATGAACAGGGGGTCTATCGTGTAACTCTGGTTTCGTGATGGGTTTTATTTTGGAATATAAAGCTCGTTCATTTCTTAATGGGATCAAATAAAACTGATCTCGTAACCTACCAGAGTTACACAATAGACCTCCAAGTACTGACCTGATACCCTATTTACTGAAATATCACAGTAAAATAGCAGTGCAACGCGATTCTTCGTAATGGAATGTTCAATGACCGCAGTGTCAATTATTCTGCCGCCAAGCAGCGGTGTGCAAACACGACTGTTTCGGTTTGAAGGGCACTGAGGCGTAATATTATTACAGCGCTATGAGATTTAAGAACCAATGTCTTATGGTGAAGATTGCATTGCGATTGATAGTTGTGACTCTGCACTGTTATGGGCAGGCGTGACAGACAGTTATAATCAGGTCAACAAATCGGTCAGTCACTTTCTTCCATAAAAAAGGTGTCTCTAGACCGTACTAACCATTTACAATCAGGTGGGCATGTGCCCGTTTGCCATCTTTCCGTACATAAAACAGTTTATTTAACTCTGGGAGAACATGAAACCGAAACCATTATAAATATTTTGTTACGACTTCGAAAGATACTTATTAAATACTAGCTGTGCCCCGCGGTTTCATCCGCGTAAAATAGCCGAACCCGATCGATGATATACATATATACTCATATTTGAATACGATTTTGGTGTTTTTTTTTTTTTGAGCGGAATCCTAATTATTTTTCTAAAATTAAAGGAGCCTAAGTTACCCGCTATATTATCAGCTATCTGTCAGTGAAAGTCCCGTCAAAACCAGTCGAGCCGCTTCGGAGATTAGCCGTAACAAACAGACAGACAAAAAATTTAAAAATAGTTTTTTTCCGTTCCGTATACGCCGTGTGGTAGCGGCCTGAGAGAATATACCACCCCATCCCATTCCGTGGGTGTCGTAAAAGTCGACAGAGGGAAATTCAAACCAGGAGATGGGCAGCAGCATCTTCCTGGAACATCTGAATAAATAAACTGCGGTTGCCAACCCGCCTGCCAAGCGTGGCAACTATGGCAAAATCCCTCCAATATGAGAGCTACAAACTTGTGGCTATCTATGGGGGAGGCCTATGTTCAGCAGTGGACTTGTGATAGACTGAAACGACGATACGCTTCCATAAGTATTGAGTAAAAAGCTGTTATTTTGGTAATACAAACAGATACTTTAATTTATTTGTATAGATAAAATGGTATAAAATAGATTCTTCAAATACCGTGCTTATATTTTTTAAAATTTATAAGCATGGGTTATGAATTATTTAGAAATTTTATTTTCAAATGAAAGTTGCGATGTGGTTGAAGATATAGTGACAAACAATGAAAGGAACGTTTAGATGGTTTGGAGACGTAGAGAAGTTGAATGAAAGAAGATTGATAAAACAGATTTATAAGACGAGTGTGAATGGACAAGCCGGCGAGGGTCGATTGGTGACCCTTTAGGAAAGATTACGTTAAATGTATCCGACGAGCTTGTATGAAAACGCTAATGTAAGTAAGAAGCGAAAGATGTGTGTCAGGATCGTATCAAGTGTAAAGATGTGGTCTCAGCCCTACCCCGATAGAAAAGAGGCGTGACTGTATGTATGTATATATGTAGTTTTCTTATTAAACCCCAGGGCCAGTTATTCTGCCGTGAAGCAGTAGTTTGCAAACATTACTGTGTTTCGGTTTGAAGGGGCACTGTGAGCTAGCGTAATCACTGGGCATATGAGACCTAAGAACTTATGCCTCAGGGTGATGGGCGCAGTGTGGTGTCTCACAGAAATTTCCTGACACAGCATTTGTTATGGGTAGACGTTGCACTTACCATCAGGTGAACGTTTTGCTTGTTTCATCACTTTTTCCAATAACAAAATAAAATATCTTTATTAATGATTGTTTATATAATACATACATACATTCACACCGTTTTCCCATATAAGGGCTAGGCAGAGGCCACACAAGTAGCCCACATGTCTCCAACAACAGACGTGACGGGTGGTGAACCACGTCGCCGCCGTTTTGGTCACGCCGCTACAAAAAAAAATTGTACTCGCCATTGCGTTCTCTCGAGCACTGCAAATGACAGCATAGTATAACATGGTGTTATTCTGCACCAATAAAGGCTGTCCGTACAAATACTTTAGTCGGCTCTTACGACACCTCTGTAGGAAAGAGGTTGGAGCTATTCTACTCTGCCGGACACCTACCGGCTAATATTGGTTTAAGTTATGAGCAGTTATTTTACAGTAAGTAAAATGTTTGTTAATACATATTTTATTTTAATCAAATATCTGATATATGAGTTTCTCTTCAGTCATGTGTACTTAGTGTACTTGCACTCGATTTTTAATTATACGTGTTTTATTGTTGACCAAAACAGTATTAAAAAAAACGAAGATAACTGTAGTTCATAAAAGCCAACACATAAACGGAAGTTTTACAGATTATGTAACACAAATATTGGATAAAAAAATATTACGCATAATACAACAAACCGCAACAGAGTAATAAATCAGTTTACTGAGCTCAACTGTACAAACAAAATTAAAGTACACGAGCTGTGTAAATAGGTTTATCTACACCTTTATCTAACTTATCACCTTGATTATAACAACCTTCATCTGTGTTATTATGCTTCGAGATAAAACGACAAAGAAGCAAAGTGAAGAAACTGCAAAGAGAAGTCTAGAATTTTTGAAAGATTTTTTTATCGCGCAAAGGCGCAATCGGCTCATCTGATGGTAAGTTATCACCGCCGACCATATACATTCGCTATACCGGAGGAATTCCCGGCGCGTTGCCGGCCTTTGAAAAAGGAGTAAGCTCTTTTATTGAAGGTTCCTAAGTCGTATTGGTCCGGAAAAACCGCTGGCGGCAGAAGATTATACAGGGTAGTTTGTTCGTGGCAGGAAATTTCTGGCAATACGCACAGTATGGTGAAGTCAACCAGGTGGGAAGGGTACTGATAAGCGTAATTACTGGGCATTGGGACTTAAGAACTAATGTCTCACGCTGACGAGCGTAATTACTGGGCATTGGGACTTAAGAACTAATGTCTCACGCTGACGAGCGCAATGATGATATTTTGCATGTGCGATAGTACAATTTAGCAGCAGGAATTAATTCGAACAATTCCTCGAAACACGATAAAAATACAAAGAGACAAAACGTCTCCTTGCAAGGCCATTGGATCGATTGATCTAGATTTTTTTTATATTTTTCCAAAATCGAATTAGTCTAGGATATGCAATAGTATGCTATTTTTGTGTTTTTAATTATGTTGGCATAAATTTTAGAGAGTTCATTAAATCACTCTCAATTATTAAATAGGTAATTATTGGTGGTAAGATTTCTATGCCGGAATCCGCCTAGGTGGTTAACACTGCAGAGCAACTTTCTCTGCCGTCCGGTCCGATGTGTCAACGCAACTTTATTTCTGTTTATAGAGCACTGAACGAGCACGAGCTCATTACTGGGCATATGGGACTTAAGAACCGGTGTCTCATGGTGACGGGCGCAGTGCTAAGCTACATAGTACTTCTCGGTGGCGCTGCTCCTGTTATGGCACGTGGCACTTACCGTGAGGTGAAGGATTCGATCGTTTGTTGTTTTAATAAAAAATACATTTTATTTATAAGTAGTTGTTGACAAATTACACAATTTCCGAAAAATATCAAAATACAATTCTTGTAAAAATATAAGTAAATATTACTTATAAATGCAAATGTTTCAGTATCGTGATCATGGACAGATGGTGCCATCTACCTTCTTTAAAGAATGTAAACAACTTCAACCGACAACTATCGTGCATGTTAGTTGAACAGATTGTCAACAGATTGCGTTTTTAATAACAAAATTAATTAAAAAAAATTAATACCTTTTTTAAGGAATTTATTTTAAGACATTTCCTTATTTTTCGTCATTAAAAAGATTTTTTTTTTTCAAAATGGCTTGTCAAACACTAATTTTGATGCAATATGAGGGAGATATGTAATATCACCAAAAACAGCATTCACAAATAATCATCATCGTCATCATTATCATTTCAGCCTATCTAGTCCACTGGTGAACATAGAGTTCCCCCAATGATTGCCACAGTTTGTAGCTCTCATTTTGGGGAGATTTCGCCATAGTTGCCACGCTTGGCAGGCGGGTCGGCAACCGCAGTTTATTTATTAAAATGTTCCAGGAAGATGTTCATCTTCTGGTTTTTATTTTCCCTCTGTCGACTTTTACGACACCCATGGGGTGTGATGGGGAGGTAGATACTCTTAAGCCGGAGTTCGATCCCCAATGCCGGCACATTTAAAATTGTTCTGCAACTTTTAAGTGCTGATACCAGGTTCTCAGCGGTGAAAGAAAACTACGTATGGAAACCTGCATTTCTGAGGAATAAAAATATTTCGAAGACATGCGAAGTCCGCCAACTCGAATTGGAGCAGCGTGGTGGACTCTTCCAGACAAAAATTCGATGATATGATTTTTTTACAAAAAGATAATAAACAAAACATGAAGGCTTTGATGTAAATTCATTTTCAATGTTATGCATTAGATAAGAGAGAATAACAAATTAGATTAAAAGAATAATGGTACGGGTTATTTGAACGCAATCACGCAATACAACTGAAATGTCAGTCGTCACAACGCAATGCAGCATCAATGCAGTGAACAAAATCTAAAGTCGTTTCAAGGTAAAGATAGGGACTCTATAGTCTCAATTATGCAATGCATTAATGCATCTTAACGATCTTAGGATTTCCCCTTTATCGTGCCCGCAAGTCAATCGGTTAGCCGCTACGAATCCAATAAGCCCAATATATATATAGTTAATAAGTGTTACTTTGAAAAAATGCATTACAGTACAGGAGACAATACAAAATTAATAAAACCTGAAACGTGCGTGTCGGACCACGCGCAGTGAAGGGTTCCTTAGTGAGGAACATTGTCTAACAGAAAATATCCCATATTTAAATAACTACACGACATATCTTATTCAAAACAATTTTCGTTGAAAGAGTTTTCTAGATTAAACCACATTAATTGTTTTCAGAATTTTCCACGACATACTTAAAAGGTTGCAACTTTATATTCGCATATCTCACCAACTATTGGCGTAAATAAAATAGTTACTCAGAAACCTTGTTATTATTTTTGAAGGCCTATCTAACGATACCTCACACGCGTTTGTGTATACGCTGAAAAAAAATGTGGTATTCTTTTTAATTGTTTGGATAGTTTGACAATTGAGTTTTTTTAAGAAAAAAAAAGTACATTTCTGTTCATAATGTCGCGTTTTCGACTTTTTAGTATGAGTATGAATATTGACACAGTGTGGGTTATTCGGCGGCAATTCCTGGTGGTTGTACTAGTTGACTTGTACGTGCTATTGCGAAAGGACGGATGGTGCTCTTCAAAAACTAGATAATACACACCATCGTCAATTTTAAATGAAGATCTAAACAGATTAAATTCGAAATAATATCCGCAAAATTTCCCTCTTTAATGTCATGACAAAAAAAATAACATAAGTTAGGAAGAGATTTATACAAACAGCAAAGAGTAATAAGTTCATTGGCCGATTTATAATGAGTATTTTGAAACTCATAACATCACTGACCTCGGGTTAGGGCCGCCATTTAGCAGGCCCCTTCACGAGAACCCTTGACGGAATATTTGAGCAACAAAAGCAAATCGAGTAAAACGTTTTGAACGTGCGAATCAAAATTATGTTTTATTTATTTACTAGCTGTGCCCAGCGGTTTCACCCGTATAAAATAAGCCGACCACATGATTGCGCCGTACGACGGCATGTTACCTCGCTTATATGGTCATTAACAGTTCGGCCCTTGTCGGTAATGTTCGGTTCGCAGCGTGAGGTTCATTTTATGGAGCAGAACCCTAATTATTTTTCTAAAATAAAAGTAGTCTAAGTTACTCCTTATAACATCAGCTATCTGCCATCGAAAGTCCTGTCAAAATTGGTCCAGCCGTTTCGGAGATTACCCGGAACGAACAAACAGACACACAGACAAAAATTAAACAATTGAAGTACCGTACCGTTTGTACTTTCATATGCATTTAGTAAAAAGCTGTTTTGATTAGAGAGCTACAAAAAAAAGCTTTTGTGGCAATCTATGGAGGTGGCCTTTGTTCAGCAGTGGACTAACATAGGCTGAAATGATGATGATGATGATGATGAAGGGTTTTATTTGTAAAAAAACTTTGAATGCTTATTCTAAAACAACAAAACAATTGAAATATTGAAACGAAAAGTTTAACAGATAAATTAGTGATGTGCTAGTCACAAAGGTCCTAATCATTGATAAATTGGTGACCGCGAAACAATTTGTCCCAATAACAGGGCATGGACACGTTGACACGATATCGTTTTACGTGTTCGTTAGTATCATAATCGAATAAATTCACAAAATAATATCGCTAAATCAAAACTAAAAAAGACCAGTCGTATAAGAAAAAGAAAACTTAGTTAATAAATAAACTTCCTATCAGTACCGAAGATTTTATTTATCCTATAAGTATAGAATATTTTACCCATGACAGTTAAATGCAATTTGTGTTGTAGTCAAAGATCGAGGTGTAATCTCTAAGTGGAGGAGTCCATATCCTAGGATCGACAACGGTTTTGATTTATGCCGGAAATAGAGTTTCTATTGACTATTTTTATAGAGAGGGCAAACGAGCAAGGGGCTCACCTGATTGTAAGTCACCTCCGCCCATGAACATCCGCATCCGCAATAAATGAGGAATCGCGGGAGCGTTGCCGGCCTTTGAGAAAGGAATAGGAACGTTTCTTGAATAGGGACAAGAGTTGATATTAATAATAATAAACAACGCGTGAGCCGGGATAGCGAATTGGAAATGATGTGGAAGCGACCGGCAAACACTAATTGCTTTGAGTCTTAGTTGGACAGTTGAGTTTGCTCACTGTCAAGATTGCTTGAAACTTTTCAATTAAAGGCCAAAACAAACTACCCGAAACTAATCCATTTTTCCGGATCCAGAAATCCGGATTAAGACTAAAGCCGTTGTTCGATCCTAGGATAGACTATTTTCTAAGTGAAGGATCTACTTATTTGGATTTAACTGAGACCATTTGAATGTATTGTTACAAGCATTTCAGGCAATATATAACTTGGGTCCTCGCGTGTCGCTGCGAGGACTACTTAAGGATACTAATATTTAAACACTTCCGTCGTTGTATATTTATGAAAATATTATGTACGTACGGAAACACATGCATTTATTTAATAAAAAAGTGAATGTATCCTGTAGAACGGGCCGAGGCGACAAGCGAGTTTCCTGTGTTTAGGTTGGTCAAAACTAGAAAATCTTTTCTTAGTATATCCAGAAAAATTTTATAACAAAATACCCAAAAGTGTTACTAACAAAACTGACATAGAATTCAACAAACTTGTCAAGATATATATTATAAGAAAAAGCGAATTATAAAATAGATCATCACATAGAGGACAGAGATGTGTGGAAATAACTCTTAATTACTCTGCACATGCAAACCCTCTGGCTACTAAATTTATGATGTTATTTATAAATGATTTATGTAATATGGGATTGAAAAAAAGAAAGACCCCAGAGTGTCTTGCCGGTTCTTCTCTGAGGTCTTATTTTTTGAACCGGTGTAGATTTACAATCTAGAAGATTTACAAGCCTAAAATAAATATTACAATCGGCAACTTTATTTCTTTTAATAAAAAATAGCTTTGTATTAACAGAACAACAGCTGACAAAAACATGGGCCATGTATTTTGCTAATTAATCCTAGAAACTTTAAATGTTTATGACTGATGTAGTCTACTACATTAAGATTGACATTGATAATGTTGGGAGTATAATCAACATGTATCACATGAGATCCAGATGGAAAATACAGGTAAGTTGAAATGATGTGAATTTTTATAATAATGAATAAAAAAAACAGTGTATTGAACAGCCACAATAACATCACACAAATAGAAATCTGACAATTTTATTATGGTCTTCGTTATTAATCTATGAGCAGTCCGGATGATTATAACTGCAGCAGATTTCACACTGCTGACCATCACCAGTCTGGAGTTGTTTTTAGTCCCAAAATTGATTGCCATATAAATTATTTCTTTATTTAGAATATTGAAGATAATAAAACAAAAAAAAAGAAAGAATAATCCCACAGGCAACAAATGCATGCTTCACGATAAAAAATACTTACTATAAAACCCATTGATAGCTCTATTTTGTTAAGTCAAACTATACCAGCAATACTGACCGAATTACATTTGAATACTAAAACATTTAATCAAGTTGATTAATAATAGTTCCATTTATAACATTGTTTGCAGCAGTTTTCCTTAAGAACAATGTTAATTTATCTATTATGTCATTTGTTTCTTAATGATAACAATGAGATTATCCTGGCAGAATTCAACCACATTAATGTCCTGCCGTCTTTTGTTTAGTAGATGATTGCAATAGGACAGGGACAGCCTCAAGATCATTGATTAAAAAAACAATGTGTATTGTACAAATATTAGTGGGATTCCATAACTAAGAAAAATAACATAGTAGGCAGATTCACTGACTTATTGAGCCATTATAATATCTTAATTATAATAAACAGTTATGGTTAATGTTGGTGCAATATAATTATTAATAATTTAAATGATCACAAATTATTATTTTTTTGTAAAAGAAACAAATTAAAGGAAAAAGAAACATTGGCTTTAAGTTTATGATAATTAGTAAACAAATAATTAATAAATGAGGTAAACATGTTAATGATAAAGATCATCATGTGTACCAAAACATTAGCAAGTTCTAAGTTAAAGATAATGATCCCATGTCATTATTGAAATAAATAATTATATCAAATGAATAAAATTAATTCATACTAATAATAAATCCGAAAGTAGATCTCTCTGTCCCTCTTGTTTGTGTCCTCTGTTCCTTTTCACAGCTGTCAAGCTTGACGCATTTGCGCACACTAATAATTTATATGGTTTTAGCTGATGCCCATGACTTTGTCCGTGTGGATATAGGTTTTTTAAATATCCCATAGTGGGAACAATTTGATTTTTCGAGATGAAAAGTATCCTATATCCATTTCCAGGATGCAAGCTACTTTGTGCCAAATTTCATCAAGGTGGGTTCAGTGGTTGAGCTGTGGAAATGTAACAAACAGACAGAGGGACAGAGTGAGTTACTTTCGCATTTATAATATTAGTATGGGTAATGATGTCCAACAAAAGGAAATGTAAATCCTCAAAGGTCAGCATTGTTCTTGTAAAATAAGAGGAAGTCATGATTAAATTCTTTACATAGATTTTTGGAAGGAGGGTGCCAAAGAAAAAATAGCTAACCGCCAAATCAGCTCGTCTTATCTGGTGAGGAAGTCCAACCAGTAAACTTAACTTCGAGAGTGTGATGTTGGACATATAAGCTATTTCTTGAGCTTAACATGTGGCATAGTAGATAATGTTACAGATTTAAGTACTCATGTAAAACTAGAACTATTTATGATTGCCTCACTGAGTATATAGTATAATACTTTTGTACAAGTTGTTATGATAATCTGTTCCAATAGAGACTGGATGAAGATATCTTTTTAATTTTTTATTGATTTAGTACATAAGACGACACTGGACCATCTTATGCCGTGCATTAGGGTCCCCAGAACACACAGAGTTTGGGCCTTTTGGAAAACCAAAAAAAATGTGTATGTACTTTTGTTTAGAGACTGTTTCTTATGGGTTGAGCTAAAAAACGAAAACAGTGTTTTGAATTAATTAAATAAAATTATGTAACGGCATTCCCGGCCACATGCCACATTCAAAATTTACAAAATGTTAGTTAAAAAACAATGAATGAAACTTATTTTGTTTATTACGATATCCCTGTCATACAGTACAATAAAAGTAAAACCTGGACATATACAAAAAGAATAAAAAACAAAATTACAACATGTCAACATTCTAAAGAAACAACACCATTCAACATGGTCTGAGCAGAGCACATTTCAAGGCACAAAGATAAAAGAAGAAATTACATAAGCACTAGAAATTATGAAATTATCGGAACCAAAGGCAAAAGAAATAAAGGTGTACTACAAAAACCGGGGGCAGATGACATCATTGAAATTGCAGGGAAGAAATGGATGATAATTGCCCAGGATGGAGAAAAATGGCTTGAAATGGAGGAAACTTTTACCCAAAAGGGATCCATATCCAATACTAACAAAAACTAATCACTCTAGAAGTAAAAAAATATTGACATTACTAACATTACATTTAATTTGTAATTTAAATTTGAAATAAATAAAGCTTTAACAATAATTGCAACAGTTTTACTTAATTTCAGTTATTTACTTGTTTTGCATAAGTGGGCTGTCAGAGCTATCTACATCCTAGACCGCCATGTGGTGGTGGCTTAAGAGAATCTACTACCCCATCTCCTCTGGGTGTCGTAAAAGTCGACAGTGGGAAAATAAAAACCGGGAAATGGGGAGCCTGGAACATCTGAATAAATAAACTGCAGTTGCCAAGACAGTAAAGCTTATATTATCGAAAATGAAACCCACAGGTGAAAATGTTAATGAGGGTTGAAGTTACAGTATGGAAAACAAAATATTACCAGATGTTTAAAGGTCAAAACATTTACGAAAGTCTGCTCTAGTAAATGGGTTTTCCTGTAATTGTCATATAAGTTTTATGAAGATATAAGTTGCTAATAAATTATTCTATTCTATTGTTCCTAAAAGCATTATCATAAAACATATGAATTTTATTAATGCAGATATATGTACAATATTGAACTTGTCCATAAATGCCTATAAATATATGTATATATGTATGAACATACACAGATAACAAAAACATACCATTTAATTGTCGATTATAAGTAGAAAGCAAAGGTTAGGATGCCTTTTATCTTTAAATCTAATAAACATTAATCCATTTGTAAGGCCTTTATTTGATTAAACAGCAAATGATTCTGATTTTTTATACAGCATTTAGGAAATACATTTTTTGAAATACATTTTCTATGACCGATATTTGTTTATATACAGATTTTGAAAGCATGTAAAAGAGTTATTAATCTTGTAGGTGATTTTTTTTTATTTATTTGGAATAGTTAACTAGTGATATTAGAATAATGGAACAATACACAGCCATAATAAGAGATAATGCTTAACATATTATGTGATAACAGAAACCATTGATTAATCACACAACTAACAAAGACTTTCAAGTCCATAATATATTTATTCTATTTATTTATTAACAAATGCATTTTAATATGAATATAAAATAATACATCTAAACAAACAGGTTGAAAGAGAAAAGGGTAACCTAACATTTTTTAATTTTAATATGGGGTTATTTAATGTCTCATAGGAGAGTCAAAATAAGACAAAAATATATACTGTAATATATAGTAATATATACTCTAAACTAATACTTACTCTGGAAAAGGTTCTTAGGCGATTTATACGTGGGTTTGATGGCACATTATTAAGGGATACTTTAGACATATTGATTATAATAGTCTAAGCACTTACAAAAAATATCACTGAGATTGCCACTAGATGTATATCAACTAAACAATGTTCGAATACACACTATGTAAAGTGCTGACTCCCTAAAATTTGTTCATTAATACTGACAAAACAAAAAACTAATTACACAACCCCATAATGTTAATCTGACGTAGGTAAAAAAATATTTACAAAAACTTTAATGAAACAGTATCAAGAGTTTCCACCAACCATAATTTGAATATGATTGAATATTTTTTATTTACTTTAGACAAAACAACATTGACAGATGTGCCTGCGACGGCTATTCCGAATACTGATACGTTTCGTTTTATCTATAAATGACACGAAAACAAGGTAATAACACCGCCTCTCGCGCCGCCAAACCGACAACTGTTTTTCAACAAAACAAACTAGCGCCAAGTGCGTACGAGAGAATGTGTAAACTTGTGGCGGGAAAATTAGATCCATGGTGGTGGCAATCTGGCAATTGAATTTATTATAGAGTAATTATGAAGAGCTGACATTTATATTTTATTTCACGCATCTTTATCGTCAAAAATTATAAAAAAAGGTCAAGAGCTGTGTAATTGCTTGTCTATAACCAAAATATAATGGTGCGATCAAAAAATTAGAAAATGACAAGATTTTTGCGCGTTTAATTTTTAACTATTTATAACCCGATGTTTCGAGAGCTTTACAGCACCCACTGCCACGGGAGGACTGAGGCAAAAATAAACAATATTCCCTGGCGAGAGAACTGAGGTGGCAGATGACCTGATGTCACAGTTAACCCGGGGAACCATCAGCTTTTAATTATTAAAAAACGTGAGAATAGAGATTATTATATTAGCTAACTGTGTCTTGAAGTCTTGCAGAGGTATGCTTGGTTTTTTATTTAATTTTAATAATAATAGGATCTCAAGCTGTTAAAAAACCAAACCATATTCCTTATTGAAATAATGATGTTTTTTTTATTTCAATAGCCTCACGAATAATCCTTGGTAGGAATCGGTGTTCTTTTGCAAAGATTTTAGGTCCATCAAATTTAATGTAATGTTTGGAATGATCCAGAACATGGTTACAGGCTGCGGACTTCCTAGAGCGTCGATGCGTCACATCAGCTACTTGTTATTTTACGCGGGTTTTTATTGATCTTTTAGTTTGCCCTATGTAAAAGAGACCACATTGACAATCGGTGATAGTCACCGGTTTGGGATCCTATTATTAATAAAATTAAATCTAAAACAAAGCATGCCAAGTCTACATGACTTCAAGACACAGAAAGCTCTTTCTGTGTAGGTCAAACAAAAAATAATAATTAAAAGCTGAAAGTATCCAGGGTTAACTATGACATCAGGACATCTGTCACCTCAGTCCCCCCGTGTCGATGGGTGCTGTAAAGCGCTCGAAACGTCGGGTTCTAAATACTTAAAAATTAAATGAGATAAAATCCGTAAAATTGGTTTTATTGAAAGCATTTGACTTTGACTTTAAAATATCTTTTGAATTTGGTAACAATATTAGAATAAATAAACCCTACAGTTATCCTACTCCTCGATTTCTCGAAATTGAGTTTTCTGAAGGTTTCACTTTTACCGTGTGTGAACTGCACACATATTTGTTTATGAACTGATTTTTAATTCTTTTTTTGAGACGTGGTACCGTTATTGTGATCCCATATAAAATGCAACCCCTCAAGTTCAGATGAGAAGATCATGAAACTGGAATTCGGAAGTCGGTTTTTTGATTAAATAATTATATTATTCACCACTGCACTGCAGGCACAAGGCAGTAGCGTTGTTGAACCAAGGATAGAGAATATTTTATATAAGCACCGTGTAACACAGAGGTAATTTGCGATGATACATTTCTTAATAATAATTCATGAACTCAAGAAAGACCAAAATTGGAAAAGTTCAAAATTGTAAAAATATTTCAGATGTCTAATAAGCTTACAATTACAATTTTTTTACAAAGGGTAAGCCATGGTCTCTCTTTATAAAATTCTGATAAATTTTGTGTTTTGTATCTGTATTTTCCGATAAGGAGTACCTGTATTAGTATCCAAAAAAATTCCTCAAATTCAAAAAAGTAGTTCGAATATTTATGTAATGCTTTTATTATTCTTACTCATACTAGTAAACATTGAGTATAACAATAAAGTAACGCACATAATGATTCTGAAAATGTACTTCTTATTATTTCTTAAAAAATAATAAAGCATTTCAAATCCACTCATTTAATCTTACATTTTCTTACCAGGGACTGTTCAGTAGGGTTGACGTGAATGCGGGGTTCTTCATCGTCGTCGTTTGGGGCACATTCGGCACCTGCAATTTGTCCCATGGTGGTGTTTAGGGTTACCGTATACCTGTGTTGGCGTTAACGCGGCTGAGGGCCGCGTGGAAACGCCGCCCGCGCGACCGTCGCGGGACCACAGCCGCGCCACTATGCCGCCATACAGCCCTTGGATTTTAGGCATTGACTTTCTCTATCGATAGCGATTGTCGTGATGTTTTTAGTACTTAAAATATTTCTTACTTCTTATGAGGCCATCTAAGAACATTCAAAAGCACTTGGGCACATATAGTTTTATACCCTTTAGGAAAGCCAAAAAAAAACGCGAATGAAAACTTCAGTACGTATGTCCCTTCATTGAAGGACTGTTTCTTTTGCGTGGTAAATTATGCGTTGAACTAAGAAACTGATGTGTTTTTTTTTGATCCAATCTACTTAGAAAGATCCATAATACTTAGGCACTGCGCCTCAGCATTTGGCTGGTCGGAGGCCCTGGACTCGTGACCAACTGTACGTCTACAAGATAGCCAGAGCAGTCGGATTATTCTAAGAATACTTTTAGTAATATTTACAGCATGCGTTACTTGAAATGATACACACGACTTGAGTTTCAAAACGAATGAGTATTTAATGTCGAAGTAAAAAGAATAATACAACGTCGTCCTATTAGGGTTTCGTAGTAAAAACGACACCCTTATAATTTCGTCCTGTCCGTCTGTCCGTCAGCCATTTTATTTTGAATCTATTGTCTCTACATAGGTGAAATTTTGAAGGAAGGTGTTTTTTATGAAATGTTATATAAAGATGCAGTTAAATTACATACATACATACAGTCACGCCTCTTTCCCATAGGGGTAGGCAGAGTCCACATCTTTCCACTTGCTACGATCCTGACACACATCTTTAGCTTCTTCTACTTTCATTAGCGTTTTCACACACGCTCGTCGGTTGCGGGTACTTTTAACGTGACCTTTCCTCAAAAGTTCACCGATCTGATTGTGATACGTACGCCTAGGTCGACCCTTACCGGCTTTTCCATTCACACTTGCCTCATAAATCTTTTTCGTCAATCTCCTTTCATTCATCCTCTCTACGTGTCCAAACCATCTAAGCATGCCTTTCTCTATTTTTTTCACTACATCTTCAACCACACTGCAACGTTCCCTTATCACGCTGTTTCTCACTTTATCAATCAAAGTTACTCCAGCTATACTTCTCAAACTTCTCATTTCCACAGCGTTAATCCTACTTTCATGCTTTTTCTGCCAGACCCAGCATTCACTACCATACATAAGTGTGGGGACCAGAACTCTCCTATGTACAGCCAGTCGTGCCTTTTTAGATACGTTCTGGCTACACATAAAGTTATGCAGAGCCCCATTCACATGATTTCCTGCTTATACTCTTCTCTCAATATCACAGTCATACTTACCGTCTCTCGTAAATTTAAAACCCAGGTACACAAACTCTTTCACTTGTTCCACTCTTTCTCCTTCAATCAGAACTTTGCAATCCGACATACTTTCTTCTCTTTCAAAAACGATTACTTTCGTCTTATCTACATTAATTTTCATTCCTTTGCTTTGTAGAGCACCATGCATAATATTAACCATCGCCTGCAACTCCTCCTCCGATGATGCTAATATAACCTGATCATCGGCGTATAGGAGGCATTTGACGGTCAAATCATTCATTTTTAATCCAAACACACTCTCTTTCAAATCTTTTAAGCAATTGTCTATGAATAGGTTAAACAGCCACGGCGAAGCCACACATCCCTGTCTAACACCTTTTTCGATGTTAAACCAGTCTGTGTAAGCCCCGTTTACCCTGACACAAGCACTGGAATCCTTATAGAGTGATTTCAGTGCTCGTATCAAGCTGCCGTTCACCCCATACATATGCAATGTCGACCACAATTCAGTCCTCACTACCCTATCATAGGCCTTTTCCAAGTCCACGAATGCGCAGTAGACCTTTTGACTTTGAGTCAAGAATTTTTCGGCTATGCTTCGTAAGGAAAAGACCTGATCCATGCATCCCATTCCTCTCCTGAATCCCGCTTGTACATCCCATATCTTCTCTTCAGTTTCATTCATCACTCTCTTAATCAAAACCTTTGCATACAGTTTGCCGACGATACTGTTAAATTACGAAGAAAAATAATACAGGTGGCACACCTTTGTAACTGAGGCATGAAAAAAAATCAGTGTACATAAGCGTGTGACATATCGTTACACAGGCTTTGAAAAATAATAAAGTTTCAAACTAACTATTTTATTTAAGCCTAATAGTTGGGGGAATATGCGCTAAAATAAGGTACTAAACTATTACTAAATTGTGTATAACAGGAGTTAAAGCTACGAGTACATTTGAAAATCCTAGATAGTAAAAATATCAATAATAAAAATATAAATATCGGTTCTTTTTGACAGTTTCTTCAACGGAGTGATAGGTACATTTTTAATATCGGCTTTAATTAAGAAGTTGTATCACGAATCGTTAAAATTGGTTGTTATACCAGGTTGCCGATCTGAGTTTACAACTATCATCTAACTCATAAAAATCTCAATATCACACAAAAGACTAAACAAATGTTAGGGATGCTCAAAAACAACGTCACTACTTAAATATTGTGATTATTTTTATCCAACTTCAAAAAAGGGGGAGGTTCTCAATTCGTCTGTTTTTATACGAGTATATATTTGTGTATGCTCGGGAATAACTTCTTTGTTTATGAACGGATTCCAATGGTTCTTTTTCATTAGAAAGGGGATACCGTAACCGTGGTCCCATAAAATTTGATCAAGTTCTGATGATTGAGCATTCGCATTAGCATGTTTGGACCTGCGGCGTGGAATTACGTTTTTGAGTAGATAATTAAATATTACTAATTGGTTTATGTCTAAGTATTTCATTAATATCTATAATTTCACAATTTAAATAAACCTTTCGATAACAGAATTCAGGTTTTAGTTAAAACAACATAATTCCTTATCGATATATATATGAAGAAAGCCCAACTCTAGCATCCAAGCGGTCGATACAGCAAGCGCAGGTCTCCGCCGTTCAACGGGCACCTCTCTGGCTGACAGTTCAAAAACTCATCTATAATACCTACGGACCCATTAGATATTTCAGTTTTAAGTTAAGTTTAATTACATACATACATACAACCACGACTCTTTCCCATTCTTATAGGCAGACACCACATCTTTCAACTTGCTACGATTGTGAAACACATCTTTCGCTTCTTCTGCTTTCATTAGTGTTTTCGTACAAGCTCGTCGGTTGCAGGTACTATTGACGTGGATTTCCCTAAAAGACTTTCAAATAATTTTTATTTTATTATTTCAGTTAATAAAGAACTTGATAAAAATATTACGTTTTGACTTCATAGACCCTAGCTTATAAATATGGAAATCTATTTTTTAAGATGTGGGATGTATTATCACGGATATATATATATATACTCGTATATATATAAGTAAAGTAAAGTTTCAGCCTATAAATGTCCCACTACTGAGCACAGGCCTCCTCTCATTTCTGAGAGGGTTTTGGAGCTAGGAAGAATCCGCCACGCTGCTCCAATGCGGGTTGGCGGACTTCACATGTCTTCGAAATATTTTTTATTCCTCAGACATGCAGGTTTTCTCACGATGTTTTCCTTCACCGCCGAGAACGTGGTAAATCAGCACTTAAAATTGCAATTAACAATTTTAGTGGTGCCGGCACCGGAAATCGAACCCAGGTCACTCGCGTACTATGAAATTTAAAGCGAGTGCCTAGCCCCTGAGCTACCACGGCTCTATATATATATATATAGTTTCATAATATTGGTACTGGTATTTGGGCAGTTATAAAATAACTTAATTAGTTAATAAAAATACTTTGAAGACATGTCAAGTTTGCCAACCCGTGTCGAAGCAAGCGTGGTGGACATTTCCCAGCTCCAAAGCCCTTTCAAAAAAATGAGAGACCTGTGGGTCATCAATAGGCAAATTCAAATAGGGTAAACAATAACACAATTCAAGCGAAATTAAAAAATGAGTAATATAAACCGAGAAGAAACAAAATAAAATAGTAAGTACTGAAATAATTACGCATTTGTAGTGTACGACTCACAAATGCATGTTTGTAATGTGTGTTACGTGAGCGAGTAATTATGTAATATTATCTTTAAGATGCGTTACAAAAAAATAATTTTCTTCAGTGAAAAGTACACACGAAAATAATGAGTATAGTATGTATAAACTTGTAATAAAATCTCTTTGGCTGTACTATTTGTATCTGGCTGGTATTGATGACATTAAAAAGGTTACATTTCAAGAAAAGAAACAAATTAGTAAAATGTTCTTTATAACTATTTTTCATTTGTTTTTCTATTTGTCAAAATGAGTGAATCTAAAGTGAGTGTAGAAATGCAACGCCGGGCTCGAAAAACGTTTGTGACGTTTATGGACCTAATGCAGTGTCAGTAAGAGTAGCAAAGTTCGTTTAAGCGTTTTCAATCCGGGAATTTTCATGTCAAAGATGCACCTCGCTCTGGTCGTCCTGTTACGGATACGGATAAAATGGACGCCATTTTTGAAAAAATAGAGCAAGATCGGCATATCAGTACATAGCTGAAGAACTAGGAATTGACCACAAAACAGTTTTGACCTATTTAAAAAAGCTGGGGACACCAAAAAGCTCGATATTTGTTGGGTGCCACAGCTAGTGAACCGTGTACACATTTGCGAGTCTTTATTGAGACCGATTCTTTATTGAGACGTAATGAAACTGGACCGTTTTTGAAGAGATTGATAACTGGTGATGAAAAGTGGATCACGTACGCCAAGAACGTGCGAAAAATGGTCAGGCTTCACAGACTGTGCCAAAACCTGGGTTAACTGGCAATAAGATGATGTTGTGTGTATAGTAAGAATTGTTCATTATCAGCTTTTACAGCCGGGCAGAACCATCGATTCGGATCTACTGCCAACAACTGATGAGAATAAAGAAGTTGAGAAAATGCGGCCGGAATTGATCAATAAAAAGGGTTTGGGCTTTCATCACGACAGCTAGACCACACATATCTTTAGCCACAGCTCAGCAAAAATATAGAGATTTTGGCTGGGAGGTGTTAATGCATCCGCCATATAGCCCTGATGCAAGGTCCTTCAGATTTCCACCTGTTTCGGTCTCTTCAGAATTCTGTAGGTAGTTTCAAGTTAACATCAAAAGAGGACTGCCAAAACTACTTGCCGCGTTTTTTGCCCATTCCTAAAATTTCTACAACAACGGGATCATGTCAGTACCTTCAAGATGGCAAAAAGTCATCGAACAAAATGGCACATATATACTGTAGTTAAATGTAAATAAAATTTGATTTTTTTTTCTGTTAGTTACACCATTTATAACTGAAGAACAGCTTGACCGATTTTTATTATATTGGATTTGTTTAACTAAAAAAACCTTTTCCGTATACAACGCCTGCCATCTGTAACAACACCAAGTGACACATGACAGAAACAAAACTTGTATTACTTGTATGCATGACAGTTCTGTGACAATAAATACTTTTTCTTTCTTTCTGTCTTCTTTCATTATCATGTGACTGACGTGACTGACAGCTGCTTTAACTGCGCGATCTGTTCATTGCATACATTGACCTACTTGTGCCGACGGGCGCCGAGATTTTTTTCCATTTTTCACCAATTTTCATTCAGTTGTCGACCGTTATTGCATTTATGAGTCAAACAGTAAGTTGCCTTCAAAGATGTTCACTTTGTGAGGTTATCAAAATTGTAATTGGTAATACCTGCATTATAAAATTTTTAATTGTGTGACCAATTTTAAAGTGTTATTTACAATGTCGCGAGCCAGAAGATCAAATCTTTAGCATCGAAGCCGTAATGCAATTAGACTTTCCTCCTGTTCTGGGCTATACTAAAAACCAGTGCTGCGCTGCTTTAACTGAGTTCGGTCCACTTTGCGATTATATGCTGCAGCACAGATATTTTGGAATAAGGTATATTTTTTTTTCTTTTTTCGTAGTGGCTAAGACATTTTTTGTTTCTTTTTATTTATTTCTTGTTTGTATTTTGTGCTGTATGTTTTTTATCGTGAATAAATGTATTACTTACTTACTTCGTGATATTGAGAATCAATCCACTGCAGATGAAAATTACAAAACTCCACATTGCAATGCGCCTTGAATATTTTGGAAAGAAGTGGCGAATACGGAACAATCCAAGCGTTGTCAACCACAAAATCGTTTCCTTTCACTTTCGTTGTGATACTTCTACCGTTGTCACTGTGCATGGTCGAAGGCAAGTGTTTAAAGCGTTATCCACAAAATTTGACGGCGGAGGTTATCACTGGCAACGATGGTTATCCAATGTATCGTCGTCGATATAACTGTATAGCGAATCGTTAACCGCCAGAACATCGTTAATATAATTCCAAAATTTAAGTGGAAAACCAAAAAGAAAATTACAAAATTCGAGCCGGTAGGTGGCGCTGTAATCCTGTGGCTGTAAAGTTTCATACCTAAATGTTTTTAAGAAATCTAGCTCATCGCGTCACATACCGGATCGGGCAGGACAACGTCTGCCGAGCCAGGTAGTACCACTTCTCTACCATTTCTGTCGCGTACTGTGGTTACCGTGCAGTTGTCACTTTTAAATATAGTACCACTGTAACCAGTCTCCTTTATATATTTGTCTGCATACCTGTAAAATATAAGCGTAATTACGGCATGGCTGCGATCCAACGCATTATTTTATTCATGCGAAATCGATCCCATATCCACATACCTACGAAGTTGCCGTTTTACCACACAAGCTACTAAGAACTAGATTAATTCCGTTTAAGTGGCGTGGAATAGGTTTCTGCTGCCCGGGTTCTATCCAATGTAATGTGTATAGTAATGCAGTCAAAATTAAAAATAGATATAAGAATATAATATCATAACAATTATTTCGATATGATCGCACTTTTTTTTTGCATTTTTTACTGAAGATGCGTCAGCGATTGGGCACTAACTCTTATTTTTTTAATTGTGGGGATTTTGAAACCCTAGGAAATATTTATGCGGGGCTGTTTAACTTATTTAAAGACCATTGCTTGAAAGATTCGAGAGTGCGTATGGATTAAAAATGAATGATCTAACCGTCAAATGCCTCCTATACGCCGATGAGCAAATCATATTAGCATCATCGGAAGAGGAGTTGCAGGCGACTGTTAATATAATGCATGGTGCCCCTAAAAAGCAAAGGGATGAAAGTGAATGTAAGTAAAACTCCGCTTTAACTCCTCTTTAATTAGTCTTTTTGATACTCATGCTCCACTGAAATGCGTCATGGTCAAGCATTTACCGGCACCTTGGCTGACACAGGTTATCAAAGAAGTTATGGCGAACAATCTCGCCCGTTATAAAATCCTTAGAAATCGCTGCAGAAGAATGTGTAGGGATGCTAAGAGACGCCATATCAATAATTTTATTGGTAGCTGTAACTCAACCCAAATATGAAAGTTTCTACATACCCTCGGCTTTATCAAACCTTCTAATGAATCTTCAATTAATGTTGCTGTAAATGCGCATTAAATACGCTTTTTTTCAAAACCTCTTGTCATTATGGAAGATACTACTAAGCAATCCACATAAAATTATCTGTCTACCTTACCAATGCCAGAGTGCACTCTCTTTTCATTCACTGAGGTTACTGCAGCTGATGTTAAGAGAGCTATATTGTCATTTTCCTCCAAAGTCATAGGTGTAGTTAGATGAGCTTTCTTTGCAGATGTTTATTGTAATTGTGGATGAACTTGCACCGATAATCACACATATTTTTAAACTTTTCATTGGTAACAAGTTCGTTCCCTTCGGCTTGGAAAAAAGCCCATGTTATAACTCTTCTTAAAATAGCTAATCCCACATCTGTGTCGCAATTTCGACCTATTTATATTTTACCAGTCCTCTCTAAAACCCTCGAAAGTATTGTCCATAAACAATTATCGTCCTTTTCATCCTTTCATAACTTACTAAGTCCCTACCAGTAAACACCAGACGGCACATGTGTTGTGCGTGTTTATAAAATGATATTCATTTTGTAGCTTAATTTGTGTATCTGCTGCTTTTTCGCAAGAATTTACCGCACGATGTTTTTTTGACTGTACTGAGAGCTAGCGTAAACACGGGGCATATGAGACTTAAGAACTCATGTTTAAGGGAGACGGGCGCAGTTTGGTGTCACACAGAAATGTTCAGGGTTTTGATCGTTTAGTCACTATTATGAAAATAATTATAATATATATATACCTCTTAAGGCCGAAGCTAAAATTGTGCCAGTGCGACTGAAGGCACAATTTTTTTGCATTGAACCTCAATTAAGATTTTAATTTTTTTTAGTGGTATTCTATGGGCAAGAGGAACGGACTACGTGTAATTTAAATAATGTAGGGTCGGTTCTTTTAATTGAACACTGGGCGTTTAGGTTCAATTAAATAAATATAAAAAAATACGAAACTTTGGTTAATTATTGTACAGAATCCAAATTTATTAAAAATTACTTCAGAAAATATAAAATGTTGTACTTTTAATCTGATTTAATTCCTACGATAACTGCTTAATAGTCAGATTAACTTATAAAAATTATCAAATATAAGTAAAAGTTACTTCTTATGGGATGCTCATAAACAGGTTTACTGGTGGTAGGATTCCAATGCAAGAATCCATATAAGTAGGTACGGTGGTACCGGCCAGCTATTGTGCGTGAAGCAGTACTGTGCAAACGTTACTGTTTCGATTTAAAGGGCACTGATAGCTAGCGTAATCACTGGGCATATGAGAATTAAAAACTAATATCTCTGGGTGACGGGCCCAGTGTGGTGTCACACAGGATTGTTCTGGGTGACACAGCACGGGCAATACCCTCACCACAGCTATGGGCCGGAACTCGGTCTCACCAACAACTTCATCAGAGACCGCGAAGTATTCGATTTCGGAATCATCTAATAACTAACTATTATTATTCTACGTCTATAAGTCTTTAAACCAATAAAGGATAAGTTATTATTTTATTAATCCGTAAACCGCCATATGTACATTACAATGAATGAAATGAATGAAATGTTTAGCTAAAGTAATAACTAATTATTAAAATTTATTTATAATTATCTTAGATTTTCTTTCATTTTATTAACAAAAAAAGCTTAAGATTTAACTTATATAAACGCCAAGCTGATGCTATAGTGAAGACAAAATGGAATATTTCAACAATTTGTCGGTAGAGATATCATAAAAATGTCAACTGTGAAAATTCCGTCCTCATCATCGTGAATCATGACGTGTTAACAAAATAGCAGTTGACGCAAAGATTTTAACGAAATTTTCAGAATACGGATATGTGCACAGTAATTTACACTGGGTATTAAGATAAACAAAACGATTGAAACGTCTGGGCCGGAATGATAAGTCTTAATATGTACATTGTATTTGTACGACACTGGGCCTTAGAGGTGAGGCGTCATGTTATAAGTAAGTAGTCTGATGCATTTAACCGTTAATGCAGCTGAACCAAGTTTACCTGCAAGTGTTTGATGTGATCCCCATTGCAGCTTTGCATACAAAATAATGTCTAGAAAAACTCCTAGCTCCATACACTTCAGCGTCTCGTACTTCATTTTCATCCTGTACAATATAAGCAAGTGTGAAGTGCGTACTGCTGGTAGGATTGCTGTGCAGGAATCAATCTAGATAGGTACCACCCCAGGCCAGTTATTCTGCCGTGAAATAGTAGTGTGCCAACATTACTGTGTTTCGGTGTGAAAGGCTCTGAGAGCTAGTGTAATCAATGGGCATATGAGATTAAGAACTGATGTCTCTGTGTGACAAAAATGTCCTGAGTGACACAGCATTTGTTATGGGCAAACGTTGCACTTACCATCAGGTGAACGTTCTGCTCGTCTCGATAATTTATCCAATTAAAAAAGGTTTTATTTAGTATAGTTTATAGGCTGTAAAGCAGTTCAAGGTAGCTGACATCTATCTCATCGATGTTTTCTATTTCCTGTCTACTTCAAATATAACCAATGTATCATCTACAAATAACCGGATCTTATGTTAGTGACGTACAAAATAAAGTAAGCTATTAATATAAACCAGCAATAGGAATGGTCCCGAAATTATACCTTGGAAGACTTTCATGGCAACAGCAGAATCGGCTATGGATATCTACTCTTTCTGATATATGAACAATGTAAGATTACCTTATTAATTAGATCAAGTGCAGCATACCTTACTCCATAATGATTTATTGTTAGTTTGAAATTAGGTTTTTTTGATTGCTTTTGAAAGATCACAGAATACGCTTATTGCATCCATGAATTATTTCCATGTATGCGTGTGGTAGCAGTGTGGTATCGGAATCGATAGCAAAAGCCGTACTAATTACTTTCGAGGAATTTGCTTAAATTAAAATGCGACCATAGTCGATTTAAATTTATTCTTCCAAAAAATTTACTTAACGCAGGAAGTTTAGATATGGGTTTGCTATGTCTGTTTTAGATTCAGATTTTAATAATTAATCAGGACTTGCACTTGACTTAACTTTCAGCAAGCAAAAATAAAAAAGTTGGTGCGAAAATTGGACCTAGTATATTTTCCTTGTATATTCGGAACGTCTAATCGATAGCATGTGTAACATCTCTTAATTCTTCCAGTATATACCAAAACTATAAGCCTGTTTAATAAATGCCGAATGACTAATTTCTCTCACATCTCGCTAACATGATAAATTTATATCATGACAGTTATATCGCTCGAAGCAAAAAGGCTAGTGAATTGAATCGTTACTGGCTATAATTACATTACGTACTGAAAAAACATGTCTAACGCTATAAAAATTATTTGAAAGTACTACGGTTTTGTGATTATATTACAACGAAAGTCATAGTAAAAATATTTTTTTCTGTTTGTTTGCTTAAGTATGAAACTATTTGTTAACATGATGACGATTATACAATAATTAAAACTAGCAGAATTCTAACCATACCTAAGTCATTTTTTTTATTAATTTAATTTGAACAGATTTTTTACTTCCGAAATAACATGACGATGTGGATTACTATTAAGCGTTTTGGATTTTTTGTAACTCCTACATATGTTATGTACATACATATGCTGTAAAGCCATAATAAAATTGTTGTGTTTTAGAATGTAATAGACATAAGTCTAATTCTTAAAAAAAATATTAGTGTGCAGTTCACACGCGGTAGAAAGTAAACCTTCAGAAAACTACGAGAGAATGAGACGAATGCAGAGTATCAGAAGTAGGATAAGTAGTGTTTATTTATTACAATATTGTTACCAAGTTTAAAAATTATTTTACATTTTATTCTACATACATAACATTACATATTATACAGGCTTCAAGTTTTCAACTCCAACACAAGTGGCTGCCAAACCAAAGCACACAATTTATGTTCATGTTGTTTAATATATTGATCAAATTCGAACCAAATGCTTTGGTTTGAAATACAGCGTCAATGCCTGTTTTTGATCTTGTTGTCGAGCTAATGAGAGCAAAATCTACCGAAAATAAAGATTTCGACGAATTCGAAAATATAAATATAATAGAAAACACTGTATACTATCTCATTCTCTTGCAGGCTTAAACCTATGGATGTATATTTTTGTCTCTTTTTAGTGACGCTTTTTCGTTTCATCGAGTTTCAAATCACATACGTAGTTTTTTCTCAGTTTCGCCCTGCTGATGAAATATATTGACGGAATAAATGTCTTTGAAATCCGATGCCCTTTAACATGCTTTTCACATAAAAAGAATAAAAGTTAAATAATAAAAATTTAAAAACTTTAATCTTATGCCATTATTATAAATGAATACATATACATTTATGTTTTATTTATATATATAATTTCAATGTTCAAAAAACCGATCAGCGCTGCAAATATTATAAACCGAAACAGTTTCAAATTATAAATATGTATTTTTAATAATACGCCATCTGTTGTACCGTTCTACATTTACTACAGCCCACGTAACACGACTTAATGTTCTATTCAGTTCTATTACGTTTTTTAGCTAAAAGCGCGTCTGAAAAACACATATTTAATGATAGAGTGAGACAGAGCTAAGCGGTACACATTATTGACGAAGTCTTTAGATATTTACGAATATGCTATTACATACTAGAGGACGCTAGTCGTTACTTATTTCGTTAATAATTTTTGATAATTGAGACAAGACGATTTCTGCAACTTGATATCTTTTATACTACCAAGAGAATAAAAATGTTTATTATTATTACGCTTACTTGAATTTATTGTGTCCAAAATTTCGGCTATATTAAACACTTTGCAAATCATCAATATTTTTCATGGCTTCATGTCGGGGAATACATTAGCCCTGATTTAGGTTTAATCTGTATCTCGCGCATTACATATATTTTTATATGTTAAACTCTCTGTAACTCTATCATGCAGTGCCCGAAACTTTCTGAGTTTCACTAAACGTCGTAACGATGGCGCTGTCGATATAATCATTTGGTACATTATTGGCTGATTGATTTGGGTGCGTTCTTCACATATCTAGAAAAGTTTCCCGCGCTTTTCATAAAAAAAGAAAAATTAAAAAGAAATAATAAAACTATTATCTAGATTGAGTTAAAGAATGTCGATTTACTCCGGTAACATAAATATACGAATTAATTGAAACCTCGATAAATTGTCATAAAATATTGAAATAACGGCATCCCATTATTAATTGTGGTGAATAATTCCGCGTGTTATCGAAGATTGAAAATAACTTGAAGAGATATTCTTCGATTACATCGAAAGCTGGTCAGGCAGCCAAGAGAAGCAGAATACCTGGAGACGATGTCTGCTGTAAGTCCCATCGCAAGTGATCTTGGATTGCATGAAGGTACGTGGGCATATTTATCACTTGCATATTGTGGATATACTAGAATTTTTAAAGAGTTTATCAACGAGTCTTCTAATATCGTGATCAGCCATAATAATTATTTACATGTATTGTTAAAAAAATATAAAAATATAATCGTACGCATATATATATATTTTCACGCCGCATTACCATGTAGTTAATTATTATTGTCAATTTAACCAGTTCTAAGTACCGTAGGAATATTATTTATGCAGTGAAATAACTATATTCTTCGAAATGTATCTACGTAGCTTCCAATGATTGTATATTTTGCTTTTAAAAGGTGGAAATGTCATTTAGATATTTATGTCTTTATCGAGTTCATCGCCAGGAGTTACTACGAAGTGTCAATTCTCCAGGTTTTAAAAACTCTACTATCATTCCAGTCTAAAATGACATAATAGAAGCATGTATTTACTACAATCAAACTATAGACGATGAGAAAAGTAAATATATAAATGTCCCACTGCTGAGCATGTCTCCTCTTAATTCTTAAAAGGCTTTGAGGGGCCCGGAAGTGTCCGCAACGGTGCTCCAATGGGGGTTGGCGGATTAGGACGACGACAGTAAATTCATAATGTATTTTTCAGTTAGAGAAGTATTTATTTATTTATTTATTTATATATTCTTTATTGCAAACCTTAAAATTATTGACAAAAAAGTAAACTGGAAATAAAAAGATACACTAAGAGTGAGCAATGGGCGGTCTTATTGCTGACAGCAATATCTTCCAGACAACCGCTGGATGGACATGATATCAAGGACAACGAAAACGTCGAGAGCGTCGGCATGGAAAACCAATAAATAAAGTATATCAGTTCTTACTTAATTGAATAGGCTGCAGTTTTTTGAGTTTTATTCACGTTCACATTAAAGTAAAACTTACGGTGCCGTATATTAGATAGACGAGCTATATTGCACAAAAAAAAACATAATAACGGAAAACATTCAAATTGGAATCTTTTATTATTGTATTATTGATATAGATATTTTTTCATGTCAGTAATCTAAATATTTTTTGAGTTGTGTATTTTAAGAGTTCTCATTAGTTTAAAATAAATTTTCATAAAATGTTTAACATTAATTATTAATAATAAGTTTTATTAATAATATTAAATAAATAATTAAGATTGGTTTTGTTACTTATGTTAACATATGCGTAATCGTTTATTTTCGTAAATCTTAAATGAGTGTTGCGATTGTTTTATATTGTCACTGTAGATAAACTCACACCGAATATGTAAATAACCTATTTCTGTGTTCCTTTTATTTTATATCAGCCTTTTCTAAAGTCCAGTTCCAGATCTCATAACAAAAAGCAATTTAACATTATCATGATCATACTCTAAACACAAGTACAATGCTCACTTACAGTTAAAGAAGAGAAAGTTAATTTGCTAAGATCTGCATGCAAAATGTAATGGTGTGTATTACCTACTTTCGAAGAGCACCGCCCGCTCTCTTTCGACAGCGACCACAAGAGAACCAATAGCGCCACCGGGAGCCGCCACCAGATACTCTCCACCACTACAACACTACCACTAGACAATACACACCACTGAAGTCGAGAACACGACACGTGTTTCACCTCAAAACGAGGCATTATCAAGTGATATTGACTCTACGACAGTCAACCGCCGAGTTCTGAGAGACTTACAGTTTACAGTTTACAGTACGCAAAGTATACTTAATTAAATTCTTATTGATTCGGGCCAAGTATTTGTTGACTCATAAGTTACCAATAGTCCCAATGCCATAAATGTCTACTTTATGGCCATTCTTTAAGGAATTGTTAGGCCCCGACGAGGTGCGTAAAGTGCCAAAGCGACCACGTCAATTTCGACTGTCCCAGACCTGTTTCCGCCAACACAAACTCACCTAAGGATACAAATAGTAAGCCCGAAGACAGTATTGCCGCAGCTGTACTGCGGTATCAACATGTAGTAAGCGCCATTCACGGAGCCGTCACCTCAACCCAGTCGCGATTTATTCGCTCTTAACACACACATTCACGATCATAATAAGCAAACATAATTATCATTCGCGATACCGCCGCCCTTCAAGCTGGATTTCCCTGAGTATAATTACAATTAGAAGTGTCGCTGGAGTCTTCTGCGCCATTTCTTCTCCAGCTTCTACACACTAAAGTCATCTCGTTACGCGCACAGGGCAAGGGACCAAGCCGAAGATCCCTCTCGGGAGCCCTTGCGCTGGTTACCCGTAGTAAAGGTTTCGGCTAAAGCCCTCCATGCTCGGCCACCTGCCAATCCGGGCGAAGCTGAAAAGGCCTTTTTTATTGGATAAAGTGATGGAACGAGCAAAACGTCCACCTGATGGTAAGTGCACTGTCTGCCCATACCAAATGCTGTGTCACCCAGAACATTTCCAGTTGACACCTCAATGTGTCCATCACCCTAAGACATCAGTTCTTAAGCCTCATATGTCCAGTGATTACGCTAGCTCACAGTGCCCTTCAAACTGAAACTGAACACACAGTAATGTTTGCACAGTACTGTTTCACGGCGGAATAACAGGCCCTTGGGTGGTACCACCACCGCCCATGAACAATCGCAATACCAGAGGAATCGCGGGTGCGTTGCCGGCCTTTGAAGAAGGAATAGGCTCTTTTCTTGAAGGTCCCTAAGTCGTATCAGTACAGAAAAACCCCCGGCGGTATAATGTGGTCGTGCGTGGCAGAAAATTCCGCGAAAAACGCAATGTGGTGGAATGCCAACCATCCAGGTGGTGACGATGGAATTTTGTGTTCTGCCGCAAAGTGCGATGGTGAAAACCAGCGGCTGGAATTATTCCGAACAATTCCTCGGAACACTCCCCGTTGTAAACCCGTCTAAAAAATGCAAAGAGATGCAACATCTATTCGCAAGGAATGTGTATCAAGCCGATCGGAAAGAACCTGGTCGTCAACGATTCGAGTCGCTCTTCGTTGAATACGGTCAAAAGGAAGGAGCTGGCACTGGGGTGCCCCCGCCCAAAGATGAGAACAGTACTCCATATGAGGCGGAACCTGCGCCTTGTAAAGTTGCAAGCGGTGGACCGGCATGAAGTACTGTCCCGCTCTACTGAGCACGCCAAGCTTTTTAGAAGCCAATTTGGCCTTCCCTTCCAAGTGACCGCGAAACTGAACGTCACTCCATATGTCTACGCCAAGGATTCCGATACTGGCTGAGGCAACGAGGGGAGTGCTTCCAAAACGAGATGCTACGACGAAGGGTTTCTTTTTAGTGGTAAACGCGCAAACCTGTGTCTTATTTGGGTTAAACTGGACTAAATTTAGTCGGCCCCAGTCTGAGATTTTGTCTACCAAAATCTCGACTTCAGACATAAGTTTGTTCCGGCACTCGTCGACGTGTTCCCGAGAAATATTGGCACGGCCGGTGTATAAGGCATCACCAGTACTGTCGTCCGCATAGCAATGAATGTTACTAATTTGTAACATATCATTGATATGCAGAAGAAACAGGTGGTGATAGCACACAGCCTTGTGGAACACCAGCACCCACAGACTTGGAGTCCGAGCATGCACCGTCTACTACGACCTTGATGCTCCGGTCTGCGAGGAAACTGGTGACCCAATTGCATAATTTCTCGGGAAGCCCATAGGAAGGAAGCTTCGAGAGAAGCGCTTTGTGCCAAACCCGATCAAAGGCCTTCGCTATGTCCAAACTAACTGCCAGGGCCTAACCCTTGCTCTCGACTGCCTCCGCTCATCGATGCGTAAGGTAGACTAGATGATCACCAGCTGAGCGACCCTGACGGAAACCGTACTGGCGGTCACTAATCAGCCGGTGCTCTTCTAGGTACCTCAAGAGCTGGCAGTTTATAATGGACTCCATTATTTTGGAGAACTAGGAGATGATGGCGATCGGTCTGTAGTTGGACGGATCTGAGCGGTCGCCTTTCTTAGGGATCGGGTGCACCAAAGCTGTCTTCCATGTGTTCGGGACGACGCCTAGGGAGTAGGAGTACCGGAAAAGACGCGTTAAGACTAGTGCCAACTCCGGACCACATCCTTAGCACAAAAGGGGAGATGCCATCAGGCCCACTCGACTTATGGATGTCCAGGGAGAATAGTGCTTTGCGCACAGAACTCAGCAGGAACTTGATTTCCGGCATAGAGCACTCACACCGCGGGATGATCGGCGGCGTGTTCCCCCTGTCATCGAGAGACGAGTTGGCCGCAAAAAGGGAGCCTAAAAGAACGGCTTTCTCCTTTGCGGCATGGGCCAGCGAGTCATCCTCCCTGTGCAGAGATGGAAGGGATGGCTGACAGAAATTCCCAAGGACAGCCTTGGCGGGAAACCAGAATGCACGAGTTCCCGAAGGGAGGCGAACTAATTTCTCGCCAATTCTGCCAATGTGCTCTGACTTTGACTTGGAAATAGCTCTTTTGAAGAACCTAGAGGCAGAGTTGTACTTCTTTTTCAGTTCGCTAGTTTTTACATCTCGAGACGCCGTCGCTTTAGCCCAGGTCCGGTAACACTCCTGCTTTCGGCGTGATGCTATTTTGACGACAGAGGATGGAATAAAGAGTTCCATACCCTGAAGTACAACATCAGTGACAGATTCAGCAACGGCGTTCGGATCATCTAGTGAGAAGCAAACCCGCCTCCAAGGGTAGGATGCAAAGAAGGACCGCATCCCATCCCAATCTGCTGACCTGTAGTGCCACACACGGCGGTTGCTTGCAGATCGCAACCGCGATGAACACGTGTGAGGCACCGTACTTCGGATCAGACAGTGGTCCGAAGATCTTAGTGGGACATCGACGCAGACTTGATATCTGTTCGGAGGAGAGGTCAGCAGGGAAGGCGTATGATCCTCCACGTCCGGAACCCGCGTTGGCGAAGGAACCAGTTGTGTCAGATCATATGCCAAGGCAAAGTCATAAACAGATCTACCAGCATGATCGGTGGTACGAGACCCTAGCCATTCGGCGTAGGGGGCGTTAAAGTCGCCAAGTAACACGATCTCTGCGGATGGGATCTGCTGTAACCGGGAATCTGCAGCCATCTGGATGTGGTCGATGAGTCGGTCAGTTTCGGTGTTACCGCTATGGGACCTATAGATTTTATTGCCACGGTCCACGGTGAGCGTGGTAAGTGGTGACGTAGTCTTGTTGCTTCGTTTGCCCCGAGCAGAGTGCGAATCGAGGGGAGTTTTGCCCCCCCCCCCCCCCCAGAATAAGCGGGGCAGCCTGAGCACCCACGCTCATATAACGAAGGCAAGCTTGCCTTCGTTATGTGTGAGTGAGGGATTCTCCAGAACCGTTGGAACTGGTACACCCCTGGGGTAGATAATTTCAATCCGCTACCATGCTGTTTGGGGGGGGGGGGTGGTTGGGCCTCCCGCTTACCATCACTCACCAGACGAAACGCAGAAGTATATTTTACTTCTACTTCACGTCGGTATTCTGTGTGGTTGTGGTACTTCCCCGGTCGAGCCGGCCCATTCATGCAGCAGCATAAGCTGTTGCGTGGCTCTACCACTGTCAAGACCTAGCTACCTAGGCTGAATCCTGCATAGGAATCCTACCACCACCAAAATTTGCGTCGATTTGTTATCACCAAATGTGTAAGTTACACCAGTAACTATAATAACTTAAATAAAACACAGAAATCAGAGTCTCGTTTATTATCTAGTGATACTATACACTCGTGAAATTACTAGTTCTTGACAACACTTCCAAAAATAGAAATACTGTTTTGATTTCAACTCAGGTATTCGTTTTTATGTGTATACATATATTATTTTAGTTAATATAGTATGAGAATAAGTAATGTTCAATAAGCTATTAATTAAAGTTTGACAAAGTTTATGTACATAAAAAACATCGCATTTAAACTATGTCCAAGCTCCTAACTACTTAATGAAAAAAACACTTCATTGTAATTATCTTTTTTTTATGACGAAATAATGTGACGAAGTAATTGTAACCAATTAGTATTTATCAATGTCAATTATTATTGCAGATATATATATATTCACACACGAATCTGAATCTTAATTGCTATATTATAACGTAAGAATTGCGGTCTATTTAAAAACACGACATAATTATAAATTATTTTCAGCTAAGTAACAGAAAATGTATTATGTACCTACGTCATATTGTGTTGCTAAATCGATTTGGATATTGAAAGTAAAGTATAGTAGACTTACTGTAAGTAAGTGTCTGAGTTACTTAGTGCGTGGGTGCATATTCAATAATTACATATATAATTATTTGCACATAAACAGGTTTTTGATAATAACATATAGCGAAGTTTTATGTCCAATGCTTCATTTTGATCCAACCAATACAGACTTACAGTTGTCGCTCGCAGTTGGCTCGTACAGAGCCGTGTTCAAAGTAGCACTGATCAACAGTGTCGGCATAACGCGTCACACATGATTTCATTATTCCATTTATCGAATAAGCCTCCCATCACTGATTATAAACAATTATTTTGAGTTTTTCACGATCATCATGTATTTCCGAGAAGGTTGTCTAAGAGAACCGCATCAAGAAAGTGTTGTAAAACGTCGTCTCGCTTTTGCTTCCGGACTTTGTGTTGGTGCCGTGTGGCGGCGGCTCGTTAAAAGAATACTACCACTCCATCACATCTAATGGATCTCGTAAAAGGCGAGTAAGGAATTAAACTGCACTGTGCACCCAACAGCGCATGGTGGCGATGGGCTCACCACCTATCACACCAAGTGCATTATATTGTTTTGGTGAAACGTGGATTGTGGCAGTCATCTATTTTTGCAGTGGGTGCCCAGCCCCTGACTACCCCTTATGGTATATAGTCGTGATCTTATGTATGTATCTTTGTGTTATAGATTATATTTCGTAATTACATATTACTTACAAAAAGTTAGCGATTCCAACTTTAAACTTACAATTACAATTCATATATACATGCATGCTTATACATATGTATGCATATACGTTAGTAAATACATCGTTCGGATTTGTTTCAAATACCAAATTTTTTTTTATAAAATACATACTAAAGCATTTATACAACTTTCAGAAGTTTGAAGAGTAAGCATATTATTTGAAAATATTTTTTGATCATCATTACAAGAATTTGTTAGCTTATATAGCATGTATGTTCTTTAGCATAAGTTCTTGTTACATTAGATGACACACTTGAATAACAACAACTAAGTAAGTAGTGCATAGACTGATAAATGACAATATTAATTTTAAGTTTACTTGAAACATGTCAAAAACAAAAATTTGGAGAGGCCACACTTCGGTAATCTCATGAAAAACCTTTGCCTGGGTCCTCATATTCTTGGGGAGATCGTAATTATTAATAATTTTACTTAAAAGGGCTCTTAATTTTCTTCTAGTTACAAGGATACTTTCGCAATAAAAAGATATTCCACTAATTGAAAATATTTCGACCAGACTCCTTATAATTATCTTTAGCATTGTACGGAAATTTCGATCTGATTTGAAATAGTACAATGAAGTCCAGAAGGTAGATATTACAAAAGTAAAAGCTGAAGAGATAGTCATTAACATGAAACAATTATAAATACTGTTTATTATGTAACATGCCTCTCCTGCACGGTTATATGCACTGGCTAGGTCTCGTATTTTTAAATTTTTATCAGAAACCCGACCCATAAAATTAATACTTACTTTAGAACACGCATTTTTACTTTGGTTTCTTAATGTTAAGTAATATCTGTAGTCGCTGTATTTAAAAAATTGTAATAAATAATTATGTATGATTAATATTCTTTGTCGCAACATAAAAATAATCTGACAAAATGCAAATATTTCTATTTTACGTTCAACATAAACGATTAAATATGGTAAGTATTCAAGTGCGTTGTCATTGTCCGTATATATGTCTAGGGCACTAAGTGAAACACATAACACAATAAAATAACTTAAAAACTTTTTAGCTTGTTTTTCTGATTCACTATAAAAATTATCGACGGCATTAACGTGTAGGGAAAAATCGATACTAGCATACGTCTCTACAATTATTTGATTATTTTTGCTTTGAAAAAAAACTAGAACAGTGATGGTTGCTATATACTGTAAGGTATTTATAAACCACGGCAGTTCATCAAGTATATCCACCGCAGATGCGCTAATTGCAACTGGTTGTATTAACGGCATCAGGCAAAAAACAAAATAACATGTAACCCACATTGAAGTAATGAGCACACTAAGCCCTTTCATACGTTTATCTGCAGATGAAGAGAATCCGTCCACGCGATATCTGAATATTCCAAAAAAATATTCAATTCTTATCAGTGGTTTCATACACCCAATAATTTTTTCACACAAGTATTTATTCACAGAGTGTAACTGAGGCATCATTTTAATTTTATTGTAGTAAATTTCTTTTCTTCGCCTTACTTTCGTTTCTAGTTCTAAACATACACTGGCTATAGAATCGATATAATTCTAATAGTGCTATTTCACATTCTTTATTGTATTTGATGCTCGTTACTTTATTTTATGTGCTTCAACTGATCTACGAGATACCTGAAATGGAATTATAGTATTGACTTTCTGCCTTTTAATCCATTACGGGTTATGTCAATTTATAAATATAAAGAGCCGTGGTGGTAGCAAGGGCCCGGTACTACACAATGGCGTCGCAGGGGGAGCAAGGGGGCACCCCCCCTTCCCTAGAGACTAGATTTGCTTACCAAATACAAAAGTGTTCTGCAACTGTTGCCGTGGTCGTAAATCGCTCCCCCCTCCTGGCCCATTGGTTGGCGACGCTCATGGTACTACACACGCAATCCAACTTCAAGCTTTATATTCCATATAGCAATTGTAGCCCAAGTTCAATCCCCAGTTGCGACAGCGCTAAGAAATTTATTGCAATTGATTTATAAATATTTACCATTTAAATAATATAAATCGCTTAAATATATTAATAAAATAAAATAATTATAATTCGCAGGTATATTTTAAAAATAATTTCATATTAATTTTAACCCTAATCAGTTGTACTACTGGTAACTTACAACTGGACGACAGATGTCATGTGTCAGACATTTGAATTTAAATTTTCTGAAAAATTCATTAATGTAAAAATTTGCTGTTCTAATCTAATCCATTCTACCAAGTTAAAATTTACCCTTGATTTGTGATAGACAAAATATATTTACAAATATTATAATAATAACTCATCGAGAGAAGTTTAGATGTAAACATCGACTCTGTTATTCAATTATTTTAATTAGGAATATTAAAATTATGTTGTGAATAATGGATAAAATAAAAGTAGTGACTTTGTTTCAACAGTGCTTACGTTATCACGTTTAACAGTTTCTAGGAAACTACCAATGGCCTGTTTGGAGCCTGTACAATTGTCTATAACGCCGAAATGATTCAGTGTATAAAATGGGATCTCTTTTCCGTTCTTAATAACAGTAGCCGTTAACGGAAAAATACAGATATCGACTGATTCAATGATTGGCCTAAGTTTTTGAGAACGAGAAGTATTTATTAATAAATCTGCATTGAAATCAAACCTGTTATTACGTAGTGTGAACTCAGACACAACAGTATCGAGAGCAGTTTCAAGAGAAGTAATAAAGTCTACAGCAGTACGACTGTATACTACACCAAAAATCGCCTTAGTAGCACCCTTTATATCAATTACCAAAAAAATAAATTCAGGGAAAACAGAATAGTGTGAAGGAGAAGTTGAAATAATTTTATACAGGATAGTGGCCCGTTGATATATGGCAACATCACCTCCTCTGTTCGCAGTCCTATCATTGCGTATCAGTATAAAATCAGAAACAGGATATAAGCTGCCATTATAGTGGTCTTTATCCAAGTTTCAGATATTAAAATTGCATGGATACAATTTAAAGAAAATGTTTCCTCCAATATTAGAAATATGATTTGGAATGCTTTGGGCATCAATATGACACACATTAATGAGTCTACACCCGGAAAAAATACAGCTAACCTTATCACGTAATGAAGGTTTGTCATCGAATGAGAGATCATGGCTACTGGCAAACGAGATGTCTGTATCATTAGCAAAGAAAAATGATTCCTTATCTGACATTTATCTACAATATGTAATATCAGAAAATATGTATATAAAAATAGTAATAATGAAAAGTAATGGTAATTATACAACTACAAATAAATTAGCTTATACTGTACACCATCCCAACAGTTGACTGAAGGTATTTCTAGTGAGGTGTTTTAAATACAGTATGGATGTAATTGAAAGACGTTTGTGCATGGAGACCTATTTATTACTCGCTCCCCGAATACGAACAAATCCCTTACATTATCTTTCTTATACTACACACATATGCTTCTTTTACTACGTAGTACGTACACAGCACATTACAGGGGTTGATTAAAATAATGAAGATAATAACATTTTCCTTTGAAAATTAGTACACGACGCACATATTATATGTTTTCTTAGTTCTAGGTACAAAAAGCTTAGTTCTATTCCAATGAACTACTTCGCGTTTACCATTTTTCAGTATCGCAACATTTGGTGCATTGCCTAAAACTGTATAGCCTTATACAATGTCTCTAATTTTCCATCGGTTTCGTATTTCTCTAATAGTAAATAACTTTTGTTATACGTCACTGCATTTACTCGTTTGTTTTATTTATTTTTACGGCTTTGTTTCAGTGTCACTAAATTTTTTCACACACAAAATTCCAAATCTTACGACAAAATTATTGTCTCAACTTGAATGTTTTTTTTTTGACATTTTTCACATTTACGAATAAATTCAAAATCAAATTTATATTAAAGTGAGAGACGAGACGAGCAAAACGTTCACCTGATGATAAGTGAAACGTATAACGAAAACGAAAGATAAGTATAACGAATGCTGTATCACCCAGAACATTTCTGTATGGCACCACACTGCGCCCGTCAATTACTTAAGTATCACATGCTAGGCATGTGATACTCGTACTTAAGTTATTTAGATATATTAAATTTTCTTTCTGTTTTGTTCTATTCATTTAATTCCTCTTAAAACGCAAATTTTACAGCCCTGGTAACCTTCATTACCTTTTATTTCACTAATTAATACTTTAATGACATTTCAATATCGTGTTTTATAATATCTACTTCGTCGACGTTTATACGACATACTACCTTTCTTAATTTTTTAATAATACCCAGAAGATTCTACTAATCTCCAACTTTTGCTACTTTCTTTTTCTAAGTTTTTCGGTACTAATTAGATAGGAATCGACCACTTCTACACGTTTCTTCGATTATACGATCATTTTACGGTATTTTAAATCAATAAAATGTTCATACTAGTTAGTAGGTAGTGGCCAGTCGCCTGGAAAATGAAAGTGGTCAGCATATTTCGAACAAATAGTTTCTATGGTTTGTCTTTTGCTTTCTTCAATGGAGCCCCCATATATCTAAACTAGCAAGTAGAATTAGCTCTGCAGCTTATGCTGTAAAAAAAATTAAGAATTTGACTAACGTTGAAACTGCTAGATTGGTTTATTTTAGTTATTTTCATAGCATAATGTCTTATGGTATTTTGCTATGGGGAAATGCAACTGATGTAGAAGTGATTTTTGTTTTGCAAAAGAGGGCCGTAAGAGCTATTTATAATCTTGGCTCTAAAGTGTCTCTGAGGGATAAATTTAAAGAAATTAATATCTTAACATTGGCCTCTCAATATATGTTTGAAAACGTTTTGTATGTACACAAGAACATAAACCAGTTCACTAAAAAAAGTGATGTTCATAATGTGAATACCAGGAACAAGCATAAATTAATTATTACTCGACTTCACAGAGTCAGTAACTCTTTTATGGGGCAATGTATACGTTTTTATAATAAAATCCCAGAAAGTGCTAAAAGTCTTTCAAACAAAAAGTTTAAATTTTATATTAAACAAAGACTTCATAAAAGGGTTATTATAATATTAAAGAATACATAGATGATGATAACCCCTGGGAATGAGGTGATCGCCGCCAAGCCATTTCTACATCTTTATAATACTGCTGTTATTGTACATTATTTTAAAAATGACTCAAAAAAAGCCCGCTGGGTTTCTCACTGGTTCTTCCCAGGACAGAGGCATTTTTGCGAACCAGTGTAGTTTAAAAAAAGAAAAAAAAATGACTTTCAATAAGTATTATGTAAATAATCTATATTGAATAAAAATTTATTCTATTCTATTCTATTCTATTCTTTGAATGCAAGTAATCTAATTTCAATAGCGACAACAATGTTTTTGCGCGGTCTGACATTCGGATAATATTATATTCGAGATATTCGGATCGGAATTCTGTGTAGTTATTGTAACTATTCAACTTTCACGTTGATAAAATTAATTACGTGACCAGAAAATAGACTTAATCTTTTTCAAGATCTTTTCTAAAGGTTATTTCATTCTAGGCCATTTGAATGATATATGTTAATTAATTGTGATCGTCATAGGTAGGACCCTTTTATCTACGTTGTGTTTATTTTTAGTAACTTGTTCTTTTAGGTGTATCATGGAAAAATGTTTATTCACTAGAGAAGCTGCAAGTCCAAGACTGTGTACTAATACTAATTAATTACTATTCCCTATACTCTTGTAAAGGGTTCACAATGTTTAATATCTATTGCAAAGAGATTTGTATTCCGCACCTGTATAAGATTAACTTTAAATTATTAATAACCCACTACAAGCTATCGCTCCCCCAACATTTTTATTAAAAAAAATGTGGGGAAGGCACACGGTTCCAACTCCCGCCGTGTGCGGTGAGCGCCTTCCAATCCATGCGCTCCCCCCGACACAGGACAAGAAGTCGGGAACAAGGACCGTAGTCCACAGCAACACTGGCGAACCAGCAAAAAGAGGGCTTGGCCTCTTGCTAGTGCGTAAGCACAAACTTAGACCGAAGTCTCGCATGTCAATGCGTGTTTACATCATACAAGTATACAGCTAGTCCAGTCTTCGTGAATGTACGTCGCATGGATTTGGCACACGTCGAGCAGTTATGAGCACTCGGCCCAATAAACTAGTAAAGCCTTCCGTACGCGCCATCACTTCGCCAGACCGCTGCAACTGCAGATGAATGTCGAGTGTGTGGCATCAACATCCAATACAATCAGCACGGCAATTTGCCGCAGAGCACGTCGTGAGTCCACTGCTCACTTCAAGGGTATGGGGTCCCACGTTGTGCAGCTTTCGGCTGCAGCCTTGAGAGTCTCCTCCCGCCAGCTACCATCCGCATGAAGTAGACGCATTAGCTCCACCAACCATTGTAATGATGTATTTTGCCATTATTTATCATTTATAATTATCATTCAGCCATCAGGCAATCAGCATTCTATTATATTCGTCAAATGGGTTTGTGTAATTGACGTTGAGTATTATGTTTTTCGATCAAGTTTGTCTCACCCACCACCAAGTTTCCAGTTATCATTCATTTGTGGGAATTTACTGAGAGCTTTATTTAATATTGTTGTTATTCAACACATGGAGGGCAGACAGTCTGCAGTCTCGTTATAGAGAGACCCGACTTGGACAAATCTAAAGAAAATGTGAGTCAAACCAAGTGCAAGACGCAACCATTATATAAACGACATCTAAGCAACTGTCACTAGGACGCATTGTCACAAATGCAACAAGCATCAATACGACCATCGCTCAGACATACGCCAACACAAGGGCCTCTATACGGTCTTAGCAAACATCTACACTTCTGCAAAAAACCTCCGTCAACCCGAATCATAAGTTGTATTGAATCAGATGCAACTCATTCATATAACCGTCACTAAAAACGCAATACCACAATAGCAGTAAGTATTATTGTGACTATCACATAGATGGTGCCTCCTCACAACACCCCTATATGATAATTATCGACTTTGGCAAAAGTTGTTTAACTAAAAAATTTACCAACGTGTCATAGTAGTAAGCCACTAAGACGCCGGTGTATGAACCATGTATCATAGAACTAATGCTCTAAGACATGGGGCGAAAGAGTAAGCTCCAGCACCGAAATGCTAAAAGCCACACCCTCTCTTATGTGATTGTATGAAAGTCTAATGAATTCTCTATCTTAATAATTGTAAGTTCCAACTCATTTTTATAATATCATATCTTACAAGAGACCTTCAATGATAGACCATTTTATCATATACTTTACTTACATAGAATCTTTGTATGGAACATTAGCACTATGCAACTTGATACTATAGAGAGTCATGCTCGACCTCACACACGTCTATGTTGAGCTGTTGGTATGCCCCTCCGCACGGTACTCGCGTCTCGGACTTAATAGTATGGTATTAGCAATACGCGAACACCTTCTAATTTTAAGATTGGTTTTGTAATTGACATTACACGAACCCCTTCTAATTTTAAGATAGGTTTTATAATTGGCATTACATGAACACTTCCTTATTATGAATAACTATATAGAGTAATTTCCATACAAATGAACTTAATTTTATATTGTAATATTTTTAATTAACTTCTATAGTACTTCGAGAGATAAGGTCTCTTGGATATATTTTATATGTTTTAAAGTAATTTTTAGGCACTAATCTATGTAATATTATGCCAAGAAAAATTAAATTGGAAATAATGAAATTTCACTATTGGGATTGGTCCTCATATATATTTTCCCAACTTTTTTGGACCACCATTTTTTTTTTTTTTTTTTATAATTTTTAATATTTTCTTAAATCTTTCTAAAACGTAAAAATACGTAATTAGAGATAGTATATCGTTACATTATCATTAGGTGTAATAGTAACTACACAGAAATCACACAAATTTTCCTAAATTTCTTCCGGAAAGTATTACACAATCTTGGGTATTATTTCTATATCTTTATTCCACATCTGGAAGGTGTATTTAAGAAATCTTTACAAATTTGGATTTCTGTATAATGTTAAAACGTTACACCTTCCACAAGTTTCTAATATTAGCAAAGAATTTTTCAAATCGAATGTAACCGAATTAAATTTGTTAAAAAACTTCGACATGGTAGTTTACCGAAAAAATTTAATTTAATGTTCATAACATTTACTAAGTTCTTATAGATATAAAAACATAACTATTAGAAAAAAAAATCCCAACAATACCGTTTATAATAATTTAGTATTACGAGTAGTATTTATATATAAAGTCACATGATTAAATAAAAATCTGGGCAAAAAGTCTTTGCATATTTGAAACATGAATAGAAATAAAACTACAAATGATATTTTGTTGCTTTATTTTTTATTTTTTATAAATGCTGCGGGGATCGGGGCTATCTTCTCATGGATATTCTGTTTTAATTGAGAGATTGCCGTCGTTTTAGTAAAATACACACGACTTTTCAGGTATCCCCACAAGAAAAAATCGCATGGTGTGAGCTCCTCATTTTTTTCAAATTTGACACCCAGTAAAGTCGCATTTGATTTATGTTTATGTATGATGTATGTATTACATGTTGCTCCACCTTGTTGTAGCCAAGTCCTGCTGTTGTATCCTTCAAATTCATGTAACTGTGGCATCAAAAACTCTCGCAAAACTTTCACGTATTCTGCTGAATTCACAGTAAAGATTAATTAATTATTAACTTAATTTAATTTAATCTTTCAAAATAATTAATTATAACTTAATTATTTTGAAAGAAATACGGACAACCTTTGCTGATAATAAAATGCCTTTTGCCGATATGGCAACCCATACTGTCGTTTTGGGTGAATGAAGTGACTTTTGGTGTAATTAGGTGAGGGTTTTCTTTTCTCCAGTATCAACGATTGTGATTCATTTGGAAATCATTATTTTTGTCATTATTATACAAAAAAACTAGGTGCAACACTTAATATTATCGGCAAATCATCTCTGCACTCCGACTTTACCCAGTCTTGTTTGTCCTACCCCTAGAACATATCGTCAAATTTTAATAAATAAATAAATAGTAGAGTTCAATAAATTTCAATATTGAAAAAAAAATCCCAAAGAAATGGATAGGATGTGAAGAAAGGCCGCATCTCATCCCAATCAGCCGACCGGTAGTGCCACACACGGCTCATCCCGCAATAGTCGTTAGATTCGTCATATGGTCCATCTACTGATGTTGTTGACAATGCTTCCTGCTTTAGCCAAGCAATGACGCGAGATTTGAGTATGTTTAGCAGGTTGTAGTAATATGTCGGCGTTTAGGTGACTAAAAAATATCATAGACAAAAACTTACAATTTGAAAGTCATACCGAAGAGTAAATTAAAAATTTATAAAATCGGTAACATTAGTGTGTTTCACTAAGCTCTTACGAATACAATTCAAATATTAACGTGCATTAAAAATATTAAAATGAATACCTATAATTTCCACTATCTCGATTTCATAAACAAAGTTAATAATAGTATTTTTATGTAGGTGTAACATTATGTCAGAGTTCACTTTGAAGTAAAAACGTAATAAACCAAGGACGCTCTCCACACTAATATTATAAATGCGAAAATAACTCCCCCTGTCCCTCTGTCTGTTTGTTACCTTTTTACAGTTCAGCTTCGAAACCGATCTTGACGAAATTTGTCACAGAGATAGCTTGCATCTTGAAGAAGGAAATAGGGTACTTTTTATCCCGGATAATGAAATAGTTTCCATACGATATTAAAAAAACCGATATCCACGTGGACACAGTTGCGGACATCAGCTGGTAGTTTATAAAAGGAAAAATGAAAGATGAGCAAAGTTCAGCAAATAGAAACATAAGTGACAATCTAGTAAAATGTATGAAGCCCCTGTTGGCAGTTGAATACTTTTTTGGAATATTCAGATATCGTATAAAAGGACAATCTATGACTCCAATAGATGCCCGGATGAAAAATATCAGTATTTTCATTACTACAATGTGGGTTTTAAATTTCTTCGTCTTCTGCTTTTGGCCAACTATAAATGATATAGTAAATAATCCGGTGCAAATGTTAGTGGAACTTCCGTGGGTGACGATTGCTATCCAATATGCGAATACAAACCTTATTTTAATTGTGTGGCAACGTGAGAGAAATCAGAAAGTCATTGAAATGTTTGCCGATATTGATTTTTCGCTGCATGCAAGTGTGAACAAAAATTTTTACAATGTTTCTCGAAAAGAATGTAAAATGTTTTTCATTTGGTTTTGTTCGTTTTGCATCGTAAGTTTTACGTCAGACTATTTAATTGAAAAGTTTGTAATTGAAGTTGTATTGTGCTACATAATTTATTTTGAAAGAAAAATAGAGATACTTGTTTTTTGCGAATTTATGTGTATGTTGAGACAACGATTATTATTGATAAAGACCTACTTGATAAAGTTTTCAAATAATCGAAATCGCACAAACTTCAGAAATAATAAGAAAAACGGTGTAGAAGGAAATTTCAATTTCATTGGACAAATTTCTGTTAAAAATAATAAAATAAGGGACCTGGCGTCTGTATATGACAATGTTGGAGAGGCCTGCAGTGTAATTAACGGTATTTACAATTATCTCATCTTTACAACAATAATCACTGCATTTATTTTTATAATGACTACTTTCTGGACTTCCTTATACTATCTTAAATCGGACAGTATTTTAAGGCTTTCTATGAGGATAGCTGTTCGGACTACTGCTGAATTACTTTCAGTGATGATTTTATGTTATTATTGTGAGACTATCCTTGGAGTTAAAAAAGAAATAAAAAATATTTTAAATGAACTTACTAATGACTATGACCTCCCAAAAAGTATGAGGAACCAAGCTAAAGCTTTTATCGAACTTACTGAAATATGGCCTTTGACTATATCTGTTTTCGACATGTTTCAAGTGAACTTTAAGTTCATTTTAAAATTTATCAGTATTTGCGCTACTTACTTAATTATTGTTATTCAAGTGAGTAAAGTAGTTGTGTAACGATTTATGGGTAATGTATATATATAATTTAGGAATGCAATATCGTGAAGTGTGCAGTCTCCGTAATTACTTCCTGTCGAAATCGGGTGAGGCAGTCTGTGCGGACGTCATAACATGTGATAAAGGACTTACCATTCTATCCTTGGCCAACGTGCCATGGCAAAACCTGGAAGTACAGAGCATATCCCACCGGAAGACCGTATGGAAAGTAAAAGAACCACCACGGGAGGTTCTACAAAGCTCTATAGGAGCCTTTTGTAGACACAGTCCCTCCACGAGCTACTTTTCGGTGACCTCTTTGGGTAAACCGAGGATTTTGTCTGTTCCATACAAGATCAGGATATTAAAGCCAACAACTATTGGAGATACATCCTAAGTGATGGCACTGTCGACGTCAGTCGAGCTTGTCGCCGTCCCGTAAAGTCGCTTAGGCATGTCATCTATGGATGTTCAGCGCTTGCTGACTCTGAGTATCTCAGACACAACGTAGAAGTCTGGATTTTCCATCAGGAGCTCTTAGAAGTATTCTTATGAATAAACCTGATTTCGTGCTGATGGGCTGGGCATGGATGCAAGAGAAGTAATAAAGTCTACAGCAGTACGACTGTATACTACACCAAAAATCGCCTTAGTAGCACCCTTTATATCAATTACCAAAAAAATAAATTCAGGGAAAACAGAATAGTGTGAAGGAGAAGTTGAAATAATTTTATACAGGATAGTGGCCCGTTGATATATGGCAACATCACCTCCTCTGTTCGCAGTCCTATCATTGCGTATCAGTATAAAATCAGAAACAGGATATAAGCTGCCATTATAGTGGTCTTTATCCAAGTTTCAGATATTAAAATTGCATGGATACAATTTAAAGAAAATGTTTCCTCCAATATTAGAAATATGATTTGGAATGCTTTGGGCATCAATATGACACACATTAATGAGTCTACACCCGGAAAAAATACAGCTAACCTTATCACGTAATGAAGGTTTGTCATCGAATGAGAGATCATGGCTACTGGCAAACGAGATGTCTGTATCATTAGCAAAGAAAAATGATTCCTTATCTGACATTTATCTACAATATGTAATATCAGAAAATATGTATATAAAAATAGTAATAATGAAAAGTAATGGTAATTATACAACTACAAATAAATTAGCTTATACTGTACACCATCCCAACAGTTGACTGAAGGTTTTTCTAGTGAGGTGTTTTAAATACAGTATGGATGTAATTGAAAGACGTTTGTGCATGGAGACCTATTTATTACTCGCTCCCCGAATACGAACAAATCCCTTACATTATCTTTCTTATACTACACACATATGCTTCTTTTACTACGTAGTACGTACACAGCACATTACAGGGGTTGATTAAAATAATGAAGATAATAACATTTTCCTTTGAAAATTAGTACACGACGCACATATTATATGTTTTCTTAGTTCTAGGTACAAAAAGCTTAGTTCTATTCCAATGAACTACTTCGCGTTTACCATTTTTCAGTATCGCAACATTTGGTGCATTGCCTAAAACTGTATAGCCTTATACAATGTCTCTAATTTTCCATCGGTTTCGTATTTCTCTAATAGTAAATAACTTTTGTTATACGTCACTGCATTTACTCGTTTGTTTTATTTATTTTTACGGCTTTGTTTCAGTGTCACTAAATTTTTTCACACACAAAATTCCAAATCTTACGACAAAATTATTGTCTCAACTTGAATGTTTTTTTTTTGACATTTTTCACATTTACGAATAAATTCAAAATCAAATTTATATTAAAGTGAGAGACGAGACGAGCAAAACGTTCACCTGATGATAAGTGAAACGTATAACGAAAACGAAAGATAAGTATAACGAATGCTGTATCACCCAGAACATTTCTGTATGGCACCACACTGCGCCCGTCAATTACTTAAGTATCACATGCTAGGCATGTGATACTCGTACTTAAGTTATTTAGATATATTAAATTTTCTTTCTGTTTTGTTCTATTCATTTAATTCCTCTTAAAACGCAAATTTTACAGCCCTGGTAACCTTCATTACCTTTTATTTCATTAATTAATACTTTAATGACATTTCAATATCGTGTTTTATAATATCTACTTCGTCGACGTTTATACGACATACTACCTTTCTTAATTTTTTAATAATACCCAGAAGATTCTACTAATCTCCAACTTTTGCTACTTTCTTTTTCTAAGTTTTTCGGTACTAATTAGATAGGAATCGACCACTTCTACACGTTTCTTCGATTATACGATCATTTTACGGTATTTTAAATCAATAAAATGTTCATACTAGTTAGTAGGTAGTGGCCAGTCGCCTGGAAAATGAAAGTGGTCAGCATATTTCGAACAAATAGTTTCTATGGTTTGTCTTTTGCTTTCTTCAATGGAGCCCCCATATATCTAAACTAGCAAGTAGAATTAGCTCTGCAGCTTATGCTGTAAAAAAAATTAAGAATTTGACTAACGTTGAAACTGCTAGATTGGTTTATTTTAGTTATTTTCATAGCATAATGTCTTATGGTATTTTGCTATGGGGAAATGCAACTGATGTAGAAGTGATTTTTGTTTTGCAAAAGAGGGCCGTAAGAGCTATTTATAATCTTGGCTCTAAAGTGTCTCTGAGGGATAAATTTAAAGAAATTAATATCTTAACATTGGCCTCTCAATATATGTTTGAAAACGTTTTGTATGTACACAAGAACATAAACCAGTTCACTAAAAAAAGTGATGTTCATAATGTGAATACCAGGAACAAGCATAAATTAATTATTACTCGACTTCACAGAGTCAGTAACTCTTTTATGGGGCAATGTATACGTTTTTATAATAAAATCCCAGAAAGTGCTAAAAGTCTTTCAAACAAAAAGTTTAAATTTTATATTAAACAAAGACTTCATAAAAGGGTTATTATAATATTAAAGAATACATAGATGATGATAACCCCTGGGAATGAGGTGATCGCCGCCAAGCCATTTCTACATCTTTATAATACTGCTGTTATTGTACATTATTTTAAAAATGACTCAAAAAAAGCCCGCTGGGTTTCTCACTGGTTCTTCCCAGGACAGAGGCATTTTTGCGAACCAGTGTAGTTTAAAAAAAGAAAAAAAAATGACTTTCAATAAGTATTATGTAAATAATCTATATTGAATAAAAATTTATTCTATTCTATTCTATTCTATTCTTTGAATGCAAGTAATCTAATTTCAATAGCGACAACAATGTTTTTGCGCGGTCTGACATTCGGATAATATTATATTCGAGATATTCGGATCGGAATTCTGTGTAGTTATTGTAACTATTCAACTTTCACGTTGATAAAATTAATTACGTGACCAGAAAATAGACTTAATCTTTTTCAAGATCTTTTCTAAAGGTTATTTCATTCTAGGCCATTTGAATGATATATGTTAATTAATTGTGATCGTCATAGGTAGGACCCTTTTATCTACGTTGTGTTTATTTTTAGTAACTTGTTCTTTTAGGTGTATCATGGAAAAATGTTTATTCACTAGAGAAGCTGCAAGTCCAAGACTGTGTACTAATACTAATTAATTACTATTCCCTATACTCTTGTAAAGGGTTCACAATGTTTAATATCTATTGCAAAGAGATTTGTATTCCGCACCTGTATAAGATTAACTTTAAATTATTAATAACCCACTACAAGCTATCGCTCCCCCAACATTTTTATTAAAAAAAATGTGGGGAAGGCACACGGTTCCAACTCCCGCCGTGTGCGGTGAGCGCCTTCCAATCCATGCGCTCCCCCCGACACAGGACAAGAAGTCGGGAACAAGGACCGTAGTCCACAGCAACACTGGCGAACCAGCAAAAAGAGGGCTTGGCCTCTTGCTAGTGCGTAAGCACAAACTTAGACCGAAGTCTCGCATGTCAATGCGTGTTTACATCATACAAGTATACAGCTAGTCCAGTCTTCGTGAATGTACGTCGCATGGATTTGGCACACGTCGAGCAGTTATGAGCACTCGGCCCAATAAACTAGTAAAGCCTTCCGTACGCGCCATCACTTCGCCAGACCGCTGCAACTGCAGATGAATGTCGAGTGTGTGGCATCAACATCCAATACAATCAGCACGGCAATTTGCCGCAGAGCACGTCGTGAGTCCACTGCTCACTTCAAGGGTATGGGGTCCCACGTTGTGCAGCTTTCGGCTGCAGCCTTGAGAGTCTCCTCCCGCCAGCTACCATCCGCATGAAGTAGACGCATTAGCTCCACCAACCATTGTAATGATGTATTTTGCCATTATTTATCATTTATAATTATCATTCAGCCATCAGGCAATCAGCATTCTATTATATTCGTCAAATGGGTTTGTGTAATTGACGTTGAGTATTATGTTTTTCGATCAAGTTTGTCTCACCCACCACCAAGTTTCCAGTTATCATTCATTTGTGGGAATTTACTGAGAGCTTTATTTAATATTGTTGTTATTCAACACATGGAGGGCAGACAGTCTGCAGTCTCGTTATAGAGAGACCCGACTTGGACAAATCTAAAGAAAATGTGAGTCAAACCAAGTGCAAGACGCAACCATTATATAAACGACATCTAAGCAACTGTCACTAGGACGCATTGTCACAAATGCAACAAGCATCAATACGACCATCGCTCAGACATACGCCAACACAAGGGCCTCTATACGGTCTTAGCAAACATCTACACTTCTGCAAAAAACCTCCGTCAACCCGAATCATAAGTTGTATTGAATCAGATGCAACTCATTCATATAACCGTCACTAAAAACGCAATACCACAATAGCAGTAAGTATTATTGTGACTATCACATAGATGGTGCCTCCTCACAACACCCCTATATGATAATTATCGACTTTGGCAAAAGTTGTTTAACTAAAAAATTTACCAACGTGTCATAGTAGTAAGCCACTAAGACGCCGGTGTATGAACCATGTATCATAGAACTAATGCTCTAAGACATGGGGCGAAAGAGTAAGCTCCAGCACCGAAATGCTAAAAGCCACACCCTCTCTTATGTGATTGTATGAAAGTCTAATGAATTCTCTATCTTAATAATTGTAAGTTCCAACTCATTTTTATAATATCATATCTTACAAGAGACCTTCAATGATAGACCATTTTATCATATACTTTACTTACATAGAATCTTTGTATGGAACATTAGCACTATGCAACTTGATACTATAGAGAGTCATGCTCGACCTCACACACGTCTATGTTGAGCTGTTGGTATGCCCCTCCGCACGGTACTCGCGTCTCGGACTTAATAGTATGGTATTAGCAATACGCGAACACCTTCTAATTTTAAGATTGGTTTTGTAATTGACATTACACGAACCCCTTCTAATTTTAAGATAGGTTTTATAATTGGCATTACATGAACACTTCCTTATTATGAATAACTATATAGAGTAATTTCCATACAAATGAACTTAATTTTATATTGTAATATTTTTAATTAACTTCTATAGTACTTCGAGAGATAAGGTCTCTTGGATATATTTTATATGTTTTAAAGTAATTTTTAGGCACTAATCTATGTAATATTATGCCAAGAAAAATTAAATTGGAAATAATGAAATTTCACTATTGGGATTGGTCCTCATATATATTTTCCCAACTTTTTTGGACCACCATTTTTTTTTTTTTTTTTTATAATTTTTAATATTTTCTTAAATCTTTCTAAAACGTAAAAATACGTAATTAGAGATAGTATATCGTTACATTATCATTAGGTGTAATAGTAACTACACAGAAATCACACAAATTTTCCTAAATTTCTTCCGGAAAGTATTACACAATCTTGGGTATTATTTCTATATCTTTATTCCACATCTGGAAGGTGTATTTAAGAAATCTTTACAAATTTGGATTTCTGTATAATGTTAAAACGTTACACCTTCCACAAGTTTCTAATATTAGCAAAGAATTTTTCAAATCGAATGTAACCGAATTAAATTTGTTAAAAAACTTCGACATGGTAGTTTACCGAAAAAATTTAATTTAATGTTCATAACATTTACTAAGTTCTTATAGATATAAAAACATAACTATTAGAAAAAAAAATCCCAACAATACCGTTTATAATAATTTAGTATTACGAGTAGTATTTATATATAAAGTCACATGATTAAATAAAAATCTGGGCAAAAAGTCTTTGCATATTTGAAACATGAATAGAAATAAAACTACAAATGATATTTTGTTGCTTTATTTTTTATTTTTTATAAATGCTGCGGGGATCGGGGCTATCTTCTCATGGATATTCTGTTTTAATTGAGAGATTGCCGTCGTTTTAGTAAAATACACACGACTTTTCAGGTATCCCCACAAGAAAAAATCGCATGGTGTGAGCTCCTCATTTTTTTCAAATTTGACACCCAGTAAAGTCGCATTTGATTTATGTTTATGTATGATGTATGTATTACATGTTGCTCCACCTTGTTGTAGCCAAGTCCTGCTGTTGTATCCTTCAAATTCATGTAACTGTGGCATCAAAAACTCTCGCAAAACTTTCACGTATTCTGCTGAATTCACAGTAAAGATTAATTAATTATTAACTTAATTTAATTTAATCTTTCAAAATAATTAATTATAACTTAATTATTTTGAAAGAAATACGGACAACCTTTGCTGATAATAAAATGCCTTTTGCCGATATGGCAACCCATACTGTCGTTTTGGGTGAATGAAGTGACTTTTGGTGTAATTAGGTGAGGGTTTTCTTTTCTCCAGTATCAACGATTGTGATTCATTTGGAAATCATTATTTTTGTCATTATTATACAAAAAAACTAGGTGCAACACTTAATATTATCGGCAAATCATCTCTGCACTCCGACTTTACCCAGTCTTGTTTGTCCTACCCCTAGAACATATCGTCAAATTTTAATAAATAAATAAATAGTAGAGTTCAATAAATTTCAATATTGAAAAAAAAATCCCAAAGAAATGGATAGGATGTGAAGAAAGGCCGCATCTCATCCCAATCAGCCGACCGGTAGTGCCACACACGGCTCATCCCGCAATAGTCGTTAGATTCGTCATATGGTCCATCTACTGATGTTGTTGACAATGCTTCCTGCTTTAGCCAAGCAATGACGCGAGATTTGAGTATGTTTAGCAGGTTGTAGTAATATGTCGGCGTTTAGGTGACTAAAAAATATCATAGACAAAAACTTACAATTTGAAAGTCATACCGAAGAGTAAATTAAAAATTTATAAAATCGGTAACATTAGTGTGTTTCACTAAGCTCTTACGAATACAATTCAAATATTAACGTGCATTAAAAATATTAAAATGAATACCTATAATTTCCACTATCTCGATTTCATAAACAAAGTTAATAATAGTATTTTTATGTAGGTGTAACATTATGTCAGAGTTCACTTTGAAGTAAAAACGTAATAAACCAAGGACGCTCTCCACACTAATATTATAAATGCGAAAATAACTCCCCCTGTCCCTCTGTCTGTTTGTTACCTTTTTACAGTTCAGCTTCGAAACCGATCTTGACGAAATTTGTCACAGAGATAGCTTGCATCTTGAAGAAGGAAATAGGGTACTTTTTATCCCGGATAATGAAATAGTTTCCATACGATATTAAAAAAACCGATATCCACGTGGACACAGTTGCGGACATCAGCTGGTAGTTTATAAAAGGAAAAATGAAAGATGAGCAAAGTTCAGCAAATAGAAACATAAGTGACAATCTAGTAAAATGTATGAAGCCCCTGTTGGCAGTTGAATACTTTTTTGGAATATTCAGATATCGTATAAAAGGACAATCTATGACTCCAATAGATGCCCGGATGAAAAATATCAGTATTTTCATTACTACAATGTGGGTTTTAAATTTCTTCGTCTTCTGCTTTTGGCCAACTATAAATGATATAGTAAATAATCCGGTGCAAATGTTAGTGGAACTTCCGTGGGTGACGATTGCTATCCAATATGCGAATACAAACCTTATTTTAATTGTGTGGCAACGTGAGAGAAATCAGAAAGTCATTGAAATGTTTGCCGATATTGATTTTTCGCTGCATGCAAGTGTGAACAAAAATTTTTACAATGTTTCTCGAAAAGAATGTAAAATGTTTTTCATTTGGTTTTGTTCGTTTTGCATCGTAAGTTTTACGTCAGACTATTTAATTGAAAAGTTTGTAATTGAAGTTGTATTGTGCTACATAATTTATTTTGAAAGAAAAATAGAGATACTTGTTTTTTGCGAATTTATGTGTATGTTGAGACAACGATTATTATTGATAAAGACCTACTTGATAAAGTTTTCAAATAATCGAAATCGCACAAACTTCAGAAATAATAAGAAAAACGGTGTAGAAGGAAATTTCAATTTCATTGGACAAATTTCTGTTAAAAATAATAAAATAAGGGACCTGGCGTCTGTATATGACAATGTTGGAGAGGCCTGCAGTGTAATTAACGGTATTTACAATTATCTCATCTTTACAACAATAATCACTGCATTTATTTTTATAATGACTACTTTCTGGACTTCCTTATACTATCTTAAATCGGACAGTATTTTAAGGCTTTCTATGAGGATAGCTGTTCGGACTACTGCTGAATTACTTTCAGTGATGATTTTATGTTATTATTGTGAGACTATCCTTGGAGTTAAAAAAGAAATAAAAAATATTTTAAATGAACTTACTAATGACTATGACCTCCCAAAAAGTATGAGGAACCAAGCTAAAGCTTTTATCGAACTTACTGAAATATGGCCTTTGACTATATCTGTTTTCGACATGTTTCAAGTGAACTTTAAGTTCATTTTAAAATTTATCAGTATTTGCGCTACTTACTTAATTATTGTTATTCAAGTGAGTAAAGTAGTTGTGTAACGATTTATGGGTAATGTATATATATAATTTAGGAATGCAATATCGTGAAGTGTGCAGTCTCCGTAATTACTTCCTGTCGAAATCGGGTGAGGCAGTCTGTGCGGACGTCATAACATGTGATAAAGGACTTACCATTCTATCCTTGGCCAACGTGCCATGGCAAAACCTGGAAGTACAGAGCATATCCCACCGGAAGACCGTATGGAAAGTAAAAGAACCACCACGGGAGGTTCTACAAAGCTCTATAGGAGCCTTTTGTAGACACAGTCCCTCCACGAGCTACTTTTCGGTGACCTCTTTGGGTAAACCGAGGATTTTGTCTGTTCCATACAAGATCAGGATATTAAAGCCAACAACTATTGGAGATACATCCTAAGTGATGGCACTGTCGACGTCAGTCGAGCTTGTCGCCGTCCCGTAAAGTCGCTTAGGCATGTCATCTATGGATGTTCAGCGCTTGCTGACTCTGAGTATCTCAGACACAACGTAGAAGTCTGGATTTTCCATCAGGAGCTCTTAGAAGTATTCTTATGAATAAACCTGATTTCGTGCTGATGGGCTGGGCATGGATGCAAGAGAAGTAATAAAGTCTACAGCAGTACGACTGTATACTACACCAAAAATCGCCTTAGTAGCACCCTTTATATCAATTACCAAAAAAATAAATTCAGGGAAAACAGAATAGTGTGAAGGAGAAGTTGAAATAATTTTATACAGGATAGTGGCCCGTTGATATATGGCAACATCACCTCCTCTGTTCGCAGTCCTATCATTGCGTATCAGTATAAAATCAGAAACAGGATATAAGCTGCCATTATAGTGGTCTTTATCCAAGTTTCAGATATTAAAATTGCATGGATACAATTTAAAGAAAATGTTTCCTCCAATATTAGAAATATGATTTGGAATGCTTTGGGCATCAATATGACACACATTAATGAGTCTACACCCGGAAAAAATACAGCTAACCTTATCACGTAATGAAGGTTTGTCATCGAATGAGAGATCATGGCTACTGGCAAACGAGATGTCTGTATCATTAGCAAAGAAAAATGATTCCTTATCTGACATTTATCTACAATATGTATTATCAGAAAATATGTATATAAAAATAGTAATAATGAAAAGTAATGGTAATTATACAACTACAAATAAATTAGCTTATACTGTACACCATCCCAACAGTTGACTGAAGGTTTTTCTAGTGAGGTGTTTTAAATACAGTATGGATGTAATTGAAAGACGTTTGTGCATGGAGACCTATTTATTACTCGCTCCCCGAATACGAACAAATCCCTTACATTATCTTTCTTATACTACACACATATGCTTCTTTTACTACGTAGTACGTACACAGCACATTACAGGGGTTGATTAAAATAATGAAGATAATAACATTTTCCTTTGAAAATTAGTACACGACGCACATATTATATGTTTTCTTAGTTCTAGGTACAAAAAGCTTAGTTCTATTCCAATGAACTACTTCGCGTTTACCATTTTTCAGTATCGCAACATTTGGTGCATTGCCTAAAACTGTATAGCCTTATACAATGTCTCTAATTTTCCATCGGTTTCGTATTTCTCTAATAGTAAATAACTTTTGTTATACGTCACTGCATTTACTCGTTTGTTTTATTTATTTTTACGGCTTTGTTTCAGTGTCACTAAATTTTTTCACACACAAAATTCCAAATCTTACGACAAAATTATTGTCTCAACTTGAATGTTTTTTTTTTGACATTTTTCACATTTACGAATAAATTCAAAATCAAATTTATATTAAAGTGAGAGACGAGACGAGCAAAACGTTCACCTGATGATAAGTGAAACGTATAACGAAAACGAAAGATAAGTATAACGAATGCTGTATCACCCAGAACATTTCTGTATGGCACCACACTGCGCCCGTCAATTACTTAAGTATCACATGCTAGGCATGTGATACTCGTACTTAAGTTATTTAGATATATTAAATTTTCTTTCTGTTTTGTTCTATTCATTTAATTCCTCTTAAAACGCAAATTTTACAGCCCTGGTAACCTTCATTACCTTTTATTTCATTAATTAATACTTTAATGACATTTCAATATCGTGTTTTATAATATCTACTTCGTCGACGTTTATACGACATACTACCTTTCTTAATTTTTTAATAATACCCAGAAGATTCTACTAATCTCCAACTTTTGCTACTTTCTTTTTCTAAGTTTTTCGGTACTAATTAGATAGGAATCGACCACTTCTACACGTTTCTTCGATTATACGATCATTTTACGGTATTTTAAATCAATAAAATGTTCATACTAGTTAGTAGGTAGTGGCCAGTCGCCTGGAAAATGAAAGTGGTCAGCATATTTCGAACAAATAGTTTCTATGGTTTGTCTTTTGCTTTCTTCAATGGAGCCCCCATATATCTAAACTAGCAAGTAGAATTAGCTCTGCAGCTTATGCTGTAAAAAAAATTAAGAATTTGACTAACGTTGAAACTGCTAGATTGGTTTATTTTAGTTATTTTCATAGCATAATGTCTTATGGTATTTTGCTATGGGGAAATGCAACTGATGTAGAAGTGATTTTTGTTTTGCAAAAGAGGGCCGTAAGAGCTATTTATAATCTTGGCTCTAAAGTGTCTCTGAGGGATAAATTTAAAGAAATTAATATCTTAACATTGGCCTCTCAATATATGTTTGAAAACGTTTTGTATGTACACAAGAACATAAACCAGTTCACTAAAAAAAGTGATGTTCATAATGTGAATACCAGGAACAAGCATAAATTAATTATTACTCGACTTCACAGAGTCAGTAACTCTTTTATGGGGCAATGTATACGTTTTTATAATAAAATCCCAGAAAGTGCTAAAAGTCTTTCAAACAAAAAGTTTAAATTTTATATTAAACAAAGACTTCATAAAAGGGTTATTATAATATTAAAGAATACATAGATGATGATAACCCCTGGGAATGAGGTGATCGCCGCCAAGCCATTTCTACATCTTTATAATACTGCTGTTATTGTACATTATTTTAAAAATGACTCAAAAAAAGCCCGCTGGGTTTCTCACTGGTTCTTCCCAGGACAGAGGCATTTTTGCGAACCAGTGTAGTTTAAAAAAAGAAAAAAAAATGACTTTCAATAAGTATTATGTAAATAATCTATATTGAATAAAAATTTATTCTATTCTATTCTATTCTATTCTTTGAATGCAAGTAATCTAATTTCAATAGCGACAACAATGTTTTTGCGCGGTCTGACATTCGGATAATATTATATTCGAGATATTCGGATCGGAATTCTGTGTAGTTATTGTAACTATTCAACTTTCACGTTGATAAAATTAATTACGTGACCAGAAAATAGACTTAATCTTTTTCAAGATCTTTTCTAAAGGTTATTTCATTCTAGGCCATTTGAATGATATATGTTAATTAATTGTGATCGTCATAGGTAGGACCCTTTTATCTACGTTGTGTTTATTTTTAGTAACTTGTTCTTTTAGGTGTATCATGGAAAAATGTTTATTCACTAGAGAAGCTGCAAGTCCAAGACTGTGTACTAATACTAATTAATTACTATTCCCTATACTCTTGTAAAGGGTTCACAATGTTTAATATCTATTGCAAAGAGATTTGTATTCCGCACCTGTATAAGATTAACTTTAAATTATTAATAACCCACTACAAGCTATCGCTCCCCCAACATTTTTATTAAAAAAAATGTGGGGAAGGCACACGGTTCCAACTCCCGCCGTGTGCGGTGAGCGCCTTCCAATCCATGCGCTCCCCCCGACACAGGACAAGAAGTCGGGAACAAGGACCGTAGTCCACAGCAACACTGGCGAACCAGCAAAAAGAGGGCTTGGCCTCTTGCTAGTGCGTAAGCACAAACTTAGACCGAAGTCTCGCATGTCAATGCGTGTTTACATCATACAAGTATACAGCTAGTCCAGTCTTCGTGAATGTACGTCGCATGGATTTGGCACACGTCGAGCAGTTATGAGCACTCGGCCCAATAAACTAGTAAAGCCTTCCGTACGCGCCATCACTTCGCCAGACCGCTGCAACTGCAGATGAATGTCGAGTGTGTGGCATCAACATCCAATACAATCAGCACGGCAATTTGCCGCAGAGCACGTCGTGAGTCCACTGCTCACTTCAAGGGTATGGGGTCCCACGTTGTGCAGCTTTCGGCTGCAGCCTTGAGAGTCTCCTCCCGCCAGCTACCATCCGCATGAAGTAGACGCATTAGCTCCACCAACCATTGTAATGATGTATTTTGCCATTATTTATCATTTATAATTATCATTCAGCCATCAGGCAATCAGCATTCTATTATATTCGTCAAATGGGTTTGTGTAATTGACGTTGAGTATTATGTTTTTCGATCAAGTTTGTCTCACCCACCACCAAGTTTCCAGTTATCATTCATTTGTGGGAATTTACTGAGAGCTTTATTTAATATTGTTGTTATTCAACACATGGAGGGCAGACAGTCTGCAGTCTCGTTATAGAGAGACCCGACTTGGACAAATCTAAAGAAAATGTGAGTCAAACCAAGTGCAAGACGCAACCATTATATAAACGACATCTAAGCAACTGTCACTAGGACGCATTGTCACAAATGCAACAAGCATCAATACGACCATCGCTCAGACATACGCCAACACAAGGGCCTCTATACGGTCTTAGCAAACATCTACACTTCTGCAAAAAACCTCCGTCAACCCGAATCATAAGTTGTATTGAATCAGATGCAACTCATTCATATAACCGTCACTAAAAACGCAATACCACAATAGCAGTAAGTATTATTGTGACTATCACATAGATGGTGCCTCCTCACAACACCCCTATATGATAATTATCGACTTTGGCAAAAGTTGTTTAACTAAAAAATTTACCAACGTGTCATAGTAGTAAGCCACTAAGACGCCGGTGTATGAACCATGTATCATAGAACTAATGCTCTAAGACATGGGGCGAAAGAGTAAGCTCCAGCACCGAAATGCTAAAAGCCACACCCTCTCTTATGTGATTGTATGAAAGTCTAATGAATTCTCTATCTTAATAATTTTAAGTTCCAACTCATTTTTATAATATCATATCTTACAAGAGACCTTCAATGATAGACCATTTTATCATATACTTTACTTACATAGAATCTTTGTATGGAACATTAGCACTATGCAACTTGATACTATAGAGAGTCATGCTCGACCTCACACACGTCTATGTTGAGCTGTTGGTATGCCCCTCCGCACGGTACTCGCGTCTCGGACTTAATAGTATGGTATTAGCAATACGCGAACACCTTCTAATTTTAAGATTGGTTTTGTAATTGACATTACACGAACCCCTTCTAATTTTAAGATAGGTTTTATAATTGGCATTACATGAACACTTCCTTATTATGAATAACTATATAGAGTAATTTCCATACAAATGAACTTAATTTTATATTGTAATATTTTTAATTAACTTCTATAGTACTTCGAGAGATAAGGTCTCTTGGATATATTTTATATGTTTTAAAGTAATTTTTAGGCACTAATCTATGTAATATTATGCCAAGAAAAATTAAATTGGAAATAATGAAATTTCACTATTGGGATTGGTCCTCATATATATTTTCCCAACTTTTTTGGACCACCATTTTTTTTTTTTTTTTTATAATTTTTAATATTTTCTTAAATCTTTCTAAAACGTAAAAATACGTAATTAGAGATAGTATATCGTTACATTATCATTAGGTGTAATAGTAACTACACAGAAATCACACAAATTTTCCTAAATTTCTTCCGGAAAGTATTACACAATCTTGGGTATTATTTCTATATCTTTATTCCACATCTGGAAGGTGTATTTAAGAAATCTTTACAAATTTGGATTTCTGTATAATGTTAAAACGTTACACCTTCCACAAGTTTCTAATATTAGCAAAGAATTTTTCAAATCGAATGTAACCGAATTAAATTTGTTAAAAAACTTCGACATGGTAGTTTACCGAAAAAATTTAATTTAATGTTCATAACATTTACTAAGTTCTTATAGATATAAAAACATAACTATTAGAAAAAAAAATCCCAACAATACCGTTTATAATAATTTAGTATTACGAGTAGTATTTATATATAAAGTCACATGATTAAATAAAAATCTGGGCAAAAAGTCTTTGCATATTTGAAACATGAATAGAAATAAAACTACAAATGATATTTTGTTGCTTTATTTTTTATTTTTTATAAATGCTGCGGGGATCGGGGCTATCTTCTCATGGATATTCTGTTTTAATTGAGAGATTGCCGTCGTTTTAGTAAAATACACACGACTTTTCAGGTATCCCCACAAGAAAAAATCGCATGGTGTGAGCTCCTCATTTTTTTCAAATTTGACACCCAGTAAAGTCGCATTTGATTTATGTTTATGTATGATGTATGTATTACATGTTGCTCCACCTTGTTGTAGCCAAGTCCTGCTGTTGTATCCTTCAAATTCATGTAACTGTGGCATCAAAAACTCTCGCAAAACTTTCACGTATTCTGCTGAATTCACAGTAAAGATTAATTAATTATTAACTTAATTTAATTTAATCTTTCAAAATAATTAATTATAACTTAATTATTTTGAAAGAAATACGGACAACCTTTGCTGATAATAAAATGCCTTTTGCCGATATGGCAACCCATACTGTCGTTTTGGGTGAATGAAGTGACTTTTGGTGTAATTAGGTGAGGGTTTTCTTTTCTCCAGTATCAACGATTGTGATTCATTTGGAAATCATTATTTTTGTCATTATTATACAAAAAAACTAGGTGCAACACTTAATATTATCGGCAAATCATCTCTGCACTCCGACTTTACCCAGTCTTGTTTGTCCTACCCCTAGAACATATCGTCAAATTTTAATAAATAAATAAATAGTAGAGTTCAATAAATTTCAATATTGAAAAAAAAAATCCCAAAGAAATGGATAGGATGTGAAGAAAGGCCGCATCTCATCCCAATCAGCCGACCGGTAGTGCCACACACGGCTCATCCCGCAATAGTCGTTAGATTCGTCATATGGTCCATCTACTGATGTTGTTGACAATGCTTCCTGCTTTAGCCAAGCAATGACGCGAGATTTGAGTATGTTTAGCAGGTTGTAGTAATATGTCGGCGTTTAGGTGACTAAAAAATATCATAGACAAAAACTTACAATTTGAAAGTCATACCGAAGAGTAAATTAAAAATTTATAAAATCGGTAACATTAGTGTGTTTCACTAAGCTCTTACGAATACAATTCAAATATTAACGTGCATTAAAAATATTAAAATGAATACCTATAATTTCCACTATCTCGATTTCATAAACAAAGTTAATAATAGTATTTTTATGTAGGTGTAACATTATGTCAGAGTTCACTTTGAAGTAAAAACGTAATAAACCAAGGACGCTCTCCACACTAATATTATAAATGCGAAAATAACTCCCCCTGTCCCTCTGTCTGTTTGTTACCTTTTTACAGTTCAGCTTCGGAACCGATCTTGACGAAATTTGTCACAGAGATAGCTTGCATCTTGAAGAAGGAAATAGGGTACTTTTTATCCCGGATAATGAAATAGTTTCCATACGATATTAAAAAAACCGATATCCACGTGGACACAGTTGCGGACATCAGCTGGTAGTTTATAAAAGGAAAAATGAAAGATGAGCAAAGTTCAGCAAATAGAAACATAAGTGACAATCTAGTAAAATGTATGAAGCCCCTGTTGGCAGTTGAATACTTTTTTGGAATATTCAGATATCGTATAAAAGGACAATCTATGACTCCAATAGATGCCCGGATGAAAAATATCAGTATTTTCATTACTACAATGTGGGTTTTAAATTTCTTCGTCTTCTGCTTTTGGCCAACTATAAATGATATAGTAAATAATCCGGTGCAAATGTTAGTGGAACTTCCGTGGGTGACGATTGCTATCCAATATGCGAATACAAACCTTATTTTAATTGTGTGGCAACGTGAGAGAAATCAGAAAGTCATTGAAATGTTTGCCGATATTGATTTTTCGCTGCATGCAAGTGTGAACAAAAATTTTTACAATGTTTCTCGAAAAGAATGTAAAATGTTTTTCATTTGGTTTTGTTCGTTTTGCATCGTAAGTTTTACGTCAGACTATTTAATTGAAAAGTTTGTAATTGAAGTTGTATTGTGCTACATAATTTATTTTGAAAGAAAAATAGAGATACTTGTTTTTTGCGAATTTATGTGTATGTTGAGACAACGATTATTATTGATAAAGACCTACTTGATAAAGTTTTCAAATAATCGAAATCGCACAAACTTCAGAAATAATAAGAAAAACGGTGTAGAAGGAAATTTCAATTTCATTGGACAAATTTCTGTTAAAAATAATAAAATAAGGGACCTGGCGTCTGTATATGACAATGTTGGAGAGGCCTGCAGTGTAATTAACGGTATTTACAATTATCTCATCTTTACAACAATAATCACTGCATTTATTTTTATAATGACTACTTTCTGGACTTCCTTATACTATCTTAAATCGGACAGTATTTTAAGGCTTTCTATGAGGATAGCTGTTCGGACTACTGCTGAATTACTTTCAGTGATGATTTTATGTTATTATTGTGAGACTATCCTTGGAGTTAAAAAAGAAATAAAAAATATTTTAAATGAACTTACTAATGACTATGACCTCCCAAAAAGTATGAGGAACCAAGCTAAAGCTTTTATCGAACTTACTGAAATATGGCCTTTGACTATATCTGTTTTCGACATGTTTCAAGTGAACTTTAAGTTCATTTTAAAATTTATCAGTATTTGCGCTACTTACTTAATTATTGTTATTCAAGTGAGTAAAGTAGTTGTGTAACGATTTATGGGTAATGGCTATAGTGTGAACAATTTTAATAAATCTATTACTTCACACATTTTCATAGCATTCTTAGCATTCCTACAAGTTTTTTTAGGAATGCAATATCGTGAAGTGTGCAGTCTCCGTAATTACTTCCTGTCGAAATCGGGTGAGGCAGTCTGTGCGGACGTCATAACATGTGATAAAGGACTTACCATTCTATCCTTGGCCAACGTGCCATGGCAAAACCTGGAAGTACAGAGCATATCCCACCGGAAGACCGTATGGAAAGTAAAAGAACCACCACGGGAGGTTCTACAAAGCTCTATAGGAGCCTTTTGTAGACACAGTCCCTCCACGAGCTACTTTTCGGTGACCTCTTTGGGTAAACCGAGGATTTTGTCTGTTCCATACAAGATCAGGATATTAAAGCCAACAACTATTGGAGATACATCCTAAGTGATGGCACTGTCGACGTCAGTCGAGCTTGTCGCCGTCCCGTAAAGTCGCTTAGGCATGTCATCTATGGATGTTCAGCGCTTGCTGACTCTGAGTATCTCAGACACAACGTAGAAGTCTGGATTTTCCATCAGGAGCTCTTAGAAGTATTCTTATGAATAAACCTGATTTCGTGCTGATGGGCTGGGCACAGTCGAGGGTATTTTGGTCGAAATTACTATTCAATACGACGAGAACCTCGTGAATTCCGAAACGGAGAAGAAGACAAAGCATCTGGACCTGGCTCTCGAGGTGAGCGACATGTGGGGTGGTGCGTCGACAGAAATTATTCCGGTGGTCGATCCTGCGAACATGTTAATCCCAGTCATCCATCCAGAGACATCTGAAACGACTGGGGCTCTGTGACGGGCCGGGCAGAAGGTGCTCTTCGATACCAGCATTGTCTGCCGTTTTCTTTAACTTTCTCCCTAACCCTCGGCCGATTGGTCTGCTCTGCCGAGGGCAGAATGGGTTGGTTCTGTATGGTTGGTAAACTATATAAATACCCCAGTATAATTATAATAATCATTTATTTGCTTAACATACCTACATTAAAGTTGTTACGTGTGTAGTACGTGTTACAGGTTACTTGTCACTATAATTTTCTTTTTAAAAAGGGTGTGCAAGATTCGCTTCGTGTCCGCTAGGCGCTCGACACATTTTATTAATCATTTTAAGGGGGAAGGCGGAGACCACATCTTTCCACTTGCTACGATCCTGGCACATATACGGCATGGTACTACGTCGTTCCTTACCGGCTTGCCAAAATTTTCGCTTCGTGTCCGCTAGGAGCTCTACACATTTTACTAGTAATTTTAAAATGGGTAGATTAATTTTATAATTTATTATGCAGAATTATGAAATATGCGGTTGTTTTTATTACAACCGTATATTACATTAAAATTGTTCTTTGTCTTCCAGAAATTCATTAATACTATAATAGCATTTCTGTGTTTAAATTTTCCGTAGTCTTTTTTTAAATATATTTAATTTCTTTATAATGTTTGGTAGCCATACACTTTTGTTCATTAGCGCTGTTACTTGCATGTCTACAAATTCCATTATCGTGTCTGCTGCGTTCATGTCAATAATAAACAAAGTCGATAATAATCATATTGTTGCGTTGTGAGGAGGCGCCATTCGCGAGATATTCGGTTAGGGAAAAAGTTCTTGTCGTACGTGATCAACTTTTCATCACCAGTTAACAATATCAAAAAATTCAAAAACGGTTCGGTTTCATTACGTCTCAATAAAGAAACATAATGAGTACACCGTTCATTAGGTTTCCTCTAGTTAGCTCGAGCGGCACCACACATCGATTCGGATCTCTACTGATCAACTGATGAACAACTGATGAGTATAGCAAGACGTTGAGAGAAAGAGGCCGGGATTGATCACGCTAGACCTCACACATCTTTCGCCACTAAGCAAAAATTAAGAGTTTGGCTGGAAAGTGTTCCTTCACCTTCAGATTTCGACTGTTTCGGTCTCTTCAGAATTCTTTAGGTAGCGTCAGGTTAACACCAAGAGAGGACTACAAAAACTGTCGTGTTTTTTTAGACAGAAGTCGCAAAATTTTTTCAGCAACGGGATCATGTCATCACCTTCAAAATGGCAAAAAGTCATTGAACAAAATGGCACATATAAATGTAAATAAACTTTGAAAAAAAATGACTTGAGTTTTCATGTAAATGCGAAGAAACTTTTCTCCAACCTTATACTAAATAAAAACAACGCAATTAACGGCCCTAACTAAGACGATCACATTTTAATAACATTATTATTGTTGGCCTATTATATGATAACCTTTAGAATAATCAAAAGTCTTAATTATTCAAACTTATTTAATTATTCAAATAAGTTTCCCGGTCACAGTATTTTATTTTATTAATATTTAATCTAACACTATAAAAATAAATCAACCTAGCAAACTGTTATTTTATAACCTAGGTTTACAAATAAATCAATTGTTATAAAAAACAGATTGTACGTAAATTATATCTTGCATTAGATCCATAAAGATAATATCGATATATATATATGGAATATGGACGAAGGCAACAGCATGATTGAAATTACCTTTGTGGCTATAATTCGACTCTCGGGACATCTGAGGCGACTGGGACTCCGTGACGGGCCGCTTCGTGCTCAGATGCAGAAGGCGGTGCTCCTCGATACGGCCCGCATCGTCCGCCGGTTTCTTTCCCTTTTCCCCTAACCCCCGGGCGTTTGGTCTCCCCTGCCGAGGGCACCCGTCTGGTTGAGATTTTATTCATATATTTTATTGTATAGTATTATGTCTAATATTTGTCTTTTAGTATCTTATTTATTTTGTCTTATTTTATATATTCATCTATATATTCATATATATCCCAGCCAGACGAGAAAACTACAGAAATACCCCGAATATTAATAAAAACTTTTATTTCATGTGTTCTCTTCAGCCACAACTATTAAATCTAGATGTTGACATTTTAACACCGCTGCGCAAAGGGAGCCGCGCACCTCGATGATGCCCAAGTCGCATGAAACCGGGCGGCGCGGTGTTCGAGACCGCGGCCGCTGTATTTATTATATAGCGTTTGAAAGTTTTAAATTAAAAAAATAAATAATTAAAATTACAAACCACTATTCACTTGTTTCTAGTTTACAAAAAATAAAATGAGTAGATAGGTAATCAATAGAACTTAGTCTAATCGCGAGTAGCGCGGCCGAGCGTATGGCTGTTCGCTCACACCGCAGCTTTTTCTTACTTTTAGCATTTTTATACTTATCGTAACTTCTAAACGATAGGTCCGATTCGAATAATTAAAAAAAGAATTTACATTTACATAATCAACCTTGACTATAAAACTATTTAGTAGGATAAGGATTAATATTATGATACAAATGTCATCATCTTTCGATTCTACCCTTGTTTTATTGACTAATTTGAACAAAAAGTGGTTATTGTGACTTAACTATAATAGTTAGACATATAGCCTCGCGGACTTTTTTGTGAGTAATGATGAGTACTATGAAAATGTAGTACATTATTTTCTTTATCATTAATAGTTTTTGCAGCGCACGCCAAATAATGACTTTAATCAGAAATGTTTGATACCTTGAGTACATCATAGCAATTTTCGTAGGATTCTCGGTTTTTTTTAAATAAAATACAACTCATGTTATTCGGTGATAATATAGTTGTATATAGGTGAAAGTATTTTTAAAATCGGTTCAGTAGTTTTTGTGTTAAATCGTTACAACCAAACATACAAAAAATCAAATCTTTCATTTTTTAATATTAGTTTAGATGTGTGGCAGAGTAGAATAGCACCTTACTCTTTCTTACCGAGGTGTCCTAAGTAGCGCCTAAGGTATATTACGGCAGGCTATATTCGTGCAGAATGATACCATAACATGGAATGCTGCAACTGTACTGCTCGTGAAAACGAAATGGGGAGTAAATATTTTTTGACTCGTTCCAAAATGGCACCCGTCACATCTCGTTTCTAGAAGGGGTGAAAAGTGGACTACTGGTGTAGTCCCTGCCTATTCCTTATACGGGAAAGGCATGATTGTATGTATGTATCAGCCGTTAACCATGCAAGTCACAATCTTCCTCTTATTTTATTTAGTTTAGATAACAGTGTTGTCCGCTACGGTGGTCCACTTAGGGTTGGCGAACTTCAGTGACTTGAAATAATAATAAAAACTGTCTTTATTTATTAGAAAAAGGATTAATCACTCCATCTAAGCTAGGAGATGGTTCAAGACAATAGTGGGCAATAACGAGCTCGATCCTGCGACATCATGTTTCTTTATTTGTATTTAGACAATTTGTATTTGCTATAATTAAATTCCATTAATAATTTGATGTTAACACATAATTTTAGCGACTAAAGACAGCAAACCTCATTAAAGTTTTAACATCAACCAACTGTTAAAACAAAATATCGCGGTAAAGTACCTTTAAAGTCAGACTAATACAATATTTTAAAAGTATTTTAGAGGTTACTTATAAAAAATACCCTTACTTTAATTTAATTTAAAAGAGGATTTGCTTAATTTTCGAGAACGATTTCAAAATTGAGTTGACAAAAAAAATAATGGCTAACACAAAAAATATACTTAATAATACTTTTATTTAATGTTTTCTCTTCAGCCATAACTATTAAATCTAGATGTTGCGGAACTACCTTAACGTCTAACTAATGATATTTTAACATCTGAAAAACTAACTAACTTGACTATTATCTTAAATTGTAGTAAGGTATATTATATTATAAAATATACGTTAGTTCAATTTAAGATAATTAGAAATTTTCGAAAATACTTTAAAAATTAAATTGACAAGCACAGGTTTTTTTGCAACTTTCATAGACATAACATTTAGGTGTATTACTATCATTTAGGTATTTCATTTAAAAAAAAAACTTTTAATTTGTAAATAATCTACCTGCCACTGCATTTTCACAACGCCGTGGCAGCTTGCCTGGCAGATAATACTGATGATCCCCATTATTACCCAAAAAAAATGGTAGAATGGTCTAGTCTAGAGAAAGATTATTAGTGCGCTCTGTATAAATAAGGTTAAATAATCTTAGTAATTTCAATTTTATTTGGTAATGCTCGCGTTATTGTTTCTGCTTCCAGCGGCGTCGTGGGACGGGTCGTCAACTTTCTCTAATGAGGTTGAAGAGGGAGATGACTGCCACATGTGTCATACTTATAAACAATGCAATACACTTATATATGTACTAGCTGATGCCCGCGACTTCGTCCGCGTGGATATAGGTTTTTCAAATATCCCGTGGATACTATTTGATTTTCTGAAATGAAAAGGAATAAAAAATCTATGTCCTTCTTCAGGATGCAAGCTGTAGACGACACGCGCGTTCCTTATATGCACATTTTTAGGTAGGTTAAATGTCATATATATGTGTATAAATTAAACTTATTTAAACCAACAATTATTTTAAATTGTCAACTTTTATTATCTGTTTTATAAATCTCTTCAAATGTCGGTATTTGGAAATGTATTATAAAACGAAGATATTTTAATAAATTAACATGGTTAATTTATTAAAATACTTTCGGGATAGTTGGCTGGCGCCTCACTCAGTCCAACCATTTCGATAGCACGAGACGACGTGTACTTTTTGGCGGTTTGTTGGCCCTACACAAGAAATCTCTATGCCAAATTTCGTCACGATCTGTTATTTTTTTTATAGAATAGGAGGCAAACGAGCAGGTGGCTCACGTGATGGTAAGTGATCACCGCCGCCCATGAACACCTACAATACCAGAGGAATAGCAGATGCGTTGCCGGCCTTTGAGAAAGGAATAGGCTCTTTTCTTGAAGGTCCCTAAGTCGTATCGGTCCGGAAAAACCGCTGACGGCAGAACATTCCATAAAGTGCAAGTGCGTGGCAGAAAATTCCGCGAAAAACGCACTGTGGTGGAATGCCAACCATCAAGGTGGTGACGATGGAATTTGAGGTTATGCCGTAAGGTGCGATGGTGAAATTCAGCGGCTGGAATTGATCCGAACAATTCCTCGGAACACTCCCCATGGTAGATCCTGTAAAAAATGCAAAGAGATGCAACATCTCTTCGCAAAGCCAGCCTGTTAAGTGGTTGAACCGTAAAAGGTAACAAACAGAGAGAAGGGTTTGTCCCTGAGAATTACTTTCGCATTTATAATATTAAGTAATGATTATGAGAAATATTTGGCTGCCATGAATCAAAATAATGATGACCAAAATGCAAATTAAAGCCGCGCGGATAACACCTAATTTCTTTAGTCTTTCAGATTTTTCGCAGGAACTGTAAACATTTGTGAAATAAAAAGTAGCTAAGATTGTTCTCTGAAAAGTCCCCGCCAACATCTATTCAGCTGTTTGGGTGATTAGCCCGGACAAACAAACAGACAGAGAGATGCTTTTTTAAAACACGTGTTTTTCGAGTTAATATTTTTTTAAAGAATTTATTTAAAGAAAATAATTATTGCGAAATCACAGACAGACATACAGACATACAAATTTTATTTATTTGTATAGGTAAGGTATAAGGTAAAGACGTAAAAGAAAGAACTTTGATTATTCTGAACGACTTATTAAGATATTGAGAAATATTAAAACTGTCTCCTACTAAAATGTCTCACTTATTAAAATATTGTTTACCGCGGTTCCGAAAAGTGGGCTACATTTGTAGCGTCTACCTACCCCTTGTATGGGAAAAAAGCGCGATTATATGTAAGTATGTATGTATTAAAACTGCCACGAACGAAAACAATGATGAACAAAATGCAAATTAAATCCGCGCGTAACACATACATCCGCATAGCCCCAAATTTCTACAATTTTTCGAAGTTTACGCAGAAACCCTGAATATTTCCGAAACAAAAAGTACCTTAGATTACTCAGTGAAAATTCCCCTACCCGCCAATGAAAGTTTCTGAGATTAGTTTTGGACAAACAAACAGACCGACAGACAAAAATTTTGAAAACGAGTGTTGGATTTTTATACCGTGCAATTTTTTTTTAATCTCATGTATTATATGAGTATAAGAAAAAACTTTATTGCGAAATCACGGACAAACACTCCAATTTTATTTAGTTGTACATATTTACAACACAAATTAAAATAGTTACAGTTAAAGAAAAATATGTCAACCCAAACCAACAAACCTATAATAATAATTAATAACCCTACAATTATTAAATAAATAAACAAATTTAAAAATGTTAACGATAAATTCCCAAAATTTGTGCCAATTGCTATGAGTAGGAGAATATGCAATTGATACAACATTTATCCAGACTATTCGATAAATATCATCTACGAGGGTGGATTGAAAAGTACTCGGCCTAACCAAGAAAATAAACACATACTAAGTCAGTTATATTTTTATTTTTCTACATAATCACCATCAATTTCAATACACTTTTGCCACCTCCCCTTCCAAGCATTTAGACCGTTAAAAAAAATGATTCTTCCTTAGAGTCAAAATATGCGTCTACAGCTGCTTTGACCTCGTCGTTTGTCGAAAATCTTTGACCTCCCAAGTGCTTTTTTAGGTTAGGGAACAGAAAGAAATCTGATGGTGCCAGATCAGGTGAATACGGCGGATGCGGTAACAGTTCAAAGCCACAGTTGTGAATTCCAGCCATTGACTGTACTGACGTGTGAACACGGGCGTTATCTTGATGAAACAGGACTTTTCTTCTGAGCATTCCTCGACGTTTTTCTTTTATTTCCTCTCGTAAACGACGTAGTAAGGTGCAGTAGTAATCAGAGTTTATAGTCTGACCCCTTTCAAGATAATCAATCATAATCACACCTTTCGAGTCCCAGAATACTGAAGCCATCACCTTTTTTGCCGACAAAATCGACTTAGCCTTTTTAGGGGGTGGTGAACCAGGTCTTCTCCACTGTTTTGATTGTTGTTTTGTTTCCGGTGTACAGTAATGAACCCATGTTTCGTCCATAGTAACAAAACAATTCAAAAAATCATCTGCATCGGCTTCAAATAACTCCAAACAGTCGCGTGAAATAGTCAATCGCGTCCTTTTTTGTTCAACTGAAAGCAGTCGCGGAACCCACCTCGCAGACACCTTGTGGAAACCCAACTCGTTGACAATGATGTTTTGAGTTCGTTCATAAGAGATGCCTATAATCTCGGCCATCTCTCTAATTTTTAATCTGCGGTCTCCCATTATTAAATCAAGTACTTTTTTAATATTTTCGTCAGTAGTTGACGTCGAAGGCCTTCCAGAGCGGGGTTCATCCTTCACACTCTCTCTACCACGCTTAAATTCTGCTATCCATTTTTTGACGGATGAATATGACAGAGCACAATCGCCTAATGTACTGACCATGTCATCATGGATGGCTTTTGATGATAGCCCCTTCTTATGGAGGTACTTAATGACGGCACGCTGCTCGATTTGCTCCGTTCGCGGAAATTATGACCGATTACTTTGTTAATAAATTTATAAAATCACAACTAATTATCGCACACGTTTCGAACTTCACACAATGAACTAGTCTGAACTGAACTAAATAATGTGGGTAGATTTGATTTTTAGAATTGAATGGATCTGTGTTAGGCCGAGTACTTTTCAATCCACCTAGTATATCGTGTAGCATTCAGCACCCACAGAGTTAACGACATATATTTGATATAATTTCGATGATGTTTTTGCTGTTAGCCGTTGTGGCTTTTAAAGCTTCATCGGATTCGGAGAGCTGTGCTCGCGGTCCCAGCCAGGTTTGGTTTAACCGAAACTTAAATAGAGCTTCATAGTACAGCTGAACTCACGGGCCAGGTAAAAACAGTTTTAATATATATAATTTCGGTGATGTAATTGCTGTTAGCCTTTTTTGGCTTTTACAGCTTCATCGGATACTGTGCTCGCGAGCCCGGGGCCCGCGTGCCAGGTTTGGTTTGACCCAAACATAAATACCTGAATATTACTTCTACAAAAACTTCGAAATTTTGACTGTCGCGTTCGCTGCGTGCTTGCGCTACTGTGAATATCTCAAAAATTATTTAAAGTTATCTTATGACCGTCCGAGAGAGGCTGCGGGCCTCCGTTCGGACTGTCGACTTGTGTTTCGGTAACTCTGGGCGGTGAGAACACCTAACGTTGTGCGTGTTATTTAAAGCTATTGACTGTGTGTACAGTGTGGCTTGGATCATGTCTGACCGTATGTGTGTGTGGTCAGGGAGTGCTAAGACGTCTGTGTTGTTTAGCACGTTTCGCGGACGACGTTTGCGTTCGGTCGCGTTTTTATCGGATCGGTAATTCGCTGCTTTAACCACCAGCGGGTTTGGATGAACCACGGCTTTTTCGAAAACTGCCGTGATACTTCTCTGAAGTGTTCAGAGATTAAGGGCATTTCACAGTCGCTGTGAAGGTCTACGTTGCGTTGGTACCAGCCGGCTCCGGTGGCCCCTCGCAAGAATCTATTTTTTACAATCTGTAGTTTCTTTAAACGATTTCCCGTCGCGTGAGCGAAAGCGACGCATGCGTAGGCCATTACTGGTCTAATGCAAGTCTTGTAGAGGCGAAGTTGGTGTCTAAGGCACATTTTGCTTGAGTAGCAAGTTAACGAATATAGACGGCTTGAGATAAAAGCCGCCCTGTTACACACATTCTTAATATGTTCAACGAACGAATTCGCTGCGTCTAAAGTGACCCCGAGGTATTTGACGCTCTTTTCCCAGGGAATAGGGCGTCCGAATAGGGTGATCGAGCCTAGCTGATTATTGCCGATTGTGTGACAACGTCTAGCGGGCTTAGTTACTTATTTTTAGCCTCCCCACCATCATAAATTTCACAAAATTTTAAATTGTGCAGAAACGTGCACTTTACATTTTTATTATATACTAGCGATCCGCCCCGGCTTCGCACGGGTAGATAGATATTATAAAGATAAATTAGTACTTTATTTGGACAAATAGAACAACCACAATTCCTTACACATTACATTTTTTGTAGCGACTATTCTCATCAGCGGCTCTGCAGCTGGTCAGATAAGATTACGTTATTTTACCAAAACAATGTTTTATTTAGGGGAACATAAGCCATGAAATATAGCCAATATTTGATGTCGTGGTAGCAAAATAAAACCACAGCTCTCGACCGAAGCGCAAAGGGAGCCGCGCACCTCTGGCAAATGATGCCCAAGTCGCGTGCAGCCGGGCGGCGGCGCGGCGTTCGAGAGACACCGCGGCCGCTGTATTTTTAAAAGAACGTTTTAAAGTTTTAAATAAAAGGAAATATATAATTAAAATTAAAAACCACTCAATTGTTTCTAGTTTACTAAAAATAATATAAAATAATAATAATAAGTAGGTAAGTAAATAATAGATCTTAGTCTATTCGCGAGTGGCGCGGGTGAGCGTAGCGGTGTTCGCTCACGCGGCGGCATTTTTGTTACTTTCAGCATTTTTATACTTATCGTAACTTCTAAACGACGGGTCTGATTCGAATAATTTAAAGAGGACTTTTCATGTACATAATCAACCTTGATTATGAAACTATTTTGTAGGATAAGAATTTATATCATGATACGAATGTCATCATCTTTCGATTCTACCCGTGTTTTGATTGACCAATTTTATTTTATTTTTATTTATTTAATCACAAAACAGAATGACAATTTTACAAAAATAAGATATGTGGTATATTTAATACAATATATGGACTGATTGCCATTCCAAAAGCTGTGACACTTATCTAATCTAAAGTATAGTATAGTATATATAAATCTCTTATCTAAAGTAATAACAATTATGGTAAAAATTAACTTTCTAATCAGGGGAATCTGACTCAATATGTTTAAGGTATATTAAGAATCCAGCCTTTCCCCAACACAAATTTACTTTAAACAAACTACTATATATAGGTATTCACACTCAGTGGTATGATTTATTACAATAATATATAAGTAGTTTTTTCTTGAACGAGACGATTTTATCATGGATTATGTCCAATTCTGGATATTTCATTAAAATACTGTTATAAAGGTCACATATCCTTACAATGGGACTGTTTTTAGCCCTAATCGTACGACATAGTGGGGTAGCGAAAAATCTTTCCTGCCTCACCTGACGCGTAGGTACATTAAAAGATATCACAGAAAGCAAACTAGTCTCTAATCCAAAATGTATTAATCTATGTAAGTTAAATCTATTATATATCTACGGTTTCCTAAAGTACAGATTTCAAATCTCTTTAGTCTATCTTCATATGTTGCCAGAGACCTCTTTAAACCCATTCGACAGCAAAGGCGTTTAATAAATTTGGCTTGCACAGATTCAAGTCTCCCCTTGTGTATATTATAAAATGGTTTCCATATAACACTGCAGTACTCAATTTTACTACGAATAAGACTATTATATAGCAAAATATAAGAATCTGGGTTTTTAAAACCTTTACAATTACGAAATATGAAACCCATACTTTTATTGCATGACGCAACCACACTGTCATAATGTATTTTAAATGAGAGTTTATTATCTAATTTGACTCCCAAATCACAACAGGTGGACTTACTGGCTAATGCTGTATTCCCAATATAATATGTAAATTCATGGTTATGTGCAATGTTTGAGAATCTCATTGCATGACAACATTTTTTTTTAAATTGCTATTATATTCCTTTTTTCGCTCTCTTTCTTAACATGCTAACTTCATCGTAATCGCGAGGGTTGCCTAATTTTTTGAACTTCTTATGACAGTTTCGTTTTTCATTTAGACATTGTTGGAGTGCTTTACTATACCATGATGGGTAATTGTTATTATACTTTGTTTTATATGGTAATAATTTTGGAAAGTGTTTCATAAAACAACGAAACGATCGACATCATTTACATTCAAAATATTTTGCCAGTCTGTTTCCTTAATCAAACTACGAGCTTTTACAAAATTACATTTTCTAAAGTTGAATACTTTTTCACCATTACTTGATAAATATTTGTCTATGTTCAGCTGTATTCTTACTTCAAATGACGGGTGGTGCTTGTCCGGTTTGGATAAATGCAATAAATTTTGACTCCAGGTTAAGGCCGCCTCCGCCGCTTGTTATGTGCGATTTGCCACAGATCGGTAATTTTTAACGAAAAACGAAAATGTAGGTATTCCCTGATTTATATTACAAAGTTGTTTGATATTATTGTTCATTTTTCATTTTATTGAAATGTTTACATGAATATAATAACTTCAGTACATAAAAGGATGACTATCAAACACTAATTGAATTATAATGTCTTCTTTTATTTACGCGAATATTACACATTTAAATAAAACTACTTTTTACGGATTTTATCGCGTTTAATTTTGAACTATTTTTAACCCGACGTTTCGGGCGCTTTACAGCACCCATGGTCACGGGGGGACTGAGGTGACAGTTGTCCCGATGCCATAAGTTAACCCGGAGTACCTTCAGCTTTTAATTATTATTTTTAGTCCGATCTACGCAGAAAGAGCTTACTGTGTCTTGAAGCCTTGCAGTGGTATGCTTGGTTTTTGATTTAATTTTATTAATTATAGGATCCCAAGCCGGTGGTAATACCCAACCATCTTCCCTATTGAAATTAGGATGTTTTTTTAATTTCAATAGCCTCGCGAATCATCCTTGGTAGGAATCGGTGTTCTTTTGCAAGGATTTGTGGTCTATCAAATCTGATGTAATGGTTGGGATAATCCAGAACATGGTCACAGACTGCAGACTTCCTAGAGCGTCGATGCTTCACATCAGCTATATGTTCTTTAACGCGGGTTTTAATGGATCTTTTAGTTTGCCCTATGTAAGAGAGACCACATTCACAATCCAGCTTGTATACTCCTGTATCTTGTAGAGGGATGTTACACTTGACAGATGGTAAAAACTGACTTATCTTCTTCGGCGGCTTGAAAAATGTTCTAATAGAAGCTCGCTTCTAAATATAGCCAATCTTGTCCGTGACTCCTCTGACATATGGAAGAACAGCAGGTACACGCTCGACTGTGGCCGGCTTCACTCGGTCTCTGCGACGAAGGCGCGGAACCGGAAGCTTGTTGTCTTGCAAAACTTCCTTGACATGCTGAAGCTCGGCGGCCAGGTGTTTACTGTCACAGATCCCTTGTGCTATCTGAAACAAAGATTTACCCACGGTAGCTAACTGTGAAGGATGGTGGTGAAATTCACCATTTAAATACCTATTTGTATGGGTCTTTTTTCTATACACAGTGTGACACAAGGTGTTATTAGGATTCCGAATTACTAACACATCCACAAAATAATATCGGTAAGGAAGATTTGGAGGCCATGCGTCAAGACATTTCGTCTATGTTACGTCGAAGTTCAGTGCCCAAACTAAATCTTCCCAAAGAAGAATTTAAAGCGTTGTACAACTTACGGAACAGACCGGAACTCACGATCCTCCGCGCGGATATAGGAAATGCTACGGTAGTAATGGATACGTCAGATTACAATTTTAAATTTCAACAACTTTTGTCAGATGAAAATATTTATAAAAAGGTTAAATCAGACCCAACCGCGAACACGCTGAAAACAACTAGCGATCTAGTAAAGAAACACTCCGAAAAATTGAATCTGGACGTAAATTCGGTAATACCATCATGTGCCAAACCACCGAAGTTGTATGGGTTACCTAAAATACACAAACCAAATGCTCCACTACGATAATATGAAATTAAAAAACATCCTAATTTCAATAGGGAAGATGGTTGGGTATTACCACCGGCTTGGGATCCTATTATTAATAAAATTAAATCAAAAACCAAGCATACCACTGCAAGGCTTCAAGACACAGTAAGCTCTTTCTGCGTAGATCGGACTAAAAATAATAATTAAAAGCTGAAGGTACTCCGGGTTAACGATGACATCGGGACAACTGTCACCTCAGTCCCCCCGTGACCATGGGTGCTGTAAAGCGCCCGAAACGTCGGGTTAAAAATAGTTCAAAATTAAACGCGATAAAATCCGTAAAAAGTAGTTTTATTTATACTATATTGAATTTTTATACAGTTATAAACACTTTTTCTGGCGAAAACTATTTTGCTTAATGTTACACATACGCGGACTACGCGCACGCGCACAACGCGAACTTTATTTTTTTATTTGAACAAAAAGCGGTTATTGTGACTTAACTATAATAGTTAGACATACAGCCTCGCGGACTTTTTTGTGGGTAATGATGAGTACTATGAAAATGTAGTACATTATTTTTTTTATCATACATAGTTTTTGCTGCTCACGCCAAATAATGACCTTTATCAGTACATTTTTGATACCTTGAGTTACATCATAGCAAGTTTCGTAGGAATCTCGGTTTTTTTAAAAATTAAATATAACTCATGTTATTCGGTGATAATGTAGTTGTATATAGGTGAAAGAATTTTTAAAATCGGTTCAGTAGTTTTTGAGTTATATAATTACAACCAAACATACAAAAAATCAAATCTTTCGTCTTTATAAACCAGTCCACTGCTGAACATAGGCCTCCCCCAAAGACTGCCACATAGCCTGTAGCTCTTATTTTAGTGGAATTTTGCCATAGTTGTATTGCCATATTTTGCCCACGGGATGAGATGGGGCGGTAGATTCTCTTTAGCCGCCACCACACGGTATAAAGATAGATATAGAATACGAGTAGATTATATGTATAGATTAAAGGATCTGTGTTTGTTTGAATTTTGTGACGGAGCATGCTTCGGTTGTTAACGAGATTATTCTTCGTAATTTTTTTAATAATGTTTTGTTACTAATATAAAAACATAATAACAAAAAAGTGGATACCTGCGGAGATTCTTTTACCGGTTTCCTTTCCGTCAGAGCACCATTATTACGAAACGGTGGTAGATTGTTCAATAAAATGACGTTTGACAATGGAAACTTACATTTCTTACCTTTAAAATTTATTTTCCATTAGATTGTTCTGGACACCAATATATACATGCACTTGATGTGGATTTTCTATTTAATACTTTGCTTATGCTGATACACAACTACGGATAAGATAAACAATTGCCTAACTGTAAGAACTCTATAAAACTTATACAAAAGCAAGGTGTTATACACTAATTTACGTAATAAAATTACACGAGAAAATATTATTTAAGTTAAATGAAAATCACTTACTTCTTACTAAACATTGATTCTTAACACTTAAAAATGAATTAACCACGTAATCATTTATTTTATAACCTATCTTTACAAATAAATAACACAATCATTACATAAAACACATTGAACGTAAATCATATCTTTCATTAGATGCTTCTGATTTAAAATGTAAAATTATTCAAAATACAGTTACTGGCGGTAGGATTCCTATGCAGGAATCCGTCTAGGTAGGTACCACCCCAGGGCCAGTTATTTTGCCGTGAAGCATGTACGAAGCACGAACGAAGGGCACTGTGAGCTAGCGTAATCACTGGGCATATGAGACTTAAGAACCCATGTCTCAGGGTGATGGGCACAGTGTGATGTCACACAGAAATTTTCTGGGTTGCACTTACCATCAGGTGAGCGTTTTGCTCGTTTTATCACTTATTACAATAAAATAAAAAATACAGATTTTATGTTTCGTTAAATAACTAATTATAATAAATTAATAAGTAATTAAATTTACGAAATTTTTAAAAACACTTTATTAACTATAGTTTATTTATTACTGGTGGTACGATTCCTATGCAGGAATCTGTCCAGGTAGGTACCACCCCTGAACCAGTTAATCTGCCGTGAAGCAGTAGTGTGCAAACATTACTGTGTTTCGCTTTGAAGGGCACTGTGAGCTAGTGTAATTACTGGGCATATGAGACCTGAGAACCGATGTCTCAGGGTGGCGGCCGCAGTGTGGTGTCACGCAGAAATGTTCTGGTGTACACAGGATTTGGTTTCGGCAGACGTTCTACTTTCCATCAGGTGAATGTTTTGCTCGTGTCGTCAATTTATACAATAAAAAAAATAAAATATAATGATTCATTTGAATAACAACTATTAAATACGTCGCACATAAGCTTAGAAATTTAAAAATCATTTGTAAGTTCATTGCTTGTTCAGCTCATTTGTTTACTGTTGAAACATGTCATAAATTACAAACCGCAGTGGCCAAACTTTTATAATTTCCGTAAATGCCTTTGCTTGAATTCTCATACCTTGTGGTAGATCGCAATCCATTATTATTTTATTAACAAGAAGTTTCGTTTCGTCTCTAACTTTAAGAATCTTTTCACAATTGATAGTTATCATACTTATCATAGTTACCTGGCTAGTACTTCAAACTATTATTTTTAATAAATATTTAAAATTTTTGTTTGTATAAAAATTGAACAATGAGGTCCAGAAGATAATTATTAAAAACAAGAATGATGATATTATACAAGTGAAGAATAAGAAATTGAAAGTATTGTTAATCATTTCAAACACTTCCCCAATTTGATTGTATGCTGCAGCCAACTCTAGAAGTTTCTTGTTGCTAGGCGAAGCCAGTCCTACATAGTTAATACATCCTTCAATATAGAAAATACTTTTATCCTTTTGTAAGATCAGAGTTCTTTGGTAATGCCGATGTGTTACAAAGTTTCTTAAATAACTATTGATCTTTAGTAGCTGCTCCCGAAGTATACTCATTAGTTTAAAAAATAAAAGAATTTCCAATTTGCTTTGTGAATACATTAGTATGACCACTATGTGTCCGATTTTGATATCAATTTCATTAAAAAGGTTAAAGAAAATAAATAAAACATAGAATAGAATCAACGAAATTACTTGCTTCGTGGTTTCCATTTGTGATTTTTTGGAAGAGTCTTCATTAGAGTTAATACGCAGCACTGCAGCAATTTCTTCTAATGTAATGAACATTCGTGCACTATTGTCGTTATTCCAAAATGATTGCATTATTATTGTAACAAAATACTGAAAAACCACTAGCATACTTGGCAGTGTTTCAACTGTCTTTAGAATATTACCGGTTTCTACGAAACGTCTAATACCGAAAACTAAATAACTCAATACTATAGGCAACATAATAAAAAATCCTAGTACCCTCATTTTCCCGTTTATTGGGACATATAATTTAGATACTATCTGAAATCTGAATATACCGAAACATTTTTCCAATAAAAGTAAAGGCCGTAAAGTGAAGAACAAACTGTGATACATTTTTTTCGATTTTTACACGGGCCTTTGTCTTTTTACTTCCTCTCTCTTATCTTTATATGTTTCTGTTCTAATTCTGTACAGGAATATACTCGTATATATCTGTAAACTGTGTCTACTGTACTAACGTAGAGTTAATTCTGAATTAATTCCGTATTCATGTAGACTAGACTTTTATCAGATAATGATGATTAAGGTAATAACTTGTCTTTATTATGATACGTAATTTACGATTAACTTTTATTTTGTCATTACCTTAATGTACTATTCCTTCCAATTCATTTTTTCAACACCACGCTGTCCTATTCATTATTATTATAACGTTTTGTGATTATTTATTTTAAAATATAAAAGTCAAATGTTAGAACATAAAACACAATTGTATTTAAGAACATGTAACCTGCAAACATGTAATGAAAAAGCTCAAGTTTTTTTTTCAACAAAAAAAACACAATTATCAAATACAAAAAAATCGTATTATTTTATTTCAAAAATCTATTTATCAATCTGTGTAGCCATTTCTTCCAAAATAAAGGACGAAATCATATTTGCCTACGGCGTCATGTCGTCTATTCAACAACATACTATGTAACACTAGCAAGGAGCATTCTTCAAGTCTACCTTAGGAGTGAGCACAGAAGATGCCACGGGTGTACAACGCAAGGAGAACAAAAGTCATTTATACATTTTAACAGTAAAAAGAAATAATAGAAATCGATTCAGCACTCTAACATAATATGAATACACTAAATATATAGTTAGCATAGGTGCAGCAAGCATATATATGCATAACTTTAAGAACAACTGTCAATAGCTTAAATATATGAATGATACCAGGAGTTGCGGATGAGAGTAATGATAATAATAATTATGCTTGCATAATCAACGACTTATCGTCCTAATGGAAGAAAAGTTATTCTTACATCCGCAAGTGGCCCCCAATTTTGAGACTGAGAAAAAACGAAAGTTGATCTGATTAATTGAAACAATTACACGGAGGAATTTTCACAAGTCTGCCACAGAAAATTTCAGAGTATTTATGAGGACGCGTTTAGCAGCGTGTACCGCCTTCTTACATTATACACCTTATTACATATACACGTTTTTCCATTTCACATCGGTTCCAAGCAACAAGTTAAGTTCTGTTGAGATCACAAGGATTTTTTTTGAAATTACAAAATGCTCGATCATGGATAGCGATGGCCTCGCCTTCATCTAATGTCCCGAATAAGCTTGCGTTTTTCGAAAAGCTTGTGATAGTTTAAATTAAAGAACGCAACTGTGTCGTCAGTTTTTTCTACGTTGAAAAAATCGATACTGGTTGTAGCATCTGAGCAAGATAAATGTTAGTCTACTTACTTAGTTCGGGGCTTCGGAGATAGGCAGCAGCATCAGCATTCCTGGAATTTTATGGGGCACAACTTATATTGGTTTCATTATTTTTAAATCCATTACCTTCTCCAATTCCATATTTTCTATTTTCAATTGGTTCACAAATATATAAAAAATAACTTTTTTTATTGCATAAAGTGATGAAATTAGCAAAACGCTCAACTAATGGTAAGTGCAACGTCTACCCATAACAAATGCTTAACCCACAAAACTTCTCTGTGACACCACACTGTGCCCATCGCCCTGAGACATAGGTTCTTAAGTCTCATATGCCCAGTGATTACGCTAGCTCACAGTGCCCTTCAAACCGAAACACAGTAATGTTAGCACACTACTGCTTAACGGCAGAATAACTAGCCCTGGGGTGGTACCTATCTAGACGGATTCCTGCATAGGAATCCTACCACCAGTTCTGTATTTGATTGTAGATTCATCTTCTCAATTTATAGGGAACATGAGTAACTGACTCAAATTCTTACATTTTCCTTCGATTGTTAAATTGCAAAGAGTTCAAATTTTGTAATTATTTCTAATTACGCTGTTGAAAAAAAAATGGCTTAGTAATATAGCAAATACAAATTAAGCGCCAATAATGATTTATGGCACGGACTGCGAAACATGATGTCGCAGGATCGAGCTCGTTATTTTCCACTATTGTCGTGAACTCTCCTAGCTTAGATAGAGTGATTATTTTTTTATTTTAATAAATACCGACAGTTTTTTTATTATTTCATGTCACCGAAGTTCGCCAACACTAAGTGGACCACCGATGCGGACAACACAGTTATCTAAAGTAAATAAAATAAAAGGAAGACTGTGGTAAACGGCTGATACACACATACAATCACGCCTTTTTCCCGTATAAGGGATAGGCAGGGACTACACCAGTAGCCCACTTTGGCCCCGCTAACGAGATGTGACGAGTGGCGAACCACATCGCCGCCATTTTGAAACGAGTCAAAAATATTTACTTCCCATTGCGTTCCCACGAGCAGCATGGTGGCAGCATTGCACGTATGATATCATTCTGCACGAATAAAGCCTGTCCGTACAAAACAGTCGCTTCTTACGACACCTCGGTAAAAAAGAGTTAGGTGCTATTCTCCTCAACCAGACACCTATGATAATGTGAGCTTGTGAGCTGTGAGTTGACTAGCTAGCTTTATTCTGCCGTTGCCCTTTTCCCCTTATCATTTCATTAATAATTATTATGGAAGGAAAATAACTGTTAATATAGATAACGACATTAAGTGCTTATTTTATATATTACTAGCGATCCGCCCCGGTTTCGCACGGGTAGATATTAGAAAGATAAATTAGTACTGTATTTCGACAAATAGAACCACAACAATTCCTTACACTAATATTTTTTGTAGCGACTATTCTCATCGACGGATCTGCAGATGGTCAGGTAAGATTACGTTATTTTACCAAAATAATGTTTTATTTATGGGAACATAAGCCATGATAGTCTTGTGGCAGAGAGCTTCCTTTTAAACAATATTTAATGTCGTGGTAGCAAAATAAAACGACCTATATACGATTAAAATATAAGCTTCCTGCACTTCCTCTCCATATAAACTTTAACTGTGCCAAATTTCATACTCTTTCATACCGCGTAATTTTCGTACAAAGTGGTACGAAGTTTTTGCTATAGAATTATTATTTATTGTTTTAATTATAGGATCTCAAGCCGGTGTTAGTATCCAAGCACCTTCTCTACTGAAATTAGGGTGTTTTATTTAATTTCAATATCCTCGCGAATCATCCTTGGTAGAAATCGGTGTTTTTTTGCAGAGATTTGTGGTCCATCAATTTTTTTTTTATGTAAGAGGGGGCAAACAGCAAACGGCTCACCTGATGGTAAGTGATCACCGCCGTCCATGAACATCTACAATACCAGAGGAATAGCAGATGCGTTGCCGGCCTTTAAGAAAGGAATAGGCTCTTTTCTTGAAGGTCCCTAGGTCGTATCGGTCCGGAAAAACCGCTGGCGGCAGCAGATTTCATAAAGTGCTTGTGCGGGGCAGAAAATTGCGCGAAAAACGCACTGTGCTGGAATGCCAACCATCAAGGTGGTGACGATGGAATTTTGCGCTGTGCCGCAATGTGCGATGGTGAAAATCAGCGGCTGGAATTAATTCGAACAATTCTTCGGAACACTCCCCGGATCTACCATGATCTTATAAAAAATGCAAAGGGATGCAACATCTCTTCGCAAAGCCAGTGGATCAAGCCGATCAGATAGAACATGGTCGTCGACGATTCGAGCCGCTCTCCGTTGAATGCGGTCAAATGGAAGTAGCTGACTCTGAGGCGCCCCCGCCCAGAGATGAGAACAGCACTCCATGTGTGGCCGAACCTGCGCCTTATAAAGTTGCAAGCGTTGGGCCGGCATGAAGTACTGTCGCACTCTACTGAGGACGCCAAGCTTTTTGGAAGCCAATTTGGCCTTCCCTTCCAGGTGACCGCGAAACTGAACGTCACTCGATATGTCGACGCCAAGAATACCGATACTGGCTGAGGCAACGAGGGGAGTGCTCTCAAAATGAGGTGATACGACGAAGGGTTTCTTTTTAGCGGTAAACGCGCAAACCTGTGTCTTCTTAGGGTTGAACTAGACTAGATTTAGTCGGCCCCAATTCGAGATTTTGTCTACCAAAAACTCGACTTCAGACACAAGTTTGTTCCGGTACTCGTCAACGTGTTCCCGAGAAATATTAGCACGGCCTGTGTATACGGCATCACCAGTGCTGTCATCTGCATAGCAATGAATGTTACTAATTTGCAACATGTCATTGATATGCAGAAGAAACAGGGTTGGTGAGAGCACACAGCCTTGTGGGACACTAGCATTCACAGACTTAGAGTCCGAGCATGCACCGTCAACTACGACCTTTAAGCTCCGGTCTGTGAGAAAACTGGTGACCCAATTACAAAATTTCTCGGGAAGCCCGTAAGAAGGCAGCTTCGAAAGAAGCGCTTTGTGCCAAACCCGATCAAAGGCCTTCGCTATGTCCAAGCTAACTGCCAGGGCCTCCCCCTTACTCTCGACTGCCTCCGCCCATCGATGAGTGAGGTACACTAGAAGATCAGAAGTGAGAGTAGTGCTTTGTGCACTGAGCTTTGCCAGAACCTGATGTTTGGCATAGAGCACTCACAGCGCGGGATGGTCGGCGGTGAGCTCCCACTGTCGTCAAGAGTCGAGTTGGACGCAAAAAGAGAGCCCAGAAGATCGGGTTTCTCCTTTGCGTCATGGGCCATCGAATCGTCCTCCCTGTGCAGAGATGGTAGTGATGGCTGACAGAAATTCCCTTGGACAGCCTTGGCGAGAGACCAGAACGCACGGGTTCCCGAAGGAAGGCGACCTAGTTTCTTGCCAATTCTGCCAATGTGCTCCGCCTTTGCCGTAGCAATTACTCTTTTGAAGGACCTGGAAGCAGAGTTGTACTTCTTTTTAAAGTCGCTGGTGTTTAAATCCCGAGACGCCGATGCATAAGCCCAGGCCCGGTAACACTGCTGCTTTTGGCGAGATGCCATTATGCAGGTGCCACCAAACCAAGGTTGGGACCTTCCTCCGACGGGCACCACAGAGGATGGAACGAAGAGTTCCATTCCCTGAAGCGCCACATCGGCGACTGAATTGGCAACGACGTCGGGATCATCCAGCGAGAAGCAAACCCGCCCCCATGGGTAGGATGCAAAGAAAGACCGCATCCCATCCCAATCCGCCGACCTGTAGTGCCATACACGGCGCGAACCTGCCGATCGCGATCGCATTGGGCACATGATAGGCACTGTACTCCGGATCAGACAGTGGTCCGAAGATCCCAGAGGGGCATCAACGGAGACCACATAGCCGTCCGGATGACAGGTCAGCAGAAGATCCAGCCGGGAAGGTGTATGATCCGATATAATGGTTGGAATGATCCAGAATATCGTCACACTGCAGACTTCCCAGAGCATTGATGCTTTACGTCAGCTATATGTATTTTTATGCGTGTTTTTACAGGATCTTTTTTTTGCCCTATGTGAGAGAGGAGACCATATTTACAATCTAGCTTGCCGTTGACTTATCTTCTTCGGCGGCTTGAAAAATGTTCTTAGGGAAGCCCACTTCAAGATATAGCCAATCTGGTTCGTGACTTAAAAAGTTAAAATTACGATTGCGATGTCATTTAATATGGTGTATTCGGTAAACGGAATAAGTATAATTGAAGATATTAGATTCACATGTTATAAACATTTGATTTAGTATAATACTCTAATAGAAATTGAATTGCTTTAAGTTTCCACAGTACACGATCAGTTTAATTCTAAGGGTACTCACAGACTTATTCTGGGCTAAAGGCTTCAAATCCCGACCATAGTCAATAGTTTAGAGCACGGAATAGTTTCCTTAGGACGCAACATGTGCGTTCCCATCCATTACGCAGTTAATAATTTTCAATAAAGAAAAATCCTTAATGAGTGGGTTTTTCCATATTCAAAGGTAGTATTAATATCAGTAAATACAATTTACTGGTGGTAGGATTCCTATGCAGGAATCCGTCTAGGTAGGTTAGGTTAGACCACCCCAGGGCCGGTTATTCTGCCGTGAAGCAGTAGTGTTTCGGTTTCGGTTTGAAGGGCACTGAGAGCTGGCGTAATCACTGGGCATATGTGACTTAAGAACTGATGTCTCAGGGTGGCGGGCGCATTGTGGTGTCACACAGAATGTTCCGGTTGACGCAGCATTTGTTATGGGCAAACGTTCCACTTACCATCAGGTGAACGTTTTACTCGTTTCGTAACTTTATCAAATAAAAAAAAAAGAATATTTACAATAGTTGTTGAGTATAATTCATTTTTATTTTACGCTACTGCTATGTCACCTTTCATCTGTACTACTACTGTGAAAAAAATAGTCTTTCAAAGATATGGCTAGCTAATTTCTTTTATTCGTAGATTTCAAATTAAAATAAGCAAGTAAAAGTCTACTTAAAAATTCTATATATTCATATACGTATGATATAAGTACGTATACTATGTACTAAAAGTTTTAAATCTTTTTCTAATGATTGGTTACGTCACGCTTTTTTCCCATGTAAGGGGTAGGCAGATGCCACACACGTAGCCCACTTTACGTCCCTGCGAGAAACGAGTCGTGACGGGTGGCGATCCACGTCGCCGTATGAGTTTTAGTGTTAGAACCTTGATAGAAACCATTAAAAAATCAAATCGTTTTTATTTCTGAGAATAAGTAACCTGTCAAGTTATTTATTAAAATTTAAAATGTCACGTAATTTAAATATATGCGAAAAGGCAGCAATAACTTCATTACACAGATCGGGATGTAACCTAAGTCAAGTTTCGAGAGAATGAAATATATCACATTTTACCGTATGGATTTGGATAACATGAGAAGGCGAAGAAGGTAATCTACAAAAACACAACGTTCTACAGTAAGGAGAGCGCAAAGTGAAATAATGAGAAATGTGTATGAAGAAAACAGTTTACACATCTACAGTCTATTTTGCAGAACAATTTGACGACAGTGCTGAGACTTATCGCCGTTATTTGCTCAGTGCGGTTTTGCACTACAGGCGTAACGCTAAAAAAGTTTATTTGACAGATGCCCGTAAAACAGCTTGATTGAATTTTGCCAGGGAGTTCTTTATTTCGATTGGGAACAATATTTACAGACGAAAAGACCTTTAAATCCAGCCAACCGATTAAATCTCTGACTTTATAACAATACAAGATATGATGAAGGTCTTGTAATGCAGGTAAGTGAGTGGGGTAGAATTAGTGCAAATATTTGGGGCTGGATGGCGGCTGATGGAGTCGGTGAACTATGCGGATTACCTACAAAAGCAACAGCTCTAAATTATTTTAATACTATACAAAACGTTATGTTGACGAACATCAGAAACGTTTACCCAGAAAATGAGCTTCTCTAATTTTACTATTTACAAGACAACTGTCGATTACATGCAGCTAGGATTACTCGCGACTGGTTCTAAAGACACCAATACATTCGGCTGTTACCGTGGCCTTCAAAATCGCTTGATTAATATCAAATTAAAGGACTGGAAATATTTGAACCTCAATACGATTTTTTTTTCTTTAGAGTTAAATGAGCGACATGAGTCGTGCACTTTAGGATTTTCCAAATTTTTTAAAAACTCTTAGTGCTGTGCTATTTTATCTAAATTCACCAATTAAGGTCTATTTTTTTTTAATCAGAAATCTGACGGCATCACCAGGGGAAGTACATTATAATTGATGTTTAAACGTAATTTCGTATACATGCATATAGTAATTCATCATCATCGTCATCAATTCAGCCTATTACCAGTCCACTGCTGAACATGGGCCTCCCTCATTGATTGCCACAAAAGTTTGTAGCTCTCATTTTAGGGGATTTTGCCTTAGTTGCCACGCTTGGCAGGCGGTTTGGCAACCGCAGTTTATTTATTGAGATGTTCCAGGAAGATGCTGTTGCCCATCTCCTGGTTACAGAGTAGAAGGATTAAAGATATTTTGTAAAGATTGTTTTGGAATTATAGTTTATTGAGTCAATTAATCTAATTCGTGAATCGAGCATATACATATAGCGGCAAGGGATTATCATCAGGATTCTCATACTTTTATTTTTTCCCAGACTGCAAAAGATAGCGTTTCCGCCTAAAGTTTTTTCAAGAATCTTTTTCTTCGCACGTAACTAATAATTTTTGTAAGCAACCAAAATGATCCACGCCTGTGTTAGACTGGAAGTACAAGCTGGTTTATTTCTTCAAATAACACTTTTCATTTTTAAAAAAGGCGACAAACAGACAGAGGAACAGTAAGGGTTACTTTCGCGTTCATAATATTAGGTATTCGTTTATTTCGTCAAATAAACCTTTTCATTTTTAAAAAAGGTGACAAACAGACAGAGGGACAGTCAGAATTACTTTCGCATTTATAATATTAGTATGGATCTGTGTATTATAGGTAAAGTAAGTAAATGCTTAGATTTGTTTCTTGTGCAAGTTAAAAAATATATTAAAGGGATTTTTTTGAAGTGAAACTTCTTTGTTCTTTCATAAATACTTAAAAAGATTGTTTAAGTATTTTTGTTTTATTTTTTAGCTTTCTCAAAATTATATTTATGATAATGATTGGCTGTAAGATACTTATTTTTGTAATCTGTATAAACTTTTTCACATATTATGTTTGCATTCTTCTTATGCATTTTAATAGTTTACTCTTTATATATGTGATAATGTTGGTTTTTGTTGGATTATTTGTTGTAATTAGTATAAAATTCTTAAAATGTGTTTGCATTGTTCGAGGGTACGTTTATAGTTTATCATTGATTTTTATAATAATGTTTATTCTCAGTCCATTCGTTGATCTCCTTATTACAGTTATTATAATTTATGTTCATAATTATTTTAAATATTACTAACAGTCTCTCAATTTATTATCAAAATGTGCGTGGTCTGCGCACAAAAACTAATATAATATACAGAAATTTAATTCAATCGAATTATGACGTGATTTGTTTATCTGAAACCTGGTTACATGATGGTATTTTTGACAGGGAGCTATTTGATTCACGTTACCAGATATATAGACAAGACCGGGATTATTCCTATCGAGGAAGTACTATGGGTGGGGGAGTGTTAATTGCTGTTAAGCAAGAACTACCTGTATCAGTTTCCTCTCTGATGAGTTTTCCCGGTAAAGTCGCAGAAGCAATAAAGGTGACAGTTAGCTTGGACAACAAATCAAATTGCGGTTTACACATATATTGCTGTTATTTACCACATTGTTCGTTGCACTATGATGCGCTATGTCACTTCTTTGAAACAGTTCCTAATGATATTTTAGCACATCCTTACGAACATTTTCTGGTATTGGGTGATTTTAATATAACCAATGCTAAATGGCATGTAAATGGTACCTGTATGGAGATTTGTAATTATGACAGTGATGATACTTTAATTAATGCTTTACAAAGTTTTTCTACCTTTACCGATTTAAAGCAATTCAACTTCATTGCTAATCATAATAATAGACTTCTAGACTTAGTGTTCTTTTCAAACAATTGCACTATAAATCGTTGCACAACTCCTTTAGTTTCTGAAGATCTACATCATCCAGCACTTAACATTGATATAAATTTAAGTAAGAAATACCGTTCCATTTACACTGCTCCTCAGAGAATAAAATTGTATAGGTCTGCTGAGTATGACGTCATTAATGATAAGTTGTCGAGAATTGACTGGTATAGTACATTAAATTACAGAGACATCGATAGCGCAGTAACAAAATTCTATCAAATACTAGAAACAGTAATTGATGAACATGTTCCTACCAAGCTTGTAAAGAATGACACCCGGTATCCCTGTTGGTTTTCTCCAGCGCTGATTAAAATAATTCGGAACAAACTTAAGTATCACAAAAAATGGAAGAGATTTGGTTTAAGTAGTGATTATGAAGCTTTTAAGCTGCTTCAGGAGCGACAAAAGCATATTCAAATTAGTTGTAATGAGACCTATATTCGTGACTCTGAAAATAAAATTAATCGCTGTAGTAAATATTTTTGGGCTTTTGTTAAATCCAAAAAAGTTGATAGGGACTTACCTGGCACAATGTTTTTAGAAAATATCTCCTCAACTGATGGTAATGAAATTTGTTCACTATTTAATAATTACTTCGCTTCTGCTTTAGTCGATAAACCAGATAAACAGGTTATTGATGCAAGTATGCATTTTAAATCTGGACGCTCTTCTCCTAATGTTTCTATTGGGTCTCTTGCAATAACTTGTGCAGTATTAAGAAAATATTTAAAGAAAATTAATATTTACTCGAGTGTTGGTCCGGATGGTATACCGTCCGTGTTCTTAAATTTATGCCATCAGTCTCTCTCTTATCCCCTTTCCATCTTATTTAATAAATCACTACAGGCTGGTGTTGTACCAGCTGTGTGGAAATGCTCATATGTGACCCCTGTCCACAAATCGGGTGACAAACATAATATTTTGAACTATCGACCAATTTCTAAGCTAAACTCTATTGCTAAATTATTTGAAAAAATCGTTTATGATATGATCTACCCATTAATAAGACCTATAATAGTCAATCAGCAGCATGGTTTTGTAGACAAAAAATCAACCGAGACTAATTTATGCGAACTTACTCATAAAATTACATCAGCAATGGATGATGGCCGTCAGATTGACGTAATATATACTGACTTTTCGAAAGCGTTTGATAAGGTAAATCACGTAGTGTTAATTAGGAAGTTATCAGAAATAGGAATACATGGAGACTTGCTTCGCTGGCTTACCTCTTATTTACGTGATCGAAGTCAGGCAGCTTTAATAAAAGGCTTTTGTTCGTCTTTTATTCCTGTGAAATCTGGTGTACCCCTGGGATCTCATCTTGGTCCTCTTCTTTTTAATATTTTTATTAACGATGTTATTGATGTTTGTCAACACTCTGATGTACTTTTGTATGCTGATGATATTAAATTATTCCGTATAATTCACACCGAATCAGATTGTAATTTATTGCAAAATGACTTAGATCGCTTACGTTTGTATTGCGATGATAATTTCTTGACATTAAATATTAAAAAGTGTTGTGTAATAACTTATACTCGTAAGACAAAACCTATTACATTTGCTTATACTTTGAATAATGTTTCCCTTGAACGCGTATCTGAGGTCAAAGATTTAGGTGTATATCTTGATTCCAAGTTAACTTTCAGCTTTCACATCAGTTACATAATTAATAAAGCATTCCGTAATCTTGGTTTTATTCTAAGGGTTGGAAAAGATTTTGAAAACATCACTACTCTCGTATTACTCTACAACACATTCGTAAGATCTGTTTTAGAATATGCCTCAACGGTATGGAGTCCTCAAAACAAAAAACACATAGAGGGACTTGAGAGAATTCAAAAGAAATTTATAAAACACCTGTCTTTCAGATTTGGAGTTGAAGCAGGTGATCACGTTTCTACAATAGGTTCTCTGGTTGATCGGCGAATGGAAAAAGATCAAATTCTTTTATATAAAATAATAAGAAATTTTGTTGACTCTCCATATTTGTTAAGCAATATATATTTAAGATGCCCTCGAACTAGTGCACGTAACCCTGACTTGTTTTATGTTCCGCGTACAAAAACGAATTATGCGAAAAATTCATTCTTGTTGAGATCCTGCAGAACCTTTAACTCAAAATTTAATAGTGCTGACATTTTTAACCTTTCCCTTAATCCGTACAAAAAGTCAATTTCAAAAATACTTAAGGGTAATTAAATCAGTTTAATTTTCAAATAAAGATAGTAATTTATTGCTTTTTGTTACACTTTTACTAACTATTGCTGTTGTTATTGTTTTTATTACTTTTTTATATTGTTTAGGCTGTAATTGTTTTTTTTTTTTTTTAATTTCTGTTCATTTATGATTCTCCTATTAGAGGAAACTTAACTTATAGGTATTTGTACAAACTATTTTTAATAACTATAAGTGTGGTGTATACTGTATGTTTCCCAAATAAATAAATAAATAAATAAATAAATAAATAAAATAAATAAATCAGACCAAGCATTTACTTCCATACATAAATTTGTTTATACTATTCATTTTTATTTCATACGCCCGATACCTCGCGCGGGTCCAGAATGATACTAGGTGGATTGAAAAGTACTCGGCCTAACACAGATCCATTCAATTCTAAAAATCAAATCTACCCACATTATTTAGTTCAGTTCAGACTAGTTCATTGTGTGAAGTTCAAAACGTGTGCGATAATTAGTTGTGATTTTATAAATTTATTAACAAAGTAATCGGTCATAATTTCCGCGAATGGAGCAAATCGAGCAGCGTGCCTTCATTAAGTACCTCCATAAGAAGGGGCTATCATCAAAAGCCATCCATGATGACATGGTCAGTACATTAGGCGATTGTGCTCTGTCATATATATAGGCGGTCGGTATATCGAAGTGCTGCATTGTTTATACAATAAGGCATTTCGAGTACAGAACCAGAGTACGAAGCTGATCCAATTGCCGAAAGGTGTAAGACATGGTGATGTCATATCCTCGAAACTCTTCGTCTTTTCTTGAAAGGGAGACGGTATTAACATCACTCGCCTTCGATTTGCCGACGATATAGTCGTAATGGCAGAATCGCTGAAGGAACTAGGCACTATGCTAAATGACCTCAACAGTGTCTCTCAACGGGTAATCCTAAAGATGAACATGGACAAGACAAAGAGCATGTCTAAAGTCCATGTCACACCTATACCGGTTGTTGTTGGGAACACTAAGCTCAAAAAAGTAGTGACGAATATGTATATCTCTCGAGCCTTAATTTTTTCAGACGCTTATTATTATGATAATGCCCTGTTTTTCGTCGATAAGCTCGAAGTGTCAGGTCTTAATTTAACACTCTTTTGAGCGTAGTTCTGCTTAACCCCTATCTAAGGTCTATCATTTTGCATCTTTCTTACGTTGCATCTTTTTCACAGGCACTGTAAATATTTCTGAAATAAAAATTAACTAAGATTGTTCTCTGAAAAGTCCCCGCCAATGAAAGTCCCGCCAAAATCGATTCAGCTGTTTCGGCGATTAGCCCGGACAAACAAACAGACAGAGACATTATATTTAAAAACACGTGTTTTTTAATTAGGGTAAAGAACATATTTATTGCGAAATCACAGACAGACAAAAGAAAGAACTGTGAATATACTGAACCACTTCTTAAGATATTAAGAGAAATATTAAAACTGTCTCCTACTAAAATGTCTCGGTTATTAAAATATCGTTTCCCGCGGTTGCGAAAAGTAGGCCATATGTGTAGCCCTTGTATGGGAAAAAGGCGTGATTATATGTAAGTATGAATGTATTAAAACTGCCATGAACGAAAATAATGATGATCAAAACGAAATTTAAATCCGCGCGTAACACATACATCATATATATATATATATATATATATATAGCGTGTAGCATTCAGCACCCACAGACTTAACGACAAATATTTGATATAATTTCGGTGATGTTTTTGCTGTTAGCTGTTGTGACTTATACAGCTTCATCGGATGCGGATAGCTGTGCTCGCGGGCCAGCCAGGTTTGGTTTAACCGAAACTTACATACATAATAAATAGAGCTTCACACAGCTGAACTCGCGGGCCAGATGAAAACATTTTAAAAAATCGTGTCTCGGACAAACTACGGTCATTTACATAACAGCGCCATCTATAGATAACGCTAATCAACTTTGAAGGCGAAAATACATAATTAACTATTGTGCTATAGATAAATTCTATTCTTTGTAAGAAAATATAATATTCTTTTTTCATTTGCTGTGTTTCGGGTTCGGGTGTTAGTTTAATACTGCAAAACTTTATTTCACATCTTTTATTTTATTACTATATTTCAGATTACTTAGTTGACTCATCGCCACCATTGACGAAATTCGTAAACTTCAAATACTCATAACTTTTTATAGAATGAACCGATTTTAATAAAACAAAGACTAATTGTTACTGGAAGATACCCTTTATAATTTTTTTTGTTTTATCAAACTTAGTACTTTAGGCGTGATGCGTTGACAAATAAACAGACAGACAATTCTTAAAATGATAGAAATGTATATAGTTACTTATTTTTAGCCCCACTCAATCATTAATTTCAAAAAATTTTTAAATGTACAGACACGTGCAGTTTACATTTTTATAATATATGTATAGATTAAAGGATGTGTGTTGTTTGAAATTTTGTCATCGAGCATGCTTCGGTTGTCAACGAAATTATTCTTTGTAAGTTTTTTAATAATGTTTTGTTACTAATATAAAAACATAATAACAAAAAAGTGGATACCTGCGGAGATTCTTTTACCGGTTTCCTTACCGTCAGAGCACCATTATTACGAAACGGTGGTAGATTGTTCAATAAAATGACGTTTGACAATGGAAACTTACATTTCTTACCTTTAAAATTTATTTTCTATTAGATTGTTCTAGACACCAATATGTACATGCACTTGATGTGCATTTTCTATTCAATATTTTGCTTATGCTGATACACAACTACGGATAAGATAAACAACTTGCCTAACTGTAAGAACTCTTAAAGACTTATACAAAAGCAAGGTGTTATACTCTAATTAACGTAATAAAATTACACCAGAAGATATTAAAGTTAAATGAAAATCTTACTTCTTACTAAACATTGATTCTTAACACTTAAAAATAAATTAACCCAGCTATCATTTATTTTATAACCTAGGTTTACAAATAAATAACACAAATGATACTATTATTACATGAAACACATAGTACGTAAATCATATCTTTCATTAGATCCTAACTGCATATCGAACTTGTACTTTGTATTTACAGTAGTTATTGTTGATAATGATCGTTGACAAATTTGTTTAACTGTTGTAAGCATTTTAGTATAAGTTCAACTTTTGTTTTGTTACGTAACTAATTGTAACAATTTATGAAACTTTTATAGATACTTTATTAACCATAGTTTATGTATTACTGGTGGTAGGATTCCTATGTAATAATCCGTCCAGGTGGTACCTAACCCTTCTGCCGTGAAGCAGTAGTGTGCAAACATTACTATGTTTCGCTTTGATGGGCACTGTAAGCTAGTGTAATCACTGGGCATATGAGACTTAAGAACCGATGTCTCAGGGTGACGGGCGCAGTGCGGTGTCACACAGAAACGTTCTGGTGACAGCATTTGTTATGAGCAGACGTTTTTCTTACCATCAGGTGAATGTTTTCTCGTGTCGTCAATTTATACAATAAAAAAAATTAAATATAATGAGTCATTTGAATAACAACTATTAAATACGTCGCACATAAGCTTAGAAATTTAAAAATCATTTGTAAGTCAACAGTAAACATGTCATAAATTACAAACCGCAGTGGCCAAACTTTTATAATTTCCATAAAAGCTTTTGCTTGAATTCTCATACCTTGTGGTAGATCGTAATCCATTATTATTTTGTTAACAAGAAGTTTCGTTTTGTTTCTAACATTAAGAATCTTTTCACAATTGAGTGCTATCATACTTATGAAAGTTACCTCGCTAGTGCAGAAAACTATTATTTTTAATAAATATCTTAAATTTTTGTTTGATTGTAAGTAGAACAATGAGGTCCAAAAGGTAATTATTATAAACAAGAATGATGATATCATAATAGTGAAGATCAAAAAATTGAAAGTATAGTTAATCATTTGAAATACTTCCCCAATTTGATCGTATGCTGCAGCCAACTCCAGAAGTTTCTTGTTGCTAGGCGAAGCCCGTCCTACATAGTTAATACATCCTTCTAAATAGAAGATACTTATATCCTTTTGTAAGATCAGAGTTCTTTGGTAATGCCGATGTGTTACAAATTTTCTTAAATAACTATTGATCGTTAGTAGCTGCTCTCGAAGTATACTCATTAGTTTTAAAAATACAAGAATTTCCAAATTGCCTTGCATAAACATAAATATGCCAATCAAGTGTCCGATTTTGAAATCAATTTCAATAAAATAATTAAAGAAAATAAATAAAACATAGAATAGAAACATCGAAATTACTTGCTTCGTGGTTTCCATTTTAAATTTTTTGGAAGAGTCTTCATTAGAGGTAATACGCAGCACTGCAACAATTTCTTCTAATGTAATTAACATTCGTGCACTGTTGTCGTTATTCCAAAATGATTGCATTATTATTGTAACAAAATACTGAAAAACCACTAGCATACTTGGCAGCGTTTCAACTGTCTCTAGATTATTACCAGTTTCTACGAAAGGTCTAATACCGAAAACTAAATAACTCAATACTATAGGCAACATAATAAAAAATCCTAGTACTCTCATTTTCCCGTTTATTGGGACGTATAATTTCGATACTACCCGAAATCTGAATATACCGAAACATTTTTCTAATAAAAGTAAAGGCCGTAAAGTGAAGAACAAACTGGGATACATTTTTTTTGGTTTTCTTACTCCCTCTCTTTTATCTTTATATGTGTCTGTTCTTATTCTGTGCAAGAATACAGTCGTATATATCTGTAAACTCTGTCTACTGTACTAATGTAGAGTTAATTCTGAATAAATTCCGTATTCATATAGACAAAAGACTTTTATCAGAAAATGATGATTAAGGTAATAACTTGTCTCTATTATGATAAGTAATTTATAAATTTCATTTTCAATTTACTATATATACATTTGTTCGAAGCTCTTTTATTTTGTCATTACCTTAATGTACTATTAATTCTAATTTTTTTTTCAGCTTCATGATGTGCCTTTTCATTCATTATTATATAGTTTTGTGATTATTTATTTTAAAATATGGAAGTCAAATGTTAGAACATAAAACACATAGTATGAACGTTGCGCACGCTACTGAGGGAGTGCGGGCGGTGCCTCGCCTCTACAAGACTTGCATAAGACCCGTAATGGCCTATGCATGCGTCGCTTTCGCTCACGCGGGACGGGCAATCAATTAAAGAAGTTACAGAGCGTTCAAAATCGATTCTTGCGAACTGCCACCGGGGCCGGTTGGTACCAACGCAATGTAGATCTTTACAGCGACTGTGAAATGCCCTTAATCTCTGAACACTTCAGGTGCATTATCACAGCGGTTTTTTGAAAAAGCCACGGTTCATCCAAAGCAGCTGGTGATTAAAGCTGCAAATTACCGACCAGATAGAAACGCGACTAAACGCAAACTTCGCCCGCGGAACGTGCTAGACGACACGGGCGTCTCAGCACTCCCTGTCCACGATACCGTCAGTCACGATCCAGGCTACACTGTACACACAGTTAATACACTCGGCGTCAAAAAAATCGCACATCCGAAAAAAATAATTTAAATACTATTTTAACACAACAGGCCAATGGCAATGTTGTGGTTTGAGGGTATCATTCGAAAGGTAATTTCATTAGCTTTCAGGAATTTTAATTGAATTTTACTTTTATAACGAGACGAAAGAGAAATTAAAGAAAAAGACAGGGTATGTACAAATTTGCAAATTAATAATTTAAAAAAAAAAAAAAACTTAATAAATACAAAAAAGTTCTTAAAACCTAGTGTTACCCCCCCTTGCCTTGATAACGGCTTCCATGCGATCTTTCATGGACCTTACAAGGATCGCAACAGCCTCTTGGGGTATTTGTTCCCACTCTTCAAGTACCGCATCTTGGAGCTCTTGAAGAGTGGCTGGAGCTGGATCTCGAGCTCGCACGCGCCGTTTTAGGTCATCCCAGAGATGTTCTATTGAGTTAAGGTCTGGACTTCGTGCTGTCCAATGCATAACAGGGACATCGACCTCCTGTAAATAATCCCGTACAATAGCCGCGGTGTGGCAACGAGCATTATCATGCATTAACATGAATCCATCACCGACATAACCAGCATACGGGACCACATGTTCCTCCAGGATTTCAGTAATGTACCGACCAGCATTTAATGAACCTTGCCCACGGCCACCCCGAGTCCGGGAAACGCACACAAGTTCCGTTTTCCCGTCGACGGAAATGCCGCCCCAAAACATACACGTGCCACCCCCGTATTCGACGGATTCTTCGAAGCAGGGTTGTGTGAACCTCTCCCCCTGTCTTCTGTAGACCCTTCTTCGTCTGTCATTGCAGAAGAGACAGACCCTCGTCTCATCAGAGAAGAGTACGGTCCGCCACTGTTCTAGAGTCCACTCGCAATGATTGCGAGCAAACTCTAGGCGATCTCTGCGATGCTGTGCAGTAAGCTTTGGACCTTTAGCAGGTCTATGGGCTGTTAAACTCTTTTCGTGTAACCTTCTTCTTATCGTAGAAACACTCACAGATGTTCTCCGAGTTGATCGAAGCTGTTGTTGCAACTCAACAGCATTTGTAAAACGGTTTCGTAAAGATGTCGTAACGATGAAACGGTCATCTCTTTCTGATGTGCACCGTTTTCTTCCAGATCCCGGTTTTCTAACATAACCACCAGTCTGCTGAAAACGTTGGAACACCCGTCGAACTGAAAAACGGGACAGGTTCAACTGTCGAGCAACGTCACACTGCCGCATCCCCGACTGCAATAGGGCAATCACTTGAGCGGCTTCTTCAGAGCTGGTGTCCATCTTTACTTGTTCTTACTTGGGTTACTTGTTCACGTGTGTTCACTGCAAAGTCTAAATTACGACTGGCCCATATTTCATCCAGATCGACCCTTTTATACCCTTTTTAGGTGGTGTAACTAGCGTCCTTACTAACGAGCATTTGACAGTGTTTATTTTTGACGCTCTATAATGATAAATGTTTTAATGATTTCATGATTTTTTTATTAATAATGTAAAGCTATTCAAATACCCATTTCAAACATACCAATATTTATATAAATATAATTCGTTTCTAGCCATTACAGCCATTTTTCGCGCAAACTCAGAGAGGTGCGATTTTTGTGACGCTGAGTGTAGCTTTAATATAACACGCACCACGACGCGCGACCGCTGTAGAGAGCGGCGCTCAGCAGTCGACAATCACACCGCGTACACACGATACACCCGTGTTACCGACACACAAGTCGACAGTCCGAATGGAGGCCCGCAGCCTCCGTCGGACGGTCATAAGACGACTTAAAATCATTTTGAGATATTCTAAATCGCGCAAACACGCAGCGAACGCGACAGTCCGAATTTCGGGGTTCTTGTAGGAGTTTATTTATGTTTGGGTGAAACCAAACCTGGCACGCGGACCCCTGGCCCGTGAGCACAGTATCTGATGAAGCTGGAAAAGCCAAAAAAGGCTAACAGCAATTACATCACCGAAAATATATATGCGCGGTGCTATTGAAAAAACTAAGAAATATACGCCATTTTATATTTTGCATGCGGATCTTCGCTATAATGGACTTCTGCAAAGTTCTATTAACTATAAAGAAAACTCAATTGTCAAGCTCAAATCAAATCAAAGCATTTTTTTAAATCATATATGTGTAGCCATTTCTGCCATAATAAATAAACCAAATCATGTTTATAGAAGGAAATAAAAAAACATTCCAGTTTAAGGTTGTCAATGTCATTTTTAAAACATTGTTTTATTTGTTTGCTCCATACCAATAAATTTATTTTACAACTGAGTAACCCCTCCCCCAATCAGTTCGAAATAGACTACTCAGAGTCGTATGAAAAATACTTTATTTGTATATTATGTTAAGACCAACTCATCAGATGGCACTAGCCGGAACAGTTTCTTTACGTTTTTCAAAATGACTGAAATGCTGTAATTTAAGATTTGATTTCCAAATTCTTCAGCCACCATACGCCAATTGCTGTTCAAAAAATATAAAACTATTTTACCTGAAAATACCGTTGTAATAATAAGTATCTACAAATTTATAAGTAAATGATTAATTTAGTACAAAATATTAAAATAAGTTTACGGAGTATATGGCTTGGGTTTTAATTTTGTGTATTTTTTATAGTTTGCCGAAAATAACAAATTAAAAATATAACAAACAATTTATCTTTGTAAGATGTCCTTAATAGACTAAATCCAGTTTATTCAAATCTGACATCATACATCTTATTTAAACCTTGGAATAACATTGTATTTAACATTACCTTTCTATACTGCAAAATTTTCTCTAAAGATGTATCTTTACAAATTAATTTGTTGTTGATGTAAATGACTTAAAGATTGTCATCAAACCACTAGATGTGAATTGCGATAAGGCGGAGAAAGTGACTTCAAGGTCGTCATTCCAAAAATGTTTGCACAAAAACGATATGTAAAAGTGGGCCTACTACTACCAAGAAGCATTCTCTACAAGTCTACCTTAGGAGTGAGCTGAGCAGAAGCCATGGGTGTAGAATTCAAAACAAAAGTAATTTATAAAATTTAACAGTAGTTAGAAAAAAATAATAAAATTGGTTCAATATTGTTGAATCAATCAACATAATATAAATGAATGATAACTAAAATTATATTACATATGTGCGGCACGCGACGTACACTGTACCAAAACGCAAGGATTCTGTAACTTTCACTAGGAACTTTAAGAACAGATGTCAATAGCGAATAATACAAGATGTGAATAATAACAGGAGCGGATGCTGAGATTAATTATTATAATCCACATCAGTAAAGTGAAAACAGATATAACATTCATGAGGGAATGTGGCCTAGAACTTTGCGTCAGAAGTAAAATCGAATGTTAGACTAATTTATTGAAACAATTGCATAGAGAAATTTGAGGAATTTCCACAAGACTGACTGTCAAAGAAAATTTCAGGATAATTTCGAGGACGCGTTTAGCAGCGTGTACCACCTTACTACATTTTACATCTTATTCATTTCAGATCGGTTTTAGGCATCGAATAATGAAATGAAGCCCTGTAGAGATCACAACGATTTTGTTTGAAATTACAAAATGCTCGATCATGCTCAGCAATGGCATCTGATGGCTTGTGTTTATCAAATAGCTTGTGAATGTTTAAATTAAAGATCGCAACTTTGACGTCAGTTTTTTCTACGTTAAATAAATCGTTACTGGTTGTAGCATATCGCAAATGTAGCACTTGACTGATGGTAGGGTTCCTATGAGTGTTCTGAGGAACCGTTCGGATTAATTTCAGCCGCTGGTTTTCACCATCGCAATTTGCAACAGAACTCAAAATTCTATCGTCAACACCTTGATGGTTAGCATTCCAACATAGTGCGTTTAACGCGGACATTTCTACCACGCACGATCACTTTAGGACCGATACAACTTAGGGACCTTCAAGAAAAGAGCCTATTCCTTTTTCAAAGGCCCGCAACGCACCCGCGATTCCTCTGGTATTGCAGATGTTTATGGGCGGCGGTGATCACAGTGTAATCACTGGGCACATGAGACTTAAGAACTTATGTCTCAGGGCGAAGGGCGCAGAAATATTCTGGGTGACACAGCATCTGTTCTGGGCAGACGTTGCACCAACCATCAGGTGAACGCTTGACCCGTCTGATCACTTAATACAATCCAAAAAATCATCTGAGCAAGATAAATTTTGTCTACTTACTTAGTTCGGGACTTCCTTTGAAAATATTTGTAAAGTTATACTGAACTTGCTCTTCAAAAGTATGCTTTGATTTAAAATCTTCAATAGATAAATTCTTACTTCCATCTGCGGATTTTTTGGAAACTAGTTGGAAACTGAGGTTGATTTTTAAATTATCTAAAAAAAAGTTTAGATTTTTGATTATTGTACTAAACATAAATAAAAAAAAAATTGTCTACTAATCAAGGGAATACTATGTGGTAAATGACCCAAATTATATTCTATTAATCTGTATAAAATACAAACCACTAATTATAAAGGTATAAAGTGGACAACATAATATAATTAATAATCTTTCTATTGTTTTTGAAGACTATCAAAATCTTATATTTTTCATTTATCCAAACTTGTCTTTACTCGATACTGACGGGGCACAAATTATTTTGGTTTCCTTATATTTAAATTCCAGATTAGCATTGCATATCGTTCTTTTACAATTGGTTCGCCGATATATAAAAAATAACGTACTGCATTTGATAGTAAATTCACCTTCTCCATTTATAGGAAACATGAGCAACTGACCCAAAGACTTGTATTTTCCATCGATTGTTAGATTGCAATGAGTTTGAATTTTGTAATTATTGCCAATTACACTGTCGAAAAAAAGTGGTTTAATAACATAGCAAATACAAAAATAAGCACGGATAGCCTAAATGGTTTATAGCACGGACTGCTAAAAAACATGATGTCGCGGGTTCGAGCCCGCCATTTCACTATTGTCGTGAACCATCTCCTAAGATGGTTCACGACAATAGTGCTAGGGCACAAGCTTTTAAGCTTAGTTGGAGTGGTTAATTGTTGATAACTGACTGAACTAATTGATAACATCTGAATAAATAAATTGCGTTTGCCAACCCGCCTGCCAAGCGTGGCAACTATGGCAAAATCACCCCAAAACAAGAGTGTGCACTTTGTTGTAATCTATGGGGAAGGCCTACTATGTTCAACAGTGGACTAGTGATAGACTGAAATGATGATGATGATGATGTTCGCCAACCCTGAGTGGACCATCGTTGCGGACCTCACCGATCTTAAGTAAAAATAAGAGGAAGCTTGTGACCTGTAGGGCAAAACGTATAAAATGGTGACAGCGTAAGAAAATCAACCACCCCATCTGGTCCCATAGGTGTCGTTAAAGTCGACAGAGGGAAAATTAAAATCAGCAGATGGGCAGCAGGATCTTCCTAGAACATCAAACAGATGAACTGCGGTTGTCAACCCGACGGCTAAGCGTGACAACTATGGCAAATTCCTCCCAAAATCTATGGGGGAGGGCTATGTTAGGCAGTGGACTTTTGGTTGTTGAAACGAGGAAATATTTTTTACTAGTGTAGCGACATTTACGAGTATGTCGCCATATGAGAACCTCAAGAAATATTCCCATCCGTCCATAATCGAGCTATGAAAGTTTTCTGAGATGCCAACTATATATACAACATCTAAATATTATTAGTTGGAGGAGACCACCCGATCTGACGGGTATATCATAAACCTCAGAAGTGAAGGCAGCAACCTTGATTGAGATGTAGGTATTTATCTAGTTAGCTATTTATCATTGGTCCTTACTTCAAAATAAAATTATTTATTTAATCCATCTAAGTGGTCTATGTCTAACTGTATATGCATACAGGGAAAGTGTCAAAAATGCTACACTTTTGACGGGCGGGTTGTCGACCGCAGCTTGAGAATTTACTATCGTACATACGAGTACTACATTCATGATCTTCATATTAGTTTTTTTATATGTCATTTAAAAAATTATAGTATTATGTTAGCGAGGTGACTACTTTAAAAAGTTCAATTACATATAATAATACAAAACGATGTAACTTAAATTTTATAGGTTTCTTATCGTGTATGCTTACCTTACGGAATCAATCATACATTTTTTGAAGTCTTTCGATTGCCCATCCAAGAAGTCGATTTTAAGACCACCGGGCAGTTTCAGTTCCACCTTTTCAAAAATGAATGGATCGAGAGACTCAATTTGAAGATCTGAAACGCCCTCCAGGAAATTTGGTACAGCTAATTGTAAGAAATCTTTAAGGCATTGGTACTACAGGGCTTGGTGAAACCATTTGTTGAACAAGATAACATGAGGACATATTGTACAAGAAAAAATTAAAACAACATTGTTTATTTACTCTGATTGTTATTTTATTGTAAGATTCTTAGATTTTACAAAATAATAATAGTCAGAGTACTTTTATAAAACAACGCTTAAGACATAAGGGATCAAGGACTTTGGATTTGGAAGAGCATGTCTACTCGAATGTACATAGAAAAAAAATAATGTTTGTGTTTGTCTTCTATTTCGTTATCGTATCTTTGTTGACGCATCGTTTATCCGATTGAGTTGAAACTTTATGCAGTAGTTGTGAGCATATGCGAGAAAGTTTCCAAGAGTAATATCAACATACGATGCACCATCAACAAACATTAGGTTGCGCGAGATTCGTTTTTTTTTTAATTATTTTAGCTAGTGACATTATTAAAAAAACTATTGATGAATGACAGTCTTACTTTAAGTTTATTATTATTATAAAATAAAACTATCAACTAATCATTAATCATTGTCTTTCAATTGTTTTTTACATGTAATTTCTGCTTTGTGTATAGTAGAAGGTAAAAGAGGCAATGCAACACATGCCATGCGAGTTAGTTTTTTATTTAATTTTCTATAGCACAATACCATTAGATACCATAACTAATGAAAACAAATCTAACTGTTTCAACATTAGTCAAAATCCAATTAATATTACAGCATAAGCTGCAGCACCTAATACTATGTCGTGGTATTACTAGGTGAAGTATATCATTTACTATATATGAGAAAAAGAAATGGATCGAGAAAAGAACCCTGCGGAACGCACATAGTCACTGCCGCGTGCCGACCCTCAAAAGCTCGTACCATTGATAACTACCATTTACGTATTTTTGCACAGATATTTATTAATTTATTTAAATTTTATTGTTTACCCTAAAAGTGTGTAAAATCTAAAAGAAACTAATATAATGAAAAACTCCATAATTATTAATATATATAAAAACAATTACAAAAAATACTCAAGAAACATATTAAATAAAAATATAATTATGCTAAATAATACACCAATATCCTCATACATATAAAGTAACATAAATACACAGAAATGAATAATATACAGAATTACACGTGATGGTTGGAATATTTTTATCTATATTATTTAGCCTATAACCTTTCTCTATAAACATGCTATCTAATGTAAAAATAATTTTCGAAATGGTATTAGTATTTCTGAAGATTAAACCTTTTCAAACATCAAACATACAAACTCTCCAGCTTTGTAATAGTTAGTAACATGTAGATTGTCAACGCCATCTCGAAAGGTGACGTTTGTGCCTTTAGTCGTGTTTAGGTATTTCTGTGTATAATTTGTTTGTGCGATATTGAAAGTGTCTTATACAACTAGCTGATGCCCGCGACTTCGTCCGCGTGGATATAGGTTTTTTAAATATTCCGTGGGAACTCTTTGATTTTCCGGAATAAAAAGTATCGACACGAAAAGGACATTGATACTTTTTCTACTAGACAAGCTATCTCCGTGCCAAATTTCTTCAAGATCGGTTGAGCGGTTGAACCGTGAGTTAACAAACAGACAGAGGGACAGACAGAATTACTTTCGCATTTATAATATTATATTAGGTATGGATTAAGATAAATAATGCAAATTAAAGCCCGTATAGCCCCCAATTTCTACAGTTTTTCACAGGAATCCTAAATATTTCTGAAATAAAAAGTAGCTAGTCGTAAGATTGCTCTCTGAAAAGTTCCCTAAATAAATAAAAAAAAATTACCGCCATTTTGTAATAAGTCGACAAATTACGCGCGAAGCACAAAAGAACAGGTTTATAATTTAAAAAACTTTTTACTGTATGACTAGTCAGCTTCATTCTGTCATGTCTTTCTCCTTTCCCCTAATAATTTTATTAATAAGTAACCTAAAAGATGTACCATGTAAAATATTTAAATTGTCACAAGGAACATGACTATTATTATAGCTAAAGACTTTAAGTGCTTATTTTAATATACGAGTGTATTAAATAGCCTTGCGTGTACAAGTATCGAATTCAGCTGAATATCATTAACTTTCTTTGAAGCGATCAATACAATTTATGTGATAATAAAACACATTACTTTATTTGTTCTTTGTATTAGTTGTTTGAGACCTTACATAAGTAACGTAACGACTTTCCTTACTTAGGTTGAGTAACCTTATGTTAACAGTTGTAAACGACCTTATACTACGGCATTATAAAAATTCAGACCCCAGAGTGCCGCTTCTTTCCTTTCCAAGGTAGGGCTTTTCTTCCCTTGGAAGGTTTTCAGCACCGGTATCCATTTTGACGTGCATACATAAGTCCTTAAAATTAGCCAAAATTGAATAAAAGAAAAGAAAAGTTCATTTAAATAAGTTTTGAGCATCTCAACAAATTATACTGGACATAGGCCTCTCCCAAGGAGCGCCACTTAGCCCCGTCTTCGGCTTCAGGCATCCCATTGCTGCCAGCAAGCACAGGTCGTTGGTCCAACTTTTCAAATGGCGCCCCACACTACGTTTGCCTAAACGCAGTAATCACTCTATGACTCGCCTACTCCGGCGGTGGTCAAAAAATTGTAATTGACATAGTTCTAATGAAGTAAAAAACGAGCTGTGTTACACTATTCAGCTTTTGACACGTTTCTCACCTTGTCTTTGGTGGGATATCGAGGATCATGATTAAGATAAGCTGAACAAATCCGCACGGCACGGCATGTCTTAAAGTAACAGTATACAAACTTTCCATATTCGTTATCATATATAGTCTAGTCATAATAAATGGTTCAAAACAAACGAGTCCAAAGTTCATGGGTTTCGCGGCAGCGACACAAGTGTTTCATTACTAACCTTACGGCTTCATCACGAGACCCTCATCACTATGTGTAACGCAGAATATTTCTCAAATGAGCTTAAACTCAATAGTCATAATCTTATTTGCAGGAATATGGGTTGTTGTCATAGTTTACTTTTATACTATCCAACACATTCTACCTTAAACGCATACACATTACAAATATTAAGGTTCCGTAAATAACAATTTCGATTAAATAAATTGTCTCATAGTAGTCATAAAGCAAAAGTGTCTGTGTTAAAGAATGTCATAACAGAGATTCATATCAATTGTCAAAACTAAATGTAAAAAATATTATAAGTAAATAAGATTAATAAAAGTATAAATGATGTTCTCCTAGCCGATTTCGACCACGGCGACAACTTCCGACTACTGTCGAGAGCCATCAACTGCGCAGGAGATATTATACTACCACAAGTGTACGCGCAAACACAGAGGCACTCACTTGTCTCGGCGATGTAACGCCGATGCGATAAGATCGGAGGTAGGCTAGGATGCAGTGTCAGAAACACGGGGACAAACACGACACAACCAGACCCGAAAACCAACAATTCATGTTTAAGCACAAATGTTGGCTCCGGCTGGGATTCGAACCCAAGACCCGCGGCTTAGAAGTCAGGTACTCTGACCACTAGGCCACGCGGTCGTCAATATAAATATCATTATGTCAAATCAATTATACGAACTCCAAAAGATGACAAATAAGCCAAAAGAACTGAACATTGACAATTAAGCTCGTTGTCGTGGGGTGGCGGCTTAAGAGAATCTACCACCCCATCTCATCCCGTGGGTGTCGTAAAAGTCGACAACGGGAATATGAAAATGAGATGGGCAGCAGCATCTTCCTGGTACATCTGAATAAATAAACTGCGGTTGCGAACCCGCCTGCCAAGCGACTACTATGGTAAACAACTCCAACTATGGCAAAATCTCCTTAAAATGAGAGCTACAAACTTTTATGGCAATCTATGGGGGAGGCCTATGATCAGACTGCTGAACCCAGTGCTGCTCCCACTCCACTGGGACTAGTGACAGGTAGATATGATAATGATGAGCTCAATTTATTATATAAAGTTTATTTCTTTATCATTAAGAATTCATCAATAGAATAATAGCGCTTAGTGATTAGAATATTAAATAATAATTTCTAAAATTATGATAGTTTTTTATTATTTATATATAGTTTTTTATATGTTTATGGCCATGCCAGAGGCATTCTTTTTAGCGACAAGTAATTTGTACGCTGGTATGCATGGTCGATACCTGCCTTCACTTGTATATACATCACAGTAGCGTTTGAATGCGGGTTCACATGTCTTCGATATATTTTTATTTCTCAGACATGCAAGTTTCCTCGCGATATTTTCCCTCACCGCTGAGCACGTGGTGAATAGGCACTTAAAATTGGGATCGAACTCAGGTCACTCGCGTACTATTAAATTTAAGGCGAGCGCCCGGTCCCTTATTGGATTCCACTGAATATCCCCATAGTTTAATTCTGTATCGTAGAATGGGACAACTATGATATGTTAGTAACGCTGCGTTTTTCGAAACCGCTCATTTATCGGTGCGCTAGAAGCCACTGAAGGGTTTCATCAACCACCTTCTGACTTCATATTGATGTATTGTAACCAGATCAGCAAACAATTACAATTTTTTCTGGTGATAGGATTCCTATGTAGGAACTTAAAACTAAAGAACTTTAGAACTCAGAACTGATGTCTCATGGCGAGCGCAGTGTGGTGCTAAACAGAAATTCCTGGGTGATACAGCATATGTTATGGGCAGACGTTGCACTTAAGTACAATCAGGCGAAGGATTTACTTGTCCCGTCCCGTGTCTTGTATCTTCCATAAAAATAAAGTTGAAAGTCGTTATTACAAAAATTAATTAGTCAAAAGTAGGTAAAATTGTTATTCCTAGATTTAAGAACAAACTTTTAAAGTGGATAACTTTAAAAGTTTGTTTTTAAGAGTTAAGAAAAAGTGTTAATTTACATAGTTCCAAAAGAAAAACCACATTGCAACTGTTGGTAAATTTGGTAGCAGTTAACAAACACAGCAAAAAAAATACACACAACTTCAAACACGTCATATTTTTGTCCAAACAAAAACCGTACAGTAAGCTTCACTCGTTAGACCCAGAATAATGACTTTTTGTGCGGGTGACGTTGACGTGGGTTCCGTCTGAGTCTTCATTAGCCGTCAAACAATACATAGCGGATATCTTGCACATAGACACTTTTAATATCAGCGATAAGGGTATTTTGAAAGGGAAAGTAAACTTAAATATGTTAAATACATACCGGTCTTATTATTCATTGCACCATAATACTTATCCTTGGTGGTAGGATTCCTATGCAGAAATCCGTCTAGGTAGGTACCACCCCAGGGCCAGTTATTCTGTCGTGAAGCAGTAGTGTGGAAACATTAATGTGTTTCGGTTTGAAGGGCACTGAGAGCTAGCGTAATCACTTGGCATATGAGACCTAAGAAACGATGTCTCAGGGTGACGGGCGCATTGTGGTGTCACACAGAAATTTTCTGAGTGACACAGTATTTTTTATGGGCAGACGTTGTACTTTCCATCAGGTGAACATTTTGCTCGTTTCGTCACTTTATACAAAAAAAAAAAGATAAAACCCCTTTGTGTATCCTGTTTCCACAAAAGGACTCGGTTGTTTATAATGACATTATTACTCATACAATCAGTATGATACATTAGACACCTATTTTAAATAACGGATATAAAATAAGGATACCTAAGAGTGACCTCTGACTAATACCGTGGAGAAAAACTTTTAACGAAATGCGGGTACAGTGTCGTGTCAGTGGCAATCATGTTGTTTTATTACAAGAAACTACCAAGAAACTTGATCGACTTCTACAATATTTGACAATTTACTGTTAAGCTTGCTCCTTAGTAATTTGTGGTATTCCAACATAATTTTTTTTTTTAGAAATACATTAAATTCTACCTTTAATGTACTTTTTAGCATTGTCTTTAGTAGCATTAATTTTGATTTACCAAAAATGTTTTTTTATTCTATTTGTCCAAAGTAAAAACTACAGAAATTAAATCCTATTAAGCGCAAAAGTTTTCCTTGTTATGTAAGTTAACAAGGAAACACTTTGCGTTTTATAATACCATGGCGATCCGCCCCGGCTTCGCACTTTGTTTGGACAAACAGAACAGCCACAATTCCTTACACTAACATTTTTAGTAGCCACCGCAGAGTACTTTTTAATATTGGTAGCCACTATTCTCATTGGCGGCTCTGCAGCTGGTCAGATACGATTACGCAAGGGCTCCCGAGAGTGGGCCTCTGCTTGGGCTGTTACCCTGTGCGCGTTAGTAGTTGATTCGAGGGCGCCCGCGACGAAAGGCGATTAAAGTTAAGGAAAACCAGCCTTAAGTGTGTCGGTATCGCGAGTCAAATTGCGTCAACAAGGTACTTGAATAATAAATAATAAAATATATAATAATAAATAATAATAAACTTTATTTAACTAAAATATTTTTTATTTAAGGGAACATAAACCATGGAATATAGCTAATATTTGATGTCGTGGTAGCAAATAAAACGATTGCTCTCGACCGCTGCGCAAAGGGAGCCGCGCATCCTCCTCGATGATGCCAAAGTTGCATTAAGCCGGGCGGCGGCGCGGCGTTCGAGAGACACCGCGGCCGCTGTATTTTTTATAGAGCGTTTCAAAGTTTTAAATTAAAAAAATATATAATTAAAATTACAAACCACTATTCAATTGTTTCTGGTTTACAAAAAATAATATGAGTAGGTAAGTAATTAACAGACCTTAGCCAGTTCGCGCGTAGCGCGGGCGAGCGTAGGGATGTTCGCTCACACCGCGGCATTTTTCATACTTTTAGCATTTTTATACCTGTCGTAACTTCTAAACGATAGGTCCGATTCGAATAATTTAAAGAGGGCTTTACATCTACATAATAAACCTTGAATATGAAACTATTTTGTGGGATAACGATTATTATCACGATACGAATGTCATCATCTTTCGATTCTACCCCTGTTTTGATAGACTAATTTGAACAAAAAGCTCTTATTGTGACTTAACTATAATAGTTAGACATTGCGTCCCGGTTTTTTTTGAGTAACGACGAGTACTGTAATAGTAAGTGACGATCTCTGATTCATTGACGATTTCCTCCTGGCCTGACTATTTCGACCACGACGAAACAGCCCGAATACTGTCTGAATCGACTGTGCAGTAGATACGAGTATTACAGTGCCTCAGGTGTAAGCGCTAACACAGGAACACTTACTTGTCCCAACCTACCCGTGCTCGATATAACGCTATTGTCATAAGATAGGACAATACGGAGTCGTATTGTCCTACCTAGAAATGGGTTCTCGCCTTGTCGTGGCGAGGGGGCTTAGTAACCGAGGCTTGGTCACCCACGGTCAAACTAGAAGGAGCCCAAATGGTCGGCCTGAGGCATCGGGCTAGCCCCTTCAGGTCGCTCCGAATAGGCTTGGTAAGCCCACACTGGATGCGAACTGAAGGACTGCATGGGGGAGGAGTGTGTCGGCACTATTCACACTGCCCTCCGCAGCCGAGGTGGAGTCGCGGGGGAAGAGGAGATTAGGTATTGCGTTCCCGCTCTCCCTATCCCTCGCCACTTTGGCAGGGTCGCGCGTTGATGCGGCAATGGAGGGGCCGCGTAGGTGAGTGTCGGTATTACATTGCGCCGCTCTCCCTAGCCTCCGCGGCCGAAATGTGGTCGGCCCAGATCAGCCGCTAGGGCCGGGAAGGCTGGTGCTTCTTAGTGCTCGTTTTCCTTGCCTCATAGCCTCTGCGTGTCTGATTCGGGGGAGTCCGTTGCGCACACAGACGGGGACTGTGTTAGAAACACACGATTGTTTTAGGTAGAAATATACCTACGTTGGTTTATTTCTTTAAAAAAACCGCTGTACGCTTAAATGTCTGTGAATAATGAGTTATCTATCTAAACAGAAAACATCGTGTTCTGTATCGTGTTTGCGTTTTACATACACAAATTTCACGTTCCCAAAACAACCAGATCTGATAATCCCAGTCGGGGTCAAAATTTTTGTGTTTTTGCACAAATGTAGACCCGCGACCACGCGGTTGTCAAGTTTAATAATACATAACTTATTAAATCGATAATTATTAACGAATTTCTTATTTTAACATTGCACTAGCTGATGCTCGTAACTTTGTCCACGTTGATATAGGTTTTGTAAATGTCCCGTGAGAAGTATTTGATTTACCGGGATAAAAAGTATACACTGTTCGTCTCCAGGATGCAAGTTTTCTCCGTGCCGAATTTCTTCAAGATCGGGTACTTTTGACATGATCTTTTCTTAAAATGTTTTCGATCAGATCGTGATACTTTCGCCTACGTCTTGCCCATTCATAATCGCCTCATAAATCTGTTTCGTCAATCTTCTTTCATCCATCTTCTCTACGAGTCCAAATCATCTAAGAAGCCTTTTCTCTACCTTTGTACAACACCGGAATGTTCCCTTATCACCCTGTTCATCACTTTGTCCATCAAAGTCACTGTAGTTACACTTCTCAAACTTCTCATTTCCACAGCATTAAACTTTCTTTCATGCTCGGTCTGTCAGACCCAACATTTAAATTATACATAAGTAATTACTTCAAATCCAATTTATAAATATATATATACCAGTTTCACTTCTGTTACGTGAATTGAATCACACGTGCTTTTTTTGGTTGAGCGTAGTTTATGAAAGAAGAAAAAAAAACTTTTTTTTTATTGGATAAAGTAACGAGACGAGCATAACGTTCACCTGGTGGTAAGTTCAAGATCTGCCCATAATATTTATTATATGCCAATAAGAACATTTCTGTGTGGCACCACACTGCGGCGTCACATCAGTTCTTAAGTCTCATATTCATACAGTCATTCAACTAACTCTTAGTGTCCTTCAGACCGAAACAGCAATGTTTGCACAATACTGTTTCACGGCTGAATAACTGGCCCTGTGGTGGTACCTACCCAGATTGCTGGTGCATGCATGCAAAATTTACACATTTAAATTGAATTAAAATATATTTTTTATAACTAACTTTAACATGAATTTTAATATGTTCAAATTTCATAAGTTAGACGTTAAGGTAATTTACCGCAACATCTACATTTAACAGTTGTGACTGCAGACAAGACATTAAATAAAACTTTTTATTTATATTTTTATTCATTTGATTACTTTTCTTGTAAACTTTATTTCGAAATCATTCTCGATAATTAAACAATTCCTTTATTTAAATTGGATTAAAAAAGTGTCAAATATGAAAATGTTAAAATGATAATCTGACTTTAAGGTACTTTAACGAGATATTTGGATTTAACTGTTGTGGTTGTAGTTAACCATAGCTTGTATCCATAGTCCCTTAAATGTTCTGTTAATATCAAATTTATAGTGGATTTTAACTATAACACTGAATTTATTTTATTGGATACTTGTTGTGTCCCGCGGTTTCACCCGCGAAAAATATGCCGGCCTTATACGCATGACTTGAGCATTCTCAGTTCGGCCTTTCTCAGTAATATGAAGTTTACAGCATGTGGCTCTTTAAGCTTATATATAACATGAAGTTTTATATCCTAGAACCTTTTTCAATAAACAGGCTCCCTAATGTAATTTTTTCTAAGCGTATTGTACAAACTTTCCAACTTTATAGCAGTAGTAAGATGATGCTTCTGTTGTCAAATATACTGTAAATGACGAAAGAAAATAAGCGTATGACGATAATATAAAACAATCTAAACCAAACATCATTCATAGTCTTATATTGTTAAAATGATAAAATAATTTACGTGATTTAATGGCCATTATTCTTTTAGTCTGATATCAATATCAACTTCATTAGAATCCGTGGCAGGTATATTCCAAATGCTATTAAGTATTTCTTGCGATATAGTGACATTTGGTACTTCGGGAACTGCAGTGGTCTGAGTGAATACATTATTGTTTGTGCTTATCGCCCATGGTGCTTGGTCCTTCGGGTTGAAGAAATCGTCCGTGATCGGAGATTCTGTTGTAACTGGTTTCGGGCAGGGGCTTAATCGTTTTACTTCTACATCTGTAAAGAAATCAATTATGACTTTTGAAAAATCTTTCCACTTGTTTATTATTTTATTATAGACAAGTGTTTATGGAATTTCTTTAATAGAGTTAATGAACTTAGTTTGTGGGTCGCCATATCTTCATGTATACATATAATAATCTTATGGGGGACAGGGGTTTCAGAAGTTTCATTGATGTATTTAGTTTCACATGAAAAATATCCTAAAACGCCAGTAATTATTAATTAGACAGCGACAGCTCGAAAGCTTCTTAATTACTTTACATTAATAAGCTACGTTACTTAAGTGTACTTCTACGGCACCTTTAAAATATGTTTTCTGTTTATTGATATATTTGATAACATATCTTTGTGTTAAAATCTTTAACGTAATAAATTAATAAACAATGCATTTTTTATTTAATGTATAACCAACAGTTACCAAGGAATGTGAAAGGATAAAATATTTCTAAGTAATCGCACCGGTCTTGTCGTAAAGCTGCATTAGCTAGTATTAGTAATGCTTGTTTACATGCAAAGATGAAATGAAAATCCTTTATGTTTCGACATAAGAAATATAAACATTGTTTGTCAAACGTCATTTCTTTACAATCTACCGCCGTTTCGTAATGAGGCTCCTCCGACGGAGAAGAAATAGGCGAAAGAAACTCCGTAGGTATCCTCTTTTCTTGTGAATCCTTTTTTTATCTTAGATATACAACTAAAAGAGCTTCGTGTCGCTTTACTTCATGCAGATTAGTTAAGTTTAATTACGTATCATTAAATATATTCATGCCTTTTATCTTGCCTAATATATAATTCCCATATAAAACGATGTCTTTGTGTCCCTGGCACTACATCTAAGCCTACCTCCGATCGTATCGAATGAGCGTTACATCGGGCACTGGTAGGTTGGGACGAGTGAGTGCCCCTGTGTTTGTGCGTACACTTGCGGCACTATAACATCTCCTGCGCAATTGATACTCGTAACTTCCGACAGTAATCGGTAGTTGTCGCAGTGGTGTTGCATAAATACAAAGTAATGAATTCTTATAAATTGTAACCTTACTGAACTAACTTTTTTTCAAGATATTCTTACCGATGCCACAGGTTTTGGCACATTCCAGTCGCCCTCTGTTCTGGTAGGTTACGTTATTTGTCCCACACACAGGGTTGTACTCAGGAGTGGTAGGACACAAATTCTGACATTGTCGTTGTATTTCCGCAACTGAAGGTGCGCCCTCACTTGTTGGTTTGCTCGAGTCTTCTGATACTTGCGAACATGGTAACCGGCGATGTATATTTACATCTAAAAACAACACAGTACTCATGCAATGCTTTTCTCGCTTTTTCATTTGAAACTAAATTGAATTCTCAATAATAAGCTTCTTTCATCTTTTCTTCTCAGTAAAATAGCCGATTGGTATCCGGCAGAGTAGAATAGCACCTACCTCTTTCCTACCGAGGTCTTACGTCACCGATAGACTCAGGCGACTAAGGTATTGTACGGACAATATTTATTCGTACAGAAGTTACTAAAAGGTAAACCTTAATATGCAATGCTGTCACTATACTGCTCGTGGGAACGCAATGGGGAGTAAGATTTTTTTGACTCGTACCAAAAAGGCGGCGACGTGGTTCGATACCTATTACATCTTGTTTCCCGCGGGGGAATTACATTTAGAAGCGTATATTATAGCGTATATACAGAAGTGCATTAATGATTTTAGTAATGAACAAAATATCATACCGACTCCGCAGAAACGGGCGCATTCCAAGCGTCCCAAATTATTGTAGGTGACCCTATTGGTACCACATATAGGATTGTACTCTGACGTCGTAGGACATTCTCGAATGCAGTCGTCAATGTTCTGGGAGGTCGTCGTTGTGCCTACTTGACTAGGTTGAGTGGTAGGAGTTCTGAAAAAATAAGAGCACATTTGAAAAAGTTTACTGGTGGTAGGATTCCTTTGCAGGAATCCGTTTAGGTAGGTAACACCGCAGGGCCAGGGTCAGTTCTGCAGTGAAGCAGTAGTGCGCAAACTTTACTGTGTTTCGGTCTGAAAGGCACTGAGAGCTAATGGATTACTGGGCATATGATACTTAACAACTGATGTCAAAGAGGAACGGGCGCAGTGTGGTTCCATGCTGTAATGTTCTGATTGACTCAGCAACTGTTATGAGCAGACTTTGCACTTACCATCAGGTTAACGTTTTGCTTGTCTCGTTACTTTCCCCAATAAAAACTATTTTTTTTTTATTCAATGAAGTTCTATATAATTGTTGATTTCTTGCTAAATTTATTTGAAGTATTTAAGACTTAAGACGACTCAGACCGTAAATACTAATTTTATAACTAGTATTTACATCGATGGGTACGATATTACGTAATCTGTTTCGTTATATTGGTTGGAAAAAAATATGGCGTTAATCAATCATGGTTCAGTAATGCCGCGTTGCCTAGTGGTCAGAGTACCTGACTTCTACGCCGCGGGTCCTGGGTTTGAATCCTAGTCGGAGTCAACATTTGTGCTAAAACACAAACTGTTGGTTTTCGAGTCTGGTTGTGTTGTGATTGTCCCCGTGTTACTGACACTGCATCCTAGCCTACCTCCGATCTTATCGCATCAGCGTTACTTAGGGTGTGGGTAGTTTGGGACGAGTGAGTGCCTCTGTGGTTGCGCTTACACTCGTGGCACTATAATATCTCCTGCGCAGTTGATGATTCTCGACAGTATTCGGAAGTTGTCGCCGTGGTCGAAATCGGCAAAAACATTTAAGATGTATTTCAAGCTTTTGAACTACTCCATGGTAAAAATTAAAAACATAGAAAGTATACATAAAACAAGCAAGCATCAAACAAGTTAATTCCATTTCCTTGTTGTTAGTTCTTTCATGTTCCAGAATTTATAATCTAGCTAGATTATAAATTCTGGAACATCTTGGTGTTATCTTTATATATTTTTGTGGAGGTTGCTTGGTTTTATCGACTATATACTTGTGGTAGAACTCCTATGCAGGAATCCGTCTAGGTAGGTACCACCCAGGTATTCTGCCATGGAGAGCAGTGTCTCACATTACTCCTGATGTTCCGGCCTGAAAGAGAACTGACAGCTAGTGTTATCACTGGGCATGTGATAACTGATGGTTGCTCTGTAAGAAGAGAGCAGTGTGGTGCATAGAAATGTTCTGGGTGACACGGATATGGGCAGTAGTTGCACTTACTACTTAAAAAAAGAAAAAACTTTTTGATATAACTTCAACAGACTTGAACTAAAAAAATACATTTTATACATGAGTAAACTACATAAGCAATTACAATTATTTAAAAAGGTTGAATAAATCATCAGCTACTGTGTAATGACAAGATGCTATCGAATATTTGAACCATTAAACAAAAGTGTTTTTTATTAACAAAATGACTATAATAAATGTCTGAAATTTTAACATAGAGAGTGTTTCGGTTATCTATAAGAGATATTGTTTTATTAATTTATGTTCAATGTATTTGATCAAAATCAAAATACATAAATGAGGACACTTTAGAAGATTATTTTGCCTAGTTCTTCATCGTCAGAGAAATCCCTTTACGTAATTATGATAGATTGTAAAAAAAAATATGCCTGCCAAACAAAATTTATATTTTCGAAAATAAATCATTTTATTTCATTTAATTGGATTCATTCAAAATAATATATACTGTCGTTTAAAATAGTAGCATAACCATATTGTATACTTTTACACCAATAGATTGATGCTTAAAAAATAAAAACTTCGTCCTCTTGCTTTTATAATTATTTATAAGAGTATACACAATTACTGTCACCTATTTTATATATTATTTGTATGTCAACACAATTTCATAATTAAGACTAAGTGCGTTTTTCATAGTTATTTCGAGCCCCACCAACCCCACTTGGGCGGTGTTTTTCTGCGAGATAGAACCCGTAACTTTGATATCCGCAGCAGAACTAGACTAACCGACAAAGCCATAAGGATCAGCATGCTAAAGTGACAATGAGCTGGCATATAGCTTGTAGAACTGATAACCATTAAAGGAGAAATATTCTCGAGTGGCAAACGCGTACCGGCAAACGCAGTGTAGGGCGACCCCCTACTAGATGGAGCGACGACCTGCACGGTTTTGTATTAAGACGATGGTTGCAGGTGCCTCAGGACCGTATTTTAGGACTATCGAGAAGACAAGGCTACTGGTGGTAGGATTCGTATGCAGGAATTCTGGGTGACACAGCATTTGTTGTGGGCCGACGTTGCACTTACCATCAGGTGAACGTTTTGCTCGATTCGTCAATTTATACAATAAAAAAAAAAGAAAAGTCATATGTTCAGCAGTAGATTTGTAACGGACTGATATGATTATGATGATATCTCAAAAATCATAGAGCTGACTGGTATTTTCTCAGAATTCTACTATAAACTGCGATATGTATCGACTTTCTGATTAAGATCCCTTAATCAACAATAATAACTTAACACAGCGTTTAAGCTAGCTAGAATCTTTTACTACTGTTCTAATAATGTTAAAAGGTTTGGTATTGTTGTCAAAATCAATGATAGAATGTAAGAATTTTTTCTATTCAAGACTTCCTGTGAGCATTCAAAAATCATTTATTTTTGGCTGAAACCCAAATTAATATAAGCCCACATAAGTTTGCTTATTTCTTTAAATAATACATTTTAATACTTAACATAAATTACATTTATTATAGATTATGATCTAAGATTTTGTACATACCCGGTCGAGTCACTAAAATCTGGAAACCACACGCGATCTGAATTCCACTTCCTTGGATGTTTGTAGCCTGATTCATCGTTTTCAACAACATGTTTCGACTCTTCGAAATCTCCGTGGGTATTGTGCCAACGCGGATTTCTATAATCGTCAAAAACTACGGAATGATCTGCATCAAAGTCTTCTTCCGGTAAATTATAATGCCAACTTCTACCATTTACCTTCGCAGTTAAGAATGAATATATTAGTACTGGAAGAAAAATCCAAATGAAAAATATTATTTCTGATTATAGCTAAGTATTTATAAATTTTTTTCTTCATAAAAGTTCTAATTAGATGTTGTATATATATCATAAAAGTTACCGCTATCGTAAAGTACGAAAGATTTTGAAAAGTTTATATTGCTCAAAATCTATGTGTTGTTTGATATATATATATATACATATATATATAAACTGGTGGTAGGATTCCTATGCAGTAATCCGACTAGGGAGGTACCACCACAGGGCCAGTTATTCTGCCGTGAAGCAGTAGTGTGCAAACATTACTGTTTTTTTGGTTTGAAGGGCACTGAGAGCTAGCGTAGTCACTGGGTATATGAGACTTAAGAACTTATGTCTCAGGGTGACGGGCGCAGTGTGGTGTCACACAGAAATGTTCTGGATGCATTTTTTATAGGCAGACGTTGCACTTACCATCAGGTGAACGTTTTGCTCGTTTCGTCACTTTATCAAATAAAAAATAAAAAATTATAAAAATAAAAAAAGTCGGTTACAAAATATTTTTCCCGTTGTAGATTTCCTTATTGCGAGTTTGAAAGTAAGCGTAGTTTTGATCATTTTATAGGACATTTCAATACAACGTCTGTTTCATTATATCTGAAATACTTTTGGAGTTCCACGAATACTAAAGTCTACGCGTAGAAAGTCCAGGGTTTAGCTCGTGATGATGGTAAGTGAAACGATGGGCTGATAGGCTGATGGTGAGCCCAACGTCTGTTTATAATAGGTTGTATGTCGCAAAGAAATTTAAGTTACAAGTGCAAGTGTATGGACAATCGTTGTTGCGCTTGTCACCCCAAAACATTAGTTCTGTAATTACATTAGCTGCACTGTTAGACCCAAACAATAAATTTTGCACACTACTGTTTGAGTTTAGAATATTGGCACTGAGGTGGTACCCACCTAGACAAATTCCTGCATAGAAATCCTCTCTCCATTGAATAACTCTTATAAATCTTGTCATTTAATCTAGAAGATTAGATACTAAGCTAAGCTAATTACAAAAATGCATAAGACTATCTGTTGATTTTTGACCATTTCTGGATAAATACTATTACGATTTTTGTATTTGTTTTAAAATAGGAAAAATTTAAAAGATTCCAAAAAAATTATGTAATCCCTTTGCAGGAATAAGGAGACAAGAGCAATATGAATTTGATTTTATAAAGTACTAGGTGCATTTTTTATACAATGACGTTACCAACACCAGTCTTGTATCGTGAGTGCGTTTTGCGAACTTCGGATATACACCTTGACCTTGATTATTAGAATTTTCTGACACTTGCAATTAACTCAAGTAATGTGTCCGGATTTTTTTTAAATGTAATACGATGTTAGCCCGGCGGTTATTACAGCTTCGTCCGAAAAGACACGTGAGCGGAAGGCCCGCGAGCAAGTTAATCTATTGTCGTATGGTACGTGACGAGATCCGGAGACCCATTACTGGCGATGGGATATTCTTTTAATACTTAGGGATGACAAAACATTTACGTCTTGATTCAACATAGAAGATAAATTTATAACTTTAGGCATAAGTACGAGTAGAGACATACGCTCCGATAAAATATGCGTTAGTCAGTTACTCTTCCTTCTATAAAAGAAATCTTAGTACTTTGTAGAAGTTATTTTTTTTTTGAGACATGAAGAGCAGTTATTTATTCAGTAAATACACTGGTAGATCTTTAACAAACTGGAATCATTGTTTTGCAGTGGTCTGTAGTTTATAACAAAATATATAATTCGTTCCTGAGATATTTAGCGTGAGTGTATTAAATAAACCTTAGTAATACCGATAGCGAGACCTGTCTGGACGACTCTGTAGTATTTTCCATGAGCTACTCATTCAGACTATAGCAGTGCTAGTATTATTATTTATGAATTTGATAATTTCATTTGAGGTTAATTATGATTTTGTTAATTACATCTTCACATTTAATATATTCTAAATTCTTTGTTTGATCTGACCTTCTATAGTATAGTGTCCGGGACATTGTTTACATGAAAATAAACTTTTTCGTAATGTTTAGTAATTTCCTTCTTTGCTACTTCAATGAACTCATACTACAATTAAAGTGAATCAGTTAATGTTGTTTCGAGATATTTATTTAAGGTGTCTCATACCAATAATATATGATTACTAAATAGCCACCCAAGATAAAATTAATTTATTCATTTATTTTTTGTTCTACTATTTCTAAATTTATAATAATTACATGAGTATACCATCCAGTTATTTAGTCGTAGAATAATTTTGTATATTTTGGACGCAATAAAAGATTTAAAACAATAATTTAGATTAATATTAAAGGAAATGGTAATAAAATAAATAACACACACAAACTTAACGAGTATAACTCACCTAATAACAGTGCACTTTTATCCATTATTGTATGTTTATACAAAACAGTTTCACTTAATAGTCTTTTGAAATGATTATTATTATTATAAACAAAAAAAATATTATTAACAAAAAATGCGATCAACTAGTTTGAGTCGCAATAGAAGCGACTGTGATGCTGTATGATAAAAGTGATCTTACGAACGTGTATATAAATTCCCCACCTTACCTCGGCTAAACCAACCTCCCGTAAACGCGTTTCTCGCACTCGCGAGTCAATTTGTAGTGACTCAGTCTGTTAGGAAACCTCTTGCAACGTAACATTTGCATCTTTACTGCAAGTACAATATATACAAAGATTGACAATAATAACGGTATGTTGGTATGTCCTTCGAGTGTGTGTAAAGTAACATTTTTTTATTTGAATAATGTCATTGTCTCGCAAATCAAATACATCGGTTTACTGTTACATCAGTTTGCAGTAAGGAATATTAAAGAGGATATTACTTAGTATAATATTACGACTGCAATTTAAAGCGTAGTGAACACAGTTCAACAAGCTGTTAACCCATTATCGGGCATAGTAAGTTTCATAAAACACATTAAACAGTTTGTTTGGTTAAACACGCTAATCTCAGGAACTACTAGTTCGAATTAAAAATAATGTTTTAGTGTTGCATAGCACATTTATCGAGTAAGGCTATAGGATATAACATCACGCTACGACCCTTAGAGCGATTTCTTTTAAATGAAACGGCGGGTGAAATCGCGGGGCACAGCTAGTTTGATATATATGTGTAGTTTTCGTTGTAAGCTTTTTTACTAAACATTTCACTCTGTGAAAAATCATTATTTAATATATGTGGCAAACTCATGCTCTACTGGGACTGGGAGTGGTAAGATATTGGTACTGTTTCCGTTACATCAACAATCTTATTTATAACTGCGTTACTTAAAAAAATAACTACTTTGAATTGTTATACTCTGGTAAATAATTTACCACATTTTTTTGTAATATTAATCGCACAAGTAAATTTTACTGGTCTGTGATTAGGTTTTGTCTGTATGGTTTTAGTCTGTTGGTGGCCTTATACAATCACTTCTTTTGTTATCATTTTATTTTTATTTTTAAAATTTTATTACGTATATATATATATATATATATTCTATATTATATATACTATATATTCTTCAGGTAAAACTATGGAATCTAAAACGAAATGCGAAACGGCGTTGTGATCAAATTATTGCATTCGTACGCAAATATAAAATCGTGCAAGAAACTATTTATCTATTACATTAACATTTAAATAAGAAGTAAATAACTTACGAAAATGTTGGTATCATTTTAAATAATAATACCAACATTGATGACATTGAATCCCTAATGAAAATGTATTCATGAAGACATTTAATTGTTACAATATAATATATATTTAATTAAAGCAAAAAATAGTATACCTTTCCACCAATAACTTAATTATTTAACTAGAAATAAACGCAGCCTGGATTGTTTAATAATACATGTATTCAATATTTAGCGCAAGAGTTAGATCTAGGATCTAATTAGTATTTCTCGTTCGTACAATCGGCTCAAAGAGCTGAATCCGTCTAGTCAAAGGACAATACACAGTCATTTTCACGTTAAAATATAATGAGTCAGTGACAAACTATACGGATATATTGCTATATTAATGAATAATGAATAAATATTTTTTCATTTAACGTGATCAATTTAAAAGGATTATTCACCAATTTATTAATATGTAGTTCACGCCTGGCCTTACCTTAAGTAAGGAGGATTTGCCGTAATCACTTCGTAATTTAGACGCTGCTGCCCGTCACCGGTATGTGTATTTTCAATATAATATAATAATATATATAAAATAAGCAGTATTTACCAGATGGTTATTTAATTTTCCAGGTATTTCCCTGGTCGAATCTTATAACACCCACGGGATGAAATGGTGTAGTAGATTTTGTTACGCTGTCATCACAAGGTATAATATTTTTTTTATTGCATAAAGTGAGGAAACCAGCAAAACGTTTACCTGGTGCTAAGTGCAACGTCTGCCCATAACAATGCGGTGTCACTCAGAAAATTTGTGTGTGACACCACACTGCCTATCACCCTAAGACATAGATTCTTAAGTATCATATGCCCAGTGATTACGCTAGCTCACAGTGCCCTTCAAACCGAAACACAGTAATGTTTGCGAACTACTGCTTCACGGTAGAATAACTGGCCCTGGGGTGGTATCTACCTAGACGAACTCCTGCATAGGAATCCTACCACCAGAAAGATAGATAAGAGAATTGCTCGCCTCATCACTTTCTTCTATAAAAAATTTTACCCTCCGTACATTAAGGATACATTCCAGCTGTAAGATATCTTTGAAAAAAAATTCAATAAAAGCGATTATAAATTTTAAGTTAAAATAAGTAATATCTAAACAGGACTAGCAATCAATAGGAGACAAGATACTGTTGGCATATCGAAGTGGTGGAGTGTTTGTACTGTAAAGCTACGATGGCTATCCGATCGATGTTATAACCCCGAAACTCTTCACCTTCTTGTATTGGAAGATCTTCAAGGTACTGGACTGGAAAAGATACGGTATTAACGTCAATAGCGAATACATCACCTTCGATTTGCCGACGTTGTAGTCATTATTGCAGAATCACTGAAAGAGCTGTATGCTGGCCTGAATAGCGTCTCTCAACGGACAGATCTTATGACGAACATGGACACGACAAAGATAATATCTATCGCCCATGTCACATCTATATCGGTTGTTCTGCAGAAGACTACGCTCGAAGTTGTCGCATACCTAGGATAGAATGTCCGCCTAGGTAAATCCAGCTTCGACCAATAGATTAATCGACGAATCCTACTCGGCTCATTAGTGCTCGGGAAACTACATCATATCTTATCGTCGACTATACCTCAATGTCTAAAAATAACCAGTGTTTGTTGCCAGTGATAGTACACGGAACCGATACATGGTCCTTCACTGCAGGCTCCATGGATGCAATCTCAACGTCGCCCAGCTAGCTATGGAAATGCTCGGTGTTTCTTTTAAGGTAGGCCTATGTTCAGCAGTGGACTAGTAATAAGCTGAAATGATGATGATGATGATGATGAACCTCGTAGCGGCAAACGCAAGCCCACACTAGACAGAACCCTTCTTTGTTTTATGGGAAGTCGCCAGTGAGTCAAGGTGGTTCTAGGCCGTGTTTTGTAGCAATCTGTATGAAAGGCCCGTGTTCAGCAATGAACTTGTGATAGGCGGCAATGACGATGATGATGGATAGATATATAGTTTTTGAAAGGCATTAAATACTTTTTCAGATTCGTTAACAAATACTAAAATTTGGGAGTGTCTGTTAACGAGTGCGTGTTATACAAAATCTATTACGTGACCTACAATTTTGTGAGGGAAAACCAAATAATTAATTGGCTAATTAATGTACTGTTTATATTAATGTATAGCTTAACTTAGTTATTTCGTAACCTTAATATCTTGCTTATGACAACATTTACGAATCTTCCGCGGAACATCCGAATTTTAAAACACTCTTGCATGATCTACTCGCCCTTGTCGATGACGTAACTGGAGACTCAACGGGTTTTACCGACATGCGATCAAATAATGTTTGAGCGAATTACCTATTTTAGTATGTGCACATGTTAACTATCAAACTAACTGCTTATGAAAGTATATAAAGTACTTTATATGTAAGTATAATTACATTGTTTTTTTTATTACAAGTTCTTACATAAGCATTGAGTAAAAAGCTGTTATTTTGTTGTAAACAGACACTTCAATTTTATTTATTTGTACAGATTTATCGATTAATTTATAACGATAAATTATAGTATATTGTGCAGTTATTTTACAGAAAGTAGTATTTTTGTTCATTCATTTTTATTTATTTTTATTGTTATAAAATTTCTAATATACGTGGGCCACTCAGAAATTTTTGCGAAACTAGAAACAAAGTTCCATTGTTAAAGTTTTTATTATTAAATCTTTTCAAAGAATGTATCTCTATATCTATACAAAGTTACATGCATCGGAACCAATTTTCAAAACACTTTCCAGTCCACCTCAGACGAGGTGTCTATGAGCTGCTGTTATTAAGTTATTTTTATTTTAAGGAATAAAAACAAGTCGCGGTGCCAAAAAAGGTCTGTGAAAAGATCAGATTTCAAAGTTCTATGTAATGCGCTTGTCAACAAAATAGATCAGTTCTTAAGTCTCATATGCCCTGTAATTACACTAGGTCCCATAAACACATACTTGTAAGTATATACACTACTCGTATTAGATACCTTATGTCGATAATACAAATTAGATTCTGTAACCGAAAGAAAGAGAACATACACCAAACTATATGATGCATAGGTACGGCATTGTATTTATTAGCGCTAAAACTTCTCATATTTTCGTAAAAAAATTTATACGAAATATATAATTACGTCCCTATGCGATTACTTTTCCAGTACTATTAAAATTAATATCAGGATCTGCTTTGACGGAAATTCGACCACTATAACCACGAATCAGCAAGAAGTGGCATCTGATACTTGAGCTGTGGTGTAATCAGGAACTACTTTCTCCCCCGGGTTGAGAACTTAGCCCCTCTGACACCCGCCGGTCGACGAATTTCCGTCTAGCGTTGAGTTCGCTCCGCTTTACGTTGAGAACGTCGTACTGGCCTCGAGTTATTGGATAGTCCCGGGTTCGTGTAGCGGTGCGATCGAAACTTTTTTCTTTTTAGAACGAACTTTCACGGCACCCGTCGGACGACGCACTCCGCCTTTTCCAAGGCGTCGAGACGTCTCCCCGACCACGTATCTAGGACGCCCTTGCAGTGCGTATTACCGCGTATCTGCTCGTCAGCTTTGTGTGCCCACTCGTCGGCTCGTTGATCATCGGTTGCGACGCTTTGTTATTTTCAATAGCAAAGATCGTAATCGGTGTGATTCGGACGATTTGAGCGTACGCTCGTTGACGGCAGTGCGTAGCGTGTACCATTGCGCCGTTTGTGGAAAGGTGAACGGCAGCTTCCCACGTTCGCGCAGGAACTGCATCACCCAAAAACACTCGGCATATTGCGCTACTGTGTGTCAGTAACCGTCTGTGCCTAACGTCACACAGACCGCAATCACAGCACTATCTACGCCCTTTTTTGTAAAAAAGGGGTAAATAGTGTGCCTTACGAGGCAAACGTCTGTCCTGTTTCGATCTGTTTCTTCCGCCCGTTGAGGCACTCAAGAATACCAACATGGACACGAACAGGGATAACCAGGAGATTAGGGACCGGGAACACTCGGGATCCGAAACCCCCACACAAGAGGAAGACCAGCCGCGCGAACAGTGTGTAATTCGCAGAGTGCGACAGCGGGGTGATGCCATCATCGACCGCCCCCTCTGCCTACGTGATATGTTCACAGCCGGGAACTCGAGGGTGCTGCCAGCCGGTAGCCTAACCCCGAGGCCCACTCGTGGACAAACTGAACTAGGACCAACGCCGTCAAGAACCCGCGAAGGTGGCGACATCGCGACCATAAGACCTGTGTGTCTTTCAGGGAACGAAGCCGCACCCCCTCGTGGGATTAAAACGGCGCCCAAGCATACGCCGCCGGAGACTGAGGATGCCTTCTACGAAAAGAAGCAGCGGGTCGTCATATATACGTCCCCGCCCCCCTCACCCCCGCCGGTACCATCTACATCGGGGACGCAGGAGGGGAGGAGGGTGCACATCTCCCCCCCCTCCCGCTCCCCCTCGGAATACAGCACTCCGGAACGATCCCGGGACACATCGCCACAACGTCTCATTATGGAAACTGAGGCGATTATACACCATCAAGGAGGCGAGGAAAACTTTGGGTGGGACTCAACGACCTATAGGTCGCTTGTTAGATATGTCGGAGCGAGATCCCCCCCCCCCCCACCCCCGCTCGCGTCCCCTCGCCTTGTGCGAGCGAGAAAGCCGATGTGACAGAAGTGTCGATGTCGAGCTACGCTGAGCGGGCAGCAACGCCACGAGCAGCACCCAGGAACGGAACCTCGGCTGACCAGCAGCAGCAGCAATCGCCGCAGCGACAGCAACAGCAGCAGCAGGTACCCGAGAGGCAATCAACGTCTTATCCGCCACTGGTTGTAGAATGCCTTCCTGACTGGGTGAGGCACTTTAATACACTGCATGCGATTCTCGGACATGCACCAAACGCAAGACCATTTGGTAAAGGCGTCAGATTCATTCCCCAAAGCCCAGAAGAGTATAGAACAGTACAACGGTATCTAACCGACCTTGCACAACAGGATACCGCGCTCTCCTGGTACTGCTACACCCCAGCAAACGAGCTACCAACTAAGGTGGGCATCAGAGGCCTACCAGTCGACACAGAGCCCGCTCAGATAGTTGAGGCGCTACAAGCGCTCAACTTCCCAGTGAGGTTCGTGAGACCAATCCCGCCTAGAAGAGGAAGGCCGGGATGCTTCTTTCACGCCCAACTAGACCACCTCAACAATGCCGAACTAGAGAGGCTCTATGCAGTGTCGGAATTACTTTACATGCCTGGAGTGGTAATCGAGGCATGGAAAGGCAGAGCGGGCCCAGCGCAGTGCCACAGGTGCCAGGCATTTGGACACGCGTCGGCCACCTGCTACCGGCCAATAAAATGTGTTCGCTGTGCAGGCGAACACTTTGCGTCTAACTGTGACAAGTCAAGAGACTCCAAACCCAAGTGCGCGAACTGTGCAAGGGAGCACACAGCCAACGATCGAAGATGCCCTGTGCTCAAGAGAGAGGCACGCAAAAGGGGCATACAGCTCTCAGCACCTCTTCCGGAGCCACCGACATCGAGGAGGCCTATGCGGACGCAACCCTCATCCGCAAGAAGAGTTGACGCGGAAGGGTGGACGACTGTAGGAAGGGGAGGGCGCCAACCTGCGCCGCAACTGCCACCCTTGCCTCAGCCACCCTTGCCTCAGCTACCACGCACTACTGCCGCATCTTATTGGAGAAGGACTGCGGCAACTTCCGAACCCACAACGACCTCAGAACAACGCGTGAGGCTGGCGCCACCGAAGCCGAAACCAAGATCGTCGATAACTGCGGAGGTGATAGCACCGCAGTTTTCACAATCGGAAGCCCGACCGAAGAGAAAACGCCGCGGGAAGAAACGCAAATCTAAGCGTAGCGCGCGTACTTCAACACCCGACGTAGCGGAAACAACACGCACCGCGAGGGCCTATAGACAGCCCGAATATTCAACCCAGCCAGAGACTCGAACACGAACCTCCGTACCGATAGAGCGTACGCAACGCACTGAGCGTACTAATCTCAGAGAGCGTACTGTCATAGGTTCATCTACAGGAGGATTACGTATTACCGTAAGCAACCGCCAGACAGGGGACCCGAGACCCCTTCCGAGAGCAACTAACAGCCAACAACAGCAACATAGCAGCCAGCAGCAACAACGGCAACAACGTCAACCGCCGCAGCATCAACAAAAACAACAGACACAGCCACAGCGTGCCGCCCCTCGCGCCGAGAGCGGCAACGTCACTATCAACATTGACGAAAACATAGTGCGGCTGATGATGCAACTGCTGACTGAAGTGCTAACCGCCCTTACGGCGGGTTCGAATCCCATTGACGCCCTTATTAGGGCACTAACCCAACTACTGGCTATCCAATGGCGCACACCGGCTTAAATATTATGTATTGGAATCCCGGCGGCGTACAGACTCGAGCTGCAGAGCTGCGCCTCCTCGCCCAAACACATAACATACAGGTTATATTATTGGGCGAGTCGAAGTTAAAGCCGGGATCTACATTTAAAATACCTAATTTTTTCGTGTATCGGCGCGATGAAGTCTCACCACTAGGCATGCCGTACAGAGGTACGGCGGTGCTGGTGCGCAGGGACTTAATACACGAAGAATTGGACCTGCCGAAATTTATAACAACACGCTCGATTGGCATCAGGCTTAGCACAGCCGGGAAGGAATTTCGGATTTTTGCAGCCTACCGCCCCCCCGGCGGACACTTTCACCCGACCGACGTCCGGACTATATTTGACGGAAGCTCCCCCGCTATTATAGCAGGAGATTTGAACGCCAAACACCCTTCCTGGGGTTCAAGGCTAATCAACGTAGCGGGGAGAGAGCTGTACGAAGATGCCGAGGAAGGGGAGTACATGGTGCGAGGGCCGGACGAACCCACACACCACCCCTTCCGGGATAATTGCTATCCGGACGTACTGGACATAGTGCTAAGTCACCAATGGAATTACCCGGTCGACATAGAGGTGCTACATGAAGTGGACACACAGCACCTCCCACTACTTATAACATTAGCCCTCGTAACAGGAGCTATCCTGCCCAGAGCGCCTAAACACCGTACGAACTGGGGCATATTTCACAATGCCCTAGAAAGCCTTACTCTCGGCGCCCCTCTACACAGCAAGGAAGACGTAGAGGCCGCAGCTCTTAAATTTAACACAGCTGTTCAAAAAGCTAACATAGATGCCTCTACGATAGTGCCGGCCGGCCGTCGAGAGCAACTACCACAATCTCTGCGCGCTACATTAAATAAGAAGCGCGCACTCCGTAAGCTCTGGGCCCGGACACGATGTCCAAGATTAAAAACAGAGCTCAACTGCCTGTCCGAGAGACTCTCTGAAGGAATGAAGAGCTTCAGAGGTGAACAATGGGAGCGACGTATAGACGCAGCTGGGGAGCAGATGACGTCGCTCTACCAACTTAATCGCGCGCTCTCTCGGACAAAAGCACCCGTCTGCCCGCTATTCAATAAGCAAGGCGGACGTTGTTACGAGGCCATCGACCGGGCTGAAGTACTGGCTGAACACCTGGAGGAAGTATTCAGCCCCAACCCCAAGGATGCCAATCACGAAGAACATTATAGCGTTGTTGAAAACCGCGTACAAGAGATCCTGTCCGACGTAGTCTCGCCTCTACCGGGTGACGCGTTCATCTCCCCGGCGGAAGCTAGGAGAGCAATACGTCGCCTCCCGGCGCGGAAGGCGCCCGGGACTGACGGGATCACGAACGCCGCAATTAAACAGCTAAGAAGAGCTGTAGTCGCAATGGCGCGGCTGTTTAATGGGGTGCTCCGCACAGGATACTTCCCGTCCGTTTGGAAAACGGGTAAAGTGATCATGTTGCCTAAAGCAGGAAAGGATCGGCGCTACCCCTCGAGCTATCGACCGATCACGCTGTTGCCGCACATCGCTAAGCTGTTTGAGCGGCTGCTGCTGAGACGAACTCGCCCGTGCATACCGCTACGGATTGAGCAGCATGGGTTTCGCAGCGGCCACTCCACCACTACGCAGTTAACCCGCGTGCTACATTACATGTCGGCCGAGAAAAATCGCGGCCGACAGACCGCGGGGGTCTTTCTAGACATTGAGAAAGCCTTCGATAGGGTGTGGCATGCGGGGCTGATCTACAAGCTTCAAGAGAATACCACCTTGCCTCAAGCGATCGTGCGGCTCATAGCGTCGTACCTCGAGGGGCGGACATTTTACGTGTGCGTCGAGGGAGTCAACTCGGCAACACGATCTATAGGTGCAGGAGTTCCCCAGGGCGGCTGTTTATCTCCACTTCTGTACGCGGCCTACACCGACGACATCCCAACCCTGGAAGGTCGCCTCCAGGAAGGATCAGAGGATGTCATGTTGGCGCTGTTTGCAGACGACAGTGCCTACTTTGCGTCGTCTCGTCGGGCCGAGCTTGCCATAAGCAAACTGCAACAATTGCTGGACCTATTGCCGGAGTGGCTGAATAAGTGGCGGACGGTCGTGAATGTCGACAAGACCACCGCACTTATAACGCTCCGGCCTCGCCGAAGAAAAACGCTGCGTCTCTGTGAGCAGGACGTAGAGTGGTCGACGGCCGTCAAGTATCTCGGGTGCATTATCGACCGCTCGCTGCGCATGGTGCCTAATGTGGATCTTCTAATCCGCAACACCAGGGGCGCGCGGGCGGTTCTCCGGCCAGTATTGGCATCCCATCTGCCAACCCGAACCAAGATGGCCGTCTACAAGACCTACGTCCGCTCCAGGCTTACGTACGCCGCGCCCGCCTGGTACGCGCTTACCTCGGTGACGCAGCGAAGAAGACTTCAAGCCCAGCAAAATCTCGCGCTACGTACAATCGTAGGAGCAGGTCGCTACGTCAGGAATGACGTCATAGCCCGGGACCTACAAATCGAATCCATCCATAAATTCATCACCCGGGTGGCACGTCGGCTCTATGATAGAGCCGACAATGGACCACACGACCACCTGCGCGGCTTTGCGCTCCATGCCAGACCTCCTGACGGACGACCGCTCCCGCGCGAGTTGTTGCAGCCGCCGCCGACCGCCCATGGGGGCCAGAGTCAAGCGGCAGGCCCGACGACTCAGCAGGGGATCGCCCGAATCGACGCATCGTCGGTGTAAAACTTCCTCCCGCCTTGTCGTAACATTCTATCGTTTCAGCAAGGCGTAAACTTATTTTCATTTTTTATAGAGGTTATAGAGTCTGCCTACACCATTTTTCTATAATCCATATAATTTTTCTTCTCTACATTTCCTTAGCTCTCGTAATCTTGCTGTACTATTGTACACAAGTTACATAAATTTAAATCGTTTTTTATATGTATCGTAATCTGATTTATACTATTAATTATTTTCCAAATAGCTCTGCCTGGATGTATATTGTTATGTTTATTTTATGTGTTGTCATATAGTCATACATTTATATATCAATATATGTACTTTCAGGCTAATTTCATCATTGCACAAGCGATTGTGCTGTGTCGGTCTGCTATATTAGTGGATCGATGCAGCATTCGTACGCTTACACCAGGCTCCGGCCATCGCTTTCGCTCGCTCTAGCGAGTAGTGCTCGTCGTTTTCGGCTGGGCGTCTCGCTCGCTCGAGTGGGCGTCTTGCTGTGGTTGTCGATGTCCTTGGTGTCTGCCTATCTCCTTTCTTGCTCTTTGTGTCCGTGAATGCTGCAGCAACCATTATGTATATGTATAGTATTTATTATTTATTTATTAATCTTCACTGCAGCATTCACCCTTCCCTTCAAACCCGCACAAGCGGTACCCAAGCCCGGGGGGAGCAGTGCCCCCCCGCGATGATTTCTCGGGCAAAGAGGTTCGCCTCGAGGCCCGTACCTGCACAGTGCACTTCAGCGCTGATGCAGAGGACCAGCATAGCATAGCAAGAAGTGGTAGGATTCCTATGCAATATTTAGTCCGTCGATCCGTCTAGGTTGGCCACCCCTTGCCTTATTGTTTATATTATAAAATCGAATTAAGCATTATAGGTTTTTTTATTGGATGAAGTGATGAAACGAGCAGAGCATTCTGTCACGTAAGTGTAACGTCTGCCCATTGCAAATGCTGTGTCACCCTGAACATTTTTAGTAATAATAATATCTCATTTAATCAATCCAGCACATAAAACACAAAAGAAAAATGGAACACAATAGAAAACATATTACCTTAAATCTATAATAAATTTAAAAAGAAGAATTGCGATGCTGGATCGATATGGTTTCAGCTTAGCATTATGTTGGCCAGAAAGCCAACGCTGGTATTCTGCTGACACACGGAAGGTACCTAGACCTTCCGTGTGTCAATGGCAGAATTTACTTGTACATGCAGTTCATAACGCAATCACCTAACGAAAGAATATAATAATGAAATAAATAATACATGCTATGTGAAAAAAAGCAAGGAATAAAGTTAAATAGACAAGAAATTATACAATCAAGATAATATGATAAGATAATATATTTATTTACGATTACTATTGAATTTATTTAAAACACAGCAGGCGGTTTAATCATTTCTCTGAGTTTTAATTAAAAATAGTTTAATTTTGTTTTTAAATGCGCATTTGACTCGCAGGACTCTAACGGGCGGTGGAATATTGTTCCAACACTTGGCTGCTGCATATCGGAAGCTACCTCGGAACGCTGCGGAACCGTGTTTCTGTGGCGAGTTGTTGACAGCGCTGCCGAGCCTCACAACGCCTTCCCTCACCAATCCACTCCAGTTTGCGTTCTAGGTACCTGGGTTTATGGTGTTTTATTATATCAAAAAGTAGACACGCTAAATGGAGTCTCCTGCGATGTTTCATTTTCAAAATATTATGTTTATTGAGGAAAGGCGTTACGTGGCTCCGCGGTGGTATGGTAAAGCAGAAACGTGCACAGGCGTTTTGAACACGTTGAATTAGTTTTTCCGCCCGGGCATATATACGAGGACCATATATTACGTCTGAGTAGTTCAGTTTGGATAAAACTATTGATTCGACAAGCTGTATACGAATTTCTTCGCTCAAATATTGACGTAGTTTATAGAGCACTTTTAATCTATAAAAACAATTTCGTACAGTCTTTGCGATATAGCTTTCATAGCGCATCCCCGAGTCTAGTTCTAGGCATTACGGGCTTCAAAAACACGCTCCACCGCGTCCGATCCCAGTCTTACATCACAATCACAAAGGAGGTTGCTCACATTCGATCTGGATCCGAAAACTATATATTTAGATTTACTGGGATTGAGGACTAAACTGTTGTTTGATGACCAATGATTAACTATTTAGAGCCTCATTCTGAGCTTTTATCGCTGAGTCTAATTCCCTTGGTCTAAACGAAATATATATCTGTAGGTCATCTGCGTATAGGTTGTATTTACAGTTTTGAATACAGTTTATGATATCTGTGGTATATATAATAAATAATAAAGGTGATAAACCACCCCACTGTGCCCATCACCCTGAGACAATAGTTCTTAAATCTAATATGCCCAGTGATTATACTAGCTCACAGTGCCCTTCAGAAAGGTAGGAAAGATAATCATTATTTTAATATTGTACATAAATGTTTCTTTCATAAACCTTAAATTAATTATTTAACTTAATTTTTGACTTCAAAGTCCATTATGGTACAGGCATATTAGGCAAATGAGGGCAACAATCTCGGAATGAGAGATAGTCAGCTATAAACTGGTATAAACCTTTATTTTGACACTCTAACACTTGTCTCAAAACCTGCTTATCGGAGAGTGTCTGCGACTACAGATATTCCAAGGTCAAAGGTCATAAAAACGATTTTTACACATTTATTGCAAATATCTCTTTTCCTATGGGTTTTATGCAATTCGTACTTATTATAAATATTGTTTCATATATTGTTTCTTCACGTAATAAGTAGCTGTGACACGACTTCTCCGCTCTTTAGAAAAGGAAAAAAAAACTTTTGTAGAAACACTCGAGAAACTTCCGAATTTGGATCAAATTGCTGCAGCATTTGAAAAATAAAACTGCCCGGTTCAATCATTATTTGAGAATGGAGTGCGAACTTTGTTGGCAATCTATAATGTTCCAAAATCTGAGGACTGTATCGATCGTCGTCGCTATGCACAGTTCATCAAGTTAACAAAACTGAATAAACCAGTGCAGTTATCAAATCTTTCACCAACGAGTGCAGCAGCTCACCAACATTTCAACGGTGTTTATTATCAAGTTCAGACTTGGTTAGGGCATGATTTAGAACCCCAGAATTGGGGTTGGATAATGCGTGATGAATTCCTGGAACCTGTTATGAAAATGAATCCACCAGCTGCGGAGGAATTGCTTAACACAATATTCTGCAACTGTAAGAACGGCTGTGGTTCGCAATGTGGATGCAGAAAAGCAGGGTCGCAGTGCTCTTTAGCTTGCGGCCAGTGTAATGGGCAAGCTTGTCTTAATGCTTCACCATATCAGAGTGATATCAATGAAGACTATACCCCGATATCCTGGAAGAACTGGAGACGAATGTCGTTGAAGATGAGAACACACAGGAATTTAAAATTTTACAGCAACAGGAAAACGACGATGAAGAAGAGGAAGAAGAAAATTGAAATTGGAACTTGTAGTTCATATTATTATTATTTTTTTTAATTTCAACGTTCATAGATGTATGAAATGGTATTTTCCATAAAAAAATATTAATAATTTAATTCTTCTCTTTTTATTTAGTAAGGAAGTAATTAGTATTAAAAAGATTAGAATCAAAAAATAATTAAAGTATTTCCCTTAATAACTTTATGATTACACGAGTAGGTAAGTGTTATTAAATTAATGGCGTTTTTGAAAAAAAATATTAATTATAACGTAGTAGTTAATAAAAAATGCAAATTATTTAGAATTATATTTTTATCAATAATTTATAAACTTTATACGGCGTGTTTTTAAACAGTTAAACACTGCACACGCTCTGCCCTCTATCTCGAAAGATATAAAAAAATATGTTTAAATTAAAAGTTGTAGAGAATTTAATCCTCTACAATATTTATAATAAATACAAATAGCGTTGAGTGCTGATTTACCACGTGCTTAGCGGTAAAGGAAAACATCGTGACCAAACCTACATGTCTGGGTAATAAAATATTTCGAGGAATTAGAGGAGGCCTGTGCACAGTATCGAGATATTTATACTCGTAGGCTGCGAGATATATATTTCTGACTTTTACTGACTTAGAATTCTATTTACAAAATTGCTATTACTTTTTTATTATATTTAATCATATTGCCAAATCTAGATACTTTCAGTGCGCCCCGTATTTCGTTTAAGCTTCAAAGGACCAATTAGTTTAGAACATTCTTTATAGCAACATCAACAGTGTAAGGTATTTTTTTTTAAACTTGTGCTGCGAAAAATATAGCATCTTAGTTAATATTCAGTGTTCAAGATTTGACTCGAATCGACTAATATGGAATGGCTTTCCTAAACTGATAACAGTAAGCCATGAGATTGCCTGTGCCAGTGTTTTATTTATTTCTTCTTTATTTTTCTAAGGTTTGCTTGTTTATAACATTTGACAGTGTTTTTTTATAGGGCAACATCTGCCCATAACAAATGTGTCACTCAGAACATTTCTGTGTGGAACCACACTGCACTCGTCACCGAGATATAAGTTCTTAAATCTCATATGCCCAGTAATTGCAATAGCTCTCAGCCCAGCTCAGCCCTTCAAAACGAAACACAGTAATGTTTGAACAGTACTGCTTCGGCAGAATAACTGGCCTGGGGTGGTATCTACCTAGACAGATTCCTGTATAGAAATCCAACCACCAGTGTCGAAAAGTTGTTGCAAAATCAAAATGTATAAAAATTCTTAGCTTAAAAGTTATCAATCTTCATTTATTTTTTAACTATTTTCAGTACAGTCATGATCTCCATTTAATGAACATTACAAACACTTATAAAATATCACTATCAGATAAAGCTTAGCTTGGAGCCACGGTGGTTGTAGGGCACGGCGATGATCGCTGCAAATTCACGGCTGAAATTAAAAAAAAAATATTTTGTAAATGTTATACTTAAATATAAAAAAGGAGAGAAAGGTCTTACTCTATTTTTAATACAGCTCTTATTTATTATTAAAAATTATTTACCTAATTTAGATTATAATATAATTTTTACTTATACAAGCGGTAACAAGTTTTTATGTGATTATTATTTGCTTATGATTGGTCGTCTCCGAGCATCAGATCGGGTCAGTCACCAGAGCCATCGCGCTTGACATATATGTCGCCGTGAGAGCACTCCCAACCGACGTGGTCAATTCCTTCATCAGCATTTAAATATTTCTATCACATAAGAATTCCTTTGTATTTAAATCATTTAACAGTTTACAATAACCGCCTTGTATTGGCCACTTTTGTTAAGAGGTGTCGCTGAGAAAGCGCACCTTACCAACGTAATCTTAACTACTTTGTCGCCTTTTAAATTATTTTATCACACAAGTATTATTTATTTGTGAATCTTTCATTGTGTTAAAAGTTAAAAGTTTTTGTTTAAAAGGCTTGTATCGGCTACTTGAGGTTTCGCTGTGAAAGCGCCCACTGTACAACGTAATCTTAATTCCTTCGTCACCTTATCAAATTATTTTGTCATACCAGCATTTGGTTATCGAAATTTAGGGGTGCCCTATATCGCTAACTTTTATAAATCTATCGTCAGACACACTTCATTCTATGGGTTACAAGTGAACTTTTGTGAATTATGTTAACATTGATATTGAGTGGTGGGGAGGATTTTTGGCTGCTTGGCCTGGCTAGTAATATAAAAAAGGGTGTTAACGACAACCTAGTTAACTTGTGTTTTTAGCGCTTGCCGGTGAAGGTTGTGTATTTGGCAAGCGTTTGTTAAGCTACTACTTACTTCTACGCTAACTACTTTAAATAAATTGTAAAATATTGTGAGAAATATAAATCTGTAATAAATAAATTATTTGTAAGTGATAAATCAAGGCGTTTCTTTGCAATGGATCAAGAGAAGGACAGTACAACTGAATCCTTGTCAAATGGGGACAGTAGTACTGCTCCCCGAAAAATAACCCTGGGTCTTCAGCTTCGACATATATGATATGATATATAAAATATACATAATTCGAGTTGCCGTTATTTCGAAGTCACAGACTTCTTACTTCCAGAATCTTCTGTTTAAATATAGTAGAAAATACTTCTGTACTTACAGATGCCACAAGTCTGGGCACACAGCAAACGGCCGGGATTAGGATAAGTGACGCCGTTGGATCCACACACTGGATTATATTCCGAAGTCACGGGGCAGATTCTGATGCAGTCTTGTATGATCGGATTATTGTCGGCCGACGTTGTAGATCTAAAATTCAAACTTGAAACTTTAAAACTTCTCTGTTTTGACAAGATTGTGATTTCTTAAGACAACTAATAAATGTTTTAACAATTACAAAGAAATTAAAAGACACATACATCAGTTTCTCATATACGTTTTATAAGAGATTCTAGCAAAGCGTTGAACAACGCGTTGCTAGAACACGTTGTTGACAAATCACAGTCAAACATTATCAGCTTGACAAAAGTCCACTGCTGGAGTAGGGACTCCACTCCTAATAATAATTCTTTAAAAAAATATTTTATGCTCATGAATTCTAATGGTGTATATATGTTAAGACATAAATAGTTAAGGTGCGATTGCCAAAAACAGGGCGGCGCCTACCCACCCCTGACCTGATGTTGCGCAACGCCGGCTCCCGAACACTGAAGGTGCTGCAGTTCTCCAAGGTTGTCGTCACAAACCGTTCATCTTTATCCTTGTTAAAGTAAACTTGTTTTTTCGCTATTGATTTGTAAACATCACCAAACTTAATACACATTGCCCTAGTATTTACGTAGTAATATGCAATTTTTGCAAATATATATATAATATAATCATAATAAAATAACAAAATCTTCAAGAAGCGTATTGGGAGATGAGTATATCTAACACGAAAGAAGGATTCGCTGTAACCGCCACGCTTGTTAAGCGGATTGGTGATGAACCAGACGCCTCGTACCTTAGACGCTGCTGCCCGTTACCAATCTTGTCTTTTCAAGATACTTTTTTCATGGACTTTCGGAAACCATGGAGATTTTTCAGATATCTCCCTTAGTCGTCGGTAGCTACAGGATGGAATGAGTAGCAGATTTTGAGTGGCTAGAACTAAATAGTCTGAAACATCGCATGTGTGAACGTAAAAGAATCACGAGTGGGGATGGAAATTTAATATTCGCTGTGTATATATCGCATCTCGATGCATCGTTACTAATCGTATCGATTCATGAAAATATCGCATGGCATCGTATCGATATTGTGGATATTGATAGTATCGTATCGATAGAACAACAACAAAATTATTGAATTAAGTTAGACAAGTATATATATTAAAAAATAAAGGATAGATCTAAAGGGTCTGATTTTCTAATCTCGTCCATTTGTTGCTGTCTAGGTAAATTTTCGTAAGATTGTCATTTGTGAAACTGCCATAATATACTTTATCTTTAACCACAAAGGTGGTCTAGCCGGGCGGCGGCATTAGGAAAATAAGATTGTTTACATTTTGAATCTTTGTTATTACCTTAGGATTACCTTAAAAAATGTTTTGAAAATCTTGAAATACATATTTAGTCCTACTCTTAAGTCATACAATGGTTCCGATGAATTTTCTGTATCAGCACATATCGTATTGATTTGTATCGATACAAAATATTCGAGGTATCACATTGTGTTATAAAATTTGGATACGTAACGTGAATCGTTAGTGTATTAAAATAATATTAAAACCTACTATTCAATCAAAATTGCATGTACTTGCCCATTTATTGGATTTTGGGTGGTTGGCTGTTGTCCTTGTCCGGGCCGTTGTCCTTGTCCGGGCCGTTGTCCTTGACCAGGCAATCGTCCTTGACCGGGAAATTGTCCTTGCCCGGGGAATTGTCCTTGACCGGGGAATTGTCCTTGGCCGGGAAACTGTCCTTGACCGGGAAACTGTCCTTGACCGGGAAACTGTCCTTGACCGGGAAACAGTCCCTGTCCGGGAAATTGTCCTTGACCAGGCAATTGTCCTTGACCAGGGAATTGTCCTTGTCCGGGGAATTGTCCTTGACCAGGAAATTGTCCTTGACCAGGGAACTGTCCTTGACCGGGGAACTGAACTCCAGGATATGGCCACTGACCAATAAACGGACGGTCCGGATACTGCATTGACCCTTGAGGCTGTCTTTGCCCAAAGTTCGAAGATGGTCTGTTCCAACCATACCTATCCTCTAATTCTTCCTTACTATCAGTATCATCATCAGCTGTCTGTCTTTTGCTTCTTAGGTTCATACTAGCAACTTCGTTCGCTATAAAAACTGAAAAAAAAAACAAAATGATTACAATACTTTGATTTCGTTTTGTATGCATGTCTATTATGACGTCGGCCAAATACACATGTTTTTTTTATAATAAAACAACACATACATATATATATACTCGTATGTGTACTCGTATATAACGATATTTTTATTCGATGCATCGAAAATACCTATGTTTTTATTAAATTAATCGTAAAACAAACGTTCCGATGCATCACATCGAAAAAAATATCGATGTATTTTCTGCATGAACATCGCTATGCAGGAGTCCTAGTTGCCACCATAGTGCCAGTTATTCTGCCGCCGAGATAGTGTGCAAACATTATTGTGTTCCAGTTTTAAGGAGAAACTGAACTAGTCAAATTACTGGATGGAGACTTAACTTGTCATGTTATGACTTAACATGTCTTAGGTTGACGACCGCAGCAGTGTCACGCAGAACTTTGCAGCTTAAAACAGACATGACAGAGCAGCTGTAATGGGCAGGCGTGGCACCATACCATCAGGTGAACGAAATCCTTGACGCGTCACTTACTGCCATAAAAATGATTTGATTTTTTTTTAATCCATTATTATGATGCCCCACAGGACCAAAAAAAAGTTTTATTTATCTTTGTATCTTGCATTATGATGCGCACACCTCAATAAGTGTTGAAATTTCTAATATCCTGTCGGAACTATATGATTTTCCGGTGTGATTATCCTATATCCGTCTCCAGGATGCAATCATTTTCTGTGCCAAATTTAAATTCATCAAGATCGCTTCTGCGGTAATACTGTGAAAAGGTAACAAACAGACTGAAGGACAGAGAGAGTTACTTTCGCATTTATAATACTGGAATTAGTATAGATAGATAGCATAGATAAAATATTTATAACATTTGCATCATAAAGTTGTAAAAGTAGCTTGGCATCAATCATTTTTTTCCCAGAGGTTATTATCATCTATGTATATCTTTTTATTATAATGACACTTTTTATAAAACCTTTGATTTTATAAAAGATAGAAAATAATAATTTATGACGCTAATGAAGCTAAAGAACTAAATCTCCACACTGAATCAAAAATCAGATACTGCGAAAAGAACTTAATTTATATATACGAGTATATAATAACAAACAAATGCAATTAATATCAAGACAAATTGGAAATATTCATCAACTTCGTTAAGTATATTATGTATAGTTTTATTATATACAACTTACTATCCACGCTAATATTATAAATGCAAAGTAACTCTCTCTGCCCCTCTGTCTTTTTGTTATCTTTTCACGGTTCAGCCGCTGAACCGGTATTGACGAAATTCGACACAAAGATAGCTTGCATCCCCGAGACGGATAATGTTTATCACGGAAAATCAAATAAATCCCACTTGATTAAGTCGCGAGTATCAACTCGTTGTATATATATCTTTATTATTACTTTGCATATAATCTAAAAAATATATAGAATTTTGCTTCTGCTTATTGAACAAATTAAGTTTTAATAAAAACCTTAAAACTTTTTCGTCGTCATTACCATTACTTTCATGATTACGATAAATAATCATATTAGAGTTTATATAATGCTAACACTTTACACAAACAAAAAGCCACGGCATGTAAAGACCAGTAAAACCACCAGTACCAGATAAATAATGAGATTTTCTGACTTTTCAATAAATTTCCTGACATTTTGTCTAAATGTTATATGTGAAGGAAAAGAGATTTCAAATATTGCGCGTCACGCATACATTAATTAATTTTTTTTCTAAACTTAAGGATTCAGTTTTTTAGCAGGGTAATTAATAAATACATTTTTCCAACAATTTCAGTGTTTCCCTGTTTCCCTGAAAGAGGGTCGTAATTACGGACGTGTCAGGAAAAACACTTTCGTCTGATAACCCTAAATGCAGGGTAAAAGCCTCTTCCAAGCGAGAAGACTCACCGTTATTTCCACGCTTTACCCATCAAGTTAAGACCTGGTAAATTTAAATGATTATTCCGTGGTCTATCGGTCACGGAATTATCTTGCCACTTCCCTTAGACGACTTTTATTAACAAGGTGGAGGATTCTCATCTGCCACCATCGCACGGTTAACATACTCTAGTACTATACAAGTAAACCTTGCTTCAAACAATAATTTAACAGACCATTAAACATATCTATGACAAATAATTTTTATTCGTATAAACCGTTTTAAATATCCTTAAATATCATTGATGACAAAACAAACAAGTTTTATTGACACGTAACATAAGTGTGATCTAAGTCGTAAAAAACTTACGAAAACGACTTAATCGAAAGTAACTAACTTTATATTAATGTTAGATATCGAAATAATAAATATTTACAACTTAATGTGAAACTTACCGAATAGTATAACGACACTAAACCTCTTCATTTTGGCAATTTTTTTTAAAACCACAGACAAATGCAAAAGTACTGGTCGGTCGCGCTTCTCAGCGTCACTGGTCAGCAATGACCGCCAGCAATGTTTATAAACTCCACGCTTGTCGATCGCAACATGTTTGTCTCGTATCTCCCACATTTTTAATAATGATGTGTGTCACTGTTATCGGATATTCAGATATTTTAATTTTGATTTAATCAAATTTATTACTTGTGTTTCTAAACCGTCGCATATTGTTTGCGTTTTAACATAAGCAATTGTTATAAGTCATGTATACAATAATAAGTCACGTACATGTATACAACAATGCTATGATCGATATATAACTTAAACTTAAAATATTAGATGCTTACGAATTTGATTTGAATAATCTTTATAAAAATTAATGAAAATTTTAAGTTAAAATATAAAAATTAAAGCCCTTTTTCTCCTCTAGGGAGGAAACGTGAATTTATGAAATAACAGAGGCCTCCTGGCCAATTTAAATCATGGTGACATATTCTAGTTGTTAGCCTGTGGTTGTCTGCGAAAAATATATTAAAGTACCAATAGTATACATACGAAATAAAATTTGTGTATTACATTCGCTTACAGACATTTGTTTACACTCTCTACTGACGAGTGACGATCAAAATTAAAACATAATCGATAAATGTGGACCAACACTATCGAAACCAAGTTCAGGATAATCGTGACCTGTGTGTGTAAACTACAAAGTGTAAATTCCCATTTTAATATCTGGAAACTAGTTTTTTTTTATTGTAGGTTGATATCATATAAATAATTTAAGGAGATAAAATGCAGTGTTCAATAATTGTTAATAATCGTTTTGCAATTCTAGTTGCGTCAAAATAATATCTAGATTATGAGTTCACGAGATAAAAACAATATTTATCAAAAATAAAATTAAATCAGATTATTTTGTTTATTAATGCGAAAATTGGCTTGTATTTGACTTCGTTTTTTTAATACATTCTAGAGCCGACAGTTCTACGTCTGTCACTTTGGAACAAATGCCACTTAAAAAAGTAGAAATACAATTTTAGTTTTTACAGGGCGAGGAGAAGGGACGATAATATGGTGATAGAATAGATATAATAGCTAATTTATACATTTTCTAAAGCAAAACATAATATATGAATGATTCATATACACGTCAAAATAATTGCGTTTGATATGAGCCAAGTAGTCAATCTCCTTCTTACTGCATATATTATTAGATATTTACATTTATTTATTTGTTACGAACTGTATATATAACTGGGTCCGCATATACTTCATAATGCCTGCAACTTACAATGCACAAAAACCCAATCATCAATTAACGGTGCTAATGCGTCATTTTTTTCTCAGTAGGCTTTAGTAGGTTTCGAGACGTAGATGATCGAACTAATATACAGTTGAATGACATGGACATTTATGATATGGTACAAGTCGTTGACCTGATGTTTAGTGCTCTGCCTGACCGTAAAAGTTTTTTTTTAATGGATAAAGTGATGAAACGAACAAAACGTTCACCTGATGGTTAGTGTCTGCCCATAACAAATGCTGCGTCATCCAGAAAATTTCTGTGTGACACCACACTGTGCCCATCACTCTGAGACATAAGTTCTTAAGTCTCATATGCCCAGTGATTACGCTAGCTGACAGTGCCCTTCAAACCGAAACACAGTAATGTTTGCACACTACTACTTCACGGCAGAAGAACTGGCCCTAGGGCGGTACGTCCCTAGACGGATTCCTGCGTAGGAATCCTACCACCAAGATTGCCATCCAGAATTTTAAATTATAAATACAGTATGGAACTGCTCTGTGTCGTCACCTTTATACATTACTTTTAAAGTCTCAGATGCCCAGTATTTTTTTCACTGCTTCACATTTATTTGTAGTGATTTTCTCTTAACAAAATGCAAATACAAATTGATTAATTCCAGCCGCTGAATTTCACCATAGCAACTTACGGCACAACTTAAAATTCCATCGTCATCACCTGGATGGTTAGCTTTCCAGCACAGTGCGTTTTTCGCGCAATTTTCTGCCATGCACTTGCACTTGTCAGCGGTTTTTCCGGACCGATACAACTTAGGGACCTTCAAGAAAAGAGCCTATACCCTTCTCAAAGGCCGGCAACGCATCTGCTATTCCTCTGGTATTGTAGGTGTTCATGGGCGGCGGTGATCACTTACCATCACATGAGTCACCGAGTCCTAAAAAAATTACATAACGTAGTTTTTTCTCTTATATACTTTAAAAAAATAAGAATATAAAAATTTAAGACAAATTCAAGCAGATTTTTCTCGCCTTTCTCACACCAAAACTAAACAATCACATTAAAATAAAATTACAGATTTTCTCGTCTTTCACACATCATTAATACACATCTAAATTTAAAAAGATAAAAAAATGTATAAACATTACTACCGAGTTTCTTAACAAAACAGAAACACACATTGAATAAAACTATATTTATGGATTTGGTCGATGTCGCGTTTAATTTAACTTTAAATAACGTTTCATCTGCTTTCCTCGTTTTGCGTATATCGGACCAAAACAAATCATTAAAACGCTGAAGGATGACGGATTAACTAAGACAACATGACGTCTAACACTTCAGTTCTCCCGTGGCCAGGGGTACGTTCTAAACGGCAGGAATTTAAAGTTTTATTCAATGTGGAGCTTTAATATAAGAAATTAGTAATAGCACATTGTCCACCTGGTGGTAACTGTAGCTCATAAACAAAGACATCCATGCTCCATACAGAATCTAGATGATAAGCTGTCTTCTATGCGGACTAAAATAAAAAAATGAAGCTACAAACTTGTGACAATCTAGATAGGCTGAAATGATGATGACGATGATGATGACTGCAGCGATGTTTTACCTCGCACCAAAATATGAACGAATTACGATTAATGATATATATTAAAAAAATGAAGCAGTAGGATTTCTCCCGCATCGTGTTTACAGACATGTCACATATGTATATAACGATAAATATCTGTAGGGAGACACGATAACTATTTTTTTTTGCAGATTTGATCACTGCCAAGCTATTTCTATATCTTTATGTTTATGGTTTTAATTGTATATTGTACCTATTGTTTTTAAAATGATTACCAAAAAAGTGTCCACCGAGTTTCTTGCTATTTTTTTCCCCGGACAGAAGTATTTTTTGAGCGTATGTATATATATATAATAGCACGCCAATTTTCGTTATACAAGAACTGCACAAACAGTCATCTGGCATAAGCATAATCCCACGAATGTATGGCAAATTTGCACACAATCGGGACCAAAATTAGCGAACAATGAATGATATCGAAACGATTGATTATGCGCATTACAAGACAATGACGTACAGTTGCATACGCTATACGAATACGACGATAGAACAGGTGCAGTCCTTTAGCCAGATCACTTTAAAGGATTAAAGATTTAAGACTATTTCAAGTCCATTGCTGAACATAGGCCTCCGCCATAGATAGCCACAACTGAAGATCCATAGTCACCAAAATCCATAGTCCATATCCATTGTCGTAACGTGTTAATTCTAGTATTCTAGTAATTCTAGTACTCTAGTCTGTAAAATTAACCTACGATTTTCTTTACATTATAGCAAAAACATAAGATAACCTATAATCCCAAAGAAAAAAATATTTAAAAGCATACGAAATTTGCCAACTACAGATAAAAAAGTGGTCAACTGCGTATCGGACCACGAACAGTGAAGGGTTCCGTTACTACGGAAATAGGGAATAACGTTTAACTTTTATTTTATAGTTTTCCGCCAACCCGCATTGGAGCAGCGTGGCGGATTCTTCCTAGCTCCATAACCCTCTCAGAAATGAGAGGAGGCCTGTGCTCAGTAGTGGGACATTTATAGGTTTTTCTCAACGTCACTGTGAAATTATGGTACTGATACACGCTCCACGCCCACGGGTTGACTGGGAGAAAATGCCAATAGGCATTAAGTCCGCCCATTGTTACCTCTTTTAATTAAGATGTATAATAAAGTTTTAATAAATAAAAATAAAAATTCACTACTCCATTGTAAAGATGCATAAAAAACACCTTCCTTCACAAGGACATAACCCAAATTCGCCTAAGAATCGCCACACGTTTGACATATACCATAATTCTTAGCTTATTTTATGTCATTTATGCAAATACTAAAATTCAACGGACACATAAATTAATAAAAGAAAATTAAATAGTTACGGCAGTTTACCGTTCCCCAAATAACATTTAAAATCATCGCTTTAGCGCTGGATCCGTAAGTCAAGAGACAGGAACCAAAGCTGCTTAAAGCGCTAATACTACAAAAAAATAAAGGCGCAGCGAGAAGGAGTGAGAGTGAGATAGATTTTGAATGTAAAATGTCATTAGTGTTGACAAACATAATAAAAAATTACACGCAAGCGGCAAATCTTTGATTTGGTTCTATTGTTAAATGTAATTTTGTCGATATTTGTTTGTTTTTATGTATTCTGTGTGATTTTCATCACCCGAATTATAACAACTGATATTAAAAAATAAACCTAAAATCGAACAGCAAAGCTATTTAGAATAACATCAAAACCGAAAATATGTTAGGTGATAAATCAATTCTGAGAAGTGTCCGACGTTTTAATCGGCTTTCCTGAATACGTATGTGGTATTTTGAACCGAATAATCACTGCTTTATGTCTGTTAGTTCTTGGGTGAACTTTGCATGGGAGCTGAGCTATGTCTTTTCATCTTTATAGTGCCAATAGTCTCCAAGTATTTTATTTGGAGAACTGTGTAACACGGACAGTACGAAATTATAAGGATTCCGTTTTTACTACAGAACCCTAAAAACGATATGACGGTCTAAGTCACAAACAATATCGACAGGGGTAAGCATTGAAAGGCATTATTTATAAAGACAATATTGCCTCTGATCAGGATTATGATAAAACTTAATTAAAAAACGAACCGTAACGTGTCATCAAACACCGAATTTATACCATTTTTTGTACAAGAGATCAATATAAATATAGTCTTTTATTAACTATTGGCTTCGCGGTCATTGAACCATTTCACAATTCCAGTCGAAAGTAAGTATTTCTCTATACTAGCTATGCTGCTTCGCGAAGTACTCGTATGTAATTTCAATGTTTTTTATTTGAAATTTTACTTAAATCTTTTGATTTTGGTATTGTAATATATTAATAATTTCAATTTACTGCTATATCAAACAAAGGATAATAATCGTGATATCTGAAAGGAGTGTTTTAAGAGGTTATTACTCTGCGCCGTTTATATAAGAGATTTATTCGTTCACTAAACAGAATGTTTCACTAAACGGAATCGGAATCGGAAGACAACTGCGCAGGATAGATTATAGTGCCACGAGTGCGTGCCACAGAGGCAATCAATTGTTCATACATATCCACGCCGAAATTACGTTACGTAGTTAAATTTGCGGTCACACGGACAATCACAACACAGCCTGACTCGAAAACCGACAATTTATGTTTTTGCACGAATATTGGCTCCGGCTGGGATTCCAATGCATTAATCCGTCTAGGTAGATACCACCCCAGGGTCAGTTATACTGCCGCGAAGCAGAAGTGTGCAAACATTACTATGTTTCAGTTTTAAGGGCACTGAGAGCAAGTGTAATTATTGGGCATATAAGACCTAAGAACTGATGTCACAGTGTGTCGTCACACAGAATATTCTGGGTGACACAGCAATTGTTTTGGGCAGACGTTGGACTTACCATCAGGTGAACGTTTTGCTCGTTTCGTCACTATATACAAGAAAAAAGAACCGTGGCGTTGTAGTAAATTAATCATACCACTAGCCGTGGTAACACAGGGGCCTGGCGCTCGCTTTAAGTTTCATAAAACGCGAGTGACCTGGGTTCGACTCACGGTGCCGGCACCACTAAAATTGTTAATTGCAATTTAAGCGCTGATTTACCACGTGCTCGGCGATGAAAGAAAACATCGTGGGGAAACCTGAATGTCTGAGAAATAAAAAATATTTCACTTTATTCAATACTAGCGATCCGCTCCGACTTCGCACTGTGGTAGATAAATATTAGAAAGATAAATTAGTACTTTATTTGGACAAATAAAACAACCACAAAACCCGTCACTAACATTTTTGTAGTGACTGCTCATCGGCTCTGCAGCTGGTCGGTAAGATTAAGTTACCAAAATAATGTTTTATTTATGGGAACTTATGCCATGAAAGTTTAGTGGTTCAGAGCTTCCTTGTAAACAATATTTGATGTCGTATTAGCAATATAACGACCACTCTCGACCGCGGCGTAAAGGGAGCTGCGCACCTTGATGATGCGACTTGGGGCATGGAACCAGGCGACGCGGCGTTCGATCACACCGCAGCATTTTTCTTACTTTTAGCATTTTTATACCCAACGTAACTTCTAAACAATAGGTTCGATTCGAATAATTTAAAGAGGAATTTACATGTACATAATCAACCTTGACTATAAAACTATTAAGTAAGATAAGCATTAATATTATGATACGAATTTCATCATCTTTCGATTCTACCCGTGTTTTGATTGACTAATTTGAACAAAAAGCGGTAATTGTGACTTAACTATAATACGAGAGTTAGACATATAGCCTTGCGGACTTTTTTGTGAGTAATGATGAGTACTATAAAATGTAGTACATTAATTTATTATCATCAATAGTTTTTGCAGCGCACGCCAATTAAAGACTTTTATTATAAAATTTTTGATACCTTGAGTTTCATCATAGCAATTTTTGTAGGGATCTCAGTTTTTTATTAAATTCAATATAATTACATGTGGAGTCCGCCAACCCGCATTGGAGCAGCGTGGCGAATTCTTTCCGGCTCCAAAACCCTCTCAGAAATGAGAGGAGGCTTTTATAGGCTGTTACTACTTTTTTTTACTAGGCCACACGGTCCTCAGGTGCTCCTTCGTAAACAGCTGTCCATTATTCTTTAACTCAACAAATCCATAAAATGTCGCTCAAACAAGAAAATGTTGAATAAGACGTAAATACGGTACGCTAATGACATCATGCTGGGTTTGTCCATCTGACCACGTCTAGTAATTAATTATAATTAAATATATACGATGGCACTGAAACTCAACTAATGAGGAAAACATTAATAAAATGTATTATTATTTCTACGCAATCAGTTTCGGAAACGGTTCGTCTTCATTTTTAATTTATCATTTAGTTGTAATAAATCAAAAACTTTTGAATCTACTAATATGTTAAATTATTTGTATGTACGTTATTACGTACGACGGATATTGATGGAACTTTTTTTTAAATATTCCTTATAATTCCCGAATGTAGGCTTAGTTTTATTTGAGTTTTTGAGTAAACAAATTAAATAATTAGGGATTCTCTATTAGAGGATTATAGGAGTAAGTATCATAAGTGGGAGGAGTAGAGCTATCTGTAATGCTGCCGGTCGCGGACAAATGCGCAAACGGGCACCCTATGCTCTCTATGGATCTCTTCTGAGAATGCGATATTTTCTTCATGGAGGAACTAACGACTACAGAAATCCATACTGGTGGTAGGATTACTATGCAGGAATCCGTCTAGGTAGGTACCACCTCAGGGCCAGTTATTCTACTCTGAAGTAGTGTGGAAACATTACTGTGTTTCGGTTTGAAGGGCAGTGTGAGCTTGTTTAATCACCGGGCATATGAGCCATAACAACAAATGTCTCAGGGTGATGGGCGGAGTGTGGTGTCACACAGAAATGTTCAGGGTGACACAGCATTTGCTATGGGTAGACGTTGCACTTAGCATCAGGTGAACGTTTTGCTCTTTTTATCACCTTATCCAATAAAAAATACTAATATTATAAATGCGAAAGTAACTCTCTCTGTCCCTCTGTCTGTTTGTTAGCTTTTCACGGTTCAAACGCTGAACTGATCTTGACGAAATTTAACTCAGAGATAGCTTGCATCCTGTATAGTTTTTATCCCGAAAAATCGAATAGTTCCCATGGGATATTTAAAAAACCTAAAATTCGCGCGGACGAAGTCGCGGGCATCAGCTAGCAAATTATAATTAGCAGTTTCTGCTAGTAAATAATGAACCTATTTAAATGTTAATAAAAATAGTAATGAAGGCATCACTGAATATCACACGCAAACTTCAACAATGTGGACATTTGCGCGTGTGCATGTAACACGAACAGGGGCTCCCAAACTTTTTCTACCTACACTTGGAATTTCGTTTATTCGGATTTACAAGTCTGGTTGTTTTTTGATTGTCCCCGTGTCTCTGACTCTGCATCCTAACCTAGCTCCGATCTTATCGCATGAGCGTTCCATCGGGGAAGTTAGTACAAGCCGATGCCTCTGCGTTTGCGTAAGCTTTTGGCACTATAATATCTCCTGCGCATTTAATAACTTCGGACAGTATTCAGAAGCGGTCGCCGTGATCGAAAATCGGTCGGACATCGTCACATAACTGTACTTTTCATTGCTTTTAATCTTATAAGTTTACTGACTACTGATGTGATGTGAAAAACTTCGCATAGGCTCATTGATATACCAACAGTTCCATACAAAAATAACTTCGAAGAGCGTCCTCGTTCGATCAAAACAAAAATACTGACATAGATCACAAAATCCTATTAAACATACATACATACATACATAAGATCACGACTGTATCCCATAAGGGGCAGTCAGAGACTGTGGACTCACTGCAAAAACAGATGACTGCCACAATCCACGTTTCACCAAAACAATATAATACACTTGGTGTGATAGGTGGTGAGGCCATCGCCACCATGCGCTGGTGGGTGCACAGTGCAGTTTAATTCCTTACTCGCCTTTTACGAGATCCATTGGATGAGATGGAGTGGCAGTATTCTTTTAACGAGCCGCCACCACACGGCGCTATTAAACAAACACAATTTTAATGTTATGCCAACGACATAAAGCAGCTTTTTAAATTAAATCAGCTATGGTTCCACGACGTTATTAAATTTGTTATTGTTGACACGGCTGACGTGATGCTAATCGAAATGAGCGATCTTTTTTGATGATGTTTTTGAGTCGCTGACTCGGTTTTTTGTATATCAATGCGTAGATTACACATTGTTATTAACAGGATGACATTCTCTTACATTACTATTTCTCTGTATCTAGATTACTAATATTGTTTCAAAGACGTGGCATTTTAGACTACTCGTCAGTGATAAAAACTTGAACTTAATAACATTTATTACAAACACATTTTCATAAAAAATACTACAAAGAAAATCGTCCATATTGTTTAATAATGATTTCTTCTATTTACGCGAATACTACACATTTAAATAAAACGAATATTTATGGATTTTATCGCGTTTAATTCTGAACTATGTATATCCCGACGTTTCAAGCGGTTTACAGCATCCATGGTGACAGGAGGACTGAGGTGACAGGTGTCCTGATGTCATAGTTAACCTTATATCATGTTATAAATATTTCAAAATTTAACACGATAACATCTGTAAAAAATAGTTTTAATTAAACATATTCTTTTAGTTTCATGTATATGTATCATTTCATTTTGTTAACTCTTGAAATTGACTGTTAAATTAAAATAAGTTGACTGTTTCTGATGTACCTCTTATTTCGGAAAGTTACGAGAAAACGGATGCTAATCAACCAATCTCAACATCAAGCTAATCAACATCTGACTAAAGAACTTGAAAGAAGAGAGGAATTAACCTTTGAACTAAAAATGCCCAGGAGAACGATTCTGATGAATATGATATGATAGAAGAAGCGGCTTCAGAATCAAAGAGCGAGAATCTCTTAAACCGACTTTAAAAAAGGAGAAGGTTTTCAATTCGACTGAATAGTAAACCTTCTTGACTTACTTATTGACTTTAATGAATATAAAAATAAAGAAAACTTTGACGTTTTTTATAAAAGAAAACGACAAGATGTGCAAAACGTTCACCTGATGGTAAGAGGAACGTCTGCACATAACAAATGAATCCAGAACATTTCTGCGGCACCAACCTCAGACATCAGTTCTTATGTCTTATATGCCCAGTAATTACACTAACTCTCAGTGCCCTTCAGACCGAAACACATTTATGTTTGCACACTACTGCTTCACGGCAGACTAACCGGCCACCTAAGACCTACCTACCTACCACATAACCTACCTACCTAGACTGTTTCTTGCATAGGAAAAAGAAATGAAAAGGGATCTCACTTCTTTTTGTAGGTAGTCCTCCTTTTATTACCTTTTCTTTTATTGCTTTTTGCACGTCAGTCGTTCTGTTGGCTTTTACTTAACAATTCTGGGCGGTAAATGCTTTTTAATCGATTATATTCCACAATTGTAAACTTCTGAGCATTGATACTGCCTAAGTCAACATTCTGTAGATGCCATTCATCCAGACCCACCCTTGACAATACGTTCCCAGGAACATCACCAAAAGATCTCCTCGTACGGCTATTTTCATACATCTGGAAAGTGTACGAATACAAAGTAGGGGCCGCCATCGGGTCAAATACGGATCCATAAATGGTAGTTTTTGGCATTGCCGCCGAGTACAGATCTGCATTATGGTAAAGATCTCGATATGCTCGACATGTGTATAAAGACGCATCTGATTCTATCGCGCAACCACATAGTTGATATCGCACGTAAATGTCCATACAACGACTCAATTTAATAATAATAATTTTACGGATTATATCACATTTAATTTCTAACTATTTATAACCCTACGTTTCGAACGCATTACGACTAAGGTGACAGATGTGCTAATATCATAGTTAATCCGGGGTGCCTTAAGCATTAAATTTTTATTTTTGGTCTGATTCACATGGTATGAGCATTGAGATCTTGCAGAGATATGCTTGGTTTTGATTTAATTTTATTTAAGAAGATGGCTTACCGTCGGTTTGGAATCAACTTCCAACCCAACCATCTTCCCTATTGAAATTGACTCGAAATCCGTGTTCTTTTACCATGATTTTAGATTTATCTATTCGCATGTACTAAATGTACGACTCAATGTTCCCAATGAAAATATATAGAATGAAAGAGACGTGAGCCTCCAGGCAAAGAAATCAGTTGACACACTAGGCTCATCGTTTTTAAGTATAAAAAGTTTTAGTTTTTATTATTCTATTCATTTTTATGTGAGCCCGTATATAAACAACTAAGTATCAATACGACATAGGTACAACCCGTACAGGTCCGGCTCTCACTTAGCCTTCACTTGTATAATTTTTTGTACAGGCACTCATCTACTTACATTACTTTGTTGTGTTCAGCAAACAGTGTTTTAAGATCACCGTTTATATGTTTTTACATATATTTTATAAGACTTCTTAGGTATAAAAATGAGTTTAGAAATGAGGTACCTACATTTATGTTTTGGATTGATGGACTCAAATCTCAATCGATTCTCGGTTTGGCAGAACGACACTAGGTAACATGTTCACTTCCCCCTTCACCTTTAAACCGGTCCCCACCTCTCATAACATTCCGACGGCTACCCCCATATGTGTATAGTATGTACTAATGATGACTTCTTGGCCGATTTTCGACCACGGCGAAATCTTCCTAATACTGTTGGAAGCTAGCAACTGCGCAAGAGATATTATAGTGCCACAAGAGTTCGCACAAACATAGAGGCACTCACTTTTCCCAACCTATATTTGTTCCCAGTGCGATAAGATCGGACGTAGACTAGGATCATCATCATCATCATCATTTCAGCCTATCACTAGTCCACTGCTGAACATAGGCCTCCCCCATAGATTGCCACAAAAGTTAGTAGCTTTTATTTTGGAGGGATTTTGTCATACACTCAGCGTTACAAAAATCGCACCTCTCTGAGTCTGCGCGAAAAATGGCTGTAATGGCTAGAAACGAATTATATTTATATAAATATTGGTATGTTTGAAATGGGTATTTGAATAGCTTTACATTATTAATAAAAAAATCATGAAATCATTAAAACATTTATCATTATAGAGCGTCAATAATAAACACTATCAAATGCTCGTTAGTAAGGACGCTAGTTACACCACCTAAAAAGGGTATAAAAGGGTCGATCTGGATGAAATATGGGCCAGTCGGATCCGCCGAGCCGTCGAGCTGTTAACACCTTAGTTGTTAACAGAACACCACTCCGCACGGACCATTTTGCTCTTCGGCGTTTGCAGGTGTCTATTTTAGACACCTGTTAAACGCTACCCTTGTCCTCTTCGGAGGCAAGGCGCTTGCCGCTACTTCTCACAACTTTTTCCGGGTCCCCACGGCGCTACTCCGCCTCCCCCCTTCTAAGGGGCGAGGTGCGAGCGGTTCTCTCGTGGGAGACGCGTTGGCCGCGGAGCAGACGCCTCCCTGAGTCGCCATGGAGGGCGGAACGCCCCCCAAACCGTCGACATCATCCGAGCCAGTACCAGCGTCTCCAGCCGCGTCATCAGCGGCAACCACGACTGCTACCACTACCACTACCCCAGCCACTTCGCCCCAGACCGAGGACGACAGTAGCGACAGCGGTAGTGACAGGGGGTCAATGGAGATCTCCTCCAAAGACTCCTCCATCGCCGACCTATCACCGAAAGCTCAGCTTCACTGCGAGCTCGCGTTGATCAAGCGCATGAAGGCGCTTGGCCTTATGAGGCCCGTAATCGCCGACAAGAGGATTGCCGAATATCGCGTCCAAATTGCAGCTCTCCACAAGGAAGGAATCTCCACATCAGTAGAGGATATGCACATCCTGAACGAGCTGTTCGAGCGGGGCAGCGAAGTGTCGAAGCGACTCCGAAGCCCACAAAGTGATGACTCTCAAGAGCGCAAGAAGCTGCGCGAAGACGTGGCGGCGCGCCAGGGCGATAGTGTGGCCACCGAGCCCGCACGACCGCCCGCCCGCCCGGCATTCCCAGCGCCACCGCCCTATGGCGTGTGTGGGGAGAACCATCCTGCCAAGGATTGTCCCCGTCCAAGAGAAGATTCGCCTACGTGCGCTAACTGTGGCCAGGGGCACACTGCGAATAGCGCACTGTGTCCTGTCTACAGGAGGGAATTACGTAATCGTAAGACGGGCACATCGGCTCTTACGACACGCCCTACTCGCAGCCAACTGGTCCAGCCCAACACCATCGAGGCCTCCCAAGACCAGACGACACTTATGGCTCCGGCGAACCTGCCTTCGCCCGAGGGACCCTCCCCCACATACAGGTACAACCTCTTCTTCTTCTAAAAAGAAGAAGAAGAAGAAATCGAAGCCTAAGGTGGCACCAGCGTCTTGCCCAACAGCAAGCGTGTCGGTTGCCACAGCGCCCACAGACACAGCTCTGCCTTCGACGTCGTTGGGATCGGATAACGCTGCAACGTTATCTGCAGCGATCACGATCAACGACGTCCTCAAGGCAATCCAGAGAGGCACCAATCCCGTGTCTATCATCCTGAGCGGCATAGCCTGCTTGCTTAACAATCAAGGCTAGGTCGCTCGGGATATTCACAAACCACAGCTCGGAAGTCTCTACTAAGACAAGGAATAACCCAACCCACTGTCGCAGGCGGGTCACTCGGCTGGGCAATCCTCGTAAGAGGACGGCCTGGCTTGGAGACTAATGCCAGCGACATTGGGAATATCATCAAGATATTACCCACTAAGGTTTGTGACCACAACGTCCCTAGTGCTTGTACGGCCACATTTAGGCCAATCTACCCGCGTATTTAATATATACACCCCAAAGCCCCGCGTAAATTTCTTCACGCGGCGACTGAACCCACTGAGAGGAGCGACGACTCCGGACAGTTTCCCGGCGCCCCCTTCGGGGGCGCAGGCGATGACCCGAGCGGATGGAATATGGGCCAGTCGTAATTTAGACTTTGCAGTGAACACACGTGAACAAGTAACTCAAGTACGAACAAGTAAAGATGGACACTAGCTCTGAAGAAGCCGCTCAAGTGATTGCCCTATTGCAGTCGGGGATGCGGCAGTGTGACGTTGCTCGACAGTTGAACCTGTCCCGTTTTTCAGTTCGACGGGTGTTCCAACGTTTTCAGCAGACTGGTGGTTATGTTAGAAAACCGGGATCTGGAAGAAAACGGTGCACATCAGAAAGAGATGACCGTTTCATCGTTACGACATCTTTACGAAACCGTTTTACAAATGCTGTTGAGTTGCAACAACAGTTTCGATTAACTCGGAGAACATCTGTGAGTGTTTCTACGATAAGAAGAAGGTTACACGAAAAGAGTTTAACAGCCCATAGACCTGCTAAAGGTCCAAAACTTACTGCACAGCATCGCGGAGATCGCCTAGAGTTTGCTCGCAATCATTGCGAGTGGACTCTAGAACAGTGGCGGATCGTACTCTTCTCTGATGAGACGAGGGTCTGTCTCTTCTGCAATGACAGACGTAGAAGGGTCTACAGAAGACAGGGGGAGAGGTTCACACAACCCTGCTTCGAAGAATCCGTCGAATACGGGGGTGGCTCGTGTATGTTTTGGGGCGGCATTTCCGTCGACGGGAAAACGGAACTTGTGTGCGTTTCCCGGACTCGGGGTGGCCGTGGGCAAGGGTCATTAAATGCTGGTCGGTACATTACTGAAATCCTGGAGGAACATGTGGTCCCGTATGCTGGTTATGTCGGTGATGAATTCATGTTAATGCTTGATAATGCTCGTAGCCACACCGCGGCTATTGTACGGGATTATTTACAGGAGGTCGATATCACTGTTATGCATTGGCCAGCACGAAGTCTAGACCTTAACCCAATAAAACATCTCTAGGATGATCTAAAACGGCGCGTGCGAGCTCGAGATCCAGCTCCAGCCACTCTTCAAGAGCTCCAAGATGCGGTACTTGAAGAGTGGGAACAAATACCCCAAGAGGCTGTTGCGATCCTTGTAAGGTCCATGAAAGATCGCATGGAAGCCGTTATCAAGGCAAGGGGGGGGTAACACCAGGGTTTAAGAACTTTTTTTGTATTTATTAAGTTTTTTTTAAAATTATTAATTTGCAAATTTGTACATACCCTGTCTTTTTCTTTAATTTCTCTTTCGTCTCGTTATAAAAGTAAAATTCAATTAAAATTCCTGAAAGCTGATGAAATTACCTTTCGAATGATACCCTCAAACCACAACATTGCCATTGGCCTGTTGTGTTAAAATAGTATTTAAATATTTTTTTTCGGATGTGCGATTTTTTTGACGCCGAGTGTAGTTGCCACGCTTGGCAGGCGGTTGCCAACCGCCTTCTTTTTACAGGAAGATGCTGCTGTCCATCTTCTTGTTTGCATTTTCCCTTAGTCGACTTTAATGACACCCACGGGTTGAGATGGGAAGGTAGATTCTCTTAAGCTGCCACCACGGTAAGACTAGGATGCAGTGTTAGAAACCCGGGGACAATCACAACACAGCTAGACCCGAAAACGAACAATTTATGTTTTTGCACAAACGTGGGCTTCGGCTCGGATTAGAAAGCATGACCTGCGGCGTAGAAGTTAGGTATTCTAACCACAACGCCACGTGGGTTTCAAATGTACTTATATGTTCTTTTTAAAGATACCAACACTTAAACGATTTACAAACATAATTTTGCGGCTGATAAAATTATTTGTCATAGATTTTGTAGAAAAATTATGATTACCAACCGCAAAGACAACGGTACTGAAATTTCAGGATTTTTTAATTTTTCATTCCATTGTGGACTATATGGGGATATAGTTAGATATCCCAATTTTTAGATTTCTAGCTCCGCTTGAAGTACCTTGGAATTTTGATGATCGGTGAGTCAGTGACAAAATAGGAGAATTTAACTTGTGATGTTTCGTAAACTATCATACAAACTTGTTATTTGGCAGTATAGGTAGGTTCGGTAAGTACTTTAGATGAGTGAAATTTCAGACTTCTAACTTTACCCACAACGAAGATACAGAGGGGTGCCGCGAGTTGCTTCGAGAAAATTATGTTACAGCCGTGCCCGCGTCGTTTGTTTGCCCCCAGATGCAATGAAAAATATGAGAACAAAATTATCAATGTAATAATTACGTCGTATAAACATTTATCCCTCACTTAGCCGGACTAATATATTGATATCACATTCCTAAAGCGAGTTCAAAAAATAAACAGAGCGTAAGTCAACAAATGAAGCCACGACTTGCACGGTTTTGCGAGAAGTCGTGAGCGATGGAAACAGTCTGAAATACGAGCCGTCTGGTAGTGCCAAAACAACAACAAATATAATTTAATCACTGGTGCCATCGCTAATCGGCTGGCAAAGTAATTAAACATAGTCCCTAGTCGGACGGATCCTATATGGATAGTCATAGGACAATGTCTACGTCAGCAGTGAACTGTTTATGTAGTATCCGATGAAGCTGTAAAAGCCAAAAAAGGCTAACAGCAATTACATCACCGAAATTATATACTGTTTATAAACTGACGATTAATTATCATTTATATAACCTTTTTTATGGAAATACAGAATCTACTACTCAATCTGTTCTCGTGGGTGTCGACAAAGTCGACAGAGGAAAAATGAAAACTAGAAGATGGATAGATGGTGAAGATGGTCGTCCTTAAAAAATCCTGCCAATCGTGCCTGCCAAACGCGGCATCTATGGCAAAATCCCCCAAAATGAGAGGTACAAACTTTTTTAGCAAATGGTGCAGGCCTATGTTCAGTAGTGGACTAGTAATAGGCTGATATGATGATGATGATGAGGAGCAAGAGAAGAGTAGTAAGTCGTTCACCCAATGGTAAGTGCTACTCGTACCCATAAAAGTTGCGGTGCTACACAGAATGATCATCTGTGTAATACTGTACTGCGCTCGTCACCGTTATACATCTATCTTAAATATAATTTACCCTAGAATTACATTAACTTCAGTGCCCTTCTAACCGAAGCACAGGGGTGCTCGCACACTACTGCTTGACGGCAGAATAACTGGCACTGGTAACTAACTAGGCAGATTCCTGCGCAGAAATCCTACTACCGGCAAATAAATCGTAAAGATAATATTTTCTAGATGTCAACAATATGAAAATTTTCAAATTATTCCAAATAACAGAGGAGATATACGTTAGGATATACTCGATTCGCCATAAGTTCTTTTGTCTTTAGCTGCAGTTTTTTTTTGATTAAAGAGGATCAAAAGTCAGTGTCACATGTGCACTTTATTGATCTTCATAATTTTACATCTATTTGTTCACTTTAAAATTGAACTTAGACCGACTGTTTTATAGAGCCTAGTCAATACTTTCATTCAAGCCACAAACATAACCTCAAACTTAAACAGAGCCTCGATTTAGCCATCTATTGGTGACCGCATGAACTTTTGCAAACACCTAATATTTAAATTTATGTTTACGTACGCCATCTATATACGTATACTGACAACAGCGATTAAAATTTTGTATCTTACCTAACCGATGGCGTGACATTCCTAACATATTTTTTCTCCTAAACACGAAAACGTGTATCCCGGAGTGCACCATAGAGATTCCGAGAAATAAAGCCCAATTTGCATAAGGGAGTTTAACATTATCTAAATAAGTTAAGCATTTTGCGAATATATTCTCTTTATCGTCTGAAACATATTCTCCCCATTAGATCTAAGCTCATGCTTGTCCAATCGCTTATTTTACCCATTATCTTAAAAAGCTGGAGCGCCTGCTTAACAACTGTATAAGATTTATTTTTGGTCTGCGAAAGTATGACCATATTTCTCAATTCAGGTCTAAGCTAAATTGGCTTACCATTCGACAAAGGCGCAATTCCAGGATACTTGTTCTTTTCTCTATTTTAAATGATCCATTTTCGGCATCATATCAAAGACAAATTTCAGTATCTCCGGGCTGCACTTCTTTGGAACTCCTTGCCCGATGACATCAGGAAAGCGCCCAATAAATATTCCTTTAAGAAGTTGGTTCCTAATCATTTAGCAGAGAATCATGAGAACGTAAATAGTTATTAGTTGGTCACCGTTACAAGGGTGCTTTTATTTCATTTTACGTTTATTTATATGTATAATATGTATATATACCGTATATATGTTTATGTTTATTTCTTTAATATATATTTATATATCCTTATTTATGGGTTATTTAGGTTTTTTTTGGTTTTTTCTTTCTCTGCCTGTCTTTTTGCTACACCTAATCAAAATCTCACCACTCCATGGTTGACTGGGAAAAAAATGCCTAAAAGCATTAAGTCGCCCTTTCTATCCTTTAAAGGAAGCAATAAAAATTTAAATAAATAAATAAATATTTACGCGAAGTAACCTTTTTTTATATCTATATATCTAAGTAAGGTATTCATCGCAAGCCAATGGGAAACAACAGCCAGAGTTTTATTGGTCCGTTTCAGCGCAAAGTCAGTTATGTAAACTTTAAATTATAAACATAACAAAGATAATTCATATAAACCAAGGACAGAAATGGTTTTGTCAAGCCCAGTTTAATGTATTGTTATTTTATAGTTTTAAATTTCTTTTATGGTATTATAGCTTAAAATTACTTTTTTTTGTTAAAAACTAACACTCATAATTCAGCATTCTTTACCGAAAATATTGCTTAAAGCCATGTATACTTCTTTATTAACTGATTTCAAAACGGGAGCAATCTTACTTTGTTTCTTTAGTCAAGATAAGGATTTAAAATAATAAATCTATTAATTACTCAGATTGAAAGCTTCTTAAGGTTTTCTGTCTGAGAGCTGCCTAAGATTTTCTTTCGTCTATTTGACTTTTTGAATGCTTTTATAAAATCTATACAGGGTTTTTTGATTAAAAGTAAAAAGTCAGGAATTATTTCTCGTTTTTAACATTAACATGTTCTTTAACAAAAAGGTCCTTCGGGGAAACCAATATTTAACAGCAGCTTTTCGTAAGCGAATTAGTGAATCTATAATGACGATGATGATGACGAAATTTTCAAAAAGTATAATTTAAATATGCAGGCTAGGCCTGAATTCCGCTTACAGATAATTTAATTTATTTATTTATTTATACTTTATTGCTGACATCTTAAACTAAGGGCTACAATATTAAAGTATTAATATGAAAACCGCATCTACGAAACCCTCTCAGAAATGGGAGCCCACTTAGCAGTAGGACTATAAATCTATAAACAAAGCCGATAGGTGTCCGGCAGAGTAGAATAGCACCTACTTCTTTACTGTCGAGGTGTGATAAGAGGCGACTAAGGTATTATACGGACAACCTTTATTCGTGCAGAATAATACCATAATATACAATGCTGTCACTATACTGCACGTGAGAACGCATGATGAGTAAGATGATGAGTAAGATTTTTTTGACTCGTGCCAAATTATTAGCAAATTAGTAGTTCGCCACCCGTCACGTCTCGTTTCCCGCAGGGGCGAAAAGTGGGCTACGCGCGTGGTATCTGCCTACCCCTTATACGGGAAAAAGGCGTACCTACGTATGTATAAACAAATCAGGCGTATGTATGGGAAATTGATTTAATAATAAAAATCTATTACAATTATTTAACTATATTTTACATAATTTAAGACAAATGTGCGGGGACTGGTATCCAAACAAGGTAAAAACATGTAATATAGATATTATAAGTTATTATAATATTACAAGTACTCTTGGTACTCTTTAATTGGTAATATTATATATGTAAAAGTATTCCATTGTTTGTTTGTGTGTGTATATTCATTTGCCCTACGTCAGTGACTATGGATTAATTATTAGATTCAAAGTATTCTTAGAACACAAGCCGATGCAATGAATTTATTTATTTAAAATTAGTTACCTAGTTATTGTTGTTGACTAATCTTTCGGTATTCAGTAATCTAGCGTCTCCAACCATTTGGAGACATTTCTTTTACAGGATTCTATTGTTTGCGGGAAGAGATTCAAAATTTTGTTTACTATATTATATTAAGAACCTCCAAGAAAAGAAAAGGAAATTTTTTGCGAAGCGTAAATGAGGTTCAATTGGATATATACTCATAATATCCGTGCGTCTTTTTCCTTTAAGTAATGAGGGATCGTAAAATACCCGACAATGTTTCCTAAATACAGTATATAAAATATAAAGCTGTTTAGTTGTTTCGACTTTACATTTCTTGTATAGATCATATGTAGGAAACGTATACGGTAAGGATAGTTCTCGTTGAGCTTTTTTCAGTTTTAAGAGTATAGATTTGGGTGGGATTGTGGTGTTTGAGTGTGACAAAGCGTCAGATGTAACATTCTAAGAATTTTAAGTTCAGCTACATTAAGTAATCTCTTCAATATACGAGTATACATAAGTTTGCGGGTTCTACTAATCCATTGCATTACTAAGTACTTTGCAGAATTAACAGTCTGTAATTTGGAACAATTACAGTTCTCATTTTAAGAGAGACATTGCATTTGGTACGTCTCCCTTTTTTAAATATGACATATTTAGTTTTAGCGACGTTCAATCCATACTAATATAATAAATGCGAAAGTTACTCTCTCTGTTCCTTTGTCTGTTTGTTACTTTTTCCCGGCTCAACCGCTGAACCACTCTTGACGAAAATTGCCACTCCAGCAGCAGCAGACGGACATAGGATACTTTTTATCCCGTAGAATCAAATATTTCCCACGGGATATTTAAAAACATATATCCTCGCGGACGAAGTCGCGGGCATCAGCTAGTGTTATTATATTATTGTATAACCATTGGGTATATTCATAGATATTCATTGCTCTCAGCGCAATAAACTTGAGCAGTATCATGTGCAAAAAGATGTGATCTGACTATTTCTTACTTTTAATTAAAAGTAGATCGTCACTTTATAATACTTCCCACCTTAACAAGTTAGGTAGAGTTCGTTAAATAGTCAAAAAAGATTTATAATTGTGTTTCTAACCCTATCTACTTTTTTTACAAGAAGTGGAACAGAGATCGTGTCAAATGCCTTAGCTATCTAAAAAAATTGCCATACACTTTTTTAATATTATTTATCTGACGGAATCGGAAACTTTTATTACACTTGTATTCAGTATATTTTCATTGTTTTTAATATGTTAGTGCTGGTATTTAAGTGTTTCAAATTCTATTAAATCTTTCATTGCTGTTATAACGTTCTTTTTATCTTTTGTCCCTGTCTAAGTTCGATATGCACGACAGCATAAATACATAAAAATTATAAAAATATATTACTTATATAACAATTGATTTTTCTGTGCATTTTAATGTTAATGTGTAGCTTTAACGCCGATTAAAAGTTTCCTTTCTTTCTTTCTAAATAGCATACACTGTTGTAATGATCTTTCTAGTACCTACATTCCACTATGTATGTATATGAGGAAGCGTTAAAAGTACAACAATACTTTGTGTTTTTGGTAAAATAAATAATATTTGATATTATTTATTCCTCATTCAGAAGAAAGCTGCGTCAGTCTGACAAACAAACCCATACTGCATACTTTGTTTACTGTGTTATATTATATAGTTAATTAGATAGTTACTTGTAATTTATTTTTATTTTTTACACGTAGGCTATGTTTGAAACTTAAGCTTAAAATTACGTCATTGTGCACCAACAAATCCTTTAAGAATAATTGTTTTCATTGCTGCATATTAATATGCATTTTTTTATGTTTGTAAGAAAATTTCAATTGAGCCTTTAAGAAGGTAATATAGCTGAATTCAAAAAAGGGGTTCTATAATCGATGGTATACATGAATAATAAATTATATATGGATAATGTATTGTAATATTTTTCAAATTCTTTGTATATTTTGTTGTATAAACGCTTCCAAATGTATCAAATTTTCAATATTTATGCTAATCTACGTATATCTCGGATTATTCTGAACAGATCATTTTCTTGTGCTTGATTAGGTTTTATTCACCGTAGGCCACGATACAAAAATCATCAATATCGGAGCAGTCTACATATTTTGGAATTTTTGGAGAAGGATTTTTAGAATAGTTTTTTATTTATTTAATCAGCTAGTTGTAGCTATTTGTATTGCAGCATGGACAATTGCTAGACAATCTAAACTAGCTTGGAGGACACGGTGACGACCGAAGCTGATTGACATCTGAAACAGAAAACAAAATTTATTAACTAATATAATGGCCTCTTACACAACCATCAAGTAAGTTATTGATTAGGTACTTCTTAATTAACGTATATCCTCGAGCAGACTAACTAAATTAAGATATTATACTGCCTCCAGTGTACGTGAAAACACTAATGCCGAGTGCATTAGTGTTTTCACCTACCTATCCATGCTTGATATAATGCTCATGCAATAAGATCGCCGTATGCTATCTCTGAATAACAAGTCCCGAAAAACAACATTTTCTATTTTTAAACAATTGTTCGCTCCTGTTGAAATCCGAACCCCGCAGCAGAAAGAGCAGAAAAAGCTTAGAAGTCAGGTAATCTAACATACAAATTTATTTCATTCTCAAATCTTACTTGTGCCGTGTGGTAGGGGCTTAAGACACTCTACCACCCAATATAATTCCGTGAGTGTCGTAAAAGTCGGCAGAGAGAAAATAAAAACCGGGAGATGGGCAGCAGCATCTTCCTGGAACATCTGAATAAATAAACTGCCAACCCGCCTAGCAAGCGTGGCAACAATGACAAAATCCTCCTAAAAAGAAGGCCATAAACTTACGTGTTTTGAGGCCATTTTTGGGGAGACCTATGTTCAGCAGTGGACTAGTGATAGGCTGAAATGATGATTATGATATCTTACTTTACCTGGCTTATATTTATTAAAGTAAATCTAAAAAAGGCAAGCTAACTATACTCCTATATATAAGCTTGTGTTAGTGATAATGTAAGTATAGCGATACTCACTGACACCGCAACCTTGGGCACACAGAAGTCTACCGGGATTTGAGTAGGTCATTCTGTTAGACCCACATACAGGGTTATACTCCGCGGTCACGGGACAACTCCGAATGCACGCTTGAATTTCTTCTTGTGAAAGGCTTGCTTGCCTGAAATTGACAATAAATAAATAACAGAATTATTTAATTTTTCAAGAATCGGTGGCAGATTGTAAAAAATGTTTCAAAATACCACAAAAATTTTAAATTTACTGCGCCAAAGTTATTTGTGGCGTACACGATCACGTCACCGCCATTTTGGTTCAAGTCAAAAAAATCCCACTCTTTGTTAATCTGCACGAATATGTTTTATTACTATATATTTGATGGTTAACTTTATTGTAGAGTATGAGGAAAAATCTTAATTTAAATTTTGATTTTAGAAATAGCGACACAGGCGGAATACGAGCGTTTTACTGTCTTCGTGCGTTCTTCTGTATTGCACTACGTAAATTAAGACAAAAAAAAATGGATAAGGCTTGTTAGATTTTACTTTAAACATTAAATCAAGTTGCTCAGATTGATTTTAATTCCAAAGGTATGTAAGCTGTAACGGATTATATTTTCTTTCGTCATTGCGTCTATTTTTCATGATTGTAAACGATTCTTAGAAAAATATTATCGCTTTTGTAGTGGCACTTTAATACTTCGTGACATTGTTGAAAAAAAACGTGCATAAACAATTTCTCATCGCTGTCATCACCATCACAGACAATCCAATGGTGGAGAGAGGTTCGCAGTACCAGTCTGAATAATTTAATTCAGGCTTATTCGAGTGCCTTAGCCGACTTTTGACGCTGGTAATATGGATCGGTAGATCCACCATCATACACAAGTACAAGAGTAACTTTGCAAATATATTTTTTGTCAAGTTTTACACAAAGCGCTTTTGGTATTGGATTTACTAAATTGAGGTGATAACGTTATGAGTCACAGGTTTACCTTGCTCCTGTCTCTGCAGGCGCAGCTACGGTATTATTTCTATCGGCAGATTGTCGCTTCAGTCTGAAGGTCATAGCCATGGACTCATTGACCAGCAATGCTGGAAAAAAATGATAATTCGGTCAATAAGGAAGTAATAAATTACAAATGATATGTACCTTCGATTTTGTCTTTAAACATAAAACCGAAAAGATTTCAAAATCTTAGTAACTATATTTGTTGGATTCTTCCCAGTGAAGTCTCAAAAAAAAATTTTTTTTATATGCAGCCTCTTATATAATTATACATAGCAGACACATACACACATACCCGGAACATCTGTACGTCATACAAATGTTAGTTCCGTGAGAGAATCGAACCAGTGAGCCTAAGCGCAAAAGGCAATCACTCAGTGATCGCGTATAAAATACAAAACGAATATACTTATTGCATTTGTTAAGCTCAATTTAGAGGAGACGCGGTAAGTTTACCTTGAGGTAACATATTAAATATGATTATTATGGTTACTTTGATAACAAAGGTGATGCCGGTTTGACCAATTAAGTATGCAACGAACATATGAGTGCGATTTATTATAAACATATCACTTACGAAATGCCAGATAAACGTTTAGTTATTTCCTATTTACTTTAAATTACAGTTGAATTCTTTATGATCTCCATATTAATGATTCTATAACGCAAAAAATCCGGATTCCCGATTATAAAAAACCTGTTTGTGATACATAAATGAGACTTATTGTGGCAACATAAGTTATGAAATTTAATAATACTTACCAACAAGGAAAAATGCAAACAGCTTATACATTTTAAACGAATGTTTTTTTTAATACTAAATAAATGTCCGTATGTCTCGCTATACTCCGCGTCACTGTGCTGACCGGTCTAGGATTTTGCTTATAAAGCCGAGGCTCTCATACCTCTGGTGTTAATTGCGTATTATAAGTAGCGTTACTGTGAATACTGTTAATAATATATTTGTAATGTTTTATTTTCGGTTGTTTCCCTCAACTCGAGTACAGTAATGGGACTGCCCTGTGACAGACAATTTATTGTGAAATGACTTATTGGCGTCATGTTAAGCTCACGAGTGACTACGTATATTAAATTATACGTGGGCTTAAACAATGTTACCGAACTTAGTGAAATAATTAATTGCCGTCTGATGGTATAGCTATATATATATTGGATAGCATAAATGAATTCATTGCCATATACCGTCTAATATGACTCTAAAGGTTATGCCAGAAAAATGTAGTGATCTCCGATAGGTGGATACAGCGGAAATAGTGGAGGCACATGAAATTTTGGCTATGTGATGGACTGCAAAGTTTTATGTGTGGAGTGATTGACACTGATCTCGCTTTTACATCTGTGACAACTTTGGAGAGGTCTATGTCCAGCGTGTCAATAGACTGACGGAAATATTCGCTTAATCTTTTAAATTCCCTGATGGCAGTTAATTTTTTTTAAGTATACTAGCATTGCTATGTTAACATTACTAATATTCCTGTTAACCATTCCAACTAAGCGTAAAAGCTTGTGCTAAGAGATGGTTCACGACAATAGTCGAATGGCGGGTTCGATCCGGCGACAACGTGTTTCGCAGTCCGTCTCATCCCGTGGGTGACTGCGAAATCGTAAGACACGAACGATCGTAAGACAAAAAAACGGCGTACGATCGGATAACCGTTTAAAAAAATTATCCTACACCTAAATTATCGTCACGATTACAGCACATCCTCTCGATGACTGTTGAAGAAGAAGAATAGAAGTAAATCATGTCTACAGTCTAATATTAAAATCCATCATTTAATTTTTAAACTTTATTTATCTTTTTGATTTTAAAATGAGATATCAACACGCCGTTATTAAATTTATTTGAAAACCAAAACAGATAGCGTGTCTCAGAGTTTTAATACTCAAATCATTCCCCAATTAAATATACATTTAATGTGATAGATTGAAATAAATAATTTGACTTTTCAAATGCACAGACGTGTTCTTTAAATTCTATAAAATTATTATATGAATATATTATTACCAGTTCTTTATGTTAATTTTAATAATACATTATTAATCTTAAAAAACCTTGTATTTAGTAAGTTTTAAAAATAGCAACATTTTGGATGAGAAGGTAAAAACATAACACAAAACTACGAAATTTAATTTTCAATATCTTTGCGGTGCAGACCTTAGCGATATCGTTTGATTACTGCCTGGAGCTTTTAGAGGATAAATTTAAACATGCACTGCAAAGGCCAATTTTTGTATTCAATTCAGTTATTGCTTTTGCTATTTTCTTTAAAAAGGTTTTTTTTATCGAAGAAAGTGACATCATTCACCTGAAGTAAGTGCATGATTACGAATGTTGTGTCACACAGAATCATCCTGAGACATCAATTCTTAACTCTCATACGCACGGTCATTACACTAGCTATCAGTGCCCTCCAAACCGAAACACAATAATGTTCGCTTCATGGCAGAATAACTGGCATTTCGGTCGTACCGCCTAGACGGATTCCCGCATAGGAATCATACCACCAGGTAAGACCTAAGTCAAAAATATACTTTTAACACAACGGCCTACGAAGATCTTTTTTTTAAATTTCGAGGCGGCTTTTGAGCAGGAAAAAGTCCGCCACGCTGCTCTAATATGGGTTGGCGTATTTACATGTCGACGAGATATTTTTTTCTCAGACATAGAGGTCCCCACGATGATGGCACTCACCGTCGAGCACAAGATACAATTTGTTTTAACTGTAAACAATTTATGTTTTCCTTTGGCAATTACACTGACGACGACGAAGCTACGCGCTTAGTGGTCAGAGTAACTGACCACTTTGCCGGCGGTCCTGGGTTGGAATCGCAGTCGAAGCCAACATTTGAGCAAAAACACAAATTACCCGTTATTATCGCCGTGGTCGAATCGCCCAGGATTACACCAATATGCTGAATATACTTTGAAAATGTATATTAATAATTATAAAAATTAAAACAATTTCAAAGACCTCAAAAAATATCTATAATTATTCACACGAATCATAGGTTTTAAGAACGCTATCCGTATAATTTATATCCCAGTGTAACGCTTACAATTTTATAATTGTAATAGAGACATATGGTCTATGTGAAAAAAAAAACAAATTCTAGTTTATGCCTCGAATATTAAAAGTAGGTACCTAATTTTATGACCACAGGAAAAGTATAATTACAATTAATAATATGAGTATGTATTGTATATCATAATGGTAAACTCTCTGTCTGATCTGATTAAAAATATTATACAGCGAAAAGAGTAGTAACTACGCCGGCTAAATTAACAAGTACTTACAATAGGTAGGTGTTTCTCTACCACTTCACAAGGATATTTGATCACAGATGGTGTTGCTTAACTGTAACAATTCCATTTTATTTTTATTAACCATTAATTGAACAGAAAAATATGATAAAAATTATATAAATCATCTCGAAAACACAAAGCTCACTTCTTTATACATTACTTATCTGTTATATTATTTAAATAACAAATGACTCAGTGGGCAGCGTACCTGCTTGCCTGTTGAATCGAATTATTTGTTTTCGGGTATGGTTGTGCATATGATCCTTACTCCGATCATATCACATAACGTTACATCGGATTCGGAAAGATAATGACGGGGCGTTACTTCTATACTGCGAATACAGTGAAGCAGTAGTGTGTAAACACTAACCGAACGCCCTTCAAACCGAAACACAGTAATGTTTCGGTTTGAGGGGCTGAAAGCTAGCGTAATCACTGGGCATATGAGACATAAGAACTGATGTCTCAGAACGACGGGCGCAGTATGATGTCACACAGAAATGTTCTGGGTGACTCAGCATTTGTTATGGGCAGCCGTTGCAATTACCATCAGGTGAACGTTTTAAACGTTTTGTAATTTTATCCAATAAAAAAATAACAAATGTTGGCGACTTTCAATAAAGCTTTTTAAGTAATCTTAAAAAACCTTGTATTTAGTAAGTTTTAAAAATAGCAACATTTTGGATGAGAAGGTAAAAACATAACACAAAACTACGAAATTTAATTTTCAATATCTTTGCGGTGCAGACCTTAGCGATATCGTTTGATTACTGCCTGGAGCTTTTAGAGGATAAATTTAAACATGCACTGCAAAGGCCAATTTTTGTATTCAATTCAGTTATTGCTTTTGCTATTTTCTTTAAAAAGGTTTTTTTTATCGAAGAAAGTGACATCATTCACCTGAAGTAAGTGCATGATTACGAATGTTGTGTCACACAGAATCATCCTGAGACATCAATTCTTAACTCTCATACGCACGGTCATTACACTAGCTATCAGTGCCCTCCAAACCGAAACACAATAATGTTCGCTTCATGGCAGAATAACTGGCATTTCGGTCGTACCGCCTAGACGGATTCCCGCATAGGAATCATACCACCAGGTAAGACCTAAGTCAAAAATATACTTTTAACACAACGGCCTACGAAGATCTTTTTTTTAAATTTCGAGGCGGCTTTTGAGCAGGAAAAAGTCCGCCACGCTGCTCTAATATGGGTTGGCGTATTTACATGTCGACGAGATATTTTTTTCTCAGACATAGAGGTCCCCACGATAATGGCACTCACCGTCGAGCACAAGATACAATTTGTTTTAACTGTAAACAATTTATGTTTTCCTTTGGCAATTACACTGACGACGACGAAGCTACGCGCTTAGTGGTCAGAGTAACTGACCACTTTGCCGGCGGTCCTGGGTTGGAATCGCAGTCGAAGCCAACATTTGAGCAAAAACACAAATTACCCGTTATTATCGCCGTGGTCGAATCGCCCAGGATTACACCAATATGCTGAATATACTTTGAAAATGTATATTAATAATTATAAAAATTAAAACAATTTCAAAGACCTCAAAAAATATCTATAATTATTCACACGAATCATAGGTTTTAAGAACGCTATCCGTATAATTTATATCCCAGTGTAACGCTTACAATTTTATAATTGTAATAGAGACATATGGTCTATGTGAAAAAAAAAACAAATTCTAGTTTATGCCTCGAATATTAAAAGTAGGTACCTAATTTTATGACCACAGGAAAAGTATAATTACAATTAATAATATGAGTATGTATTGTATATCATAATGGTAAACTCTCTGTCTGATCTGATTAAAAATATTATACAGCGAAAAGAGTAGTAACTACGCCGGCTAAATTAACAAGTACTTACAATAGGTAGGTGTTTCTCTACCACTTCACAAGGATATTTGATCACAGATGGTGTTGCTTAACTGTAACAATTCCATTTTATTTTTATTAACCATTAATTGAACAGAAAAATATGATAAAAATTATATAAATCATCTCGAAAACACAAAGCTCACTTCTTTATACATTACTTATCTGTTATATTATTTAAATAACAAATGACTCAGTGGGCAGCGTACCTGCTTGCCTGTTGAATCGAATTATTTGTTTTCGGGTATGGTTGTGCATATGATCCTTACTCCGATCATATCACATAACGTTACATCGGATTCGGAAAGATAATGACGGGGCGTTACTTCTATACTGCGAATACAGTGAAGCAGTAGTGTGTAAACACTAACCGAACGCCCTTCAAACCGAAACACAGTAATGTTTCGGTTTGAGGGGCTGAAAGCTAGCGTAATCACTGGGCATATGAGACATAAGAACTGATGTCTCAGAACGACGGGCGCAGTATGATGTCACACAGAAATGTTCTGGGTGACTCAGCATTTGTTATGGGCAGCCGTTGCAATTACCATCAGGTGAACGTTTTAAACGTTTTGTAATTTTATCCAATAAAAAAATAACAAATGTTGGCGACTTTCAATAAAGCTTTTTCAAAAACTGTTCACCGATTATAATTTATATGTATTTATTATACTCATATGTATTTAGGGTAAGGTTGTTTACCTTAATCCTTGCATACATTTTAATGATATCCATAATGAATTCAAGAGTAAACACATAAGACAGTCGAACTGTTTTGTTGTTATCATAAAATCAAAAGAAACGATTTCATAACTTTTTATACCCTTACCGTGTGGTGGTTTGAAGTGAAATGAAATTGCAAGAAATGATCGTGACCTTCGACTGATGCAGAATAACTATTCATATTTGAAATTGGTATTAAAGATATCCAAAAAAATACTCGAACTACTGAATAAAAAGACGGGTAGCATCGTTTAGGCGCGACACGTCTAGTACCGCGATTGCCAAAGCACTGGCCATGGGTTGCGATGACGGCAAATCCTCTCAACTTGTTGGAGCAAGAGTGTGACAACCTATGTCCACCAGTGGAATATTTACATATCGACTGTCTTTGTCTGTATCCACCAATCCATATCCACCATCAACCAGTGGTATTATGTATTCATTCTTTATTGTATCTTAATACAAAAGGCGGACTTAATGCCTATAGCCATTCTCTACCCGGCAACTCATTGTATGGTGAGATTTTGTGATAGGTGCAGCAATTAACATATTAAATTCTTAACTAGATACATAATACATAATTAACGCACACAAGAAATATAAACATGTTTGTACAAAATACATGTATACAACTAAATATTTACCCAATACTACAATACATAAATATAAACCATTATTTACGACATTTTTAAGTATGTGTGGGCGTGCCGTATGGTGACGGCATCAAAAAATCTGTCACCACATTTGAAACCGTGTGTATCGTAAAAGTCGACTAAACAAAACGCCAGGAAAATTGCGTGGCCTCCGGCTGATGGCGGAATAACCATATCATTTATGCCAGATCCAAAGTACACAGACTAGTGTTGGGCTGCAGCTTCTACGGTGTAAGGTTCTGATGTTGCGATTGCCAATTGGCCTGCCAAGCGTGGTGATTATGATAAATTCTCTTAGGAGAGGTCAACAGTGAACTATCCAGTCTCAAAGCAGACGTTACGAACACAACACTAATTGATACGCTTCGATACTCAAATTCAATTTCTTTACATTAAGGTAAATCTTTAAAACATGTATAGTGTATCGTATTGTAAACACAATAATAATTAATACACAGAGAGAATAATATTACTGAAGGATTATCCTTCATATAAAAAATTGGCATTTTTATTTATTTTTATTTGATAAAGTGACGAAACGAGCAAAACGTTCACCTGGGTGTAAGTGCAACGTCTGCCCATAGCAAATGCTGTGTCACCCAGAACATTTCTGTGCCACACTGCGCCCGTCACCCTGAGACACGAGTTCTTAAGTCTCATATGCCCAGTGATTACGCTAGCTCGCAGTGCCCTTCAAACCGAAACACAGTAATGTTTGCGAACTACTGCTTCACGATAGACCAACTGGCCCTGGGGTAGTATCTACCTAGACGGATTCCTGCATAGGAATCCTACCACCAATAAAATTAACATTAATTTTAGATAGTAGACCTTCGAATTTTTAGTGCCTGTTTCAATCGAATAACCTCAAATATATTCTAGATTTACATGATATAATTAATTAAGTGAACCTTTTTTGCGCGTTCAGATTCGCTAATAAGAAAAGATTACAAAATTAGCACCTTCATCGGAAAAAGGTTTAATATCTTTTTCCTTTTTTACAGCATTGTAGGGTACGTACCAGTCGACTTCACGTTGAGCGTAGCAACAAAAAATAATACTCGTATTATATCGCATTTATCGTGAGTAACGTAAGTGTATCGCATTATTTTAAATCACTACGGTGTTACTAATCTGGCCATAAATATAGCGTTGTTTTCACATTTATTATGGTCCATAAATAATCTTACAATTTAAAAGCATATCATTATCTTCTTTAAGTGAATTCAAATTTAGAACGTTAGATCGATTTCCCCCCGCCTTTTCATACTTAATTTTTTTACGGTTACTGTTAAAAAGCAATGAGTGCTGAGTTAAAAAAATTGTAGAGGTTGTATATCACAAAATACACCACCACTTCAGAGTATACCGTGGACTCTCAAACAAGCGTTATGCCACAAGGCATCAAGTACTCAAACCGGTCCAGGCTAAAGTTCCGGACTTCATAAGGGCTGATGACATGCCGTCAACCAGCCCAGACCAAAAAGATATATCTAAACTCTTAACTTTGTTCGGATTAATTCCAGCCGCTGATTTTCACCATCGCACATTGCGGCATAGCGCGAAATTCCATCGTCACCACCTTGATGGTTGGCATTCCAGCACAGTGCGTTTTTCGCGCAATTTTCTGGCCCCGCACAAGCACCATATGGAATCTGCTGCCGCCAGCAGTTTTTCCGGACCGATACGACTTAGGGACCTTCAAGAAAAGAGCCTATTCCTTCCTCAAAGGCCGGCAACGCATCTGCTATTCCTCGGGTATTGTAGATGTTCATGGGCGGCGGTGATCACTTACCATCAGGTGAGCCGCTTGCTCGTTTGCCTCCTCTAACATAAAAAAAAAAAAAACTTTATCTAAACTCTAAACGACACCCCAGCATTTGTCTCTCAAAAGTAGACGTGTCAATTCGTCAATTTCAGATTAGTGCACAGGTATAGGTAATATGACAGAGAGGCAGAGACTAAAGCGAATGTAAACACCATATTTTTATAGTTAAATTTTGTTTTGTTTTTTTTTTTATTGGTATCTGTATACACTACATTTGTGTACAGTATTTAATAATTTCTTATTTTATTTAATTTCTCTATTTTTATTTTATTTATACATATATGTGTGTGTATGTTATGTATGTTATGTATGTATATCGTCATCATTCATCATTAGAGCCTATCTTAGTCTTCTGTTGAACATAGTTATGCCTCCCCCATGGATTGCCACTTTCTATTCGATTCTACGTCACATCTTCTCGTCGAGTATACCTCAATGTCTCAAAAGCAAAGTTTACAACCAGTGCGTGTTGCCAGTGATGATATACGGAACAGAGACGTGGTTCTTCACTGCCGGCCGCTTAAGGAAGCTCAGAGTCGCTCAGAGTCGCTCAGCGAGCTACGGAAAGGGCTATGCTCGGAGTTTCTCTGCGTGATAAAATCCGTAACGTTGTTATCCGCAGCAGAACTAAAGTAACCAACATAGCCCTAAGGATTAGCAAGCTAAAGTGGCATTGGGCCGGCCATATAGCGCGTAGAACCGATAACCATTGGGGAAGAAAGGTTCTAGAGTGGCAACCTCGTATCGGCAAACGCAGTGTAGGGCGCTAACTAGATTGAGCGAAGACCTGCGTATTATAGTGTGAAAATATCGAAATAATATACCTGTTGACGCGTCGTAATAATGTCGATGTATTCAAAATAATTTACTCCCCACTAGTCGAATAAGGTTCTTTATATTATTTGAGTATGAGAGATTCCAAAATTAAGTAATAATCAATAATTAAAAAAATTATACCTAGAATATAAATGTATATATAGATATAATGTATTTCTGTGTGTCAAAGTTTGCATAAATACCGCAACAATGTTTTTTTAAACAAATGAAAAGACAACATTGCAATCAACTTTAAACAAAAAATTACGATATAATCGATAAACTGAATTATATAACTTATAATCGAACTTATTATACTCACGTCTATAGAAATGAGAATCAACTGTGACGCGTAATATAAATAATAGTGATGTTCTATAGAATTATCTGAGGAGCGAAAGAATACATGCTCTCATTTGAAAGGCGAAGTTCTTATCACTTCGTCCTCCGGCGGTGGCAGAGGTTATCGCTGCCACCAACACAACACTATGATCGCATCCCCCCTTCCGTCCATTCTGGAGTGCGATCCGAACGCCTCTGATGCAGTGGAGCGATAACTCTATTGCCATCAACATTTCCGAACGCCATTTAACGGCGAATAATTCCAGTAATAAATACGCTTCATCGCACGCTGTATATTTGGAATCAAAATCAATCGGTATTTTTGTGGAAAAACGTTGGTGCTACAGTTGTAGATTTGGACACAAGGAGGTGGAAATGCTAAGCGGGAAGGTTCTATTGTGCGTATTATTAATTGGTGGTAAGTTATTTATTATCTTATTCTAAATATCAGAATGGCATCGACGTATTTATTGATTTTCTTGTAACTACCTAAGATAATCCACCTCATCTCATCCCGTGGGTGTCGTAAAAGTCGACAGAGGGAAATTATTATAAACCAGGAGATGGGCAGCAGTATCTTCCTGGAACATCTGAATAAATCAACTGCGGTTGCCAATCCGCCTGCCAAGCGTGGCAACTATGGCAAAATCCCTCCAATATGAGAGCTACAAACTTTTGTGGCTATCTATCGGGGAGGCCTATGTTCAGCAGTGGACTTGTGATAGGCTGAAACGACGACGACGAAACTAGTACGCGATTTCATTGTAATTTATGTCGACAAGATTACAAAGTCCCACGATGCCATGTCGTGTAACGCGCTTTATTTCTCATGTTTAGCCTAATGAAATGAAACGTGGCTTGTCCGGTTTAGTTATTCGGTCTATTTGTGTCTACACGTGCATAGCGGCTCGTGTGTCTGGGACTGCGGAGTTGAGGAGGCTCTCGTTTTTTTTAAACAAAAAATTTGAATTAGTTCGATTCCAACCACTGCTTTGGAAACAAAGAAAAGAAACAAATATTACCTCAATAGGGCGGGCGCTGTGTAATGGCGGCTTAAAGGAAACTACCCCATCTCATCCCGTGAGTGTCGTTAAAGTCGACAGAGGGAAAATGAAAACCAGGAGATGGACAGCAGCATGTTCCTCGATATATCGAATATCTCAACAAATAAACTGCGGTTGCCAACCCGCCTGCCAAGTGTGGCAACTATGGCAAAATCCCCCAAAATGAGAACTTCAAACTTTTGTGGCAATCTGTGGGAGAGGCTTATATTTAGAAGTGGACTAGTTATAGGCTGATATGATAAAGGTTCCGTAGACCAACAACGATGCATTATTTTTCGTCAAAAGAAAATGAAATTTCGTTTATCAAAATATTACGAACTCCCAAAGAATGCATGAATCAGTTTTGTTAAAAAAAATACGATCAATCTCATAGTAAATATCCCGAAGGAATTATTGTAATAATTCACTTTATTAATGTTTCTTAATCCATTTCGGTCTGCCATTACAGAACCGTGACAGTTTAACCAATTATGTCTGTATTTATATCTATGTAATATCCATGTATGTGTATCTACGTAATATCTATGTACAGACAACCGTATATACGCCAAACATTGCTTCTAAAGAACTGCGAGACAGTTACACGGCTCAAACTTTGGTCTACAAGCCTCTTATCACATTGCATCTTCAAAAAAAATAACACACATCCTAGTATGTTCTGTAATAGAATGATAACAAGCATCAACGTTCACTGAAAACAAAGACATCTAAGCAGCTGCGAGACCGTTTGGCGTCTTGATCCGCGGGTTATCGGAAAGCACCCAACGCAGGACTTGTTTACTGTTATCAACAGCTGCAATCTTTGGACATATGACGAAATAAAAATCTTAGAAAGCTACTAAATAGTAGAAGGACTTAAAGCTTAAAACTAATTTAATCTTATTAAAAATTGTTTTTGGATCACAATTGTAAATAGCAATGCATTTGCTGGACCGCATCATTTCTTTATCAGCCTGTTAAAACTACTGGACATAAGCCTCTCCACAAATTGGGAGGATTTGCAGTCGAATCCACAACCTTGGCAAATGGTTTGATGATTGCAAAAGCAAACAGTTCGGACCTTTGCAGCAGCTGCCTGTTCCTGTCACCATACTGTAAAATTTACGTCTGACAAATTTAAATGGTTATACCGACGGTTCGTTTGACTGCCCGCATCAGATGCTGTGTCCATCAGAATTTTTCTGTGTAGTGCCACACAGAGACACAAACACAGAAATATTTTGGGTCAAACGTGTTTTCATTTATTTGTTGTTGAACTAATAATTTTTTTATTGATTAATTGGAAAAAAAATCTTATGCTCTGGGTTTCGAAATATCGGGGTCCCCGCCGGAGACATGGGCTCGTGCCCCATGTGCCCTTAGAGTAAAGACGGCACGGTCTCTTACACCCCCACTATACATCATCATTTAGAGTTTGATTACTTATGCAAAATCGCATTTGAAGTAAAGGTAATATTTATCCCATCAACTTGGCCGTAATACATAAACAATCAAATCCTTCAAAACTTTAGCACTAGTCAGTTTCTAAGTTCACATCGCTCATCAATTATATGGCCAACATGGCTTAATCTAATGCGACGAAGTGTTCAACACTATTCGCCTTTTCCATTTTTGTACGCTTTGCTACTCGTATCATCGCCAGGCTTTGGTAAGCGATTTGCTTTTACAGTACCATGCACTTCGCACCTTTACGCCACATACGAAATGCGGTTTGATTTTATTTTAAGATTTAGTATATTTTAAATAGTTAATAAGCCACTATTTCGAAGTGGTAAAAATTTTGTAACATGTCATTTTGTCAACTTTTACTGCACCCGCGGGACCGAGAAATGATTATGGATTTCCTTATACATTAATTATTGTCAACATTTTAAGAACTTTCGAAAAAAAGTTCACTTATAACTTACTATGAAACATTTATTAATATATGTATCTATTCTTAATAATTAAATTTATAACAACATTATACATTTGCAATGTACTAAAAACCGTCAACAATCAGTTTCATAATCAATATATGCTATTTATTTCGTTGTCTCAATGTATGTTATATCAGTTAGTGTGGGGCGTGAGAACCTTATGCTCCGGCTATATCCTGATGATTCAGTCGAGGAAGTCCAGTTGTTATCTAGATCGGCTTCTCATTCTGGAAATTAGGTCGGCGGAGCGTAATTGATAAAAATATAGATTTTTATAATTCACGGAGGAGAGTTAACTGCGCAGTTTGTGACGCGCGATAAGTTAGTGCATAACAATGATACACTTCGCGGTTAAAAACTATGTAGGCCGGCGGATTCATCGAGCGCTGGTTCTTCTCAGACTACAGAATATTTTTTGAGTTTTTCGTCTATTCTTCTATTCTCTAGGCATTTTGGCATTTTTCTGTGTAAACTGAAGAATATTTTATGATTATCTTGCCTTTAATATACTTTTAATGTCTATTTTTACATTTATCAATTAAGAGTTTTAAGCTGAAAATTGCCCCAGAATACATGGACCATACTTAGATACTCGTATGTTTTACAGGCTTTTATTTAACTTGCTTTCTTCGTATGACTTTCCAATTCAATGAAGTCAATCTTGATTCCACTGTCCGAACGAGCTAAAATTTGGCATACCTATTCAGCTGCGGTGACTTTGCAATATTATAGTTCCATGGAGCTGGTCTGATGATGGAGCCGGAAGTTAGCCGTAGGAAATCCTCAACTAAGCAAGATAGTTCCGCCATGTCTATGCTCGTTGGATTTTTTTTGACAAGTACTATAGTCCCAGAATTTTTATAACGCCGCTACGAGCTTTTATTTGTGAGCCCTATGTCAACATAGGGCTCACTAATAAAAGCTCTTAACAAAAATATGATTTTTGTTTAAAACTTATTTAAAAACTATTTCGTAGTTAAACCGCTGCAACTATGAATAAGCTTATTGAATTATAACTCAATTTACCAGCGTTGATAATTGAAATAATAGACACAGGTTTTTTTTTAATTCATGTGCTAGAACTCAATTCAATACATGTAAAGTAAATAGAAAAAAATACTTTGTTTTGTTTTTGAGCTCACTTAAATCCAAAACCAGCTGGTACATAACGATGAAATCAAGACCGTTAGTTACTTCGTAATATCGCATTCGGTATTCAACTATTCTCATAAATCATAATTTATCTTAAGTTTGTATGTAATAATTGCATTGCCCTTTTATACCCTTTTATAACCGTAATAAAAAAATATTTTTAAACTTTGTCCATTCGAACAGACAGATAAAGAAGAGATTTTGTTTATTTGTGTTGACACAATCGAGCGATTTTTTTTAAATAAACACTCGTTGTCGTTAATCTCATCCCATTCAGTGGATCTATGTGATGGCAATATATAATAGATGATATGTTTTGAATATTGCTGAACTCTGCCCAGTGCTAAACAATTCCAATATGGACCTATTGTTTTAGTGTCATTGTTTATTGTTTTGAGGATATAATAAATGAATTAGCCAATATTTATTCACTGGATATAAAAATTTCTTTATTATCACAGACAAATACAAAAATAGTAATTGTCACATTAGCAATAAATAACAAAATATTTATAACAGCCATTGATATACACAGAACCTTAAGGGCATAATATTACATTTGTGTTTATTTAATCGGAATTTGTGATCTTTTTGTTTATTTTTATGTTCTGATCGACGGAGGTAAAGTGATGAAACGAGCAAAAGGTTCACCTGATGATAAGTGCAACGTCTGCCCATAACAAATGCTGTATCACCCAGAAAATTTCTGTGTGACACCACACTGTGCCCATCACCCTGAGACATAAGTTCTTAAGTCTCATATGCCCAGCGATTACGCTAGCTCACAGTGCCCTTCAAGCCGGAACACAGTAATGTTTGCACACTACTGCTTCACGGCAGAATAACTGGCCCTGGGGTGGTACCTTAATGCTTTTATTATTATGATATTGATATGTTTTCTATTAAAAAATATAATGACCATATTATTTTTTATTCGCTGTTTTACTTAGCTTTTCCATTTGTCGATACAAAACATATGATTCAGCAAGTTATTTAATATTCGTGATCATCAGGGAGTACTGATAATAGGCTTCCGCAAGTTAACAGACTGCCAGTATCAGAATACTTGGAGAGCAGACCAGCGATAACAGTACTAAACACCTTGTATCTAGGATGCTGTTTACCAGCAATTGTCTGGGTACTGTAGTTCAGGTATTTTTGAATTAGTTATACCGCTACCTACGTACATCTCTACGGAGGCCAGGAGATTTTTAGGCCCAAAGTCTGATTTAACAAAACCCACGGGACGAAAACGAGTTGTAGATTCTCTTATGACAACAGCGCTACAACATTTAGTACATATATGGTATAATGTTTACAATTACATATACTAAAAGCTTAAATCAAATCTAAGATTAAACATGGAAAATTATGGGATTTAACTACAAGAAGGTTACGTCTACTAGAAAAAAGGTTGATTAAAAATTCCGGAGCTTGAGAAACAATTTCTGCGGTATTGCAAGAGTATCTTGATCTTGACCGCATGTAGTTAGATACTGAAATGGTAAGAAAAAATCCTGATGCAGTTTATCTCCCACACTATGGTGTAGTGAAAGCAGATAGGAGAAGCAGCAAAAAACGTGTTGTCTTCGATGTTTCTTGCGTCGGTAAAAATGGGTCTCACTAAGCAATGCTTTTTTAGTTTGTCCTCCTTTGCAACCAGAAAGTTACGATACATTGTGATGCGTTGGCTTCAATATCCTATAGTTCTGTTTGCTGATCTAGCCAATTTATACCACCAAGTAAAGGTGATAAAAATGGTAACTACAACTACAAAATCGAGGCATTGTGTGGCGAGACTAATATGGTAATATACAACGTTATAAAGGCCTTATGTAGGGTCGTAGGCTTCTATCACTGACAGCACATGCTGCATTATTTTCCAAGCGAAATTCCTTCCTTGAATTTTACCTTTAACATCGAAAATTTCATACAATTGTAAAAAGGTTATGTAATACTTAGGTTTCATCCTAAATAACACGGTTTAATATACAGCTTTCAACAAAAACACATTATCATTTACACGTATGCAATCATTTACAATTAGTTGTAACGTTCCATTCACATTGACATTCTTACCCTTTTATGCCCTTTTATGTACTGTAGCAATCCTGTCACGTATAGTAACTATGGCAACTACTATGATAAATGTGCTACGTTAGCTTAAAACTAAGACTTCAACAAAAAAAATTACCTGTCCATATTGGTTTCAAGAGGCATAATATCGCGAGGGAAATAAGTCATTGACAGCTAATCATCATTCCCATAACAATTAGACCAATATAGTATTTGTGCAATTCTACTGATACTGCTGACCCTGAGAAATTTAATTAAAAAAAAATATATTTAAAATAAGTATTTTTAAATATATAGGTGTTACAGCAAAATTCACTCAGATTTTTACAAATGAAATTATATAATTCATTTCTAATCATTTTATTACACGTATTTCCCACATATGCAAGGAGATCTAAGTTGAGATCATTTGCAAATTCAGCAATTATAATTGCGTATAGAATAGATGTACTTTGTCAGTAAATACTCATATTTTTAAAACATCTTTATGTTTCCACGTATGCTACTATATATGTCTGTTTTCTTGTTCATCTTCATTTCAGCCTATCACAAGTCCACTGCTGAACATAGGCCTTCCCCAAAGTTGCCACAAGTTTGTAGCCCTCATTTTGGGGGATTTTGCCATAGTTGCTTGGCAGGCGGGTTAGCAACCACGGTTGATTTATTCAGATGTTCCCGGAAGATGTTCTGTTCCCCTCTTCTGGTTTCAAGTTTCCCTTTATCGACTTTAATGACACCCTCGGGATGAGATGGGGTAGTAAATTATCTTAAGCCGCCACCACACGGTCAATTCTTTATTTATTTCTTGTTAGTACAATTTAATTTAATAACATTTTGATTTATAAGCAAATACCAAATTATTTAAAAACACATACGCACAGCATAAAAATAATTTTATAATGGGTTGCCATCATACTGAGAAAAAATCGCTGACCCGATTATTTGTATATCTTCTATTATTTTCTGTACTGGGATTTCTAAAATTCAAGCATAAATGAGCGAATTAACTTTTTTTCGTTCTCTACTAACTATTCTCGTTTCATTACATTGTAATCTCTTTTACTCAGTTAAAATGATACATCGCACATTCTTGTTGATTTCAGTCTCGGCGATATCGTCCAGTTTCTTTCCGAAATGTGCAAGGTTATAGTGCGTAAGCACAACCATAAGCGATTTCACTTCTTCATCATACTATATCTGATGGAAAGGCAGGCGGACCAATCAAAAAAAAATTGATTTGCAGTGTCAGTGAATCGTCGATATCTCCTTTTCTATCCTTAATCCTTTAATTAAAAAATCGTTGCTTTCACTTAAATTTCTTTTGAATCGTAGGTGCATGTTACTGACAACACACATGCAGACACTCACCGAACACAACTAATAGGTCATACAAAAATTGTTTCCGTTCTGTAGGTAATCGAACCCGAAACCTGTGGTAAAAAAGCCAACTAACCCAAAAAGTTAAAATTATTTTATAGTAAATATATATTTATGAATTTCGAAGTCCACGTAGACAAAGTCGCGGTCGCAGGTGTTATAGAGTAATTATAACGATGACAACATGTGGACATGTTTTTGTGATTTAAATGAAAAGAGGCGTGTGCAGTATCAACGCGTGCCTATCATTGTTTACAACATCGATAAGCTGTTATTTTGAAATGCGTAATAGGGATGAGATCACAGGAAAAGTTTAGGAGAACAACGTTATTGATTAGATTAAGAAGGGTCAAATCGTATGTCGTGCTATTATATTGTGCCTCGTCAAAACAATAATGGAATAAAACAAGTATTATCGAGCCGTGTTTATGACTGTTCTAATTATCTTGACTAAGGGCATACGACGTTTATAAAACAACTGAATCCTCAAAACAAACAAAGGTCCAATAAATACAACTTCAAAACAAAATTAATTTACGATTTAAATAAATTTTGCATGGCCGATGTACTTTGAAATCAAATTGCATGTAAGCTTTTATTTAGGTCTTCTCAACTTTAACAGACTTTAATCACAAACTTTAAATTAAGGATTGCGAAAATATCTTGTTTTAATCTATTCTAATTAAATAATAATTTAACTTTATATTCTTTTACGTATCATCTGTCGTTTTATACACAACTCTACACTACTACTACTACAATTTCATTGGATATAATTATAATAATTTAATAATTGGGTATAATATATAATATTTAGTAAGTAATGAAAGAGAACAAAATTATAAAACATATTTTATATACCGAATCAAGGAGAAAACTGCAGACACATTATTTAGCTCTAGAATTATAATAATTATTATTATTTCTCTTTCACAAAGTTACATAAATTCTAAGTAACGTCAGCCAAGTTGTAGTAGACATGAGTGTATGTGATTTTTTTTTCTTTAGCTTTTATAAAGGATGTTTATATGTATTGATTAATTAATTATATTATAATGGCAACTAAGAAATTTAAAAAAATATCGAAGATGCTTGATTTTAATAACTGTTACTGCCAAATTGTTTCTTTGTTTCGTTTACTTATAGGGCAAGAAGAGTCAATTCCAATGATCGAGTGTTTTCTGAAGATCATTATGTCTAATATCCATATTTATTTGTTGTATTTAATTATGACTATTTCCACAGAAGCAATATTACAATGCCTTTGTTTAAACTTTTGTAAATTATAGTTTATTATTTTATATCCAAAGCGTAAAATTCATCATCATCATCATCATCACTGCAGCCTATTGCCATTCACAGATTTCACGTGCCTTTGGGCAGGTCATTCATGCCTATTGCCCTTTTGATGACTATTCTCATACTGGACCTGCAATGAAGAATCAAGTCTCGGCTCCATTGGTCACTACTGGCTTAAACATTTTTTTATTCTTAGACCCGATTTCACCGATCGCTTTGGAAACTAAGTTTAATAAAACCATGTTTTACTGAACTTAGTTCAAATGTATCATGTGAACTCCGTTTTCGTCTAACCGATTTCACCGGCTCCATTTTGATCGCGTTCAGAAAAATGAAGTTTACGTGAAATATCGTCACAATCTAAAACAAAAACTCGATTTATTTATTATTTTGCGACATCAAACAGCCTGTTTTTATGCATAAGACACATAGGTATGCAAACAATAAACAAAACGTATTAAAAACATTTATTGTGTTTAAATAGTTGTGCAATTGACAATGACAGCTCTCTAAACGCGTTTAAAGAGCTGAACGTCGAAAATTGGGCGTTCAGAATTTGAACCGCGTTTAGCTTTAATCGCGTTCAGTTGATGTTGGTGAAATGGAAACAGTAGCATTGAACTCAGTTAAACGCTTAAACTTCGTTCAGCTTGAACTGATCGCACCGTTTCAACGGTGAAATCCGCCCTTAGTCCCTTTGTAATTACATTTCTATCATGTGTAACTCAACTAAAACAATCCATTTCAGTGTGGCAGGAGGCACAATCAGCCAGACTACCGTTCCTGAGGCCGTCGCATATAGCCGACATAAACATTGTTGAAGAGGAGGGCATAGAGATGAGAGTACCCGTTGAGCAGATACGAGCCCGGGTGAGGGAGGGAGTGCCTCCACCACTCTGTGCTGGAAGATGCGCTTCGCCGCCTGCCGGGCCTGTTTGTGCTTTCGATGCAACTGGCACTGCCCGGACATTTGCTACGTTATGTGAGCTGGAAGCAGCTTCGTGTCGCGAGAGTACATGTAAGTGTCCATCCATCTTGGTGGTAGGATTACTATGCGAAAATCGGTCTAAGTAGGTATCACCGCAGAGCCAGTTATTCTGTCGTAAAGTAGTAGTGTGAAAACTTCGTTGCGGTCTGAGGGGCACTGTTAGCTAGTGTAGTCCGAGAGCATGTGAAAGTAAAGAACTGATGTCTCAGAGAGTCGGGCGCAGTGACACTGCACTTGTTATGGGCAGAAGTTGTACTTACAATCATGTGAACATTTTTCTCGTATCGTCGCTTTATACTATTAAAAAAAATCCACGCTATAAGCATTACATGCATATAGCATTGAAATGTACGCACAATTCCTGAAAACAACAACATTTTAATTTTGAATATTTTTTATAATTAATAATACGTGGCAGTGTCATTTTGTCATGACTCGACTTAGAAAGTACTAATTTGGCGCAGAATTACAAATTCACGTACAACATCATCGTACATAAGTGTGGTGCAGCGTACATAAATGTATAAAAATGTAGCAAAACAAGGTAAATGAGAGATGTTTTCGGATACACATTAATTACACTTGAATTTTACGATACACATTATTTTGAATTACACTTGGATTTGTAAACAGAAATCTGTTTACAAATTCAAGTGATAAAGTCGGCGGGATAAATTTGCATTTGCCACTAAGCGGCTGCATACATAACGACGATAATGATAATGATGATCCCCATTGGAACACAATACATCTAGACATAAAATTAAACAATTTATGTAATAAACAAATGCTGACTTTCGCTGGGATTTGAACCCATGAGCCATGAGAGTGCTAAACAGTGGACGCTAAAAACGTATTTATTTATTATATTTACTACTTTATTTCAACCTGATTCGACAACCTGACATCCCATAAGCGTTTACCAATTAATACAAAATTGTCAATAAAAATTTGATTCACACAGTGATGATGTCAATAAAAATAACCGTGACATTTTCCCCGGTAATTTACTTTAAAGGTTGTATTAAAAACACAATTATACTTGTAGTCAGGCTTGTAGTAACTGACCTGAATCAAGGCGATCACCTTTTGTTCTCGCGACTCATTTGGGAGCACGAGAAGAAGGAGAGGGAGGGGCGTAATTTTAATGAAACCCAACAATAGGTTTTGAAAATGTGTGTATATTCGTAAACTTCTATTGATATTTATGCCTACAAAAATTTCCTTAACCCAAAAAATAACAAATAAAACATAACTTCTATTATGATTGAAGATAAAAATAAATAAAAGCTGTGGTAATAAATTCCAGGAAATAAATCCGTTTATTTATTAGAAATAAAAACTTTAAAAGTCTCCTAATACTTCCAAAATACGTCACTGTGTTAAAAGACAAATGAGATTAGATGTGGTTTATTTACACAATAAGCGTTATCTTGCCGTATCTGTCGTTACTATATTCCAAATTATTCAAAAAATAGGTCAGTAATTATAATTTACATACATACACATACATAAGATCACGACTGTATCCCATAAGGGGTAGTCAGAGACTGGGCACTCACTGCAAAAACAGATGACTGCCACAATCCACGTTTCACCAAAACAATATAATGCACTCGGTGTGATAGGTGGTGAGCCCATCGCCACCATGCGCTGTTGGGTGCGCAGTGCAGTTTAATTCCTTACTCGCCTTTTACGAGATCCATTGGATGAGATGGAGTGGTAGTATTCTTTTATCGAGCCGCCACCACACGGTTTAATTATAATTTAAGGGATAATTATCCCTCATATACAACAATATACCCATCAATATACCCCATCTTAGATATACTCCACAAACCCAACAAAAATAACATGAAATTCAAAATTGAAAGAACAATTAACAAATATACAGAATTTATATAAACCCATTTATACCTACCTATCTACCATATTAATTATTTGTCTTAATTAAATAATAACTCCTTCTGAAAATACTACAAATGTGTTATAAATAATTGATGGTTATGACGTCTTTAGATAACATTCTATAGTTAGCTTTCTTCTAAATTATTCTCCACAAATAGGGCCCTATATGATAAATTGAACACAAATTACATTTTATCGACTATCTCAAAATACGCTGCTTGAGTTGTGTGAGCTTTATTGCACGCTATTATTAGCTTGAGACATCAATACACTTTTGCGATATTCAGTACATATGTAATATTTCGTCGATAGTGAAATGTTACCACAATTTCGACAATACAATTTTTATGTTCTTAATTATCATGCAGTGATCATCATCATCTGTATCATGTAAAAAGTCCACAGATTGACATACGCCTTTCCAAACAATTGACGTGTCACACAAAACTTTCCATTAGAAGGTTCAGTGTAGCCCCGCACTACGCTCGTCACCATTACACATCGGTTCTTAAGTCCCATACGATGACACTAGCTAAAGTGCTCTTCAAATAGAATGCAGTAAAACCCGCTAGATGAATTCACACAATCGGCAACAATCAACTAGGCACGATCACCCTGTTCGGACGCTCTATTCCCTGGGAAAAGAGCGTCAAATACCTCGGGGTCACTTTAGACGCAGCGATGTCGTTCGCTGCACACACTGCTTTTATCTCAAGTCGACTATATCCACTAACTTGCTCTTCAAGCAAAATGTGCTTAAGACACAAACTTCGCCTTTATAAGACTTGCATAAGACCCGTAATGGCCTATGCTTGCGTCGCTTTCGCTCACGCGACGGGCAATCAATTAAAGAAGTTACAGAGCGTTCAAAATCGATTCTTGCGAACTGCCACTGGAGCCGGTTGGTACCAACGCAACGTAGATCTTCACAGCGACTGTGAAATGCCCTTAATCTCTGAACACTTCAGAGCATTATCACGGCGGTTTTTCGAAAAAGCCGCGGTTTATCCAAACCCACTGGTGGTTAAAGCAGCAAATTACCGACCAGATAGAAACGCGACCGAACGCAAACGTCGCCCGCGGAACGTGCTAGACGACACGGACGTCTCAGCACTCCCTGACCACGATACGGTCAGTCACGATCCAGGCTACACTGTACACACAGTTAATAGCTTTAATAAAACACGCACCACGACGCGCGACCGCCGCAGAGAGCGGCGCGCTTTTTTTTTTTTCTTTTTTTTTTTTTTTTTTCTTCGCTGCTTCGGTCACTGTTAGCCCGAAGGCTTTTACAGCTTCGCCGGATTGAAAGGTGGTATAGCGCTGAGGGCGCTTAGCCGAAACCTTTATTTATGGATGACTGGCGCAAGGGCCCCCAAGAGGGGACCTCGGCTTGGACCGTCATCCTGTTCGCGTGTGTAACCGACTCGAGGGTGCCCAAGGGGGCCGGCCTCGGCTCGGTCAGTTACTGCAATCGGGAGGGCAATATTACTACTACTATTATTACTATTATCATGACTATTATTAGATAAGTTTACCACCAATTCGGAATGCGTTTCCGCTGGAGAAGAAATGGCGCAAGAAACTCCAGCGACGCTTCTGTTTATGATACTACTGCTAGGGGAGAACCGACCTGAGATGCGGCGGTATCGCGAATTACTTTGTCTGATACGCCCTCGCCGACGGCGGGGGCGGTATGATGGTGATGTTGTGTGTTTGCGTAGTGATGAGTAGAGCGCTTGGGCCCTAGTGGTCGCGTCGTCAGGGTCCTCGAGGACGTGCCTCGGTCTCCTTTTTCCGCGGGTCGAGTTTTGGTGTATCGCGAGGGGGTTGTATGTGGCGGCACTTACAACCAGTGGGTTGGGGTGCGTGGCAGCAGAGTCGAAGTATCGGCAAGAGGCCAACTTTAGATATTGGGCTATGGTAGGAAGCCCTAAATCGATATGAAGGTTAGCATTACGCACGAACCACGGTGCTCCCGTGGCTTTACGCATGAATCGATTTTGTATTACCTGAAGTCGGTGAATTTGACGCGGGGAGGCATGCGCAAATACGGGGCTTGCGTATGTCATAATTGGCCGAATACAGGCTTTGTAAAGTGTAATTTTATTACGTAGGGACATTTTGCTATTTTTATTTAGTAACGGATGTAATGGGCCAAGGACGAACGCCGCTCGGTTCCTTACTCGGTTAATATGTGGACCGAAGCTGAGTCTCGAGTCTAATAGGACGCCTGAGCGGCGCGCAGCAGTCGATAATCACACCGCGTACACACGATTCACCCGTGTTCCAGGGCGGTTCTCACCGCCCAGAGTTACCGACACACAAGTCGACAGTCCGAATGGAGGCCCGCAGCCTCCCTCGGACGGTCATTAGACGACTTAAAATCGTATTGAGATATTCTATATCGCGCAAGCACGCAGCGAACGCGATACAGTCCGAATGTCGAGGTTTTTGTAGGAGTTTATTTATTTATTTATGTTTGGGTCAAACCAAACCTGGCACGCGGGCCCCTGGCCCGTGAGCACAGGATCCGAAGAAGCTGTAAAAGCCAAAAAAGGCTAACAGCAATTACATAATAGAATGCATAATAGAATGCACCGAAATTATATAATAGAATGCAGTGATCTCAACTTAGCGATCGCAGAACCAGACTCCAAGCATCTTTCACGATACTGCTCGTTGCCGGTCTAAATTAGGATCTTTCCGTATGAAATCTGCACTATCGTCTTTGATGACATTGGTGTCTTTATTATTTTGCTACTTCTTGGAAATAATTTTGGGCCAATTATCAAACCCCTAACTTTATTCCTTTTTGGAAAATAGTGGCATCAAGCAGGGTTAGCATATTGTTTAAAATACTTGTTTTGTAATACTTGTTACAATGTTAAAAAAAAACAATGTTTATTAACAAGTGTTTAAAACACGGTCAAAATAATGTTTAAAACGCAGTTAAAAAAAAACAATTTTAACTGTGCTAAATAATTTCTACTTAATATTTCGAGCTGATAACTTCAAATAATTAAAAGCGTTTAATCGTAAATTTATTACTCATTGTAACTACCACTTACCGACAATTTCTTATATAAAACTTTATTTGGACTTTTCTAATTCAAACGTCAATTATTTATTATGTATTTATTTTCCATCAAACTTAAACTATTTCAATTGCAAAAGAATTATTGTAATAAACAAACAACATTTGGCAAGTAAGAGGAATTAGTTTTTTTTATTCAGGTATTTAAATATTGTAACCAGTTTTGCAGCCTTTTCGACTCCAAATATATTTCGTGCGTCAGAAAAAATAAACCCAAACGTAAAAAAAACTAGTCCGTAAGGTTTTTGTAAACGTTTTAACATGGAAGTATTAAGACAGTATAGAAATAATTTTAACAGGGCCCATTTGATTGAAATTCATGAAAAATGAATGAATATAGAAAAAAAAATACTAACAAACACCTGTTTAAAGCATTGTGTTTTAAACATTAACACAAACGTGTTTGTTTTATATAATTTAATAAAAACTGTTTTTTTTCAACCCTGGTTACAAGCCGTGACTCAAGAAACCTTCTATAGTAACATTTGTCAAATTAATGTGCCAAATAATAAATTATTCATGCTACATGTGAGTAAAAACTTATAGGCCATTTCCATTAGCGCAATCACAGATGTGTCTCCTTATGCCCTTATAGTTGTTCATATTTAGTTCGCTAGCTAGTTGCTATTGATGTGTCCAGAACGAACTTTCAGTCTAATTATATTGATATTTTCTTAAGTACTTATTATTATTGCGGTCACCGTTCGGCAACTCAGCGAGGTAACATACCGCTAGAGGAATTTGATATGTTCTGGAAAGCGTTTCGTAAATATGACGCTTTATTAATATACGTTTATGCTTGAATACTTTCTTGGTAAACTACCCACATCCTCACTTAGTCCCTAATGCAGCTGCTTGCAGTATCCTCGTAGGCTCTGGATTGTCTCAGCCGTCGCTAATAAATCATTGATTTTTGGCTCTGTATTGTGACTGCTCCGTGACATTGCATCTAATCATTAATTTTATTTTGATTTTTATAATATTTTTTGCAGACTACGCGATCACAAGCCTCGGCGAATGCTGATGGGATGGGATGGGATGAGACTGGACTTTCTCTGCAGAAAGCTCTGGCAAGAACTGCACAGCACTTCTTAAAATTATTTTTTAGTTTTAAATCATAGACTCCTCAGACAAAGTTCATAAAATTTTCATTGTACTTACACGATAACTTTTAAATTAGAAAAAGGATGTCAAATATGTCTATTGTTATGCAAATTATATGATTCTCTCATTTCTACACAAATTTACATTTAAATATAATTCAGATTTAGCTGCTACTGATTTATCTCTGTCAAATTACCTTGACTGTAAAGCACATCGTCATATTGCTATTAGTTATCGTGCGACGTCTTCATGTAGATAGGGAGTGCCATGAGTTACCACTTTTACAACAGTGACAAATTACCAACAGCATACTAGGCACTAGTATACCAGCATTTAATTTAGGTGAGCATGAGCATTTTTAGAGACCCTGGACAATCCACCAACAGTGAAAAGTGCAAAAATGTTTTCGTTTAAATGGTCAGCTACTATATTTTATTACGTGTGTATTTTATAACGTGATTAAAGATTTTTTTAAAGTATAAAATCATACAAATATACTAAATGTTTGGTACATCTTGAAATAAGTTTATAAGCCTATTTATAATGTGAGTAATATTTTTTATGAGTAAACAATGGTATGTACAAATGGTTTTTTTAATATGTCACATTATTTTCGCGCTTGACTTAAACTCAAATTAAAAAAAATATACCCCGATAGTTTTTATATGACATGGATGCCATCACTGTTGACGAATTGGTCTAAAATGATAATAAATATGATTTTTAATTAATGTTTGATTTAGCATGACTCACCACTCTTTCCACGTCAGTGTACTTTCATAAAGACAAACTGCTACATTGAATTTTTTTTTGCTATTAATTAAAATTACATTTTCGTATACTGTCGCATATGCCATCATTAGTAGCTTGTGATTTTCAAAATAACAATTAATTGCATGCTCTCATTTTAATTTAAACAGTTATACAGAAGGTTTCGTCGGTGTAACTAACGTAATGTCCAGCTAATTTTTCAACTCTTACTTAATTTTTACTTTATAAAACAAACTGTATACTTGTGTAAACTGTTATTTTAGTTTATCTTATATGTTACTTTGGAACTTTTTAATTGAAAAAAATTTAATATAAATTAATATAATACCAACAAAACCAAAAACTATTAGATTAACATTCTAACATAATTTAAATGTTTAAGTTGTGTCATTAAAACAAAATTAAATATTCTTACAAAATTAATTTTATTATTTTAGCAATGCTCAACTACCAGTAGTATTAAGAAGTAGCATAAGTAAATATTATTTATTGTACAAAGTACACTTCGAATGTATCCTTAATCGTCAGCTAAGAAATAATATCTTTAATTAGATTTTCGTTCAATAAACTTTGACAGACTGTAGTTGTTTCATTTATACTGGTCTGCTGAATGTCGGGGCGGTCAGCGTTCTTCCCTTTTGCTTATCTAGTACTTCAATCTTTGTCGTTAATATACATTTAATAGGCAACAAAATCAATCCACCTAAAGCTATAAATAATCCGGCAACATAAAAAGCATAAAACCAAATTTATTTTTAATTACACTTGCGACAGATGTACTCACTAAACTTGATGAACATGCAGCTGCAGCTGTCTAAGTGCTGGGTTGCGGGTCGTCTAATAATGCGATCACCAATGCCTGCTCAGAATGGTGATTACGGTAAATTCTCCTTTTTTGCGAAAGGCTATAGTTAACTGATAACAAGATTTTAAAAATAAATACTCTTCACCGTGCAAGCCGGTACGTTGACCACCTGAACCACACTAACCTACTAGGTACTAGGTATTAGGTACTATAATTACCAGCCCAAAGTAGCAGTATAACTTTGCATTGTTTCGTATAGTCAGTGAAGAGTTTCTGAAACCTTATTACTGGCAAAAAAGCATTACATAACATTCCACAGGGATAAGTACGCGCTTTAATAAAAAGAATATACCTACTAGTCATCACTTTATTTTCTTATAAAGTGACGAGACGAGCAAAACGTTTACTTGATGGTAAGTGCAATGTCTGCCGATAACAGATGCTGTGTTACTCAGAATATTTCTGTGTAGCACTACACTGCGCCTGTCACCCTGAGACATCAGTACTTAAGTCTCATATGCCCAGTGATTACACTAGCTCTCAGAGCCCTTCAAACCGAAACACAATGTTTGCATACTACTGCTTCAAAGCAGAGTAACCGGCCCTGGGGTGGTACCTACCTAGACAGAATCCTGCATAGGAATCCTACCACCAGTAAAATAAAAATATAAACTACGAACATAATAAACTATTCATATTTATGCCTTATTACTTATATACACACAACACAGAACATCGTTAAATTTATAGGTGCCCCTCAGGGCTCATTCTTTAGTCGCTTTCTATTTGTTATTGACAAGATATGACTTATCTTACCTTAGAATTATACATGAATGATTATTATTTATTAATGCAACTTGATTGATTTAAAATGGAATACTCTTTTTAATATCATATAACGAAGTGAATAAACCTATTCCGACAACTTGTTCAGTCCGCCCACTAGCTCAAAAACAAGAGGAGGCCCGTGTCCAGCAGTGAGACGTTTATAGGCTGTAACTTTACTTATACATAGCACTTTTTTCAGTCATTTGTCAGTTCAGAATGTTGTCAAAATCTCCGAATTGCTCATATGTCTCGTCGTCATTGCAGCCTAATACTAGTCCACTGCTGAACATAGGCCTCCTCCATAGATTGCCACAAAAGTTAGTAGCTCTCCTTCTGAGGGGATTTTGCCATAGTTGCCACGCTTGGCAGGCGAGTTGGCAACCGCAGTTTATTATTAAATAATTTGAGGATGCTCCAGGAAGCAATTGTCTGCAAACATTACTGTGTTTCGGTCTGAAGGGAACTAATAAGTGTGTACTAGTAATTACAGGGCATAGGCATAAGAACTGGTCAGACAGAGTGGAATGTCTCTGGGTGACGAGTGCAGTGTGGTGGCGCATAAATGTATTTTGGGTGACACAGCATTTGTCATATAAAAAAAAACATTAAGCAGGTGTCCCCTAGGCTAACGGGCTTACTATTAAATACGACATCACAGTTTTGCAGTAGGTAGAGATAGCAAGCATCAGTACCATCATCTTTGCAGCAAATATGGTCAGGTGATGGCGACATTAGAGTATCCAACACTTATCTCGTTTTCATCGATGTTTTTTTTATTGGAGATAGTGACGAAGATAAGACAAGCAAAACGTTCACCTGAAGGTAAGTGCAACTTTCACATCAGTGATGATGACACAGGGTGACGGGATGATTGGGTGATAGAAGAAAGTAATAAACTAAGAGATGAGAAGCAGTATCCTCCTAAACCAACATATTGCGGAGTCAGATTAGTTGAGTGTGGCCTCCATGGCAACCGGCCTTCTACTTACATTAAAAAAATATAACCCCAACTAAACTTTATTGTATCTCCCGCTTTTATCGGTTCTTCGGTGATTATCTCGTCGCTGTGGACGCCCTGCAGTCTGGTCTCAAACAACAAAGTATGTTGTTTTACAAACAGATGGCCTATTTTCAATCAAGTTGTTATTGACAATCGTTATTTATAAACATGATCCGTTTACTTTGTCACGTTTGCTTATTAATTAATATAGACTCGAAGGCGGGTTTGGAAATTACCTCAAAAGTCAAGGGTCCACAGAGCTACACAAACTCGTAGAGCTGTAAGACAAATATTTGGTTACTTATTGGCATTGGCTAAGCAAAATGTTTTTATTTCTTTTTTTTATTCTTAGTAATTATTTGTTTGTGGTACAATATTAGGTGCTATAAATATCTATAAATGATCGACATGTATGAAAATTTGATTATTTTATTTTAAATGTTAACATTTAAAACAATACCTCTATCACTCATGTGCAATTAAATGTTGCCAATCCAGTAAAAATCTTGTGGACGAGTATCACAATTCTAGCTTTACTAGACATAAAGTTTTGGAGTTTCAAAACTTTAGTATAAGAATTCTGTGTACGGGTATAAAGTAGAAGTAGAGATAAACGATTGACCAACCTTGTTCAGTTTTTTGCTAACGTTTTTTCATCGCCTGCAATTCTTACAATAATTATAATACGTGTGGTAGCGGCTTAAGAGAATCTACCACCACATCTCATCCCGTCGTAAAAGTCGACAGAGAAAAATAAAAACCGGGAGATGAGCAGCAGCATCTTCCTGCAACATCTGACTAAATAAACTATTGTTGCCAACACGCCTGCCACGCGTGGCAACTATGGCAAAATCCCCCAACATGAGAGCTACCAACTTTTGTAGCAATCTATGAGGAGACCTATGTTCAGCAGTGGACTACTGATAGGTTGAAATGATGAAGCATTTCATTGTCCATTAATTACAAAGTATAAAAAAACCTAATCACACACAATTACATAGCGATTGAATGAAAAAGCTCAGACTCAGCTGTTATTCCGCGAGCGCCCGACATATGAGCAGCACGCGCATACCGTTCCTCCGTTCACATTGAATTCAATTTCCTTATTAAGCATACGCACATACATATATGCACATGCACACATGTATACACCGCAAATATGTATATTATACAAAAATAATGTATACTACAAATAAAAAATACATATGATGGTACTCATCATATGCATAAATCTACACATCGCCATCTATCGTTTGAAACCAGGTACTACCCCAGTGCCAGTATTTTTGCAGTCAACCTGCATGTTAGTGCTACACAACGTCGCACAAAAAACTTACCGTGTTGAGGCGACTTATGAGAATGTTTTATCACTCCTTTTCGTGGGTGTCGTTAGAGTCGACTAAGGGAAATATCTACTAAGGCTAGACCTTTTCTTATCTACTAAGGCTAGGCATTTTATATTATTTATTTTTATTTTATAGGCTGCCTAGCAGCGTCTAAAGAAAATGCCCATTAAGATCACGCATCCTCTAAGGGAAATGCCTACTAAGGTCTAGTAGCGTATAATACCGCGAACCAGCGAAGTGTGGCGATTAGGGTAAATCCTTGCAGCTTGGAAGAGGAAGGTAGGATCAGTTGCTACGATCATCCCACGTAAGGATCGTAGCAAGTGGGAAGATGTGGTCTCCGCGTACCCCAATGGGAAGGAGACGTGACTCTATGTATGGAAGAGGTCTACGAGTACGCCCAATGTTTATTAAACGGTTAGTGCAATAACGCGTAAGTAGGTATAACAAAGCCGAAGATCTCGTCCCTTCTTTTTTTAAATGATTTCATAAAAAGGGTTCTCAATTTTATTTGCATAGATGTTCACCGATATTTCTTTACCGCGTGGACTGATATCGATGATTGATGATGAAAAAAAGAATCGGGTCCCATATAAATTTGATCAAATTCTGATGATGGGATCCATGAGAAAATCATCAAACTCTTAAATCGCATAAGCATGTTTTGCGCTGCTGCGTGGGATTCGGTTTTTTCATTAAATACCTAAAATACAAATTTTTAATGTTTACTAGACTCTAACCCGAGATCCACAAACCATATTAAACCATATTAAATATAAACAGTACCCAAATCAATATTTCCAAAAGAATACAGTATGTGCTAGAGTTGTAACACCTACTATTAAACATGGTATCGAACTATATTTTAGTCAATTGTACTCTATATTATAGAAAAATAATATTCACGAAAAATACTATAATGTCATCGCTAATTCAACTGTCGTGCTTTTTTATATTAACTGTGACTTTAACGGTATATATCAGAACAAAACGTATTCACGGTACTTACTCTTACCATACATACATACTCGTATATACGACAGTATACATACATAAGATCACGACTGTATCCCATAAGGGGTAGTCACAGACTGGGCACCCACTGCAAAAATAGATGACTGATAACAACACACAATCCTCGTTTCACCAAAACAATATAATGCACTTGGTGTGATAGGTGGTGAGCCCATCGCCATCATGCGGTGTTGGGTGCACAGACGACAGTATATGGTAGTCTTATGTAATAAGTCGTTAATAAGTAGTAAAAAATAAGTCTGTGGTACTTTCTCACGTCACAGCAACTAAACGTCAATTTCTTGTCACAGTCAATTTGTCGATGATCGCCGCCTGATTTTTGAATCACTTCTTTGGATATAACACAAATAAATTCGAAGAAAAATGTCCTGAGCTTTCCAGTAACATTACTAAGAACCTATTGTTATTTCTTGAGATAAGTTTAATATATTTAAATAAATGGTTTGATTTTAACCCAAGTATTTAAATAAAACTACTTTTTTTTTACGGATTTTATCGCGTTTAATTTTGAACTATTTTTACCCGACGTTTCGGACGCTTTACAGCACCCATGGTCACGGGGGGACTGAGGTGACAGTTGTGCCGATGTCATAGTTAACCCGGAGTACCTTCAGCTTTTAATTATTATTTGTAGTCCGATCTACGCAGAAAGAGCTTACTGTGTCTTGAAGCCTTGCAGTGGTATGCTTGGTTTTTGATTTAATTTTATTAATAATGTTTTTCAAGCCGCCGAAGAAGATAAGTCAGTTTTTACCATCTGTCAAGTGTAACATCCCTCTACAAGATGCAGGAGTATACAAGCTGGATTGTGAATGTGGTCTCTCTTACATAGGGCAAACTAAAAGATCCATTAAAACCCGCGTTAAAGAACACATAGCTGATGTGAAGCATCGACGCTCTAGGAAGTCTGCAGTCTGCGACCATGTTCTGGATCATCCCAACCATTACATCAGATTTGATAGACCACAAATCCTTGCAAAAGAACACCGATTCCTACCAAGGATGATTCGCGAGGCTATTGAAATTAAATAACATCCTAAATTCAATAGGGAAGATGGTTGGGTATTACCACCGGCTTGGGATCCTATTATTAATAAAATTAAATCAAAAACCAAGCATACCACTGCAAGGCTTCAAGACACAGTAAGCTCTTTCTGCGTAGATCGGACTACAAAAGTTTATGGCTTCACCAATGCCAATTTCTGAATTTAAACAAGAAAATTGCATTTAAACAACTCGATAGCATATCGACGGTTTTGCGGGAACTCGATGGATGCAGGTGGCTCAGGACCCTGCTTTGTAGCAGTCTATGGGGGAGGTCTATATTCAACAGTGAACTATGATAGACTGAAATGATGATGATGATAATGAGAGCATATTGGATTAATTGAATCTAGTTAATAAATTGAACATTAATGTCAATGTGTCAAATATTGTTGACCCTTTTGTTGCTTCGCCATAACAATGTTAATGTTAAATCTTATAGTCAGAGTTACAATGTATGTAATGTAGTTGTCGTTTAGTCAAATCAATTATTATGTACTAGCTGAGGCCCGCGACTACGTCCGCATGGATTAAGGTTTTTTAAAAATACCGTGGGAAATCTTGGATTTTCCGGAATAAAAAGTATCATGTGAACGGTCACACCAGAATGCAAGCTATCTCTGTGCCGAATTTCGTCAAAATGGGTTCAATGGTTGAACCGTGAAAATGTAACAAATAGACAGAGGGACAGAGAGAGTAACTTTCGCATTTATAATATTAGTATGGATTTATTTCCTGGTTATTTTATATACCGTCGTACCAACCCAAGTCGCTCGCGTACTATGAAAACAGAGGCGATGCCCCGGCCCTGAGCTACTGCGGCTTTAAGAATCTCAAACTTTATAATAACACTAAAAAAACGATCTTTTAAATATTGAAGTCCGTGACTACGTCCGTGTGGATTTCGGTTTTTTTTAAAAAAACCGTGCGAACTCTTTGAATATAAAAAAAGGATAAAAGTATCCTATGTCCGTCTGCAGGATGCAAGCTATCTTTATGTCGAATTTCGTCAAGATCAGTTCAATGGTTGAGTCGTGAAAAGGCAACAGAGAGATTTACAGACAGAGGGACAGAGAGATTCACTTTCGCATTTATAATATTAGTATGGATTACATGCAAAGTTCAATTACTTCACCTTTCGTTACGTTTTTAGTAACTCATTTCCAAAATAATGAAGTCGAACTACGTATAAAATCTTTAATAGAAACAGCTGAATTAAAGTATTATAATCAAGCAGAGTAATTCACAAATTAAACGAGTGTAAAAAACAAAAAATAGAGTTATGTACGTCTTCGGACGTCTATGTTACATCACAGTTGCTTTGAATAAGCTCTTAATTTAAACAATCTTTTAAATAAACATACATTTAAATACATGATTAAAAAGCATAGTCTACAATTTATTTTTAATTGGAACAAATCTTAGTAAATAATATATATTTAAGAGAGACGGATTCCTTCCGATCCGGGACATTCGCCTTTGCTGATCTTTGCCAGGGCTGAAAAAAATAATTTTTTAATGTAAGACCTCCAAGATTAACTTTCACACACACAAATCAAACTTGGCCTATGATGCTAAATAACAAACGACCTTAAAGACGTTTTCCGATATATTGTGTTCTCCTATTATTGACACCCATTGAATAACTGGCATGAGAAAAATGTCCTACGATTTTATGCTTACTAAATACATAATTTTGCTGGTGGTAGGATTCCTATGATGGAATCCGTCGAGGTACCACCCCAGTACACCCCGTTATTCTGCCGTGAAGCAGTAGTGCGCAAACATCACTGTGTTTCGGTCTGAAGGGCACTGAGAGCTAGTGTAATCACTGCGCATATGAGATTTAAGATATTCCGGGTGACACAGCATTTGTTATGGGTAGACGTTGAACTTACCATCAGCTGAACGTTTTGCTGATCACGTTACTTTATCCAATAAAAAAATACACATGACAAGGTGTAGCAGCAAACAGTACTAACATATAGAAAAAAGAATTGGGATAAATAACACAATACAGAATACATTACAAATTTTCTATTACTCTTCTGATCTGAGACACGTTTATATAATTATATTGTAAATACGTACACTTACATTACAAACATAACAAAAAAATACGTTATACAGAAACGCAAAACTAGCATTATCCTTATTCCAACCTGTAATAAAATCGAGGCCTTATAATAGTGTTGTTTGTATCAAGCTATCCGGCATGACTCAGAATCCGGATGAAGCAGCGCATTCACAATACGAAGGCTCTCGATACCACGTTTACGTCATCAGTCATGCTCTCTCAGCCGTACAAAACACAAATGTTTATTATTCTGTTTAATTGGAAGAGGGGAACACTACATCAGATGTATCTATACTAATATTATAAATGAGAAAGTAACTCTCTCTCTCTCGCTCTGTCTGTTTGTTATCTTTTCACAGTATTACTGCTGCACTGATCTTGACGAAATTTGACACAGAGATAGCTTGCATCCTGAAGACGGACATAGGATACTTTTTATCCTGAATAATCAAATAATTCCCACGGGAATATTGAAAAAACCTATATCCACTCGGATGAAGTCGCGGGCATCAGCTAGTTACTTATAAAACACAAAGAGCCGTCACGACCACGTCAAAAGTTACCTAATTTTCCAGAGGTTAAAAGTCCTAGAATTTCCAGAGGTTGTTTAACTTGAATATGGTGTAATAAAAGAACACAATCATTATATCATTGGCAAATTCTAAAATTCCATTGAATTCAGTATTTGCTGGCTCAAAAAATATAAAAATGTTTATTTAGTTAATTACACTTTATAAAAAAAAGTATTTGATATTTAAGTGGTTTATTGGTAGGAACAAAACGTCTCAAACCTAAAAGATTTAGAAACTTTTACGGCCAAAGCGCCAATCCTAATCAATCAAATAATCCTAATCAAAATCCTAATAAGATAGGCATATTTATATACATTATTGATAACGGTTGTATGTTTCAAGTGGACAATCGATACATTTGTGTAAAGCATATATAGAATAATAAAATTTATTTATATTATTCCAAGGCAAATTCACTTAGCCACTTTTGCTCATTTTAGTGCAATTAGTTTGATATGTGTAAGGTATGTATGTCTGCTGGTGATTACAATTCGAGTTTAAAGAAAACAGACATATTTTCTGTTGTCTTTTATTAAAGAAAAAATTACTTTTAAAGACGATCATTCTTTTAAACAGTTTCAATGTTCCATCGGGTACTGAAATATAAGAACGGGTGAGTAAGTTTGAGCTTACACTGTCTCACTGAGGCAATATAATATGCCGCCCCTTAGAATAGTTTAGAATAGTCTCCTAGACGCTAGACGCCTGGCAATTTCTACTAATAACTGAAATGTCTCGCCGTTGCTGAAATCCACATGTGAGCCATTTTATAATAATGATAATCATGACAGTAGTGCGCAGTACGAATTTCTTTTTCTATTTGGCCACCTAGTAAGAAAAAAGAACGCGATAAGGAGCTTTATTGTTTATTTTCTTTTTAAGAATAATACAACGAAATACACCTACTCTAATTTATTTATATGTGCATATGAAGGGCAAAACTAATTTATTTTAGCTTTGTTTCCTCTACTTTACCTCCATACTACTTATATGCCAGCCGGTTGACCTGCATGCCCTGGTTCTAAACTTGTTCAACTAACATTGTTTTCCCTTTTGAATTATATTGAAATTTTGTTTTCTTCTCATTCAAAAATAAAGATTTTTCTAACAAAACATCTCCTCTTAAGTACGTTAATTCTAAATAAAATGAATAAAAAGTGGTAGTGCAACACTGCGGCACATAAAGTACCCTTAATTACCTGCTACTTCGTTCTTACTTCACTGGTCCTAAATCCATTGATCACTTTAAAACATCACATTCACCCCTCTTCAAAGCGGGTCCATAAAAGTGATGAGAAAGTGAATGTAGAATTATTTTTTATTGATGTAGTTACTTATTTCACTTACTATCCTTGTGCTCGCAGTTGTAGTTGTTCATGACGCATTCGCTGCCGAAGGATTTTGGCTTCTCTCCCTGTTTGCCAGCACAGATGGGATCAAATTTTACACTGCTGCAGTCGTGCGAGCAGGCCTTCTTACGTTCTGCCTCGGCCTTCAATTTCTTGAGGTCTGGTTTGTCAGGGCGGCAGGTAACCGCCACTACCAGTGCGGCTGAAATCAAAGAATAGATCTTAGTGGCAATTACAGGACATATTAGTCGTAATAATGATTGTCTGATGGTGACAGGCGCAGTGCGGTGCACACAGAATATTCTAGTGCAAAGTTCTGGGTACCACCGCTACTGTTATGGGGAGGCATGGCACTCACCATCAGGCAAACGATTTATTTGTCTAGACACTTAATTCCGTTGATGTTAAAGAAATGAAAATTAATTTGCTAATATTCGCATGCAAATTAACTTTCCTTCATTATAATAGATTTCCGCAAAGTAACGCCTGATTCTATTAGCCTGCGTTATTTTTTTTATAATTAAAGGTTAATTAATTGATTTTATTATATTTTATTAGAGCCGTGGTAGCTCAGGGGCTAGGCGCTCGCTTTAAATTTCATAGTACGCGAGTGACCTGAGTTCGATTCCCGGTGCCGGCACCACCAAAATTGTTAATTGCAATTTTAAGTGCTGATTTACCACGTGCTCGGTGAAGACATCGTGAGGAAACCTGCATGTCTGAGGAATAAAAAATATTTCGAAAACATGTGAAGTCCGCCAACCCGCATTGGAGCAACGTGGCGGATCCTAGCTCCAAAACCCTCTCAGAAACGAGAGGAGGCCTGTGCTGTGCTGTGGGACATTTATAGGCTGAGACTTTTTTATATTTTATTCCTATTGATTTATGAAAAAAATTCTTAGCCCTAAAAAACCATGTGAAACTCCGTTCGGAATTTTTGTTCTTTTTCGTATACAATACAAAAGTGATCACCTTATTCCCAGAGTTAAACCTGAAAGTTTGCTACTGATTCTATGGAATCGTGACTGGCATAATTAACTGTTTTGTAGTTAATATTTACATTACAAATATAACTTCTATAGTTTTTTTTATTGGACAAAGTGACGAGACGAGCTAAAGTTTCACCTGATGGTAAGTGCTACGTCTGCCCATACCAAATGCTGTGTCACCCACACCCTTCTGTGTGACACCACACTGCGCCCGTCAACCTGAGACATTAGTTTGTAAATCATGAGACATATGAATGTCCAGTGATATAACTAGCTCTCAGTGCCCTGCAGACAGAAACACAGTAATGTTTGCACACTACTGCTTCACGGCGGAATAACTGACCTCCTACCACCAATATTACTACAGAGAAAAAAAAATCTTATATTTTTTTTATATTTAGAGGCAAAAGCTAAGATATCTAGTTCTTTTCACCCTTATTTTAAAGACATTTTAAATAAGTCGTTATAAAAGGCTATAATGGCTCTCTTTTCAAAGTAAAAATATGTTTAACGCCAATAATTTTTTGCCTAAAGCGAAGTGCCATTAAATATTTAGCTACAGAAATAACTACAGTTGCTGAACGTAGTCAACTGGCTATACTATTCATATGGTTAGCAATGTCTTTTTGTACTTTATAGTAATTTCGAGAAAATGGTGTCTTACTAGGCATAGATTTTCCATATACAAAAGTATTTTGTTTGTATTTTAAACATTGTGGGTAGTAAATTTTTATTATCTTTTTATGAACTACCTTCTGTCTATTTCCATCGAAAAGCAAATTACTGACGATTTACCAAAGTACTTTTATTTAGAGAACAGTTTTTTTACATTTTCGTATGTTTTGTTAATTATTGCCGTTTTATTTTAAATAGTTTCAATTTATAAGATAACATAAATGATTTTAATTCTAAGTTAATTGTTAAAAAATGAAATTTTGTATTACTGTTATAAATATAATAAGTGAATAAACATTATTCGCCTTTTCAAGAGGTTCACAAATCATAGATAGACATTCACATACATACAAAACTGGAATTAACCTAAAATTTTAATGAAGAATACATCACTACGGTATGAGAAATAACACTAAAGATATATTTTGTAGCTCAATGTTGGATGTTGAAGGCAAAAGAAATCCTAAGAAAAATCGCAAGAAAAACTTGGGGCATCTCGCAGTTCTACAACTGCATCCATTGTTGAGCGAGCTCCCATAAAACCAATCTGTTTCATGTTAAAATTTATTAAAATTTGACGTCTTATTATCTCACTCACTCACTCACTCACTCACTTCAGGGCCTCTCCCATAGATTGCCATAGTTGCTGCGCTTGGCAGGCGGGTTTGCAACCGCTGTTTATTTAGCTGTTCCAGGACGATGTTCTGGTTGTCATTCTCCCTCTGTCGACTTTTACATCACTCAAGGGCCTAGATGAGGTGGTAGGTGACGCCATATTAATTGATTTAAACTATTCTTTATTAAAATATTTATGTCGTGCTATAAGATCAATTATAGATGCAGTTACTTTAACGGACATCCACCATAGATCCGTTTCCTTATTTACTTTTAAATAAAGTCAGGTACCACGTGGACTGTGTGGTCCTAAAGAACATTAAATAAGATAACAGCATAATGTATCGAAAGATGGGATATAGGTGTTCAATATAATTCATATCAATTACGCACGCATGGCACCAATATATTTGACTGAAGTCATTCAACTAATAATTTTTTTTTCTTTGTATATATACCAAGAATAATATTGTAAAAACAATATTACTCATGATCAAAACGATAGTCAACTACATACAACGATGAAGACTTGCCTATTATTTAATAAATCCTGTTAAAGCAAGGACAGAAAGATATAGTTACATACAATGTGACCTTAACAAAGAGTATTAAGGTCGTAAAATCATTACGGCGTAATCGCAGGAAGAGTCATTTCGGTCAGCACTGTACTAATACACCCGCTATTCTTACCGGTTTTGCCACGTCAGTATTAAACAAGAGATATTTATGATATATAAAACAAGAAATACATTGAATAAAGGCATTAAAACTTTTTCTTGACAGGCTGTGTGTTGCCAGGACTCGTAGAACTTATGTAAATCCCAATACCTTTTGAAATATTAAGACGTAGCAAACACAGAGGCTCATGAGCTTTTATAAAGTAATCGACCAATTTAGTCGCTTATAGTAATTTACGTTCTAATAAAGAGGAGAATAAAACATCTGTTTTATTTATTTCTATAGATTTTAGCTTCGAAATTTAATCTAAAGGTTCAAACAGCCTCATTTGACTTTTAACTGTAAATTAAAAAGTAGACTGTTATCTAAGAGACAAATGGCCGCGGGTGTATTGGACGCGACATCAACCAGTTAACAATGAAACCGTGTTTGATTGTAATTATTATTTTATATTGTAAAACCTGATTTGCAGGTCACCAGCCCCCCCCCCCCCTCCGCGGATGCCTACATTTTTAGGAACTTCTTTATATGACAATAATGATACAAGTTGAGAGAAGAAAAAGTAAATTAAACATGATAAAAAATTCATAAAAAATATAATAATAATAATAGTAATAGTAATCCCAACCAGACAATTATTGAAATACCACATATAGTAATAATAACAAAGCGGATTGCAAGTGTGAGTGAGTATGAATGTTATGTGTGTATGAGTATGTGCACGCGTGTGTATGAATATAGGTTTGTCAGTAGAGCATGTAGATATATATATATAGCTAAGTTATTCGGTGTCATGAAGGTTGGGTTGAGTGTGAATAATAAATGTGCACAAACAAAAGATTTTCAGTTTCTTGTTAGTTTAGCTATCGTCGTTTCTTAATGCGGTTTCTCTGTCCAGGGAAGAAACAGGCGAAAGAAACTTTCCAGAAATACTTTTTTAGTAACATTTATTTTCAATATTTCTTTTAACTTTAAAAATTACTGGCTTTAGTAAGCTAAATACTACAACTATACTGTTATAGCATTATTACCTTAATAGTGTAAATGACACCAGGATATCGAGAATATTATCTTCATACTAGGGCATCGAGAATTTAAGTATGTGCATAATCTATAATGTAACGTCTATATTTCATAACGAACAGCTCTTTTATTTTCCAGTTTTGTTAAACATGGTAAACATCTATTATTATGTATACGTACAACGGTTTTAGTAAGCATAAAAATATTATTATAATAAAGAAAGCAAAATAATATTATTAAATAAATAGTATGTAAGGGGGCATAACTATTAAGGAATTTGTAATTTCGTACTTTAATATTTCAAGTCATAATATTCAAGCTAAAAATTCAAAATTACTTCCGTTGATTTATAAAAAAAAAAAGTCCATTGTTATTTTACAACCTTTAATGAAATTCAAGACCTCGGTGAGCTTTTAATTCCTCCTTATTAAATTAATACATCTTAAAATTAAGACTGTGTTGAAAACCATTCTTTGTTTAATAAAATTACGTTTGTTTCATTTGGAAAAATATCATGTCCATATTGATATTCTAAAATATAAATTAACTATAAATATTTTTAAAATGGTATCTATCACCTACACGAAAAACTTTTAATACTTCACTACAGCAAAGGAATGGACATTTTAAGTTATAACTTTAAACAACAATTAGAGCAAATGGCTGAATATAAATCAGAAATCTTAAGTCTGTCTATATTCTGGATTCCTTTGAGTCTCAAAAATCCTATTATCATCTGAAGCAACATTTCAAATGAATACTGCATTTAATAAAAAGCTTACTTACCAAAAACAAATAAGGTAAAATATTTCATGTTTTTTTTTATCTAGTGACACACTCGTACCTCCGTGCTCTCTGAATAGCGACTAGCCGCTTGTAATGGCCCCGATCTTTTTTATAGAATGTCAGAGCTGAGCAGAGACACTGGCTTTATGCTCTTAAATAATTTGTCGTTATTTACGATAAATGTGACTTATAATGATTTTATACATTAGTCCATTTCTACCAGAAAAGTTGATAGTAATATGACTAATGTCACACAGGTCACAATAACACTTCACATTTATAAACTTTTTCTAGATTGTAAACAATTCACACGACAACAATTAAAGAGTTCCATCTAAAACATAAATATAATATAGTAAACCTTTTTAAACACTATTTCACGAAGATGAGTATTACGGATCCTGGGTCATAATTACAGGTAGTTAACTTCTTTGCTACCTTGAATATTAGGGTTACACATTAGTCTATAAAAATAAGAGGTATCACGTAAAAAAAATTGTTGGTATGTTAATTTGCAGTGCTTTTTCGAATACGACGGCTGGTAACAAGATTTCTTTGCAGGATTTCGTCTTAATGAGTACCACCGCAGTGCCAGTTATACTGCTGTCAAGCAGTATAACTGGCTCAAGCAGTATAACTGGCACTATGTAGTATGCAAACATAGCTGTGGTTCGGTTGAAGTCGGTTTGAAGGGCACTGTAAGCTAATTTAATTCGAATAATCGTACAATACATACATACGATCACGACTGTATCCCATAAGGGGTAGTCAGAGACTGGGCAATCACTGCAAAAACAGATGACTGCCACAATCCACGTTTCACCAAAACAATATAATGCACTTGGTGTGATAGGTGGTGAGCCCATCGCCACCATTCGCTGCTGGGTGCACAGTGCAATATAATTCATTACTCGCCTTTTACGAGATCCATTGGATGAGATGGAGTGGTAGTATTCTTTTAACGAGCCGCCACCACACGGATCGTAGAATAATCGTTTAAAAAATATTATAGGGCATATATGACTTAAAAAATGATGTCTCAGAGTGGCGAAGGCAGTGTGATGCCACACAGAAATGTTCTGGGTGATACAGCAGTGAACTGTTTGCTCGACTCATCACTTTCCATACTCCAATAATAAAAAAGAACATAAAATCCGAAGTTTATTAAATCTGTATTTCCGTACATGGAATCTCTCACACCGCTAAAACACAGATAACAACGAATGGAATCCTTGACAAAACTGAGTACATACCTACAATATAAATTCATAAGTTCTTTAAATCTAAACTTTTAGGTAAAAAACTTATTAAATATTTCTTAAGGTCAATAACATCACATAGCCGCTAATTAAATTATGAGAACATTGTTAAATGCAAGCAAATTTATTTCTATCCAAAAAAATACAGTTTTTTTAGATACAAACACCGGCAACAAACAATTATCTTTACTGTAAATCAAGTATTGTGGACACAATGAACATCACCATGAACAAACCCACACAGGCATCGCTGGTGTAAACCACAAATGCCAAACAAACAAAGACGTGTTTACCAGCTTGCTGGGAATCCCGTCTACTTCAAAAACTACTCCCAACGTTGGTGGTCCCTCGGGTAAAACCGGAGACGTAAACCCATTGAAGGGAGCGCGCAGTGCCGAAAGTCCACCAGCGGTGAAAACCGCAGGTTGCGACCAAAAAGCCAGCGCTAAACATGGTGGTTCAGTGACGGGTAACACCGGCACTGGTCCCCACACCTCGGTTGCAAAGGATCCTCTGGAGCCTTTACGCACCGTAGACGCCTTCTCAGCCGCTTGGCAAGTGGTAAGCCGTAAGGGCAAAGGCAAAGCGCCAATTAAGACGCCGCGCCAGCCTGTCGGGCCCTCTGGGGTATCCACTCCTGCCAAAAATAGGCCGAAAAGGAAAAACAAGAAGCAGCGCATGAAAGCCTATATGAGAGCTGAAATGGCTACTTCAACAACAAAGACCAGGTCTCCCAACCAGTCACCGTCTACTGCGTCGGGGTCCGGTGCGGGAGCCGACCGGCGTCCTAAAGCAGGAAGTGGTGCAAACCAACGTCCAGCCGAAGGATCGCAGGTTGGTACCAGCACAGGTCCAGCGGCAAAGAAGGGGAAGGCTGCCAAAAGACCTGGTAAGAGCCAAAGGGCTAGCAAACGAGAGCTCGATGAGTCCACATCGCCGCGAGGCGATCACAAAAAAGTGAGACTGGAGCACTCCAAACGAACCTCGGTCAGCTACTCCTCAGCTGCCAAGTCGGAGCTGTGCGTCGCGATAACATGCGCACGCACGGGCCACTTGTCTAAAGAGGACGCAGACAAGGTCCTCGCTGGTATTCAAATTAAAATCATCAGTGAGGCCTGGAACACCAAGGAGCCCGGCACATCAGGGCCCGTGTTCAGAGGTAAACCTACCTACACTGAGGGTGCAATCAAACTTTGGTGTGAAAACCAAAGAGCACTGCAGTGGTTACACGAGAATGTCTCGGACTCAAACCTTGTCCCCGGTGTCCAGCTGGTGGTTAAGAAACAGTCTGAGTTGACAAAGCGAATTCGCTGTGGCATTCTCATACCAAACGAACAGGGAATCTGGAAGGACTCACGCGACATAGGACGTGTGTTGGCCTACCAGAATCCGTGGATCGCGGTACCTAAATGGTTACTACTCGGCGCCGAACAACAAAAGGACGGGTGGTTCGTAGTGGTGTCGATTCCGGAGGACCAAATCCCGACCCTGATGCAGGCAGAGCGCCGCCTTGCTTGTGCATGCGGTGCGGTCTATGTCAACTTTCAGGGTCGAGGCGGCAAGTTTGTCGAAGTCCCTCCGGATCAGGACCCTGCGGGCAGCTCGGACTTAGGCGCCGAGGACAAACCAACAAGCGCCCAAACGGTCAAGGAGAGCACGGCACCCGCAGACGGGGCGATGACTCCTGCCGTTCCTGAGTCGGAAGATCGCCTCTCTGAGGAGAAGTTGGACTGCAGTATGCTGTTCAACTCTGACCCAGTAGGGGAGGAGGAGACTCAGGGCCTTTTGGCAGGGCTAAACATAGGTGGGGGGGAAGGGGGCACATCATGCGATGGCGTGCCCTTCGTACCCGATTAATTCCATACAGGCAAACCTCCACCACAGCGAAACTGCGACGGCTCAAATGCGCAAGTGGGTGGAGGCAAAGCAAACGGCCATAGCCCTGATTCAAGAGCCGTGGATCAGGGCCGGCCGCATACGGGGCCTCTCTAATTCAGGAGGTAAGTTATACTGCTTTTACGATCACGACAACCCTAGAGCGTGTATCTACATTACAAATAACATTAGTGCACAACCTTTAACAGATTTCTGTTCCAGAGACCTGTTTGCTTTAAGGATTCAAAACACAGCGGGACTGAATGTGGTCGTCGCCTCGGCATACATGCCGGAGGCAGACACACCACCTCCACACGACCTAACCAGGCTGGTTCACCATTGTGAAAAGACCGGACTGGAGGTTGTCATCGGTACCGACTCCAATGCACACCACCCATTATGGGGTATGGAAACAAGCAACGACAGAGGTAAGACCTTGGTTGAATATTTATTTACAACTAACCTAACACTTATAAATATAGGTTGTGAACCAACATTCGTAACGAGACGAAGTCGCACAATTATTGACCTTACGCTCGCTTCCGAAGGCGTGGCCAAATCCATCCAGGGCTGGCACATTTCCGATGAGGCTTCATGCTCAGACCACAGATGGATTCGATTCGAGTTACAGGTGAATATTTCCTCAATACCTCCGAAACGTATCCCCCGCAAGACGGATCGGGCGAAATATATACAAACGCTAGTACCCAAGCTTGCGGGGCTTACTGAAATCGACAGATTGGAGGATACATACAAAATAGAAGAACAGGTAACGGTTCTAACAGATACTCTGATAGAAAGCTACCACAATGCATGTCCAGAAACTGACGCCGTAAAGAAATCTAGCAAGCAATCCTGGTGGGGGATTGAGCTAGAACGTAAACGGAAAAAAGTCAGGAAAACCCTAAATAGGGCAATGAACACATCGACTGACGAAGACTGGGACTCCTACAAAGAGGCCAAGTATGAGTACAAAAAATGCATCAGGTATCGACGAACTGTGGGATGGCGCAAATTCTGCAGTAACATAGAATCCTGTGAACAAGCAAACCGGGTAAGGAAAGTTCTGGCCCAACAAACAATCTCAGGGCCTGACACTCTTCGCAAACCCGACAACACATACATCTCCTCACCAGCTGAAGCGCAACGCATCCTGCTGGAGACACACTTTCCAGAATGCAGATTGGTTCAGGAAGTAGACTGGCAAGAGGAAAACATAATTCCAAGTGACCAAGACTGGAAATACGCCCAACATGTGGTTACAGTTGAAAAACTACAATGGGCCGTAAGCAGTTTCCAACCTTACAAAGCGGCAGGACCTGATGGTATCTTCCCTGCTCTTCTTCAGTGGGGGGGGGGGGGCACTGATTATAAAGGTACTTGCCGTAATTATGACAGCATGCCTAGCGCATAGATACGTCCCAAAAATCTGGAGGGAAGTGAAAGTAATCTTCATCCCCAAACCGGGCAAAAGTGACTATACTAATGCCAAATCCTTCAGACCTATCAGTCTCACATCCTTTATGCTGAAAGCCTTGGAAAAGGTATGTGAAAGGGAGCTGAGGGGAAAGGCGCTACTATACAAACCTTTGCATAGCAATCAGCATGCTTATAGCTCAGGTAAATCAACAGAATCGGCACTCCACCGGGTAGTCACCCAGATCGAGTTAGCCCTTAACCAGAAAAACATCTGTCTAGGAACCTTCATCGATATAGAAGGAGCCTTTGACAAAACCAACTTCACCAGCATAGGTAATGCCCTCGTCAAACATGATGTGGAGCCAACCTTAACGAACTGGATTATAAACGCACTAAGCAAACGTATAGTGCGCATCGCAGGTGAGAGTCAAATAGTTAAGATAGCGAAAGGTTGTCCACAGGGTGGTGTGCTGTCACCGCTCCTGTGGAACCTAGTCATCAACGACCTCATCACAAAACTAAATGTAAACCATTTCTACACAATAGGGTACGCGGACGATCTAGCAATACTACTCTCAGGAAAGCAAGCTAGTATAGTCTGCGACCTTGCACAGGCGGCGCTACTTATAGTAGAACGCTGGTGCAAGGAATACGACCTAACAGTCAACCCAAACAAAACTGAACTGATAATGTTCACCCACAAACGGGTACTGAAGAAATATCATCTTCCCAGTTTATTCGGTACCGAACTACGGCTGTCATCAGAGGTAAAATACCTAGGCATCATACTGGACAGCAAACTAAACTGGAACAATCACATTGAAAACAAAATCAAAAAAGCGACTATCACCTTTTGGCAATGCAAAAGGATGATTGGCAATCGCTGGGGCCTGTCACCGAAAATCATCATGTGGCTATACAAGATGATTATCCGCCCAATGATTACATACGGTGCAGTAGTTTGGTGGCCAAGAACAAGATTAACTACTGCTATCAACAAACTCCAAAGATGTCAGAGGCTAGCATGTCTGGCCACGACAGGATGCATGAGGACTACTCCCACAGTGGCCCTAGAAGCCATGCTAGACCTGCCACCGCTGCACCTACACATCCAACAGGAAGCACCTTTGGCAGCCATAAGGCTCAAAACACTGAATCTCTGGAGTAATAACAAGATCCCACATACCAATATACTTACAGAACTGTTTGCAGAAATGCCCGTTCTACAGGCTGTGTATGATAGGATCCCAAAGTAATTTGTATTTGATAAGAAGTACAAAATACAATTACACGAAGACCAACATTCTGAAGGACTAAACCCAAGGGAACTCAGAATCTTCACAGATGGTTCCAAAACCGGGTCAGGTACAGGCTCTGGAACTTTTTCAGAGGACCTAAATATACAAATAAGCACACCACTCGGTGCCCACAATACAGTGTTTCAGGCAGAGTGTATGGGCATTATTCACGCAGCATCGGCTATAGCTGAAAGGAAGGTAAAAGACTATTCCATCCGAATACTCTCCGACAGCATGGCGGTACTACTGGCCCTCAATAGCAATGTTATGAATTCAGGGCTCATCTACGAATGATACCAGAAATTAAATGAGGTATGTCAATTCAATGAAATAACCCTACAATGGATTAAGGGACACAGCGGATCTAGGGGCAACGACGCGGCCGACGAACTTGCTCGAGGAGGCTCTAACCAGTGTGCTGTGGGTCCAGAACCTATACTGCCACTTCCTCTCAGGTATGTTCGCTCGCTAGTCTGCAAGCGCACTAGGAACCAACATGCACAAATCTGGGCGAATCACCCAGAGTGTAGACAAGCAAAGACAGCTTTGCCCGTTATCAACAGTCGCATCTCCAAGGCGCTACTTCGTCTGAATAAACCCCAAATCAGAACGATCAGTAGTGCTATAACTGGACATGGATCATTTAACAAACATCTGTTTAATTTAGGTGTTACAGACAGCCCTCTGTGCAGAGCCTGTATGGAGACGGACGAAACGGCGGCCCATGTCCTATTGGACTGCCCTGCGGTCGCCATATACCGGGTCAAGCATCTCGGCTCGCCGAGACCGCTCCCTGAGGTCGCGGGGAACATCAAGGGCCTGCTGCGATTTCTGGAGGAGCTTGGATGGCTACGAGTAGCACAACGTTCCTGCCTGCACGCAAAATACGCGCTAGACGTGGAGTTGCGGAGACCGGCCCGTTGCAATCTAATCTAATCTAATCTACATACCCTAACAATTATTTTGGTGCCGTTAACTAGGGACTTCATCTACTGCAAGTCTGTCTAATAAGGGTTTCTAGTTTCTAGTGAATACGTCGTCGGCTTGCTTAAAATTATGATAGTGCTTGACGAAATTAGCTATTTTGATAATGTACAGTTAAGGTAGGGTACGAATATTTAAAACTTTAACAAATGGTTTTGTAAATATGTCATTATCCAATTTAGAGAAGGATGTCTGATTTCATTGTGGATTAGTTTGGGCAATAGTTGGTATTAATGCAAAATGTAATCGGCTGATAATTACAAACAAGGGGAAAAAACCGTTATTTTTATTATTATTATGACTTTTTACTTTTCAGGAAAAGTTCCAATTTTGATCGAAAAATTTACCAAAAATTATATCATTAAGCACAGTGTATGTAGGAGGCTTGTTAAGTTGGCGGAATAATGTCAATATTTCTTACTGTGCTATCTCTAACGACGAGTGTCATAGCCCATTAGAATTTCTGAATTTATTTGACACAGTTTATTAATACGCCATCTAGGCATTGATTTACAACGTATTTCGAATGATAGCAGATAAATTTGCAGTCGTTGTCCAAATACTACTTTTTTCAATAAACAATAGGTGGCGCGAAATTATCACTAATTCAGTCCTACAAAGTTAATATTTTTTTTACAACCGACAAGCAACTCTTTTAAAAAAACTACTTTCCAAAACTCAAAAGTATAAAACAGACTATAAAAAGAAATTACAATTGTATAGCGCCATCTAGTGTTGAATAGCAATATCAGACCACAATTATGCCGTTTTCACCAACAGGTGGCACTGAATATTCTAAACATTTTTAATGTTAATATTAATATTTTCATCAGTTATTCCTTTGTCAATAATAGACTAATTATTTCGTTCAATATCACAGTATCATTTTCAACTATCAATTTAATACAATGTAGATTTTACGCAATTACTGTAAGACACATCTTTTTCTCTTAGTTCAGAAGGTTCATCAATCATTATTAGCAAATATTTGAATTATTACTTAATTCTCAGTCACTTTGCATCTTTAATTAATTTTACTATGTTAATACGTAACGTAATTAAGAAAAAAAATCGTAAATTAAGCCATTATTTAATGTTAAGAGATGCAACACTAAAATAAAAAAAATAGAAAACGATTAGTTGAAAACAGAACCATCGTATTCTAGTCAGAATTAGTGTAGTGTGACTTGCAGTATTCCTACACCGAATAAATCTTTACTATTAAGAAAACCTATTTAATAATTTAAGCAACCATGTTCAAAAATAAAGTAACTATGTAATGATGTATGAGTATTATGTATCATTACTAAATTATGAGGACACATAATTTTGAGTTTAAATTCCTAAAATATAACTGAGTTACGTTTATTACTTTAGACAAAATTACAATCATGGTTTTACTTATGATCATTTGAGAGTAAGTATTATTTTATAATGATTAATTTACTCGCAGAAATATTATAGAAAATACTAGGGAAATAAAAACCACTTTTAATATAAACATCTTTTTTTATTCCAACTTATAACCATACATAATATACACAGTACAAAAAAACTTGCTTTCGCCTAATACAGCAATAAGGACAAAATAAAATTGTCACATATTTTGTTTAACTATTCCTTTTGTTGTAACATACCAAACAAATTGAGAAATCTAATAATATAGGAGAAACTTATCTACACGCCGTATTTTAATGTACAATGCTTCGAGCGAATATGTTTTACTTCAATACAATAACTTAAAAGTATACACTTCTTAATATGTACTCGATGGAATTCGAATTAAAAATTTACACAATACATACATATCACTATAACTACAATTAAGCTGTAAATAACCTGAAAAGTTTTTTTGTATTTCAATTAAGGAACATAAAAACATATCCACATCTCAACGATATCACCATATTCAGACTAATTTACATTGCACATACACCGATCGCGACCGCCGGACTAAATCACATTTCGAGTACATTATACAACACACAAACGGCACACGATCCACTTTACGCTTAATGGCATCTACACGGAACGGCGCACAGCGCGTATCACACTCGCTCCCAATCTTACGTTTAAATGCGGAACTTAGCGATTAATGTTACGTTCGAGGTTGAGATCAAATGGGGGAGGGCCGGTCGACTTCACTTGGCTTCGTCGAGGGCCTCCTCGAGGCAGCAGAGGGAATCCTTCACCGCGTGGTACACGATGTTCTTAATCTGAAGTTTGTCCTCCTTGTTGGCGTGCTGGCGTGAGAGGCGTCGGAACTCTTGAGCGAGCTCGAAGCATCGCGACACGTTTTCGGGGGAGACGAAGTCTTCAGCTACTTTGATGCAGTCGAGGAGATTCCGAACTTGGTGCGGCGCTCCGGCCGGGACGAAGACTGCGTCGCCGGGGCACTGGAGTATGGCGTAGCCTTCCACACCGTACTCTCTGTAGAGACGCTCGCGTAGCGCGGCGTCCAAGTACCAAGTCTGATCGTGAACGGGGTCGTGCTGCGGGCGCGGTCTCGCTCCGCGCTCGAGCTCGGCGCGCACGAGGAAGTCTCGGATTTTATCCGCGTCCTTGGCGGCATAGATGTGCCACAGCGCCGCGGGAGGTTTGACTCTCGCCCGTCTTCTTGAGAGTAACGTCGACTCCGGCTTCCTCTGCCGCTCTCGACGCTTCTCGTGCCCTCTCCGGAGCATCGGCAGGAGCGTTTGCGTGCACCATTACATTGACCGCATCGCTAACGTCCAAATGTAGATTTGTTGTGCCGCCGGCGCCGCCGTACGCTGTGTACATTTTCGGTCCTAAATCTGGACGGACAAAGCACTCGGGCAAACGAGCAGCCAAATTAAGTTTTCCATTACGTGACGTATATTCGCTTAGTGGCAGAACGCGCATGAGATCGTCGAAGCGAGCTGGCAGCAATTCCGCGAAGTCTTCGCCCGGCGGCCAGTCTTTCAACTTCAAAACCATTGGAGCTCCCCGTTCATCCCTAAGCCTTTTAGCAGCCAATTCGAATCCGTCCCAGAACTTTCTGGCAGGCTGGTTGGGCACTACCAACCCAGAGGCGCAATTAACTAGATCCACACGTGTGTCGCCGAAGTCCCGGGAGAAGCTCTCGGGACTCCAGAGATCTTTATCTAAGAGACTGGATACGTCTGAGACTAGAACTGGTTGGCCGCGTTTCCACTGGTCCTGTGGATATAAAAAAAACACATTTAGCAAACCAAATTAGTTAAAAAACTATGTCAATATGAATTCGAAAGTTATTACTTTATTATAATTAAAGTGAGAGTGATTTCTTACCTGGAAAGGTTTATAGTTTCCAGAATGCACGGGATCAGTCAGGTGCAAAAGCTTTCCATCGCAGAGCCAGGCATGCGGCACATCAGGATACAGTAATTTCGACTCTGTGAGAGTCATTATGCCGGATAGGAAGGTCATCTCTGCCTCGGCCACCTCTGTCGTAACGCTTCACTACACTCGACAAAGCAAAAGGCTTAACTTCCCCATCTTCATCTTTCTTCTCTTCCACTACACTAGATATAACATCATCCAACAAATCTCCTTTATTTTTCTTCTGTTTCTTTTTCGGTTGCGTCTCGCCTCCTTCAGGCGCAGGTCTTATTAAAAGTTCCCGCAGCGTTGAGAAGTTTCCGCCTTCTTCGGAATCAGAGGAACTGCTGTCTGATTTTTCCTCTTTAGTCTCAGTTTTCATGGGTATATCGGATAACCAACTGACTATTGAGCTACTAGTTTTTCCGTTCTCTGATTTCACTGGTGACGAACCATTTGTGGGGCTCTCTTCTTTAACTTCCTCTTTTTTGACGTTCTGTAGACGAAAAGTAAATTTTGTTAGTTCATATTTCTAATACTAATTTTAAGAAATACATTATTTTAATCTAGGTATGAATCGTTTAATATAAGGATGTAATAAGTTGTAAAGTGAATTTGTGTTGATGTTAAGATTGGAAATAAAAAGAGACAACAGGAGTATCATGTGTATCAGAGTTAAATTACAAAAAAAACAATATTTATTAACTTTCAAAGCCTAGTAATTTGTATAAGCTAATAAGATTTTTTGCCGTACATGCACTTATTATTCCTTTCTTCGTTTCACAAAGTATGCAACAAGATGGGAGGGTCAAAATTGAGATAAGAGATGGGGAAGTTGTGTGTGTGTTATATGTGTGTATGTGTGTTGTGTGTTGTTTGTTGTGTGTTTTGTGTGTGTGTTATGTATGTTTGAGTGTGTATATGTATGTGTTTGAGTGTGTATATATATATGTATGTATGTATGTGTGTATATGTGTGTGTGTGCATATGTATGTTTGTGTGTGGATGTGTGTGTGAGGGTGTATGTGTGTGAGTGTGTGTATGTGAGGGTGTGTGTGAGTGTGTGTGTCAGGTTGTGTCTGCGTTAGCTTGCGTGTGGCGGGTGCCGGAGCTTGCGTGTGTGCAGGTGAGTGTGTGCTTGCATGTGTGTGTGTGTGTGCGCGTGCGTGTGTACCTTAGCGAGTGCGCGCTGCAGCAGTGTCTTGGCGAGCGCGCGTTCCTTGGGGCGCGGCGAGGCGGCGTGTCCGCAGGCGCAGGGCGGCAGCGCGAAGGAGGCGCGTGCGTCGTGCGCGCGTCGCGCCGCGGCGGCCAGCGAGCCGCCCGGGGCGATCTGCGTCAGCAGCAACCGCCGCGCCGGGTGAGCGCCGCCCGACGTGCACGTCAACCACCTACGGACCGAACACGCATTGTTATATACAATCATCCCACTGCTGGGTTTTATAAGGTGTGTGACGGGACGGGTATCAAAAACCAGATTGCTGGCGATGTTTTTTTATATAGGGAAACGTTTACGTAATGTAAACACCTGATGGTTAGTGCAACGTATGCCCATAACGAATGCTGTGTCACCCAGAACATTTCTGAGGGCCAGACTGCGCCCGTTTTTTAGGTATCATATACTCAGTAACCACATTACTGCACAATTCACCCACAACCAATAGAATTGGTTGTGGGTGGATTGTGCTCATTTGTCGTTCTCAATTGAATGTATAGTAGTAATTATGTTGCTCGAAGTGTAGATCGAAAACGACCATAACATATTCTAGAATATGTTGTCACTCACTCACTTTCTGCAGTTCAACCTAACGACTATACGGCTTATTCTTTCATCCAGAAGCCTCTTCATCTCAAAATACTCACAATAGTATAATTAAATTAGTAAAGCAACTTACCCAAAAGAATCTCTTTCGCCATTGGTACTAGCATTGGTTGAGCTATTTGATTCACTGCTGCTAGAGGTGGCAGATTCACCCGATGTCCGCGACTAGACAAAAATATAAAAAAAATGTTTGGTTTCTTCATTTATATTATATTAACACGATAGCAGAAAACTTTGTACCCCTTTTTAAGCATATTGCTTGCACAGAGGGGTGTGAGATTTGTCATTGTTAAAGTTTATATGGAGGAATGCAGAAAGCTAAAATTTATATGTTACAAATACATTAAATTCAATAAAACGAAGCTAATGAATTACCTATTAGTTTAAATTAATGTTTATACGCCTTATGTCATTGTATTTATAGCGAATTTGTCGATTGTATTTACCTTGTAGCAATCGAGACAGACAACGAAGCCGCACTTTCCGCAAGTCCAATGGAAGTTGAACAGGGTCGTTTCGCACACATCGCACATTTCACGCACTCCCTGTACTACGCGCTTCCAAGCTATAGTCTTATCTGTAAAAAAAGATAAATTTATCAAAAGGCATTCCAATTTTCAAAATCTAACAATAGTAAAAATTACCTTATGTTACAGGTATAGTAGTTATATATAACTTTTCGGCAACAATCTGTTGTGCTGAAGCTATATATAACTACTCTACCTTCGAAAAACAAAACTCTTTTAGCATCATAGCTAAAAATTAAAGTGTACCTTCATTAAGATGGTGGGACTCCGCTTCTTTCTCTTGTTGTAGCAGTTCACAGAACTGATCCCCAATCTCCCGCAAAAGGAAGCAGCTCATTTCAATATCTAATTCCGCCGCGCCGGCAGATGACGACAGCCAAAGTTTTCTGTCCTCCTACGAAAAAAAAATCAATTATTACAAACAATGTTAAGATTAAGTAAAAATATGTTTTGAGCACTGAGGTAATAAATAAATCTTCTTTTTTTACTTTTAGATTTACTATCAAGTATACTATAGATTGGAAGTGATAAAAGAGTCAATAAAACAATTTAATTACCTCCTCAGCATCTTTATAAGGGTCAGAAAACCCAGCAATGGCAAGCTGCCTGTTCTTGGCGTACTTCAGTCTCCGGAAGGCATAGAAACGGCAGAATATGTTCGGCATATCTTTGTCCCGTTGAGCGGGCGACCAGCGGCATTCCCGACACTTCGCCAGGCGAGGAGCTACTTCGAAGCATGGACCGTTTTGGAGAAAGGATTCAGTGCTAGGGCGTACGGTAGACGAAGGCGTACGGCGAGACTCATCTTTCCGTCTGCCTCCTCCTCGTACCTCCTCCCCTTGATCGTCTTCCACGTGCTCGACTCCCACCTCCGCGTTTGCCAGAAGCGCTTCCGCTGCCACTCCCACTTCCACCAGAATCTGAATCTTTATCGTCGCTCTCTTTATCGCTCTCGCTTCCGCTTTCGGATGCTTTTTTCTTTTTCGGTTCATCGCCGACTTTACGCGGTAGACCTCCCTTTTTCCGCTTCGCTTTTGGCGGTTTTCGTTTGGGTGGAGCGTTGGATTCGCGGTCAGAGCTCGAGCTATCCTCCTCGGCATCATCGACCCTTCCGTTGCTCTCTTTTGGCTTTCGGGGCTTGGACGTTTTGCGGGCACCGCGCTGGATTGACTTGGCGGCGACCGGTATTACGATGTTGGAGCTCGAATCATCTGGTTCGGAGGCGCGATTGATGGTCATGGGCAGGGTGATGCAGGTGCCGCCACCTCCGGAGCAGTCACCTTCACCGATGGGGGCGGTTTCGTGCCGTTGGAGCCAGGCTTTCTTGCCGAGATGCCGTACGGGAGCCGCGTTGTCGCGTGGGTTTGGGGACGCGACTTTGGCGGGCGTGTCGTTGTCGGCGACGGGGGTCACCGGCGGCGTGGCGGGCGGGGCGGGCGGCGTGGGGGCGGTCATCGGCGGGGACGCGGCGAGCGGAGGAACGGGCGTCGGCGGCGCGGGGCTCGCTGCGGGCGTTATATGTGGTGCGGGCGAAGCGCCGGCGGCCTTCTCGGGCGTTTCCACGCTGCCATCTGCGGAAGGAACGCGGACGTCGCAAGGCGGACCGGGCGCTTGGGGAGCGGGTTCGGAGCCCAGGGGCGTTCGGCCGACGCTCGCGGCTGCGGCGATCAGCGGTTCGGGAGCTGGTAATTCATCCATCCGCCGCCGTTTGGCATCCGCGTCCGCCTGGCTCGAATGGATAACGTCGCCGCGGCGATAATCTGTCGGGGTCGTCGCGAACGATGCCGAGATCTAGAGGCTGCGTTTGACACGCCGACATTGAGGTTGAGGCTTGGTCGCCGTGCGCTCGTGGAGGCGCACGTGGCTCGGGGAGTCCGACAATGCGCAACGGGCGGGGGGCGCGTCCGCGGTGCAGGCGAGTACGCGGACGGGGGCGGATACGGCACTGGGGGAGGCTCCGCTTTAGTAAGCTGTAGTGGTGGTTCCACAGCGATTGTATAATGTGCTGGACTAGGAGAGTTTCCGGGCTTGCCGTAGATATGCGGCGGGGCCGGACTTGATACTTTGGGCTTGGCCGGTGCCGTCTGGTAATACGCGGGCGAGCGCTGCGGTGGTTGATACATCCGTCGACTTTTGTCTTGTGCCGGTAGTGCGGCATGAGGCGAGCTCTGGAGGGCCGGATGTTGGTGTGGATGAGGAGGCGCATGGGGCGACAGTCCCGTCCGGTGTGGCCGCGACAGATAATGGGACGGTTCGCTCCGCGGCTTGCTCGGATAAGGATGTTTCTGTTCGAGATGGATTTGCTTAGCGTCGTGCTTCACTATCACAGAGTTCTTCTCAGGAACTAGCGGTGGCGGCGCTGGAAGGTGCTGGTCCTTGAGTTTCTCGTAACCCCGATACGGGGGATAATTGTAAGGTGCGAAGTTGGGTTCTCCCTTAGGTAGGCCTGGATGAGATTTATCTGGTTTGGGGATGGCGTGCCGTGGCGCGTGCGGATTGTAGTCAGCTGGTGGCGAATAATACCGCGCGTCTGGTGCTCGTAAACGTTCATGTTCCGCGGCACTGACACCACCAACGGACCCGACACCGCGACCGGATAGGCTATTCAGTAAAGGCCATGAAGCGCCATGCTGTGACATACTGCGCTCTCGCTGTTAACAAAAATATCAACATTTAACATAAACACTAAAAAATATAACAGATAAAACTTTCCTAATAGATTTCTTTATTTATTTAAAAACAGCCACACATAGTTACAAAAAGGAAAGTACATACAATTAATGTGCTGCTATGTGCAACGCTTTAATAAGCGCGCATAACATTAGTCAATGGATGAAACTTTTGTGGAAAATTTACTCTATATGCTTTAATACCAATTTTCTATTTAAACAATAATAATCGTTTTTGATAATTTTAATTAAATAATAACCTTTTGATTTGCCAGCCTAAGAGATTCCTCGAAATGTCTTGAAACAAGTTTTGATGCGGCATTCTCTTGTTCTCTTCTTTCTTTTTCTTCCCTTTCTTGTTTTTTCCCTCTCTCTGTCCCGTTCGCGTTCTCTCTCGCGCTCTCGTTCCATCCGTTCTCTCTCCTTCTCTTTCTGCTGCTTTTCCAGCATCGCCTGTTGCTCCTGTTCCCTTCTCTCTCTGTAACCAAAGAAAATTTTGCTAATAACATTTTTTTAAAGAACAGGTACGGAAATAACAATAATTCAAAGTAAAAAAGTACCTCTCAAATAACAAAAAAAAAATAGAAAGGAATGAGAACAGAGTATACACTTAATACATTTAGCATACACAAACAGAGGACTGTTCAAAAACTGTATAGTCACTGTACAGACACTCATTTGTAAAAAATCTAAAAAATTCTTAATATTATTAGTTATTGTAAAAATTATCTTCTCCGAGATCCAGAGAGTCCAACCGGATAATTTTAAAAACGAAATTCCTATGTATGTAGTCTAAAACAAGTTTCTCATTAATCTGAATAAAGTAATCATAATTCTTTATAAAATACATGTTAATAAAAAGTTAAATAGAAAGAAAAAACCTTAATGACTTGAGATAGAATTCTATTAACATTAATTAACATTAAATTATAAAACAAGATTATTTAAAAGTTATTTAAAAAAAACTGTCACAGCAAATGAATTGCTTTTTGCATTGTTAATCTTCTTCATTCATCCGTCACGTCTCGTTTCCCGAGGTGACGAAAAGTGGGCTACTGGTGTGGTCTCTGCCTACCGCAATGGGAAAAAAGGCGTGAATGTATATAATAATCATCATCAAAATTGTAATTGTATTGGATTTTAACAGCTTGATTCTACAACAAGGTAATAAGTAATGCAATATTAAGTCTAACCTAATTAAGTCGGGCAGTCTTTCATAAGAGTAAAAAATAAAACGGAATGTGTTGATATGACACATTGTCAAAATATGGCATCGATCACAAAAAGAAGGTCAAGGTCAAATTTATTTGACAATAAAACATCTTAATTTGTCATCCGCGGACAAGACATCTTCAGTAGCCTGCTCTTACTGTCTCTGATTGCAAAAGTTACCACTTATAGATTTAACAATGGTTGATTGCACCTGCTCATTATTGGGTCCTAAGTCCGAATCTTACACCAAACCTATATAATTGTGTTTATTGAATCACAATATTTACGACTGCCTCGGTGTCTCTGATACAGTATCTTGCCCTTTTTTTAATCTGATCAGAATTAGGAATTAGAAAACAGTTCCTTTGGCGCAATAATACCGTATATCCGGCGTCATTGGCAGCTTTAAATAAATGTCATTACGATCGAAATGAGAATACGGCCGCATATCCCCTGGTATATTTATAAGTCACCTCTTACGACACTCATGTCGCCAAGATGGGATAATGGATTCTCTGAATTTATTGCTTCTTTTTTTGTAATAATAAAAATACATCTTTTCAAATTTCAACCAAAAACAATGACTACAAATTAAAAATGTAAAAGTATTATTGTATAAAATTAGTAAATATTTTATGAATAACATTATGTATTGTATTATCATACTATACTACAATAAAAATTTTATATAATTATGACCTGTAAAAGCGTATGAAGTTAGATGGACTAAGCAATTAAAAATTCTGTTAATGACTAGGTCCATTCCTATTTTTCCTTACATCATAAAATAAAAAAAAATTGCTGAAAAAAGTTATATTTTTTTTTATTTAATTGACTACCTCCTAACCTAGATTATATATTATAATTATCTTTCTTTTTACGTTGTCTTAAAATAGATAAAAACTATTTACCTGTAATAAATCTCATCATTATGATAAAAAATATATTTATCTTTGCAATTATTTATTGTCTTCTTGACCTTCAGAAAAACAAAAACGATGAATAAAATTAAAATGTACCTTATAAAGCGAAATATAAAAAGCTTCCAGTAATGTTGATAGCAATAAATTGAAGGTCATGAGGATATAAGTATGAATGAGGGTCAAATGAATTTTAATGTAATTTATAAATTTAATGGGTAAAACTCGTTTTTGGAATTTATTATGACACTAAAAAAATTATAGAAATTTTATGTATTCTTATGCTAACAAGTTAGTTAAATCCATCGGTCCCTTTTTAAAAAATAAACTGAAACCACGATTTATTGGATATTTGTTAGAGGAATTCAAGGCTTTCGACTTATATACTTATAATATCTAATATAAGAATTGTAAGTTAAAGCATAACTGTCTCTACAAAATTGATAAAGTAGAGAAGGCAAACTTCATATATTGTGCGCTACAGCAACGCACACAGTCATGGTTTACGGACACGGAATCTCAAGTTGTGTCAAAACAGTACGAGCGCGAGAGCAGCGCGCTGCAGAGGAACGCTTCGAGAGATTTTTTGCTTCCACATGGGCAGTAGCGCGTAAGATTATCGATAGAAACGGAGCAAAGAATGAAAACTCATTGTAACTGCTCGTTCAGTGGATATTTAAACTCGCACTTTATGACAGTGACAGTATTTATAACAGTCAATTTGTAACAATTCACATTTTTACAAAGCCAGATGTCTCAAAAAGGTAAGCAAACAGTTAATTTCGTAGTATGTACCTACGTATTAATACGTATGTATTAAGTTTCTTCTAGTATTATTTATCTGCATCTAACGTTATAACATAAGTCTGAGTTTACATCCGAGACGAGGATTGATATGAAAAGTAAAATACATACATTAGCTTGTTTTGTTCTCGTCTCAATCATGTCCTGTCAGTCCCGTAAACAGTTCACTACTTGGCATAGACTAAAGTAATGTCTCACCGTAATCACCATGCTAAAGGCGTATTGGCAACAACAGGACGAGAAGTCCGCCACGTTTAACGTTCAACACCATAGTATGCGATGGAGAAATAACCTCGTGCTGCCACCACTCGACAACTCGCAAACTCAAAATTATTCCCGATTACTCTTAAATGGTATTAAGTAACGAGACGAGCAAGCCGTTCACTTGATGGCAAGTGCCTGCAGTGTCACGATCTTTAGACCTGTGAGGCACTGCGCTCGTCACTCTGAGACGTCAGTTATTTGGTCTCATATTCCCAGTAATTTTACTGGATACTGGAACTCGGATAAACTTACAGACCAGTAGTCTGGTCTGTAAGCTTCTTGGCGCCAGAATTACTAGAACTGGAATAGAATAGACGTCCTACCACCAGTCAAGATTTTAGAACGAGATTAAGACAAAATTAACCCCAGTGTTGCTATACATTTCATGTCAACTGTTTAACTAGTTAACTTAAGTCCGATCAGAAAGACATGTTTTCTTACCTCACATCTTGCCAAACTCGCAAATATGTCACATACAAAAGTATTTGGTTCTCATATGATACTAAGTCACAAATAAAAACTTAATTAATACATAATATGATCTGTTAATGCAAAAATTATTTGTAGTGATAATGGATATGTCTGGGCAAACAAAATTTTGAGTATGGTAAACTAGACACTAATCTTAGTTGGTTTTCGTACGGGACGCCTTGCAATACTCCGAAATACTCAGCGACTTAAGACTGTGGCGCCATTTGCTTAGTATCATTCGTGCCATCATAATCAATGTACAAAAATCAAAGATAAAAATAATATTGTAATTCGTGACATAACAATTTAAATGATATGGGGGATTATTGGGGGATGAAAATAACAATAAAATCATTGTTACGTACGAATATAATTTTTAATTAAATTTTAGATCTTATTATCGCTATTTAAATTAAAAACTTCCAAATGATGAGCAAGCCCAATTTGTTTGAATGGCGCTGTACTGTCACTTAGATCTTAATTTTTTATGCTGTCTAACTAACTCGGAATGTTGTTCGCCCAGACACACCCAATTCTGTTCAATTTGTTCATCCTAACGTCTCTACTTTCAAATATCTGTTACGAAACGGCATACTGAGTCGTAATGCCATTGAGTGAAGATATAAATACGTAAAAAAAGCAATAAACAACGTTAGTATTACAAAATTATGCACCATATGTGAACCATTCCGACTGAGCTAAAACACGTGCAAAGTTAACATAAACGGTTTACATAAACGAGCATCTGTGTAATTATCAATCGACAGCGCTCTGTTTTCATTATTCAAGTAAAGACGATATCTAATAATAAATGTAAACTTCAACGTCGTGAATAAATGCATTAAGTGCATATATCCTGACAATGTCCCTGACTTTTCAGTAAATATCTGCCTATTTATCTGAATGTTGGATGCGGTATGTGAAGGCAGTTTTAAAATAGCGCCGCGAGCCTAATTATTATAATATTAAACTTAAGTTGTGATTATTTTATTTGTTGTTACCAGAATGATTAATTAACATATTTTTTTAATACCTGTATTTTTCCCTTTCAATTGAATTCCCGACAATTACAGTTTTTCCCTGTTTTCTTGACAGAGGATCATAATTCCGGACAAAAAAAAAGTAAAGTAACCGCCTATAAACGTCCCACTGCTGAGCACAGGCCTCCTCTCATTTCTGAGAGGGTTTTGGAACGGGGAATAGTCCGCCACGCTGCTCTAATGCGGGTTGGCCTAGGATATGCAGGTTTAATCACGATGTTTTCCTTCACCGCTGAGCACGTGGTAAATCAGCACTTAAAATTTTAGAAAAATGTTAGAGGTGCAGGCACCGGGGATCGAACCCAGGTTACTAACGTATTATGTGCATATGAACATGAGTTGTATGATTATAAGTTGTGTCGTAATTCATTTGTTTTTTAAGTAACAAAAACAAAATAATTACGACAACTCATGTCATGTTAGTAATCACAATATAAGATAAACTTTGATTAATATCCTGGTATGACATAGATTTATGTGTTTTAACAATATAAGATTTTTCGTAGCCATTTATTACATTGCGAAAAACATTTTCCACATTTTTCACGTTAAATTTGAGTAAGATTTTTTTTTAAATATGTGGCAAGAAAAACGTTCATCTGACGTGACAAGGGCAAAGCTTGTCCATAACACCTTGAGATATTACTGAGAAGCATTAGAGTTCGATCTAGCAACGGCGACCGTTTCCACGAAACATTAGTTCTTAAGTATCAAATACAGTAAAATTACTGCCCTACGAACCGAAACATAGTGTTTGCTGTGAGCGACGGCAGAATAACTAGCTCTGCGTAGGACTCCTATAACGGTTTAATCCTGAACTTTCAAGTTATTACCATGAATTACTATGTAACATAGACTATGGAACATTAATTCCAGGGCTACCTATCTTCAATCTATGAAAATGTAGATTATAGATTTAGTAGGTTTTATACAATTTCCGAGAGGCAGACAGATGGATGAAACATTTTATTTGATTTATTTTTTGGATCTATGCCAAATATGAAACATTAAAAATTCTTTTACAAATTATAACAAAAATAAATAATGGCTCGGTCCGCTAAATTGCTGAGTAATTGGTTTTCTGAACGAAACAAATCTTTATATTGCTTACAGAAAGTTGTCCCGGTTCTGTGTTTGTGAATGTGCAATTATGTAAATACTCGTATCTGTAAACGCACCCATGATACAAGTGAATTACTTATCACTTGTAATTCACTTGTAGTTGTTAGTGACGTGATGTGCGTAACGTTACCGTTACCGTTATAAGGTAAAATAAAATCTTTTACATCGTTAAAGCAAAGAAAGTCAGTATCACGAATATGTATATGCATTGCTGGCTCAATTCTATAAGTGGCACGTTTTTATTTCGTTATTATTATATTTTATTACATTAGTTACATTGATTATAATATATGTTGCGACATGTATTTCGTACTAGCTGATGTCTGCGACTTCGTCCGCATGGATATAATTTTTTTTTAAATAACCCATGGGAACTTCTAGATTTTTCGGGATACAAAATATCCTGTCTGTCTCCAGGATGCAAGCTATCTCTGTGCCAAATTTTGCCAAGATCGATTCAGCGGTTGAACCGTCAAAAGGTAATAAACAGACAGAGGGGAGTTACTTTAGCATTTATAATATTAGTATGGATTTACAGATATACTCGTAATATATTCGAATATTGTCAACAACGAATAAATTATAGCGCAGAGTTCAAAAGCAGTATGTTAATTACTGCAGTACTTCATAAATTATTTTCTAAAAAATCAAGAAATATGTATATAAAACAATGCTCCATATTATTTTATAAGCTTTTCTAACGTAAGGTACTATAATACATACGTAAAAAAAATAAAAAATTATATGTATCCAATGAATCAAAACGAAAACGGCGGGTTCCTACTTGCTGGTAAATTCTCTTTTTACCACGTTTTTATTAGCTCGCTTTCGTGTAGTCTGTTCGGATAAAATTTATTTTAAATCAACTTAAAACATAGTTTAAAACTGGATGACAATTCATTATTAACTCGCTTTGTCATATGTCTGTTTGTTTGTCTGTTGAGTACACATTTTGCAACTGAGTATAAACAAACTATATACTTTAAGTTCGTTTCAAAAAAGTGGTATATAAAAAAAAGGATACAACGCTATCGATATTACGCTATTAGGAGAAATTCCTAAAAATTTTCACATTCTGAATATACGAGTATAATTAATAATAATTATATGTCCATTAATTTGAAAAAAAAACTTACCAATAGGTTTTGAATTGAAAACGCGACATGCTGTGTTGCCAAAAAGTACCTACACCGAAAAATCTCAAAACAACACTACAAGGAAATCCGCGTGACCTAATTCGTAAACATAATTTAATGTGAACAACAACCGTCGTTTCCGCTTGAACTGTAATATAAAGAATATTTTAATATACAAATATTTTATGTGCAATAACATCCGCATAATGACCATTAAGATACTAGTTCTACAAGTATTTATTATCTAATGAATTTTTTTAATGTGGAATATTGATGAGAACACATGACAGAATCATTGACTCGAAAGTTAAATATTTCCATTGAATTTTATATACATATTAACGAATTGAATTTTTTGAACGGCTATGTAGTACTGCGCTACGGTTTACAGGTTCGATTCCCGAACGGAACAAATATTTTTATGGCGTACAGACAGTTGCTTCGGGTTTGATATTTGTCCATTGTTCAACAAATGTCTGTTAACGAAAAAAAATTAAGGTGACTTGGTTTTTTAAAAGTAAATAAATAACAGACTATTTATGATATTTACTGATTGAATGGCTGCTTTATTTACTGGTTGCACAAAACAATGGTAGCTCAGGGGAAGGGGGCTCGCCTTATATTTCCCGAGTTTTTGAGACCAGAGTTAAATACCCGGTGCTCTAAAAGTGATGACTGAAAACATCGTGCAGAAACCTGCATGTCTGAGTACTAAAAATATGTCCAGGACGTGTGAAATCCGCCAACACGCATTGGAACGGCGTTGCGGACTCATCACGGCTGGCAACACCCTCTCAGAATTGAGAGGGCCTGTGCTCAGCAGTGGGGAATTTACGGGCTATTACTTTCCTTTAACAAAATAACCTCAAATGAAGCGGCCATAACGTTTTGTAAAAAAATCTGTTAAAATTAATCACGGCAGGAGCTCTACCAATCGTTTTTACATCTTTAATATGGACCAATAAAATCGCAACTGCAAGTTACTTTATATTTATAGTTTCCATTTGCCATCAACCGTTTATAGCACAGTCGGCGACCTTGAACTACAGCAACTTTCCAGATATGACGCAATTTACGGACCTTGGACGAATTTCACAACACAATTGCACCTGTTTATATACACAAAACAAAATGCTAAATTCGTTTATAAATGCTACTATCATAACAAGTTTAAATATACGAAGGTTAAAGGTAAGTAAGAAACTTTAAGGTATAAATGATGAAGACAGATAAAAAAATATTAAAAGATTATTTTCTTTGGCATTGTATTATGAACTGTACATTGGCAATAAATTTTTAGAACATTAGAAACACTCGTGCACGAGTCATACGGTTGACTTTGGGTTTGTTGACGGATTCTTGAAATTGTTCCGCTTGAACGCTGCCAGCGGATTCTCTAAACACATTTTACACATACTTCATCCCAATAGAACAGATCAGCGAAAATGTAATTCCAAAGACTACTTTCTCAAGATACCTACTTGTTCAAAATTGTTATATTTATTCGTTTTAGATTACTCAAACAACAATAAAATGAAATGGATGAAGCCGGTTAGTTCAAGACTAAAACAACTTTTAAAAGATTTTTTTTTTTTAATATTAAGTTGATTCAATGTATTTTAGGAAATACCGGATGACGACACTGCTTGACATATTGATATTGAACAATGTCATAAATATGATGTCCTCCTAGAAATTTTCGATAACGGCGAGAATTACCAAATACTGTCGGAAGTTATTAATTGAGCGGGAGATATTATAGTGCCGCAGGTGCCCGATGTAACGCTCACTCGATAAGATAAGACGCAGTGTCAAATCACAACACAACCAGACCCGAAAACCAACAATTTGTGTTTTTGCACAAATGTTTGCTTCGGCTGGGATTCGTAGCCGCGGCATAGAATTCAGGTACTCTAACCGCTAGGCCGCGCGGTCGTCCCGTCACGTCAAAATGTAATAAATAGACTTAATACTGCTGTACAAGTGATTCAAGGTTATGAACTTCACGAAATAACAAGTGGCCCGCTCGTTGGCGCAAATAGCTCATTTACACTCAGTAAGCGGGAATTTCTTGGCGAAGCACGTGAGCGGTGTTTAATTAACTTAATGTCTTGTTATTTTTAATGGGGTTTTTTTTACCGGTTCTCTTTAATTATAAGTTATGTTTAAACCGCACGAGGGAATTATTGTAAATTATACTTTCATATAAAATTACTTGATTGATAGTTTACTTGCTTAATATAGCCCATATGATATTTTTGTTTGATTATTCAAAGTAAAATCTTTCATTTAACGAGCCGTGGTAACTCAGGGATCAGGAGCTCGTCTTAATTTCATAGCATGCGAGTGGCCTGAGATCAATCCCGGTATCGGCACCACTGAGCGGTGAAGCAAAACATAGTGAGGAAACCTGCAACTCTCGAGGAATAAAAATATTTCGACACGTGAAGCCACCTACCCGCATTTGAGCGTTGCGGACTCTTCCGAGCTCCATAGACATCTCAAGGAATACGAGGAGGCCTGTGCTCAGCCGTGGTATATTTCTAGGCTGTTACTTTGAAAAGGGTCCAAAAGGTTTTACGGAACAAGCATTTTGCTCAAAATAAATCATTAAGAAATGTGGATTGAAAATATGGCAAAAAAAAAAACTAAAAATAGTTTGGAGCTTTATTACTTATTCCAATAGCACACATATGCCTTTACAACATCAAGTCTGAAGTTAAAAATAATCCTGGATGGATTATTTTTAACTTCAGTTCGCAAAAACAAATGATACTGGGACAAAGACTGGGGTTATTAAAATGGTCCTGAGGTTCCTTAGCGATTTTTTTAGTTAATGTAAACTAAATCTTGTCTAGACTTCTGGTGGTAGGATACCTATATAGAAACCTGTCCAGGTGGGTACCACCACAGTACCAACAATTCTGTCATCAAACGGTAGTACGCAAACATTACTGTGTTTCGATTTAAAGGGCACTGACAGCTAGTGTTATTACTGGGCATTTATGACTTAAGAACTGGTGTCTCAGGGTGACGGGCGTTGTGCAACACAGAATGTTCTAGATGATACAGCACTTGTTATGGGCAGACGTTGCACTTACCATCAGGTTTACGTTTTGCTTGTCTCATTACACTCTCGTATAAAATAAACACGAAACTTTGCCATTTTTCACCCAGAAAATGTTCAACAACTTTAAAAACAAGATTATCTACTTTTAAAAGTAAAAGATAATATTTTTACGCGTTAAAGACCACTTATAATTAAAATACATTTATACTTTACACAACACTAAGTACCAGTACTGTAAAGATATTAATGCTGCTATTAAATTAAGGAAAAACATTGAAGTTAATATAAGTTACAGTAATCTTGAACAATTTTCTGTAATATTATGGACTGAATAAATAAAATTTATTCAAAATGATAATGAAGGAAGCTTTCAACAAGGTAACATTTAGTTGTTTATATTAAAATAACAACTATGCTATCCTTGATGTATTTAATTAATTTTGCTTCAGTTTGTAAATGAGGAAAGTTTTAACATATTAAAGAATTAAAAATATGCTCCACACTATAACTTCACTTGTATTGTGGATGCATTCCATGTGCACAAACCTCAGAACATCCATCTGTAGGCTAAATAGAACCTGCAACAATCAGTGCAGAAGCCAATCGCGTATCCACTGCACCAACCAAGTCGACAAGGCACAATCATTGAACAGAATAAATTATTAAGACATGAGAAGATTATCATTACGTCCTAAGCACGGAATTGGTCTACACTCTTATTATTGGTCTATATCTTATTCATCTTAATGTGGAAAGATGTGTCACAATGATCACCTTTCAATGCATACTACCAATGTAATACTAGATGTGGATATAGCCTAATTAGCAAGCTGAAGTGGCAATGACCGGTCAAGGAAGCAATAGCAGTGTAGGGCATCCCCCCACTGGACGGAGAGACTACCTGCACGGTTTTGGGGGGAAGTCGGTGGATGAAGTTTGGTGGCAGTCAATGTTGGGCACTATGTTCAACAGTGGACTAGTGGAAAGGCTGAAATGATGATGATGACGATGAATACTAGATGCCCGTTACTAGTAAATGTATATAAGGTAGCTCTGGTATATTTCAGGTGGTGATTCCGACAGCTGTCGAAGGTTACGAGATTTTCCTGCCATTCCCCTTCAAATTTCCCAACAGTATGAATTTTTTTACACTGACAGTACTTGCCTGACATTTTCCATTTCGAAGAAGATAAAGTCAATTCTATTGTGAATTGGGATTTTTCACTTATTGGATTACAAAACTTACTTGACTTCGAAGAAATAAGTTATTAATAACCATTACAAATATTTTCCTTATCATGAGGATAAAATTGTTTAATATTCATAACAGAGTTTATTTTGCACATTGCATGAACAAATTTAGAGAACTTTATCTACAATAACTAAAAATAAATATGGCAATGTACGGCTACAAATTTTATACATATATCCTGTTACCACTACACACAATATTATGTACATTCATATTTGGATTAGACAATACTCGTAAGTTCTGTATATTTTTGCAAACTTTTACCAAACAACTGTTGAAAAATTACTTGAAAATCTATTTTCTTACTTTCATTATGATACCGAATTGGATGTTTTTGTCTTCAATTCATAACGAAATTTTCGATGAGCTTAAGATTACGTTACACATTCGACAAAAAATGTTTAAATCAACTACACTGTAATGGGGCATCAATTCTCATTAATTCTTAACGGTATATATAACACCACATCTAGCTCGAAAGCGATCGGATTTTAACATTCTCCAGCAGTAAAATAATGTAATAGACAATAGGTCTCACCGTAGCAGTCTTTCATGTCTCTCTCTGTCGTACGTCGCCGCAGCAAGGTAGTCGTCGGCGATCGCATGATGCAGCGGCGCATGCATCGGCGGCTGGTAGCGCTGTTTCCACAGCAGCTCGCCGGGGTAGAGCGTGGGCGGCGGCGGCGGCGGCAAATGCAGCAGCGGCGGAGGTGGACCGCCGCCGTAGCCGTGCGCCATCCCGCGCCACTCGCGCTCCTCCACCGAGCTGGCGGACCCGCCCGAGCGCACTCCACTCACGCCCGAGTCGGACCTCTCGTCCGCATCGCGCGCGCACACTATCACACAGTCGTCCTCCTCGGAGGCCACGGCGCTGGCAACACCATCCGCGACCGCACCGCCACTCACAACACTCACTTCAACCTCACTATTAGCGCACACAGGTTCGCTCACTTCCTCCTTTTTCACGCACTTGTCGCCTGACTCACTGACGTTGGCAACATCACTTGCGCTCTCGGCACCTGGAACAACAAGAAACGGAACTGAGTTTAGACGCAAATAAATTGTCAGCTGCGCTTTAGTTAACATCAGCGATATCCCCTAGACACGTTGGAGCGGAGCCAATATTAGCTCATTCACACTACGCCCACTGAAATAGCAAAAGTATGTGTTGAATGTTGACAAAGCCAGTTTATATAAATCAACTGGCGATTAAAATCTCATATACACAATATAGTGCCTGATAATGTAATAAGTATATAAGTATCTACGAAAAATTTTATTACAGTTCAAACGATCACTATTTATGATTACTGGCTTACTTTAAACGCGTGCGGAACGAATTTAAGCTCGAAAACTTGAATGATAACTAGAACGTATAATATTAAATTAAGTAAGGAGAGTTTGTAAGCAAACCTTGAAGGCGTTGATAATCATTGCATCAGCGACTTTCACAGTCGCACGAGCCGCCACGAAGACTAATAAATCGGCCTTGGCGTCGAGCTGCGTGACGAGAATAAGTTATCGGAGTCACGTTCCGTTGCGCCAAGTTTATTACAAGTGTCGCGAACCGGAACAGGAAGATGAGATCGTGTTAAAATATAGACTGCTAGGTGGGTGGAATATGTTGGCAGTTGGTCGGAGTATAGCACTCTTGAATGACGACTGAGCGGGAGTCAAGCCAAGAGTCCGCGCCGATAATGTTTGGCGAAACACCAGAACGCGGGCGATGTGTCTACAGAGTGGACGTCCCTACTTGCGTTATAAAACCTCCTCTTGAGATAATAAAACAGACAGGTGAAAGGCTAAAATAAATTAGCGTTAAAAATAAAAGCGTATAATAGGATTGTCTCAAAACATGTAAAAGTATTCATGACACAGTTTACAATTAAGTAGGTACCTACCTAATCCGAAATTCGACACGATACCTTCTTGAAAGAGCGAAGTTGCGTGCCGAGCGAGCTAACAATGAAATTCTAATGAGGTGCTGTTAACAATCTCTATTTACATAATCGCGTAAATAATTATTCATAACGAATACAAACAGAAGAAATAGACTGTTGTAATGTATGCAGTACAGATGGTAGTTACTAAGAGGATGCGTGCGGCGGAAGATTTCAATCCCGGGCTATCATAAGTAATTTGTTACGATATGGTTGCGGTGTACCGACGGCCATTTTTAATTTACGCGATTATTACTCACAAATGGGACCAGTTGTAGCCGAAGTCGCTGTACGCCGTGACGGTCGGGTTAACAGTGTTTTCCTGCTATTGAAGTCAGAAATGAAAATGAATTACGTAAAGGTGTTACACCCAATAAAACACTAAATGATATGCCCCACTAGTAACATGTAACTGCTGAATAAATCAAAATCGTAACACAAACAACCGGTTTTGAATTTAAAAAACGAACGCTGTCGCAACCTTGAAATAACTAAACAGTAAATAATACTGGCATTATCTAATCGCATGCTGAACCGATGAGTTGACGTGATATAAATATGAATTTATAAATATTTCTAGTGTTGATGAATGGTGAAATAATAATCTTAAGCACTTATAAACAACAACAGACAACAGAGTTTTTGAAAACAAATAGTCGATAACCAGAAATGGACCAAGTGTTTTTAAGCAAAAAAATGTAACAATGTGGAGAAAAGACCGTTCCTTTTACAAACAAATGTCTATTGAGCGAATGTAAGCAAAAGGTGGGAGACAATGCGACAGTGATCAACGGACGTGGCACAATGGGGTAACAAATATCTCGTCGGGGAAGAAACCGCGCCTAAGTGACTGACAAGACAAACGTCGAGACGGAGCAGCTAAGAAGCATTTATTAGATAGAACGGAAGTGCAAAAAGTTGACGGAGACTCCGTGCATTCGATGCCGTCTGTAATACCTGACCGTTACTGATTTATTCATAAGTAAAACGATAGGCGCAACTATTGCAAACCCACACAACAAAGTAGATTTTTTCGGATACAAAATGATTCAACTGAAGAACACACCCACATTTTTATTCTTGCATTCATTTACTAATAAGCGGTTTTGAATTAGTCATAATAGCGCGACGCCGTTTTCGGTGCCAGTAGCTAGAATTACCATCGGAATATTTTAAACATACTAAAGGGACTTGTGAATGTCAAAGGTTACATGTTAGCAATTTTGGTTTGTAAATAGCATTACTAGAAATAGCTAATTACAGTATTGAGTCTTGCAATAAATCGATAAATACAAAAATCGTTTGGTTACAATCTAGTAGAGGAACGTTGTTGTGTGTGAAGTATTGAACAATTTGTTATGGGATTTGTTAAAAAGGCAATTTATACTTAGATCGTGATTGGAATAAAATATTCAAAAGGCGTGAGGACACTACAAAATTCTTATTAAATCGATAAAACAGCGGATCTAAGTCCAATCGTACGTAGTAATCATAAGTATACAAAGTCACTTTGGTATTATAGCATTTTAGTCGAATCAACTAAAGCCATCTCGTTTAAGCCACTAGAGCGTGTCGACTCGCGGACCGTGTAATGAAGCACTTCCACTTGGACAATAACCGTTAGTTAATAGGACATTTAGCAGTGAACAAAGCTTTCTCTGTGGAGCCATAAAGCAATTATCTCGACATAACGTTACGTAACGATAACGCGACCGTTGAAGTTCGGGCGTAAGAATTGAATTGACTGAATAACCATGTTAATGCTAACTACAGACTACTATTACACTTGTTAAGATGCACAAGTGGTGGAATTAAACATTTTGAAGCTTACATATAAACAATTATAAAACTTATATTTACTGGTGGTAGGATTCCTATGCAGGAATCCGTCTAGATAGGTACCACCGCAGGGCCAGTTATTCTGCCGTGAAGCAGTAGTGTGCAAACATTACTGTGTTTCGGTTTGAAGGGCACTGTGAGCTAGCGTAATCACTGGGCATATGAGACTTAAGAACTTATGTCTCAGGGTGATGGGCACAGTGTTTTGTCATACAGTAATTTTCTGGGTGACACAGCATTTGTTATGGGCAGACGTTGCACTTACAATCTGATGAACGTTTTGCTCGTTTCATCACTTCATCCAATATAATAAAAGAAAAATCTAATTATTATTATAAAGTAAATAACAAGCATTAAATATCTAAATAAAGGTTCGAAGTTATTCAGACTTCAATAACAATATGACAACTCATTTCATGGAGAAACACAATATTGATTTGAAATACAGTTACATAATTTAATTTAACCAGTTATAGTTACCGTTATAACTCTTTAAGTTAAATTAAATTATGATTTCATTATTTTTTTAAGTTAATTTGGACATGTCTCACTACAAGAAATTGTAAACCGATTAACGTGACCGTAGTTGCTATATCGCCTTGAAATTATTAAAGTGCAGTGTTGTACCACGAATTCATAACGGACACGCCGCGTGCAGCAAATTGCGCAATGCATGCAACTCTACTACCTACTATTGATTGAGCTCCGAGGCGGGCGGATAATCTTCCCCGTATCTCACGACTTGTCCCGAATGTTCGTGACTGGATTCCTCTATCAGGCGACCCTAGCTAAAGCATAGTACTCAAAATTCCGTCTACGTGGTCACGACTTGATTCTGAATCCAACATTGGTCTTATACAAGATGGCGCTAGGGTTGCTTTCGTGTCTTTTCGATGTGTGGTGTACTTAATAGACAAAGGTGAAAACTTTTCTGACACACAACTAAACTGAAATGACACGCGCTTGCGAAGGTAATTCATTAGTAATGCTTCGTTTAAAACACTAATATTAAAAATGATTTAATATATCTATAAATATGAATACCTATATAATGAAATTGTAAACTTATAATTAACGTTAAAACTAAATAAAGTAATTGGATTATTTGATAAAAAAAATGACAAAGAAAATAGCACAACCGCGATGGGTCAGTTAAAGGCAATAAACAATGGCAGTCGAGACTAGAGATAAGTGGGCGAGGAGATAACGCTCCACGTTTTACGTGAACAATGCAAGCTCGAAACGCATTCGTAGATAATGGGCGATTAAAAGGTCACCAGAGTACACGAGCGATAATGCCGTGGTATTTGGGTGGTATATAATGCGATATTCCTACTCATTGTAAATTTGGATCAATAAACATTATCAAAAATTTCATATTTTATTCTCTTTCTTGCCGAAAAAATATTTGTACGCCTAACTTATGGTGGGCAATTTTCAATAACAGTATAGAAATAATAAAACATAAAATACTTACTTCGTTAAGACTGTGTATTGTAAATTGTGTTAACAAATTTTAAAATAATGTTAAATCACTGTATAATCACATTTAATTTCGTACACAATTAATACTTGTGACTAATTATTCAGCGACCAAATCACAGACGTCAAATGTCACTATCACAGATATCCGAGTTAAATGCAGATTATTCCTCTTCGTAAAACAGTTGAAAATTGTGAAACAATCCCAAGAATTGTGCCCTTGAAAGCGGTCAGGAAATTGAGGCAGTCAAGCGTTCACGTGCACACACACACTCACACCAGTTGGCTATATGTATATTATATATGTGTAATGTAAGATTCACGACTATGCTAAAATGATTCGTTGTGAACGTAATGCAATAAAGACGTATTAAAGCCGTGGCGGCGCACAAAGAACTGAATCGCGGGGAAGTGGCCGGAGTGAAGGGGTGGAGGGGCGCGAGGGGGAGATCGGGTGCGCCAGTCTCGCGTCGGCGACGTAGCAGGCAACGTAGCAACAAGTGAACGGCGGCGCGGATGTGAGGCGGCCGGGGGACAGGGTTGGGAATGGGAGTCTCCCCCCGCGTTACGAACGCACCTGACGGCGATGCACGCAGCACCCGTCCACCTAGCGATTCATCCACTATCCACAAAGAAAAACAGGAAGGGCAGATGTCAATAATCACGATGCGAGCCCGACACTTAAATAACTGGCTACTTAAAACCGGTCGTATGAAAATTAATTACTTTTAACCAATAAAATAAATTATTACATCATAGTAAGATATTTTTTATTTGATCTTCTACGCAAAGTCAAGTAAACACCTGGCTTTAGAAAAACACGACAAATCTATTTTTTATAATGGATAACGAGTCATCAAAAAAAGAAAATTCTGCGTTCCAACATGATACAAAAAAGGCGCCCGGTGCAGTCTGGTTCGGGATATTGCAGACAAACTGTATATACACAAATATATATCAGTAACATGCCAATCCAATCACTAAAGTAATCGCAAACATTTGAATGTTGCGTTAATTGCAAAGTTCTTTTGGTATTAGGTATTTATCAATGACACAAATGTATTCTAGGATTATTATCATCCACTATTATTTGTAATATAATTGACTCTACATAATAAAGTTGTTTATTTAATCCTACAAAAAGAACTGTTTAAATTTTTCTTATCATATTCGGTTAGCGTCGGCGATAAATACTTATAAGTAAACACACGAAAAGAACGAAGTGAAAATATCCGTCTTAATATAGATATTGGCTAGAATTAGTGCCACATAAACAAAAATCGATCGTTGACCAACATACCGGGAGAGTTTAACGCCGCGCCAACCATTTGGCAACCTCCCAAGCATTCGGCGACAATCGCTCCAGCTCTGAATTTAGTAGCACAAATAAATAAAACAAAAAGTGAAATCAATTTGCGGGTCATATACTATCCGCTGCGCCTACGGACTTGCACGATTATAAAATAAGGTCTATTACCGTATAAGTATGCACACACATATGTATGTGCTTGCAACGCATTTATGTAATGCAAAACTGGGCAATTATTGTCGCGTTTTTATTTTTACGTTTAGAAACTTAAGTGAAACAAGTCAATGAATAATACACTTTTAAAAGCATGTCTATATTAAAAAGGCCCGATATAAATTTATCATTGGTCGGTATAGATAAAAAAGAACATTTTATTCGGACATTGTTATAGCAATGTATCGAGTCTGTAATTGAAGGCCTCGACATACGAACAAGCTGATACGTGAGCAAATTGACAGGCAAACAGGTTTGTGAAGTTTTTCGCGTTAAAACAAGCAAAGAGGTCGCGTATCTGTATTGGCCTCGCGCTAATCGTGTTAGCGGTAACACGCGAATAACTAATACTCCGTAATTTGCAGATATTCGTGCAATACGGCAAAAAAAAGTTAACGAACCAGGTAACCGTTTCGTACTCACAAACCAAAGCAGATTTGTGTGAGTCACGCTTTCTTAATGACTCTTTAATTTGTTTTGTTCCAAATAGCCGTGAAAACTGTTTCGATAAGGATTAAAAGCACCGATCATGTAAATAATGATGCGTAGGAAGAAAAACAAAATACATATACATTTATATAGCATTCTATAAATACAGATTTTATCGTACAGTTTGTTTTCGTATGTAGATAAATTAGATAGCACACACACATGAGAGGCGAAAATTTGTAGATAGGAAGTACAAATAACAGTCGATAACCTGGTTGCAGCGGTTGATAACAAGCCTACAACGCTTGTTTGAACACGGCTCTGTCTAAATAATGCTAATAACGCCTTACAAAGCGAGGAAAAATAAGGTTTTAATCTATTCTCTTGTAAAATTATATTTCTAAATCAATATCTATACAATTTTGACGTCTAACCAAATTAAATGCATTTATAATTAATATCAAATTGTTTTGAGTACTACGACACATCATCGGATTGTTTTTGAAATGAAAGCTTTTAACCAATTGTCCGCCGTGTGGTGGCGGCGTAAGAAAATCTACCATCCCCATCTCATCCCGTGGGTGTTGAAAAGTCGAAAGAGGGAAATTCAAACCAGAGGAAGTGCCAATCCGCCTGCCAAGCGCGGCGACTTTTGGCAAAATCCCACAAATAAGAGAATCTATGATGGAGGCTTATGTTCAGCAGTGGATTAGTGAAAGGATGAAATGATAATGATGAAGTGATTAACCAATTCTTAAAACAGATATCATTTTTGGCTCCGTTGGCGCGATGGCTAAATGATTGGTTTTTGAGCCTACAAAGAGTTGTTTAGGGTCTGGATGTTTTTGTTACGTTCAATTCATGTCTGTAAAACGAAAAAGATAAGCGTAAACATTGATTAACATTGGCTTCATTTGTTAAATAAAAACAAATACAATATGTCTGTCTGCGGTACAAAACCGGTTATCGATAAAGGTTAATCTCATTTAAATTGTATCAATCAAATAACGATCGAAAAAGTCTTGGTATTTGGGACGAATTATATGTGCAATAAAAAAATAAGCGAACAGTGAGTCGTTGACTAACAGACTTGTTTAAGTATGATAAGGTTATCATGAGATGCGTTATCGGCATGAAAGGAGCATTGTCGGTTGGATTACGAAAGTTCGTAGCTTCGATTTCCGGGACAGCCGAGCGTCGCGTGGGAGTTATAAATTAATGTCACTATGAAATTTACCGTTTGTCTCAATCAAATACACATTAGTCGACCGGATAAAAAGAGAAAAGATGGAAGTAAATTTAAATAACCTATATGAAAGCTTCTGAAATACCTACAACGTAATCCATACTAATATTATATATGCGAAAGTAACTCTCTCTGTCCCTCTGTCAGTTGGTCACCGTTTCACGGCTCAACCGCTGAACCGACCTTAACGAAATTTGGCACAGAGATAGCTTGCATCCTACAGATGCACATAGGATTCCTATGGGATATTCAAAACAACTTTAATTTTAGAGGTGCCAGCACCAGGGTTCGAACTCAGGTCACTCGCGTACTATATTTAAAGCGAGCGCCCGGCCCCTGAGCTACCACATCCGACAGACAGATATAGTAACAGCCTAGTTCCGACAACAATGCGTATTAATTGTGTGATAGCTTACACAGCTGCGAACCGACGCCGCGATGTAACGATAAAATTAATTCAAAACCCGTCTACTATGATGTAATAATCACTATGAATCATGACGATATATAATATATATATATATATTCGCTCCTCAAATGATAGTATCACTCATTCTTGAATATTCCATTTCAATTAAAAGATTTGGCAAATAAAACAGCTCGACATATTTCTTGGACTAAACCGTGTTAATTAAAATAACATTTTATCACTAAATAGCGAATCGCGATTCATTATCTGCTTACGTGTTTAAATAAACTTGAATATATTTTTAACAAATACAGACGTGATGGTCGAGAACTGACTTATAAAACTTTATTGGGTGGGTCAATTGGTTATTTGGAAATCCCAACATTTATGGATAACACGAAACGAAAAATGTTTCGCCTTATTCGAGTTTTATTCATAATGTTTCATTGTTTTTATGTCATTATTTGAATACATGTTATCATTATTGATTCTATGTTATGATTAAGAAGCTAATTAATATAAAAAAACGCAACAAATATGTTACTTAGTGTGTTTTGTTATTAGGCAAAAATATTGTAAGAAAATAACGATTAGGCCAAAACATGCGTGTTCAATTACGTCACTACGCAGCCGCCGATCGAATGTCAAAAACCGCACGACGCAATAAATTGTTGTCTCATGGAGAGTAAACATTGGCGTTCACCCGCATTCATGCATAATTGATGAGGGTTCGGAACGAGCGTGGATTCCAGGCGGTCACGACTGGCGGCTGCCGCGCACCTCCGGCAGCCATTTTGTGGAGCCTGCTCGCCCCGGGTGTGCGCGTCGTGAATATTAATACGACCTCATGATGCACGCCACACCGGCCTCGTGTAATAATAACCCTAAATCTAGAGAAGGCACAGTCATCCTACTTCCAAACAGCTTCCGTCACGCTATTCAGGCAAAATGTTACGATCGTGACGCATTGACTTTAGTACAAACAATCTTCACACAAGTATGCAACGTGTAATTAATGCATAATGATCGTTATTAGTTTCTATCGCCGGCCGAGTAAATAGAGCGTGGGCCAGTGCAATACACAATAAAGTTAATGGCATACAATAGAGCGCTCTAACTCTCACGCACATCGTTCCGTGCAATTGTAATCAAAAGTATTCAATTTTCTCTCAGCGACACTCATCGTTAATTCATTTCGACAACTAGTCGGTAAGCAGTGCGATCGCCTTGAAAACTCCGAAAATATGTGTTTTTTATCAGAAATTTTATATCACAATTGCGTACTATTTTATCAATATGAACGGACACGTTTAACATAAGGCTTGATAACGAATTTCTTTATAACTGTGTTGTGTTGTTGTGTAAACATATAAGAACTCAAAAATCGCAGTTCCAAGTTTATGATTACATTTCGTACGTTCGCACACTGCGGTAAGAGGAGGGTTCTCATTACATTGGAAGTGTACCCATCTTGAGTTATAATAACACGAAATGAAACACCGCTCGTACGGCAGCCGTGCAACCGCAAGACGCAAACGCGTTCCTAACCATGAACTTATGAATTTCTCGCGTCAACTGGCTTCCATCAGACTTCGGTAATTTAGACCGAGATAATGGATTTTCAACGTAAACCCGGCTGACAGCGTAGTGTTCTAGAAAATATAATGCGATGATTTTACAAATATGCCAACGGTTCAAGAAAAGGATTGAAGAAACTTACTACTTACGTACAAAACAAACCTTTTCATGGTGTTATTTTGCTATACCGACATACATATTGCGTAATGACACATACTAAACGTGACTGACATGAAAACGCCGGGAGAGCGATTTTAAAGAAAAACAGCCATATTTTTAATAACGTGTTTTAGTATAAGCAGTCGGTAACTTTTTTAGTCATTTTAAATGTTTTCACATCTAGTTATAATGTAAATTAACAATTAAAATTGTCTTTATTGGCTCACCTTTTTATTTTATTTTTGTTACGTCACTTTATCTACGCATAATAATGGATAGTAGTCCGGCAGAGTAGAATAGCACCTACTTCTTTCCTACCGAGGTGTTGTAAGAGGCGACTCGGGTATTGAACGGGCAGCCTTTATTGGTGCAGATAAACACCGTAATATGCAATGCTTTCACTATACTGCTCGTGGGAACGCTACGAGGATCAGATTTTTTTTGACTCGTTCCAAAATGGCGGCGATGTGGTTCGCCACCCACCACGTCCCGTTTTCCGCGGTGGCGAAAAGTAGGCTACATGTGTAACCTCTGCCTAACCATTATATGGAAAAAAAGGGTGACTATATGTATGTATTATAACGTGTGGTGGCGGCTCGTTAAAAGAATACTACCGCTCCATCTCATCCAATGAATCTCGTAAAAGGCGAGTAAGGAATTAAACTGCAATGTGCACCCATCAGCGCATGGTGGCGATGGGCTCACCACCTATCACACCAAGTGCATTATATTGTTTTGGTGAAACGTGGATTGTGGCAGTCATCTGTTTTTGCAGTGAGTGCCCAGTCTCTGACTACCCCTTATGGGATACAGTCGTGATCTTATGTATGTATGTATGTATCATAATAGACGAAACTACAAAATATTACGAAAAATATTCACGGTTGCATAGAACCTGAATTGTAATGTCTATTTTTAAAACATAAAGAATTTGTAAAAAAAATCAGATGACCGTACTTTGCTGCCGTCATTGATTGAAGTTAAGTAATGTACATACGTTACGTACACCCGACCGAAGTGTTTAAAAATGGTTGATTTGTTCGTAGAAGGCGTTGTCTACACGGCATGCGAGACAGCTGCGAGCACAGCCGCACTTCCTGCGTCGCGAGGCCCATTGTTATTCCACGCACTTTTTTTATACCGCATTAACGAGAATAGCGTGAGCGAACGCATAAAACGCACTTACGTTCGCTCGTCCATGTTTTTCATTCCCAACCATCTGATCATATACAAATGTGGGAATGGATTTTTTGAATTGTTCTATGACTGTCAATGACTGAATGTAATTTTTAATTATAACGACTGCCTTTTGAGCTTATTTATTTAAAAAAATAACACAAAGATTCTTCTGTATCGAAAGTGAGTTTTACAAACACTAAACCTGCACAACATAACCAGACCTGAAAACCAACGACTTGTGGTTTTGCCCAGCTGGGGCACGCCGCGGTTTTTGTGTTCGACAGAACCCGTGGCGTAGAACGTGGCCACTAGCCCACACAGTCGTTAAAATATTGAAAATATTGTAAATTTGTCAGTCGTGCTATTTAGATCGCTATATCGATTTGACTTTCCTTTGAGCTACATCTTTGATCATCATCGGTCTATTTATTTGCCTTCTTCCTCTAAATTTTTAGAGGGTTTTTGGAGTCGCTAAGAGTGCCACGCAACTGCACTGGAGCACTGGTGGTAGGATTCCTATGCAGGTATCCGTCTAGGTAGGAACCACCCCAGGGCCAGTTATTCTGCCGTGAAGCAGTAGTGCGCAAACATTACTGTGTTTCGGTTTGAAGGACACTGTGAGATAGCGTAATCACTGGGCATATGTAGACTTAAGAACTTAATAACTTATCTCGGGGTGATGGGCACAGTGTTGTCATACAGTAATTTTCTGGGTGACACAGCATTTGTTATGGGCAGACGTTGCACTTACCATCATCACTTTATCCAATAAAAAAAAAACTTCAATTCCGCTTTGGAGTAGCGTGGCACTCTTTCAGCTGACTTCACATGTCGTCGAAATATTTGTTTATTTCTCAGACATGCACGATTCCTCACGGTGTTTTCCTTCGTCATCGAGCATCTGGTAAATCAGCACTTAAAACTGCGATGAACAATTTAAAATGGCAATCAATCATTTTAGTGGTACCAGGGATCGAATTCAGGTCACTTGCGTACTATGAAATTTGAGGACGAGCGCTCGGTCTCTGAACTACCACGGCTCATATTAAATGTAAATATACAAAAAACCGCGTGGAACTCAGTACACAAAGAAGTGAAACATAATATATTACATATTCGATAAAAAAAAATTAACAATAATATTACTCACTATAAAATTACTGTTTAGGTTATAAACAACTATTAATTAATCGATAACTATAATTTAAGAACACCGCGAAAGAGATAAATTGTTGAAATTCAAAATAATGTTCAATTCGACCTTGAAATTTTGCTCTCATAGCGCCCAAAGAGGTTACACTTTAAAAACAAACAAGTATCACGTAAATGAAAACTCCTTGTTCTTAACTAGCAAAAAGCATTATCATATTATAGATATCGCGATGGATTCTGTCATCTTCCGTTTGTAAGTTGCAGCTAACAGCGAAGACAAACAAGGAAGGTTCTGACGTGGGAGCGCGCAGTCGTGATCGGTCGCCACGACTCCGAGTCTAACGCAATAACAAAATGATTCTATCGTCAGCATGGGCCTTTTTTGAAGTCGTGAAGTTTTCACTTATGTGTCGCCGGGGCTTATACCACACGGCTAGTGGCTATTTATAGCGTAGAGATTTCTTAGATCGCTCCCACACTAAGCTACGAGAATGTTACAGTATCGAACCATCGTAAATGTAAAGCATTATTATAAAGTACAAGCTGCAACTCACGGTTTCACCCGCCTAAAATGACGACTACATGAACGCACCGTACCTTTGGCCCTAGCCGCTAATTTTCGGCTCCAATTCCAAGCGTACAGCTCTTTAAGATCGTTAATAGTCTTTAGCTTTACTCAATAAGCAATAATACAATATTTTTTTAATTTGATTTCTATTTCCCGAAATTAGCACGTTCAAACTCTTTAGCTTTATTATGAAGATTGTCTTTAATAAATTCAGAACTTTCTGGTGGTAGGATTCCTGTGCAGGAATGTGTTTAGGTAGGTACAACTCCAGGGCCAGTTATTCTGCCGTGAAGCAGAAGTGGGCACGTAATCACTAGGATTATGAGACTTAAGAACTATCGTGTCACACAGAAATGTTCTAGGTGACACAGCATTTGTTATGGGTAAACATTTCTCTTACCAGACTCATGTCTCATATCCTGACGTTAGGTAAATAACAAAAATGTAGGGCAACTTTTGCTTCACATATTCAACTATAAATTCAGTTTTTATACTCTTACATTGCCATCAAACAATATATCAATATCAAACAACACGTAATGACCGGGTGTCGGCAGGACGTAGTCATACATCAATAACGGCGAACTGCCTGAATCTCCCCTGGTACGAGTATGTATGTGAGGGGTTTACCACCCGCCGGCCCAGCTTATTCAAAACGGTCGCATTAAGCTCTCCTCTATTAACGCCCAACTGCAGCAGGTTATCAAGGGTTTTCCTTAGAAAATGCAGCCGAGCTATCGGCCGGTAATTTGGATCCACGCCAAGCGATGTTTCGACACATTATACTGGCTCCCGTTATCGGATGTCTGGCGAAGCATGCATGTAACCATTTGTAAAATGTGCTCCGTAATGCTGAAAACTTACATCTGCCAACAGTGCAAGTAATACTTTTGTTAAAAGTTCTCGCGATTTCTAGACGTAAACATTTGAATAGAATAATCATTGATGACGTAGACTAACGTGTTAACACTATAACCACAAGTCATTAACACAATTTTTATTGAAGTAATTTACTTTTACTATTAACTTTCAAATACGTACGTTCACGAGTTACTGTTATTAGCATTGTATTACGTATTTAGCATTACATTACATATCACATGTTTAGCGTTACGTACATATAGATCTATAAAAACAACAACGTGGCACATTTTTAAGTCAGCTAATCTAACAAATAATAATTTACAACCAACTGTTAAATATTAAAAATTTAGTGATCGACGAATCACGAAATATGCCGGTTGATATTGAAAAGGAGGAATACTGCGAGGGAGCTTTAATTTTCAAAATTCGTTTCTTTCAGAGATTATTAAACTGCGAAGGGGCGACAAAAGGAAAATGTCACAATTAGGCGGCGTAGTAGGGAGCCTTTTGCTCACCGGGAGGAATAAGGGTGGGAAGAGTCTCCCACAAAACGCTCCGAGCCTATTTATATTTTCGGTCATGAATCGAGGTAAAGCAGAAGGCAAAACTTTGATTAGTTATTCTTTTGTTTATGGCGACAACATTCTATTTATTGGTTGACAACGCCCCGCAGGTGTAATCGGACTAAAATTATTTGATGGCATAAGGATTCAACAAGTTATTGGTCAATTAAGAAAAGTTTCACATTGATGAATTTGTAGTGATGTTCAATTAATATTATAATTGTATTATCCAGTGAAGCAATTATCGATATAAATATCTAAATGTCTCGAAATAAAAACATCTTCTGTCAAATTTTAAGAATTTTGTCGAGGATCCGGTTACGGATCTTGTTTCCGCTCTTATCGCTATAGAAACGAAACGACCCTTGCTAGTCGAGCTAAACATCCCTTATTTTATTTATTCCCACACAAGCACCTTCAGCCACGCACAGCAGCTGATTTCATTCAACAACAAAGAATGCTGTTTGCTTAGTTTACTTTCTCAAATTTATCAGTTGCGTACTTCGATACGGGTTCAGTAAATTAAAACATTAATATTTAAATATTATTTAAGTTAGTTATATATATGTTTTCTAGAATGTTGGTTCGTTCTAAAGCGTTCAAAATACGTAGGTTTTACAGTATTCGTTACGTTTATGTATATATATATATTTATTTATTTATAAAATTTATTGTTATTTGATTCAGACGTCGAATTGGGGAAATCCATTACAGTATGTAAGTTAGTTTGTGAAAATTTGCAATCAAACTTATCTTAAAATATGTATATAAGCATGTTTTATTCCTTTGTTTAACTCTAAAGGCCATATTACACTTGTGTATAGTAAAAACGCTGTGCAGTCGCCAATTCGCGTGTTGCTTTTGCAGTACACCAAAGAGCAAGTCCAATAATAAATGGGGTGACTAGTAAGACTTATCTATAATTAAGATTTCAACAAAAAGAGAATTTAGATTGCGAGTGACTAAAGTGGAAGCAAATTTGTTACGACGTGCTAAATTATCCACGGTATAATGTTTGCCTGTCTCAACTCTCAATGCAATTCCAAGTGATTTTCGCGAATAAGACAGGTTTCGCGGGAGAATTATTCTATGGCTTGAGCGTAGGTAGAAAGGCTACGTCAACCCTTCTCTTATAACACGAAGGAAAGAAAGCAAAGAATCCTCACCGACCCTCTTGCTTCACCCCTGTCGTTTTTATCCACGTAAAAAAGAAAAAAACATTGATGTAAGATATGAGGGTAGACAATGGGTAGGGTGAGTCTAAGTTATTATTTTTGTAATGTCGAGCAATCAGGCATTTGCTTTGTCATTGAAATGCAATTAAGAAACGGTTGAGATCAAAATTAGTTTTATTGGTTGATTTGAGTTAAATGTATGAAATAAAATAAAACTTTTAAATAGTTAAAATTTTCATTTTAATTGGTTCATCATGATGGAATAAAATAGATGAGAATGTCGACGAACAGTACTAAATCCATTTTTATCGCTTTTACGTAATATATTGTTCCAAGTTAATCGAAAAGAAATACGTATAATAACAGTGATATTATGGAGGTCTGATCCGACGGAGCGGACCCACAACTAAACAAAAGAAGTTCATTAAACCGTTCTAACAAAAACCGGAGCGAATGAAATGGATCGACTTCCTTTTTACAGTCCGCCGGGATTCGGATGCGCTCCACGATTATTATCGTCGTGCGATATATTATTATCGCACGACGACCTACATAGATATCAAGTTCCGATTCCAACTGGACCACTATGGCACTAGGATAGCATTCATATTAACCAGATAATTTATGTTACACACTTTACCAATACTTACTTTTAATCCAGAAAGTCTGGTCGATTACGACTGTTTTTTTATGGTGCAGAACTGCCCACAGTGTACACACTTACTACTTCGAAAAAAAGCAGTCAAGTGTTTGTTTCATAAATTATCACTTCGATTGAGATTCAAAAGATAGAGTCGGAGATTATCACATTTTAAAACCTAAAAAAAAATAAAAATTAACAAAAGTGATTCCTTACTAAACACAAACTAATACGTTGATAAAGAGATAAACAATGACAATACAAGAAATAACTGTATTCTTTCCGGTTATTGTAAAAAAATGCTTTCGGAATTAAACGTTACTTTACATTCGATGTTATGTGATTACGTATTCAAATATACTGTTATCGTTCCAATTATCGATATGCAGAACTTCGTTACGGTCGTATTATCTGTGGAATCATTCATTTATATTACACAAAGACAATTGGATTAGCAAGATATATGCGCATGATATCACTGCCAGTTCATTGGATACTCACGAGTTGCCCGAGAACTAATACAACAAGTGAACGCGATGTCGGATACAACAAATGTATTGTTAATCGTCTCATTTAACGACGACTAGAATTAAATCGTTTCATACCGATTGCGATCTGAAGTTGCAGGGTTGAAACTTAATCGCGACATATGCAATTTAAATGCCAGTTCGTTTAAAACGACAAGGCCAACGCTATCGGGCAAAAATCGGCAAGTTTTATGTAGGCCAAACCGGCGGTTGGATGGCGGCATTTCTCGTCATTTACAGTAGCGAGATTTACGAGCGTGATAGTTTCCTTTTTACGTCCCGGTGACTCCGCTGCTCGGACATTTGTTCGTCCATTTTTGTTCGCTAATGGTCGCGCTGTGACCAATCGAACGAGATCTGCGACGGTTCAATAGGTTGTCTCGTTATTTTCCGTTAAGTGTTGCGCGAGTAGGGCTTGGTGGGCTCACGACATATTATATTTGTCATCTGTTTTTATTCACGGCGGGTCGCAGCGCGTGACGAAGTAAAGTGTACTTATATAGACGATTCGTTGCGCAAACAATGGGATAGAGCGGTGGCTTCGTATTCAACAAATGCTTTCTTTCTCAACCAACATTCAAGCTAATCTTCACTTCGGACTCGAATTTCGGTGAAACTTTCTAGGATTTGGTGTCTGCGTACTATACAAGTCCGAGGTCAACTTTAATCATTAAAATAGAACGCATTGTAGGTATAATAATTGAAATATACAATTTAAAAGTACCACAAAATTAATATTCATGTTATGGATAGCGAATAAAGAAAACGCTTTCAAATTTAAATCATAATATTAGGAATAATAATATCTGCCAGTTGTTCTGACTTCAAGTAGTTGTGCGCTAACACTACTGTTTCGGTTTGAAGGGCAATGAAGTTAGTAAAATTTCAGGGCATATGAGACCTATGTCTAAAGGTGACGTGCTCAGTGTGGTGTTACAAAGAATTTACAATGCAAAGTTCTGGGTAATAGTTACAATACATAATATTGTTCTTAGTGATACAATTCTAGCAAGACTAGAACAACGACGTTATAAAAAAAATAAAATAAGAATGTCTACAATAGTTACAGGTACACGCATATGATAAAAATAAAGACACCACGAAGGTTAAAGCGTTAGGTAATTCCGCAGCCTTGACACCATGCAAAACGACGTGTGAAGCGAGTTCAATACATTTGGTTAAATATTTTTTAACAAGATTACCTACTATGTATTTAACGCATTGAATATTTAGTAATGAGTTGGTTCCTTCAATCATTCAAATTTTTAATTATCACTAAATGGTTTGCTGAGTCATTCCTTGAAGTATTTGGTATGATATAATTAATTTCCTGGTATAAATACTATATAATCAGGAAGGGAATTGTCAGAAAGGTCAATAAAACTTGAAATTAACGTAAACATTCAAAAATAATTTACTTATATTCTTTTATAATATTATAATAAAGGACTACCAGATAATAAAGGACATCCTATATTAATAAAGGACTACCAGATAATAAAGGACACCCTATATTAATAAAGGACTGCCAGTACCACATGTATGCCGATGACTTACAATTATATCTTTCCTTCAAACCTCATGATACCACTGAGAGTATAAGTATACTAACAGAGATTTGGAACGCATTGCACTATGGTCAAAAAATAATTCACTCAATTTAAACCCAGCTTTTTGTTTCAAACAAAATTCCTGATATATTCAGGATCACAGATATAAAGTTTATCAGAATCCAAACCTATACTTTTCTTGCAGGAGTAAATCATTAAGCAAGTTGATGAGGCTCGCAACCTCGGTCTCAAAATGGATGGTCTATTGCGTTTTGAGAACTATATTTTGGATGTTGCACGTGCCTGTTTCTATAGGTTAAAGATCTTATACAAAATACGGGCTTACCTGAGTCTGAATATGAGAGTACCACTCTGTGAGTCTTTAATATTGTCCAAATTAAATTACTGCATATCAGTTTATGGCACTTGTCTTTTGGGAAGGTCTATGAAACTGCTTCAACGGGTCCAAAACGCATGTGCCCGTTTCTGTTTTAATATTCCTCCTAGAACTCATGTTTCATCATATTTAGATAAGGGCAAACTACTAAACATGGCATCTAGGCTTAAATTGCAGTTCGCTAGCCAGTTATTTGGAATTATTAAAAACAAAACCCCGGAATATTTATATAACGATCAAATCCTATGCAGGAGTCCGTCTAGGTAGGTACCACCCCAGGGCCAGTTATTCTGCCGTGAAGAAGTAGTGTGCAAACATTACTGTGTTTCGGTTTGAAGGGCACTGAGAGCTAGCGTAATCACTAAGCATATGAGACTTAGAACTTATGTTTCAGGGTGACGGGCGCAATGTGGTGCTACACAGAAATATTCTGAGTACACAGCATCTGTTATGGGCAAACGTTGCACTTACCATCAGGTGAACGTTTTGCTCGTCTCGTCACTTTATCAAATAATAAATATATCGTTCATAATACTCGTGGTGCGAAGTTTCTATTAGCTGTCACAGGACACGTTACTGCTGCGTTTCGAGGTAGTTTTCGTTACTTGGCAACAAAGTGCTGGAACAATTTACCGCCACCGCTTCGAGAAATTCGTACAAAGCCTTATTTTACAGTTCATTAGAAGTCTTATCTTCTAGAGAACAATGATACAAAGTAATTTTTTTATTTCGGTGCCACGTATAAAAGTAAACGTGTCAACTATTCAAGTTAAAGTAAAATTTTAATTTTTAATTTTATGGCAGCCAAGTATATGTTGTAAAATTGTAACGAAATACCAGAGAGATCTTAAAGCTTTCGACAAACATAATAACCAAACTGAAATAAAAAACCAAACCAAACTGAATAACCATCTCATCAGCCTGACCCCAATTACCTAGTACCAGCAACGAAGAAATGTCTCAAACTCCTGCCAACCGTCTAATGCGCCTGCCGACCGGTGAGATTACAGGAACACTTCCCTAGTCTGGTGAGGTCTACTCCGAGCAGTAGACTATTAAAAGCTGAAGAAGGTAATAACAATAATGAAGAAGAGAACAGAAACCGCAGCAACTGCATCACGTCATCTCAAATCGTCGAGTCAACCGAAGAAAATGCCACAAAATCTCTGGGCTTCCGATAAATTGCAGGATAATTATCTTAATACGACAGACTTAAATATTTAGACCTTTGAGTTTGACATTTTGAGTGTGATTAATGGAATAGTATTGTAGTCATCAATCCATCACCCTTGGCTCCAAATCTTTTCAGCTTGGTAGCTACTAGAGACTGTCCACGGTGACGAAGAGGACGATGTCATTTTACTTATGCGTAGACACTGATTGTGCGCAATAATTGAACAAGTTACACTTGGAAATTATTTTCCGCGTGTATACAATATATTTACATGAACAATATCAAGTAAAAATTGCAATAATTTTCCTGTACATTACCTACACAGAAAATTATCATCAAGGAAAAGCAATATACAATTAAATCAAAAGAGGACTCATTCAGAGGCTAAGGTCCAAGGTGCTGATAAATTTATATATTGTACGAGTATTTATAATATTAAAAAGTGAGACGTGTTAACCATTAATTAACATATATAGACATATAGTATGACAGTTGGTGGTGGTAGGAATCCGTCTAGGTAGGTTCCACCGCAGGGCCAGTTATTCTGCTGTGAAGCAGAAGTGTGCAAACATAACTGTATTTCGGTCTGAATTAGCGCAGAGAAGTAAAGTAAATACTGGGGATATGAGACTAAGGAACTGATGTCTCAGGGGAACGGGTGCAGTGTGGTGCCACACAGAAATATTCTGGATGACATGCCATTTGTTATGGGCAGCTGTTGCACTTACCATCACTGACTGTACACTTTACGACGAAATAAAGTAATAAAGTTATAAAGTGTCTTTTTTATTGTGATTTAGAAAGTCAATTCATATTATCATCTTTGTTGAGTCGCATTTGTAACATTTTAGAGCCAAAGCTATTATAGTTGCTTTAATTAAGTATACATACTTCAAAGTAAATTCATAATCCAATAACGACATATGAGGTGTGCTCATAAAGCTATATCGAGTTTTAGTCAACTGTTAGTGATCTAAATCTGTCTAAACATTCATTAAAACACTTAGAATGTAGTCTGTTTACCGCAAATGATTCGGAATTCGAGTAAGCAATAAATAATTTTTTCGACTGCAATAAACGATCGTAAATTCAGTTGAGCACAACCTACCGGTCTTAGAAACGTGAGAAAATACTTCGTGCCTAATTAATTTAAATCAGGCAGCATTAATTCGACAGAAACTGGATCCGTTTAAGCATGTTGTAACCGGTCTCGATACTCTTTATACATGGCATTAGCGGTTTACAGCCCGACGTCGCTGTAACAGTTCGTTCCGCAGACCGGTCAGTCTAGCTGATTTAATTAACGCACATCCGGCTATTCGGACCGAACGCGATAGCATCGTTACAATACCGTTCCGAAACGAAAGTATTGCGGGTAATCGATAATTTTTCTTTCCAATACCGTTTTAGATTTGTTTTTATTGAATAAAGTGACGAAACGAGCATAACGTTCAGCTGATGGAAAGTGCAACGTCAGCCCATAACAAATGCTGTGTCACTCAGAACACTTCTGTGTGACACCACAATGCGCCCGTCACTTACAGACATCATTCTTAAGTCTTATATGCCTAGTGGTTACGCTACATCTCAATGTCCTTCAAACCGAAACACAGTAATGTTTGCACACTACTGCTCCACGGCAGAATAACTGGACCTGAGGTAGTCACCTAGACAGAATCCCGCCAATGAATCCTATACTCGATTTGTTCCCCGATTATCACCATAGCATAAAATTCCTTTTGGTAAGATGTATGTGTATTTCGCAGAGTTGCGCCGAAGAGTTCATTAAAAGCTTATTAATCGTAAGACAAGTCATTAAGGAATCTGTGTAGGTAGGTACCACCCTAGGTCAGTTATTCTGCCGTGAAGCAGTAGTGTGCAAACATTGCTGTGTTTCGGTCTAGCTAGAGTAATCACTGGGCATGTGAGACTTAAGAACTGATGTCTAGAGTAACGGGCCCATTGTGGTGCCACACAGAAATGTTCTGGGTGTACGTTTTGCTCGTCTCGTCATTTTTACAATAAAAAAGTAAGATGGGAGCATTTAATTTCATGCTTAATTAAACACCATGGTTTCATTAAACATTAAACATCATCTCAACTGACTGCGTGACTGTGTCCAGAATACCTAAATATGATTAATAAATAGTGTCGGACAGCACTGAAATCCATTTTACTCGGCCCACGCGTGTACCATAAATGTTCTGTTCATATTGTTGTAATGAAAACGTTTCAAATCGTCCATGCGTGCATGCCGACTCCTTTCTAAGATAGCCAAGGTGTCGCTCGTTGAAAGGCCGTTGGCCCGCTTCTCAACGCGTGGGTCGCTCATCAAACGTATTCAGAAGAATACTGTTACATTCGTTTCCTTTACGCCCCTGTTGTTTTTGCACGCTCGCATTAATTATCTCATTACGCAACTGCAGCGCGCCATCACGATACCTATTTATGCCGGGCCGCTAACGATCACTTGCCAAAAGCTATTAATTACGAACGGAGAATAGAATATCTCGACGGTTAATCCCCCGGAGACGTCTACAGTTACCGACAACGTTGATTAATGTCTGTGAGGTTCGTTTAACTCGTTTTACTTATACTCTTAAATATATATACGCATATACTATTTCGGGCTCCTCAGATGTAAGTTAATAGGCACGTATCTGTTTAATAGGTACCTGAATAATAGCCAGCTATTTTGCAGTTACCTGCTAATGATTGTAACATTATAAACCGCATATTCTATTCGTATATATATCGTCTATTAAAGTCGAGCACAAGAGAACGAAGCGCAGACGAAAATACTGTCATGGTACAGTTGAGACGACAATCGACAAGTTGTCACTGGCGCCACGGAGAAACGATAGCAGTCGTGCGAAGAATGCCGATGGAAACAACTGCTGGTTTCCTCGAAATCGACGCGAGTAACGAGCTAAAGAACCGGTTATACGACACCGATAAAAAACACCGCATCGCCAATGCCTTTTTATTAATTTTCGACCCGCTCAGAGCGTTCCTGTTTATGAAACAACGCGGCAAAATCCAAGAAACGCAACGGCATGCAGTATGCAGCTACGAATACAAACAATGTTTACAAAGATGTTGAAGGAGCACACGTGCATTATTTAAAGAAAGAATGGAAACGAGTTCAAGCGATCTTGTAATGCTCCGTATGTTTGTAAATGGTATCGCATTTCGACTGATGGATACAAATCAGCGAAAATAAACATTATGGAACAGTAAATTCTAGAGTGCGATGTTTTAAAAGCATATCATTGGAAGATTTATTCGCAGACAAGCGAGCATCTGGGCCGTTGTAGCAGATCTCATATTTAGGGGATTTAAAATAGGTCATCCGGGAGGCAGAGTGAGTTTAACCACACGACGCAGACCACCTCGCGTTACATCCGCATACGTTTTACTGGCATTGGCAATCTTAATACTAAAAATACCTATCACCCACGCTTACTATTAATAATTTGCCCAGGAATTCGTAATCATTACCATTACGAATTCCTGAGCGAATTATATACAATAGAATTATAAGAAAACCATAGCAGCACAGATAATGAGAAACAGGAATGAAACACAGAACAGCGACACAGAATATGACACAAAATAATAAATGTATCTCTGTTTTACAAGCAACGTATGCTCAGGAACATTTTAAATAGTCATTTGTTACTTTCAGCGACCGTTAGATATTATACAACCATATCACGAGCCTCTTAAACAAACGAGATTTGAAGGGCAAATGAAGGTGAACGGGCCGAGTAATGCTAAACGAACCGTAATTTTATTATTGCTTAAAGGTAATGTGTACGTTGAATATTAACCGTAGATGATGATACGACTTTATTAATATTTTAATTCAATTAAATAAAGGAAATATCATTAAATGCCTTACGGCACTTTTTTGTAAAAATAAAGTTGCGCAATCAATCGTAGACTTGTCGATAGTCGACATAGTAGAGCGATTCCGACAAGGTTAATAGAATACAGACGCTGCATATTGAACACGGCTGCGAGCGGCAATCATAGATAACGCATGCATTCTGAGAACGTCAATTATAAAATACCTTGGATCGCAAATAGCGAACAGGTTTTCTCATCTGTTTATGTCTCGACAACCGGAATATAGATTGTTATGACTTTAAAACTGGTTGCCGATTTACAAACACATTCCAATAAAAACAAAGAAGGAAAATACTTTTATCTGTCATCTACGTACGTCTTTAGCAGTCTCTCATTAAAATTTAATATGCGTCGTATGTAAATTATCAACAAAAGGACAGTGATATTTATTTGCAACACAATTCCGTTGACCGCGTCACCTCCGAGGCGTGCGGGACAGACATAAATTAAGTGAACATAAAAGACATGAACGAGAATAAAATGAGAAGTCGTATAGTGAAAAGTTTACGAGGGGCGCGCGAGTCGCCGTCTACGCACACCAGTTGGCGTGGGTTCAATTCCTGTTTGAAGTATTTTGGGAGCCACGCACGCCTCTCCCAGTGCGCCGCCGGCCTGTTTACAAATACGAGCGCGCACTCGATTCAATTCCACGAGGTTTTGTAAACACGAGCCAAAAGAGATTGGCTCGGGCATTATAAACTAGTGCATCAATATCTACATAATTATTTTATAATAAGCACACCATATTACGCTATATTGCAATTGTTCTAGTAAGGAAGCTATGTAGTAATTTTTAATAATATTCTTTACTTTGATCGACTTAACCCTACTTTTCTGGTGGCTTGCTTTTACTAAAGAATCCAATAATTGGCTACGAATTTTACATGGAATCTTCTTTCGCTTTTGGCGATATAATAAAATCCATTACCCCATTTCATCCCAATACTGAAGTTGAAGGAAAATAATAATAGTCAGCATAATTCATGTCGTATAATATGTAAGACCTTAATAATATCTGATACAAATAAAAAATAACATATGTTTGTACTAAGTTGTAAGTGCAACGTCTGCCCTAACATAACATTACACATAATTCAAACTAATCTTGAAAACCGCTAATTTATATTACAGTTACGATATGAAGCCGTCAACTTATTGCTATAACCTTTTTTTGAAGTCAATGAGGTATAAATAATAGATAAATTGGCCTCCGAGTTGGGTTGGTAGCGGAAGAAGAAATCGAGCGAGACGGGAGCGATATTGACAAACCGGTTCCGCAGGTACATGACTTGATCCGACGGCGCGAAGAACTAAACGAAACATGGGAGGCAGATCCTGAGAGAGGTAAGGTATTTAAGAAATGAAGTGAGGAATAAATTCAACTGTATCTTATGTGAGAATGAAAGAGTAAAAACACGAATTTCAAGTTAATATACCTACGTAGTGAGCGACCGAGCGACCCTTTGAAACATTCAACCGGACCGCTCGTAATTGGTCCTTGGAATGTCCCGGACCTGTTCATAAAATTCCCCAGATTGTACTCCGTTGAACTCGGTATCGCATTAATCCAATTAACTTAACATACAATAGGACATCATCAGAGGGATAACATCTTTAGATGGATTATAGTTATAATTATAACTATCCTTCAATATAACGACATTTACTCAGAACCTCAATTCGTTACATCGCAGCTGTAGTTAGTTAATAATAAATCTTATAGCATATTAATAAAACATTGAGTAACAAACATAACCGCTAAATATAAAACTGTATTAAGAAAAGTAGAAATCGAAACTAATTATACAAATGCTCGGTCCTTTGAAGCTTGTACAAATTCGTCTAAGGGTGATTTCTTCTACGAATCACCATCAACCTCTCGTCAAGAAGTTGATGAATTACGATTCGGTGAGTCAAACGAAAATGAAGTGTAAACACCGCTTCTAAAGATCAACATACTTTGATAACATTTTGCACATTACAAATCTTTTTTTGTTTCATTTCTATAAAAAATATAAAATGAAACAAAAAAAGAATGTCGTAAATATTTCGACATTTTTGCTTCCAGCGAGTGCTTATTTTGCGTTTACTGCGTCCGCACCCGATCGCACCGCTAAACGTTTCTCGAGCGTTGAACTTGTGAATTCAGCTATTTTAAATTCGTACAAATAAATTTTTCGGCTCATTTGAAAAAAAAGTGTCGTTGGAAAAATTGAGGAGGTTAAGTAAATGGATTAAGTGTATGGTCTAATTATTTAAACGCAGGACATGACAACTCTCAATTAAAACACATTAAAATGAGGAGTTTAAAAAAACAAAACAAAGAACCTGTGCCTCTTGAGTCGTTTAATCAACCCTTTCATATGCACCGCAACGCATAACACATGTTTGCTCACGCAAAGTATTATTTATGGATTGGACATTTCCTAACGTAAAATACGTTCCCAAAACTTTGACTATTTCAAATAAGAAAATATCCGTGTGTCATTAATAACAAACTCACTTTAAACCCGTGGAAGTATGCCAATGTAACTAAATAGATCAAAAGACGTCGGACGAAACAGGTCAAAAACAAAGTCACACTGACTGTATCGGCAAAAAAGAGGTCAGTGACTGCGCAGCGGGGTGGCGATGGCGGGGTGAGGGTGGTTAAGCCGTAATAATACATTTGAAAAGGAACCCCAAACATCTGCGGCGCATATGCGTTTCGTTTCAAACATAGGAATAATGCAAGTCGTGCGCGAAACCGCACCGGCGCGCCGTGGCCGATGTTTTTGTGCAGTAGCTTTTTGTTGCCTTTACGCTTTGTGCCCTCGGGCTTTCAAATGTACAATGCCTTTTTTACGATGAAAGGAAATCAATACTATACTGACGTTCCGAGAGATGTAACGATCACTTGCGGAGCAATTGATTTATGAACCCAACTTTTAATTAATACACTTCTTCGTTTTTTTTTAAATTAAAGTACGTTTTGTTCTTGAAGTACCATACCTTATACAAAGTATGTAAAATAATGTACATTATAAATGGCACCGATGTGTAAACTCAACTGGCTCTTAGTCATAATCGAGATTTAGCAATGGTTAAATAGCTGTGCCACGTAATTGAGTTGGCTGGCTCGCTCCGATGCAGTTCTCGGAAGATTCGCGCATATTTGGATGGGCGCCAGACACTTTCTACGCTGAGAAGTGAGGGTAAAAGTGACGCTCATAAACTGTCGTATATTTAGGAATGATAATTTATTACCTACCTTATAAAAGTTAACGAGACGTTTTCGAGTACTACGTAATACATTGAATTAATTTAGTACTAATTTAATTAACTCGTTTCTTCATGCGGCGCCGCGAAATACAATACATACCGTATATACAGTAATTATAGCCCAAATAAATTCAACCTCGATCGCTTTGCGATTCGAATGGTTTGATTAAACAAAGTTTATAATCATGTATTCGGATAATAAATTCGATAGCTTCATTAAAAAAATCACAACGATCAATGGTGGAATAGTTAAGTATTTTAAAATACGGCATCAGAGCGACTAGTTCTATGATATTTGTAGGTATCGTTTTGTTAGTACTTGTTCAAGAGAGGTGCCATTCTACATTTAGCAAACAGTATTTGAATAAAATATAAATTTAATGCAATATAGTTGTAACTATCGTTTTAAATGTTTAATTAGGAATTTAGCGACGAAACTTAAACAAGAAATCATAGATTACTACTTGCATTAAAATAGCAAAAAAAAAAAAATCACGCATTACTTCATAGTGGTATAACCTTATTATCATGACGGTTCGGTCAGATAAATCGCCTGCGCAGTCGTTGGCGGAAGTGCGGGGGAGGGCGATGTCCCGTTAGGAGAAAGTAGTTCTCTATACCGGCAAGCGCTCGGTTCGTGACGCCCCGGTACACCGGCCATCTTGTAGAAACATTCGATTCGATTTTATCGAATCAACCCAATGATATAAAGTCGGAACACAATGACAGCACCAGATGGCGCTTTTTTGAATTACGATTCTTACAACTGACCGCGTGTTTAGTTTTTTAAGAAATTTTTATTTCTTTTTAGCACAGTTTAGCAAGTGCAACGTCGAAATTGAGATGTTAAATAGTACTGAAACGATGCAACACGGCGTAGAAAGCCTAAATCACTTTCTCTTCTGCAGCGAAATTAAAAAAAAAAACTACTTGACCGCGTGCCACTCGCCGAAATTTATAAAAAGAACACGTCAACTATCTTTTGTTGCCGTTCGAACTGCACATCGTTATTAGAGTAAGCACTAGTTGCACTAGATTCATGTCAAATAACAAATAAAATTCTTGAATTGTGTGCTTTATGTAAAACGTTAACGTTATTTTATGAATTATAGATTGCATGAATTAAAGTCAATTTACAGTAACGGTACACATTCGAAAGCACTTCAAATTGTAACGAATCCGCTGTTTTAAATTATTAATAGCATTATTACATATACGTAATGTAAGTCTGTCATTTATGTGACATTACAATATGGACAGTGCGGAGAACTAATGGCAATATTACGTAAGTGAATTGAAACGACATCGATAATAAATAATGTTTAATAAGCAAACTGGTCGAGGTCCAGGAAACGAGGCGGATTGGACGGGTAAGCCCACAAGCGGCTCGACGCAGGTGGCGCGCTGTCTTCCACTAACATTATTGCACGACCCTGACGGTCAGTGGATGGTTTTGAGTACCTATTTATTGAGGGCATGAAGAATCTTTGATTATCATTAGATAAAACGCTGGTAGAAAATTTATTTACCTGCGTCTAGGTAAATACTCATTTAAAGGTTGTTTTTGTAAAAACCTATTTTATACTACACTACTAATATAATATGAATGATACACGACCTTAGTGACCCTGGTGGTCAGCGTGCCAGGCTTCCGAATTATGGTCCCTGAGTGTGAATCCCAGCTGAAGCTAAAGTTTGTGACGAGTCAGTGCCTCTATGCTTACACTTACGCCACTGTAATATACTATTATATATTAATATATTCTAGGAAGATGTCGCTCTGGTGAACATCGGTCAGAAAGGAGCGCATCAATAATGACGGCTCATTATTGATGCGGTCCTTGTCGAATTTCGACCACGGCAATAAATTCCACATACTGTCGGACGCTGTCAACTGCGAAGGAGATATAGTAGTGCCACAAGTATACGCGCAAACACAGAGGCACTCGTTCTAAATTATCCGCATGTAATGTATGTGCTATAATACCGGTTGTGCGCTAGAATGTAGTGTCAGTGATACGGGAACATTCACAACTCGACCCGAAAACCAAATGTTGTTTGATTACGGCAATAACCCTCTTCTTGGTAGTCGATATAGAGGAATATATATAAAAGCATGGCGTCGATGAGATGAAAAACGTCTTCGCTTGTCACTTACATATCAGTACATTAAAAAGGTTTTCTCCTATTATGTATATATTAAAGACAATGCCGAGTTTTGCCATGTAGTGGCCCATAGGCAATTCAAATCTTGTGGCCCCTCTCCCCTTTCTACCTTCCTAAAACAAAGTTACACTAATATATTTTTTTTATTGATCTTGACCGTCTGTTCAAAAGAGTAGCGCAGAATCCCCAGAATCCAGTTGTCTACAGCAACTGTTGTGCTGACAGACCTACATGGAGAGACATGATATAAGGTTGATTTACGAGTAAGCTGTAAAGTCTGGTGCCTTTTCTTATTATTAACTGAGCTTGTTTAGTGGTTCTTGCCGTTTTGTTGTGACTTTTCTGGATTCCACCGACAATTAGTGAATTTTGTGCAAATAAACTCATTTTCGCAGGTTTTCATTGAACATAGGTCGCAGGGCCTCTATACCTACCTTGCATTTAGCCTTAATCCGACTCTGAGTAAAGAATCTGTAAAGAAATCACTATCATATTTTATTTGTTCAGTTCAATTGGCGATTCTGTTTACACATTACCAACATATATATCCTTATATTTTTGTTAGAATACTAATTTTATTCAGTTTAGATTTAAACTACACTGGTTCGTCTAAAAATGCCTATGCCCTAGGAAGAATCAGCACGAAACCCAGCGGGCAGTTTTTTAAAATTAATTTTTAGGAACTAATTTAATAAATGCGAAAGTAACTCTCTCTGTCTATTTGTTACCTTTTCACGGCTCAACTGTTGAAGCGATCTTGACAAAATTTGAATTAATATTATAATAACTCCTTTTATAAAGTCTTTGTTTATTCAATATTTGAACTTTTTAATCGAACACGATTGTTAAAAAACCTCTGGGAATCTATCTTAGCCATATAGAATTTACAGTGTGAACATATTTATGGAAGCCATTTTTTCTTTAAAAATACATCTGCGTCGTTCGCGCTTGTTGTTTTTACCGATTACGTGTTGAAATACATAAGAGATGTTTTCCCCGCGGGCAGCATGTATAATGCAATTCAAATCATGAGCCGGCATTATCATACAATCATTATACAGTCGCATGCCCAATACATCATACCTACTTTGTTCTATTGTTTCGATTGTTAGCGTTTGAGTCATCGTTATGTTATCGTAATGGTCCTCAGATTAATTACTAAAAATAGCGTAGTTTTGCACGTGCATTAGTTATTGCTAATTGTAGAAAATTCCCAACAGCTAACTAAAGCTAAAACTAGCATGGGTCGCGTAGCTATAACTCATCACCACTGTGAGAAGACTATTCTAATAAATACACACAATCTCGCCTTTTCCCATATAAGGGGTAGGCAGAGACCACATCCGTAGACCACTTATCGCCCCTGCAGGAAACGAGACGTGACTAGTGGCGAACCACGTCGCCGCTTCTTTAGTACGAGTCAGAAGTACAGAAAAGATAAACATAGTCCCCATTGCGTTCCCACTATTATCACCGTATCAAGTATCGTGACAGCGGCAGTGTCTCGGATACTGAATTTGAAAGACAGCGGAATAAGTATCAAAATTATGCCAGACCCTAAATAATCTAGGCTAGCGACGGGCAGCAGCGCCAAAGTCTGCGCAGAGTCTGGTACCGCATCGACAATGCGCCTGCCAAGAGCATGGTAGAGGCCTTCGTCCAGCAAGTGGACTTTCATTGACTTGATGATGATAACATCGTATAGGATTTTGTTTATTGCAGAAAGTGGCGAGACCAGCTAATCGTTCACCTGCTGGTGAGCGCAACGTCTTATGAGCAGACAAATGCTGTCTCACACAGAATATTTCTGTTTGGCACCCCACTGAGCACGTCACTCCTATACATCAGTTCTGAAGTCTCATATGCCCATTAATTACACTAGCTCTCACTGCCCTTCAGACCGCAACACAGTGATGTTTGCACACTATGGCAGAAGTGGTCATGTGATGGTACCTAACTAGACGGATACCTGCACAGGAATCCTACCACCAGTAAAACATTATTAGGATTACACCGGATATGGAAAGGTGCAGAGTGCGTCTGTGTTTTTCGTCACGCATACGGTTCTATAATAAGTAAAAAAAGTAATAGCTTATAAATGTCCCACTGCTGAGCACAGGCCTCTTCTCATTTCTGAGAGGGTTTTGGAGCCGGGCAGGGTCTCCCACGCTGCTCCAATGCGGGTTGGCGGGAATGTCTTCCAAATATTTATTATTCCTCAGACATGCAGGTTTCCTCACGATGCCTTCCTTCACCGCCGAACACGTGGTAAATCGACACTTAAAATTGCAATTAACAATTTTAGTGGAACCGACACCAGGAAACGAACCCAGATCACTGATGTAATTTAATGCAAGCGCCTAGCCCCTGAGCTACCACGGCTCGATAATGTGCGTCCACGGTTCCACAATGTGTTAAATAAACTTAGCATGGATGAGATGAGACTTTTGCTGTGCAACCTGCACTACGCTTGCCGGTACGGCCACTCTAGAACATTTTCCCAACGGTTATCGGTTTAAGCTATGTGGCCGACCCATTGCCCCTTCAGTTTATTGATTCCAATGCTATTTATATGTATATTTTACTCTATAGTATACTGTTACAAAAATATATTTGCTAACGTATTTTTATGGTCTTTTTGTCTGGTCTACACCAGACAAAAAAGGGTACTACACGTAATCACGTCTGGCGCGATTGTGTTCATAAATTATGCAACGATATTAGATGGGTGTTAAGTTAAAAACTTAATAATAGCATTTACATTATACTGTAACGGGATAGCGAATAATATAGAACGGGTCTAGAAATTAAAAAAAAACTATAAGATAAGAAAGGTAACCTCATTCTACTCAAGAACATGTAAAACAACTTTGCCAACTGTTTTAATCTAGATCTTTCTATCTAAAAGACATTTAATTATTGTTATATGACTTTCTGATTAAGATAGTTATACAGCTATCGAAACATAACATATTAAACTTAATTAATTATAGGTAAAGACAATACGTTTTTTTCTTTTGGAGATTATCTCTGAAAAGTATTCAGTAAATAATAAAAAAATATTAATTGTTTCAAGAAGCCCGGAAACAAAATTTATAAGAAAATACATTGTAACACCCGCTGATTCAATTAAGGATTGAGATATTGGCGAGAGGCGACACCTATGCAAAATTCAATTAATGAAAAGATGAGATATCAATAATCATCTCTTAACAAGCTAACCGAAAATATGGACATGGAGGGCACGTTAAGTCTAACCTAGCTGATCAACACATCTATACACAAAGCGTTAAGCTAAGGAAAACATTTCTTCGTATAGCGAAATACATAGGTTCGTATTCAGGTCAACCGAGGAAGGACCTCATTCTCACAGAATATCAGCGTAAATTAACAGCATAAAGCTGCCGTAATACCATTTAGTTAAATGTTAAAAATTGATGATGTCCGCCTGATTGATTTTCGATGTCGGAAGCTAGTGCCAAAGCTGGACGCGCAAATACAGAGGCACTCAACTATCCTAGCCTACTCTCGCTTGTTATAACGTTCTTGCGATAACATCGGAGGTACGACAGGATGCAGTTTCAGAAACACAGGAATAATGACAACACAACCAGACTCGAAAACCATCAACGTTGGCTCTGGCTAGGATTTCCGACGCAAAGAACTCTCAGGTACTCTACCACTAGTCCACGGGGTCGTGTCTTTATTGGGAACGAGGCATTCCATATTAGTCTCAGGGGTAACTACGAATCCACATACATCATGATTGCAAGCTATGTTCGTGACCACTTTCCATCAGCCGGAATACAATAATACTCGAGACTTTAAAACATTGGTAATTAGGTTTTTGCATTTGTTTATAAACAACGTGCTTGCAACAGTATCGTAAATTTAATTATTAACGTTTATTAGTGAGTTGATTCCAAGGAAACACAACAATTACTCATTGTGCTCGCGGTAGAGTATACAGTTAGTCGAGAACAATGAGAAAAATGTAATGACTGGAAAACAATTTACTTCTATGCCGGTTTGGGCGATGAGAAATTTGTAGTTTCAGATTTTAGCTAAATATAAATTAAGCATATCAAAAAAGTATACATTCCGTATATCAAAAAAGCATATAGTCGGTAATTGTATTTTCAAAAGTAAAATAAGCAATATCAATATCGACTAAGGCCATCACGTTTAGTTCCGCCTCAGCTTGTATACCTACTAATCTATGGGTCTTATATTTTAATATTATTACTTTTCTTTTCAAAAACTACTACTGCTACTACTGCTTGCTACCCAATCCACTTTTATTTGCTTCTCAATCCACATTCTCCATTAGTATCAAGCCGTAATTTTATCAATCCGTAGAGATGGCAACACTACAAGACGAGTATATGCTGCTAGATGACATTTTCTCATACTTACTGGAACATTTCAATGTATGCCAATTAGAATAGGGATAAATAATAAAAATTTATGGATGAACTTAATGTCTCTGTCTTGTTGATGACTCTGTATTGTTAATGTCTGTGTCTTGAAATAATTGTGTCGTTTTTAATAGCATTAATGCCTTGTAACATTCACGCTTAGGATAAAAATTCAAGACACCTTGGTTGTGGTTCTAAATGTGCATACACACATGAATCTATTCAATTATGAAACACACTATGTCGACATATGAAAATATAATTAAAATTGACTTTATATTATTAGTAAGAAATATTTCGTTACAGCACAATTACCGGTGTTGGCAATAGGTAGAGTAATCAACCGCACCGGAGGCAAAGGCAGGCGGCGTGAACGTCTGATAGAAAGTCATGCGAAATTGCCGCGTTGGAACCGGTCGTGTTGGGGGGACGCGTGTGTGGAACGCAAAAACTAACCTTATGCCACATGGCGAATACAGACGCCATGTTTATTCAGGTAGGTATATATATAAAAATATCTGCATATAATTCAAAACGAAAGTTGCCCATTTTTACTTTTAACATGAAATATGTATTTTAGGTATAATAGTTATTAAATCAGAGTATAGTCAGAGATAGATTCGAGTTTTAAATTATATACCAAATGCATTATATGCGTATAATTTGATTTACCGTCATCAAGATATTGTCATGGAAAATTACACTCAATATTGTAACCACATTTAAACTTTACTCGCTAAAAGTAACAGCAATCTTATCATTTCACTAGAAATCGCAGAAAGAAATAAACATAAAAATTCTCAAAACCAGTTCAAACCATGGTCACGTCGAGATAGCTTCTATATAAATCGATAAAATTTGGGCCGATAAGGAAGCCAAGCGGAGAATTGCTTCGATTACGTTGAAACCATTGCGTTCGATTTTGTTGTTGATTGGCTTTTTTCTTTTTTTGTACCTTTACGTCATCTAGAGCCGCAATAATTTCGGCCACAATTCTCTCCATATTGAATGACAGAATACGCCACAAAAGAAATATGTTGGTTTTAAATAAAAAAATATTTTAACTATTATTTCTGTAGCGACATCTATGTCGCCACATGAGAAGCTCAAGAAATATTCCCATTCGTCCATAATCGCGCTATGAAAGTTTTCTGAGATGCGAATTATATATAACATTTAATATTACTAGTCGGAGGAGACGTCCTCCCCAGATCAGACCATTCGATCTAGCGCTCATACGTTCAACATTATGACTTGAAATCAGACCATGTAAACATACATATTCCTAGTTCGATAAACATTTTGTCTCAGTGCAAATTCGGTAATTATATTTATTACACGATTTCTGCATGAATTCAAATCCAAGCCAAAGCCAATATTTGCGCAACACATATTATTGGTTTTCGGGTTAGTGTTCTGAAGGTACTGTGCGGTTATTGTCTGTGTCGCTTAGACATTGCATCTGATCCGACTCTTCCTCTGATCTTATCGCATAAGTGTTATTTTATATGAGTGTGTTCCTTCGTGTTTGCGCATACAATTTCAGGTTTCCGCACTATATTATGTTCTGCATACTTGCCAGCTTCTGAGCCACGTATTTAATAAAACTTATCGGCCTACATCGCGGCCAAGGATACTGTAGTACTCTTAGCAGCGATTGTTAACAAATGGCAAACATTAGATCCGTCTGTAGGGCAATGAACTTTCAATATGCGGGCTCATTAATGCAATAAAGGCAATAGCCAGGCCACTCGCTAGTGGCAAACGAGTGCGGGAGACTGCCAATTATAACGGTATAGCCGCTGCCTCGCTACCTTTGCTTGTTTATTCATTTTACAACTTATAAAAACATTAACACGAACTTGAATTCATTTATTATGTAAGTAAATCACAACATTTTACGTGCTTACCATTTTCTAGGTGAAATTTTAAAACATCCTGCGAGTTATTGTACTTTATACGTAGCAATGATGTTGGACTTCAGTTTTAAGTATATTAATGCTAAAATACGAAATGGCAGTCGATTGCTTAACCTTGCTAAGTAAGTTATAAATAATATCTACATGAACACGCTCAGAATTTATATAAATCGATTTAATATTAACATAATGATTTTTTGTATTTACGCGAATACTACACTAGATTTTCGGATTATTGAGAGCCGACGTTTTGAGCGCTTTACAGCACACGTGGTCACGGGAGGACCGAGATGTCAGACTCTCTGAAGTTTAGGTAAACTGGCCTTTTAATTATTATTTTTGGTCCGATCTACGCAACATTGAGCTTACTGTGTCTTGAAGTCTTGCAGCGGTACGCTTGGGTCCTGATTTAATTTCATTAATTATAGGACCGCAAGCCGATGGTAGTACCCAACCATCTTCTGTATTGAAATTAGCAGGTTCATCCTAACATGGGCATCCTATTTTCAACAGACTATGACATGAGGACGTCTAACACCTCAGTTCTTCCCGTGAACATGTGGGCCACATGTAAAGCGCTCGAAACGTCGGGTTATAAAAAGTAAAATAAAACGATAAAATCCGTGAAACTGATTGTATTCATCATCATCCCCATCAGCGTATCACAAGTCCATTGCTGAACATAGGCCTCCCCCATAGATAGCCACAAAAGTTTGTAGCTCTAATTTTGGAGGGCTCTCATTTATAAAATTAACTTAACTTGCAAACATTTGTGTTTTTATATTGAAATCTTCAATAATATAAATAAATATCACGGCAAAGTATTGTGAAATCTTAATGAACAGGATGAATTTATTATACAGCTTACACAAACTGAACGAATAATGACGTAATCTACAACAATGGACACATTTAAGATGCACAAAATAAATAATAGCCGAACAAAATGATGAGCAGGTACCTACGCAGGATAACAGTTTCCTTCCAAAGGCGGAGGTGCTATAAATTAAAAAGAAATATAACAACGGCCCCGAACGTAAAAACGAGTCCACTCATCAAACGGGACGTCAGGTAAGCTTTACAAATCTCTCAAGCATTACGTTTTATTATTATTCCGAACTACTTCATATAATGGGAATAATAAAAAGATTATCGTGCAAGCGCAGACGAAAAGAACCGGTTTTGTTACGAGTTATGTTATGAAATGTATTTTATGTTATCCGTGGAGCGACTTAGACGGCGACGGCTCGGTACTTTCACCGGCGACTTTCTTGCTCGGAGTTACCGACTAGTCAGACTCGTTTGACCTTACGTTGAGTTGGTATTGTTCTCTGGCCTTTGTGTTCTCTGCCAATCTTTGTGCGAGAAATATATTCGCCTCATGGACGTCAATGTCAATGTTGAGATGACAGTTTAGGTTTTCACTTTATATTTCTGTTTACTTTTGATAACAAAAGTATACTTCAAGCTATATGTGAGTGCATACTTATAATTAAACAAAAAGGTTCGTCGTAAGAATAGATAACATTTGGCTCGACGCTTTATCTCTTAATTTATTGTACTTGCAAGCTTTTATTTTTAACGTACTCTTTTAACCAATATTGCTTTTGTTTGATAATGAGTAACTTAAGACCGTAAGTTTGCTTCAGCTACGTAACTAGGACACTTCGTATTATAAATTTGGCAAGGATTTTTTTTTAGCATTCATAACAATTATTGAAGCAGTAAACAATTTTGAACTAAAAGTATTGAAACCGTTGTAATGAACGAACGTGCCCGTTCATGAATACTGGTTGTAGATTAATCATATCTTTGGAACTCGCCTACTCACGCATTAATAAGCAGGTGTCCATAAATACATCGTAAACCCGCGTTCATAACAGTCGTAATTGCTTCAACGCACGATCCGAAGTTCAACAACATGAATAAAAAATCGAAAGACCGGTTCTCGGCGCTGCAATAAAATTGTTTCGGGGCGGTTCGTGTCATGAATATTCATTCTATTATATCTATGTTTTTAGATATACCAGATTCGAGATGACGCATGCATTTTGTTAAAGTTTTTTTTTTACTTTCGACAGCTTTACGGATTTTTGGAAAATTTGTGCGTCGAAGCGACTAGTGGCTAATGACTTTATCGAATAGTAAAAGAATGTATAGGATTTTATAATAGCGCAGGAATTTTAGACTTAATACTGAAACGTGGGTCGTAGACACTACTCGTAGGAGTGAAAATACAGAAATACAGCAACGTTAGTTGATATTAATGCAATTAAAGTATTTTTTAATAAGAAACTAAGATTTGCTGATAGGAGTATGGAGGGTAAGTAAGGTAAGGTAAGGTGGCAGCCCATATGTGTTCCACTGCTGAGCACAGGCCTCTTCTCATTTCCTAGAGGGTTTTGGAGCTGGGAAAAATCCACCACGCTGCTCCAACGCGGGTTGGCGGACTTCACATGTCTTTGAAATATTTTTTATTTCTTTTCAGACATGCAGGTTTCCTCGCGGTGTTTTCCTTCACCGCCGAGCACGTGGTAAATCAGCACTTAAAATTGCAATTATAATTTTACAGGTGCCGGCACCGGATATCGAACAGCAGGTCTCGAAATTTAAAACGAGCGCTTAGCCCCTGGGTAGAAATATTTTTCTGAAAACATTAAATGGTGATAACAAAGAAGGAAATTCAGATTATGTTGTCACTATAAATTGTATTATTAATACTCGTAGAAATACTTAATCAACAAAGGCAGGTCAACACAAGTGTAAGACAAAACCAATTTCTCAAGTAAACGTTCTTCGAACGTAGTAGATAGGGAAACAAGGAATTATGTAAAAATATTTATCAAAAACTCTATGACCCCGTTACTTGGATGCCGAATTGAAATTTAGATCATGTAATGATAATAACAAATGTGTTTGCCGTCCGCGGCGACCTCTGGCTTTTAAAGCGCGAATGCTGTGAAGCCCATACATACGCAGATGACGCTCGACAAACAAAAATACTTATTTGAATGTAAGATCAAGGAATAACTTATATAAATGATGATTTTTGTTTTTAAACGAGTTAAAGATCCTTACACTAGTAGTTTTTCTCACTGCTAAGATAAAAGCTCGCGAATAATTTATTAATTTGGGTGGAAAATATTGATTTAACTTAAAATATTGAATTATACAATAATGGTTACCGCTTAATCCCGACTTAATTTAAACAATGTTTTTATGATAAGATAAAATATACGCTTCGTAATAAAGATATAATAATAAAGATATAACTCGTGTATTCAATAAAACAAATGTATCCTTACATAAAAAGTATTTTAGTGATAAATCAAACAAATCGTTATAAAACAAATAACTAGATAGCATAATTTCTGCTAAGTCACTCATAGTTACCTTGCAACTGTTTATTGAATTTTGTCACATTTATTATTCAATGCATTGGGCAATTATTTTTTCATAGAAGTGGGGACAAACGAGCACGTGGCTCTCCTGATGCTAAATGGTCACTGGCGTCCTTTGACGGCTTTGTAAAAAAAATACTTATATACAAAAATGTAAGCCTACGGGAACCCTTAAACACATGATAAATCAAAGAAACATTAAAACGGTTGCGTTTGAGTGACGGTAGCGATACGCATGTCATTTGGTATTAAAATCGCCCGAACGTATAATATAACGTGATCGATGTATGCACATAGAATTATTTATTCTTGAATTGCCAATGGAATGTAAAAGCATTTTACCTTTTTTGTTAGTCTCGACTGAGTCGACGGGCGAGCCTGAAACAATAGAAACAAATTTTGTGTTATAAGTCCTAAGAAAATAGAAACTGAAGTAAACGAAGTAAAATTGTATATTTTATATATAAACTTTTGGTATGGCTTTGGGTAAATATTCTGATAAATGAAACATTCATCAATTTTAAGGTTAAATATTTAATCACGTAATATTAATGACGCACACAAAAATGGTGAGCGTATACCGGTTTTGTGAACCGGTTGCTAGCGAGTAAAAGGCGTTTGGTAAATAACAGTCTTGTTTTATTTAGTAACATATTTGTTTATCCTGTATCGTGTATCCGTCTGATCTCAACCAAAAGCTGGAACATAAAAGTGAACATCGCTTTTAGGTTTCCGGTTTCATAAGAAATTAATTATTACTATTTTCCTATAAAATCAATCTAATTCTACTATATAATAACGTTTATATTATTTAGAACTTAGACGAAAATACATTTCATTTGTGCGCTTTTGAAACCCCAGTGCAATCAAAAGTCAATCCATTAGATACAAGTTTTTTTATGGGCACCTTATCTTAATGCAAAGCTTCTTTAACGTCGATAATATTTTCGTTAGGTTTAACTGAGTAAGCAACGACGGCAGGTGGACAGTGTAGCTACCATTATTATATCTATGAATACTTGTATTTACCCGCATCGCTGCGACAGCCGGAGCAGCTGCCGGTTCAGTAAACCATGAATTACATGCGTCAGGACCGTAATGGGTTAGTGATTCCACTCTCCATGTTGCCACCCCCAACCTTTATAGATTATGCGGCTGATAGCTATATTATTTTTATATGTAAAACTTTTCCTGCCCCTTGAATTCGTTGCTATTCATTATAATTCACATTGTTTCAAATGCTTCACACTGTTGTGCCCAGCTCGTGTTCGAGTGGTATTTGAAATACACGTAAATTTAAACTTTTTGATATATTACAGTGAAAACTAAAACCGAAATCTTAGGGTTGTCACGTCAGCTTTAGTAGTTTTTAGGTTATACTTAAAACAGGTCTATATATTTATGAACGTAGAATTCATGTTTGTATAATGCACCCACGTTACAGAAGACATCCTAGTGTACAAAACTAGAAAGCAAAAGCAGTCCGATAAAAAAAATACTTCTATATTAACAATGGTGAAAATATATATAATAATAATGGTGACATTAAAGCATAACTGCATCACGTTTACGTCGTAAAAAGATGTTGACGTAGACTAATTTTGTAATACTTAAAAGAAGCTTTATGCTATTAAATTAATATTATATCTCAAGACTTCTTTAATGGCTCTGATCAATAAGTTATTTTATTATTTATTTTTAATTAAGAATCTACGCTTTCTTAGTCATCATTATAAGACTAGGATAGTTCATCTTTGAACATGGTGGCGTCATTGAACTGGATGTAGTGACTTTACAGTTAATAAACACACATAACTAACTTTAATTAATACCTAAGCATATTTATGTCAAATGTCCTCATAGCATTCCAAGAAATCTTATTTTGACTCACATTTATAAAACTCGACCAAATTGGGAAGGTGGGTTTACGACACACGCAATTAATTCATCGAAAAACAAGATATCCATAATTGTAGTGTACAGGCGTACACTGAGAAACAGCTGGATATTAAAAGCATTTATGGCTTGTCTGACATTTTATTGGAACCGGTTCTATACATTATGCAATAGAAACATTAATATGCGGCGTCTTTTTGCTGTTAATCATAATCACATTCGTGAAATATCGTATGATGGGTTAACAAAAGTAAAGTTTGACAAAGCATTAAGTATATTATTATTATATTTCAATCAATATCTTATAACATATTATTTTAATATTCTTATAGTTTACAGAATTAACGTAACTATTTTTAAACGAAGACAACAATGGTGACGTAAATGCAACCTTACTTAGATGTTATTTTTACGTAACATTCCGTTTAAAAAAATGATTATATAGTCATATTATATTATCATCAGTTTCTGGTAGTCCACTGCTGGACTACCAGGTTCCTCCCAATAAACGACAGCCCGTATTTTCAGATTCACCCTAACTTGCTGTACTGTATCACATAACAATTATCACGAAAATAAAGACTACAATAACACAAGATAGTAAATAGCTTTTGTATATTGTAAGGAATTATGAGAACGATGCACTTAAAATGCCTCCATACGGATTTAACTAGAATCGTTGCATCAGCGATATCGGCGTCATTATATAGTTAATTCAGCTTGCAAGCAGGTGGCTGCTACGAAATGGATTATGTTCATTTATAATAACTGCACCATACCGTAAATATCATTTTCCGAGGCTAATTTGTGATTACTTAAGAGGTGCTTGCATATTATAGATATTTTACCGTGAGAATATCGTCTAATGGGCACGATGATTGAAATTTACTACACTATTTAATTTTAACTAACGGCTTGCCCTAGTTCCGATCAGGTGTTATTTCGCAATATTTTTGGATTTGACAAACGACCTGGATATAGCTTTCTATCATTTATAATCTGAAGGTCTATTTTGTAACTCGGATAGGTTTCGTGATCGGTTTTATTTTGACGTATTCATTCATTGGTTAATGGGATCAAATTAAATACAGTAGACCCCCGAGAGTTTATATAAGTAGTTTGTTTGTTCGAAAATGCCTCCGAAAACTAACTGCAACAAACTTGCAACCTAAAAATTAATCATATATTATCAAAGACTCCTCTATATTTTATTTAAAGTATTCATTCAATATTAAAACAGTAGACAATATTTTCATATTTTGCTTAATATTATACATATGATAGGAATAAAACCGCTAGAACTTTTTGGATGAGATTCTATTCCGCCAAGTTAAATTCTGCTGTGCGGTCATTATCATCGTCTGACGGGACGAGCGCAACGTAGGTGCCGCAGGAATTACGAGTAGCAATACAAAAGTTTCGGTGACACTGTAATTACTTGCTCATCCCGTCACACACTACCATAAAAAATGTAAGAAATGAAATTATATAATCCATATAAGCATGCTCATAAGATGTTTAAAAGAATTTTATTTATAAGGGCCATGATTGCACGCGTACGAACTAATATTCAACAACATACTCAAGACACGAGAGCGCACAAAAAATGCTATTTCACCCTTTAAGGAACCGCGCGATCACCTTTCTTGATCGGTATGCGGCCTAACCAGTCTACAGAACTGGTCCGAACGTGAGAAATGGGCACTCGACCGCGTACATTGCCCGATATACCTCGCCAGTTGTATGTTGAGCCAATTTCATTGGAATGAACTTAAGGAATGGATTAATACCGCCACGAAAAATCACCGCCATTATAGACAAATTACAACTTTATGTTTAAATTTTCAGCTGTCAAAGACTTTATGATTGTAAAATTTAACTGTAAGCTTTTCATCAATTTACGAATCGTAAAGATCGATGGCCAGTTGCATCAGCGTCGTCTGTGTACATTGATACGTTATTAATTGTGGTCTTACATCATACGTAGTATCGCAGATATGTTATCAATACACTCGTATTAAACCACGCATACTTCATGTATACATTGGTATGACTTCTGCGTCGCTTAGAGGTCAGCGTACTTGCCTGCACAGTCGTGGGTAATGTATACGAATCCCAAATGAAGTCAATATTCGTGGAATACAATATTGGTTTATCCTAGAAGTATTGTAAAAGTTCCATGTTTTTGACACGAAATCGAACTCTTTTCGAGCGTTACATCATTCACAGGAAGGTGAAGATGAATGAGTGCTTCAGTATTAACGTAAATACATCACTATAATATATTCTACACAAATGAAGATGCTGCCATATTCGAGGTCAATAGAACACCATAACTACCCAATAAGTACTGGTAATACCGGTGGTAAGACTGATATGCAGTAACCCGTCTAGGTTGACCACCCCAGGCCAGTTATTCTGTGGTGAAGTAGTAGTGTACAAACATTACAGGGTTTCGGTCGGAAGGGCTCTGGGAGCTAGTGTATATGAGGGCATATGAGACTCAATAACTGAAGTCTCAGGGTGACGGGCGCAGGGTAATTGCAATCTCTTTTCAAAACAAATGCTGTATTACCCTGAGACAGCAGTCCTTAAGTGTTTTATGCCCAGTGATTACAGTAGCCCGCAGTGCCCTTCAGACCGAAACACAGTAATGCTTGCACAATATACAAATGTTTTCCTATATAGTTTTTTAAATATTTATTTGTCACCAGTAACGGTAATAATAATTTCACAAAATAATAATATTAGAAGTGAATGATATTAACAACTTAAAAATTTCCGTCGTTATCTGTGTTACGAATATGTAAATGATTAAACGCTGATGAATCAATTCCGTGGAATCAGGCAGGCATAAGTGCGCTTTTAGAAAACAAGTCACCGTACGAGAAACTCGTTCGGTGCATTCTTGTGCACGTCAACGGTTGTTACTTGATCACATCAACGGGCACCAATAATAAAATGCGGATATTCATAGAATTTAAAAGCCTCACTTTTATCTCCTTTTAGGAGCCGAATTTTACAAGACAAGAATTTAGTGATTGTTTCGTAGGTAAGAAACAAAGGTGCTGTGCTCTTTAAACTCGTATGGTGTAATAAATTAAAAAAAAAACAGCGATGAGGATTAGATACAAGCCCGCGCTTAGAAAACGTTTAACGCAAACGGTGGTTACACTCAGAAATAATATAGCGGTCTGATGTGGATTAACATAGACTATAAATAGCCGTGTTTTCATAAGTCCAATATCAGAGTTTACGCAGAGCTAGTCTCGCGAATGGGGTCAAGCGATTTGGCGAGTGTTCTCTTTATCTTCCGATGATCTTTTTTAAATAGAAAAATTCCAATGAATATTAACGAAACTTCAATTTTATTCGGAGACAAAAGAATAGTACAAATCGACTCGAGCCCGTATTTAAATGTCGAGTTGTGAATTACAATTAATTATACCAATGTCAGTCAAAGATGCATGCTAGTATTATCATGGACATTCCACACCGTGTTGTTCCAAACGTTCGCTTTGCGAATAATAACTGGATTTGAATTAAAAACGTTATTTACTGTAAAAGAGACTAAGAATGTGTGAATATTCACAATAAAAAACCATTAAAACATTATGCGTTTACGTGTTATATTATCGAGTCTCTCCGTTCAACGCACCGTGTTATTGACTGCATAATTAACTCAATGAAACTCTGTTATAAATCATGTGGATCACGTTGCAACTCGAAGCTGCTATCTCTCAACAAAACATAAACATAACGTAATCAGGCAAATAACACAACTGTGCCGCAGCGATATCAATAATTCGAGGAAAATTTTTGTTAACACGTCACATAGTACACTAAGTAGTAACAACAGTTGATAAATTAATTTGTTGCTTGACAGTTTCATTTTCCGGGTTGACCTGAAAACTTCCCACAACAGCGATAAATAGAAGAAACCCAATCAGAAAAAAATCATCGAAAACGATTTGCTTTTTATGCTCTAAAAAAATTGAACTATAAATCACCAGGTTTGTCCGGTTAATAAACAAAAAAAGACGACGTCGAGCGCTGCAGCATGGAATGAATTATATTGTATGTTCGAAATGAGATCGTATTACGTTACTTATAGTTCGATATTGACGCGGGATATATTAGTTCCTTGCGTTTATATATTAATAAGTTTATTTACTTATTTAAATGTACAATGATAAGAAGCAGTCGACCGTGAATAACTGCAAATAAGCACAACAGTATAGCTTTGCTGTAGTAACTCTGTCGCTCTTGGGCAATAAATTTCTAGTGAACGTAAAAGGTTAACGGTTGTCATGTCCTTATACAATATGTTTTCTCGTTGTTAGTAACGACATATTGGAATGGAGATAACAAGAATTTTGAATTTAAATATACGATAAATGATAATTTGAACACGAATGTTGAAATAAATTGAAATAATTCCAAGTAAATTTGCATAACCAGACATTCAGGTTGCACGAGTTGTTAAGTTGGAAGCGGCTATAACAGGAAATAGGGCATTAAGTATTGATTCAGAGCGAAGAACGGCTGCGGTTCAAAGACATCAATTACCTTTAAACTATTTACGAAACGAGCGCGTCAAATCTGTTAATCAAAAACCTCGGATATTGTTTACTGATAGCAATGTATAAATAACATACTGATGATTCACAGACATTGCATTTTTTATTATATAAGTGTTTGTAACACATACATTAAGGCTAACAGCGGCGTATCAATGTAAAACATTAATAAGTTTTAAGTGTATAAAATGTTCATTATACCACATGTCTTCAGAAAAAATAATTCCGCCGTAAACAGAGTATATGTTTTTTTTATATATCAACATTAATATTACTTCATGGAACGACGCTTCGTTATACCCACGTTATTTTTAATTAATCATTTAATGTTATCATTTATTACTGAGAATCGGAAACGGATAGAAGCGGAGGAAATAATTTCTGCTATCGTCAGTTTTTTCTATATCAGTGCGATTGTTGGCTGTATAATCTTGAAAATAAGGTCACACTATAAATTAATAAACGTAAGTTTACTATTATTAACTTAGTAGCAGAGTAACTTGTTTTTAGATGTTGCATTATTGCACAAATAAATTTAATCCGACTTGTATTGAACTTGAAACGCGAACAAATATCCAATTCCGTAAGAAAATCACACAGGCAATAAAGGTCATTGAAAAGCCACGCGATGTCGGTTCCCATGGCCGTCGGAAACAATAACAGAATCGCGAGTCTCGTGCACATAAACCGGCGAACAATCGACCAAGTGGAAACAAGAGAACGTTGTAAATCAAGCCGAGCGTTGCGTGCACCGGCGAGCCATAGATCCTCGCGTTTCGTTTCTGCACGCCTTCCCGCGCGTCGCCGCTTATAATTACCGAGTACTTTCGCCAACCAACGGCCCGACGCCATCTTGCTATTTATACTGCAAAATGGCGGATGGTTCGCAGCACGTGTTCTTTCTTTTGTAATTTCAAGAAACCAGCGCCGGTGCATCCGAGAAATGAAATGCTAATTTATTGAATGGTTACACTATGAGGGTTAGTTATTTTTCAATTCCAAAGCCGTATTCGGACGAGCTGCGAACACGGACCCTGAAGAAATTTACATTGAATAGAGGGGCCGTTAAGTCGCGATGTGACTACGCGGCAATGAAGGTCACCTTGACTAACCGACCGTAGTTATCTTAATATCTTGGTAACTAAGGTGCGAATTAATTAAATCTTTTTTTGAATTTATTCTTACCACCGCAATAAATACTTATCGCAATTTAATACACAATTTCTTAAGATTCAAATTAAGTGAGATAACAACCATGGACCGTCCACGGCGATAATTTTCGATTACTATAAGAACACAAATTCGCAGAATTTATAAGAGTACAGGCCGCAAGTACACCAGCAAAGGACGAGAATGAACCATGTGCCAGGGAAAATTATAATAAATATACAGTCCCGAAATGCAATAATTCACATATTGCAAAAATGATAGCTTTAACTGAGATTCGAACCCCAGACTGACAACTCAGCAAGAAGGTACGCGGACGACTGATCCACTCAACCATTGAATATGATAAAATACATTAATTACGATACATGTAACTTTCAATAACAGTATTGGCATAAAACTTAATAGACAATGTGAAATATAGCATGAAAAACGTTCAATGCTAAGCATTTGGAAAATATAAGAGCTACAAAATAATTGCGTACCACAGAAACAAGAATTATAATTATATATGGTTAAGTCAACAGTTGCTATCGACCTGCGACTTTATGATAACAAAATCGCATAACTAATAAACATGACACTTAAATAGATAACTTTTATCTCGAGCATGTGGGTCAAACAAATGAAATGATATAATACCACACATACGCGGCATGGTATGTACATTGTTTTTTAGATAAAGAGATATAGTAATAATTACAACAGTGATGGATACAACAATTATTAAAAAGTCACTAACACTTGTTATTCCCATTTTAACTCTCTTGTATTATTGGCCTTTGTTCTCACTTGCATTTATTTGCATGTTATTTGTATCATAGTCATTAACAGAGACAAAGCCGTTACGTAAACAATACCATCTAATACAAAGAGAATAGCATTAATATGTCTAAATACTGCTTTGTCCCTTATAAAAGTTATTACAAACATTATTAATTAACGTCATAGTTGTTGTTTTCATTATTATAAAATTATTTATTTTTACAAAGTCATCAACAGAAGCTATTACTTTATGACACTTAAATTCTGGATTAATGTATTTTTATTAATTTTCTATCGACCTAATAATTGTACTTATATGGTAGATTTGACGGCCTCTAAAGTAATTATAAGGAAGAGTTTCTTTTGAATCTGAAGTATGCTGTACGAAGATCCTTATCTTAATTTTAATTACTTACCTATTTTATCAGAAATAGCTGTCGTTATCAATGTGGTTTACATAAGCAATTTTTTATGTCTAAATGGTTTCCTGTTATCTTAATAATTCGGCGCAGGAAACAGAATTCAAAGACACTTTCAATGCAAATCTATCAGAAGCAGTCGCTTAGCATTCACCAAGTCGTGCGGAGCATCGCCTGGTTGCTATCAGTTCGTACCGGCGCCTTTTAAATATGTATGAACGAGCACTTAACCACCACACGCACGCATTTAGCCGTGACACACATCCTTATTTCGAAATAAATTTGCAATCGAAACATCATTGAACTTGTGTTCAAAGTGAGCAATGCATTTTGGGTCACATTGTTTATATAAATTGTAGTTATCAATACAATTTGTGTTTATTCCATTCAAGTTTTTAAAGTATGAAGATAATAATTTAATACGCTATTCGTAAAAATTAATTTCTTCTCGGCAATCTTTTGTCGAATTCCACTTGTTAATGTGGTGTATGCTTACAGAGGAGAGAAGGCAATGGCCCCATTTTGTATCTTAGTATTACCAACGTCAATATTTGATTTAGCGTGGAATGTGCCACACAAAAACTGCTATTTGTTTGGGCATGACGAAAACAGTAAACAGTGTGTTAAGGTAATGTTCTGAGAATGATGTACATGATATCATATCGTGGGATGAGAATGAAACATAAAAGTGTATTACTGTTGTATACTTAAATGAGTAGCTTTAATCATAACCCATAATCAATGAAGTCGTAAACTTAATGAATACTTACTTCTTTTATATTATGTTTTTGATTGTATAGAACCATTTTGAGGTTTTATTTCTTTTATTAGATTATTAAAAAAAATTACTATAAACAGAATTTAGCCTCATGTTAAGCTGCATAATTTTGTATTAAGTAAGCACTTATATTTTTTTACAAAACGAGACTACTTTGCGTCTATATTGTGGTAACAATACACTGAGATGCTGTCGTCGAAACGAACACGAAGCAAAAACGTAAATCGAAAACTGCTATGCACAATACAAAAGAAAAGAGAATGAAGCATGAAGAGTGATGGCGTACGACGTGGGAAAGCGAATGGCGGGCGCATTGTCGGCGGCCATTTTAGAGTAGGTTCGTTCGGATAACATCACGAGTCCGCGCGTCCGCTAAGCAACAGCGTATATGCGCTAAACGGAGCGAAACAATTCATGCACTCCACGTGGGTTTTTACGACATTCCTATCCGCTAATTAGTAATGATAAGTGCGAACGCCTTTGATATCAGTATTTACTAAATGCATTGGTTTCAATTGCGTATAAGCAGAATCTATGAAAATTTACCATTTTATTTTTTATTATTAAATATTAAATAATAATAGTCACAATAATAAGTCATAGTACTTCAAGAGATTTCCCTGGACCATGTTCCCTACAGCCTACAGATATCCCAGACATCCTTATCACAATCCCCAAATTCTCGTACTAATTTTGGCCATAGATCTTCAATCACAAAAATGCTGTCATACTAATGACCTATATGCACGCGCAATAAGTCACTTAATTTGGATATCTTCCAGCACTCCAGTTCCGACTTTCTAAAACAAAATATTTATTCTTTATAATAAGTTTTACTCGTTTCATTATTAGTGTATTTTTTCTTGTTTTATTACAATACTTGTAATGGACACTATTACAAATAATGTAATAAAACATAGTAAATAAGTAGTGTTATGTACCTTGCTTCAATTCCACATACCATTTCAATAACTACATTTATTTTTCTTTATTTAATTTTTTAACTATGTAAGTGGCTGTACTTAAATAAATAATGCTAAACAGTTTATTCAAATACTTATAGGTATTTTACTATCGCCGCAAAAAAAACGACAAAGTAAACTTCAGGGGCGTCCTCGATTCTCCGGTATTTTAATGATTTACTTCTTCCGTTGTTTGCAAAACAATACAATGCTTAAAAAGTTAGAACAACTTTTTCACAACAGAATAAATAGACATAAAAAAACTTATTGTTTTTGATGTCTATTTATTCCCATTTTATGTCCTTTTTAGTTCAATCTTTAAATGCAATGTCGTCATTACCACATCAATAAATAAGGCAAATAATAAGGATGATTCAACCAGCTAAACTGGTATGCGATACATAAACAAGTTTAAACATCGCGAACCAATTCGCAATGATTACCATGTAATGGCTCGAATCAAGTAACAAAACTTACGACGTTGCTACGTGATGGTAGGCAATCACTTGCGCTCATATATTATTAATGTTTTTCGTGACATACGTTTCATTTAGACCCATCACGCCATGCATGACTCACAGTTATACAGTTTTGTTGATATCACAAGCGACTTTGTGTCTCGGTTGCGTCTTTTGTCGTTCTCTGTACCTGCTTTCATCTGGATACAACTAGATCGTTTGGCCGTTAGTAATCAATATCACAGCCTCATTGTTTCTTTTTATCTACGCCGAGAGATAATGCGATCTGATTATATTAACCAGATCAATGTTACCCACTTCATTAATTGTTTCTTTGTTGTTTCTCCAATAAAAAACGAGCATGCATTAAAAATGTATGCAACAGATTTAAACCAGACGGCTACGTTTATGGTTATAGTTAATAACTTATAAAAAATAATAATGTTTAAGTTTATTTTAACATTTCTATACGTGTCTTCTTAACTTAAAGTCGTCACAACGTCATTTTAATGCAAATCTTGAAAGGTGGTCGCCGTTATGTAACTTGCTCTCGAGTCAACGTAAACAAGCTTTCGGACCGCATATATTATGCAAAGAGTTTTTATCTCTCCTCTTTGGGTACGCATCGCAGCAGTTATGTTAAGCATTGCATGCAAATGTGGTTAACGACTCTGGGTTGAAGCCTGTAAAAGACGTCTCGACAACGCAAATAATTTTATCAAATCTTTTTGATATTTAAAACTATATATTACTTTCAGAGCGTTTATATTAGTTGATGTTTGAATCATTTTTATACTAAGACACTATAATTAAACTACAATCTTTATTAATCATTTCAAATTAATCTTTTCAACTCCTTTGTCTAACATACAAACGAAATCGTCGCGAGTCATTTATTTTTATAATTGCATTATTTATAATTGCATTATGTCTAGCAGTCAAACAAAATAAATCAAAAATTTAATTTGTTAATATAGCTGTTGCAGTCGCCACGTAATTCGTGAAATTTGACAATAAAAAGTAGAATGAACAAATTTTAGCCAGTTAATAAAATAAATAACGGCAAACGAATCTTGTCAAGTGAGACAGTTATTACGACCTATACCTGATAGAGTAGGATAGGTGTAGAACGCCATCTTGCCTGCATAGCGACTCTTTTAGTCACGCGCAGTAGGTAAAGCAGCGTTTCTATTTTTTGCGCGGTCTCGTCTGACCTCGTTGGTTTATCGTTATCAAACGACGCTAATAATAAAACATTTTCGCTTGCCGTGAATTGCTCCAGTGACGAATACCGCAATAACAAATAGAACCTTTATAAGAAGAGCGCACAGTTTGAAATGAAATTTATAAATCAAACATCAATAAAATAAATATTTGGAAATTGAAATAAAGACTTTATTTTCAAAGTAATGTCCTTTATTATTATTTTAGCATATACAATATTGAATGGCCTAGTTACTTCAAATACACTTGAGTATATCCATACCTACTCTACTGTCCACTTAACCCCTTTAATAGTAAAACTCGTAGTCAATTAGCAAGCCAATAGTTATGAACTTTTGACGGCAGCAAATGAACACAATTGGCTGCCAGCATTGGATGTTACAACTTACATAAATATACTAATAGACATCTAAAGCTATGACATTTCATAACAGTGTATTATTTAGTCGTTTATATTTGTTGTATAAATAAAGAAAGGACCTAATTTCGTAATTCAAAACGTACGATTGACTTAGGGCGGATTTCACCGTTGAAGCGCGATCAGTTCAAGCTGAACGAAGTTTAAGCGTTTAACTGAGTTCAATGCTACTGTTTGCATTTCACCAACATCAACTGAACGCGATTAAAGCTAAACGCGGTTCAAATTCTGAACGCCCAATTTTCGACATTCAGCTCTTTAAACGCGTTTAGAGAGCTGTCAGTGTCAATTGCACAACTATGTAAACACAATAAATATTTTTAATACGTTTTGTTTATTGTTTGCATACCTATGTGTCTTATGCATAAAAACAGGCTGTTTGATGTCGTAAAATAATAAATACATAGTTTTTGTTTTAGATTGTGACGATATTTCACGTAAACTTCGTTTTTCTGAACGCGATCGAAATGGAGCCGGTAATAGATTATTATAAGATAGTGTTTAGTTTCATATAGCCTGCGCCACCTACATTTTGTTATAGAATATGTGTCATATTATTGCCGCACAATTTTTAATTGTAATAATCATTCCACACAGTAGCTTTAAGCTAGGCTGGGCAAAAGACAGTATAAGATATAATTTTGTGTCATAAGATAGAATCTAGTTGCATATGGTCTTTACCACCTAATAGTTGTAATATTTTTCATATTATTTTAGCACAATAAGAACCACTAAATAAATTTTGTATACACTCAATAACTCGCTTTAGATAGATTAAGTAATTGATTTAGCAAGGTAAAAATTTAATCCAACCTGTTAAGATATATATAAGTACCTATTTAATTTTAACTTTGTATACATTAAGTTTGAAAAAAATGTCTACTTACAGTTGAAATAAAATGGAATTACTCTTATAAAACTATTTAAAGCAATAAGCATCTCAGTATCAAATAGCAGTGATCCTTTAGCATTCGTTACTGCGTAACAAATGTAACAATAAACTCTAAATACCATGTAAACAATGTGAACCACCGTAAAAAAAATATACAGCAATTGTATTATAACATATAAATACTTCGTGTCGTGTGGTAGCGGCTAAACAGAATCTATCACTATGGGGTGATAAATTCTCTTCTCATCCCGTGGATGCCGCAAAAGTCGACGGATGGAAAATAAAATCCAGGAGATGGGCAGCAGCATCTTCCTGAAACATCTGAATACTGCGTTTGCCAATCCGATTGCCAAGCGTCGAACTATGGCAAAATCCTCCCCAAAATAAGAGTGTAACTTTTGTGGAAATCTATGGGGGAGGCCTATTCAGTAGTGGACTAGTGATGGGCTGACACGATGATGATGATGATGATATAAATAAAAAAACCGCTACAACTTATCGGAATTCATTTTGACAAGCGGTAAAAACAACGACTAACTTCAACGTTATTACGTTACGTGAAAGTTGTATTATGGAGTAAAAAGAAAGGACATTTGGCCTCATGGAAAGCACGCTCGCAATGTGAGTCAATGTAAAAAATCAAAACGTATTTTAGGGTACTTTAACGTTTACGATTACTCAGCCACGACTACAAACTATTGGTAAATAGCCTTATTAAGAGTATATAACAACGTAATTTATTACGTCTTGAGTTTGGACATGTAATTACCTTCTATTGTGTAAGACATTAAACAAATTTGTTCAATGTAAAATAAGTTATAGTAATGTAATACGATTGTCAAGACACAGTTAGCTCTTTCTGCGTAGATCGGACCAAAAATAATAATTAAAAGCTGAAGGTACTCCGGGTTATCTATGACATCAGGACATCTGTCACCTCAGTCTCCCCCGTGACAATGGGTGCTGTAAAGCACTCGAAACGTCAGTTATAAATAATAAAATTAAACGCGATAAAATCCGTAAAATTAGTTTCATTTAAATGTGTAGTGTTCGCGTAAATATAAGAAATCACTATAGAATATATGTTCTTCTGGCCGATTTTCAACCACGGCAACTACTTGCGAATGCCGTCGCTAATTACAACCGCGCAGTAGATATTATAGTTCCACGAATACACACGCAAACACGGAGGCATTCACTCGTTCTAACCTGCCCTACGCAGTGTCGGAGACACGGACGCAATCAGAACAAAACCATCGATAGTGCGAGGGTACCGGCACTGCCCTTACCAACCCGCCTGTCCGTTGTGACTATGAGCAAACCTTCCATTCATTCATACCACCTGGTTTAGCAGGCGGTTTCCAGTAGTTTGAAAAACAAAACTCAAAGCAATGAATACGAACATTCTTAACTCGGCTAATGTAATACAAAGTTTATTCGCAGCCAGACAGTAATTACAACGGGAACTTTAAACTGCGTTCACGAACACCAAAGAGGAGGTAAACAGAGAGAACTCCCTCTCTCTTCCTCCTACCTCTCACCTCTTTGGAAACTCTAAGGGGGAATTAAATTGGCAAAGTACCACGACCCCTCTTCTATCCGATTATTTTGAAATCTTTACGACTGCTTAACTTTCTTTGACAGTGCAAAGTTACTTAAAGGATACTTTGAACAATTCATAGCAAAATATAATAACCCACAATTTAACTGTAAAAAGTAAAAAAAAACATTACATATATTTACGTACTAAACGAGGTAGGCCTTTATTAAGCATATGTATTTGTGGAAAACAGTGACTATGACTAGAGGGAGCAGGCGGAGAAATTTTGCAAAGAAGTTTACCAACGGAACGTAAATAAACACGTTGTACCAAAGTTGAGAAGATTGCAAGTTGGGGTACGGTACGATGAAATCGGCTATTTGCAGCTCCAAACTTGCGCAGGAAATAGGAACCTCCTTCAGAAGTGTAATTCTTGAAAGGAAGCAGATAACGCACAACTTTGTCGCTGTAAATAAACTTCGCTATGGCGATTCGCGAAATCTGATTTCTTAACAGAATACCAATAAACAATATGTTAGAATAACATTATGTTAATTAATAATTAATACAACTCATATAACTTTCACTTATTATTGTATTTAGCAAGCTCAGATATTAAAATAATTGATATTTAAAACAAGAGGGGGTCTATACCTCTTCTATTAATTTCATAAAAAGGAACGAAAGGTAAGATTCGGCAGATAAATTTTAAAACCTATTGGTGCTGCACTTCTCCATACAACATTACCCTTTAAGAATGTTTAAAATTGGAATGTTTAAATCTGAACAATACTTTAAAAAACTTTAATATCCGTAATTTTGTCGACAAACCGAAATAAACATCCTAAAATAAGCTTTGGTTAACCAAAAATAGTTTTAATGGAAACAATAAACAATCGAAAATTGCCTCATTGCTGAAAACCGAAAAATGTTATTGTAAAGTTCACGACACAATGAATATATTTTCGTCATCATTTCGATACACGGGGAAAATCTTCCACGAAATATCTAAAAATACTTTATTACTTAGAAAAGCCTATTATTAAAACTTTGTACTTCCATTATTCTTTCCCCGGCGACATTTTTTTGTTTCATAAATTTTCGTATTTCATAACACGTTTTATACGTATATACGAAACGTCGGGAAATAAATCGTCATAAAATCCGTAAAACGGTAAATATAAGAAGTCATTACGTAAGTAAGATTTTGACTTGTTGAAAATTTTTATACAGACTTTTCTACTTGCCTAGCATATCTCACACTTTAATCGTCTTTCGTTTACATAATCTGTAATATGACAAACTTAACTAATGTCTGTACTGAAGAGATATGTTTAAATGTATCAAATTTTCATTTGATATTATTCAGTGTTTATAAAACTTTTGTTTTACATCTATTTAAATAATTATATTAAATATATAAATGATATTTTACAACTGTTATCAAGAACGTTGAGGCTAATACTGAATCTGAAACAGAATAACGGATAAGTTTGGAAGGATAAAACTTCTCAACAAACAAGTTAAATAATTCAATCTGTTGAAAATCTTGAATGCTTGAAAATTAATTAGGAACTCTAATAAATGGGGGAAGAGAGACAAGACACAAAAAACTTCATTAGTCCTTGTCATTCACCTACAGATATTACATTCTCCTCCTACAGATATAAGATATTAATTGCGTCACTAAAATACATAAACAGTTACTGGAGTGGTATTTATGTCAAACATTAACACATTCACATTAATAACGTTTTAAAACATGATCGAAGTCGATATCCAAACGAAAGAGATTTTTTGTCAAATAGAGCAAGATTTTTTTTTAAGAAAATTTAAACACTGCCTTATTGATTCACATTAGAAAGTAAGAACTACATTAGTTATTCAGTATGAAGTGAATATAATTTTCTAATAATGGGATATTAATTAAATATTCTCCTAAACACTACCAATTAATAAAAATGATTACAATTAATAATCAATGAAGTGATAATAAAGCAAAACATTACATATAGTAAAAGCATTACATATACGAGTAGATATCGAAAACTATCTGCCTATAAGTAAACTTTGGTTGGACTGCGGACTATTTTATTAATCTGATATGGCAACAGTGAACCATAAGTTAATTTACGTGATCACTTAAAGTTTCTTCGCAAACTCAATTTGATATTCAGTGGATGTTGTAACTTTGAAATCCAACGGCCACAAGGGTAAAACAATAACTGTAAATTAAGCTCGAAACTCATTAAAAGCCTGATCCGGGATACCCAGTTCGGGGCATCTGTGTACGCAAACATGAAGCACGTTTTGCACCATTGAACTTTAATTGGTTTATAAAGGAATTACTTTCGTATTACTTATATGTTAACTAACATGTTAACTGTTAATGTCGCGATGGTTCATTGTCATCATCGTCATTGCTATCTGTCAATAGAACACCTCTAAATATAGGCTTCCCGTATATGGAGGTAACTACGCTGGCGGGCAGATAAACAAACGTAGAGAATTTAAGAAAGCGCTGCAGTCAGTCTTTTGTTTTATTTTATTTCTTTAAGCTTTACTACAAGGTCGTCCAACCTACACATTGTATTTTATTAAATAAAGTTATCTTACCATAATTGCGTGTTAAGTACCACGCGTCGAAAAACCTACACCGAAATTGATACCTAGATTGAAGTTAACTGCACTAGCAAAGGTCAATTCGTTCGTTTGCGGAGAAGGGAAGCCATCAATCAGCATTTAGTTGATACAGCCACTTGGAATACGATTACCGCAAATCGACGTTGGCGCATTTCCAATTCTATTAAGAGCGAACTCGCAGACATCGTCGAGCGATGGAAAAAAAGAGTAATATCTAACACAAGTTTATTTTAAACGCCTGACGTAACCTTTATAGAAAATCTTTTTTCTTTTGTTTTTATTTACAAGTTGTTGTTTCTTTCTTTGTTTTATGTGTTGAGTTGAGAGATATTGCGCATAAATGTTAGTTTGGACACAAAACTTCTTAAAACTTCTTAAGTCTTATATGGCCAGTGATTACACTAGCTCTCAGTGCCCTTCAAACCAAAACTCAGTAAGGTTTACACAGTACTTCATGGCAGATTAACTGGCCCTGGGATGGTACCTACCTAGACGGTTTCCTGCACTGGAATCCAACCACCAGAAAAAAAGTTGTTTTCGCTTATTATATTTTCCTTTGTCGGGATTTGGGTTTTATCTCATTATTGTAATTTGCCTACCCCATTCGACTGATACTCTCATGGGAAGCGTGAAGTGCACCAGAGACTATATGTGCACACACGTGCTTGCAAGCATGCGTGTTAACGCAGAATGTAAACAGAACACTTAATGTTTTTAACATTAATTAAACAGGCAACAATTTCTATCTCTTGCGAGAGGTAAAACATCGCTTGAAATAAAAAAGTTGGCAACATTATTAAAAAATACTTTAAGAAAATTCTATTAGAGAGCACTGAAATGAAAACATTACTTGTTTATAGTATAACATAACTTATACAAACGTATATAAACATTTACATTGAATACTCATAAATTTTAAGTGCCCTTGAGATTATATCAGCCATATCTTCGCTGGCCAGAAGCCAAAAGATTCGCGATATCGCATCGATTTCCTTATTTATAAACGACTTTTATCGTTTTCAATACAATATAGTGATATTGAACGAGACATCGAGTACATACCAACGTACTTTTAAGACTTTCAATAACTTCTAGGATGAAGACGAGCTAAATAAAACTGTGGAGTCGTGAATATAAAACCGTTTAGAGGCCAAGGTTCTACATGTAAATCATTTCAGCCTTTCTCTAGCATAGGCTTCCCCATAGATTGCCACAAAAGTTTGTAACTATTGCCATAGTTGCCACGCATAGCAGGCGGGTTGGCAACCGCAGTTTATTTATTCAGATGTTCCAGGAAGATGCTGCTGCCTATCTCCTGGTTTTCATTTTCCCTCTGTCGACTTTTACGACACCACATTCTCTTAAGCCGCTACCACACGGAAGTCTATAAATAATGTGTACATAATAAAAATTAAAAACCTGTTTATTTGGTCTTCTTTTCTCTAGATGTTTTTTGAGTATAACCAACGCTTGAAAAACTCACCAAATAAAAATTGCTTATTTAAAAAATAATATCCTCGTGTCGCCAACGCTAACTTGTTACATAAGTGTATTTTAAAAATTATCATGTTTTACTCGTAGTATCTTCTTAGTATAGCATTTCCTTCGCGATTGAGAAAGTAGTTACCTAATAAATTCCAACAGCTTCCGTTTCATTAACATAACTTTATCGATTCAAACTTTTACGACCGTGAGTGACAAAGTTAAGAATTTGTAATTTATTATATTCATATTTCAATATGTTTTGGATATCGAACGCAACAAAAAGTTTGCCGATTTCATTAAAACGATATCGTCAAGAGCCATAAATATCTCCCACGGCTCATTGTGTTCAATAAAAAATATGACAAATAGCATCCATTACGGCGCGCACGTCTGGCATGCCGCCACGTTCGTCAGCCTTGCCTTGACCAAGTTCGAGACGACACTTGAGATGTACACTCCTTACAACGTGCATATAAATTATCAAATTGCCCGTATAGTTCCACATTTGATTTTTAAACAACCGTAAAGGGCAATATATATATGTATTTTGCAACCTAAATCTAACGTTATTTTAAATGACACTAATTTTATTGACCTCTTAATTTGAAAAACGAGAAGAAATTCGGCTAATGAATGCATGATTTTATTAAGTCCGTAAATAGTAGTCGAGGGTACAGTAATGTAATGTACCCTAACGCCAAATACATAAAACATAAATAGTGTAAAACGTGTCTAGAATATCAAATGAAACGTTGCGAACGAAATGGAAATTTTAATTATACAACGTCAATAATTGACAAGAGAAATATTATCTTTTCCAGCTAAAGATATAATTAAGCGTTTCCGCAGTAAGTTCGCTCTAACTGGAACTAGGTGGTACATCCTTATATTTGTCGGTATATTTACTAAATAATAAATCGAAAGTTTCTAGCGAACGTACCACCTGGTTCGGTTCTCACTTTGTATTCCGTACTAACTTACAATACCGCGTAGTTCGTTCATCAAATATGTACACAGGTAACGTTTATGCAGTCTGTCTATTCTTGGATTCAGTTATTAGTCCGCAATATAGCGAATATATACTCATTTCTATTCAACTATAAATTTTACATGTTAGGAATGACCTACTGAGACCATTTCCTATTAAATAAGAAAATAAGAGTAGTTTATATATATGAAAATATACAAAGAATTTTTAGAGGTTTTAGTAATTATGTCATTAATAAACTTTAGCGTAGAACCTTTTGCCAGTACAGTTTTGTGAATAATCTTAATAAGGAGTAACGTAAAAAAAATAGATTCAATCATTAAGCCCCAGCTTTTTATACACACTCTTTTTCAAGCCCTATTATATATATAATTTTTTTTTATTTCACCTCTCATGGCTGTTTATGTTTATTAAAGAAAATACCTGTTTTTGCGCAAAAAATTATAAGATTGGATATTATAAACAAATGAGGAAGGAAACAAATTTTCTTTTGAATAACGAAATAAGATATTTTTTAATAATTTTATTTTGTTACTAAGAGAAAGCAATTTTAGCACGCAACTTGAACGTTTGTTTATTCACGAAATTTAATCGGCTTAATGAAAACTTAACCTTGATGAAATATTTGAAAATGAAAAATCTATCAAAAACTAAAACGCAAGTAGGAGGTGGTCTTTGTCATTATATTTCTTTAAAAATGTTGCGATCCTAATTGCTTGGAAACGGTATCCGTTTGTCAGGATTGTAACCTTCAGACCTTACATTCCTTATTTTTAAGTCCATTAGCAATAGTTTGACTCGTTAAGAATTGACGGCCATGCATCGCTTAAAAATAGACGAGCGATTTATCAATGACCTAATTCATAATCGTACGATAGTTTACCTACAACGATAATAGTCATTATGAACGATAAAATTTTTGGTGGATTTATGCTATCAGCTCTTCATAGATAGTATGTAAAAACATCGTACGTAGCGTAAGTGCTTGGTAGAGATAAAATAGTTGCTATCTGTTTAATTTTATACTTCGGAATCATATAACTACGAATGCTTCATTTGTCAACTTCCTTATTTTCAATGTATAAGCGATTTCGAGTTATGAAACCTCGAACCATGCCTTTTAATGGGACTCATCGTTGCACAAATGGTATTAGGACTTAGTTTCAATATGCAATCATATGTTTATAAACAATTTCATCAAGTACAAGAAGCTTGTGATCAAAATTTCCACATTTATGTAGGTTGCGGAAATCACGTTGGCTCGACGCCCGGTTCAATGTCGGTTGAATATGAACAGAACAAAATTGAGAGATAGACAAAACCTCGTTTATTTTCACATATATAGATGTTCACAAAGATACTCGTATATGTAAGCATTATCTATATATTTTATTGAGTGCTAATGCTGGCACTAATAATTTAAACCAGTTTAGTGCACTGTAATACTTTATGAAAATCAACATCGTTATCAAAACAAAATAATACAAAATCTACTAGTTCATTGCTAGTACATCTTCCCCAAGAAGTGCCATTTTCAGATTCACATATCCACACAGAGAGCCGCCTTACGCACGTCGTCATTCCAATCTAGCTAAGGGACTACCAAACTACGATTATCTAAACAATGCAATATGTTAAAAGAAAACATTTTACTTTAACAGCATTGCGCGTTATTGAAATTTGCGGGGAAATGCGACTGACGTAGAAATAAATTTTGTTATGCTGAAGAGGGAGGCCGTGCCAGCTATTTATAATCTTAAGTCTAAAGCGTCTGTTAGAGAAAAAATTAAAGAAATTATTATCTTAACCTAAGAACATAAATTATTTTAAGAAAAAAGTGATGCTCACGATGTAAACACAATTAAAAATAAAAACAAGCTCAAACTAATAATGCCAGTTACTTGAGGTTAGATATTACTTAGCAATTCATTATTAAACACATTCTTAAATGCACCTAAAATTCGATTTCCCTCTTCAAATAAACTATGTGAAACATATCTAAACAAACCATTAATGTTCATTTTCAGTGTCGCCCGTATATCGTTTATTTGTTAAGCAAATAGTTTACTAGGAAAGCAAATCTCCAATGTCACTAACAGTATTTTTATTTTCATGTGGGTATGTAAGTCTGTTAAAAACACAATGAAAACCTGTAAGGATTTATTGCAAGGATTTCGACCGCGTAGCTCAGTGGTTAGAGTACCTGACTTCTTCGCCGCGGGTCCTGGGTTCGAATCCCAGCCGGAGTCAACATTTGTGCAAAAACACAAATTGTTGGTTTCGTGCCTGCTTGTGTTGTGCATGTGAAATTTATGTCTAAAATGCACCCACGATACAAGAGAAATCCTACTGTGGAATTCCCATCACCGTTTTTTTTTTAAATTATAAATGATTGTAACAAACTTTTCTTCTAATTGCTGTAACAAAAATCTACTTCTCGTAGATTCTTCTAAAACGTTGAAGACGGAAGAAAGTAAAACCTTGTCACGAAACGTACCTATGTAGTACAATCTCCGGCATCGCGATGGAGTCACGTAAAGTTAACGTGTTTAATAGCAGGCCAAACAGTAATCAGGGGCGATACTCTCGCTTTACGCTATGGCAAAAGCCTCATGGGAAATTAATTCTCAACGCGCCTGTGATGATGAGTGAATGCAAGGGTTTATGAAAGCAAGCTATAAATCAGCTGGGTCGCGGAGACAGGTTGCACAGAGTATATATTAAGATTAATTGGTATTCAAACGATACACATTGTTAAAAGGTTCTTTTTAGGTTATACTATATGGAAATACGTTATTATTATCTATGTGTTTTGTTGGCATGTAAATACTTACTTATTGTATTAATTATAAGTGATAATTATTATTTTTAAAATAGTTAAAATATTAATATCCGTTAAGGCGAAATGCTAATGATTTTTAGTAATATTGCATTATATACCGGTTCACACAGAAAGTAAACGATGTTACTTCAAAAAACAATAACGCAATCACGTTATTGCCATCCAATTGTAATGAACGTGGTATTGTTGCGTAACAAAATAATAATATGTTTAATTTTTAGTATCATTGCTTCGGTACATTCGCTCCATTATAATGTTACTTCGCTCCATTATAATGTTACTTCGCTTCATTATAATGTCTGTAGTCTACACAGATGTTATAAATTGAATATTACTGGTGGTTGCATACATATCCAGAAATCCGTCAAGGTTGGTACTATCTCATGCCAGTATTTCTGCTTGCTTGCAAAAATGTCTTAACGACCATTGAATAACATAATAAAGTCTTTCTTTTTTATAGAAGAAATGTCGAGACCAGCAAAATGGTCACCGGACGTTAAGTGCAACTTCTGCTCAAAACAAACGCTGTGTTATCCAGAACATTTCGCCTATCGCCCGTCACCCTGAAACATCAGTTGAGCAGAAGTAGATTCCATATGCCCAGTCATTACGCTAGCTCTCAGTGCCCTCCTAACCGAAACACTGTAATGTTTGCTGCTTCACGGCAGAGTGCACTAGCCTCTTGGACTTTTATTATTTTGTTGCCTTGAAATGTCACTTTCAACATTCCCTTTACAGATAAAACTTTTTCCCAATGTAGCGTAAACAACCGTTGTAATCATTTAGGCGCGCTATTGCGTAAGTTCGTGCGCTTGAAATATGCATTTCTGAACACTATACCATCAACATTCAAGTTATTACATAAAACGTATTCTGCTCTAAAAACGTCGGCATAAACAGTTTCAGACGCCAATACAATTTACATACATTGTAAATGTAAGCGATCGTTGGCGAATCTATGAAAGTCAGTCCGTTTTGCTGACAGCTGATTGACGCGTTTGCCAATATACAAGTGGAGCGTAGTCTTTATCATTAATGACGCCATCAATAATTTTTAATAGATGGTTATGATAATGATATTTTAAGCCTATTCTACGATTTACTTATGGAATGTTCTATCTAGCAAGTACATACAATCACACCCTTTTCCCATAAAACAGGTAAGCAGAGAACACTCACGTAGCCCAATTTTCAGCCTCGTGGGAAACGAGACGTGACGGGTGACCACGTACAATACATTAGTCGCCTCTTAGGCCACCTCAGTAGAAAAGAGATACTCGGAAAAGGAGGAAAACGGACTATCATTGGTTTGTGTAAAGATTAAAGAAAGGCTGTTGTTTCACCTTTTATTACAGGAAAGTTGAGTAAAGTGGTAACAGAATAAAGGGTCATCAAGAAAATTCTATATCAAAAAGTCCTTTAAAGTTTAAAGTATATACATATCGTTACTTTATCGTCACAGCACAAACATTTATTACTATAGTCAATCAGCATTATTTTCTGTTCAGAGGTGCTTGTTTTACTTTCTCAGAAGAACAGTTAAGTTATTAAACATGCCTTTAAAGGAACCGACAGGTGTCCAGTAAAGTAAAATAGCCTCTTTCCTGGTAAGGTGTAAGGGGCGATTAAGGTATAAGGTATTTTTCGTGCAGATTAACACCATAATATGCAATGCATGATGCACTTATACTGCTCGTGGGAAAGCAATCGAGTCCGATTTTTTTTTGACTTGACCAAAATGATACGCCACCCGTCACGTCTCGTTTCCCGCGGAGAAAAGGGCTACATGTGTAGCCTCTGCCTACCCCATATATGGGAAAAATGTTAATGTTAAAATATTACTCTAATCAATTCCGATCATGAACGCATTTCTAGTACAAGTATGTCTGATTCTACACGCGATACAATGTTAGGTGGTTTGTTATTACGTTCCTTTTCTTTTGGTTTCGTTGTACATCAACAGGGTTAGCGTTTGAATAATTTTAATGAATACCTACGACTGCTAAAACGTTAATACGCCGCTACGAGACTTTGCTCTTTGAAAGGAAAGAAATAATTAATTAAATTAAATTATGATTCGTTAAATTTAACACCATTTCTTAATAATGTTCCTTTAACCGGAAAAGAAACAGTCAAAAGAAACTGCGCAGGTTACATAGTCATAAAAAATAATAATAATTTTAGGAATAGTTTACTGGTGGTAGGATTCCTATGCAGGAATCCGTCTAGGTTTGTACCACCCCAGACCCAGTTATTCTGTTGTGAAGCAGTAGTGTGCAAACTACTGTGTTTCGGTATGAAGGGCACTGAGAGCTAGCGTAATATTTGAGCAAGAACTGATGTCTCAGGGTGACGAGCGAAGTGTACACTACACTACGCTCGTCACCCTGACCCACGCTCAAGAAACGTATACTTTGCCTCAGGAATGAATAACTAATTCTATTGAATCAAATAACTTACAGCACAAGCTTATATTTGTTCCTGGTATTTGCATTATGAACAGTATCCTTAATTAAATGTATGTTCTTATGTACATAAATAGAATTGTAAATATATCTGTCTGTGTGTACTACATTTTATATAACCATTGAAAAGCTTTTATCTCAAATGTTGTTACAGTGTATATTAAAGAAAATTGAATTCCTTTTTTTTAGAATAATGATCACTGTACGCCCGAAGGCTTTTACAGCTTCGCCGGACTGAAAGGTGACACTGAAAAGAGGCTGCGGGCGCTTAGCCAAAACCTTTATTTATGGATGACTGGCGCTTCCCCCTCGAGAGGGAACCTCGGCTTGGATCGCCATCCTGTTTGCGAGAGTAACTGACTCGAGGGTGTCCAAGGGGGCCGGCCTCGGCTCGGTCAGTTACTTCAATCAGGAGGGCAATATTACTAATACTATTAATATTATCGGAATTAAGTAAATTACATCTGTTATTAAATCTATAAGTAGACGTGGCCTAGTTGACTAGTTGTAAGAGTACCTGATTTCTACGCCGCTAGTCCTGGGTTTGAATCCAAGTTGGAGCCAACATTTGTGCTAAAACACAAATTGTTGGTTTGCGGGTCTAGTTGTGTTGTGATTATCTTCGTGTCTCTGAGACAGCATCCTAACCTACCTTCGATGCTAGGATGAGATGAGTGAGTGAGGCGCTATAATATCTACAGCGCAGTTGATAGCTCCCGATATTTGGACGTTATCGCCGTGGTCGAAATCGGCCAGTAGCGCATCATCAGCATCAAGAAGATTCCATGTAAAAAGGATTTTCTTGAACATTACATAACATACTACATTGTAAAACAATAATAAAGGAAGTAATATTCTTCGTTTCAGCGCTAATATTTTGAGATAAATCCAGCAATATTTTGAGCGAATCCCAGCCGGAGCCAACAACTGTGCAGAAACACAAACCTCTGGCTTTCTGGCCTGGATGCTGGCTGCGCATGTGAAATGTATGTCACTTAACGCATTCACGATACAGGACACATGCTAGTGAGGGCATTGTTTAAATATTAAAAAAATACAAAAGTTAGGTTCTAAAAAACCAATTTGGCGAAGACAAACAATTATACGATGCTTTTGTTTAATAATTTATGCGAGATTTAAGTACTAAGAAAGGATCAGAAGCTAACAAAGAAAACGCGCCGACTGTAAAACAAATTTTCATCAGTTTATTGAACCGTAATTTATTAGACTGTGATATTTATTTATTTATACTTTATTGTTTAACACCTTATACTAGGGTCTAAGGTCTAGTCTACAGTCTAGAATCTAAGGGTAACAATGGGCGAAGTTACTCGACTTCGAGGAATACTCGACAATGCAGTGCGGCGAAGGCACAGCGGAGACGACCGACACGGGCAAGCAAGTGTGAATGGTCAGCCGCCGTACGTAGACGTGTGTAGCTCTTTAGTGAATCGGTTCACTGTTCCGAAACTTCCAATGTTATCCGAATGTTGTGGAAGATTTGTGTCAGAAAAAATTTTATTCTATGAACTAAATGCGAGCCGTTTGTTGTTTGAGGTTGAGAGTTAATACTAATAAGTTCTGGCATGATGTTTAAATGCTAAAATACTACCAATTTATTAACGTTTTTTTATTACGTCTCGCTTTCGACGTAAAAATCCCGCTCTTTTTACTCAAATTGTTGCAAAATTCCGCTTCGCCCGAAAAAAAAATCTGGTAACGATGAATATAATGAAATATTATAATAATTTCCATGGCGTTACGTGTCTTCTCATTATAATTGCAAAACAAAGATATGAGTATATTAGCATATTTTAATTATCGTTTGGGAATATAACTAACATCAGGCGTTACTTTGCGGAAATCCATTATGATAAAGGAGAAACAAAGGTTGTTTAATCAGATCCGAATGCAAAAATTATAACTGTGTAGGTTACTCAGTTATACAACATACAGTCACGGCTTCTCCCCATATAAAGAGTAGGCAGAGGCCACTCGCGTTGCCCACACAACGTCGCCGCCATTTCGATACAAGTCAAAAACTGGTCCAAAACTTTTACTGGTGGTAGGATTCCTATGCAGGAATCTGTCTAGGTAGGACCCGCCTCAGGGCCAGTTATTCTGCCGTGAAGCAGTAGTGTGCAAACATTAGTGTGTTTCGGTTTGAAGGGCACTGAGAACTAGCGTAATCACTGGGCATATGAGACTTAAAAACTGATGTCGCAGGGTGACGGGCGCATTGTGCTGTCACACAGTTCTGGGTGACACAGCATTTGTTATGGGCAGACGTTGCACTTACCATCAGGTGAACGTTTTGCTCATTCCGTCAATTTTAACAAATAAAAAAAAAATCTTAGTGCCCATTACGTTCCCATGACCAGTATACTGAGAGCATTGTATATTATGATTCTATTCTGCACAAATAAAAGCTGTCCGTATAATACTTTAGTCGTCACTTATGACACCTCGTTAGGAAAGAGTAGATGCTATTCTACTCTGCCGGGTACCTATTGAGCTCGCTCTATTATAATAGCACGCACACGCAAACTAATACCGCCACAAGATGTCCTCCACCACTAGGACACACTACTAGGCAATACACTCCACTGAAGTCGAGATTCGAGAACACGATACATGTTTCACCTAACAACGAGGACTTATCATATTGACTCGAGCGACATATAGTTCTTAGCAAAATAACTTTTTTTCTTACCTTTATAGTCTAGGAATACAATACACGGGTTTCAAATAAAATGTTATTTACTTCTCTAGACGGGATTAAACATGCCAAGTATACGTACCAGCAACGAACTAACTGTCTGTTATTGATGAAAGTGACGAGACGAGCAAAACGTACGCTTTATTGTAAGTGCAACGTGCCCATAACAAATGCTGTGACACCCAGAACATTTCTGTGTGGAATCACACTGTGTGTTGTCCTGAGCCCTGAAATTAGTTGTTAAGTCTCATATGCCTACTAATTATATTAGATTCTCGTAAAAATACTTTTAAAAAGTGTTTATATGTCAGACAATAGACATAACTGCTTATTTAATTCTAGTAATATTTAAAATAAAATTAATGATCTTTTTAAACAAACAAAGTGTTATAATATGATACAGTCATTATAATTCATAAACAACTAAAGACGTAAGTTTTAGATAATACTATTAAACACTGTCGAATATCGTCTAAATTATTTCCATTTTACAAAGATGTTATAGTTTCTAACGGATGAGTTAATGTTTGCTATAAAAATTTTTTATTGTTCCCTAGCACGATATGAACTGGAAAATCTTTTATTCCGTTGGTAGTTCTGTGTAGCGATAACGCGAATTCCTTTTAAAAAAAATATAAACAACTGTGTAAAGAACAATATCTGGTAATTAAAATGAGGTGAATAAGATATGAGTACATGGTAAATACTGTGTAAGAAAATTGGAGACCTTGTTTTGAAACACCGGAAAGTCACGTTGACCTATGTAGTTTGAATATATGTGATAACGACAGAGAAGAGATATATTAACGTTCAACACGCACTGCCGGAAGACTAATTAAATAAATGGAAACAGTTTATCGGTCAAAATAATCGCGGGTTAAAGGTTATCGGGTCTGAATTTTTTATATAGACGTAGGCAGGATTAGATAAGTCTACAAGTAAATCGATGAAATATTTAACGAATCAATGTCATTCATATCTCACTGGCTCTCTGTCTGTTTGTTACATTTTCACGGCTCAACCGTTGAACTGATCTTGACGAAATATGGCACAGAGATTGCTTGCATCCTGGAGACGGTCATAGAATACTTTTTATCCTGGAAAATAAGATGGTATCCGCGGGATAACATATATAAATAAAAACCTATATCCACGCGGAAGAAGTCGCGGGCATCAGCTAGTCAAAAATAAATTTTAATCAATACTTTATTAAAGTCTACGATTATAATAATAATGATGAGCATTAGCCCGTGAATAGTCCACAGCTGGACATAGGCAACACTTAATTTCGGAGAATCGGTCGCAATCTAGAGAGTAAGACAGTAGTACTCCTAGTCACCTGAGATTTTTTATTTAACAGTTCAGGCTGATTTAAGATATCCATCCCCCAATTGTCACCAGATTTTACTGGCATTTCCTTTAGTCGACTTTCACGGCACCTTCGGGGCAAGATAGAATAGATAGATGGACTACATAGAGATATATTTTTTTGATTTGCATTACACTAGGATTTCTACTGTATCGTGGGTGCGTTTTACTAACATAAATTTCACAGGCACAGACAACCAGACCTGGCACTGGCTGTAATTCAAGTTTGTTTCCTCAATCTTCAAATAAGGAAAGGTTTTGGGATTAAATATTTTTTCTAATCTCTTAATAGTATAGTCTAAATTAGTCTTTTTTATGGGAATGAAAACATGGTTTTAAATGTAAAAAAAGAAAATAAAATTATCTGTAGGCCATACAAATAAATATCCCTTGCGGGAGTCGACCAGAAGTCCAGCGCAGAAGTGAATTTCTCAGCCACTGCGTCAACGGAGTCGACATTTCAAATTGTTATATATAAGTACATAAGATTGTTAATTTGAGTGATGTGATGGTAGTGAGGATAGAACCTAAGTTGCATATTATAAAAATAAAGGCTGCCCTTGCAGTTACCACGGCTTTCGAGTAACATATTAATGAATATGATACCAACATAAATATTCAAACAAGAATGAAACATTGATCACAAAATAACAAAACAAACGGAACGGAAATTGAAATACACGTAACGTCCCACTTGAATGGTACAAACGTGCAGTCTGTAATCTTACTGATTGATATATTAATATGATTTGATTAAGTTCTAGTGCACGAGATATGCTGTATCTATCATAAGATAAGAGTATATTATGATAATAATAAAGCAGTGTAATGTCGCGACCTCGGAATGTGAATGCTGGTGAATCTCGGATTACGATCGTACAGAGTTTGTAACAGATTTAAATTTAGCAAATGCGTTTAGTTATTTATAGGTTTTTTTAAATAGTCTTTTTTTATAGGAGAAGGCGTAAACGAGCAAGTGACTCACCTGGTGGTAAGTGATCACCGCCGCACATCTGCAATACCAGAGGAATCGCGTGTGTATTGCCGGCCTTTGAGAAAGGAATAGGCTCTTTGAGCTTAGTCTTCGTTTAAAAAGGTACCTCTGTTCGTAATTGACGACCGTGTGACCTTGTCAGAGTGCCTGACTTTTATGCCGCAGGTCCTGGGTACGAATCCAGCCGAAGCCAACATTTGTGCAAAAACACTAATTGTCGGTTTTAGGGTTTGGTTGTGTTGAGCACTTAAAATAGTTATAGAAAGTAAAGAAAGAAATTAAAAGTATGCAAAAAGTATTATTACGTATTTTTAAATCATATTCTGGCCGATTAACCCGCAGCAACTTCTTCGGGAAAATTCAAGATAACCGTGCTAGGTCAGCGCAAATACGGAGATAGAGTGTTATAATTTATCGCAATAGAATTAGTTTTTAAATATTGTATTTAATATCGTATATCTCAATGTGATATTTGTAGCAGATAAAGTAACACAAGGTTGATAACATGTAATAAATATGTCCTAGCGACAAGATAAGTAAAAGCAATTTATTAATTTCACACAAATTCCTATTGAATATCTTATCTGTACGCCCACACACATACACACATTGTAGGTATTTTTATAACAATCTGTTGTCGCCTACGTTAACATTACACTACATTCTGTAAAGACATCAAATAAATTTCGATATTTTATTGTCTTAATATTTTCTTCCGCTTTTATCAAGTTCTGTGACAAGCTTATAGTGGTAGAGCCATCATACACACTTTCCCTGTTGGACCTTCGGCTGACCTCGCATTCGGACTCTTCCTCGGACGGATATTTGGTCTCCTTTGATGCCCTCTTGAGCTCTTCGGACCACGGTCGGATCCGGAGTACGGTGCCTATAACGTGTCCATTGCAGTCGCGATCTGCAGGCTGCCGGCATGTGTGGCACTACAGGTCAGCAGATTGGGATAGGATGCGGTTTTTCTTTGCATTCTACCTATGGAGGCAGGTTTGCTTCTCGCTGGATGATCCCAACACCATTGCAGAGTCTGTCGCCGATGTGGTACAACAGAGGCGCTTTTCTCGAAGCTTCCTTCCTATGGGCTTCCCGTGAAATTATGCAATTGGGTCAATGCTTTTCTCACAGACCGGAGCATCAAAGTCGTAGTTGACGGCCCATGCTCGGACTCCAAGTCTGTGAATGCTGGTGTCTCACAAGACTGTGTGATATCGGCAACCCTATTTCTTCTCAGCTTATCAATATGTTACAAATTAGTAACTAATTCATTGCTATGCGGACGACAGCGCTGGTGGTGCCTTGTATACCGGCCGTGCTAGAGAACACGTCGACTACTACCGGAACAACTTAAGCCTGGAGTCGAGATTTTGTTAAACAAAATCTCCAACTGGGGCCGAAAAATTTAGTTAAGTTCAACCCTAAGAATTTTTTTATTTTAGTTTACCGCTAAAAAGAAACCTTTTGTCGTGTCTCCTCGTTTTGAGAGCACTCTCCTTGTTTCCTCAGCAATAATACTCGTAGTATCGGAATCCTTGGCGGTGACATATCGAGTAACATTCAATTCCGTGGTCATTTGGAAGGAAAGGTCAAGTTGGCCTCAAAAAAGCTGGGCGTGCTCATGTAGAGAGGGACAGTACTTCATGCCGGCCCACATGTAATACTGTTCTCAACTCTCGGACGTGGGCATCCAAGTGCCAGCTCCTTACATTTGACTCGAGCGGCTCGAATCGTCAACGACCAGGTTCTTTTCGATCAGCTTGATACACTGGTCTTGCGAAGCGACGTTGCATCTCATTGGATTTTTTATCGCATTTACTATGGGGAGTGTTCCGAGGAATTGTATTTTACGTCCCTCCTACATTCGACAATACGTTTTCGATATTAGCAAAAATCAACAGTGTTTTTACTGGCAATTGCCAACATGGCATTCCGCAAAGGTAGCAATGAGCATGAGCTTCTACGTTTTACGTTTATATAAGGTAATATCATTACTATAACTCTGATCAGATGAAAACTTGTTATTAACCGAACGAAAGGCACCGCTGTGGTTCCATCGTCCACTAACAACAAAATTCTTTAATATCTTTTTTTGACAAATTAACACAGAAGAGTACTATTGTATAAAAAAAGACGTTTAATAAGTAGTATGTAATAATCTACATTGAATAAAAAAAAATCTGTTCTATTCTAGCACTTGCGTTTCATATGAGAATTAAGAACTTATGTCGCAGTGTGGTGCTACACAGGAATGTTCCGGATGACACAGTATTTGTGTAAGCCAACTGATGTGGGCTTACACATCAGTTGAACGATTTCCTAGCCCCGTCACCTTTTTCCTTACAAAAATAAACATACAAACTACTAATTATAATAGCAAATAGTGCTATTGTCCATCTCCCTCTAAGCGTCTTGTTTATATCGAGGCCACAACATACGACAAATAAATTCGTCCATAATAGACGGACACGTGGAATCATGTCTGTCAGCGGTACCCCCGGCCGCAAATTGAATATGATGGATGGTACTATTGTAGCTATTGCGTGGTGAGATTGATGATCTAATAATATAGAAAGCATGGGTCGGCGCGTTCGCTTTCTACGTCGCAATTGATTGCGTTGAGAGACTATAACTAAATTCGTGTACGCTGTGATATCTTAAAACTAGTCAATAATGTTCATTGCTATTAAAACTCTGCTTCCTTCAAGTGTTCTATCTTTATCATAATATATATTACATATATATATATATATATATATATATATATATATATATATATATGTAATATATATGTGTATTCATATATTCATAATATATATATATATATTCACTGATGGTAGGATTCCTATGCAGGAATCCATCTACGTAGGTTATTTTGCCGTGAAGCAGTAGTGTGCAAACTTTACTGTTTCAGTCTGAAGGGCACTGAGAGCTAGTGTAATCACTTGGGCATATGAGACTTAAGAACTGATGTCTCAGGGTGACGGGCGCAGTGTGGTGCCTTTCGGATATATTCTAGGTGACACAGCATTTGTTATGGACAGACGTTGCACTTGCCAGGTGAACGTTTTGCTCATCTCTTAACTTTATACAATAAAAAAATAAGAAGTCATCGGAACGATGAACACTACAAGTTTTTAATTGTGAATTAATTTAAATCACATTAAAAACAACACTACACTTCGTTGGTAGTTAAAAACATAAGAGACTGGACAACTTCAGTTGTCAATTAAACGATCACAAATCAACGACACAGAGTAAGAGCATACGTTAAACGTGTTGCCCGTAAAGGAAGAAATAACCGGCCGTTAATTACGGCGGATCGGCCGGTTCAGTTCGCAGGGAGCGGTCGCCTCATTAGGCTAACGTCAACAGTCGGTGCGCCGCCATAAAATATTTAAATTAGCGAAAGTTTATGCACCACTCCATTGTGTCACTGTCCCTCTTCTACATTCAAATAATAATTGTTTATGTTAATATTTAGATCGATACCAGTATATCTTTTATTTAATACATGGCATACATACATTTTAAACATTAAGTATGTTTAAATTAAAATCATAAAATCAAAACGAGTTTTTTTGTTATACAACAAGTAATTAAAGTGGTGAGACAGCGATAAAATCGAAGCTTTTTATAGTTCGCTTTTCAATCTACAAACAAGTTCGGAATAATTTTGTTTTTAATGTTTTGTCGAGATCGAGGTTGTCGACTTATATAAGGAATAATAAAACCTTATTTCAATTAACGAGCTAAAAATAGACTATCGTTATATGTCTGTGTGACCTTAAGAATTTAAATACCAGCAGGACCTTCATATGGATTACGGATGCAGTAGTTGAATCGTTCGTAACGAAATTGAACGCTCGATAAACAAGCATCCAGTCAAACAGCTGGATGGGTATCGTATGTCAAAATTCATGATAAAGCAAAGGCCATGTGCCGAGTCAAAACATAATGAAGCTTATCTTATGACGGAGAGCACTTACTGGAAGTCGGTCACTTGATCTGACACTAAGTTATAGTATACATATATATCACAAACATTGTCATTGTCGTGGTATGGAGACAACACTGTTTACGGGGGTCGGTATTTATTTAGTATAATATTTTTATACGAAAACAGAGCAAAAAACACGTAACTACTATGAAAGCAGAATAGCAAAAATTACGCTTTTTCCCATATAGGGGTAGGCAGAAGCCACACACGTAGCCGAGGTTAATACTACCTTATAGAAAAAACTAATAGCGTTAATTTAAAAAATATAGTTAAGACTATATTCTACCAACATTTCAAAAAATAAATGTTGGCATGAATATACAGGCAAATAAAAATCCCGGGACTAGCTGGACTGCACTAGTAATATTTCTGATTTTTAAGCATTGAAGTATACAACACAGATTAAAAATTTATACGAATACGAATTCTAGGTAAGTAAAGAATAATTTGAAGACTTTCCGTTCTCTTTTTCCATCATCCGATTTTTTTTAAATAGACAGAGGGGGCAAACGAACAAGCGGCTCGTCTTATGGTATGCACATCCGCAACACCAGGCGAATTACGCTAAAAAACGAAACTAATATATGATAATGGTAATAATAATAACAACATTACTAATAATTATACAATATATAAGCTTTAAGATATACATATATAGACGTACATACATAGACAAATAATTAATATTCAAACAATTCAATGGATTTCAAAGAAAATAGATAGAGCTAATGCATTCAGTAACCAAAACAAAAGTAGAAATTTATAGTAAACAGAAGAAATTTGTGGTATTACAAACTATTCCTGCAGTGTAAGGTAGTGGTTCCAAAGCAAGCATTTGAAGTAATCCTTGCTGTTAGTAGGTGCGGATGTTGATTGGCAGTTCGTTCCAAAGTCGGACGGCAGTTGGGGATAAAGAATTGTACAAGGAACCGGAACAGCAGAACGGAACATAAAGAGTTGAATTATCCGTAGAACGGAGACAACGCTCGTGGGAGTATCCCTGACTCTGAAATTTGCATTTCAAATATTCAAGGGACAAACAGATCGTGTAAGACAGAGAATATCATGTTCTGATTTACTAAAAGATAAAAAATAAACCGGACCAAACTTAAAAAAAAGAAGTCTTAGTTGCATGATAAAAACAAGAACAAAGTAATATAACTAGATTTTACTTGTCTCGGTAATATTTTACGCAAAGTATATTAAAGAAAGGAAGGCAAAGTTTCCTCCATCCTATTAATAGAACCGACGGAGGAAAGAGCATTAAAAGTTTGGCATTTCTTTCGAGAAGTTTGTAAGAGAACTTGTCGAGGCTATTGCTCGCATATCTGACTAAACTGTAAATACCAAGATTTATATCCGATTACAGCCTCATCTGACAGCTGTCTGTAATATTTCACTCGCGGAAATTTGGGAACGGTTCTTTTCATGGCTTATTTACCGGAACTGCTTGATTAATTGCAATTTAACTTAACCCTCAGTAACTTCGTAGAAAGCTATGTACCTATTGCTATAATAGTACTATAGTATTTTTTTTTGATGGAAGAAAGCGCAGAGACGAGCAATTCGTTCACCTGATGATAAGTGCGACGTCACCCCGTAGGAATCAAAATACACTGGAATGCCATTGAGTGTCCGGTTCTCACCACTAGCCGTGTTCGGTTTCACTGGTGGTAATCCTGCTTCAATAGCAGTTCCAGTTATTCCACCGCGACACTATAGTATGCAAACATTACTGTTTCGGTTTCAAAGGCAATATAAGTTAGTGGTTATGGCATTTAAGAACTGATGACTGGGTGACGAGCGCTTTGCAACACAGAACTTTGCGATTGAATTTTCTCAGTGATACTATGGCTCTGTTATAAGCTGACGTTGCGCTTACAATCAAAGTAAATGATTGAAAGAAAACCCAAATTATTTCGCAACGCACTTAAGGCGATTGGCCATTTTGGTGATTTTTTAGAGTATGGTTTCACTAAAGTGGAGCCAATCCATTTGCTACAGATATCATTTGCAGCGTATCTCTACTACGTAAACACCACCGTCAAAAGAATCTTTACCATTGACTTCTTGATAAATTTCTCAATTACTGTTGTCAGGTGTACATCTCATAAAATTGACGTAGCATTACAGCTAACTTCCGACATGGGTTCTCTAAGAACGTTAAAATCGTATTTATGTGACGCGATTGTATCGGTACGGGGCCCGATTTCAACGGAACTTTACGTTTACAATGACAAAGCAGGCGGCCCACCTGGTGAGAAGTGAGCGTTATCTGAAAACACCCAACACGGACTCGCCGGACTTCAATCTTGCTTTTACCAGTTTTATGCAATAATTGAAAAGGATTATACTTATTAAATAAATAAAAATGAGCCCTTGCAACTCAGTATGCGTGACAGAAGTGATATATTTTCATACTAGCCGAACTATGCCACTACGCATGAATTAGGGTTTTTTAAAAATACAGTAGGAACACTTTGATGTTCCGGTATCAAGTATCCTATGTCTATGTCTGTCTCTAGGTTGCAAGCTTTTTCTGTGCCGAATTTCGTCAAGATCAGTTCAAGGGCTGAGCCGTGAAACAAACAGACAGAGACAGAGAGTTATTTTCTTTATAATACGAGCATGTATATATTATAGAAATTTAATTAAAATTAACATGAACGTACAAAACTTACTGTAAAATCACTGCTCAGTACAAACATAAACAATTATTAATTAATAGATAAATTTTAATTAAGAATAACGGAAACGTTGCACGAAAACACCGCACTCAAATTTGACCTTTAAATTTTACTCATACCGCGACCAGACGTTTCACTTTAACAAAAAAAAACTAAATTACATGGTTACTACATAAACGTATTTATGTATAAACGCCGTACTCCGTTGGCGCAGAGGCTAAGCGTTTAGCTTCTGCACTGTGGTTATCGCGTTCGAATTCCTCATCGGACAAATATTTATATGTTCAAAAAATAGTTGTTCCTGGTCTGAGTGTTTGTGCATATTCATCTACAAACGCCTCCGAAGGCATCCACGATACAGCATTAATTCTATTTTGGGGTATTATTTACGAAAATTATTATGTTTGAAACTCAAAGTATCAAGCGAAGTATAAAATGTCCATAAAGATTAAGAGTAAAAATTGTACCAAGTCATTATTGTTTGTAAAAAGGGGGGTTTTAGGGGGCCAAATAGCCTATCTACTCGTACCTTACGGAGGGATCGCAGGCGTAATGGCGTATAATATACGTAATTTTTACCTTAACCATGCAACGTAAAACGCTAACATTTAGCCTGCTATTAGTAACCGATACCGTGACAGTGAAACCACTCGCAATGGACACTGGAACTCGTACCGGTTGTACTCGGAACCGCGGCCAGTGTCCGCGTCTCGCTTTACGTCCAGGGTCGCAGCTTTAAAAATAAAAGTCCCGACGTACCTTATTAACAATAAGCCTTGGCCTCTCAATATATGTTTGAAAACGTTTTGTATGCAAGAACATTAACCAGTTTACTACAAAAGTGACGTTCATAATGCAAATACCAGGAACAAGCATAAATTAATAACGCCAGTTACTCGACTTCGCAGGGTCAGTAACTCTTTTATGGGGCAATGTATACGTTTTTACAACAAAATCCCAGAAAGTGCACAACGTCTTTCAATCAAAAAGTTCATATTTTTATATTAAACAAAGACTTCATAAAAAGGGTTACTATAACATTAAAGAATACATAGATGATGATAACCCCTGGAAATGAGGTGATCGCCGCCAAGCTATTTCTACATCATAATAACACTGCTGTTATTGTACATTATTTTAAAAGTGACTGAAAAAAAATCCCGCTGGGTTTCATTACTGGTTCTTCCCAGGACAGAGGCATTTTTTGCGAACCAGTGTAGTTAAAAAAGAAAAAAAAATGACTTCCAATAAGTATTATGTAAATAATCTATATTGAATAAAAATTTATTCCATTCTTTTCAATGATCTACAGATCTACATGTACGAAGTATGTGTGGTCACAGTGAAACAAAACACTGATTTACGTGTAAGTAGCGTTTTATTAATCTGTTCTATTCGCTAATACTGGTTGTTTTACGGATGATAGGATTCCTATGCAGGAATCTTTCTGGGTAGGTATCAACGCAGGGAGTTATTCGGCAGTGAAGCAGTAGTGTGCAAACATTACTGTGTTTCTGTCTGAAGGACACAGAGCTGGTGTAATTACTGGGCATATGGAACGTAAGAACTGATGTTACAGGGTGACGGGTGCAGTGTGGCACACACAGTAATATTCTTGGTGACACAGCATTTGACAAAACTACGAACTATATCATAAACTACGATTAACACAGATTTGAAGGTCAACGGAACAATAAAAACAATGTAAAGGATTTTTTAATGGCAGTTAACAAAACTTTGCACTTCCACAGCAGGAAACACTTTAATCCTTCATAGTTATTTTTACAATGGCAGGAAATTGGCGCAATGTTATTAAAATGCGTAGTCACGCGCGGAATATGAATCATTTGTTTGCTATACACGCCTACTAATAAATTTATTCAATTTTGTTGTAACAATTTTCTTATATTAAAATATATTAAACTTGTTTTTCTGAGGCGTTGTAGCCGAGACGAGCTCAAGGTGTGTTTGTCTTAAGTTTTATAGTTCATGAGTAATGTTGCCAGGTGTCCCGATTTGCGCGGGACATCACGATTTTCAGAGGTGTAGTGACACACACGTCCCGATTCACCCTTGATCGGGAGACGCCAAATGACCCGATTTTTCACTAACCTAAACTTACCGTGAAAATGATGATTCCAAATACCTGATTTTTGTGGATTGCAGCTGTACCGATTTAAAAAATAAAATTTCGTTTATTTTTACCTTCCGTTCCGAAATTTCACACACTACACCTGGCAACATACTTATTCATGAGTGACCCGTGTTCGCTTCCCGGTGCCGGCACCTCTTTAAATTGTCCTGCAGTGTTATGAGCGCTGATTAACTGTTACCTGCCACGTGTTAGGAAACCTGCATGTCCAAGAAAGTCTCTTCTCGGCTCCAAAGCCTTTTCATAAATGAGAGGAGCATGTGCTCTGTTTTTGCATGAGACGTTTTATGATGTTACGTTAAAACTTGTTTTTGGTTCAGATTCAGAACTACATACATAAAATGACGGCTTTTTCCCATATAAAGGGGTAGGCAGAGACACACGTAGCCCACATTTCGCCCCCGCGTGAAAAGAGACGTGACGGGTGAAGAACCATGTCGCCGCCATTTTGGTACGAGTCAAAAAAAGTCTTATTGCGTTCCCACGAGCTATATAGTGACAGCATTACATATTATGGTTTTTTTCTGCAGGAATAAAGGCTGTCCCTACAATACCTTAGTCGCTTCTTACGACACCTCGATAGGAAAGAGGTAGGTACCATTCTAATCTGCCAATTTACAAATCTACATTTTTCCAATACAGGGACTACATTACATAGAATCAAGTTTTTAAACGTACAGATAAAATAAATTATTAACCTGTTAACATCTAGATCTGATATTAGGGTCACAGTAGTTTAGTTTTTCCATTTAAAAACTTTTATTCATAGTAATACCAATAAAATACATAACGCGACTTTGCGGTTAGTCACCCGCGAATGTACCTAATGACTCAGACACGAAAGTATTAAAGTAAAAGAAAGATTTACGCAGACCGCTTAGTAAGGCACGAAACGAAAACCTATCCATTATCACCTAATGGCTATCTACTATATTTTACAATCGTGTTTATATACAGATATTTTGCGAACAAAAAAAAATTTAAAATCTTAGTTTAATTACAAATTATATGAAAGAAACGTTTGGGTTCGAATCCGAACACCGAACTCACAACTCCGAGTTGGGTATTACTTACTACCGCATCCAAACCAAAAGCAATATTTGAGCAACATACAAATTATTATTTATGGGGTCTAGATTTAATGTGTATATGGTTTAACGCCAGTGGATATAGCAGTCAGTTTCAATTTCAACGCATTACATCATTAAATAGTAAACAATTAATAACACTAACATTCGATAATTGCTAAGTATAAATATAATATGTGTATAAGTAAAAATATGAGCAAAACAACTTAATTATGCGTTTCAAAATGAAGTCGTGATCAGAGCAGCGACTGTGTCCCACGCCCTGGCGACCTTTCAGTGTATTGTCACGGTTAAAAATAAAACGTTTTTTTTTGTTACCCTCTTTCCATATTTATAGTTAACTATACCTTTTCAAATTTCGCTAAACCTGCACAACACATATACATCGATCACACGAAATACTAAAAGTCCCCCATCCCTGGAACATGGATCAATGTTTACATTTTTTATCCAGGCAAAAAAAACAGGTACCTACCTACGACCCGTATTTATGAAGAATAGTCGCTTCTAAAAAAAATTAAGGGCATTTTTTGTTTCATGGCAAAAACGCTTTCAGCTCGAAATGCTTTGTAAGTCGTAATTATAAGGAATAACTTTGGGGGTCTCTTTTGTGGAGCGAGGGGGAGTTTTTTCTAAACGGGGAACGACCGCGGCAGGTGGCATGTAAGCTTATGGTTGATAAATAATTTCTTGCAAAAAATTCTACAAAAACGTAAGGCCGTTTCACCAATGTCAAATAGAGGTCGTCGAAGAATTACGACAACCTCCCGTCTCAGAACACAATACATTATAAAAAAGTTATGATTAAACATCAGCGTATCTTACAATAACTCATTTTTTTTAAATTTTAGAATAACTTTAGGAAGTAGGTACATAATACAAGTCATGTTTGTGCCGGTTTTGCTTTAATATTCTCTCCTTCAGCGTCGACCTTCAATATTCCGGTTCAATCGATAATAACAGCCCGATTAACTAAAGGTTAAATATTCCACTTCGGAACGCGATCAGCGAAATGTTAATAGAACATAACGATATTATATATTCCGTACGTTTATTTTTTTTTTTTTTACTTATATTTTTTCCCGTTCCACATCGAAAGTCTATATTAATATTTTTTAATCGAATTAAAAAAATAATTTCTACCCAATTAAAAATGAACCATTCATTACGTATCAATAAGACTTTAATAATTTGATTTTACACGAAACTAGTTAATTTAGAAATGATCTATCATTATTATTAACATTACATAACATTTTAAGAATCATATTCGTAAATCCAATTTCACGCCGCGTATACGGGACATACACGTATCCTACACGCAATAAAGTTAAGGCCCCATCTTTGTATTCATCCGGTTAGACCATTAATATAATGAAGCCACAGCGCCAGCACATCACGTCGCAGCCGTGGGCCACGTCCGCGTGCGCCACAAAAGGAATGCTCACTATTATTATTACGTCGAAACACCACTGACACTACGCCTTTTTTGTCCGGCATCCAGGTAGCGCAACAAAAACCAAACAGCGGGCAAACCGGTCCCCATAAAAACTACTCTTTGTACAAGCAAAAGCATAAATCATATGGACTCACGACCGCGGCTAGTCTCATCCGTAAATGTATCTCTACAACGGGGTAATAAGTCTTTCACCAAGGTCGACTTTGGAATTTCGCTTATTTATAACATGTTAAATTAAACCTTTATAAACACTTTCCTTTCCTCAAAGCATTATTGTTTTGTCGATCAATCAAAAAGGTATCATTACGTGCTGTGGATAACCCTTTAGCGGGCGAAAGAGAAAGACGGAGATTATTAACACTTCTCAAGCCGGGAAGGTAATAATGAGCAGTGGCTATTGTGTGAAGCTGAAAAACAAACATTTCTCATTAGACGAGTAGCGCGAACCAACCTCATTGTTCTCCGAGAGGACATAACGGACCGTGTCGGATTTACTACGTCAATGTTTCTGCCCGACTCGTCCGACGACCTTTGGAATTCCAACGGATAAATTTCCTTAATTATAATAAGAGGATTTATGACTTTGTCCTTGCTTAAGCAATGAATTACGAAATTTAATATTATGGAAATGTGTTCGTCCTTAGCGCAACAAATATTTTCATACCGCTTTTAAGCAATATATTTCACAGACAATGTGTATATAAATACACATTGTCTATTAAATCAAGACTACCCTTGACGGCATTATAAATACACTTAGAGGACTGTGAAATGACTCAATGTTATGTAGCCAAACATCAAGTTATGCAAAATCATTATTAATTTTATTAAAGCAGAGCATTTATTAAAATACATTTTGACAGGGGCATTTGACATAATCAAACGAACAAGTGGTGAAAATGTCCCATCCTAAAATGCAGGATGGGGCTGCTCATCAAGTAGGAAAACTTCTGATTGTCTTTGCAAATTAAATATATTTTATTTTCGCTGCAGATAATTCTAAATGATCTGTTTACTTTATTTTACTGACATAGATATAAGAAGTGTGTTGCTTAAGATAAAATATATAAAAATATCTTATCTTAGTTAAAACGGCCTCTGACTATACACGACTGCATTATCCCAAACCTCATTATTGAAAAGTTATAAATAAAGATAACCCTTGGATAATTTAAGACGCATTAGAATTAGAATATGAATAAGTTATAATTAATTTTCTTTTAGTGGCTAATGTGCATTGGACTATTGACAGGTTAAAGTCCATTTCAAAATATGTGTTACGTAAGTATAAAGATAGGTAAGTATGTAGCGACTCATACGATAACAACAAAAATTATAGCGAGTCATTAACATTCTTACAGTATTTCAAATATATGTATTTAAATAAGTTAATCTAGCCTGCGGGCAGTAAGTAGAATAGAGATTCCGAGAGTTCAACGGCCGGCGGGCCTCGGACCAATTCGCGACATGAGATTGAATAATAAGTTGATTGCGACGGCCCAAGGCCAGCCGCCATATTGCGCGTCGTGCGCCCGCCATTTTGCGCACCGTGCAGCGGCCGTTCTAATAAGATATTATTTCTATGACCCCATTATTCACGATCCCCTTCAGATTCATCGTGTGTTTTGTTTTTTTAAACACTAACAACGTCGTTCTTTATTACGTGCGATGTAGTTGAAATTTCTTCCGGAAATTAATAGAATATTATTCATCTGCATAGATAGCAGATGAATAATATTCAATTAATTTAATTGGGTTTTGTATTTATTATTATTTAAGTCCATATCAAATAAATAGAAACTCTCCAGCGTGCGCGCACTCTTCACGTATTAATTAATAATATTATTATCTTCACATTAGTAACCGTAGTGGTTCCCGAAGCTGTATATGTATAAAACGTATGAACAAACAGAATAACAAAATAAATAAAGTGGACGTATATTCTGCGTCTGTCTGACAGTATGTCCAAGCGGATAAAATGTAAAAAATTAAAAAAGAAAACGACAAAATGTTTCTCGAATTACACATTTAAGCGTAAGGGAACGCTAGTACATACATATAACCTCAATGCCCGGGACGAGCAACTCGTTCACTTCATAGTAAGTGCAACATCTGCCCACAACAAATGCTGTGTCACCCAGAATATTTGTGTGACTTATTACAGCGCTCGTCTACGAAACTTGTAAGTAAAAAATAAAAGAGGTATTATATTAGCAAGAAATAAACGAAAATGTTTAGTATTTTACAAAAATTATTAACATTTATATAACCCCGCCGGAAAAATACCTTGTATACTTACTAATATAACAACGAGCACAAATAAGTTTAATATTACCGTCGATGATCTCTTATTGCCTCACTCAAGGGCACGAAACGGTTATTAAAACAACTTCATATTTTTTGTTTAATATAGCAAATCAATATTATAGAATTGATTAAGTAACCATTACACGTCTCGGGAGGCCTACTGCCAAAATCGAAGTAAGAAGTTTCGGATCGACTCGAAGCAACGACGGGTGTCAAACATAAACCCTACTACAAAATTACCTCGGATGCAACTTCTACGGACGGTTTTCTTTAGGATCCACAGACAACCAATAGAATTAATGTTTAGTGAAGAGTGATATCGTGGTAGGAAACTTGCGATTCGCCAGCCGAAACTTGGTTTTTCGATTTTCGTAGTAGACCCCTGAGTATGGGTTTTATGCTGCGACGTGTGCTTGTCTTATCTTGATAAGAACAGATAATTACGAAGTCATCTCTATGAATAACACTATTTTGTTTATGAATATATGTAAATTAAATAATGCTTTCGTTAAAACCATTCTACGGACTAATAAATGTAAGAACAATAATAATTCTTAACAGTAACCGAATGCAATACGTTACTTATTTTGGTTTAAAAGTATTTTAAATAACAAACAGCTTTATAATTGACATTTAGATTGTATCTGGATAATATATCAAGTAGTACTGTATATGATCATTATCTTGGATGGCTTATTCGTCCGCCGATGTCTTAAATGCCGACTATCCATATTTATATTATAAATGCACACTCTCTGTCCTTCTATTTATTTGTTACCTTTTCACGGTTCAACCGATATTGACGAAATTTGGCACAGAGATAGCTTGCATCCTGGTGAGGGATACTTTTTATCCCTGAAAATCAAATAGTTCCCACGGAATATTTCAAAATCTATATCCACGCGGACGTAGTCGCGGGCATCAGCTAGGATTACATAAGTTTATAATGAAATAATTTGTGTAACAAAACTTTCTATTTAAATGAAACTAATTTTTACGGATCCCCCCGTGACCATGGGAGCTGTAAAGCGCCCGAAACGTCGGGTTATAAATAGTAAAATATTAAACGCGATAAAATCCGTAAAAATTAGTTTCATTTAAATGAGTAGTGTTCGCGTAAATATAAGAAATCATTATAAAACTTTCTATTTTATCTTTAATATTTATTTACATTTATTTTTAAATATTGCCAGTCCGAATTACCATAATAAAAAACCAGAAATGAATTCAAAAGATAAGATACATTTTGATGTATTTACTGGTAGTAAGATTCCTATATATCCGTCTAGGTAGGTACCACCCCAGGGCCAGTAATTCTGCCGTGAAGCAGTAGGTGCAAACATTACAGTGTTTCGGTTTGAAGGGCACTGTGAGCTAGCGTAATCACTGGGCATATGAGGCTTAAGAACTGACGTCTCAGGGTGATGGGCACAGTGCGGTGTCACACATAAATGTTCTGGGTTTTTGTGTTGTTTTATTATGGGCAGACGTTGTACTTACCATCAGGTGAACGTTTTGCTCGTTTCATCACTTACAATAAAAAAAATACCTGTAAAAATTAAATACGATAGATGTCCTACCGTGGTGTCGTATAAGGCTACTAAGGTATTGTACTGTCATCCTTTATTCGTGCAGAATAACAACATAATATGCAATGCTGTCACTATACTGCTCGTGGGAACGCAATCGGGAGTAAGTATTTTTTGACTCTTACCAAAACGGCGGCGACGTGGTTCGCCACCCGTGAGGCTCTCACATCGCGTTTCCCGGCGAAAAGTGGGGTACGTGAGCAGTCTCTGCCTACCCCTTATATTGGAAAAACGCGTGACTGTATTCATGTATGTATGTATGTATGTAAAAATAAAAATAAAGTTATTTCTAGAACCGCAATGTATTCTTATTTACATCCTTTTCCAATTATTAAATCAAATGATAAGATTATATTTTACATATGAATTTATGTTTCCAAAATAAATCGTAATTATCTGTTCTTTAATACCTAAGCAGTAACTAAAATTCCAATGACTCACGTATCTCCACAAACATGACGCGGTTGAAAATATTTGCTATAAAAACAAACACGTATATTATGTTTTTATGCCATTGCTACTTTTAGAAAAACAGTATGGCTACGTTGCCTATAAAACAACAACAATATGTATTGCTCATTTTGAGTCTAGCCGACCATTAACTATGAAAATGGTAATCGCAGTCTAGTTTTTGAGGTCATTGTTTCCATTACAAATGATTCTTTAGTGGCTAATATAACGATTTCGATATTTTACGTACAGAACATTTTTAAATAGTTTTTGTTTAAATTATTAACAAATATTATGCAACATTTCATCAAGTTGCGTATAAATAATAAATATTATTTACACATTGAGGACGCATTACAAAACGTAAATATCATAAGTATCATATGTCATTCAGAAGCAATTAACTTACATAAAAACATTTAACGAGAGCACAAATCTTTTACAGCATCACAAAAGGTCAAAATTCACCGGCTGGCGCTTTATAGAGATACACACAACATCAAACATGCCTCGTTACTTATTTACTAGTGCACAAAAGGCCATGAGTATCAATCAACGGCGATCAATTTAATGCGCCCGCGCAACAACCGATTACGTAAAATTCAGCCATCTTGAAACCCAAACTGGTGTGTTTTCGCCCGAATGTGATAGCGGTCAACTTTAAGAATTTACGATGTTGTTATAAGAGGTTACGAGGTAATGAAAAGCAGTTAAACATTGCAGTTTCTTTAACATTATACAGGTGTTGCTGAAATATCAAAATAAATATATAAAATACTATATGCCTCCCGCCCGCTTCGCTCGGCGTAAAATAATATTTCGAAATGAATATTGTTATAAAAAGTTTCTTATAAGATTTACCCTAACAAAATTACCTCTATGGCAAATTTCATTAAAATTCATTCAGCCGTTTGAGCGTGATTGAATGAAAAAAACACATACCAACTTTCACATTTACAATATTATATTATAAGGATATCCATTACGTGAAATGCCAGTGATAGTAAGTGTTAATTTTGATAACAATACTCTTAGAGCAATGGCATGGTGGCAAAAAAACCTGCAGGGGATAATAAATTATGGGACGGAAAGGGTAGTGATAAATTCTTCTAAGAAGCACTAAGGTTTATATGAAATTCTTTTTAAGGGGACCATGAACACTTTTGATTAGAGGGAGGTAAATTTATTTTGAGATAAGAGGACCCTTTTAGTTAGTCTAAACATGTGAGTGGCCAAAGAAATAAAAAAATGCGACACCTGAGCAAGAGTAACCATCGGTGCGGTAATTGTGTAAATAATGCATTAACGCCACGGTGTCAAAATTTCTAAAAGCGTGATACTTGCAATTCGAAAATATACCACTTGCTTTTTTTTATTTATTTTGTAATTAAAGTTTCTATGATCTTGATATAAACGGGTGCATCTTCACACTATAGAGAGAGTGCTTATTAATTATTTTCTACATGTGTTTCTAATGAAAGTAATATTTCTAGTGCAGTAAATAAAACAATTACATTGCGAAAACAATACCCCGACACGTCAAACATGTAAAAGTCAACAGGGGTATTTATTATTTTGTTCACTTCAAATAGAAGTGGATATCTTCTCCAATAAACTTATACATCGAGCTGTCAGAGCCTGTTCAATAAATTTGTTACGAGGGCATGATAAGAAGAGGCTGTTACGAACGACTGAAGTAATGGAGATTGGGTCCACGATGTGTGACTGAGACGCAAGACGGGTGGTTCAAATAACGGTAAGGTGGGGTGAAAGTACTAGGCTGGCGACTAAGCATCCAATGCGCTGAGTTAAATCAAAATGGATTATTCAGAAATAATGTAATATATTTGAATTAAATATTAATTTCATATGAAAATTTGTTCTCAATAAGGACACGACTAAGATCAAATTGTAATTAAATGTTAATTTAAAAGTGGTTAAATGATGATTATGCTCATCATTGACGGAAAATTAATCTGTCCAAAGTCACGTGGGATCTATATTACGATAAAGATCCCACATGTTATGCTGTACGTGCTGGACGGAAATCCCAATGAACGTTAATATTGAGCAATATTCAAATAAACAAATTTCGGGTATTGGATTTGAATACAATAAAAGTTTCTATGTCCATAATATTGAGTCCTATCCGTAGAAGACGCATGGAAACGATTGAGTAAATACTTATATTGGAGTAAACACTCACAATACTATTATAAAATATTACATTGACAACAGCTTCAAGGAATAACCAAAAGATGTCTTTGTTTTCAAAACCGGTAAAATCAATAATTATTTCATTTCTTGCAAAAATACTTATACTCGAAATCGTATAGAAAAAAATAATTACTTCGAACAAAGACCAGCTACAATACCAGTTCCGTAAAATTAAGAATAAAAAGTTTGAATGATCAGTAGTGCAAAAGTGATTGTATTACTTATCATTCAAAATGTTTATTCTCCCTAGCAAGAATAGCAAGGAGTAACAAAAACAAAACTTCATTTTGTCAGGTATAAAACCAGTCCAGAAACGAAATATTCCACGAGTAACAAATCACCTATATTGAAATTCAAACAGTTTCTTCTAGACCTCTATAAATTAGCATTCGAAAAAACAGGTTCGAGAATATCGAGAGCAGCACCGTGCCAACCTGTATCGAACGGTCCATTTCGCACGCACGACGCGAGCGCCCGTCGTCGAAAATATGCAAATCGTTGTTTATGCATTGAACCGAGAACGGAAACGGTACTGCCGAACATTTGCAATTCTACAACGATATTTTATAAAACAGAGACGGCATTATGAATAAATAAATAGAATAGATTCAGTGCGTCGGATTCGCAACGCGTTCACGGCGGCGTTCCCTGCCGGCCATTGTTTTTTACGTAACGACTACGTGACGTGATCGACACGATTTGTTATGCTTACGCAGGTGCCACGTTCGCGTTTCACGGTGTCGATTTCCCTCGCCCTATTGTTCTTTTAATCTGACCGACTGATCTATGCGCGCACAAATCATCGTCATTATTTTAATGTTCTCATTTAAATTGTTAATGAAAATTATGTTCTGTTGAAACACACATTACTTTTCCAGGCTAAAATCCTCCACAGTCAACTCAATAATTTACAAATTTCGAACTAAGTTTTACCGCAATGAATCACGACTTTTTAAAATTTTCTGTACAACAATATTGCATCAAAAATCTTGAAAGTAATACTACTACTTTACTTTACTACTAGTTTACTTATTTCGCTTCCAGTTTATAAAGCGTTACATTTTAAAATTCTCTAATTGTTCGGATTTGTTTATAAAATTCACTATGTTGTTTATTCAAGTTTGACGTAATTCATAACATTAAACAAAGTGATGTTACTTTTTTATGAAGGAATGATTTATGCTATAAAATATTTAAAAAAAATATTTTTGACTAAAAACTAACTAGATTCAGACAACATTTCTCAAAATAATAGCAGTTTAAATTAAATACAACAGGAGGCGGAGTAACGCTTGACTTAATGTATTCTAATTAGATCGATGGTTCAGTCCCAAATGTCATTGACCTTCACACCATTGCGGCCGAATACGAGTATGTCAGATCTGTATACTTCATCATGCCCTAGTCCCGCTTATACACTCCTTAATACAAACAAACCTGACTTTAATTAAATTATAGCAATCATGAATTTCACCTTTCCTTTCCGGTTGAATAACGTCATTTCAAAGAATATCATCACCATCGCCATTTCAGCCTATCACTAGTCCACTGTTGAAGATAGGCTTTCCCCATAGATTGCCACAAAACACGAGTCTGAGCCACCTGCATCCAACGACTTCGCTGTGCATTAAAAAAATGTTTTTTTTAATTCTTCCCATAATGGGGTAAAATAAAGGATGAAAGATTGTATTGGAAGTTCATAATTTTTGAAGTAATAAATATAGAAAATGTTAGACATATATATAAATAAAGGTCAGTTGTAAAAGTTATACGAAAATTTATCTCCCAAAATACAAGTACCTGAAGTTACACTCGAGATCCAGTTTTTGTCTGTAGTCGTTCTTCGTGACACGTTCGGCTGCCGTTACCGATAAAAGGTAAAAACCCGAACACAGTCATAGTAAATATACTCGTATTAAAATATCCTGTGATTCAGGTTAATTAATTTTCAGGTTAATTAATTTGTTTTGGTTTAGCATTGGATTAATTTTGAGTTTTGTTTCGTAAATAGGGATAGTTATTTTTCCTTTTAAAATATTTATTTATAATGGTTGTGGATTTTTTTTTGATTCTGTTGTTCCTATTGTATAAGACGAAACATTGTTATTTTGAGACTTATCTTATTTTATTAATGAAACCCAAGAAATACATAATGATGGGAGTGGTCAGATCGTTAGGTCATTCCAAGGATAAATTTATAAGTCAAGCTTAAGCTTCCATTCCGGCTGAGTACGGTGACAATTGCCTATTAAGCTGTCGTTCGTTATGACAATCGACAAGTCACAAGACTTTTGACAAAATCGAACTTTTTATTCCGGCTCCAGTTTTTAGACGTGGTCTAATTTATGACGCCTTTTTTGAGTCTGGGCGCTTTGAAGATGTTTTTTGTGGCAAATGTCGTGAATCAAGGCTCCCAAGTCTGGGCATCAAATTTGGAAGTCTTTTAGGTGATGTTTTGCTTAGTCTAATTTTTCTTCAGGGTTACATGGATAATTTGTTAAAGTCTGTTTGGTCTTTATTTGTTTATAACGAATTCCTCGCCGCCACTAAAGCTTAAAAAAGAGGGCATGAGAAAAAATACCAAAAAAAAAAACTCTAAAATACAAAAAAAAAGAGAAAAGTAGGAAGATTGTAAAGATGTTACCGATGGGAAATCTAATCGGGATCACGGCTAGTCTGTCTATAAAAGTGGTTTCAAATACGTACGCAGTACGTTAAAATTTTAATTTTAAAATAACACGTATTATTAATTCCATATAATTTTAATTTATTAGCGTAACTTGAATAAAGATTTTATCTAATCGTAGCATTTATAAATTTAACTTTTGACAGGTGTCGGCATTACTCATTGCGCTACTGGAATTATTTTAATTCGACCTCATTATGGCGTCAGGTGGACTATAAAGCTAAGATTGGGGTGACATCACATTCCTGCACGATTTCACGAGGGCACCCCACAAAACGTGTGCTTGTATAGCTTGTATTTAACTCCCCCATCCTATCGCTCCCCTACCTCCCACAGGGTGAAAGTCGCTACCGCCCGATGCCGTCGGCATGCAAATTTAATATTGTTACTTTATTCCAACTTTACAAGGGCAGTGGAAGGATTTGAGTTTGATAAAGGAGCGTAATATGCATATTAAGCGAACGTTTCAAAGCTTTCTGTGTATTGTTTTTAAAGTTATACAAACATAATATGTTATGCTGCATATGATGCTGCGTGGTATTTCTATGATTATAAACATTTCTGTCTAGAAATGCAAAGTCTACATGATATCGTACATAGGTATGTTTCCTATGCAGGAATCTGTCTAGGTAGGTACCACAACATGGCCAGTTAGTCTACCGTGAAACAAACATTACTGTGTATCGGTCTTACGGAAACTGAGTGGCAGTGTAATTACTGGGCATATGAACTGATGTCTCAGGGTGAGGGGCGCAGTGTGGCGCTACACAGAAATTATCTGGGTGACACAGCATTTTCTATGGGCAGATGTTGTAGTTTTTCTCAGGAGAACGATTTTCGCTGGTCTTGTCATTTTCGGCAATATACAAAGTACATACCGCTGGATATAAGCTTCTTCCAAGAAGAGAAGATTTGCCTCCAAAAGGCTAAGCTATATAATATATCTATTAATTTCATACAACTGACGGAAATACAGAAGAAAACAAGACAAAACGATATGACTAATAACTACGGGGAGAAATTTTTACCGTTAATCACAAGCAGAGCTACTGTAACGATTTAATTATTACCATCTTCAAAAACATTGTGTAAGTGCTGCTATATTCATTACTTGCTCGTAATAAAACTTACAGAAACTAATTCAAATGTAAAAGTATGAAAAAACCTTTCTACACCAAACACTAATATTATTCAAGTTAAACAAAATTTACTTCAGCTTTAATTAAAGACTATTATTTAACTCGAAATAACGATAACAGTCATCAACGAAAATAAAATGCTAGATGCGGTAGTGCCAGAGTGCCTGGTGCTTTTAACGGTAAATATGAAAAGTTATGCAACTGCATAACAAGGTGCGCATGTACGCAAAATGTGTCGTGCGCGCGTTTCCAGTATGCAGATTGCTTCGTTAGCCAATGATAACATCTTTGAAATCTTTGCTCTCAATCGGAATTTCAAAAGTTCATTTAATTCACTTTTTTTCCAGAAATTATAAAATCTATTGATATATGTTATTTCAGATAAAGATCCATGTGTTAGTAAAAGCTATTAGTTACAATTGTTTCTAATAGCTTGGCGGCCCAAGAGAATCTACCGCCCTATTTCGTCCCTTGGGTGTCGTAAAAATCCACAGAGGGAAAATGAAAGCCAGGAGATCTGCAGCAGCAACTGCAGTTGCCAACCCGTGGCAACTATGGCAAAATCCTATGTTCAGCAGTGGACTTATGACAGGCTGAAGAGAGTGAGTGAGTTCTAATAAACTATGTTAGTACTGTTAGTTTTTAAAAGATAAAATTTATAAATATGGAGCGCCTCTGTGGATAGGGAAATAAGACCGTAACGATACTATTCCCCTAACCTCAGAATGGGGCAGTCAGGCCTGGCAGTGATCATCTTCAAGAAGCGGTTACTACTGTCTCATAAGCGCTGCATTAGGGAAGCTGTTTTGCCTGATGGCATAGAATACATCGGTGCACGCTTTCGCAAACATTTCCGACGCGCTGCAGCGCCAATTCCCACAGCATGCTAAAGGCGTTGTTATATCTCAGCGCGAATATTCCACCATATGGTCGCTCAAGTAAAAGACGAACAGAAGGATTTAAATAGTGTAACTTTAATAATACCCATTTATAACGCTTAAAATAGTATGAATTGAAAGATTTTAATTAGATGTGGGATTTTGCCGAAATCCCTCCAAAATTAGAGCTACAAACTTTTGTGGCTATTAATGTGAGAGGCCTATGTTCAGCAGTGGACTTGTGAAAGGCTGAAACGAACGAACGAACGAACTAGAAGTGGACAACTATGAAGAGATGAGCTGGGAGTATCTCAAATATGTTACGAATATATCCAAAACAACTCGGTGTACTTAATTCGCCAAGGCAAAATTAAAGAAGAAAGAAATGTGGAGAACAACATTCAAGCTTTTGAATCACTTTCTAGTTTCTATCTGAAGGCAAAAAAAGGAAGCAAGGAATATATTCTATTACCGACCTTCCATAACATACTTTAATTCAAGAAAAAATCATTTTCAAAGGGTTTTATCTATAGACTTTTTTACCTGCAAAGCCTTTTTATGTTGACAATAATGATAGTCACTATTGCTGCACTGGGCGCCCGCTTTATTTTCACAGTAGAAAGCACAAATAAAAAAAAATCGATGCATGGGAAGTGCGCCAACTCGTTGCGGACTTCAAAACCCTCACACAAATGAAAGCAGGCTCGTGCCCAGAAGTGGGAAATTTATAATCTGTTACTTTCCATCAACTTTTACTTTCTTTATTATTAAATACATACAAACACGCCATTTTCCAAACATCTCAACATTATAACATACAAACATCCCTATCCCACTTTTTACCATCGCAGGAAATCAGACGTGTCGGACTTTATTATTATAATTATCAAAAAACTGACAGCTCATAATCATCAGAATTTGATCTGCATATTATGGCATCACCTTTACGACATCCTTTTTGTAATAAAAATAGAATGATTATAATCGATTCATTAACAAAGAAGTTATGCCAGAACACATATAAAGAATATACAGACGCATTGAGAACCTCCTCCTTTTGAAGTCGGTTAATAAATAATTTATTAACATTAACCTTTAATAAATCGTTACAAATCGAAGCACGTGTAAATCTCTTATGAATTCGCCATATTAGAAGCTGTCTCTTCGAAATTGGTAAACTGTGAAACAATTTTTTGTGACTATATATTCTTCTATAGACTGTAATTATGAACAGGGCGACTAGAAACATGGCGGGCACACACTGAAACCAATTAAAAGCAAATTGTTCTGTACACAAGTACGCCTCGCCTCGATGCCGCGGAAGCTCATCCAATATCCGAATTCCGTTTAACTGACACAAAGGACTGTCGACTCCACGTCGCTTTGTGAACGAACACAGCGTTATAATACAGACGTGAACATGAGCACACCTTGACAAGATAGCTCAGCTAAGTAGGTTCTTAAATACTTTATCGTATTAACGCGCCGTGTGGTGGCGGCTCAAGAGAACCTACCACCCCATCTCATCTAGTGGGTGTAGTAAAAGTCGACAGAGAGAAAATGAAAAGCAAGAGATGAGCAGCAGCGTCTTTCTGAAACATCTGAAAACTTAACTGCAGTTGCCAACCTGCGTGCCAAGCGTGGCAACAATGGCAAAACCCTCTCAAATAGAGAGCTACTCGTACAAACTTTTGTGACAATCTTTGGGGGAGGCCTGTGTTCAGTAGTGGACCATTGTCATAGTGGACAATTGTCATATTAGAAAGTCAGTCAATCTTTGGGGGAGGTCTGTGTTCAGTAGTGGACCAGTGTTAGGCTTAAATTATGATGATGACGATTAACAAAGTTAGGGTAGCAACGAAGTAACTCCGTGCTAATCGTTAACTAAGCTTACGTATTGTTTTACAATATTAAGTGAACAGGGCTACGTAGTAACACTGCAAATATTAAAGCTGTTATCTGAAATGTCGTTATTTTAATCTTGTATTGATGATATCCTTCTTGCCGATTTCTACTACAGCGACAACTTCCGAATATTAACGCGAGCTATCAACTGCGCAGGAGATATTATAGTGCCATAAGTGTACGCGCAAAGACACAGGCACTCACTTGTACCAAACTTCCCGCGCCCAATGTTAGCTGATAAAGCTGATGCTATAATATCGGAGGTAGGCTGCAGTGTCAGAAGCACGGGGACAATTACAACATAACCAGACCTGATACCAACAATAGTATAAATGTTGACTCCGACTGGTATTGGAACCCAGGACCCGTGAAGTAGAGGTCAGTAGTAGAGGCCACGCGGTCGAACCAAATGCGTCCCATATTAGAGATATTGTATTAGAGGGTTCGCAAGTGAATAAAATTTCTTAAACTTATATTCTGTTTACGAATACATACTATGATAAACCAAAGTTATAGGGAACCAACCTTGGAAACTTGGCTATTTTCACATTCAAAAGTTGATCCCTTGGCGCCGAGACAGGTCGCTGAGCGTACAACGAAAGTGACCAAACTTTTCACGACTAACAACTATGTCGGCAAAGTTCAAACGATCCGAGCAATATTTGTTATGCAAACTCGCGCTACGCAACTTTCAAACCAATATAAAGTTGGCTACTCTGAATATATTGCAATGATATATTGCTCTAATATAAGGCTTTCGAATTCTTATAACTTTTTAGAACGTTAAAAATTATTCATTATTATTAGAAAATACTCGAAGAGATTTCAATTGTCATATTAGAAAGTCAGTCACAAGAGTGAGTCGTAAGAATATTCTCCCTAAGAATTCTCAAGAAATTATGTAAATACATGCTTTTATTGTATGAACATTCCGGTCATATATTTTCTAAATGAAACTCATAAATTTAAACTATTCACGAAATAATACTCTATAAAATAAAATTATTAAAGTCTATCATTTTTATTTTGATTTTTAACAAATTCTTAGTATTTAACAAAAGAAACCATTAAAGGTGCAGACGGGATCTTTGTTCGAATGAACTTACGCAGATAATAATTTATTATATAAGTAATAAATTTTTTTAGCTACTTTTAAAAAGTGAATTTATTGAATGAACTCAGACTTAATTTGATACCGCGGTGGAACGCTTTTTCTCTAGTGATTTAAAGAAAATGTATGTACGTAAGAATTATCTCAAATTCTTTTCCGGCAGGGCGCTCAGCCAACACCTGACGTCACAATGCTGTCACTTGCAGCCGTGCCATGAAATGAAAACATGTTTTATCGCGGACACAATATTTCAGTCAACGCACAAATTTGCCTTGACACAAAAAAGCTTTTCAATTTCCTATTTCATTCTTACGCTTTCTATTGTCATCTTTATAGTGCTCGATAAACAGACAGTACTATACCTATGAAGGACGATAATCTAAATCAACTACAGTAAACGCAACATTGTTAGTAGTGTTTATTAGTATTATAAACTTAACAAACACCAGCGAAGAAAAGATAGATATATATATACATAAATAATTTTCTGCATTGTAGCGCAACCCCGCAGAAGGTATTCAGCTGGTGTACCAAAATTCGTATTTATATAAAACACAATTATATAAAACCGTCATTATACCAATTTTGATGTGTAACTGTGAAACCACGACTGGCCCTTTAAGAGGAAAATAAACTGATTGTTACAGAGAGAAAGATTCTGAGAAAGATCTTGGGTCCTCGACGGACTGAAGATAGACTGTGGGCCGAGCCAAATACTATAGAAGGGATAAAACCTATTGGGTTCGCTGGCTTGCATACATCGAAAGAATGGGGGTGAAAACATGAACAACAAGTGCAGCTTATATAACGCTTGATAAAGGCGGCCTTGGCGAGGAAGTATTTTCAAAGGTGGATCAGTCGATTGCAAATGAGTGTCATCCATCTTTGCTGCAGGCGCAAGTCAAAGCGGGACTGTCCATTAGAGGAATACGACGTTACTTTTTGATTTATTGCCCCGTCGACAGGATGATATGTCAATGGAGTTTTTATTTTTCTACTAAGACAAGCAAAGTAAATCAATCTACGGAAGACTACCGCGTACTGATATTTAGAAACAAAGTGATTTTATTTATTGAAACCGGATAAACGAATAAGATTAAAAAAAATGGATTTTTATACAAACAAGTAAAGAAAGTTATTCCTAGTTAAACATTTTTTAGTATATCAATTTGCGTCTGCAAAAATAATTACACCGAGCCGATCTTTTTATGGATACAGTCTTGGATCGACGCCAGCGTGTACTAGCTTCAGCATTGTAAAATAGATATGTTTGGCTAAAAATTGAACAAGATTAACTTATGCGTGCGAATAAAATGTTCCAGGTTATAGTAATTGGAGTATTAAATACTTCTGCTGCAGAAAATTCAATAAAAAGGTCGTTTCAACATACAACGTACAACATACAGGGCATATGTATTTATAAGGTAATGGAATAACCAAATATACTTTGACTGTTTAATAACCTTCCAAAATATAACTTACTATAAAGACACGATTATTACTACACGTGATTTACTTTACTATACATGATGTAAGTTTAAAGACATTAAATAAAAAGTTATTCTTATTATTTTAGTAGTAGTAACTTCGCGAAAATTCAATAAACGTATCCGCATTTTCTGTTCACAAGGAATTTAATGTATGAACTAACCACACTAATATAAACACCACCGCATTGTACGGTGCATTCAATTCAGTGGTACAAACGTTAACAGACGCACTGAGTCCACGTGAATGCCCTGAATTCTCTCCTATTAAGGCTGCAGCTCGGACGGATCCCTCGGGAGCCTTTGTGACGGATCTGATACGTGTGCTCTATATAACGAAATTCGAACAAGACTACTAAAAGGGGATTTAAGACTTGGATGTGCGCTTGTATCTGCATACATAAACTATAAGCAAATTATAAATATACATGAACTAAATCTAAATATTGGAATGGTTTAAATTTGTATTAGAATAGAATAGAAACAACATTTATTCAGCACATTGTCCTTAGTATTTTAATACAATTTAAAAAAAGAGCTGCGTAGCTTAGAGACCGGGCACACGTCTTTTTTTCATTTCATAGTACACCATTGACCTGAGTTCGATCCCATGTCCAATATTTCGTGGTCACGTGAAGCCCGGCAACCCGCATTGGAGCAGCATGGCTGTCTCTCTTCTGCTCTAAGCCCCTCTTAGAAATGAGAGGAGGACTATTTCGTTCGGGTTTTCTCAGGCGTCCTTCAGCGCGTCGGGTGTCATCAGAGATGTTGTTTTCGCCTCACGTTACTACGTGAGGGGCCTAGGATGTTTCTTGGTGTTGATATTCTTGGTGGAGTTCGATGGCCCACACAATCAGCACCCTCGTGGGGTTCTGATTTTTCACACCAACCTCGGCGTGGATAGGCGGGGTGAAACCTCTTTGGGTGAAGCCCAGTATCCCTTCCGAGGAGGCCCGTACTCGGCAGTGAAACATTTATAGGCTGTTAATTTTTTTTTCAAAAGTAGATCTATTCAGATTATGTATATCCAGTGTCATTTAAGATATCATTATGCAGAGGAAACTCATCGTTTCGTTCCTTATGGATTATACCGTTAATAAATATATATCGCTATGAGACGGATTTTCGAAAAGACCAAGTTTTAGTACTTTTACTTCTAATATCGGCACTAATAATACGACAGACAAGACGACAAAGATGCCGTCATGGCCGATTTTAGCTACAAGCATACTTCGGTTAGCAATCAGAAGATTTTATCTGTGTAGGATATATTGTAATGCCTGAATACTGAATCTGGAGGATGTCGAGCAACTCTTATGCGATAATATTAAACGAAGGAATAGACGCAGTGACCGACACATAAATTACATAACAACAAGACCAGAAAACCAATATTTTTTGTTGCACAAATATTGGCTTTGGTTGAGACTCGAACTCGGGGCCCCTATATATGTATATGTAATATAAGTAGACAGGTACGCAGACCCCCTGATCCACTAGTCGGAAACAACATACAAGTCATACACAATTTTACCTGTTTGCTGTTGTGGTGGTTCAGCGGAAGTGATCTGGCCGTTGTTTTTCACGGCTGCTGTCTTCTTTCTGCCTCCTGTTGTCGCCGGACTCTTATTGTTCTCCCTCTCAACTCTCTGTAACAAAAATAAATGCTACTGTTTTTTTGGTCTCTATATTACTTAATTTATTTACTCCCTAAAGTCGATTTTTTATATGCAGGTACAAAATAGTCAAAAGTTGTCACAAAAGAAAGTTTACATTTGAGGCAAAGTTGTATTTTATGTATTCTCTTTTGGAATACTGTTCAAAGATCGTAAGCTTTTTCTCGGGAGGCTTTAGTTTTGTTATAAACTGCAAAAACATTCCATTTCTTATTTGTAGAATGACTTATAATAATTGCAAGGTCAACCTAAAACTAGCAGATTTTTTAAAAGTATTTATTAGTCAGTTCAATTTTGACAGAAGAAACTAACTTTAACATTTTGGTTTTAAGTAGATGAAATTTTGCCCTGTAGCTTTATTCAAAACAAGTGACAAATATATAACTTTTCGCTGATGCCGCTAGATAGATTTTATGTTTTCATAAATATTTTTCTAAATACAAAAGAGATTTCACAGTCGAACAAATTTAATAGAACGTAAGCGTTTGAAGTAATGACATCACAGAGCGTCTCTTTAAAATGGAATCATTCGGTCGTGAAGTCATAATCCACTTATTTCGGCTGACTGTGGATGTTTCTGAGTCCGATTTACGTCGAGTCATGACTCACGCCGAGTAATGCTAAGTCACCGTTTAGTCGACAACAGTTCACGTCTATCGCCGACTCAGCAGCGCACTTCGAAAACGCTTACTGAACTGACTTGCCAGAATGAACTGCCGCTCTTAGTGCAATAGTACTGATTGATATCCGACAATGGATAACTGAGACAATAAAATATATCTACAATTAAATGAGATAAAATTGAAATTACTAGAATAACAAAAGATGTTTGATTAATAATGTGTAAATTAACTGAAGACCCCAAGATATTTAATAGAGAGCTTCATCTAAGGACCTTGCTGTGGTTGTGTTCAAAGATAATAAATAAATAATACCGATTGTCAGTGACACAACGACAGATACGACCATATTAATCAAAAAGTTCAAACGAAATTCCTATAAACTTTTTACCGTATATACGTCTCAGTGCTGAGCGCTGTCTCTCATTGCTATATATCGACAAAAACAATAATTTAAAGTTTCTTTTGGATATGAGTTAAGGTAAAACGTTTTAAGTAATACACTTAATTGCTCCTGCGTAATTAAAACAAATGAACAGCTGAGACAAAGTTGTCATGTACAAAATTTCCGGTGAAAGACATGAAAGAAACTGGGGGTGGAGTATAGGCAAGGGCGACCGACACACGACACGCCAAACACTCGTGCAAAATAGGGGCAGTTCTAGGAGACAGGGGGAGGAGAGAGCCTCTCCCAATTTGGGCGAATTTAACAGTGGGGTGGGTGTACGTCGGTCCCGGCCAAACTGTTTATGTGCAGGAACACTATGCTCTGACATTGTGCTGCGTCATTGGAAAATTGACAAACAACTAGTTTATGGGGATCAGGGAAGAATTTCAGAGATGCAAAGAATTTTACGGGGACTCAAATCCTTACTCACTGTATCTTTTAACTGAGATTTACTTTTTTAGTGTTGTTACTTTTCATCCGAAACCACTTAATGGTTCCATATGGGATTTTCATTATTTGATAAAGTAGGGTATTTGTACATACATACATCATACATTCACGCCTTCTTCCCACATAAGGGTAGGTAGAGGCCACTCACGTAGCTCACTTTTCGCCCTCGCGGGAATCTTTATTGCATATTATAGTGTGTATTCTACACGAATAAAGGCTGTCCGTACAATACCTTAGCCGCCTCTTACGACACCTGGGTAGGAAAGAGGTAGGTGCCATTTTACTCTGCTGGAAACCTATCGGCATATTTATAGTGCATTTAAATCAGCAAAGTCAAGAAAAAAAAAATGCTATGTTAACAAAAAGAAAACTAACGTTGTATAACATCCATATTTTGATTTCATTCTTCGTACACGCCACGGAAAAGGAGTAAAATTATTGACTTTAGCGATTTTTAATTTTGACATACTCGAATACCATTCGCAACGGAAACAACAAAACACGTAATGGAAAATTATGAACTGAAAGTTATAAAACGTTAATTATAACTTTACATTCGCATTGCACAAAGGCAAGCGAAAGCCGCGAGTTTCTTGCAATGTTTGTTTACTTGGTTCCGACGCGGCTGTTTGCTCAGCTAGACTGAATGACTGCACAAGTACGATTTAATGCCATTCGTTTCTAATAATAAATGTGCTGTATTGTTTTAAACACAGAAATAGTGATTTCACAATTATAAATATCTGTTATTTCTGAGACATACCGGTTTTATTACAATGTTTTTTTTCAGAGCAGAGGTAAGTCAGCATTTGAACCTGCAATATTTGGTGTCGACCCAGGGAATCCTACCAAGATCACTCGCGTACTATGGAAAAAAGGGACTCCTATGCTATCACAGCTCTTGAGCCATCAGGTAAACCTCTACATTAATTACAGCTACTACTGGTGGTAGGATTCCTATGCAGGAATCCGTCTAGGTAGGTACCACCCCAGGGCCAATTATTCTGCGTGAAGCAGTAGTGTGCAAACATTACTGTGTTTCGGTTTGAAGGGCACTCAGAGCTAGCGTAATCACTGGGCATATGAGACTTAAGAGCCATCAGCTCTTAAGTCTCATATTATCTCAGGGTGACGGGCGCAGTGTGGGATCACACAGAAATGTTCTGGGTGACACAGCATATGTTGGGCCGACGTTGCACTTACCACCAGGTGAACGTTTTGCTCGTTCCGTCACTTCAAAAAGCTTGGCCGAGAATATTACGTATTATAATTGAACCCTATAAATAAATAAATAGAAATTGAGCTGATAGGTGAACGACAGCGTAGAACAGCACCTGCCTCTTTCCTAACGCGGTGTCGTAAGAGGAGAACTAAGGTATTTTACCGACAGCCTACATTGCAGAATGACACCATATCAGTAATGCTGTCACTGTACTGCTCGTGGGAACGCAATGGGGAGTAATAATTTTTGGGCCAACCAAGTCGCCGTCATTTTGGTACAAGTTAAAAAGTACAAAAAGTAAAGTAAAGTACAAGTCAAAGCGACGGTAATAAAATACAATTCCGAAGTGAACAAACAAATCTTAACGTAGAGTGAAAGTGAAATGTGGTATTAAGGAGAAAGTGCGTCCACACACCACTCTTGACTGACCTACGCAATGTTAATGCAATGTAGGCCACGGTTATGCTTACATAAAACCAAGTATCGAAAAGCTCACACTAGGTTTGACTCATTATCGACACTCAATAATATAAGAATCGATTGTTGTTTGAAACAAAGCGAGAATAAAATAACATCTGATAATGGTTCTGTCTCTATCATCAAAGTTACTTTGTTTTAAACGAAAACGAAATACGTACGAGACGTAACAAACATTGAATATTGGACAACATTACTGGTGGTAGGATTCCTATGCAGGAATCCGTTTAGATAGGTACCCCAGGGCCAGTTATTTTGCCGTGAAGCAGTAGTTTGCAAACATTATTGTGTTTCGGTCTAAAGGGCACTGTGAGCTAGTGTAATCAATGGGCATACGAGATTTAAGAACTGATATCTGGGGTGACGAGCGCAATGTGATACCACACAGGAATGTTACACACCATTTGCTATGGGCAGACTTTGCACTTACCATCAGGTTAACGTTCTGCTCGTCTCGTCACATCATCCAATTAAATAAAATACACTAACTTGTTTTTATAATTCAGACGTAAAAAGTTTTTTGGAAAATTTGAAACATCAAATACAAATAAAAGTCGGAGGAATTTTTCGAATAGTAAGTTTATGGTCGCATCGGGATATAAAATAAATAAATTATAAGAAATTTTCATTTGTTACTAGTCTAGATTAACTTAATTTGAGACTGAAACTTTACACACAGGTCACATGACTGCAAACAAACGCGGCTACACGACACCGTATAATCACTTTTTATTCATAATCATCACCAACAGCCTGTTAAGGCCCTTGCTGGAGAAAGACCTGTCTTATGAAAGGAGGATTGTAGTCACGACGTTTGGTAAGGTGGACAGGTTGTTACTTTTCACTCTTTATAACAGTATTTTTATTTTATGAATAATGCTAGAAAATCTAGAAATTAAGCATAATAAAATGTAATAATAATGAACTTAGAAATTAAACATTTTAACAATGGTCCTTGCCCGGCCATATCTAAGCGTAACCTTGAAAGGACCTAGTTCTAATTACATGAAAATAATATTTTTCATATAACTCTATTAAAAAGCTCTACGTTTTTCAAAAGGAAAACATTTACTTCAGAATTTGTTTAAAATTAAATAACATTCTTTGTGAGTGACGTCAAGGTTAATTTTAAGTCACTCAAGGTCTCTCTTATGTAGAAATGCGGACTATTTTATAATATACTTCGCTAACATCTGTACCAATAACAAAATTGAAGTGTCTATATGTGATTTAATAATAATTATACGACAGATGATGACATGATCAGACACATAAATGACCGTTTTAAGAATTTTTGTTTGTCTGTCTGTCTGAAAGTTTATCTCGAATAGGACTTCGAAACGTATCAACGGATTTGCAATGAAAATTTTAGGTATTAAAACAGGAATTTTAACTTGAATTTTATTGTATAATCCATTTCGATATCTAACAGGGTTCAGAAGATATAAACATAAATATTTGTAAAAAAATCATGTGGCCGGCTCATTTTACGCTGGTGATACCGCATAGCCGATAGGTGTCCGGCAAAGTAGAGTAGCACCTAGCCTCTTTCCTACCAAGATGTCGTAAAAGGCGAATTAGGTATCGTACGGAAAGCCTTTGTTCGTGCAGAACAACACCATAGTATTTAATGTAGTTCTTCCTCGGTAGGAAATATGATATTATAATTTATGATAGTGCAAAAATTCTTATTTATGGTTTTCATTGAAAGGCGTAAGATTTATGGTCTGGTTACGTTACCTCGTTAATTTGCAAATCGGCAATATATTTAACTAAAGGGAAATCGAATAGTCACACTGAAAATGATACCTAATTGACCAGAACAATTAAAATTGAAATTGGCACATTGACATTGCCTATACAACTAATGAAATGCAACATGTGCATTTGTAAATAGCAGTGGAACAGATTCCATGAGGCGGTCAAGTGGATTATTAACTTGGGCTAACGGGCTCGATGGAGGAAATCAATCCGACACAGTTTCTCCTAATGAAAGACTTATGTGGGGGTTATAAACATAATAACTGTAGAGAAAATGACTAAAACTAGAACAGAACAAATTTGCTTTATGCTGAAATTAGTATAAAATCAATGTTACATGTGCCTGTCGACTGAAGGTGATTTTTTTTATAGGAGAGGGGCAAAATAGCAAGAAGTTTACCTGATGGCAAGTGATCACCAACGCCCATGGTACATCTGATATACTAGGGGAATCGCGGACGCGTTGCCGGCCTTTGAGAAAGGAGTGAGCTCTTTCCTTGAAGGTGGTATCGGTCCTAAAAAACCGCTGGCCACAGCAGATTCCATAGAGTGGTCGTGCGTGACAGAAAATTCCGCAAAAACGAACTATGATGAAATGCCAACCATTAAGGTGGTGACAATGGAATTTTGAGTTCTGCCGCAATATGCGATGGCAAAAACCAACGGCTACAAATTTGATTTGGGATGACTTTCCGTAATTACCACTCTTTGACAACGCGGATTGACAACAACCGAATCGAAAACATTAGCAGATATTTCGCACCTAAGACGCCGTTGCCTGTCAGCAATCTTAAACTTACTTGATAAAGTCATCATCATCATCATTTCAACGTATCACTAGTCCACTGCTGAATTTAGCCGGCTCCTTAGATTACTATCAAAGTTTGTAGCTTTCATTTTAGATGGATTTTTGCTATAGTTGCCACGCTTGGCAGGCGGGTTGGCAACCGCAGTTTATCTGTTAAGATCTTAAAGAAATGCTTCTGCCCATGCTGATTTTCACTTTCCGTCTGTCGACTTTTACGACTCCCGCAGAATGAGATGGTGTGTTAGATTGTCTTAAGCCGTCTACACACGGCACGGCACTTCATTAAGTGTATGTTTTTAAATTACAGTGGAACGTTTCATTTTCGATATTTACAATAAAATTACACAATTCACAATTCGATTCAAGTCCATTCGTTGTAATTGGTGCCCGTAAAAGAAAGTATTAACTCATTAAAACCCGCCTTTTAAACGAATAGAAATCATCATTTGTCAAAGAAAAATTACTTTTTTATTCTGGTTTTACAAATGATTTACATTGTCTTGGTCATTTCGTTTTAATAGAAACCCATTACAAAATCGACCTTATTGTTGCTAACTGCATTGCAGATATATTAGCCACAAAACAGTTCCATTGTGACCAACGCCGTCAAAGCCTGCTGACCGATACAGTACACACAAACACAATATCGTGTAGCATCGCTGCCTTTGAACAGCAGCCTTTGATATGCACAATAAACTGGCCCGCCATTGTGGGCGGAAGTTTATTAAACTAGGGTTGCTAACCACCTAAAGCACACGGAGTAGCACTCATCTTTGTGATATTTTTTAATTAATAATTACCCAAGAACATCAAATGCCAACAGAACATTCTCCTGACCTATTCTTAAAAAAATTGTTCTGCCCATCCGTTATAGTACAACTTTGCACTCATATCAATATGTCTCGATATTGAAACGAGGAATGTGTAAACCTGTTAAGAACTCGAGCCTGTATTGTACCTAACAAATTAACAAATAAAGTGACTACATCCTGTGGAATAGGTCGAGGCGACACGCGGGAAACCCCTATGCCTTTGATTGGCCAAAAAAATAGTAACCTCTTTCTTTCTTTTTTCTTTGACGTGACGGAAAAATCTGACATATATTTCTAAAAACACTAGATAAAGCATGTTATTAAACAGATTAAGATATGTGGAAATAACTCTTAACATGCACTTGCAAACCACCTGGCTACAAAACGTGTCTGTAATAATAAAGGCAATTCACAAATGACATTATGTAATATGGCATTAAAGAAAAAAGATCCCAAAGTTTCTTGACGGCCTTTCTCTGAAAGGGTCTTATTTCGAACTGTTGTGGATATTGACATTCATAGGGGCTTTATAGCTTAAATTATTATTGTTAGTAAAAGTAAAATAAACTGAAATTATATATCACTTATTATATTTTCATTCTCATAGTCAAATAAAGCGTAAAATCTGTAAACTCTCTGTAGTGGGATCCCGAAAGGCTCTCCTTGTTTGAGAACAAATTAGCGTGACTGTTAACGAACATAGTTTCTTGCGTGTATTCTTGTATGTTTTATGTACACAATAAGATTTAATAAAAAAAGTTACAAATTAATCAAAATATAGTATAAGTGATAGCCCTATAAAGTTCCAGGCATCCAGAGTCATGAACGCCGGCAACGTCGCCTTATCGGCCATCTCGGCGTTTCCATTACCGTTCGCCGTTGCTAACAATTGCCTGATTAGATTTTGCGAAACAACTGTCGATTGTTATTTCAGTTGTATTTACGGTTCGGTTTATTTGCGCTTAATCCAACTGTCTAATGGTAAACAATTTCAATAATTCACATTGGAATTCAGTTTTTAACAATTAACTTAGACAATATTTGTATAAACGCGTTATTAAGTATGTTGAAAAACAAGCATAATCGAAATGTACGATTAATAATTTTTTACTCATACCAAAATGGAGGCGACGTGGTTCGCAACCCGTCACGTTTCGTTTCCTACGGAGCCAACGGGGGAAAAGTGGGCTACGTGTCTTGCCTCTGCCTAGCCCTTATATGGGAAAAAGGCGTAACTGTATCTATGTATGATTCTTCTACTATCGCGCACAAAAATATAAAACTACTTGTAAAAAGTATAAAGACTCAAATTTAAGAATGAAGCCAAAGATCTTTTCATTAAATTTTAGGTATTCAAAATTTTAAAATAATTTCTATGACTACAACGAAACACGCAAACACGTTGAAATACTCATTAAATAAGTCAGGTTGCCACACACCGACTACGGCATCTGTGTATGGCAATCCAACAAATGGCAAAAAATATGATTATTACATTTATAAACATCACTTACTATTTGCACACATATAAATTTTAATCAGAGTAAAACCTTAGTTTAAACTTAATTTAGATTTTTCAAGCTCTTATGTACATCAAAATGAACCTAGTCACCAGGAGACTATACGACCTGTATTAAATAATATCGATAGTATATATTTTTGCAAAAAAAAAAATGAAATGTAATAAACTTTACTGACAAAAATTTTCACTTCAGATAAACCGACAAGCAACAAAGGCTTCTACAACCCAACCCAACATCTTACGTAAATGTCGGTTGGCTTCACCTGTGTCGTGGAGCAAGTAATTTCTCGGAAGACTTGAATCAGGTAGAACCTTTGAACGCGCCCTTTACTTAGATTACCATTACTGGCGTACTTTTAAATGAGAATATTTCCTTTCACAATAAAGCCATGGAACTATAATTCATTTATTTCACTAAGTTGCTATCGAAGCAATTTAACGTAAGTGATTTTAACATCCTTCAGGGATTCATTCTATCAATTTATTTACATTACTATTATTCCAAAAAAAATGTACATTTATTCAACAGTGAAGTTGCAAAATGGTAGCGAGTGAGACAGAGAACATCAAAATTACGAGTAACATATTGATTAAAAAGCAAAATCGTTTTAAATCCCGTAAATAACTCTAGTAATAATAAAGTTATGTCCACAGCAATATCTTGCGTACAATCTATAAAACTTAATATAATAATTAATGGACATACTAAATTAAAACTGAATATAACTGCGATACAATACAATAACCCCAATAATAACAAAACATGTATCCCCCAGCGCACATTAAAGTTGCAAATGCCGGTCCCCCGACGCATAAATTCGTCACGAACCTAATATTATAGGTATGCAGGATGCTTGATGGCGGGTGAACGGCCCATTGAGCACACATTGAGGGTGATTTATTTTCGTTTACCTTCAGGGTTGACGTCCGCGGCAATTTCTAATGTAGTGCGGTATATTCTACCTGCCCACGTTTCTATTGTAAGGCTTTTATTACATTCATATCCATTAAAATAAATATACACACTTCAATTATATGGAAACCACTTCATATATAATGAAAATGAGTAAAGAAATAACACTTGCATTTATTACAAAATAACGGTCTCCGCATAGTAGGCATTAAAAATTACATAATGCAGACGATTTATCTCGCAAGTCATTACGCAAGCGGCTGCACGCCTCACCTGACCTTTGCCTGCTGGTTACTCGTGTTCGTTTATACATAAAGATAGAATCGCCGTCTAACATATAACCTGCCCTTATACAGAATACCTTACAACTTTCATAAAAGATATAAAGTAAGAATTTCTCTAGTTTCTGCGGCATGCAATGTTGATCGCTTTTATTATACCGTGTGGTGGCGGCTTAAGTGATTCTACCACTATCTCATCCCGTGGGTGTCGTAAAGTCGACAGAGGGATAATAAAAACCAGGAGATGGGCAGCAGCATCTTCCTGGAACATCTGAATAAACAAACTGCGGATCCCAACCCTCCTGCCAAGCGTGGCAACTAGTGGCAAAATCCCACTAAATTGAGAGCTACAAACTTTTGTGGCAATCTTTTGGAGAGGCCTATGTTCAACTGTGGACTGGTTCTGGGCAGAACTGATGATGATGATTATACACTAGCTGTTACGCGTCCTCTTCGCGTAATGTCCAAGCCCGTTTACCCATTTAGCAGTAAATGTTCCTTAAAACCGTTCTTAGTCGGGTTTGCCAAATTTCAAATCAATATATCTTGCAGTTTCGAAGATATCGTGATGAGTCATAGGTAAATCATTTATATACATATATATTATATCTATTAAACTATGTCTATATACATATACCGTTAACTCTATATTTATATAGATATAGAAGACTATAATACACAGGACTACGTCGATTGCTTTTTTATATGATGTATTCCTGGCCGATTTTCGAACACGGCGACAACTTCCAAATACTGTCGGAAGCTACCAACTGCGCGAGAGATATACTTTACTTTCCTTTTTAAAAAGTAATGCACTACAGTAGGATTTCTTCTGTACCTGCAATAAAGTGCCACAAATGTACGCGACAACACGTAGGCACTCACTTGTCCAAACTTACTTCATGTCATTCTGTGGCTGTTACTCTTTTTAATATCTTGACTTTATACTCTTTTTTGGCGTAAATCGTGAACTGGGCGTTAAATAACGAAAACAAATGGAGAAATGTATTTCTATAGTATCATATTCACTAAATATTAGAATGTATACTTTATATTTATACGAGTATTAAATCACATTAACCATAAGTTTTCTACACTAACCTTCGCAGCTTCGTAATATTCATTTGTTCAAAGATACATACATATGTCCAACATAGTCATGTTAGCAATCTCACAAAAACTTTCTCAAGCTCAAGCAAAGGAAAAAGCCTTACCGCCTCAGGTGGTACCATACTTTGTTCATACGGCCGACGTGTTCCCGGTACATTTATCTCAATCTCGTGGAGCCCGAGTGCCGGAGGGCAAGAGTGCAACACGACTCGTCGGACCGGTGCCCCTCCCTACCATCCACACACAAACCGGTATTCCTAGTCCACACCCTAAGCCTCTGAGCCCGCTTCTAACGAGATTAAAGCTTTAATATGGCTACTGATTACCCATAAATGGTTACTGCAATTATTTTGCGCTTTATGGGACTAGTGCCGCTACAATAAATATACTTACTAGCACGGCAATACTAATCGCAAAAACTGTATTTGTTTTGACATAAAAAGAAACGTTGACTTAAATCTGTTAAAATAGTATATTTAAACGCTTACAGACAAACAGTTGGATCAGCTCCAAATGTACTTTATAAAAGACTTATGCAGTCAGCATTGAAATAAATAGGTAATTAATCCACATGAGCGCAGAGTTCAAAAGTAGGTCAAAATAATAAAGAAGAGATTAACTACTACTTGTGATTAAGTAACGCAAAAGCAAAGCGTTTTAATACGCTTTGCTTTTGCGTTACTTAATCACTCATCATCTCATAATAGAATTTTAAATCAACACGAACAATAACAATTAGCTTGAATATCAAGGTCAATCGTAATAATTATTAAACGAACGGCAATGATTATCGTTATGAATGCGAGTTGCACAAACACGCTCGTAAATGACGTCAGAAAAGAAAAATTAACCATAATAGCGCATCTCCAATGCATCCGACCATTATCGCCCTCGTAAATCAGGACGCAGCTCTCCGACCGGCTCACGAAACTTTTTCTTAAACTCTCACGGCATGCTTCATAAAGTTTGCAGATTAGCAATCTTTAATCTTTTTAATTGTCAAAAACATTTTCATAGGGATACAAAGATATATAGTTTTAGTTAAATATGCTAAAGTAAATGCAATGTTGCTTCCTTGCACGCTTCGGTCCAAAGTTGTCAGGTGAGATTTATTCACGTGACTTCAATATGCAGCGGGTGGGTGTTCGTGGGATGTGAACGCGTTTCAAGCACGCCCGCCCGTACGCTGTTACGTCTAGCGAGGCATTTAACTCCGCATTTGGAGCGTTATTGCCTTTCACGGAAATATTTTTATATTGCACACGAATAACAACAATGTAAATACGGCAACACCTGCTAAACGTCGAAATGCAGTAAGACGACATCGTAAGAAGAGTGGAGTATAATGAGAACTTACATATTAAATCACTTATTAAGGAAATAGCGCAACACTAAGATTTCAATCACGACTGGTGTTTATAAATACAGTCTCCTCCGCGTTAGTTTTATAACATCGAACAAAGGCACCATAATGAACAAAGAAGTTAAAAAAGAACAAAAGCGAACATCGAATCGAAAGTCAAACGTGCTGTTTCCTTTCAAGGCGTGTGATAGCAATAACAATATGGCGGACATTAAGCGTGCATTCGATAATACGCTCGGCCGATCTAATTCCGGTGTCCCCTAAAACGGGCACGTTATCACGTTGGAAAGTAAAGGATCAGCGTACTGAATCAGCAGTCTAGTTAAACCACGAGAGAGTATATTATATTGTTATGCATACACAAGTGGGAAAGAGATGGTTTTATCAGGGTGTGGCTATCTGTAGTTACTTTGTATGCGTCGCAAACACCTACATAGTTGCACGCTAGTGAATAATATGTGCATGTTTATATAAGTGTGTAGGTATAAGACGGCCGTACTCAGGCTGTTATATGCTAATTAGCTTTCAGAAACCTGTTTACTCTTGCAGATTAGGTTAAAGTTATATATTAAACGGGTAAATGGTAAACGGCCTCCTACCTCGAATCACAACCTCGGAAATAAGACAATCAATTTTATCACAGATAAAACATTAAATAAGATTCAATGGTCGATGAATGCCTTTCGTGTATTTGTTCAGTAATATTTTTTTAACATGTAATTCATTTTGTTTAGTACAAAAAAGTACTCAGTATATATTTTAAAAAGCAATAAGTAGTTTACTATTATGCCAACATGGACACTAACTCATAAATGTCAATGACCAACTCTAACCGGTATTCAACAACAATGAATCATGTAAATTAGGTACCGCTGCGACCGGCGTCCGCCTCACCACGGTCCACAATGGCCACAAATCACCAAAATCACTTCACGACGTCACGCGGAACATTCGAAATTAGAAAAAACATGTGACGTTGATGCGGTGAAAGGCAAGATGCGTTCCGTAAAACGTTCGGATTAACGAGTAACAGAGTGTAGTGGTGTCGGCACGGGAGAATGGCGCAAACTGGGCCCGGGGAGAGAGGGGCCCCGCTCGCGCCACCTTCCTCCGCCACCTCGCCCCGCGCCCCGCCGGTCCGGGCCCAGCCGCCACAACCAGACAAGCCTGCATAATTAATTAAACTTCACACTCGCAGTCATATATCTACTGCACCTCACGCACACGCAAGGTCATCGTCTGCATCGCACATTTCGGAGACGTGGATCGAAGATGTGTGCATTAGCTAACTACGGTAGTTACAGCATAAATAAAAAAAATACTATTTCTTACTCCTATTATTCAGGATGTAACGATTTAAATAAGGACGTCATACCGAAGCAAAGCAATAGTATTGTAATGAACGTTGAACGTCTTATAAAATTGATTACCAAAAACAACATGTCAGAGCAAAAATTAACCTTCAAAACAAAACAAGAACAAAGTAAGTAGCAACTGGCAGATTAGGACGAGCCCTCTCGATGCGAAGGGGGGGGGGGGGGTTGTTCGGTTACGCGGGCGCGCCAGACGAATCCCGGCATCCCGCACTTGTCGCGATCGATATCCGTATCTACACGGGAAGTCGCATTAACTAACTTGCCCGATAGAGGTGGAAAGTCGGCCGTTGTTGTTGCAAACTTCAACGATTACAGTTGCGCGAAAGCCCGACTTTCTGCGTCCAATATAATCCAATATAACAATGTTGACGCAACAACATTTTTAACGAAGCGTTTTGCTACGGTTCAAGTGTTATACATTAATAATATAGTATTTTATATATAATTCATAGAAATCAGAATAATAATTTCTGAACACCGAATGTTTCAAAACCTTGTTAAAATAAAATTGCGCTAATTTTTCAGAATTCGCACATGGATTCAACTCGGCTTTAAAATTAGGAAATGTACATACTTCAAACTAACTTCAAAAGGCAATAACGTATAATGCAAATGTCGGTCATGTATCATTGTCACTTAACACTGATTCAGAAAACAACAATTAAAAATAAGTAGTTATACTAATATGTAATTATTTAACTGTAATGTGGTAAATAATTCACATCAAAAACAACTAATTAACTATTAAATCTTTTAATTATTCTTGCTTTTCCTTGACTGTACTAAATTATGAGTAACAAATATAATTTTTATAATGCAAATATTCATCAACAATAATTTGCGTTGACACAAGTTTAAGGTATGCAGCTGAGATTTATTTCCAGATAAGTTGTTAGCGTCGTTACATCCACATAGATGACTGCACTACGAGTGCACTTCAAAACTCTAAGCAGAAGCCTCCTTCTTCGCACTCATACTGTACCTGAGCTTGATGTCCATATTGTAGACAAACTAGAAGATTTGCGGACGCTGACGTAAGTTCATTCCAACTTCAAGTCGTAAAATAAAAGATTTAATAAATTTAGCAGAATTTTTTTTTTTTTGTGAGATGGTATAGTAAGTTACATATATTTTTTTTATTAAATTAACATTACAGTTCGATGATCATTGTGATTTAAAAGTATACAATATAGACAAAAATTAAGAAGATTGATAAAATATCTGTGAAAAATGTAAAACATACTAAAAAATAAACTTTATTTTTTCTGTTTTTGTTATCAACAGTCTGTTATCACCGAGCCGCTATGTGTCTAGAATAGTGCCTACCTCTTTCCTACCGAGGTGTCGTAAGAGGCGACTAAAGTATTGTATGGACAGCATTTATTCGTGCAGAATAACACCATAATATGCAATGCCGTAGTCACGGCATTGCATATTATGGTGTTATTCTGTGTTATTCTGCACGAATAAATGCTGTCCATACAATATACAGTATAGTCATACTGCTAGTGGGAACGCAATGGGGAGTAATGATTTTCTGACTCCTAACAAAATGGCGGCGATGTGGTTCACCACCCGTCACGAACGAAACGTCGAGAAACGAGATCCGCGAGGGCGAAAAGTGGGCTACGTGAGTGGCCTCTGCCTACCTCTTATATGGGAAAAAGACGTGACTATATGTATGTATTACGCTGGTAATTATGTGAATGTAAATCAGAAACAAACATCAAAGTTAGTTCTGTGGTAATACGAAAAGTTTCAAACGATTTCCGCGGTGAGTCAAATAGTTGGTGAACTCCGGGTGAACATAAACACGATTGGAAGTTATCGATCACGAATTGCAACTGTAAGTTACGAGTATGATAAACAGAGCAGATTCCTAAATGGATATGTACATAGACGCGATTTTAAATGCGTTGTAATTCAAAATTCACACTCAGCACTATTCTTATACAATTTTCTACATTTTTAAATAGCTAGGAGTATATATATATATCTGAGAGCTAGTGTAATCACTGGGCATATGAGACTTAAGAACTGATGTCTCAAGGTGACGGGCACTGTGCGGTGCCACTCGTTGTTCTGGGTGACACAGCATTTGTTATGGGTAGACGTTGCACTTACCATCAGGTGAACGTTTTATTCGTCTCGTCACTTTATTCAATAAAAAAAAATATATCATCGGTATACAAAGTAATGTTTGACGAAAGTGACAATATTAAAGATAATTTATCTAATGAGATAAATTAAGAATAAGAGAATTATGTTTGGCGTTGCTCCAACTGGAAATGTTTCTGGGAAACATTACGAATGTTAGGCGAATTTTCAAAATTTATAAGCGCAACAGTGATTCGTTCATCGCGTTTTCATTTGTTTCTGAAGTTATGGAGTTAAGTTAAGTTGAGTTTTACTTTTAAAGTTAGATACATTTTATTTTATTGGATTTCGGTCAAAGAATACATAATAAATACATATTTACATTTACAATTACATAATAAATACATATTAACATTGTTTTTATGTATGTAAATGTAATGAATGAATGTATATATAAATATAATACTATTTATATATACATTCATTCATTACATTTATATACATAAAAACATAATTACATATTTACATATAGCACTATACAATTAAATATCCTGTTTCCTCATTCACAGGAAATTACAACATGTGTAACAAAAAAACTATTTCTATATGACTTTAAAGTAAATATCATTTTTTTTTCTAAATTTATTGTATGTATACATACATATTTCTTATCGTTAACTTCATTCACTTCCTTCACTTTGTCTCACTCACTCATAGGTTGACTAGTGGAGAATGCCTTATGCATTAAGTCCGCCTATATACATTAATTGTATATAAAGTTCAATAAATAAAAAAAAATTGGACAAGAATAAAAAAAGGACACAACCAGAAATAATTTTAACAGAACATGACATATAACTAATAAGTAATGAATTATAACTATAAATCTATCATGTCAAAACAAAAAAAAAAAATTAAACATTAGAATTATAAATGAAAACTAACATTAAAAACTAAAACTTTGAGCATAGTAAGTCAACATTCCCATTTTTAAAAATCAAAATAAAAGTTTTGATGAATAAATAATTTTTGCTTTGCTCCGAGATTTAAGAGATGTTAGTTTAAAATAATAAAATCCGTCCCCATATGCTCTGTGTACTTCACTTTGAACAGAAAGGCTAGATGGCGAGGTAATCTCCTTTGTATGCCCTCAATCCTATTAACATTGTCCTGATATATGGGACTCCAAGATCGACTACGTACAAAACTATTATGTAAGAGACTCGTGGTAGAAGGCTTTCTGATTACCTAATTCCCGGTGGCGGTGTTAGTTTTCTTGTGCACGGTACCGAGGGCGGGCGGCGCTCTTCAAAAACTATGCACCATTATATATTTTGTATGCGGATTTTAGCAAAATAACTCCTTTCCTTCATTAGAATCTATGTTAATTATTGACTGGCGATACAAGTATTTACCATCATATGTTCATAATGGACAATGCTATTCATAATAAAATTCTAAGGAGACGCGTAGATAATTAGTTTCCAAGTGAAGTACTTTGCAAATCGATAAGCTCGAGCATTTATAATGCTTCTGTTATCGTGTCGTGCGTACATTTCGCGTGATGAATTGTTTATGGGCCTTGAGCGGGGAGAATTTTCGGGCATCCGAGAAGGGGTCGGTGAACCAGACAAATTACTCGTGAAGCGTAACTCGTTGCAACCCCTCTCGCCGAATCGGGATGCAATGTTCAGCTTAATCGCATTATTTTGCAGGATTAGTGGACTGTTAAATTCTCGCTCAAATTAAAATTGGTAATAGTTAGTGGAAGGTTGAAATTACTCGTTTATGTTGATGCTTGTCAATGTCAATGTCATTTCAGTCGACAACGTCAGTCATGTTTTGAAAATTCGATAGACAGAATTGATATGGCGTTCATTGCAAACAACTACTACATACTGGCAGTTTATGTTACCAATTTTCGAAATAACATCATTGAGTCTATGGTGGTAGTTACACGGTTTAAATAAAAATACGCAATTTTTAAGGAAAGTAGAAACAAATGTTATAGCAACAAAAAAACTCGTTTAATTACAAAAAGCCAATTGGCCAATACGTGACCATCTTACAAACTGCAATCATTATTTACTTAAGTGTTCTTACATAAGATTAAACACGTAATAGATGTGTCAGTATTTACCTACGGTTTAATGTAGTTACAAAAAATTGGATTTGTAAAAATCCGTAGGCCTCGGGGAAAAAGTAAAAAGTATGTCAAATTCAAGGCCTTTTTGAACGTCTTGTGCGAATCGATCTGCTGAGAATTTAAGTGATGAATAAAGGATTTTATTGCTATGCTTGAGATCTTTTGTTGTTTGACTAATGTACTTACTGCGTATTGCCTCGAAGCTGTTATGGGTCGCTGCGCGGTTACCGTCGATGATTCCTTTGTGTTTATGTTGAATATGCGTCTTTTGTTTTGTCTAAAAATTATTGTTGATGATTCTATTTCTGTTTCAATCAACTTCAAAGGGGAAGGATGAAATAATGATACATAGAAACAAACTTTTTGTATTAGTATTTTCATAATACTAGTGTGTGAATATACCTACTGTGATAGTAGTAAATTTAAATTAACTGATGACACGCATACATAAGACTTGTATCTAGCTTGTATAAAATGTTTAAATTAATTATTATTTCATGCGGGAATCAGCGTGAAGAAACCTGCGTGCCCAAAAACATTACAGCGGAGTACGCTTCACACCCTTTCGTATTAAATGAGCTGTACGAGCCTCGAGTTCATAAATACATAATATAAGTACGAGAAAAACTAGTCTGAATATTGAAAGCGATCTCAGAATCTTTTTATAACGGCATCTATTAATCACAAGCGATTCTTACTTACAAGAATTCTCCTATATTGGGAATTTCCCAAGGGACAACCGTAAACTATTTACGATATCGATGAAAGTGCAATCACTAGTTGCCACTCCTCCTGACCATCCGTGTGGTAACGGCTTAAGAGAATCTACTCGTATCATTAAATCTAAAATTAAAACCAGAAGATGAGCAGCAGCATCTTCTCGGAACATCTGAATAAATGAACTGCGGTTGCCAACCCGCCTGCCAAGCGTGGCAACTATAGCAAAATCCCCCCAAAATGAGAGCTACAAACTTTTGTTGCAATCTATGGGGGAGGGCTATGCTCGGCAGTGAAAATACGGAGACCATAACGCCACATAACGATAAGCGAGAGAAAAATAGGTTTTTACTAAAGGTGAACTGTAATTAGTGGTTCACGTATAATTTCATCTGACGTAAAGGAAAAATATAAGCGAGCTAGTAATAAAATAGGTTTAATACCTGGTACGAATTTTCATATAAGAATAATAACAATATTATGAATACGCGTTAATAACAAGACTAATAAAAAAGAGAAATCGCGTTAAAGAAAGACAAAAAATACTTTGTTCAATAGTCTTTTATGTCGAATGTTTCAATTCCAATCAATGAAGCATTTGAAAATATATATTTTGTTATTATTTAAGAGAGAATCCTAACAAAGTGTCAAATAGTCTGGCGATGCTTATATGATTTTTACAAAGGAATATTCACCATTCAGATTATTTCACGAAATTAACAATTTCAGTATATTAAAAAAAAACAAATTAACTAAGCAATAACTGAAAGTTTAATTACGCTAATGTGTGTCTAATCAGACTATCTTAATTAGATTTTCGCGAAAACTCAGCGTAAAGCATACAAACTCAAACTTCGTCTAACTCAAACCCCCCACATAACATTAGTTGGGAACAATGTTAGAGCCCAACTTAGCGCTCCTTGTTTTGAGTCCAATATTCAAATGAGTTCAGCGGTGCATGTAGCCAAATATTCCACTCGGACAGCATGCGATACTGCTTCAAATGAAGATAGAATTTCTTTGCCACATTGTTCGCATTCCATAAGATTTAAAATGTTAAAAAACTAAAACAATTGACTACATATAAGTAAAAAAAAATATTTATTAAAAAGTGTTCTAAATTATATTACTCGTCGTCATCAGCCTGTTAAATAGTCCGGTGATGAATATGCGTCATACACAAACAGGCAGGATTTGCCGTGATCATCATTTTACTTGGCTTATTGCTTGGATACTGCGGCTTGGCGATCTCAGTATCACCAAGTGATTTTAACACTGTCTATTATATACGAGCGTAATACAATCAAACCTTTTTCCCATACAAGGGTTAGGCAGAGACCACATCCGTAGCCGACTGGACGCCCCCGCAGGAAACGAGACGTGACAGGGTGCCGAACCAAGTCGCCGCCATTTTGGTACTAGATGAAATTCTTGCTCTCGACCGCGTTCCCAGGAGTAGCTAGCCATAGGCAAGGCAACCACTGACTTGGCGGAGAGGAAAGGAAACAAATTAGGTAGGAAATGGACTTGGTGTAGGAAATGGACTTGTGGTAGGAAATGGGAAGTTGAAAAAGGAACTATAAGGTATATTACTTGCTCGGAAGGAGCATGAGGAGACAGCAGCAGCTCGGGAGGCCGGGTCGTTTATCCGGTACTCTACAGTGTTTGTCGGACAAGGCAACTAGGTCAAGTATCCCTGTCATCTGTATTATGTAATACAATGATGTCGTACATCTAATTAAAGACGCAAGGCAAATAAATCTTTCAAAAGTTTGACATACCCTTTAACGTACTGATCCCCACACTTATATATTACTATTCATTTACTACTGTGAATGTTTGGTTTGGCAAAGAACCTTGAAAGGAAGATTAATGCTGTGGAAATAAGAAGTTTGAGAAGTATAACTGGAGATTTGATGGTCAATATAAGGAACATAAACGCTAACGAAAGTAGAAGAAGCGAAACATTTGTGTAAGGATCGTAGCAAGTAAAAGATGTTGTCTCTACTTAATCCAATGGAAAAGAGGCGTGTGTGTATGTAGGAATGTGTTAGATAGATAAAAACTGTAACTAAGCACTACCTTATCGATATCCCAAACGCTTTATCTTAAAAAAAAACACTTCTAATATATTATAATCAAGGTGTTATCTCAGGTGTCCGTGGTTAAATTAAAACTGAGCGACTGAGCGACTAAGCGAGCATATGGTAAACACACGACTTACGATTATTTATATGTTGTTCGTCATCAACATCGCCCATTGGGGAAGAAACAAAATAAACTTTAAACTCATTCGTACCAGATATAGCTGAATCAAGTCCCGGAGAGTTCAAGCTAAAATTGGAGCATGCGTCAGACGCCGGCGACCTGTCATGACTTGTACACGGAGGAATTATTAAGAGCTGGCAAATGATTAAGTGTGTATGTATTTTCATGTAGTCAAAGCGGTAAGAACATAGTCTTCGATAGATAAAACTATGGGATAGAAATAAATGCAATGTAGTATTAATTTGATAGGCATTAACGCCTATCAAATAAATACTTAATATCCAATAATTTATATCCGAGTTGTACATCTGAAGCTCTGGAAACAATATAGAGGACTCATTGTTAGAAATACATACATATAGTCACGCTTCTTTTAAACTAGGTAGTAGGCAAACACCACGTCTTTCCGCTGGCTACGATCCTGATACACCTCTTTCGCTTCTTCTACTTTCATTAGTGTTTTCATACAAACTCGTCGGTTGCTACTTTTGATGTGGATTTTCCTTAAAACGACTTGGATATGATCGTGATACGTTCGTCTACGTCGATACTTAAAGGCTTACTCATTCACACTCGCCTCATAAATCTGTTTCGTCAATATTCTTTTATCCATCCTCTCTACGTGTCCAAACCATCTAAGCACCCCTTTCTCTGTCTTTGTTGCTACATCTTCTTCAACATTACAGCAACGTTGCCTTTTCACGCTATTCCTTAGTTTGTCCATCAAATCACTCCAGCTAAACTTTTCATTTCCACATCATTTATCTTACTTTCATACTTCTTCTGCCAATCCCAACATGCTAAAATTGCCGAAAGTGACACTTATTATGAGGGATGACATACAAATACTTATATTACAAATAATACACCATATGACCACACCACATGATAAAGGACACGACTAAGAATTTGCTTGTTTTCTGCAGTGCCTATATAATCGCAATATTCCGTTATAACAAGTATTATCGTAAAATCATAATAAAATGACTGCAATATCATATTAATTTATTGTGTATAGTACAATATTTTACGATAATTTATTTCAAAAAAACAAGAGATTAAACAACAACGATCTGAATATTTATATAATTCGAATTAACTAAGCATGACTCAAACGCTACATAAAATTTCTAAGGTCGAAAAGATAAACAATATTGTCCTTGTAAACTTTTCTTCACAAGTGACTCATTAGATACTACTTAGTATAATTTAAACAGAACCCCGTCTACATTACGTTTAAATATACAAAAAAACTTACTTATCACTTCCAAATTGAAGTCAAAACGGAGCAGCGCTAATTTTAAGGCATTCGAAAATAAAAGGCGGTAAATTGTCAAAATGTTATCATCCATATATTATATATGCGAAAGTAACTGTCACTGTCCCTCTGTCTGTTTGTTACCTTTTCACGGCCCAACCGCTGAACCGATCTTGTCGAAATTTGGCACAGAGATAACTTGCATCCTGAAGACGGACATAGGACTACTTTTGATCCCGGAAAATTAATTAGTTCCCACGGGATATTTAATAAACGTATATCCACGCGGACAAAGTCGCGGGCATCCGCTAGTATAACATAAAACATTTACAGCAAAGCAATTCAATGCGGCCGTCTTATAAAAATACGAACGACAAGGTCAAAGTGTTAAGCATTCGAGTTATTTAAAAAAAACCAGAGCAATTAAATTATGTCATTCAAGCGACTTAGTCACCTTGGTGTCTTAATAAGATATAAATGTCTAAATGAAAAAAATAAATATAAATGTCTAATTGTAAAAACGAATGTATAAATGATAATAATTGTCAAAACGACTGCGTTCGCAAACCTTAAAAAGGCTATTATACTAACAAGACAACAAACATGTATTTTGTTTTGATTTTACGACTATGTTTATGGAAATACACTTAGAATTATTGATATATAGATTAAAAATTTTATTGACTTTAAAATTTTCCTGTAGAAAATGAATGTATTTCAACCTTAATGCGTAACCCATTAAATATGTATAAGACTGTAAAACATTAAGACAGGGCTTGAGTTAACATATAAAAAAGAGATTTTTTTATATGCCCTGTATATGATTTAACGCTGGTTGAAAGTTTACGACTGTTGCCGTAACTACCGTGTACTATTTTGTTACAAAATAACAAAGTCTGCACCTCCGAACTACCTATTTGCGACAGAAACGAAGTATTAAGATTCAGATATCATATCAAACTCAATATCACTTCAGATATCAGATATATACATAAGTATAAAAAATATAGACTCCATTTTGGATACATAAGTATAAAAAAACACATGAAGTGTTGTAAGCGTCTTGCTTATACATATTACGTTGATTGGACTTACTTGGAGATTCGAGCGAGACCTCCTCGGCATCACGCCCACAACTTCGCCCCTCATTATAGACTCGATTACTGCAACAAAATAACACTATTAATTATACAATTCTTACAATATCACGAATCATGAATGCCGAATCAACATAAACCGTTAAAAAAACGACCTTTAATTTAATAATATTAAATTAAAGGTCGTTTTTTACTAAATATAAATAACGACATTTTGCTAAATAATTTGATTTCTACATTAATAACTGCTCATAATGAAGAGTATATTAGTAATATTTGTCACTTAGTTTCCCAATGATGAATCATATTTTAAAGATTTATATTTTAGTGAAAAAAAAAAATTATATTTTATTGTAAAATACTTTTAAGAATTCATTTACATAATATAAAATTGTGCGCCAAGCGGTCTCCTCCTTGCTATAATTTGGTGTACAACTACTTACGGAGACGTTTAGTAGACTGTTCACGTAAGTTACATTTTAAGAGAATAGGCATACGTATATTTACCAATATTATTCTCATGCAATATTTTATCATACAACAATACTATATATTACATTTAGGATCAGTTGGCGTATCAGTTTTAAATTGACGCACAAGTAAAATACATTTAAAGTAGGGACAGAAGAAACAGTGCCTAAACAAATCGCTTCTTCAAAGAGATGTCGTACGCAACGCAACAGACGTTTTCTGAAAAATGTTTCCGAAAAATGTTAACGTGACATTCGTGACACGCGGATAAACATATCGAAATATTAGCAGATATTACTTTATGGCAACCTGAGCCTAGATAAAATCGACATTAAGACGATGAAAAAGACGTTCTATACGATGACCCAGCCCACATCTATATCAATCATAAGTTAATTATAATGGTTTGCGCTTCGCGTTTGTTTTGAAGTCACTGATTAATGTGACATTAATTTTGTATATTGTGTAATATTTAAGAATATATTTAAGAGCGAACTACCAATTAGCATTTACTATACTAAAAATATGTTATATTAATAATTTTTAAGCGATGATTTATGATTGTTTACGATTCATTATCATCATGAGCCTGTTAGCAGTCCACTACTGGGCATAGACCTCCCCTAAGTAGAGACGATTTGCTGTGACCACGGTAATTTTGTTTAAATCTTTTACGTAAGAAAACTACACCCACGGAAGGTGAGGATGGTGAATTTTGTAACGCGGTTGCACACCGCGACTGATCAATTTTGAGATATTCATAAATTTAGAGCTATTTTATAAACAAGTAATGCAATTTATTCTAGTATGCAAAAGATCATTATCTTACCATCCTCATCTTAAAATTGAATAAAGGTAGCTGAAGTTTCTGTCATTTAGTCATTTTTTATTTTGTACGCCTCGTAGCTAATAACTTGTAACAATTTAAAAGTAAAAAGTTAGAGTAAAGTAACGGTCTTTTTATGTCCCACTGCTTAGCACAGGCCTCCCCACATTCGTGAGAGGGTTTTGGAGCCGGGAAGAGACCGCCACGCTAGGACTCTTCCCGGCAGCGGACTTCACAAGTCCTCGAAATATTTTTAACTCATAGATTTTTATTTTTATTTATTCATTAATTTATGTAGACACAAACAATGGTTACAAAGAAAACAGTGTGAAGAAATTTTGTGCCAAGGCACAGCTTATTTCATTTAAAAAAATTCTTCCAGCAGGCCTGACACTGGAAAATCAAATCTAATTTTGCTAAGTGCACACACAATGTGCACTTAGCAAAATTAGATATGCATTTTTCTCACGATGTTTTTCTTCACCGTTGAGCACGTGGTTAGATGTACTTAAAAATGCTAAACAATTTTAGAGGTGCCGACACCGGGGATCGAACTCAGGTCACTCGCGTACTATAAAATTTAAAGCGAGCGCCCGGCCCCTGAGCAAAATTAACCTAAAAAACTAAATTATAATTATATAATAAGGTTAGTTATAAATTAAAGATATCAGATGAATATACTATTAAGTTAAATCAAAGATAAACGGTGTTTCGATACTCTACATCATTATGACATGTACAGAAGGGATAAACTAGTATTTCCTAGGGCTTCGTGCATCCAATTATGCACACACTAATACCGACAGAGTTCAGCTTCACCGTCCCGGGTCCCATTACAACATAACTACATACAACACATATAGGTTGGCACACGGTTGAACAACGCAATAGTTTTCTATTATTTCCGACGTTCAATGTTACGTTTGACAACGTACATTAATGATATATTGAACCGATGTGCTACGTAACTCCAGGCCGCATGACGATGCTTACAGATAGCTAAGTGAGCTATAGCTCACTTCTTGTAGATGGTAGGATTCTTATGCAGGAATCCAGGTAGGTACCACCACAGGGCCAGTTATTCTGCCTTGAAGCAGTAGTATACAAACATTACATTGTTTTGGTCTGAATGGCATTAAGATGGTAGTCAAATACTGAGCATATAAGACTTAAGAATTGATGTCTCAGGGTGACACGGCGCAGCGTGGTATCCCACAGATATATTTTGGATGACACAGCATTTTTTATGGGCAGACGTGGCACTTACCATCAGGTGAACGTTTAGTACGGCTCGTCGCTTATACTAATAAAAATAAATTAAAAAATGGCTGTATGATAGACTCCGTAAGGACGACATCGGAAGCAGAATTGTTTTCAGGGCTGGTTGTGTTGCGCACGTGAAATTTATAGTTGTAAAACGCACTCATGATACAGGGGAAATCCTAGTGCAAGGCATGTTATTTTTTTCAATGAGAATCATTCTTCATCAAAAAATAATGAAGATGAAAGTGCATTGTCACCGCTGGAGTCTATGAAAGAATGCTTCTTCGCCAGTAATATAATTCCCTCATTCCGCGTATATGTTTCGTATGAGTTAGTGTACCGGGGTCCCAGACTTGTCTGGTACTGCGATTGCCAACCGATCTGCCAAGCGTGGTATTTGCGTTAACTCCTTCCAATTTGGAAAAAGGAACATTTGCTGCTTAAATGCATAAAGGCTGATGATCTGAATGTCGATTATGATTCCCACGTACTCTCAGCCGATTTCCATCAAAGTAACATCTTCAGAAATTATTTGTCTGAACCGGATATATTATAGGGAAGTACGTGTTACCGCAAATAGAATAGCATTAAATCGTCTTTACCCGTATCCACCCGTACATCAGAGTAATATTATCATAAGTACGGTACAACTTTAATACGTTCAGACCAGGAAACCAATAATTTGTGTGTTGCATAAATATTCGCTTCAGCTGGCCCGACTGACCAGGCAGGTACGCGGGACATTGAACCTCGTGAGCGACAGCTTCGTATCGTTAATAAGGACTTCCTAGAAAAAAGTATTTACTTTGTAGGCAAAAATAAAATTTAACGTTGAAGTACTTTTCAGACTAGATAAAACTAAAGCCAACAAAAACCCAACTTGACTGAGTTACGTAAGATAAACTATTACATATAGTTACACTTACGAGGTAAAAAATTTACATCTAAGTAATATTACTAAAAATGTTTTACGTAAATATTAATTAAAGAAAAATAACATTAAAAAACTTGATATAGATAAAACCACATTTTTCAAATGTTGTATGAATAATCATTTGTGTAAAATAAATACTTAGTGTATAGTACCACTTCAAAATTCAATCGTCATCTTATGTCTATATAATTTTGAATATATCTTATATTAGGTGTTACTCTAATATCAAAACCGTCAACATGTAAATTTGTACGTGTAAATAAAGAAATACTGTCGATAATATTACATCAGGAAAGCAGTCTCAATAGAGTCGCAAAAGTAGGCTCACATATGTTCTTCTTCAGAAGAAGAAGCCTCTTAACGGTCCCACTGCTGGACAGAGGCCTCTCCCAATAAGAAAATTTGCTATAACCATTACGCTTAGCACGCGATTTGGCGATAACAGCATCTACCTGCTTAGTCGTGGGTTCTAATATAAGTCGCAAGCAAATTTTTTTGATAATACAGCTGCTATCCCTGTATTTCTGATACTACATCCGACCCTTCTTCGCATACGCAATACATCGATAACGGGATGATGCAGACCAAGTTGTTGACCAGAAACTGAACTACTTAGTCTTCATCACACAATACTTTCGGGATCGTAACATACTCTGAACAGATAACTAGTTTATGATTTTCACCGGAAGATGTCGCTGCAGAAATAGGTCAGAAGAACATCAATGCATCAAGCTTTGTATTAATTTTGACCTTGTAAACTATCACACGTATACGTTCACAGGATCGTTTTACAACTGCAGAATAACATAATAAGTAGAATTTTTAATTAATATTAATTGCCAAACACCGTATTCTGCTGCAAAGTACGTTTCGCATCTGTTTATAAAATCCCAAGTGTGCGCAGTGAACCCGGACGTTATTGTTCTGCGGATGGGTGTAATAGACATTCTTGGTAATCGGCGATGCCAGCGGTTACGCAACGCCGCGCTGAATCACGAACAATGTTAACGTAATCACATGTAACCGTCTTTGGACTATACAATGTTAAACAATTACACGTCATAAATAACAAAGGCTTAACGGAGCAATTTTAAAGAATTGAAGATCGTTAGTTGTGCTGAGAATTAAAATAATGCTAAAGCCGATTGCCTGGTCTGTTCATTAAACATTGGCTGTTGACATTCGTTGACATTCTTTCTACTTGTCTTCTCCTATGCTGCTATGCTATATAGCTAGAACCTATCACGGCATATAAACCAGTGGGTTTCGCAAAAGTGGACAAAAGGATATGCGAGAATAATCTTACAATCTCAAACAGATAGATTTGAAAAGTTACAGCCTATAATAATCCCACTGCTGAGCACGGGCCCCTCTTGTTTTGTATGATATTGGATATTGGAGCCCGGAAGAGTACGCTGCGCTACTCCAATACAGGTTCATCGTCATCATCATCATTTCATCCTATTACAAGTCCACTGTTGAACGTAGGCCTCCATTTGAAAAAATAAAATGTTAATCTTTAGTCTTTGAAAAATCTTATCTGAACTGATAATTTATTTACAAATGTTTCGCATTACATTTTATTATGGCAACTTACTTTAGGTAAAATCGTTTTCCTGTACGGAATGTTGCGTGATATAATTTTCAATGTATATGTATTACTTTTATAAATTTAATTCCTACTTAGTTTAAATTTAAATCCAGTTTGAATTTAATTAATAACACATGACGGTGAGACTGAGTCATAAATCGTAAATAAGGAAAGACACAAATACTCTTAATAAATACGCATTCATTATATAAGTAAAGAATGTTGTTAAGCATATATGTAAGTAAAGTATAAATACAACAAAGAAAAATACAAACTCAACACTTGTATTTTTGCTTGACTAGTGAACACATTTCCTTGAAGAGGAAAAAAAAATAGGACAGTTAGATGCTCTTTCTGTAACAAATGTTAAGAGCTCTGTTATATTATAAATAGCCTGTGAGAGACAATATCAATCCTATTCTTGTATAAATTCCGTACTTTATTCTAAAAAACGAAATTTATGGTTTTATTAATTAAAATGCAATCAAATAATATCCATAATAATAGTACTACATAATTTTAAATGCAAAACAATTTACGTAGAAACAAAACTAAATTAATAATAAAGGCCCACTGAATTTAAAGTCCTCATATTCGAATTTTAAATACATACATACATACAGTCACGCCTTTTTCCTATGCACTTTTCGACCTAGCTGGAAACGAGACGTAACGAGGCGAACCGAGTCGCCGCCATTTTGGCACGTGTCAAAATATTCTTACTTTCCATTGCGTTCCCACGGGCAGAATAGGAGTGCATATTAAGGTGTTATTCTATATCTTCTGTACTTTCCACATGTCGTACATTACTATTAAAGGCCATACCATACCATTGACTATAAGAAACGCAGCAACGTTATACACCGATCGTGTCAGCATGTAATTCACATGCCTGCCATTTGTATGCATGCTTGCAACACCACTCTATATATATATATATATATATATATACCTAGTCCGGCCATAAGTTCTGTTACAAAAGAAAATGCATTTTTTTAATGAAGTAATGTATTACTATTAAAATTTATAACTACATATTTATTAGTCTCAGCCAAAAAATAAAAAAAAATCTGTTCGAAATGGACACCTTTGGCTTTTATACAGGGCCTTTAATTTGCTTGGCCGCGACTCTATCGATTTACGCACTGTTTCACCAAGGGAAATTTCGCCACTGCTTGCTCCAAAGATTTTTTAAGAGACTCAATGTCGCCGTGTCGTTTAGAGCAAGCCATGTCCTCTAAAACTGACCATAATTTGAAGTCTAAAGGGTTGAGGTCTGGGCTAGATGAGAGCCAGTCTTCAGCTCTTATAAAGTCCGGAACGTTGGTTTCAAGCCAGGCTTGGGTAGTTCGTGCCTTGTGACCATGGTGCAGAGTCCTGCTGGAAAGTCCACGGTATATTTCTAAAATGTTTATTGCTGAGAGGTTTCACAACATGATCCAAGACTGTATCTTGATACACTTTGGCTGAAGTTTTCACTCCTTTTTCACAAAAATGTAGTTTTGTGACTCCTTGATGAAGACACGCCCCACCAAACCATCACTGGCGCAGGATGATGACCACGTTGTACCTTTCCGACCACTTGAGCAGCTTCTTTAGAACTGTGAGCGTACACTTTATCATTTTTCTTATTGTAAAAAAAAAAGTAAAGTTTCAGCCCTGTAAATGTCCAACGGCTGAGCACAAAGCCTCCTCTCATTTCTGAGAGGGTTTTGGAGCTGGGATGAATCCGCCACGCTGGCTCCAATGCGGGTTGGCGGACTGCACATGATTTTCGAAATATTTTTTATTTCTTAGACATGCAGGTGTTTGCAGGTCACGATGTTTTCCTTTACCGCCGAGCACAATGTAAATCGGCACTTAAAATTGCAATTAACAATTTTAGTGCTGCCGGCACCGGGAATCGAACCCAGGTCACTCGCGTACTATGAAAAATTTAAAGCGAACGCCTAGCCCCTGAGCTACCACGGCTTGCTTATTGTAGTGTTCTTTAATCGTGGACATTTTTTCATCAGTAAAGAGGATATTTCTGTGCATTTCACCTGCGTATCGCGACAGAATTTTCGCGCAATTTTCTGCCCCGCACAAGCACCTTATGGAATCTGCTGCCGCCAGCGGTTTTTCCGGACCGATACGACTTAAGGACCTTCAAGAAAAGAGCCTATTCCTTCCTCAAAGGCCGGCAACGCATCTGCTATTCCTCTGGTGTAGATGTTCATGGGTGGCGGTGATCACTTACCATCAGGTGAGCCGCTTGCTCGTTTGCCTCCTCTAACATAAAAAAAAAACAGAAGGCGTTTTGATCGATCCACTCTCTTTAATTGTAAAGATTGATTCAAGGCATGTCCTGTATATCCACGATAAACACCGAGCTTTAGGTCTGGTTTTATAATACGCGACAGAGTCCTAGCGGGAATCTTCATTCCTCGCGATAAGATTTTTATATATTTATATTTTATTGTTGATAGTACGATATGTGAACATACGGCTGATACCAAGCTTTTGAAGTGGCTGGAACAGGACCGACGGCTCCATACCCACTTTGTGCAAGGCGATCACTGCAATCCTATTTTTTTAACACCCCATTCCATATTGTAATTTGATAATGAACACGAAAAAATATGTGAAATGGCGCAAAATCGAAAGAAGTTTTTAAAATAATATACGTGTTCCAAATTCAAAATAATTAAAAAGTTGAAAAAAAGAAAAGTTTTTATGTAACAGTATTTATGGCCAGACTAGTTATATATAAAATAATGTTTGTAATGTATATAAATCATATATGATCAGATCTGCGTTACCTCCATCACCCAGAAGTCTCATCTGCACCAAAGCTGGGTCTTCACTGTGCTCTTCTAAGACGGTGTCGTCAGTGACGGTGAGCTCCTGCAACCAAACAACGACTTTAACACACTCGACTTTAAATCTGATTACAATTATTCCAAGAGTTTAATACGGCGGCTGCATACTTGGTAAACCAAAACCAGTTCAAACTTAAGAATGGCCTCTAATGTCACTAATTAGTAAAGTTTGTAGCCCTCATTTTGGGGGGATTTGTTAGTTGCCACGCGTGGTAAGGCGGGGGATTGGCATGTTGGCAACCGCAGTTTATTTATTATGATGTTCGAGGAAGACGATGCTGCCCATCTCTCGGTTTTCATTTTCCCTCTAACGACTTTTAAGATATCCAAGGGATGATATGGGGTGGTAGATTCTCTTAAGCCACACGGCCACAAATAAAGGCTGTCCGTACACTACCTCAGACGCCTCTTACGACACCTAGGAAAGAGGTAGGTGCTATTCTGCCACTCGGCTTTGAAGTCGAAAAGAGATCGCCACTTCGCGCCTGTACGGGTTAGCCGGCATGTCATCAAAATATTTTTAATTTTCAGATACGCACGTTTCCTTACGATGCTCAAAGTTGTAAGTAACAATTTAAACTTCTAAAAATGAAGTTAACTGAAGCCACCACGGCTCATTTCCATCGATTACAATAAACATTACTCCTTAACTTAAAATTACTTACATTAAAAAGTAAACAACAAGCATTTTTTCTTTCTTTAATCTTTACAAAGTCTCAACAAACATTCCTTCTTATCAGCGAGTACACAAGACCCACTGATCGTTATTAAAACTTTCCCACGGCTTCGTATAAAACGTAAATAAGCGGAGTCTGCTTTACGTTGCTTTCATCGTCAAGAGTTATTTTAATATTAAAAAACTACGTCTGCGAAACAAACCCGACACAAACTTGCTTACGTTATATTAGACTCGTATTCAATGATTAGAGACACGAGGACGGTTATAATAGAACCTCTGCATCTAAACTGAGCCGTGTGGTAGCGGCTTAAGAGAATCTACCACCCCATCTTATCCCGTGGGTGTCGTAAAAATCGACACAGGGAAAATATAAAGAAGATGGGCATGCAGCATCTCCTGGAACATCTGAATACATAAACTGCGGTTGCCAACCCGCCTGCCAAGCGTGGCAATTATGGCAAAATCCCCCCAAAATGAGAGCTACAACTTTTGTGGCAATCTATGGGGGAGGCCTATGTTCAGCAGTGGACTAGTGATAGGCTGAAGTGATGATGATGATGATGATCTAAACTGTATCTTCCGATCATATCGAATAGGCCTTACATCGAGTACGGGCAGACGAGCGACTGTCACAATATTTGCACTAATAATTACGGTAATATAGTGTAGCCGTGATCGCATCATCCATACTAATATTATAAATGCGAAAGTAACTCTCTCTGTCTCTCTGCCTGTTCGTTACCTTTTCAAGGACTCGACCGCTGAACCGATCTTGACGAAATTTGGCACAGAGATAACTTGCATCCTCGAGACGGACGGAGGATACTCGTTCCACGGAATATTTAAAAAACCTAAATCCACGAATTCGCGGGCATCAGCTAGTTTCATACAAAGATCAGAAAACCAATTTGCATTTATATATTTCATTTAAATTCGCTTCGGTTGGAATTCGATCTTTAAACGCACATCTTTTAGCCTCGTATGCTTTAACAAAAGTCAAACACAATATTGTAATAAATACAAATACATATTCACGCCTAAATAAGGCGGCCACATTTCTATTGCATAGTGACTAATCGCGGACGCTCATTAATTTAGTTATCTCATTAAACCCCCAGGGATTAGGATTAGAGACAGCCGGTTAATAAATAAAATTAACGTATAAGTAAAAGTTGAAAGCAAAAACGTGTCTAAAGATAAAGGCTGTAAAGTAGAACGTCGGTTGGTTTTCATAAGTGCTTATTAACCTAACGAGTCGAATAAGTTTCCGCTACTTGCCAGCCCCACTTGTGCGACCCGCGACCCACATATCGTAAACGCAATTCACTGTATCACTGCGATGACACACTCGTACGTGGATGGCTTTATTGGAAAAAAAAGAACACCATTTTAATTGCATTTTAACTTTTTTTTTATTGGATATAGTGACGAGATGTGCAAAACGTTCACCTGATGGTAAGTGCAACGTCTGCCCATAACAAATGCTGTGGCACCCCAGGACATTTCTCCGTCCACATTGCGTTCGTCACCCTGAGACATCAGTTCTTAGATATCATATGCCAAGTGATTACATATACTCGCAGTGCCCTTCAGACAGAAACACAGTAATGTTTGCAACTACTCCTTGACGACAGATTAAGTGGCCCTTGGGTGGTACCTACCTAGACGGATTCTTGCAAAAGGTTGCAAGGTTGAATCTTAAGGTTGAGCAGTTGAGGCGAGGAAGGACATTATCTACGAAAATAAACTAGTATTTATGTGAAGTTTTCACTCGCTCCCATATTTCATAAAATTAACTGGAATGTGGACTGCCAAATAACCTTGTCATATGCAAGTGGCATGACAGCTAATAAGATCTTAAACCTTATTAGCTGTCATGCCCCGACTTCGCGCGGAAGTAATAGTTATGTTAAATTGTGTATAAAGAAAACTATCACCAGCCCGTTTACACGGTTTACACATACGTAATGTAGTTTCGTAGATATCGTGTCAGTGGTAAATCATTTTGATATATATAGATGTATGTATTTAGAGACTTTAGTCTTTCATACTTGGATTCGGCAGCATATTAATTCACTTTCAAGACCGCATAGCACGGTGGTCAGATCCAGCATACTGCGCCGCAAGGACCCTGTACAAATCGTTGGTTTTCGAGTATGGTTGTGGTGACTGTCTCCGTGCCTGACACTGCATCCGAGCCTACCTCCGATTTTATGGAATGAGCAACTTATATAAGACCCGGGTAGGTAAAGACGACAGAGTGCCTCTGTGTTTACGCGTATTCTTGTTGCCCTATAAAATATTCTGTGCAGTTGATAGCTTCCGACAATATTGGGAAGTTATCGCTATAATCGAAAATAGGCTAGGAGGATACCTTTTCATTATTCATCAAAATTAATCCATTATATGTGTATGTACTACAACACAGTCCACGCATGCACTAGGAGGCAGTGTCAATAACACGGAGACTACCACAACACCACCAGACCTGAAAACTAACCGGCCACGCACTCGTCACGTATGTATATATAACTGAAAAAGAAAGACATCACTCGTTTTAAACATTCACTCACACATCTTACTTCCTTACAAAAAAATTATAAACATAAAGCCACCAGGTGGGTATTACGTGGTATTAATACGTAATATTTATTTTAGACTAACCGAACAGTCGCCGATGTTTGCTTTCATAAGATTTGGAGTAAAAAAAACGAACTGAAACGCGTTACGTAGTGCAGACGGAGAAACGAATTAATGTACTGTAAGTCTCATAGTTTAAAAGATTAGAATTTTTTATTAAATAACGTTGCGTGTGCAAACATATAATTATGACTCGACAATTTTAAAATATCTTTATGACTTGTTTGCGATCTTGACGCGTAACACTCCAAAGGTAAAAAGAACAAAAACAACTCCGTTCAGTCTCAAGAATGTCGATAAACATGTCGTCGGGCCAACAGACGAACTTGGTAGCAAACTCGGCTCGAACAAAGATGGAACTTTAAGAAAGTTACTTGAGAAACTAGGAAAGGGGCCAAACGGGGAGGGTTACTCAAAACTTTGACGTCTGGACGAACCTCCCAACTCGCTCGCTAATTCGCAGTATAAATTTGTTTAACGTCTCAACTTTTTAACTGTGATTACTTAGCGAAGTTCAAGATAGATTGAAGTACTTCGAAACTTTGACAGCGATCTCGCCAAGTTCTGATTGAAATAATATTCCTTACATAGCATGGATTTGTTAAAGGCATATCTGTATTATGTTATCTTGTTTTGACGTCCTGTTAATATCTATTTAACATGTTATACTCGTAACTGATAATATGAATACCACGTATTAACAGACAAATAATTAAAATTATACATGAAAAATTTAGTAAGGTAATGTACCCGTCTTTTGATAGATATTCTATTTCGAACGTTCAGATCTTAGTTTTCTTTATGATTTAAAATTAAAAAAAAAACTTTTAAGCTGGCACAAAAATTTTAAATAACTTTTTAAATATAATTTTTGTATCTACTTGTTTTTTACTCTATACTCCAAAAATAATACAATATTGCATAATATCTTTTATCGCGATCATAATAATATTAACTCAAAATTATACGATAAGTTTGACGTCTTTATTAATTTAGGATTTACTTAACAAGCTGACTCTTATCTTATTACTATAATAAAGCAGGAGAGTTTGAAAGTTTGAACGCGCTAAGCTTAGGAAATACAAATCTGATTTGAAAATTGTATTTGCATTAGATAGCCCGTTCTTTGTGAAAGATTTTAGACTATAAAACTTCACTCTACACCTACAATGAGAACCGAACATTACCAAGAAGGTCCGAACTGGGAATGTTAAGGTCAGCGAGGTACCATGACGCATGGCGCAATCATGTGGACGACTTATTTTACGCGAGTGAAACCGCAGGCTACAGCTAGTATTTTATAATTCAACTTCAAACTACAAAACAGAACGGTTATCAAATATGATATCAAAGACATCTCAAACAAAATCAATCTCTCCAAACTGATAACAACCAAAACAATACGCTTACAAATTGTTTGGAGTTCCGATACACAACGCGAACACCCTCAGCTCGCCCTCAAAGGAGATGAAAGAAAAACAATAAAGTGTTTCAATAACGCAAAACAACAAAGTTTGCTTGGCGAAGTTACCAAAGGGGTGATGCCGTTAGGGGAAGGAGGCCGCCACCTGACGCTCTCGGGGGCACAAGTTAGCGTTTATTGATACAATGTCACGTTTAATACTAATTTATCGTCGAGTTGAAAGGATTTCAACGTTAAATGGGTAAACGACTGTTGACGTAAGTGGAAGTTATCACAATGAATATGCATTTGTTTTGTTCGTGTTAGACATACAAAAAAAAACGTGACGTTTTTTTAAACTATTCGTGTTGCTGTTTCTTTCAATAAATTCATAAACTACTTCGTTATCAATGAAATGTGTGACATATAAAACATTTAAATATTTACAATTTAAGAAGTTTGTTGTTTGTTCGCATATACGCATGTTACATAATTTATTTCATAAAATATTAGTTTTTAGGCTATTTTAAAGCCGTTCTACCCCTAGTACTACTAGGATTTCTCTGGTATTCTGTTTTTTTATAAATTTAATTTAGTGACGAGACGAGCAAAACGTTCACATGATGGTAAGTGCAACGTCTGCCCATAATAGATGCTGTGCTACTCAGAATATTTTTGTGTAGCACCACACTGCGCCTGTCACCGTGAGACATCAGTACTTAAGTCTCATATGCCCAGTGATTACGCTAGCTCTCAGTGCCCTTCAAACCGAAACACAGTAAAGTTTGGACACTACTGCTTCACGGCAGAATAACTGGCCCTGGGGTGGTACCTACCTAGATGGATTTCTGCATAGGACCGTTTTAGAGACAATCTGCACACGCACTAACATCCAGACTCGGAACAACTATCTGTGTGTCGTACAAATGGGATGATGGAACAAATACCATGCGAGAATCGACCCGCCACTCATAGCGCCGAAGACATTCGCTTAGCCACTGCGTCAACATAGTTCCGATAAGACTAACTTACAAGGATTTAAATGAATACAATTTTTACTGATATTTTAGTTCCTAACTTAACTACAATTATTCATTACCTAAATATTGTATTTATCAGTAGTGTCAAGAGAATGGTGATAATGTATTAATAGTAAGGGTTATTTTATCCAGACATCGTTTTCCCTTCTTGTAAAAGTTTCTATAAAAATTATAGGAACTATAGCTGGACTACAAAGTGAGGAACAGCATGATAACGGAACGTTGCGGTGTGGTTGAAGATGTAGTGAGAAAGATTAGAGAAAGAGATGCTTAGATGGTTTGGACACGCAGAGAGGATGGATGAAAAATGATTGACGACACAGATTTATGAGGCGAGTTTGAATGGGCATGCCGGTAAGGGTCGACGTAGGCGAACGTATCACGATCGGATCGAAGACGTTTTAAGGAACGGCCTCGTCAAAAGTAAACGCAACCGACGAGCTTGCTTATATGAAAACGCTCGTGAGAGTAGAAGAAGCGAAAGATGTGTGTCGGGATCGTAAAAACTAGAAATATATGGTCTCTGCCTACACCAACAGGAAAGATAGTCAGTCTCTGCCTATCCCAATGGAACCATGCCTATAGCAATTTATTAAAATATCCAACAAAAAAAAAACAACTTGATTCACTACTAAATGCTGTACTCAAGATATCTATAAGACATTGAAAGAATACCAATAAAAAACGTACATATTTAAAAGTAAAACCAACAGGATAATTTTGTAAATTCTTGGTTCTAATTTACTAGTAACATAAAAAAACTAGTCAAGCGAGTTACAACAATAAAAAATCGAATAAAAAAACAAAATAGCTAAACGGTTTAAGGATCGCTAAATATGATTTAAGCAAACTGGTTGTACCATGTGCAACACGAGCTGATTTAAAGTATTTTCAAAAATTACATTTGTAGTTACAGCTGCTGTAATGAATTCAGTTGTTATTATAATTTATTTATTATTTAGAAACGTGTAATCTTAATAATACGAGAATTTCAAACACATTAATTTATTTTCTCTAAAAGGAATACAATATTTCAAATCATCCCTACACTAAAAATATTTTTCGTGGGTTCGTGGGACATTGCCCCACACTATAATTTTTCCTTGTATCGTGAGTTTACAGGCATAGATTAAACAAACACCTTTGCCCAGAACAACTATATTTAGATCACATAAGGTTCCGTAAGGGAATCGAACCAGCGACCCGTACTGCAGAATCCAATCGCTTAGTCAACCTAGCTGAAAAATTTATATTAACTTTGTTACGTTAATTTCAACTGAGTAAGGACATAATGAGTCAATCGACTGAACCTTATAAGCCGTACGAGTGAGATCGCCCACTCCAATACCCTGACACTTTTCCACGTCGACACTACTACGGAGAGATATGGTTGTGAGCGATGGTAACATGCCTTTATACATCAACCGTCGTTACCGGATTGAATGCCATTGCGTCCAATAAACCAAACAAGCTCCGACCAGAACCACCCAATACGGAGTAATCTTGTAGAATGTTTGTACAGTTACAACACCTACACATATCAACTCACCTGATGTTTAACAGGACTTCGTTAATGGCAACATTTATAAAATATTTAAATAACTACTACTTAGATTTAGATAATTGAACTGAAAATGCGAGAAAATCCATCCATTGATGGATATGTAGAAGAAGATTTCTCAAAATGAACATTAACCTACTAAATCTAATCTAGCTTGATGATTCCGGTCAACTATGCCCGCAAAGAAATTTTATTTTAAATCACACTGAAAGTCACCGTTTAAACCGAGAAAAAACCTACTAACGACCTCTATCGAAAAAATAGAGTATTATCACAATGAAATTATTCAACTCAGTATATTTTTAATACTTGTATATGTCGATATATGAAGCAATTTTTTACCAAACGCTGTTTTGGTATTAAACACCTAAAACGTTTAGTGATTTTTTTATTTCATACATTCATGACTATAATATGTTTCTTTACAAACAGTAAAGGGTATCAAACCGTTAACTTAATTTCGAATTAAAAGTGGAAATTAAATTTGCATTATAGCGGATCATTCATTCATCCATTATATTTCACGCGCCTTTAATTCCGTTATTTGTCTAAAGTAACGTGTTTTGAAAAAAGGCAAACTTCTGTAATATAGAAATAATCACAATACAATGTTTATTTAAAATGAAATGACAATTGAATATAATCTTATTTGTACAAAGCTATTTCGATATAGATTAAACTTCTTATGTCCTAAATAGTTTAATAACACATTAAGGCTGTGATCAATTAAAGAAAAAGGTAATATACATATTTAATAAACGTTTAAAGGCTTTCAACTTAATGATCGATTATAATCAATATTACAATCGTAGTACCAATTAAGTTAGACTTTATATTTGTAATTAATTTATGTTTACGATCATTTTATAGTTGCCATAATTACAATAATTATTGTTAATTACGTGAGTGTGCGGTGAAGGCAACCGCGAGGGTGAAAAGTGGGCTACGTTAGTGGCTTCTGCCTACCCCTTATATGGGCAAAGGGCATGACTGTATGTATATGAAGTGACTCCTTCGTAGATCCAAAGCCCTCTCAAAAATGAGAGTAGGCCGGCAAGCACTGATTTAAGGCTGTTACTTTTCTGTACTTAATGTGTGTGTGAGTGTGTGTGATTGAGTATGTAACTATGGCATAACAATGAAAAGTGAGCATGATTAAGTCAATTCAACAGACAACGGAGCAGCACACATTGCTTTGATAATCTCAACTTTAGGTACGTCTCGAGGGCTGGTTAATGCAAACACTGGGGAATATTACGGGGAAACATTTTCTATTGTTTGTGGAGTACAAAGCCCATTTACAGTGTCTGAGTTTATTCACCCGTGTCTGGAAGCCGATTTTAATTTTTTTAGCTAAGATTAAAAAAAAGATTATACATATTCGTTCAGACCATTTTAAATTCTAGCATACTTTTTACGTATCAGAATTGGCGAAAATAAAAATGAGTGTACTAAAACCTAATACAGCCTACTTCAACTTTAATCCAATAATAAATTAAATATTCCGTGGGAACTATTTAATTTCCCGGGATAAAAATCTAGTAAAGTGTCCTATATGTCCGTCACCAGAATGCAAGCTAGCTCTGTGTCAAATTTCAAGATCGGTTCAGCGGATGAGCCGTGAAAGGGTAAGAAACAGACAGGGACAGAGAGAGTTACTTACGCATATATAATATTACTATGAATTATAAATATTTTCTTAATATTTAGTAAATAATTGCAGCAATACTAGTCGTCGAAATAAAAATATGTATTTAGTATAATTATGATTTTGACGTCTAATTGATGATGATTTGGATGACTAGATTGATGAAGCGGAGTTTGAATAAATAAATATTCACACGCCGCTTGTAAACTATGATGATGTATCCCTGGCCGATTTTCGACCATGGCGATAATTTCCAAATACTGTCGGAAACTATAAAATGCGCAGGAAAATTTATAGTGCTACAAGTGTACGCGATAACTCAAAGGCACGCGCTCATTGTAACCTGCCCGCGCTTGATGTAATGCTGATACGATAAGATCGGAAGTGGACTAAGAAATAAAATGAGAAACTATTAACTTACCCCAGTATGTTCATTAACACCAACAATGACCGCAGTGTACCACTGCGTAGCACCAGCTGCACGGTAAACTTGCGCCCGACAGCCGCCCAGCACTGATGGCGTACTGGTGAGGATCCGCTGCCCGTCCTGCATCGTCCGCCATTCCGCGGCCTCCGTCGATAGCGACGACAAGGTGTCCGCATCAACTCCCACCTCGGAGCCCGCCAACCGCTCGTCCCATTCCTGAAAGGAATTCGAAACGTTTCATTGCTGAAGCTTTTAATGAGAGCAATTGATTGTGGTGGCGGCTTTAGAGAACCTCTACCACCCCATCACGTCTCGTGGGTGTCGTAAAAGTCGACAAAGGGAAAATGTAAACCAGGAAATGGGCAGCGTCATCTTCCTGGAACATCTGAATAAATAAACTGCGGTCGCCAACCCGCCTGCCAAGGCATGGCAACTATAACAAAATTCCCTTTATAATCTTTACACAAATGACAAGTATAAAAATATGTTGTATCTTATATGAATGAATTCAGATAAATATTAAAAAATAATTCAGAAATAATTCTATAAGACTTTTAAAACATTCACATATATGTTGTAGGGTAGCCTTAGTCATCTTGACGCCGTACAGTATTGCTTCCATTGCGCAGTTTTAATAACAGTTTACCGGAAATAAGCTCAGCGGGAGTACCCATTACGTTTAATGAAAGCTAGGTGATTATAAGCTTCTAGGTTAAACAGGTCAGAAATTACGGGTTAGGGGGCAGTTTGTTAACGGCACGCCTAATTTAAAAAATTATACAAGACAATTCTTCCTCTTTGAAAATACCTTTTTTGTACGGGGAGTGCACACCTCCCCGTACATGCATACAAAACGTAACTTGTGGTAAACCCCTTCGCCGCCATTTCAGTACGAGTCAAATAACTCTTACTCCCCGTTGCGTTTCCACGAGCAGTATAGTGACAGCATTGCATCATCATCATCCAGTGGTGGTAGGACTCCTATGCAGGAATCCGTCTAGGTAGGTACCACCCCAGGGCCAGTTATTCTGCCGTGAAGCCGTAATGTGCAAACATTACTGTGTTTCGGTCTGAAGGGCACTGAGAGCTAGCGTAATCACTGGGCATATGAGACTTAACAACTAATGTCTCAAGGTGACGGGCGCAGTGTGGTGCTCAGAAATATTCTGAGTAACACAGTATTTTTTATGGGCAGACGTTGCACTTACCATCAGGTGAACGTTTCGCTCGTCTTGTTACTTTATCAAATAAAAGAAAAATCAGCCTATCACTAGTCCAACGCTGATCATGGACTAGTAATATATGCCCATAGGTTGTAACAATAGTGAGAGGCTCTCATTTTGGGGGGATTTTGCACAGTTGCCACGCTTGGCAGCCGGGTTGGCAACCGCAGTTTATCGTTTCAGGTATTCCAGGACGAAGCTGCTGCCCGTCTCCTGATTTTTACTTTCCCTCTGTCGACTTTTACGACACCAACGCGATAAGATGGGGTACCACCCCATTCGATTCTCTTAAGCCGCTACCACACGGCGAATTGCATATTATGGTGTTATTCTGCACAAAAAAAGATTGTCCGTATTAATACTGTATATAATACCTTAGTCCCCCCTTACGACACCACGGCAGGAAAGAGGTGCTAATTCACACTGCCGGACATCTATCGAAAACTTTGACATCTAAAATATCTTTATACCAAATATTTAAGATACATAGAGATATTTAAGAGAACGTTTGACTAACTTCGGCTGTATACTCGTATTATTCTATATAAATAATAAAACGTTCATTATGCTAATCGTCGTATCAGCATATCAGAAAGAATAAATAAAACATTCAAGAACATTATACATTATGATTCCAATTACGGCTTAGATAAATAGTTAGAATTGCATATAGAGATAACTAATGTAACGTATGTAACTCCATAATAATAAACGTGACCACAGTCCATAAATAGCGCAATTAAAATAATAGTATGTCAGCCGCGACCTCGCTTGACTTGTAAACATTTTGACCTACATTATCGGACACTTGCACAACATTGCTTGTCGCCACTATAAAATACTTACATGTTTATCAATTCTCCGTCTTACATAGTAATCCAATAACATATAGGTTCTTTATCGCATACATTACGCTGTCTGAGCTTAGAGCGTAAGGCATATTTATGTCAATGTTACACCGGCATATATGTTCATACGTGTATGAGAAACACACACCTGTGCATACGCGAGTGGGCCCGGCGACAGACGTATCCGGTGCGTTGAACTCACCTCCCCCTCCTCCTCCCCTCCATTTACCACTTCCCCATCCACCTATTATATCTACGTACTCTTGCGAAGCAGACTACCGGTTGCTATATACAATATATTACTATAGAGCTTCGGAGGCATTTAAGGTTACATTTGATAGTATCAAAGCGGTTCTTTTGTGGAAAAAAATCAAAATGACATTGAAATTGTTACACAAACGAAATGAAAACCTATTCTAAACTGAAATTATTCTACTTCTTACACTCGGTTGTTTATCTACCTTAACTTGATTGATCAGTTTTATGATACGTGCTGTTAATAACCGAAGTAATTACAAAAGAAAGTATCGTTAATAAACTGTAAGGCCGTCTTTCCCGTATCTTATCGATAATTCGAAATAATTATTCATTAATTAATCAAAATATTGCCATACCTACGTATAACCCACGAGCAACGAATATCCAATTAGTAGAGTACGCAACAGAATTAAATAAATAAGATGTCTTAAGTGGTAGGAACGCTTGTGCCCTTATAGTATTTCACGGCCAAGTCGTTTTCGTCGAGCAATCCGACGGTTACGCCACCGTAATCGTTTGTACTAGTTGAAGTCACGCTCTGATGCGCGCCTGGTCGCAGTCTCGATGAGTCAGCTAGGTTACACAACGCCCCCGGGGTTCTTTCATTTTATTTTGCTCGCTCACTCTATTTGGTGAGATTACACCTCTTGGTTAATTCGAGAGCTTTACTTGTACTGAGTTCAAGAGAGAAAGTTACTATTTATTAAATTTTCAATTATGAGTATAATGTGTATTCCGATAGTTTTAAACCCTTTATTTTAATAATTCTGCGGTAATTCTATACAGGAATCCGTTTAGGTAAGTTACCACCGCAGGGCCAGTTATTGTACCGTGAAGCAGTAGTGTATTAACATTACAGTGTTTCGGTCTGAAGGGCACTGAGAGCTAGTGTAATCACTGGGCATATGAGACTTAAGAACTGATGACTCGTGGTGACGGGCGCAGTGTGGTAATATTCTGGGTGATACTGACACAGCATTTGTTATGAGCAGACGTTTTACTTTCCATCTGGTAAACGTTTTGCTCGACTCGTCTCCTTGAATAAGAAAGTAATTATAAACGAACTATTTTGTAGGTTCTATCTTAGTTCGACAGCACATATTTGAAGTATTGACAACTAATTTTTGAGTTGACAATGTATTGTAAGTATTAATTTTATTTATTGTGTTGATTGATCATGAACACTCGGTTTGCAGCATACTCAATAACATTTAAATAACCGGAACAAATAGTAGTTACGCGCGGGAATCGAATCCGCGACCCATAGCTACAGAACACAATTGCTTAGCCTCTGCGCTAGCGGGGCCGTTAAATGTAAAACACAATATAAAATTTCGTTTTCATAAATAGAATTTCACAAACAGAACAGTATTAATAGTGCCTTTCGCTTCAAGAAAGCAGGCGTTCATCAGCTAATACGACTAACAACAAAGTTTCGCACAAAAAGGTCGTATTTCATACAAAGGGAGCGCGTTGTCGTTTGACAATAGATGTTATTACTGTTGTTAATATAGGTAGTAGTAACCCTTGTATGAATAATGTCTTGATTGTTGTATTAATAATGGCTTAATTTTTTTGTTACAGTTCACCAATGTATTGAAATGCTAAAAGCATCTGACATCGCAATCAACATTATCATCATCATTTCAGCCTATCACTAGTCCACTGCTAAACATAAGCCTCCCCCCTATAGATTGCCACAAAAATTGAAGCTCTAACTTGGGGGGATTTTGCCATAGTTGCCACGCTTGGCCGGCGGGTTGACAACCGCGGTTTATTTAATCAGATGTTCCAGGAAGAAGCTGCTGCCCATCTCCCGGTTTTCATTTTCCTTCAGTCGACTTTTACGACACTCACGGGATGAGATAGGGTGTTAGATTCTCTTATACCGCTACCACACGGCACATCTGACATCGCAAACAAACGTCTAAAGTGTGAAGTGTTGAAGAGTGCGATTGCTGATCCACCCAGAGTGGCGATAACAGCTGTGGCGAATAAGTTAATCTTCAAACTATATTAGTGGAATGAGCATAATCTACTTCGGTGAACACACATCTTACTAGTCATCCAAGCTAATGATATAAATGCGAAAGTAATTCTCTCTGTCCCTCGCTCTGTTTTTTACCTTTCCACAATTCAGCCGCTGAATCCGATCTTGACGAAATTTGGCACAGAGATAGCTTACACTCTGGCGCCGGACAATGGATACTTTTTAGCCAGGAAAATTAAGTATTCCCACGGGATATTTAAAATTCTCGTATCCACCCGGATGAAGCCGTAGTAAAGAATAAACAGAATGTCTCAACTCTGTAACTCTATTCAAAGATTACGCAACAACTTTAATAAATAATTATTGTATCACATGATTAAATCTTTAGGTCTATCAATTAGTTATGTTATATCTATAACCTACTGAAGGCCGCCTACCTACAAAACAATAATCTTACTAACATTATAAATGTATAAATGTGGGCGTCTATGTTCGGATGTTTGTTTCTCAATCACGCTCAAACGACGGAACGGACTCGTATATAATATAATAATTAAAATTATGATAAATTTTATTAGGATCCGTCGTGTAAAATAAAAATATAAAAATCGTTTTCATTCACTATTAAAACATCACAAATAAAGACCCGAGTACAAACATATCGGTCACATAAATGTATGCCCCGGCCGGGAATCCCACCCTGGACCCTTCGCTCGGCAGGCAGGGTCACTACCAACTGGAATATATAGGCGTCAAGGCATTATCAAAATAGTTTACTGATGGTAAACTATTTTGTTTATTATATTACACCAATAATATTTGAAAAGCGGTAGCTAGGTACCCGGTAGGTATTCAATCTTTCGCGGTTACGTGACAAGTCTACGGCACGATTCAACTCAGTTCTCGGTACATTTTTATCTCTAAAAGCACTTTTTATTTTTTTGCTGAAAAAATATAACCTCAAAATCTTTAGACTGAAATATCTTTAATTCCAGACTTCTATTAATAGTAAGCCTTAAACCAAATTTGTTCAGAACTTCAAACTGTATACTTATACATATTTTTCATATCTAGACGCAAAAAAATAATGCCAACAAAACTTTGTACCGGAGTTTGCCCTTATCCTTTAAATTACGGAGCGGTGGATGTAACAGCCTAGTACAGATTATAAATGTTTTGAACAATAACTCAGTCAGATCAATATTCAGTCACGAGTGTATTTTTAAATTCCGACCGAAACCAATATGCAACAAAAAACTATATTTTGCTTTTCGATAGTAGGAAGATTTTTGGCTGCCTTGTCTCTAACACTGAATATTAAAACTGGTCCGATAGTATGCTCTCGACCGGAATCGAGAAGGTGCGGACGTAAGGAGTGTCTATGGTCGCGGTATGCGACGCTTCCGCCCTTTTGACTGCGTCTAACTACTAGTTAACCGGATGATGTTACTATGGTCAAAATTAGCCAACAGATAGATATATTTTCACCATACTATACTAGAAGTTCGTAGTTTTTCGATTGTTTGTTTCGTTGTCATATATCATATCTCCGATATACAGTATTTCTAAATAGGTTTAGATGATTTATTCGGAAGAAAATACGTCGATCTGGCCTACGTAGAAAACACATTTTTCAATAATACGGATTACCAAAATACAAATTAATCGTTATTATTTTCTCTTCGACCTAATCATCAATTTTGAACTTGTGTAGATGTAGGGTATATACAAATGATCAAAATACATTTACATAGCAAGCAATTTATACGAGTATTTTATAGTCTTTTTTTTTGTACAGAACAGATTAGATCGCGTGGAATAATCGAATGAAATTTTTTTTTTTTACACAAGTTATTACAGACTACTGGATTGAATGACATTTTAGACTTGATGAAGCGTGAATCCGCTTTTAATTAAGTAAGGTTTCGTTCACAAATATTATTATTTAAAGTGCACAGTGATTCTTTTAAAACTTTGTTTATATCACTCATTTAATAATCGTTTCGAACTGCGAAAAATACTGTATATTAGACAACTTATGTCTTACATTTAAATAACAATCAATAGCCGTATGAATATGAGATAATCACTTGAGAAATTTTATCACTCGTAGCCTTTACGTCATCATCATCATCATTTCAGCCTATCAATAGTCCACTTCTGAACAAAGGCCTCCCCTATAGATTGCCCCAAAAAAATCACTAATTTTCGGGGGATTTTGAAGATAGGCGGGTGAGCGTGATAGCAAGAAGAAAAGAGAAAAGAGAAAAGCTTTTCATAAATAACCAAAACATGTCGCTGATCGCCGAAATCGGCTATATAGCCTTTACGTCATCATCATCATCATTTCAGCCTATCAATAGTCCACTGCTGAACAAAGGCCTCCCCTATAGATTGCCACAAAAAAAATCACTCATTTTCGGGGGATTTTGCCATAGCTGCGACGATGGCAACCGCAGTTTATTCAGATGTTACAAGCAGATGCTGCTGCCCCTCTTCTGGTTTTAATTATCCCTGTATCCCTTTTATGAGACTCACGGGATGAGATGGGGTGGTAGATTAAGTAGATAGAAGGTGGTAGATCTCTTAAACTGTCACCACACGGCACCAACGCCTTCACGTGAAACGCATGAGAGGGTTTTGGAGCCGAGTAGAGTCCGTCACGCTGCTCCAATGCGGGTTGGGGGACTGCACATGTCTTCGGAAATATTTATGATTCCTCAGATATGCAGGTTTCCCCACGATGTTTCCTTCACCTTCGAGCACGTGGTAAATCGGCACTTAAAATTGCAATTAACGATTTTAGTGGTGCCAGCGCCGGGAATCGAACCCAGGTCGCTCGCGTACTATGAAATTAAAAGCGAGCGCTTAGTCCCCTAAGTTACTACGGCTCATGGATGCTTCAATACCTGAAGATAAAGTGGATGTGCACAAGTAACGACAGGGTAAAGACACCCTGTCGTTACACTTAAATTTTAAACACACACAAAAGTCTTTCAAATATAATATGTTAGATATAAAATACTGATATAGGTGCCGATACCTCTTTCCTACCGAGGTGTCGTAAGGGTCGACTAAGGTATTGTACTGATAGTATTTATTCGTGCAGAATAACACCATAATATGCAATGCTGTCACTATACTGTTCGTGGAAAACGCAATGGGGAGTAAGAAGTTTTGACTCGTACCAGAATGGCGGTGACGTAGTTCGCCATCCGTCAGGTCTCGTTTACCGCGAGGGTGAAGGGTGCGGCCTCTGCCTACCCCTTCTATTGTAAAAAAGCGCGCCTGTATGTATGTATGAAATACTAATAAACTGTAAACACGCTCTTTTTGCAAAGAATATAATTTATATGCATCGTTGTTTTAATATGACGCTTTTAAACGGCTATAAAGACTCGAGCTTGGATATTAAAACCACATGGTTTTACATATAATGCTATAAAATTAATAATATCGCTCTAGTCGTGGAACTACTACGTAACTACTACTACGTGTAACTTTCGATAAATGTACTCTTTATATATAGTGACCGTTGTTCTAGTGGTTCTATGGCCAGAGTCCTAGCCGGAGCCAAAATTTGTACAAAGACAAAAATTGTTAGTTTACGGGACTGGCTTTGTAGTGATTATTTCCGGGTCTCTGACACTACATCCTGGCCTACAGATTTTATTGCATGGGCGTACACCGGGCGAGGTTAGGTTAGGACGAGTGAGTGCCTCTGAATGTACGCGTACACTTCTGACACTAAATTATAAGTTGTCGACTTGTTTGCAATTAGGCGAGGAAGACATCTACAGGTTTTAATATATCATCAAAGGTTTTTATTTTGTAACTAGCTGTGCCCGCGGTTTCACCGAAACTTAAAATTAAATTAGCCTAAGTTAACAGCTATAATATCAGCCATCTGTCAGTGAAAGTCCTGTCAAAATCTGTTTAGTCGTTTCGGAGATTAGCCGGAACAAACAGACACACAGACAAAAAATAAAATTTAGTCTAATTCTCTTCTAAATACCGTATATACTTTCATAAGCAATGAGTCGTCGTCGTCGTTTCAGCCTATCACTAGTCCACTGCTGAACATTGGCCTCCCCCATTGATTGCCACAAAAGTTTGTAGCTCTCATTTTGAGAGGATTTTACTATAGTTGCGACTATAGTTGCGTTTGGCAGGCGGGTTGGCAACCGCAGTTTATTTATTCAGGTGTTTCAGGAAGATGCTGCTGCCCATATCCTGATTTCAATTTTTCCTCTGTCAACTTTTACGCCACCCACGGGATGAGATGGTCTACATGGATTTAGGTTTTTTTATACGTACTGTACGAAATCTTTGATTTTCCGGAATTAAAAAATGTCGTATGTCCGTCTCCAGGATGCAAGCTATCTCTGTGTCTAATTTCATCTAGATCGGTTCAACGGTTGAGCCGTGAAAATGTAACATTATTTTATATAAGAGTAAGTTATACAAGATCTCGAAATAAAAAAAAAAAAACACTGAGACAATAGTCTATGAATAACCCTGTTGTGCACAAGCCTGTTTTCATTTCTGAGAACGTTTACACGATGTTGAAAAGAAAACTCACAATTAAATAATTAATTGTTAAAGTAACTAAGTTATGACGAAAAAATTTTTTTCTTCATTTTGAAGATCTAGTACGATAAAGAGGTTCCTTTAATAATTAACAGAAACAGTTTTGGTGAACCTAAAAATTCTGTCAAAAATTGTCTACTGATGTTTCCTGGTGATACCAAACCAGTATATGTACTTGATATAATCAGGCGTTACTTTGCGTCAATCCATTATAATACGGAAAGAGAGTTAATTCTCCAACATCCGCATGCAAAATATAAAATAGTAAGTAAGCTAACACCGCCACTGGGAACCGCAACCACATACCCTCCACCACTACCACACTACCACTAAGCATTATACATGACTGAAGTCGAGACCACGATAAGTGTTTCACCTCAAAACGAGGCATTATCAAATGTTATTGACTATACGACAGACAGCCACCGAGTGTAAACGAACCACTAAAAATCTATACGTGCATCGATAAAGCTACTTATCCTGATAATAAAATATTTTAAATAGGTTGGAATTTCCATGAATTGTAGAGTAGTTTAATTCCGTTCTAAATTATACCTTTGCCTGAATAAAAAAAAGTAAAACAACAGCCTATAAATGTCACACTGCTGAGCACAGGCCCTCTCTCATTTCCGAGAGGGTTTTAGAGCCGGGGATAGTCCGACACGCTGCTCCAATGCGGGTTGGCGGACTTCACATGTCCTCGAAATATTTCTATTCCTTGGAGGTTTCCTCGCGATATTTTCCTTTACTCAGCGTTGTTGTTTACTCAGCGGAGTACGTGGTAAATCAGCAATTAAGATTGTAGAACATTTTTAGAGGTGCTGGCACCCGGTATTGAACCCAGGTCACTCGCATACTATGAAATTAAAGGCGAGCACCCGGCACCTTAGGTACCACGGCTATTATATGCCTGAATGCCTTTTATGAATTATATTGAGATTTCGATCATATAGCCTAGGTGTACGTCGTAGTATCAAACAGTCCAGGAAGCTATTAGATCTGGCACACATTCGCTCCCGGTCTCTCATTCAATTTCCTGCTCGCGATCGACGATGAGGTACTCTCTTGATGCGACTGTTGATAACGGACCGCATATATAGAGAGAATGTACGTTGCATACACTTATGTAGAAGCCGTTGATTATTAAAAAAAATAAGCACACATTTACAGAAACTCTGATTTCTTTTATTTTTAGTGTAGGGAAAAGTAAACCCGCTACGCAAACAATCAATAATGAAAAGAAATGACGTCTTTGTACTGAAACGAATAGTAAAACTCGATTTACAAGCAAGACGGGGGAAAGACTAAAATTACGGCTTAAATTTTCTATATAAACATGACTAAAATATCGTATATTTTTCCAGTAATGTGCGTGAATAACAAAATCATTTGTGTCGATAACATATTTTTTAAACTAATTTGTATCACAAAATTACATTTTACAAAAAAAAATCAGTTAGCAGCAGAAGTTAGGCCTTGGGTTAACTACATAATTTGGGTTTTAAACAAGATTTTACATCACTAAAACAAGTAAATCTACTTGCTACCAATTATGTGAAACAAAGACTAGCGTAAACAATATACACGAGGGCGTCGCCAAAGGGGAGAAGGGAGGGGCAGCTGAGAGGGTCCCCCCAAGAACTCCATTTTTTTTCATAATGTTAAGACATTTATTTTCCGACTAGCTGTAACCCGCGGTTTCGACCGCGTAAAGTAAGCCGTCCAAATGACTGCGCCGCACGGCATGGGTACCTCGCTTGAACTGTGCATTCACAGTTCAACCCTTCTCTCTATTGTCCGTTCGCGTTAAGAAAATGGTGAGTCATCACTGCAACCACAGGGTAAGGGTGTATTCACAATGGAGTAAAAACTCAAAAAATTTAAATAAGTTTAATGGAAACAAATTGTCTTAAGATTACCTTAAATCACTAATCCGTATCGCCAGATTCTCCAGTTACATTTATTATGAAAGAATTTTGTTCTGTGAGTTCCATGACGTCATTCAAATTCCAAAAAATCTAATTTAGCGACCGTGGATAGTCGAGCTCTTATTTCACGGGTGATTTTAATGTGTTAGTATCCTTTTGTTCTTTGAAAATTTATAAACAGTATTTTCGGACACACACATTATAACAAAAAACATTACGAAACAAAATCACTAACAGTTCCTTGGCAACTGTCTCATCGTTTTAATTTTTTTTTTAATATGTTAAGATGCTTCATTCAGTAGGATTAAAAAGTGTTTTTATTAAAATTAAGCTTAAGACTAAAATTCTAAACCTCATTACTATATAGCAGTACTAGACGTCAATCCGTCAAGCGAGGCGATTACAGTAAATCCCACAACTTGGAAGAATCCTGCGTCTTGCAAAGTACTTTATATAGGCTAACGATGAAGAAGAAGTTTTCAGAAATTGCTTATATCTTAGGTAGTTGATATAATGGAGACATGGCGATAAATAAACTCCGATCCTATCCTCTTTCATCTAGTTTATTAGTAGTAATTGAGACAGCGTTGTATTTCAGCAACCCACGTGCGAGTATAAAAGAATATTAACGCGTCAAATAAAAATCAAGCAACAAAATGCTGTTTTATATCCACTAAAGCAAATACGTATTGCAGATCAAGTTTTAGCTGAATACGCTTTGTACGCTGTAAAAGCGACCCGCAATAAATACATTGAGCAAGTAAAAAAAAAACAAATGAATCTCTATTACCACCAGCTTGGGATCCTATAATTAATAAAATTAAGTCAAAAACCAAGCATACCACTGCAAGACTTCAAGACACAATTAGCTCTTTCTGCGTAGATCGGACCACAAATAATAATTAAGAGCTGAAGGTACTCCGGGTTAACACATCAGGACATCTGTCACCTCAGTCCCCCCGTGACCATGGGTGCTGTAAAGCACTCGAAACGTCGGGTTATAAATAACAAAAAAAAATAAACGCTGATAATATCCGTAAAATTAGTTTCATTTAAATGTGTAGTGTTTCGCGTAAATATAAGAAATCATTAAATGAATCTCTGATCTGTGATGTTATTAAGAACTATTATTCGACCGTAAATCGTCATAAAAGGCTATATGGAGGTTGTAGCTATGACGAGTGATAAATAGTCTCAAGAGTCTAGGGACAATGCACTCATAGAACATCCATCACAAGAGACGAGACGGCTGGTAGAATACGCTCACGTCTGCTAACAATCTAGAGTCTAAGGCAAAGCTCCCCGTACACTAGCAGGGAACATAAATTGAATGTTTGTGCCCGCTGGTGTTTGTACGTACTTGTTAGAGATCTGGTATTATTTCTGACAGCTTCATTCATCATTTGATAACGTTTTTGCTGTATGTAAAAAAGTTTCTGTATTAACACTAATATTTATGAAGGTATAATAAATCGTATACAGATGACTACAACGATTATCAACTAAATTAAAATATTATTTTTTATTCGATTTTTTTTTCGCTTAATGTTCTTTTGTATCATTGATGCAGTGAATAAACATGGTTTTCTTCGATTCATTTCTTTCTTTCTAACTTCATTGAAGATGATTACAATTTAGAACTAAGTAAAAATTCGTAGGAAATCTCAATTTCCGTTGGTTTATTTTGAAAAAAGTTAATTTCGAGAATGAAGAAGTTTGGCTTTCCAACTGACCGAATTATGTTTAACGTTCTTTTCCTTTCTTTAGTGCCCACTTAAATTTTCTGTATTCGCATTTTAAATTTTGCAAGTATTTATGGAACTGCTGCAACTACAACAACATCATCAAAGCATTTTAAAAGTTAATTTCAAAATATCTGATACCATTTTATAACAAACTGACTTTTACGAAAAATAATATACCAATCGGCTTTTAGCAAAAAACTTCATAAATTAAAATTAATTAAAATTAAATACATAATAAAAAAATCGAAAAACGTTCTGGACAAAGTTGAGATTTAATACCTTTAAGTATTTTTCTGTTTTAACTTTGTTGTCGTTTTAAAACACAATATTTATATTTTAGCTTCGCTTAGTAAGCTCATCGCCGTCATTTAACTTTAAGTAATTTCTAATTTTCTAATTAATAGTAATGGACGATAAAAAAAATATTTTTACAAAAATTAACTAAATATTAAAAATCCAAATTCCATCCATTAACAATAACAAACAAATCACAAGCTATATTAATTTTAAATAAAGTTATGATAACGATTCTGCCGTGCAGTATTGTCAGAACATTATTGTGTTTCGGTTTGAAGGGAACTAAGAACTAGTGTAATCACTGGGCATATGACACTTAAAAACTGATATCTCAGGGTGACGAACAGTGCGGTGTCACTGGGTGACGTAGCATTGTTTATGGAAAGGCGTTGCCATCAGGTGAGCGTTTTGGTCGTTTCTTTACTCTATCCAATAAATATTATAAAATAACTAATTTCCCGAGGAGCTAAAGAAAACTTTAGGCATAGCTTAGAACGCGATGACAATTCATTATTAGCTCGCTTCATAGTCTGTCTGTTTGTTTGTCAGTCCGGTATAAATTTTGCAATTGATTATAAACTAACTTTATACTTTTAGTTAAAAGTTTTTATATGATACTTGTTTATAACTTTGTAATTTTATGTGTCACTTTCAATTATTATTATTGTTATTAGTGCGTAGGCGAGGAATAGCCTAAATGTGACCCTTTATACCTTAACCCTGTACAATCTATTGTATTAACATGCATCAGGCGTATTCATAGAAATCACATACGATAAAATAGAAGAAAAAATATAGGTTAAAAACGTTTAGAATTTTAAACATGCATATTCTGGCCCATCTCGTGCCGTGGGTGTCGTAAAAGTTGACAGACGGAAAATGAAAACCAAGAAATGGGCAACATCATCTTCCTGGAACGTCTGAATAAATATACTGCGGTTGCCAACCCGCCTGCCAAGTGATGGCAAGTATGACAAACAAAGAAACAAAGTTACGTGTTTTGTGGCAATCTATGGGGTAGGCCTATGTTCAGCAGTGGACTAGTGATAAGCTGAAATGATGATGATGATATTTTTTCCTTGTCTTTATAATCCTTATTAATATTATGAATGTGAAAGTTTGTATGTTTCTTTGTTTGTCATTCAATGGATCTCAAACGGCTGAAGGGGTTTTAATGATATTTGGCATAGAGGTACATTTTGTTATGCAAAATATTATATACTTTTTACACCAACTTTTATTTTATCATAAAAAATCAATCAAAGGGCGAGGAACAGTATATACATATTTTTCTTAATGATTTCTTATATTTACGCTAATACTACACTAAACAAAATTAGTTTAATTAAAACATATTTTTCTTGTTAAATTGTAGTTTAAATTTAAACCTCGTAATAAGGGCCCGCAAATCTAACTATTTTTATAATCAGTCTACTGATAATATGGAACATAGTTATAATCAAATCGTTAATACCTAAAACAATTTTAAAATATTACTTTGATAATGATTACGAGGCATTTTAATGTAATGTACAAGTTTTATAAATTTAATAGCAATATAAAACAAAGCAATGCGTTCAAGAATAAGTAATATTATATGTATTTGCTAACGTACCTACAGTGAAATCCTGTGAAATTTGAAGACGGCTGAAGGAATTCGTAATCTTTGTAATGCTCGAAGTAATATTAATCTTTATGTTAGTTACAACGAGTTACATTATTAATGTAAAAATAAGAGAATTTGAATTGTGTTTAGAGATACATTTATCGCCGATGGGATAAGGACGCAGTGACAGAAATACTGGGTCATATTTGGCCCACCAAAAATTGTGGTTTTGTACAAATGCGGGCTCCGGCTGTGATTCGAACCTAGGTGTAGGAGCAGTCCAGTAGTCAGATACTCTAGCCGCTAGTCACGCGTTCGCCGGATTTTTTGAATTGACTATGCCAGATAATACAGTCGCCATATTCACATATTATTAACTAGCAAATGCTCGCGACTTCGTCCGCGTGGATATAGGTTTTTTAAATGTCCCGTGTGAAGTATTTGATTTTCCAGGATACAAGCTTTCTCTGCGCCAAATTTCGTCAAGTTAGGTTCCGCGGTTTAGCCGTGAAAAGGTAACAAACAGACAGAGAGAAAGAGAGAGCTACTTTCGCGTTTATAATATTAGTATGGATAAGATATCCAAACATTCCTTCTTCAGACATGCTTCAGAAGCTACACCAACTATTTGACTTAAATTTGACCGAAGTTAATTCAAACCGAATAATTTAAGTTCGGATACCGCAACTTCTGACCGAAACTCGGCGAATGAACGCTAACGCTGTGTGCGTTGTATAGTTGTAATACACAATTTATTATGGATGTCTAACACAATTCTATCTAAATTATGTATAATTGGAATTAACAGAGACAATGGTTCAGTTCTTCATGAGTGATCTATAATATTCTGCCAATATCAAATCAGTTAATCAGACGTTACTTTGCGGAAATCCATAATAATTAAGGAAAGAAAGTTAATTTACCAAGATCGGCATGTAAGCCCACACTCGGCGGCTGACAGTCGTAGAGTCAATATCACTTGATAATACCTCCTTTTGAGGTGAAGTATGTGTCGTGTTCTCGACCTCAGTGTTGTGTGCCTAGTGGTGAAGGGTTTCCGGTGCCGGTTCCCGGTGCCGGTATTAACAAATTATTTTTGTTTTGATAATATCAAATTAGTTGAGAGTGACAAAGGTTTATTTAGTAATTTTATATATAGTATTTTTATATCTAAATTTGCATTGTATTCCAGACTTCACTTTTGGAGACCTCGTACATTCAGCACACGGGTTTTATTTTATCGGCGGTAAAGTTTGTTAAGCAAATACAAATATATTAACCAAACAGGTCAGGCAAACTTATTTATATTGAATAGAAATTAAAAATAAAATAGAGTACTCGTAAACAAAAACTTATGATAAATTAATAAACTAATGATAATTTATCTTCAAAGATTGATGGTTAAGTCAAGTTTAATTTCTGTCTAAATAGTCGTAATTATAGGGCTGTTCAAAATATATTAAACAAATTAAAAATATATAATTGAAACAACACGTGCACGCGGTAAAAAGAGCATCAAATTGTTGTCTTACGTAATAAAACGAGCGATTGTACGTTGTCGACTCTCGTGTATAACCCAATCCTTTATCAATGTCACGTCCCCCGTCCCGCCTGGGGGTATGGGGTAAAACGGACAGTGGAGCAAGCCAACTGTAACAAACTTTACTCGTTTAAATTTTGCGGCAACGGAATAGAACAGTAGGGTTGCGTGCGTTGACGACCAACTTCGGAAACTCGCTGCGTACTTTCATTGCCGCTTGGCTAATTGAGTTTTTTAACGATATGCATTTAATAAAGATTATGAAATTTTATGTTCAGAACACACGAGGAAAGTTTACTTTCTAAACTGTCAATAGATTTAAATTGAAATTAAGTTAAACATTTTCTGAAAGTATTAGCTAGCTATATCGCAATTTAAAGTGCTGATTTACCTCGTGCTCGGTGGTGAAGGAAACCATCGTGAGGAAACCTGCATGTCTGAGAAATAAAAAAATATTTCGAAGACGTGCAGTCCGCCAACCCGCATTGGAGCAGCGTGGCGGATTCTTCCTAGCTCCAATACCCTCAGAAATGAGGCCTGTGCTCAGCAGTGGGACATTTATAGGCTGTAACTTTACTTTTTAAATAAGTGTTAAATCATTTAATATAACTTATAAAACCCGTAATATTATATACATATATATAATAATATTAGGGTAAATATAAGAAATCACTAATTGGTAAATTAGGTATCGCCAGCAATTAACTCATTTACAGTGTAATTAAAAAATTTCGGGATAGAAAATATCCTATGTCCGTTTCCAAGATGCAAGCTATCACTCACGTCAAGATCAGTTCAACGGTTAAAAAGTCGTTAAAAAGGTGACAAACAGACAAATGGACAGAGGGAGTTAATTTCGCATTTATATTATTAGTAAGGATTAGTTTACCAAGCTGTCATTGCAAAAGTTATTCGCAAAGTTACAAAACCAGTCACTGCGAAGATAAAAAGAAACTACGTGCTCGTTGAGGCAAATCCCAATCAATCATGACTTTAGCGAGCGGTAGATGTGGCCAGGCTAACCGAAAATAGCATGACACTACAGCCGGCACCTGCCACGGAATATGTATATAATAACGGGGAGGTGCGGGCGGTTTGGGCGCGGAAAATCAATAAAGCGGGCGGCGGGCATCAAAACATACCTCCCTCTCTCCTAGATCTACCTCGTACCACTGTGTTCACCCTGAAATCCCCCGTCTCCCGGGGAAACCCTCCCCCTTGTTTGGCAGACACCGTCCTTGATCTCCCCACTTCGCCCGGGCGCGCAAGTTTGGATAAACACCGTATCGTCCGTCTCGCTGGGAATTAGGTCGATTATGCGTTTGTTACTTTGTTATTACATTTTGTACCCTCAATCATTTGTACACGCAAATATTATTAAAACAGTTTAGATAACTTTGAAGAGACATAACGATAATGTTTTAGTAATTAGGACTTAACTTGAACTTTATTTTCAAATTTGCGTTTTGATTCGTAACAAAAAATATTCTTGAATTCAAACTGATTTACGGATTTTAACACGTTTAATTTACTTTTTATTCCCGTTGTATCCATTTGCAGCATCATGGATGCTCACTGAGGCTTTACACGTCCCGATGTCATAGTTAATCCGGGTTACCTTCATCTTTTAATTTTAAATTATGGGAACTATCTATACAAAACACTATACTACACTAGTATGCTTGGCTTTGGATTATAAAGTAGATTAATAGCGATAAACTCAATTTATTCATTGTGTACATCATGTACATATAAGAAGTAATTTTGAATTAAAAAGTAGGTAAGGTGAAATAACTTGATACTTGATAACATAATAATTATATAAGAGCTGTGGTAGCTCAGGGGCCAGGTGCTAGCCTTTAATTTTATAGTACGCGAGTAACCTGGGTTCTATCCCCGGTGCCAGAATAAATAGAAGGTGCTAAAATTTCTCTACAATTTTAAGTGCTGATTTACCACGTGCTCAGTGGTGAAGGAAAACGAGGAATAGAAATATTTCGAGGAGATGTTAAGTCCGCCAACCTGCATTGGAGCAATGCGAAAGCAATGCAAAAGCGAATTTCGAGGTTTTTGTAGGAGTTTATTTATGTATTTATGTTTGGGTCAAACCAAACCTGGCACGCGGGCCTCTGGCCCGTGAGCACAGGACCCGATGAAGCTGTAAAAGCCAAAAAAGGCTAACAGCAATTACATCACCGAAATTATATATGTCGCGCCGTCGTGGTGCGTGTTATATTAAAGCTATTAACTGTGTGTATAGTGTAGCCTGGATATTGTCTGACCGTGTCGTGGTCAGGGAGTGCTGAGACGTCCATGTCGTCTAGCACATTTCGCGGGAGACGTTTGCGTTCGGTCGCGTTTCTATCTGGACGGTAATTTGCTGCTTTAACCACCAGCGGGTTTGGATGAACCGAGGCTTTTTAGAAAAACCGCCTTGATAATGCTCTGAAGTGTTCAGAGATTAAGGGCATTTCACAGTCGCTGTGAAGGTCTACGTTGCGTTGATACCAACCGGCTCCGGTGGCAGTTTGCAAGAATCGATTTTGAACGCTCTTTAACTTATGATATCATAGAATATCCCTGATCTAGCCAACAGCTCATTGTTTACACTCTCAATAGAATCATTATGCGATTACTTATTCAAATTATACGTATATATAAAATAGAAGTTTTTCGTCTGTCTGTCTGTACGATCATATTTTACTCGAAAACTACTAATTTTATTGACGAGAGTTAGTTTACTTAGTTTACACTGCATAAATATAATTACTCTATGACTAACTTTAAGTATGTTTCATTGTTTGTGTCACCTTTTTTCTACACATTTTTTGGATAATATTCCACTTTCTTTCTTTTCTTTCTTTCTTTCTTTCATAGGTTTAGGTATAATGTTTGTTATAGGAAAGGAACTACTAATCCATAAAAATATAAAATGAAGAAGAAAATAGTATCAACGGCAATTACGCTTAAGCCTACTTACACCTACGTTTAGTCGATGATACTGCCGAGAACTACAGACGAAACTCATGTTCACAATACGATCAATTCAAATTCGACAATATGATAGTAAGAGTCTCGAATATGCCCCTGAAGCAGTCCCGAAGCAAAAGTGCAGTTGGGCTTGGCAGCATTTGGGGCGCCTGATCCGTATATATTCTGGATAGAAAGACTTCTACAAGTTCGTCCCTGCCTGTATTCATTTAAGACAGAAACGTCAACTGGACACTGCAACTGGACGGCGCAACTACTCTATAAGTTCAGTCTCGAGTTTTCTCAACGGTGGATAAATTTCTAATAAAGAAGAACCAGAGTCTTCGAAATAGTGTTCCGATTTTGCAAACTGAAGTGGCAATGAGCTCACGTCTGCCGCAGAAGTGACCATCTTTAGAATTTATTCCCTGACTAGATGGAAGACAAAGCGTCGGGCAGCAAAAGAATGCGTGAATCCTGATCGAACTAAGTTGGACTTAATTATCTAGAGGGTTAGCCGCAGGTTGACGAAAAACTGATGAAATACATTAATACAGACGGACTTTTTTAGTACATGTCATATGCCGTGTTGATATCAGCAGAATTTGATTCAATTGAGATCAGCATAATCTTGGCAATACCGATAATCATCGGGACGTGGCGTGAGTGACGGGCGCTCAACATCCAATCGAAATTAAAACACACCTGATGTGTTGCGCACATAAAGTTGGAACGTAAACAGATGTCGGCAGTCGACAGCGCACTATTGGGCCGGCGGAGCTTACAACGGTCAAGTATATTTAAGGATTTCGGAGCTGCGGAACTTCGGATTCGGATATTTTCGTTTTTTTTTATTTCTACGACATGCAGGTTTCTCCGCGACATTTTCATTCACCGCCGCGCACGTCCGCATGTCCGCGAATCTGCACTTCGCTGCAGAAAACTTGCAGCAGCATATCACGGAAAATAACTTCAAGCGTATTTTTTATAGTTTTCAAAATGATGCTACACACTAGGATTTCTCCTGTGTCGTGAGTGCGTTTAACAGACATAAATTGCACATGCACAACGCAACCGGATCCGAAAACCAACAATTCGTGTTTGTGCACAAATTTTGGCTCCGGCTGGGATTCGACCCCAGGACGTGGTATTCAGGTAATCTAACCACTAGGCCACAAGCTATTACGCACTGCTAGTCATGCGAAATTGGTTCAGGTAGCGCCATCTATCGGCGAGTAGCAAGAATAAGCTAAAGATTATATGTACTGACACGACACCACGTACTGGACTTGTTTAATTCATGACGTTAGAAGTGATATAAACGGAAAACATCTGAGAGGTGTTGTAAATACATTTAAAAATATATGCTAATTTTGTATGCGATTTGGGAGTAAGGTTACACACGGACAATTATTGTAAAAAATGCATTATCTTGTGTATTATGAATAGAATTGTTTTTATTTTTATATACTTACAATATAAATTAACTACAACGAACATAAGCCATGCCTCACCGACTTTAAAAAATCGCGATATCGAGTCTTCCATAAAATGTTAATAAAATGATTCAAACTATTACTTTAACTATTACTGACGAATTTGATAGTTTGAATGAGTGCGAAATGTTTTACAATTAATATTATGAAATAATATTGTATAGTTCAGTTATTTGACATTTCCGAATTAATAAAAGTGTACCCGCCTGATATGGTTGAAGGTTGGCATAATCCAGGAATTGCAGTGACCGATCATGGAGAAACTCTACGGGCTGAGCATCTGCCTGAAGCGACACGTCGGCGGACAGCGGCGTAAAAGTCTGAAATCAAATAGTCAATTAATATTACAAATTAAAATTGCAATACATATTGTTAGCATATCAAAACTGGTCTGTTTGATCCAAATTCGAGAGTCTCAGAGTCAGGAAGTCTTAATTGATAATGTTGTCCGTAATGTCAGGTACCAAGACCTTAACAATTCATAACCAATAAAAACCGCAACCTTTAATCCTTAGTTGTCGTAAGAGCGATTACCCTCCCTTGAACTTTTTATACACGTATCTGTTGAGTAAATTTTAAAATCAATTAAGATCATATCTATCAGAATAAAAAATTAAAAAACATTATTTGTTGTCGGTTATTTTTCGTATAAATATGACCACTGTGATAATAAAAATAAGTTGTTCCTTATTATATATAAATAAAATTATTCAATATACATGCATAAAACATCGAAAGTTGGCGCTGAACCACGCAATTACCGCTAATATTAAATCAACGAGTTACGCATTTGTTCAGGACTACTAAAAGTCGAAATGATAAATGGATTCAAACGTATGCACTTATAAATGTGTATAATTAATTTATTTTATTCTAAAAAACAAGTCACACGTGAAATGCAAAGCGAGACGAGAATGCAAAGCGAGTCAAAAATGCATACGAGGTTAAATTCATTATATATGATTTGATGTTCCTGGGACGAAGCGGTTGAAGCAGACGTAGCTATTTACAAACCGCCGCAATTCTTAGCTCGGCGTGAGAACGCAGAACTTAATTATAATGGATCTCTCGACTGCGCATTATTATAATAAAGTTTCATGAATACGTAATGTGCGCACATTTAATTCTCTGACAATTGTAATAACATTAATATTTTCTCATAACTTATCACTACATTTATTATATTTTTATTTATTGCTTTTACAGTTTCTACAGTTATAATTTAGCATTGGAGAATGTCGACTATCTTCAAACAACTTATTTTCGTGTCGCTAAATGACTAAGGTCCGCAAGAAGAGTTGGAATAATGGTCAAATGGCATTCTTGACTTTTAGACCAATTGTTTTGTATTACCGGAGCGTAAAATATGTTAAATACACTTAAAACTGTTAAACACAAAAATTACTAAATATGGAAAATATTTTTAAATGATATTATTAAGTTTTCATACGACTTTAACAGTCTAAATTTAAAAAAAGAACGCGTGCAACTCAGTACACGTGGCAGAAGTGAAACTTTTATATGTTAAAATTTGATAAAAGTGTGAATAAATAAACATGAAACAAAATTATTACTTACTTTAAAATAACTATTCAGTGTATAAACAACTACTCAGTATAAAAGGAACGTTACACTCAAATACGACCTAGAAATTTTACTCTCACCGCGCCCAAAGAAGCTTTACTTCAAAAATCATGTACAGCAAATCAATTAGCAAATAAGTATGCGTTATCTATTGCAAGTAATATCCTTAACACAGTATACTTCCGCTAGAATTAAGTGGTCATTTAAAGTCCAATGTACATCTTTGATTTATCGAACAAACTACATTATTTGACGGTCACGCCACGGTTGAGCGCTTCCAGCACACGTCGCACAATAGTCATCTATCATTGCCGTATCAGTATTCGACGTGGAGTATAGGTTGAACACCTATAAAAGTCACCTTTCCGAGAGTATTGGACGCACACAAAAACGTAATTCCAAGTAAAGCAAAATGTAGGAATAGATAAATAAACATGAATCAGAATATTGGTCCCACGAACTATTATGGTAGGAAGTTAAGTTTGTGTATGTGCTGCGATATTTATTAATTTAAAAAATGCTGTAAAAAACCGTAATACCACGGTTTTTATTTGTTTCATTATTTTAATGAAATACCTGTTAGAATTTATTTATTGAATTTTGAGATGGTCGTTCTTTCTTTAGTCTCATTTTACGAAACCAGCGGCATGAATGACCGAATCTCTATCTCCGCCATAACTCGCAAAAAAGCTATTCAAATTTCCGAATGACGTGTGACCGTTCAAAAAACGGGGTTTTAATTCAAGTGTACCCTTGTGTTTATCGATATATTTGTAGTGATCGATCGATGATTGAATTATTTTCATCGGAAAGTATGCCTTTGGTCTATAATATATGTATTTAAAGTATAATGTGACTCCCATACAAAGCATAAAGTGACATTAGAGGTCGGGACGACTCGTGAACGAGGTAGATTGCATCACCACAATATGTTGCTGACGCTCTCAATACAAATCATTTACACACGTTATTTGCCTATTTCAAAGTCAAAACAGTACTTGATTACCCATACGATCGCATAACTATGCGGGTTTCAAACGATGTCAGGGTGGCCTATTAGTTTACGAATGTTTTTTGCTATGCTAAGTCAGGTTTTATTACATAATTACTTTGTTATTGCTGAAATAAGGATATTCAGATTTATGAGTTGTATGGGTGTGGTCTCTGCCTACCCCCCGTATGGGAAAAGGCGTGACTGTATGTATGTATGAGTTGTATGCACACCAAGGCTAATAATTTGGGGCTATATATGGCTTTATATTTGTAATCCTTTTATAGTACTTATGAATTTACGAGTTTGTTTTTGCTAAAAAGTTTTTTAGATTATAATTCCTAAACAAAAATGTACCAAAAAAAAGATTTCGGATCGGAATCGAAAGAATTTTATTCAAACATAATTTTAATAAAGATTTGACACTAAACGTTGGTGGAATCTTTTTGAAAGAAATGCTTTATATGCAAAACCACCTAGTCAACTTACTTAATTCCCGTATATATTTAAAATTAATTTAATGATTTAAATTATAAACCTGTTGAACTATGACAGGGATACGAGTATTTGCTTGCATGTAAGTACGTAGGGTCAGGACTATAGATCCTTCTGTTATGTATGGTCAGAACGTATAATCAAGAAAAGCAATATTTTAAAAAAGATATGTTTAGTTAAAATAAACAGCATATGAGGCCATCACGCTGTTTCAGTACGGGTTGGAGGACTTCACACGTCGTCGAAATATATCTTTGATTAATTTTATCTTAAACAAACAGGTTTCTTCACGATGTTTTTCTCCACAATCGCGAAATTAAAGTTGCAATTAAGAATTTTAGTGGTGACAGTTATTTAAATAATAATTATTTCGTTTTAAGAATAGCCTAGGATTCGGTACGGGAAGATATTAAATATTTTTATGTATATAAACGTCATGATGCATTGTGCAGTCGTGATATATTTGAACAAATTCGCAACTATAACTCTTTTCTCTATTGTAGCATACTCGTAATATCCCACTGCTGAGCACAGGCCTCCCCCCGTTTTTGAGAGAGCTTTGGAGCTCTGAAGAGTCTCCCGCATTGCACCAATGGCAATATCAAAATTTTTAATTCCTGCCTATATATGATAAGAAAATATCGTGTGGATCGAGGTTATAAAAATTACGTTTCTGCATTAGTTTAAATCACCATATAACAATTCTTAATGGTACCTTTTAATTCAAAGACAACGAAAGTTCGTTAACAATAACAGTTTAAACAATTTGTGCATAGTGTTTCAAGACATTTTGGAAGCGACACATCCTTAGGTACAATGAGAGTAAAATATCAAGGTCGAATTTGAGTGCAGCGTTTTCATGCAACGTTTCTGTTATTTTTAAATATATTTTGTGATTAAAAATAAGTTTAATAAGTTTTTATACCGAGCAGATATTTTACAGTGAGTAATTATTTGTTAATTCATGCTTATTTATTATTATTTTAATCAGATTTCTAATATATATAAGTTTCACTTCTGTCACGTGTACTGCTCTTTTTTAAATAATTTATCTGTTATGCTTTCAGATAAAATAGCTAATTGAATATTCACTATTATTTTATTCATGATTTAAGTAAAAAGAGTGGCATTAATAATTCGGTGTTAAGGTAAATTTGGTATGAATTTAAATGTACCAAAGAATTTTTTAGCCAATAAAAATGTCATAGTATGAAAAATCCCGTGTGGTGGCGGCTTAAGAGAATCTACCACCCCATCTCATTCCCGTGGGTGTCGTAAAAGTCGACAGAGGGAAAATGAAAACCAAAAGATGGGCAGCAGCATCATTCTGGAACATCTGAAAAAATAAACTGCGGTTGCCAACCCGCCTGCCAAGCTTGGCAACTATGGCAAATCCCCCCCAAAATGAGAGCTACAAACTTTTGTGGCAATCTGTGGGGGAGGCCTGTGTTCAGCAGTGGACTAGTGATAGGCTGAAAATAAGAAGAAGAAGAAGAAGATGAAAAATAAATATATATGAATAATTAATGCAATATTACGATTTTTTTTATTAAATTTTCCGTAAAATAGATACACATTAATGACTGTAAATAAATGGAAACGCCGATTAATGCCACCAGCGCCATCTAGCGGCGAATTAAGTGTAAAATAAAATTTGATGTCTATTGATAAAATTTTCAAAGTGGATTTAACTTACCAGAGCGGGCCATTTAAATTCCTCGTTTGAAAGTTTTTTAGGAGCCCATACTAAAGTTCTTTCCACTAAAAACAAACGAAACGTCCTACGCGAATGTACTGCCACCCATTCTCGACGTTGCCAGTCTACACCATCATACTCCACTAAGACCTGAAAAAAAATAAAAAAAAAAGATTATTTTAATTATCACACCGCAAAACTTACACTTTATTTTAGCGCCATCTATCGGCGAGTAGCTAAAGCTCTTCATTGCTAAGTAAATATTTTGAGATGAAGATTTGTAATCAAGTTTAAGGTTATGGCCACTAGATAGCAGCACTAACATCAAAACTATTAAGGATTACAAGCAAAACCCCTTCAAATCATATGACTGAATTCTCGCGCCTAAAGTGTTCAACAGAAAAGTAAGATTTTTAAGCGAGATAACAAAAATTACAACAATAAAATAATGAGGTTTAGCATTTGGCGCTTTAAGATTAAATGTATTTTAGATTTAAATAAGTAAGTGAAATTACAATTTTTAAGTTTCGAATGAAATCGCGATCACACGTTAACGTTTTACAGATTTAGAAACTGCAGTGAACTCTCAATAAGTACTAACAAACCTGAGAGGGTACACCAAGTTTCTTGGCTGCAGGCTTTGCTTTAAAGTCATTGAACCATCCATAGTTAAGGTGGAATGTAATTTCCACACTGTTTAATAAATATTTTGAATTTCGAGTATCGATTATTTTTTACACTACATCATCATCATCATCATTTCAGCCTATTACAGTCCACTGCTGAACATAGGCCTCCCCCATAGATTCACATTTTGGGGGGATTTGCCATAGTTGCCACGCTTGGCAGGCGGGTTGGCAACCGCAGTTTGTTTATTTAGATGTTCCAGGATGATGCTGCTGCCCATCACCTGGTTTTCATAACCCTCTGTCGACTTTTACGACACCCACGGGACGAGACGGGGTGGTAGATTATGCCGCTTTTACACTACAACGTTCCGGAATGGTGAAACGACGGTTATAACTCCCACTTGTATTTTGACTGCGTGAAATCGTACTAACTTGTCATTGCCCTGATCGGAGTTAGTCGGAGATTGAAATATAAACGCCCGACCTTCGCTTTCCTGCCAGATAGGTAGGTCCACCGAAGTGCTAGTTAATATTACGTCAAGCAGTAGTGTGTAAACATTACTGTGTTTCGTTCACTGGGGCACTGTTACTAGTGTATTTATTAGGCGTATGAGACTAAAGAACCGATATCTCTGGGTGACGAGCGTAGTGCCACGCAAAAATGTCCTGGGTGACCAGCAGTGTTTATGGGCAGATGTTGCACTTACTACCACCAGGTGCGCGATTTAATCGTCGCGTCACTTTCTTCGATAAAATTAATTGCTGTTCTAAAACCTTTTTTACGTTCCTGACAGCTGAGCTTAGTGTAAAAAAGATAAAACATAGTCCTTTTTACTTATCGTGGCGCACATTTCAAACTTTTGAGACCTACCGCGAAAAATTACTCTGTAGTCTGCAGTTTAAAATTGAATAATTTCTAATGCTGTAAACTTTAGTATACAGTGTATTACTACTTCTACTAATACGTTATTTGCGGGGTTACTAGTAACCGTATATAGAAAACGCAAGTATTAACTAACCGGTGCGTGACCTCACGGATAAGTGCCCACTTAGTTTTTTTTCAATGTCAAATCAAAGTGAACACAGTCATTGCATCGTTAAGTAGTAATTGCTGTAAATAACAAATTGGAAGACTATAGAAAATCAATAATGGTTAATTATTATATCTGGTGAAAGCGATATTTTTAGTTGAATATTATTGTACTATACTGTGACAGATTTTTTTTTTATGATGATGAGATGAGATAGATATAGTAGCGACGTAAGAAAATTAGCCACCCCATCTCAATCCGTGGGTGTCAGTCAGTCACACCTTTTTTTCTATAGTAGTATATAATTTCGGTGATGTAATTGCTGTTAGCCTTTTTTGGCTTTTACAGCTAAATCGGACACTGTGCTCACGGGCCAGGGGCCCGCGTGCCAGGTTTGGTTTGACCCAAACATAAATAAATAAATAAACTCCTACAAAAACCTCGAAATTCGGACTGTATCGCGTTCGCTGCGTGCTTGTGCGATTTAGAATATCTCAATACGATTTTAAGTCGTCTAATGACCGTCCGAGGGAGGCTGCGGGCCTCCATTCGGACTGTCGACTTGTGTGTCGATAACTCTGGGCGGTGAGAACCGCCCTGGAACACGGGTGTATCGTGTGTCGACTGCTGCGCGCCGCTCTCTACAGCGGTCGCGCGTCGTAGGTGCGTGTTATATTAAAGCTATTAACTGTGTGTACAGTGTAGCCTGGATCGTGACTGACCGTATCGTGGTCAGGGAGTGCTGAGACATCCGTGTCGTCTAGCACGTTCCGCGTGCGACGTTTGCGTTCGGTCGCGTTTCTATCTGGTCGGTAATTTGCTGCTTTAACCACCAGTGGGTTTGGATGAACCGCGGCTTTTTCGTAAAACCGCCGTGATAATGCTCTGAAGTGTTCAGAGATTAAAGGCATTTCACAGTCGCTGTGAAGATCTACAGTTGCGTTGGTACCAACCGGCTCCGGTGGCAGTTCGCAAGAATAAAGAATAGTTTTCTATAGTAGAGATCACATCCGTAGCCTCCCGATTTAAGTAACCGAGCGAGAGCCGAACTCGGCCCCCTTGGGCACGCTTGAGTCAGTTACTCTCGCGCACGGGACGACGGGTCGACCACGTCGTCGCCGTAATTTTAACCGAAATAATTAATATTTTCTATGAAGGAACAGTCTCCAAGCCGCATCGCCACGCTAAGAATGCACGAACGCAACTTTGGTATTAAACATTACACATTGGTATTAACACAACAATAAAAATTTTAATAATGCAATATCATAAATATACATATATTATAGTATTACAATTTTAACTTTATTTATTTACTACGCGCAACAGAGAAATAAATAAATACACAGACAGATTCAGTGACGGGCAGAATCGAAGATGGGTACGATTCCAATGCAGAAATCCGTCTAGGTAGGTGCCACCCCAAGGCCAGTTGTTCTCCCGTGAAGCAGTAGTGTGCACACATTACGGTATTTCGGTTTGAAGGGTACTGAGAGCTAGTGTAATCACTGGGCATATGAGACTTAAGAACTGATGTCTTAGGGTGACGGGCACAGTACGGTGTCACACAGAAATGTTCTGGGTGACACAGCATTTGTTGTGGGCAGACGTTGCACTTACCATCAGGTCAACGTTTTGCTTGTTCCGTCACTTTTATCAAATAAAAAATATCAGGTGAAATAAAAATTACTTAGGTACTAAATTTTTATTTTACCTGATAGTGTTTGTACGCTAATTGTAGTATTTAGTATTTTATTTAAATTACAACAAGCCTTCGGCTTAATGACCTGTGAGTCTTATCTGAGTCATATTGTGAAGTTGTTGTGACATAGACGATAATAATATAATGAGTGAACGACGCTCTAGATATAGTAATATCTCGTATACGTCACTTGACATTGTGTTTGACCGTGATACCTGTATTTTTATTGTAATTCCAATTAAGAATGCTAATATAGATGATAAATAATGTTTGAAACCATTTTCAAAAGATTTTCAATTATTCGGTGCAGCGTTATAAATTGGAAGCATAGATTAAATTTCATTCTATTTAAAGCGATGCATGACTAAATTGCTAATTTTAATTACAAACTAATACTCTTAAATAATATAAAAGGCTTAAAGGAATTATTATTTTCGATTAACATGTTTTACTATACGATACCTATACGATAATAGACCTATACGATAATCGTCAACAGAAAGACAACCAAGCCCTCGTTGATATATCATTTTACATGCGTGACCATTGTATAGATGTAATGAAATACTAGCAAGTTACTTATTTATTACAGCCTACCCTCGAAGTATGAAGATATAACTACGACGTACTCGTATTCATACAATACAGGAATTGCATTGCTCTTGCGATGAAGGTAGAAGTAAATAAGTGAGGATCATGTAAGCCTATTTTATACATTTATTTTTTTGTATAAAATTTTCGCTCAAAGGTCGCCAGTAATGTAAACTATGTATTGCATAATTATGGTATGTTCAATTTAACAGGTCGCCTTTCCAAAACTTCCATATTGACCCTTATTAACCAATTAAGACTTAGTTTTCGCTTCCGTATTCGTTGTACTACAGCCGTATAATTGACGAGAGAACTTTCAGCTTTGTAGGTCAAAGAAGAGTAGGGAGGGCACTTCAAACAACGCATATGAAACTCCTCTAAGCGACCCTCCTCGCTTTCGTCTATATTTAGTTTGATATCATTGTTCTTCATATACGATATATATAACGTTTACTACGCTCTGCTTTACTTTCCTTTATATTATTCGGTACATAATGCGTATCAGCAATATCAGCGTTTATTCCATTTTTTTTAACACTAATTTACTGACGGAAAAAGAATGTCTGGTATCGACGACTAGGTAGATACCACGGCGCAGTTTCAGAATATACTGTCAAGCACAAGTGTTTATTTATTTATTCTTTATTGAACCTTACTATAAAGTAAAGGAACAAAAGGTGGACTTAATGTTAAAAGCATTCTCTGCCAGTCAACCTTTGGGCAGTGAGTTAACGACGAAACGGTTACAAAAAGGATCGTATAATACTCATTAAATATACCTACACGTATACAAACATTGACACAAACACATAATATATATATATATATATATACATATTCTTATATATATAAATATTATTATAAACTAGAATAATATATACTGATGATGATGATATTTATTTTGGTAAATCTGTACAATTTAGAAAATGAACCAAAACTTTCCTTTTGAATGCGTATTTGCTTGAGGGTAGTCTAAGATTTTCAGGCAGCGCATTCCAAAGTCTAGCTTGGACAGCAAATGATGATGAAGAGAAACCAGAGCGGTGAAGTGAAATAGGGAGAGTCAAGGTCGCCGAAGATCGAAGCTGTCGGTTATGAGTGTCACGCAAGAACTGAAACTTGTTTAAACATTAAGTACTGTGTTTCGCCAAAAAATTGACGAGCGTAGTGTTCTGGGTGGCACAGCATTTGTTATGAGCAGATGTTGCACTTACCATCAAACCATTCTTCTCGTCTCGTCCCTTTCATTCATAAAAAAAAAACACGAATATACGATGGTCAATAGTATCTATGGTAGTATAATTTGAAAACAGTATATACACATTAGAACTAGAATCCAAAATAGTAGACTATTGAAAGAACTAAGAAGGGAAAACAAAGAGTTGTTAATCAGGTGTAGGCGATGGCACGCTTCATCCACTCGATGGTCGCAAGAAGTGACTAATGAGATAAAGGCCATATTTGTGTAGCATACTCACAACTAGTGAACGTATAACTTAATGACTTATCATATTATTTCAATTAAACAATGAAGAACTTCAACTTAACGTCATAATATTAAAGTTTATGCGTCAAATTTTTTTCTCGTGGCAGCGTGCCCTAGTTTTACTCGAAGCCCTACCGCCACGGACGTCCTTGTCACACTATCTGCGGGCGTAATACATCTACCGTAACGCCACGCGTAGTTTATTTACATCAGTTCTGTTTGTATATGATTCGGAAAATGTTGTTTCATTGATAACGCGGTTTCTGATATTAAAACGATGGTTATTTAATTTTTTATATTTTTATAAAAATAAAATTATACTTATTATAATTTGTGAATCGACACATTATAATACGATGCAAAATGGAATATAAATATATTTAAAAGTATTTATTAACGATGGCGCTGATCCAAGACGATAAAATAACTGGGCTAATCTTATGAAAGATTCCATTATAAAATCTTTCCATTCATTACCAAAACTAATGTAACATTTTATTATAAAATCGCCAATGTTTTTTTTATATTTTAAAACGTTACTTATTGAAACTTCGTTATAAACGGATAAATTATTTATTATGTCAGGTCACAGGAGTTTAACACTTCGATAAAATATAGATAGCCTAAGATTTGAGTTCCATGTCTAGTTCCAGAAAAAAGCCACAGAATGTCGAAAGTTAGAACCTATAGGAGGAGATGCAAGTAAATATATTTACATTCATATGTTATATATATTTTGTACCTTTTATAACCAGTACAGTACAAAGGCAGCACAATGTTGCAGTTTAATAAGCAATGTATCAAAATTATTACTGAAAATTATTCAGTTTTAATCTTTTTCAGTAATAATATTGCAATTAAAATAAACGTTGCCAACGATGATACATTTTTTTCATAATATAATTAAATCATCAGATATCAGATAGAAAAAAATACTAGTTTTTGATCATTTAAAACGGTTACGCTTGATTATAGTTAAACATAGTTCAACATTTTAAAATACAGAAACATTACATTTTATAAACATTGCCTAAACCAAAAAAAAATAGGTCACACATGTCTACAATAAATCAAAAATAATTTGGATTAAGCAGAAGGGCAAAACAAACCCTGGGGATAATTTTACTTAAAATGAATTTCTTTAAATCGGGAAAACAAATGGCCGAAAACTTTTTGTACGAAACACATTTTTGTATGAAAAGAAAACATTTATTACCACTGTAAAATACAATACGGAAATTAAAATTTGTGCCGGTCAACGATAAACGAACCGTGTAAATTACAGAATAGACATTAGAGGAAATCATCTTGCAGCTTGAATAATATGTGTTGTGTGTAGCCGATAGGTGTCCTGCAGAGTAGGATAACACCTACCTCTTTCCTACCGAGGTGTCGTAAGAGGCGACTCAGGTATTGTACGGACAGTCTTTATTCGCGCAGAATAACAACATAATATGCAATGCTGTCACTATACTGCTCGTGGGACGCAATGGGGAGAAAGAATTTTTTGACTAGTACCGAAATGGCGGCGACGCGGTTTGCCACCCATCACGTCTCATTTCTCGCGAGGGCGAAAAGTGGGCTATGTGAGTAACCTCTGCCTTCCCCTTATATGGGAAAAAGGCGTGACTGTTTGTATGTATGTATGCTAAATCACACACTACACGTACACAGCGGTGGTAGAGGAATTTAGAGCATGTAATTTTAAAGTATATTACAAAATAGGGCTTCCATCATCATTTCAGCCCCTCACTAGTCCACTACTGAACATAGTCTTCCGCCATAGATTGCCACAAATGCTTGTAACTCTCATTTTGAGGGTATTTTGGCCATAGTTCGGCGGATTGGGCTTCAATTTACCCTTTTCCACTACTGTATGTCTCATAAACTTACAACCTCGTAAATATTTTTTACGTATAAATCCGTATACTAACATTTAAAAAATTGTGAGAGAGCTTGTCGAAATACACATCTGTATTTACACATTCGCTACCACCCACAAATTTTAACGGATTATATATAAAGAAATTCACTTCTAAGATGTTGTGGGAATGTTTATTTGTTCCATCCAGCACACTTCTTCACCGGAGCGCGGGAAACGCGCGCTATTAATAGTAACAGTAAGTACTTAGTCAAGGTTGTGAAACTAGGCCAAACGCTGAAGATTATAACTGCAACTATGCTAGACAACATCATTTATTTACTTCAAATACTTTCTAGTGCTTTACCAATTGATACTTTCGACACTTATATATCGAAACAAGAAGACAACAATCCGAAACAAAACGCTTCTTGTATACATACACGTACAATACACATTACGCGTTGATTTGAAGATGAAAAAAACCGCATCGTGTTTTTTTTTTATTGTTTAAAGTGATGAAATGAGCAAAACGTTCACCTGATGGTAAGTGCAACGTGTGCCCATGACAAATGCTGTGTCACCCAGACCATCTCTGTGTGACACCACACTGCGTCCGTCCCCTTGAGACATGAGTTCTCTTAAGTCCCATATGCCCAGTGATTACGGACTAATGTAATGTTTGCACACTACTGCTTCACGGCAGAATAACTGGCCCTGGGGTGGTACTTACCTTGACGGATTCCTGCATAGAATAAATTAAGAGAATCTACCACCCCATCTCATCCCGTCGGTGTCGTAAATGTCGACATGGGAAATGAAAACCAGAAGATGGGCAGCAACATCTTTCTGGAACCCGACTGCTAAGCGTGGCAACTGCGGCAAAATCCCTCCAAAATGAGAGCTACAAAATTTTGTGGCTATCTATGGGGGAGGCCTATGTTCAGCAGTGGACTACTGATTTTTTTTTATTGTATAAAGTGACGAAACAAGCAAAACGTTTACCTGATGGCATGTGCAACGTCCGCCCACAACAAACGCTGTGTCACCCAGAAAATTTAGTTGTGACACCACACTGCGCCCATCACCCTGAGACATCAGTTCTTAAGTCTAAAATGCCCAGTGATTACGCTAGCTCACAGTGCCCATCAAACCGAAACACAGTAATGCTTGCTCACTAATGATTCACGGCAAAATAACTGGCCCTGGGTGGTACCTACCTAGACGGATTCCTGCATAGGAATCCTACCACCAGTGAAAGTAAAAGTAGGCTGAAATGATGATGATGATGCGGATCTTAGCAAATGAACTTTCTTTCCTTCGTTATTTTATGGTTATTCTTCTAGGTGTCGGATAACGTGATATTATTTTTAGCGTTTCTCTGAGTCTACTTTTACGATATTTACGGGGTGATGATAGGATGAAACGACGAAGAATAAAAATGGCTTGGACCGTTTTTAAACTATCAACGAATGTAGTAACTGTCAGTATATTTATGCGTTGCTTAAAAAACTTGTAAGATTTTATGTCTTAACTTTTGGCGCCAACTCGTAAAGTGACACTAGTGATTTTATTGAATTTCGTGCATTTTGTGTGTATTCCGACTTTTGATCCTAAATATTGATAGTGTATCAGCACGAACTTGAGAAAGTAGAGGATACGAGCCTTGAAGTCTTTGATTGCTACATATTTGTACTATAATTTTGTAATTTCTGTGAAATATTTTGATTTTTGAGTTTTGATGTTTAATATTGATATTTTATTATGCATTGTGTATTTTCGGTGAAGTGATTGCTGTTAGCCTTTTTGGCTTTTACAGCTTCATCAGATACACACATTTGGTTTGAACCAAACATAAATAAATATATATATATATATATATATATATATTTTATTGTATAAAGTGAGGAAACGAGCAAAACGTTCACCTGATGGTAAGTGCGACGTCCGCCCACAACAAATGCTGTGTCACCCAGACTATTTCTGCGTGAAACCACACTGCGCCCGTCACCCTTAGACATCAGTTTTTAAGTCTAAAATGCCCAGTGCCCAGCCCTAGCTCACAGTGCCCTTCAAACCGGAACACAGTAATATTTGCACACTACTGCTTCACCGCAGAACAACTGGCCCTGGGGTGGTACCTACCTAGACGGATTCCTGCATAGGAATCCTACCACCAGTAAAAATATATCAGTTTTATGCTCTATAAGTGCTCGTGAAAATGTACAGTGATTGGAAAATTTAATTCAAGGCCAAAATTCTACTTTTGGTTTTGTCTCCATCTCTCTAGTAAATCTTCAGTAAAAGTGAACTATAATTTACTAACGATCGAAATTCTGAAGCCTTGCTGCTGGAAGATTGTGTATGTTACTTGACACTGGAAAATAGTTTACGACTGTTTCCATTAATAAATAAATAAAAAAAATTGCGTAATAAGTAATCATTACAGCTTCAATGTAGAATTATCTTTTTCTTCATCATCTTATGCAAACAATCATTGCTCTTCTTATAACAAGTCATAGCGCCTTACAAGCATCTAACAAGTTATTCGCTTTGCGGAACTTTCCTGTCAGCCTTAATAATATTACCGTTGAATTAATTAATATAATAAAACTACTTCGTGTATACTGAATATACCGGAATAATGTTAAGTATTACATTAACAAGTCAATGAACTTACAAAAAATAGTAACAGAAGACCGTGTAACGTCGCCAGTTAAATAAAATGAAGCATTTTACACATTTAAATGACAGCTTTCTCTAAGCAATTGACAGCACTGAGAAAGTCTTTAGAACATTATAGCTCAGTTTGTAGTCGAGCTATTATAATTATTGTGATGGAATGTCGCTGTTACGTAATGGCATAACCAACCAGTTTATTGATATTATGTCAAAAAACACCTCTAATTTAAACGTAGAATTATTTAGTCTGTCCAGTATTTTTTAATTTATATTTTGTTTCTTTAAATCATTTAATAGAATTTAATGTTGTATTTGTGACGGCACAAGAGAATCCATTACGTTACACCATCTCATCTTTTACGTGTCGTAAAAGTAGACGAGGGCAATATATAAAACGGAATGGGCAGTAGGTTCTTTTTGTGAAAACCGTTATTGCTAGTCTAGGTTCTTTGTTTTATATTTAATTGATTTTTATTAACTCAAATTAAATTTTCGTCTCGCCGTCACGAACAGTATAATTATCATGCCTTATGCATAATAATAATATCAAGTATACCTACCTACCTTTATACTAAAAAATACTTATTAACTACCTCAATATGGATCACTATCTATAGGAAGATATAAATTATTTAGCAATGCCGTGTGATGGCGACATTAGAGATTTTACAAATCTGTTCGTCTCATAAGCACGAAACAGGTATAGTATTTAGTAGGTGTCGTAAAGGTCGAATAAAGGATATAAAGTAAAGGTAAGTAACACCAGCCTATAAATTATCTCACTGTGCTGTTGAGCACAGACATGCGGATTGGCGGACTTCACATGTCGTCGAAACATTTTTATTTCTCAGACATGCAGGTTTTCTCACGACGCTTTCTTTCACCGCCGGTAGAATTTCCCTGTTTCGTTGGAGCATTTTACAGACATAAATTGCACAGTCACAATACAAAAAGGCCCGAAACTATAACAACAATTTCTGTTTTCACGCAAATGTTGGCTCCGGCTGGGGATTCGAATCCAACATCCGCGGCCTAGAAGTCAGGTACTCGGACCATTAGGCCACGCGGGCGTCAAGAATCTAGCACTGCAATCGCCAATCCGCTTCCTTACATAGCGGTCCGACAAATCTTCCCAACTTGAGGGAAGCCAATCATCAGTAGTGGATTTCTTACATGCCGGTAATGATTATGATTTCTCCAGTTTACTTTCAGTTAAAATAAAAACAGCAATAAATTTAAATTAAAAAATAAAAACAAAACAAACGAACAGCATTCTAATGCAGCAATATTTATTGCATCAATTTAACCGAAGATAATTTTTAATTATAGAGAGAAAGTGGGAAGTGAAAGCGAGACGTAAAACGGTACACCTACAAACAAAGGTCCGAATGGGCGAAACTTAATAAGACGAAATGTTAAAAGCGTTTCGTAACTAAGGGCGACGGCGATTTGCGTAACTGTTATAGTTACATTCTGTGAGCGTAATTGTGTTGGCAGACCTGGGACGCTGACCCAAAATAGTTAAATGTTACTTGTAACTCAAGCATTAGTAGCTTTTCATCTTTATATCATTGCGATTGTAATGTTGTTTTAAAAATCACAATTACAACCAAGAGTATCATCATCAGCGTATAAGAAGTCTGTAAACATAAGCTTCTCACAATTTGGAAGAATTTCCTCAATCGCCGCGCTTGGCAATCGCATTGTAATATATTGTTTTAAAATACACAACATTTGGGCAAAAACAAATTGTGGGCTTTTAGGTCCGGTTGCGATGTGCATGTGAAATGTATGTCTGTAAAACGCATCCACGGTACAGGAGAAATCCTACTGTGGGACATGGTATTTTTTTAATCATAACCAGCCTGTTATCACTCTGCTGGATACTCCTCTCCCATATAAAGGGATAGGCAGACCACGCACGTAGCGAACTTTTCGCCTACGTGGGAAACGAGTTGCGGCGGGTCCCTAGCGCCGCCATTTTGTCCACAGCGCTGCTCGCGGGAACGCAGTATAGTGACAGCATTGCAAAATATGGCGTTCTTCTGCACAAAAAAGGCTGTCCGTACATCCTTAGTCGCCTCTTACGACACCTCGGTAGGAAAGAAGTAGGTGTTATTCTACTCTGCAGGACACCTATCGACGCGCTTGGCGATGGAATTAAAAGAAACCAGGGGCATTAATTGGATTAACAAAATGTTTTGCTAAGTGTGCCTCACGATCACTAAAAAGCTACCAAAGAAGTATGATACTCGTTTGTATGCCGTGTGGTGGCATCACACCATCTTATCCCGTGGGTGTCGTAAAAGTCGACAGAGGGAAAATTAAAAACCAGAGGTTGGACAGCAGCATCTTCCTGGAACATCTAAATAAATAAACTACGGTTGCCAACCCGCCTGTCAGGCCTGGCAACTATGGCAAAATCCCCCTTAAACGGGAACTTGTAGCTCCGCTTTTGTTGCAATCTATGGGGGAGGCTTATGTACAGCAGTGGATTAGTGATAGGCTGAAATGATGACTATGTGTATGCAATTGTGTATAGTCGCATTGCTCAACACTGCATTTGCCCACATCGCATAGCTCAGGACTTCCGTCGAATACGATATGACTGCGGATTGACTTTCTCTGTCCGCACAGACGTTAAACTGATTAATAAGAGATTCGAATTCACATTAAAATGAGAATACATTTAGATCGGTATCAAAACAAAAAGGATCCTTCCTTTTTGAAATCTAAACTTGTCCGGAGTTTATACATATATGCATATACACCCGTTTATTACAAACTAACTATGCGCCGCGATTTCACCCGCGTATAAAATCCGACTCCAATCGATGATATACATTACTTTCCTAAAGTATTGTACGGACTGCCTTTATTCGTCCAGAATGTAGTGTTAACTATAATATGCAATGCTGTCACTATACAGTCATGATCCTTCCGTGACTATGGATGCTGAAAAGCACTCGAAACGTCGGGCAATAAATAGCTAAAATAAAGGTGATAAAATCTTTTAAATAGAATAACTTTCTTCGAGATAGAAATAAAATTTGGAGAACGCCTATGATTGATACCATTAAACTTATACCATCAGAATAGATGCCTACAAATAAATAAAAAATTTATATTATTAAAAATAAATCAATAAAAAAATCGTTTGTTTCCCTTTTTTATTCTAAAGCATTTCAAATCCTTGTACTTTTATCGTAAAAAGTTACACTGAGATTATGGACGCAATAACCTCCAAAGTATTGCTCCTCTAAGCTAAACTCAGGCTCAAAATTTCGTCGCTAGCATTCACACAATAAACGCCATTGAAAGGGGCACGAATCCCGGTTCAGAGGAAAAAAGGGAAGGTCGTAAAATGGGCGCTCCGATATACCTATAAAACATAATTTATACCTACGTCGGAAGCTTGGCTGTGTAAAGCGAAGGGTTGTGAGATTCCGCGGCGACCTGATTAACGACTGGAACGTGCAAATTCAGCCTCAGCCTCAGTTTTTGTATGACAAAACCGTGATCCTCTAAGGAACGACTTAAATGAGTGAAGTTTTTTAACTTGATTTTTCATTTCTATTCGGGGATACGTGCGCGTACATGATACGGAATTGTTCCTTTTATTATATATTATATAGCATCATCATTTCAGCCTATCACTAGTCCACAGCTGAACATAAGCATCCCCCATAGATTGCAACAAAAGTTGGTAGCTCTCATTTTGGAGTGATTTTGTCATAGTCGCTTGGCGGGTGGGTTGGCAACCGCAGTTTATTTATTCAGATGTTCCAGGAAGATGCTGCTGCACATCTCCTGGTTTTTATTTTCCCTCCGTCGACTTTTACAACACCCACGGGATGTGATGGGGTAGGTGGGGTAGATGGGGTTGGGTTTTGTAGCAATATATTGCTTTAATTACAAGATGTATATTTCCTGGCCACTCAGTACTCACCAAGAGTAGTGTACAATCGTGCGGTCTAGGTTTAAACCCAACCAAAGTCAATATTTGTAAAACATGCAAAAGATTTATTTTCGGGTCTAAGTGTCTATTTTTTCGTGTCTCTAACAAGGAATTAGAAGTTACTTTAATCTTATCGCATAAGCGTTACATCGTTTACAGCAAAGTTAAGACGTGTAAGAGCACTAATATAGGATGACGACAGCTTTTGCTTGTTATTCGGAGAATGTCGACATGTTCTAAAAGTAAGTAAGGTAATTACGATGCTAATGCATGAAACACTAAGTTACTAAATTATAGTCATAATTATTGTAATTAATTATTGTATTGCCGTGTGGTAGCGGCTTAAGAGAATCTACCATACCATCTCATCCCGTGAGTGTCGTAAAAGTCGACAGAGGGATAATAAAAACACGGAGATGGGCAGCAGCATCTTCCTGGAGCATCTGAATAAATAAACTGCCCGCCTGACAGGCGTGGCAACTATGACAAAATCTCGAAGAATTGAGAGCTACAAACTATTGTGATAATCTATTGGGGAGGCCTATGTTCAGCAGTGGACTAGTTGTGCGCTGAAATGAATGAATGAAAAATAAAGAGCGCTGAAATTATGTAGCTACATATATAAATACAAGTATGTACATATAGCAATAAATTTAGCTATTGCTTTATTTATCATAAACGTAAGACAACATTCCCTGATACGAAGGAAATTAAAGAATTTAATTTACTAATCTAAATATATACTCTATAAACACTTAAATTTTTAAAAGTCAGCTTTGTACAGTCGATCAATTTTTCCCGCCTAAAACAATCGCGATAGCTACATGTGACGAAAGACACCGAGTCCAAATAGCACCGCCTGCGCCTTAGCGCATTTCCAGCGGGGTTCAGTGGGTCAATGAACGCAACGAACAGACCTGTCGCGCGATCAATTGCACAACATGGCCACCAAACAACGTAGGGCTCTTGTTTACACTGCCATTTCCTGAGATTTTTTTAGATAGAAATCGATAAAGTTAGATTTATTCATAACTACTTTAAAGTTAATAATAATAAGTTAATAATAAGTTATGTATTAATCTCTAGACATTCTTCTCTTCATATAAAACAATAAAATCGTTATTTTAATAGGGGTAACGGAAATCCTAAGAGTGAATAATTAATAAAACAAATTGTAGTTGCATCACAATTCAGAGAGCACATGACCCGAGAAATACTTCGTTCCACCAAATTAAAGAAACAACGACTTTGCTGTAAACAACTTTTTTTACACCGCCATTTTTTAATTATTTTTTTCAGAATAACGGTGACAAACAAGCACAAAGTCCGCCTTATGGTTAGAGATGTTTGTGACCAATAGAACATATTTTTTTTATGAAATTAAACGGACGGGACGAGCAAATCGTTTATCGGATGGTAACTGCAACGTCTGCCCATAGAAAATGGCGTCACCTAGAACGCATCAGTGTAGGCATCGCACTGTGCCCGCAACCCTGATACCTGAGTCCTTAAGTCTTGAATGTCCAGTAATTACAAAAGCTAAAAGTGACCTTTAGTCGAAAACACAGTAATGTTTGTACACTACAGCTTTACAGAATAACTGGCACTTCTGTAGTAACCCCAAGGCAGATCCTACTATAATTTTCGATTAACAAGCTTTTTTTGTACTAGCATTCAGCTAATACGTCTGAAGCGATATAGAAATCGACACGGAAGTTATACAGCAGATACTACTTATAATAATAAAGAATATACTATATTGTTTATAATATACAATTTTGTATAATCGTTTTTTTTATGCACAAACACTTCATATTTTCTATATATTTTCTTAAAGCTTTTTATCACGCATAGTCAATATGTATTCGCAATTGTCGTTAGTCCAGTTACAAGCAATTTTATTTTTTTAAAGTGTACTTGATATTATAGAAAAAAGAATATGTTTAATTAAGCGACCATTTTTAAACAGCATTAAGACGAGTATATTTTGTTTACGAACACTTGTTATTCGTACATCAGCTTGACTTAAACTTGAAAAACCTGTAACGATAAACCAGATTCTCAGTAAAGTGCGTTCCTAAAACATTCATTGAAAATAAAATAAAATAAAAATTTTATTTAAATAAAACTGTTCACAGATTGGATTCAAGAGTTCGTGGCATTGCGACATAAATAACATGGACATGCTATCTTCAACATCTACATATATAATACATATGGAATAAAGGATTCTTTTGTGACTATTTTTACAAAATATCAGCTTTTCCAACGAGCCAAATATCTCGGATTCAAAGGATGAAACAGCAGCAAAGAATAAAACCACATGAAAGAGTGAAGAAAATTCCGCGACACGGCGACTTTGCACCTCTAGCTTCCTGGTCGAAATAGGGCAAAATGACATATTCACGAACACGGTAGGTACGTATACACAGGGCTGTCACTACAAAGCCGCGTAATAAGGAACTAACGAATCTTGAAATTAAACCTTTCATCCCGGACGTTGTAGTCTATTGTCCTTTCCTCTATGGTGGTAATGCATATTTACTACCAGAACTTCAGAAGAAGTGGTGTCCACTACTATTTGATTTTTCGAGATGAAAAGTATCCTATGTCCGTTTTCAGGATGCAAGCTATGTAACTGTGCGAAATTTCGTCAAGACCGGTTCAGCGATTGAACCGTGAAAAGGTAACAAACAGACAGAAGGACAGACAGAGTTACTTTCGCATTTATAATATTAGTATGGATTCTTTGCAGGGCATGAGAAAGGTTCTGCAACGATATAACTAGAATAATGTAGAGCACGAGCCGTGGTAGCGTAAGGGCCATGCGCCCGCCTTAAACCTAGGTTCGATCCCCGATGCCGGTACCACTAAAGTTATTAATAGAAAATTTTAATCCTTAATTACCATCTGCATAGCGTATAGAAAAACATCGTGAGTAAATGCATGTCTGACACTGTAGCAGTCATCATCATTTCAAACTATCACTAGTCCACTGCTGAACATAAGCCTCTCCCTCATAGATTCCCACAAAAGTCTGTAGCTTCCTTTTTGGTAAGATTTTGCCACAGTTTCCACTCTTGGCAGGCGGGTTGACAATCGCAGTTTATTTATTCAGATGTTCCAGGAAAATGCTGCTGCCCATCTCCTGGTTTTTATTTTTCTTCTGTCGTAATTACCCACGGGATGAGATGGGGTAGGGGGGGGGGGGATTAGATTCCCTTAAGCCCTATTAAGTGCCGTGTGGTGGCACTTAATAGGCAACTGCTCAACAGTGTGTTATTTATACTCTGTCGCTTTGATTTTTAGGTATACGCAGGCAGGCTTACCTGCTACTTCTATCGCAAGAAAAGTTCGCATTAATTTGTGCAACCCAGCCCTGCGCACGGCTCTCCCACAGAATACGCCATCGGAAACTACTAAACTGAATAAACTGGGAGCCACGATAGGGGACTTCGTAATGCCTTACTTCTACTGCTTTTTGCTTTATTAACATCGCTCTTTCCGGGTATGAAATACAGAGGTTAACAATTGGTTCTATTAGAAAGTGTACAATTTTTTGATCGGATGTTACCATGGTGTGGTGTGTTTAGTTATTTATATGGCAATACGTATTAATGACTGATGCGAGTCTCTTCCGACTAAACTGTCAAAGCAGCCTAGCTAACAGCGTACATATCTGTGTAAAATCGCACTGCGCCCGCCACGCTAAGAAATAAGTTATTAAGTCTCATATGCCCAGTGACTGCACTAGCTGTCAGCCCCTCAAACCGAAAATGCTTCACGGCAGAATAACTGTCACTGCGGCGATATCTACCTTTGCGGATTTCTGAAGGAACCAAAACTAGAGCTCGTGCAACTTAGTACACGTGACAGAAGCGAATATATATAGTATATAAATTCCAGGACAATTAACTAATGAAGAAATTGAGAAGTCAGATTCATAGCAATCCAGTTGACAGTAGAACTGTCAAACTGAAAGTAATTTTTTATTGAAATTTTAATACAAAAATACCATCCAAATTTCCGACCTTTCCGGTGGATTTTCCAAAAAAATAATGTAGTAGTAGTAACATCCTTTTATGTCCCACTGCTGAGCACAGGCCTCCTCTCATTACTGAGAAAGTTTGGAAGCCTGGAAGAGTCCTTCACGGTGCTCTAATGCTGGTAGGAGAACTTTTTTATTCCTCAGACATACAGGTTTCCTTACGACGATTTCCTTCACTGTGGAGCACGTGTTAAATCAGCACTTACAATTGAAGAACAATTTTAGAGGTGCCTGCATCGGAGATCTGAACAGCTATCTTTATCGATAAATATTAATTAAGAATAACAGAAACGTTTCACGAAAACGTCACTTGAAATTTTACTCGCATCGCGTCCAAAGAAGTTTCACTTCGAAAATATTTAAAGCTTCGAAGAAAAAAACTCCGTAACTTATAGCTGCAATACATATACGGCGCGGTTAAAGATGTCTCGCCGAGAATGAAAAATTACAGCACTTTATCTCGACGCTCGCACCGAGGCCTTGGAACTGAAACCGCATCGCGAGATAACGAGAGTGCTGTCCGTCTCACAAGTATGAAACAAAGTGCTTCTACAATGTAGAAAATACGTGTTTATTGGTTCGAGATAATACATACTTTTCTTAAAAGTAAATAAAAAAAGTATAAGTTCAGTTACACCCTATAAACAGTGGGACACAGCTCAGCACATACCTCCTTTCATATCTAAGAAAGCTCTGGAGTCAGGAAGAATCTGTCATTCTGCTCCAATGCGGTTTGGTATACAATAGCGACAACCTATAAACTTCCCACTGCTCAACACAAGCCTCCTGTCATTTCTAAGAAGGCTCTGGAGCCGGAAAGAGTCTGCCACTCTGCGGACATATCTTTATTTATTTGACTTTCAGGTTTTATCACGTTTACCTTCACCAACGAGTAAGTGTTCAATCAGCACTTAAAATTGCAGAACAATTTTAAAGTAAAGTGCCGGCATCGGGTAACTCTGGTCACTCGCGTACGTATGAAATTTAAGACGAGCCACAACTTTCGAATACTTTCGAGCTATCAACTGCGCAGTAAATATTACAGTGCCGCAAAAGTACGCGTAAATACAGAGGCACATACTCGTTTTAACCTAACCGCGCAAGATATAATGCCAATGCGACATGACGGGTAGCGAACAGAGTCACTGTCATTATGAGCTATACCGCCAGTACGAGCACAAAATTCGTACTCCCTATTGCGTTCCCACGAGCAGTACAGTGACGGCATTACATATTAAGGTCTTTGTCTGGACGACTAAAGGCTTTCCGTACAATACTTAAGTCGCCTCTTACAACACCTCGGTAGGAAAGAGGTAGATGCTATTCTACTCTGCCGTATTCCTATCGGCTATATATAGTTAAGCGCTGGAAAATATATAATAACGTTCATCTATACAAATCAATAAAATTGAAGTGTCTGTTTGTAATAACAAAATAACAGCTTTTTACTCAATACTTATTTATTTAATTTTATTATAAAATGTTTGTCTCTTTGTCCCAACTAATCTCCTACTTTAATCCGAAAACCCGCTACTTGAATTAGTAAAATAATTATGGTTCCGATTAAAATCGGGAAGTTATCGATCGGGGTCGCCTTTTTTGCGCGGGTGAAACCGGGCACAGCTAGTATTGTAATATACATAATGAGAAGTCGGGAGACTTCAATAATGACGATTACTTCCAGTTGTAAACTAAGCAGGACATAACGATCACGCACGTATCAGCGCGTACACAGTGTGAATCACCATCGTCACCTTTCCGTATACGGCTGAGTCCGAGAAATATGAATTTTAAGTAGTAGTAGGATAGTAGGTAATATTTATTGGTGGTAGAATTCTGATGCCGTATGTAGCTACCCCGCATTGCCAGTTATTCAGCCATCAAGCAAAATTGTGCAAACATTACTGTGTTTCTGTCAGAAGGACACTGATAGCTAGTGTAATTACTGATCATATGGATTCTTGATGTCTCTGGGTGACGAGCGCAGTAAGGTCACACTCACAAATGTTCTGGGTGACACGACGTTTACTATATCACACTTTGCATTTACCTTCCGATGAACGTATTACTTGTGTAGTCACTTTCTTCCATGAAAAATTATGATTACGACAATATGGTAACTAAGAAAATTTAATTTATCAACACAGCTCAAAACGTCTTTAATTTAGACAGGTATTTAGGGCTGGACAATTTTCAATCCACACGTATAAAATCTTTAAATTATGACAGTACTGAAATATTTGAATGTTCCAAATGGATGCTGGGAAGCCGCCAAAACATCATATAGTTCTAAAAGCAAGTGCACTGGTACGGTTTGGAAACCTAGTTTTCATGTATGCATGTTCGAGTATATATGAAGCCCTTTGTTATATATATATAATCAATGGTGTCATATAAAATGCATGTCTTGACCTACCCGGCCTTTTGAGCTACTGATGTCTCCTCCTGCTCATTCTGAGGTAACCAACACTTTATAGTTCCTTTCCCAACCTCCCCATTCTTTACCCCAATTCCATTTCTTATCTAATAATTAGACTAGACGTTAGCGTGCCGATCTGCTAGGATGGGGCGGCCTTAGAATACGGTTAACCTTACCCAAGCATGCGGAGCTCTGTTTGGGTGGACAACGTATTCCCTAGCTACTCGTGAGAACGCGATGGGTTGAGAAAAGTTCTGAGTGACACAGCATTTGTTATGGGCAGACGTTGCACTTACCATCACGTGTACGTTTTGCTCGTCTCCTCATTTCATACTACAATAAAACGACGGCATCGTGGTTCGCCACTCGTCACATGTCGTTTCCCGAAAGGATTTAAATTGAGCTTCGGATGTGATTTCTGATTTCCTCATTAGGAAAGAAGTGTGAAAAATCATAAAATATTTAATTTTAGTTTATAGTTAAGATGGTGAAATACAATACAGATTGTATACATAAACTGGTATACACAATCTCCAATATTTTCATAACTACTATGCATATTAACTCGTTACCTTGATTTACTTTCGAGAAGAAATCTCGAAAGTAAAAGAAAAGTTATTTAGAGTGATTCATGTTTTCCTTTGAATTGTCGTTAAGACGTCAATGTAATTAATATAACACCTATTCAGTGTTTTATTTACAATGCTATAGTCATTTACATGCATTATGAGCAGCGTTGCCAGACGTAATAATTTACAAAAAAAAGTCTCTTCTGTGGACACAAGCCGATTTACTCTTGTTCAGGACGCCCATTTGACGTTTGCCTTTGAAAGCTACATCCAGAGATTATAATTAGATTGCTAGTCTGGTATGATACAAATTGATATAAGTATATTTTCATTTTTATTTTACGATTAAAAGGTTATCCCAGTTACATACTACGTACTAACAAATTTTCAATAAAAGTCGACTTAAAAAAATCATATTTTTATTCTGATATGAAAACCAAAATCGAAATTATTACTTTCTGTTCAGAAATTTGAAGCAGTGTCAAGAAATATTTTTCGCATATCAAATGCTTGTGACTATATTCATTTCACGCTACCGTTGCAATAGCAAAATTTGCAGAGAATTATTATATTTTACATGTATATAATCATTTTCTGAAAGTTTCCTGAACACGTTTTACTTGGGGAAACTTAGAAGGGTAACGGCAGTAAATCCTGATTCTATTTGGAAGTGCGTTCCTTATGATGTTACTCATAAAGCGTCCGGGCCATGATAAGGCTTTCGGTTCTGGGGGACAAGGGGACGGGGAGACAGGAAGATATAATGAGAAACTAGCATTATATGGTCGCTTTGTATACATATATTGTATACGTAGTTGCTTATACCATTATAATATATATAATAGATACAGGTAATATCGAAGTTCAATGCGTAAAAAGGTTTGAATAAATAATAAATTTGAGTTAAATATTTATTATTTTAACACCCAATTGAAGACTACGCTAATAAAGCAATAGCATTCATTATTTAAAACCGACGTTGTTTAAATAAGGCCTTAAGCCATATTACATTTCATTTATTTGTCTTAAACAGTCCGACAGGCTGGGCTTAGGGGACGATGCGTAAATGCCTCAAAAAATATAATGAGCCTCGTAGCGTGATACCTGTAGGAGATATGTCTTAAAGATTTAGTAAAATAGTTTTTTTCTTATAATTACTATAAGAAAAAAAAATTTTACTATATACTTTTTTAAGAATTGAGTAAAAAGCTGTTATTTTGTTATAACAAATAGACAAACCAATATTTTTTATTTGTATAGATAGAGAAGATACTGTTTAGAAATTTTCCAGCATTTTACAAATATCTACTAATTTATCATCATTTTCCATAAAAAACTCATCAGAAAAAACTTTGACAGTATCAAAGATAACAAGGTTACTCGGTAGCGACCAAAATCGTTAAGGCAACAATTTCGTACGTCCCGATTAAAAATGGATCAGTGAATGACATGATCATTCACACGGAAACAGTAGCTTGGACAAAAATGCGGATACTTTCACGGTTCGATAAGTAGACTGAAATGTAAGGAATTTAGTATCTTAGTAGTTCTGGCTAATACAAATATTATTAAAAATTAGTCGTGCCCCGCGATAATAAAAGCCGACCCTGATCGATGATTACTTACATGCTTCCCTATTTGAATCGGATTTTGGAGTTTTAATTTTTTTGCGCGGAACCCTAATTATTTTTCTAAAATTCAAATAGCCCGCTAGAGTTACCCGCTATAATATCAGCTATCTGTCAGTGACAGTCCCGTCAAAATCGGTCCCACCGATTTGGAGATTAAACGGAACAAACAGACAGAGATAAACTTTATAAATAGTTTTTTTCTTATAAGTACCGTATATACTTTCATAAGCATTGAGTAAAAAGCTGTTATTTTGTTATTACAAACAGACACTTCAATTTTATTTATTTATATATAGGAAAAAATCGAAAGTTGCGCTAGTAGCCTAATAAAGCTTAGAGTCTTTGCGAAGTTCAAAGTGGCTCGAGCCAACCATTGGACTATTGTCGAGGACCATTTCCTAGGACAATCTTTGAAGCTTAGTTGAGGTGGTTAACAGGGATTATTAGTTTGAAGACCACTTGACCTAATCAGACCTGACTTCTCCGTCGCGGGTCCTGCGGGCGGATTTCAATCCTAGCCGGAGCCAACATTTGCAAAAACGGAAATTGTTGATTTTCGGGCTGTATTGTGATTGCCGCCGTGTCTCTGAAACTGCCTCCTAGCATACCTCCGATCTTATCGCATTAGCTTTACATCGGGTAGGTTAGAACGAGTGCCTATGTTTGTAGCACTATATCTTGAACTTGTAGATTAGAATTGTGACATCTTCTCGTCGAGTATACCTCAATCCCTCAATACAAAAGTGTACAACCAGTGCATGTTGCCAGTGACGACATATGGAAGCGAGACGTGGTCCTACACTGCAGGCCGCATGAGGTAGCTCAGAATCGCGCAGCGAGCTATGGAAAGGGCTCGGAGTTTCTCTGCGAGATAAAATCCGTAACGATGTTATCCGCAACAGAACTAGAGTAATCGACCTCGTACCGGCAAACGCAGTGTAGGGCGACCCCCCCACTAGATGGAGCGACGACCTACACGGTTTTGCAGGAAGTCGATGGATGCAGGTGGCTCAGGACCGTGTTTTGTGGCAATCTATGGGAGAGGCCTATGTTAGACTATGGTAGGCTGAAATGATGATGATGACTACCTATATCTCACACTTGTGGCACTTTATCTCCTGCACAGTTGATAGCGTTCGACAGCATTCGGAAGTTAACACTGTGGTTGAAAATCGTACCAAGAGTATCGGAGAACAGATCAAATCATTATTAGTAATAATACAGTCATTGCTTATACATTTCCGTTTCAAAAGATAACAATTGCAGCCTTGATAATTTTACAACACAGAAACAAACCCTCCCGATTGAAGTAAATGACCGAGCCGACGCCCCCGAGGGCACCCTCGAGTCAGTTACTCGCGTGCACAGGATGACGGTCCAAGCCAAGTTTCCTTTCTCGGGCCTCTTGCGCGCCAGTCATCCATAAATAAAGGTTTCGGCTAAGCGCCCTTAGTGCTCTGCCACCTTTAAATCCGGCGAAGCTGTAAAAGCCCTCGAGCTAACAGTAATCAGTCAAAAAAAAATTTAGAAATATAAGAGATGACGCAAACTTGCATTTTTGCGGCTTGTATGTTTCCGTAAGGTAAATTAATAAAATTAGCGCAAAAATGAAAGAGATTGCCAGTTCATCGCGCCCCTGTGTTTGCGCATAGAGTTGTGGCACTACAATACCTCCTGCGCAGTTGATAATTTCCGACAGTTTTACGCGTTAAAGTATAAACTTTAAAAAACTCACCTAATAAACAATATTGCAGTCTATCAGTCAACTCCTTTGGCTCATATGACGGCGATGGAACAATTCTTATATGTACTTACTTTCTGTATGTATGTATTATGTGGTTAAAGTAGTGTGAATCAATATGTATGAGTAGTATATAGATGTACTCCACAGAAGTGCAAGATACCCAAACAAATTAGTGTTAGACGATATACTACTCGTACCTTTGAACTATCAAAAGAACTGTTATTGGGTGGCCAAAACGTTGCACGATAAAGTACCACATTTAATAAAAGAACAACCATTACACAAATTTAAAACACTGTGTATAATTGGCTTCTTGAGAATAGATTTTATTTTGTTAAAGAATTTTTAGATTATAGAGGGCAATGATAAAAACTAACATGATAAATTAAAGTAGACAAAAAGTATTGATTGTAATATAGAAAAATAATATTAACTATTACAGAATTGTAATAATAGACATAATACATAAATTGAATCGATAATATAGAATAATAATGAACGTATGTTACTTACAAACCTTAAATATTTGCATGCTATCATTTATGGCTGAATTTACAGATAAGGATTACAAATTTATACACGTTATGTACTCAGTTCAACAGCAAATAAAGATTTATTATTATTAAGTAATATTAAATGCTCTAAAATATTACTGATTACCCAATTTTTTTTCTCATTGGCCAATGTCTGAAAAATTATGAATATAAATCGTAGAATAAATAAATCTGTTAAAGAAAAGATAGATAGGTGGATACTTACGCAGTAGGTTTTTTTTGACGTTAAGCTAAAATATCGTTTGATCAGTGTCGATCAGATAGGCTACGGGGGGCTAAGGGTAGTAGGATTCCTGTTCATGAATCTGTCTAGGTTGGTACGCAGTGCTGGATATTCTGTCGTCAAACAATAGTGTGGAAACGTTTCTGTTTCGATTTGAATGGCACTATTAGCTATTGTAATTTTTGGGAATAAAATGAGACTTCAGAACTGATATCTGAGGGTGACGAGAGTAGTGAGGTGCCAGACAGATATGTTCTGAGTGACACGGCATTTGTTATGGGCAGACGTTGCATTAACCATCAGGTGAAAGATTTGATCGTCTCCTCGCTTCCTTAAATTCATTATTTTTCTATACTTAATTTTTCTATACTTGGATATACATCGCAGCTTTACTGTGTAAAAACATTTCAGCACAACGATATAACGACGTTCATTCTCGCACCGGTGACAAGACTTACACCGTCGAATTTTCATCTGAATCAAAGGCTTTAAAAGAAAGAAAAAAAGTGTCGAGACGAGCGCAACGTTCACCTGATGGTATGTGCAACGTCTGCTTTTAACAGAAGCTGTACCCAGAAAGTTTTTTTGTGGCACCATACTGCACCCGTAACCCCGAGACACCAGCTCCTAAGTCTGATATGCCCAGCAATTACACTAGCGCTCAGTGTTGAAATTAGTGAGCATATGAGACTGAATAACCATAGTTTTAGTTTAGTTATAGTTAATGAACGCAGTACAGTACCACACAGGACTTTGCAATTCAAAGTTGTGGTTGACGTTGCATCTGTTGACGAAAGTTGTAGCATTAGTTGTAGCATCTACTAGGTGAGCTTGTCACGTTTTTTAATAACAGAATTCTCTTATCTCCGTGGAAGGTCACCAAAACTCCCTGACTGTAATTCTAAATTTTACCAGCATTGAACCGCTTAAAATCAATCTTAGAAATAAATACTTTTTTGAATCTGGAGATTTCGACAACTACTTTACTAGCAGATGCCATAGAATGACTGTCTGAACTATTTCTCCAGAAATATCATACGCATAACTGATGATTACGACACATTCACTTTATTTTGTAGGCGTCCAATTATTATTGAGAAGGAATGTTTAAGACATTTAGTGATTTATGCACTGTTTGTTTACCGATTTAAACAAAAAAAAAACATTAAATGAAAATGTAGTAGTAGTAAATGTAGTAGATATAAAAACCAGATTGTAATCGATATTATTATTGTAAATTTAACATGGTGCCAACAAAGTCAACTCAAATAAGTCAATATATTAAACAAACAAATTGCTATCAAGAATGGGAAGTTGTTTATTCGTCACTAATATAAATATACTTGTACACGACTGATAATAAATATCAACGTTATCAATGGAAATATTCGTTGCGTGCTAAAGTAGAATCTTTACATCATAGAAAAGAAGACTAAAACGAATATCAAATATAAACAAAACAACCTAGCCTGATTTAATGAAGTGGATATACTACTACTACACGGACTAAGCATAAAAAAAATATAATGTAAGAGAATCTGCCCCCCAATCTCATCTCGTGAGTGTCGTAAAAGTCGACAGAGGGAAAATTAAAACTAGAAGATGGAGAGCAACATCATCCTGGAACATCTGAATAAATAAATTGCCTGCCAAGCGTGGTTACTGTGGCAATATCCCCCAAAATGGGACCTACAAACTTTTGTAGCCGTCTATGGGGGAGGTCTATGTTCAGCAGTGGACTAGTGACAGGCTGGAATGACGAATGTAAAAATTATACAAAACACCATGTGGACCGGCAAGAAATATGTGTTTTTTTTAAACAGTTCTAAATACTGTTTGACTGGTGGTACGATTCCTATGCAGGAATCCATTTAGGTAAGTACCACCCCATGGCCAGTTATTCTGCGGTGAAGCAGTAGTGTGCAAACATTGTTTCTGTTTGAAAGGCACTGAGAACTAGCACTGGGCATTTGAAACTTAAGAACTGATGTCTCAGGGTGACGGATTCATTGTGGTATCACTCAGAAATTTTCTGGGATATCTTAGCAAATTAACTTCTTTTCCGCATTCTTTGTTTTTATATTAGATTTGGTATATATACTGAATCTCTGAAGATAAATTCATGAAACAAATAATTTTTTTCGTTAATCGAATGGTTTTATCTGTAATCTCTGTAACAGCTTTAGTCATTTCTTTAACAATATCCGTGCAGACATACAGACAGAGAAGTCACATCTAGACTAAGCGTCAATGTGATCTATTAAATTTCTTGTATTTTTCATTTGATAACACATTTACGTTAATATCTTCTTAGGTAGGTAGTTCACCTCTAAGTAGTACTAAGTAAGTATCTACTAATTTTAATACCACAACTTCTGCCGCTACCCCGAGTTGCACGAACTTGTAGTTGCGTTGCGAAAAATCCTCAACCGCTTTTCTAATTCTTGCCAATCGCTACGTCCTACGGCCCCCGCCACTCATTCCCCCGCTCCGCCCAATGCGTTATCAGTGTACCTAACTCAGCCACGACCTGACCCTCGATAATCTCTAAAAGATACGTAAGCAAAACATTATTGAAGAATATATGAATCATCGATAGTAAGTGACGCGCCTATTCAAAACGGTTGCAGTGTCACCTAAAACTTTTCATTTCGAATGCTCTGTTTAGCACCGCACTGCACTCCTCACCATGGTTATATATTATACTCAGTTTTTAGTCTCATATGCCCTGAATTTAGAAATAAAGATAATTTTTTGCGGCACAACGTGCTGCACAGTGATCAAAAGAAAACAGAAAAACAAAAATAATTTAAAACTACAGCTGTACATAATAAAAAATGTACAATTCTCAAAATAAGTAATAACTTAAAACTTAAAAAATAGCAACATCATCAATATGAGAAAAAAAAATTACAAAGTACTATACTGTGCTGAGGTGTTGTTTTATCTGTGTTGTAGAATTGCAGCGAAAAGGATCTCGCTCAGCGATGGCCGCGGCCGTGGTATTACAACTGTAAGCAATAAGGCCGCCAATTGTACCTTAATTTGTTAGCAGTTTTTTCATTTTGTATATTTCAGTTTTGATTATCGATGTACAATAAAGTATATTTTATTCATTCATACAACCTCGGCGCAGATTTTCAGTGAGACTGACATTGACCAGGTATTTCAGTTTATCTGCGGACTGAGCTAACTTCTACACAATCACTCTTAATTTGCAATTGCAAGCCTCCTGGCTACAAAATATGATGTAATTTAATTAATGTAGTTAATAAATTACATTATATCATATATCATATATATTACGTGTGGTAGGATTCCTATGCAGGAATCCGTCTAAAAATGCATTGTGGTGTCACACTGTTGTGTGTGTCACAGCATTTGTTATGGGCAGACGTTGCACTTACCAAAAGGTGAACGTTTTGCTCGTTCCGTCACTTTTATCAAATAAAAAAAAATTCTTTCCCGTTTTTCCCTAAATTTTATTATTATTATTATTATTATATAGAGATTTAGATTTTGTTGTAGATTATGATATACATAAGAGATTTAAGCAAGACTAAATTAAATAAATTATGACTTTGACTTAAAGTGGCACAGCGGTGGCACCTTCCTAGGCGGATTCCTGCATAGTACCTAGCTTAGATTCTCTGAAAAGGTCTATACCTGCCAATAAAATACCCTTTAAAATCGATTCAGTCATTTCGACGATTAGCTCGGACAAACAAACAGACTTTATAGATTATTTTTAGAACGCTTTTTCGAAGTTTGGTATCCTGCAAATAACCATATGCGTTTTATCTCTGTCCCTCTTGTCTGTTTGTTAACTTTTCACGGCCCATCCGTTGAACTGGTCTTAATAAAATTCGACACAGAGATAGATTGCATCCCGGAGACGGACATTGGATACTTTTTATCCTGGAAAATCAAAGAGTTCTCACGGTATTTTGAAAACCAAAATCAACGTACATAGTCGCGGTTTTCAGCTTGTATTAAATAATATTCATAAATACTAGTTAATACATATTGTAATATAAAAGCACAGGAGTCCATATCGCGGATGTCAACGGAACAGACAGAACAGCTGTGTTGCACGAGCGATGCATTCTTTGCGGTCAACGCACGCGCGCTCCGGTTCCGTTCTACACAGCGAGCACTGTCTTGTTGGATATATGTAAATATATACATATGCATACAAAAAGGGGACCCAACCTGGAAATTCTTATGACTTGTTTAATGTTTTTTTTTTATTTCAGTCGCATTGCATATTAAGGATGCAGAATATTTTCTTACTAAAATCCGGCATAGGGTGAATTGAAACGATGTAACCTCCTACCTCCTCAAAAAAAACATTAAACAAGTCATAAGAATTTCCTTCTTATGACTTGTTTAATGTTTTTTTTTTATTTCAGTCGCATTGCATATTTAGGATGCAGAATATTTTCTTACTAAAATTGGGCATAGGGTGAATTGAAACGATGTAACTACCGCACGTTATATTTCACGCTTGGTTTAATAATGATTACGAGCTACCAGCAAACTGCACTTTTTTTACTTTCTATTTGTCTATGTCTATACTGTATCTTAACTGTAGCTTTTAGAATTGTAATTAATCCAAAAGTTTTTATTTTTTATTTTTTAGTTATGCATATATAAGTATAGCTACGCAAAAATGGTCATGGCAATATTAAACGAGGAATTTCCATAACATATTTTAGTTTATTATTGAGACAGCATTTACCTATTTAAACCACGACCTTGTTTATAAAACACTGAGACCGAAACGCTGCAATGAAGTCATGGATGAAATCAATAGTTATTTCGGTAACAAACAGTAGAGGTAAAAAGACATAGTCCTACACAGACATTAATATGCAATAAAATTATTATATTATAAAAAAATTATTACCAACATAATTCTTTTTACTGAGTAAAGTAATGAAACGAGCAAAACTTTCACCTCATGGGAAGTGCAACGTCTGCCTATAACGAATGCTGTGTCACCCAGAACATGTCCGTTTGACAACACAGTGCGCCCGTCACCCTGAGACACCAGTTCTAAAGTCTCATATGCCCAGTGATTTTTTTTTGTTAGTTTTCCCATTGGATGTTTCAAGGGAAATTGCTATCGGTATACAATTTCCCTAGACTTTTTGGACATCTTCATGTTCTTTTTACTTTCTTGTTTTTTTATTTAAAACAACGCGTATTAAGCCTTAAAATATAAATAACATTAGTTATTATTTATTTACAAATTTGAGTAAAAGACTAATAAGTTTTTTTTTGCGGTTTTTAATATTTTTTAATTTAGTAAAATAAAGTAAAGATAAAAAGAGATATATATATTAAAAAGAACGTTAACCTGTAGTTTAACATGACAGTTCGCATGAGTGATTATTATTTACAAACTTTACTTAAGTACTAACAATTTTTTTTTATAATTATTTTGTTCCACATTTTTCTTTAGTGAATTAATATAAAGTAATAATAATAATAATTATTATTATAACAAAAAAAACATACATGGATAAAAATTATATCCTATAGACAAGAAAAGACAAATAAATAAGTGAATATATGCAAAATTTAGTATATTTTTGAGTCCATCTACAGAAAACTAACTAGTGGGGTAGCTACTGTTATTTATCTTTTTAAGATTATTTACGATTTGGTAGATGTGATTTTTAAAAGTAGCTGTGCTTGTTTCCTTACTTATTATATGTGGTAATGTATATGGTTCTATTTTCAATCCCAAGCAGACCATTTCATGCTCGAGTCTGGTTCTATGGAAGATATGGCAAGTTTGAAGGAGATGTGCAATTGACTGGACACTAGAATGATCGCATGGGCATTTATTGTCTGTGGTAATTTTAGAACGATTTAAGTACAACAGACCGGGGTTGGTTGGGGACTGAGGTAGGTAGACTAAATGCTCCTAGCTTCTAGCAGGTTTGACTGAGAGAATCAATGTTGCACTCAAAGAAAGCTCGCTGCTTGACCGATCATTCGCACAGAACGCGGGACACGAGGAAATGTCTCACTGCCAATTAGAGCGCAATATCAATAATTGGGATACCTAAGTAGTTTTTCATCAACACATCTTTTTTGTTCTTACATTGTAATTTATAGTCAAGCTCATATAAATTTAATTTGAAAATGAAAGTAAATTATTATAAAATGTATACAAATACGTATTATGACTATTATGCAAAGCATTATAGTTAAGTGAATTTTTGAAGGCAGAAGCTCTGGTCGGGGTTGGTAGGCCAATTGCGTATTGCGGTTTGTTGACTATTTTGCTGTTTTTCGAAAATATTTATAGTTTACGAAAAAAAATCAAAGTTTGAGATAAAAATTAATTATTCAATTATAAATAAGCCCGTCTGCGAAGAATTCTGCAAAACTAATGACTTTTTTTATCGGATAAAGAGACGAGACGAGCTAAAAGTTCACCTGATGGTAAGTGCAACATCTGCCAATGAGAAATGCCGTATCACCAAGAATATTGCTGTGAAATTTTTATTACACATTAAATTTTGTCATCCCGTAATTAAGGCTAACCTGCTCCAGTTGACTAGTCTACCTACCCCAGCATTGGGGCAGGTTGACCATCGCGGAGAGGTTTTCTAAAACTGAAAAATTCCTGATTTTATTTAATAATATTCACATCGAACCTTTTCTTATAATTGACTATGAAATTTGGCACAGTTTACGATATTTCTCATTATCATAAAGACAATAGTTTTTTAAAAAAAAAAATTATAACCAAAAACGTGGTCAACCATCCCCGGTCTGCCCTACTCCTTGTGGTATCCATGGTTGGTTAGGTATTGGGTTATTGCAAAGTTCGGTTTCAGGACTTCTATAGTTGATGTGAGGTTTTCATAAGTGGGACAAAGTGACTTGGTATATGTGCATTTATTTTCCTGGGAGTACAATTTATTACGTGCAATTGCTGAACGTTCGCGGTTGAGGGCTCGGATATAACTCATAGGGAATTTCGAGTATTCCCATTGGCGATGCAAGGAATCTGCGCTCTTGGCAGCTGCATCGGCCTGTTCGTTGCCATAGATTCCCGAGTGGCCTCTGACCCAGAAGAAGTCTATGGTAAGATTTAAAATACGAAACGTAAAATTCTATGAATAGATACCACAAGGGAGTTGCGACTGTCCGGATTAGAGATTTCTTGCAGACCGGATTTACTGTCGTACAATATGCGACTTGGAGTGATGCTGTTCTCCATTATCCATTCGCATGCTTTAAGGATAGCCAGAAGTTCAGTTTGGAACACCGAACATGCGTCGTGAAGCTTGTATTTCCGGATTACTGTGTTTCCATCAGGTTTATTTATGATGCACGCGGCCCCCACTTTGTTATCATGTTTGCTACCGTCTGTGAATATTCGGTAGCAATTGGATGAGTCATTTTTATTTATGTCGTTTTGTGTCTGCTTCTCTTGAAATGCGATAGGTTCTCGCAGCGTATGCCCAGTGATTACGCTAGCTCTCAGGCCCTACAAACTGAATCACCTACCGAGACGCATTCCTTTATAGGAATCCTATCACCTTTTACCACCAGTTTAGAATCATTCAAGAGGCATAGAACTTAAAAAATGCGACTTCGTATTACAATCGTCGACCACATTTATACATTCATACTAATATTATAAATGCGAAAGTAACTCTCTCTGTCCCTCTGTCTCTTTGTTACCTTTTCACAATTCAACCGCTGGACCGATCTCGACGAAATTTGGCACAGAGATAGCTTGCATCGTGGAGACGGACATATGATACTTTTTATCCCGGAGTATCCACACGGAGGAAGTCGCGTCAGCTAGTAAGATATATGTAGAGAGATTTAAAGCAAACGTTTATATTGAACATTTTTAAGACAGACGTGAAAATATAATGGTAGCGAAAGATGTGTTGTTATAATCTATAAGTACACATCCTACAGCGGTAATGAAATGAAATAATCCATACTTAATATTATAAATCCGAAAGTCACTCTCTCGGTGCATCTGTCTGTTTGTTACATTTTCACGGTTCTACCGCTGAACCGGTCTTGACGAAATTTGGCACAGAGATAGCCTGCATCCTGGAGACGTACATAGAATAATTTTTATCCCTGAAAATCAAATAGTTTCCACTGGACATTTAAAAAACCTTTATCCACGCGAACGAAGTCGCGAGCTTCAGCTAGTGTTTCAATAAGGTGAATAACCCATCAATGCACCCAAAAGGCGGCAGTATCGTCATACTTCGACGTTTTTTTAGTTCAAGAATAGAAAAGAATTTTTATAATTGAAAATCGAAGCTAAACCTTAAGAATGCTTTCATTTTTCGAATTCTTTTTAATGATACACATAATGAAGTCAGGGGAAGATCTGTTTTTAAAACACACATAGCTTAACGAATTACATTTAATAATAGTTTCGTGGCGTGGATTTAGGAATGTAGCACTAAGACATTCCCGTGGGGTGAATGAACTTGTACTTCCGTTGATGTTTATGGAGCTTAAACAAAAAGTAAGGAAACGGCCTATAAAATGAGTTTGAGTAATGCTGAATTTATTATGGAAGAAAGTGACGAGACGTTCACCTGATTATAAAGTACAGTGTCTGCCCGTAACAAATACTGTGTCACGCAGACCATTTCTGTGTCCGACAACACTGCACGTCACCATGAGACATCAGTTCTCAAGTCTCATATGCCCAGTAATGTATGTCTGGTCCGAATAGGGGCACTTTCAACTAACCTAATTACACTAGCTAAAAGTGCCCCTCAGACCGAAACCCAGTAACGATTACTGCTTGACGGCGGAATACCAGAATGATTTTCCTGGCTGATTTTATACCACGGCGACAACTACCGAATATTGTCGGAAGTTATCAACTGCGCAGAAGACATCATAGTGCCACAACTGTACGCCCAAACATAGGGGCACTCACTCGTCCCAACCTACCCGTACCCGATAGAACGCACATCCGATAAGATCGGAGGTAGGCTAGGATGCAGTATCGGAAACACAAGGACAAACACGACACCAATACCTGAAAAACAACACTGTTTTTGCATAAACGTTGGTTTCGGCAGGGATTCGAACCCAAAACCCGGAACGTAGTAGTCAGCTACTCTGACTACACTGACGTCTCAGAGAGACGGGCGCAATGTGGTGCCACACTGATATATTCTGGGTGACACTGCATTGCTGTGGGCGGATGTTGCACTTACCTTAAGATGAACGTTTTGCTCGTCCCGTCCCTTTCTCCAATAAAAAAAAGGTAAGCGGCAAAAGTGAAACCTGCAGAAAACTAAACTTCGAAAGAATGAGACTAATGCAAGGTGTCAGTAGTAAGATAATTGTAAGGTTTATTTATTATAATAATGTTATCAATTTTACAAATTATTTTACTTTTTATTCTACATATATTTACAGACTAAATACAGACTAAAGTTTTCAATTTCAAAGAAATTACACGAGTAAAGTATGAAATTAATGCTTTGGATTTGATCGTCATATCTTTGAAATGCAATGTCAATTACTGTTTTTTATCTTGTTGTCGAGCTATTAAGAGCCAAAATCCACGAAGAAATCAAGGATTTGGCCGAATTCGAAAATATAAATATAAAATAGCAAACACTGTATACTGTATTCTATCTCATTCTCTCGCATGCTAAATCCGTCGATTTTTCGTTTCATCGAGTTTCATATCACAACGATTCTTAACAAGTTTTCACTTCATAAAAGTTTTTAGATATAAAACTCACTAAAACAAATTAGAATTATCATTTTAACTCAACTGTGACTTTAATAAAACCATATCATTGTCAAGATATTTTAAGATTTTATTAAATAATAAGTCAATCACAACAACAACGCAATAAATGCATTGGAACCGTTATAGCATCGCGTAGCTCAATTGTTAATTCGAAACAGAAAGCAAATCCAAAACAAGTGTTACGTCAAGTCGCGCGGCAGGCGTTTGAATAATTCAACGCGGGCGGCTTGGAATGTGAAACGCTTGGAATACGCAACATTTTCCCTTGAACGTCAACTGTCCTACGGGATATCGAGATGCGAGGAGGCAAAGGCTAAATAACACAGCGTATTTATCAACAATAATACCGTACGTACGAGCCGTGGTCGCTCAGGGGTTGGGCGCTCGCCTTAAAGTTCATAGTACGCGAGTGATCTAAATCCGATCCCCGGTAAAATTGTTCTGGTAAGGTAAGTAAGGTTGTATTGTTGTTGAGTAAGGGTCGTATGGTGAATTAAGAAAAAAATATATCACACAACAAGAGATGTGACGTTATCTACCACACTATAGACCATATCCACATCCATACTAATATTATAAAATTCTATGGCGATAATATCTACTCTGTGCGACTGTTTGACCAGTGACTATTATGTGTTTGACATTGGCAGTATACATGTAAACCAACGACAGACTATATTGTGATTGACATTGTACGTAAACAATCAATGTTTTATTTTATTCAATTAAAAGTATTAGTAACACAAAAAATTAATATAATAAATGCGAAAGTAAATCTCTCTGTCTATCCGTCTGTTTTTTTTTTACGTTTTCAGGGCTGATCCGTTGCACTGATATTGACGAAAATCGGTACAGAGATGGCTTACATCCTGGAGACGGACATAGAATTTTATTCCCACGTTATTTTAAAAAACTTAAATTCACGCGGACGTAGTCACGGGTTTTAGCTAGTATTTCATATAATGATATGTACCATATAAAGATGGTATAATAAACACCTACAAATATGTCAGGCCCAAAATTCGCATAACTTATTTTGATTTAAATCTTTAAGATCATATTAAGTGATTGCCGTGTGGCCGCGGCTTAAGAGAATCTACCACTACATCTCATTCTGTGGGTATCGTAAAAGTCGACTGAGGAATAATTAAAACTTTCGGGAACATCTGGATAAATAAACTGCGGTTGCCAACCCGCCTGCCAAATGTGGCAACTATGGCGCAATCCTTCCAAAATGAGAGTTACAATTTTTTGTGGCAATCTATGGGGGAGGCCTACGTTCAGTTGTGGACTCACTAGTCCTATAGACTGAAATGATGATTATGATATTAAGGGAACACGGTGATCACTAAAGCTCGAACATTGAGTGAAACAAAACTAAAAATTTTCTCAGCCGCAATAAATATTTATCTTACGAGAATATCAATAAGTGATACGAAACGGATCGGTTTCGTTTTCAATTTCACTTTCACTTACGATAACTTGGTTCCATTCATATCACAGCCATTCATATCAATATATTTTATGTACAGATTTGAAGTGTATACGACGTCCAAATATGTATACAGTGCAGTTAAAGAATTAAATACAAATGTTACAGACAAAACTAATAAATAAAACGAAGACTCAACACGAACAGACCTGAAAACCTACAATTTAAGTTTTTGCACAAATGTTGGCTCCGGCTGGGATTCGAACCCAGGACCCGCGGCGTAGTCAGGTGCAGTGACCGCTAGGCCACGCGGTCACTACGGCAAAAATAAAAAAGTCGTTCATCCGATGTCCGAAAACAAATAGCAATATGCACAAAGCACACCATGTTTACATAAAAAAAGTTAAAGTGGTTGAAGTTCTGATCTTATACCGACAAGAACACTTGTGGGTATAGAGAAAAAAATCACTGCCTTAAACAAACCAGTCACGTTTTAAAGAAACAAATATAATTCGTTAGTTACTCGTATCACGAAACCGCATTCTTACGACAAACTAGACGGCCCTCGAATTTGAAGCCGTAGGAGGACGTACATTGACTCTTCGTATTGACGAAAAAAAGACAGAAAAGTATGAAGTATTCGGAAAGCATTTTGAGCGCTGATTAAAATAACAAACCGTAAAATAAATTATGTTCTTATTTTCTTGCCAGACTGCTTATAATATATTTAATTGAGTTCTCTTAATATCCAAAATAACATACTATGTTATTAAAGTAATCTAAGCCAAAGTTATTTTCCCCAAACTATATGATTAGGTATTTGAATATAAACGAATTAAGATTTTTAAAAAAAGTCGAGTTATAAATAATAAAATACATACCGTAGCGGCCTCAGAGAATCTACCACCCATCCCATCCCGTGGGTGTCGTAAAAGTCGACAGAGGGAAATTAAAACCAGGAGATGAGCAGCATCTTCCTTGAACATCTGATAAATAAACTGCGGTTGCCAACCCGCCTGCCAAGCGTGGCAACTATGGCACAATCCCTCCAATATGAGAGCTACAAACTTTTGTGGCTATCTATGGGGGATGCCTATGTTCAGCAGTGGACTTGTGATAGGCCGAAACGACGACGACGACGACGGTACATACCTACCTAGTTCCTACTCCCCGCTGCGTTCCCACAGTACTATAGTGACAGCATATTATGCTGAAAGAGGTACCAGTAGGTGCTATTCTGCTCTGTCGGACACCTAAAATTAAGGCTATAATATCCGTAAATATACTTTTATTCAATGTATAGTATTTGCGTAAAAATTAAAATTCATTATGCGAACTAAGACATAGTTATACTGCATTCTTAATATTATTAACGACTTTGTTCTCTTATATACTTAATACTGGTGGTAGAATTCCAGTTCTGGAATCCATTCAGGTATGTACCACCGCAGTGCTCGTTATTGTACAGGGCAGTACAGTGCCCTTCAGACCAAACACAGTAATGTTTGCACAATACTGCTTCACGGCAGAAAAATTGGCCCTGGGGTGGTACCTACCTAGACGGATTCCTGCATAGGCATCCTACAACCAGGTGAAAGTTATTATCGACTCGTCACTTTTTCCAAAACTGATGTCACAGGGTGACGACCAGTGTGGTGCCAGACAGAAATGTTCTGGGTCTGGGCGACACATATTTATTGCGAGGAGACTTGAGACGGTTACTTACTTAAGAAAAAAAACTTAATACAATCCAATATCAACACATTTCACATATTATTTAAATCTAAGGAGCTAAATGAACTAATCTTTGAGAACAATTGTGCGCTCGTAGATATATCAAAACTGCATTATACTCGTTAATATATTCCGAGTTCGTTTACAAAAGGTCGATATTGGTGTCAGAATCAGCATGGAACGATATCAGTACAAGAATTCATTGTTATGACGAATCGATTAAAATGCTTCGGTGTACCAACACGTAGTAAGCGTTTTGCCACGCAATGCGATCAGTTACCTTGGAAAGAGAATTTAAAAAACGTGTTGAGTTATAAAAAAATGCCGCTAACGATATTTATATATTTATAAACATACAAATACATAAAGTTATAGTAACAACAACACAAAACAAATAACTTATTTATATTATAGTTAATAGAATCAGGCGTTACTTTGCAGAAATCCAATATAGTAAAAGAAAGAAAGTTAATTTGCTGTGATCCGCATGCAAAATGTAAAATGTGTATTACCCAGTTTTGAGAGCAGTAGTGTGAAAGCATTATTGTGTTTCGGTTTGAAGGGCACTGAGAGCTAGCGTAATCACTGGGCATATGAGACTTAAGAACTTATGTCTCAGGGTGATGGACACAGTGTGGTGTCACACTAAAATTTTCTGGGCTACACAGCATTTGATATGGGCAGACGTTGCACTTACCATCAGGTGAACGTTTTGCTTGTTTCATCACTTTATCCAATTAAAAAAAAATAACTTGATAGTGCCTCGTTTTGAGGTGAAACACGTGTAATGTTCCCGACTTCAGTGGTGTGTATTGCCTAGTGGTAGTGTTGTAATGGTGGAGGGTATCTGGTGGTGGCTCCCGCTGGCGGTATTGATTTTCTTGTACACGCTGTTGAGGGAGATCAGACGGTCCTCTTCAAAACTAGGTAATTCACACCATTTTACATTTTGCATGCGGATCTTAGCAAGTTAACTTTTTCTCCTTTATTTATATTAGAAGTAAATAAAGTCTTGAATAGTGTTAACGATAAAGTCACATTCCTAAACATACACCATTAAGATTTGACATTAAAAACCTAGTATGGAAGCAATGGAAAAACAAATGAAATAGGTCAAATCTTGACTGCAATCAGTGGCAGAGTTTTAAGTTTACTCGTCGCACAAATACGATTATTTTTAGTGTTAATTTTTTAATGTAGGTCAGGCAGACTGTAATTAAGACGCAAACATTCATTCCAGATCATTCTATGAATGGAATTTGAAACTTTATCTCAATTTCAAGCATCAACCCTAAACGAAGTGTTACCGATGTCTCCCCTAGGGCACGTCCTAAATTCAGCCCTCCGTATTTCGACCTACTTTCGAAAGCCGCTCATTTGCCGTAGCAGGTTTAAATTGAGGGCTGCATGTAAACTCTACTGGGCCCCAACGTTCGGTTTTAATCCTCGCCCGAAAATCATCTATCTCTTTCACTCCAATTGCGTAATATCCTTCCGTGTCCGTAAATGATTGACGGTAGACGAGTTTTCGTCAAATTACAGAATAATTTGGTTCCGTTTGTTCTGTCATTTCAAAGGACCAATTTTAACACCTATCAATTTATTTATTATTAACCCGGCTTGCTGTAAACAAAGAATATTCCAAAATCCAAAAGTTTAAATACATTAACAATCATATAAGGTAATAAAAACTTGAAATTATTTTTAACTTTGCGTCACGTAATGAATCGCACTTCGGAAATAACCAATATTTAATTTTATATAATTAGTTATTCTATTTAAATAAAACTACTTTTTACAGATTTTATCGCGTTTAATTTTGAACTATTTTTAACCCGACGTTTCGTGCGCTTTACAGCACACAGTCCCCCCGTGACCATGGGTGCTCATTCGCGTAAATAAAAGAAAACATTATTAGTTATTCTAATCGACTTTTTTAATTTCCTTATCATTAATTTAACAGGTTATTATGTATTTTTATAAGCAGTATCTAAAAAGCCAAAAGTTGTCTTCTTGACATTTCGTAATAAGATAATCTAACAACAACCTTCATTCGTAGACATTTATCATTTATATACAAATTATGCTTAGGAAAGTCATAAACATCGTCCTTACATGCTTCATACTGCACACCTCTATATCACTCGTAGATAATTACTGAACTTCTTGTTTTAGAGTGCACTTGTATAGGGCTACGGAGGCAAATGCACCATTAGTTCCACCGAGTGCTACTGGAGTGCCTGCTCCCTTATGACAAATATAAAGGAGGAAAAAGTGCTCTTTAGATGAACAATATCAGAGAGACATCACGTACGTTTTTTATATGGAATCTTTAATAATTAAGTATTTTAAACCAAACTAACAACGACCACAAAATACCCCAAATTGTATGAAGTAACAGTGACAAATGAAATTATCAATATTTCCGTATTTGTACAGTGTTATTTAATTCACACGTGACCTAGTGTTCACAGTACCTAACTACTACGCCGCATGTCCTGGGTTGGAAACCCAGCCGTAGGCAGTATTTGAACATATGCAAATTTGTTGCATCCTGCATCCTAGTTTACCTCCGATCTTATCGCCTGAGCGTTACAATTACAACGGGCGCGGGTATATAAGGACGAGTGAGTGTGCCTGTTTGCGAGTTCACTTGTGGCATTATAATATCTCCTGCGCAATTGATAGCCTCCGATATTATTCGGAAATTGCCCCCGTGTTAAAAAATCGACTAGGAGGTAATCATCATCATTTATTCTGTTCCAGGGCGGTTCTCACCGCCCAGAGTTACCGACACACACGTCGACAGTCCGAATGGACGCCCGCAGCCTCCCTCGGACGGTCATTAGACGACTTAAAATATTTAAGATATTCGAAATCACGAAAGCCCGCAGCGATCGCGACACTGTCCGAATTTCGAGGTTTTTGTAGGAGTTTATTTATTTATTTATGTTTGGGTCAAACCAAACCTGGCACGCGGGCCCCTGGCCCGTGAGCACAGTATCCGATGAAGCTGTAAAAGCCGAGAAGTCTAACAGCAATTACATCACCGAAAATGTATACATCATTTATTCACATGTACACTGACGATGTGCCCCTGGTGAGGGTGTGGATCACTGAGGCTATCAACTATTTACTGAACCTATGTAGTGCGCAGGAGATATTACACTCGTCGTCGTTGTAACTTATCCGTGCCCGGTGTAATGCTCATGCGATAAAATCAGAGGTAGGATAGGACTCAGTGTCAGAGGCACTGTGAAAATCAAGCACAATTTGTCTGCAAAATGTTGGGTCCGGGTAGGCTACGGACCCAGCACTTGCGCGGCAGGAGCCTCTAACCACTAGGTCACACGGTCATTTCTCCTTTTCCACGTATACCGGCATAGTACAGAAATTTGTAATAAGTATAAAGTAAATATTCATAATATAACTAGAAATGCCTAGTACAAAAAAATAGTGTTTGTTTAACTTATCAATTATTATCGTTGAAGCTGATGTAATCTTTCGCATGGGAATTTTATAAACAAAGTGAAATAACGAAAGCATAATTTCGACAAGGTCTCTAATGTTAGGTCAACGACCGCACTACGGTCTGCTGGTGCCAAATGTCGGTGTCGCAACTTGAGTTCACAAGGCCACTGTTGTTTTCGAGACTTGAGAGCAAGCTAACGGGTCGCCTCGCCTGTATACCAAACATTTACGTCACGCTGCCTTATCAGAGTCGGCGCTGCCAAATGAATACGCATTATTTTTTTACTGCAGAAATTCATATTCATAATCGTTGTGCACATAGATAAGGGATTGTAAAATGTCTATTGCGTATTAATTATGGCAACGGAATTTTGGAATTCCATTTTTAACAACAACAACAACACTAGTTTAATATTTCATCGGAGTCGCTCCAGTTTCAAGTACTCATCTTAGTGTCACATATTTTCTTAAGTGACACTAGCGCCAATTTATTCCGGGGGTTAAAATCTGTATCACACGTACGATCTGGGGGTTACTGTGTAAATCTGGTTGGTTTCGTGATCGGTTTCATTTGATACTATTAACCAACGAGTGAGCTTTATTTTGGCGTAGAAAACCCACTGGTGTGGCCGAAACAAATTCGATTCATGCATGTTCTTCGCGACAGAAGAGTACAACATCTGATAGCATCGTATGAACACGCCGTCCCTCTGATTGGATCAAAATGCTCAAAAACTGTATTAATTGTAGTTGCAGCAAAATTGTATCGTAAAATCTATGACTGGTGTCTCAGGGTTACGAGCACAGTGTGGTGCTACATCGAAATGTTCTGGGTGTCATAGCATTTGTTCTGGGCAGACGTTGCACTTCACCACCAGGTAAACGATTTTCTCAACCCGCCACATTCTTCTATAAAAAAATAATAAATCATAAATGAGATGATTCGCATACGTCCAGGGCAGTCCAGTGGATTTGGTAGGGTGCTCACCGAATTCGCGATGTCGAATCCCGTACATAATAAAAGCATTTGCTATACGATCGAATATTGGGTCCGATAGAGAACCAAATGCGTGGTTCGATCGCACAATTTATTCAAGGCCATTGCTGGTGTAGGTATTTTGTTGTTTGTTGGTAAACTGTGTAGATTTTTATTACAGTTTTTTTATTTTACTACATGCTGTTATTTGTTATATACATATTAAAATGTCCGTTTATTTCAAAAGAAGGATCACACAAGATATTTTGTTTAAAACTAATTTTACTTCGGGGAAGATATCCAACTTTACTCTTGAGGTGGTGGCAAAATGTTCTAATGTACAAACATAATATGTTTTGACGAACGCGTGGCCTAATGGTCAGTTAACCTGACTTCTACGCAAAAATTATGCTGAAACAAATTGTTGATATTTGGGTCTGGTTGTGTTATTTGTGATTGTTCCCGTGTATCTGGCACTAGATTCTTTGCTATCATCCATCTTATCGCATGAGAAATTAATCGGACGCAGGTAGCTTGCGACAAGTGAGTGCCTGTGTTTGCGCGTAAATTTGTAGTACTGTAATATCTCCTGGGCAGTTGATAGCTTCCGACAGTATTCGGAAGTTGCCACTGTGGTCGAAAACTGCAAAGACGACATCATTATCATGTTTTGAAATATTGGAATAAAACAGAGAATAAGTAATTATTTATTTATTAGATATGTCAATGCTGTGATTTGGACTAATTTAGCGTGACAGGTGGGTGCCAGAGTTACGCCACTACGTAGTGTAACCATTACTGTGTTCCGATTCAAGGCACTGTTCAATGAAATTACTGAACATATGAGACTAAATAACTGACCTCAGGGTGACGAGCCCAATGCAGCATTTTGCATACATAAGATTTTCCAATTTAAAGTTCTGTGTGAAACTGAAACCGTTAAGGGTGACACTTATGATCGGGGAAAACAATTACTGGTCAAATGATTTATAATTGTAAATAAAAAAATATATCATTATATGATGCTTAAAGCCGTGTGGTGGCGACTCGTTGAAAGAATACTACCACCCCATCTCATCCAATGGATCTCGTAAAAGGCGAGTAAGGAATTAAACTGCATTGTGCACCCAACAGCGCATGGTGGCGATGGGCTCACCACCTAGAACCAAGTGCATTATATTGTTTTGGTGAAAAGTGGATTGTGGCAGTCATCTGTTTTTGCAGTGAGTGCCCAGTCTCTAACTACCCCTTATGGGATACAGTCGTGATCTTGTGTGTGTGTGTGTGTGTGTGTGTATGATGCTTAAATACTATCGACTGCAGCTCAACATACGTATGTGTTATCCGTGAGAAAAATGAAACAGGGAAAATAAATGAGATTCTATCGCTTCTTACAAAGGAACAATTATTAACAATACGCTCCATTAATATTCTCACACAGAAAATTGAGAATTCATTAACGACGGGTAGACACGAAAAACATCGCAGTCTCCTTAATATCGATACAACGAGGTCTAGTTAAAAAGGGAGCGAAAAATTATTGAGTATTACGTTATCGATTGGAATACGTATTTTACGTAGTTTACAGTCTATAATGTAATTAAGATTACAAAGAATTGCACATTTTTAGAAAAAAATCTTTAAGCGTATCATATCTATTTTCATTCTACTTGTGCTTCTAGGTCTATTTTGTAAATCTGGTAGGTTTCGTGATCGGTTTTATTTACGCGTATGAAACTCATTCATTGGTTAATGGGATCAAATGGAACCGATCACGAGAACAACCAGAGTTACACAGTAGACCCCCTGGTCGATGCAGACTCGGCGACGGCGAAAATCGAAGTACGAAGTTTCGGATCTATTCGAAGCTAACTTGGTACAAAATTACTTTGGATGCAACTTAAACAGACGCTTCTTTCGAATCTATAGGCAACCATTAGATTGAATTTTTAGTGAAAGGTGATATCGTGGGGGGAAACGTGCGATCCGTCAGCCCGAAACTTAGTATTTCGATTTTAGTAGTAGACCCCCTGGTTGTCAACCGAAAGAAAGAAATCAACTAAACATTATGTAACACTTACTGAAGGTAGGATTCCCGCAGGATTACAGCTAACTAGGTACCAATACTGTGCTAATTATTCTGCTGAAAAGCAGTGACGGACAAACACCACTGTTTCAGTTGGAAGGGTACTGAAAGTAGTGTAATTACAGAGCATATGAAACTTCAGCACCGATGTCTTATGAAATGTGCATAGCGAAAGTAATTCTCTCTGTCCCTCTGTCTGTTTGTTACCTTTTCACAGCTCAACCGTTGAACCGATGTTGACGAAATTCGGCAGAGAGATAGCTTGCACCCTGGAGATGAACACAGGGTACTTTTTGTTCCGGTAAGAGTTTCCACGGTATTTTTAAACAAAACCTTGTTCTTCGAGAACGTAATCGCGGACTTCAATTAGTTTTTAAATATTTAAAATAGTAGTTAACTTATTAAATTTTCTATGAATACACACCATGGAAATAAAAGTTATCATCAATCGTGAAATAGTTATCGATTGTGATAGAACAAATAAAATATATGCTATCTATACTTGGTACATAAAAGTACCTGCCAAGTCATTTATTGACCGACTAGCTGTAGCTCGCGGATTCACCCGCATAAAGTAAGTCGCCACATGATCACATGCGCCGTAATATCCTGCGCAGTTGATAACTTACAACCGTATTCGGTAATTGTTGCCGTGGTCTGGCCCACTGGCCAGCGGCACTCTTGACACACACCACTCACTTAGCCCACTTTTCGGCCTCGCGGGAAACGAGACGTCACGGGTGATCCACGTCGCCGGCATTTTGTAACGAGTCAATAATGTCTTTTTTGTAATTGCTTTCCCACGACCAGGGCCTGAAATTGGATATCCGGAAACGGGTGAATAAATATTCTGATTTTTGGAAATTTCAATAAAATTCAAAGAAAAGTCAATTGATTGTAATTACGGTTTATTAATTCAAACTACATTTATTTCAACTTATACTTTTAGCCATTAGCAACCGCTTTCAAAAATTTGGTTTCTCCACGAATTTTATTGAAAAATCCGTAAATCCGGTCTGCGGTTAAATCTGGGCGGAGTCCGATCGCGGCTCTTAAAACACGGTCAAGACCGGGTTTATCCGACCAATTTCAATCGTATGAAAAACCCTGCACATAGCCGCATTGTTGTTAACGTAAACAAGGTTAAACTCTTACGAAACTCTTATAAACGAAAGAACAATTGGATTTTTTTTATCTAGAATAAAAAAATAGCAAAAAAAATATAAATAAGAGGTTAATAATAGTTTACGTCGTTATCTTGATAATATGTTCGTGTACGAGAGTATTATAGTGCCAGTGTTCGTCGCAAAAGCACTTATTCATCCTAACCAACCCGCGCCCTATGTAACCCTTATGCTATAAAATATCGGAGACAAATCAGGATGCAGAAAAGAACAATTACACCATAACCAGACCTAAAAACCAACAATTTGTGATTTTGCAGATATGTTGGCTCCTGATGGGATTTGAACCCAGGAACCACGCCGTAGAAGTCAGGTACTCTGACCACCTGGCCACGCGGTCGAAGCATAGATAATACCAGCATCCAAATAGATACAGTTTTTGGTTTTTGGATTGTAAACTGCCGTATGGCATGCACTAAAAATATCTGATTTTATATTTATTTATATACAGTAACGACTGTGTGGCCTAGTGGTTAGAGTACATGACTTTTACGCCGCGGGTTCCAAGTTCGAATACCAGCCCGAGTATATTATAGTATATTAAAGCAATATTTAGGCAAAAACACAAATTTTTGACTGTCACTTCTGGTTGTGTTGTGCATGTGAAAGTTATGTCTGGAAAGCGCACCCACGATATAGGAGAAATCCTACTGTGGAGCTACATTTTTATATAGCAAAAAAAATACTAAACTGTATGAGTAAGTTAGTACAAACAATCCATACTAATATTATAAATGCGAAAGTAACTCTCTCTGTCCCTCTGTCTGTTTGTTACGTTTTCACGGCTCAACCGCTGAACCGATCTTCATTTTCCGGGATAAAAAGTATTCTATGTCCGTCTCCAGGTTGCACGCCAACTCTGTGCCAAATTTTGTCAAGATCGTTTCAGCGGTTGATCCGTGAAAAGGTAACAAACAGACAGAGGGACAGAGAGAGTTACTTTCGCAATTATAATATAAATATGGACTAGTAGACCCGCACCGGCTTCGCATGGAAGATATTGTTACTTTAAAGTCTGTATAGGGAAAATCAACACCAGCGCGTTCACACATTTAAGAGTTCGTAAAATTCGTTCTTAGTGGGTGTCGGGAAAGGAATGTGTATGCAATAGTGCTCGTAGGTTCGTATCGTGATGAGTCAGTGGTAAGTCGGTTTTATATATATAGATAACAGATAGTTTTGTAAATCCTGGATACATTTAATGACCACATATTTTGTAACAGCACGAGTAACCAACACAAAGGCAGAAGAAAGAGCGCAACCTCGCTGTAACCGGTTTCTCGGCTTGAACCCGGCGTCACAAATGAACGTCCGTTACTCGTATTTCACGACTGGTACTGTAGCTGCGTTTAACTAGAATTGGACTAAGAACATCTAAAATAGGAGAGATTCGATGGAAAAATATTACCTATCTTTACTTGAAATTAGTCCCAATGAAGAATCTTTTCCTATCGGAAGATATAAAATCGATTCTCTATGTGTTTGAACTTTGAATTTTTTATATGGACCTTCCTTTAGTCGGACATTTGAGACGCTCTGTTACGGAATACAGGAAGATTAGTGCGATTGATTGCCTCCTAGTTTGTGTGGATCCTTAAGAGACTGCCAGATCATGACATATTCTATGGAGGTATCAACTTCTAGAACTAACAGGTAGACATCGACACAATCGAAATCAATGACAGAATAACATCATCAACTTTGGACTTCAGACGGTGAACGATACTGACTGATACTGAATTTCTGTCTGAAGTTCTGAGTGACACAGCATTTGTAATGGGCAGACGTTGACTTGCCACCAGGTGAACGAATTTCTCGCTTCGTCACTTTCTTCCAAAAAAAATGTAGTTTCTCTGGCATTTCCCAAGTCAACTTTTAAGACTCTCACAGTATGAGAAGCGACTAGATTATTTACTAGATAGATTCTCTTACGCCGCCAGAACACGACAATGTTTATGATTATACAATACCAGTACTATCTGTACTGAGTACAATCTGTTATCTACCTCACATAAATAAAGTCAAGAAAGAAATGTTACATAATGTAATTGTTAGATAAATATATAAGAACTTAAGGAGAACGTAAACATGCCGACAAAAATTACTATCTCATAATAGATTATAAAAATAAAGACGTTTTACTAATGATTCAAAATGTGTACTAAGCGAATTAAAAATAGATATCTAAAGCAGGCATCAGAACACAGTTCCATAATATTGCAATAACAAGTCAGTATACGAACACAGCATGTCAGCAGCACAACTCCTCGTGATTGCTATTTATAGCTAGTCGCGTGATAAAGCCTAGTAGGTGGCTGTTATCGCTGACAACAATAAGACATAAACAACAGACTGCTACTTGCATGGATCGTATTCAGTTTATCTAGAATTATACCATTTGGTAACGTAACTAATGATAATTGTAATTTTAACAAATTATTTATGAAAACTCAGGGGCACTCAGTGGAATGTTCTGTGCGATACAGCATTTGCTATGGGCAGAAGTTGCACTTACCATCAAGGTGAACGTTTTGCACGTCTCGTCTTACACTTTCTCCTATAAAAAAAATTGATCGAAAAGTTTCAATGACTTAATTGCTTTCGTTCGCTTTCAAGTTATCGTTTCTAATCGATTCCTCTACCGGCTACCTTCTTGTAAGGTATTTGCCGTAGGGAAATCCTCCAAGTAATTTCATCCCGTAGGATGGAAATCGTCTAAAGGTAATGCTCAGGCTAATGGTAATACAAGATATGGCTCCAGCGATAGATGGCGGAAAAATTATCTGGGAAGTGGGAACATGCTACACCGGAAATTAACAAACGGGTACTACACGACCAGGAATTTTCTAACATTTCCAGAATTTTGGCTCTCTGTCAGGGAAACAAGGAAAAAACAATTATTGTCAGGAATTGAATTAAAAGACGAAAATACTTGACATAAAAAAAAAACTATTTTTCTTAATCATTCTGGTAACAAAAAATAAAGTAATAAAACCTTAAGTGTAAAATTATAATTAATTTATTATATTAGACGTGATGCGACAGTTTTTCAAATTAGGCGCGCTGCGAATTTTTTGAAAATTTTACTGCCTTCACATACCACATAAAACATTCAGACAAAATTATAGGAAATTTACTGAAAAATCAGGGACATAGTCAGGAAATCTCATGATTTGATCTGGTAACCGGCAGTATCGTTAGTACGTGAACACTGCGATTACCAATCCACATGTCACGCGTGGAGATTACGGCTAATCCTCCCTTTTGGATGAGACCAATGTCCAGCATAGCTATAAGGTAAGTAGTAAAGTAACTGCCTATAAATGTCCCGCTGCTGAGCACAGGCCAAAATTTCCGAGAGGGTATTGGAGCTGAAAAGAATCCGCCACGCTGCTCCAATGCGGGTTGGCGACTTCAATGACTTCGAAATATTTTTTATTTCTCAAACATGCAGGTTTCCTCACTGTTTTCGTTCACCGCCGACCACATGATAAATCAGCACTATTTCACAATTTCAGTGGTATATGAAATTTAAAGCGGGCGCCTTGCCCCTGGGTTACCACAGCTCTAGCTACTCGTATAACTAGGCCTATAATTATTATGTAGTAAGGTAGGGGATAAGGGTTAACTTGGTATATTTACGGTGACAAATGCCTACTGAATCAACAATCCAGTGTTCGCACTACGTTTGTATTGCAGACAAAGGAATATTTGTACGAAGGAGTATTTACTGGTGGTAGGTATGTAGGAATCTGTCTAGACGGTACCACCCCAGGCCCAGTTATTCTGCCGAGAAGCTGTAGTCTGCGAACATTACTGTTTCGGTTTGAAGGGCACTGAGAGCTAGTGTAATCCTGGGCATATGAGACTTAAGAACAGATGTCTTAGGGTGACTGGCGCAATTTGGTGTCACACAGATATTCGTATGTATATCGTATGTATAAATACAATTTCTTCAAATGCATCTTACTTACTATGAAGTTTGAAACTAATAACACCTACAATCTCAAGCAAATCACGTGGTTATATGATGCGAAACACCTGCATGCTTAAGAAGCTATTTGTAAATAATTGACATTGAGTCGACCGTCATTATGCACCTCAGATAAAATTATATGCAGTCGGCAATGCAAAATAACCTTAACGTCATTAAGAAAAGATTACCTGCTTACGTGATTCCCGCCATCAATAATTCTTTATGGCTATTCATACACATAATCGTAAGAATATATAAAAAAGAAGTTGCTTTTTTGTCTGTCTATCTGTATCTGTTTGAACTGATTTTATTAGGACACTACTAAAGACATTGACATAAATTTTATATCGGCTACAGGTAATAACTTTAAAATCAACTTTTCATCGTGCTTGTTGCATCGGTTCCGAAGTTATGAATATTTTTCTCGATAATATTCCACAGAACGCTATCCAAAGTAGCAGAGGACTACGTCCTAATTATATAATAATAATAAAAGCAAATGTCATGTTTGGAAAACTGGTTGGCGATTGCTATACATGAATACTCGCTCCTTAGACCATGCTTCCGCTTTTCGTCATCATCATTTCAGCCCGTAACAAGTCCACTGCTGAACATAGTCCTCCTCCATAGATTGCCACAAATAACGGTCCGGAAACACCTGCATCTATCGCCCCGCAAAACCGTGCAGGTCCTCGCTCCATCTAGTGGAGGCCTTCCTACAATGCGTTTGCCGGTACGGGCTTGCCACTCCAAAACCTCTCTTGCCAAACGGTTATCGCTTCTACGAGCTGGAAAGGATGAAGAACGTGGTCTTTCACGACGTCCTTCACTGCAGGCCGTAGTGAAAGACAACGTCCTTCAGCCTTTCTCGGATCCGTATGTCATCACTGGCAACTCTCTCGCTCACTTGTTTGAAAATTTAGTCTTGACAATTTTTCAGAAAGTCATTGCGGACACTCACGGAACGAGTGGAACCCTTTACGTCGTCACCAGAAGGCGAAGCATTAGTATGACGTAGAAACCATATTAAATGGCCAAAACGTTAATTAAGAGTCTATTAGATCCCCCATTAATAATAATAAATCCCGTAAGATTCACATGCATTACTGAGTAAATTTAATTGGTGCGGGCTTTCATTAGCGTCACCTCGGACGGTAATAGCGATCGTCAACCACACGTCGTTACGTGAGGACACCATAGCTCTTGATCAAACTCTATCAGCCGCCAACTGATTATACATATTATATTTAAAAGTGTAGAACAACAACAACAATACACACACTGACATTGTTGGTTACTGATATAGACATTCTTGGTTATCTTTTCACTTGATTTTATTTTTGCTGTTTTGTCTATTTAGGTACATTCTTCCACATACTTTAGAATATCGTATATAGACATGAAAAAATCTTTGTTGTCTAAAATCTAGTAATTATGGATGAACGCAACATTTGATACGGTCAAAGTGGATAAATATTGTAAGTAAAAACAAATTAAAGTATGAAAAAGGAAACACAACTAATGTTAAAAATTTAACGAAATTGGTCAATTTTTATGCAACTCATTAAAGCAATCCTTAAAAAATAAGTAATTTAATAATTTAATGATTTCTTATATTTATGCGAACACTACACATTTAAATGAAACTAATTTTACGGATTTTATGGCGTTTATTTTTGTTATTTATAATCGTAGATCGGACCACAAAAAATAATTAAAAGCTGAAGGTACTCCGGGTTAACTATGACATCAGGACATCTGTCACCTCAGTCCTCCCGTGACCATGGGTGCTGTAAAGCACTCGAAACGTCGGGTTATAAATAACAAAAATAAACGCGATAAAATCCGTAAAATTAGTTTCATTTAAATAATTTAATAATTATTCATGTTAAACGAAACAATTTTCCCACCATTTTAAAAAGTTACTTCTACAAGCTCATCGTATAGTATACGAGTACGTCTGTCATATATCAATTACCCTTAATAGCATCAACTGTCTTCAACTTGACATTAAAAAAAATTAAATATATGCTCAATAAGATAATAATACGTGTTCGCGTAAATTTAAGAAGGCGTAATAAAAACGCAGACGCCAACGATGTTGAAATCCAACGTCTCACCTAGCATACCTTCAGTCGTGTTCAGACAGAACCGCTCACCGAGGAAGGCCGACAGTCAAGGGAGGTCATTGTGCTAGTTTATAAAGTATAATAGTTTGTGTTGAAAATTAACACTGAACCTTATACCGTTTGTGCTCTTCAAACCATAAATCAACGCTCAGCGGAAAGTGTATTAAACTAAACAATAGAGCTAATACTAAGAATGTGCGTTTATTTAGCAGTTTTCATTAAGAATAAGACCACCATTTTAACACAGTAGAAAGACTACCAAGAAATTTCAAGACTATAATACATAATATATTCAAATTCATAGTAGAAACTGTGGTAAGTCATCCAAATTTTTTGGCTCCCCAATTTGTCGGTTCGACTTTTGGCGTCATCTCGAAAAGTGACGGTGGTGGTTGGTGGACGTTGGTGTTGGCTGAACAGATGGGATCAATATGAACAGGACAGATGTTGGCTTAGCTTTGTGATTTCGTTCTTGGTATGTAGTATTTAACATTATTTCATATTTAATAAGTATAACGCCGTATAGTGCCGTGTGGTGGCGGATTAAAAAAATCTACCCTTCCATCTCATCCCGTGGATGTCGTAAATATCGACAGAAAGAAAATGAAAATCAGCAGCATCTTACTGGAATATCACACTAAAATAACTGCGGTTGCCAATCGGCCTGCCAAGCGTGGCAACTATGGCAAAATCCCCCCAAAATGAAGCAACAAACTTTGGTGGCAATTTATGGACGAGGCATACGTTCAGCAGTGGACTAGTAACAGGCTGAAATTATGATGACGATGAAGAAGTATATGGCCATCGCCGAATTGGAAAGATTGTGGCAAAGTTGAAGAAAAATATGGTAGAGTACATCCGCAATGAAGTTGAAACGTAACAGACCAGATGTGGTAATAGTTTTTTTTAAACGATGTCACTAGGATTTCTGCTAAATCGTGACACACACTTTTCAATCACAACACAACCAGACATGAAAACCAACAATTTCTGTTTCAGCACAAATGTTGTCTACGACCGGAATTCGAACCCAGCATCCGCGGCGTGCTCTGATCACAAGGCCACGCGGTGTTACAATTGTTGGATGTAATAGCATTCTGGCTTATATAATCTAAGCCTATCGAAGGAGACATGTGTGCTCCATAGCTCCTAATCTGGAGCGAAAAATAAATATTAGACTACAGATAAAGTATATTTATTGTCCCTCCCCGACTTGATATTGGCAGAATTATTTTAAGAGCAGACGTTAAACAAAGAAAAAGAAAAATAAAGTATGTATTATAATTAAATTTACTTACGAGGGACAATTGACCATTACATAATATTATACTTCAAACTAGCCGTGTACTGGCGTCGTATGGAAATCAGCTACACCCTGTCTCATCCCGTTAGTGTCGTAAGTCTACTAAGGGAAATGCCAGGAAAAATACATGGCTACCGACGGGTGAAAGATTAGCCATCATGAAAAGTGGCCACACAGAAATGTTCTGGGTAACACAGCATTTGTTATAGCAGACGTTGCACTTACCATCAGGTGAACGTTTTGCTCATCTCGTCACTTCATCCAATCAAAAATACTTAATCAATAAATTAACAGACCGGTGAAAGGCAGCAGCGTTTAAGATCCAAGACGTCTGGTACATGGATCGCCAATCCTCTTTACAGGCGTCGTAATTACGGAAAATACTCCTCGATAGAGGCCGGTGGACTGTCTCTCGCTAATAAGAAATAACCACCCAAAATCTTCTACTTGTTAACGTTTTCAATGATTATGCACAATGATAAAGAAGAATAAAATCAAATTAATCTCAAATCGTGTATACAACACTTTTAACCGTTGGAAACGCGTCATTTGTAATGTGTCGTAATGTAATTTTTTCCCTTATCATTAATTTTCATTAGGCTGGTGTATTTCGTCAATGCTGTAACAGGTTAGCAGCCGCAGTTGTAGGTATAAATAACAGTTAATTTCTCGTGTCACGCTCCGTTAGGCCGAGTCGCGTGCCCAACGGGCTTCCTGCATAGCTTCGACAGCCGACAATCTACGTTTATTGCGTCCGTGAAGGTCTGTTTTATTACTGTTCGTGGACGTTTCATTATTTCTACTAAGATTATTTCTTGTTATATATATGTCATTATTATTTTTTTATTTCACAAATAATATGTTCGCTTAGCCCCTGAGCCGCGGTAGCTCAGGGGCTAGGCGCTCGCTTTAAATTTCATAGTACGCGAGTGACCTGGGTTCGATTCCCGGTGCCGGCACCACTAAAATTGTTAATTGCAATTTTAAGTGCTGATTTACCACGTGCTCGGCGGTGAAGGAAAACATCGTGAGGAAACCTGCATGTCTGAGGAATAAAAAATATTTCGAAGACATGTGAAGTCCGCCAACCCGCATTGGAGCAGCGTGGCGGATTCTTCCTAGCTCCAAAACCCTCTCAGAAATGAGAGGAGGCCTGTGCTCAGTAGTGGGACATTTATAGGCTGAAACTTTACTTTACTTTTATGTTCTCACATACCTGTTAAATATATTAATTCTATGAGAAAACTGAAGCTCTTCATTCGATAAATTATCTTCTGAAATATGCGATAATTACAAGTAACCTCTACGTTTAAGAAAAGAACTTTACATAATTAATTCTGATCGCATTTATTGGAATTATGATTGCATTTACTGCAGTTATTATTTCTAATACATTTTTTGACATAAATTTCAAATGCACAACAGAACCAGAACGAACAACAGAATTAAGTATAATTAAAGATAGTTATTACCATTTTATTTAATTTTTTGTGAATAGCCTAACATATATTCCCCTATGAGTATTTCTAATCTATCTGAAAAGTATAATGACGCGTATAAAATAAAATTCTAACAAATAAAATATTATAACCTCATCAAGCTATAATCTATATAAATTAATATTTAAAGAAAAAAAAACTGACATTGTCATTTCTATTATGGTTTATTTTTTCTATAACTGTGATATTCACAAAATGATTAAGCTTGACCGCCCATCTTTCTTCTATTACATTTTTTTGTTTAAATCATTCAAAGTTAATTTACATATATTTTAAAATAAACATTATAGATCTTAAGCATAAACTTACTTAACTGTACAGAATTAAAACTAAAACTAATCAACAAATAAATGCAATTTTTATATGGCAGTTCAAAAAGTTGAAATTCTGAAATAGTGTTGTATATCGATTGATAGCATGACTCACGCGATAATGCTAGTGTCAATATGCGTGCTTAATTAAAATCCCTACATTAAACCAAGTGACATATTGACACATTTAAAAACCTACATAAGCTGAACCAGAATACGTTGAATACGCATCAATTTGGTAACGTACACAAATTTAAATGTACGCACTGCAAGCAGCGCGCCATTCAGGTTGGTACTCGTATTTGCATTGAAAGACACAAAAATATTAACAAATGAATTTTAACCTCGTCCTGGCTTTCAAATTCTATATTACGACTCCTTTTGAAACTTTCTGCTGGATGATTTGAAGACTAACTTTACGTTACGCTAATTTAAGTATACTTATTACCCTTTAAAATCTCCTCCCTGGGCGACTAACAGACGCAAACATGCGAAATTATATTTATTGGAGAAAGGTAAGGTAAATGGTAAGTGCAACGTCTGCGCATAACAAATGCTGTGTCACCCAGAACATTTCCGTGTGGCACATTGCACCTGTCACCCTGAGAAGACAGTTCTTAAGTCCCATATTGGGTATAAATACACTACCTCTCAGTGCCATTCCGACCGAAACCCAGCAATGTTTAGAGGTTTAGACACTACTGCTTGACGACCGAATAACTAGAGTATAAAAGAGTAAACTGTAATGTCTGATAAAATTCAGACTAAAAGTTACACATATTGTTACACTAAAATAAGCAGGTTAAATACTAACTTAAACCAATCGACGTCGACGATCCTTCGCAAACGTCTGCTTCTGTTTCTTGCACCCCAGGGCCAGTTATTCTGCCGTGAAGCAGTTATTGTGTTTCAGTTTGAAGGGCATTGTGAGCCAGTGTAATCACTGGGAATATGAGACTTGAGAAATGATGTCTCAGGGTGATGGACTCAGCGCGGTGTCATACAGAAATGTTCTGGGTGGCACAGCATTTGCTATGGGCAGACGTTGCACTTACTATCAGTTGAACGTTTTGCTCGTTCCATCACTTTATACAATAAAAAAAGAGTATGTATCGATATAAGAATGCAGGGCAAGCGAGACACGAACGGAGGAATAGATGTGCGTGACTGACGCTGCCGTGCAACCATCGGTATGCTGAATACAAACCACCCTAATCAATACCCGGCTAGATCGCTCAAATTCGATTTATTGCGGAAATCGAGCATACTGCATACAGTACATATGCTTATATATAAAAGTGCGTAACATTCAATATTAATTCAATTCGTATCCGACGTGTGGTGGGAAAAGTCGTGGAAAACCAGGAAATGTGCAGCAGCATCTTCCTGGAACATCTGAATAAATTAACTTCGGTAGCCAACCCAACTGCCAAGCGTGGCAACTATGGAAAAATCGCCCAAATGGGAGCTACAAAACTTGTCGCAATCTATGGGGTAGGCCTATGTTCAACAGTGCACTAGTGATAGGCTGAAATGATGATGAATACTCAATAAGTGTAATCTTGCGATAAGGCTTAAAAAATAAGTAAATATAGAATCAAGCCATGACGGCTTACACTATGTAATCTTATTTTTTTAGGAAGATAGCGACGACACGCGCTAATTATTCACCTGATGGTAAGTGCAACGTCTGCTCATAACAATTCTGTGTTACACATAACATTTCTTGGCAGCGCACTGCGCACGTCGCTCTGAGACATCAGTTCTGAAGTCTCACATACATACATACATACATAAGATCACGACTGTATCCCATAAGGGGTAGTCAGAGACTGGGCACTCACTGCAAAAACAGATGACTGCCACAATCCACGTTTCACCAAAACAATATCATGCACTTGGTGTGATAGGTGGTGAGCCCATCGCCACCATGCGATGTTGGGTGCCCAGTGCAGTTTAATTCCTTACTCGCCTTTTACGAGATCCATTGAATGAGATGGAGTGGTAGTATTCTTTTAACGAGCCGCCACTACACGGCCTCACATGCCTTGTAATAACACTAGCTCTCAGTGCCCTTACCGAAACACAGTAATGTTTGCACACTACAGCTTGACGGCAGAATAACAGTCATTGCGGTTGTACATAACTAAACTTTTTTTTATATATATTTTATATATAAATTTTTCAAGTAATTACAAGCAGCAGCCAAAAAATAACTTTAACTGCAATAGCATCTCACTTCGCCTATTGAACTAAATATTAGAGCTTTTCCATTATTTTTAACGTTGAATATTCGCATTAGGTCTTTGTAGGTTTTAAAATTGTTTCGTTATTATAATAGTACATATGCATAGGTATGCGTAGTGTCCTTAGTTAAAAGTGCATAATTAACGCCAAAAGTAAATAATCTTCTACAAAATGGCCGCCGCGGTCATATTATTAAAAATATGCAGTACAAAGTATCGTTCCCCGCCATTTGTTTTTCAAAACATCAGTATCATATAATATGCAGTATTGGTAGGTAAAAAGAAGAGGAGCAATCCCGAGAGCGCGCCGAGAATTTAGGTCGTCTGCTTTCGGGTGGTATGCTATTTTCAATCATCCGCCAGCTACACGTGTGATGATATGAAGGATTCCAGTATATCATGATGTATGCAGTATTTTTTATCTTCAGCTTCGACGCCTCTAAAGGTAACGAGTGACTTTCAAGGTGTAATGATACGATAATTGAAAAAGTATAAACAAATAAAACGACAGCAAAAAATTAATATTTATTTATTTAACTATAACGATATAACGTTTTAGCATCAGATGAAAAACAATTTTCATCGCAATTAGTTCGAGACTGAAAAAGATATAAACCGGAGAAAAATTAACGAGCAAACAGAAAACAGGTTGCCAAATAGTTGTTTTGATAAATAACCAAAAATAATTCAGTACTCATAATATTTTTTACCAAAAAATAGACATTTTTTATAATTAAGCAGCGTTTTTACTATTAAATGCCTTAAATTATAAAAAATCTACGTTTGAGTATAATTTATAAAATAATTCAGACGTTTATTCCAAAACGCCTTCCGCGCGAAAGTAAAGTTGACAGTTAAAAAATAGTGACGTAAGACAAAGATAACAACTCAGCGGTGGCCACTTTAACAAAATAAGAAAATTCCGTATCCCAATTAAAAAAAAAACAACACTTGTTTGTAGCGTCGAGTTGCACTGCGTAAATAATGAAGGTTAAAGAAAAACTATAATAAAATTGTCGCAGTGAGAACTTGAAATGTTAAATGCGCATGCAATAAATAGCTATCGCATGCGTCTTTTATTCCACTGCAACAAAGAAACTCCGAGTAAGACAATTGCAAGCTTTGTTCAACATGTGTTCCTTTGGACTATACGTAGACTTACGTGAAACTAGTGGGTCTAGCTCGAAAGTACTGACTTCTGTGAAGTATTCCTAGACCGGTATAACGTGACTGAATTATTAAATGTTTTGTTACTGAAGTATGTTTTGTACGCGAGGATTGTTTGTTAGTGGACAAATGGTAAATTACAGTCAACGCAAAACGTCTCGAGTTGAAAATGTTCTTGACCATGACAATATGAGCAGTATATATTTGTTTAGAGTTGGTACAGATAAAATAAATTGTGGTATCATCACCAAGAGGGGACGGCGTGGGAGAATCTATCACCCGATTCTCTCATCTTGTCTCTTAAGAGTCAAATAGGACAGAAAAGTTAGCTAGAGAATGGATGTCAACCACTTTTTGTGGAAACCATAGTACCTACTTCAGTTGCCAACCCGAATGTCGAATGTGACAACTATGGCAATTACCAAAATAAGATTTATTATATTTACGCGAATATTACACGTTTAATAAAACGAATTATGACGGTTTTTATAGCGTTTAATTTTAAACTACTTATAACCCGTGCTTTACAGCACCCATGGTCACAAGAGGACTGTGGTGACAGATATCCTGATGTGTCTGTCAATTAAACGCGACAAAATCCGTACATTCGTTTTATTAAATTACCCCCAAAGTTAATTTAAGCGATAGGTACATAGTTTATCTATGAAAAATCCTATCTTGTCGATTAAAAATACAAAATGAAGATTGACATTCTGATAGCCAATATGTATGAGATGACACAGCAAAATAAACCATGTTTTTGGGAATCGGAAAGCAATTTGATTTTGATATAATTTTTAATGTGGGTTGCTCAGCCCCAATTATGTATTAATATAACATTAAATTCATATAGATTTTTTATTTATTTATAAAACCCATAAGGATCATGTATAAGTAATTTTCACAAACGGAAAATCTAGCCTTGTATTCATTTCTATGACAGAGTCAACATTACATGTAATACGACTATCCTTTGTTACTGAAGGATACAACATATTCTGTAATACGTTATCTTTTAATGACAACAAAAATAATCGAAAACACTACATTAAATAGGGGAACTGACTTTTAAAAAAATAAATACATATAAAAACAACAAATAAATAGCAACATAATAACAACGCAACTTCTGATTAAATCTGATTTACATGACATAAGAACATAAGTTTGTTACATACATTATTTTATGTAAGAACATTATGTACATTATGTAAGTATCAAGAAAACACGGAATTGTCATTCTTAAATAAAAAATATATGTGTGCAGTTCACACGCGGTAAAACTGAAACCTGCAGAAAACTATGAGAGAATTAGACAAATGCAGAGTATCAGAAGTAGGATTATGGTACGGTTTATTTATTATAATATTGTTATAAAGTTTATTACTTATTTTACATTTTATTCTACATTGTAATGTCGTTACATATTAAATAGACTCCAAGTTTTCAGTTTCAACCAATGACACGAGTGGTTTATGATAACTAAAGTATGAAATAAATGCTTTGGTTTGGATTTGATCAATATATTCAAAAACAGCGTCAATTACCGTTTTTGACCTTGCTGCTAATGATTTGGACGAATTCAAAAATGTAATATAATAAAACAAGATGTAAATGTATGTCTCTTTTCAGTGTCTCTTTTTTGTTTCAGCGAGTTTCAAATCACAGCGATCTAAAGAAGTTTTCACTTCAAAATATAAATAAAGTTATGCTAAGAAAAAATAAAAGTCGAATATACTGTATATTTGAGCAAAGCACGCAACCAACCTAGAACTTGTACTTGCAACATCTGTACACCATACAACATTTTTAAAACTATTTAATTAAATGAAATATTTTAAATAGTTATCATCATCATCATCATCATTTCAAACTATCATAGTCCACTGTTGAACATAGACCTCCCCCATAGATTGCCACAAAAGTTTGAAGCTCACAGTTTTGAGAGGATTTTGCCATAGCTGCCACGCTTGGCAGGCGGGTTGGCAACCGCAGTTTATTTATTCAGATGTTCCAGAACGACGCTGAGCTGCCCATCTCATGGTTTTTGTTTTCCCTATGTCGACTTTTACGACACCCACGGGATGAGATGGGGTGGTAGATTCTCTTAAGCCGCTACCACACGGATATTATACGTCTTTCTTCTCGGTTAAAGGTTAACGCTTGCAATCACAAATCTATATTTAAATGAAGTGCAGAATATAACTATTATATAAATATTCCCACGAAATGTTGAGTTTTCTTTACTAATAACGCTATAAAGGCCACCCGTGCCAACAGTGTACGATGCATAAAAAAATTAAACGGAACCTAATAACCAGAATTTAGTAATTTATAATCATACAATGTGATTCACAAATAAAGATATTAACTAACATAGTCGTGACGAAAGAAAACACAACACCAATTAGGTAGTCGGTTTTTCAAAGTTATAGTAAACATAATACAAGAATAATTTACAATGTTTATATTACAAACATGATGACATTGAGGCGCAAGGGAGTCACGAGAACGTGTTCCGAGCATTATTTTGGACGATGGCACAGAGGCCGCGCAGGTTGCGAAGGGCCTGAGCGAGGTCGCATCGCCAGCCTTAACTAACAATGACAATATCGTCATTATAGCTATTGACTCATTGTCAATCGATACCAATAACGTATCTGACAAAAGAAAGCCAGCCAATAAAACTTGATATGTTGCGTAAATACCTACAAACATAAAATCTATATAAAATAATGTAAGACTGACAAAATTTTATATAAAACCTGATTTCATATAAAGCATTTTAGTTAAAACAACTACGAATCATATAAACTTGAATGTTTGTTAGAAATGAAGAGTTACGTGAAAATTCTACAGCGTTTCCACAATAAAAAAGTTATTAAATAAAAGTTGACGTAACGATAAAGTTATAAACATAATTTTTCAACCAATTTAGTAAATCATGACCGACAAACAATAATTATCATAATCATAAATAAAAAGAAGGTATGCGAAAAAAATTGTGGACGCCAGATGTCATTGAATGATCGTACTTGTCGAAAGTCGCAGTTGAAAAATCTCGCAAAAATCCCGAGAATGTAAAACTGTAAACAGTTAGTATTAAGAGATTAAAACATTGACCAATTTTATTAAAGCGTAAATAAGATGTTTCAATTATTTAATAACCTTACTTATATATAGCCAAATAATCGTTATAACGTTCGTATTGCGGTTATTACGGTTATTTGCTGGAAGTAATTTTAGGATGAAAGAAAACTGGAATTAATACTTGTTTTGTTACTCCATGTTATTAAAGCCTACATCGAACTATTATGATATAACAAAAGTTGATACAGTTGTAACAGAAGTCAAAAACGAATATTATATAAAGCTTTTAAAATATATAATTGATTCATCATCATCAACTGATCAACAGTTCTGTTGGGAGTATGCCGTAATTGCCTCGGTTTGCAGGCCGATTAGCGACCGCAGTACCCGTACTAGTACCAGACGCTGTAGTCACTGATAAAGTTATTTTCAACCGTATTCGTGATTTACTATACCATTGGTACGAAACCACGAGATATTTCTGGTATTATCCCTTAGTTGACATCGACGGCACCCACGAAGTGATACAGATTTATTGATTCCCTTACGCTGCCACCACATAATACAAATGGCGAGGACAATTTTCAAACTCTAAAATAGAAATGTACACAAGTCACTTATTTGAAGTTACGATAGTATTTAAACAAAAGCGTAAGTGTTATGCAGCAGAAAATATTTTTCTATTTCAGCATACGATAGAACAACAAATAGTACCAAAAAAATTCAAGAGTGGCTTTCCCCGCTTACCGCGGCACTGCTCGCTCGGTTGATAAGTGGCCTAAGGGCTCCCGCCGCGCCCCTCCGACCTACTTCCCGCCATCGCCCTCGCGATCTTTGTGCACGACGTTCTTGCACAACACAGATATCAGCTGGATGATTTTGTTGATTAAACCTATTCTATTTGATCTCAATTCGATACGGTTAAAGAGTTTCAATGTATTGCTCAACACTTCAAAGAAACATTTTGTTAACGCTCGACATGATTAATTAATTAAGCTACCTCCCTTCGCTTTTCAAAGTTTTAAAGATAGCCGGTGAAAAATTTTCTTATAGCAATTACGCTTTGGCGGTTTCGACTTTTCATCTTTTTGAATCCCTTTGTGATTGAAGTTGGAAATTTCGTTTGATTGAGTCTGTTGTCGATTCCGAGTACGATATTAAATATGTTCTGAATTCTTATTTTTAAAACAAAGGCAAGACAACTATTTTGTCAAAGCTTTTTAATTTATGTCCAGATTTAAAAAAAAAGTAAAGTTTCAGCCTATAAATATCCCACTGCTGAGCACACGCCTCCTCTCATTTCAGAGGGAGTTTTGGAGCTAGGAAGAATCCGCCACGCTGTTCCAATGCGGGTTGGCGGAGTGCTCATGTCTTCGAAATTATTTCTTAGACATGCAGGTTTCCTCACGAACTTTTCCTTCACCGCCGAGCGCGTGGTAAATCAGCACTTAAAATTGCCATTAACAATTTTAGTGATGCCGGCACCGGGAATCGAACCCAGGTCACTCGCGTACTATGTAATTAAAAGCGAGCGCCTAGTGCCTTAGCTACCACGGCTCAAGATTAATTAGAATTAATCCAGGTTTATTAGAATAAAATAATTTAAGAAAATGAATGGTTCTGATCAAATACAATTTCAATACGGTCACTTTTAGAACTAACTATTCTACTAATAATATACTTCGATTACGAACTGTAAAGTAGTCAGCGATGGTTGGAATTGTAAAGTTCACAGAGCAGGTATTAAGATAGCGTTATAGTGTCAACGTTGGTGTTTCTCGCAATTTCTAATAAAAGAAACAACTTTTACCCGGTTTTGCAGCCACAAACTTTTTGCTCGACTGGTACCTACTTGATGACAACAATAAGCACATACGTTGTGGGAATGTTTGTTTTTGCAGTTGCGATAAGCATATGTATAAAAGTGCGTACCAAACGGCTGATTACACTTAGGTTTTATGTCAGTTATTACCTATATTAGCTAAGGTTTGTAAAATAATCAGTAAAACATGCCAAACACCCAAAACACTAAAGCACATAGATAATTTTCTGTTAGAAACTCAAATACTGAGCAGGTCATTTCGTTGCTTCGGTTCAGGTTAAATTAACATCGAAATTGCTTTTAAATACAGCATAAGTCATTGTATGATATAATTAAATAACTACATTACTAATGGAATGATTTGATTCTGTTTTCTTTGTAATTTGTAAAAAAGAACAATAGAACAGAATAATAAACCGAAAAAGTCTTAATTTCTTTGCCCATAATTACGCTATTCTTGGCAATCTTGAAATCGTTGTCATCAAAATACTAACTGTAACCAAAAAAGGAAATCAAAAGTATATTGATATTTCGTAAGTTCTTTTGGCAGCACGTTACTATCGGTTAGGTGAAAGAAATTGCTCGAATAGTTTCTATTGACGCCTGGCATAAATGATATAAAACAAGAGATAAGCAGCCACAGTTCCTAGAGAAGTTTGGTTCAATTCGAGAACGAGTAGGTAATCTAAACAAATTAATCGTGGATACTTGTGTTATGAGTGGTAGTTTGTGTTCAGTATATTGTTGCCAAAAGTACATACATACATACATAAGATCACGACTGTATCCCATAAGGGGAAGTCAGAAACGGGGCAGTCACTGCAAAAGCAGATGACTGCCACAATCCACGATTCACCAAAACAATTAAAAGAAAATCAGGATATTGCTTTGTGTTGGCTTACATGAATGCTATTTGCTATCAACGAAAACCTTAAAGCCTTTCTTTATATACCACTAAAATCACCGTCTCCGTATGTATTTATCCAATCATTATCTTTAGCTTATATTGATAGTCGATTGCTGAATGTAGGTCTCTCTACCACGAAGGGAAAATTTGCTGAAATCGCCAAGTTTGACAAGCGGATTGGACACGGCAGTAACAAATATGTCGAACTCTTTTAGTTATTCTTTCATCGGACCTATAACATTTTTCAAGCATTTTACTGAGTGCATCTGGTTCACTCTGTAAAATGCTTGAAAAATGATGTAAATGTATAATGTTATTCATCTATTGTGGGATATTCAAGTTTTATGGTCTAGGTAGTGAGTATTAAAAATTCTTTCAATTCTACGGTTACCGATAGTTGGTGGCATAGCGTGGAGTAGTATATAAGCAATTTCTTAATTGCTCTTTCTTACCAGACACGTTACCGATATTTTTGTGAACTTAAAATGAAATAGCAAACAGATGCAGAATAAGTATGTCCAGTAATACACAGACGTCTGGGAAGCCTAGCTGGGCGTTTGGTCTGGCCATTCTCACTCTCGGCGGGAGAGCGATGCAACGTTACAAAGATATGTCGTCTATTTATAAATGAGGAGCATTGCAGGCAGACGGACGCATCGTCGTGTGAGTTGCCTCTTATGTAGTAACGATTGAAGAATTTAAAATTTTGCACTAATAGTAACTTTTACAACTGCAAACTGTTGTTTACTCGTATTTAATTTTGTGAAAGTCAGAAAAACAAGAATTACGTTAAGATATCCTATACATCGAAGGAATTGACATGTTGGTAATGATAGTAATGATGGGAGTGACATATGAATTGTAGCTAATATTAATACAGATAATATACAAACATAAATACCATAACCATTCGTTAAGAGGTAAATAACAAAGTGCGAATGTATTTCCTTTCTACATATTAAGGGTGTAAATATAAACAAAATTTACTTGGACTGTGAAAAGGTCAAGTCATTTCAAGCGAACAATATTGAAGATAATGCAAAGCGTTACGACTATTAAAGACCACTGATAATAACAAACCGGCCGCGTAAATTTAAATGGGATGCGATAGGACAAAAGAATATTGACCGTATTTTAAATTAATCGTTCTCATGAATAACGTTTAGAACTATGTTAAATCTCTACTTTAATGTTTTTTATTTTATTTTGTATGGTCTTGTTATTATGAAACTAAAGACTGGCTGATTGGCATTTAATCTGATTAAAAAAATGTTTGAAACTGTTGGAGCCTTGCTGCTGACGCTTCGACCGAAGTAGGACCACTCTCTCACAGAAGAACAGCGTAAAGTAACAACACAACGCTAATATCCTAATGTTAGTGATGAGAATCGGCGACCCCATTACTGGCAAAGGCAGTCTATCTTCATTGTCTGAGACGAAAGCGAACCATATAACTCTTATATTGCCTCGTTTGACGAAGTGGCTTCCGCACTACGGGACGCGGCTACGATTCCCGCCTGGGCGTGGTTGTGTATATTGTGTAAGTAAAATTTATATTTATCCTCGTTGTTTACGCTTATTCACAAAAAGAGTAATTCTTGATCTTTTTTACACATTTAATTAAAATTTGAAAAATAATTTTGTACATTAAAAGACATAAAAAACCTTAATAATGTCAGTAAACCTTGGATAGGTAGCGGCTGAAGAGAATCTACCACCCAACTCATCCCATGGGTGTCGTGAAAGTGGACAGAGGGAAAATGAATACCAGACAGATGGGTTGAGCAACATCTTCCTAAAACATTAAATAAAAAACTGCGGTTGCCAACCCTGCTAAGCGTCGAAACTATGGCAAAATCGCTCTAAAATTCTAGCTACAAATTTTTGTGGCAATCTGTGGGGGAGGCCTATGTTCAGCAGTGGACAAGTGGCGGAAATAATGATGATGATGATGATGAAACCTTTGGCTGTTGAACAGGTTTACTAAAAAAAAATCATGAAGATTCTTTTTGGCAAAAATAGTTTATAAAACGTACTATGTAGAACAAACGTTGTAAACACACTATCAAATACTCAAAATTTGTCTTTTTAACGTGAAATTTTATAGGGATAAACCCAATAACACTGAACGATATGATTCCCAGGCAATTAATGTTTAACATTATATGCATTTTCTTTTACATTATAAATAAAGGACTCTAAGATTACTTTGTAACAGCTCTTATTTTTAGAGACGGTTTCGGAGCCAGTAACAGTTCTTCGTTTCGCTCTAATGTGGGTTAGCGGACTTCGAAACTGTTTATCCTTCACCACCGTGCACATGGCAAAACGTCACGGGGGATCGATTACAGGTACTCGCGTATTATGAAAGTAAAGGCGAGCGCCCAGTCCCTGATCTACCACGCTTCTTGAACAACAACAATAGTTCTTCTAGCTGACAGATAGAGTAAAACTGAACAGAGAAATGTTTTCCGTTGAAATCGGTGTTCTGTTAGATAACTCATCCTTCAGCCTTAGATTCACTTTAAATCAATACAACAATATTGCTATTATGGAAATGGTGACGACGGTCAGTCGCCCCGCAGACTTTCTACAAACGAAGTCGAATCGATAGAAGCGATATCAGCCGTCTCTTCTACGACATCAGTACAAGAACTTTGTCTGCCCATTCGCTCGGCCAGAGGATCGTAGTTTTATGACTATTACTCCACAGACGTATTGGATGTACCTACTGCTACAAATACTGTAGTCACCACATTATCTTGAATATTTTGATTGCCAACGGCATTCTTGATACTTTGCCATGATGCAGTTAAGTTAATGCCACAAATGTAATATCAAATCAATCATATTAGATATCTACTTATATCTGTATATCATAGTGAAACATCTAACGGATGTCTTTGATTTTATTATAATAGATTATGGCCCCAGCAAACCACATAACTAATTTTAAATAGAATCGAATAAGAACGAGATTCTTGGCTCGAATGCAATGATTGTTTATGATTTATTTTTTCGTTTTTTTTCTCAGCGAAGTTTGAGTTGGGAGAGCTCCGAGGTACGGTTCAAACGGTGCGTGCGGCAGGCGGTGCATCGAACGCGGTGAGAGCGGGGTCAACGAACTTAACGCCATGTGCATTCGGTTTTGAACTGTTTCATACACGATATACGTAATAAACAACTGGATGGACGTCTATTGATGTAAAAATCGGTTGGTTAGTGATTGCGACATCCTAATTGCGGAAGTTCTACGTGACAAACGTAATCCATTAATACATTGTACTGGAAGGCCGAGTCGTTTGATAATTTTGCTTGGTTGGGCAATACCCTATCGTAGAAAAACTCGATCGCAATTCTAATTAATTATTTGAGTTGAGTTGAGTTGGCAATCCGAAAGTGTTTTTGTTGGTTTATTAGGTAGTTTGTCCGTCTTTCACCCTTCAGCGGAATGAGCGAGCGACCTGATTTTTGGTACGCACGCCGTATAAAGGCCCGACAACAACATAGGCTACTATTTACCCCGGTAAAATTGATAGTTCAGACAAACAGGCGTAATGCATTGAAAAATTTCAACCGTTACTTTGAAAATTCCAAGTATCAATCCAGTTTAGGGGAGAACCAAAGTTAATTTGCTAAGTTCTTAGATACTTTTTTTAACGTCTGGAGCATAAGTCAACAAATACATTTTTGTTCTCGTTCCATGACGTTACTTCTTTTAAATCGACCAAACGTCGGTCTGGTGACAGGATTCCTATGCAAGAATCCGTCTAGGTAGGTATCACCCCAGGGTCAGTTATTCTGCCGTGAAGCAGTAGTGTGGAAACATTACTGTGTTTCGGTTTGAAGGGCACTGAGAGCTAGCGTAATTACTGGGCATATAAGACTTAACTCATGTCTTAGGGTGACGAGCGCAGTGTGGTGTCACTAAGAAATAACCACTGACCATCAGGTGAACGTTTTGCTCCTTTCGTCAGTTTATCAAATAAAAAAAATTACTTAGTTGAGAGACCGTTAATCAGATTTCGACCATTGGTTTCTTGAGACAGATTGATGGAGCGCCGCCTTGACAGGCATGACCAGTTATTTTTTAATAGGATGTCACCATCTTTACGAGATCCTTCTTTTCAGACTTTTGTTGTCTTATCCGGTGACCACAGCTATTCAATGCTATCAGCACTTCACTAATTGTGAATTTAGTGAAGTGCTATTTTCAATTAGTAGAGTTGTTATTTTTAAAACTTTAGCCTGCCGCCGGTTAAGCGAAGTGAGTTTTATCTACTTGGGAGAGGTTATGAGTTCAACAATAGACTTTTTAGTGACTGATTAACACAAGAAACAGGAAAAGTAAATTCCGACCATAGATAAATGAAAAACAATTGAAATGTTTAATAGACTATAAAATGTTGCTGCTGTAATAATAGTCCAAGTGTAACAGTAATCTTTATTACCAGTAGACTTGACAATAACTTTTTAAGATTTTCAATGTACGGTATTCTTCACGGTTTCATTAAAAATAACAACACTTATCTTACGTCATTGAATTTGATCATCGCATTGGTTAAACATGAAAATCAAATTAAAGATTTTCGAGTTCCAAGTGTAACAAACAGATATAACAGGGGCAACCTTGTATAAAGACAGTACTTAATAAACTTGTGAAGACGTAACATGGTGATAGTGCAGATAGAGCATATGGTACACATAGGACAGGTATCTGCCTCGACCAAGGATATAAGTCAAGCTCATGTAATATTAACCGGTTTGTCGACATTCATGATGATTGCTACAGGACGCAGGACAGATTGTTTGGATCTTCAAATGTATGAACTATTATTTTATTGAAACGTTGAAATAAGGCAACATAGGAAGTATCTGAAGACTGACCACTTATTTAAATAAATTCTTTAAAGACTGAATCTTACATATTTACAAAAAAATGGACACATGGTAGAATATAGTTCGAAGAGGCATCATCAGCATTATCAATAACCAGTAAACAGCCGAATGCCATTAGAGTGATAGGATTGAACACGTTGAGAGAATTGCCGACACAAGAGCATTAAGCCCGAATACATTTCATACTTATACGCCAGAGGCCATACTTGGGAAGACCAAAACGGCAGCGCCCGATCGGTCGCTCTGTGCGTTGGCTGTCAAGGCTGGAAATTGATAAAAGTTAGTATAAAATAGAAGACAATGGCATTGCTTGGTAGTTGCAGCTGATTAACAGACTCAATCTTTGACCGGTGGAATTTCAAAATTAAATCTAACTAAAATCAAAGAAAAAAATAAGATAACTTGGCAAAGATATTCACGACTTTGAAGACTCAAATATTAGCTCTGAACATCAAGGAGGTTGTGGAAAGCAGCCAATGATGACGATATGATCATGAAGCTATTTAAATATCGCATATACACACTGTTTAATAAAATATATATACCTGCATGAATACGAATCCAATAAGAAAACGAAAGCAGTTTGACAACTTAGAAGTAATTTAAGAACATCTTATGAAAGAAACCCTTGGTTATTAGAGTGTGTGACACTTTACAGACAACATCAAGCTTTACCTGGAGCTCCTTATTCTTGTTATCTTTGAGCGAAGCTGCTCTGATAACACCAGCTTTCCATCCCCATTCGTAAACTTTATTCACGTTAATTTTTGCCACACCACTCACAGAGAGAAATCGTTTGCCAACTAAATCTTCGCGGTATCTAAATGCCATAACGAACTACACAATCACATTATTCACTGCAAAAACTACACAAACGTCAAGAAACACAACGTGTCAACGCATTACACGTTCCACTCTTCGTAGAGCGAAGGGAAACTGAAAACTACGTAAAACAAAAAGTACTTCAACCCGAATAACACTATATACCTCTTTTTAAATGGTATGCGCGCTATGAGGAACTTTAAAGTTTCCAAGTGTCTTTTGAAATTGATAGTATTATAGCAATATGTGGCAAAATTGAAATGATAGTCTGAAGTTTGCACTTATAGGTATTTGTTAGTGTTCTCTATTTATTTGGTTAATATTTTCGACTTGGCTCATAGTAACGCTTGATAGTTTTGTTTAATTCAACTAGATGGAGTACTCGCTAAAAATTTGATAATTTTATAGATGGCGCCATAATATGAAATACTAATCTCAGATTTTCCATTATAAATACTTGATTAAAGTTCTTTTATTCAAATAATTCAACGAAATAAAACATGGATATCAATTTGCGAAACTGAATTCTGACACTAAATCAATAATATAATTTCTGTCCAATGACTTATAACGATAAATAATTTAAAGGTATATATATTAATTTAATTTATATAAATATATGAAAATATTCGTAATTCTCAGACAAAATTTTAATCTAAAATGTCAATTTTTAATGCATAGTACAGTTTCTTTTGATAAATTTATAAACAGTTTTGAACGTCATTGTTTTATTGATTACTGTGATCACGTGATCAAAACATCAGTGTAATTCAACATGGCTGACTAGTCTTATTTCTGAGCAGTTGTCTTTTGTCATGTTTACTTTTGTGGTTATTTTGGAGCAGATTTTTCTTATGTGATTATTAATATGATATCGTCGATAATTTCCCGATTGGTCATGTAAGTATTGTTTTCAGATTTCATACTTATTTTAATATATTTTAAATATTAATGTGAAGTGACGTTTCACATAAATATTTTTATTGAATGGTTCTTTGTCTGTAAAAACAATTCATAGTTTAATTTACATTCATTTGTTATTTGCTAAATTATCCCTACCACCTAACGACATAGTATCTAAAATCTGGAGATGTTTCACGTGAAATAAAATGATCGCGAAATTAAAAAATAGGAACATAGTCCTTCAAATATTACTTAATTATATTAACATTAAAAAAACAATTATTATATACCTAATTAAAATTTTGTATAGATGCATTGTGTAAGTGTAGTTTACTTTAAGCGATTTATTTTAAAAAGTAAATGAAATTCGGAACTAAGAATTCCCTATACATTTTGCGATTAGAAGGGAGTTCCAAAAATAAAATTGGCCTTTAAAAATTCAAAGAAATATATTATTGTAATATTAAGTCTAGAGAAAGATATGAGAAAATACCATGGTAGCTCAAGGCTCTAGCTCTTCTTTCTTTTTTCTTTAGTTAATATTTCATAGTATACTCCTTGGGTCTACCCCTTGGTGCTAACACTACTTGTAATTAGTAATTTGGGGATTTACTACTTCCTCAGTGGCAAAGAAAATTATTACAGGGAAGCTGCATGTCATAGAAATTAATAATATTTCCACAACACTTTAAGACTGCCAACTGCACCTGCAACTTTAAGGCAGGTTTGTAGACTGTTCTGTGTTATAATTTATAACAACTATGATCCACATTTCCACTGTATACTGTTGTTTGTGTATTTTACTGCCAAATTTCACATGCACAACTCACCCTGACCTGAAAACCAACAATATGTGTTTTTACACATATGTTGACTTTGGCTGGGATTCATATTCAGGAACTATGGGGAAGAAAAAAGGTACTCGGACTAAAAAGCCATGTAGCCTGGCACTGAAAATTCAAACATGAAATTTTAGTAGCTCCTATATGGAGGCAAACTCATGTTGCTTACTATAAAATTTAGGAATTCCTGAAAGCAGCCACATTGTTATAAACATATATAATATACTTACTTATATAGAAGGTTTATAGTCTTGTTACAAGTACAAAGAGATTTTTTAGTTTTAATGGAAGTTTGCTGCCAAATATATACAAATTTACAGATGTTTCACATATGTGTATATGAAATTTAATTAGGACAACAGCATAACCATGTTGAAGTATTCCATTATTTAATAACATGTTTAGTAGGCCTTATTACCTTTATTATTATTCAGTGTTATTTATTTATTGAATCGCTAACATAGCCAACACTCGTAGCAAATAACAAAATACACAACAATACAAACAATGACATGCACAGAAATGCTTATAAATCAATGGAAGTATATGCATTGCCAGATGTCCTGAATTGTGTAAGATATACCAATTTCCAGGGATCTGGTAACATGTCCCAATTCATCCTCAATCAGGACGCCAAATGTCCCCATTTTTCACTAACCTCTTCATACTTCATTTTCATCATTTGTGCAAAACACAAATTGTTGCTGTTTTGGTCTGGTGGTGTTGTGCATGTGAATTATGTCTTTAAAACGTACCCACAATACAGCAGAAATCCTTCTGTGGGGCATCATTTAAAAAAAAATTGACACACTGGACCTGGCAACACTAGGTGACACAGCATCTGTTATGGGTAGACATTACACCTACCATCAGGTGAATGTGCCCGTCTCATCATTCTAATATGTGTCTGCCAATATTTGTCCTTCAGAGTAGAAGAGCCTGTACCTCTTTCCTACTGAAGTGTCATAAAGGTGACTAAAGTATTGTATGTGCCTTTATATGTGTATTACATGCAATGCTATGCTGTTACTGTACTGCTTGTTGGATCACAATGGGGAGTAATAATTTTTTGAGTCATGCAAAAAGGTTAAAATTGTGTCTCAAGAGTTGACTGTGGGAAATGCTTAGAAAACACCACAACCAGGTGACATAGAGCTATCCCAAATTGGGAGGAGTTGCAGTAAACATAACACTGGGCAGGTCGGTTTGCGACTTTGCACCTTGGACACTGCTACCTGTCACTGGTCTGGGTTTTTTTTCGGTCTGGCTATAGTAATCCCGACACCTGTCGGAAGGCGTGACATTTTGAAGATGTTTCCCACAGTCAGTTTTTATAATCTGATCTTGGATTGTCTAAAGGTAATATGGTAATAATGCATATACACAGAGTATTTATTTTTATTTTTTGTTTAACCTTAAAATAACAATAACCTTAAGGTAACAATGGGCGGATTTAATGCTTATAGGCATTCTCTGCCAGTCAATCCAAGGTGTGGTGAAAAAGCGGTGGCAGGTGTATTATTTAATATATAAGAAAAAAAAACTTAATGAAGTAAATGAATAATATTAATACATATTCATAAATAAATATATAATATTACACATTCATATATACATATTTATATACATCCATACATTTTACTATATGCCCAAAACATCTTTTCATAAAGGCCTTTATTAGAAGTTGATTAGATATTATTTTTTATTCACTAAATTATCTAATTCATGAATCGGGCCAGTTCTTCGGCTAGGTAATATAATCTTATTTTATTTGATTTTTTCTTCTATATATTATTTTTCACGAACGCAAAAGATACCGTTTTTTACTTTTCGTTGTATATAATAATTTCATAACCAGGAAATTTGATAAAATAAGAAGCGAAATGTGCTTTAATGTTTATTTTATTGTAAAATGTAGATTATTTACAGTCATTCCTTACAAGCATGTTCATATTTTGTTCCACATTCGTGTTATGTGGCTAACCTAACAATCTGGCCGCTGTTTGACGAATACTATTGGCATGGTGCCAGTTTTAAATGATTTTGGAATCATCTGAAGCTGAAATTTGGCAACTTTGCTGGTGTGTCTAAACCTTTTATTCTTGTTTTCACCTTCAGACGTTGTGTGACTGTAGAATAAAGCAGTTCTACTTGACACACAACATGTTCCGAGCTGCGAATGGGTCGGATGTGGCAGTAGAATTACACACATACGGTTTCCGGTATATTTGCTCGTCGACTTTTTGGGATAGCCGTTCCGTAATTTAATCTGTGTCATCGCTTCAAACAAAGAAGTTGCTCAAGCTCCGGTCCGTTTAGAATTCATCATTTGGGTATCCCGGTGCACTGCCGGGTGCTATTTTCGGTGAGGCCTACCGCTGGCCGTTCGCCTTTTGGATGCAGTTGAAGTTTCAGTTCGTGACGATCGCAACTTGTGTTCGCGGCTGCCGTTATATGCAACGAGTGAAGTGCGTTGACACATAACTGTTTTGTGATTCATTATTGTCAATCGGTGTTCGCTCACTGGTGTTATTAGTGTCTGTTCCGAGTGCGCTCAATCAGGCCACACAGTCTGGAGGTCGTACACCTTGACTCCGGCATATTATGTACATATTGAGACCGCTTGTCTTACCTTTTTAGGCGCAGCCTCGGCTCAGCAACGCGCACCTTTACCCAGTTTTGCGACTGACGTAGTTTGTTACCATTTTTAAATGTCTTCGCGAACTAAGCTTGATATACGGATAACAATCTATTACGAAGACCATGTAGTTGTTATTTATATATGAACGGTGCTATATTAATTGCTTATTATATTGAACATGTTTTTCAAAAAAATAATTCGAAAAAGAAGCGGAATGTTGTCGTTATTTAATCTTAATCTGTGATTGTGCTGTTCTTTAAATCAATGTTGCGACGAAGTGAACGAGCGTTACTAAAGAATTGAACATATGAAAAAAAAAAAACATAAATGCATTGCGCTAGTAATGCATATTAGTTATTACACAAATATGTACAGGCTTCAAGCAACGTTTCACTGACCGTTATGTAGGGCAATACTACCAAAATAACTGTAGCATCATGTCTAATTATTTTTTGCTTAGCACTTGCTTATATTACCATGGCTTTTAGAACATCACCTTCTGTTAATGATATGTTTGCATTAAGTATATATTATTTTGTACAAACTCGTTTGTTATTGTTTCGTTAAGAATCTGACATTATCTATTTTATTTGCTTGATACACTGCGATAAAAAATTTAATATTAATTATTGCAGAGAAAAATGCAATAGAAAATCGTCAATAAATATAATACTTCACCGGTTTCATTAGTAAGGCTCATTAATGGATGTCAAAAGTAGATGACCCTCGTCGTGACGTCATACTCTTTACATAATTAATGAAATAAGTTTTTTCTTTAGACTTACTCTTAATAGACCCCATCTAAGTTTATTCTTTTATAAAATCACACAGTTTTTCGTAGATTGCATAAAAAAGTAGTAATCGCAAAACCTCAAATGTGAAATCAGTTCTGCGGTTTAACAGTTGACTTACGGACAGATGAAAGAAAATCAAAAACACCGTCCGCATTCAAAATCGAAGTTTTTTATAGGATTAAGTGAAGAGGAGTGACGAGGTGTAACGTTCACCTCATTATAAGTGCAACGTCTGCCCATAACAAATTCTGTGTCATCTAGAATATTTCTGTGCGGCATCAGACTACGGCCGTCACCACATTATTTCTTAAGTCTCATATACCCAGTGATTACACGAGTTCTCAGTGCCCTTCAGACCAAAACAGTAATGTTTGCACACTACTGCTTCTCGGCAAAATAACTGGACTGCGTGGTACCTACCTAGACGAATTTCTGCTTAGAAATCCTACCAGTACCATTATTTACTCAATTTCAAAATAGAAAATCGATGCTCCTGTCTTGTTTAAAACAGATATGAAATGAAAATTAATATGAATATTTAGGTTTAATATGAATATTACTATAGCATAGCTACGAAGCTTGATAGTGAGTTTTGACAGTGTCTTATTTGAATTTGTAATGGACGTTATACGCCTGGTTGAATCTTCACTGAGCCGAAGCAAAATTTCATATATTGACTAAAAAATACATTAAATATAGTCAGACATAACGAAAATTTCGTCCACGACAGTTAATAAAAAATATATACTTAATTAGTGACCTTTAAAGAACAAAAAAAAAATAAGAATTCATAGTATAATTAAAAATGTATTTATATTTTGTGCATTTCTCGTCCAAATTTTAAGTTTTAATTATTTCTTAATGTTATGAATTCGCTGTAAAACAATAACTGGATACCGCTTAGTATTACCAATAAATTGTTTGTCAAATCACGCCCAACGAACCGATGCAAGATCCTCAAGGATGAAGCGAAGCTACCAACGCCGTATTAGGCGTGCCGGTCGATCGACAGTTGTACGTAGCTTATTACGAAAGGACTCCGTCGTACAAGGCACGGAACCGGATATTCCAGTAATACATCGAATGGAAAGTGGGCTTTGGGATCGCTTATTGATATATACGTTATTTGTCTGTAACGATAGAAGTTAGTTTGTATAACATTAGGCTTAGTAGAATCTATTTATATTTATACTTTTGGATATTCAAATCATTCGAGATGTAGATAATATGTAAACATGGATGATACTAAAACAAAACAATCTTTTCTCGACTAACTACGAGATTTGACGAACATACATTACAGACAATACGAACATGTATTTTAGTTATTTTTATATACATATTTAAAAAAAATCTAAGACTCCGGGTATTGAAACGATTTTCAAATATATTTTAAATAAATTCGTTTTGATTTGTATGTTTTATTGAATTCTTCCTGAACATGCGTAAGTTTTCAAAAAATTATCAATTTTAAGTACACAAAACTATTATTTTGGAATGTTTTCAATTGTATGTAACAAAAAATGTTATTGCAGTATGTAGCTGTCTATTGCGTTATCAACATTTAAGTACACTTTTTAAAAATAACAGAAAATGGTTTAATACTTCTAGAATCTCATTTATGCACTAATAATTTTATTTTTTTAAAAATCACGTATCGAAATCCTGGACAAAGTAGTTCCTAGTATAATCCTAGAATGGAAATTCATTGTTTAACAAATATCTATGATTGACTTTGCATAGCATTGACACATTTTAAGTAAATTCAGCTATCAATTCTGTATACTCAAATCAACAATCAGAAGTTCAGAAGCTTCAACTCAAAAATGACTCACAGAAAGACTGGAGTACATACTCACACGGCTTTAAAACAAACGAGGCGCATAGGCTATAATTAATGCCACGATTCACAAATGGCGTAGGGAAGCTACAATGAGCATAAAGTACTTGGGTGTTGATAGTATTGCGAACAATATCGCTTAAACGTGTATGATTGGCCGTATCTAGTAGCTCCAGATAACGATTTGAAATCGAAGCAATAAACTCTGTGATAATCGTACGGATCGGGTTTGATTCTCCGATGTATGGTCGTTATGAATCCTTTGTTATTGTACGGACAGCCTTTGTTCGTGCAGAATAAAATCATTATTACCACCATTATAATGTTTTCACTGTACATGTACAGTGACAAGTGTGAATGCATTGGGGTGTAAGAATATTTGACTGGTACCAAAATGGCGGCGACGTCGTTCTCCCGTCACGTCTCGTTTCCCGCGAGGGCGAAAGGTGGACTACGTGAGTGGCCTCTGCCGAACCCTTATATGGGAAAAAGGCGTGACTGATATGTATGTATGTAATCCTTTGTTTCTCCTAAATGCTATTGCATAACGAGCCGACTTTACTTTTTATACCTGCTCGTTGATTTACTTATATAAAATCAACATTATTGTGACTTCGTTTTCCAAATACTAAGAAATTTGTTGTATGACACGTGTAGCAGGAATTAATTTATTGTCCTTTAACAATTCTGGTTCAAAAAAAAAAATAGAATAAACAGCCCAAACGTTGTTCAGAACCGCTATCGTTATTTTTTTCATTGCGTCATTATTGATGTTCTTGGATTCTCATCGACACTCACTGACAACTTCAATGTTCGGTCGACAACATACTATTGCTAGGACGTCAAATCAGAAATTTGATATTCATGAATTTTCATTCATCATAGCTATTTATCATTTTTTTTAATTGAACATCGAATGTTGGATTCATTGAAATAAGGAGATGAAAAATTCCACGGACTTATAACAATCTGCGCAAAACTTTGTCCAAATTTATAATGTATTATAGTACTTCGTTCTTTTATCGATATATATATATCGATCCATTTATAACAATCTCAAAGATTGCACAAACAGTGAGAAATTTAAATACGTAATATACTGAATGGGTGACCCATTCGGTATTTTTATACATTATTAAATTCACAAAAATGTATGTTAGACGATTTATGAAGTTGACCAAATAAAGTGTGCGTATGCATCTACGACTTATTTAAAGTGTGAGGAGGAGCACATTTATTTTAGGATCGTATAAAAGGGAAATAGTAACAGAATGAAAGCGCGGGCGTGCATTCCGCTTGAACAAAATTTGAGGTTTTTGTCCCATAATTAATTTTGCGTTAAGTAACACAGAAATCGTAGGAAATACGAATTACGGGATTCAAAACTGAAAAGGATCACGGAAAAATATACTCAATATTTTTTTTTAAAGAAAGATTTATTATTAACCGAAATCGTTATCTTGTCGAAAGTGGCGATGCCAGCTAGAAAATGCACTGTCAAGGCATTGTACGCTACTTGCGTGTAACTTGTCTACTGGCTGCAGGTACAAAAATAATTGTAAAAGTGTAGCGATATACTTCTCGAGGGGCACACCAAAGCCCGCTAGACGATGTCACCCAATCGGCAACAATCAGCTAGGCACGATCACCCTGTTCGGACGCCCTATTCCTTGGGAAAAGAGCGTCAAATACCTCGGGGTCACTTTAGACGCAGCGATGTCGTTCGCTGCACACATTAAAAACATACGCAATAGAGCGGCTTTTATCTCAAGCCGTCTATACCCATTAACTTGCTCCTCAAGCAAAATGTGCTTAAGACACAAACTTCGCCTCTATAAGACTTGCATAAGACCCGTAATGGACTATGCTTGCGTCGCTTTCGCTCACGCGACGGGCAATCAATTAAAGAAGTTACAGAGCGTTCAAAATCGATTCTTGCGAACTGCCACCGGAGCCGGTTGGTATCAACGCAATGTAGATCTTCACAGCGACTGTGAAATGCCTTTAATCTCTGAACACTTCAGAGAATTATCACGGCGGTTTTTCGAAAAAGCCGCGGTTCATTCAAACCCGCTGGTGGTTAAAGCAGCAAATTACCGACCAAACAGAAACGCGACCGAACGCAAACGTCGCCCGCGAAACGTGCTAGACGACACGGACGTCTCAGCTCTTCCTGACCACGATACTGTCAGTCACGATCCAGGCCACACTGTACACACAGTCAATAGCTTTAATATAACACGCACCACGACGCGCGACCGCCGTAGAGAGCGGCGCGCAATAGTCAATAATCACATCGCGTACACAAGATTCACCCGTGTTCCAGGGCGGTTCTCACCGCCCAGAGTTACCGACACACAAGTCGACAGTCCGAATGGACGCGCGCAGCCTCCTTCGGACGGTCAGTAGACGACTTAAAATGTTTAAGATTTTTGAAACCGCGAAAGCAAGCAGCGAACGCGACACAGTCCGAACTTCGAGGGTTTTGTAGGAGTTTTTATTTATTTATTTATTTATGTTTGGGTCAAACCAAACCTGGCACACGGGCCCCTGGCCCGCGAGCACAGTATCCGATGAAGCTGTAAAAGCCGAGAAGGCTAACAGCAATTACATCACCGAAAAATATATATATACAAAAATAATTGCAATTAGCTTTAGACTATTTTTTGACTGTGAGCCAGTATGTTACATCTTAGGGTGAGAGCCGGCACTTTATCTCCCTGTCGTATGTGATGTACTACGTAATCCAGTGACTGTGGTACTTGTGCCGCTTTACCATACTGAAAACCACCTATACTAAAGGAACAATTTTTTTTTTTGTTTTATGCCTTGAAAACTAGCAGCTCGCTTTTCTTGGCATCATAATCCAAGTCCCTTAGTCAAGACTATTTACGTTTTAAAAAACTTTATTAAATAAGTTTTTTAAATCTTTCTTCTAGAAACAAGGTCGCTTACGCTATGAAACCTAACATCCATAAAGATATGTTTCTGGTGAATTAGAAGACAGATTTGAAACCTACGTTGCATGCCTCAAACAACTCGTGGAAAACATTGTTAGTTCCGGTGTGAAATTCCAGAAGTCCGTTATGGTAATAACGTAACAAAAAGTCGCCTGCTAATTTTTACCGCATGTTCCTACTGAATTATTAAACGGTAGCGTTTGGCAGCAGCCATTGGCTACAACGTTTAATTGATTCAACTATGTTCAATGTTACGGACTAAATTTTGCACGTTTTGTTAGTCAGATTTGAGGGCCCTGAAACTTAGGGATTTTCGTGCCTGTACTTTTTGTTGTGTAGAGAATATACCAGCGTACCCGCTTCCCAAGTCTTGGATCCTCGGTGCGAATCATTTCCGAAGTCAATATATTCTTTTTACTTCAATAATAATAACAAATGAGCTCGTACTCTTCACATTAATTCTATTGGTCAATTTGGCACATGGACATCTTCATCCATTCCCAATGAAGAATTAAAATGAAGGTGCATTCTGCCGATCTCTCGTGTTTGTTTGGTTTGTGTGTTGGGTTAGGTCCTTTGACCATGCGAAGCACAGCAATGGCGCTACATTGGTGGTATGATTCCTATACAGGAATCCGTATAGGTACTTACCACCGCAGGACCAGTCATTCTGCCGTGAAGCAGTAATGTGCAAACGTTACTGTGTTTCGGTCTGAAGGGCACTGATAGCTAGTGTAGTTATTGGGCATAAGACTTAAGAATTGATGTCTCAGGGGGCTGGGCGCAGTGCAGTGCCACCCAAAAATGTTCTGGGTGACAGCATTTGTTATTGGCAGGCATTATACTTACCGTCAGGTGAACGTTTCTTGCTTAAATTAAAAAAGCTGGTACTGCTGTCTAGATGTGCTTTTGCTTATGAATTGCTCATGAACGCTATTAAGAGAGAGCGGGCGGTGCTCTTCAAAAACTAGCAGCACTGCAGAAATATTACTGTATAGGTCTGAAGGGCACATAGAGCTAGTGTAATTACTGGGCATATGAGACTTGAGAAGTCACGTTTAGTAGTGACGAACGCAGTGCGTTGCCACACACAAACTTCAGTGCTAAATATGACGCCCCATAGACGTTGCATTGGGTGTAAGAGCTTCAGTTACCACACTGTACAAACGGGTTGGTAACCACAGTTTAATACACACAAAACGATTCTACTACCCTTTAGCTAATTTATTTAGTTCATTAGTTCCTCTAACGATACCCACGATACAAGATGGGTGGTTTGAATTCTCCATCACAGCAAAGATATTCTTAAAAAAATGTTATTGCATTTAATATTTTAAGTGATGATTTACCACGTGCTCAATGGTGAAGGAAAACACCGCGAATAAACCTGCAAGGCTGAGAATTAAAAATATTTCGAAGACATGTGAAGTCCGCCAATCATAGGAGCAACGTGGCGGAGCATTCCCAGCTCCAAAACCCTCTCAAAAATGAGAGGAGGCATGTGCTCAGCAGTGGACAATTATTAGACAACATTTATAGACTCTTACGGTAAATTTTTGTTATTGTATAAATATATACATATATACAGTATATATATATATATACAGTATAAATAGTTAAACCACTTCTTCAAATCTTCTGCGAACTGTACTCGCACTTCGCACTCCTCGCACGACTTCAAGCTCAATTCGGGGCTGCACCGCCGTTACCCGCGAGTTCCTGCGAGCTCGAAGTTGTAGAAAACGGTCATCCCACCTCGAAGTGCACTTTTTTGCCTTGGCCCCTCCTCCTGACAAGAGTATCAGTCAACCGGTACCGTCGAATACTGCGACAAATCGTTGAAATTTATTTCGGCAGTCCGGCGGCAATAGATCTGTAGGTATGACAATTTCTTCGCATTTCATCTGCCATAATAATCTCTGGTGGTGGCAAATCTGGCATTTTTAGTTTATTTCAACTAAGGTGCTTACTATTGACACGAAATAAATAACTTTTATTAATAAAATTAAGAATTTATCGAATTTACAAAACTTTTAACTTTCTCCTCAGACCGAGCTCGAACCACAAACAAATCAATGTTACCGGGAAACAGAATCATGTTGATGAAAAAAATGACTGTCGCCGTATGTTCTATTTTTAAATTAAAGTTCTAAATAAAAAAGTGACATAACTGGCCAGTTATTTATGAAAAATTATGAAAAATAATGGTTTTTTTTGTGTTCCGCTAATTGTGCCAGTGTTCTCTATACAATGATATATTGAACTCCTAGGAGACAAATATGCACTCGATTAAAGCATGAGGTTGTATTTTTATATTTCTAATAAGCTGTTTGTATATATTACGACGGATGATAGAACAGCTGATAGATATACGAAAATAAACCTGGCATTGTTTGTGATAGAACAAAAGTGATATTATTTTTGTTGATGTATACAATCGACCAGATACTGCAACTGTCTTACAATTGTCTTGGTTATTTTTAAGTCGTCCAGTATTGTTGGAGCTGGGCTGATGGATTCTGAGTAGTATATTAGTTAAGTGGTTACGAGAGGCGAGGTGGAGCATTTTAAATTGGCGTTCATATAAATGCTTCGTTGTCCGGTATTTTATTATTCATCATTTGTAGAACAGTGGCCGCCTTGCTTTGTTTTTTTTAACAATTTCAGACAGGTCAATTCAGTGCGACACAGGCTGTCACCTTCACCTTTTGTAAACCTAATTTTGTTCTCAGAATCATTTTTGTGAGTTAACTATAGAATTATTAGATTACTATACAATTGAATAATAAAAACTTCGTAGAGTCTATTTTGTGTTACTTTTTATGTCCTTAGTTGAATTTTATAGATAACTGCTGTCTGTTAATGCGGCGGATATCGAATAGCTGTACATAGTATGTACTTTCGAAGACTATTATCAGCATGTTTCTAATTTAGCGTTAACTCGTTAAATGGTCACGGACTTATGCTCTTTCCGGGCAATGAACATTTGGGATAAATTGACTGACTGGACGATGTAAAATTGCTTGATGTTTGAACGTAATACTGTATGTTTTAATTTCAACTGCAATTAAATTGATTAAGTTATTTATTTTCCTCGTATAAAGTAAATAGTTTACTAAATAATACGTCATAAAAAGTTTTTGAAATCTTAACTTTGCTTCGACTTAGCGTACCGCTTACGTTCTCTTACTCACTGCCTTATCTTTCAGTTACGTCTATTGCAGCTGTTGCACATAATGTATATCATCTATTTACCCAGTAATTTTATTGTTAAGTTTCTTATAAGCATTAAGTAGAATATTCATGGACATTAACCCCATTTCATCACGTTTAATTTAAAATGTTGTTTCTGCAACTTACTACTATTTTAGCCTTCTTCCTATTCTTAGACAATATTATATACTGTAATATTATCTACGTTTCTAACTTTGGACCACCGACTATAAAGACAGTAAATTACAAACATAAAGAGATTTGTCTTGACCTTGAATCTAGTCAGCTTCAAGGCAAGAATACCGCGCGCCTACAAAAGGTATTGAACACCCAGTCTCAATAAAACATTAAACCTTTACACATCTATTATTTGATAGCAATTGATCATGCTCGGGCTGACACTACAATAAATGCAGTGTACAATAAGTGCAGAAACGGTGTTTGATTTCTTGTCTCCGTCTCCATGGAGGCGGGTCGCGCGCGCGGTAACCGTGACAACCCTCGCTTCAGATTGACTCTAGGACTCACAAGTGTTCGTCATATAGTCGACAGGCTCGAAGCTGAATATACACAAGCTGCGACGACAAGTGATAGCGGGCTAGAGGTTGTAAAATACGACTCAACCGTCGACGACAGCTACGACGGATACCATGACTTTCCTTTCGGTCCGCCGAACGGACAAGTCTGGAATAAATTCGCCGTGAATTTCGGCGTTGCTTTCAGCAGATGCATACCTAGTGTCACACTCGCTAATTTCGGTGTTCTCTCCGTCGCAACGGCAGTGTTCGCGCCAAGGATGATCTCTTACTTTGTCCTGTATCCATTTTGCAGATTGGTATTCGGAACTCTCTACCCGGCTTACGCTTCATATAAAGCTGTACGGACGAAGAATTTGAAGGAATACGTGAGTATGAATTGTTATTTAACGACTTAAATTTTAAAAATCAAACAATGGTTACTTAAAAACTGATCCTGTCACACGTGATAGGATTTTGTTTAGAAGGACAGAAAAAAATTCAAAGCTAAGTACAATATTGCTTAAAAATAATTATTTAAACAAAAAACCGACTTAAACGCAACAGCTCCAAATAGTTTCATGTTTTTCCTAGGGATCCTATGGCCTTACTATATCCCCTAATCGAATCATTAAAATCGAACTGATTTTAATGATTCTATTAGGGGATATAGTAAACAAGGAGTTATGCTCGAACACACACAAAAAATTATACAGTCGAACAGGGAACCCTCCTTTATTGGAGTTGATATAAGGTTGCACGCTGGAACTATTCCTACTACGTATGGTTACTAAGTATAGAGTAACCACCGGGGCGGCCTTGTCACGGCTGTTCGCAAAACTTGTTCGAAACGCTTCAGTTCTCATTGTGTCCTTTACCACCTCTATGCCTCCCTTCTTACGTGCAATTATTCGTAACGCGTACCTAGGTAGGTACACATTACGATATTCTGTTGGTAACAACATACACACATACATAAGATCACGACTGTATCCCATAAGGGGTAGTCAGAGACTGGGCACTCACTGCAAAAACAGATGACCACAATCCACGTAAATTTGAAGTCTAAATTGAAGTAGCAGTTTATTTAGAACTAACAGAACCAAGACGAGAAGTAAAATTGTACAAAATTCATTAAGCAATTCACTATATGGAAGGCTTCTTTGTTAAATAGTTTTGTTTGTCAATCTTGTTCGTAAATATTTGTTCTTCTGTGATATTTAAACATAGCAGTATACTGCGAATAAATTCTATGACAGAAAATAAATAAGTATTTGTACCAATTTTTTTTTATTAAATAAAAAAAAATCACCTATTATATATTACCTAAAAATTCCTAATTTAACCGTCATAAAAGATGTTAATTGAATTGTAACAACAGTAATAAAATTATTTAAAATAACATAACGTGTGGCAACCTCGCCGCTCGCTACGACCTGCACGGTTTTGCGGGAAGTCGATGGATACAGGTGGCTCAGGACCGTGTTTTATGGCATTTGTAGAGAAGCGGCGCACAATATTCAATAATCACACCGCGTACACAGGATTCACCCGTGTTCACACACACAAGTCGACAGTCCGAATGGAGGCCCGCAGTCTCACTCGGACGGTGATTAGACGACTTTAAACATTTAAGATATTCGAAATCACGAAAGCACGCAGCGAACGCGACACAGTCCGAACTTCGAGATTTTTGTAGGAGTTTATTTATTTATTTATGTTTGGGTCAAACCAAACCCGGCACGCGGGCTTCTGGCCCGTGAGCACAGTATCCGATAAAGCTGTAAAAGCCAAAAAGGCCAACAGCAATTACATCACCGAAATTATATATATGGCATTTATTGGGGAGGTCTATGTGGACTAAGATAGGCTAAGATGATGATTATGAATCGGAACCGTAGAGTAGAGCCCAGAAGTATCGATAGATGTAGAATTTTTATACTATATGCCATTAATTCCCTTGATGTCATTCCAGGTAAAATGGATGATGTACTGGATAGTATTTGCGCTGTTCACTTGCACGGAAACCTTCACGGATGTCTTTCTGTCGTGGTTCCCGTTCTACTACGAGGTGAAGATAGTTCTGGTGCTATGGTTGCTGTCGCCTGCTACCAAAGGCTCCTCCATCCTTTACAGGAAGTTTGTGCATCCAGCGCTTTGCAGGCGGGAACAGGTACTGTGCTACAAAATCCATTTATAAACCCAGCAATGTTTAGTCTTTTTTTTCCGGTTTAGATATTGCCTGTGTAAATCAATGAGGTGCTCGTGGGAACACAATAGGCAGTAATAATTTTTTTACTCGTACCAAAATGGCGGCAACGTGGTTCGCCACCCGTCACGTCTCGTTTGCCGTGATGGCGAAAAATGGGCCTCGTATATACACGGTACGTAGGCTGTATGTATGTACACGGTACGAGGGATTTAGTACTGCCAAACTGCACGCCAAGAGTGATTACTTTTAGGGATACCACAGTAGTCCATTAGAGAATCCATTAATTAGATATTGATACGAACCTACGTTTGTGATTTCCTAGAGTCGTGGTAGCTCAGGGACTGGGTGCTCGCATAAAATTTCGTAGAACGCCAGTAAGCTGTGTACATTCCTGGGTCCGGCACCACTAAAATGTCGGGTTATAAATAGTTATAAATTAAACGCGATAAAATCCGAAGTTTGGTTTTATTAAGGGAATATTAGCAATTTTTACAACAGAATTACTTAAAGTACTTAAGTATTTAAAAAGATGAGAATAGAAAAAATGTCGATAGCAGAAAATGTTATTTATTTGTTACGTTGCGTTGCTGCGTTTTCCAACCTGTACCAACATGTTTCCGTAATCCGACAGATCAAACCGCAAGCCACTTGCTAATTGCTATTATTATGCACACGAAGTATTGATTGCAGTACGTCTTACCTCGGCAATAAGGAATTGTTTAATATGTATGGATACAATGGATGCAATTCGTACAAGCATTTATGATTTATTATAAATGTCATGATTTCATGAAGTTGTTTGATAGCATCATTTCTGGAAAGGCATTGATGCCGTTAATGGGTTCATTACGAGCCGAAAGTTATATTGGTAAAGGTTTATCAAATATAAACCTTATTGTATTTTCGTAAACGCGATTACTGCTGCTCATAACAAGTTGTTCCTCCTTCGATTTTTCAAATTCGAATCCATAGTGAACAATATGCTGTACAGAAATATAATAATTATTACCTAGCTGATGCCCGCGACTTCGTGCGCGTGGATAAAGGTTTTTTAAATATCCGAGATAAAAAGTATCCTTTGTCCGTCCCCGGGATGCAAGCTATCTCTGTGCCAAATTTCGTTAATATCGGTTCAGCGGTTAAACCGTGAAAAGGTGACAAACAGAAGGTGACTAATATTAGTATAGATTGCATAAAATAAATGTATATAGCGGGTAACATTTAACTTGAAGCTTTACAATTAAAAGTATCTATGATAAACTTCTTCTTCTTCTTTTCAGCCTATCACTAGTCCACTGCTGAACATAGGCCTCCCCCATAGATTGCCACAAAAGTTTGTAGCTCTCATTTTGGGGGGGATTTGCCATAGTTGCCACGCTTGGCAGGCGGGTTGGCAACCGCAGTTTATTTTTTCAGATGTTCCAGAATGATGCTGCTGCCCATCTTTTGGTGTTCATTTTCCCTCTGTCGACTTTTACGACACCCACGGGATGAGATGGGGTGGTAGATTCTCTTAAGCCGCCACCACACGGCGAAACTAAATAAATAATAAACTAAATAAACTTAAATGCTGTAATTACGATTAGACTCCCTAATTGACAAATCAACAAAAACTTTCAAGGTTTCTTATCGCCTTTGCGTTAAGTAAGAAGTTTTTTCTTTAACTCATGATTCTTTTTATCACCTCTAATCGACAAGGCTAATGTTTTCTAATTACTAGATATTTTAATGCGCGAACCGTATATTTGTTGTAATAAAACAACCATCGATATTTTTTTGATACTTGAGTTTATCAATTTTGATAATCCATTTAAACACTGGTATGTGTGGTGTTTTTTACAGGAAATAGATGAGTACATCGCCAAAGCCAAAGATCAGGGTTACCATACCGTGCTAAACTTGGGTACTAAGGGCGTCAACTATGCGACCACCGTTATTATGCAGACTGCTATAAAAGTAAGTTCATGTCCATGCCTTTGATTTCACAATCTTTATTGGCATGCTTTGACTTAAACAGACTCAAATAAGATCAAATACAGCTATTTTTTAAAACGAGGTTTTAATTTTACCGACTTTGTTTTTGGTACGTCTCATAACGATAGCTTGTGGCACTTAATCACATCCTAGTAACAAAGTCTTCATTTCGATTAAATAAAAAAAAAACTGATTGAAAACAATTCTTGAGCGTCAGTTACTCACGATATAGCCCTAACCGTAGTAACCTAATTTTTTATTAGCTTCAGAATCACGCAGAGTGGAAGCATTTTCAATATGTTTGCTTAGGTCTTGGTTGTTTTTTTTAATTTTAATGTATTTATGACAAATATGACACAAATAATGATAATAACGTTAGTAACCCATTTTTTTTTCTTATTATTATTTTAAAGCCACGCAGCGCCACTAAATTTAATAAACTCTTCAGTTAATTTTCTTTCATTATAATTATTATTTATTTATTTTGCGGCAGGAGGCATTCTTTATATTCCACTCAGTTACCGACGATGATAAATTTTTCTTTTCCCTTTTTCTTTGAAAAATTAAAAAATATATTTTTCTTTCAAAAATAGAATGAGCGTTACGAGGCGTACTTTTGGATTTTCAACAATTTTGGATTACTGTTATGAATGTATTATGTTCTTGTTTGGGTCGTAATTCATGCGCAAGGAATCCGGTATAATGTATAACATTTAACTAAACAAGTTTTGCTCAGTATTTTGTTGTTTTCTCACCAAGTACTTAAACTAATTGACATGTAATTTTTAGTCAGATTGAACGAAATGTGACAAGTTCGATCACGGTTTAACTGAGCAAAATGCAATAATCGAGTGTGTGCTCTAGAGCTGATCTTTAATGCACAGCATCTAAATGTATTGTGGGTATTTTGCAAAGTTCACGAATTTCGCAAATTTCACCAAAGATTTTACACATATCCACAAGTATGCATAGATTTCAGTATTTCCTATACATCAATTCCACGCACTGCCGCTTAACTTAATTTCATTTTGATTTGTTTTTTAATTTTATTAACACGCTTTTTTAATTTCCTCCCATCCACCCTGTTCTATTCCAAAATCCTATCCATTGCTGCTTCAATTAGAACTTCAATCTGCCGAATGCCGAGCAAGTTGTTGAAGCTAGAAAAGCTATAAGGGCTAGAGACGTCACCGATGGCTACGAAGACGCTTACGATCTTGAATATCAGCGGTCTGGCGATATTGATGCCCCGGGGGTTGAAATAGTCGAATTAGATACCCGTGATAATAACGAAGACGAGATTCATGTCGGCGATGGAGATATAAACGATCCCGATTTTGATCCCACAGCAGCACGTAGTCGTGGCAATGTTGTCAGAAAACGTAAAGTGGCGAAGGAAAAAAGATCGCGGAGTAAATCTAGAGGCCGTAAGACTAGAAGCCAAACTGCGATAGAGAAGGAAGTGGCGGCCGATTGAATTGCGACTATCTCCAAAAGAAACTCAACTGTGATTCTTAGATGATTTTAGGACGATCTTAACTTTTAACTCATTTAGTCGGCAAATTCATTATCAAGTTAGACGAATAACCCATCTTGATTTTCTTAGTTTATTTTAATGATTTAAGTCTTTACCAATAGCTTTTACCGATTTTCTGTCTTCTTTATGACGTTAGCTATATATTTTCTTTTCTATTACTGAGCATTAAAACCAATCGTTTACCAAATAAATATCGATTTTACTATTGTAGAACTTACCTAAATGTGTTTTTCTTCCATATGTAAAAAGTCAAACCTCAGTCAATGACTGTTGTTCATCGCATGACTAATGAATTTGTAGACATATTTTTGCATGTTCCACAGTTTACAGTCACGGGCTATGTATGTTGTGTTCTTAGTTTTTAGTAACGTGTGACTGACTTAGTGTTAATGTATTATACGTATGATTTCTAAATAAACGATGTGATCCTATCAGCGTTTTCATTTATACGTAATATGATAAAAGCTAAAGAAAAACAAATAGACGCTTAGGCCGTATGCGCTTCACCACGAGATTTGTAAACACGGCTAGTAGTAAACGTAAGTATCATTTTTATTTTTTGTAATATTGCTTAGATTTTAAGTAAGTCTTAGATTTGAACTTATGTAATTAAAATAAAGAACTTGTTTCACGGTTTTTCGAAGCTAGACATGATTTTTTTCTTACGGTAATAATAAATATTCGTGTTTAATTTCACCTTTGTGTATTTGCCAAACGCGCACTACATTCTAATTCTTACTAGGTCGTAATCTGTAGAGTAATGAAAATAATTTATATTGTTAATCTCCTTAAATACCTCTATTAAATACCTTTAACCTTAAATTTTTGGAAAAGATTTTAGAATCGAACAGTAGAATAAAAGTTATCGATTTTAATATTCCACTATGAAATTATATACTTAATTATATAAATTGAGACCTAAAAGGGTGGAGGCATTTTTTCTGTAGATGCATTTTGATCTGCTTTTCCACTATAAAGTTACATTACATATATGTGTAATTATACTAAATTTACATTGTAATATTCGGCCGACGCGACGGTCCGACTCGAGAAAGAGGATGGATTCTGTATTGCAGTATATATTCAGTTTCACATCTCTTTATTATAGATAATACAACGGACTACTTATTTTACGCAGACATCTTTCTGTATGATTTTAAACAATCAATCTATTACTAAATAATGTAATACTTAATTAGTATCACCTAACCGTCAAACTTATAATCTTTTATTTTATAAACAATGGCGTAACTATAACGTTGAGGCCCGTGGCAAATTTATCGGATGAAGACCTCACTAAAGAAACTCAACCAACATAGTTTATCTATACAAATAAATAAAATTGAAGTGTCTGTTTGTAATAACAATAACAGCTTTTTTCTCAATGCATATAAAAGTATATACGGTACTTTCAACATTTTTTTAAGTTTTTGTCTGTGTGTCTGTTTTTTCCGGCTAATCTCCGAAACGGCTATTATAGCGGGTAACTTTGGCTTTAATTTTAGAAAAATAATTAGGGTTCCGTGCATAAAAATTAAAACTCGAAAATCCGATTCAAATGGGGAAGTATATAGTTGTATATATATATATATATATATATATATATATATATATAATATATATATTATATACCATCGATCGGTGTCGGCTTTTTTACGCGGTAGAAACCGCAAGGGACAGCTAATTATTAATAAATCACTACATTAAGTAGTAAAAACGCTATTATAATTATTTTACGTATTTTGGTTGGTTTTTTAGTAACTTAATTTAAAGAGCTTACCGGATTGAAATAACAATTTTATTTTTACTAAAAATTTCTCAAATTTCGGTTCATGGAATCTTTGATTACTAAGTTATTAATAATTAGGCAGGGTCGGTAACGGTAACTAGCCCTCCGGTGGGAGGCCCGTGGCATTTTGCCCGTCCAGCCAACTTATTGTTACGCCACATGCATGTAAGTTTGAGGTAAGACTTAGTAGTAGTATTTTCGCCCATGCATTTAAAGCCGATTGGTGATTAGGTTAGGTCCAGTAGAGTAGCAAAACACCTACCTCTTTCTTATAAAGGTGTCGGAAGTGACGACTAAGTTGTTGTAGGGGCAGACTTTATTCGTGCAGAATAACACCATAAAATGCAATGCTGTCAATATACTGCTTCTGAGAACGCATTGCGGAGTAAGAATTTATTTGTATTGTACCAAAATGGCGGTGACGTGGTTCGCCTTTTTTCACTTTTTTTGCGGGGGCGAAAAGTAGGCTGACCTCTGTGTGTGATTGTATGTACTCGTATGTATTTTAAGAAAAATTTTATTTATTCTGCGTTGTTTTTTTTTAAAGATTATCAGTTTTATTCGGCATTTAAGAAATTATTATGGGTTCATTAATGTATTATAACAGGCTTTAATTATATTAGTCCAAAATAATAAGTAACATTACATTTTTTTTATAGGAGAAAGTGACGAGACGTCCCAAACGTTCACGTGGTGGTACGTGCAACGTCTGCCCGTAACAAATGCTGTCACCCAGAACATTTCTTTGCGACACTACACCGTGCTCGTCAGCCTAAGACATCAGTTCTTAAGCTCAGTGATACACTAACTTTCAGTGCCCTTCAGACCGAAACACAGTAACGTTTGTACACTACTGCTTCACGGTAGAAGAATTGATCTTGGTGGTACCTATCTAGACGGATTCCCTCGTAATCCTACCACCAGTAAATTATAGTAAGTCGCGGTTGTCCTTGGCTATCGTGTGAGATATGTAAATTTATTTAATTTCAACTATTATGGGTATAATAGAAAATGATGGTTATTAAATATGAATTTGTGAACCGTCAGGGAGGTGGCGGTTTAGTGCAACAGTTGCGCAAAAGCTACAGCCTGTCCGATCTGACTGAGTGCGAGCCGCGCGAGGAAAGGGGCGCAGATGAGGCTGATGATGTGCTCGCTGAGCCAAGGCTCATACGACGTGCTATCAAGAGGTAAGTTGTCAACATAGAAACCTTTATCCTGATAACCAGGGCTGCCACCTTTTGGAAAAAAATCTCGGTACAATCGGTAGGACATCGGAGTTAGGTCCGATTTATCTTTTAAATGTATTAATGAACTCCGAACAAAACATGTCCAGGTTGTTGTTGTCCATGATGCCACATTGCTCCAATTCGGCTTTGCGGGCTTCACATTTCCTCGAAATACTTTTATTCCTCAGGCATGTAGGTTTACTCATGATTTTTTCCATCACCGCTGAGCACGTGGCAAATCAGCACTTACAATAGCAGAACAACTTTAGAGGCGCTGGCACCGGGAATCAAACTCAAATCACTCCAGTACTATGAAATTTAAGGCGAGCGCCTTGCGCCTGAGCTACCAATATTCGTTTCTTAATACTATGTCTACATTTTAACTTGCAGCGGATTTGCGGCTCGGCGAAGCGCTTCAGAGTCGAACAGTCGCCAACCGATGTACTTCCCAGAAGTAGACGTAGATGTGAGGACCACCCGCTCCAGTAGAAGCGATGAGCCAGATTTCAGGTATATTTCTAATGAACTACTGTCCCAACGACAGTAGTAAAAGACGTACCATACGCACACATACTTGAACTAGTCGTCATACATCTCTGATATATATTTTTTATTTGATAAAGTCACGAAACGAGCAGAACGTTCTCATGATGGTAAGTGCAACATCTGCCCATAACAAATGCTGTATCACACAGAACATTTCTGTGTGACACTACACTGCGCCCGTCTCCATGAAACATCAGTTCTTAAGTCTCATATGCCCAGTGATTACGCAACCTCTCAGTGCCCTTCAAACCCAAACACAATAATGTTTACACACTACTGCTTCACGACAGAATAACTGGTCCTGGGGTGGTACCTACCTAGACGGATTCCTACATTGGAATCCTACCACCAGTAAAAAAATATTAAATATTTTTAATCTTAAAACAATTAAACCTCTAAAAAGTTTACAATACATACCTACAAACTACTCATTACTTAACAGCCGCATGTGCCCCTGACGTTATTATTTGGCGTTGATAATATTGTATTCACATATTGAAATTATAATCATGACCCATATAATTTTGGCCAGATGCCTTTCTTGGTGAAATGGGCTCTAGCTTTAGAAGTTGCTCGAGCCTTGGCATAAGGGATACCGATTTCTCCACGATGTTAACCTAGATTGAACGCCTGGTATATTTGTAGTTGAATTCAGCAATAATTACAATACAATAAACAAAAGAAACAATTTCTTGATGATATATACTTTTAAACAGTCGTCTGCTGGCCTTCCATGCCGTGGCGATTGGTTCTAATAATCACAGTAGCGGATGTCTCTTACCGTAGATTTCGTTTCTCGTCTAAAGTTTTCATATGGTTATTCCACCGTCTGTCGGATGTCGGAATTTTGTGTATCACACGACAATATATATGTTTGTCGTAGTCGCATTTTACGATACCAACAAGACGACAAAGAATTATTTTTTTCTAAGGTAACACGTAAAAAGTTTAAGTTAACGGGCTCACGTGGTCACTGTTGTCAATAGAGACTGACTGTCCATTCTTGTTGAAAAATTGAGTTGTTAGCCTTGCATACTCAGATGGAATGTCTGGAGCCAGAAATGAGGTCTTCGGTTCGTCTAACTCATCGTAGGTCTACCCATGACTCCGACTAAAACACCACTTTGGTCTCCATCAGCGCTAAAGAGGGGTCACGGGAATGAAGCTGGCTTCTCCATCGCTTGGCTACAAGGGCAGAACTCGTTGCCCCCACCACTCTCTCGGTGCTATCAAGATGACTAGACCACGTCGAGTCATCATTCCCCGAGTTCGTTCTTTACGCGACTTGTACCAAACTAGACGGCATAGGACTCGGAGCACGAGTAGTAGTGTGTTTTTTTTTTTTGTTGGATAAAGTGACGAAACGAGCAAAACGTTTACAAACGTAAGTGCAACGTCTGTACATAACAAATGGTATGTCACCCAGATTTCTGTGTCCCCCGTGTTGAGACATAAGTTCCTAAGTCTCATATGCCCAGAGATTACACTAGCTCTCAGCGCCGTTCAGACCGAAACACAGTAATGTTTGCACAGTACTGCTTCACGGCAGAATACCTTGCCTGTACCTACCTAGACAGAATCCTACCATCAGTGATTTACCAATGAATACCAGTATTCTTATTATCAGTATTTCTGCCGTGTGGTGGTGGCTTAAGAGAATCTACTACCCCATGTCCACCCGTAGGTGTCGTAAAAGTCGAAAGAGGGAAAATCAAAACCAGGAAATGGGTAGCTTCTTTCTGAAACATCTGAATAAATATAATATAATACTATATAAAAATATAAACTGCGGTAGAAACCCGCCTGAAAAGCGTGGCAACTATGGCAAAATCCCCCAAAATGAGATACATCTACTACAATCATTTGTGGCAATCTATGGTGGAGGCCTATGTTCAGCAGTGGTCTAGTGATAGGCTTAAATGATGATGACCAGTATTCGCTCGTTGTAGTCACATAAAGTCGACCGAGGACATAAGCTCGGGGTACTCGAGCGCGGATAACTCGGCGTCGTTGACGCGCGCCGGATCAGTGGGCGCGGCGGGGAGAGCTCGCGCCCGCTCCGCTCGCACCGCCGTCACCAGCATCAAGCGCCCGCCGCACGCCGAGGTCTGGTAACCAGCAACCCCCTCCCCCCCCCCCACACCCCAATCACTCTCCTCCAGCACCTCACCTCACCAACGACCATCGAGTACATACCCTATAGAGCCGAAGCCGAAAAAAAAGCAGTCGAATTGATTTCAAACAAAATTAATGACATTTCGTCTCTATAGGGTATGTGCTTGATGCCAACGAATCACGCTTGCCATTCCACAGAGGACAACCATCGCAAATTCGCGATCGGTTGCGCTTTAGGTGTCTATTTATGGGGAGTGGTGGTCATATTTTTGGAGACTTCTAATATAATTACTTTAACCACATGATTGATATATTTTTATCAACTGGCTTAAGATCTGACAACACGATGGCCGTACAAACAGAAGCGGATTGAAATTTAGATGGCGCTGTAGGCCCATTGGATTTAAACGCCACTTCTTGTTCCATAATATTAATAGTTTTAATGATTGCATACTTTAATAAAAGATAAAAGATTAATATTTCGAAGAAAATAATTTTGCTCTAGAAATTAAAACATCTGTTAAACATAACGACCGAAGCCAGTCAATATTGATTTTTAATCGCCCTTTAAATATTGCGGCCTTTGGCTCGGCCTCGAGGACCGAAGCCTAAATTTATATTACTTATAAAATTGCTGATACGTTTATCTACGTTTCTGTCACAATGTGCCACTGACTCTCAATCGAATTCTCGTTACAAGAAATGTTCTTAAACTGATATCAGTAACGTTTTCGATTGTTACCTTGTTGAAATATTCAAGTAAGTTATATTTCCTTAAGAATATGTAATCACTGCCTCTTCTATTTTCATACTGAAACTGACCCAGTATCCTTTCAAACGACCAAACCCGCATCTTAAAAACATTCCGATAGTTTAAGAATTATTCCATAAACTATTTTTAATATTTATTTAATACCGCGTGGATTGAGCCAAGAACATCTTTATACATCGGAATTTATCAAATTTATTTCAGTTTAGGGAGAAAACAAAATAATTTTTGCCATGTTGCTAGTGCAGGCGTTCTTTCATTTAAAATTACAAAATTAGAATAAGTCATATCCTGTTTGTTCTCTTCAGCCTCAATGGATCGACTAATCGATAATACGTATTATATCTTGTAAATTAATTGTAATAAAAAGACGTAACATTTACAATATGCTACAATGATACTAGGAGTTTCTAATTACATGATCAACCACTACATTATAAGCGTGAAGCCTAAGCGACATATTTCGAAATTTGTTAAATAGTCTAAACATTACCACTGTTATAGTGATAAGATTTGTTTTCTGTCAAGCATTAAGCCGACGAAAATTGTCGAATCGAGCTTTATAAAGTATAAATTATCATTGTAATCTCTCTTAATTGGGTAACTTATTTTTAGCGTTCATTTCTAAATGGCTAATAACAGTCTACGAATTCCATTTTCATTCGGAACTTTTCTCTATTTAATTTTAGAAATGCTTATAGTCGTAAATATAAATTTTATATCTTGTTTCGATAATTTTCTTCTGGGCCAGGTACAAGCACATTACTACATTCAGTCATGGTGGTACTGTACCTAAACCTATCGTTAATTAGTTACTCGAAATTAGTACAACTTAAAAAAAAATGAATGTTTGAAATAATATTTAAGAATTTTTACGCGCACACATCCATTACATATAAGAAAGAGAAAAATGTAAATGGAACATATTGGCATACAATAAAAGGCAGGGTAGTGTCGGTGCTGGCTCATAGTTTGTAATAGATAGGAAGTTATTCGTTTCTTACAGAATAAGAGATAAAATGTATTAATATGTTATTATATCCTCAGGGTTGTAATATACGAAATATAATTTGAATATTTTATTAATATATACAAAGTTTCTACGCGATAAATTGACCTACATTACTTTTATATTTGATGCATAGTCTGTCTTTTGAGTCCTTATTTTAAAACAATCGTGACGTGATTTTAATACGTCAATATATTTCCTTTCAAAGGGTGATGTGACTAGGTTTTTTATTTACAACATGGTATTACGTTTTATGGCATTTTTTCGTCCAAAAACCATTGCTCATAAATATAACAGATAACAGAGTGTTATAGATGAAATAACATTATTATATCTATTTAATCTCAAAAAAATATAGTAATAACTGAAATTTTAAAACAGTGACATTAAATCATTTATAATGATCATTTGTATAGTAATGGTGGTAGCGGCCAAAGAGAATCTACCACCCCATCTCATCCCGTGGGTGTCGTAAAAAGGGAAAATGAAAACCAGGAGATGGGCAGTAGCATCTTGCTCGAACATCTAAATAAATAAACTGCGGTTGCCAACCCGTCTGCCAAGCGTGGCAAAATCCCCCAAAACGAGAGCTACAAACTTTTATGGCAATCTATGGGGGAGGCCTATGTTCAGCAGTGGACTATTGATAGGCTGAAACGACGACGAAACGACGATAGTAATTTTAATCATTAGGCACTGCACTTTATAATCTTACTTTCTAATTTCATCGCATTACCTTAGTATAACGAAAAATTTATTTAATAAAAAAATTACATAATTCATTACTTTCTGCTAATGATTTAATATTTATAAAAAAAAAAAGTAAAGGTGTTAAAGGAGCACACGTGTTTATTCTTACGTCTTTTTATTAGGTATACAAGAGCCAAGACAAGACAATAATTTAAAAAAGTACTACTATTAGAAACATAAATAAATTAAAAGAGATAAAATTACAAACGTTATATTGAAGTTTATGGTATTTCTTTTGATATTTCCTTTTACATATTATAAACCACATTTGTTGCATGCTAAATGTATTTCCTTACTTAATATTCGCATTTTTTGTTCTATAAGTCTGTGTTTGCATTTACTAGTTATTTACTATTATTTTTATTTATTTTGATTTAGACTTAAGGCCTTTTTATTTAAAGGACAATGAAGTTCTCATCGAGGAGCTACAAGATGATGAATCTAGTACTTATACAAATATGCCCTCCCTTGTCAATATATCATCCCGTATTTATTTATCTCACACAAATCCTCCGTTTATTTACCAATACGTTGGGGATCAGGTAAAAATTTTACAAGTGCTAGGCCAGTTACCTTTAAATGACGTTTCTAATTCGAATGATAATCAAAGGGATGTCTCTTTCGAAGTGAATATACGAAAAGAGCTTCTCTCTCCACTTATATCACAAGAAAAAAGTAATTTAAATGATGATATTACTGCAGACGTTCCTCAGGATATTACAGAAAACGTTATTGCCTCAAATATTAAAGAATGTTCTAGTAAAGATTTAGAGGTTGATGAATTTGATACCTCAAAAAATAAAGAATCTATACATAAAGTTACTGACGTGAACAAAGACCAATCAATTATTACTAATATAGATGAAAACGATAATAACATTTTCGTAAACGAGTATGAATGCACAAAAAGTAACGAAAACAACAATGATACTACTGTATCTGATAATTTAACCGAATCATTGTTTGATAACTATTCTTCCGACGACGAAGCCTCTTTCGGGACACCTAGTGATTCCCCTAGAACTAGTAGAAAACTCCAAAAAGGCAGATACGGTAAAAATAAGGCTCCACTACCACCAACTAGCGATTCCGTTAACGCAGAAGCTATAGACCTTACTGAACATACTGTACCCATTAAACAGTCGAATGAAGTTGATATTATAGCTACGGAATCAGAATATTTTGAAGATGAAAAGCAGCCTGTTGGTACTCATGATACTCTTAGTACACTTATAGGTGGAATAAAAAAACGTCATAAGTCTAAATCTCCGTTAAGAATTTCAAAACCAAGCACATCTGGCTTAGGAAAGTTATTACAATTGCCAAGTAAATTAGTATTTTGGCATAAAGTTGAGGATAAACCCATATCTGACAATAACTCAGTTTCTTCCAATGACAAAAGTAGTAAATTTTCTCTAGAAAATCCCTGTGATAGCTTTCAAAGCAATGACGATGTAAGTGTACCCTTCAATGATATACCTGAAAGACCTTCCCGAAAAGAATGTAGTGAAGAAATAAGTTTCAAAGATGCGCTTGAAATAGAAAACGAAGTTACATCACAAGACATTATTGAAAAAAGTGATGTACTTCAGAAACTGATCGTAGCAAAAATAGAAAGTCATCCAGAGTACAAATACGTGCCTTTAAACAATGGAATTCAGACCATTTCAAAAAGTACAGATGTGTAACAAACCCTTGTCTCCGTCATGAATAATATCACCGAGGCAGAACAGTATGTTTTATTCAAGTTTTGTTTTCAGTGTTATGTTGATTTTGCATGTGAAGTTATTTTTTTATTTCATGAGTTGAAAGTTACGTTTTTACGCTTTATACCTAAACATGCAATTAGTTTCGGATCTTACGCTTTACGAAAATCATTCATCTATTAATATAGTTAACATGTTGTATGTACCTAACTTTATAGAGTGTGGTGTTTATGTTAAGCGATGTTTGAGTTTTTATTCATAAACTCCTGAAGGGTTAATGTATGTGTAAATAAGATATTTAACAACAAAATTGTAAAATAAGCAAAATAAACAAATTGACTTCACTATAATTTAGCTCCTTATGCTGCGGTATTCCTTGTTCTTTATTTATGATTATTCACTTAGAAGTTGTTTACCTAAGTAAACAGTACGGGTAACAAACTGAGTCATAAAAACTATAATGACTTTCAGGAAGGACATTGTGTTGACATTGATCAAGATAATTCTGAGTCATTCTTTCTCGCTTTAGTCTTTTTACCAATATCAATAATTACATACTAAAAGTATAACGTAATCGAAAGTACTGAGGCGTATTTTGTCTAAAATTTTTGTACCTCAAAATTCATAATAACGAGTAAATAACTAATTTTACTTAGGTGGTATAAATCTTTACATGCAATCCCTTCTAAAGTTTTACTTTATGATCATGATGCAATTTTTATGTTTTGCAGTTTGTATATTTTTCGATTTAATATTTATACCTGTTATTCAGTCCGAATCACACTAATGTTTTATTTGCGTTCACGGGATACTGCCCCACCTTAATAATTACTCCAGTTTGTATAATTTAACTTCTGCTTTATAACGTTGCTTACCTAGATATTTAAGGCCATATTTTCTTAATTATTAATATAAATCAAATCCCATCAAAGAAAAAACAATTATGCTTCTGCTTTTTGAATTCGTTTTCAATTTATTTATTTTATTTTTCAGGCAATGCTGTCGGCATCTGCTACTATACCCCGCGCAAAAAAATCTAATAAAAGGAAAACTCAGTAGGCAATTTAAAACCAAACAATTAATTGTTACTATGTACATATAATATATAAAGTTATTTAACATTAAAAAAATATTCGAAAATGTCTTATGGGATGTGGATATTAAGTCGAAGTCGATAACAAGGCAGTAGACGGGACTGAGCTCTCTTTGTCTTGTTTATTAGGTTGACACTTTCTTTTTTATTTAACATTAACACATTACCAGTTCCAAAATCAAGACATAAGAATCTAAAAAAAAGTTATAAACGTCATAAATCTATTTAAAATTAATTAAAAAAAATACGAGTGGAAGCCGCTTGGTTGACTAATAACTTGGCTACATATTTAAATGAAATTGTGTTTTCTTTTAGAACACCGTATATAGTGAACAGTTTTAGTAAAATGCTATAAACATTATTTTGTCTTTCTTTTAGACCATTTTATAATATAACCTCATCGCCAACGTTTTGTTCCAATCAAAATTTAGTAAAGCATAACTTCCCATAATTAGATATTAATATGGCATAGGATAATTCGATGATTTTTGGTAGTGTAATACAAAACTAAAAATGAGGCCGTATTTCTTGTTTTGTCATAAAAACGACACTCGCAATAAAATTAAATGTAATCCAAATATCAGTATTAAAGTAGCTAAAAAATAAATATTTACTTTTGTCTATTAAATCACGACGTCTGTCCACATTTGAAGCGTAAACTATAAAATATAATAAATCTGTAAAATCTTAGCAATTACTTTTGCAACATAATTGTATTAGAACAAATTTTGCAATCACATTTCCAGTTGTAAAATTAAGTGAACATTGTGAACCCAAAAACTTTTTAAATGTAATAAATTGATTGAGAATGTATAATATAGTTGTGGATTTATTTAATAGCATGGAATGCACTATGCTAGGTTTATAATTATTATAAGTACATTAATTTATGAGGACTTAATTCTCAAAAAAATATGTCTTCATTAATGATATCCTACTCTTAAAATGCTATATTTTTATTATTTATTAATAGAAACATAGTAATCCTGTTTCCTAGCACATTTTTACTCAGTAGAGAATTTATAATTTAGCCAAAATTTGCCAAATATGTAAAGCTATTTAATAACATAAATATATCGTTTTATCGTTAAGAAATTAGATCGTACTCTGAGATTACTATGATGATTAAAAAATGTCCTCTAGAATTATTTATTCATTTTTTAAAGACACTAACTATCGATACCTACATATTATGCGCATGAATATAATAACTTTGAATAGTTTAACCTTACGTATTAATTACTAAATATGAAGTTCAAAGGAAATAAATTAAGTAAAAGGATTCTTCGGCGTTCAGACATAACGGGATACGCTCCAATCGTAAACTTCATAGTAGTTTTAGGTAGACCATAGAACCTGATCTATGTTTTATATTTGTCAAAGTAAAAGACAATATAGATAGGAAAAAAATGTTTCTACTTGATCCTATGATAAAATACTCATTTTCTGTTTTTACATGTTTGTTTCTGTGAATACAATGTTTGAAAGTACCTCAACCTACTTACTATTTTATAGGTGAATGAATTAGTTTTTCGAATGTAATTATTATTATATATATGTCTATAAATACACTTAATTATGGTAATTTGATTGCTGTTGACTTGATCATTTATTAAATAACTACCTTTTAAAAATAGTTTGTGTTGACAATTATGTTTTTATAATTTGGCGCCCAATGTTCAGTACTACCTCGAAAATTGCAAACATTATAAAAAAAAAAAACAAAGTTGTTGCTATAATTATCTGCTTTTTATCAGTATAAATGCATTCTTTTTTTGCATGAAAATGTTTCCTAATCATGTATTAGTGTGAAAATTTGCGGTATTTCTGTACATTTTGCTAATTGACTAAGTCATATATGGGAATTTCATGTTTCAATAAAATAAGAATAAAAACGGCATTTTATTTCATCACTTAATTAAAATATATTTTAATAAACTACCCTTCCATCAAATCGTTACATATTCCCACTTCTTAATTTCAACACATCCAATATGTATTTTCCATAATCGCTTTTATATTCGTTATTCAGTACTTGATGCTCTAATAAATTGAAAGAATCATCATCCCAAACATTTATCCAGTACAATAAAGAAAACAACTTGTAGTAACTACTTTCATCATTTGCAGAATCAGAAACTGTAAGTTTAGGTAAATTTTGAATGATACCTGTTAATTTTGGTTTTACAACATTGTTAAACACTCTTTTGTTAGTCACCGCAAATTTGTGTAGTATATCTATCGTGTCGGTAGTTACAGTTTCTTCTAACAGTATATCTGGTAAATTTTTTAGCCATGTCTCAAATGTTTCGTTCGCATGAAAGCTATCTAATTTGTCATTAATGGCAATTTTACATAACAATGCAAATATTTGCTGCTTAAAAGATGCAGATATTTCCTCATTGAAATAAGACCAAATTATTTTTTTAAATAATGATTCCACTACATTAAATGTTTTTGTCCAACTAGTAATTTCTTTTGAAAATATTGTATGTAAAATTTTTAACACACTTTCTGTGTTGACCTCTTGAGAAGTGTTGGAGAAGTTCTCCTCAATATATGAAAGAACAGACATTATTTCGGAATGATGAATAGACATGTTCACATTAGGATTAATTGTGATATATAAGTAACATATTTCTAAATTTTCTCGGACTAACTTTGGATCTGAAATTACATCCTCAATGGTGTTTTTAGGCAATCGTGACCTTACATTGGTTACATAGGGGAAAGAATTAACAAAGTGTTGGCTAAATAAAGACCTGTATCTTTGAGTAAAATTATTTTGTATCATGGAACTAGGGTACTTATTGTTAAAATGTTTTACAAGCTTCCAGAGCAAAGCAATTACGTCAAGTGTATGCTTTAGTAATATTGCAGCTTCTTCAGTAATGACAGTTTCAAAACTTCTTTTTGCTTTTGTACTAGGAAAGGCTTCTAGCCAAATTTCAAAAAGTAAAGGTAGTAATGTATCTATGTAAGATCTGAATTTTTCAACTTCATCAAAAATACGAGTATTTTGCGAATTTTTAGATGTAAAACATGATACAGTACACACTGATGTATAAATTGGGTTAAACAAGGGAAAATTATTTTTATTTGCAGCATCAATGATAAATGTAGTTTTGTTAACTAACTGTTCTCCTTTGTAAATCTCATTGAGTTCAGCAAACTTGATTAAGAACTGCTGTAGACGATGAAATACTTGGACTCTCCATTTTACACTTGTAATTTGACTGTTCAGATTAACTGTTAAAGTCCTTCCATGCTTGGAATCCATTTTTAACTTTGATATCATATCCAAGAAATTAGGTATAATCTTATGGAAGTCATGTGCTATCAATCTTGGGGTACAAAGCAATAATACATCAAGGAATAATAGTGAATCTTCTTGAATTCTGCTGTCAATATGGGTCATAGCACTTCGCAAGTAAGTTGATATTACATCGAAAAAGGGATCCACTTTTTCAAGATTTACATTTGACAACATTAAATGTACAACCTTGATTGTCTCACGTCGTACCTGGAAAATAAAGTAGTATTAATATTCTACCTTGGATGCTGTGGGCCGTGAGCTTAAATTCAGTATAAGTAATAAACATCACCCTACAAGTAGTTTAGTGCTGGATATCCTCTCCTGAGATCATTACAATGGGCAAATGAATTGAAGACTGCAATATCACAGAGTTTTGTACCATAGTAGCCCATTACTGGTGCATCAATTTTTAACTACTAGCAATGCCTTTATATACCTAAGACATAATTAACTCTATTAAAAATCCCATCAGATACAGAAAAAACTCATATCCAAAACCATAATAAAGGTGAGTGGTGCCGCTTTGTATTTTCTAGTTTATTTTTGCAATAGTTACCTCTTACAGTATGCAGGCAAGCTGCGATGATCGATTCTAACACAATCTTTACAGAAAATTATAACAGACATAAGGTATTTAAGTTATTTAAGGATGTATTTGCATTGCAAAAGGAGAAGCAAATTGTTATTTCTGGAGAATATGCTATTTTCTATTCTTTAAAATACAACATTGTTGACACAATACTGTACAACAAACACATAAACACCCTGACCCAGATTAACAACTTGTAGGTCATACAAACTTTTGTTCCATGCAATAATGGAACCCACAATCCATAGTGCAAAAGACAATTGCTTAACCGCTGTGTCAGATGATTAGTGATTAGAAGCAGTGTTATAAGCATGAGGTGATCAGTACTGCACTGACCCTAGCCACTGCACCAACCAACTTAGGCTACAAATATTGTCAGTATCTTGCTGCAGTGTGGCTAACTGTTGATCCTTAATATGTGCAATTCTTAGTTCCTGCTGATCCTGTTAATTTTCGATTTATTTTGAGAGGCTTTATCTGTTCTGCATTATTTAATACTTACTACTTTTTCTATGTTTAAGACCAAGGGTGTGATGCCGTGAATAAACTGACCAAGGTTATCTTCCAAAGATTCACGATGTATAGTTATCAGTTCCTTTAAACCACTTAAGGCTTCCATTCGAGCATTTGTGTTAAAATGGGTTAGACGTGATAACAATTCCTTAGCATTAAGTTTCCTTGATGATAAAACTTCCGTTTGTCCATGCTTTTTAAGTTGTTCCTTAATGACAATTTTTTTCACTTTAAAATTTGTTTTAGTTACATTAGTTCCCTTTGGTAGGTCTTTTCTTCCTTTTAATTTAGTTTTAGCTTTTTCAGATTTTAGGAACTTTTGATACCTGGTTGCACCTGTTTTATGCATGTTGTATGTTTATATTTTGTTAATGAAGACGAATTAAACGCTTTTTAAAATATATTTTTGTAAAACGATATTATAACCTTAAATGTCAAATACATAACCTACTAAAACTTAAAACTGACAACGACGTAGTGCTGCCAGACGAAATTCGAAAAAAGCAATAGGAAATAGCAAAAACATCACACATTTGGCATCTCGCTAAAAGCAGCAGTGTTACCGGGCCTGGGCTTATGCATCGGCGTCTCGGGATTTAAAAACCAGCGGCTTTAAGAAGAAATACAACTCTGCTTCCAGGTACTTCAAAAGAGTGATTGCAACGGCAAAGTCGGAGCACATTGGCAGAATTGGCGAGAAACTAGGTCGCCTTCCTTCGGGAACCCGTGCGTTCTGGTCTCTCGCCAAGGCTGTTCAAAGGAATTTCTGTCAGCCATCACTTCCATCTCTACACAGGGAGGACGATTCGCTGGCCTATGATGCAAAGGAGAAAGCCGATCTTCTGGGCTCTCTTTTTGCGTCCAACTCGACTCTTGACGACAGGGGGAGCTAACCGCCAACCATCCCGCGGTGTGAGTGCTCTATACGAGACATCTGGTTCTGGCAAAGCTCAGTGCTCAAAGCACTACTCTCCCTAGATATCAACAAGTCGAGTGGGCCTGATGGCATCCCGCCTATAGTGCTGAGGATGTGTGCTCCAGAGTTGGCACCGGTTTTAACGCGTCTTTTCCGGTACTCCTACTCTCTAGGCGTCGTCCCGAAGTCATGGAAGACAGCTTCGGTGCACCCGATCCTTAAAAAAGGCGACCGTTCAGATCCGCCCAACTACAGGCCGATTGCCATCACCTCCTTGCTCTCCAAAATAATGGAGTCCATTATGAACTGCCAGCTCTTGAGGTACTTAGAGGAGCACCAGCTGATTATCGACCGCCAGTATGGTTTCCGTCGGGGTCGCTCAGCTGGCGATCTTCTAGTGTACCTTACTTAACGATGGGCGGAGGCAATCGAGAGCAAGCGGGAGGCCCTGGTAGTTAACTTGGACATAGCGGTTTCTTCTGCATATAAATGATATGTTACAAATTAGTAATATTCATTGCTATGCAGATGACAGCACTGGTGATGCCGTATACACCGGCCGTGCTAATATTTCTCGGATACACGTGGACGAGTACCGGAACAAACTTGTGTCTGATATCGAGATTTTGTTAGACAAAATCTCGGATTGAGGCCGACTAAATTTAGTCCAGTTCAACCCTAAGAAGACACAGGTTTGCGCGTGTACCGCTAAAAAGAAACCCTTCGTCGTATCACCTCATTTTGAGAGTACTCCCCTCGTTACCTCAGCCAGTATCGGTATTCTTGGCGTCGACATATCGAGTGACGGTCACGTTCAGTTTCGCGGTCACCTGGAAGGAAAGGCCAAATTGGCTTCCAAAAAGCTTGGCGTGCTCAGTAAAACGCGACAGTACTTCATGCTGGCCCAACGCTTGCAACTTTAAAAGGCGCAGGTTCAGCCGCACATGGAGTACTGTACTCATCTCTGGGCGGGGGCGCCCCAGTGTCAGCTACTTCCATTTGACCGCATTCAACGAAGAGCGGCTCGAATCGTCGACTACCGTGTTCTTTCTGATTGGCTTGATCCACTGGCTTTGCGAAGAGATGTTGCATCCCTTTGCAATTTTACAGGACCTACCATGGGGAGTGTTCCGAGGAATTGTTCGGATTAATTCCAGCCGCTGAATTTCACCATTGCACATTGCGGCACGGCATATAAGGGGTAGGCAGAATTCTTATTCCCCACTGCGTTCCCACGAGCAGTGTAGTGACAGCATTGCATAATATGGTGTTATTCTGCACGAGTAAAGGCTATCCGTATAATACCTTATTCGCCTCTTACAACACCTCGGCAGGAAAGAGATAGGTGCTATTATACTCTGCCAGACACATATCGTCTGGTTACCTTTATCGTATATAAAATGCTTAAAGACTTCTATTCGACATATAAGAACTTTAAGTGAAGATTGGATAAGATTAATTACAGTACAAATATTATTAGATTATTGTATATTCATAAATTTCTCTCGAATAGTAAAAAATGTTACTTTTGTTTCTTAGAACTGATATTTGCTCAACTATCATGGTTTTTCATGAAGCACATTTTTCTTTTACTACTCATGGAGACGGCTTAAGAGAATCTACCACCCCATCTCTTGGAGTCGTTAAACTCTTTTGAGAGTCGTAAAACTCGACAGAGGGAAAATTAAGACCAGAAGATAGGCAGTAGCTTCTTCCTGGAACATCTAAATAAATAAATGCAGTTATCAACCCACTTGCCAATCATGGCAACTATGGCAAAATTCCCCTAAAACGAGACTTACAAACTTTTGTGGCAATCTATGAGAGATGCCTATGTTCAGCAATGGACTGGTGATAAGCTGAAGTGATGATGATGATAACTCGTGGAATGAAAGGATGCAATTACATTAACGTTATCAGATACGTAAATGTTTGCTTAAACATTTTGATTATTGTAAAAACCTAAGTACTTGTTTCATAATAACAACATAGTAAGATTACATACATGATCAGTGAAAGAGATCATAGGACGACGTCTGAGTTATATCGCAATCTGTATAAGAGTTTAAATAATATTTATTTCCTCGAGACAGAAAAGTACGTCTATGACAGCCCGGTTTTGGCAATAATGATGATTATATCTAATAAACGAGCAAAAGAAAGTGCTGGTCTGTTGGCGTAATGGTTAACGCTATTACTTTTTTTGGTTGACAGAAGTTCGCCGGGCTTTCGCAAGCGACCAAAACGTTTTACTACCTGCAGGGTTAGCTTAGCCCCAATATGATAAGGGTGGTCAAAACGAGCCTTCTGAAAAGTATTTTTGTAAACTTGACGGCTTTAACTCATGCTGCATTATACCATGGGAGAGCTTAGTGACTGATGGACTAGTCATGAAATAAGATAAAATATTCCAGAGCCAACAAATCACATCTGTGACTATATCCGCGCAGTTCGACAGATCATGGCAAGAAAAACAGATCTGCAACCATTTTTTTTATTGGATATGGTGACGAGACGAGGAATACGTTCACTTCTTCTTCTTGTCTCATATGTCTCATATGCCCAGTAATTACAAAACAAAGAAACGTTTGCACGCCTTTAAACAACCTAGACGGAATTCTACAATCAAGGCCGCCAAGAACGGATCTGCGGTAGTGGGACAACGTTTTGTGGATGGCTAATCTATTGGGCCCCCGATTTCCTGTGATTGACCAGTAGAGCACATACAACATATAATTTGCTTAAACATTATACACTCGGCGTCAAAAAAATCGCACATCCGAAAAAAATAATTTAAATACTATTTTAACACAACAGGCCAATGGCTATGTTGTGGTTTGAGGGTATCATTCGAAAGGTCATTAGCTTTCAGGAATTTTAATTGAATTTTACTTTTATAACAAGACGAAAGAGAAATTAAAGAAAAAGACAGGGTATGTACAAATTTGCAAATTAATAATTTAAAATAAAACTTAATAAATACAAAAAAAGTTCTTGAAACCTAGTGTTACCCCCCCTTGCCTTGATAACGGCTTCCATGCGATCTTTCATGGACCTTACAAGAATCGCAACAGCCTCTTGGGTTATTTGTTCCCACTCTTCAAGTACCCCATCTTGGAGCTCTTGAAGAGTGGCTGGAGCTGGATCTCGAGCACGCAATCGCCGTTTTAGGTCATCCCAGAGATGTTCTATAGGGTTAAGGTCTGGACTTCGTGCTGGCCAATGCATAACAGGGATATCGACCTCCTGTAAATAATCCCGTACAATAGCCGCGGTGTGGCATCGAGCATTATCATGCATTAACATGAATCCATCACCGACATAACCAGCATACGGGCACCACATGTTACTCCAGGATTTCAGTAATGTACCGACCAGCATTTAATGATCCTTGCCCACGGCCACCCCGAGTCCGGGAAACGCACACAAGTTCCGTTTTCCCGTCGACGGAAATGCCGCCCCAAAACATACACGAGCCACCCCCGTATTAGACGGATTCTTCGAAGCAGGGTTGTGTGAACCTCTCCCCCTGTCTTCTGTAGACCCTTCTACGTCTGTCATTGCAGAAGAGACAGACCCTCGTCTCATCAGAGAAGAGTACGGTCCGCCACTGTTCTAGTCTACTCGCAATGATTGCGAGCAAACTCTAGGCGATCTCTGCGATACTGTGCAGTAAGTTTTGGACCTTTAGCAGGTCTATGGGCTGTTAAACTCTTTTCGTGTAACCTTCTTCTTATCGTAGAAACACTCACAGATGTTCTCCGAGTTGATCGAAGCTGTTGTTGCAACTCAACAGCATTTGTAAAACGGTTTCGAAAAGATGTCGTAACGATGAAACGGTCATCTCTTTCTGATGTGCACCGTTTTCTTCCAGATCCCTGTTTTCTAACATAACCACCAGTCTGCTGAAAACGTTGGAACACCCGTCGAACTGAAAAACGGGACAGGTTCAACTGTCGAGCAACGTCACACTGCCGCATCCCCGACTGCAATAGGGCAATCACTTGAGCGGCTTCTTCAGAGCTGGTATCCATCTTTACTTGTTCTTACTTGGGTTACTTGTTCACGTGTGTTCACTGCAAAGTCTAAATTATGAGTGGCCCATATTTCATCCAGATCGACCCTTTTATACCCTTTTTGGGTGGTGTAACTAGCGTCCTTACTAACGAGCATTTGACAGTGTTTATTTTTGACGCTCTATAATGATAAATGTTTTAATGATTTCATGATTTTTTTATTAATAATGTAAAGCTATTCAAACACCCATTTCAAACATACCAATATTTATATAAATATAATTCGTTTCTAGCCATTACAGTACCATTTTTCGCGCAAACTCTGAGAGGTGCGATTTTTGTGACGCTGAGTGTAGTTAGATTCAAATCTTCGACATATTTAAATACTTTATTATTGTTGAATTTAATTTATTATTGAATTATATATAAAACATTTATTGAGATTCATATAAATTTTTTTTTATTGGTTTTATATTTTAATTATTTAATAATCATATTTCATTTTTTAATTGTTTTTTAATTGACAACACTACATACGCACGTGGGTCACTAAAATACTGTACATATGTTAATTTGACATGAATGTGTTTCAATCTACTTTATAATATATATTTTATCAGAATAGTTCTTGTAATTAATTTTTCAAATATATCCTATAAAATAATAATACCATGAAGGTTAAAAAACAGCACCGCAAGAAGAAATTTCTTCATAACATTAACCGTAAAAGGATGAACAAAAAGCAACGCAGTACAGGCACGGTACCATGGTAAGAGTGTGTATTTTCTGGCAATAATAATAAAATATTGTTCATCACTTAAACTCTAATATGTTTGATTATTACAGTGAAGTTATTAAAGAAGCTTGGGATCATAAAAAATCCTCATTCAAAAATTTATCAGACATGGGACTGGCAAATGATCCCAATAAAGTTATAAAAATACCTAATTTCAAACAAGAAAAGTTAAAAAAAGCTAAAGAGATTGTTAGCAAAGGTGAAATTGAAAATTTAGAAGAAGAGGAGATAATTTCTGACTTACCTATAAAAAAAGAAGTTGCTGAGAAATTAGAAAAGGCAGCTAAAGCACCAAGAGAGAGGAGGTTTATGTATGTTTATGTGGCTACTGGGTTATCTGTTTAGCTTAATTATAAATAGTTAAGACAATATTTTAATGTTTTTAATGCTATATAATAATAATAAGTATCATAGTCCATAAGTATATTTACTCCCAATAAAAGAAATAGTAATGCTAATCGTCTTTTGAACCAAATTTTAAAAGTAGTGTAGTACTATTATAATAATAAATTCCAAATTGTCTAACACAATACAAATGATAAAAATAAACAAAAAACAATTATAAATTTTTCACTTAATATTTTCAGGTTACCTAAAGGTCAAGTGGAATTTTTAACCTATCTGTTGGATAAATATGGTCATGATTATAAGGCAATGGAAAAGGACAAGAAGAATTACTATCAGGAAACATGGAAGCAATTACGAGCTAAGATAAAAACATTTATGGGAATACCAAAACAGTACAGTGAATATCTAACAGCAAGAGGTTTACTTGAGAAAGAAATAGATGAGGAGGAATTAAAAATACAAGCAAAAGCTTTGGCAATGAATTAATTGTACTAATGATTTTTACACTTAAGTATTTTTAAAGCATATCAGAAGACTATGCAAATTCTCCTGTGAATTAAGTGTATGTTTGTACTTGAAAGGATGATTGTAAATAAACTATAAATAACATAAATTTATTTTTATTTAAAAATTCTCTGCACATGTTATTAGTTTACTGTGTTTTACAATCACTTGGAATATCCTCAACTGGCTTTACTTTTTTCAACTCTTCATACCACTCTCTTTCCATATCAAGAAGCGGTTTTGGTTTTTTATACTGAAACAGACATTAATATTTTTATAACTAGAAGTGCCCGATGGGTTCACCCACCGTTTAATTTGAAAGGGTTGTAGCGTGATGTTAAATATCTCATAATCGTCCTCAAGAACTGGGCTATCAAATAAAAAAATAATTCTTCAAATCCGACTGGTAGTTCCAAAGATTAGCACATTAAAAAACAAACTCTTCAGTTTCATTATTAGTATAGATATAGATTACTAACTCAATGATATTTCAACATATCACTTCCAACTGCAGGAACAGTGTATTCTGAATATAGACTGGCTGTAGAAGTTACTATTAACAACTGCCTTTATTTCAATAATAGTAGTATTTATTTTATTAATTAGGATTAGTTAAATAAGTTATACTTACAGCAATTATCAGTGTGTGAAAGTTATGAGATGCTTGTACATTGGCTTGTTCTAAAGGTAAGTTCAATCTCTCAAGTTCTGGGACTGACAACTTCTTATAATATTTTTTATTGGTAGTACTCACAATGATACATTTGTTATCATTATTGACAGTTATAGAATAAGTTTCTATGGGATAAGATAAGTTCCTAATTCTCCATTCTAAATTTACCCTTGTATTGCGTCTCAAGAGTACAGGCTGAAAATGGTTGGCAATAATTAAAATATGAGAGAATGCCAACATAAATACTAATTCATCAGTAAAAATTCATGAAATTCAACTAATTGCATCTTGATTTGTCATTTCAATATTCACCTGATCTTTACTTTCAATTATGTCTGCTATTTCATTGTTTGGAGTAACATCAGGAATTGGATCACCAATTTCTACATTCCATTTGCCTTCACCACCTAATTTTGCCTTAACTTTCCAAGCTCTTCGTAATAAAACCTGAGTGTCTACATTGTACTCTTCAACCATTTCCTTCCCATCTTCAAATTTATAGTGTACTTTCTTTATTTTGTCATCTTTTAAACAGGACTTTTCAGAGTTTAGTAAAGATTTGTACCAAATAGAGTTTTTATAAATCATATCTCTATTTGCACTAATATAAACACTATCTCTTATTCTTTTTTCAAACCCAATACTAGTGTTCAGCGTATCGGTATTATTCAAGTCCAAACTTTCGATCAAACATGTTCTTCTTTTCATAATGTTTCTATGGCAACAACGAACGACTATATGTCTAATACAACCGCTATTTTGTGTATGTAGCATGTAGATAGAATAAGTAGACTAAGTAGAATAATAAGTATGTATCAAAGAGTATTTAGAGTAGTATTATAAAGCATAGGTGCAACAATTTTTATAAAAATAATCTTCGTTTTTATTATTATTGACTGTATTTATAGCAATAGTCTTAAACTTTCTGCCAGTGTCAGAATAGCATAATATCCAAGTAATTTTTTTTAATCTTCAAATAAACAATTGTCATACATTAAGTCTACCAACACCTCAAAGTTGCTAAGACCATCAACAGACAGAAATTAAATTCACTTTTACTTGAAGATGGTATGGTATTAGAATCCCGTTTTGTTCGCGTCTCTCTTGTGCGAGTGTGAAAAAGTCTTGTTTTACATTCACAATTTTTGCGCTCAGTTAGGATGGAAAGATAAAGTAGCTGATCCTGAACGAATACTTGGTAACTCGTTAGAGTAGACTCACGGCCATGTTCCTTCTCAATAACTGCGACTTAGACATGTTTAACGCTGTGCTGTGCTGCGCAAATGCACCAACTTATTTTACTGTGCCGGATGTGTGAACTCACTTCTTCGACGTGTATATAAGCACAGCACAGCTTAACTTAACAGTTACTTGTGATAACGCGCCATGAGACAATACAACACTACAGTCAACAAAATGAACATTTGGGGGACGCCAATGGAGGGTCAGCTGCTTCCGGGGTTCCCCAAATTGGTGACCCTGACGTGACTGAACAACGCAGCCAGCTTTTCCCAACCACAGCAACATCACATCGGCAGTCATTACAGTCAGTGGCATTAGAATCGTTGTGTTTGTTTCATTGTTTGCGAATGTTTCACCTCAAAACGGAGGCATTATCAAGTGATATTGACTCTACGACAGTCAGCCGCCGAGAGAGCGGCTCGGTCAAAGAGCCTATGAGATCTTAGATAATGCGATGACGACATCGCGATAACGGCCGATTCGTCACACAATCCACCACCCGAGTCACGTAGGCAGCCGATCGTATTGATAGCAAACGACTACTTTGAGCAGATTTAAACTTTAAGTACTAGATTTAAAGATGTTTAACAATTGTGAATCTGATACGTTTATTGGTTTATTCATGTGATTGATGATTTTTATTTTTTAATATTTCTAGTTGTTCCAGCACACAGCTCCAACCCCTTGTCACAGATATATAAAACTTTAAATGTATGATCGCGGGTTAGATTATGTCCAGTCTCCAAAAGGTGTTTCGCGAAATGCGATCTATCGGGATTGCAATTTCTATACATGGTCAAATGCTCCTTGTTACGAGTGTCGAAATTGCGGCTAAGTTGACCAACATAAACAGCATTGCATTCACTACAAACAAGCTTATAAACGGCGGATATTTGGCGATCGTCAATTTTGTCTTTAACATCACAAACCCCTCTCAGGGAATTGTTTGTCTTGAATGCAACGTGAACATCGTTACTTCTCAGAGTTCTTGCTATTTTCTCGGATAGAGAACCTAAATAAGTGAGACTGCCCACGTATCGTCGAACACGGTGAGTTGTAGCCACTTAAAGAACGCTTGCAAATGGCATTCATTTGTTTCTTTTTTATTATAGTATTAATAATGTTTTAGAATAACCCTTAGAAACCGCAATTTGATAAACGATCTGAAGTTCTTTAGTATTTTTTATTTGTTTAGTATAATTATCTATTCAAAGAGACGGTCAATATACGATTAACGTAACTAACGTAACCATGGGAGACACGATGAAGAAGAATTATCGTCTGACGTCCTAAGATCTTCACGCTAACTACGACTTCCAGTCTCAGCGGGGAAGTGATGTAGCGGTTCAGAAAAGCGGATGAGGCGTCGAAACATTCGACGCAGATGCCGAGGCATTTTTGCAGCATTGGAGTGCTCCTTACCATACAGGCTATTAGTTTGCTGGGCCAAAGCACTACTCATTAATTTCAGTCTTATGAATAATGGAATTTATCTTGTTTAAAATTTTATTACAGAGCGTGCCTTGAAAAGTACTCTAATCTTTATTTAAAAATTGTTTATAACGTGTTTGATAAAGATAAAATGAAGAAAACAATTTGGATTTGGATTGGCTCCAAAGTTGATTTCGTCTGTTTCTTCTCTGTGATAGGAACCACATAACGAAACGATTGTAGATTGTAAAAAAGTGATGTTTTAACAACTACATTTATATATTTCTTATGTCGAAAACGACAGATTTTTTTTTTAATTTGTTTAACACTAAGAACAGTTTACTAGCGTCCTCTGGAAGTTTTTGTTTCTGAAATCTGAAATCTAATAATTATATTCAATATGTTCACACATATGTAGACATGACAGTATGTTAAATCATTTTATATTTCTGACGTACTTCTATCTAAATGCTCTTTTATAGTATGGTGTCGTACAGCAGCTTCGCAATGATCACTCTTGAATAGATCTTGGAATCATCAGTTATTTCTAAGAACTCAGTTAAATTTTTTTGGACTATGATCCATGGGTTATCCGTAAAGCTGTTTGTGAAAATTTTGTTAAACTAGTTTTCTTTATGCTTAGGACTATTTGGACACCTTGGCCGTGGGCAGCGTATGGCATCTCCTTCCCAAATTGGTCAATAACCATTCACTAATTTCAGTACAACATTAACCCTAATTAGAGAAGTAAAATTCTTATTATTTTATATTTTATTTTTATTCTTTGCATCTTCCAATAATGATGTATCGAACATTATCGATTTGTCTTTTAATGGATCTGTCAACTGCCAAGTTTTTTAACTATCTTAAATTATGATTTTGACGTTAACATGTTTTGAGGTTATTTTCCAAAATATTTCTGTTTACTGTATAATGTTATGATTTTACATATACACCATAGTTGAGTATAGTTGATTCTAATTTATATTGTAGATAAGTGGTATTGTGAACATAAAGATATTACTGTTGAAAATGGTTGCAGCCATTCCAGATAGGTAACGATTTACTCTTCAAGTTGATCTGGTAATATTTCAGCTTTAAAATTTATTTCTTCGGTATTTTTTTCTATTTCAGATGGTTGCAATACAAAGCATGCGGTAAAATCATTGACGGCACTAGAATCATTTGCTTTAAAGTGCCGCTTGAGAGGGTATGTTTTTGTTTTGAATTTCGAACTATTGAAACTTTTGACAGTTTTTACTTTCAGTCAATTAGCTTATAAATTAGGCTCACTCATATGTTCTTGTTTACTTTCTATGAGTTAATTTCTCTTCTGAAAATTAATATATATTTTTATCATCACCACCATCAGAATGACACAGTCCATTGCTGGACAAGTCTTCAGAGATGATAGGATTTGTCATAATCGCCACACAAAGTTCTAAATGACACCGCAATTATTTTTTACACTACAGATCACATTTATGGGCAGGTGTAGCTATTAGCATCAGGTTATCGACTAGGCTTCCTCATTACTAACTTAATTAAAAAATCTCTCTCAAAAATGAAAACATGAAAACTATTGTAGTTATTGACATGATCAATTTATTTCAAATATGTATGTGCTAAAAACTACACATTTAATAAAACCAGATTTTTAGATTTAATCATGTTTTATTTTACTATTTAACCCAACATTTTGAGTACTTCAGTGCACCCATGGTCACAGGAGGACTAAGACGAAATTTAAATGCAGTAACATACATACATACATATGGTCACAACTTTATCCCATAAGGGGTAGTCAGAGACTGGGCACTCACTGCAAATACAGATGATTGCCGCAATCCATGTTTCACCAAAACAATATAATGCACTTGGTGTGATAGGTGGTGAGCCCATCGCCACCATGCGTTGTTGGGTGCACCGTGCAGTTTAATTCCCTTACTCGCCTTTTATGAGATCCATTGGATGAGATGGAGTGGTAGTATTCTTTTAACGAGCCACAACCACAGTTATAAATGTGTCAACTCAAATATTCTGACACGTTTTGGATTTGTACAGTATTATGTAAACTGAATAAGAAATACTATGTAAAGCATGCAGGAATTTATGTTTACATAACTTATTTTAATCATAGCAGTTGTTTTGTATTAGCGCCATCTCTTATTATGACGGTGAATTAAATGTTCGTTCAAATTCAAATGTTCATCAGTTATTATAGTTTTGATTTTGTATGCTAGATGTCTCTCATAGTTCAATTTTTACCATTTTCATATTCATTTTTATTACCATATTCTCACAGCCCGTTTTGTTGCAATAATAATTACATTCAAATACTACAAATAAATACAACAGATGTTTTTTATCTCATTGCTTCGGAAAAGTCGGAAAAGATAAGAGAATGAGCCTGGTTAGCATTTTAAGTAATATCAGAAACTAGCTGATGCCCGCGACATCGTCTGCGTGAATATAGACTACATATCCCATGGAAATTATGTGATTTTCCAGAATAAAAAGTATCCTATGGCCGTCTCCAAGATGCAAAATATATTTGTCCCAAATATCGTAAAAATCGACTCGGCAGTTGAACCGTAAAAGGTAACAAACATAGAGAGAGAGAGAGTTACGGTCGCATTTATAATATTAGTACCATAAAGTAGAGATTGAAAATGCCAATATTACTCTTCGATATCATGTAATGGGGGACGTAAGACTAGGATATAAAACAAATGAGCGTCAATTAATTCATAATTTTAATTGCGGGATATAAACGCTAGAAAGTATTTCACGTTAATATTTAAGGTGTGAAATGCACTTAATTTAATTAAAATTAGTTTTTAATTTTTAATTACGATTTTTAAGTATCAGTTTGTCAACTTTCTGTTAAGTTAGGGTCGATATCTTTTTAGTACAAAACCTCAGGACAATACGTCATGATTATCCATATTTGTCTTTAGCGTTACTGACTCTTTTTTTAAGGTACATATCCTCAAAAAATAGTAGTGGTTTTAAAGAAACCACTAGTGAAATAAACGTTATTATTGTGGCATGAGTTTTGTTGTGGCAACCAAAAGAGTTTGATCTTCTTTCGAAGATTCGAACAGTAGTAAAAAGTTATGTCCCGTTCTTTCTTTGCAGGGAATTTTACGCATCGCTTGATTCGGTGGTAAATGTACATCTGTCTACTAGTGGCAGGTCTTGGGTTCCAAACCCAGCCGAAGCTTATATTTTAACAACACAAAAACGACTGCTTTACGGGTCATGATGTATTGTGAATTGTCTTCGTGTCCAGGAGGACATTGTATAATTGCCCCCTGGCTGATTTTCAACGGCACAGGCAACAATATCCGATTACTATCGAAAGCTAGCAACCCAGGAGATATAATACTGGCACAAGTGTACATGTAATCACCGATGTACTCTCTCCTAACGTCGCTTCGCCCGATGATTATTTGTAAAAAAAATGTCAAAACTACAAAACGTAGCGAAGTCTATACCAGACAAAAATGAGTAAAGTTCCGAAACTTACTATATCAGCTTCCGTGCCAAAAATATATGTATAACAAAAATGTATTTAATATGTTCACATTTGTCTACAACTTGGAAGGAAGGTAATTTAAAAATGAATTGCGCGAATGGCTCTTATGTAACACGTACTTCTACAATATTCAGTAATATATTGACTACTTTAAGAGATATAAGAAAAAATAATTTGTGTAATACTATAATAATATTTAATTCATAATGATAATAATGCCGCGTGGTAGCGGACTAAGATAATCTACCACCCCATCTCATCCCGTGGGTGTCGTAAAAGTCGACAGTGGGAAAAAAACCAGGAGATGGGCATCAGCATTTTCCTGAAGCATCTGAATAAATAAACTGCGGTTGCCAACCCGTCTGCCAAGGCAAAATACTCATTGGGGGGCAATGAGAGCTACATGCCAATTTGTGTGGCAATCTATGGGGGAGGCCTATATTCAGCAGTGGACTAGTGATGGGCTGAAGAGAAGTGATCTTCAGATAAGAAAAGTTTTTTTTTTAAATTAAGGAACTATCCACACCTACTACCAATTATAGAGTTATCTCGTTTTTCGTTAATTATTGCCTGAGCTGTGGTGTTTCAGGGGCTAGGAGCTCGCTTTTAATTTCATAGAACGCGGGTGACCTGGATTCGATTCCCGGTGTCGGTACCATTAAAATTGTTAATTGCAATTTTAAGTGCTGATTTACCGTGTGCTCGGCTGTGAAGGAAAACATCGTGAGGAAACCTGCATCCGTTTTTGTGTACATGTGAAGTCAGCCAACCCGAATTGGAGCCTCGTGGCGGATTCTTACCGGCTTCAAAATTATTTCATAAATCAGAGGAGGCCTGTACTTAGCAGTGGGACATTTATAGGCTGTTACTTTTTACGCGAAAAATTAAAGTTTATTCCAATAGACGTAGTATATTACGCCAAAAATAGCTTATTCCAAAGTACCTCTATAAACTTTATCACAAATTCCATTGCTGCTCGTAGGGTTTTCATAATTTGGGATCCTTTGCTGTATTTTGCAATGTTGGTAGGGTAGGTGGCTCGGCAATTGCGCTATAACCGTCTCGTACGCACCTTAGACGCTCTAGTGCAAATTAATTCGATATTCCGCCATCAGTCGAAACCCACGAAGTTTTAATCTCATTTTCCTTACGTCTACTTTTATGACACGCTTTAAGATTTGGTGATTTGATTGATTTCCTCGTGCGAAAGTAACTAATATATCATATAACATAACAGACGTGGGTGGTTTCTGACAGTGTCTTCTGCGTCAGTTTGTCAGAACAGATATAAATTAAAATCTTTTAAATTTATTTTCATGTAATTTGCACAGATTATACCGTGTCTGAAATCTGTTATTTAAATGTCTGGATTGAATGTCTGTCTTTTTTATTGGATAGAGTGACGAAACGTGAAAAACGTTCACCGATGGCAAGTGCAACGTCTGCTCATAACAAATGCCTTGTCACCTAGAAAATTTCTGTGTGACATCACACTGCGCCTGTCACCTAGAGACATCAGTTCTTAAGTCTCATATGCCCAGTAATTACGCTAGCTCTCAGTACCCTTTAAACCTGTTTGAATACTACTGTTTCACGGCAGAATAACTGGCCCACGGGTGACACTTACCTAGATGGATTCTTGAATAGGAATTGGATCTGATGGGAATTAAGTCGCAAATTCGGACATTATATTAATTATGTAATCGTCATCGATTAATCGACTGCATTAAAATATAATACTATATATACATACATTTAGGTGTCTATATATATACATATATTTAGGTGTAATGTTTGTCTATTTCCGAGAATAAAGTGTTCCAGAGTTTAATTTTGTCAGTGAGAAATCCAAATTTTTCACACAATTAGTAGCTTTTGTACCTGCTTTAGCGAAGGCCAGCTGACAATGAAATGCATTATTGATCCACAAGTGCGCACAATGCTTGTTTGTATAACTGTCCGTCGGAGTGCGCGGCTCGGCGTACACTTGACCGTACCACAGTTAGATGACAAACATGTGTGCTCGTCTCTCTCACTTGCCGATTCGTGTTAATTTGTTCTACACTGCGTTTGTATTTCAGCTATATCGATTTTGGTTTGGTTCGATGTTTAATAAATGTGTCCGGTAAAGTAAATTTGTTGGTTTTTAATATCCTGTTGAAGTATATGATGCACAGACGTTTTTTTAGAAATGTATATCTCGTTACAAGTATTGGAAAACAATTTGCATTTTTTAATAATCAAATATCGTCGTCATCATCCTATTAATATTCCATAACTGGACGTATGCCTCTTCCAAAAAGTAATGAGTTTTAAACAAAAATCATATTTCTGTTACAAGCTTTGTGAGGCGTAAGTCGAAGGACTTCAAATGTTCCTAGGGCTATATTACTAGTCAAAACAAATCCAATAAACCCTGACATGACGGAGCTATCTTCCTTAGTTCAGAAGTTCATATGGCCAGCTTGCGGCTCCATCATCAGACGAGGTGCGCGATACCATATCATGACATTGTCACCGAAACTACGTAGGTATGACAAATTTAAGATCAATCGGTCAAGCGGAACTGGTTCCAAATTTCTAATTCACATACATACAAAAATAGATGTCATCATCATCATCATCATTTCAGCCTATCTTAGTCCACTGTTGAACATAGGCCTTCCCCATAGATTGCCACAAAGCACGGTCCTGAGCCACCTGCATCCATCGACTTCCCGCAAAATCGCGCAGGTCGTCGCTCCATCTAGTGGGGGGGCGCCCTACACTGCGTTTGCCGGTACGAGGTTGCCACTCTACAACCTTTCTTCCCCATCGGTTATCGGTTCTACGGGCTATATGGCCGGCCCATTGCCACTTCAGCTTGCTAATCCTTAGGGCTATGTCGGTTACTTTAGTTCTGCTGCGGATATCATCGTTACGGATTTTATCACGCAGAGAAACTCCGAGCATAGCTCTTTCCATAGCTCGCTGAGCGACTCTGAGCTTCCTCAAGCGGCCCGCAGTGAAGGACCACGTCTCGGTTCCGTATGTCATCACTGGCAACACGCACTGGTTGTACACTTTGCTTTTGATACATTGAGGTATACTCGACGAGAAGATGTGACGTAGTTTTCCGAACGCTGCCCAGCCGAGTTGGATCCCTCGATTGACCTCTTGGTCGAAGTTGGACCTACCTAGTCGGACAATCTGTCCTAGGTATACATATTCGTCAACAACTTCGAGCATAGTGTTCCCAACAACAACCGGTATAGGTGTGACATGGACGTTAGACATGATCTTCGTCTTGTCCATGTTCATCTTAAGACCTACCCGTTGGGAGACACTATTGAGGTCATTGAGCATAGTGCAAAGCAATAGATGTGAAGTCAAATAAAACCTTGTTAAAGTTACCATTGGCTATGAATAGGCTATCGATATACAGGACGCTTCTTAATGCCCAACACATACAATAATGTGTAACAATAGTGTATGTAGTTTTGGTCTCGTATTTGTCAATTATCAAGTCATCAAGCATATCTCGACAATTTCCTTCGTTGACTCTTACGACACCCTCTAATGGTGTCTAATATGGTCTCTAATCTAAGTGGAAGATTTTATAGCATCGCCATCACACTACATATACATAAATTACATTCTCTTATTATAATACAGATCATAAACTTGGTAATATGATAGGCGTATTAACACCTCACCAAATTTGTGAACTAGCGACAATACGATATACATTTTATGTAGTGAACTGGTAAGAAACTTAAATTTTCCTAAGTATGTTACCTAGTTACAATAGTCTAAAATTATTTAAATAATCGAATCAAAGAACTATTTCCTGCTACAGATGGCAAGCGACGCTATTAAAGTTAAACAATATATTAATTTCCATATTTAAGCACCTTGGGTATCACAGTATGCCAGACTCAGGATACTATAATAAAATAAATTAATATTTGTCAGTTTATAATCACATAAAAATAAAAAAATCTTACATGACGAAGATCTTATTGCTAATAACACGGACAATAAAAGGTAAATCAGCTTTTTACTGAAGCGGGATTGCGATTTGGTATAGCGTTTCTCCGGATATTTGTCCCAAATGCATAGAAGCGTTGATACATACATAAAGTTACTTTTTGTATGTATCAAAGTTTCTACTTACTTTAGTGTCTTGGATCCCATATTAGAGGTAGACAGTAGCCCACTTTCCGACGCGTGGCGAACCACGTCGTCGCAATTCTTACGCTTCCACGAGCAGTATAATGATAGCATTGCATATTCCAATACTATTCTGCACGAAAAAAGGCAGTTCGTAAAATACTTTAGTCGCCTAAAACCTCGGTACACCTTATGTATTCTTAAAATTGTCTTCATAATATTATTGATGTCGACTCATCCTTAAAATTAAATAAAAAAATATAATATAGAACCGTAACATCTCCACAGGGCGATAGTTCTGTGGTTAAATAAAACTGTCAACATAAGTGATTGATATAAATGACATAACCTTTGAATTGTTAAATAATTTGTGTGCATTCTGTATAGAGCTATTCAGAGTTTCATATAAATATTAGCTGTTCATATACTTATAAGAAACAAGCTGAAGCCCCGGACTACGTCCGCATGGTTTTTTAAAAATATCATGGGAACTCGTTGATTTTCCGGAACAAAAAGTATTCATGTCCGTCTCCAGTATGCAAGCTATATCTGTGACGGATTTCGTCAAGAATGTTTGAGCCGTGAATAGGTAACAAACAGACCGAGTTACTTCCGCATATATAATATTATTATGGATTTTCGGTTAATTATTATTACGTTTGAATAATTATACACGTAAAATCGCCATCAAACCATGGCACAAACAGTGCAAGTCAAGCAAGTCTCCAAGGTGCATTTGCCGCAATGATCTTGCTTCACAGTAATAAAATGCCGCGTAAGTACTAAATACCTCGAACGCGTGGCCTAGTGGTTAGAGAACGTGGGTTCTGCGTCGCGGGTCCTAGGTTAGAATCCCAATCGAAGTCAATATTTGTGCAAAAACACAAATTGCTGGTTTTCGGGTCTGATTGTGCTGTGATTGTCCCCGTGTTTCTGACACTGCATCGTAGCCTTCAATTTTATTGCATGAGCGTTAGGCGGGGCGCGGGTAGGTTGGGACGAGTGAGTGCTTCTGTGTTTCCGCGCTTACTTGTGGTACACTAATATCTACTGCTCAGGTGATAACTTCCGACAGTATTCGGAAGTTGTCACCGTGGTCGAAAATCGGCCAGGAGAATATCATTTCACTAAGTACTTCACAATAACTGCAGTACTAGACTCCTCGCTTTGACGTTACTGCCTATCACCGGACTGTATACTTTAGGAAATATGATATTGATTTTCTCCGATCAGTCAAAGCCTTCCAAACCTCTTCACGGCAACAATAGCCGGAAACTTTCACCTGCGCAGGAGATATATAGTGTATGCCCCAACTCGGGCGTTCACTCTTCCTAAACTACTCGTGCCCGATGAAACGCTAATGCGATAAGACGGTTACTCGTGGTAGGATTCCTATGCAGGAATTCCTAGGCAGGAATACGTCAAAGTAGGTAACACCCCAAGGCCAGTTATTCTGCCGTGAAGCAGTAGTGTGCAAATATAAGTTCGGTCTGAAGGGCACCGAGATCCAGTGTAATTACTTGGCATTTAAGTCTTAAGAACTGATCTCTCAGGGTATCACAACATTTGGTTTGGACAGAAGTTACACTTACGAGGGGTGATCCAAAAGTAATGATAATCAATAATAAACACAATGAATAAAATAAATAAATAAATTTATTTCTCAACATAGTCTCCTAGCAAGTCTATACATTTAGTCCATCTCTTTTCTAATCCTAAAATTCCCTTAGAAAAAAAATCTTTATCTTGACTCTCAAAAAAGTCCTCAACCGCGGCCATCACGTCGCTATCATCGTCAAATTTCTTGCCTCGGAGGTGTTCCTTGAGTCGTGGAAAGAGATAGAAGTCGCTGGGGGCTAGATCTGGTGAATAGGGGGGGTGTTCCACCAGCTCAAAGCCCGCTTCCTGAATGGCAGCCATGGCAATTGCAGCTTTGTGAACCGGTGCGTTGTCTTGATGGAACAGCACTCCAGCCCGCAGTTTGCCTCGCCTTTTCTCCTTAATAGCCTCCCGCAATCTTCTTATTTGTTCTGCATAGTAGGAGCCTGTAATAGTGGCCCCCTTTTCCAAGTAGTCCACCATGATTATTCCTTCAGCGTCCCAAAAAACAGACGCCATAACCTTCCCTGCTGAGCTTGACACTTTGAATTTCTTCGGCGTCGGTTCATCGGATCGTTTCCATGTCATCGATTGTTGTTTTGTTTCAGGATCAAAATGGTGGATCCAGGTCTCGTCCATGGTCACAAAACGTGACAAAAAATTATCCTTGTCTGCCTGGAACTTTTCGAGATTTGCTCTTGACATGTCGACTCGTTTCTTCTTTTGCTCGTCGTTTAACATTTTCGGTACCCAACGCGCGGAGACCTTTCTCATATGCAATTCGTTCGCAAGGATTCTTTGAATGCTGCCATATGAGATCCCTGTGACCTCAGCTACATGCCTGATAGTCACTCTTCGATCTTCCAATACAACTTCTTCAACTTTTTTCACATTTTCTTCAGTGAGGGACGTCGATGGGCGTCCTTCGCGGTGTTCGTCTTCCGTCGATGTTCTTCCCAACTTAAACTCCTTAGCCCAGCGTGCAACTGTGGAATATGGAGGAGAAGAGTCCCCTAATGTTTCCACCAAGTCGCTGTGTATGTCTTTGGTAGACATTTTTTTCAAGCAGAGGTATTTAATGACAGCTCTGATTTCGTGTTTTTCCATTTTGATGTTCACTCCTTGACAGTCCGTATTCAAATGAATGTAGCTCCCGGGAATCGTGGCCTATTTATATGATTTTTTTTCCCTGAACTAGTGGTTAACTGAGTAAGTGACTGAAATTTTTTTGTATTTTTGTGTGCACTAGAAATAACTGATTATCATTACTTTTGGATCACCCCTCGTACCATCAGATGAACGATTTGCTCCTCTCGTCACTTACGTCCATAAAAAAATAGAAAAAGTAATGGCCGTAGATGCGATTCCGATATGATCTTAAATATAAAAGAGAAAATCCTACACACTGTCCCTAACATTTGACTTAAAGATTGTGTCCATTTAATTATTAAATAAGGAGTATCCTTACACAGCGATTCATCTGCGAGGTAGTATCCGTTGTGTATAAGGTGTTGTATAAGGTTGTGGAGTAGTATATGTTTAGTACAATATAATTAAAACGAAATATATACATTGAGTATTGTGTCACAGTTTTATTAAGAATTTAGTAACATTGTTCAACAAATGCTCTAAGTGAAGTCATCGTTTACCGTCATTGTAATAATTACTTTTAAACATTAATTATTTAGATTATCGATTTTGTCATATGTTCCTCTGACATCATATCCTTCCTCCGATCTTATCGCATAAGCGTTAATTCGGTAACGAGTTCGGGATGAGTACTTTGCTTACGGCACTATAAAGGCAAAGTCAACATTTAACATAATAACCTTTTCTTATAAGGTATTTTTGACAAGTGTGTTGAACTCTGTCAGTTTGTTGCGTCACACTTTGTTATAAAGTTTTATGAATCTACTAAGAAAAGTCTTTCTAGTTTAGGTCAACCTAAACACACGAACGTCCAACTTGTCGTCTCGTCTCTACACGGTAAAGTAACTTTTTTATGAAATAAATTCAGGTGTTTTCGTACGTACATTATATTTTCATAAATATAGATAGATAGATGGATAGATAGATTAGATTTTTCTGGTAGTAGGATTCCTATGCAGGAATCCGTCTAGGTAGGTACCATCCCAGGGCCAGTTATTCTGCCGTGAAGCAGTAATGTGAAACATTACTGTGTTTCAGTTTTAAGGGCTCTGAGAGCTAGCGTAATCACTGGGCCTATGAGACTTAAGAACTGATGTCTCAGGGTGACGGGTGCAGTGTAGTGTCACACAGAAATGTTCTGGGTCACACAGCATTTGCTATGGGCAGACGTTACACTTAAGATCAGGTGAACGTTCTGCTTGTTCCGTCACTTTCATCAACTAAAAAGATACTTTATTCATTGCATCACAGCAAAAAGTTACATTAAAACAATAAAAAAAGTTATTACTAGAAAAACAGGAATAAATCAAATTATACAAAAAAACAAAGAAAAGAATTAAAAAAAAATGTCTAAACATATTAAAGTTGCATCCTAAAATTTTTTACTATACGTGACAGTTTTTGTTCTACAGTGTGACGCAACGAATAGGTCTGCGCTCAGTATAAGTTACGGATGATACACACACTACAACGCTGATTTTCAGCACAGCCTGATTATTATCCTAAGCCGGTAGTGCCCGCTATACTACAGGTTTATTATATATTTATACAAAATGTCCTTAAAATTATTGTTAAATTAGTATAATAATAATAAAAGTGCAGTTACGCGACAATTAGCTTAAAGTATCATGCCGAGAGGAGAACAAAGGAAAGAAGTTGTCGCAAAGTGCTAGTCAAAACATATAATATCATTGAATAATTATAATTTAGTATCATTATTATTAAATATAGTATCATTGAATAGTTCTCATAGCGACTTGCAAGGACCTAAGTTAAAGATTCAAACGATGCAAAAATTACCTTAGAATTCAATATCGAAGCGTTTAGAATTACGAGTAGAAGAATAAAATTTTTATGTGCGCTCTTCAATGTAACTAAAATCGATAGAGATTCCATAATACAGTTTAATTTTCAAAATAAGGTTAGAATTCTCTAAATTAATATTAATATTATGTGCCTAATTGAACATTCTAAAGTGTAAACATTTCGTTTTACCCACATTTAAAAGTAAATTATTTACCGCAATCCGGAAACAATATCCAGAGTTTTATTGGGCTGTTCCAGCGTTAAGACATTTCTGTGACTTTTAATAAAAATGACGTATCATCGGCAAACAGAACTATCTCATACTTTTTTGTACCAAATAAGGAAGATCATTAATGTAAACCAATAACAAATGGATCCCTGAAGCACACCCATTTTTACTAGAGAATCTGATGACATAACACCGTTAATCGCTACTTTTTGCTCTCGATTTGTTAGGTAAGATGATAAAAGATTTAGTGAGACTTCACGAAACTTAAATGCAGCGATTTAAGTTAAATTAAAAATTAAATAAATTAAATTATAGTGCTCATAGTCAAATGCCTTTGAGATATCACAAAACACACATATAATACTCGTATATCCTGCGAAGATGTCATCTAACGGAATACGTTTTCGCGGCCAAATCGGTCAGGAAGTTATCATTATCATCAAAAACAGTTTAACAAGTTTTTTGTTATAGTAATAATATTAGAAAAACTATGAAAACCATTGATATACAAAAAAATTATATATGTATATTATATCATCAAAAAAATTTGTATATCTGATGAAAATTATTAGAAGTATTTGTGTCTTAGATTGTCCGGATTGAGTTTTATGTTTATGCGGTTAGACAACATCATTGTTTTGTAGATTGTGTCTGTCGACAAGGAAATGTAGGTTTCATTTTGGTATATATATTTTCGTTGATGTAATTGCTGTTAGCCTTCTCGGCTTTCACAGCTTCATCGGATACTGTGCTCGCGGGCCAGGGGCCCGCGTGCCAGGTTTGGTTTGACCCAAAACATATATACATAAATATAAACTCCTACTAAACATCTAAATTCAGTCCGTTGCGTTCGCAAGCGTGCTTGCGATACATTGAATATCTCCATAAATTTATTATATATAGTCATCTAATGACCGTCCGAAGGAGGCTGCGAGCCTCCGTTCGGACTGTCGACTTGTGTGTCGGTAACTCTGGGCGGTGAGAACCGCCCCGGAACGCGGGTGTATCTGGTGTTCGCTGTGTTATTAGCGATAGCTGCGCGCCGCTCTCTACGGCGGTCGCGCGACGTTGTTCGTGTGATGTTGAAGCTGTTAACTGTGTGTACAGTGTTGCTCGGATCGTGACTGACCGTATCGTGGTCAGGGAGTGCCGAGACGTCCGTGTCGTCTAGCACATTTCGCGGTCGACATTTGCGTTCGGTCGCGGATGCTGTGCTCGCGGGCCCGGCCCGCGAGCACAGCATCCGATGAAGCTGTAAAAGCCAAAAGGCTAACAGCGATTACTTCACCGAAAACAACTCTACGGCGGTCGCGCGTCGTGGTACGTGTTATATTAAAGCTATTGACTTGGTCGGTAATTTGCTGCTTTAACCACTAGCGGGTTTGAATGAACAGCGGCTTTTTCGAAAAACCGCCGTGATAATTCTCTGAAGTGTTCAGAGATTAAGGGCATTTCACAGTCGCTGTGAAGATCTACATTGCGTTGATACCAACCGGCTCCGGTGGCAGTTCGCAAGAATCGATTTTGAACGCTCTGTAACTTCTTTAATTGATTGCCCGTCGCGTGAGCGAAAGCGACGCAAGCATAGTCCATTACTGGTCTTATGCAAGTCTTATAGAGGCTTTCATTTTGGTAGTGATTGCGGCAGAAACCATGTATTTATTTATTTTGAATAGAAAATGTTTACGTTTGCTATGAGCGGAACTACATCCTTTTAAGATAGTGTATTTATTGTAACGTTGTTATGACGTATAGAAACGTTATTCTGTATTTTTACTGATGGTAGGATGAATATGTAGGAGTTCGCCTAAATAGGTCCCACCGCAGTGGGAGTTATTCTGCCGTGAAGCAGTGTTGTGCACACACCACTGTGTTTCGGTTTGAAGGGCACTAAAGCTAGTGTAATTATAGGGCGGCAATCCATCTAGGTTAGGTAGCAGTTATGAATGAACATTACTGAGTATTCGGGTTGAAAGGCACTGAGAGCTAGTGTAATCACTGGGCATATGAGACTGAAGAACTGATGTCTCAGGGTAACGGACGCAGTGAGTCCCACAGTAAAAGTCTGGTTGACACAGAATTTGTTATAAGCGGACGTTGCATTTACTATCAGGTGAACGTTTGTCCGTTTCGTCACTTTATCTAACAAAAAAAAAACTTAAGAGCCGATGTCTTGTTATAACCAGTGCAATTCGTTGTTACACTAAAGGTGCTTCTGGGTGAAACAGCAACTGTTAGGCGTGGTATTTACGAACAGACTAGTACTTAAGTTCACTTAAGAACTGTTGTCTTAGGGTGACGGCTGCAGTGTGGTGCCACACATAAATGTTCTGAGTAACACAGCATTTGTTATACCATCAGTAAACTTTTTGTTCGTCTCGTCACTTTATACTATGAAAAAAGGTGAACGGCTCGTCGTGCTCGTCTTCCTTCTATAAAAAATTGCTCTATTACAAAGTGAAGTTATTCCATTCAAGTTGGAACGATTTTTTTTAATCTTGCATTAATTACTTGCGAGTATTTTGTTACCTACCAGAAATGGTGACTGATTTGCCTTCCATTATGTACGTTTTTTTCATAAATTACCTAAAAGTAATTTTAGCTATTGCTCTACCACACCTAAGTAATTTCTTCATCTTGATTGAGCCACAGTTATCGTTTTACTTTCACCAGTAAAAACATTTTAAAATGCTTATTACTCTTTTGTGACGGTGACTTGACACCTGATGGTAAGTACAACGTCTGCCCATAACAAATGCTGTGTCACCCAGAACAACTAGTGGCACCACATTGCGCTCGTCACCCTGAGACATCAGTTCTCAAGTCTCATATGCCCAGTGACTACAATAGCTCTCAGTGCCTGTTAGACCAAATTAATCCTGCATAGGAATCCTACCACCAGTAGGTTTATTTTCTTAACAAAGTAACTTAGTTCACTATTGATCTGTATATGTGTAGTTTGAATGTATTTTATTTTAACCTTCATTCCATTTTAAAAAAAAAACTGGAGCTTGTGTATAAAGTAATTTTCATTTTATTTAAAAATTTAATCAGAGCGAATTCACTCGTGTCGACAATAGGCGTCTATTGCTATTGAGGGCGGATTGTGGACGCAACCCCGCACGCTATGTCGGTCACAAGCTCGATACGAGACAGCGTGCGTGCCTCTGGGCTCACATCAATCATATAAAGCGAGTAGCTGTGACACAATTTGTGCAATTATCATGTTCCTGTTTTTATTCCTATTTATTGTTAATTATAATAATAGGCTTAGTAAAATTCAGCATACATAGTATTGTTATCCTGGTTCTGGATTGGACGAATCAAACGATACTCTCTCGTATCAAATTAATAAGATTCGATCCATAAGCGTTCACTATTTCTTGTTTTACCATGTGGCTCGTATAAACTATCCACCGCTCGCGCTTATATAGGAAACGGCTGCATTGTCTGTAAAAAATTTTGTTTTTTTTTTGTATCGTATGCGAATCCTATACCATTCATTGTAATGCGTTGAAACTTTGGTGAGTTGTTGTGTGTATGCTTGCAATGGTTTCTGAATTAGTACATCTATTTTACAATAGGTGGTGTACGAGTCGAATCGGTTAATATTTTGTTTGTTCGCGCATCGTTCATCCGATTGAGTTAAAACTTTGTACAGTTTTTGTTGCCACTGAAACTTCAAATGAATGAACAAAAATACATTGTCTTTTATTTATTTTGTACATGTAAATGCTTTGTATAGTTGTACCTATTTCAAACAAAATAACCTATTTCATACAAACAATTTGAAAGAAGCTACGCATGCCGGGCTTTGTCTAGTATATTATAAAATATTATATTCGTCTGGTGGCGGCTTCTTCCGTGTGGGTGACGTAAGAATCAACTAAAGGACTGGTCTAAAATGAATGAAAATGCCTGTAAATCAGATTGGCAGATTAACTATTTCGAAAGATGACTAGACTTGAAATACGCATGTCGATGCCAGTCAGCGGTATTTATGGATTGACGATTACGACTAATGTCTGTTTTGAGAAAGACCTATATCCCGTTGTGAACCATTAACAAGCTGATAAATGAATGTTTCGGATCTGCTTCAGCAAATCCCTCACATCTGTTAGAGCCAATGTTTCACGAGCTCTAATGAAAAAGTTGTGATATGAACCAGGCTTTTTATTTAAATTTAGGTTATACAGATACGTTTATAATAAGGCGAAGAAACTGATATTAAAGTAAACTATTCTATTTAAACATATTTTATCCTTTCAGGTAAGAATAAGTATACCTTTTTATGTGTAATTATGCGTATGGAGTTGACCTTAATCCCGTTACACATCTGCCGTCTGTTTCCTCACCAGCGTGTCAAAATATTTGTTCCTTATAAAGGAACAGCTACGACTCCAAAAGGACTAATCTCGTATTTGATAAAACAGCGGGTGCCTCTTACCTTGCACCGTGAATGGCCGCCTTTATCTCTCCATCTTTTGAAATTTTTTTCGTCTGAGAAATATTCCCTTTATTTGGTTTCCGTGGCGCTTTGATTCCGTTCTTTTATTCATCGGGATCTCACTCATAAATTTAGATAGTTTTGTTAAGTTTGAGTTATAAAGGGATATTACCGTAATGGCAATCGGTAGGTGTAATTTGATATTGTCCAACTATGAAGGTATTTTTGGTTTTTTTGATACGGTATCGAGCTTTTGCTTTCTCATCGCTTCAGGTTTTTTTTTTATTTATGTATTTGATATTAATTCCTATAAATGGCATCTTCATTTTTAGCTTAGTCTCATTGTATATTTAACTGGCTATTCCATCTACTCTGACCGTCACAAATTTGTTCAAATGTTTTTGTATTCTTTTGTATAAAACAACAAAACGAATATCTTATTGAAATTATTATTAATTATATGCTCGGAATTAAGCGAGAACTACTTATTCATTATAATTAGAACCAGGGAAAGCATTTTCACAACTGGGATGTTGTAAAAACCTACAAGTATGATCACGTTTTTTAAAGAAAGAATATGCCCAGGGGGTCCTGTTCATCGGAAGAAAAATTGGGTATCGTATTCTATATGAAACTTTGACATTAAGGAGTATGGTATACGTTACGACGTCTGAAAATAAATAATGGGTTAATAGAATCAGGCGTTACTTTGTGGAAATCCATTATAATAAAGCAAAGAAAGTTAATTTGCTAAGATCCGCATGCCACCGGATACCCTCGACCACTACAACACTAACACTAGGCAATACACGCCACTGAAGTCGAGAACACGACAGGAGTTTATCCTCAAAACGAGGCATTATCAAGTGATGTTGACTCTGCGACAGTCAGCCGCCGAGTGAAATGGGTAAATGATGAATGTTTTTCATACTTCGTAAGTAATTAGTTCGGTATATATAAGTTCATTATGAGTCTCAATTTATATATTTCATCATCCCAGTTTTCTTTTCATAAACTTCTGCGAGTAAACTTGTGCGAACATGCATGTCTGTTATGGAGAATACGAATATGCCTTAGTCAATTGTATGTCGTATTCTCAGCTGTTGGTAATATTGCTTCCCTTCTCGTCACGACGTGTCATCCCGTGGGAATTGTAAAAGTCAGCTAGAAAAATGGCCGAATAACCATCTCAAAAATACCCGATCAGAAATACATAGACTTCTGACGGACAGCAGAAGTATCTTTTAGCAAAATAATAACGAAATTCAGTGCATTTCTTTCGCAGCTTACAATAAATAAAACGAACCGCGATAATGTTTTAGGCGTTACCCGCTTACCATAAATATATATATACATTGCTTGATTTTCATCGACGAAAGCGATGTGTGTCCGACAGACGCCAGACGTAACATATCAATCAACTGTATACGTATATTTCTTTGGCGCGCGACAATAACAATATTTTCTTTTTCACAATGAATTTTTACGATATTATCTATAGTGCGAAGGCGCACAATTGGTGCAATGACTCTGATCGTTCTTCAGTCCATTATGCACACACACGCAGACGCCTTATAAAGTTATAAACTCCGAATGATGTCTTTTTTTTAAAGGTTAGTTCGGTGACAAGTATACACCCGTCGTAATATCTTTATTTATGAATATTTCGTGCCATAGAAATACTCAAGTAGAAGACCTCCTGGATAACACGTTATATTCCGGGCGATATAGAGAATATATTTATTACATTCAAAGAAGTGTGAATCGGCAATAGAGTGATGAGTTAATGTGGTTTTCGATGTCGTCCGCTTTTTGAAACTTTCGGAAGAGAATAAGAATTTGGAATTAAAGTTGGTTCTCAGTTCGTTCATTAATATTTATTTAATTAAGTAAATACTATAATTTTTTTATATTAACTAAGGTATGGCTTTAAGTGATAATTAGGACCTGAAGTGATATTTAGTTCAAATTCGATTACGTGATTGTAAAAATTGTTAGTATATATGATTTGTTTCTATATGCCACTGCTTACACAATTTTATCGTTCCGTGATTGGTTCAAATGATTCATTTAGTGTTTATATCATGCCCACTTTAGTATCGGTATGGAAATCAGAATCGGGAATGTTATTGCATTTCTCCGCGCGTCGCGTCGGGCCGAATAAAAAAGTCATAAAACGATGACACTCTTGGGAATACAGAGTAGTAAGTAATGCCGACCGATATCGTCAGTTTATTGGACCGACAACAACGAAAGGCACCGATACATTGCACTTATCGTTTATCGACACGTAATGATATAATGTTACACAGTCGTAAAAATACAAAAACTAGGGCTTACCTCTCCTGAGTCAAGGATGCGATGGTTTAGTGCGCCCCGTTGCCTTTTGATATTCGGTGAGGAAAACCGGTAATGTATATAGAAATCGTTAAGTTGTCCCCGAGTGTGTTAGCCGATTCTTTTCATTCCAGTAATTGATTGATATATTACGTGGTTAACGGTGCCTTTTGTTATTTTCGTTGATGCTACAGTCGTTGTTTTTGTTTAATTATACAAAATTGAAAAAAGGAGATGTAGATGCTATTAAGACTTTATTTATGAGGTCGAGACCCTAAAACCCTGGCGTAAATCATCGCCATATAAGGGCGTGTCAGACAAAAGGACTTTCTAATTCAATTTGACTTCTGCTCTATCGTTATATCCTCTCGTCGGTTCCTTTTGACCGCAACAATAGCAAAGAATGCTAAGCAGAATTTGTCCTCTTTAATGTTCCAAACCATTAAAAAAAATCTTACTTACCTTTTGTGCGGTGACGTCGAGCTTACAATAATTTATATTATGGCAGGCTTCCGGGTGGCTTTAAACGGATACAAAAGATTTTTACTTGAACTTCTACGTTCTTAAAGCTTGCAACATGTAAATAATATATGGTAAATATTTTAGTTAATGAAAAAGTTTCATACGCAATGCAATATACACAAGTATGTATGTATACGATTCTATTAAAGATGGTTAAATATGAGTTCTCAGTTGTTTTGTTCGTTTTTGACAATGACTGTCACGGCGCGTGATAATTGATAATTAGTGTCGACGTGCTAAAATTAAGTTAGGCGAGGAAAAGATTATCAAAGTATCGATTGCGTCGCCTTGTGGGCAGCGTCAACTGATGTTCGGCCCAGCCATCTATTTGATCTAGTAATGGCTTTTCTGGGGAACACTTTGTTTTTATGATCCATGCATTTTAGGCGTGTTAATGTGCAGATTAAATATCTTTCGGACAATGTCTGTAAATCGTAGTTGCGTCAAGCATCATTGTTGATGTAGTGTTGTCATCATTTCATTTCTGTTGACCACGTTATGGTATTTTTTTCTCCAGTGGAATCATTACGATGATGTCACCGTCGATTCCAGGACATGATAATCGTGATGGTTACGCCCTGTCTGCTATGAGGTGAGGTCATTTATTTCGACCGATTATTTTTTCGCTTTGTGTTACTCAACTCTGATTAGGGATTGGCGATAAAGCGTCAGAAGAAAATTAATATATGATCATTAGGTTCAGAGATTAGTTAATGATCGTATTAGTATGGCGTCTCTGGACAGAGCGGCTCCGTAGGAAATTTCTCGTATTCGTGTGGACCCCGATCGAGGTGGCGGCGGGCAGTCCCTACTCCCGTTAATCAATTGTAGTTGATTGCCAATTTGCGCGATGATATATAGAAGATGCTCAATTGTTAAAAGTGTAAAGGTATTTAAGAATGAACATCGATTCATTTTTGTATGTTACTTAAATACGTAACGCGTTTTTTCGTTTCTTATGTTTACCAGATTTTTACACAATATTATAATTTTAACTATTAACACCTTGCTAACTGTAAAAAACGTCATCACAGTCATGATATTGAGGTGTGATTTATGAATTCGATGCAATATTTAATGGCGCGGTAGATTTAAATTGTTGTAACATGGGGTCTTAAATCAATATCGTTGGGAATGTTTGAACTTTCTGTCGTCATCCAATTAGGTTTATTAAAATTTATTGGGCGTAACAAGTGACTTACGCAGCGAGAACTACGCATGTTCACCATTACTATTGACATGGTTTTATTTATTGATTTATTTCAATCTACAATTACGCATGATGTGCATAGGAAATTTATGGTGAAGCCTTAGCACTTGTTAGTTATGTCCGAGAAGATTTGCTCGAACAAGCGGCTGTTTATGTGTTTAGCGTAAACATTTTATTGCGTTCCCCTCATCTCAAATACTCGTGCTACGTATTTATCAGTCCGTAATTAGACATATGTATTGACTGATTTAACATGCGTATAGTATAGAACGCACATTGTCCAATCAGTTTTAAGTTTGTGAAAGCTGTGCTGGCGGTTTTGTATTTGTGAACTTTAGAATTCATGCGAATTCATGATTATTTGACACCTTACGGTAAAGTAAAGATTAAGTTGGTGCTCTGTTGTACAATATCTACAATATGTGAAAATTTCTTTGGCTCAAAATATACTTTACACAATTAGTAAAGTCAAAATATATTTCAAAATAGTATTTATGGCGCAAAATATCTGAACTTTGGAATACGAAGACGAAATAGTACGCGAGATGAGGATCAAAATCATACATCATCATACATTATTAACGTAAATTATTTCAAATATCGAATCCTTGTATTCTTTTATTACCAACCAGTACCAGTACTTGTATTATTATGATATCCTCGTGGCAAGTTCTATTGCGCTGTGATATATACAATAGTAATTATGCAACTCAAGAAACATTCACAAGTCTTCGCTGCATGCGATGTAACGCTTATGTAATAATATTGGGGCAAGATTTGCTCGTTGTATCAGAAACAAATGCGACCCCAAAAATCAAATAAAATATAATTGTTTCCAGCTTTGTACAACGACTCTGCAACCAATTTATAACGTTCCACAGTATGATGTTCTCCTGGCCGATTTCGACCGCGGCGACAACTTCCGAATATTGTCGAGAGCTACCAAATGCGTAGGTATTATAGTGTACGCGCAAACACAGAGGCACTCACTCGTTCCAACCAACCCGCGCCCGATGTAACGCTTATGCGATAAGATCGAAGGATCGGAGGAGAGTTAGGATGCAGTGTCAGAAACACGGGGACAATCACAACACAACCAGACCCGAAAACCATTGTGTTTTAGCACAAATTTCGGCTCCGAATTGGATTCGAACACAGGACCCGCGGCGTAGAAGTCAGGTACTCTGACCACTAGGCCACGCGGTCGTCACTACAATATAATCAACCTATAAGTGGCAGTAGCTGGCGGCGGCAAGATATACCATATTGCATAATTTCTATGTTCACGAAGCGCCTCAGCGCCCAAAAGTTTCCCACCATTATTATCAATGTATCGGACATCTAAATCGTGTTAACGATACCTCGTACAATGCAAACGACATCGGCGTGTGGGTGGCTCGGTTTATGCGGCGCTCAATCAGCAACGGTCGCCCGCACGCGCTACCGTCAAATTGTACAGCGGAGAGTATTATTGGCGGTATTCGCTGAAGTAAGCCTCACGGTTGATAGGCACGCTGTTGAGTCACCGTTGGTACGTTTTGTTGGACCACCGAAGAGTCTGCAACGGCTCAAAACGTTCGAATACAATTGACCCTAATATGGCGACGGTGGCTTTAATATTCTTTACGATTATACAGTAGTAACTATTACCGCAGTTGGTTTGTGTCTCCGCAAAATTCCGATACTATATTCCAATGTTCTAGATATAGGTTTTACATCTAAATATCCATTGTAATATTTTTTTAAATTGTGCCTTCGAAAATTGTTCAGTTCTTAATTATATCGAAATATTTTTCGTATATCACGCCTTCTATACAAAAGTCTAGGTATCTTGTTTTTAATTTGTACATTCAATTTAAAATGTTAAGAAATATAAAATAAAACTGCATATGCAAAAAGAATTTCCTATTACTCACAATATGGTCAGCAGACGTTGGTCTTCTTCTCGTTAAATTACAGTATATTGTCTGGTGTATGATATAGTACGATGTGCAGAATCGTGGCTCCGTCGATATTATCTGTAGAACTTAACTCAATTGCAATAATTTCATCAGTGCTTATAAAATCTGACAAGAAGCTCGTAGTCAAACGCACCCGTATCGATTACAAAGATCGAGTGATAACTCGGCGATAAATAATTTCGATCGATGTTCTCCTGTTGGGTAAGGACGACCTGGAATTTTTGTTCCTTTTTGATTTACGGAGTTGTCATAACTGAATCTACTGTTAGAAAGGGTTTGTTTTTTATAATGAAGAGTGTGGAAAAAATAGGCTCGTCGTATTGTTTAAAAGTACTCGTAAACACGATTCTGATCGTGATTGTTTACGGATTCACAGATCAAGGTAAAATGTGAGCTCTATAGTATGGACAGGTATTTTAGAAATCTATTCTCTTCGAAGCTGAAGCAACACCGAATCAGACTTCGAATCAGAAATAAAATATACGTGTTTGTGTCTATTATTAATAAAGTAAAATTATAAACCAAGCACACCAATGCTATGCTTGGTTTTTGATTTAATTATTAGGACGTAAGGTACCCCGGACTTACTATAACATGGACAACTGTCACCTCAGTCTTCCCGTGACCATGGGTCGGGTTATAAAACGTAAATTAAATGCTATAAAATCCATAAAATCTAGTTTTTTTAAAAGAAGTGTTTGTTTTTGAATTTTTTATACTTGTATATTTTCTAAATCAAAACATGAAACTGGCCATGGTTCATCATCATCATTTCAGCCTATCTATTGATACACCACACCACAGCTGAGGCTTCCCCCACAGATTGCCACAATAGTTTGTAGCCCTCATTTTGAGGTGAATTTGCCACAGTTGCTACGCTTAGAAGGCGGGTTGGCAACCGTCGTTTATTTATTCAGATGTTCCAGGAAGATGATGCCCATTTCCTGGTGTTTATTTTTCCCCTGTCGACTTTTACGATACCCACGGGATGAGATGGGGTGGTAGATTCCCTTAAGCCTGTACCACTCGGGTTGCCATGCTAAAGTAACTCTCGCTTTCACTCTTTGTGTTACACTGTTTGTTACCTTTTCACGGTTCAACCGCTGAACTGATCTTGACGAAATTTGGCACAGAAATAGCTTGCATCCTGGAAACGGACAAAGGATACTTTTTATTCCGGAAAATCAAATAGTTCCCATGGGATATTTAAAAGAACTCAATCCTCGCGGACGATGCCGCAGGCATCAGCTAGTAGAAAATAATTATGAGATAAATATATATATCTCAAAGAGCTGAAGGAAAAAGTTGTGTGCACAGCCCGTCATTAATCACACAGAATACATTACATAAATACATTTTGAACACTTCATCATAATTTTAAGTTATAATAAAAAATAATAATAGTGGATTATTAGGCATTTCCTTTAAGTTTAATGATAAGCTTTTTCTGTATTCAATTATCCTTCACTTGTAAGCATGATAAGCCGAGGTTAGTGAAAGTACAAACATCTATCAAAATCTCCGAGGCGCGTGGTCCAAATACGAGAGTCCAGCGCGTGTTTGTAAAGGCGTAAGACCACACTGTAAGTAGGCAATAACCTCAGCTTCACTGCACCCGCCCCACCTCTATAATCACGCCATCATTACCTCTAATGACGTGTTAACGTTACTTTATGGGAATGCCAAACATGACGTTCACATTTTGGTCATTTACATTTGTTTGTCCACTATCTTGGTATTGTTTACTTTCGTCTCTAAAACAGAGGGCGGCGTTTCGGCCAGCCACCGGTGTGCTTTTGGTTTTTTTTTACCTTCATTTCGGGTCATGTTTGAGCTCGGTTTCGTACAGACGCTTCTGCCTCGTCCTTTTGGATCAAATTACCATCTATGTCAGGAATATACAATATAATATGCGTCTTTTCATTGGTAAGTCTTAAAATAATGGGTTATTTTAAAGTCAAAATATCTCTGTTATATGTTGTACGTTAGATTTTATGGAAAGGATTTATTCTGATATTGACTATGATTGCGATATTATAACACAGAAATATAAAATAAACAATCAAGACTGTTCAATCTTATTATAATAATCTTAAATAATTACTTATAAGTTTTCCCTGAATTTACTCGTACTCTTAAACTCAAGTATAATATATCCTGCACATGTGACAGCTTTCGCTTGTTAATTTTAATATGTCACACCTGTGCATATGACGAACATTACATACTATTGTTTTATCCATTTCTTATTTAGACGTGGTGACGATCGGGTGGGTCGAAATCAGGACCTGCGGTGTAGATGTCAAGTAATCTGACCACTAGGCCACGCGGTCGTCATATTAAATGTTTATCAATAATATATTCTTACTGTTGGTAGGATTCCTATGCAGAAATTCTCGTAAGCGCAGCGCCAGTTACTCAGTCGTTAAGCGTGTTGTATAAACATCACATGTTTCGGTTTAAGGTGCACTGAAGTTAGTGTAATTTCAGGACCTATGAACTGACCTAAGAACCGATGTATCAAGGTGAAACAATTGTCTCAAGGGTATATAAGGCAAATACATTAGAACACAGGGTGAGCGACCCTGGCCTCCCGAGCTACCGCTGTCTCCTCCTTCTTCTTCCGAGGTAGTAGTATCCTACACCTTATAGTTCTATTCCCAACTTCCCGTTCCCTACCCCTAGTCCGTTTCCTACTTAATCCTTTTCCCTTCGTCTCCGCTTAGCCAGTGGTTGCCGTGGCGATGGCTAGCTACTCGTGGGAACAAGCATTTCAAGTGGGGAGCAAGCATTTCAAGTCGTACCAACAAGGCGGCGTTGTGGTTCGTCATCCGTCACAACTCGTTTCCTATGGGGGCGAAACGTGGACTATAAATGTGATCTCTGCCTACCCCTTATATGGGAAGAAGGCGTGATTATGTATGTATGTCTCAAGGTGACGAGTGCAGTGCGATTTGCCAACGCAAAGAACTAGTAGTCACTGTTTATGGGCAGGCGCGGCAGTGCTTTTCCTTAATGGCGGTTTCGTTGTAGTTGCAAACGACATGTAAAGTATATACTACCACTTTGAAGGCACGGCACTTGCTATCAGGTGAACGACTGGCTCGCCTTTGCACTTAATTCTTTAAAAACAGACGGCGAAGGATTTAAAAAAAACTGATGATTAACTGAGGCACTGTTTCTCATGTTGCCGTACCAGACTTCACGTCACACGTCTCACACACACCACATACACATATCAAAAACGGAAACCCAATAAATTTGTATATAGCACTCATATTACTTTGGCAGTGATCCAAACCTTATACTGGTGGTTGGATTCCTATGCAGGAATCCGTCTAAATAGGTACTGCCGCAGGGTCTGTCTGGTCTATTCTGCCGTGAAGTAGTAACGCGCAAACATTGCTGTTTTTCGGTCTGAAATAAAATATGTCTTTCCTTAGTTTTAATTTATAACATGACATTTCTGAAATTGGTAAAACTACGATTAGTTTCGGAGAAAATCGACGTGAACATGTTTTCTCAATTTTCTTATAGAATTGCATATTTTGTTTTCTTAAACTCCATATTTCTAGAACCAAAGCTTGACGCAAGGTTACCTGTAGGAATCGGTCTAGGTAGGTACCACCGCAGGGCCAGTTTTTCGGCCGTGAAGCCGTAGGGTGCAAACATTACTGTTTCGGTCGGAAGGACACTGAGAGCGAGTGTGCTGGGTATATCAGATATAAGAACTGATGTCTCATGGTGACGAGCGCAGTGTGCTGCTACACAGAAATGCTCTGGGTGACACAGGATTTGCTATAGGCATAAAAAAAAACATCTCTTCAATTATTTATCTCATATACCATATTATTTATTTCAATTTTTTATTCGTTTTTAGACTTTTTTTACAGGTTCAACGACCCCCTGTAAAATGTAAGTATTTTTATATGAAACCTTCTTGAATAGCGTAAAAGCGTGGTTCCAACTATTTCCTATCAATTACCAAATGTGATGGCGGCAGTTAGTGCATACAAAAATAAGACTGGTTGGGAACACCCACGGCTGTCTACCTTCCGGCCTGTGTTAATACGTCCCTGTTGATTTTGAATCTTGAACAATATTCATTTGCGGATGAAACAAGCAAAAACGCCTTCTAATACGATAGAAATACAAGTCAATGCGACATCACTGATTTAAGGCCTTTACAAGCCAAGCCTAATTCACACAACATGTTTAGCTGAACTTTGTGAAACACAACAAAGATGTAATGATGGCTACAGTAATGCATTTTTTCGTGTATTTAAAGACGGTCGTCGCAATGCAGACGTTAATCAAATTATCAGTGCAGACTTCCTCATTATTATTAAAAACTGGTTTACGTTTCCATTTATGTCGGCAACGGTGATTTACCAAATGGAGTCGGTTCTCTCGAAAAAGAGTTATGATAATTTGACTTATGATAAATAGATTGTGTTTCAGAAATATATTACAAGTTGTCTGCGGCATTCCTTAAACGGCAGAGTCACGTTCTTTTCATAAAAATAGGTAAGGCGCAAAAAAGTATCTAAAGGTCGCAGTTGATAATAGGCGCAGCTCACGAAGGTTCGTTAAGTATTGCGTTTTGAGGCGCCAGCTATAAACGCTTCCCGCTGCGATTCCATACACCGTCCATTGTAAGATGACCTACCCTCCCTCGCTTTCTACGTCTTTAGAATGAGACGAAAGGCGATTTTACTCAGCGCATCGGAGGCTTTTGTGAGCGGTCATTAATGCCCCAGGACGCTGAAGTTTGCCGAATGAGTTCACACCCGCGGTTTCCCTGTCCCCTCCTCATTATAAATCAAATGCAGGTATGGCACCGTCTGGGGCATTCGCGTGTGAATGCATAGAATGGTCTTTGGGGTGGTTGGTTGACGACGGCGCTTGTCGTCACACAACAAAAACTAAGTCGTACTTATAGAAATAGGAGCCATTTAAACAATATTCAAATTTCTTACGCCACTGTATAAATAACAGTGTTTTATCAGAATACACTTTAGTTTGGTGAGTATTGTTTCTGTGCCTGTTTAGTTGTTGTATTAATATACATAAAGGGTTATAAAGAATAAAGTTTATATATGGAATGGGTCTTCATAATTTCTCTCTGTAAATCTTTTACTTTTTATAAGCAGGCAAAAAGCTCTACTTGAATATATATTTAAAGTGGCTAGCAGAAACTAGGTCAAATTATACCCGTGCCTAATTAATAGTTTCTTTGACTGTACTTTTTAACGCGAGAATGTTATGAAAGATTCCTAAGTATATTTTAGTTTGAAATAAAAGCATTTTAGACAGAAAACGAGAGCCCAATTGCAGTGTGGCAGATGTGTATTCGCTGTAGTCTTGACGAACTCAACCCACGGGCAAATAATTGTTTCCTCGTAATATGTTTTAAATAAAGTTCTAAAAAAAAATTGAGTCGTCAGAATTTGGAATGAAATTGTGATCGCTATTTTTATTATGGTGTTAATATCTTAAGTCAATAATATTGTACGGTTACATACAAAACCAGCGGTTTCACCCGCGTAGTCGCGTCTGTCTATACGCTACTATACTAATTTCTATAGTTTTTCTGACATTTTACAGGAACCCTAAAAAAAAGGAGCTTTTTTTATTTATTTAACGAAAGTGGAGCCGTGGTAGCTCAGGGGCCTAGTGTTCGCCTTTAATTTCATAGTCAGCGAGTAACCTGGGTTCGATCCGGTGCCAGCACCTCTAATATTGTTCTATAATTTTAAGTGCTGATTTACCACGTGCTTAGCGGTGAAGGAAAACATCGTGAGGAAACCAGCATGTCCAAGGAATAGAAATATTTCGAAGACATGTGCAGTCCGCCAACCCGCATTGGAGCAGCGTGGCGGATTCTTCCTAGCTCCAAAACCCTCTCAGAAATGAGAGGAGGCCTGTGCTCAGCAGTGGGAGATTTATAGGCTGAAACTTTTTTTAACTTTACTTTTTTAACAAAAGTGACGGAACGAGCAAAACGTTCACCTGATGGTACGTGTAACGTCTGCCCATAACAAATGCTGTGTCGCCCAGAACAGTGTGACACCACAATACGCCTGTCACCCTGAGACATCAGTTCTTAAGTCTCATATGCCCAGTGATTACGCTAACCTCCCAACCCTTCTAACTGACACACAGTAATGTTTGCACACTTCTGCTTCACGGCAGAATAACTGGCCCTGGGGTGGTACCTACCTAGACGGATTCCTGCATAGGAATCCTACCAACAGCTTAGATTGCTTTGAAAAGTCCTTTTCCTGGCAATGAAAATTTCGTAAACATCGATTCAGCCATTTGGGAGATTAGTTCGGACAAACAAAGAGACAGACAGACAAAAATTATAAAAAAGCGTATTTGAGTTTTTGGTATTCTGCCAATAATCAAATGAGATTAAGAAGAAGTCTTTATTGCGAAATCACACTTCAGTTTATTTAAATGTATAGACTGGGTCCTGACGTTTATGTGACGGTGTATGTGAAATTCCATTTCCATATAACTTTTTGCAATAATCCCGTAGTCTAACATTTTTCTTTTTGTTCAGTATGCCGCATATTGTTAAAATATTATTGTTTATAATTGTTTTTAAATGAGTATAGTATAATATTGACGTAGAAATTTGACAAAGGTTGTTGTTTGAATTAATTATTTTGATGAGATCGTTCTACAGTTGTGATTTTTTTTATCAAACAGACTAATCGCACAAGTCGCTTTGAGAAATGGTAATTTGGCTTTGAATACAAGTCACTATCTTGCGCACGGAGTGAGTCACGTTTGTTGTCAATGGCGGTACCGTCTCGAATGACTTGGCCACTCGGTCCCGAGTCTCCTCTATAACCCTCCTCACGTGTGACGGCACCGTGCATTTGTTTGTCCGCAGCTGCGGTGCCGACAACATATTTATTGTGCTCATTAACCTTCAAGAACGCTATTTAATTGTCGGCCGTTTTTTATTCACTTCACCTCTGACCCGCATGCGACTTATTGCTCTCTCGAAAGAGAGCGGGCTGTTATTTATTATGCCGCGAGACGGGGATGCGTGTCATATGTATCTTTGTGGCGCTTGTGAGCTCGTCTTTATGATTTATATCGTTATAAGGACGTGATTACTGTCACAAGGTACGGCTTTTTCCTTTAGTATTGTCGCGCTTTCAACTAGTTGTTGAATGTTGATTGCGATCAGTGTCATCTGTAAATACATTATCACAGTAATTAGAGCGTAGTGGCTTTGAATTTTCGAGACTTTTTTATTTATTTCATCCATTTGAGAAAATCATTCTAATATTGAAGAGTAATAGTTACGTGAAAGTGTATGTGAGATGTAAAATAAGTTCTAGTGATATTCTTAAATGAGTAACTATTTCTCACGCAGTGTGCGTTTAATGTCGGTTTCTAATAAGGCAAGGTGGTAAGAATTTTAGTATGCAAATGGCTATATAAAACAAAACATTTGTTTCGATTAAATTCTTTAAGAATATTGTTTTGCAGTATAACTACTCAGAAAACAGGGGAGACTGTTGTTAAAATTCTAAACTAAGCATTACAATTATGGCATTTAAATATTCTTAACTTTAGCAACCGTGCTAAAACTAAACAGTTTAATCTTTGATTTATGTCATTGTTAGACAGCCAATTAAGAAATAAATAGTAACAATTGCGCAACTGTACAAGTACAGATAGATGAAATCACTCTACTTTATGCTATTGTTACATGGGATTCCTTTTACAATGGAAATGTCGCTAGTATTGTTACGGAGCTTTCTATCTAAGCAACTTATTCACTCCAGCATTGACGTCTTCATACGCGCTATCGGCAACAGTAAATTGTGGTATCATGTCGGTACCGTCGTCGGTATGGAACCGTTTATTGATTGGTATCGTAGTTTGTCCGCTGTTCACTTTGAATAAAATTCGAATTATAATTAATCACGTTTGCGCCGCGTGGGAGAGCGTCGCGCTACAACCAACGATCTATCATATTTTGTGATAACGCCACTAGACGCATCTTGTAAACTTATTGAGATGATCGGCTTCGAAGCTCGCGTACTTATTTCGTTCAAACTGTAATGTCACTTTGTAGGAAGTTCTGACGGCGCTAATGCGTACCGTGCTGAGTCCCTCTTTTATTATCGTCCTGTTGGATAAATTTAGTACTTGAACTCGGCATAAGTTCAAGTACTAAATTTTCCAGTCCATGTAGGCAATCTAACATTGCGGCTTTTGTAAAGGCGACAGTGTCGATGACGACAATAAAATCGGATCATAAAGAGTCGATCTCGCCCTTTGAGACTTCCTATGCAATCCTGACGCTCAATTTTATTTCCAATAGCGGCGTAAATAGATAGGCGGGATGTAAACGAGGGACACCCTGCGGCTGCAGCGGAGGCTCCTGTCAATTGAATTTGTCTGCAAGCGCGCCGTGCATTAATAGCGTAGTAAACTACGTTGAATACTATTATTGATATTTTCATAAAAGCACGTTTCCATTGTGTTGTGAGGACGTACAATGCTTGTCTGGTGTTAGAGTTTTAGCGTTATGGTATAAGGTATTTTATGCTGGCGCTGTTCGTAACGGCAGTTGAATATCTAATTTTATTGCTCTTGTGCGGCTAGATTTGAGTATTTAATTTTTAAATAAATTAATAGGAGGTCTATTAACAGACTATTTACTTTTTAATTTTGTCTTATCTTTTTATATCGAAACAAAGAGCTAATGCATACTCTAAAACAAATGAACTACAATAATGTAATTGCTAGTTGTAATTAACTATACACTATCTGTATTCTCTCTCTATGCCTGTTCCCACGTCCTCATCTCTTAATCACGTCAACTATGTGCGAGCGCCTAATATTGCGCTTGTAATGTGTTTATTAAGCGTCGTTCCCTTTAATTGCGCACCGTTTAACATACAATGTGCTGCGTTCCGATTTGCGTGTTAGCCAAGCATGGATGCGATCACATTCTAGATTTTAGTAATGCTTCTTACGCACGATACCGTCCCGATCGCGTTATGCGTTTGCGTTTAACAGCCTCTCGGACATGCGTTCAGTTGTTACTACAGCCTTAATGATTTTATTAACGCTTACCATTGCACGAGTCGCTGTCTCCTTATAGTATCCATGACTATTTTGTGTCTCTGAATTAAGTTTAGCGTCTATTATGACGATAATGTTGCTGCTATTTAATGTGTTTGTACCGTCCACAATTTGATATCGTTTAGTTGATTGTAGTTTCAAGCTTGCTCTATTCGTTTCGTCACCGCCTGGAATGAATAACACTAGATTCATTAATGCCGCGGATATTTGAAGATCGACTTTAATCATGAGCATGGCCTAGATTTATGTGTACTTCTTTCTTGTATTATTTTTGTGAGTTGAAGTGTTTCAATGAGCATAATATAGATAGTTATCAATATGATTATCTAATTAAAAGATATTCTAGCTACTGAAAAATTTGGTCTCATTTTCCTTACATTGTTTGTAGCTAAGTCATATATTAAAACCTTTTTATTTCCATCTGTCTTTGTTATATTCATCAATGAATTGTATATTATGAGAATGTACGTATTCGTTTACGTTTAAGTTCTACATGAGTGAAGATGCGGTTGAAACTTAAGCGAAAAATAGAATTTTATTAAACGAATGAATCTGACGGAACTTAAAGACCGTAGGTGAAACTATGTTTTCTGAATTTCTTTTCCGAGTGGCAGTACTGATTCGTTAAGCGGTCAGTGAAACATCGTATCATTTAACTCTGTTTGCCCGGCCATTATGTCAACATGAATAGCCTAATCGCCGCGCATAAGTTGTGGATCGAAAGCGTTTGATTAATCTCCCTGTATCACCATTACCGAATGTGATCTACACCGCTCATTAGTCGCTACTAAATAAGATATCTAACATTGATTAAGTGCTGCCACAGTGTGATTATTTAATTGCATTCCGGCTTTAATAAACAAGTCAACGATTACTTTAGGGAATTTAAGAGGTGGTTTTCGGAGCTCGTGAAAGCTTCTGTCAATTTAAGCTTAACTAGTCATAAGTTGGTATTGAATAATTATTTACTAATGTAATTATAAATATTTCAATCATTGTCGTGATGTACTTGATATTACTTAGGATTTTTGACGTTAGAGAAATTGTTGCTTAAAAATGTTGCTATTGTTATTACTTAAATGAGATATAGTCCACTGCCAACGCCCTAAATTAAAACTTAAGTCTCTTGCACGTGTGTAGAATTTGACATAATCATCATCATCTTTTGGTAGGTGGATTGACGATTGCATGCCAAATACTTCGCATCTGTCTACCGTCGGCGATGTATTGTGACTTTCATTCGCTGTATGACAGTACATTCGATGTAGACGGACCCTGCATTAGCTTTGTAAAAATATCTTTTACCCTGTCTCATTTTCATTTGTTATTGATTTTATTACGAAAATTACACATTATAAATTTGGTGCGCGGTAATGGGCTTAGTAGATGCGAGCCCAAAAATTCTGTTTTTTTCTTAACTTATGGCAAATGAAAGCTAATAAATCGCCTTGAAATAAAAAAGCATTTAATAGCGTTAATGGGATTTTTTTAATGGCGCTGCTTTTGGGGACACAAAAATTGATAGTTCAATTTCGTTGTTTTCGTTTGTGAGTCGTTAGTGTCGCTGGTTGGCTTAAGGCAATGCAAATTAAGATGTGTGTTCAGAATTCGCTTTTGATTTATAACATTATAAACTCCCAGTTCTGACTGCTATATTACGTTGCAGTAAATACTTTAGTAGTTAAATTTTTATGGTGTTCGTTTTTAAATATTTTTTATAATGCTATTTAAAATAGTTTTCCATATTATGTGTGAGTATTTTTTTGATGATTCTTATAATGCAAAGAACTATACCATACTATATTGACCTATATTGGCCTATATTGAAAACAAAATAATAGTGACGATTTTAGACACAAGTTTGGATTTGGATATTTATTCGTACAGCCATTATTTTAGGATAAAAACGTTACTTAACATTTTTAAATTACTATAATTATACTCTGCTAAGATTTCTGTAAAGGACTTACTGACCGTTGCTTAATATTGTACAAGATGAAGTATTTATAGAGGTTTATCTAATTTTGTACGGTTCGTTGCTATCATAACTTTGTCTTCCTATTATATTGATAGCTAAGATATCTGTGTTAGTACATTATTTTAAACGATTATTAGTGATATCACCGATGAGGTATCACGTCCTACAGAGCCTTTCTCTGTAGTACGTGATACCTTACTACGTTGTTCGTATCCGGATCTATGTCGGGTTTAATCTTCGTTTACGACTAGAAGTTTCTGGAATACTGTGTAGATATAATGATTTTCCATCACCAAGCGTTTTTATTATGTTCATTATTTATATACTGCAACACTGTTTTTAACGTAGTCGTAAAACGTATCGCGTACGATTTTAGTTCAAAAAGAGATATTTTAATATGCATATTTGTAATCGTTTTGTCAGCTAATTTTCGATTTTCGTGTTGATTGAGCATCGTCGTCACGTAATTAATTAATTAACGCATACGTAATTCAGGAATTAATATATTAAATGCTTCTTCTTTTATGGTTTTATTGAAGAATGCATATATGAGAAGCGGCTGCGTAGTTTTGTGGAAATGCGCGTTGTAAATCATAGTTACGTTCTATAACTAATTTCATGAGTGTTTGTTACTTTACCACTAAAATAAGGCTAATAAACTATTGCCGCTTGCAGAGTTGACTTATGTTAATATTCTTTAACATTATACGTGAAAGCTTCTATTAGAAATATTCGTGTTGTATTAGCATATAGAAGTTTAAATGTTTTACTTGCGTTTAACACATTAGTTGACGTTGTAATGTTATCTTTATGAGCTCGTATCTGAGGGTCGACGCTCTGAATATGCTCCAGGTCAAACAGCCATATTAATTTTATCCGCGAAAGCCTTCGCCTCAGCTCTTATCTTTTAATTCAATTTACACGCGTACGTTGCTTGTTGATCGCTGAATTTATCGCCGATAATTCACCGTTTATCTGCTTACAATCTTAATTTCTTTATTATGACTGTTCCCTTGGCAATATTTTTAGAATGAAAGTCCGATAATTGCTGTTTAAACATTGATAGAAGTCCATCTAATCGGTCATGTATTCAAATATCTCGCTGTAAGCCTACACCATCGACCACGACCCACTCGCAAGCGTCACCATATTCGGTTTCGACTGTCTTTCGCTTATTTAAGCTTACAATCGGCGCCGTCTTGTTTTGTTTTACTGTGTTAATGTTTTCTATTTACGTAGAACTCACTTAGGTTGCTCAAATAATATGTACTTTTACTATATACTTTATAATGTTTACATGTATGATTTAAAAGATGAAAATATTAGGCGTCACTTATTCTTTAGTTATTCTGCAACTGCGGCTTTTGTTTGTAAATGTTGGCTTCTGTAACCAACATTACTGGAAGTCTATGAGAAGATATGTAATATTTTTAATAAATTCCGTTACACCTTACTTGCTAGTTTTGTTTTACCACTATGGCGAAATTTAAATAATCGGCATGCAAAATAAATTTCAAATTTCGTGAAAGGAGGCGTAAATAGCATCTCAAATATGAACAGTTTAATAAGCTACTCTTGAATGTAAGGCAGCACATGCAAGAGAAGAGGCTGAACTGTAATAGAGAGGTGTGTCGCCACGCCCAGGTCGGCGGTGCTTTGACAGCGACTTTCCCAAGTCTCATGTTGATCTTATACGAACTCGTCTAGAGAAATAGCACTACTTAATGAGTTGTTAGTTGTTAATGAATTGGATGTTAGATTTGTAATTAATTGTTTAAGGTCTGTTTCTTTATTGTCTGAAGTTTGTGAACATGACTTATTTTGGGCTAGCGGAATTGATGTGAATCTGGAACTCAGAGATATTATCATGAAACAGACTGAGTTTGTCCCTAGGGTCATTAAAATCTTAATAGATTTAGTAGTTTTTAAGTTATGTTGGAGATGGAGCTACAGTGGTGGTAGGATATCTATGCGGAAAAAAATCTAGGTATGTACCACCCCATGGCCAGTCATTCTGCCGTGAAGCAGTAGTGTGCAAATATTACTGGGTTTTGGCTTGAAAGGCACTGAGAGCTAGCGTAATCACTGGGGATATGAGACTTAAGAACTCGTGTCTCTGGACCTTCCACAGAGGTCAGGGGCTTACACAGAAATGTTCTGGGTGACACAACATTATTTATAGGCAGACGTTGCACTTAGCATCAGGTGAACGTTTTGCTCGTTTCGACACTTTATCCAATAAAAAAGAAATACAAACTTGCACGGTTGTGCGGGGTAGTTGATGTGTTTTGTGACTATCTATGGCCTCCTCGCCTTTGCTCAGCAGTGGACTGGTGTGGGCTGAAATGTTGATAATGATGAAATTATGTTATATCGGACAGACAGTGAAGATACATTCATTTAATTTATTTACACTGATAGCTCGTATAATCATAACTTCTTTGCTTGAACTTTTTCACATTTTTGTTTTCATCAATTTGGTCCAAGCACGATCAGTGTCTGATCGACGGGGACGCACAGATGCATAAAAAATGATTTCGTATGGAATGTATATTTTGTTTTCTTAAACGCAAGGCGGCTACTCGTATGTCAGTTAGGCAATTTTCTTAAATTTTCCTTTTATGTTTATTTTACTGATTCCTCTAGGTAAAATCAGGGCTAGTTATTGTGCCGTGAAGCAGTAGTGAGCAAACATTACTGTGTTTCGGTCAGAAGAGCACCGAGCGCTAGTGTAATTACTGGGCACTTGAGAACTGATGTCTCAGGGTGACGGGCGCAGTGCTGTGCCACACAGAAATGTTCTGCGTGACACAGCATTTGTTATGGACAGATACAGTTAGACTTACCATCAGATGAACGTTTTGCTCGTCTTCTCACATTCTGCTATACAAAAAAATAACCAACCGGCTATTTAATAGATGTGTTTATACTCTTATACTCTATTTATATGAAACGTATCACAAAAAAATCTGTCTACTAGCACAGGGTGGCCAATATGACAATATAAGATATTATTAATATTTTATTACATGAACGTAAGGTACGTTCGATGCGTTCGTATAGATGAAACTCCAATAGCAATGAATTACGTTGCAGTATTTTATTTTTACACTTCGGATGCAGCTGACCCGTTACCATCAGAACCCAGTTCGGAACAATTTGTTACTACTAAAATGAAAATAATATAGCGGTATATACTATAGTTTTATTTGTGTCTATCATTCCTGAATATTCTATCACCGCGTTGTGACGGCGTATGCTCTCCGATCGGCCTATTTCCTCTTATGGGTACCGTAAGAGAAAATAGCAACATGGTGTGTTGTAGCATCCCCAAATACAAACCATCATTATAGTTTGACTACCGCCTGAAAAACGTAGCAAGTTTGGTCAACCCATTATTAAGTTATGTCCATAGGGTAAATTATGCTTAGCATATTAGGCTGAAATTATCATAATAATATTGATACATTAAGTTATAGTTGTACGGACGTTCCCGTTATCATTCTTATAGACACGAACAGAAACGAAGGCCTTTATTATGTTTTAGTACACGACTTATGTTTTAAGCAGTATTGAGGATATAGGCAGTATGGAAGAATATACGTTAAAAAAAACGAACGGTGGTCGTGTGGCAAAATTACCTGATTAATGAGTTGTGTTGTCTATTTTCAATTTCTTTCAAAAATTACGGCAGTATGGAAAAAGTAGCTAAGATCAAAGTCACCCACTTCCTATATAACATTACGTACAAAATATTGTTTTAAAAGTATAACGTAAAAAAATAAATGGCGTTATTTTACGTACATAAGTTCTATCGGTCATTACATTACTGGTCGGCGCCGGCGAGGTCTTCTCACGAATTTCGCGGCGAGGCGCCTCCGTGTGGGCGGCCTATCATGTCCCGCCATCGCGAGGCGCGCAGAACACACGCACTCCGCCACCTGCACACCTCAATCGGTCTTATTGTCTACTCAGTATGTTCGTTATTGCATTCTAAGATATGAAAAAGCGATTTCTACGTGAGTATATCACGGCCTTTGTTGCCTAGTGCGTCTAATTAGTCAGGCTGTTTAGTACGATACACCCTCGGGCTAGCTTTAATCACGACTGTAAAATGTGAAGGGATTTGATTTCTTGAGACTGAATACTGAAGATTCGTTTTTAACATTCAATTTGCTGTTATTTTACTCTTGGATTATAATGAAATCCAACATAGATGATTTTTTCATGCTATGAGAGGATTAATATTGTGTTTTCAGGCGCCATCACTACGCCTACAATGTCTAAGTGATATAAGTCAGAGTTAAGAGTATACGTTACAAAAGTCGTGGCAAGATGAATCTGTTGCTTGTCGCCGCTCGTACAAGTATGAGCTTGTGTCATTAAATCACCTTGTCTGATATTTTTGACATGAAATACGTAACAAATGCGTGAGCATACGCGCCAAATTTATTGTTTTCGCGAAGGACTTCGATGTCGCCTTCTTTGACTTCATGCTTAAATGTCACATTTTATCTTAATATTCTTTTTAAATAAACCTTATGCGAAAATATTGCGCGTCTTCTCGACGGTAATTCCATTGAAAGTGAACACATTTTTAAGGGTTAATGACATCTCAAACTACTCACAATTAAGTCGAGACTTGTGCCCTACACTGAGATACTTTCTTTTTAGCATGTATTGTTCAATATTTTTTATTCAGAAATCCGAGAGTACTAGTTTTTACTCTCGCATACGCACGTATCGAAATTGTTGTAAATCATTTTACATATTATATAATTTTACATGAAGTCAATTTAACAATGAACATAATGTTAACCAAATAGGTCTAGCCGCTTTTTCAGATTTGATGTATTAGAGAAAACTAACGTTTAAAAATAATACTCCAGTAACCTCAAGTTACCATATGCATGATTACATCCAGCTGCGAGAATAAAAAATTCTTCATCGCTCTCGGGTAGAAAATGAAAATTTCGATGGCTCCGTTATTTCTTTTTTATATATACACCCGTACATTGTTGGCTTGATACGATTTCGCATACCTTCCATGTTTTTTTGTTCCTCATGTGGATTACAACTACCATCTGGATTTTGCGACTTATTTGTTCTTGCTGATATATCTCATGTTACCGTTCCTGCCTACCCGCCGTAATAAGTTAACAGATGATCATATTTAATGTGTAACGTCACAACATGAGAGTCAGTCACGACAGAGATCCTGAATCAAAAATATGACCCGAATTATTGCGACTCGGTGGCGCCGACGCTGTTTATTGGATTGGATGTATATTGACGTGTTTGTATTTTAAATTTTCATTACTGGCCGGTATTGTCAAAATATCATGTGTTACATAATTAAGGAAAAGTATTCATTGTGTTTAAAAGTTAATGTTAATAAATACTTTTGCTATGTTTACTATACATACACTTAACTATATAAATCAAGTCAGCATTGATTCCATAGAAAGTAATGACGTCACAATGAAGGTGCCGTTAATAAAGTCACTGTCATATTACAAGTCTAGTAAAGATAATTAGATGAAGTTATAAGGTGTAACCCTTCCAAGCCGCCCTCAAATTAAGAGCGACTTCGGCTACCGATTGTCGCGATCAAGTGATTAATCTTCAATAAATTTATCGCTCAATCAACGTCGCCCTTGAGCCGGTCGGCGCCGCTGATTGCATTTCTTCATAATTACGTATTTTGACACGTATGCGCCAAGTTTCGTACTTTACAAGCCGCCAGGGCACGAGATCGTGGGAGCACCGTGTAATCAGCTTTCTTGACTGTCTTGTTTTGATTCCGAATCGTGGAATTATACCCTACAGAAACGTTGTATATCTTGCGAAGAAGTTTGTAGAAGTATAATTTTCTAAGTGGTTATGATTTAGTGTATGAATACTTTGATAACAGGAAGTTGTGGTTGAAAAAGTTAGCACATATGCCTATGAAAAAGTAGTAACGTTGTCCTTCCAGTACATCCTTATGGTCGATGAAAGTGACGTACTATTTTTTTTTCACAAAGTAACGCGATGAAGGGTGGGTGGTATCACGTTATTTCGTTAACATGTCGGTCAGTCGTCATGTGTAATGTTTGGCGGTTATTAACCACGCGAATGCCGACGGTGAAAACATTTCACATGTTTAAATACTTTTATTGCTCTTCATGCATTACCGGCGTTTTGTGCTGGCTGCGTGTCATGTAGGGAATTAAAGAATCCTTTATTATCTGTTGCGTGAAGTCGCGATGACGTACCATGAGATTTTACGTTCAAAGTAATTATAAGGTCAGCTTTTATATTTTTTTTGTAAAATATGATTTATTTTACGAATGATTTCGTATGCATCTTAAACAGTGTACACGTTTTATATGTTTATCTTTTCAACTGTATTTTAAACATAATTAAAGCGACATAAGTATATTTGCTTAATGCTTTACTTAATGTTTTACTTAATGTCTTTAGAGGAAAAACTTACAAAGTATCTTGTCATGTCTTTGCAGTGGCAGCCTCTTTAAGATGTTTTTTATGCCTGTAGATAAGGTTACTTAACGGTAACTTAATAAAATGTCCCAAGATGCACAGCAGCTTGATGAAAAATATTAGTGTCCAAGCTAATTAGAAGAGGAACTAAAATCTGTGTCTACTGTCTACAGCACAGTCCGAAGACCGTTCTTAATGCATGGGTAGGTGTAAGGCCTTAACACTTTACACTGAAAGCTTTGAGTCCACAAAACTACACATATGCATACCATATCGTATTGCTTTTCTAAAAATAACGTAAAAAAAGAATTTAATAAATTAATTCATCTACCGACCAACTAGAATGTGGTTGTTGGAGGTTACGGAAGAATAGCTAATTTGAAGAAAGAGAATGGGAGAGGATTTCCAAAGAATCGACTGGCATGAAGTGGCGTTTGGGACCTGTTTCTACTTGTAGTCGCTGAGCCGCAACATAGTAGTAGAAGTAACTTACTTCAGAGTAATCTAAAATATATACAAGTGTTATTCTTTTATAATACGTTAAGTATCGGGCTGAAATTTTGGAATGACTTCCGATGATGAAAAAATCTTACAGTATATACTACACTCGGCGTCAAAAAAATCGCACATCCGAAAAAAATAATTTAAATACTATTTTAACACAACAGGCCAATAGCAATTTTGTGGTTTGAGGGTATCATTCGAAAGGTACTTTCATTAGCTTTCAGGAATTTTAATTGAATTTTACTTTTATAACGAGACGAAAGAGAAATTAAAGAAAAAGACAGGGGATGTACAAATTTGCAAATTAATAATTTAAAAAAAAACTTAATAAATACAAAAAAAGTTCTTAAAACCTAGTGTTACCCCCCCTTGCCTTGATAACGGCTTCCATGCGATCTTTCATGGACCTTACAAGGATCGCAACAGCCTCTTGGGGTATTTGTTCCCACTCTTCAAGTACCGCATCTTGGAGCTCTTGAAGAGTGGCTGGAGCTGGATCTCGAGCTCGCACGCGCCATTTTAGGTCATCCCAGAGATGTTCTATTGGGTTAAGGTCTGGACTTCGTGCTGGCCAATGCATAACAGGGATATCGACCTCCTGTAAATAATCCCGTACAATAGCCGCGGTGTGGCAACGAGCATTATCATGCATTAACATGAATCCATCACCGACATAACCAGCATACGGGACCACATGTTCCTCCAGGATTTCAGTAATGTACCGACCAGCATTTAATGACCCTTGCCCACGGCCACCCCGAGTCCGGGAAACGCACACAAGTTCCGTTTTCCCGTCGACGGAAATGCCGCCCCAAAACGTGTATGAGCCACCCCCTGTCTTCTGTAGACCCTTCTACGTCTGTCATTGCAGAAGAGACAGACCCTCGTCTCATCAGAGAAGAGTACGGTCCGCCACTGTTCTAGAGTCCACTCGTAATGATTGCGAGCAAACTCTAGGCGATCTCTGCGATGCTGTGCAGTAAGTTTTGGACCTTTAACAGGTCTATGGGCTGTTAAACTCTTTTCGTGTAACCTTCTTCTTATCGTAGAAACACTCACAGATGTTCTCCGAGTTGATCGAAGCTGTTGTTGCAACTCAACAGCATTTGTAAAACGGTTTCGTAAAGATGTCGTAACGATGAAACGTCATCTCTTTCTGATGTGCACCGTTTTCTTCCAGATCCCGGTTTTCTAACATAACCTCCAGTCTGCTGAAAATGTTGGAACACCCGTCGAACTGAAAAACGGGACAGGTTCAACTGTCGAGCAACGTCACACTGCCGCATCCCCGACTGCAATAGAGCAATCACTTGAGCGGCTTCTTCAGAGCTGGTGTCCATCTTTACTTGTTCTTACTTGGGTTACTTATTCACGTGTGTTCACTGCAAAGTCTAAATTACGACTGGCCCATATTTCATCCAGAACGACCCTTTTATACCCTTTTTAGGTGGTGTAACTAGCGTCCTTACTAACGAGCATTTGACAGTGTTTATTTTTGACGCTCTATAATGATAAATGTTTTAATGATTTCATGATTTTTTTATTAATAATGTAAAGCTATTCAAATACCCATTTCAAACATACCAATATTTATATAAATATAATTCGTTTCTAGCCATTACAGCCATTTTTCGCGCAAACTCAGAGAGGTGCGATTTTTGTGACGCTGAGTGTAGTTTCCTTGTACAACTAACGCGCTATCGTCTCCTATAATTACTATAATAACGCGGTAAATGATTCAGGAGGAAATTGAATGCTGTGGCAGAGGCTGTTTCTCGCCGCTCGCGATGCAGTCGCATTTTTTAATTGTACCGTCACCGCAACACAAGCGGGTGGTCATTATACAGAGTAGCCACACCTCTTTAACGAGCGTTTTTGCGTAGAGCATCAAATTGTCTGTCACACGCTTTGGATGTGTCGACGTGTTGTAAATTCTTCCGGCGTCCACAAGGCGTTTTCATCGAAACTAGACTGCAACGCAGCTACTTTTTTTATGCCCATTTTTTATACTTCTTTTTGTTTGACTTGGGCTTGTATTTCATATTACGTTGATGTTCATGTTAAGTTAAATTGTTAAGGTAATTTTTATAATTTCAATGTGTAAAAATTACAAGGTTCTTGTGTTGTTTTGCAGTTGTGGTGTTTAATTTTCATTTTGCTTGAGTATTTTACTTACATTAAGCGATTCAAAGTAGAGTTCTATTATATTTAACTACAGTTTGACGACAGATAATTACACAGTATACACATACTCTCAAATGAGTATACAATGAATACACAAATTATTATTACGGTAGTTTTAATTATGATAGGTGAAAAAGACTTGTTGAAAATCTTAAACTTTTGTCATTTTGGAGGTCAATAGCGAACCAACTCATATATTGAGTAATAAAAATGCACGCTGATAAATTTCTACGGCAATTGGTGATGAGCCTCTTTATATAATATTACCATATCCAATTTACATCATCAGCTCGTAAACAATCCACAGATGGACCTAGTACTTACTTCAGTCAAGAAGACGTTGGAATGGCGATCGTAGTACTATATGCCAAGAACTTTATATGATGCAGCCGTTAACTAATCTCAAGAGTCTTAGCAAATTCGAGATGGCTATTCCGCTGTGTCACAAAGTCAAGCTGTACATCTCCTGCTGTGACGGAATTGAGTTGTGGGCTTAGACGCTGGCGGTCGGTCCTTGATTTGTGCACGAACGAAACGGCGGCTAATTCCAAAATTAGGGAACACGCACCTTTTTTTACGATTTGGTCATAACACTTCAACTATCAAGTTAGAACTGTCATCGAGAAAATAAAGAAATGGAAATAGTATAGTGGCATTGCATTATAATACGAGTATCTAGTGCGCAGTTGAATACTGCCGCTAGTATTCGGTAGAAGTCGCCAGGCCAGGAAGGCATCATTTATGTAATTTACAATGCAATAATATAAATACAATTTTCACACGTTTCAACTTACACACGTATGGGGGATTGATGACAATGTATTTATTTCCTCAGTCGACTCTTAAGACTGCCGGGGCGAGAATGCTTTACGTCTTAAAACCAAAAGTTTATTTTATACTTATAAGAATTTGTCTACCGTAGAGAAGAAATTTTTTTTTTGTTCTTTGTGTAAAACATGTTAAATATTCGGTTAAAAGAACAAAATATCTTATTAATATGAACAGGTTCTATCAAAATTTAAATGTCTAATACGTTTTATTTGTTATAGGTCGTTATCCGACCGGATTCCGCCCCGTCCTTTAATTGTCATAAAATACAATCTTGCTTTGGAGATTCAAGCGCGTGCGCGGACTCCAAAAAGAATTAAGAAAATGAGTAACTCTTAATTTCGCAACACCCGAAAAGTGATATTGTTTAGGGTGACCATTATCTTTTGTGCTGAAATTATTTCATATCTTTTTGTAATATTTTAATAGTAATTATCTTAAAAAAAAACATTATATGTTGCGATGTTGTGTCTTTGACATTTAAATCATCGGGGTAAATTATTAATGTGCACAGTAAGTGCACACAGTCGCAATCACTTATTTAGTATATTGTCTGTCAATAGAGTTACTTCGAACATAAAGTAGTACTTTTGAGCTTGTAACGTTTTCCATATTATATTAGAATTCAGCTTAGTATTTATTTAATTCTTTAAATTTTTAATTAAGTCGTGAAAGCCATATTGTTAAAGCTGCTATTTTGTTCCCTTTATGTGCAATCATTACGCGTTGTTTGATTTAAGATAATAATAATGATTATGCTTCTGATTTTGACAACCGTTACATCTGCCGGTTAACAACCGGAATTGTCATCTGCGCGGGATGTATTGTAATGCTTTAAGTATGCGATACTCTCATTTTAATGTTTCCATAACCGGTGTACTGCTTATGACGATGATATGATGATGACACGGAACTGCCACGAAAACCAATTATTTATGTGTTACTAATATATTATTTTAGTTTTCGATCTACTGTGTTGCACAACATGACCAGGGACTGAATCACTAATGAATATTATAAGAACTTATATTACAAGAACTTCATAAATCTTTAGTATTTCAGCATCTTCCAGTAGTAGTTAGGATCGTAACTAAAATAATGCCTTTCATTTATATTTTCGAGGCATTCCGTTACATATCGTAAATTATGGTTGACGCAAGGGTATCGTGGTCAAACATCACACCACCCAGCACGATTCGAACCGAAGTTCGGCGCGGTGGTCGCAATTAGGCTCGATAAATGCTCCCGACATTCGAGCCATCGGCTTTTCATTCGATTAATCGATGAAACGAACACGGGAATCCGATTTTAACGGGTGATTTCTTCAGCATTTTTATGTAGCACTCCGCGAGACGCTCCGATAGTTATCACGCTATGTCATCGTGCGATAATTACCGTTATGTAATAAAGGAGTGTTCGATTACTTGGTTCGCGATGTGATTTTGTTTATATTTTTATCACCCGTACTTAACGCCTTAACCACGTTCGGTCTGTATGATATCAGCTAAGGATTACTATCTTTTATATACGCTTAAGACAGTCGATTCAGTTGGGGCAGTGATTTTTCCCTTCTGCGCTATGGACCTCGGTTTCGATTCCGGCACGGGACACATATTTGTATGGTCTATAGATAATTCCAGGTCAGGGTGTTTATGCATGTTAAATTTATGATAAAAGTACCCGCAACCGACGACCGTGTATGAAAACGCTAATGGAAGAAGAAGAAGCGGAAGATGCCTGTCAGGATCGTAGCAAGTGGAAAGATGTGGCCTCTGTCTACCCCAATGGAAAAGAGGCGTGACTGTATACATACATGCGTATGTGAAATTTATGTCTGTAAAATGCACCTACGTACCAGTAGAAATTTCCCCACTTTACATTTCTACTGTATCGAGGGTGCTATTTTACAGACATAAATTATGTAACGTATTTTAATTATATCGCTGTTTTTTTTAAAGAAATAAAATATATGTTACACTAAGTAGGTTAAATTAAGTTTTTCACATTTTATACTTATGCGATTCTGATTGTAGCATATAAATGGTTGTGCTTCGAACCCAGGACCCCCGGCGTAGAAGAATTGAAAGAAAGCAGCATAATTCTCGTAGATCTAATTACTGCCATCATCACTTTAACTTATCACTAGTACACTGCTGAACACACGCCTTTAGTTGCTCTTATTTTGGGGGATTTTGCCATAGTTACCACGCTTGGTGGGCGGGTTGGGAACCGCTTTTTATTTATTCAGATGTTCCAAGATAATGCTGCTGCCCATCTCTGGTTTTCATTATCCCTCTGTCGACTTTTACGACCCCACGGGATGTGATGCGGTGATAGATTCTCTTAAGCCGCCACCACACGTCAAAGTATTTTATTCCACAGACTTCAGGGGTGACAATGTTCTACGTTTTCAAACCTAGTTTTATCTTTTGCTTTCGACTATATTAAGTCAGTTAGACACACTTTTGAAGTATTTAGAAAGATTTCGCCTGGTTATTGGACTTACAAATATTCATCCCAAAATTGAGGTGGTCTTTTTTAAAAACTAGACAGACTCCTTCACCTTTTACTTTTTGATATTAACATCCATACATCAAATTTGATAAAGGCAGTTATGCTCTGCTGATGAAAAGAAAACGTATCCAATACCCGAAAGACATTAAATATTAATTTTAATGCCGACCCGTATGTTCCAAATCAACAATTGATTTTGGATCAGTAAAACGGCCTTTGTGTTTCTAAAGCCCGCATACACGATACACTAGTAACATATCAATTATTTTGACACCAAGGATTATGTTTTAGTGATTATTCTCTTGGCACTTAGTGTGTTAAGTTTAATGTCTTATTTCAAATGGTTTGTCGGGACTGGGGGATTAATCTCGACCACTGGCATTTCTTATAGTCTCTATTGATGTCGACTATTTGAACTAATTCATTACCGTCTAAGTTATATTTTCATGATATTTTGTATACAATAAATATCGATTTTTTATTAAAATGCTTTTATGCTGTTTGTGTTTCCGTATTTAAGTTGTTTTAAACCAAACCAAAATGATAGCGTATTACTTTACAATTGGTTGTGGTTTTTTTTTGACCGCTGGTGTCCTAATTTTACGAGGACGGCCGCGCCTTTTACGGTCTTCAAAGGTCGAATCTTCACTAAGTCGTTTGATTAGTACGATATACGACCCTCATCGTTATTTCAAATTTCGCCTTCCATTTAAATAGATAATTTGAATTTGTATATTAAGTCAATGATATGACCAAGATATATCGACTTTGTTTTCTTAGCTAATATAATAAAACGAGTAAATCAAAAGAAGAACTTCGAAATGTTAATAGAAGCTCCACCTTTTCTAAATCTACCAAGTCAGTTGCATCACTGTCAAAGAGGAGTGAGTAACGACCCTTAAAACAATCAGTGAAGTCGTTCGCTTACAAGGCGACAAAACCCTAATATCAATAGAACACAATGGGAACAATAGTTGCCCTGTGTCAATTATGCTATCATTACCATTCGAATAAACGACGTAACGGATCAGATGATTGTCGAAAAACAACACGATGACGACGCACTGCAATCTGGAATCCACGTTTCCTTTACTTTAAAACAAATTGAACTGTATGTTATTTGAATAGACGCTGTAATGGAATGAAGGCCTGGAAAATGATGTAGCTTTTTGGAGATAATATAAGAGTTACCCCATAAATCATTTATAAAGTGCAACGACGTTTGAAATTGTTGTCACCTTGCTATGCACAAGGAATGTTATTAATACTCGTATTAAAACGTTGCATATCATATGTATTAATAAAAATAGCAGTACATTATTTATTTTGTTATTATCAATCGTCTATAGCTTTATATGATTTAATATTCAAGTATTTTTAAAATCATAATGTTTTTTATACTTCGACGGCCTCTGAAAAATTCTCAATGTGGGGTCTCTCAATCAATGTATACGTAATTCTAACATTTTTTTATTTATATTTTATCTTAGATTACCCGCTTTTATGATACTTTGGATGGGCTGAAGTGTCAGTAAAGAAGGGTCCACAAAGAATCCGTCTAGGTGGGTGCGGTGATAGTAGTGATAACTACTAGGTGTATGTAACACTGCATTCTAGCCATTCTATCCGATTTTATAGCGGGTAGGTTGGGACGAGTAAGTGCCTCTATTTTTGCACGTACGCTTGTGGCACTATAATATCTCCTGCGCAGTTGATAGGTCTCGACAATATTCGGAAGTTGTCGCTGTGGTCGAAATAGGTCAGGAGAACATCATACACATTTTAATGAACTAAGAACTAAGACTAAGAATTTTACGATGTTTTTCAATTTTTTTGTCCTGGATCCTCTTTAATGCATTTTAATGCATTAGTCTGGCTTGGTGCATGTGAATGTGTTCTTAGCGTGTTTTAAAGGAATTCCTTTTTTTTAAAGTGACTTGTTCATTGTTTCTTTTTTTATTTTATAAACTTTTTATCTTGGTGGTTAAAAGCATTATTTCGTATCTGTATTATTTACCATTAATTATAGATTGGGGAAAAAGTTTCTTCGCAATTTTTAGGAAAACTCAAGACATTTTTTTTCAAAGTATATTTACATTTAATTACAGTATATATGTGTCATTTTGTTTAATGTCATCAAAACCAGCGGAATACAAATACAGCAAAAGAGATTTTATTACAAGTTTATATATACTATACGCAGAAAGACTTTCCCCGACCTAATATATTCAAGTAATGTGACTTGAAAAAAATCACAAATTACCAGTTTGTTACTGTTATCTACTACTCAGTAATCACATAACCTGCCCAAAATCATAAATGTTATTCTTGGAATTTTTTTTTCTTTTATGAAAGAAAGTGGCGAGACGAGTAAATCGTTCACCTGGTGGTAAGTGCGACGTCCACCTATAACAAATGCTGTGTCACCCAAAACATTTGATGATGAAATACCAAAATGTTTTGGATGACATTTCTTGTGGCACCACACTGCAAGTCTCATATGCCCAGTGATTACACTAGCTATCAGCGCCTTTCACACTGAAACAGTAGTGTTTGCACACTACTGCTTCACAGCAGAATAACTGACATTGCGGTAGTCTTTCTGCATCGGATTCCTACCACCATTAGTTTATTATCATGGCATATTTTATTAATGGACTCCCAAACGTTGATTTATTTTTATATACACATACAATTTCCAAACCTTTTATGACTTTTTATCGATAATTAGCAGTTTTGCATTGCGATATTTCGTCAACACTTAATGAATATATCGTCGAGCAGTCGTAATTATCTCGGCAGGTGGGAGTCATCCCCCCATGGTGTTTGCAAATGTACAAGTGGTGTGCCGTAAAAATGACAAACTTACTTTTATTGCATGCCCCGACACGTGTAAGTAATGTCTTGTCGCGTCGTACGTTTTTGTCAGCGGGTAATCTGCGATTTATTAAGACGCATCGTGGATTATTTTATTTGCACTCACCTCTGTCTCCTTGAAGCTTTCGTTATGGTATTGGATTGATGGCATTGTCAACGATGGTGATCCATTCTGCGCTATTTATATCGATAATTATTTTGATAAATTGACACAACATATTCATAAGCATCTATATTTAGTGTTTTAAAAGCAAAAGGCATGCTTAGATGGTTTGGACACGTAGAGAGTATGAATGAAAAGAAGATTGACAAAACAGATTTATGAGGCAAGTGTGAATGGAAAAGCCGGTAAGGGTCGACATAGGCGTACGTATCACAATCAGATCGGTGAACTTTTCAGGAAAGGTCACGTTAAAAGTAACCGCAACCGACGAGCGTGTGTGAAAACGCTAATGAAAGTAGAAGAAGCTAAAGATGTGTGTCAGGATCGTAGCAAGTGGAAAGATGTGGTCTCTGCCTACCCCTACGGGAAAGAGGCGTGAATGTATGTTTATGTAAAAGCAAAATGAAATGCACTGTACTTCGTACAATGACGATAAAACCCGGAACTCGCGTAAACTAATGAGTCCACCACGTAATTGAATGGTTAGGTCAATAAATTGATGTTATGATTTTAACGCGTATCAAAAAGACTGGTAACAAGTTGCGGTACGCAGAAGCCACTGGGTGAGTTTGGGCTAGACCTTTGCAAAGCAATTTGAGATAAAAAATTTCCTTTTCACTGTGTCCGGCAGAGAAGAATGCTGCCCCTTATATAGGAAAAATGTGTCTGTGATTATGTATGTATTCATAGATGCAATTTATAATAATTATCTATAAATTGTTTCATCTAATAATAATTTTCAACGGTTAGAAATAGTCGAAGTTGTGAATTGACTTCAATAAGTAATGCACATACATATAATTCCTACAATTAATTATTTATCTCACCTTCTGCATAGAACGTAACGAATAGACTTGGCGAACGAGTAGAGTCAGCACTACAAATACATCGCAAGCATAAATTGATTTACATTAATTAAAAAAAAATCATTTTACAGATAATAATAAGTTTAACATGGCCCAATGTACATATACTAATTCGTTAATGTTTACAATTAGTTGGTTGTGTTTTCAATGCACTTTGTTCATCATAGAAGATATATAATAAAAATGTGTAAGGTCAATGGCTAAACGTATTGTAAACAATATTTTACATACACATCTAGGTAAAGATTCAAATGTATGTTACATTGTGCAACAGTGTTTTCATTTTTAATCTGATATCATGATATTTTCTGCTGACGTTACACAGCAGTCCTTTCAGTGATATATGTAGGCGCCTCAGAGGTTGCAGATTCAGCTTTGTGATTGAGAGTTACGATTGTCATTAATATCGTAATGGAATCGATTTATGTTCACAGATCATCATATGGATTTTATTACTCTACTCGTGTCGTATCTAATTTAGTTGCCTTACGAAGCTTCAGTTACTACAAAGTGCATATTAGTAACGTTTACGGTGCAAGGCAATTTCTTTTCTATACGACAATTGTAGGGGTGTTTAATTTATTTTTTATTCAATTACTTAAAATAAGGATTTGTTTTAATGAGCTTTGAAAAAATCGAGGTTGTATATAATATATATCAAAGGATAAAGTTGCGTGAACTCTTTAACAACAACTAGTGACCGACATTGCCAAATGAAGCAGTCGTAGCCATAACTCCAAATGACTATAAGCAGAGCAGCGAACTATAGTCGGCAGTAGACTGAAATGATGGTATTGCGTCAATAACGGGTAATATTTTTCCTGTACTGTAGGAAACTTCTTTTTCCTTCTTTATTAGTCTGTAAAAAGTACTGCACTGCAGAGGCTTCTCATTTGTTGAATGTATTTGACGTAATCGCCAAACAAACAACGTAATCCCAGTGACTGACATCTTTCAGCACACATTTGATGCTGCTGACCGTAACTGGCATAATTAAGATGCTTATTCCGCCTGCAATCACATCATTAAACATATGATTTGTTGTACAAGCTGATAAATTTGGTCAGGATAAGTTAGTTGTCATTAATTAATTCGTTTACAAATATTTTTCTTTGTACCACCAGAAAAGAAGACCGTGCAATGTGATTACAAAACTTTTTCATGTCACCGTTAAGTTTTAATCGATCACAAGAAATATTCATTGAAATCATGATTAAGAAACAATGTTAAATATTGATGCGCGCGTTTCTCAGAGTATAATATTCATGAATTTATTTTAATCGGCCTTCTTAATTCATAAAGGCCACCGGCGAATTCGAAATTGAAAATTAACCCCTTTTAGACACACCTCCTGGCGCTCGTATATTTTTTTAGCAGATTTTTACATGTCAACACCGTCGATAAATAATATCTACTCCACAAACCCATTATTAAGGGTGCCTGACATTTTATTTAAGGCGATTTCAGATGAAATTGAATTTTTTTTCACAAAAAAAATTTTGCCCTGGGGTGCAACCGAGATGAGTTTTCGAGATTTATGACCGTCGATTTTTGAAAATTACAGTTATTTGAAATTCTAATGCGTTTTCCCCTTTTTGTATGTAAAACAATAATGGAATCTGTTTCTTGGAAAGGTGTAGTGTTTGCTTTGTTACGTAATTTAGTTTCGTCTGCATCTTTACGTTATCAAGTAACTAATTTTAAATGCTAACGTTTCGGATGTCCCGTCCAAAACTTGATCCCGTCAGGTGGCTCACGGCGGGCAAAGTTCATCGACACCGGCGAGGTAGGGCTAGTCGATGATTGATCAGCGCTCTTATCAGTGCTCTGTCGCCTACGTGCGGCTTCTTCAAAGACGCATTGTCTGTGACCACGGAAGCAGGTTCTGATGGCACCGTAACCTTAAGGATGTCTCAAGAAATTGTCTATGCCTGATTATTTTTAACGTGTATCTTTTTGTTTTAGGTTGTTCAAATCAAACATCCAGAGTTAGACGAATTGTAAGTGATTTTGATTTTTAATATAGCTGAATTACTGTTAGGTGCTTACATTCAAAAATTTCTAGTTGTAAACTTTGTATTTAAAATGGTATGAACGTTACGTCGTCTATTTCGTTAATAGTAGACGTTTACTCCGTAATTTGTTTAATGTAGTAACGTTTTCCGTGTAATTTGACCCTGCGCGGGGAACACCTACGTTTTAATTGATAAATCGTATGCCATGGCTCATCAGTAGTGTAATGGCTGTAATAGTTCCAAATCACAATAAAATTAACCAGTAAGTGGTGTCGGTGTAAATATTATTTATTTTAGTACAATCATTTGTCATTAATTATTTGATTTTGCTTGTAGATGGGATATTAAAGCGCTGTTGAAAAAAATACCCAAGTTAGGAGCAGTTGTGGATCTAACTAATACTGCGCGCTATTACGACCCAAAGGTAAGTGCGACCTGGATGACATTACTACATTGTATAATTGTTTTATAGAAAGGTACTAGTTTTCATCTACTATGAGAAACATGTTACATTTGTATCAATAATACTATGTTGTCCTTAGTGATAATGTTACGTGCCTATTTCTGACCACGGCGTCAACTTCTGAATACTGTCGAAAGCCATCGACTAATCAATAGATAGCCATAAGTATACGCGCTAACACTGAGGCACTCACTCGTCCTAACCTACCCGCGCGTGATGTTACGCTGCATGCGATTATATCTTACAGGCTAGGATTAAGCATCAGAGACAACGAGACCAATAATAACACAACCAGACTCGAAATACAACAATTTGTATTTGTATATGTACCAACCTAGGAGCAGCGGCGTAGAAGTCAGATAGTCTGACCGCTAGTCCAAGCGGTTACGAAACCGGTGACGGTATTACTGTTTTGTAGTCATTGAAATACTTACATTTACCCTCTCAAAATGAAAAAAAAAATAACTTACAAAATACATTTTTGAGATAATAAAATACTATTACATGCCTATGTTTTGCTAATTGCTGGAGAAGTTTTACCACACACTTACGAGTAACACTGAGCTTAGTGTTACTCGTACGTGATATATATATATATATATATACCAACGATTTTATTTATTTGATTTTTAAGGGTACCGTACGTGGGATATTAAATATACAAAGACTATTACAATAAACACTGCCACAATGTGCACAAACTATAAACTGAAACTGAAAACTTGAGAATACAAATGGATTTAAAAATAAGAATAATGGGTTTTTATTAAGATATTAAGATTAAATGAATTAAATATCTGGCTTACCACAAAAATTGTAAACGTATGGTCATATAATAGTGATACACCGTTTAAGAAATTTAAATATAACGAAAGTCTGTGTTATTCTTAAGGTTTTATTTTGTAGGCATATTAAATAAGAATTCGATTTAAGAACTGATTTGTGAATAACCAGGTAAATTTTTAATTAATAAATAGTTTCCTAATACTAAAAATATTTACAGAGATTTAAAAAGCACAGAAGGGGTTCTTGTACATTACTTTTGGAACTAATTTTAACGAGTCTGTTGTGGTTACGCCATCTTCTACTGAAGTGTAGCAAGATTAAATGGACTGGCAATTCGCCGTACCTAAAGATTGCGTCAAGAAACTTTTATCCGCGGCACTTCTTCACAAGTAAAAGGCGTAAATTAATGTCTTCAGTCTAGCTGAAGGCGTATCTATATAAGTTCCAAAGGATGGTTTTATCCGGAATGATTCTAAATTATTCTAAACCTGAGTTATTTTAATAATTGCCATTACTATATGGACTTACCCGTGACTTACTACTGTTTCTTATAATAAAAAGCAATAGTTTACGTCAGCGTAAAGCAACATGCTCGGTTCCGAATAACCACTGTTATTTGTTGGTATAGCACCGGTAGGACTCTCGCAGACGGTACGTACTAGAATACTGGAAAGCAATAAAATTATGTTCAGTTTTACGATTGAAAGTCACATTTTCAACTACGATGCTTTGTTCGCTCGTATCTCTGATTGCCTTGCATTCATCTTCCAGCATAATCCGATCGTAAACCGTATGTTTTCATAGAGTAGTCAGATTTGCGGTTGTGGCAGTTTTATTTTGCATAATAGCAAATGAAAAAAAAATGCTGAATGCTTGACTCCGGTATACGTCTTTGTTTTAGTGTAATTAAAACTTGGAGTCATTTTAATATAATAAAATGAATTATACATAGGATTATACATAAAAAAAACTGAGTGGCAAATATCTTGATGTAAGAGAATCTGCCATCCTGTCTCGTACCATTGAGGTTGTAAACGTTGGGAACGTTAAACTTAAACAGTAAGTACACTAAGGAAAATGCCAAGAAAAAATCGCTTCCGACAGATAGCGAAATAACTTTAATGACACCCACAAAATATAAAATAGATTGGTAGATTCTGTAACCTGCTGTTTCTCGGCGAGCATCTTAAATATGCCAAAATTCGGTGAAGGGCTACAGCGCCTAAGGTTGGAGGTGTTTGGTACTACGGTAGCCAACCCGCTTGCAAAGCGTGGCGATTATGGAAAACCCCAACTTGAGAGTAGCCCATATCTTGCACTGGACTTTTAACGGGTTATGATGAAGATGCTATTTAACGTAAAGAGCAAGTTTTGCCCAATTTGAAAAGTAATAGTGTCAGCCTATCACTAGTCCACTGCTGAACATAGGCCTCCCCCATAGGCTGCTATAAAAGTTTTTAGCTCTCATTTAGGGGAGATTTTACTATAGTTGCTACGCTTGGCAGGCGGGTTGGCAACCGCAGTTTTATTTATTCCGATGTTCCAAGAAGTTGCTGCTGCCCATCTGCTGGTATTCATTTTCCCTCTGTTGACTTTTACGACACCCATGGGTTGAGATGGGGTGGTAGATTCTCTCTCTCACAAGAAAACCAATACCGCCACCGGGAGTCGCCACCAGATACCCTCCACCACTACAACACCACTACTAGGCAATACACACTACTGAAGTCGAGAACACGACACTTGTTTCACCTCAAAGCGAGGCATTATCAAGTGCCGCCCTCGGTGGCTGACTGTCGTAGAGTCAATATCACTTACGCGGTATTAGTTTTCTTGGGCACGCTGTTAAGTGAGGGCGGGCAGTGCTCTTCAGAACTAGGTAATATAGGAACACCATTTACATTTTGAATGCGGATCTTAGCAAATTAACTTTCTCTCATTTACTATAATGGATTTCCGCAAAGTAACGCCTGATTCTATTAACTATAAACTGCGGATGCCAACCCGCCTGCCAAGCGTGGTTACTATGGGAAAATCCCCCCCTAAATGAGAACTACAAACTTTTGTAGCAACCTATGGGGGAGGCCTATGTTCAGTAGTGGACTAGTGAAAGGCTGAAATGATGATAATGATGATGATGAAGACTACAGACGCTGCTACTAAAAACTAGCTGTAGCTTGAAGCGCGAGCAACACTTTGGTTTAAGGCACGGCCTGTGAAAAATAACGACGCCGATCGAGTTCCCTCTTCGAATATTGTCATTAACCACCTCCTATCGTCACATTGAGTTGTTAAAAGCCATAATTGTGTCCATGACCCCAAAAGATCAGTGTGAGATAGCAAAGGATCGTAGACCTATATGCGAGTACAGCTCTATACTCACTAAAGTGTCGATCACTGTATATTTTGGTCCAGTGTTTTCCTGTAAAAATATTATGTTTACATTATTTTCGCATCCGACGTCAATAATGTTTCAGCTCAAATATTCTTTGAGACGGGTCGGTCTTGTAATGTGATCAAATTGTAAGCTGATTCCTAGAGATAGGCTTACCTAATGGTAAATGATCACTCGCCAATGAAAAAACGAAATAACAGAGCAATTGCGGAAGCGTTGCCGGTCTTTGAAAAAGGAGAAGGCTTTTCTTGTAGGTCCCTAAATTTTTTATTTTTATTATTGCATAAAGTGATGAAACGAGCAAAACGTTCACCTGATGGTAAGTGCAACGTCTGCTCATAACAAATGCTATGCCCACTATGAGACATAGGTTCTTAAGTCTCATACGCCCAGTGATTACGCTAGCTCACAGTGCCCTTCAAACCGAAACACAGTAATGTTTGCACATTACTGATTTACGGTAGAATAACTGGCCCTGACGTGGTACCTACCTAGACGGACTCCTGCATAGGAATTCTACCACCAGTAAAAGGAATCCTACCACCAGTAATAGTACCGTTCCGGAAAAACCGTTGGCGGAAGCAAGTTCCATAGTGGTATTGCGTGGCATAAAATTCCTAGAAAAACGCACAATGCAATGACAACCTTCAAGTTGATGGATGCAGTTTTGTGTTATGCCGCGATGGTGAAACTTAGCAGGTGGAATTAATTCAAAATATACCTCGGAAAACTTCCAGTGGTAAACGCGATAAAAAATGCAAAGAGACGCAACGTCCGTTCGCAAGGCTAGTAGATAATGCCGTTCGGAAAGAACTTGATAGTCGACGCTTCGAGCCGCTCTTCGTTGAATTCGAACAGCTATTGGTGCTACAATGAGGATCGAGCCTCATTAGTAACGAAGTGTTTCGCCATATTCCTCAAGAACGACAACCCATATTTTGATTCTTCATTCAGGACAGATATAGGTATTTATGGGCTGTGACAACTTACCACTTGTTGCGCTGTGTGCTCGTTTTCCATCCTTAATTATATAACTTGTACCTTAATTATATAATTTGTACTTATCCTGTCTTTTCAGACATTAATTCGTAATCAAACCGATCTACTGTATATGCTCATCCTAGTCTGAAATGCGACCACACATGCAGAATATCGTTCCATGAGATAATAATTGTTTCAAACGCTAGACTACACCAAATTGGATAAGGTAAACTAAGAGATACTCAGAGAACCGTTTTTGTTCAAACTGAAAAATTGGTTGGTTTGAAGGTCTCTTAAACTAGATGTTAATTATACGTTCTGTAATGTTACGTATTGTTAAGTAAATTGAGACAGCTTAAGAATGGTATCTCCAACCTTATACGGGTTCAACATTACCAAGCTTATGTCAGGGCACATCCCAAAATTACTCGTACTTTGTCTTATTCCGGTTATAATCTAGGCATATACATTTTCTGTAATTAATGTTTCGCCTTCACTTTGATAGTTTCCCCAAAAAATATACGTATATATATATATATATATATATATATATATAGTGTAGTGATACATATATATGTAGTATAGTGATATTTTAGTTTATTTATTTTAAAAAAACGAAGCTCCACAGTAGGATTTTCTCCTGTATCGTGGGTGCGTTTTACAAACATACATTTCACATGCACAACACAACCAGACCCGAAAAGCAACAATTTGTGTTTTTGCACAAATGTTACCTCCGGCTGGGAATCGAACCCAGGACCGGTGGCGCAGAAGTCAGGTACGCTAACCACTACGCCACGCGGTCGACTATACATTTTAATTTACCACACTTCGTATCTCTTACTTACTTTTATGGATCGTATCTCACTGAGCGTCACGCCTAGTCCGGTGACGGCTCTTGTCAACGCAATAGCGCGTGTCCGCACTGATTGGGCCTGTCAACTTGAATTACACTGGTGTTTCTTGAATTGAAACACACTCGAGTCAATTAAATTGGTGTCTCGTGGCGGTTAATAGAAGGGATATGTGATTTTTTAAAAGTGGGAGATGTGATTACATTTGTATTAAATCACTGTAATTTCAAACGAATGCCTTTTTCCTCTTTTATTGTATTGTTTACTCTGAGTTTTGGATTGGTCATGCAGCTACTTTCTTTTTATAAGTATCTATTTTTACTGATTTCGTCTTTATCGATATGTCAATGTGTCTAAATAATATAACAAACATTTATCGTACTTTGTCCTATTTATGGGGATTTAAAATTGATGAGCGATTATAAGTAAATGGTTTAAACACTGGTCGCTTGTAAATAAAGTACGTTCTTGAGCTGTTAAAAACAAAAGTAAGATTGCCAATATTTTAGATTTGCAAATGTTTAATTACCGCAGTACTTACATCAATAGAAATGCATATAAAATTATAGGATAAAAAACTACTATTATAAAGATGTTTCTTTGAAGTTGAATAATGCTTTGTTTGATAATATTCTATTTTCATATTTTTTGCCATTTAATATAGCTTTTTGTATTGATTTCAACCGATGAAATGATTAGTAAGTTAATTATAATAATTATTAGTAAATTTGTATGGGACGATGTAATGAATTAATGATAATATCCATTGTTGCAGAAATTCGAAGCGGTTGGCATTAGTCATAAGAAAATTTTCATTCCGGGCCGCAGTATACCCCCCGAGCAACTTGTAACACAGTAAGTGGCTTCTTGACAATATTACCCTTTACCGAAGATTCTTATAAGAAGTGCAATGAAAATTTCATCGTATAAAGTTATTTATTACACACACTTGTTAATAAGAAAGAAGGAAGGAAAGAAGTTCAACCATAATTAATCATCTCCGAGGTTTAGATGCTTTAAAACACGCGAGCAACCACAACATAGCCATGTAAGTTATTTGAATATTGAGATCGGCAAAGAATTAAGCGTAGGATCCACGGATCAGAAGTTTGAAACATGTTGCAAAATATTACAACGATGCTAGTGGAGCTGGAACTCGGTAAAGTGTCGTCGCTTGGTATACGTCGTTATATTATCATTTACAGTATAATATAGGACTTGCTGTAATCGCCACGTTTAGCGTCGGCTCGGCATTCACTGTACCAGATTCCTCTTACTGGTGGTAGGATTCCTGTGCAGAAATCTGTCTAGGTAGGTACCACTGCAGGGCCAGTTATTCTGCCGTGAAGCAGTAATATGCAAACGTTACTGTGTTTCGGTCTGAAGGGCACTGATAGTTAGTGTAGTTATTGGGCATAAGACTTAAGAATTGATGTCACAGGGGGACGGGCGCAGTGTAGTGCCACCCAAAAATGTTCTGGGTGACAGCATTTGTTATGGGCAGGCATTGTACTTATCGTCAGGTGAACGTTTCTTGCTTCAATAAAAAGCTGAGCAAAGCTGATACTGCTGTCTAGATGTGCTTTTGCTTATGAGTTGCTCATGAACGCTATTAAGAGAGGGCGGGCGGGGCTCTTTAAAAACTAAAAAATACACCAATTTAATTTTTTTTTGATTTAATTTATTTTTTAGAATTTAATTTATTTGACCGCGGTAGCGGCTTAAGAGAATCTTCCACCCCATCTCATCCCGTGGGTGTCGTTAAAGTCGAAAGAATGAAAATTTAAATCAGAATATGGACAGCAGCATCTTCCTGGAATATCTGAATAAATACACTGCGGTTGCAAACCCGTCTGTCAAGCGTGGCTATGGCAAAATCCCCCAAATTGAGAGTACGAACTTTTGTGGCAATCTATGGGGGAGGCCTATTTTCAGCAGTGGACTACGTTCAGCAGTGGATAGTCGAAATATGATGATGATCTATATGATGATATATATCGAATGATGATGATGATGATGCGGATTTTAGCAAATGAACTTTCTTTCCTTCATTATTTGATGGTTATTCTTCTAGTTGTCGGATACCGTGATATTCTTTTTAGCGTTTCTCTACGTCGACTTTTACGATATTTACGGGGTAATTTGATGATCGACAACACAACGAGACCAAAAGACCAACCATTTGTGTTTTAGTACAAATATTGTTTCCGGCTGGGATACGAACTCAGGACAGCGGCGAAGTCAGATACTTTGACCACTGGTCCCCTGGTAATCAGTCTCATTGATTCCGGTCATTATCAATACGCGACTGCACACTTATAGAAGTTGCGCGTAAATCAAGAGATGCTTGGCAATGCAGCAAGCTGTGTTATCTTTTTGCACGCGCGCCGTGTTTTTAATTTGAACCGTCGAATTGGCGCCATTCGTAGGCCGAATATGGTTAATGTTATAAATCTCGCTGGAGGCGGCGTGGGCGGCGGCGGTCGCCCGTTGTAGCGTAGTGGTACTTTTCGGATTCAATTGAAGCCGGTCGCATCTAGCGCTAGTGTTCGACGATGGAGTATCACGCCCACTCGCGGCCGATTGCTTTCGGAATTTGAAAGGCATTTGTCGCTGCCCCGATGCGTCTCGCCTTACGTGTAACAGATGTCCGTGTTAATAGAAAAACAAATATTTTATTAACTCGTAAATCTATGTATTAAGACCACATCTGCACCGTAAAGTTCTGAAATCAATACCCACATTTACGTACATGTCTATACGTCTTCCTTAGAGAGTGGGCAGTTTCCTAAAAAGTAATACACATCGTCGAAATGTTGACCAGCATTTTTTTATATATACACTTTAATAAGCAGTAAGATGGTCACACAAACACAATGCCAAATATTAGTTTAGTCTTTTGGAATGGCAGCTGTATCAGTTTATAAGCCCTACACTTGAAGACGTAGGTAAATAATGAACACATTATAACATCTGCACGGTCTAAGAGCTTTAACTATATGATTATCTCGGTCATTTGTCTAGTCTTTTGTTAGACGCTACGCCACGTCGTCGGCCGACTTCACCATAAATTACCATCGGCATTTCTCAGATAGTTGGTTCCTGTTATCGCGCCCGAGAACCTCGCATCTGTTTGTCAGTTAAGGATAGACAAATGTGCCACCCGTAAAGCTACTATAGATTGGGCGGTCGGCTATAGAATTGTTTAGCCGACGATTAGGTTTAATACGATTGCGTTAAGTTTTTTTTATTTATAAAATAAGGCTTTGTTATTGGTGGTCTTATTAAAAGAAAATTTAAAAAGTCGGTTTCTCAAAAACTGTAGCAGTAGATCGGATACAACATTCTTTGGAATTAATTAAGAAAGCTTCTAAATCTATTCCTCAATAAATATTTTCACTTGTTTATGGACTTTTATTGTAATCCAAATCTCTCATTTTCATCTCATCATTAAATTGGTCTATTTGGTTCAAACAATGAGGCGATATAATCGACAAACAATAAAGACAAGCAATAAAAAGTGTTAGCGCAATTCGCGGTATGCGGCCATTATGTCGAGACGAAAGCCTGTGGTAGGAGACCCGTGACCTTTTACTGAAGATCATCAGACGCACGCCCGTAACGATGCTCGCGTGCCTCAACCGCTCCTCCATTTATCACGGGTGTATTTTTACTTGTTTCCCCATGTCGACTGTCCACAATCATGTCGTCATTACAAACCGGCGCATGTACCTACAGATCGCTCGGACTATAAATTGTGACCACCGCCGCGTACACGCGGTTTGTCCGATTTTCGTTCATGTGTACGTATTTGACGACTGTTACACCTAACGAGGTTGGCAGAGGTGTAATACGTATTTCAAATCTCGTTTGCTTAAAAAATGTATAAAATGGCCCATTACTTCTTTTATCGCTTTACCCAATGTACACAACAGAGTTTGTTTTGTTTAAAAGACATTGTTATACTCGAATTGAATGAAGGTATTTATTTTTAAATTTAGGATCTATAGGCGCCATTATTATAGATTCTTCTAAGAAAGTTCCAAGCAGTCAAAATTAGCATTGGGCAGCCTGAATAGGCAATGTTTTGTCGCTGTTCAGGTATTGTGTTGCGTTTTGATATTGGTCATAAGTTAACGAATTTAATTTGATATTTGTGAAGCGACATTATACCGGATCTGTGAACCGTACGATAAAATCATCGGTAATTTTGCAATCTTCAATACAAGTGTCTGCTAAAGATATCGATTGATTCAATATTGGTACGTTAGGTTCTATGTCATCTGTACACGTCAAATCCGTATTTAAGCTTTTCGTCGTTATCTTTTGTTTGTGGTTCTATTAGCACGTGATTGATAGTTATAACAAGACAATTTGACATAATACTGAGTCATTTCCATTTTAGTCGGTTCACTCAGGTTCGAATTCCGAAAATCCAGCTGTGTTGTGTCGATTCAAACGAACGGCCTAATTACTACGAGTAAATGGCGTCAATTCTAGCACTATTTTAATTACAAAGATTGTGGCCTGGAGATGCGTCTGTTTGAAAATACAATTATGTACGGTAACACTTAGTTTTATTGCCTTCTTTGGATATTAACATAATATCATGCATGATTTGTCAGATAGCGTAATCAAAAGCCTAGTCTCGAAAGTGATATTTAAGCCGTCTTAAATCTCTGGTAATTATCGAATTATAGTAATCTATTTTATAGCTTTGGAAAGTTATTAATTATTTTATATACGTATAACATTTTGCCTAATTTATTATTTAATGTTGTTTGAAGTGTACGAACGTTGGGTACCTACTATTATTTTCATGACTACAATCGCATGCATAAACATAGTTTGAAATTGTTCGAATTTGCTAACGTTTAATGTTTTACCTGCATCATTTTCCGAGTTTTCAAAGGAATGTTTTACAGAAAGCTGCAGTCAAAAGGTAAAGATGACATATGGTGCTGCATCCTTTTAAAGTAATAATAACTTTGTAGCATTCAAGTTGTAACAATTTCGCTTATTGCTTGTTGGTCCGTTGAACATGATTGTACAGTTAAGCGAACTTTATGCTCGTTGTGAGCTTGCTGTGTAGATCGTTTTCCTTCTACATTTCGATAAATTGAAATTAAAGTCATATTATTTTTATACACTGGACATTTATCCAACCAAGAACAAGCCGTCAGAGACTTTCTTGTTACGTAGTTGAATATATGATGTATATTGTAAATTTACGTTGTGAAGTATGGTTTTGCTTTCATATCAATGAAGCTTGCAAGTATTTAATTAGTTTTGCTTTTGAAAAAATGTTGCCACTAACATTTCCTATTGTACTCGTATAAATGTAGGTCATTTAAACAGCGTGTAGTAACAAAGGATTTCCTTTTTGTATGTTACGTTAAAAGACGACCTTTGATTATTGTGCAATTTTAAAATATGATAATAAGCGTTCGGTGTACAAATAAATACACGTAGATGTCCTTAATATTCTACTTACTTTGCGGTTGACATGCCTGTGTTTATAGCTAAATAATAAATTCATTATACAACAATTTTCTTGAAGGTTCTGGAGTCGAGACGAGGTTAGATATTGACGGCTAGGCTTATGATCTCTATGACTTTGATGGTTCATACCATGCATAAAACATAAGTAACTACATCATTAGTATGACCTAGTGGAAAAGTCACTTGCTGTTTTATTTATAGTAAATATAGCTAGCAGCCTGATAATTACTTTTCAATGATTAGAGCGTTTATGGACATTAAGGACACTCATACATTTTATTGCTCTCATGGTAAAAAAAAAGTAAAAAAAGTAAAGTTTCAGCCTATAAATGTTCCACTGCTGAGCACAGGCCTCCTCTCATTTCTGAGAGGGTTTAGGAGCTAGGAAGAATCCGCCACGCTGCTCCAATGCGGGTTGGCGGACTTCACATGTCTTCGAAATATTTCTATTCCTCGGACATGCAGGTTTCCTCACGATGTTTTCCTTCGCCGCTAAGCACGTGGTAAATCAGCACTTAAAATTGTAGAACAATTTTAGAGGTGCAGGCACCGGGGATCGAACCCAGGTTACTCGCTTACTATGAAATTAAAAGCGAGCACCAGGCCCCTGAGCTACCACGGCTCTCATGGTACTGCAAAATATTAATCGTGCAATATCTGAAGTCGCGAAAAACGCAGAATATTATCCTATCCACATAAATAAAAAATACTTGTGATTTTCAAATTATTTTGTCTATTCTATATACGGTTACTGGACAAAATCTCAAGTTTTTTTTTCTTACCTACGTTTAGTAGTTTTAAGTTATAATATTGCGAAACCTACTTACTTCAAATTTGCATGTTGCAACTCTGGAATCAATTTTTCTTTGGTTTTAGTGTGATATTTCAAATATATCGGAAGCGATATATTTTTACTGGTGGTGGGATTCCTATCCAGGAATCCGTCTAGGTAGCTGTGTTGCCAATTTTATTTTGGAGGGAATCGTACGTCGTGTTTTAACCGAAATAAAAAAAAATCGTGCAGTGGATGTGGTTAATTTTAAAAACGTGTTAAACATTGAAAGTCATTAAAATTTGTACATACATACAGCCACGCCACTTTCCCATTGGGGTCCGCAGAGACTACATCTTGACACTTGCTACGATCCTGACACACATCTTACGCTTCTTCTACTTTGATGAGCGTTTTCATATAAGGTCGTTGGTTGCGGGTACTTTTGACGTGGCCTTTCCTGTAAAGGTCTTCGATCAGGTCGTGATACGAGTACGTTCACCTACGTACACCCTTACCGGCTTGCCCTTTCACACTCGTCGCATAAATCTGTTTCGTCAATCTTCTTTAATCGTTCTTAATTCGTAAATATTAACATCTACGCATATTTTTCACCACATCTTCAAATACACTGCAACATTCATTTGTCAAGCTATGCGTCACTTTGTCCATCTAAGTAATCCAGCAATTTTTCTTAAACTTCTCATTTTTACAGCATTAATTTTACTTCCATGCTTTCTTAGCCAGACCAAGCATTCACTACCATACATGAGTGCACTCCTCTGTGTACAGTGTACAGCCAGTCCTGCTTTTTTATAATTACTGGCTACTCATACAGTTATGCAGGGCGCATACACTCGATTTCTTGCCAACACTCTTGTCTCAATATTACAGTCATACATTTCGTGTCGTTAACTTTGAAGCCACGTATACAAACTCTTTCACGATACTCTCTCTTTTATGACAAAACATACCGCGAGGACTTTACCCCCTGATTATTATATTTAAGTCGATTGTTGCTAGGATATGGCGCGATCAGTTTTTCTCTAAAGCGAACGATGCTTTTCTTAATTCTAAATGTTAAATAATAAAAATATTAACGTATTCACTTTTCGTGTATTGGTTTTTTATTAATACAAAATCTATACAATTTAAGTGTCTGTCTGTGATTTGCTGTGCCGTGGAGAAAGGTTCTGGGTTACACAGCATTTGTCATGGGCAGACGTTGCACATACCATCAGATGGACCTTCTGTCATCTTATACCTTAAAAAAGAAATGAACGTCTTCGGGTATAAAATCGCAAGTTCAGATCATTCTATTGAGAATATTCTCATGAAAGCTAATTAAATCATCATAATCAGCACAGGGCGTTACTAATGATACAAGGTGGTAGATTTACTTACACTTTATAAAGCAACATAGTGTAAAAAATTGTCGAGATTTTTTCAGAAAATGAGAAGAGACGCTTATGCGCTGCGTTTACAAGTAATAATAAGTTGTTAATTTAAAACAAATGTCAAACGTAGCGCATACATATAAAATGCCGCGTTGTTATATTTGAATATCGTATCCAGTCTCATGTTGTGCAACGAAAATTAAAATATTAATAATGTGGAAGTAACTAGTAGAAATAACCTATTACATGTTCGCCACGGTAATAATTCCGAATGGTAACATGCCTATTATCAGTTGTTATAGCGTTTCAATCGAAGTAATAACTGATGTTTAATATCTACAATATTACAGTTTTCTTCCATTACGGAGCAGCTATATAATCAATTGGACCACACAGACTCGTAATTGAGACATTGTATAAATTTGTTTCATTATGCGTGGCCGTCTAGTTATTGCTTTAACTGTGTGTGTGTCTTTGTAAGTTGATATTTAATATTTGCATTCTAACGGAATGATATTTTTTTTCAAACATCTTTTTACTGCGTCTATTTATTACATTTTGTAATTACGGTAGAATACTTCTATATTTCCCAGTAAGGAAGGTTTTCCATAACTCAATCTTTTTTTATACGTGGGGATACCCGATGAGCCAGGGGGGCCAGCTGCCAGGTTATATCGGACTCTTACTGACTAAATCCCCACGGTCGTATCCATAAGCGCTGAAAATGACTAGTGACCACTTCGAGTCACCGTCCTCCCCGGCTTTACTGGGCTTTCGGGACCCCAACCCTCATATCCCATCCCATTTTTGGTAGGGGAATACCGTTGCTGATCGGAGGGCCGTGACTAGTCCTGTCGGCCTCTCGGCGGCGACTGACCATTTTGTCCCACGCGATCGTCAAAAATTGATGATAAACTTTATCAAAATATTATTATCTGACATTTAAAATAAATGTTTTGTTTTCCTTTCTTTTCGTTTTACTTTATTACATATCAGGCACGGAGGGATCGGCGGCTAAAATAAAATTTTAATGAAGTGCCCGTTGTGTCCCCAGCTTAATGATGTTACGAAACGCCTCGCCCGAACATTAGAACTTAATTAAATGCGGGTTATGAAAGCGTGGATCATATACATGATTTGATTAGAGCATGCACTTGTTTCTGATCGCCTAATCATTATTCTGGTCTCGTGTAATGCCAGTTTGGTGTAGTGGGACACATTTTTAAATTACACGTTAAGCGATGAGAAGTCATGTTCTCTCTTTGCCTACGATGTCGATGGTAATTTATCGAGTGTGGGCTTTTGTTTGATTACTTGTATGTGTATGAGTAATATTTTGTTTTTGTTTATTTTCGTCACATTTATGAATCTCTGTACGTAGTTAGTTAATGTAGGAATATGATAGAGATTATATTTTTATATAGCCGATAGCCTTTTCAATCTGGACCATAAAATTAATGGATCTGTTATATCACTAACTTAAGTGGCCAGGAACACTACCAGCAGTAAAATGGGTAGGGAACGGTAGTATAGCAGGGTAAGAACAATAGGTGATTTACGATAGTTCATGGACTTTTATATAGTATTTTTAATTTAAACAACGACTAGCTAAATCAAGTTGTGGTTTTCACCGTTTTCAACATTGCTGTAAAAGCTTCGCTACCAGATTTACAATTACAAATTAGTTTTGGGTATATGTTGTTTGCGTTTTTAGGCTGGTAAGGCGATTTACCTTACACATGGCCTCTTGGTTGTGCTAACCAATAGTTCAGATGGTTGTATGCTCTGGTCGTGGCTACCAACTTGCCAACCACTCGATGTAGGTATATAGCTTTTTTACAGAAGAGGGAGTTAAGAACTGGGGGCTAACCTGATACCAAGTGATCATCGCCGCTAATGAACATTCGCAATACCAGAGGAATTGCGGGTGAATTGCCGGCTTTTTGCATAGCTATAACTAAATGTCTTCTGTTGTATATCGGGTTAATCGTTCAATAGATAATACATCTATGACAGCAGCAGAACCAGAGTAACCGATATAGCCCTAAGGCTCAGCGACCTGAATTGATTATACAGCTCATAGAAGCGATAATCGTCGGGGAAGGAAGGTTCTCGAGTGGCATCGCAGTGTAGGGCGGCCCATTCGTTAGATGAAGAAAGGACTTGTACTTACGATTTTGCAGGAAGTGGTTAATACTGGTGGCTCAGGACAGTGTTTTGTGGCAAAGGTTTATGTTTAGAAGTAGACTTGTTATTGAAATGTTTGAGTGAGAGACATTAGCGTCCTCGAAGCTAATTCCGCCGAGGCTAGCTAAAGCTAAGCTTTTGCCGTGGTAGCTAAAGGATCGGGCGCTCGCTTTAAATTTAATAACATGTGACAGACTAGAGTGTTGTTAATAGCTTAAAGTTCTGATTAATTACGTGTTCCGCGCTGAAGATAAACATTCGTATGTCATATTCGTCGTGTGTAAGAAGTAAAATAAATATAACTCAACTCTCTAAACTCAAATATCACAAGGAATCCGAGGCCGCTCGGGACTGGTGACATGTTTCCAGGCTTAAAACTATTTAAATCTTACTGCAGCTTTACATCAAATGTAACTTTGGATAAGTGATAACTTATTTTCAATTAAAATAACTGTTAGTTTTACATTAAGTTAAAGATAGTTAAAGTCAACATAAATATAAAAAATTGTTATGTTCGTATTGTTAACTTTGAATATTTTATGAGTGCGAATCATCGAATTATATAAACATATCAATTTAGATAACATTTAGATAGCACGGACCACACGAGATCGCGCACGATACGTACAACTATCTGCGTATTCATAGAGTTGATGGTGTCATTTGCATTAATCACGGAAATTACTCACACACGTTTCAATTAAAGTTTCGAGTATTCGGAACGTAACACCATGGCTTAATGTGTCATTGGCGCCAACGTTTGATGGTATTCATTAATTAACACGTACGAGTTGTTTATCCGCTGACGAATTTGCATCGTTGCGGTTCCTGTGGTTTGTTTTATTGTGATATGATAAACTTTTCTGTATACTACTGTATATTAAATTATTTGGAATAACTTTTTGATTGCATAACTTTCTTAGACTTGAATAACTTTGCATTTCCAGCTTGGTTTTATATAGATAAACAACTCGTTGTGAACATGTTTATCGAATTTGGTTTTAGCTTATGCGTCATTTATTTATTTATATTAAGATAGGATACAGGTAGGGGGGAAATATTTGTTTAGCGTAATGATTTCTGATATTTACGCAAATACAAAATAAAAAAAGGAAAATTTAAGGATTAAGGTCGGGATAATTATCTAAGATGAAAGTGTGCAAAAAAAAGATCAGGTCATACGATTCACTAACTTACATACTCAAACGATTGAGTACCACTTTAAGATTAAAAAAAAAACAGGTAAATCTATTTATCATAGTCGATGGTTGCGCTGTGTTGTGTAGGTGAGCTTAACTAAAATTTTAAACTGTTACATTTTTAAAATTCATTTCGTTTATGTAAGTGACATCATCGGCAAGGCCGGCAACGCACACCAGGCGCACCGGATGCTCATGGGCGGCTGTTACCATCAGGTGAGCCGCTTGCTCGTTGGCAAATCTTAAATTGGCAATCGCAAATCCTTCTTTAGCTGATGATTATAAAAGAGGGGCTTTTATCATCATCAGCTAAAGAAGGATTTGCGTAATTACGCCTTGACGATTATACTCATTAATGCTCGGTGTACTGTCAGGTACTCTGACCACGGTGGCCTAGTGGTCAGAGTACCTGACTGGTCTGGTTCAATTCTAGCCGGTGCCAAGAGTAATGCAAAAATACAAATGATTGGTTTAGCCGTCAGCTTGAGTTGTCATTGTCTACGTGTCTCAGTTTCTGAGTTCATCCGATAGTCTACTTCCAATCTTTGATTTCGTGTTTAAGTTAACACTTGTGGCACTATAAAATCTCGTGCGCAGTTGATAGCTGGCAGTGTATGGAATTTGTCGCCGTGGTACTGGTTATACGTCAAAAATGTCCAATAGAATATGGAAGGGCGAAATACCAGCGAAAAGTAGCAGTGCAATACTGCTGTGTTTCCTACAACGAGTCATAAGATCTAGAAATCCAATGACGTGCAAGGGCACATGCCATTTGTATGTTGATATCTCGTCGGGTACGGATGTAAATGTCATTGGGCTTTACTTTCCATCAGATGAACTATATGAATGCCTTTTAACCACAGGGGTAGTCAGATACAACATATGTTTTCACTTGCTATGATCCTAACACACATATTTCGCTTATTCTACTTTCATGAGCGTTTTTATAGTTTTGACGTGGTCTTTCCTAAAAATGTCGATAAATTTGTTTCGTCCACCTTCCATCCTCTCTTCGTGTCGGAACCATCTAAGCATTCCTATATCTATCTTAGTCACTACATCTTCTACTTCTTCTTCTTTTATTATATTAACTTTACCTTATCCATGACTACGATCATCATCTCATTGCTGATGATCCTATTCATCAAATCTCGATGATGCTCGAATCCCAGCCGAAACAAATGATCCGCATACAAAATATAAAACGGTGTATATTACCTAGTTTTTGAAGAGCACCGCCCGCCCTCCTACAGCGTGCACAAGCTAAAAACAAACATCGCCACCGGAAACCGCCACCAGATACCCTCCACTACTAGAGCTTTTTTTTTTTAGGACTGATGGTCCCCGAAGGCTTTTACAGCCTTGCCCACACGTTTTTGGCACTATTCTTCCACTTCCTACAGTATACGGAAGTTGTCGCTGTGATCGACAATCAGTCAGGACATCATATGAACCATCAACAGTTTATGTTATTGATGTTGCGTGTTTTACGTGTTTGACACAGAACTGGAATGTGTTAAATTAAGTTGTTTACGGTAAGTTCTGAGAAGAGCCAAATGTGTTTCTATTTGACATACAGACAAGCGTCACAATGATACATATTGCTAGAATGCGGAAGTTTATACTATTCCTATTTGATTGTTTAGCGATTAAATAAATATGATAAAAAATAGTTTCTTAAAAAAAGGAAATCGGCCTAAAGTAAGTTAGCTGATAAGTGTCCGGCAGGGTAGAATAGCACCTACTTCTTTCCTACCGAGATGTCGTCAAAGGCGACTAAGTTATTTGCATGGACAGTTTGTATTCGTGCGGAATCCTACCACCGGCATAACTGACGACCGCGTGGCATAGTGGTCAGAGTACCTGAATTCGACGTCGTAGGTTCTGGGTTCGAATCCTAGCCGGAGGCAACGTTTGTGCAAAATCATAAATTGTCCGTGTTTGTTGTCCTGTTTGTTTTGTGCATTTGAAATTTATATATGCCTGTTAAACGCAACCACGACACAGCATAAATAATAGTGTGAGACATTGTTTAAAAAAATCTTAAATCCGGGTAAGGTCTATTTATATATCATGAATACCGCAAATTGTTATTTTTATTTTGTAAGTATTGTTATTTTTGATGACACAACCTATAAAATGCCTTATTTGTCCATGTCAGTAAGCCGCAAAGGATACATAGTTCTAAGAAAATAAGTGTATAATTGAGATGATGGTCGAGTTTGTTGGTTTCAGTACTCTCTGAATCATTACATTAAAATGAGATCGTCAAATTAGGGCATTCTGTATCGCAATGACACGTAATAGTGAGTGATGCGGTCTCCGTGTGTGAGTCACATGTTTTGTGGGAATGACGTTTTGATGGTCGCGACATTTAGTTAAAACGTAATCTTGTATAGGTGATCACAAAAAAACTGAGTATTACACAAAAACTTAAAATTACGGAAACGGCACTTTGTGAGACATGTAAAAAGGATTTATTCTCGAGTACTCAACACACAGATGGAAAATATTCGATGCTGAGCATATGATTAATACAAAGCTATTCAATTGGTGGTATGATTCCTATGCAGGAATCCGTCTTGGGAGATACTATCGCAGTGCCAGTTATTCTATCGTCAAGCAGTAGTTTGCAGACATTACTGTGATTCACTCTGAACGGCACTGATATCTTTATGTCTAGTGATCATTATTGGGTATATGAGATGCCATTAGCGACTGCTACGGTAAGCCGTTGGGGTGGGTCATATGGGTTTATTTTATTTTGAACAGGTTAAATTTTATATCCTTGCATTGAACCTTTTTTTTTAAAGGAATGACAGTTTAGTCGAATAACACATTCAAGTCAAACTTTCCGTTTACCAAAATCAAAAGAAGGGCTACCACGATGAAAGCGGTTACCATTTGAACAGTAACCATTATATACTTTGTAAGAATTACATCTTTAAAAGGTTTACTTTAAAAGAGTTATTTTTATGACATTTGTGGGAATTTGATATCTGTTTCCTGTCTCTATTATAGTATGTGTTTATTAACATCAATGTGAAAGTTATGTTGTAATTTTAAAAGGATATAATTTTTAATTTTTTAATCGTCGTAAGTTTTCTTGTGATTGTCCAGTGGAAGCTTTCATATTAGGCTCTTTAGTTTTCATTGCTTTAAAATTTATAAAAACTACATACTTTATTTTACATATTAAAAAAATAGATGGTTAGCGCTATTAAAAAAGGGGTTACCTTTGCAATATTACCCATTTGTTGATCTTGTAACCTAAAAAAAATTGACTTACCGAATCGGAGGTTACTCTTTTTATGGCTTAAGCAAATGAAGGGCTCTACAGGTACAACAACTGCCCTTCTCAAGGTCACGGAAGACTCGGATGTCTGAGGGTATGGAAAACTTCAAACTGACAGTTCTTATCTTAATGGATTTTTCTAACGCATTTAACCCTGTTGACCATGATATTCTGCTAGCTCTGTATATATGTGTATAGATACTTCTACACACGATACACCCGTGTTCCAGGGCGGTTCTCACCGCCCAGGGTTACCGACACACAAGTCGACAGTCCGGATGGAGACCCGCAGCCTCCCTCGGACGGTCATTAGACGACTTAAAATCATTTGAGATATTCGAAATCGCCCAAGCACGCAGCAGCCGACACAGTCCGAATTTCGAGGTTTTTTGTAGCAGTTTATTTAAGTATTTATGTTTGGGTAAACCAAACCTGGCACGCGGGCCCCTGGCCCGTGAGCACAGTATCCGATGAAGCTGTAAAAGCCAAAAAGGCTAACAGCAATTACATCACCGAAATTATATAGATACTTGTATATGTGTATCTGTCTATATGTATGTATTGGTTTAATTATCCATATATATAATATAGTTTATTTATTTATATTTATAGATAATGGTTCATAATAAATTATTTCTTTACTCTCTTATTGATCGCTGCACCGCCTATCATATGTTTATCTCTGCTTGTTGCTAATGCCTTTTGGCATTAAGTCCGGCACATGTACCACATGTGAATAAAAGTTTAAATAAATTAATAATTAAATAAAATTACCCTAGTTGAGTTGATAACCTATTGATTTGGATAAACTTAATTGAATAGTTAATCTTATGAAATGCTAACGAAGGGATTATGTAGTCAGGTAAACAATTTACTAGTCCCGTCACTTTATTTCATAAAACAAAATAATGAAAAAAAAAGGAATTGCTCCGAAATTGGAATTGTATCATAAAATATTATTAGCAGTTACATTAACATGAGTAAATAAAGAGGGTTACTGAGAAATTTATCACTGAATCATTCAATTATCAAAGTGAGGGAAGCAATTAACACTTCCCGAGTGATATCACGAATATCGCTATAATGGATTGTTTTAACGTGCCTTAACGATTTTAAGAAGTCAGTACTAAAGTCCTTAACTTTTTCCGCATTAGCGTTTTTTTTTGTTTATGTAACATAGTTAGAGATATTTTCGTTATTTTCTTTCCACCTAAAAATGTACGTCTATCACGTCCTGATAAACAAAGTTTTCTGCGATTGCGCTTACGTAATTCCAAAACTCACATCACAAATGCTTTAAAGTTTGAATTAACCTAATCTTAACGATTGCCGTAGTTGCATCACGTTTCATCATGTTTCGGGTGATCAACTACTGGACGATTTCTTTTGACTAGAACCATATTTTTCTTCGATCATAACAGTAATTATAAAGCCATGTCGGAAGCTTCACTGGCCAATCGAAAATCTTTGGCAGTCGCGTTAGGTGCTACCACCGTCAGATCATAATTAAGGATATGACTAATTTCATGTAGATTACGAAAGTTCGATAGATACCCCTCGGTAGATTTAGATACTTTAGCTATAGGTTCCCCTGAACTGAATTCATTCGTCCAAAATGAAGCAGTAGACTTGTGGCGGGCGAAAATGATGATGATCATGATGATTAAATTGTACCGTTTTCTATATGCAAATTCTAAAGTTCTTCATTATTCGTGTTTTTCTTTAATCAAAACACGTCGACGTACAACAATCACGTAGTTTTTCTATGGAAACGGGTTGGCAGAGACAACACACGTGGCCCACTTTTCGCTATGACGGGTGGTGAATTTTGGTACGAGTCAAAAAAATTCTTACTCCCTATTACGTTTCCACGAGCAGTATAGTGACAGCCTTGCATATTATAGTACGAGGGTGGATTGAAAAGTACTCGGCCTAACCAAGAAAATAAACACATACTAAATCAGTTATATTTTTATTTTTCTACATAGTCACCATCAAGTTCAATACACTTTTGCCACCTTCCAAGCATTTAGACTTATATTATCCGTACTATGTCGTTATATTTGGTTTATAATATTATCAAACCTTTACGTAGAAAATAGATATATATATATATATATATATATATATATATATATATATATATATATATATATATATATATATGTGTATAATTACATATATATAATACGAATTGTGTATATAACGAATACACAAGAAACTGTTTAAAGAATTATCTTTATGCTTATTAAGTTAGAATAGTTTAGTTACAGAATGTTACCTGTACAATTGCATTATTAGCTACAATACCAGGATAACATTGACTGAGCTATAACCTATTGAATCAAATAATTTTCCTACTGTACACGCTATCAAATGTTAATTGTAATGACTGTTCTTGAATGCACAACCATTTGATAGTAAACATAAAGTCTTGCTGTAAATGTTCAAAAATAAAGAATTTAAAAACATTTTTAGAAAAAATACAAAAAAAAATTCTTCACGTTCATTAGGTATAAACAATAAATTGAATTGATTCAATTCACGGATCATAGACAGTTAGTTAAAAATATAACAGTTGACATTAAAATAGAAGAATTAGAGCCGAACCAAATGGGCCAAAAAGGCTTGATTGCGGCAGCTAAAGCTCAATCAGAAAAAAGGCACAACTTTATTGAATGAAGAATTTTCTAAATTTTAAGTTTAGCAATCAATACGAAAATTAATTAAAAATGGTGTCTTCTCTGTCTGTCCATCCAAGTGATTGTACGGAACTTTTACTAGTGATCGAATTCCTATGCAGGAATCCGCGTAGGTATGTACGAGTATTATTTTGCACGGATAAAGACTGTCCGTACAATACTAGTAGTACTAATAGTCCGTACTTACGACTCCTCGATAGGGAAGAGGTAGGTGCTATTCTAGTCTGCCGGACACCTATCGGCTTAATTAAGTAACAGTAAATATTTAAATGAAACCAATTTTACGGATTTTATCGCGTTTAATTTTGTTAATTACAACCCGACGTTTCCGTTGATTCGTCGTATGGTATCGGATATGACAGGGATAATAAATTTTAAACAAAAATCATATTTTTGTTACAAGTTTATATTTGTGAGGCCTATGTCCAGCAGTAAGCTCCAAATGGGCCACACTACTAGAAAAACAAAACAAATACAGCGAACCCAAATATAACGGAGCTTCCTTGCTTAGCTGAGGAGTTCGTATGGCCGACTTTCGGCTTCACCACCAGACCAGCTCCATAGTACCATACCTTTGCATTGTCACCGAAGCTAACATAGAGATGCCAAATTTTAGTCAAAATCGACTTACAACATTTGAACAGGAACTTTTCTGTATAATCCAATAAATACTAGTAGCCTATTTTTTAATAAATAAGCTCATCTACGATGGCTATGCAGTTCTGGATGGTAAACGCACTAGCTCAGTAAGAGATTGTTCACTAAAGAGGGGGGATCGGGCTGTTATTAAACACTGTAATCAGACGAAAAGACTTTGCAGGCAAATTATGCTAGTCCATTGGTGTAAGCGTTATGAATGACGAAGCAAAACGCTTCGTCGCACGCAATGAAGCAAATCGAGAACAAAAGGGGTGATAGTTGGTGATAGTTAAGTTAATTAAATTACCCTTCTATGTAGTAGACACTAATATATGGATGTATCCTTACATAGTATATGCCTCTCTTTTTATTTATTATTAAATTGTATTTACGTTAGCTAAAGTGTTGGAATGAGCCAGCAAATACCTTGTATTCCCTCAATCAGTTCTAAGATATTAAGAAATATCTTGGCAGGTACAAATTTCTTGTATAAGACTAAATTAAAACAAATAATTTATTTAAATGTATCCGAACACAGTTGTATTGCTTTGTGTAACTGATCCATAGACTGAAACAAGATACAGTTTAAAGATATTTTGTCTATTACATTATGAAAGTAGAAAGGAGAATACATATGTTTGCTATCATAATAAAAATTTGACTATTGTATTTCCTTTATATGTTTTCATTATTCATCATGAAAGCTTATTGCAGCGAACTATGTGGATAACACTTAAAAAAACATTATAAATTAAACTCACTAATGCAAACAGATACAAACAGTTATATTGTCATGATTACATTAACCGAAATAAATGTTATGTAATTATTAAGTAAGTGCATTGCCCTATGTCGAATTTAAACTAAAACTCGACTATAACTTAAACAGGACCATCGATTTGTATTGTATATTTTTAATATACAAAATGTTATTCAAATAAAAAGCTAAAGTAGCTATCGTATAAATCTGTACATAATCATGGATACAATAACAAAAAATTTAACAGAAGTGTCTACTTTGCCTGTCTATCCTTCTGAACGAAATTGATTTTAAAGGTAATAAAACTGTTGTCGAATGTGCGTTGATTATAGCTAGTTTTTATTTCATCGTTATATCTCAAGTCTCTTTATCTTCTTCAACACCAGCCTGTTATTAGTCTCACTGCTGGACAAAGGCCTTTGCCGTAATTATCACGTCTGTCAGGCGTATGCGTTCGCAGTATCAGGTAATTCGCACCAGAAACAATACTGCCGGTGTCTGTTCTGAGTAGGTCGGTCTGGGATTTTTGAAATCATTATTCGTCCCCCCTCTTGGATTCCATCAGTATTTCAAGGCTTTCAATCTCCTTGGTCGACTCTTACGACTTTTACGTTCACCAGTTGAGGTGGGAGTCGAGGGTGGCGAATATTCTCACAACACACACTCAACTCACAACACATTGCTTTCTTATTAAATTTATGCAAATGAAAGGAAACTTGCCCTAAAAATTAGTTAAGTAATTAAGTTAAGTTTGAATCAACTTATTTATGTCATATACGTTGACATGATGGGATTCTCCGCAAAATTATGGTCGTGGAAAGCTCGAACATTGAAGTAACATTTCGATTAGAATTTTTATGAATGAAAAGTTGAATCATTTATTATTCTATTGAGACGCTCCTTTCTGTTACGGAAGTGTATCTTACCGGCGTCTCACCTTTGACCTTTGTGACTGGTCTACATGTCAGGAGGACTCGGGTCGCATGGGAACCTCCTGTGGCTTTATCTCGCCTTGTATCAGAATGTTGCCTATTATCTCTGCTTCGACCACTTTCGGCGCTTGTTGAAAACCGACACGGTACAACTTGTATGTTAATACAATGATGGATGTGCTCTCACAGTGTTTGTGAGTTCTAGTTTTGGGGACACTGACAATTAAGTCATTAATGAAATATCAATTAAGCACCGTACGCTGTAAGGTGGTGTTCAGTGTTGTATATCTTATCTATACATGCATACAATATACGGTTCTAAAAACTAATTTAGAGGTCTTTGTCACTAAAATGCTTTAGCTTGAAGATTTTTAAACGTTATGTATAGGTTTTAATTAAATTCTTTGCATATTTCACGCAATTTTAATACATTTAATTTGCGAAATAACCACCGAAATCAAGGAAATAATTACGTTTTGAAGAGACTTGCGTTAATTAAATGTTAATTATTTAGCAGTTACAATGCGAGTATATAAGTAAGGCGTTTTATTGTACCCATCTGCCTGTAAGATTTGCAAGAATCGTGTCATTAGTTATCATTAAAGATAAGCATTTACGACGCGTTTTTAATTAAAAGGAATTTCCCCATTATTTTGCAATACAATTAATGCTCTTTACACTTTGATTACATACTTACATCAAGTATGGGTAACATTCTTGTAAATTAAATGTTTTATGGTTTACCAAATTTTAAGAATTGCTATAATTTTTTTTTTAAAAAGTCACACGCTAAGATTTCTCCTGTATCCTGGGTGTGTTTTACAGACAAACATTCTATATGTGAATGTATATTCTACCGGACGGAGCAACTATCTATGGCAGGAGTTCTCCAACTTTTTCTGCAATGGAACACTTCGTGAACCCGGATTTTTTTGCGGAACACATAGTCACATTCAACGGAACACTTATGTACCGCGGAACATAGTTTGAGAACCCTTGATCTATAGGGCATACAAATATTTATTCCGTATCGCTTAGCGTCACGTCAACCCAGTAGATACACGTTAAGTGGGTAATAGTCATTTAATATATAGATAAACCGTTTTTTTTTGTAAAATTACAAAAAAAAATGTCATAAATTTTTGATGCACAAATTAGCGATGTGTACACTGCAATTTTAATTTTAAACTCAGTACTACTGACCATAGCGTGCTCCACGGTCAGTGTATCTCCTTGCTGCATTGTGGATAAAACTGAACGATATCCTGGTCGAATTTGCTTACGTTACTACTTAAGGTATAATTGGCAATATGGCATTTTAAGCGAATAGGATTTGTTATTATTACTGCCGAACTGTAAGGTGAAATCAACCAAGAAGTCATGATCGTCAGAATCATCATTATCGTCGCCATCACCATTATCTTCATCATCAGCATTACTTGCATATACATCTTTAATCCTGGTTTCATGAGAAATTCTGTAAATATATATAATATTGTAATACAATAGGCATGACTTCATATATTTTTAAAAGCTTTGCCTTTTTGGTCCATATCGCTCCGCAAAAAGTATCAAATGTGGGTCAGAGGGTTTCAGTTGGAATACAACGTGCAATTAATTCTGTTGGCTCAAAGAAACAGAACATTTGATAGTAATCTAGTAGCGATGGCTACGTGGTAGCTCATATAAAACAGCAAACACGCAACCAAGCGGCGGTCACCTGCATCGTCCTGCCTTAAGTTGGAATGGTTAATAATAATTGCAGCGATACCTCCACCATAAATTTTCCAGTTACACCACGCTTATGCTCTGCAGTTGGTGCCGCATGAAAAATGCCCGGATTATAACTGGGGAGCGATCTTCCGACCAGATAACAACTAGATATAAATTATTATACAAACGCATGACTCCACTAAAATTAAATAAGAAAGCATATAATTCCCGTTCGGTTCGATCTACCGCCCGAGTCATAAAGTACACAGTTTTGACAGATTTTAAAATAATGACATCCGTGTGCGCCAGGAAACGCTTAGGAAGACTTTGCTTTTAGTCACTCAAAATACACGTTCAGGTATCCATTGGAATACATAAAGCAATTTGTGATATAACGTGAAGATATGATATACACTTTCTAATTTTTATCGAGTAGGATATTACTTAAATTCCAATTAGATCACTGTAAAGTTCTTTATCCGTAGTTGGTGCTTCGAAAGATATTATCTCATAGCATTTTTATGTACTTATCTGAATGTTAATAATGTATTTGTCTAAATGTATTTATCTAAATGTTAATAATTTAGTACGTTACAAATACCGATGATCACACACCGGGTTGTCGGTGAAGTCACAACTGCTGGAAACCGCCTTTGCATCATTATGGGTTGGAGACTTATTTGTTACCACATTTATTATTTTTATATCACTTGCGTTTTAAATGTTGTTTATTTGTCTTTAATATATTTATCAAGTAAATGTTTCTTTCTTTCTTAATGTAAAGTTCTCGGCATGATAAACTAGTTCCTTAATCAAAGTGCTTTGTCCCATGTGGTCGACTCTGTGATAATCCTATAATACTACGAGTAATACAATAGGCCAGAATGTAAAAGTTGATTTGACGTTATGTAAATTAACAACAAAATGATGTCGTTCACTTCATAGCGAGCAAAAACACTTACTTATTACCCATTATAATTGCAGTGTCATCTAAGAAATTGAATTACATTACAAAACGTTGGTGTGGATTCATGAGTTACTAAATCTCATATGCCCATTAATTTCACTAGACACAGTGTCCTTCAAACCGCAGTAATGCTTACACACTGCTGTTTGTTAGCAGGTAAACAACAGAATGGGCTGATTTTGTTGGTGTCTCAAGGAAGACACTGCTTCATAAGCAGATAGTTTTGAATTTAAAATCATATCGGTTATTCTCGTGTGTCGAATTAAAAACAGATGCTTTAGTCTAGTTAGTTAATATTTCAGCTAGGTCAAGACGGTCAAAGGCGAGAGCAATTAAAATGAACGCCTAGGGAACGATAAAATTCCGAAATTAATCTGTCATGAGAAATAAATGATATCATTGAGAGTAACGTAAAAGATTTAAACTCTTCTTTGGCATGGTCCTCTAATTAATCCACAGACTTCCTTGCGTGGACTTCAATGAGGGCGATAAAATATTTCCGATTTCGTCGATAAAACATTCTTACGTAATGTGCTTTTTGTAAGTGGTTACAGTCACGCTACTCTTAAAAAAAGTGTAGTTATAGAACCTTCTTATGATTATTGTAAGGTGTGGCGTTAAGTTCCTTAATTCGATGACAATATTGCATTAACTTTCTCGGAATTAAAATCTTAAAGAGAAGACTAACGTTTATCCGGCTCTTAGTTTTTAATACTACATGTTAGTTTCATAAGCCAACACTACTTAAATTTTAAATAATAAAATATAAATACATTTTACTATGTTCAATCTTATTTTTTTTGCTTATTGAGTAAAGTTGCACACTTGCACCACGCGCTTGTGTTAAAATACACGTTTTATAAATGTATGAAGAGACTATAGACTAATAATTAGTTTTATAAACTTTTCTTAAACTTTAACTTAAACGTGGAATTATTCAAAAACGAACTACATATGACCATGGGGAATATATTACCTTTAATGCCAATGGAGCCTTACCTATCCGAGGTATAATTTAAACTTAGGTGAATCGTGACTTTATGCTTAATTAAACTGTTTACTCTTTGGCGCCATACGTCGCGGATAGTTTCGCATTGTAAATCTTATTGGAGTAAAGATTAAAATTCTTACGAACTGTTTGTTGATGATGTTTTGTTAGAGCGCTTTTAGCGACCAGTTAATTTGCTATTTCATGGACAATTTTAGATTTGCCAAACAAGCCGTTTTATATTACCGGTTTTGATCTTTTATTACTTGTTTTGATAACTGTTTTATAAGTGTAGGACGTTTAATGTTTCGCATTAGTTTAATTTACATGTACGATATTAAAACCTTAACAGTTTTTTTCATTGTTTAGATTTTTCGTTAAATATTTCTGGTTATTTTATAATTTACTTCAATCTGTCCGGTGTCAATCTAAATGGAGCGAAAATGAAGTACTTAAGCGTTAATTTTTCACACATATATTTCTTATATATACATATATAAGACGTTAAAGTCGTTGAAAACTTCGCTAAATTACACTTTAAACGCCTATAAAAACTTTTTCTTTAAATATTAAAATGAAACATGATCGGAAGCTTATAAATAAAGAAACGAATTAGACCACCCTTGCGGGTTATTTTAGAGAACGTCCTAACAATGTTAGGTGCGGTGGTGTCGGCGCCAACAAGCGGCCAATCTTATAAAGCGCAGTAGTTGTGATGAAAACAAACATATTTCACCAAATGGGCAGAATCTCGATCCCGACGGTCGGCAGAAATGCCTTGTAATATCAAGACGCCCACAGATCATGCGGTTTTAGGTGTAAAAAAATCGATTAAAGCATGGCGACACGCTGAGTTCGATACATGATAATATTTCATTTCGTTCGTGACGGGTAAACCGTGGATTTTTATATTTTTGTGAAATTTAATTAAATGTTATACGGCGGAATAACTGTGACGTATCATTTTACATCGACGCCAATGTTTTTATAGATATAGTTTATATTCGATGAGATGTGTATGAGGCGAATGGAATGTAATAAAATAAGAATTCAAACAAATTTTATTGTTATTTATACACGTTGTAATCTGTTTTATCCCAATTAGAAGCTTTATGTATACATTAAAATTGTAGAGTTAACCTAAATACAGTCATATTAATAGTAATTTCCTTCGATTATTTTCAGATTCATGAATGCAGTTGACGAATTCTTGGAAAAAAATGATGGTGAGAGGTTTTCTTTCTTTTGAGTTAGCTACTTATCATCTTATTCTTATATCATATCATCATATTATGATCTTTGGATAATTGTTTTTTTTTATTGTATAGAGTGATGCAACGAGCAAAACGTTCACCTTATGGTAAGTGCAACGTCTGCCCATCACCCTGAGACATCAGTTCTTAAGTCTCATATGCCCAGTGATTACGTTAGCTCACAGTGCCCTTCAAACCAAAACACAGTAATGTTTGCACACTACTGCTTCACGGCAGAATAACTGGCCCTGGGGTGGTACCTACCCAGACGGTAGTATATTTATTTTAGTAGTTTCCGGTGTACGATATTCCTGTGTGTTTTATGTACATTGAATTCATGTTTTAGTAACGAGTGGGTAAAATGTTTGTGGTTAAAGTGTTATTGCACGCCTATTGCTTAATAGTATACCTCGAGATCTTTGTTAACGTATTGTGAGCGTTTAATTTATTGACACTTATCGTTCATAAGTTGTTTATGTTTGAAGCGTATTACCATAGTATGTATGTAGTAATGACGGATTTTGATACATTTATATGAAAAACGCACAGCATATTTGTACCATACTTGGTAGTGACGTATGTATTGAAAATTACGTCATTATTTGCTGTGTTAACTTCTTATGTCAATACGTCAGCAAATCTATGTTGAAGTCTTATCGGTCACTGGACACAACATACGATTTCAATTAAAAAATTGTTCCATTTTTAACGACGGATGAGCTACGTGCTAACTTGCTGTGACCCCTGCTTATCCCATCGTATAACTGTAATGCCTCGTTTTAAGAGCGACGAGTCGGGAGGGGGAGTTCCATTTGGGCTGGAATGTTCGAAAGTCATAGCAATCAAAACGGTCCGGGCCGCACGTCGGAGTTTATCGGCAGCTACACTTTTAATTACAGTGACACAAATCGTAGTTATCGTCTAACTTCTCACGGTGCCGAACTCAATATTCTGAATGTTCATTAAGTCCTAATTACGATTGGTTGCCCTTGTTTGTCTTGATCAACAAAACTAGCTTTTATTAGATTACGTGGGTAGTTTTCAATTAATAGTGAGCATACTGGTATCTGTCGGCATTTTCATTGGTAACGGCCGGTTATCGGTGTCGTCGAGTAGATTGAGTGAGATGTGTATTATACGCGACTGGTTTTCTTGGGTTAGCGCCAGTCTTTCAAGAATATAGGCCAATCTACTCGGAATTATTTATTTCTTTAATACGTTTGTTGTTATATGCATAACTGTTGCTGCCATGTTTATTTGTTTTGTACATTTTATGGTAGTTCTTTTTTATTTTTTACGACATTAATATTAATGATTGAATTGATATTTTCTGGTCATAATCTGCAAATATATCGCATTTATTATTAAAAAAGTCAGTCTTTTGAATGAACGTGGCATCGATGTCGCACTGTGGCACTGCAATGCTACGATATCCATATTTCACGCGCTATCGCACCTAGAATCGCGCTCGTGTCCTGATTTACTCGATATCACATGTGCAGGGAGCGAACCAACACTTGCTACCGTTTGTACCGCCAAGGGTGGTCTTAACGTTCCTTATGCGTTTGCTTGAGCCCCTCGTATTTATTAAGACGTTCTACGAACACTGGTAGGCACAACATGAAATGTATGTATACAACTTAGACAACAATTTTAGACATACATGTGGAATGATGAACTAAGTGCATACAATGTATAAACCGAAGCAATAAAATCATAAAATATGTAAGAACTAAAGATATTTGACGCAGCCGCCAGAAGTTGTCACATTCAACATTGCAAGAATGACAAATGAACTATAGTTCCGTTACGGACAGATGACTTGCCACTTTACCAATCATGCTGTAATACAAATCAATATAAAGTTTTATGACCACTGTTTGTCAAATATTTGTTTTGTTACGCTGTCGTGTATACTTTTACTTTAGTGACTTTTATCACGTCCGAGTTATGTGTTCCCACGTTCCAGTTATTTTTGTCTCGCACCATATTCGATACAATCAAATTCCGCTATTTTCTTTTTTTAAATATTGTGCTGTCGTCGTACTGAAGTTAACTTACAGGAATCAGGAATTTAGTTGGTAAGTTTGTCGATATGATAGTTAAAAGTATGGCTTCCTTAGAAACGGTTTGGGATAGTTGTGTAATAGTCGTGGACAAAGTTGCACGTTTGTACTAGAGGTGATACAACAAATGTCGCCGAATGTGGCGCCATGTCTGTTGTAGAAGTTTTTGTCGAATTTAGTGTTAAACAAATTACTTTGTATTTATCTAACATTGTCGTTAAAAAGTCTTGATGATGTAGTCTTATGAGTTGGTTAATATTATAGTATACTCAGTGAGTGCCTCTGTGTTTGCGCGTACACTTGTGGCACTATAATATCTCCTGCGCGTGGATGGCTCACGATATTCGGATTCCGAAGCTGTCGCCGTGGTGGAAATCGGCTAGGAGAACATAATAACACTTTTTTTTCCTTTAAACTCTTTTTTAAAAAAATAAAAGGATTTTTTTCTAAAAACTACTTGATTCCTTTAAAATTAGATATGTTCTGCTCCTCCAACCTCTTTCTAATGTTCCATACATTTCATAATCGCGCTATGAAAGTTGTCTGAGATGCGAACTATATATACAACATCTAAATATTACCGGTCGGAGGAGACGTCCTTCCCAGATCAGACCACTCGATCTGGTGGGGTAGCTACCCTTTTCTTTGGCAATATCATCCGCCAAAGTTGCCACGCTTGGCAGGCGGGTCAGCAACCGCAGTTTTTTTATTCAGATTTTCCAAGAAGGTGCTGTTGACCATCTTCTGGTTTTAATGTTCCCACTGTTGACTTTTAGGACATCCTATATACAATGGTCTTCCCCTCAACACTTTCAACACATAAGCAGTTTGATAATTATTATACAATTTTAAAAGAAGAACTCATCTTACTTGAAGATACGATCTACAAGATCTATTGTAGAGCTTGATAGCAGTAATTAGTTTCGGAAAAAATATAGTAAGTTAAGGGGAAATAGTTTCTGGTTTCAAATTAGTCTAACGTTAGTGAAATAACATGGCTTTCAACAGTAATTTTTAAATAGCCAATCATTCAAAATCTCAATGCGTCCCACGCGTGGCGCCTAGAGAATGCGGTAACGCGAGGTGCGTCGGACAGGTACTGAGATTAGGTGGAAATGTTACATAATATTTCAGTACGTAATTTATTAGTTTTCTTTATGGAAACTTACTGTTTCTTATTTGCGGTAAGACCAAATATGTGAGGTAAGTATATATTACGTACACTGATACGAGTAGTTTGACTGTAAAAGTTTATATTTCGTTAGATTAACATCCAGTCGATCTAAAGATTTATATTTATGGTTTATTGTAACAGAACTTTATATTTTTATTTGATTAAGAATAGATTTGGCTGTCCCTTTTATCATTTAACTAATTTGCTTTTTATTATCTTAGATGTTTTCTTTCGCATCTTCATCAGGTTCTAAATAGTCCAATGCTAGACATATGCCTCTCCCAAGTTGGAAGAATTTGCCGTAATCGCCACGGTTGGCAACCGGTGGGCAACCGCGTTAACTGCCACTTTGCACGCGGCTTGCTTGATGCGGCTGTGACATCGCCAATCTATAAATTGAGTCAGGCATATTTTAGATGCTTACTTCAACATTTGTTGAATGTGATGTGATTTTCGATAAGAATTACTCTGGTTTCTTCCTAAGTTGAGTATTAAAAAACCGACATTACAAAACACCATAAGATGGGGTAGCAAATTGTCTTACGGCACCACCACACGATATTTTTTTCTAAAATAGTATTTATACTCATTATTAATTATAAACATCTTGTTGTATCATCATTTACAAACCAAGAGATATGTATTATATTGTGTGAATTGCAACAAAATGCTCTTTATACGTTAGTTGAAATATCATTGAGGTGAATGCGTGAGGTAGATCCTAATCAGCCAATTACTATGTATCAGGGCCGGGCGTAGGTGTGCTCAGTATAGATATCGACTCGTTGATCACAATGTATCGATTATTGACAATTGATCTGCGACACGATGCGCACGCCGAACCTGTTTGATGCGCCGACATGGTACCAATTTGGGCATTGAACATATTTTATAGAGACAAAGAGGAATAGAACTCTTATTTTTTTACATTAGTATTATTTTGTGAAGGAGGTTTTTAAAAATAAACTTCTTTGTATTTTTTTAAAGTTAGAAAAGTGGGTTACGTGTATGGCCTCTGCCTACCCCTCATATAGGAAAAAGGCTTGACTGTATGTATGAATGTTTAAAAGAAACGATGCCCTACAGTAGGATTTCTCCTGCATCGCAGGTGCGTTTTACAGACATAGATTTCACATGCACAACACAACCAGACCCGAAACCCAATAATTTGTATTTTATAGCAAATTTTGGCTCCGGTTGTCAGATGTTTTGCCTAGTGGTCCGAGTACCCGCCTTTTACGCCACGGTCCTGGGTTCGAATCCCAGCCGGAGCCAAACATTTGTGCTAAACACAAATTGTTGGTTTTCGGGTCTGGTTGTGGTGTGCAGATAAATTGAATGTGCAGGAGAATTCCTACTGAGGGGCATCGATTCTTAAAGAATAATATAAATAATTAAACTATAATTTTCTTATTGACATTTTTCATGTTAAATGAAAAATTTAGTTAAGACTCGGGTACTGGCTTGCCTTCGTCTGTAGTCGGTAGGTTATTTATTGGTAATTTTGTGTCAAATATGTCGTTCAGTTACATACAATTTGTATATTAGAATTCTTGTTTCTAAGAAGATTCTTCAATTTGTAATTATAATTTATTTGTTACATGTTTATATCCTAATAAAGCATTGAGGAACAACGAGATCATTATTAAAGATAATGTAAGTTTTTTTTTCTTTATATGTTTTTCTTTACCGGTATGGTTCCTAGTATTGTCTTTTCTATCGAATTTATTGTTGTTGAGTACAGCCCGCCCGCTTTTTTATTAGCTCATCGTATTGTTACAGTTTGCATGTAAATCGAAATGTAATGGACTTTACGGGTTCTTAATATTATTTTTTAATATCATTAAAAGCGTCGGGCACTAGTGCCATTCAAACAATTCATTCACTCGTAATGTTATTTGATGTCGTCGAGAGTTCGCTTTGTTTTGTATTGTAAATGTCGCTTAACCGTTACCTTGTTTGTAAGCTTAATTGATTTTTAGAATCTAAGTTTCAAAGGAATTGAATTCTATATTGTCTTAAGGAAAACTGAGGAGGAAAACAAATTTTATTATTTTTACTATTATAAGTCACTGCTTTGTGTTTAGGACGTGCGTTGTTAACATTTGTATGCTAATTGCTTTATAACAAAATAATAAAAATTAAATGTTTATTTTTTATATTATCTGTAATGAAACGAACCTCGAGCTATTGGCTGTGCATTTGAGATTAAGTTTGTAAGTATAATAGGTATAAGTAAATCCACCGTGTGGTGGCTGAAAATCTACCACCCACGGGACTTTACGACACCAGCGGGTTGAGCTGGTGATCTCATCCCGAGGGTGTCGTAAAAGTCGACAGAAGAAAAAAAGAAAACCAGAAGTTGGTCAGCAGCATCTTCCTGGAACATCTGAATAAATAATCTGCGGTTGCCAATCCGCTTGACAAGCGTGGCAACTATGGCAAAATCCTACCGAAACGAGAACTACAAATTTTTGTGGCAATCTATGGGAGAGGCATATGTTCAGCAGTGGACAAATGAAATGAGGTGTCTAAGAGCCTCAGTGACCAATTAACATAAGGTCATCTTTACTGAAATTAAAAAAAAAGTAACACACAAATCTTATAATTTTTAACATAACTATCTATATATTAATTATACGTATGGTTATTAAATACACATTGTGTGTGCTTGCTCCATTGTTCGCGTTGTAATTTACGCGATTCAAGTAATTCCAAAAGCTTATGAAAAATTACGAAACCAAACGTAAGTTTATCTAAATTTTTTCTTGTCTGTTATTGTTGTCTCTTAGTGTATTAGCCAAATCGATTCTTAAGTTTGGTATGTTATTTAGAAATTTATAAGTATTTCTTATAACATTTACGTCTATATGAGTCACAAATGTTACATTGCATTCGTAACATCTTTTTTACATTTCAAGATTTTTTTTAATTGTCATAATGTGTATCAAACACACGTACACTCTGTAAATATTTCTTCTTAATATTATTGAGACTTTTAGAAGTTATTTTTATTTTTTTATTTTTTAAAAACGAAGCCCCACACTAGGATTTTCTCCTGTATCGTGGGTGCGTTTTACAAACATACATTTCACATGTACAGCACAACCAGACCCGAAAAGCAACAATTTTTGTTTTTGCACAAATGTTACCTCCGGCTGGGAATCGAACCCAGGACCGGTGGCGCAGAAGTCAGGTACGCTAACCACTACGCCACGCGGTCGACATATCTGCAATTTTGGTTCCCTTTAGTAATTATCATGTATTGTTTGCTTGTATAATTGAAAACGGACTTGCTAATCAAGTTGCCGGCTAAGCTAAGTCAGTCTTGATGGATTGTTGTAAATGAAAATGTTTTGCCCGCTTTAGTTGGCATAAATCTGCAAGTGCAATGCAACATATGTATTAGTTGTTCTCGGTGTGGGAATAACGAATCGAAAAGTTTTTTTTTGGGGAACGGTTAATACAGTAAAAACGGTTAATATAGTAAATATATATTAGGAAGTATATATTGTAGTTGTGTAAAAACCTGAAAAACCACAATCTGCTGCCTTACGTATACACAATCAAATCAAAATAGGACAATCGGAGATCCAGATTACTGGCAGTGTGGGAGAAGTGTGGGGTCACTTATCATTTAGTGACCTATAAAAGAACAATCAATCTGATGGTAAAAACTGATTGTAAAGTGTTATGTATTCCTTTTGATTATAACTTATTCATATACCTATCAATACAAATTTGCATGTCAGTTGCAAAATTATGTTTGAACAAGCTTTCATCCTTTATTTAACCCCCTTAGACAATGAATTTTCAAAAATCCTCGATACGACAGTATTTCGACAGGATCGATTTTGGCAGGATGACGATTATTATCTCGCGTGACCTCTCGCTCGCATGAATAACATACGCTACTAACTTCTTAATAGTCCACAGGTAGTGACAGACACTTCCTAATGGGGGGATTTGAAGTAATTGCTACACTTGGCAGGCGGATTTGTTTAGTGTGTGTGTATCCAGCACGTTAAATATCTTGCAAAACCCAGGTCGTCGTCGTGGAAAAGGATCGTGTAAAATAAATAGCAAATAAATCAAAATTCTCCCAAATAAATGACTGTAATATTTTTGTTGATTACAATTAAGGCTTTGTCTTAAGAGGGGAACATCTTTCGTGTTACTTCAAAGGTCTTCCTGAGGAAGTGTCAAACCGCGGCCGCGACTTCCTTTCTTTCCCACCCCTGTCTCCGTTCACCCCGGGATGGGGTGGCAAGGGGTTGAAGTCAACGACCCCCGAGCGATGTTTGCGGTGCGATTTTGAAGACACAAACAACGAGTTTTTGGTTTATTTTTCGCGGACCGTTCAGGCGATCGATCGATGCTCACTTTGTTATTTGAGTTGTTGACGCTTCGTGTGTACAATTATATTAAGTTTAAATTTAAAAAATATTTTTAGTTAGTGTGTTATTTGAATACTTTGTTTTATGATTATGGTAGAAAAATCAAGGAAATTTCATTTGATTCTTGTAGTATTAATTTTCTTTTATTAATTTCGAATCATCGTTTTGTAACCGATTTTTTATGAGTTCGACAATAAACAAAATTATTACCAGTGTTATCATAATACAGATGTACAAAATCTCAAGAAGTTGAAACGCTATGAACTGCAAATTAATAGAATACGGATTGTAAAGACTTTTGTGGGTAAATGTGTCTGCCATTTCTTTTTTAGGCTCTGTTTTATGTAAATCTTATTTTATTTTTGACATAATACAGAACTTAAGACATTACAATTATTGCGAATGACAATTAATTTAATAGCTTTTTAAATTCAACTAGTTTCTTTGGATTTTACACCTGCCACAATGTTTTACTACGCCCCGAGTGACTGGCAGATAATGCCAACTGGCATTAAGTCCGCCGTGTATCATTTTAGGGTAAACAATAAAGTTTAAATAAATGAATGAATAAAACGATGAAATGAGCAATGTTCACCTGATGGTAAGGGTAACGTCTGCCCGTAACAAATGCTGTGTCACCTAGAACATTTCTGTGTTTCACCATACTGCGCTCGTTGCCCTGAGACTCATACGCCCAGTAATTACACTACCCAGCTGTTCTAACCGAAACACACTAATGTTTGCACATTACTGCTTCACGACAGAATAAATGGCACTGTGGTTATACCTACCTTAACGGATATATAAAACGGGACGGAAATTGTACTTTTACAAAATTGCATATAAATCTGACCAATAATACTGATTTTCTTAAACATTATTATTTAACTTCTATTTACTGCCTAACGCCTGGTTCCTATATTAACAAACGGTGAGTTTTTCTTAACATCCGTTAAGTTATCTGCGAATAGTAAGTCGAACCGTTTTTATAACTGACGGACGTTAGTAGTTGGTAGTAACGTAACACCTCGTTATTCGTAGCAAACAAACGAATAGTTACTGTTGAATATAGGAAGCGGGCCTAAGACCTCTCCCAAGAAAGATTGATCCTTTAGACTCAGCTACCTGTCACCTGGACTAGATAATTTTGTTCTGGAAACTTCGTTGGTTCGCTATAGTTCTAAGTCTACATTTACCTTATATTTCCTATACACAAGACGGTTACGTCATCCACCGACCGAAAACGGTCAAAGAATCTCTTGCATCATATAAAAATTTTAATTTTAATAACGACGCTGCTATAGTTATAATTGAATTATGTTGTTTTGTTACAGATGATTTGGTCGGCGTCCACTGCACACACGGGCTGAACCGCACGGGCTATATGGTATGTCGATATATGCGAGACCGTCTTGGAGTACCAGCTGCGGATGCTATTAGGCGTAAGTAATTTATTGTGACAAAGTAAACCGCTTTTTAATGTTCTACTGCAGGGTACAAGACTCGTCCCATTTTTGAGTTTTGCGAGTCAGGAATATTTCGCCAGCGTGCAGCAGTGTGGGTGCTTCATCACCGAGCACAAGGTTCTTCACTTCAGCACTTTAAATTTTAATTAAAATTTCGGCGACGCCTACATCGGGAATCGAACCCAGCTTATTTGCGTACAGTGATATATCGCCTGCGCCCGACCCCTTAATGCAACGAGCAACTACGGCTCTTTATATTTATTGTAACAATATTTTATCGGGAAATTTTCAGGATTGATACATTGCACAACATAATAATAATAATTTATTTATCTGTACCATAATTTTTACATGAAAACGATTCCTTATGAATTTGAAGCTATTTCTTATAATAGAAAATAGTATTATCTGTGCCATAAGCAACGATAGGTGTCCGGCAGAGTAAAATAACACCTACGGTTTCGGCAAGATTTTTATTTCGGATATCCGATAGTTTCGGTTACGGTTACGGTTACTGAGCTCCATAACATCCCTAGTCGGAAAAGGCGACTAAGTATTGACTAAGTATTGTACGGACCACCTTTATTCGTGCAGAGTAATACCATAATACCGCAATGGGGAGTAAGAATTTTTTGACTCGTTCCGAGATGGTGGCGACGTGGTTCGCCACCCGACACGTCTCGTTTCCCGCGGGGGCGAAGGGTAGCCTGCGGGTTGGTCTCTGCCTACCCTTGCCTACCCTGCCTACGGGAAAAAGGCGTGACTGCACATTTATAAGCACAATCAACCAAAATATGGACTTTTTAGCAAGTAAACAAGCTTCATGTTGATTATAGAGGTAACATAATCATTACATTCTAAGTAGTCAACTGCTGGATACCAGTCTCGCCTAGGTTTGAAAGATTTGTTTTTTAAGCCTGGCATAATGGAGCAGATGGCAAACATCTGCTGGAGGTCAAGTGATTTTCCTGACATTTCCCTCTTTTAACATTTCACTTTTGACGACGGACATGACAAACAAGGGTGGGGATACCTTAGGACATTTGCTCACCTCTACGTTGTCTTAAATAATATGCGATACAGCTGCTATGCTATATGGTTTTACCATCCAGCCGGGCTAAACGAATTAGCATGGAATATAATTTTTTGTTTTGGGGAAGAATGGTTCTTCTTGTTCGGAAGTTCTCGGAAGGAACCTTGTACTGGCAAACGCAATGTAGAGCCATCCTCCTCTTGTACGATAACTTTTAAGACATTTTTTAATTTTAATTTTTATTATAGGATTTGAATTGGCGCGTGGATATCAAATCGAAAGGGAAAACTTTATTGCTGATCTGCTAGGAAAAACACCTCCGCCACCCGACGATGGTCCTAATACTGAAATCAAACCAATTAACAACAGATTTAAACATAAAAAAACATTTCATACGGACTATGAAGAGGACGAAAAAGAGACGACACATACCAATAAGCGTCGACTTGAAAACAAGCAATTTAAAAGAGAGAATCAAAAAGTGAAAAAGAAAAAGAATAATAATAGGTCTAGTTCGGAAAGATCGGATAGATCATATGATTTTAAGTATGATTATTGACAACTTTACGCAAACGGGCTTCCGCAATCTACAAATATATTTAAATAAAACTGGTTTTAACGGATTTTATCGCGTTTAATTTTGTACTTTTTATAACCCGACGTTTCAAGCGCTTTACAGCACCCATGGTCACGGGAGGACTGAGGTGACAGATGTCCCGATGTCATAGTTAACCCGGAGTACCTTCAGCTTTTAATTATTATTTTTGGTCCGATCTACGCAGAAAGAGCTAACTGTGTCTTGAAGTCTTGCAGTGGTATGCTTGGTTTTTGATTTAATTTTATTTATTATTGGATCCTAAGCTGGTGGTAATACCCAACCATTTTCTCTATTGAAATTACTCGTAGAATGTTTTTTGATTTCAATAGCCTCGCGAATCATCCTTGGTAGGAATCGGTGTTCTTTTGTAAGGATCTGTGGTTTATCAAATCTGATGTAATGGTTGGGATGATCGACAACATGGTCACAGACTGCAGACTTCCTGGAGCGACGGGACGTGCTCGAAACGTCGAGTTATATAAATAGTACAAAATTAAACGCGGTAAAATCCGTAAAAGTCAGTTTTATTTGAATGTGTAGTAATCGCGTAAATATAAGAAATCATTATACAAAGATATTGCTAGTTATGGTGGTTTGATAGCATAGTTTATAGTCTGAAGCATCCCGTATTTTGTAAATTAATAATTTCATTCCCAGAACATTATTATTCAATTTTATTTTGTTTCTCGACACACTAATATCTCTATTTTTTTTAATAAACCTAAATACTGAAATATTGTTTGCGTTGTTTTATTTTATACCTTTATATTGCAGTCTTGTAAACATCAGTTATCGGTGTTGCTCCATATTGCTCAGAAGCGGTGAGTAAGACATCCATCGTTCATGAGAACAAGTCTAATTACGGGAGTTGGTATAGTCACGTATGATGATGTGAACTGCGCACGTGTCTGATGATATCGCGGTGCTTTAAGATTGGGTGGCTGATGCTTGATATTGACGCGGCATAAGCTTTTCCAGCGCGGGTGCTACTCTGCTTGAATGCATTTTTAGGACAACTGATAATTTAGTTTTGAAACACTGGCAAATTGAAATGAAATGAAAAAATTAAATTTGGAATATATTCTCATAATTACTAAACTAATTTTGGGATGGTTAAAAAAATATGCACAGGATTATTCGCCTGTGTAAGAGCAGGCATTTCTGCTTCATTAATTCATTCGTCGTGGCTCTTCGGTCTGAGTATATTGTCTTCAAGATAATAGCGAATAGTCTTTTACTAAGCTAGTGCGTTTTAACATCCAAGACTGCATTGCTATTCCATATTTATAAAAAAAAATTAATCTTACGATATTTTTGTTATGCAAAATTTCTTAACGAAGTAAAAATAATACTCATAAAAAATTATATATTCGAGTTCAGAGTTGTTAAATATATCACGAATTTGAAACAAAGAAAAAGTAAAAAGATAAAATCAGGGGAGCTATTTATTAAAACAAACAGCTTTTAACGTAATGTGCAATAAAGTTGATTTCTTCTCCACTCGCTTCGATGCCCTTTAGATTGTGTTTACGAAATGAGTCGTGGAAGAATGCAAGTTACACATATTTGGATAATTGTGTCGAATAATTGTATCTGTACAACAATCTTAATTTCTACTTTTGTGTAATGATATGTAAGAAGTATTCAGGAAAATTTCTTGTGACTTCCATTATTTTAAGGTAGTATTGTTGATAAAATTTAAAAAAATAACACCATTAATACTTCTATATACAATATCAAGACTAGTTGAAGTAATAATGAACCAATAATTGAAGTAAGGCCTTAAACCGATCCGAGTGTAAGATTTAAAGGGGTTTTTAAACAAACAATAATGCCATAGCCTTAAAAATACCCTTAAAAATTGATGGAAGATTTAGAAAACAAACCTGTGTCCATCGAAGGAATAGTTTACTCAAGATTTGAACACGCACTTAAAATTAATAAAGACATATCAATATTGTTTTGGTTTAGATCTTAGAAGAAATTTAAAATAAAAATTGTTAACGGTAATTGTTTCAAAAAGAAAACTGTTGTATTTTTTTTATGGTTATGATTATTTGAAATCACCTGCATGTCTTTTGAGTTATGTATATGGAATCTCCGATTTTTTTGTGAAATTCGAAAAAAAATTAGGATTCGTGTGCTACCGTTATTCACTGTTACTATCAATAAATCAACCAAGAGATACGACAGGTACATACATAGTCACTCCGATGGCGTTGCATTTCCACGAACCGACGTGTTTTATGTAACAGAAAACTGACTTATGCACCGATGTTCAGTCTCTAACGTTCCTCGATATATTTCCGGTGTATTGCGGGCACGGTAGTAACGCTGGATGTTGTCTATGATTTATATGTTGACGATATGTGGTAGCTTTCTAGACTACGGTACTCACATTTATTGCTTCATTGTTTGCCTCCGGGCGAAAAGCGAGCTTTTCTAGTAATTTACTTGAAACCAATGTGTGTTTTATCTCTTGTATGGTAATGGATTGCAATTTATTTGCGTTTGACCTCCTATTGTCATAAATGAAAAGATGTAAAGAACAATATGTACTATAAGGCCTTATTAGATCTTAGATAATCAATTCTAGAAAGCGGATATCGCAAACAATACTACGTTTTAGTTCTTTGTTTGATTATTGTTCAGAATATAGATTTGGAAAAGTATTTCGTTTACAAAGTTTGCAAAAGGTGCTGTGCAAAATTTTTCAATGGCACTCACGAATGAAGTAAAGAAGTCACAATCGTAAAATAAATAATGTAATTTTTATTTGCGTTTTGCAAAGATGATATTAAACTTAAAGTTGGACAGTTTTGAATGAGAGTCATCAATAAAACCGTACGCCGCCGCCGTTATCTCTCAGTCAAAAGAACGTAAATTAGGTCCACTTTGTTTGTTACTAATAAAAATTTAACATCTTAACTGTCGTTATCTCATAATTTTGTTTCGAATCTTTACTACCTGGCTTCCGTCAAGGCGTATTTCTTTAAGTCCTTGGCCTTGAGTGACGTGGATGACTATTTAATTTATGTCCATTACCTTTGAGCCGTTTTATTTTAATGCGCTCGTTTGGATCGGTGACAGTTGGTGACGCTTCGGGCGCCATTTTGATTGTTATCGGTTCGCTTGGGCGTTGAATGGAGTCTCTGTAGGTCAGTAACATGATTGAAACTTGTGTTTTAAAAACTATGACCTGTTAATATCTGTATAGTAGGAAAATAATTGTTTCTTATTGGGCCGAAAGATGAGCGCGCGAGCTTATGAAGATTTGAATGAAAACAAAATGGTAAATTCTTGGGTTATATATGAACAGGCGAAAACTATTTAAGCCAGAAAGTATTTTAGCGATTGTTCTTTTGCGCTATCGATCGCAGGTTCGATTTCCGTACGGACAAATAGTTGCTTGTCCTACAAATAATTGTTCCGAGTATGAAACCAACGATACGGCAGAAGTCCTAGTTTGGGGCATTAATAATTCTATAAAAGTTATGTCGATGATGTTTATAATTAAAGTACCTGTATGAATATGGCTATAAGAATAATTTGTATAATCGTATTATCAAATCGATAACTCAGTCGTGATATGAGTGATATTGTCTGCATGCCTTGCGGCCACAACGGCTTCTGAGGTAGTACCAAGATGATGAAGCGACGCATTGCTGCAGAGTTGCATTTCAGTTTTATCCTATTCGTTGATCGTCTCTCAGAGCCATTGACTACAAAGAATAATCTCCATGACTATTTAGGAGTTATAATGTTTAAAATTTCTTTACCTGAAATTATTATAAAATATTGTGCTCAATTATAAAATATAAGACGGGTGCCTTACGCCTGGGCTATTCTTAAAGTCCGGAACACTATTTAAGTTTTTGAACAAATTAACACGAACAGCTAAAATGATCCGATTTTCGAAATAGTTAAAAGCATAACTTGAATATCCCACTGCCTTTTTTATTTTGTTTGTCTTGGTTGGCACAGTGCCTAAGCGACCGGCTTCTGCACTATGACGTTGATAGTTCCGTAAAATGCGACCAAGATACAAGGACAGTTGCATAGTTTTTAAAATAAATAAAATAAAACATCACTATCATTCGTCTGGTCGCGGCTTAAGTGAATCTACCACCACATCTCATCCCGCGGGTGTCGTAAAAGTCCACAGAGAAAAAACGAAAACCAGAAAGATGGGCAGCATCTTCCTGAAACATCTGAATAAATAAACCGCGGTTTCCAACCTGCCTGTCAAGCGTGGCAGCTATTGCGAAACCCTCCAAAATGAGAGATACAAACTTTAGTGGCCATCTATGGGGGAGACCTGTGTTCAGTAGTGGACTGGACCGTCTGAAAACAGTATAATACAGTACATTGCTAGGTTTTTCAAAAATTAGTATGCTATGAGGGCTGGTTGTTGTTTGCAGAAACTGACGCTTTGAGCACAGCCTACGTGTCTTATCGATTTGTGTATTTTAAGTGTGACGTATTTAAGATGTTTGTTCCACTACCTGCTTTTATCTCTTTTACAGAAAAGGAATATAATACAACTTAGGACAATGTCTCCATTGTCTTCACCATTGTCCTAAATTGTTTTATAACACCCTCGAGACGAGATAGAGAGGTAGGTAGATTCTCCTACGTCACCATCACAATTTTACTGGTGGTAGGATTCCTATGCAGCAGTTCGTCTTGGTACCACTGCAGTTCTAGTTATTTTGCCGTCAAGCAGTAGTGTGCAAACTTTACTGTGTTTCGCTCTGAAGGGCACTGTTAGCTGGTGTAATTACTGAGCATATGGGATTAAAGAACTGATGTCTCATGGTGACGAGCGCAGTGTGGTGTCACACAGAAATGTTCTGGATGTCACTGTATTGGTTATGGGTAGACGTTGCGCTTACCATCAGGTTGCTCCTTTCGTCACTTTCTTCTAAAAAAACACAAGTATAAAACTTGTGTTTTTAATTTAATAACAAACAAACTTTTAGCAATTTTAGGAATCTAGGGCGGGTCGCTGGTCATCAACGAGACATAAACATCCTTAGAATTTCACGACCGCCGATTCTATGGCCTAGCGGTACCTGTCTTCTATGCCGCGGGTCCTGGATTCGTATCCCAGCCGGAGCCAACATTTGTGCAAAATACAAATTATTGGTTTTCGGGTCAGGTTGTGTTGTGGATGTTAAATATATGTCTGTAAAACGCACCGACGACGATACAGGAGAAATCCTACTGCGGGGCAGTTTTTTTTAAATACCAAAATTAAATTGTTATGATTTAAAACAATCTGTTCATTCTTTGGAGGATAAAGCGATTAACTTAGTAGATTAAATATATCTGTATTTAAAAAAAAAACAAAGTAATGTAAGCTCGAACTAGAAGACAGTTTGAGGGCCCGGCAGGGCGTACACCAGTTACTATTGTGGCACCGGGTCATAATTTTAATTACATATCTTGTACGGGAATAAATATCTGTTACTGATCTATGATATATTAATAATAATTGTACACTTGATTTTTTTATTAGGTTATCGTCTGATTTTATGATATAGGGCAGAATGTTATTTTAGTTGTTCTTGTTAAGTAGATATATTATTTAAAATTGGTTAGTAATGCAAAGCTTCTTATTCTGCAATATGCTACATTAATAAGATGGCTCAAGACTTTGACATTTTCAGTATTTTATGTATCAAAATCTTAATGAAATTTGAGTACATTTATTAATATTGAATTAATATAGTTCTAAATTATAAAAAGGCAAATTAAAAAACTATAAATGTACCACTGCCGAGCACATGTCTCCTATCATTTCTGAGAGGGTGTTTGGGACGGGCAGGGGTCGATCGATAAATATAATAATATCTGGTGCTTATCTTTTAATACCTGAATGTTTTTTAATGACAGTTTTTTTATAATTTTCATTTCCTGATTAAAAAAAAATCGACAGAATTTCATGACGCGAATTGGGCTATCAAATACAAAAATATTATTTTTTAATTCGACTGGTAGTTCCAGAGATTGGCCTGTTCAAACAAAAAAACAAACAAACTCTTCTGCTTTATTATTAGTATAGTATAGATTATTAGAATAATACAGCTACCTGAAAAACAGTTTTGAGTAATTTATTACCATTCAAGTAATTTATCACTAAGAAGAGGCCTTTGTACACAGAAATTTATATGGTGTTACTTTTTTAAACTATTTACGTTTTCGATTTTTAAAAGTAAGTAGAAGTACCGGGTATGGAATATCAGTAGACGAACAAAATACTACTTGTGGTAGGATTTCTATGCAGGAATCCGTCCTAGTTACCACCCCAGTGCCAGTTATTCTGCCGTGAAGCAGTAGTGTGCAAACATTACTGTGTTTCGGTTTATAGGGCACTGAGAGCTAGCGTAATCACTGGGCATGAACATGAACATGAACTGATGTCTCTGGGTGACGAGCGCAGTGAAACAGCATTAGATATGGGCAGACGTTGCACTTACCATCAGGTGAACGTTTTGCTCGTTTCGTAACTTTAGTACATAAAAAAAATGAGCGCGCCGGGATTGAACTCCGTCTCTGCCGCTAATAACAACATTCTCAGTCTCAGACTCTGAGTCATCTACCGAACAATGTCGAAACAAGACAAGAAAAAATGTGATGTAAAAATCTTCTTCATTAGCAGCCACTTAACACTTCTTTAAAAATGGCGGCATCGTGGTTCCCAATCCGTCACGTCTCGTTTCCCACGGAGGAGAAAGGGGGCTCCATGTGTTGCCTCTACCTTACCCCTTATATGGGAAAAAGCTGTGACTGTATGTATGTATGCCTTTAAACAGACGCTTAGATATGTCTAAATTTCACAATAAGGAGCCACTCTACTCCAACGGCCATTGTTTTGGCGATAAATGCTGCTTGCTAACAAACACTTTAATTTGTAAATCCAAAGGAATGCTTTTGGCAAGTCGGTTACTTCAGATATACTCAACGTCTGATATAGCATAGCATACGCCTCGTAATTTGTTGACCTATTTGAAATCGGTGGATCTTGCCTTTTGTCAAAGTTCACGTCTAGACGCCGTATCTAATGATAGACATTAACACGTCTACCTCTCTAGTCAAAAGATAACGGGGACTAAAACACTATTTGAATAATAGTGATTCGATAAGATTGCGTATTTTAAACACAACTTTTAAAATTAATGTTGGTAATAAGATTTTATAGCATGTCAAATCTACACAATAACCCGTCTTGAGGACAATTTGTTTTAATTTCGATGAATACAATGTCGTCACCATAAAGTAAATCCGCATTCTCTTCTAAATAAGCACCTAAAACCTGATATAACACATAAAAATAAACGCTTTATTGTTCGATATCAATTATATGATGGATCTTCAATATGAAACCAGAATATGTCCGGTTGTATGTTATAAAAAACCTGCCAAAAAGCAACAATGGTACAAAAATAATTAGTGTGATTTTATTGTTAACTAACTTTTCGAATGGTTCAAGTAGAAAGCAATTGGCATGAAAGTTATCAGCATAGTACAAGGCAGATAATAAGTATTAAATTGTAATTTACTCATTTAAGTAATAAATATTGAAAAGCAGTTTTACTGCTGAATTAATTTTCCGAAAGACATTAGGCGCTACTTGAGTTTATATAATTATGTGCGAAACCTATCTTAAACAAGTGATTATTAAGTTTTGGTAAAAAATCTCGAAAATTTCTCATTTATAGTTAAAGCCGATTATGCTTTATTTCGCCATCTTGAGTCACTACATGTATTTATTGCTTATGTTATATTGTAAAATAGAACAACTAAAGTCCGACATTTGTTTTATATTACATTTTACTTCTAATATACGTTTTTTTTGGGGGACATTGGAAACTAAAAACTTTTGGTCAATTTGCAAGTTTCGTATTGCAAAGTCAAATCGTCAAAGTCAAAACAGATTTTGAAATTTTTTTATAGGAGAAATTGACCGGCCGAGCTGAACGTGTACCTGATGGTAAGTGCTGCTCATAAATGCTGTGTCAACCAGTAGCATCACACTTTGCCCGTTCCTTAGAGACATCACTTCTTAAGTCATATACGCCCAGTAATAACATAAGTTAGTGCCCTTCAGACCGAAACTCAGTAATGTTTGTACACCACTGCTTCACGGGAGAATAACTGGCCCTGCGGCGGTACCTAACTAGGCGGATTCCTGCATAGGAATCCTACCACTTATAAACGGCATACGGCTTGAGATTATTGTTAATAAATATTATCGTTGTTTTGAGTATATCAAAGATGTCTAAATTTTCATTATAATCGTCAACAGTCTATAAATTGTAGTAGGAACGATTTGCAGTAATTGGTAGGCAAATTTTCGATCGCAGCACCAGACACTTCGCGCCTTAGATGTTGCCCGTCACCGGTCTGTGTATTTTCGGTCTGGCATTTTTCGAGACGTTCATCCCGCCATCCATCAGAAGTTGTGTGAACAATTACTGCAAATTGTTTTTGAAGTAATTGCTCACACAGCTTTATGTTGCAATACTTATAGGCGAATTTTACGATTTCCATAAGATATGATGCGGTGGTACACTCTTACTCCGTTACCACAATATTTTTTTGAAATCGGGGGAGGGTGTTTTTTCAGAGTTTTTCGGAGGGTTAGCCTTATATCTATTTCTCTGGGATTGTAAGGCAACATGTAGGTGTAGATTTCCTTTCATCCGTTCTATTTAAGATGACCAAAAAATAGAAAGTCGGTATACTCCCTGTTATTGCGACAAAGAAATTTTAAGGACGAAAGAGCTTTAATGATCAGCCAGGATGTACTTGAGCTAGTTGACTTGTTCGGCAATTACGGCCGAGTCACTTACCTACTGTAAGTGACCCCGGCCTCCCGAGCTAATGTTGCCTCCTCGTTCTCTTTCCGAGATTATAGTATCCTACACCTTAGTTTCAGTTTCTTTTCCAACTACCCATTTCCTACCTAATCCTTTTCTCTTTCTCTCCGCCAATCCAGTGGTTGCCGTGCCGATGGCTAGCTACTTGTCAAACGCAATTTGGAGCAAGAATTTTAATTGGTACCAAAATAACCACGACTTGGTTCGCCACCCATCACGAATCGTTTCCTGCATGGGCGAAAAGTGGGCTACGGATGTGGTCTCTGCCAACCCCTTATATGGGAAAAAGGTTATAAGTTCGCTACTAAACACACCAAATTCACTTTGCTTTTATTTAAGCTTGCAAATCTCACAGTTTTGCTGTAACATGATCGTCGTTGGTTTTACAAAAATATACGGATATTATTCATACTCGTAACTCTCGATTTTGTATTGAGAGGGAAACAAAATAACATGACACATATTTTAGTTAAAGTTATCGTAGATAATAGACACCTGAATGAAAAAAAATAAGAGATGTACGAATACGAGGAGGTACAACTAGACATCTTTCAGGCCTAAGATGAAAAACCTGGTTGCTGGTAATCGAATCAGCCGTGTGGTAGCGGCTTAAGAGAATCTACCGCCTCATCTCATCCCGTGGGCGTCGTAAAAGTTGACAGAGGGAAAATTAAAAGCAGAAGATGGGCAGCAGCATCTTCCTGGAACATCATAATAAATAAACTGCGGTTGCCAACCCGCCTGCCAAGCGTGGCAACTATGGCAAAATCCCCCCAAAATGAGAGCTACAAACTTTTGTGGCACTCTAGGGGGAGGCCTATGTTCAGCAGTGGACTAATAGTAGGCTGAAATGGTGGTGGTGGTGGTGGTGATAATCGAATCTCCGATTCTCATCACTCACCATACGAAAGACAGGAGCGTTATATTGCTTACGTGTCTAGTAGCAGCTGGCTTTGTTGTTTTAACCCCCTACCTCCTTGTGCCTTAGTCAGCTACGGTGGAGCTAAGAGGAACCTACATAGCCATCCTACAGTAGCGGTCCGACCCAGGGTGGCCCTTTGTGGACTGCCGGGAGTGGCGGTGTATTGCCGTATACCCTGCCCTACGGACTACGGTGCCAAACATGATTCGCCGGGAGAGAGGGGAGTTGCAGTATTGCCATCTTGCTCTACCATGCATTTCTATACGTGGTAGAAATTTTACGATTTAGAGATCGTATCTGCTATTTTATTTCAAAAATATTATATTAGGTCTTCATTGTATACGATTGTTAGTTAAGTATATACGGAATAATACGGAAAATAATTTTACAAGTATCGTTCAGATATGGAATTATGTCAAGGGTTATATCATAGAACTTGCATGATTGACCGTCTTACCTTTCTGAATACGAATAATTCGTTGAAAGATGTTTAGCTATTCGTAAGTAAATATCTAAATGCAAGTGCCTACGTGTTATTTCTCATGACGAGTTGAGCTCACCGGTAAGTTAAACACAAGGGCTCATTATGCGGAATGCTTGGCGAAGTGTACTCAGTCGCCACTGTGAATTCCGCGCATATGTGTTAATAAATATACTAATTAATAAGCGTTTGTTTAATGTTATATTTATTTATTGAACGTCTCGTCTCGTTGTGACGTAATATGGTTCGAGGGTATAAAGTCTGAGGACATATTCTTAGGAATATGATTATGGTTGTAAGTAAAAGAGATGCTGGTAATAAAACTGTAATGCAAACGGTATCGCCATTGTGTTTCTTTATTTTAATAATCTATTACATCTATACAAATACTAATCATTATCCTGTAATGTTTGTGTGAAGACGATTTTATAAATAAAATACTGATAACTGTGCGGAAGAGGACCGATAACAAAATTCATGTTCCGGGGACTTAGTTGATTACAGCACCACCAAGTGCTCAAGTCTTCTGGACGACTTACTTTTGGAATCTTAGAATTTCTAAGAAATTGATGATGGAGTGTTTAATAGTTAGTACTATTATTAATTTTCAATGATTCCACCGTCGGTTAACTAGGCAAATAGAAAGATTCTTTGGTTGTAGGAGTGTCATGGATTAACATAAAGCGGTGTCACAACATCGTTTTTGTTACGTACAGCAATTGACTGTCGACGTCGGATATTCCGGTCTGATTTAACATTGAGGTCTTGAAGGGTAGGTGTCCGGCAGACTACAATAACACCTACCTATTTTCTTACCGAGGTGTAGTAAAACGCGACTAAGGTTTATTCCGGACATCCTTTATTCGTGCAGAACAATACTATAATATGCAATGCCGTCATTATACTGCGGGAACACAATGGGAAGTAAGAATTTTTTGATTCGTACCAAAATGGCGGCGACGTGGTTCGCTACCCGTCACATCTCCGTTTCCTGCGTGGTCGTCGTCAAAATTAGGCAACGGGTGTATTCTCTGCCTACCCCTTGTATTGGACAAGAGCGTGACTGTAGGTATGTCATGAAGGGAATAACTAATAGATTTTGCTATGATCAACATGTTTACCATTTTTAAAGCTACAGAATAAAAAAGAGTAAACGATAAAATAAATTAGGATCATAACATTGCAGAACGAGAGTAAGTGACTAAGAACATAATTAAACATAAATGGGTCACATCAAAGTAATACGCTCTCGCAGAATTCCAGAGAAAAGAAGTAACAGAATGCTATGTTTAGTGTATTAAGAGTTGTGGTAGCTCAGAGTTAATTAGTTAATTTTTTAACATACGTACATATCTACGTGTTTACAGATAATATGAAAATTTTGAGAAAGAAATAATTTTAAGACATTTTTTCTTTCATTGGATCATTGCCAAATCGATAATAATTCTAGAAAAGAGTGAACATTCTGAGATATTCCTTTGAATATAACGCATCAGTGTTACTTACAATTAGCTCCAGTGAACGTGTGAAGCCGTGTGTGAAAACACACATATTAATGAATACAGTACTACTCTTTGCTCGTGGGAAACCTTACGTTTTCTTTTATATAGTTGCATTCTGTAAGAAATAGTCAGAGTAGAATAGCACCTACCTCTCTCCTACCGAGGTGTCGTAAGAGGCGACTAAGGGACCACCTTCAGTCGTGCAGAATAATACCATAATGCAATGCAATCCCGCTTCAGCATTTTGATGATTTTACCTTTGTAGGGCACTCTCGTTCTGCAATTATCATCATCATTAACTTCATCACTAATATACTTTTTTATTCTTAGATTAAAGCAGCATAACATATTTCCATCACTAGGTATTTGGGTTTTAAAATTACGTCGATTGCAAAAAACCGACTTCAACGCCGTAGCTCCAAACAGTTTCATGATTTTATCATGGATCCCATCATCAGAACTTGACCAAAATTATATGTGACCACCTTACGATACGATTTCCCCGTTCTAATAAAAAAAATGATTAAAATCGATACGTAAACAAAGAAGTTATGCCCTAACACATAAAAAATATATGTACGAATTGAGAACATGCTCCTTTTTTGAAGTCGGTTAAAAAGCGATCAATGATCACAGAGGTTGTACATAAAGATATAGTCTTTGTTAACGTATGCCGTTGGGACGATGCTTGTCGATATTTTATTTATTTTTATTAAAGTCGCTTGAGGAATGTAGCGAGAGTGCTTGACACGGCAGGTGATAGTTCGTAACATATGGTCATGATAATTGAATGTTTGTGTGTCACAAACGGCATTACTGTGAGTGAACACATAATAAATGTTGTTAAAGTATAAGCTATATGATAATAAATCATGGATTGTAAAGGCTTTTAAAAGTAAACACGAATGAAATATTTTTATTTATTTTTGCGATTTAAAGCGTTGAAATTTAAACGATATTTTTTTTATACGTAGATATTGCTACTCATTTGGAGTACTCATTCCAACTGATGATGAGTAGTTTCTGAAAAATAATAAAGTTCTTGGGTTAGTGTACCACACTGGAATACCCAGTTGTCACTAATTACGTTTTTTTAATTGATAAAGTGACGAGACGAGCAAAACGTTCACCCGGTGGTAAGCGCAAAGTCTGCCCATAACAAATGCTGTGTCACAGATCAGAACACCACACTGTACGTCACCCTGAAACATTCGTTCTTAATTCTCATATGCCCAGTAATTACGCTAGCTCTCAGTGCCCTTCAAACCGAAACGTAGTAATGTTTGCACTATACTGCTTTACGGTAGAATAGTTTGATTCAACAAACACAAATTGTTGGTTTTCAGGCCTTGTGTGGTGCCTGTCAAATTTATGTTTGTAAAACGTACCTACGGTACAGGAGAAATCCTATTGTGGGCCATTGTTTTAGTTAAAAAAAAAATTTATTGTGTGTAGCCATTTCTGAGTTCAGAGCTTTCCTACAGAATGCTACAAAATAAGTCCAATATCTCATGGGGTCAATTTCCAAAGTAATCAGACTTGGCAAAGGGATAAAGATAAAATATATGCCCGTGTGGTGGCGACTTAATAGAATCTACCACCCCATCTCATCCCGTGGTAAAAGTCGAAAGAGGGAAAATGAAAACCAGGAGATGGGCAGCAGCAACTTCCTGGATCATCCGAATAAATAAACTGCGTTTGCCAGCCTGCCTCCTAAGCGTGGCAACTATGGCAAAACACTCCGAAAATGAGAGCTACAAACTTTTGAGGCAATCTATTGGGGAGGCCTATGTTCAACAGTGGACTGGTGGTGAGCTGAGGTGATGATGATGATGATACACGCGGTATAAAGATAAGTTAAAGAGACGCAGTATAAAGATAAGTTAAAGAGAAAATAAAAACAGTAGGCCACTGTAAAATGAAAGCTAAGGCTGTGACTTAATCGTGGTTAAAAGCATGCCGTAGACTTTTTACTACCAGACCCAAGTTTTTGCTTTTGTAAAAGTAGAGTATCTTATGTGAATAGTGTTAGTAGGTTCTTATATTTCGTTAAGTTCTACAGAGTTCCAATGTATGGAGTCCCGGAGACGTAAACCGCCACGGTTAACAGAACACCTCCGACTTTTTAATCTATAAGACATTCAGACAGCGCATCGGACAGCTGATTTGTTGCTTCTGGGTCCGAATTCCGAAAGAAGTCAATATTTGTGCTACCCGTAAATTATGGTTTTTTGTGTCTGGGTGTATGGAGATTAACTATTGTCTCTGATACTAAGTAAAAAAAATGTGTTGATAATTATCATAATCATAATCATAATAATTTATTTTCTTGAATAAGGTTACAAAACAGGTATTAAATATAAAAAAAGTCTTACTTATTCTGCCTATGTAGGCGTGCAAATTGAAAAAGTTAGGTATTACAAATTCTATATATTTTTTTTTCAAAATTTTGTGTCTTACATTATTCCATTTTTAGTACTTCTTATATATATTATTTCATAATGATGGATTTAATTTATTCAACAATACCCTGTTCTCATACTTAGTATCTAATTAAACATACCAAAAAAAATAATAATATGTCAATAAAATAAAAATGTCAAATTTTTGTGCTAATTCAATGTTAAAAACTCACCAACAGAATAAAAACAATGGTCCAGAAGCCATTTGGTTAATTTTCTTTTGAATATGTTTTGTGGCAAATGTCTCATATCTAGAGGTATTTTGTTGAATATTTTAATTGCCATACAATTTACGTTTTGACTCACCATGACGAGGTTACTTCTTGGGTAGAATAATTTATGCTTATGTCGTGTATGTTATTCTAAAACATCACTATGTTTTAAGAAATAGCTTGGATGTTGTGTGACAAAGCAACAAATATCTCTTATATACATACAAGGTAATGGTAGTATATTAAGTTTCTTGAATAACGGCTTACAGCTATCCATATACCCTGCGTTACAAACAGCACGAACACACTTCTTTTGTATTATAAAAGCTTTTGCCATATCCACAGAGTTCCCCCATATTATTAATCCATATCCAAGTACAGAGGAAACATATCCATGGTATGCACTTATCGCGGCTTCTTCCGATACTGTCAGCCTTACTCTTCTCAGCGCAAAGACAAACCTATCAAGCTTATTACATACAGTTACTATATGTTCTTTCCAATTGCAATGTTTATCAATTTTTAATCCCAAAAATACAGTTGATTCGACTTCTTCAACTACCTCTTTATTACATTCTATACGTAATTTGTTTAATCGCGCTTTATATGTTAAAAATTGAACCATTTTTGTCTTATTAACATTAAACTTCAAATTATTATGTTCTAACCATTTGGTAACGTCAATTAGGGTATTGTTAATTTTATTTTCAAATGTGTTTACATCATCCGCTTTTATTGTCACTGTAGTGTCGTCAGCAAATAAAATACATTTTTCTTTTGTCGCGTTAGGAAGATCATTGATATACGTGAGGAAAAGAAGGGGACCTAAAATACTCCCCTGTGGTACACCTACTTTCTTTATTCTATATTTTGAAAAATACGTTACTTTTGTGTGTTGATTCCCAATATTTCTATAACAGCAGATTTTGGTACTTTGTTTGCGATTCTGCAAATAGCTCTCAATCCAGTCGTATGCTTTGCCTCGAATTCCATATTTTCCAATTTAAAAAGTAACATTCTATGGTCAACACAATCAAAGGCTTTGCTCATATCAAAAAATATAGTCACAACTGGTTTTCTATCCGATAAGCATTCCGTAATGGTTTTTATAAGGGTGAAACATGCCAGCGATGTCGAGCTATTTTTTCGAAAACCAAACTGTAATGGACTTAGTATACTATGCTTCATAAAGAAATTACTGATTCTATTATACATAGCCTTTTCATAAATTTTTGCTATAACAGGTATTAGTGTCACTGGTCTATAGTTAGAGATATCTTCTTTCTCACCCTTCTTAAATATTGGCTTGACTATGGATATTTTTAATGTAGACGGAAAAATGCCTTGTAAAAATGACAGATTTATTAAGTAACTAAGAGGTTTATACAGTTGTATTGCAAATATTTTCAAAACTTTTGTACTAATTCCGGCAAATCCTACCGAATTATTGTTATTTAATGTCATAATAATTTTATATATTTCTTTTTCTTCTGTGGGAGTTAAAAATATTGTATTTATATTTTGGTTTATAGTTGTTTTATTTATTTGGGTTTTTAAAGAAACGATATTATTTTCAGTCAGATTTATGTAATAATCATTAATAAGGTTGACTATACTTTACAATACTTATTAAGAATAAGTATATACATAGTTTTATGTTATTTTATTTGTATGTTGTTTGGTACAACCAAACCATTGGATGCAATGTTAAGGAAATAACGAAAAGGTGTTTACCTTTTCGTTATTTCCTTAACATTGCATCCATTAATATCCATCTATGCATAACATTATAAACGTTACATCGGTCATACAAAGGAGAGGTAGAGTGAGTGGCTTTGTGTTTGCGCAAATACTTGCGGTATTGTAATAAACAGATAACTTCAGTTAGTAATCGGATATTATAGCCGTGATGAAAACTTGCCAGGCAGGCACTTAAAACATTACCTGTATAGCTGGGCGCGAATGGCAGCTGGAGTGGCGATAGTAGTACCAGACGCCTCACACAACTGGCCTCACCTTTCTGTGTGCGTGGCCTGGCATTTTGTTGAGACGAATATACTACCACATGTCGAAAGCCATGAAAAATTCTAGACATCTTTAGTTGACATGGTATAAGACCAGGTGGCATATTTCTTTATATTTCCACGAAAGTCAAGTAAAGGTAATTGAATTATATTTTTCGGAAATTAAGAAGAAAAACGAATCGAGTTTTGCGATTTTGCAAAAATTATTTTGTTTTGCCAACAATATTATACGCACTATCTCTAACTTTATTTATGCATTTATGTTGGGTAGGTCTACCAAACCCAGCTAGCAATCTCCTGGCCCACGAGCTCAGTTGTCCGATGAGGCTAACAGCGAAAACTTCATGTACCACCACCTCCAAATATATCAAAAACTGTTTGATAAATTAGGGGATTTTAATGAACAATGCTTTGCAAAAGAAATCTAATACTACTATTATACACTCAGCGTCACAAAAATCGCACCTCTCTGAGTTTGCGCGAAAAATGGCTGTAATGGCTAGAAACGAATTATATTTATATAAATATTGGTATGTTTGAAATGGGTATTTGAATAGCTGTACATTATTAATAAAAAAATCATGAAATCATTAAAACATTTATCATTATAGAGCGTCAAAAATAAACACTGTCAAATGCTCGTTAGTAAGGACGCTAGTTACACCACCTAAAAAGGGTATAAAAGGGTCGTTCTGGATGAAATATGGGCCAGTCGTAATTTAGACTTTGCAGTGAACACACGTGAACAAGTAACCCAAGTAAGAAGAAGTAAAGATGGACACCAGCTCTGAAGAAGCCGCTCAAGTGATTGCCCTATTGCAGTCGGGGATGCGGCAGTGTGACGTTGCTCGACAGTTGAACCTGTCCCGTTTTTCAGTTCGACGGGTATTCCAACGTTTTCAGCAGACTGGAGGTTATGTTAGAAAACCGGGATCTGGAAGAAAACGGTGCACATCAGAAAGAGATGACCGTTTCATCGTTACGACATCTTTACGAAACCGTTTTACAAATGCTGTTGAGTTGCAACAACAGCTTCGATCAACTCGGAGAACATCTGTGAGTGTTTCTACGATAAGAAGAAGGTTACACGAAAAGAGTTTAACAGCCCATAGACCTGCTAAAGGTCCAAAACTTACTGCACAGCATCGCAGAGATCGCCTAGAGTTTGCTCGCAATCATTACGAGTGGACTCTAGAACAGTGGCGGACCGTACTCTTCTCTGATGAGACGAGGGTGTGTCTCTTCTGCAATGACCGACGTAGAAGGGTCTACAGAAGACAGGGGGTGGCTCGTGTATGTTTTGGGGCGGCATTTCCGTCGACGCGAAAACGGAACTTGTGTGCGTTTCCCGGACTCGGGGTGGCCGTGGGCAAGGGTCATTAAATGCTGGTCGGTACATTACTGAAATCCTGGAGGAACATGTGGTCCCGTACGCTGGTTATGTCGGTGATGGATTCATGTTAATGCATGATAATGCTCGTTGCCACACCGCGGCTATTGTACGGGATTATTTACAGGAGGTCGATATCCCTGTTATGCATTGGCCAGCACGAAGTCCAGACCTTAACCCAATTAATATAACATCTCTGGGATGACCTAAAACGGCGCGTGCGAGCTCGAGATCCAGCTCCAGCCACTCTTCAAGAGCTCCAAGATGCGGTACTTGAAGAGTGGGAACAAATACCCCAAGAAGCTGTTGCGATCCTTGTAAGGTCCATGAAAGATCGCATGGAAGCCGTTATCAAAGCAAGGGGGGGTAACACTAGGTTTAAGAACTTTTTTTGTATTTATTAAATTTTTTTTAAATTATTAATTTGCAAATTTGTACATACCCTGTCTTTTTCTTTAATATCTCTTTCGTCTCGTTATAAAAGTAAAATTCAATTAAAATTCCTGAAAGCTAATGAAATTACCTTTCGAATGATACCCTCAAACCACAACATTGCCATTGGCCTGTTGTGTTAAAATAGTATTTAAATTATTTTTTTCGGATGTGCGATTTTTTTGACGCCGAGTGTATTATAATATTGGCTCGTCAACGTCACATTTCCCGCGTCTGGCTGGTGAAAATTTAGGGGAAAAAACGTATTTTTAAAACATATATAAATTTAGCTTTCTCGCTTCTTCTCCATACACACTTTAACTATGCCAAATCTTACACTCCTTCGTGCGCGCATTATGCTTAGAAAGGGGTGCCAAGTTTTCTCTTCACGTATTAGTATATAGATAAAATCTTTATTGCTTCCAAACCAACCATAAGGCAAAGCAGAGAATAAACATAATATGATTATAAATGTATATATATACGATGTATATGTATATATATACATAATATGATATATATATATAATCATAAACACTAAAAATATACATATATGACACACACATATATAATATACATACCCATGAAACAGGAAAGAAAAACAAATCAAACTTGCAACGAAGTTTTAAAGTATTCCCGGACTTTATTTTTGAAGAGGTGTATCGTTCCAGAGTCTTATAACCGTTAAGGTGAATGAGTATGATATGTAACCAGAGCGGTGTAAGGGCGTCAGCAACTTAAGATTATCCGAAGAACGGAGAAATTAGTCATGACAATCTCCCAGGTATTGAAACTTAGCTTTAAAATACTCAGGATCCATGTGCATCGTTTAGTATTGTGCAAAGGGGGCAGAGTATTCTAACAGATCTTCGCTGACGAATGCCTATTCGTCAGCGAAGATATATATAGATTCGTTAGAAGAAGAAGCCAGTTAAGCTGATTAAGAAAGGGAGATACATGATCATATTTACGGAGACCATATATGTATCTGAAACAGTTATTGAGGAGACGATCCAATGTGTTAAGATGTTGTTGAGACAAGTCAGGGTAACACACATCAACATAGTCGATAATGGGCAGAATGAAAAATTGGACAAGCAAAACCTTGGTAGTGGTTGGAAGAAAAATTTTCTTCATGCCCTCAGACATTTTCTTCCAGTCAACCCATGGTAAGATTTAAAAAACATATGTGACACATATTTAAGTCCACATATATAAACTAAACCCATCAATATGAATTTAAATACCCTCATACATATGTACATATTATCCATAAATACACGCAAATTTAGTGCACACTTTAATCAGTGTCCAGCTACTAAATAATTGTCCTTCTCAAACTCATGACTTTTTAATAAATAACCCCGAACCAACTTTTAAAATAAGTATTCGTTTAAAGCTTCTCTGATTTTATCGGGCTAGGAATTCCAAAGAAGTGCAGTCTAATAGGTGAAAGAGGTCTAATAAACCCCGGTGAAATGTAGTAGGAATGCAAATCTTATTTTTCTTTAGTACAAATGAATAGTCAACCTTAACGTGCACAATATTGTTACATAATCAACCTGCGACAATTGAATGGTTATTAGTTTTTGAGTATTGAACTTTGTGAACTCGAGAACAGAATATATAGCATTCGAAAACGTAAACGTGACACAAATTTAAATTCCCTCTCTCCGTAATATAAAGTATGAGGTACGAAGAAGTGTTACATACATGTAGGTGCTAATAAAAACAATAAATTTTCGGTTCCCCCATTTTTGATAGCGATGTCCACAAAGCGTTCCCCATAGACCTGTTTCACTGTAGCCGACAAGTGGAACTAAATCTCCGTTTAATCTTATTAATAGACTTGTAAATACTGGCTACATTTCATCAGGTCAAATAAAGCATTTTTCTTACGCTTGTCTTGCAGCCGTGATAAGTATAATCTATAGGTAATTAGGCTATAATATATTGAGCTTTGATGTTATTCCATGTTTTCTTTACCTCATTAATGGTACATCATTCTTGCTTTACGGATTTTATAGTAAGCTGTTCTTCTTATCCTTTATTTATTAAAACGTCGACCATGTTGGATACTGTTAAATTAAAATATTAAGCAGTATGTTTATTTTACTGTACATTTTAGATATAATACAAAACACTATAATACATATTTGAAAAAGAAGTGAAGTCAGTAATATAGAAATTCTAGTGCTCCTCCCATTCTCCACTCAACCCATGGGTATCAGAAAGTTCGACTAAAGAAAAATATAATGGCTAGCCTGGAAAATATCTTTGTCTTGTCCAGCACCTACGGTACAGTACCGGGTAAGCGAACCCTGCCTCCCGAGTTACTTTTGTCTTCCTCTGTTCCTTACGAAATAGTAGTGATCCCATGTCTATTTCCTATCTAATGCTTTTCCCTTCCTCTCCGCCAAGTAAAAAGTTGCCATACCCACGAGTGGCTAGCCGTCGGGCTAGCCACCAGGCTAGTCACTCGTGGAAACGCATAGGAAGCAAGAATTTCAACTCGAATCAAATCGGCGGCGACGTGGTTCGCAACCCATCACGTCCCGTTTCCTGCGGGAGCGAAAAGTGGGCTAACGATGTGGTCTCTGACTATCCCTTATATGGAAAAAATAAGTGACTGTGTGTATGGAGAAAAAATTGTTGCTTAATTTATGACAAACGGTACTAGATTCAATATTTTTCGACAATAATATTAACACATATATTATTAACACGCCGCGGCTTAAGAGAATCTCCCACTCCATTACATCCCGTAAGTGTCGTAAAAGTCGACAGAGGGAAAAAAAATCCAGAACATGGGCTGCAGCATCTTCCAGGAACATCTGAATGAATTCACATTTACATAATATAGGACTACGGCAAAGGGCATTCGGCTCAGCATAATGCTGCAGTGGTCTAACTGCAGCGCTGTTCCGTCGGTGCCGGCAACCAGACATTTCAAACATTTTAAAAGGCAACTAGAAAAGAGAAAACAAATAAGATTTTTTTTTAATTAAGACTAAAAAAATGTATAAACTAAAAACTAGCAAAAACATACTGACATTTTTTTATCTAATTTTATACTATCTTATCTTTACAGCAAAACAATTCTAACCAAAACTTAATAGCTTTTAAGGTTCTACTAATTAGTTTCATTTTGATTTTACACCTGCCACAATGTTTCACTACACACTGGGTTGACTGGCAGAGAATGTCAACTGGCATTAAGTCCGCCCATTGTATGCTTTTAGAGTATACAATAAAGTTTAAATAAAAAAAATATGCATCATTGTGACGATGTTTTCGTTGTCGTGCTCTTTCATCATGCAGTAATGAAATTAGTTTGCTTTTACGATCAGGGTGTAATTGTCGTTTACTTTTCGTGCTATTCGAGTACATTTGCTGATTTGAAAAAACCTGAAGTTAAATTAATTTCCGTCCGACTGGATTTAACTTAAAATTACTGAAGCTTTATGTATACATATATAAATATATGAGAAAGTGATGAGATGGGCAAAACGTTACTTGATGGTAAGTGCACAAAAGCTGTGTCGACCAGGACATTTTGACATTTTGAGATTTCAGTTCTAAAGTCTCATATGCCCAGTAATTACACTAGTTATCAGTGCTCTTCAAACCGAAACACAGTAATGTTTGCACACTACTGCTTGAGCAGAATAACTGGACCTGCAGTAGACCTACCTAGACGGATTTCCGCTTAGGAATCCTTCTAGCAGAAAAATCTGACTTACAGTTATTTATAATTTAATAGTTCCCAATTTGCATGATGTGAAACTATACATATGACTATACATTGCAAGTAGACCATTAACCGTTTGCTTAAGAAAATCTAGCATCGCGTCTTATAACTTAAAAGTTGTAAAACTCAACTACGTACTACGTTCTAGAAACGCTTTGAAAATGTACAGCAGCAAGGCACTGGTGGTAGAATTCTTATGCAGGAATTCGCCTAGGTAGGTCTCACCCCAGGGCCAGTTATTCTGTGCATAAAACATTACACGGTGTTTCGGACACTGAGAGTTAGTGTAATCACTGGGCAAATGAGACTTAAGAACTGACCTCTATCGGTGACAGGCGTAGTGTAGTGTCACACAGAAATATTCTTGGTGACACAATATTTGTTATTTGCAGACGTTGCACTCGTTTCAACACTTTATCCAATAAAAGTGTGGTACAGCGTTAGCCTATCTGCCTTCCCTTCACTCTAGGGAGAGGCTTTTGTCTAGTATATCATTAATAGGCTGACCTACACTAAATTAATTTACCCTTAATTTTATAATAAAGCACATACAAACAATGCATTCTCTATGTATGATGGAGTTGATTTCTTTTAACATGTTTTATAAAAGTCCTTCAAGATTTCTAATGACCACAAGAACAAGGTCACAAGCTAAGGTCGTGCATAAAATTATAATATTAACGAATCATAAAATATTAAACTAAAATATTCACTAGTCTAACATAAATTCATAATAACGAATTAAATTTTTGGATGATATGAGTATTACGTCAACCGAAGGCCGCGTGGCCAGAGTCCGGCGCCGCGTCGTGGAGCCGGAGACCGGCTGGGATTTGAACCCGATACATAGTAGGTTAGGACGAGTGAGTGCCTCTGTGTTAGCGCGAGCACTTGTGGCAATAAAATATCTGCTGCGCCGTTGATAGTTTCCGACAGTATTGGGAAGTTGTTGCCGTGGTCGTATCGGCCAGGAGCAGATTATCATAAAGTAAAATAAAATATCCAACAGATAGAGATACTTTCATATAAATATTAATACACTGACATGCCATAAATGTTCCACTGTTAAAGGCAGGCCTCCTCTCGCTTCGATATATATAAAAAAAATAACAGTATATTTCAGACGTTATTATCTAAAACGCTTCTTCCATTCATTGGACATTAGAGAGTATTAGGCAAACATAGAGAAAAACATTGATACTTTTTGTTTACAATCGATTTTTTTAGTGGAAGAAAGTGCCAAGTCGGTCAAATCATTCACCTGATGGTACTCGTAAGCTCGTAAGTGTAACGACTGTAACAAATGATATGTCACCCAAAACACTTTTCCAAGTCGCTCTAAGACATCAGTTCTTAAGTCTCATATGCCCTGTAAATATAAAACCCATAATTTCTAACATCTCCATAAAGCATCACATTATTTCTGCATGCCTGCAATAAAGTGGAAGAAAATGTCAAAAGGCATTAAGTCTGGCATTTGTAATTCTTTTCGATAAGGTCAATGCATTAAAGGATAAATAAATAAATTGCGCTTGCTATCAGTGCCGAATAACTGGCATATCGGTCGGTAATTACCTTGAAGGATTTCTGCACAGTAATACCACCACCAGTGAAAATAATAAGAAATAATTAAAATTGACAGTTTGGGATTTCAACTATGGTATCACCTGAAGTTAGATAATGGTCTGATAGAAAGTATTATGAAAGAATTACGGTTCAAGATGGCCACCTGTGCAGTAAACTTGTATACTTTTTATTATCATGCTAATAATAGGCAGATAAGAAATCTTAGTGCCGTTATTAGGTGTTACTTTTGCGAAGGTTTATCGACTCATTTGATAGTGGGAAATTATGTCTTTGAGTGATTATCGACTATGTTGCTATTTGTTATAAAAATAATAGATAGTTTTGAAGTGTTGGGACACCATTTTAAATTAAGGTTCTTAATTAATCAAATCTAAAAAATTAAAAATATATCTAAGCTTGAAGAATAAATAGGTTATCACTAGGCTCTTCTTTTTCGGAATATCAAAGTGTATGAATATAGCATAATTCCTTTGTGGCCACGACGAAGATACTCGTGTTTATGCGTCTAATGAATAGGGAAGTGACAATAATATATTCTGTCCCAAAAATGGTGTGCTGCACAAATATTTCCCTTTGCTGGAATTGTATTGGTGGCGATTTAATTTTGTAGTAGTAATACCACAAGTGTTGACGACGTTAGAGAATCTGCAACTCTTTTTCGTCCTATGGGTATCGTAAAAGTCGACTAAGGAAAATGCCAGAAATATCCCAAGGGCTCCGATTGAGGGCGAAATAACCATCTCTGTGGTGTGGTAAATCCTCCAATTGTCTTCATTTGGGAAAAGCCTATGCCTGTCCCAAATTGTCCATTGGTTGACACACAGTCCACTGCTGTACATAGGTGCAGAGAAGAATACCATAAGCTATAGGCTATAGGAAGACCGCGTGGCCTAGTGGTCAGAGTACCTGGTTTTTTGTGGCAATCTATGGGCGAGGCATATGTTCAGTAGTGGACTAGTGATAGGCTGAAATGATGAAGGCATTGTTTATAAAAAAGTTAGTGCCTTTGTGTCTGTGCGTACACTTGTGGCACTATAATATCTCCAGCGCAGTTGATACTCGTAGTTTCCGACAGTATTCGAAATTTGTAGCTGTGGTAGAAAATCGGCTTATATAATTTTACTTTAGACTCTGTGAAAAGGGACAGTTAGTTGTCTTTTACTTTAGAAAGTAATAGACCGTGTCGTCTTTTTCTTTCTGAGGCCAAAGACATTCGTAAAAGTGTGTTAAGAAATCTTAATGCACTGCACGAGGATTTACGAGATTTTATGGAAACCTACTCAGCTATAAACTTATAAAGAAATAAAACATTGGAATTGGTGTTATCCGATGAAGCATTGTTAAGACCTTGCTTGATAAAGCTTTATCAAATAACGCCAATTTAGAATAACAACTGTTTATTTGAACGGACTTTAAAAACACCAAACAGTGTTGCAATATGACGCTTGAGAATAGGATTCATCAATTCATCATGCAAGAGTCTGTGTAGTCAGTTATCACCCCATACCCAGTTATTCTGTCGTGAAGCAGTAGTGTGCGATCATTACTGTGTTTCGGTCTGAAGGGCACTCAGATCTAGTGTAATCACTGGGCATATAAGACCTAAGAACTGATGTCTCAGAGTGACAGGCGCGGTGTCGTAATACGGCATTTTTTATTTGATAAAGTATCGAGACGTGCAAAATGTTTCACCTGATGGTAAGTGCATCGTTTGCCCATAACAGATGCTGTGTTGCTCATAATATTTCTATGTAGCACCACACTGCGCCCGTCACCCTGAGAAATAAGTTCTTAAGTCTCATATGCCCAGTGATTACGCTAGCTCTCAGTGCCCTTCAGACCGAAACACAGTTATGTTTGCAAACTACTGTTTCACGGCAGAATAACTGGCCCTGGGGTGGTACCTACCTAGTCGGATTCCTGCATAGGACACCTACCACCAGTAAAATCTGTTATGGGCAGACGTTTCATTTACCATTAGGTGAACGTATTGCTCGTCTTGTCACTTTATAAAATAAAAAACAATCTTCTTCAGAAACAAACAAGCCTGAGCTAGCGCTAAGCTTCACGGTGTATAGAAGCATCCCAAATCTTAGAAATGCAGGTTAAATTACAGCTTGATGCCCGTCTCTTGTTGTCGAAAGGGTCGTATCTATGGTGCTCTCGTATCTCATAGACGATGAGTACTTCGGCTTTGGGGAGACGAAGTTAGTGCTAATACTAAAGACACTAATATTTATTATGCGCAGATGAAATTGAAACGTAAAGTAGCTATAAATGTCCCATTGCAGAGCACAGGCCACCAATTTTGAGAGAGCTTGGGAGCCTAGAAGCGACGTCACGCTACCCCAATTTTTATTCCTAAGTTATGCAAGTTTCCTCACGATGTTTTCTTTCACCGATGAGCACTTGGTAACTAAGCACTGAAAATTACAATGAATTTTAAGGCGAGCGTAAAAATACCTTCTTGGCTTCGAATAATTCCTTTTGCTTTTTAACAGTAATGTTTTTCGTACAATTTATAAATTAAGCAACCGTTTTTCTGAGGTTGCACGCAAATATTTTTTTAAATAACAAAGGAAATTTTCAAGCAATAGTTTAAAAAAATCAGTCTGAATCCATTGACATTGGACTAAGAGTTTTCCCAGGCTGTACAGGCTCATTCCAATAAAGAACTTGCGGTGTTTTCAAATCAGCGCTCGATCGGTAACGTGGCGCTGTACGACCGCAGCTTTACGAGCCTGGCGGGAATTGAACGGCGAAACTTCACAAGCGGGACGTTGGCGTTAATTCTATCCCCGTGCTTGATGGTTGCGAGCATGATTCACGAGGTTGGTTACACTGTGACGGCAAGAAAACAATGTACATTTAGAAGTAAGGAATTGTGTATATTAATAAATGGCTACGGCCCATGCAGTGTAGTAATCTCATACGTAAATTAGCAGTACCAATCGAATTTTAATATACTCGTTTTAAGTATTCCTGCCACTTTTCTAATTCACAACACGAAAGTTGCGTCATGATAGTAACATTTGTATTTCTTCTGAAATAGCTAAAGTTAGTCCTGCGATAGAATATTACTGCGGATTATCCACTGTACTTTCATATAATGATAAAAGGCTTACCTACTTAGTAGACATAGCCAAGACAAGTCTTATTCAAGTGACGAAACGAGCAAAACGTTCACCTGATGGTAAATGCTAGGTCTGCCTACAAATGCTGTCACCCAGAAAATTACTGCGTGACACTACACTGCGCCCGTCATTCTGAGACATCAGTTCTTAAGACTCATATGCTCAGCGATAATACTAGCTTTCCTTTCCTTTTCCTTTCTTTCAGACCAAAACAAAGTAGTGTTTTCACACTACTGCTTGACGGCAGAATAACTGTCCTTGCAATAGTACATACCTAGGTAGAGTCCTGCAAAGGAATCCGATCACCAGTAAAAATTACATACATTCACTGAGACCGAAACATAGTATTGTTTTCACAGTACCTTCACGGCAGAATACTGGCCCCGCGGTACCTAGCATAGAAATACTATATGTAAATAAATATTTAGTAATTTATGATTTCATAACGATTCTATAAATAATCGTCAGTAAATCTATAACAATAATTGTTTCTCATTCTCATCATTATGCTCCTTACAGACCTTTAATAGTCCACTGTTGAGCATGGAATTAAAGCTTTAACGTTAGTAAAGTAATAAATGTAATCCACAATCCATACTAATTTTATAAATTTAAAAGTAACTCTCTGTGTCCTTCTGTTTGTTTGTTACCTTGTTGCTGAGCACAGGCTTCCTCTCATTTCTGATTGAATTTTGAAGTCGGAGGAAGTAGGAAGCGTCTGTGTCGCGCTGCTCTAATGCGGGTTTGTGGCCTTCACATGTTCTCGAAATATTTGTATTTCTCAGCAGGCAGGCACATGCAGGTTTCTTCACGATGTTTTCCTTCACTGCGGAGCACGTACTTGATCAGATTTTAAAATTGCAGAATAATTGAGAAGAAAGAGCCGTGGTAACTCAGGGGTCAGTCGCTCACCTTAAATTTCATAGTATGTGAGTGACCTGAGTCGATTTTCGGTAAAAATTTTCTGCAGTGTGTTGATTTAACACGTAAGTAAAGTAGTAGTAATTATTACTAGGGATGGTGCTCCATTCGTGGAATTTTCATAGCTGTCGTACTTAACAGGGACGCTACTATTATATGCTTAATTTTTTGCCCTATTCCTTTATTGTGACACCCACGAAATAGAGTCAATCTCTTACGCCACCACCAGGTACCATATCTCAATTGCCAACTTATTAGTTGTCGTTTCGTCGTTTCAGCCTATCACAAGTCAACTGCTGAACATAGGCCTTCCCCATAAATAGCCACAAAAGTTTGTAGCTCTCATTTTGGGGGGATTTTGCCATATTTGCCACGCTTGGCAGGCGGGTTGACAACCGCAGTTTATTTATTCGGATGTTCCAGGTAGATGCTGCTGCCCATCTCCTGGTTTTAATTTTCCTCTGTCGACTTTTACGACACTTACGGGATGGGATGGGGTGGTAGATTCTCTTAGGCCGCTACCACGCTACATGGGGTTGGAAACTAATTGTAGGTTTTTTATGTGTATTAAAAACTACGTACTACTACAGTTTTTATAAAGAAATTTTAAGGATATTTACTAGAATGATTTCGTGTGATATGAAATAACATAATTTTTCATCTTACAGCAATAACGTTCTTTTGGTTGGCACACAGACGTTTAGACTGCGCCGTATCAAAACAAGTCGTTCGACTAACTATTACTCGTTTTAGCTATATAGTAAGTGTTAAATCTAAGGTGTGCCAAATTGTGCGGCAGAAGAATAGTTTGATATCGGCACTAAATGGAACATAAACTGCCTCCGGCGTCGATAGGCGATCGTTATTTCCTGTTAACTGCTCGTCGCGTCGGGGCGTTCGATTAGGCACTTCCCTAGATGACAAGAAAGATTTTACGCTAAGTATCAAGAGTACTCGTATGTTACAAGTTTTTAAAAAAATATTTTACATTTTCCTCTCCATATATTACATTACATATTATACAGCCTCCAATTTTTCGATTTCAACAAATGACACGAGTGGCATATGGTAACTCAAGTTTGAAGTAAATGCTTTAGTTAGAATTTGATCAATGTTTTTATTTGTTGGTTCGAGTCTGGCTGTTTTGTGACTGTTCTTGTGTCTCTGACACTGCATCCTAGCCTACCTCTGATCTTATCCCATGAGCGTTACATCGAGCAATGGTAGGTTGGGATAAGCGAGTGTCCGTGTGTTTTCCCGTATTCATGTGTAAATAACTAGCCGAAGTTGACAGTAACGTGAACATAAACCCAATCGAATATTAAAATTGCATGAATACACATACAAAAACATAAATATAAACAAACATAACATAAATGTAAACACATACACACATATCCATATTCATTACATACTCGTATACATAATACTAGGGATGTTGTAACATCAATGTATGACTTGTACTGAATGTGGTAGGGCGTACCTAAATAAGCGAATCACCTTAGCCATGGGTGTTATAATTAAGTGGACTATTTATAAGGGTTAATTAGAAATCTTGTAATTGAGTAATGGGGAGAATAGGAAGCACGTTACATCGGGTTAGGTGCCGGATCTGGCGTGGCGGCGGGGCAGGTGGCTGACCCTCTTCACTTCAACTTTACTTGACACAAGTCCTTGGAAGCTTTATAATATATATTATTTATATATATGTATTATTTTTTTCTAGCGGCGATAACATGTTGCGAAAGTAGAACCGGACGGCGAATAACAGCCACTTATGATTGGTGCGGTTACAATAGAAAAAAAATATTTAAATTGCTTCGTGCTTTTACTTTGATATATATTTTAAAATCCTTTTTCTTTCTTACCGTCTTGTATAACTCGTCGCACATCTTTGTATTTATTTACATTTGAAGATATCATCAAGTGAGTCATCTAAAAATTTGGAATGTTCCAGACATTCTAATGAAGAGGTTTATAAATGCATATGCGTATACGTCTTCTTAAACAGTATTGCTAAATCAATGCACAAACAATGTCCCAGTTTATCTTGATAACAGTAAATAAAGTTTTTGCAAGTAATGTTAATTTTCAATATTTCGATACTTATCTAAAATCTGTTTCTCACAGTTCATTCGTGTCTTCGCCTTCTATTGAAAGTTAATAATTAGGACAGCCATGATGGAAACACTTAAATTACATAAATAAACAGCCATTCCCATTTCTTTTCCAGCTATGTGTAAATTTTCGTACAATAACGTAGCACGAGAATTCACACTTTACGGATTAAGTGATGTCACTTCTAAGAGAAATGTTTAAAAGATTGATAAATTTAACCATTTCATTAACATGCAGGTGTAACACGCACTTTTTTTTACTTTACCTTATCTTTATAGTAATTATTATACTGTAAATTATTTATCGCAAGCAATCGCTTGTAAACTAAAATAAAAATACGTTTCTCTCAGCCGACTCTTACGACACCCATGGGATTAAATAGGGTGACAAATTCTCACACGCCACCATGACAAACTATATGACCATATTCAGCGATTTTCAAGTAGTGTTTCTGCAAGCTGAAGAAGGATTTCACTCTCTATTCTGTAAAAAAGTAAAGTTACAGCCTATAAGTATCCCACTGCTGAGCGCAGGCCTCCTCTCATTTCCGAGAGGGTATCGGAGCTAGGAAGAATCCGCCAAGCTGCTCCAATGCGGGTTGGCGAACTGCACATGTCTTTGAATTATTTTTTATTTCTCAGACATGCAGGTTTCCTCACGAAAAATTACAAACGAAAAAAACAAACAAAATTAACAATTAACAACTTTAGTGATGCCGGCACAGGGAATCGAACCCAGGTCACTCGCGCACTATGAAATTTAAAGCCAGCGCCTAGCCCTTGAGCTACCACGGGTCTCTAAGGTTTGTTCATTCGTGACATAATAAATATAAAAATTATTTTTTTGGTTTTTTACTCTTGTAAATAAGACAACATTTGATAAGGTGAATTGCGTGATAATTACATTTAAGATAATAGTCATGTTAGTCTCGAAGATTTCTATTAACTGTAACCTTGTAGAAGCCTCCTGTTGTAATAGTCTGGGAAGACAGACGCTGTGAAAGCGTTCCACTCTCTCGCTGTGCGCCTCAGAGGTAAAACGCTTTGTCTGGGGCACGTTAGCCACGCACGTTAATGTGAAATTCATTCTTGCTTCAGTTCCTTAGAAGGAAAGGAAGGTAGGAAGGAGAATGGTGAAACGAGTAACAGTAATTCTCATTGTAATTTTCATAATATTTAAAAAAATCTTCGAACTGTACGCCTATGGTAGAGACAATACAATTTCGAGTCAAACAGCGAACATGTCGAATCTCAAGCCACGTCTTTTCGCTAACTTCGCGGTAAAAAATTAATTTTGTGCAGCATCAGAATGCGGAACCGAAAATGGCAACAATACTCCATAGACGGTCGGTTATAGCGGTTCCCCGTTGTGGTGTAAAGTTGAGAAAGTCTGGCGAGTCTTGATGGTACACTTAGTTTTTGTTGCCCTAAGCTTCTTGGTTAGCTTCGCCCCTTGGACTCAATGGAGAACCAAAACTGAGGTCGAATGTAATTTTTAAAACAATAGTAAGTTTTTTGACAAATACGTCGATAAATGTTTAATTTGATAGTATTTATATTCACGGCATTCACTTTTATGGGTTCTTTGATAAGCCCATTGTTCGCAGTAATCTCTATTAATGATAGCAGTTCTTCATAAAGTCGATAGGCATGAGTTGAAAATAAAGAATATAAACATGATTTAGTATGCATTTATCATTACAAATACAGATTTTTTTTAAAAATGACAATCATTTTATCATATGACAATCATATGTATGTATATTTTTATTAATAGGCTTTAAGAATGAGCGCGTAGTAGAGATAACAGCACAGTACTTCAGACTAATGTGGTAAAAAGACTATGGGACGACATTTGTAGGCTTTAAACTGTACTATATATTTTTAATTCATTTTATTTATTTTTATAATCTTCCTTGCTTAATCTTAAACAAAAGGTAACAAAGGGCGTAACTTAATGCCTGTATGAATTTATAACTCATCAGAGGACGTGGTGAGAACTTGTGATTTGAACTTGCATCAACTTATGGTCTATTCAGGTAGCCATGTCACAAAAGACAAAACACAAAAAAATAAAAAAAGACGTGACTCTCAAAGTTGGAACACATGAATACTGCCAAATTATAGAGTTCAGTTAGTGCCAACATTACCATTTAAATATGACGTTTTGTCATTGGTCGGGTTATATCCCCATCTTGACTATCGACAAACTTGTTGATATGAGAGTTCTATTTCCAGATAATTTTGTTAAATTCTTATTATTCCATTGATACTTTCGTTGCTTTTATTAAGTCTCTTGTTGTCTTTGTTCTTTCACATTTATAGTTACTTTTTTCGAGATTAAAAATATGAGCGAACCTGGACCAAGCAGCGCTTGATGAATAAAAATATTCCGATGCATTCAACAGAAAAGTAGATTTATATCGTGTACATTAAAAATACAATACAGTAAAAAACGAAGAAGTGCGAGTTTAATTCGCGTTGAGAGGGTTCCGAACATTACAAACATTACAAACATTACAAACATTCCGTACAAACTGCAAATGTATGTAAAAATATTAAGAAATTTATAATGTTATTTTAAAATCATAGACTTCTTATATATAGGTTTTCCTGTAATCTGTACGTAAAAGAACTATTTTCTCCATTTATTTCAATATTTTAGTTTCGGAGATAAGGGGGAGGAGGGAATGGTTAATTGTCATCTATATTATCATTACTGGTGGTAGGAGTCCTATGCAGGAATCCGTCTAGGTAGGAACCACCCCCGGGCCAGTTATTCTGCCGTGAAGTAGTAGTGTGCAAACGTTACTGTGTTTCGGTCTGACGGGCTCTGTAAGCTAATGTAATCACTGGGCATATGAGACTTAAGAAGGCTGACAGGCGCAGTGTGGTGCTACACAGAAATATTCTGAGCAACACAGCATCTGTTATGGGCAGACGTTGCACTTACCATCAGGTGAACGTTTTGCTCGTCTAGTCACTTTATCAAAAAAAAAAAATTCTTAAATAACTGGAATTAAACTATTTATTTTAAAATGATATAGATCCTAACAACAAACAGTACAGTTTTTTATAATATTCTAATTTACGGAAAAATTATTGACCTTACACGTCCGTGTTTCGGTCACAGATATGCATATGTGTACCGAACTTCGACTTTATCGGTCGAGTAGATTCAGTGGAAATTAGCTGTGACAGACGGACATACAGACACGCGAATGATCCTTTAAGGGTTCCGTTTTTTATTCGTAGGTCAGGAAAATAAAAAAACAGTGATCTTTTACACATTTTTTTAAATTTACATACATTAAATGTTACAAAAACCCAAAAAAAATTAAAGATCCAGACAGATACGGGGTAGAGGTAGCTTCTCCACTAGGAACCTCTGATCATTGTCTGGTGAAATCTGTGTCGTCTTACTCGCCGACAGACCTTGACCCACATAGTACTAGGCGAGTGTGACGGTACAAGTCAGCAGATTGGGACACTGCGAACTGAAACTGAAATGCGACACTTCTTTGCATCTTATCCTTGACGGCAGGTCTGCTTCACTTCTGGTGATCCGTCGAGTTGCGCGCAAGCCATAAGTAACGTGGTGTGGAATATGGAATATTTTATTCCTTTTGCTGATGTACCAGTTGTTGGCAAAGCTCGCCCATGCCTCAACGTTGAATGTTCCCAAGCCGAAGTTAGCTTAAATATTCGGCGTACCTCTCACGGGTTAACGCCCGAAACTGTTAATCTCCGGATTTGAGCTCATAGAAGCGAGCCTTTAACTTAGCCACCAAGTCCTACAAAAGGGGTTGCGGAAGGCTCGTTTCGAACGCTTTAGGCGTATCAGCGCGACGCTCTTTGGTCAACCATCCGGCAGCAGACCTTTTTTGTCCCTTGCCAAAGCCGTCGAGATGAGTTTTTGTAAGCCTTCACTGCGTCCGCTAGTTGAGACCGACGGGAAATTGGCTCTTGCGGCAAAAGAGAAGGCAGATCTGTTCGCGAATATTTTTACCAACAATTCACGTATGGACACAAGCAACGCTGTTCCAATATCCATACCTCCCTGTGGTACTTCAATGTCAGAGGTCCACATTACTAACAAAAGGTCCTTAAAGCGTTGCGCCTTTTAGACGAGAACAAAGCGAGTGTTGATGGTATACTAGTCATAGTGTTTAGCCCAATGTATTGATGGCCTTTGACAGGGTCTGGTAACATGGTATTTTCATCGGTTCTAATCAGCTGGAGCCACATAAGAACAAGAATAAAAATTGTTGATTTTCGGGTCGGGCAGTTTTGTGTTAGTCTGCCTCTGATTCTATCGTATGAGACGAAACATTGGGCGGGGGTAGGTAAAGACGAGTAAGTACCTTAGTGTTTGCACGCACACTTGTGTTATATATATCTCCTGTGCATTTGATAGCTTCCGATAGTATACGGAAGTTTTCATCGTGGTCGAAAATCGGCCAGGAGGACATCAGTAATCTTAGCCGGAAAATAATTCGTTCAAGTAAACAAAGCAAATGAAATAGAAACAATGATGTTTGTCGAATAGTCGAAGCATTTTCGCTGCCTAATTTTGTCAGCAGCCAGTTTGCGGAAAGAAGGCAATTTTGGCACAGGTTCGAAGAACGAACATTCAAATATAGACTAGCTGCCGACGGAAACTATATTGCTCACCGAAATTCGCACTCTCGCCATATTTCATATGCATTTCGTGAACTTCGCGAAATATTTTTGTTGTAGCTATCATAAGAAATTGGTTAATTTTTAAAAAAGTCAACAGAAACAAAATAACTGTGCCTTTAAAAGGATCAGCACTACATAATACTAAAGCAAAATGTAATTTCTGTGATGTTATTGCTGTTAGCCTTTTTGGCTCTTATATTCTTCGGAGAGCTGTGGTTTGGTTTGACCCAAACATAAATACATAAACAAGCTCCTAAACTTTCCCATCTAATTCAGGTCACTCTCGCGTCAGATCTGCGTCATGAGATCGAAGTTTTCTTGTGCAAAAGTAAGTCATCTTATGACCGTCCGAGGGAGGGTTCAGATCTCCTTTCTACGTTCCGAATGTAGACTTGTGTACGAGTATCAGTAGCTCTGGGCGGTGAGAACCGCCCTGGAACGGGGGTGAATCTGGTGTACGCGGTGGGTGTTGTTGTTGACTATTGTGCGTCGTGGTGCGTGTAATATCTACTGTGTGTATAGTGTTAGGTGGATCGTGGCTGACCGTATCGTGGTCTGAGAGCGCCGAAACATCCGGGTCATCGTGGACGGTTCGCGGGCGACGTTTGCGTTCGGTCGCGTTTCTATTTGGTCGGTAGTTTGTGTAGCTAAATACTTTGATTCATGGACTATATTTACCCAGACTGCGGTTGGAATAGGGGGGAATAATGGACTGATTATGTTTTATGGCATCAGTGAACCATTTTTATATTTGATTCTGGAATATATTATCCGCACTATGTCGTTATATTTGGTTTATAATATTATCAAACCTTTACGTAGAAAATAGATATATATATATATATATATGTATAATTACATATATATAATACGAATTGTGTATATAACGAATACACAAGAAACTGTTCTAAAGAATTATCTTTATGCTTATTAAGTTAGAATAGTTTAGTTACAGAATGTTACCTGTACAATTGCATTATTAGCTACAATACCAGGATAACATTGACTGAGCTATAACCTATTGAATCAAATAATTTTCCTACTGTACACGCTATCAAATGTTAATTGTAATGACTGTTCTTGAATGCACAACCATTTGATAGTAAACATAAAGTCTTGCTGTAAATGTTCAAAAATAAAGAATTTAAAAACATTTTTAGAAAAAATACAAAAAAAAATCTTCACGTTCATTCGCAGGTTCACTAGGTATAAAAAATAAATTGAATTGATTCAATTCACGGATCATAGACAGTTAGTTAAAAATATAACAGTTGACCTTAAAATAGAAGAATTAGAGCCGAACAAAATGGGCCAAAAAGGCTTGATTGCGGCAGCTAAAGCTCAATCAGAAAAAAGGCACAACTTTATTGAATGAAGAATTTTCTAAATTTTAAGTTTAGCAATCAATACGAAAATTAATTAAAAATGGTGTCTTCTCTGTCTGTCCATCCGAGTGATTGTACGGAACTTTTACTAGTGATCTACTAGCGTAGGTATGTACTACTGCAGGGCCAGTTATTCTGCCGTGAAGCAATAGTGTGCAAACTTTACCGTGTTTCGGTCTGAAGGGCACTGACAGCTAGTGTAATCTCTGGGCATATGAGACTAAAGAACTGATGTCTCAGTGTGACGGCCGCAGTTTGGTGCCACACAGAAATATCCTGAGTGACACAGCATTTCTTACGGGCAGACGTAGCACTTTCCATCACGTAAACGTTCTGCTCGTCTCGTCGATTTATCGAAAAAAAAACTTTTTGCACAAATTTTGCGTAGATAATATTAATTAGTTAGAAATTTAGTCATATATTTTTGCCTTTAATTATTTTAATCAAGTCAAATACAGAATGAATTCAATGTGGTAATTTTTTTAGTTTACATTAAATGTGTCAACTTTGTAGGACATTTCGTAATAAATTTCGTAATCAATAAATATCGAAAAATTATAAGACGTTTTCTCGTTAGTCTGAATTTCATATGACCTACAACAATTTCATTGTGATGTGCATTTTACATGTAATGGCTGTCGTCGCTCGCATCCGCGAAGTTTATTGCCCATATCAAGTTCGGTTATGCGCCCCTTACAGTATTATAGCGTTATTTGTCGGTTTATTAATTCTCAGGCATATTGTGGCTTCTGCTGGCTTGAGTAATTTAATTACGATTGTTAAATATTATTTCTTTAATTAATCATACTTTTAGGACAATACAAACATGTCTGATGTCTGAGGGTCGTGTGTTTTTGGCAAAATTGCGCAAAAACCTTCTCATGTCTATTGAAAAACCAAAATATTTTCAGTTTCTTAACGGTAAATAGTGTTTCACCTGGGAGCTACTAATCAGTTTTGTCCATTGACATTGCTATATCCTCAAACAAGAATAAAGTTGCCGATGGTCTACTCTGAAGGTAATGATGATGTTCTCTATGGTTAAATGCTTTGTTAATAATAAAGAGAGCTACTGCGTGGCGAAAATTTTGCGAATTAGAATTGCTAGAAAATTACCGTAAATTATCTGGCTATGTCTAGCATGTGGACTACAAGCCTTTGATTCCGTCGAAATTTTGACGGTATTATAGCCACTTCAGCGTTGCCGGACAGCGTGACCGTCGGTATATCGAAGTGCTGCAGTGTTTGTACAGCAAAAGCTATCCGAATACAGAACCAAAGTACGTAAACGGTCAAATTGCAGAAACATGTAAGACAAGACGATGTTATATCTCCGAAACTCCTCACCATTGAGAAGTCAAAAGTCAAAGTCGCTCATCGAGCTATGGAAAAGGCTATGAACGATGTTTATTGTTTTAGCTATGATATTCGCAGAGTAACCGACATTTCTAAGGAATAGCAAGCTGAAGTGGCAATGGGCCGGCCATATAGCTCGTAGAACGTAGGTTAAAAAGAAAGGTTCAAGAGTGGCAATTTACACGGTTTTGAGGGAAGTCGATGAATGCAGGTGGCTCAGGACCATGTTCAGTGGCAATCCATGGAGAAGCCTATGTTGCGCAGTGGACTAAAAATTAATAAGTAAGAAAGAAAGAAAGAGATATTTATTTGAAGCAATCACAAAAAAAATACAGGTCACAATTTTCCAATTAATGAAGTAAATGTTAACTTAGCTTCGATATCTCTATAGTTTAAGTTGTAAGTTAAGCTTTTTTGATCTCATTATATAGTATCGGGAAGCAGAATTTAATAATCGATTGGCTAAATGAAAAGTTATCAACGTACACTCAGGATTACGTTTAGTAAATACCAAGTAAATATACGCCACAACTCGTGAAAAGCCCCTTTTCTACAATACAAAAACTTTGCGATGATTATTTACGACCGTGTAATAAAATCGAATGTATGCAAATGACATAGGGGGCGATTCTTCACAGATTCATCTCGCCTTGCCCTCTCCAGGAATGGCTACAAAAGAGCGTGGTGTCTAAAATTGCTCTTTTTACCTTTTGTAAGTGGCTCATAAAGGTAGCGCTAAGACTAGCTACGTGCATAATGGCTTCTAGTAGTTTTTTGTAAAGAGTAAGTTAACATTATTTATCTCTATTAAAAGCAAGCAATATACAGAAAATTATTACTGACAGAATATAATTTTAGGAAATATCGCCTGCAAATAAAATACAATAATATTTTAATTACAAAAAAATGTATCAGCAAGTACTACATCATCAAGCGCAAGTGAAGGAATTTTAATTATTATCCAATGCAATTTCGTTCATCGCATTCAAAGGAGGTTAAGAAATGAGGACGCTTAGTTCACAGCTACTAGCAGTTTGATAAAAAGCTTCATCTTAGCACCCCGAGTTTTTTACTCCGTGATGGTGCATAAAATACACGATTAGCAACATGTTAAAGTTGCACGACTCCGGGAATGTGGGGTCACATTGTTTTCTATATTTAAAGGCATTTTCTTGGTAATAAAACAACTGGCGGCCCTACTGGGAGTTCAACGGCAAAGAGCATTTATTGCAAAATGGTAAACTAATCTTGCATGATGTTTTGCAAGTCAATTTCTGTTTGTAATTTTTGTTTGATTGATATATCAAATTATAAAATGATGTATATGTAACTAATGTAAATGTAATGTAAATAAATGTAAATGTAATGTTGACTAAATTAGGTGTTTTCTATTTACGGGCATTGATGTGCACAGTGGCAAAGCTATTGGCGTTTGTAGGGATCGTGAGTTTGATTCCCACTACACACACAATTTGTATAGCCTGCAGATTGTTTTTTCGAACCCACTCCTGTGTAGCGTGTAACGTGTAACGTTTCTTTATAAGCTATAATAAAAATTCATAAATGAGAAATTGTCTACCATGTCGGTGTACTTGTGGTAGGATTATTAGAGCCCGGTGGCATGATTTTGGTAGAGGTGAGAGGCTTTGGGTCCCTTGAAGGAGTGGCAAAGCCCTTGTGTGTGATCCTATACGCATAGACACATTGGCAGTCTCTCATCTTAGCGGTACTTTGTTTTTTTTAGTTAAAAAAGCGACGCCCACACTGGGATTTCTCCTGTATTGCAAATGCGTTCTACACATAAAAATTTCATTATAAATGGAAACTAAAAATAGAAGGGAATAAGTAAACTGCGGTTGCCAACCCGCCTGCCAAGCGTGGTAACTACGGCAAAATCACCCCAAAATGAGAGCTACTAACTTTTGTGGCAATCTACGGGGGAGGCCTATGTTCAGCAGTGGACTAATGATAGGCTGAAATGATGATGATGATGATTGAACACATTATTTATTAAATAATAATATTTTGTTAGTCAGTTCAAATATGAAAAACTGTATGAGCATATCATTCATGGTCATTATTACGTCGACTTTCCATTGCTGGAGAAAGGCTCTGCTGCAGTATGCATATATAACACTAGCTGATGCCCGCGACTACGTCCGCGTGGGTATATAGGTTTGGGAGGTATAGGTTTTTTAAATATCGCGGGGGAACTATTTGATTTTCCGGGATAAAAGTATCCTATGTCCGTTCCCAGGATTCAAGCTATCTCTGTGCCAAATTTCGTAAACATCGGTTCAGCGGTTGAACCGTGAAAAGATGTTTGTTATCTTTTCACGGTCACAGAGGCACAGAGAGAGTTACTTTCGCTTTTATTATATTAGTATGGATTATACACAAAATAACACTATAATAAAGGAATAATTTTATTATGACACTTTTCCTCATCAGCGATTATGAAAAGCTGATAAAGAAATAATTACGCATTGTTCACACATAAATATACAATGCATTGAAGAAATGTTGATCCACGATATCGAATTCTGGGAAAGTAATGACTTAAAAATAAATTGCCAGTCTTGCATTTCACTCGAATCTTCTAATTTCGTAATAGAATAGGAATTTATGGTGAGTTTCCACCGTAAAACATGTCGTCGAACATTTTATGCGTTTTCACGTCGGCGGTTTGCGGACATAGGAAATTTAATATAGATCTCGTTTTGCTTAGTTTGTCGTGAGGTTAACACTTTGTGTAATTTATTGTAAATTTTTTAAAGTTTTGTTTTAGGTCTTAAAAATATCAGTTGTTTGTGAATAAACAATTAAATACCAATTACAGAGTTTATTATTGATTTATCGATTTTTTTTACTCACTTTTTGTAAATACTTGTTCTTAAGTACTTTATTGTCATGTTTCAGGCTAGGAGAAAACTGTCTTGTCTAATAATTAGGATATTATGGGATGTGAAATTAATTATATATTCGATTCTGTTGATTTTTCGAAATCTATTAACTTATGTTTAATAGTAAAAATCGAGTTTTCTTCAAATCAAATTATGTTTAACATAAAAATTATATTGCCTGTCCGGTAAATGGAACTGTAATTCGTCGCAGGAAAAGGAATAGTTAATTAAATTCTTTGTGAAAGAACAATTTGTAATTCGATGCGTATTGAGTTTTCGACGCGTAATTATAACATAACGCGTTATTTATTTTGTGTTTCATGTATATCACATCAATATGATAAATTAAGACCAATTCTCTGAAATAGGTGGTGAAATGTTTTATTGATTATCCTATCAATAATGTATGAGTCAGCTATTCATTAAGAGGATTTTGTATGTGATGAGTCCGCACTGCTCACATGCGGTTCGGCAAACGTTTTCCTGTAAGGTGTAGTGTATAAGGTGAAGGAATAGCAACATCGAGGATCGAACTCGAGTGATAAGAGCCGGGGTTTGTGTATACGTCAGAGAGGATATATATTCTTAACGCCTCGGCAGTCTTGAAGGTAGGGTAGGTAGGTATCTGTCCACCCTTTGGCTGCTCATAGACAGCGACGAATATCCTCGCGTCTATGGGTGCCTTTACAGGTCCCACAGCGATAATACCGAAACTGACCAACTCATCGATCACTTCCAAATAACTGCAGATTCCGTGCTACAGCAGATCCTATCGCAGAGATCGTGATACTCGGCGAAATCAACGCCCACCACGCCGAATGGCTAGGATCTCGTACCACCGACCATGTGGGGAGATCTGTCTATGACTTTGCTCTGGCATATGATCTGACACAACTGGTAACTTCGTCTCTAGATATCTAGTCTCTGTAGATGCCCCTCTGGGATCTTTGGACCTCTGTCTGATCCGGCAGGCTTTGCAGGCTCGCGCCGTGAATGGCACTACAGGTCGGCGGATTTGGATCGGATGCGGTCTTTCTTTGCATCCAACCCATGGGGCCAGGTTTGCTTCTCGCTGGATGATCCCGACGACGTTGCCGGGTCTGTCGCTGATGTGGTGCTTCAGGGAATGAAACTCTTCATTCCATCCTCTGTGGTGCCCATCGGTGGTAGAACCCAACCATGGTTTGTCGGCACCTGCAGAATGACATCTCGCCAAAAGCAGCAGAGTTACCAGGCCTGCGCTTATGCATCGGCATCTCGGGATTTAAAAACCAGCGACTTTAAGAAGAAGTACAACTCTGCTTCCAGGTCGTTCAAAAGAGTAATTGCAACGGCAAAGTCTGAGCACATTGGCAGAATTGGTGAGAAACTAGCTCGCCTTCCTTCGGGAACCCATGCGTTCTGGTCTCTTGCCAAGGCTGTCCAAGGGAATTTCTGTCAGCCATCACCTCCATCTCTGCACAGGGAAGGCAATTCGCTGGCCCATGACGCAAAGGATAAGGCCGATCTTCTTGACTCTCTTTTTGCGTCCAACTCGAATCTTGACGACAGGGGGAACTCACCGCCGACCATCCCGCGGTGTGAGTGGTCTTTGCCAGACATCAGGTTCTATTGACTATGTGATTATGTTCTATCTGATCGGCTTGACCCACTGGCTTTGCGAAGAGATGTTGCATCTCTTTGCATATTTTAAAGGATCTACCATGGGGCACTCCCCACTGGTAACACTTTACAAGGAATTGTTCGGATTATTCCAGCCCCTTATTTTCACCATCGCACATTGCGACAATTTCAAGAAAAGAGCCACACATCTTCTATTCCTCTGGTATTGTAGATGTTTATGTGCGGCGATGATGACTTACCGGTTAGCCGCTTGATCGCTTGCCCCCTCTTTCATAAAAAAAATAAAAAGGCTCGACTCTTCCTATCGTGCGCTTCTGCTGCTGAGTTACCTCAGCAACTATGGAACAGCTTAAATACAGTGGCTATTAAAAAGAACACGTAACATTTTTCTGTCAACATTCATATCACCTTGCTTAAACAGTAGATGACAATTTACATGCACATAAAACGTTGAATGGATTTAATTGGTTAGTGTGAAAAATAATTTGCGGATTTAAAGCCCGTGTGGGTGTTATTGAAATTTTGTTTTATTATTTTATTACCAACTAGCTGTGTCCCGCGGTTTCACCCGTATCGACCCAGATTGATGATATGTATAAATACTTCCCTATTTGAATCGGTGCGAACCCTAAGTATTTTTCTGTAATTAAAGTAGGCTAAGTTACTCGCTATAATATCAGCTACCTGTCAGTGAGTCTCGTCGAAATCGGTAATCGGATCAGTCAGAGCAAACCGACAGACAGACAGACAAAAATTAAAAAAAAATGTTTTTTTCTTATAAGTGTCGTAAATACTTTTAAAATCATTGTTATTTTGTTATTACAAACAGACACTTCAATTTTATTTATTTGTATAGATTAGGCGTCGCTATGTACGACGTTTTTTAATTTATTGAGGATATTGTTCATTCGACTCTGTTGATACAGTACATTAGTAGTTATATATTAATATTATTTATCTTCATCAGTTAGTTAAGAGTCCATTGCTGGATATGTGAGTTACTTTGCGGAAATTCATTATTATAAAGGAAAGAAAGTTAATTGGCTAAGATCCGCATGCAAAATTTAAAATTGTGTGACTATTAAGAGAATCGACGACCGCGTGGCCTAGTCGTCAAAGTACCTGACTTCTACGCCGCGGGTCCTGGGTTCGAATCCCAGCCGGAGCCAACATTTGTGCTAAAACACAAATTGTTGATTTTCGGGTCTGGTTGTGTTGTGTTTGTCCCCGTGTTTCTGACACTGCATCCTAGTCTACCTACGATCTTATCGCATCAGCGTTACATCGGGCGCGGGTTCACTTGTGGCACTATAATATCTCCTGCGCAGTTGATGGCTCCCGACAGTATTCGGAAGTTGTCGCCGTGGTTGAAATCGGACAGGAGAACATCATCATCATCATCATTGAGAGAATTATTTAATTGAAATTTAATAATAAATAATCGAGGTAACCTTATTTATTGAGTGAGGTTACCGGTTGTCGGTTATTATAGTAGAAGTATGTGTCGAGACGAGCGAATCGTTCCCATGATGGTTAGCACAAAGTCTGCATATAACAAATGCTGTGTCACACAGAACATTCCTATGTGACATCGCACTTCGCTTGTCACCCTGAGACAGTGCTCTTTAGACCGAAATACAATAAAGTTTGCAACAAGGATACAAATAATAATGAAATAAATTCGAAATAAATACTTTGTTCTTAAAAAAAGGTCGGCCGGTAAGAAACACTATTTATAGGTTTTTGCAGTAAAAGTTTAAAGTTTCAGCCTATAAATGTCCTACTGCTGAGCACAGGCCCCTCCTCTCATTTCTGAGAGGGTTGTGGAGCTAGGAAGAATCCGACCAATAGTAAAGTAAACATAATAAATTGCATAACATTTACGTAATCAACATGATAGGTGTCCGGCAGAGTAGAATAGCACCTACCTCTCCTGCCGAGGTGTCGTTAGATGCTACTAAGCCAAGGTATTGTACGGACAGCCTTTATTCGTGCAGAGTAATACCATATTATGCAATGCCGTCACTATACTGCTCGTGAGAAGTCAATGGGGAGTAAGAATTTCTTGACTCGTACTAAAATGGCGGCGACGTTCGCCACCCGTCACGTCAAGTTTTCCGCTGGGACGAAAAGAAAATAAGTGACTGTATGTATGTATGAGCGTTCTCTAATTTTTTGAGTTTCGGAGTCAGCTACAAAGGTTAGCCGCGCTAAGCTACGACGGCAACATAAAAATAAAAATGTTATATTCTTATCTGATCTAAAAAACTATCAATATAAAAGTATAAGTTGTATGTTTGAATGGATGCTCAGTGCACAACGTCTGATTTCACATTCTTTAACATTATTATTAAATTACCGTGTGGTGGCGTCTGAAGAGTATTTATCACCCTATATCATCCCGTGGGTGTCGGAAAATCGACAGAGGGGAAATAAAAACCAGGAGATGGGCAGCAGCATCTTCCTGGAGCATCTGAATAAATAAATTGCGGTTGCCAACCCGCCTGCCAAGCGTGCCAACTATGGCAAAATACCCCCACAAATTGTTGTGGCAATCTGTGGAGGAGGCATGGCCAATGGTTAGCAGTAGACTAGTTATAGGCTGAATGATGATGATGATGGTAATGATGATGAACATTGTTAATAATCTTATTTAAGTTATTTTTGACGCTTACTTAAAGTGAAACAAGCGCAGAGAATTATTACGATGATCGAATGTAAATATTCTTAGACAAAAAATGCTATCGATCGTCGTTTAACAAATTGAAAGCAGCTTCGTAACAATGGTGTCGTCGTTTTAACATTTCTCACTTTAACAAGGCACGGACTAAGTGCTCGTCGGCGAGAAATACAAAAAAGAATCTACCTGCAGAGCCGCAATATCTTCCGAGAACGTGAAATTGTATACTCAAACAATCCAGTAGTTTGTTCTACTGACGGTGTCGGTGGTGCGACGTCGATTGAGTTTAATTCTGTGGTATTCTGGTTTCTGGTAGACATTTTATGAATGAACTTGAATGAAATAGACGCAGTTTTTTTAAATAAAAATACCAGTTAACTGACATTACACACAACCAGACAGACTAGCTAATTTGAAAATAATAATGGTTGTGATATTGCTATGTCCACTCTAATCTGATACATGAAGAGACCTTTTTGAACATATTGAGTGCACAGAAGAGAATGAGATTTGGCGCAGTGAAAGTGTATATGGAGAAGATGCGAAGAATGTAAAATTTATATAGAATAAAATCAAACATTCAATATTTTCGTTCATATTGACACGTCAACTAATTGCCAACAAATAATTACTCGAACCTAAATAAGGAACAAACCTAAAAATAATGTATATTACGGTCGAATTTCGACCACTGACTAAGATCTGGTGTTAATAAATCACCAAAAGCTAAGTTTTGAAATAATAAAAGGTTTTCTTATTTCAAATTCTTATTAAACATAAACCTTCCCTGCAAATGGTGATTAAAAGAAGCCACGCATCCCATGGAAGGTGCTCTATGTTCATAACACTGTATAGGCGGGTTGGTGTTCGTTACGTCGCAGCCCCCGCACTAGTGAGGCAGTTTCCAATAACTACTCTGTGGGATTTGAGTCGGTAACATCAAATAAAGCTGAAACCATGTCCTAGCCTATTGATTATATCGCATGAGCTTACAACGGGCGGGGGAGGTTAAACGAGTGAGTGCCCTATGCAGGAATCCGTCGAGGTAGGTTATTCTGCCGTGCCACCCCAGGGCCAGTTATTCTGCCGTGAAGCAGTAGTGTGCAAACATTACTGTGTTTCGGTCAGACGTTGCACTTTTCATCAGGTGAATGTTTTGCTCGTTGCTATCAAATAAAAAAAAAAAACTTACGGCACTAAAATATTTCGCGCGAAGTCGTGGTCGAAATCGGCCAGGATGACGTCATTTTTTATCTTTAAAGTGTTAACCGGTATTGTCAGAGCATTTTGCATTTTACAGACATACATTTACTCGTATGTTTCGGGCGGGAATCGAACCCGCGACCCGTAGCCAGTCTCTCGGCCATATACAATGTTAATTCACACATAATTTGGCAGATCACGGTTTAAGTTAATGACGAAATAAATGCTAATATTTGGATTGTAACAAAATAGTGACCACCCTGCACGATATAATGCGCTCACAGTATCCTTTGATATTGGACTCTTTTTTTTCCCATCCGGCACTATTCAGTTAGCCGATTATTCGCACTTTCGAGGGCCACTCGTGATGTCATTGATAATTCTTTGCAAGTGTAACAAAGAGATTTAAATCTTTTTAAGCGATAGACAGCTTTTACGTGAGCATGTGGTCGGGCAGCAAATTTCGAATCTGTGTATGTGAAAAGAGGCCTCTCATTTTTTGCCATCTGGGTGTATAACATAATTACTTCTTTTGTTAACAAACTGTTTAAGGGCACGTGGCTTTACGATTATGATGTTGGACGATTAATTTGGTGTCATCATCATTATTTCAGCCTATCACTAGTCCACTGCTGAACATAGGCCTCCTCCATAGATTGTCACAAAAGGTTGTTGCTCTCATTTTGGTGGGATTTTGCCATTGTTGCCACGCTAGGCAGACGAGTTGGCAGCCGCAGTTTATTTATTCAGATCTTCCAGGAAGATGCTGCCGCCCATCTCCTGGTTTTTATTTTCTCTCTGTCGACTTTTACGTCACCCACGGGAAGTGATGGCGTCGTAGATTCTCGTCGTTGTAATAAATATAAAACATCATTAATGATCGTTGTGATTTAGACAAATATTAAGTCCTCAATGTGCGTAACAAATAAAACAATTCTTTGTTTCTCCAACAATTCTCCACATCGCTTCTAATTGTCATGCTTGAAATACACTGAAAAATAATAATATACAGAAAAGCAAAATGTTTTAAATTGTAAAAAATGAAATATTACTTTTTAGTTTCTTAAATGTATTAATTATAATTATTGTTTGGATTGTGACATTTTTAAAACTACTTTTTGTGAATACACAATTTTTGAGACTCAGCTTTGTCATTTTACATAACATTTTTTTTAAATTAAAGCGTTGATCATGTTTAGTCTGTGATTCTTAATTAAACAGATTCATTTTGTAACAATACAAAGCTGTTTGTTTGAGAGTGTTTTTTTACGACTGTTGTATTTTCCTCTTAGCTAGAAATAGATATAATTCATCATATTACTGCTCCTTTATCTATTTCATATTTGAATAATTCATTGAAGCGATGCTTATAAATCAGTTTTAGCCTCTAGTTGTCACAAACAAAAACAATGAAGAGTCCTTTTGATCGGTCCAACTCTTTCGTTAATTTGAAATCATGTACGACCCTCAATCATTTGAGTGGATATCTGGGTATTCCAGAATTTAGAGCTTTGATATCGGATTAATTGCTATTTGCATGACTTGATCAAGAATTAAATTACATCTATATTTATTTTTTACTGATGGTTCATAAAACCCTATCAACCGCGTTGAAAATTGAATTGAAATGAAAATCAGTCAAATGTATTAAATTCACAACACCAAATGTTAAACAATTAAGTTTTCTTATATTATATATAATAATTAAGTCTAATATATTATAATAATTAAGTCAGTAAATGTGCTTGTGAATGGGGAAGCGTTGAGCCTTGTGGATACTGCTGTCTTTCTTGGAATAACTCTTGACGCAAAACTTCAATGGAGCCCCCATATATCTAAACTAGCAAGTAGACATAGCTCTGCAGCTTATGCTGTAAAAAAAATTAGGAATTTGACTAACGTTGAAACTGCTAGATTGGTTTATTTTAGTTATTTTCATAGCATAATGTCTTATGGTATTTTGCTATGGGGAAATGCAACTGATGTTGAAGTGATTTTTGTTTTGCAAAAGAGGGCCGTAAGAGCTATTTATAATCTTGGCTCTAAAGTGTCTCTTAGGGATAAATTTAAAGAAATTAATATCTTAACCTTGGCCTCTCAATATATATTTGAAAACGTTTTGTATGTACACAAGAACATAAACCAGTTCACTAAAAAAAGTGATGTTCATAATGTGAATACCAGGAACAAGCACAAATTAATTATGCCAGTTACCCGACTTCACAGAGTCAGTAACTCTTTTATGGGGCAATGTATACGTTTTTACAACAAAATCCCAGAAAGTGCTAAAAGTCTTTCAATCAAAAAGTTTAAATTTTATATTAAACAAAGACTTCATAAAAAGGGTTATTATAATATTAAAGAATACATAGATGATGATAACCCCAGGGAATGAGGTGATCGCCGCCAAGCCATTTCTACATCTTTATAATACTGCTGTTATTGTACATTATTTTAAAAATGACTAAAAAAAAAAGCTCGCTGGGTTTTTTACTGGTTCTTCCCAGGACAGAGGCATTTTTGCGAACCAGTGTAGTTTAAAAAAAGAAAAAAAATGGCTTTCAATAAGTATTATGTAAATAATCTATATTGAATAAAAAAATTTTTCTATTCTATTCTATTCAGTAAAAGATAAATATAGATGTATGTCAATTTTCAACGCGGTTGATAGGGTTTTGGGCCCACAAACAGTCCGAACGGAGGTTTGTAACCTCCCTCGGACGGTCATTAGATGACTTAAATTTTATTAAGATTTTCTCACGGAAGATCTGGCTCACGGGCCCCTGGGCTACAAAGGGTTCGCCACGCTGTGTCAGTGGCCACGGTTGGCGGACTTTATATGTGATTGAAATAGTTATTTCTCAAAAAAATATTAGAGGAAGCCCGGGTTCAGCCGTGGGCCTTTTTTAATTTACTTATTATTTAATTTACACGTTAATATACAGGAATATGATATTCTAAACAAGCACAATTTAAACGTAGCTCCGATACGATGAAAATAAATCGAATGGTCCGAAGTTCTTAGTAAATAAATTCAAATACTGCGAGAGAAGCTTTTCTGTTGACCGGCAAAGTAGGACAAGCATCTTAACACAGCGTCCGAACTCGGTCACTTTTAGAACGGACCTATTAGCCATTTTGAGAGGGGAATACAGCTTAAAAATTGTAGCTGAGTCAGTAAGAATTGTGTCAACAGAGTTAGGCAAGTGACTCATGATACGCGTGTTTTAAAAATCTATCAATTTATTTTATTATAGTTATTTATAAACCAGCTGGTCCGCCCCGGCTTTGTTCGGAAGTTGCTGTTATGTTAAAGTCTGTATAGAGAGAAAACAGAATACAATAAGTACGTTTATCTCATCGTCATCGTTTCAGTCCACTGCTGAACATAGGCCTCCCCTATTAATAGCCACAAAAGTTTGTAGCTCTAATTTTGGGGGGATTTTGCTATAGTTGCTACGCTTGGCAGGCGTGTTGGCAACCGCAGTTTATTTATTCAGAAGTTCCAGGAAGATGCTCCTGCCCATCTCCTGGTTTTCATTTTCCCTTCGTCGACATTTACGACACCCATGGGATGAGATGGGGTGGTGGTTCTTTCCAAAATCCTCTCAAAAATGGGAGAAGGCAGGCTCTCATTAATGGGTATATCAATTGTGAGAAATTACTTGCCATTTCTTAACTATAAGTTTTTTGTCACGATTTTGTTTTTAAATTTAATAAATGATCTCTACTATTATGTAAGCATTGCTATTAAAGTATATAAAGTGGTTTGGAAATCGTACTGTAGGTCGAAGTTATTTGAATAAAACTAGGTCATTAGGGATGTCGTCTTTTAGAAGCGCTGACTAAATAGAATGAAAAGAGCTTTTATAAGTGGAAAATGTAAAAAGCTTATTTATGGTTACTTGCGTGTTAGGATACTGTTAAATAAGTGAACCCTATTTGAGTGCGACAATTCAGTGAATAATGTACCTCTGTCAATGGAAAGTGTGTCGTCGACGAGCCGGGGCGACGCCAGTGACTAAAATAGCGTTTAGCTTTATATATCGATGTACGAGTATCGCGTACCACGCTATTCTGTCTTTGTACAAATGAATAAAGAAAGTTAATTGAAATAGAAGTAGATAACATAGTTCAGGTTTAAGGTTTTTGAATAACGTATTTAAGTTGATTTTTATTGTAATAAAGAATTATCATCCCGTGTGGTAGCGAAGCTTGAGAGAATCTACCACCCTACCGAAGAAGTAGTGACAAAGGTGCAGAAAGGGATGCTTAGATGGTTTGAACACGTAGAGAGGATGGATCAAAGAAGATTTATGAAATAGATTTATAAGGCGAGTATGAATGGGCAAGCCGGTAGGGGTCGACGTAAGCGAACGTATCACAATCAGATCGAAGACGTTTTAAGGAAAGGACACTTCAAAAGTACGCGCAACCGATAAACTTGTATGAAAACGTTAATGAAAGTAGAAGAAGCGAAAAATATTGGTTAAGATCGGAAAGATGTGGTCCCTGCCTACTCTAATGAGAAAGAGGCGTGACCCTGTATGTTTGTATATTTGAAGTAGTACACGACATGTTGGACGCCTCGTGGTTTTCATTTCATTTCCTTTAGTCGACTTTATGACATTTACTACTGAAAATGGGGTGATGACGGCATCGGCACCTTACGGTAATTTTTTCTCGTCTTATCTATAACTGATTTTTTTTAAACTGATTATTGATTTGAAATTTGGCTTACATATTCCTTTCTAGACCACACCCACTAAGAACGGATTTTACAACATTTATTTCTAAATGTGTAAACGCCGCTTGTTTTCGCCATACAGACTTTAACATATAACATTAACTGTACAAAGCTGCCGGGGCAGTCCAGCTAGTACGTCAAATATTTTTTTTTAAATGTGTTTGTTGTTTCAAATTTCGCTTGAGTATTATTTTTTGTCAACAATTTATTGTGATTAAGCGTGCGTTCGCTCGTAAAATCCTGTTGTACATTATTAATGAAATCATCTCCGTGATATTTTATTGTGCAATAAACATTTTATTGTTGTACTGACAGTATAATTTAGCATGGTTCAGGATAAATATTCGCCATACAGGAATAATGTAAAACACCATAACCTACTATTAGCGAGACGACGGACGGTCTTTATGGCTTCTTATTGTCTATTAACAACTAGACTCGTAGGAAACCTACGCAGGAATCCGTCTCTATAGTTACCACCGCATCGCCACTTAACCGCCGTAAAATTAGTGTGTTTCGGTTAGAATACCATTATTAGCTAGTCTAATTACTAGGCATGTGAGACAAGAGAGAAGAGGCTTAAGATGAGATTGATGTCTGGGGACAAGCGTGACAGACATAACTTTACAATTGATTTTTTCTGGGTGTGATAACCTGTAATTAGATGTACAATTAACCTAGTATTTATAAATCAAATTTTTTTAATGCTTTATTTTAACTACTGCTGGTTATCTTTAACAAATAAATAAATGGGTGGTGGTTGATAATAATAAATAAAATGGGTCGGAACTTGAACCCATAATATCGTAGTCCTTAAAATTACATTCGAAGCTGAAACCAAAAGCAAACGTTAGCAATCATAAGAGAGGGTCAGCTGAATCGAAGAACCATTGCAGTTTTTTTAAGTTTTGGTTCTCATAAGATATAGCATAAGATAGATAGCAGAAGATGGGCAGTAGCATCTTCCTGGAACATCATAATAAACCAACTGCGGTTGCCAACCCGCCTGCCAAGCGTGGCAACTATGGCAAAATCCCCCCAAAATGAGAGCTACAAACTTTTGTTGCACTCTATGGGGGAGGCCTATGTTCAGCAGTGGACTAATGGTAGGCTGAAATGGTGGTGGTGGTGGTGGTTCTCATATTATGGTCATTCGTATTTGTTGCTAATAGTGCAATGTGACGATTGTGCTCTGGCAACATATAAGAAGTTTTAAATACTTGTATATGATAGTGTCAAAAGAATGTAACACCATGCAGTAAAATTACAGCAGAAACGCGGTCCACCTCTGGACAAACTTTGGAGTGAAAAATATGGAAAAGGGATGGACAGAAAGACTACAAACAAAATGCCTTGGAAAGAAGAATGAACCAATGGGTCTTACATCACGCGTGGCACATTTAGTTAATATCTGATACAATGAGAATAAATGGTCAAAAGATCTCAAATCAAGACTTAGCAAGCACGTTCCTACTTAATACTTATACTTTCAGCACAATTCAGCCAACTAAGACACAATATATGGCATACATACATACAGTCAAGCCATTTTCTTACCATATATAAGGACTGGTTCAACGGACCGGTACAGTGCAGTAGTGTCTTTGGTTTGAGAGGTATGGCACTGCTATTTGTGTGGCGTTTACAGCAATTTCTCCTTTCTTAAGAGATCCCTAAGTCCAGCCGTAGGCTGTTTATAGATTGATGATGATGAAGAAGACCGAGAAAATTCATTTAATCATTCTTAAGATTTAGGTCAGGATTCTTAAATAATTGCTTATTAAATAATTACCGGTATTAGGTTTCCTATGCAGAAATTCATCTAGGTAGGTACGATCTCAGGGCCAGTTATCTGCCGTAAAGCAAACATTACTGTGCTTCGGTCTGCAGGGCGCTGACAGCTAGCGTAATCACTGAGCATATGGAACTTAAGAGCTGGTGTCTCAGGGCAACCGGCACTGTGTGGTGTCACAGAAATTTTATGACACACATCTGTTATGGACAGACGTTGCGCTTACCACCAGGTGAACGTTTCGTCTGGTCACATTGTCACAAAAAAAAACAAATTTAGAGTGATATAATATAGTGATAGTGGAATAAAAACTTAAGTTTTTCGTTATCTCTAATAAAACTTAGCAGACAATGAGATAAAATTAAATGTTATTTAGTAAAATGATTCCTTTCAAATGACCTCAATAAAATAATTGTTATTAAAAACATTACATCATGCTAGTAGAAACATAAACTTTATTAACTTGTAGGTGTAAGCAATAAAAGGCATAATTAGTTATGGATAATGGATCCCTGTTTCCCGTCAGATACGAGATTTACAAATATCTTCTTTACTAAACAATAACTGTATTCAATATAAAAAAATGTTTGACTTTATTATTGGTTTATTATATTACTTAATGGTTACTTTAATAAATTAATTGTTAATTTATTTTTGGATTTACATGTTAATTTGTGTATCTAGTCACATAATCACGTAATGGATTTGGTTGTTTTTGTTGTGACATGGTTCGCCACCAGTCACGCCTCGTTTCCCACGGCGGTGAAAAGTGATATACGTGTGTGGCCTCTGCCTACCCCTTATATGGGAAAAGGCATTTATGTATTAAGTTTCAGTGCGTCACAATTCGAACTTATATTCCTTTAACCTTACAAATCATCTAGTCCTAAGAAGAACAATTATGTAGCCAAATTACTTTTCACATTATTTTCGTGAACCCTAACCTTTGCAATATTGTGTTCAGCCAGTTGGGTTAACACGCCTCTGTTATTTGGAATCCTGCCAGAATTCGGCTCTTCATTCATTCGATGTACGACATTTGCGTCTTATATGTCTTCAGTTGCTGATAGTTTAGTCATTGGCAGTGACGTAATCCTGCGAAGTCGATTTGGGGAAGACTTAAACGAGTTATTTTCGTACGGAATGGATTAATATACGATTAATAAACTTTTTTAACCCCAGCGTAATGTTCTAAAGCGATATATTCATATTAGGTCACAATTCAAAGAAATTTAATGGCTTTATTCCGACTTCACAATCTTTCTCCAATAAAGTAAAATGAATAAACGAAAGAAGATTTATTTGCAAAAACTTTCAGATCAAATTTAATATCTAAAATATAATATCTAAAAAGCTATTTACGATTTCATGTTAGCAATCATGTGCTGCTATTTGCTCAGAGTATATAGTCCATATAATAGATGTAGAGTTTGTGGTGGCGTATGAAAAAGAAAGAAAGAAGAAGAAAAGAAAGAAAATACGTTTATTTGTAACGACAGTACATTTACACAAACAATACTCTAAAAAATGTTATAAAAATATGGCGTCACAAGTCGGTCCCAGCTCAGCATATGCCGGCTGTTAGCAACCGGCGCTGGTCTTCCGCTGAGGCCGTTTGGTGATATCACGGTCCAGCTTCACAAAAGCATGTGGAATATATATATATATATATATAAAAAACAGAAAAGTATCATCTCTAATGCAAGGTAAAAAGAAATAAAAATTAAAATAAAAAAAATATAAGAATAATGTTGTACAACGTGAATGCTGGCAGAATGGTTTCACCTACTTTCAAAATATAATAAATCGGCTATAATCTATGACAGGCTTCAAGTCATTACTTGCAGCATAACAATACATACAAAATAAAATTAAGCATATTAGCAAAACGGTAAATAAAAAAGTGAGTGATTTACTTATTCTAGTTTATTTATAGTGGAAGTGAAATATTAATTTACAAGAATAAGTCATATAGCACTTGTGCCTAGTTTTTGAATTACCTCATTCTTTTGGTGTTCGTTAAGATATATTTTTAATTTATTTCTAAAACCACTAATATGTGGCAGGTTCCTTAAACATGCCACTCCATTTCATCCCGTAAGGGTCAACCGAGGGAAATACTTAGAAAATTTCATGGTGAAATAACCATTTCGAAAAATGCAAGAGCAAAATACACAAATCAGTGACGGGAAGCAGCAATCCGCCTGTCAAGCGTGGTAAAACTAACAGCCTATAAATGTCTGAACTGAACACCTGGTAAATCAGCACTTTGCAGCACATTGGAGAACAATTTTAGAGGTACTGACACCGGGGATCTAACTCAAGTCACTAGTGTACTCTGATATTTAAGGCAAGCTGAGCTGAGCTGCCGCAGTTCCCCCTGAGCTACCGCGGCCCAAGCGTGGTGATTACCATATAACGTATTTTCTTATTTGAACAACAGTGGACTAACAAGAGGCTGATAATGAAGACGAAGGAGAAGATATTATCAATTCGAATGTGTTTACCAAATAACCAAGCTTTTAACCGTAGGTACTTGTCCATAAGTTGTTCCATCTTAAATCGCCATGTTTTTCGCTATATCGTTTTTTTACATAATATGCGAAAAATGTTACATCAGCGTCTGTATTACATGCCTTTGTGATGTATTTCGAGAATAACAGTGGAATTCATTGAGAGTAGTTTTCCTTTGACCTCTGACTTTTCGGGTTTTTCAACCCACGCAAATTGATCATGGCAAATAGCCAAGAGTCTGACGCAACTTGGGGATGTTCATTCATAAATTCGCTTTTAAGTGAAATGTTCTCATTCATCTTTGTATAAGAAGTATTTCTGTTTTTAACAAAAAAAAACGTCAAAATTCGTTTTCGTATATATTTTATGAATTGTAGGTTGTTTAAGTGACGAACTATCCAACTAGGTCCAATCGTTCTACCGTCACGCCAGCACACGACACCAATTAGGCTACAGACGTACATTTTTTTTTGTTGGATTTTTAATTATTTATATTTATTACATAATTTGCAAGCAGTGCAGTTCATGATACTAAAAATTAATTATGGTAAATCCATCGCGCTCAGTACCCAGTAATGACACACTTTTTGATATTACGATGTACGTGTTATAAAATATATGGATTGCTTTCATGCAAAGAAAAAAATAAAAATAAGCTGAAACATAAATTCGTGTCAGCCGTGTAAGCCGTGTAAATGTTTAATTGCGTCGTTGACGTCTACTGAGGGATATGCCATGGAATGGTCCGACCAATGTCATGCCATGGCCCAACAAATTTAATGCCATGGAGGCCATGGAGGTCATGATCCATGTCCGACAAATGGCGAAAAACGATCTAGACCTAAATTATTCAGATCGGTTATGGTAGTCGCATTTAAGGTGGCTGGTACTGAACTGTTAATCTGTTTTCTAAGCCCGGTGATTGCGATTAATTTCTAGCAAATTTCCTCCTTATTTGAGTAAGGCCTATGTCATTAGTGGATTGTTGAGAGGCTGATTATGATGACGATGACGTTGATGTATTCCTTAAAAAAAGGAAGATCTTGCTTCACAAAGTATGAAATATTGTCTCTAAAATAAAATCACGAAAACTATTTGTAATCACTGAAAATTGAAATGAATCAGTAAAATAGATATTCGATTTAACAGATTCAGACGCATTAATGCTAAAGACCCAGTTACTAAATGAACCGGGCAGTTGCAAATTCATTGAACGTGAATTCAATTTGTATTGCCCGGGGATCGAAAATTGTATTGGACGTTATTTTGCTGCCTTTAATTTTGTAAAAATGCTGATAATATTGTCAGTAGTTTCGTTCTGTTTTTCTTAATAGATTAATTCAGATATTATTTATTAATTATTAGCTTTTTTATACTATTTAAATTTTTGGACAACAATATTCTATCGGACATATTTCATTAATTTTTTTTATTTTCCGTACACAATATTGTTTATGTTATGGATAGTAGCAAAGTTCCAGTTTTTCTGCACATCACACATGGGTTATTATTAGGTCCTTACATATGAAATTGGCGTTTTGTCGTACTGGCCACTTTGATCTGAAATATTTCCTTTTTAGTTTAGTTTCCGTGTGGTGGCGGCTCGTTAAAAAAATACTACCACTCCATCTCATTCAATGGATCTCGTAAAAGGCGAGTAAGGAATAAAACTGCAAAAAGCGCATGGTGGCGATGGGCTCACCACCTATCACACCAAGTGCATTATATTGTTTTGGTGAAACGTGGATTGTGGCAGTCATCTGCTTTTGCAGTGAGTGCCCAGTCTCTGACCACCCCTTATGGGATACAGTCGTGATCTTATGTATGTATGTATGTAGTTAAGAAATTCCATATGCAAATTTATGCAAATCCATTTAGCTGGTATATTTGAGTTTCGAAAACACTCATTCATTTGTTTTTTCCTCATTAGTTTTTTCTTTGGCGTCATCACGCACAATGGAAAACTTGAAATATGGCTTTATTTACGAGTACGAGTTCTACCGTGGCACCAGTGCTGCAGAAACAGCTCGAAGGAAAAACGATGTGTATGGCGCTGGTGTCGCAAAAGAAAACACGGTACGTTTTTGGTTCCAACGTTTTCGTTCTGGAAATTTCGCCCTTCAGAACAAGCCCCGTGGACGGCCGAAAACCAAAGGGCATAATGAAGAATTATAGGCTAGTGAAAGCGGATCCATCGCATACCACTTCAGAGTTAGCTGCAGGCTTCGCTGTGAGTGATAAAACTATTTTAATGCATTTGAAGCAAACAAGGAAAGTAAAAATACTTGAACAGCTCAACTGATACGTTACATTGCTCAACCGGCACAATAATGAAGGGATTTTAAATCGAGTCATTAACTGTGATAAAAAGTGAATCCTGTACGATAATTCGAAGCGCTCGTCGCAATGGCTGAACCCTGGAGAACCAACCAAATCCTGCCCCAAGAGAAAATTTACTCAGAAAAAGTTACTTGTGAGTATTTGGGGGACTAGTGCTAGTGTCGTTCATTACAGCTTTCTAAAATCTGGTCATATGATTACGGCAGATATCTATTAACAACAACTGCAAACCATGATGGAAGAACTAGCTGCTAAATAACGGAGGCTAGTCAATCGCTCTAGGCCACTGCTGCTCCAGAACAACGCTAGACCACACACTGCACAACAGACGGACAAGGAAAAAAATTCATCTTCGATGTGAAAGCCAAAACCGCCTTTAGATATTTTATTTTTAGTGAAGGGATCAATGAACTACCTATGAGATTGCAAAAGTGCGTAGATAACTATGGTACATACTTTGATTAATTAATTATATTTTACAAAAAAAACGTCTTTATATAACTCCCATAAAAAATCATATCTAAAGACTTAATATATACTAACTCACATATAAAATATATTAACCGACAGATAGTAAAAAAGATAATTCTGCGAAAAAGACGTTTCCATGAGTTTATTTTGCACTCAGGCATTTCACAGCCATACGTATATTTGGATACATTTCCAACCTAATTTTGTTTACATATTATTCCTAACTCCATTTATTCGTTTGTTGTTGTTGTTTCTTAAAGAAAACAGCAATTATTCGCATTGATTCGTAGATAATAGAAGTAGATTTTAAGATATTTTTATAAACACAATGATAAAGTTCGTCGCCTATTTCGACCTCTGCGACGTCTTCTGGTAGAAGATGTCGTCTACGCAAAATATATTATAGTGCCGAAAGCACGAAACCAAGTGTAGAGGTAAACCCTTTTATGTTTTGTTTCTGATGTAACGCTGGTACGACAACCAATAAAAGAAAGATTGTTTGCGATATATATGTCTGTTGCTTGTTGGGATTAGATTCCAGGAACCATGACACACCATGTAAGTACGCCGGAGCGACCCTGTTGTCAAATATACACTTACTCTCTATAATAAAGTATAGTCTGTGCTTATTATGTTACATTTCCTATTTTAAAATACTTCGGTAGGTGAGGATGTAAAAATTCAATGAAATATAAAAAGCGTTCAATCCCCGTCTTCAGGTGGAGGAAGACAACATCCGGTAAACAGGAAATGGAGCTTTGTGAATTTGCAACGCGAAGATGCAAACAAAGTAATAAAATTTACAAAATCGAATCACGCGCCCCATTAATTGATCTGTCTGGAATTCTGCAACGAAAGATTGTTTGCGATATTTTTGGTGTACAGTGACTAAAGGTAATTTCTAAACATCAGAAATTTTAGTATCGTCGAGTTTTAAGGATATGTATGTAACTAAAGTCAACGATTGACTCAAAAATTTCGAAAAAAAAATTGTGTGGCAGACATTTGGAAGAGAATTATTATATCATCATCATCTCCATTATCACCAGAAGCATTCTATCACAAGTCAATTGCTGTGCACAAGCCTCCTCCATATACAGCCACGGTACAGAACTACCTGCGATCTTCGATTTAACACAAATTAATACAGCTAATTATTCTATGAAGATACTGCTTTTGCCAGTACGCGCTTACATAAAGACCATACTATACAAATATTAATATTGATAATCTTTCTACTTCAAGGATTAGCGGTTTTTCTTACGATACTAGTTCCTTGCCACTGAAGCTTCAGTTCAATTTCGATTGCGCTAGCCTAGGCCGCAAAGAGTATACTTATTTCGAATTCTACATTTTAAACATTTTACAAATTATCATTATCAGCTCGTTAAACAATCCACTGTTGGACATAGTTTCCTCCCTGTTTTTCTCAATCCTTTCAGAATGTACCGTAGTGATTGACTACGCACTTCGCACCTTAGATGTTGCTACATTTTACGGGTATAGTACATACATACAGTCACGCCTCTTTCCCATAGGGGTAGGCAGAGACCACATCTTTCCACTTGCTACGATCCTGACACACATCTTTAGCTTCTTCCACTTTCATTAGCGTTTTCATCATCATTCATTTTTAATCCAAACACACTCTCTTTCAAATCTTTTAAGCAATTGTCTATGAATTTGAGACTTAAGAACTGCATATTTACTCCCACTGGATATTTAAAAAATCTATATCCACGCGGACGAAGTCGCGGGCATCAGCTAGTACTGTATAATAGACTGTGAGTTTATGCAAATGGGGTAATCTCGAAAACAACTGCGTCAATGGCTAGAAAAAGCGATCGCGTTTCGGTACTGTCAAAATTTAATAAGTAAAAATAGCATCGTAAAGCGATTGATAAATGTCTTTATAAGATAAAATGTTTTCACTTAATAAATAAATAAAGAATAGCACTTCATATTTCAATTTTCCATCCTTTGGTGAAGTAGAACAGACTAGAATATTTTTTATTCAATATAGTTTATTTACATAATACTCATTGAACTTCATTTACAAGTATTCTCCATTATTGGAAAAGTAACTATTAAAAGAAATAAGTATCAATTTGTAATAAATCCGATATACGATAAATCCAATTTGTCGGCTCGGTTGGCGCAGTGGCTTAACCCTTTTAATTCTGAGGCGCGGGTCGCGGGTTCGATGCCCGCACGGGACAAATATTTGTATGGCCAACAGATAGTTGTTCCGGGTCTCGGTGTTTGTGCATGTGGAATTTATGTCTGTAAAACGCACCGACGACATAGCGGAAATCCTACAGCCGTGCTAAATCAACTGCAGAACTTGGACCTTTTCTGGAAGACGCCAGAGTTGGCAGGCATTTTTTTGATCAGCAATCTTACGCTGGGCGAACGGATTGGTAAGTGCAGTGGGAGGGTTCTAGTGATGCTTTTAGTCTGTCATGTTTGGGTTCTGTGCGTACGGCGGAATCGTTCGCTATTAATCGGTCACCAGAGCCTCGTTTATCAACCAGCAGTGCAGATGATGTTGGAATTAACTATTAGTATGGAGCAAATGTTTGCAAGTTTTTAAATATCTTTATAATCTTGAAATATTTTATTAATTCAAAAATATTGCGTTACATTTATTTATTAGCGGTTTCGATATTATATTAAAATTACATTTTATGGTATATTTCTTCGATTTGCCGAATGTTGGCGGCTCAAAAGAATCTACCACTTCATATCATCTTGTGGGTGTCGTAAAAAGTCGACAGAGGAAAAAATTAAAACCAGAAGATGGGCAGTAGCATCTTCCTGGAACATCTGAATAAATATACTTCTGTTGCCAGCCCGCCTGCCAAGCGTGGCGACTATAGTAAAAACCTCCCAAAATGAGAGCTTTAAACTTTATATAATATATATAACTATTCTATAGGGGATGCCTTATTTCAGCAGATGACTAATGATAAAGCTGAAATGATGATGATGATGATGATTTCTTTTGTTTGATTTGGTTTTTGGTATTACTCCTTATTACATTCTTTGATGAGAGAGAGATGTTCCCATTAACTCTTGCCTAGAAGAACGCCAGGATTAATGTAAAGGTTTTTCGTAAACGTTATTATTAAAAAAAAGCATCAATAATTTCACAAACAAAAGCCTTTCAACTCTTATCGGAAAAATACATACTCGTACATTTGAAATCGAGTTTCAGTTTCGAGGCATTTTATGGAGTTTCATACAGACTTTTCGGTATCAATTTTTATAAGAGTTTTCACATAAAAGAGCGAAGTAAATATTTATCTCCATGTCGGCTCATTTGACTTCGGCTTAAAGACGCCATTACGTGGCTTAAACTTTTCCATAAGTCGAAAATGGCAACGATATTTGTTTTTGCGCTGATAAAGAAGAATGTCTAGGGAATTGCGAACAGAGAGTGATTCATTTGCTGTTGTTTGCGATGTTTTATTACTTTTCTATTGCTAGAGTTAAGAACAAACAAATTCTTTTCAATAAATGTAAAAGAAACCTAGGAGCAAAATTTTAGTGATTCTGGTAATTAAAAGATGTATGAAAATATAATTTGTCGCACTAGCCATTGTGACAACCGAGTCGTAGAAATGTATAATTATTGCTTAAAATTTTTATAATAATAAATCTATAATAATAAGTATGTAAATTATGTGAACGCCGTGTGGTGGCGGCTTAAGATAATCTACTACCCCATCTCATCCCGGGGGTGTCGTAAAAGTCGACAGAGGGAAAATGAAAACCAGGAGATGAGCATCTTCCTGGAACATTTGCATAAACAAACTACGGTTGCCAACCCGCCAATTCCACTCGATGTGCTATGCGATAGTCTCGACGTGGATTTCTGCAATATCCGGGGACTTCATTCCAATCTTAGCGCTGTCCACAGCGAAGCCGGCCTTGCTCTTTCTTACCAAGACGTAGATATTTTCTCCGGCTTATACCGCTTATCTCTCCTACCCGGGGTACAAACTGGAACACCACTTTGTGCAACGGCCTGGAGTTTGTGTATACGTCAGAGATGAAATATGTTCTCGACGCTTCGGCAGTCTTGTACGGTAACTGTCCATCCTTTTGCTGACAGCTATCAAGTCTCCGTCGATGCTCCTTTGCACTGTAACCTAAGCACTGTCTGATCCGGAGTACGGTGCCTCTCCCGTGCCCATTGCAGTCGCTATCTGTAAGCTGCCGGGCTATTATGGGCTAATGCATCGGCGTCCCAGGATGTAGAAACCAGCGATCTTAAAAAGAAGTACAACTCTGCCTCCAGGTACTTCAAAAGAGTTATTGCCAAGTCAAAGTCGGAGCACATTGGCAGAATTGGCGAGAAACTCGCCAAGGCAGTCCTCGGAAACTTCTGTAAACCATCGTTTACATCTCTGCACAGGGGTACGACTCGCTGGCCCACGCCGCAAAAGAGAAGGCCGATCTTTTAGGCTCTCTCTTTGCGTCCAACTCGATTGTCGGAACTTGCCGCCAACAATCCCGCGGTGTGAGTGCTCTATGCCAGACATCCGGTTCTAGCAGAGCTCATTGCGCAAAGCACTTTTCTCCCTGGACATCAATAAGTCGAGTGGGCCCGATGGAATTCCCCCAATTGTGCTGAGGATGTGTGCTTCGGAGTTAACACCAGTTTTAACGCGTCTTTTCCGGTATTCCTACTCTTTAGGCGTCGTCCCGAACTCATGGAAGACTGCCTTAGTGCACCCGATACCTAAAAAAGGTGACCGCTCAGATCCGACTAACTACAGGCCAATTGCCATCACCTCCTTGCTCTCCAAAACAATGGAGTCCATTGTTAACTGTCAGCTCTCGAGGTACCTAGAGGATCGCCAGCTGATTAGTGATCGCCAGTACGGTTCCCGACGGCGTCGCTCTGCTGGGGATCTTCTGGTATACCTCTCTCATCTATGGGCGGAGGCAGTTGAGAGCAAGGGGGAGGCCCTGGCAGCTAGTTTGGATATAGCGAAGGCCTTCAATCGGGTCTGGCACAAAGCGCTTCTATCGAAGCTGCCGTCCTACGGGCTTGCCGAGAAATTATGCAATTGGGTCACCAGTTTTCTCACAGACCGGAGCACAAGGTCGTAGTCGAGGGTGCATGCTCAGATTCCAAGCCTGTGAATCCTGGTGTTCCACAAGGCTGCGCGCTATCACCAACTCTGTTTCTTCTGCATATCAATGATATGTTATATTGTCTTCAAAATTGTTCTACAATTTTGAATGTTGATTTATCACGTGCTCAGCGGTGAAGGAAAACATCGTGAAGAAACCTGCATGTCTGAGGAATAAAAATATTTCGAGGATATAAGAAGTCCCATGTGAACTCGCATTGGAGAAGCGTGCTGGACTCTTTCCGGCTCCAACAGCCTCTTAGAAATTATAGGAGGCCTGTGCTCAGCAGTGGGACGTTTATAGCCCGTTACTTCACAAAACTACACTTCGTTTATACATGTAGCTAACGTTAAATTATAACAATTACGTATCAGTTCGACATTACTAGCTTAACGTAAGTTAATACGGTAAGAGTTTTATTTTTGTATCGTATCTTGTAAAACATTTAAAACATTTGAACTTTCTCTCCTCACAAATATAACGATTTAAATAACACGCATTATACAAATTCAAGACAAACGAGAATTTATAATGTATTCATTGAAAACGTACCCGGGCAGGTTAAAAGATTAACTTGATATCGATTAAAATTTTCTTCGAAGCTTATTACGTATTCATTGTCATTTACAATATTATTTATAAATAGTTATTAAATTAATTATTGTTTTATTGAGTAATGTAAATTAAGATACCAGGAGTGGTATTCTGTATATTGACTTCTAAAAGACAAAACAATTCCTACTAATATTATAAAAGCGAAAGTAACTCTGTCTCTCTATCGTATTGTAACCTTTTCAAGGCTCAACCATTGTACTGATCTTGACGAAATTCGTTTCAGGAATAGCTTGCGTCCTGGGGCCGAATATAGGATACTCTTTATTCCGGAAAATCAAATAGTTGCCATGGTATTTTTTTAACACTTTAATCCACGCGGACGTAGTCGAGGGTTTCAGCTAGTCCATACTAATATTAGAAAAGCGAAAGTAACTATCTCCGTCCCTCTGTATGTTTGTTACCTTTTCATGGCTCAATCGTTCAACCGATCTTGACGAAATTCGGCACAGATAAAGCTTGCTTCCTGGAGACGGACATAGGATACTTTTTATCCCGGAAAATGAAAACAAAGGTCTGTTATGTTTTGGGAGGTTATTCATGCATTGATTCTCGAAGGCTAAGATTTTCTTGACAGTCAAGGTTACCAGCACCTACAGGATGTGAGGGGGCGATACTCTCACACCGTCACCATACGCCGTATGGTATGCGGCTTACAATACTCAAAAAAAATATTATATTCAAATACAATCGCTATTACGTGTTCATTAGATAAACGTTAACTGTTGATGTAGAATTAAATTAAGAAATAAATATAGATAAAAGACACCGGTTTATCATGAAATCTTTTTAAAGTATCAGTACGACCTGTTGGCCGTCATGATTGATTTGTAGCGGTTACGGTGATAAATTTTTATATCTCGATCAATCAATACCAATTCAGAAATCAGGAATCTGAACGGCGTTATACGAGGCTTGTTCTTCAACTGTTAATGACTTAAGGGTCCAATTGAATGAACATGTTAGTAAGAAAATTCACAAACATTTTAAAGTCTGTTTCGTTTAAAAATGACGTTTCGTTTAAAAATTATAGACTGATTTCCTAATAAAATTAGGTGCGAATTATGCCGTTTCTTTGCTATCTGTGCCCCTATCATATATAATAGTGGATGTTGTAGTAGGGTGAGGGAAATGGCTAGAAAATATCAAGGCTTCCGACAGCCTAATACCCATCTCGAAAAATCATCATCATCATCTTTTCAAAGTATAGTATAATATCATAATATGTACCTATGTTTACAAATAAATGAACTTGAACTTGAACTTCAGCCTATCTTAGTAATCCACTGCTGAACAAGCCTCCCCCACAGTTTGCCACAATAGTTTGTTACTCTCGTTTTGGGGGGATTTTGCCATAGTTTGCACGCTTGGCAGTCGGGTTAGCAACCGCAGTTTTTTTATTCAGAAAAATGCTGCTGCCTATCTCCCAGTTTTTTTTTCTTTCTGTCGACTTTTACGACATCCACGGGTTGAGATGGGGTGGTAGATTCTCTTAAGCCATATCATCCCATAGATACACAGACAGCGTCTTTTGTTACAATCGGTAATCTGTCTACTAAGCGTGGTGATTACGGCAAATCCTTTCTTCATTCGGTTTATGCCCTGTCGTGGACTATTAAAAGACTGCAGAACAAGAAATATCGTTTTTAAGTTTACTAACTTCTTTTGTCATATTTCACATTCATACCATAGACATCGCCGTCAATTGCCCTTGCTATCGCGAATTATCGTGTTATCAGCTTAAGCGCCAGGGAGTACTTGACCTAGTTGCCGTGTCCGGCAAAGACGCTACAGTATTAATTACAAAACCGACCCCGGCCTCCCGAGCTACTGCTGTGTCCTCCTGCTCCTTGCGAGATAGTAATATCCTTAACCTTAAAGTTCCTTTCCCAACTTTCCATTCCCTACCTCAGTCAGCGGTTGCCGTGCCGATGGCTGGTTACTCGTGCATTATTTCATCTGGCACTAAAATTGCCAAACTAAAATAAAATTGCGAAACCCAGTCCAACAGTCAACCACTGCATATATTTCATTCAAATATTTGTCTCGTGCGGGAATGCAAATCCAAGCGCTCAGCCACTGCTCCAATTGCGCAAATGTATTTGGATTGATGAAGGTAAAATATTTGAAGAACTGTATGTAATTTTTTTTGATACTAATGCTTAAAAAATAAAAAATTCAACGCGGCTTCGCCTCATCGACGACCACGTGGCCTAGTGGTCAGAGTACCTGACTTCTAGGCCGCCGGTCCTGGGTCCGAATCATAGCCGGAGTCAATATTCGTGCAAAAAAATAAAATGTTGGTTTTCGGGTCTGGTTGTGTGGTGCATGTCTGTAAAGCGCACCCACGATATAGCAGAAATCCAACGGCGGGCTTCTTTTTTAAAAAAATAAATAGAAATAAAAAATCTTATATTGAAGTTTGACGTAAGAACTCCTACTGTGTCTAAGGCCTTCAGTGACTACTGACCCCTTACCATAAGGTGAACTATCAATTCGTTTAGCATAATGTTTAGGCCAAATCAAAATGTCTGTATGACGATTGTCGCATATGCTCTCTCGGTCGATATAGAATAAAAAAAAAACATTAACTACAGTAATATAAATAGTATGTTTATTGTGTTATTAAGAATTTTAGAGGTGTCTTCTCAGTGGGGTACCCCATAAGTGACGTGAGTGAGTGAGTGCAGAGGATTTGGAGACTTCGGTGAGCGTTCATTTCTTTTGCTATTACATTTGCGGCGTTTTTTCCATAGACATATTTCCTCTAAATTTACTGTACTTTACTTAAATTCCGCATTATTTATTATCTCCCAATGCAATTTTTTCATTGTATTAAGTGACGAAACGAGCTAAACGTTCACCTGATGGAAATGCAACGCCTGCTCACTGCTGTGTCATCCAGAACCCTCCGTCACCCCGAGAAATCAGTTAAGGTTGAAATGATGATGATAATGATATAAGCAATTATTAATTAGTCGATAAGTATTAATTAAGAATAACAAAACCGTTGCACGAAATCTTAATAAATTATTGCTTAAAATAAATTTATGACAATAATAGTATATATTAAAACGTTAGTTATAAAGGAAGTCACTGATCTGGTTAAGAAGGCTTATTGCTTTTTTGTTCGTTGGTTTTTGCACGCCTCTATATATGTAACTTTTTTTTAATTCACGAGCTCATATTTAATGATGATGTTGATAGTAGTTTATTAGTTTTTGTAAGCATTGCGATTTTATTTCCTCAATACCCAGACCTTGGTACGACCAGATGTTACGGCAACGTGGAGTTATAATGTAGCAATTAGGGAGTCCATAAGCTATTAGGATCGAAATTAAATTTGCACTCAATGCGAGGGCATTCATAACTATTTATTAGTTACTGTTGTAATCAACCTTGAAAGTCGTAACACTTATTTTCACAACTGTACTTATTATTCAAACCCAACTGCTTATCTGTGCAATTAAATGTTATTTTATTTAATTTCAAATATAACAAGAAGTTTTAAGGAAATAATAAAATTGATATATATTTTAATAGTTAGCACCTGGCAGATATTTTTCACCATCAGCTAGGGTTGACTGGCAAAAAATGCCATATGGCAAAAAACCCTATTAATATGGCAAAATCATTTTATATTTAAATGACAGTTTTAGCTGCATATTTTAGGAAGCGAAAATCAAGGTAGCTTATAACAAAATCGTTAATTGCAATTTTAAGCGCTGTAAAGGCCGTATCGCCGTTGGCGATGGAAAACATTGTGAGAAACTTGCATGTCCGAGAAAGAAAAAATATTTCGAGGACGTTTGAAGTCCGCCAACCCGCATTGGAGCAATGTGGCGGACCCGGCGAAAGCCTTTCAGAAATGAGAAGTGGCATGTGTCTAGCAGTGGGACATTTATAGACTGTTACTTAAACTAGACTAGACTTTTTAAAGAATATGTATTATTGACATTTTTGGCAGACATTAAAAATGCAGTTAATTCGTAGCTCTATGTAAGACTGATTAGTTAGTAACGCGAGCGGCACGCTGTCTGGCGAATTGTATTATTTTACATTGCGAGTACAATAACGTATGTTTTTTGTGCCAATTGCCTCACAAACAAACGGAGGGAGTAATTGATGATATTAGTAAGCTACGATGAAAACGTGACCGGGTTCTTTAAAACTTTAATCGCTGTTATTAACCTCTTTTTTATTTTATGACAGTTTTTTATTAAGCTGTCTTTGTAAAGAGTACGAATCTTATAAGTTGTTATATTACAGTACTTTGCTGTTTTCAAGCGACTAAACTTTTGAAAGCTTGCATTATTCACTAACGGTTTTACTAATAAACGTTGTATAGCGGGTGAATAGTTACACACTGGTTTCTCTCTTTCTGTCATCAGTAATTTGACTTTCGAAAGATGGAGACAAAGCATTGTATAACTATTCAACCGCTATTCAACGTTTATTAGGAAGGGGGTTAGAAAATTATATTAGCCGTTTTTATATAGCCGTTTTACGACCACCGCGACAACTATGCAGGAGAGTAGTAAGGCAAACACAGAGGCACTCACTCGTCCTTAACCGCCCGCGCCCGATGTAATGCACATGCGATACGATTGGAGGTAGGCTAGGGATTGAGGTGTCCGAGACACAGACACAATCATAATAAAACCATACCCAAAAACCAACAAACAATGTTTTTTTGCACAAAATGTGGACTCTGGCTGGGATTCGAACCCAAGACCCGCGGCGTAGCAGTCAGGTACTCTGAACACTACGATCGCTACGATGTTAAGTGGCTGCCCGTAACAGTTTCGGTGTCACACATACCATTACAATATCTTCCTAACCGAAACAGTGGTGTTTGCACACGGTTGTAAATTAATCGCTTTTAGCGTTTTTGTCGATAACTACAGTTAATTTCTTTGCCTTATTCTGATTACTATTATTTTGATTTAATTGTTTTTTAGTTTTTTGTAAATCAGTGTATGTTTTAGTTAAATCAAAAATAGTAAATAGATAAACAATTTGTAAATTTACTGGTTCAGTGGCAGCTATTTCTCAGACAGTCATAAATAGCGATAGTATCAGTGTTTAAATTAACACACGAACATGACTCGTGTATTTTGGTAATGTCAACAAGAGTCAAACTGAACAATGTAGAAGGTCAGCAGTAGGTGCCTCGCTCTTTGGTCAATGATGTTATTAATGCTTCGGCTAATTTCATAATTGTGTTTTATCAGCGTGGGCGCCGTTGATTCCTTTGATAAATATAACAAAAAGTAGGATGTCTTAAGTAAATGTTTAGATTTAGCGTTTATGTTTCATTTATGGAAATGGATTCGTGAATAAAAAAAAAATATGTCATCTGCTAATACATATCCCCCGCTGAGCACAGTTCTCTTCTCATTTTAGGGTTGGGAAAAGTCCACCACGCTGCTCCAATGCGGGTAGGCTGACTTTACGTGTCAATGACGATTAAAAGTTTATTCACAAGATTGGTGAATTGTGACATAAGTCACAAACCTATATTAAGTAGAAACTTTTTAAAGGTTTTTTTTTTGTTGGTCTGGCGGTCTTAACAGCTGCGCCAGAAAAGACTCATGAGCAGAAGGCTCGCAAGAAAAGAATACCCTACTCCGACCCTGAATGATTTCTCGACTCGGTTGACTTGTGTCTAAAATATTGGCTTCTGTTTGATTGAGGCTGCGGGTTTGATTTCCGCATCAACCAAATATTAATACGGTCGGTAGATACTGGTTCCGGGTCTGAACCTGTAAAGTGTACCTACAATACAGTAGACATACGAAAGTGAGACCAAATAAATAAAAAACGACAACGACTAACAAGGAAGGCTCGCAGCGATCTTAAAGAGGCTTGAAGTTCGACTTGAACCACCGTTCACATGGGAGATCTCTGAAAGTAGAAATGTTAAATACAAAATGAGCAATAAATAAAATTGATTTTGAATTTCTACTGTCATTTAAGAAAGGGAATAGTCCATCGAATGTAAATTCCTAATAATCTACCGTGTCCATCAAAAAAGCAATAAAATTTGACTCAATATCGGAATACTGTCTGACAGATAAAAAATAAATTCGTCGATTCTGAAAATAAACGAATGGAATCGCGCACCACTAACCACAATATAATATGTGAATTATTGTCCGCTTGACACCTATTGTGTCAATAATCGAGACGAATAGGATTTATAGCTATTGTGGCGTGGGACACGTGACAAATATATTCCTTCGCCAATTCAAGCGGCAGATGGTGAAAGCGTCTATTCGATTATTTGACAATATATTTATAACTTTCCTTGGCAAATTGTTCCCTTTCAAAGGAATCCTTCCCTTTATATATTTCTGTATTTAGTGTAATTGTAACAGTTTGCATCTGTTGAATTATTCTAAATAACTTTTTCAGTAATAATATTATGTTACTTAAAAGTAGATCTTAAAGCTGATATATTTAGAGAATATATTACGGTGTTGGGAAAGTTTGCAATTTGTAAATAATTGGCATACGATTTGTCCACTGCGTAACGAATTGAGTCGTCTGTTTTGTACGGAAATCGAACGATTTGGCTGGGAATTTATTCGTTTCCTATTTATTTGGGGTGTAGCGGTTGGTCGTTTGGCAGATGATGGACCGTGTTCGGGGAGTGATGAATACGTTCGTCGCTGTAGGTAAATCGATTAGTTAATCGATTTGGGGATGCGACTTCACGATTCATTGATGCCATTCATACATACATACATACATAAGATCACGACTTTATCCCATAAGGGGTAGTCAGAGACTGGGCACACACTGCAAAAACAGATGACTGCCACAATCCACGTTTTAGCAAAACAATATAATGCACTTGATGTGATAGGTGGTGAGCCTATCGCCATCATGCACTGTTGGGTGCACAGTGCAGTTTAATTTCTTACTCGCCTTTTACGAGATCTATTGGATGAGATGGAGTGGTAGTATTCTTTTATCGAGCCGCCACCACACGGCTTTTCACGGCCATCCAGAATTAGTTAATCGATGTTTATAATTAAAATACATTTGGTAGATACTAAATAGTAAATAGGAAAAGTGTGACAATATTAACTTTGAATATTATGGATTATACTTTACTTTTTGTGTTTTTTGTTCTCTAACTGGTGGAAGGATTCCTATGTATGTCCCACCGTAGAACCAGTTATTCTGCTGTGAAGAAGTGCCGTGTCTCAGGGAGACGAAATGCCACATAGAAACACACATGTGACACAGCAGTTGCTATAGGTAGACGTTGCACTTACCATCAGGTTTTGCTCGTCTCGTCGCTTTCTCTTATAAAAAAAGAACTTGAGATAAACTTTTAGACAAATGTTATTAAATTTGTCCAATAAAAGGTCCAAAAACAGCCTATGGATATTCAACTACTAAGTCTACTCATTCACATTTTTTAAAGAGATTTGATTAGGGCTAATAATCCGCCACGAAGCGCGGGAAACAGACGGGTTCAGACGGGAGGGCTATACATTTCGTTGGAACATTTTTTATTTCTAAGATATTCTATATATTTTATTTCTAAGTTATTCTAGATGTACGATGAATGGCTAAAGCATTAATTCCACCCATCGTAACCCTCAGGTTAAGGTTTTTTTTTATTTTTTTTTATGTTAGAGGAGGCAAACGAGCAAGTGGCTCACCTGATGGTAAGTGATCACCGCCGCCCATGAACATCTACAATACCAGGGGAATAACAGATGCGTTGCCGGCCTTTGAGGAAGGAATAGGCTCTTTTCTTGAAGGTTCCTAAGTCGTATCGGTCCGGAAAAACCGCTGGCGGCAGCAGATTCCATATGGTGCTTGTGCGGGGCAGAAAATTGCGCGCAAAACGCACTGTGCTGGAATGCCAACCATCAAGGTGGTGACGATGGAATTTCGCGCTGTGCCGCAATGTGCGATGGTGAAAATCAGCGGCTGGAATTAATCCGAACAATTCTTCGGAACACTCCCCAAGGTAGATCTTATAAAAATGCAAAGGGATGCAACATCTCTTCGCAAAGCCAGTGGTTCAAGTCGATCAGATAGAACATGGTCGTCGACGATTCGAGCCGCTCTCCGTTGAATGCGGTCAAATGGAAGTAGCTGACACTGGGGCGCCCCCGCCCAGAGATGAGAACAGTACTCACATGTGCGGCCGAACCTGCGCCTTATAAAGTTGCAAGCGTTGGGCCGGCATGAAGTACTGTCGCGCTCTACTGAGGACGCCAAGCTTTTTGGAAGCCAATTTGGCCGTCCCTTCCAGGTGACCGCGAAACTGAACAGGTGTTTAGTAAATAATAAATAATCTTTTACTTCTTTAGCCTGTTAATCCACCGCTAGGTATAAGCCTTTCTCAATAAGAAAGGGTTTACCATAATTGCCACGAATGGGATTGGCGGATTGGCGCTGCTGACAGTGACGGGTGTGTGTTTTAAGTCAGACGTTTTTCGTTATAGTTATTTTCTTTCGCCGTGTGTGCGTGTATGAGTGTGAGTGTATGTTTGCGTCCATATGTGCGTGTGTATGCATATTTGCTAACGCGTGTGTGTTAGTGTGTGTGTGTGTGTGTGTGTGTGTGTGTGTGTGTGTGTGTGTGTGTGTGTGTGTGTGTGTGTGTGTGTGTGTGTGTGTGTGCGTGTGCGTGTGTGTGTGTTAGTGAGTGTGTGCGTGTGTGTGAGAGTATGTGAGAGAGAGAGTGTGTGTGAGCGCGCAAACGTGGGCGCGTGCGTGACGGTATTGTTTGCGTGCAAGTTCGTGTGTGAGTCGAAAGTTAAATCCTTAATTTCAGGTTAATATTTATTTCTGTAATATCATCAAACAGAAGAAAAAGTATAGTTGATTCATCTTCAATATGTACATATAAAGTATATTTTCTTTACAATGATACAACGAAAATTCCAGTAAAATCGCAGACAACGATTATGAGAAAAACAACCATGAAAGCAATATGACCAAATTTTCAGTAGATTTTAAATTTATTAATATCTGCCAGATGATATTAGCAAGGAAAAGGGTACCTACCCGCCTGATGCGGAGGACGTCTCCTCCTACCAGAGTAATCTTTAGATGTTGTATATATACACTCGGCGTCAAAAAAATCGCACATCGGAAAAAAATAATTTAAATACTATTTTAATACAACAGGCCAATGGCAATGTTGTGGTTTGAGGGTATCATTCGAAAGGTAATTTCATTAGCTTTCAGGAATTTTAATTGAATTTTACTTTTATAACGAGACGAAAGAGAAATTAAAGAAAAAGACAAATTTGCAAATTAATAATTTAAAAAAAAACTTAATAAATACAAAAAAAGTTCTTAAAACCTAGTGTTACCCCCCCCCTTGCCTTGATAACGGCTTCCATGCGATCTTTCATGGACCTTACAAGGATCGCAATAGCCTCTAGGGGTATTTGTTCCCACTCTTCAAGTACCGCATCTTGGAGCTCTTGAAGAGTGGCTGGAGCTGGATCAGTAATGTACCGACCAGCATTTAATGACCCTTGCCCACGGCCACCCCGAGTCCAGGAAACGCACACAAGTTCCGTTTTCCCGTCGACGGAAATGCCGCCCTAAAACATACACGAGCCACCCCCGTATTCGACGGATTCTTCGAAGCAGGGTTGTGTGAACCTCTCCCTCTGTCTTCTGTAGACCCTTTTACGTCTGTCATTGCAGAAGAGACAGACCCTCGTCTCATCAGAGAAGAGTACGGTCCGCCACTGTTCTAGAGTCCACTCGCAATGATTGCGAGCAAACTCTAGGCGATCTCTGCGATACTGTGCAATAAGTTTTGGACCTTTAGCAGGGCTATGGGCTGTTAAACTCTTTTCGTGTAACCTTCTTCTTATCGTAGAAACACTCACAGATGTTCTCCGAGTTGATCGAAGCTGTTGTTGCAACTCAACAGCATTTGTAAAACGGTTTCGTAAAGATTTCGTAACGATGAAACGGTCATCTCTTTCTGATGTGCACCGTTTTCTTCCAGATCCCGGTTTTCTAACATAACCACCAGTCTGCTGAAAACGTTGGAACACCCGTCGAACTGAAAAACGGGACAGGTTCAACTGTCGAGCAACGTCACACTGCCGCATCCCCGACTGCAATAGGGCAATCTTGAGCGGCTTCTTCAGAGCTGGTGTCCATCTTTACTTGTTCTTACCGTGGAAATTATTTGATTTTACGGAATAAAAGTATCCTGTGTCCGTCTCCAGGACCAAGCTTTCTCTTTGCCGAATTTTGTCAAGATCGATTCAAAGGTTGAGCCGTGAAATAGTAACACATAGACAGAGGGACAGAGAGAGTTACTTTCGCTTCTATAATATTAGTATGGATTAATTAAAAAAAAGTTTAATGGAAAGGAAACAAAGGCAAGTTGAAACTCTTTGATATACCATCAAAATAATTATTATGAATTAAAAAACTGACTCCAACGCAGCAGTTCCTAATGTGCTTATGCGAATTTAAGACTTTTGATTATGATTTTCTTATAGATCCAATCGTTAGAACTTGATCAAATCTGTGTGGGACAAACCGTACGTTACTCACTTATAAAAAAAATGGTTAAAATCGGTTTATTAACAATGCTCGAGATTACATAAAAATATATTTACAAACGAATTGAAAAGCTCCCCATTTTTTAAGTTGGTAAATAAAAAATGTATAAACTTCATATAATTTGCTTTGGTAGTTTATTAAAGAGTTTTTTAAGTTCTGAAATCTATTTGTAGTTTTCTGAATGAAGAAGCCCTACCCTACCTACCCGTCTGTTGTCTTATTTTTATATATTAAGTAGTGTAAAAAATGCATACAATTTATAAATATAAAAAAAACGTGATCAAAATGGGAGTTTTGGAGGATGAGTTTTGGGCATTTTTTATATTTTTACAAAGTATATTAAATGTCTTTTAGATATTATGCATAAATATCATGTCATTTCGGTTATACATTTCATTCCTTTATATGCCCGTCTTGATCTTGCTTATCCTTAACTAAGCAGTATACCTAGTATGAATCGAAGAATAAGGGATCAGGATCGAAGAGATTCGAGAAGTGCACTGTGAATTATGTGATCGTTAGATGTAATTTGAGTAGAGACTCAGTAAAGGTTTTTTCTAGACTTGGACTTATTAGACCTGTGGAACTTTGGGGATGGTTGCTCCCCGACCCGCAATGTGCAAATCCAGAAAATACTCCTGGGTAATCCACTGTCTGCAGTTATTATATTCATCAAATATTGTTTGGATATACATATTTTAAAGAGTGGTGTAAGTATGCTATTTCGTAATCTTATAAACTATGTCAAGTACCAAGAAGTATGAAGTTTCTACTATCTATACTCAAGTCGGCGGAAATATTCGGTTTATCATGTCAATTATTGTTATACAATAAGAAATGACTGCAAAATACTATCTCCATCACATATAACAAAATTTCATAAGTGAACATATTGTAAGTATAGATTAATTTGAAGCAAAAGAATTGGTGGAAGAGCATATGTCCAACAGTTGATTGACAAGTTGGTGAAAAAGAGAAAGAAGAATAGAATTCATGAAAAATACTACAAGAAATATAAACTCAAGACAAGACTAAAAGTTTGAACAAGTTTTGTGATTTTCACTTTCTTATCTTGTACACATCGCTTAGCAACCGTGTCTGAGTAACAGCATACGCTAAACCAATCAAGAAGTTCCTTCATGTGAGGAACATCAAAAATACGTGATCCCGAGTAGAACCTTTAAAAATGTAAGTAATGTAAGAGAGACAACGCACTCGCACAATACTTACTTAGGCAGTATTGTCATAGAAAAATGTAAACATAATTTTAAATGCATGGAAGTTTACTAAATACATATCGTGGAAGATCCAAATCATTGTGAATCGTTGCAATTGCTAAATTAGCTCAAAGTCTAAAAGAATTTCAAATTACACAATTTTTAATTTATGATACAGAAACAAGGAGCATAGTGAAACATGAAATGTTCAATACCGGTTGCTGTGTCGTTCTCTTCAATATCCAAAAGGATTTTTTTTGTGTTTTGTACCTGGAAGCTCTTACGATTATTTACTGCTATCTGTCTGGAGTCTCGAGATTTATCTGGTATAACCCTAAGTTGACTTTTGCGACATCTACAGGACGAGATGAAGAAGCTAATTCTCCTAGGCCTATGCGACAGAGTGAGCCTTTGTTACTGCGATCGCTAGATTATCTGTCTAGCGTGGCGATTATAGAAAATACTGTTGTCAAGTTGCAGACAATTTATTAACTGATGATACCAGCGATTCAGATTCAGACGAGTCCCATATTTGTGTGGTTAATAATATTTAGTTCATCTTTCTAGACTTATTTTATCGTTGTAATTGGCAATTAGCTTAAATATTTAGTCCAAAGAGACTCGAGTTGATAAACAAAGCACAAGATACCAATGGAAAACCACATGTGCAAACTTGAATTGTCGGCTCGGTTAGCGCAGTGGCTAAGCTCTTGGCTTCTGCGATGCGGGTACGATTCCCGCACGGGACAAATATTTGTATGGCCTACATATAGTTGTTCCGGGTCTGGGTGTTTGTGCATGTGGAATTTATGTCTGTAAAACGCACCCACGCCACAGGAGAAATCCTACTGTGGGACTTCGTTTTTAAAAAAAAGAAAAAGAAAAGAATTCCTTGGTAAGTTTTCAAAGGGGTATACTATATCGACTACGGGCCGACTAAGAAAAAGTGAATGGAAAAACTGATAGTTTTCGCAGGTCATTAGTTAATTATTAACAGGCAGATGATAATATAAGCCTTCTCAATTCCTACGTATTCTTATCTTTCCGTATTTATTGCAAAGCCTTAAAGTCTTCGTACTGAATTATGCAAGGTGATTTTCAGCAGTGTCATTAGTCATGTTCTTATTATCTTGCAAAGAAAATATACTTTTAGTAGATATAAATCGCGTGGGTCACAAAGGTATCACCATATTTACAAATTGTATGTATTTTTGTTATATTTGTTTATTTAGATTTATTACACAAACTACCTATCAAAATCTTCACTGCTTAAACCACAGATATGAAGCTATGGCAGTTCATAATATGTCCTACGAATAGTCATAAGTGCTCAGGGAAATGCCATTAAAATCAGTCATAAATGTCTTTCATATTAAACTTTATGCTTGTACAGATTCACGACTGCCACTGTGGCATTTTATTGCTTCATCTTTGCTACAAGAGATAAAAAGTCCGTTTTTTATTGGACTGATGATTTTATGTGTTATACTTCTGTGGTAATATTATGCTGTAAGATATAAGTGGGTATAATGAAATATTTTGTAATGCATCTGTATAAACTACAATTTAGTAATAATAACAAATATTCTTGATACAATTTAGTCCCAACATTTAATATTAAAAACAAGATAGTAATTTCATCTATCTTTTTTTTTTGGTAAGTTATAAAACGAGCAAAACGTTCACTTGATGGTAAGTGCAACGTCTGCCCATAGCAAATGCTATGTCATCCAGAATATTTCTGTGTGACCACCACACCACACACTAGCTCATAGTGCCCTTCAAACCGAAACACAGTAATGCTTGCACACTACTGCTTCACGGCAGAATAACATGCCCTTGGGTGGTACCTACCTAGACGGATTCCTGCATAGGAGTCGTACCACCAATTTAATAAAACATAGTAATTTAATCATCTAAACGTAGGCCAAAAATACACCCACAGATGAAGGGTTACACCGTCTAAGGCGCGTTTTGTACTGCGATCACCAATCTGCCTGCCAAACCTATGCCCAGCAGTGGCTAATGACGATAATGATGAAACTGACAAATGCCGGGCACAAACTTCTTATTCTTTTTTTGGATGAGAAGCGTCCGCCAAACTAATCCGTAGTTTTTTTTAATAAAAATATAATAAGTAAAGTACGAGTATTGAGAAAATCCATCGCTGGATTTCTCGGCTTCAAAACTCTGCCGTAAATGAGAATCTATGAGACATTTATAGGTAGTGCTTTATAGACTTTATGCCGCCTATCGTATGTCACATGTTTATCTTCTCTGCTCTCTTATTAAATTATTATTGACAGATGTTTATCTGTCAATAATAATTTAATAAAAATTTGATGAACAGATACCAATCTAGTACACCTTCCCTCATGTGAAGAATGAAGTGCTTGGTGCACTTGACTCCAAAGAGAAGTAAACCTGTTTTCCACAACTAAATTGATTTGATAAGATTATTGTTACTAATAGACCAAGAGTTAGCATACATATAGACAACACAGCACACAACATCTTAGATCCGGTCTCATTTAATTGTACGCGAGTGACCTGAGTTTGATCCCCGGTTCCGGCAACTCGAAAATTCTTTCGATTTACCACGTGCTCAGGGGTAAAGGAAAACATCGTGAGGAAATCTGCATGTCTGCGGAATGATAATAGTATTTCAAAAAAAACTAAATTTTGAGAACAATTAAAGACCGCCAACTGTGCGGAATCTTCTCGGATCCAAAAACCCTCTCATAAAAGAAGAGGTCTGCACTCAGCAGTGGAACATTTATAGGCTGTTACTTTTACTTTTTACAAAATTTTATGGTCTAATTATTGGATTATATAATAAGATAAAACATCATTTGAATCTTAAAAAATGTATCCAAGACATATATGGTATCAAAGTAATATTTACATCAATTAGAAAACTAATATAACAGCCGTGGCGGCTTAAGGCCGCACGATGACCTTAAAAAAACATAGCACACGAACGACCTGAGTTGAGGAGAGAGTGATTCCCGGTGTTCCTCAGCAGTGAAATAAAATATTGAGGAAACCTCATGCAGGATGCAGGTCTAAGGAATAAAAATATTTCGAGTCCGCCGTCATGCATTGGAGCAATGTGGCGGTATCTTCCCAGCTCCAAGCCCTTTAAAAATATTGCTATGAGGCCAGTGGAACATTTATGAGCTTTACTTCAGGGAACTATTTTTTTTTCAAATATATTACCGTTTTAAGAAGCGGTACAGCTACTCGAAATTACTTCACGGTTATCAACTTCCTCTATAAGTTTCTTGATTTTCTTTTTTTGTATTTGATGAAACTGACTGAATTAGCAATACGTTTACCTGATGGTAGTTGCATAGTCTGCCCATAACAAATGTTGTATCACCCAGAGCATTTCTGTGTGACACCACACTGCACCCGACACCATGAGACCTCAGTTCTTAAATCTCACATGCCCAGTGATTACACTAGCTTTTTAGTGTCCTTCAAACCGAAACACAGTAATATTTACACACTACTGCTTCACGGCAGAATAACTGGGCCTGGGGTGGTACCTACCTAGACGGATTCCTGCATATAAATCCTACCACCAGTAATTAAATTAGTTAAATAATTTTAAATTAAAGCTGTCTTGTGCTGCTGGAGGATTTTTTTAATTATTTAATTTCTTTCTTATAACAACAAGCGACAATACATCATGTTCTAGTGTGAAAGTTTCGTTTGCAACAACTAGTAATAACTCTACCACGCATTGCCTAATTTCAGAGATACATTGAACACATTGATTTTATAAGCATGTCACTTTAGTGGTACACTATCTTACGCTAGTTATAGTTACATTGTTCCTTAAAATAGTTAACCCTGATTAAGTTTAGTACATTGCAAAAATCTTTTTAGCCTAATTACAATTGCACACAGTTTTATTTATTAAGATTGATTCCTGTGCATTTATTTAAGCATGTACAAACACACACATAGAGGCGTTTGTGTTTGACTTTATGTGCGTTCGCGTATATATATACATAACATGTTGTTTTGATAAAATGGCTATATAACTTAAATAATAAAGGAAATAGATCAGATAATGGCACTCATGATACGTTAATTAATTGATAAATTATACAAAGGAAATAATTGCGTAGTTAATAAGCTGTTTGCAGATATCGATCCCATTGTAATTACTAATCGCACATTAGCGTGTTGATGATCTACGGTGTATTTATGGTTGGAGATTATCTGAAAATATATTACTATATTTAGGTCAATTGGGACCGATACTCAATTCTTAATTCCGTGTCATTACTAATTCCACTTAGCGCAATAACTATAAATGATATAGTATAATGCCCTATAGGCTTAAAAGTTCGAGATCTGAAGCCAGTAAAGAAATATTCATTTTTTGTACTGGCACAAATTGTGTCATAATACTGTACAAATTCCAAAAACCTTCGTAGTTCTGGTTCTATTGGTGGCTATATCTTAGCGACGTACAAAGCGTTCAACTGATGGTAAGTGCAACGTCTGCTCATAAAAATACTGAGTCACCCAGAACATTACTGTGTGACATCTCACTGCGCTCGTCACCTGAGACATCAGTTATTATGTCTCATATGCCCAGTGATTACGCTAGCTCTCAGTGCCCTTTAAACCAAAACACAGCAATGTTTGCACACTACTACTTCACGGCAGAATAACTGCCCCTCGGATGTTACCTACTTAGATGGCTTCCTGGTGCTAGGACACCAGAAAAACCTAGTATCGTGAACATATTGTGAATGCTGATGTTTTTGTTACTGCATTCATTAATAATCATGATAATGTTTTTAGTTATTGATAGACGTCTAAAAATTAATTTTCTTTTGTTGTCTGTCGAGGTGCGATTGAATAAGATTTCCGTATCATTTACTTCTTTCTTTTCTTTTGATACGAATCCGCAAAATAATTTCTGTGACTGTGTACGCAATGAACAGCAATATTATTTCAAGAGTAATATCCATTTTACGATGCAGCTTAGTGAAGCTTGAAAATATTTTTCTGTGTTTAGATTTGGATATACTACAATTACTATACGAACAAAAGAAATGATGACGTTGTGTTCTTCCAACAAGTGCTCAATAGGAAAGGGACGAAAATAACAGAATTTATCAATTAAATGTAAAAAATTACATAAATCGAACACGCATATCCTGGATAATTTGCGGCAACAAGTGCATGACAAGCAATTCAGAAGCGCTCTCAACTAGACATAACTTGTTTTTAAATACAATATTATTTGCGTCCGCCGTGACAGTACCACCACGAGGCGACGAGGTGCTTCAAGTTACACCACATAAATGATGAAGTGAAGTAAAATAATATGATATTAAATAAATAAATGAGTAGAATAAAAATGAAGAGTTTTGTTTGTTTCTTTTTGTTTGAACGCGCTAATCTCTGGAACTACCAGTCGGATTTGAAAAATTATTTTTAAATTTGATTGCTCAATTCTTGAGGAAGATTATATGCATATATATATACATAACGTCACGCTACGACCCTTACAGCGATTTATTTTGATGCGGCGGGTAGAGGAGGTAGTATGCAATATACGCTTTTGCTTACGCATTACTAAGCCATGGCATTATCTTGTGGGACAATAGTACTAACATGCAAGATCTGTTTGTCCTATAAAAAGATATGTTCGCATACTTACCAACATTAAGCAAACTAAAAGCTATAAGGCACATTTTAAAACATAAGTTTCCTTACTTTACTTTGCATGTACATATGTACATGAAATATGCATGTTTGTTACACAATACCCAAATTTTTATTCTTCTATGGAAGATTCACCTCGATGATACGATTCCCACCGAAAACATAACTTAGTCCAGTCATCATCTAAATTAAAATTGAATAGTTCTGGCCCTTATTCCATTTCTATAAAAATATAAAATAAATTCCCGATTAACATATAAATGAAAAAACTAAAAACCTTTAACAAAAATTGAGAGCTTTTCTAACAGAAAAAGTTATTATATTATCATTGCCACGCCCGACAGGGCACATGAATTGCATTAATTTAATTTCATGTAAAGCAACCTGAAATAAATTGAAATAAAAATGCGAAATAGAAAACAAAGTTATTATCACCTACTAAATACTAATGACTAATATGTCGGTTACTTACAATATTCTGGTGATCCCGTGGCTCAGCGCTCTAGTTATCGGGCTGCTGAGTGGGTACGGACCACAACCGAAACAAATATTAAGAAAAAATAATGTTAATACTGGACCCGAACATTTTTCAATGCTGATGAGCTCTGAGAAGCTTTTGGTTTTAAACCGGAAACCAATCGCCGTGGTCAACAAATCCAGTTGGTTATTTATTGATAAAAGATTTCACCTGTCTGAAATTTCTCATGATCAAGATAAAGTATAATTTTTGTGACACGTTTATCTTACTTTAAAAGTCAAATTTTTCATTGAAATCTATGAAACTCTCAATGTGAATTTCATTTCATAAGTTCATGGTTTACGTGGTCTCACTATATCTAAGCCGACGACTGCCGATGTACTCGACATGCCTTCTGTTGCAAGATAAGGGTTTTCCAGAGAAACAACTTCACTCCGAACGCTTATTTCCGATAACAATTTGTAAGGAAATGTGCGTCGGCTGCAGTAAACACGATGTTATTCGCAGCGGTGGAAGTTAAGTTAACGCTGTTATGGACAAAATGTATTTATCGTACAAATGTTGAAAGCTTTTGAAAATTGCATCTACGTATATAGAATAAATTTATTTGCACTTGTATTTGCACAGATTATAGAAAAAGGAAATAGACATTTCTTCAACGGAAATGTCAAACATAATAACGAAAAATTTTCACTAATTTGCACTAATTTGAGGAATAAACTTGGTTAAAAATAAATGTCCCCCTGCCACTACCCCTAGTGGTATCGTATACATACGGACAGTCACGCCTCTTTCGCATTGTGGTAGGCAATGAGCACATCTTTCCACATGTTACAATCCTGACACATATCTTTCGCTTCTTCAACTTTCATGAGCAGTCTGATATAAGCTCATTGGTTGCGTTTAAACAGAAAAGATTAACCAATTTGGAAAACTTAAGGACTAGAATCGGTGGTCATAACACTTTAAGCGATTTCTGCCTAACAAACCGTAACTAGAAGGAAAATATCATGTATAACAATTATTATGCAAAGACAGGTGCAATTTTATACATTCTTTTCTACATATTATATTATAAATAAAATATACTTATTACATACAGAATTAAATAGATATAATACATAAAAAATACATATACTATGTACATTGTTATTTTGATAAACATACTTATATAAATATACTTCATTTATTAAGGTAATTATCATGATTTTTTTTATTTGATAAAAGTGACGGAACGAGCCAAACGTTCACCTAATGCTAAGTGCAACCAACCAACGTCTGCCCATAACAAATGCTATTTCACTCAGAACATTTCGGTGTGACACCACATTGCGCCCGTCACCCTGAGACATCAGTAGTTCTTAAGTCTCATATGCCCAGTGATTACGCTAGCTCTCAGTGCCTTTCAAACCGAAAAACAGTAATGTTTTCACACTGCTGTTTCACGGCAGGATAACTGGCCCTGGGGTTGTACCTACCTAGACGGATTCCTGCATAGGACTCCTACCACCAATGATGCAATAAACTATGTGAAGAAACTATTTTAGGTTACACATTTAAAAGTCATGTTGACTATTGATGATGAATCGTTGGTGTGCAAAAACACACTTATCATATGCTCTTAAGAAATGTTTGTTTGGGAGTATTTTTTTAAATACCGCATGGCCTATAGTCAAAGTAATACTGCAGCGTCGGTCCTGTGTTCGAATCCCAGCTGGAGCCAAAATTTGCGTAAAAACATTGTCGTCTTGTCATAGTTCCCATGTCTCTGACATTGCACCCAGACTACCCCCGATCTTATCGCATGAGCGTTACATCGGGTGCCAGTAGGTTAGGACAAGTGAGGGACCGTGTGTTTGCGCGTACACTGTGGCTGCGTGTGCACACGATAACTTAGAACAGACGCAAGTTGTCGCAGTGGTCGAAAATCGGCCAGGAGAACCTAATTTTCTTTGAAGAACCTGTTGCCTTGTGTATTTCATTGAAATCTTTAATATTTTAAAAATATTTTCAATATCTTTGTTTCCTTTAAAATTAAATAACTCCACTACAACAGAAGTAGTAGTAGTAACTACTATTTTATTTACTAATCTATCTATCTACTATATATACTTTTCTATCTCGAATTCGAATTACTTTATTACAAAGCAATGCCGTTTTGCAGACATCCTTCACAAACTCTAAATAAACAAAAAATATTTTGTCACAACGGTATACATTCAACATTGTTAACGCTCTTTTCTTTCACGGTCGTAGAATTTAAATATATTTATAGACAAATATTAATAACTGGTTGACCATCAGATAGTTTCGATGCCTAACATTCCTAGGAGCAACTTACGTATTCCCAAGGAAATACACAAACTCTTTAAGAGGCTTTTCCTTTTACTAAAGTCATTCCTTTAATATTAAAAGTCATGTCATTAAATACTCGAGAAACACTAAATTCGTTAGTAGTTTTACTTTCATATCGCACTTTATTTTGTCCGTTTACTTGATTGCAAAATAAGTTAGTTTTTTTACGGTAATAGCTACAAAAGACAGGAATTACTTAACCGAAATGTGTCGCGTTAATGCTTTTTGGTCATTTTTTCACACTTGTAAAATTTTATGTGGGCATTAAGTTTTCGAAACACTTACGTATTTGTAAATTCGTATATGGAAAAGACAGAGTCAACGTCAATACGAAAATTTCACCTTCATAGGTTATTGCTGTGAACCAACCAAACACTGCCGCTACGTGTGAAGGCTAGGGCCATGTCACTGTACTGTACACTTGTAAAGATTGTTCTCTTCTACGTCTTGCAATGTTTGAAACGTGCAGTCTCCTTATAAGTTTCGATGCTATTGGATTACTCTATGCATTTGTGTTGGTCGTCGAGGATAAACAATCGAATGTCAACACTTGAAGGAGCGATGACTCTGCCCTCATGTTATGTGTTGTGTTACTGCCTTGAACTGGACAGTGATGGTATTTATTTTTATTTAATTATGTTCTCGGGTATTATTATTTAATTGTTTGCGTTTAAGTTTTGAAGTTTCATATTTATTACGTGTGTTTGTCGGCATCAATGCATATGCTGGGTACCTACGTTATTCAATTTAGTGGATTAAAAGTGGTTTGTTTATGTCTTTTAGTAGCAAAAAATAAAATAAGGAATTTTTTTAATTATATTGTGTTTGGAGTTACAAGGGCAATGGTCGAATACTACCGTAGTTAATGTGAAAGATTGTTTAAGGGAAATAAATGAAATTGGACACTGAACAACTTTATTATGCATGTAATGGTGAAAAATGAGCTTTGTTCACTTAGTAGTAGTGGTAGGATTCCTGGGCAGGAATCTATCTACGTAAGTACCACCGCAGTGCCAGTTATTCTGCAGTCAAGCAGTAGTGTGCAAACATTACTGTGTTCCGGTCTGGAGCGAACTGATAGCTAGTGTAATTACTGGGCATATGAGACTTAAGAACTGTTCGTCTCAAAAATGTCGAACGCAATGTGGTGACACAGAAATGTTCTGGATGATACAACATTTGTTTTGGGCAGACGTTGCACCTTACCATCAGGTGAACGATTTGCTTGTATCGTCACTTTTTCCCTAAATAAAATAGTGGTAATTGGTCCATGAAAAATTAAGATGTGTTACAGTTGTCAACCCCCATAAAATGGTCCTCTAGGGTACACAGAAATGCAGTAGTGTTATTATTGAACGCTAGTGTTCTGTAATAAGTCTTTCCTCAGACTATAGCACGTAGCTACGTTAAGTACAGACCAGTAATCCAATATAGTTGGATTACTGGTGGTAGGATTCCTATGCAGGTACCGTCTAGGTAGGTACCACCGCAGGGCCAGTTATTTTGCCGTGAAGCAGTAGTGTTCAAACATTATTGTGTTTCAGTTTGAAGGGCACTGAGAGCTAGTGTAATCCCGGGGTATATGAAGGGCGCAGTGTGGTGGCTCACATAAATAGTTTTATAAATATTAAAAAATGATGTTTATTTTTCTTCTTAATAAACCAGATAAAACGATCACTGCTGATATATAACCCTCTAGTAGAATAAGATAGCATAAGCCTCTGGTAGGATGCAAGCATGTTGGTAGGATTTTCCGTAGTCGCCACTTTTGAAACATCACATCTTAGACACTGCTGGCCGGTCCCCAGTCTGGAAAATTTTAGGCCTGGCATAACTGATGTGGCTATTAAATGCTCATGTTAAACGTTAAAATAACACCACATGGTTTAACATCCATACTTTACCTATTATATCTCTTACGCGTTTATTATTCTATATTATGTTAATGTTCAAATAAACGAGACGTAAATAAAATTAATGTCCCTAAAGTTTCTTATCTGAAAGAAAACTCATTCGAGCCAAGATTTAAATCGGGATTATTCATCGAAATCTATATAAATATTTCATCCAACAAACATTGAATAAACAAACGTCGGAATAAAGTTTCCAGCAAATTATGTATTTACAGTAAAAATTATGTTCGCTTCTTTAGTTCGTCGGATGATAATTCCCTTGTAATCACAAGATTACCGCCGCCCACCTGCTTACCCATAGAGTTCCACACTGTAACAGATGCGGAGATGACTCGATTATTTGAATTAAATAAAAAAAAATCAATTACAGCTTTAACCAATTTTGTTTGATGTAATATATAAATTGAAAAAACAATAATATATATATTTTTTTTAATAATTAGCAACGATAACAAAACCGATAATTTAAAAGAAAATGTTTTGGATGTAATGCGTCAAAAAAGTATATTTTAAAGTAATAGGTCTACATTAATCTCAGTACACACAATTTCAATTCCACATTACACCGATAGCTTGTACTGAATAAATTATTGTCAATACGCTTTTTATATTGTTTTATTGGTATGAAAGTTCGTGAGTTTACGATATTACTATTATATGGGCAAGCTGGGTCGGTTATGACGCAACATGGTGTTTTATGTCCCGAGATATCTGGTAATAGAAGTGTTATATTTGATGATAATATTCGTAAGACGCGCTTGCATACAACATATGAAACTGTGAACAAATGTATAGTAAGTATCATTAGATATTCAAATGATATTGATATATCGCTGATATTTGTAAGGATTACTCGAATGTTTTCTGTTTGACGAACAAAAAAATATACATATATGTGTGCAATAGTGAAGTACACACTTCAGCGAAGAGGAAACCATGTGTAGATAATGTTTTATGGTAATGGGTTTACTTAGATATTATATAACAAATTAACGTCAGTGTAACCTCCGAACAGAGGTGTCATTGCATTTCCATAGCAAATTGTGATTAATGCCGAACGGAAAAGGTTTAAAATCGTATTGTGAGTAATCGAAATTAATCAGGCGCCTGTGTTGCTGGGTGTATCTTTTGTCAAATTTTTAAACTTTAAGCAGTTTCACAATACATTTTATATTGTCACAGCCTTTCCCGTTTATTGAGATTTTACTGATCTTTAATATTACTATAAATGTTTAATTTATTACACTGGCCCTTAAACACGATTTCATTTAGTTTATTACCTCGAGTCCGAAATTTATTTCTAAAGATTCGTCTTTTAGTAATTTGATTTTGTTGAATATGAAATTGAATAACGATTACTTTTTTATTATGTTTTGCATAATGAATAGATAAACAGTAACTAGGAAGATGAAAAGTTATGGGCAGGGAATACCGACATCGCAATGATTTATAACTTAAGTTGTATGAGATATATCGATATAACATACATGTTTGTTTTTGGTTATACGGTATATGTTCTACTAATGGTAGAGAACTAATAATCCAATTTTTTCTCGTGGCTCTCGCAGTCGAAAGGGACGACTAAAGAACTAGAACATGGGGAAAATATTCTCTATAGTAAAGTAATTATTTGCCTACTGGTGCAAAGTAACAACCTTTGAATGTCCCACTTCTGAGCACGGGCCTCCTCTCATCACTTTCAGATGTCCTCGAAATATTTTAATTTCTCAGACATGAAGGTTTCCTCACGATGTTTTCCTTCACCGTGGTAAATCATTCCGGTCCCTGAGATGCCAAGACTGTAACGCCAGCCTACTTCTGAGTGCATGTATATCTATATATCTCAATTTTTGAAAGGGTTTTGGAACTAACCTTTTTTCTTAGGACTGCCTTTTAGGTTTCCTTGCGATGTTTTCTCTCGCCACCGAGCACGTGGTAAATCTGTACATAAAAATTGCAACTAACAATTTCAAAATAGTAAATTTTCGCCCGGACTCTCAAATACCACGACACTTTAAAGAAGCTTAAGCTTCTTTAGTAGCTGAGAGTGGGCTACCGCCTACCAGTTCGCTTGGCAGAATGTGGAGCAATCTTTCGCTGGCATGTGGCTAAGGACCACGCTTCTTGTTGGGTCTATGAGACTGATCTGTCCAGCTCTGGAACAAAATAAGGCTGTAATGACAATTTCTTTTGCAAATCGATAGTAATGGTTTAATGCAGTTTTCGTTACGGTAATATTGGCTGGAAACGCTACCGAAGCTGTGTAAATCTTATGATGCTATATTTTCTTTAATAACAATGGAAAAAGGTGGATAGGACGCGCAGTTGCAATTGCTAAGCATTGCTACGGCTCGCGTGCTCATCCATGCATACGAATATTTTATTAGAGCTAGTTCTCGGTCTAGGGTTTTTGCATATGCAATTTATGCTTGTATAACTCCACAGGACTAACGATTTATGATTAATCCATACTAATATTATAAATGCGAAAGTAAAACTCTCTATGTCCCTCTGTCTGTTTGTTACCTTTTCACGGCTTAGCTGTTGAACTGATTTCGACGAAATTTGGCAAAGACAGCTTGCATCCTAGGATTTTATACCGGAAAATCAAAGAGTTCCCACGGTATTTTGTAAAATCTAAATTCACGCGAACTTAGTCCCATATACTCATAGTATAAAGTGTAATTTTTTGGTGTCCAAACACAACTATCTTTCGTATTGAAGGGCGCTGTAGCCAGTGTTATTGGGCATAAGAGACTTAAAAATCAGTGTCTTATACGAGACGAGCGGAGTGTGGTGCTACACAAAACTTTCCAGATAAAAGTTCTGAAAGACCACAACTGTTATTGGCAGGTTTTGCAGTTATGTGAGTGCATGTAAGTGAAACGATCGGAGAAAGGCTGCAATGTCAGGACTACTTAATGTTAGTATAGTTCTAATATACCAGGGCCATTAAATCAAGAATTTGTTCATTACCACAAAAGTTAGCTCTGGCTGGGAACCTAGACCTCGCAACGTAGTAGTCAGGTACTCTGACTTCTGGGCCATGCGGACGAAATCGCACTTATTGGTTAATTTATTTAGGCAGACTTCGGTAGCAATCTAATAATCGGTAGCAATTTGCAAATTTTGCTGATGGTTGGTATAAGTTAGCGAAGTCTTAAAGTATTTATCGTTAGAGACAAGCTGTAGAGCTCAGAACTTGACCAAATTTGTATGGCACAATAAAATAATTTTATCAAAAGAATAATTATACAGAGCCACAAATAACGGTCTTGAAGCACTTGGGTCTATCAACTTCCCGCAAAACTCATATGCAATAGTAACTTAGTGAAATGTACCATAGGCAGGGCTTGCCAAATGTTTACTTTAAAAGATTCACAATCAACATTAAGCCTTATAGAGATAAAGCTGCGTACACATTGTAATAAAAAAATGTTAATTTTTGCACACTTTCTCAAACTCAACGTGATACTTATTATCGCAATAAAGTAACAGCTTACTACAATATGCGCCGCACTACTGGGCACTTACTCGTACTCTCATTATTGTAATGAAGGTGGTTAAGCCCGCTGCGCTACCTCAGATATACGAGTAATAACGTTCGGTTAAATAATCGTCAAACAAAAATGATGTTAACCGTAATCTACTTACTATCAGTGAGATTTCTTATCGTCTATTATATTCTTATTGTCAACTAGAACTACAACTTTGCAGGAATCCGATTGGGTACATCCGAAATACCAGTTATTCTGCTTTGAAACAATATTGTATAAACATTAGACTACATCACTATTGTAATTACATGATCAGGATCAGAACATCAGTTTTTAATTCTCATATGCGCAGTGATTACGCTAGCTCTCAGTGCCCTTCACAGACCGAATATCAGTAATATTTACACACTTCTGCTTTATGGCAGAATAACTGGCTGTGGGGTGGTACCCACCTAAACGGATTTCTGGATATAAACCTACCTACAATACAAAAATCATGGCATATCCCTTTCCCATGTTGGCGTGTTTTTCGTAATCTCCATGGTAGGTTGGTAGATCTGCAATAGCAGTACCAGACACCACAAACGCCCGTCATCGGTCTGGATAATTTATATCTGGTCAATCTCCTGTCTATCGGAATCCATGGGATGTTTATGGTATTTGTGTCATTCAACTTTTACGATACTCGCTGAATGAGATGGCGTGGTAGATGGTAGATTATTTATCGCCTAATCACGGCGTATCATATCTACAAAATAGTGTTAGTAAGCATGAACTGCTTACTAAAAGCAACTGAGTAATATATGTTAAGTAAAATAGTGTAAAGTAGCGTTAATAAATAAATGCAGACTCATGCTTTATCCTCAAATTATTTTCGATGGAGCAATGTTTGAGGAGGAGTCAGAAGAAAGCCATGGTAACTCAGAGGCCGGGCGGTTTCCTTTAATTTCATAGTACACGACTTGAGTTCAATTCCCGGTGACGGCACCTGTAAAATTGTTCTGCAAGTTTAAGTGCTGATTTACCACGTGCTCAACAGTTAAGGAAAACATCGTAAGGAAACCTTTATGTCTGAGGAATAAAAAATATTTCGGAGACATGTGAAGTTCGCCGGCCCGCGAGGCGTACTCATCTCGGCTCCAAAACCCTGTCAAGAATGACAGGAGGCCTGTGCTCAGAAGTGGGACTTTTAAGGCTGCCACTTTACAGGAGATAGTTATCATAAAGGTACAATAAAACTAATGTTGATCCTATTTTCATTTAAAAGCGCAGCGTAATAAATAATTGAAAGCGAACGATTAGAAAATCAATCACAAACGTTATAAAAGCCACAAGCAGCAATCAATTGTAAATTGAAACGTAAACGGTGTATTCATTATGCAGCGTCTAAAACTTGTGTTACTTACAAGTCGACTTTTAATTCAGGGAGCCGTAGCGTATTTAAATTACCGTGACCCCTGCCTTATGGTAATGCAGCTACGGCAATGCCAATTAAAATGTTAACAATGGCAATAGTAAAAGCTCTATGGCTTCATTGAAATTGGACCGGTTTGGCACAAGCCGTTCTATATATATGTATCAAGCCACGACTCTATCGTTTGGGGATGTTACACTTCGTACAATATTGCATGTAATTAAGATTTTAATATGTATTAGATGTAAGAACACAAACAATAACGTTTTGTTACTGGGGGCTCTATAGGGGTGCAATGATTGCGCTTTAACAGAATTTAATTAAAAGTTCAAATATGATGAGTTACTTTTTTGTGAGTTTTTAGAGTCGACGCCGCTTTTTAGGATTTCTGTTCTTGCAATAGGTACACGTGTAATGAAATTTGATGTAGATTTTTATATTACTTTATTTACTATTACTAAAGTCTTCGGGCTTCTAAATTGAAATGCACTTTTCAGTCTTTTTTGTTTGACAAATTGCATTTTTATTTCTATCAGTATAAAATTATATTCGTATATTTCACCCACCATCATTGAAAACCATTGAGAGAGTTTTGTATATCAATGTTGAAATTAAATGATATGATTTTTTTTACTTTTCAACGTAAGAAATACAAATTTCGTTTGTCAAAAGTCATTTTATGTAATGTATGTATTTTAAAATCTATCACCGTTTCCTAATGAAGTTTCTCTAACAGAGAAGAAACAGGCGAAATAAACTCCGCAGGTATCTTTTTTTTTGTAGTTTTTTTATTTTAGGCAAAAACATTGCAAATACTAATAATAACCTCATAGACAACCGAAGCACGCTCCGTGACGAAGTTTTAGATAAGGTTCAATGACACATATATAAGTGTATTGCAAATTCAAGCAGACCTGCCTCCACAAGCAGCACTTGTTCACAAGTATGACGAATGTGGCAGCCATCGCACTCCTCAACATTTGAATGATTATGCCAATTAAAGTAGCAAACAAAATAAAAATAAATTAATGCATATAAATTCTAAATATTGTCGAATAAAAGGTGACAAGGGAATAAATTTCATTCAGACCAGTCTTTGTCGTACTAAACAACAGTCCAACATTAATCAAATGTTTCAATGAACGCCGTGCTGCGGTGACAGTAGGGAATCGATACACCAGATAGGTTGGGGAGGAAATAAAAACCAATGTAGCTTCCGATTTCACCCTTCGGCTTTCGAACCAACGTTTTTTTTTATCGCACCACAATTTGTTAAGCTCTCTCGCTTTCCCTGTTATACAAAGCCGGATAAATCGCTCAATAAGAAATAATTTAAAATAATTCATAAGCGATGTTTTAATTCAATTTTAATATATGTATAAATTCAATGCCATATAGAAAGAAAATCAGTAATTTGCCTTTAAAGAAATTCATCACGTACTTACTTATCAAAATTTTAATATAGAATATATTCCTTCAATTTAAAGTAACAAATTAAAAATAACGTAGTAATTGTTTAATTATGAAAAAAAGAGAATATTAACTGAATTCATAAAAACATTTATCGACCTTCCGTTTTTATTATAACTAACAATTAATGAAAATAATTTGTTATTACGCGATAGTGAATGCGGTGCAGATCACCAAACGCAGAGATCAAAAAACTACTTATGGCAAATATTATATTACAGATTGCGATAATGAAACAGCAAATCGATTTGTTTTGCATCGTCCGCGTGATGGATGGGCCTGCGCACGTTGCGACGCGATTCCGATTCGAACCCTTCTGTTCACAACATTCGAGGGATTTAGGGCGTGAAGGGTAAATGAATAAATTAATAACCGGCCTTAGAATTCCACGATGTCGCAGCTGTTAGCGTGTTTGCATTAGTGATGCACTTTATGAATGTTCCGCATGATCTTGCAAATTTTTCAGATCCATCGCACAAATATTTGATCACACATCCCGTTGTAAAATAAAAAGTACTTTCGGAGTCGGCGTAAGACCTAGTTAAGAGTAAATCATAAATAATAATGCTGATGAGCCTGTTATCAGAGAATCTCGTAGTAAAATTGCTGTCGTAGGCAAGGATATCGGATTTCACTTTATTGCTACGGACGGTAGCTTTGCAGAAGCTGACCTTACGAGTGAGATGTTCACAGTACCAACCGGTATAGCTACAATGACAGTGTTGGTATTTTTAGTTAATAATTTTAATGTAAATGTTTCTCTTTGATAATTGCTTATCGAAGTCAAAATATTTGTGAAATAAATATTATTACTTTCAGAAAATTTCTTTATATTTGATACCACAAATACAAATTATTACAAATGTAATTTGTTGTTTACAGTAATGTTATAATTGTTTCTGTTTTAAAATATATTATTAAGGTGTCTTACCCAAGTAGATAAAGTGAATTTTTAATGTCATATCCGAAGGAGAAAGTTTTATGAATAATTCAGTCGTAAGGAATGTTAAACACTTCTTAGTAATGTTATGGGTTACTTAAAATAAAATTTATTTATCTATAAACATTGATTTGTTTTTATTTACAAATTTTTGTGGACGTAATATTGATTAAATTTATACAGAAATTGGCATTTAAAGTGATTTTTATAAATTATTAGCTTAAAAAAATCTTTCCAGTTTTATTCAAGACGTAAATAAGCCTTTGCTACAATTAAAGTCTCGTATGTAAATAATACCAATAAATTAATTGAATAGTGTGATAGTCATACATAATTAAAACAATATTTAAATTATTTCTGTTCTTTGTATGCAGGAATCATTTGGCTCGATTGGCTAAGCGCCGGGTTTTTGCGCTACGGGTTGCGGGTGCGGTTCCTGCCCGGAACAAATATAGTGGTTTCAGGTCTGGATGTTTGTGTATGGACAAAAAGCACTTACGATACCGAAGAAATCCTTGTGGCAACGTTTTTAACTTAATGAAATAATTATTAACAAAAGTTTAATTATTATTGATTTTAACACGTTCTACGGGTAAACAACATTGTGATAACAACAACAGAGGGTTGTTGTAAACAGTTCCAGTGAAGTTGTAGTCGCAGTCGGAATATCCTGCCGAGTCTGCTCCTGTAACTTCCTGCAGAATACGCGCCATTTAAAGTTAGCATTGTTGCACTAACTGGGTTACCAGTGACATAACCATTGATAATATTCATTCTGTTTCATTATGATTCAGCATTCATTTTATATTTTCCTAACTATGCTGTGTTGTACTTAGTAATCTATATTAATATTAATTAATTAATAATAAGTGAGTCAATAAGACTAATAATAAAGTGATCTTAAAATATGTATAACATGCGGTTGCTAATATAAAGTTGAACAAATGCTACGAAATTTCCTTGTCATTACTGATTCGTATAATATTTATATAAGTCTATTACTGTCCTTCTTGTAATTAATAAATTATTTAGCGTTGTCAAAATTCGGCATTTGTCGTCACTTAAAATATATTAAGCGTGTTTGAGATAAATCAGAATATTTTTACGCATTTATTCAATTATAAATATTACCAAACAAAACTTGATCTAATAATATTGCGAATATTTCTTAGCAATTCAAGAAATAATCAACAGTAACCACTTCTCTTTAACATAAATAATTTTTTGTGTTGCCTAAGAAGTGTAAGTTCTTCTCACCTATGGGGCTAAATGAGATATTGTAAAGGTAGTTTTGCGTTGATAGCGTACAGAAAAATTACGCATATTTTTTTAATATTGAGAATTAACAATGTTCCTGGATGTGTCATTGATCGTCCGAGCTGTAGGGCGACCGGTCGGGGCGAAAGTCGGCTTTGGCCACACAGTGCGACCGCCGCGGTACATACCACGCCACAGTCTCATCTAAGCCACAGCTATGCGCACATCTTCCCCATCATAGCCGAAAATTCCACATTCGAATTCCGGAGTTACGCGTGCTGACGCGACGGGAAAGTTGAAATACTAATTTCGAATTCGCGAATATTCGGAACTATTTTTACGAAACGCAAACTATCATAGAAAAAAAAAGTTGCAGAATTTGGCGGCAAACGGGTAAAGTTGTGTGTTTGGTGTCTGTTGAAGTGCGTTTTGCATACTTTTCAAGCTTCTAAGATTTTTTTATTTGTGTGCGGTGTACCGACAGATTATGTTGTTGTGAAGTGTTGTATTTTTATTTTGTGCACATTTTGATTTGGATTTTTTTGTTCCGGAAATTTTTGGTTGGTTATTTTTTTGTAATGTTTTAAATATTTCTGATCATTTTCTTTATTTTAATAATTTTTTGATGTCTTTATCTTGTTTTAAAATGTTTCTATAAATAATATATTATGCTTAATTATTAATTAATAATATATTTATATTTTTAAACGACGTCTAGTTACAAAATCTTCGTTTTGAACATTTAATTGCAAAATTAAAAAAGGCAAAGATCACACAATGTTATAGCCGATGGTTAATGGGCCACGATTTACCGGCGCATTACTAATTTATTTAATTTGAACGTGTTAGAAGAATTATGCTCCGACGTTTTACTATTGAATATTCGCCTAGGAAGGACTCCATTAATTTTCCGACGACAAATGCAATCACTTTATATTAACGGGTTTCTGACGACTTGGAAAATATTCATAGAGAGCGGCGTGCGGCCGACTCTCGTGATTAATTTCTTCTATGCAATAAAGGTATTACACTTTTTACCTGGCTAAACAATATCCCTGCAGGGTAAAAACCGCGTATAAGTTGTATTTTATAATATTTGACATATATATATATTATCAGTATTTTTTTGTTGTAAGAAGCTAAAAGTCTACAATCGCTAATAAAAATGCTGCGGTATCCATCCTACCAAAACTTGTTTTTTTACACTCTAACGTTTCCCTGAACTTCAAAAATTGCGAAAAATAACATACAAAATAAAGTGTGTAAATTATTATAAAAAAAGATCAATCGATTATTTAAAGTTACACAATAACTTTAAGTAATCGATTGATTTCTTTAAAATGTAGTAATTATTACGCAAGTATAAAATAAGTGGTAGATCAATAAAATTCTTTAGAGATATTTTTTAAATAATACTGTACATAATTTACACAAACTGATACGATATATTAATATAATTAAATAAAGAATTCAAACTCTATTCACTTACTTGATTTTATTTAAATTTGCAATATTGACGTTTCATTTAAAGCTTAGAAATTCGTTGTAGATTTGTTAGGGCCACAAACAACGTTAAAATTAAAGTTGTTCGTTTTTGCGCGTTCACTTTTGTTTTTTTACCGTGACCAATAACCGATTACTTATAAAATATATTCATTACTTTTTCCAACATTTTTTACCTTAGGTTATCCCTAGGTGACAAGATTAGACGGGTATGGTAGGTAGGCTATCTAATCTACATTTTGTAAAATTGTTAGAAATTTTATTTATTTAATTTAATAATAAATCTATGTCGTCAAATATTCCGTAAGAAAGTGGTGTAGTAAACATATTTATAATTATTATTTCGGTTTAAAACATGAACTTAAAAATAGTTGACATTATTAGCACGACAGTTGTGCGAATCAATAACGTTAAAACGAAAGCAATGTCGCCGTAAAACGAAGCAATATTTAGTCCGCTTTAAAATATTTTCATGGAGTATTTTTGGGAATAAATTGACTAAACGGAATCGGTGACGTGTTGGTATCTTCCGCTTCTAATTATTCTTTAAATGGACATTAGCGACCACATGACTTAGCGGCTAGCATCCTGCGCTTAGAGTCGTGTGCTATAGGTTTGAATCAATTACAAAGCCAACATTTCAGCAATACTCTAGTTGTACTGTGTGTTTATGTGTGTGTCGGATACAGGAAGGCGATGACTAGTCTTTTGTGCAGGACACTTAGGGCACTTAAGAAAATGTCATATATATAAACTTGTTTAGTTATTTTTCTTAAATCAATAGATTTGGTGTTTTTATTTAAATAACGTAACTGGAAGTACGCAAATGACCTGGGTTCGATCGCCGTGCTGTAGTTTGAAAATTGTTCTTGGAATTTTATGTACTGACTTAGCACTTGCCCGGCGATAAAGGAAAGGGAACAATATAAACGAAACCCGCCAACCCGCATTCGAGCAGGGCTTGGGACTCTTCCCGGCTCCAAAACCTTGAGATGAAGCATATGAGATACTAATAGGCTGACACTTTACTTTATACAACTGGAAGTATATTATTTAAATAAACTGAAAAACCGTAACTTGTGTTGAAATGGGACAAAGTTCCTGAAATTCGTAGCCATACCTCCGTTTGAAATAAAACTAAATTGATTTTAGATATATATATATATATATATATATATATATATATATATATATATATATATATATATATATATATATATATATATATATATATTATTTTATTGAAGATAAATTCAGCAGTAAGGAAAATAATTGTATAAAAACTAGTACAATATGCGGTTTCAGTTCTATACGCGATTTCGTTTTAACAATCTTTGCGTAGAGAACTGGTAAATAAAGTATGAGGGTGGAAATCATCAAAGGCAGCTTTGTCTATTGAATTTGTGAGTTTCGTATAGTTTTATTAAGAATACAAATCGGTACATAAAATTTTAAATGACAATATTGAAAACCAGTATCACTATACTGATGGCATGATTCCTGTACAGGAATCCGTCTAGTCTATTCTGTCGTGAAATATTACAATGTTTCGGTTTGAAGGGTGCTGATAGGTAGTGTATAAAGTAGAGAGCAATACTGCAGAGGATGCTACTGTAAACAATGTTGTATGTCAAGCGTTAGTTTAAATAAACAATAGAAACAATGTAAAAAAATATAACGCAGGGCCAGTGGTACTGCCATGAAGCAGACATTATTCTGCCTCGGTGTGGACGGGCACTGAGAGCTAGTGTAATTACAGCGCATATGAGACTTAAAATCTGACGTAGCAGGGTGACGAGCGCAGTGTGGTGCAACACAAAAAATCTTTATTACTTTACTTAATTTCTTTTAGTTAACTTTTATCTATTGCAAGTATTTTAATTTCGGTGTTAACAATTTGCGGTATATTTTAGGTACGGGATAATTTATTATTTTTTAATATAGGGATTATCTTAAAAGTGAATTTTATTGTACAATAACTTCACAAAAAGATATAAAATTGTATCTGATCATTTATTTAACAATAACAATTTCGTTATTTCACATAAAATCTTTGATTACCGAAATATTTTGACAGGGCGCCGTTTCTGCAATCACGTATAAAGTTGTTTTCTAACACACGGACGTTCTTATGAAATTTAATTCTAAGTATCAAGTCGGATTTAAGTAAAATTTATTGGTATTTAGCGCTTATCGCATCGTCGTGGGCCGCTCTTGCTTTTCCTTCACAAAAACGGTAATATGATTTCACACAATTTATGATGACGATTAACAAGATAAAATCAAAAATTAGATGGGTCTTCACAAATACAGTCGTTTCTAATAAAAATCGAATTCAGTAAAAAAGCCTCTTCCCGTTTCGTAGTATATCGATATGGACAATAAAAAATATCAAAGAACCATTGACGCGGACCTTCGGTACAATGTTTAAGGAATTGTCCATTTTATTTATATTATTATACTTTAACGCAACAATATGTACTTTGTCAAAAGTGACAGCATCCGTTTATTATCCTTTTACAATTATTGTGGGTAAAGTTCATGCACAACAGTTAGTTTATTGCTTCTTTTCTATTTATTCAATCGCCGAGGATTCGATGCCTAATAAGTTATTATTTTTTTGATACATTTTTTTAGTACAGTTGTTAAAAAATGTGACGCTATAATGTATTCTATTCAAAAATGAGGTGTTCGCCTAACCACAGTTTAGATGTGACCTTTGTCTTGCAGTACATCCAATGCTTTTAATGTTCACAGCTGAACTGCCTACATAATAGTGTTGGGGATAATTTCCATAGTTGTCAAGGTTTGCAGGCGGTTTGACAACCACTTCACGTTGTCTCGAACTGAAAAGGATCATACTGCCCATCCTCTGATTTATTTATTCCCTCTATTGCCATCATGGCACCTATATAGTCTGTCGTTAGAATTATTATACTAAATGTATGTATATATAAATATATATACATACACACACACAATGACATGATGAAATCTCATCCATACCAATATTATAAATGTGAAAGTAACTCTGTCTGTCCATTTGTCTGTTTGTTATCTCTTTTCGGCTCAACAGGTGAAACGATCTTGATCAAATTTGGTACAGAGCTTCCTGCATCCTGAAGACGGACAGGATACTTTAATCCTGAAAAATCAAAGAATTCCCACAAAATATAAAAAAAACTTAATCCACGTGGATCAAGTCGCGGGCATCAGCTAGTAGCTTATATTTAACAAAAAAACATGTAAGTACAAGTAAAACACCACGAGGTGAACTGGTGGTAAGTAGTCTGCCCATAACAAATAGTTGTGTCCCCCAGAACGTTTCTGTGTTGTATCTCTCTGTAACTTTTTTTAATTGGCGATAGTGACGTAGACGAAAAGACAAAACGTTCACCTGATGGTAAGTGCAAGGCCCGCCCATAAGCAATGCTGTGTCACCCAGAATATTTCTGTATATCACAACACTAAGTACGTCGCTCTGAGACATGTGTGTGTTCTAAGTCGCATATGCCCAGTGATTACACCAGCTCTGAGTGCCCTTCCGACCGAAACACAGTAATGTTTGCACACTGCTGTTTCACAGCAGAATAACTGGCCCGCGGTGGTGCCTACCTAGACGGATTCCTGCATAGGAATTCTCGAATGCCCACTCATCCCAGATATGAAGGTTTTCTCACGATGTTTTCCTTCACCGCTGAGCACGTAATCACCACTCAAAATTGTTCTGCAATTCCGGCAATCGAACTCAGGTCACTCGCGCAGGAAATTTAAATTACTACTTACTTACGGCGCAGAAGTAGAAGTATAATACAGAAATAAAACAATCATTCAGATGGATCGATTTTTTCTGATATCCATATAACGAACTTTGAAAGAAAATTCTCTATAACTGTAAAACGCATTAATATAAAAGATAATACTTTATTTAAGACCTATCGTTGTGACCACAAATGCTTTAAGTTAGTTGCTATCATTTACCATCTAGTAAGCATTTTGCTATTTCTACTTTATATTTAGAATTTAACAAGTTCCTCAACTATACAAGTTTGTTGAGATAAAACTCAAAAGTGCAAGATACTCGAAGTTCTCTCTAGAATAACTATGTATTTCTGTGATAACCATAGAATAGATACTAAATTCTGAAGTATATACAGTCATACCAACAGTTTTATAAAATGGAATTTAAAATTGCCATCCAATATATTTTACGGAATGGTGTTATTGACTCGCACGGGAAGAAGTTCGCGAATAACAATCCACTAGTGCAGTTTCCAAACGGATACTCTTCCAAACTGCATTTGTTAGTACCTAACTTTAAAACTCGTACGTTACAGTAATAAACATTCTCCTGTGTCGCAAATATATTTAAGATGCTATTTGTGATTGTGAAAATATATTTCCTTCATTGCATCTACAGTTATTGTTCTTTCGCTAGTTTGTTATATGACTGTAAATGATTTTAGTTATGATCGGATTAAATTTCTTACGGGCATAATATTTATGTAACATTCGTAGATTAGCATTTTGAAATTAATAATTCTTATTCGGAGGCATATTATTAATGTTACATAATACAAATCTAATAGCCACATATTATAGCCATTTTAGATAATCTGCTACCCCCTCACATTACGATTGTGAAAAGCAGTATCTAGTTTTCCAATTTGTCTGCATTTATCCATATTCACATCCTTGGTGTGGATGCACCACATGCTTTTCTAGTTCTTCGTCAGAACGCAATGGCTGTATTTCTTTCTATGATATTTACATGAGGCAACTATGAAACCAAGAGCATACGCATGTTTTGTTGCTAATTTGTCACTGATTTTGCCATCACTATGAAATTCGTATAGCTTTCTGATAGAAATTCATATAGCGTGTTTTTGGTTATATCGCGTAGCTCTGACTATTAGGTTAGAGTAACCTATTGTACGCCGCGGCTCCAGGGTTCGAATCCCAGCCGAAGTGAACTTTTGTACTGAAACATCAAATTGTTGGTTTGTCAGGACTGATTGTGTTATGATTGTCCGGTATGAATTAGCGTTACATCGGACGTAGGCAGTTTTGGACAAGTGAGAGCCTCTGTGTTTGCGATGTATTTGCCAATGTTATTTTAACTGAATTCGTATACATTTCGTAAAGTTGTGTTTATCGCATAAGCAATACATCGGAACTGAGAAGGTAGAGACGAGTGAGTGCTTTAGTTTTTGCTTATGCAGTTACGTGTTCGGCAGAGTTAAATAGCACCCACCTCTTTCCTATCGAGGTGTCGTGAGAGATGACTAAGATATTGTACGGACAGCTTTTAATCGTGCAGATTAACATCATAATGTGCAATGCTGTGACTATACTGTTCGTGGGAACGCAATTGGGAGTAACGATTTTTTTTGACTCGCACCAAAATGGCGGCGACGTGGTTTGCGTCTCGTTTCCCGCGGCGCCTATCCCTTTATAGAGGAAGAAGACGTGACTGTATGTATGTTACTCTTACGGCACTGAAATATTCCTTACGCAGATGCCATTCTTTTGTACTTAACTAGACGATGACGTCATTATTGTATGGGAGGATGTCTGTCATTGCTTTTAACGAATCATATCACCTATAATATAGTGACTTTTTAAGCTACATTATTTTCATACAATTTAAAATTGCTGTTATGCTTGCGAAGATACATTTTTTATTAAAACAAAAACAGAAAATGCCAATTGAGTAAAGACCACCACAGGTCTTATACTTGTTGTTCCTTTGGTAATATAGATGTCGACGCAGAAGAGAATTTAATATGTGGAGGAGTCACGTGGTAGCACAAAAATGGGTCAACTTGACCGGGTAAGGTACTTAACTTTACCCCGGTTACCTTACTTACCTCACACGAATACCAACGTATTGTTGCATAGCGTTTTATATTTAATAATATAATCTGTGATAAAAACGGCGTTTTGCATAAATATATACAAATCCATGGAACACCGCTATCTAATTAACACTTTCTGTATTTGCTTATTTTTTACCGATACCAAAAAAACTCTTTTGAGCAAATCAACTAGTATGTAGAGGGTTCCGTACCATATTTTTATAGTATTCTCGGAAGAGACGGCGAAAATTATAGGTGTAGTAGTATACATTTAAAGAAGTATTTAAAATATTGGAATTTCCGTTTTCCTGTAAGCTTGTAGTAAGATGCTGTATTCCCTCATTTTGACATCCAATTTTATGTCCAGTATTTTCAAAAATATGGACGGGAAAGCCGTATTTTCGAAAATTTATCCGAATATGTTTATAATACCGTTATTTAAAATTTATTTATTGATATATTTTTAATAATAAAAAAACAAATAATATAAATATTAACATATAATTTCTCTAATTCTCGGTATGAATATTTTAAGTGTTAACTGTGTTAAAATATTTTTCTTCTATTTGATTGAGTAGCGTATGTAGTGTAGCCAATTTTTGAGTAATCTTTGACGCATTTCTGAAAAAAAAAAGGTTGTGACAAACGGGCAGATCTTATACTAACTTTTCCTTAACAAACATCGATAAAAGTGATAAAGATAATATCTTTTAATAAATCTCACAATAAATCTTTGAAAAAAGAAATAGTGATAACGTATGGGACTAATGACGTTTAAAGCATTCTCTTAAGTATTGACAATGATATAAATCGGTTCTATAAAATACAGTCGTTCGCCAGTAAGTTTTTCGCACATAAATCCCCTGTCGCAGCTTTACAACGTCCAGTGAGGGATTGCTTGGCCGTGTCAACGCAAACCGCAGAGCTGTTTGGTAATTGTTAACTTCGTTAACAAGTATCTAGTTTTTTAGAACGTTTGAGAACATCAATTCAAAAAGATCGAATTTGTTTGGCGGTATATTCGATATTTATAATTAATAAATCTGACATTGGTCCCTGCACAGTACAGTTTGATTATTATTAAATTCATAGTTAGTCTTTAGTCATACATGTATGATAAAATAGACGATCATTTTTTGTTGAACTATTCGTATCTGTACCGATGTAACACGAGAACTATTGAAGCTATTGACATGAATTTTATACATGTTATAATAACTCTGGAACGAACTTAGACTATATTTCATCGTGTTTGTTTCAAGAGTTATGAAGTTATAGAGATTTTTTCGATGTTATTTAATAGAATGTCATATAGTAGCATAACATTTGACTATCGAAAACTTTGTCATGGGCCGCCTTGTGACGTATATTGCAAAAGACTACGGTTAATTGAATATCGGACTTAGGTCGTCCACGTAAAGTTGATTTTGAATATGATTTCATAGAGCACCGTTTTCATACATTCTCTCATACACATTTTACATATTATCTTTGTAAATATATTTTTAATAACAGTTCTAAACAAATTGGAAATGAAGCCAAAGTGGAATTTTAGCCACGCGAATTAAGTCGCAGTGTTAGCTAGTAATAAATAAATCATATTTAGATAGTATATCTCGATTATCTCAAGTGGCGCGGTAGCTAAACGATTGCCGCCCTACGGGTCGCAGTTTCGATTCCCGCACGGAATATATTTGTTCGAGCTATATCTGTAAATACACCCACGATAGATGCAAGAAAAATCTAATAGTTGTATAAAAAATATAATACTTATAAGGCTATAGACAGAAATATTAATAAGGACATCATTGTGTAGGATAAGCATGTCATATTTTTGTTTTTTCGGGCATAATTTATTGATGTTGATGTTAAACTTTATTAGGTAGAACAAACTACGCAGTTTCATGACCTTTAGTTATCAAATTGTAATAATTTATTATCAATTATTTCAAAAATAGCGAAGCGTCATTAAAAAGCGTTTGTTTTTTTTGAACATGTATCAGTGAATTTTGTATAAATCAATAGAAAAATATATTTTTGAGCATGACTTTTTTTATTCGCTAGGCTCAGCATTGACCGTACCTGCTCATTGAATTGAACGTCTTCGTTTCGAGTTCGCCAAAATCAATATTTAAACAGGACCTTTATTCTTAGTACAATTATAAAGAAGAATCGGCAATAAGTGAATGCATTGAATAAGAATATTTTATGGATTTTATCGCGTTCATTTATTTAACTATAATTCCGGTGGTGACTTAAGAGAATCTACCACCCCATCTCATCCCGTGGGTGTCGTAAAAGTCGATAGATGAAAAATAAAAACCAGGAGAAGGGCAGCAGCATCTCCTTGAAACGTCAGAATAAATAAACCCGCCTGCCAACTATGGCAAAATCCACTAAAATGAGAGCTGCAAGCTTTTGCGGCAATCTGTGGGCGAAGCCTATGTGTGTCAGCAGTGGACTAGTGATAGGCTGAAATTATGATGATGATGAATTCCGATGATTCGATCGCTTTACAGCGCCAATGATCACGAGAGGACTGAGAAGTTAGACATTTTAATGTCATAGTTGATCCGGGCTTCCTTCAACTTTTTGTTATTAGTTTTGGTCCGATCTACGCAAAACGAGCTTACAGTATCTTGCGGTTATCAAATCTTATATAATGTTTGGGATTATCTAAAATATGGTCACGGACTGTCGACTTTTTACACCGTCGATCTTTTACGTCAGCTATATCTTCTTTGACACGGGTCGTTAACTATTTATTTATTATTACTTTAGGGCTACTAACAATGTTACACAGACAAATCAAATAATACAAAGCCTAGAATTACTACATTGCTTGTGCTACATTAATTACAAGTAGCCACTTCATGCACAATTTTAATGTTACGAATGTGTTATTATAGGAATAATGTAGTCAACTTAAATATGCAACAAAGAGTAATCAAAATCAAAATATGTGTAGTATTTGAAACTGATATTATGCAATGAAAAAAATAGATTAACAAATAGATTAGGTTAGTAAAATTAACTGCAATAAAAATATAGACTAAATGATTAATCATACCACCAAACAAAATCAACGGACCAATGCCAAAAAAACGATAATAATCATAATAATAATAGTAGTGAGACCATTCTGTAAAAGTTCTTGCTGTAAAAGTAAAGAGACTAGGGGTGTTTTAATCGGTCTCAGGAACTTCAGATCACCAGCATATACGTCGAACTGAAAATTTATAAACCAGAATGTTATATCGTTGATGAAAATATTGAATAATAAAGGTGCGAGCCTTGAGGCATGCCACGTCGAAAGCTTTACTGAAGTCGGTGTAGAATACGTCTACAGTAGTTTATATAAAATATGTGCGGATGTAAGAGGTTACTTACATTTTCGGGTATCTACTGTCTTTTATTTGAAGAATTTTACCTAGAAGTCTTCTTCATCATCCTATTACTAGTTCAGTGTTGAACATAGGCCTCCCCCATAGATTGCCATAAAACACGGTCCTGGGTCACCTGAATCCATCGACTTACCGCAAAATCATTTATTTATCGCTCTCTCTAGAGGGAGGTCGCCACACACTTCGTTTGCCGGTACGGGGTTGCAACTCCAAAAACTTTCTTCCCCAACGGATATCGATTCTACGAGCTATATGGCCGGCCCATCGCTATTTCAGGTTGTTATTCCTAAGGGCTATGTCGGTTGTTCCAGTTCTGCTGCGGATATTATCGTTACGGATTCTATCACAAGGAGAAACACCTCAAAGAGAGTTTCATCAGGTGGTCGGCAGTGAAGGACCATGTTTCGGTCGCATACGTCATCATTACTAGAAGTGTTCATAGTAAAATAACTTTAAGTAGTTCAAAATATTAAAATGGAACAGGAAAACCCACCCTTATCGATTTAAAGAGCAGTGACGATCGTCTAGATACTGTCTGGATCGTTCATTGCACTCTTTAGTTCGCTACTGTTGGATATCTTTTTCATTAAATATAGATAAGTCCAGATTCAGTAAACACGGCGCGCTAAAGTTGGTAACACACTATCTCTTTTGCCACTGCCAACTCGCATGATTTATGTATAAATTCGGATATTTTCACAGTAACTTGTTACGTAGATTGTTATTTTCGAGACTAATGTTTGGCTGTGTAATGAATGAATGCGCACTATTTGTTATTTTCAGAAGTGAAGTGCTATAGGGAAATACGAGAATATTTAATTGAGTTTACAATAAGGTTAAGTTAAATTGAGCTCACTTAGACTAATGGCTTAGGAAACTGTCTTCGACTACAGCCATTCGACTATTGTTGTGACTTCTATTATAATGATCACATCGTAAACTAACTAACTCAGTTTTTTAAAATACGACTCAATATGTAGCGAAATGATGATAATGCGAGTTGAATGACATTATTGACATCTTAGGTAAACTGCATTTTATATAAATTCGAATATATAAGATACTAGCTGTGCCGCGTCCTTTCGCCCGCATAGAATAAGCATTCTCAGTTCGGCACTTCTCGGTAACATAACGACTAAAATTCAAATTCAGTCGTGCTTAACACGTTCTTTCACATAGCCCCTAATTTCTGCACTTTTTCATATTTTGTGCAAGAACCCTAAATATTTGCAAAATAAAAAGTAGACTAGATTACTCTCTGAAAAGTCCTCTACCTAGCAATGGAAGTCCCCTCAAAATGGATTCATACGTTTCAGAGATTAACCCTGTCAAATAAACAGACAGACAGACAAAAAAATTAAAACGCGTGTTTGAGTTTTGGTATCCTGCAAATAGCCATATGATATTAAGAAAGATTGGCTCTTTATTGCGAAATCACAGACAGACACTTCAATTGAATTTATATATAATATAATACGACTTGTATTGATACGTTAGCGCCGTCGCATGTTTCGGTGACTGCTCGCAAGGCAGGCGCAGCTACAGCGGCGGCGGAGTCTATGAAGCGCTGCAAAAATATTACCCTTGGATGAGAGCTTTATATTTGTGCCAATAGGCGTGGAGACACTCGGGCAGTGCGGACCAGACGCGAGCTGTTTGTACAGAGATATCTGTACTAGCGCCTGGTTACCATTCCTGGTAGTCCAAGAGCTGGCTCGTACTTTGGTCGGAGAATCAGCCTCGTGATACAGCGCAGCAACTCGGCAAGTTTCTGGGTACGCTGCCCACAGACAGCGGCAATTTGGCCAGCATTTTTTACCTAGTTTAGTTTTGTAAATAATTTCTTGTTGATTTGTTTTTAAATCGCTTTTGCTTAAATTCGTTGCAAATCGAGGCATTTTTTTATTTGTAAGGATAAGCGCACTTTTGCTTTAATAGTGTAGCGCAGCCATGTTTAATTTATAAATATTTTTTTGTAACACAGCGTACCATATAAATGACTACTTTTATAGTAATTATGTTGCTTTTATAGTACGTTTTGGTATGTCATTCATTTCAGTTAAGACTCATGTTACGAACAGAGTAACTTCCTACCTATAGGTACATATAGCTATAGCTGAAATTATAATTTCTCTGGATCGTATCGAGTTTCTTCGAACTTCGACTTAATATCGAATACGAGAAGATGAGAACGTACGGCAGTATAATGTATTTAAAAACGACTATATGCTAGTTATTTGACTTGTAGTAGGACTGTTATGCAGGAATCCGTCTAGGTAGATATCCACGCAGTGCTAGTCATTCTGTCGTGAAGCAGTAGTGTGCAAACAGTACAATGTTTCGGTTTAGCTAGTGCAATAATTTCTGACCATATGTTAATTAAGAACTGATGTCTTGGATTGACGAGCGTAATGTGGTTTTACACAGAAGGTTTCTGAGTGTCACAGCATTCGTTACGGGTAGACGTTGCGTATACTATCAGTTAAACGTTTAGCTCGTCTTGTCATTTTCTTTCTTTCTATTCCAAGACATCGCCGTGATATTTCTTTTATTTTTTGTTACGTTATTTTATTTGTTATATTTTTTTTTAAATATGGTAGTAAAAGTCTAACAACACCTTTATCTACAACCAGTAACGTCAATTTCACTCAATCGTCATGTGAATTATTTAGTTTCAATCTCTATTAATGTACAATTGAACATTGTTAAGAAAAAATACATAAATATAGAGCTTTTAAATAAAACTACTTTTTACGGATTTTATCGCGTTTAATTTAGAACTAATTTAGAACCGAAACGTCGGGTTAAAAAATAGTTCTAAATTAAACACGATAAAGTCCGTAAAAAGTAGTTTTATTTAAATGTGTAATATTCGCGTAAATATAAGAAAACATTAAATATAGAGCTCCATTTTTTTTATTCGAAAAAGTGATGAAACGAGCGAAACGTTCACCTGATGGTAAGTGCAACGTCTGCCCATAACAAATGCTATGTCACCCAGGACATTTCTGTGTGACACCACATTGTGCCCATCACCCTGAGACATAAGTTCTTAAGTCTCTTATGGCCAGTGATTAACGATAGCTCACCTTCAAACCGAAACACAGTAATGTTTGTTAGTGATCTGTTGTTGCAAGAACAATATTTTTATATTACATTGCGATTGTTATTTGTCTCTATTGCAATTCGGCAAAAGTTAATATACATTGTTTACTTTCTTCTTGCTTGTTTGTTTTTCTGTGGAGAAAATCTGTTAGTAGAAATTTTAAATAAGACTATAGTATTAAATGTGTAGTACTAAAATATTTTTAAGTCTATGATCAATTTTTTTAATTGGATAAAGTGACGAAACTAGCAACACATTGAACTGATGGTAAGTGCAACGTCTGCCAATAACAAATAACTCCCAGTGATTACACTAGCTCTTAGTGCCCTTCAGACCGAAACACAGTAGATTAAAGACCTATTTTTCGTCACTTCACATCGTTCACTTGTTTTACTATAATTTCACCTGCGCAGTTGATAGTTTCCAAGAATGTTCAGAATTTATCACCGTCGGCCAAAACGCCATCAATCTTTCTATATTGAAAAATGATTATAACGCATAAAGTTTAAATTATATTATAAACACGTACTTATGCACTTATACATTTTAGTTACCACAGCACCGTCGTCATAATTAGGGCCAAATTGGTCACAAGTTATACCCGCGTCTTCGTGTAGTACATGAGCCGACTGCTTTTCATTACAATACGAATATTACGCAAGTTCTATGCCGTTACGTACGCGCCTAATCGCTAAGGCAACAGTCACCTCGCTGGCGTTACACGATGTGGTCTGAAAGTTGTTGTACACCACAACTTTATATCCAGCAATGCCTAGAACTGGAAATAAATTATTATACATGGCTTAAAATAAGCAGCATTACGCGGTGAACTCAATCAAGAAAGATCAAGCATTGGCAGCCATGAATTTTATGATAGAATGCTTCTATGCTAGTAAAGTGAAAGAAATTAGTCAAGAATTTCGAATAATATTCTCTAGTTGTCATTTAAACATAAATAAACGATTAGAAATAATAGGTAACATATTTTACTATTGATGTGTATTTTATCTGATTTAAAATCGAGTACAGATCTATAGATTAGTCTTAATGTCACACGTTTTCTGGCGATGCTGTCATATTAAATTTTCGAATTTATTATAACTTAGTTTAATCGATTCCAGTTCTACAAGTTCTACGTAGTTAACGCATAACTGAATGTACCTGAGATCCGCACACAGAATCTTCACCATTATTTATGTACACTCGGACAGAAATCACCCTTTGCGTCGCCCGCTCGACGCATGGCAACCAAGAAAGCATTCAAAATGATTTATTGTAAATGGTTTTCTACTTTGTAGGCTAAAATAATAACCCCCGTGCCCGAATTGCTGTTCTATATTTCGATGCTTTATAGTTATATTTTCCCTTTGTTTCGTGCCGATACGAGACCAAAAAAATTTAAATTTGCAATCCCTTTCCCATTAGTGGTGGTGGGTGAGTCAGCGATATGGTAATCGTGGGTCACAAAACATCAATCATTAATAAGTGTCTCAAACAAAAATGATAGCGGAGTCATAAATATGGGGGCTAAAGAATTGCAAACTGAAAAAGACATCTGCAGCGCGATTAGTAAAAACGCTTACGCACAGTAGGACTTGCGGGTGGCTTTGTCCCCCTTCACAATGGCATTGTACGCCGTAGCGATTGACGGTTTAACTCTGGAGGTGTCATGAGAATTAGTGAGCTATTATTGCTGCATAGAAAACGCTATGGTCAAGCAGAAAGCAGATAACAATAATTAGTTTGGACGCAACAAAAAGTGACATAAATCCCGCATAATAAGTTCTTCGAAGTGCAAAAAAACGCTTAAGTTTACCTGAATTCCTACTTTTTTTTTGCACGAACGGAACGAACGTGGGCTGCTATAATAAACACCTCAATTCCTGGCAGAGGGATTGTTTAATGATTTTCTGTTGTGATCTTGCACAATTCTCGACCGACTCGATTTTTTCTGCGCTTAACATGCAAGAAAAATAAAAGTTTTTGTATGTCTTGGTAGCATTTAAACAAAAGGGGCTCGGGTCTTGTGTGAAGGTGTGATTTATTTATGACTTTGCTTTAAGAGCCTTCGCTTGACCGAATATTTTGCCGTATATTGCGTTTTGTTTTGATCCAATTTGAAATGTGAGTATTTATTAAAATGAGTTCTTTTAACATCTCTTTTTCTGTTTGTTACAGGAACAATGTGGAAGAACCGCAATTGGATATCGTGGTATTAGGGAACAACGATTGATTTTATTTTCCCAAAAACTGATATTTCCAAAACCGTCGCAAAAAGATGCTGGGGTGTGCTCTAAGAAGAGTCGCCTCGGTGTTTATATCCTTTGCCCCAAAAGACATAAACTTTAGCTCGGCTGACGACAGCCGGTGCCTAGACAAGTAGATGATCATTAAAATTCTATAAACTTTAAAAATCCATTAGGCCCTTTTCGAAAAGAGTTAATAATTCCGTATATTTCCGTAATTCCGTAACTACCTGATTACGTCTATAAATAAACTAGTCAAAATAACAAATTGATGACCCATAGCAATAATAAGTTACCAATAGCAGAAGTAAAGGAACAAACCTGTAGAGCAGAGCGCACTGCAAACGCCACTGCGGTGGTATGCTTTATATTGTATCTTGTATCGACTGCGCGCTGACTGGTCGCTACGTCACGTGGCTTCCCGGCGCGCGACTCCAGTGCTGGATGCTACTAACTGTATACACGTAAGTATTAACATTATTTTATTGCTTTTTATCTAATTGGAAATATGGTTATTCATAATGAGTCGAAAAGGCACCGCTACGATTATTGCCGGCTACTTTTTGAATGTAAACAATTTGATTATCTGATACCTAAAGTACTATTAATACAAGTACAATCTCAAAAAAAAACTTCTTATTGAAATATTTTTACATCAGCATTTTATACGTCTCAGAGCAGACTTATTTATACTTGATGGACTTCAGTTGCTTTCTTATTTTTCTATATATTTTTTCCACCGTTGATTACATGACGAAATGTCCGCGTCGTAGTGTCAACGACAACTCTTATACCTTTGACTTCTTGTACAATGAATGCAAAAAAAAAATATTGAGTTGACATGCACTTGTCAGCTGAGCCGCGTTGTTTTCAACGGAAGATAATTCAAAGTACTTCACAGTTACGTATAGAATTTACGAAGTGTTAGTGGTTAGCAATTATTCACGCACACTGCGCATTTGCTAGAGTCCTATTACCTTTTCAGTTTCACGCTCATCAATGTAAAGGACATAAACTTGTCCAAGAATTCCGTCGAATTCGTCGGACAACCTCCGTCCACGGAGGCTGGTTACTATTGGATTTATGACGCGGCTTTCATTACTGGTTTCTATGTACTTTGGCTTTGTTCGCTCAAAAAGTTTCACGTCAAATGTCGCTCTTTTATTGTTATGATTAACAACAACGCTTTCTTTGTAAGAAATATGGTATTTTTATGGTTGTAACGACGTTAGAATACTCGTTTTGAGAAATAGTAACAACCTTATTGGCTAATACTCGTAAATATATTTTAAACAATAAGCTAAGCGTTGTGCGCACTAACATGTTTACTATTAAAATATTCTGAAATGTTTACCAAGTTTCTATACATTTTTATTTTGTGTATAAATTACGATCGCCTTACATACACGGTATATACTCTACCAGAGTACTCACAAAATATCGGGTCGGATTGGATTGTAGATGCACTATGACTGAATTCGTGACGCTGCATCCCCATCCTCATTATTTTCTTATCTACCGATTCCTTCGATTTAGTCTATTCGATATGTGAAGATGGGAGTGAATAAAAGCATCATTATGTAGGTGATACCTTCGAAGTCCTCGATAAAAACCGCCGTTGTTCTAAGTGGAGACAGTATTTATACCATATGTTACAAAGTGAATGGTTTCAAATTGTCACTTACACCCTAAGCGGATATTTCTCATAGTCAATATAATACGGTGTAAACATGAGTATAATATATTACGACGATATAGGAAAAGTTACAGATAACAATCTTAACAAATCTTTATTAATATTATAAAGCTGAAGAGTTTGTTTGGTTGAACGCGCTAATTTCAGGAACTTCAGATTCCAATAAAAAAATATTTTAGTGTTGGATAGCCCATTCATCGAGGAAGGCTATATGCTATATAACATCACGCTACGACCCTTAGAGCGATTTCTTTTAAATTAAACGGCGGGTGAAACCGCAGGCCACAGCTAGTAATCTGTTAAGATTGTTATGAGTAACGTCTAGCTTTACTCGACACATCTTAAAATGAACATTGAACATTTGACAGCAATATGAAATATTTGCGTAATTGGTTTGTAAAAGTCACGGCAAAGTGCTAAATTTACTGGAATGTAATATTGTTTGAAGTTAAACAGATCATTTGCAATTGTATTAAATTTGATGTCGGTTTCGCTCAAAGTATAAATCTACCTATATTTTAAACGTAGGTACTAACATTTCTCATGCATTATTACTTTAAAAAAAAGCCGTGGTAGCTCAAAGGCCCGGTGCTCGCCTTTAATGTCATAGTACGCGAGTAACCTGGGTTCGATCCGCGGTCTCAGCACCTCTATAACTGTTCCACAATTTTAAGTGCTGATTAACAACGTGCTTAGCGGTGAAGGAAAACATCGTTTGGAAATCTACGTGTCCGAGGAATAGAAGTATTTCTGGGACATGTGAAGTCCGCCACCCCGCATTGGAGCTGCGTGGCGGACTATTCCCAGCTCCAAAACCCTCTCAGAAATGAGAGGAGGCCTGTGCTCAGCAATGGGAAATTTATAGGCTGTTACTTTAATTTACTTTTTTACCTTTAAAATTATTTCTTTTCGTATAGTTCACATCGCACATGTATCTTGAATTTTTAACCTACTTCAAAAACGGAGGCGGTTCTCAGTTTGACTGATTTTTTTTGTGTAGGTAGATTCCGCGATATCTTCGCCAATTGTTAACTAGTTTCAATGATTGGTTGCAATTATTTTTTTAGTTGAATAGGTTATATTCGAGGTTGGTCCTATACAAATTTGTTCAAGTTCTGATGATAGGATTCATGAGAAAATCATGGAACTCTTAAATTCGCATAAGCATGTTTGGAGCTACTGCGTTAAAGTCGGGTTTTTTGATTTAATAATATTTAAAAATAATTATATCATTATTAGAATTGGACCTGAATACTTAATACGTACATGACCAATTTCATTTCATCACATACATACAGTCAAGCCTTTTTCCCGTATAAGGGGTAGGCAGAAGCCACTCACGTTTTTTTTTATTGCATAAGTGATGAAACGAGCAAAACGTTCACCTGATGGTAAGTGCAACGTCCGCCCACAATAAATGCCGTGTCACCCAGAAAACCTCTGTGTGACACCACACTGTGTCCATCACCCTGAGACAGGTTCTTAAGTCACATATGCCCAGTGATTACGCTAGCTCACAGTGCCCTTCAAACCGAAACACAGTAATGTTTGCACACTACTGCTTCACGGCAGAATAACTGGCCCTGGGGTGGTACCTACCTAGACGGATTCCTGCATAGGAATCCTACCACCAGCATACTCTTCGCCCTCGCGGGAAACGAGACGTGACGGGCGGCCAATTGCGTTCCCACGAGCAGTATAGTGACAGCATTGCAAATTATGGTGGTATTCTGCGCGAATAAAGAGGCGACTAAGGTATTGTACGGACAACGTACAATACCATAGTCGCCTCTTACGACACCACGGTAGGAAAGAGGCAGGTACTATTCTACTCTGCGTGAACTATCAGCCAACAATGCAACATAACCAATCAATTTGTATTACGCACAAACGTGGGATCTGGCTGTATTCGAACCTCAATATTCATACTCCTTCGCAGAGAATAGAGGAGGGCGGGTGAGGGTGGGAAATTATCCCCTTAAAATCCCCCCTATGCAGCAATTTTTCTAAAACAGTAACCTCACTTTTTATGATATGTAGTGAAGAGTCACATAAGTATAATCTCCCTGATGAATACAGAACTCCCACTGTAATTACCCCCGTCATCGTAACAATTAACTCCTTATAAATCACATCCCCAGCCACATCAACATCTCACATTAAATGTCTTTAATCAGCACGAGGTTGCCACTGAATTTCAATCACAACCTGTATATTTAGATTTCTCCGAGATATTATATATAAATAATAATATATGTAAATAAGACATATGTCATTTGCAACAGGATTAAATAGCAAACACACTGTTCAGTAATCCAGATTGATTACTTACAAATACTTACAAATACTTTCGGAAGGTTTCAACTGCGCGGAAGATATTATAGTGCCACAAGTGTCCGTCCACTAACTCATTTTCATCTACCTGCTTCCAATGTAATAGACTATAAGATCGGAGGCAAGATAGAATGCAATGTCAGAGACACGGGGATAATTACAACACAACCAGACACGAAAACAAAGAACAAGACACAAGTGTGGGACAAGAACCCGCGGCGCAGAAGTCAGTACGAAAACTAAGCCACCGACCATCGAAAATTAACCGGCCATTGATAAAATGTAGTTATAACATGTGAACATTCATTAAATCTTTTGAGCTAAGCAGATATTCAAAATGATGGCGCTGTATGGAAATTAGTTCTTCTAATTCCGACAGACTTCTGTGGTCAGAAAAATACTTTGTCTTGTTCACCAGGTAATAACCAAGATAGAAATAATCATAATAGAGAATTCATAGACAATGTAATAAATACGTCATTGGATGGTGTAGCGACATCTATGTCACCAAATGAAAAACTTAGCAAATGGCTTGTTCGACCTACATCGCTATTTTAGTTTTATACATGCTAACTATATGTATATACAAGACTCAAACACTACTCGGTGGACCCTTATCGAATCTATCAGCGATTTAAGTCGAGGTTTCGACCTGTTTAAGAGAGGCTCTTGGATTGCTGCAAACAACCGTTGTAGGTCGGGTACAATTTATTCGTCTTTCGGTCTCGATCTTCGGTCGAAGTGCAGCGAAGCTGTAGGCGGGCGTCGCGACGTCGAGCGGCCGAATCATCACCAGCAGCGATGCATACAACATTGCATGCCCGTCGCATTACGTGTTTTTTGTAAGTGTTGAGGACGAAAAATTCTTGGAAAGTCTTGTAGTATCCATTTATGGCGAAATGAAATGATATGAAAATTATTTATTATTCAACGTAAGAAATATAAATTTCGTTTGTCAAACGTATTTTTTTACAATCTACCACCGTTTCGTTATGAGGTTCCTCCGACGGAGAAGAAACAGGCGAAAGAAATTCCGTAGGTATCCTCTATTTTGTTATTTTTTTATCTATGTCAAAGTACATTATAAATAAATTTGCAAAGAACAGTCTCAAAGAAAACCAAAGCACGCTCCATGACAAAATGTTAAACAAGATTTTATAACAAATTAATAAATGCACTGCAAACTCGAGCAGACCAGCCTCCACCAACAGCACCTGTTCACAAGTATGACGCATGTGGCAGCCATTGCCCTCCCCGACCATATTCAATAACCACTGATCCGCCAGCCCAGCGTCGTGGTTGCGGAAAATCTTACGGTTGTTTTTTTACGACGTAACTTATTTAGAAAATATATGTATGAGATGCATAAATTTACAATAATTTTAAACCTAAGCAGATCGAAATGCTATTGGAGACAATGCCAATCAATATTACATAAATACCCTTGACTGATGATTTCAACCCACACGTATCATTCGTGTCATAAATGGAAACAACAGACAATTAAATAAGAAGTCCTATAAGGCTATATATTAAATAGTTGACGGATACGAGAACGGCTTAGTTAAGCGTAATACAGTACTTAATTATGCAAATAGAACGAATATTAGCATACATATTGGTTTTTTTGCTTCCCGATGTGTTTAATAACATTTTGGCAATAGAGTCAAACATCTAGTTGAATTAAGTAGCGGAAATAAATGTTAGTCGTGGTTGGTTTAAATTTCATTTGTAGGTTTGTAGTTCTTTTTAAATGAACTCGTAAGAAGGAAATATAATCTGCATTCAATTGCGTTTTAGTTGAATTTTACTAATTTATTTTTTTGGTATTAAAGAATGTCTGCAGGTCTATTGAAGCCATTTATTTCTTTACTTGAATACAACCATGTCTGAGAATTTAGGAATTACCTCAAGATGGGATGGACCTCGGATTGAGAGCTACCAATCCGCCTTCGTCGGAATGTTCACGTCCTCTCTTTATAGTGCCGTATTGTTTTATCCAACAAGTCCCAGATACGTCAAACAAGCATTTCGATATTGAATGATCGAAAATTGTGTTCTACATATTGATGGGCCTTTGTAAAATTCCGTCATTTTAACTTCTTTCCACAGAAGATTTCCATTGTCCAATCAATACGACTTTGGAATAATTTATCATTAGTCATTCAGTAAGAACTTTTTTTCCGACTTTTCAAAAATAGAAATATTCCTATTTGGATTTCCGACCCAATAGTTTATTTCATATTAATAAATACCTTCTTGCATCATCACTACTACTATATTTTATATACTGTCAGTATAATATTTTTTCTAAACAAATGTTTAGCTGTGTAACACTGTTGTTAGGCAACGAATAATTCTGTAGTAAAAAAGTAAAAAGACTTAACTTCAATGATGTCTGTGATCCGCAGTGCATATTAAGCTTCAAGTTTGATCTATTTCATCAAGAGTATTTTAAGTGTGAATTTTTTTAAACTATATCACTGATCGGTCGAATTCGGCTAGGCAGCGTTCGGGAAACTGCGTCACATCTCGTCAACTATACCTCGAAGTCTCAAAACCAAAGTCTTCAACAAGTCCGTGTTGTTAGTGATGACATATGGAACCGAGACGGGGTTGTTCAGTGCAGACCGCATGAGAATGCTCAACGTCGCTCAGCGAACTATGGAAAGAGCTATACTCGGTGTTTCTCTGCTGGTTAAAATCCGTAACGATGATATTCGCAGCAGAATTACAGTAACTGACGTAGCTCTAAGGATTAGTAGGCTGAATTGGCAATGGGCCAGCCATATAGCTCGCAGAACCAATCACCGTTGAGAAAAAAGGTTCTCAAATGGCAATGTTGTACCGGCAAACTCAGTGTAGGGCGACTCCCCACTAGATGGAGATAGGTTTTTTTTTAAAAAAACGATGCTCCTCAGTAGGATTTCTCCTGTGTCGTGGGTACATTATACAGAGATAAATTTCACATGCACAAACACCCAGACCCGGAACAACTATATGTAGGCCATACAAATATTATCCGACGAAAGGGAAGTCGATGGTTGGTGGCTCAGGACTGTGTCTGATGGCAATCTATATGGGAGGCCTATGTTTAGAATTGGACTAGTGATAGGCTAAAATGATGATGATGATGATCAATACTGACATCTTTCCGAGGTCACGAGCATTTCCTGACATTTACTTTAATCGACACATGAAATACCATCGGAACTAGACGACGTGATAAATTATCTTACACCACTACACGATACTATACTAGTAACATCCTTTCATAGATCCAATGTAAATTAAACTAGCCTCCTCAAGTTTTTGTGTGGATTTTGAAGCCGTAAAGAGTTTAAATAGTACGCTACGTTGCTGCAATGCGGGTTGGCGGAATTTACTTACCCCTAAAACTGTTTTTTAAATTTTCTATTATTGTATGGGTTCCATCGTGGTAAGAGAGCAATAAAAGTGGCATCCAATTCAAACTAGATAACACGCGTAATTTAAAATTTAGATCGATAACACAGGCCCCTAAGCAATTACGGCTACTAATATAAACAGTAATAATTAATAAATTCATGCATTCATTCATACAGACACGCCTTTTTCCCATATAAAGGGGTAGGCAGAGGCTAATCACGTAGCCCACTTTTCGCCCTCGCGGGAGACGAGATGTAATAAATAACTTATTTTAAAATACTGTTCTTTAGTCCTCTTTGACATTATAATTAAGTTACTCTTAAACTGGAATTATTTTTATTTGCACGTTAAGAAATCCTCGACAGTTCGAAACAACAATAAAAATAGCGTGCGTGGGCAAACTTGTATTGTTTAAACCAACACACGGTTTCATATTACAATTACCAAGTTACGACATGTCTAGACGAATTGTAAGGTAGACATTTTTACTCCAACTAATAGTATGTGCTATGTAGGCGTGCATTAGAAACAAATTAATAAAGATCGGAGTACTATCATTTTGCTCTGACAGCTGTACATTACAAACATTAATGGAGGAGGCATTTAGTCTGAAAAGAATTTTGATACCATTAAATAAATTAGTTTTTTTATTGAAATATAAAAATATCTAATCTCCTTAATTGAAATGAAATGAAATGGATTCTAAAAATTTAAAAGATATTTGATGCTGAAAGTTTTTGTTATTTGCCTCTTTTTTACTCTTCAAATTCTACTTTTGCCTTATAAATTAAAAAAATATATATTAATGCGATGCCAACGTTCTTGTTGAATTTATTAACAGCCAGAAGGTGTTATCTAAACGTAATATATTACGTTGTTTAACTCGTCGTCATGTTTCCGGATTTACCGGTGATAGGATTCCTATACAGGAATCCCTCTAGGTGGCTACCTTAGTGTCACTTATTCTGCCGGCAAGCGGTGTGCAAACATTACTGTGTTTCAGTCTGAAGGGTACTGATTGCTAGTAGTTACTGGGAATATGAGCTGCAGGTGTACGCATGATCTGGTCAGAGTACTTAACTAGTAAGCCGCGGCTCCGGGGTTATGAACCCCCGGAAAAAACATAAATCGTTGGTTTTCGGGACTAGTTGTGTTGTTCGTGTGTTTATGCCTTTAAAACGCACTTACGATACGGAAGAAATACAAGTGTGGAGCATCGTATTTAAAAAAAACAACAACAGTAGATTAGGCGGATGATTAGGACTTTAACAGTCACTGTTTCAAATGTAAGAGAATTTATGGCAAGGCAAGGTATACAAAGAGAAAAGATTACATATTTCATTACAGCGGTTGCCATATCCATGCTTGTTGTATTCTTTCTTACTACATTATTTTTTATGAATAAGTCGAGTCACAGTCATACCCGTAAGAACAATGTAATTCAAATGTCACTCGTATCAACACATGCTGACTAAACAGAGGCCTAAAGAAATGTCGAGAAGCGATTTAAGGAAGGCTTATATGCGTATAATGTGTATGTGAACGACTTGAAAATTTATAAAAACGTATAAACAGTGTGTTTTTTTGTGGAGAAACATTCTTACAAACATTCGTAAGTTATTTGGAAATACTACAAGACAATTTTATTAACAATTACTGGACATTTGTTCTTATACACCTTGTTTATGTAATTATTAGTAGATTCCTTTCTAGCTATTTATATTAAGCTTACTGCCCGTTCTCGCTACGTTCAGGTATTAAGTTTATAATGTCTTGATGTTAATATTGTTTATTTTTATCTGGAGTAATACGGTCTTGTAGTAGTGAAATAGTTTTTAAAATCAAACCTTTAATCTCTGGGACCATCTTCTTACTAATAAACAGACACTCTTTCTTTATAATATCTTGTCGTATTCTTAACCCAGGTTCTTCGTTCACGTTCTTCTCAGTCTTTCATTTGACGATACTATAGGTAATGTAGATCCATGTTAGCTCCGCGGCTGGACATACACACATATATACAGTCACGCCTTGTCCCCACATAGGGAATATGTTCCCACGAGAAACAAGACGTGATGGGTGGTGAACTACGTCGCTGCCATTTTGGTACGAGTAAAAAAATTAATACTATGGTGACAGCATTGCATATTATGGTATATTCTGCACGAATAAATTTTGTCCGTATCTTAGTCGCCTTTGATACTAGCACCTACCTCTTTCTTACAAGAGGTACCTAGGTGGGTAGGAAAGAGGTGCGAAGGATATAGGTGCTATTCTACTCTGCACCGATTCCGGCACCAAATTAAAAGCAATTTTTAGTGCTGATTTACTACGTGGTCAGCGGTGAAGAAAAACATCGTGAGTAAACGTTCGAGCCTGAGGAATAAAAATATTTAAAGGTGAGAAATTTTAATATTATAAATTATTGGGCTAATAAACCCCAGAATGCATGTACATATGTATATGGTCCCAACTGAACAGGTAGGTTTGTGAGCGTATCGAATGATTGTTTTACGCTTATTACATAATAGTTTTGGTTTTGGAATAGTTGTTGTCTCGAAACGGAAATTAATGTTTGTCAATAAGAAAAACTTAAATCACGAACCTGATATTTTGGGTATCGAATTACTTCAGATTCAGATTGTAGCAGTTGTTAAAATGTTAACCCTGTGGACATATCGACTGAAGAACAAAAACATATATGCAAATAAAATCTTCGTAAGCGGACTTTAATAAAATTTGTTTACTAGAGATTCAGTAGTCTTTGTATAAAAGAGTTCAAGGAAAATTTAATATCCGTTGATTCAATATTTTAATATTTGTTCACCAATTGATTTGTTTAACAATCGTGCGTTTCCTCTGTCAGTAAACCTATCTATTGAGCTGTGGGGGTTGGATTCGAATCCTAGTCATAGCCAATATTTGTCTGGATGTATTGTGATTAACCCATGTCTTTGACACTGCATCTGACCCCCCACGTCTAATTCGTACAGAAGAGAGATACTGTAAAAAAGTGAAATAATATGTTTACGCGAATACTTATGGCACTATTATTATTATTCCCAACTTAGTGTGCCCCGCAGTTTTATAAACCGCGTAGAGTAAACCAACCACATAATTGGGCTTTACGTCATGGTACCTCGCTGACTGAACTTTACTCCAATGTTCGGTTCTCAGTGAACTATGGGCTAGTTTGAGACCATTAATAAAATTATCGCCAAATTAACCCAGTCCCTATGAAACACCAGATGAGCTTCACGAATGTACAAAGTTGTTGTAAACGACTTCAGCTGCTGATTTACAGGCTGCAATGTATTAAATTTTATACTTTTTAAAACCGTAGTATAATTGTGTATTTCTACATTTCATCATCTTTTTTTTTATGTTAGAGGAGGCAAACGAGCAAGCGGCTCACCTGATGGTAAGTGATCACCCGCCGCCCATGAACATCTACAATACCTGAGGAATAGCAGATGCGTTGCCGGCCTTTGAGGAAGGAATAGGCTCTTTTCTTGAAGGTCTCTAAGTCGTATCGGTCCGGAAAAACCGCTGGCGGCAGCAGATTCCATATGGTGCTTGTGCGGGGCAGAAAATTGCGCGAAAAACGCACTGTGCTGGAATGCCAACCATCAAGGTGGTGACGATGGAATTTCGCGCTATGCCGCAATGTTTTTTGGAAGCCAATTTGGTCCTTCCCTTCCAGGTGACCGCGAAACTGAACGTCACTCGATATGTCGACGCCAAGAATACCGATACTGGCTGAGGCAACGAGGGGAGTGCTCTCAAAATTAGGTGATACGACAAAGGGTTTCTTTTTAGCGGTAAACGCGCAAACCTGTGTCTTCTTGGGGTTGAACTGGACTAGATTTAGTCGGCCCCAATTCGAGATTTTGTCTAACAAAAACTCGACTTCAGACACAAGTTTGTTCCGGTACTCGTCAACGTGTTCCCGAGAAATATTAGCACGGCCGGTGTATACGGCATCACCAGTGCTATCATCTGCATAGCAATGAATGTTACTAATTTGCAACATATCATTGATATGCAGAAGAAACAGGGTTGGTGATAGCACACAGCCTTGTGGGACACCAGCATTCACAGACTTAGAGTCCGAGCATGCACCGTCAACTACGACCTTGATGCTCCGGTCTGTGAGAAAACTGGTGACCCAATTACAAAATTTCTCGGGAAGCCCGTAAGAAGGCAGTTTCGAAAGAAGCGCTTTGTGCCAGACCCGATCAAAGGCCTTCGCTATGTCCAAGCTAACTGCCAGGGCCTCCCCCTTACTCTCGACTGCCTCATCATAATCATCATCATTTCAGCCTATCACTAGTCCACTGCTGAACATAGGTCTCCCCCATAAATTGACACAAAAGTTCGTAGCTCTAATTTTGGGGTGATTTTGCCATAGTTGCCACGCTTGGCAGACGGGTTGGCAACCGCAGTTTATTTATTCAGATATTCCAAGAAGACGCCGCTGCCCATCTCCTGTTTTTATTTTCCCACTGCCGACATTCATGACACCCCCAGGATAATATGGGGTGGCAGATTTTCTTAAGCCACACGGCATTTCTACATTTACCAGTCACAATTTAAAAAAAAAAAAACACAATTCTCTTGATTAAACATAATTCTTAGTGATTTGGGACTAAATTGGTCAAAGTCAGATTCAATGATACGGAACTAATAATAGTTACTCTTCAGCTAAAGAATTGACGCAAAAATCGACCCTTGGACAAGGCTAAATAAATATAACTTAATGGAGATAGAGTGTGAAAAGTAATACGAGTATTAACTTGATAATTTATTAACATATCGTTCTATCGTGATATCAGAATCAATCAATTGAACGTACATAAATACGTTTCAAAAACAGTAAATTAGTTTTTCTGGCTACTTCGGCTTATAAAGCCTGACAATGAAATGGTACTGACGTATTTAAATAATATGCCTAGAAACAGAAAGGTGGCATGCAGGAATCCGTCTAGGTAGGCACTACAAGGCCAGTTATTCTGCCGTGAAGCAGTAGTGTGCAAATATTACTGTTTCGGTCTGAAATGCACTGAGAGCTAGCGTAATTACTGGGCATATGACACTTAAGAACTGAGGTCTCAGGGTGATGAGCGCCTTGTGGTGCCACATAGAAATGTTCTGGGTGAGAAAAATGTTGTTGTGGGCAGGACGTTGCACTTTAACCACCAGATGAATGTTTTGCTCATCTCGTCTTTTTTCCAATAATAAAAAGTAATAAAATACATATGTCATACAACATGTCTTGGGAGCTATTCTTAAGTAGTAAATCGTAAACTTTTCTCGCCTATTTCCTATCGAAAATTGAATTTTAAATTTTTTTGAGTTGCAAATATTGAGAACTCCAAAAGAGGGTATTGAGTTGAATCTTATATTAATATTTTATTTACGAACCTATCTCGTGAAGGAAGACATTTCCACTAACTCAATATGATTATCATTATATTAGTAAATAATAATAATAAGTTATTTAAGAATTCCACTTGAAAGAAATAGGTGTGAACAAGTTAAAGACTATGCACGTCTGCGATATTATTATTGGCCATCAAGTCCTCTTATAGTTTTGTGTACACTCCCGAGTCTGTATACCGACCGAATTTGCATTTCTTACATTTTATAGCGAGAGAAAACTAACATGTTAACCAATCTAATCAAAAATAACATGAAAACCAATGTTAAAATTGTTTTGCTTTCAAACCTACATAACATTTAAATCTCTTAAATTTACAGATCTATATTTTGTAACTGTTGTAAAAATAATTCTATAAATAACATTACACAACACTTGTAACAAAACGTTGAGAAATACCAATAATCACAAATACTTAGTACCAGTTAATTGTTTACTTGTCACAACTTTTCAATTGCGTTTGGAAAGTGACTTTTACTCAAAGACGTGCGTGGGTGCCCTTATTTGGAACGCCAAGGACAGAATGTTTTGAGAAAATAAGTTTATTGTTGATGTACTGCCGTATGCCTTTTGATTTCTTGAGGTATTTTGAATGTTAGAGTCGAAAATGAGTAGGAATGATTAACTGTCTATTGTTAGCGGATAATTTATTCACATATTTCTTTTTACATATTTGGTAAATGTATAAAGTATATTTGATTTGTTTGTGTAACAAATTATTATAAGAAAAAAAGGGGTCTGTAAATTTATTAGTATGTTACAAATAAACCATAAAAATACTCGTAAGAAGAGAATAAATTGTAAAAGTCTTTATTTCGAGCAACTTGCGTAATAAAAGTATTTTTACTTTCAATACCATTTTTGGGTTTTTTGTGCGTCTGAGACATGTTAACCTACGAAGGCACGTGTACAAATGACATATTGTTCCCTTTTTGTAGCTATTATTTATCTTAATTGTCTTTGCATGTGACCTACATTTTTACGACAGTTTACAGTAGTTTTTCCCATATTGTACGCAAACTGTTGTAGAATTCTGCCTCCTTATTTGAAATTTTACTGTTAAAAATGACAAACATACACACATATAGTCACGCCTTTTTTCATTCAAGGGGTAGGCAGAAGTCACTCACGTAGCCTACTCTTCGCTCTCGCGGTAAACGAAAGAGAAAAACTTGAACGAGTCAAATTTTTTTTACTCCCCATTGCGTTTCCACAAGCAGTATAGTGCGGTGCCGTGTGGTGGCCGCTTAAGATAATCTACCACCGCATCTCATCCCGTGGGTTTCGTAAAAGTCGACAAAGCGAAAATTTCAAATGGGCAGCAGCATCTTCCTGGAACATCTGAAGAAATAAACTAATTGCTAACCCTATTGCCAAGCGGGGCAACTACGGGAAATCCTCCCTTAAGAAGAGCTACAAGCTTTTGTGGCAATACATGAGGGAGGCCTATGTTCAGCAGTGGACTATTAATAGGCTTAAATGATGATGATGATATGTATGTTGAACATTGAATTGCTATTAAATAAATCGCTCTTAGTAGATGATAAGAGTGGTTTACTACATATAATTAAATAGCTTTTACACCATCTTTCACCAAATAAATGAGTAAGTGCAGGTGACACATATATTAAAGCAAAATACACATCCGGACGTAACAAAAGAACTGAACAATAACGCGGAAAGCGAAGGGAATGCATGTGACAATAAATTAATTAGCATAGTACTGCGATCCGTATCTGTCCTACGGTCGAGAGCTCCCTCGGGTTAGGTGGTCTTCTTTCACGTTTGGAGAGGGAAGTGTCTTTTTAAGTGATAAAAGGATATGATGCTTGTTATATTCCCTCAATATTATAAGCCCTCCAAAATGATCAAACTTTTTGCAATCTATGTGGGAGGCATATGTTCAGCAGTGGACTAGTGGGCTAAAATGATGATGACGATAAGAAGGCTAAGTTTTATACATGTGCAAAGGTTGGAAGCGGTTCATCTTAACATATTTCGACATATTTCAAACAAGTCCGTTGGTTGCGAGTATTTTTGACGTGGACTTTCCTTAAAACGACTTCGATCTGACCGTGATACGTTCGCCTACGGCGACCCTCTCCGGATTACCCATTTACACTTGCCTCATTAATCTGTTTCGTCAATCTTCTTTCATCCATCCTCTCTACATGTCCAAATTATCTAAGCATTCCTTTCTGTATCTTTTTCACTACATCTTCTACCACACCGCAACGTTCCCTTATCACGCTGTTCTTCGATATCTAAAATGAGCTGAGGCGAACTGTATTTAACGCATTGTAGTTTTACAATTACATTTTACTTGTGGTAGGATTCCTATGCAAGAATCCGTCTAGGTAAGTACCACCCCATGGCCGTCTGCCGTGAAGCAGTTATGTGCAAAGATTACTGTGATTCGGTCTGAAGGGCACTGAGAGCTTATTTAAGAACTTTTATCTTAGGGTGACAGGCGCAGTGTGGTGCTATACAGAAATATTCTGAGTAACACAGCATCTGTTATGGGCAGACGTTGCAATTACCATCAGATGAAAGTTTTGTTCGCCTCGTCAATTTATCAAAAAAAAAAAACATTCCCTTGGATCTGTTACAAATTTCTTAAACATTTGTTTATGTTGCATTATCAACTTAATTAGATTTAACAAGAGATATAGTTATTATGGTCCAATTTCTATTAACAATATTCTTTAGCATAGAATATTTAAAAAAAAATCCATTGTTGTTTTCACGATTTATCTATGCCACTAAAATACAATAATTAAATCGTTCCGTGTTCACGAACGTCAATAAATATTGCAAGAACAGGAAATTTATCTCAGTATTCTAATGTGCAAATTGGTATTTGATAAAAGTTTAATAGAGTTCTCCGTATTATTTTTGAAATATTTTATAAAGAAAGATCTATTAAGAGTATTCATCCCATTTTATCCTCTAGATGTCGTAAAAGTCGACCAAGGGCAATGTTAGAAAAAAGTTCATGGCTTCCGTTTAATAGCGAAAAATTGTCAACAAATATGAAAATATATAAGTTAAGTTTAATGTAAATTTCTTGTCTTCCCATGGGTTACGTGTGTGGCTTCTGCCTATCTCTTATATGAAAAAAAGGACTGTATGTATGTACGTTATGTATTATACTTTGATGTAAATATAGAGAGATAAGTCAGTGGCTAACTAACAAGCATCGATATATAAAACGTTTTGCTCTTGTAAAATGTTGTCACGTGTAATACAGGAGCATTAATTCAAGAAACGTCGACTGAATATTAGCGCGATCTGGTTTTACAAGTAGCGATAGCGCTTATTATGATGTAAAATGAATAGCAAACTTAAATGTTCTACTTCAGTTTCATGTACGTGTCATAACAGCAATGTCGTCGGAGCCTTTGATCCGGTCATCCAATATGCGTAATTGTAGGTTTAGTCGGTACGGCGTCGGTAAGCAATTAGTGATAGGCGAAAGCGGAATCGATAGTGCATGTATTTAAATAAAACAAAGTTTTATTAAGATAACTTTGACTTATAAACATACGCATAAATATGAAAACTATGGTACCTATACATATCGATTATAGACAAGTGTATATTATAAATCGGAAGAGCGATTCTGCCCCAATACAGGTTTTGAAACTTAAAGGGGGTTCTAACCCTTGACCTGACACTGGTTATGTAATAAAGATTTGATTTGAGATTTTCTTCGAACAGTACTGTATTCAGAAAAAGTCAAGTAAGGAAAATGCCAGTAAATTCTAGTGGCAGATGTCAGATGTCGGAATAATATATCTAAGTTACCTAAAATAACTACAACACCGATGATGATGTACAGCATAAGCGTCGGAGGTTTGTCGTTTGTTTTGGTCGTGGCTTCGATTTCCGTACGGGATTAATATTTGTACAGCTCACACAGCATTTTCCGGTTTTAGTGACTGTTTATTCGCAATTTACGTCTGAACAATGCACCTACGATGTATTAGGAATCCTAGTATGGGTCAAATAAATACAACAAAAAAGAAAAACACGTAACGTAACTACATTGTACTGGAATCACCAGTGCGCTTACTATGCGTGGCGTAATGTGAAAAACGTCCCAACAGAGAGGAAGGAGTCAAGCAGTACTGTGCAAATATTACTGTGTTTCGATTTTAAGGGCATTGATGGCTAATGTAATTGTGTTAGCTAGTGCACATGAGATTTAAGAACCGATGTCTCTGGCTCATGAGCGTGGTGCTCTGCAACAACGATGTGTTCTGGGTGACACAGCATTTATTATGGGCAGACGTAGCATATATTAGGTAAACGGTGAAATATAACACAAAATTAAAAAAAAATAACTTGTTATATAGCTTTATGCAAATAGCTTACTTTTAAGCTAACGTTTAGACGACTTGAAATATATAAATGATGAATAAAAATAATTCTTTCATGACTTAGACCAAATCATCATCTGCACTTGTTTTAAAGGGAAGCAAGTGTTTATAATGAATAGGCTTTACATATGTATTCGACTATATAGTCGAAGACTGGTTTTTTATCATAAACGTTGATGTCTTATTATAAGCATATAGTACCTCGGCCATTCGTTAATATATTCAGCGAAAGGAATTTTAATTACGTACTTTTCGTTTTTTTTTATCTCTTTAGATGTACAACAATTATAAAGACTGTCAGAATACAACACATTGTTAATAATAAACTCATGGTAAATCTGTATTATCATCCTTTCAAAAAAGACGTTTAAAGCTGTTCTATTCTCGAACATTTTTTTTTGTAAATGTTTACATATTTATTGATAAACTTCAACACAATGGTGTTCCAGTCGATCCAATAAAAAGCGGTGATCGATTGAGTGCCATACATCCGTTCTTAAACGAAACGGGCGCGCATTATGAATATTAAAAAGGGCATAGTTTTTTAATCGTCTAGGGCGTTAAGAATTTCGTTTATAAATTACCAGCCGATTGAGGTAGCGTGTTATTAGTGTCGTCAGTAGAATTTTTTTAAATGCTCTTTATGGTGTATTGAAATTATTTATTAGAAACACTTTTCTTCGTCTAGAAACGAAACCATCTATACCACAGCAACTTGACATAACTTATATAATAATAACGAGTACTTTATTAGCATTCGGTATCATTAAATTGAATTTTTATCACTTGTCAGTTTAACTAAATGCATTATCGCGGGATACATCGTAAAAGCGCTTATTGAGCACCTAACATTTTTAGATTAAAAACACATTTGATTGTTTGTGCGATGGTTATAATATCAAGTTATATTTGCATATCATATAGTTATTATATGACGTGTAACTACTGACAATAATTATTTAATCAAAAAACCGACTTCTACTCAGCAGCACCGAACATGCTTATGCGAATTAAAAAAATCAAGATTTTTTCATGGATCTCATCATTAAAACTTTACCAAATTTATGAGGGATCACCCTCAAGGTACCCCCTTTCTAATGCATGAAATCTAATAAAAAAATCAAAATATTCAATAAAATCGGTTCATAAACAAAAAGGTGGTCCCCTAATTATATTATATTAAAAATATATACAGATGAATTGAGAATCTCCTACTCTTTTGAAGACGCGTAAAAAGAAAAGTGACTTGATTTTCTGTGACATTTCTAACATACCCATGATGATAATGATTAATAAACATTTTTATGCACATGATATTTTCTTAATTATTTTAATGAAATGCAATAAAACTTTCTACGAATAGTGATTGAAGATTTTACTCAGCCTTTATTGAGCACAAGTTTAGCGATCATTAAGTACGCTTCATACATTTTAGCGTTTATATAATAAGATTTTATAAGCGTCTCAAATATTCTATTGACCTGTCTCAACCTGAGGTGTCATTAAAGCCAATGAAAGCTATCGCATATGGCGGAACAATCATCTCATATAAGCCAGAACTATTATCCTGTAGCATCTAAGATGCGTGATGTCGGCTTACAGAGCGCGGCGATTACAGCAAATCCTTTAGGTAAAGCTTTTTTAAAGTAAAGTAACAGCCATTGCTGACACAGATCTCCTCTCATTTCTAAGACAGTTTTGGAGCCAGGAAGAGTCCGTGACGCGGTTCCAATGCAGGTTGGTGGACTTCACGTGTCTTCGAACTATTTTATTCTTTAGGCATGCAGGTTTCCGCACAATGTTTTCCACCGCCGCGAGCGGTACAATATTAAAGGTGCTGGCTCCTTTTTGCAGTAGACTTTATAAAGGCTGATAATAAATTTGCGATTTTAGACTACAGGATATAACGCAGTAAGTTGTCCTTTTATTTTTTCCGTTATATTTAAAATGTTATACTTGACAACTAAACTGACTCAAATTGGCAGTATCGAAGAGAAAAATATCAAGGATTTTTGTGGAAATCACATTCATAAACCAGAGAATAGACCAAGTTATTCAAATGTCCCTCTAACAGATGTTACACGCACCTTACGTCAGGACTAAATGTTGAGTAGATCGAAACCATTTTACGATTATTAAACCTCACAATTGACAACCGGGAAGACATTCTTGTCGTTCCCATATTTTTATAGCGTGTAAACCCGTCGGCGCTTTTTTATATCATCTCTTTAAGTGACATAAATTCTAATACAAAGTCCATTTGTGTATCTCGGACGTCTTAAAAGGTATAGGGATAATCGTTTTTCTGCTTTTTACAAGGAACTCATTTCAATTATCGGGCGATTTGATGGGTATAAAACGCAATGGTATGTGTCTCGAAAACGGCGCCCAACCGCGGCCGGTAGGACGCCCTGCGTTTTTGTTCATTTTTTAATTTTTTGGGACGCTAATTTAATTATAGAATCTCATACTTTTTAATGTCTTACGCGGCAATGTCCTTGCCAGTATACATAATTTTTATACGTAACGGTATCTTTTAATTTTCGTTGTTGTATTAAATCAATGTAACGATTTTTTTCGAAATATGTATACATTCTGATCTTTTATTAAATATGTCGTTTTTATGAAGTTTATCATTTTCAAGATAAATCGAGGAATTTTTATTATACATATTAATTATAAAACTAATGGTAATCATTTATTAACAAAAATCAGCAATTTCTAATTAGTCAGCTGCACAAATGTAATAAATTATAGTTACTGTCACAATCACGACACTTAATCTGTAAATGAACTTAAAACATATTTAATCTATGTTGGTGTATCAGTTATAGTTGATTTGACGCCGGGTTGTGAGATTAATATTGAATGAATAGAAAAAATGACTACGAGCTTGAGCTTGAAAAAAATATTTTTTAGTGATAACTTATTACATTACATTTTTTTATCATCAAACGTTTGGTTATTCCGCTGACTTTATTCATATTTGTTTATTTGAACGAAGTATATATGTTTTGACTAAAAAGTTCATTTAGTTTCGATACCTGGGTTAATTGATTGGATAAAAAGAGACAATATTATTGTCGTTCACGCAGTCAATTGGGAGTAGTATCGTAGAAGTCGGGCGTTCGTCTTAATTTAAATGTTTATTTACAGTCCTGCACTGTCAGTGAAGATAAACATTAGGAGTTCGCCCTAGACAGCGTAGTGATCGTTTACAGGTTCCAAAAAGGCCTTGAAAAAAATAGGTCTCTACTTTGTCTATAGGTTTCCTATCATGACTAGAGTACATGGTGGAATTCACGTGCTATTGACAACCAAATGATTATACTATTTGTACATGCTGGTATTTTTCTAAGTTTTTCTTACATACATACATACATACAGTCATGCGTTTTCCCATATAAGGGGTAGGCAGAGGCAACTCCGTGAATACGTAGCCCACTTTACGTCCTCGCGAGAAACGAGACGTGACGGACGCGAACTACATCGCCGCTATTTTGGTACGAGTTAAAAAGTTCTTACTTCCCATTGCGTTCCCACGAGCAGTATAGTGACGGCATTGCATATCATGGTGTTATTCTGCATGAATAAAGGCTGTCTGTACAACACCTTAGTCACCTCTTACGACACCTAGGTAAGAAAGAGGTAGGTGCTATTCTACTCTACCGGACACCTTTCGGCTAGTTTTTCTCATGCCGTAAATCTATACAAATATTAGAAGTATCTTTTACCCATTTTTTTATCTGTTTGGATAATTAAAAACAATATAAGAACACTGCGACTGAGACGTTGTAGCATCGTAATATTCTGAAAGGTAAAATTTACGCTACTATATAAGTAGAGAATGGTGGAATTATATCTGATGTGTGTGTATCACCACCCGTTTTGCTGTGCCACGATATGCTCTTACATAATGTTATTTTTCCTTTCTGAAATAATGCTTTTTAAATTTTATATCACAAGTTTAAAATGTGTAGTAAATTATGTAAATACGAAAATGTTTAATTGCCATGTCTAGATATTTTATCTCATGGTATCATCATTGAGTAAAGCTGTGACAGGGAAAGAATAATTCGAACCGGCGAGTGTTACTGATACAGAACTCGAAACAAACGCATAAAGCCTTTGTTTTTTTTTAGAGTGGAGGGCAGTGGAATTTTTAAACAGGAACAGTTGGATACCGTTAGAAAGAAATTATAAAATTAATAGCCTTTTTCTATTAAGTCGTACTTTGAGACACTTTATGAATTACTTGAAATCTTTTATTGATATTGTGCTCAAATGTTTATTAGAAGAAAGTAAAGTTGTGTGACATGTGGGTTTTTTGGTTTTATTGTATCATAAATGTATGTAAGAAAAATGTAAGAGAAATATAGGCAAACTGATTTTGAAGAAATAGTTTCGAATTACGTTATATGATTTGTTTACAATAACAGTTAATGATGCGAATAACGTAAATTTTTAAATATAAACCTTGAGCTTTTATTAGTACTTTAAAGCGACACCTGCACATGATGTGTTAAAGTGCGTTTATATTGACTTATTGGTACTAGTTCGTCTTCACATTTTTGGTTCAACGGTTTCATGTATACAAATAGGTAACGTGTGGTAGCGGCTCAAGAGAATCTACCACCCCATCTCATCCCGTGGGTGTCGTAAAAGTCGACAGAGGGAAAATGAAAACCAGGAGACGGGCAGCAGAATCTTGCTGGAACATCTGAATAAATAAACTGCGGTTGCCAACTCGTCTGCCAAGGGTGGCAACTATGGCAAAATCCCCCCAAAACGAGAGCTACAAACTTTTGTGGCAATCTATGGGGGAGGCCTATGTTCAACAGTGGACTATTGATAGGCTGAAACGACGACGACGACGAAATAGGTAAAATCCAACATGTGTATCAGTCATTTTTGTTCTGCATGAATATTTGTTTATCGATCAGGATTAAATTTTTCTCGTGTCTGTATTTTCGTAATGCTTTACAATGTGTTAATATCTGTTTACATTCAAAGAATGTGAAAAGCTCAATACATCACTTGCACACTTTATATCAAATTAAAGCCTTCAACTGTTCAACTATATGCCAGTAAAAGATAGATGGGGCCTACTTATATTATAACAAGGTGGCTAAAGCGATTCATCAAGGCCTTGTCAATTATTATTCTGGTAGCGGACTCGGTCATCTCGTTCGAGAATGTTCGCTTTAATTAGAATTTATTTGACAGGAAGCAAAAGGTGGTCCTGTTATTGAATGTAAGAATGTATTTTTGAATCAGGAAGTCATGAAATTATGTTAATATCAAAGCGAATCTTATATTTTCCACGTCATTTTGGTCATTGGTAATTAAACGTGTATTAAAATTTATTAAAATAAACATTAAAAGTGGTTTAAGAACAGGAAAAAAGATTACATTCTGCGCATAAAACTAGCACAACCAAAAATAAATTCCTTATTATTAAATAAAAACTTTTTAAAAAGGGTTATTATAATATTAAGGAATACATGGATGATGATAACCATTGGGAATGAGGTGATCGCTACCAAGCTATTTCTACATCTTTATAATACTGCAATTGTACATTATTTTTAAAATGACTTAAAAAAATGCCAAATGCAAGGACAGAGGCAATTTTGGTAAACCAGTGTAGTTAAATAGAGAAAAAAAACACTTTTAAATAAAAAATAAAAATTATTCTATTCTATTCTATTCTATTCTAGTGTTGTTTTTCGACTTCTACGAATGATTTTTTTAAATTAAGTTATGTTGCCATTATATTATATTTCAAAAATCTCTCGAAGTCCGATGGCGCTATTTTTGTGCACCTAAAATTATTCTTTTAATTTTGGTAATAAATCATCTGGTCCCGCCTTTGCCTATCAATTAACCTCAATTACTTATAATTAACGCCCGATTCTTCATGTATTTTCTAATAAATGAGTTTCTTTCATAACTAACGTAACATAATATATAGTATTACAACCGTTTTGCTATCAATAATGTGTTGCACGAATTAAAACCATAATAGTTTCAGAGAAATTAAGCAAAATTTATGCTTATTTTTATGTTTCCTGCATATTTATAGACGTAAATTAATGATACGGTTTGTTAATTTAGATTAACAAGCGTGTAATTACTTTGTACCTACATTAAATTAGTTTTCTTGCCGCTTTATGTATGATGAATGTTAAATGTTTCTTTGAAGTAACTATATTCATGGTACGTATTTGGTTTCGCAATATTTTAAATTAAACACAATATATATATCAATATAACGTATTAAAAATAAAAAAATATTTTGGTATATTTTGATGAGTAATGGAAATTTTATCTGTATTACGCCATTGAAGATATTTTAATTTAGTTCAAATGAAAACGTAGTTAAAAGGTTTTTTAACTTTGCATTCACTGACATTTTATAAGTAAATCAATTAATTATAAAGTTTGACGATTATTCACTTATTTTAACGATATTTTGACCTGTCGCAATAATAGGCAAATCACGTAACGTATATTGCACGATCTTATGTTTTACAACCACTGCGGAATCTGCTTCCATCAGGGCTTTTTCCACACCGACATGTCTTCATTAAAAGAGCTTATTCCCTTCTTAAATGCCGGCAACTCACCTGCAACCCCTGTAGTGATGCCGTAGTGCCAGTTATTCTGCCGTCAAGCAGTAGTGTAAAGAATTTGCCGTGTGGTGGCGGCTTAAGAGAATCTACCACACCGTCTCGTCCCGTGGGTGTCGTAAAAGTCGACAGACGGAAATTTCAACTTGAAGATGGACAGCAGCATCTTTTTGAAACATTTCAATAAATTAACTGCGGTTGCCATCCCCGCCTGCCAAGTGTGGCTACTACGGCTGATAATATTACTGTTTTGTAATGAGCATTGATATCTAGTGTAATTAATGAGTACACAGTTGGCACAGCCTTTGTTATGGGCAGACGTTGCACTTACCATCAGGCGAACACTGCTCGTCTTGTCACTTCCCTCCATAAGCTATCATTAAAATACATAGAAAATTAGTTTTGCCTATATATGCCTTTTAAAGCAAGAACAGAAACGAATGGAAATGCCGCATGGTTTTATTTTTCAGAACTGAATGCAATAGAGCAGTGATGATGTAGGTGTCCTTTTGGCGGATTTAGAACTCAATGATATCTAGCGGCTAAGAACTAGAAACTATCTGCGCAAGATGATGACGTCGTCCTGGCCTATTTTCGACCACGGCGACAGCTTCCGAATACTGTCGGAAACTATCAACTGCGCAGAAGACATTATAGTGGTACAAGTGTACGCGCAAACACAGAGGCACTCACTCGTCCCAAACTACCCGCGCCCGATGTAATGCTCATGTGATAACATTGGTGGTGGGATAAGATGCAGTGTCAGAAACACAGGGATCACATCACAACTCAACCAGACCGAAAACAAACAATTTGTGTTTTTGAACAAATGTTGGCTTCGGCTGGGATTCGAACCCAGGACTCACCTCTCTCACTCACCTGCAGCGTAGAAATCCGATACTCTAACAACTAGGCCACATGGTTTTCGAATCCGATATAACACATGTGTGTGTTCAGCACGGCTTCGTACCAGGGTTTCTAAGTTAAGTTCTCAGTACGCAGGTACGTCGACCGCTGAGTCTCGCCGTCGTCTGAAGTTCCGCGTAACTAGTTTAAATTTAATATAGCAATAAAGTCAAACTGCTTTGAAGCCATTTGTATTTACGTGATATTATGTAATATCCAGTGATAATAAATATTTAGAATGTAAGAAAACAAATCAAATATTTCAACAGGCTCGAAACTTTGAACCTGCGTGACACGTGTTCAATAAAAACCCCGTCGCCGATCACGCACACGTTTATTTGCTCAGCGTTTCCATTTTCACTATTAATTAAATTTAAATAGCGTATAATTAATTTCCCCCTGCTCACACGTTATTACCATATCGCCGCCGGCTCGGTTCGTTCCCCACCTTTATTTCGAGGCCCTGACCCGTTTCTAGGGCTCAAGTTTCCACTCTATCTGCACTCTCGATCTAAGCTAGTCTGTATATGTGCCGTCGCTTAGGCCTTACGTAACACCTTCAAGTTCAGGTCGGTCGATACCGTTTTTGATTGTTTGAACTTTTGTATCGGCTGTTGGATAGTTACTGTGATTCTTTTTGTGTTTTGTTTTTTTTTTGTATAAAACTGCTATTTAGAATATTTTGTTTTTGCAATAGAGTTTTAATTGATAATAAAATCACTTTTAAAAAAATCATCTTTTTTAAGTGTGCCGAAGATGTTAGTGTTGGAGGAGGGATATTTTTATGAAAGTTAGGGTGTCAAAAATTCTTATTTACCGTCATCCATACTTGTAGGTAAGGCGCCGGGAGCTCGTGTTTAATTTTATAGTACGCAAGTGACTTGGGTTAGATCCCCCGGTTCCAAACTTCAAAATTGTTCTGTGCTGATTTATCACGTGATCAGCGGTGAAACAAAACATCGTGAGGAAACCTGCATGTCTGAAGGATAAAAATATTTCGAGGATATATGAAGTCAACCTGGGGCAGGCTGACGGACTTTCCAGCTCTAAAGTCCTCTCAATAAACGAGGGGATCCTGCACAGTTGTACGTTTATACGCCGTTACTTTACTTTTTCTTTTATACTTGATAGCGAATTCCATAAAAAAATGAGGACAAATAAGCTCAAAGTGCATAAATAAATGCAAATGTTTATTAATTTTAATTCTTTATAGAAAAGCAATTTGTAATCATTTGTCATTAAAGATAATAAAGTCAAATAAAAGTTTTAAATTGTGTATGTAATTGTCAGATACAATAACCAAATGTCATATATAATTTAATATCGTAAACGATGCGGGTAGAAAAAAGGTAAACACAAATCTTTGCGTCTTAATCAAACCCGTATTGCTGGTAACCAATAAGTGATCTAAATATTTTTATATTTATAGGTACAACATGATTGTGCCTGGTGCCAATATAATAGTACTTGACAGATGGCGAAATGAGTATCTTAAATATGTTATGACATTTGGTAAACCAGTTGTTTACCCATCTGCCAAGCTAGGCGCTCACTGCAAACCGTCCCTAAACTAAGTAAAGGCAAGGAGTAAGTGAGGGAGATGATATATAGACGAGAGGACAGTTAGAGCCTATCGATGATAAAGATGATGTGTTTATTAAATATGAATGTATAGAACAACTGACAGTTCATAGTTTGAATTACATAAATATTAAAAATACTTTGAAATTCCTATGCAGGAATCCGTCTAGGTACCACCCCAGGACCAGTTATTCTGCCGAGAAGCAGTAGTGTGCTGTGAGCTAGTGTAATCACTGGGCGTATGTGACTTAAGAACTGATATCTCAGGGTGACGAGCGCAACAAAAAATCATCATAATTTCAGCCTATCAGTAGTCAAATGCTGAAATTAAGCATTCCCTATAGATTCCCACAAAAGTTTGTAGTTCTCATTTTGGAGAGATTTTGTCATAGTAGTCACGCTTGGCAAGCCGGTTGGCATATTTATGTATAATCATTTTCAGGAATTTCAAATTATGCTTTAATTATATTATACAACCGCAGTTTATTTATTCTGATGTTAAAGGACGACGCTGCTGCCCATCTTCTGGTTTTAATTTACCCTCTGTCGACTTTTACGACACCCATAGGCTGAGATGGGGTGGTGGATTCTCTTAAGCCGCCACCACACTTAATTAATAGGCTGAAATAATGATGATGATGATATACTACAAATAAATTTGCAACCCACACCAAATGGAATAGTACGAAGGAAAGCAGCATTTCGTTGCTGAATTACCACACTTCATGTCTTAACAAGTAAGGCAGTACCTTTGATAAGGAGTAATCTTTAAATACTTTAGCGAAATATGACTTTTTATAGTGACTAGAATCAGTCGAGGTAGAGGTCACCGGTGGCGATATTAGTTTGCTTGTACGCGCTATTGTGGGAGGGCGGGCGCTGGTCTTCAAAAGTAGGTAGTACACACAATTCTAAATTTTTTATGCAAATCAAATTAATGCAAATTAACTTCATTTCCATTCTTAACTTTCTTGTACCTATTTGCGTGAATATTATACGTTCGTTCGTTCGTTCCAGCCTATCACGAGTCCACTGCTGAACATAGGCCTCCCCCATAGATAGCTACAAAAGTTTGTAGCTCTCATTTTGGAAGGATTTTGACCTAGTTGCCACGCTTGGCAGGCGTGTTGGCTTAAAAAAAATAGGTATTTATTTTAACTGTTACGAATAAGGTTAAAAGTTTCAATAGTCAGATCACCTCTACAGCAAAATACAAATATGTAGTCTTCAGCGTATAATTATATTTAAGTTATTTATGTTTGCCGTATGGTGGCGGCTCGTTAAAAGAAGTAGTATTCTTCTTTTAACGAGCGTTTGACTCCATCCCATCCAATGGATCTCGTAAAAGGCGAGTGAGGAATTCATCTGCACTGTGCACCCAACAGCACATGGTGGCGATGGGCTCACCACTTATCACACCAAATGAATTGTATTGTTTTGGTGAAACGTGGATTGTGGCAGTCATCTGTTATTGCAGTGAGTGCCCAGTCTCTGACTACCCCTTATTGGATACAGTCGTGATATTATGTATGTATGTATGTATGTAATATAATTAGCTGTATTCACGCCTCAGACAGTGGAACTCTTGATAGTAGGTGAAGGTAAGGAGATCTTGATTATCAGCAAATACAAGAACTATACCTAAGACTCAAAGTCACTTTGATCTGACATCGATTTGGAAAATTCCACAAGGCAAAATAACAAACAAAACAAGGTAACGTTGATGGAGGCAAGATCTGTGGATCGTGACGGGAATATAATTAAAGCATAATTGGAAATTCCTAAAAAATGATTATACATAAATATGACTAGTTGATATTTTATTACGTAGAACAGTCATAATATTGTCAATTAGTTTCTAGCTTAAGCTCGTTTTAAATTAAAAACAAATTTATTTACGTTTTATACTGAAACCATTTAATGAGAGGTGTAAAGATGGCGCTCACATTCATGCACGCGCGCACACGCACACATACAAACATATTTTATTACCATTGTAAATAAACATTGCAATTGTATAACACAACCACTTTATTTAATAAAGGACAGCCTTACCTAGTTTTAAACATTTAAAACTTTCTTACTTAATCTCAACTTAAATATTAAAATTATACATAATGACATTATATTATAATGATGGTTGCATCGCTACTAGACCCGTAATTTGTATAGAGACTCTAGGAAAACCTAAAGACTACTGTTAAGATTATACAGTAAGATAGAAATGTTATTGAAAATGTAATAACAACAGTCAAGTAATTTGTAATCGAAATATTCTCGATGAGCAAGTGTATTGATAATGTCAATAACACGTTGGATTTATGCTTATGAAGGCCACAATTAAAACGAAGATTGCGGTCTTTAAAGTTTTCAACACAAAACCATTTTTAAGCGGAGAGATTTTATCAGCGCGCTATAAACCTTTATCAGATCTGTTTCCAGAACTTCAAGCTGTTTAAACGATGGTATGCTAATAAATTATTCCAGTGAAATTCATTATTTTTATTTTTTAATAATGCTGGATAGGTTTGCCCATGGGCGTACGCACTACGTGAAATGAAATCTATTTTATGAAAGAAGAAAGAATTCAATAAAAGTACTTAATAAGTTCTTCACATCATGTAACGCGAAGCTGGGCATGAAAAAAGACGATGAGCTGGTAGTGGGGCAATTTGGAATAGGGCAACGGAACCAAAGGGGCCAACAGCTGGCCGACTTTATGGAGAAGGAGGGACTCTTTATGATGAACTCCTTCTTTCAAAAGCGGCCCCACAGAAAGTGGACCTGGATGAGCCCGGACGGTTCCACCAAAAATGAGATCGACTTCATCATGACGACCAAACGACAGCTGTTCAATGATGTCTCTGTGATCGCTAGGGTGAAAACCGGCAGTGATCACCGAATGGTAAGAGGCACATTGAACCTGAACGTAAAGCTGGAGAGGTCGCGTCTGGTGAAGTCCACGCTCCGTCCATCTCGTGCCCTTATCCAAAACCCCGAAAGCTTCCAGCTCGAGTTGCAAAATCGTTTTCAGTGCCTGGAAGATTGCGTTACAGTGGATGATATGAACGAGAGGCTCGTGGAAACTGTCCATGCGGTGGGGGCAAAGTTTTGCAAGACCCACCGCACAAAAAAGATCCAGAAACTCGCCGACCACACTCTTAATCTCATGGAGGCTAGGCGAGAAATGAGGCTACAGTCCTCAACTGATGCGTCAGCATATCGGCAACTGAACAGACAGATCTCCAAATGTATGCGGCGAGACCTTCGCAACTTCAATACAGCTCGTATTGAGGAAGCGATAGAGCGAAACCAAGGCTCCAAGGTCTTTGCCAGGGATCTGTCTGCCGGAAAGAGCCAACTGACTAAGTTGAGGACCGAAAGCGGTGGCGTCATTTCCGCTGGAGCAGAGATTTTGAGTGAGATCGAGAGATTTTATGGACAGCTGTACACATCGTCGTTGGAGCCACACACTAGTGTGAGTAACGACCCAAGAGCAAGTCTCGTCCGACACTATTCCGATGATATCCCGGACGTCAGTCTGAGCGAGATTAGTATGGCTCTCAAACAGCTTAAGAATGGCAAAGCGCCGGGTGAAGATGGAATCACAGCAGAGCTTCTGAAAGCGGGTGGAAAGCCGATACTAGTAGTCCTTCAGAAGCTCTTTAATTCCGTCATCCGGGGCGGCGCTACGCCGGAAGCGTGGAGTAGAAGCGTGGTTGTCCTGTTCTTCAAGAAGGGCGATAACGCCCTCTTGAAGAACTATAGACCGATATCGCTTCTAAGCCGCGTCTACGTGCTGTTTTCGAGAGTCATAACGAATCGTCTCGCAAGCAGACTTGATGACTTCCAGCCTCCCGAACAAGCCGGATTCCGAAAAGGCTATAGTACCATAGACCACATACATACCCTTCGCCAGATTGTACAAAAGACCGAAGAGTACAATCTTCCGCTATGTCTGGCGTATGTGGACTATGAGAAAGCCTTCGATTCCGTCGAAATTTGGGCGGTGCTAGAGTCGCTTCAGCGGTGCCGAATTGACTGTCGGTATATCGATGCGTTGCAGTGCTTGTATACCAATGCTACGATGGCTATCCGAGTACAGAACCAGAGTACGAAACCGATCCAATTGCAGAAAGGTGTAAGACAGGGTGATGTAATATCCCCGAAACTCTTCACCGCTGCATTGGAAAATGTTTTCAAGCTACTGGACTGGAAAGGATACGGTATCAACATCAATGGCGAATACATCACTCACCTTCGATTTGCCGACGACATAGTCATAATGGCAGAATCGCTGGAGCACCTTAGCGCTATGCTCAATGACCTCAATAGTGTCTCCCAACGGGTAGGTCTTAAGATGAACATGGACAAGACGAAGATCATGTCTAACGTCCATGTCACACCTATACCGGTTATTGTTGGGAACACTACGATCGAAGTTGTTGACGAATATGTATACCTAGGACAGATTGTCCGACTAGGTAGGTCCAACTTCGACCAAGAGGTCAATCGACGGATCCAACTCGGCTGGGCAGCGTTCGGGAAACTGCGTCACATCTTCTCGTCGAGTATACCGCAATCCCTCAAAACAAAAGTGTACAACCAGTGCGTGTTGCCAGTGATAACATATGGAACCGAGACGTGGTCCTTCACTGCAGGCCGCATGAGGAAGCTCAGAATCGCTCAGCGAGCTATGGAAAGGGCTATGCTCGGAGTTTCTCTGCGAGATAAAATCCGTAACGATGTTATCCGCAGCAGAACTAGAGTAACCGACATAGCCCTAAGGATTAGCAAGCTGAAGTGGCAATGGGCCGGCCATATAGCTCGGAGAACCGATAACCGTTGGGGAAGAAAGGTTCTCGAGTGGCAACCTCGTACCGGCAAACGCAGTGTAGGGCGACCCCCCACTAGATGGAGCGACGACCTACACGGTTTTGCAGGAAGTCGATGGATGCAGGTGGCTCAGGACCGTGTTTTGTGGCAATCTATGGGGGAGGCCTATGTTCAACAGTGGACTATGGTAGGCTGAAATGATGATGATGATGATGAAGTTCTTCACTGCATCTGTTGGTTCAGCCTATGCATCAATTTTTTTTGTCAAACAAAAATACGTCGCGAAACGAAAAAGTAACGAATATGATAGTTTTTATGTAAAACAAATGATGATTTCTAAAACTGACGAACGCTGTAAACAGTGCAGGAGTACACGCAGTTATATTACCATAAGAGTACGTGCCAACACAGGGGCACTCACTCATCTTAACCTATCCGCGTCCGATGTAACATCAGAGATACTGGGACAATCATAACAATAAGACTTTCGTAAGATCTTCACGATAAGACTTGCAAATTAATAAACTACAGAAAGTTCAAAATCGATTTTTTTAACCACCTGTATTGCGTTGGAACCACCGGTGGTAAATAGATCTTCAAGGCGACTGTGAGTGCCATTAATATCTGAACAGTTCAGCAAAAGATTCTTCGATAAAGCTGCAATTCACCCAAACCCACTAGTGATTAAAGCAACAAACTACCGATCTAATAGAAACACGACCGAACGCAAACGTCGTCTGCAAAACGTGCTCGAAGACTCGGACTCCTCGGCACCCAACAGTTAATAGTCACGCTCGTACAACGACGCGCGACCGCCGTAGCACAATACCGCGTACATAAGATTCACTCGCGTTAAGGACGGTTCTCTCCGCTCAGAGTTACCGAGACACAAGTCGACAGTCGGAACGTAGGTCCGAACTCTCCGTCGGACTGATAACTTAATTTTTGAAAAGATATTTGACCTAGTGACACACGTCAGACGCGTGAGGGACCAATTTTTGATGGTAAAGTGTTATGTATGTATATTGTATATATGCTTGGGTGAAATCAAACCTGGCCCGCGACCACAGTATCTGAAGAAGCTGTTAAAGCTAAAAAGGCAGCATTAACATCACCGAAAATAAAAAAGATTATAACACCATTCAGACCCAAAAAAAATAGATTTTACCCAAATATTGACTCCGGCCAGGATTCGAAATCCGCGGCGCCTTCGTGACTTAATCAGATAATGGGTTTAAATTAAATCTCGGTCAACATTTATGTTCCTTTCTCTTCAAAGCTGATATTCTCACCGTCATAGAGTTTAGTAGTCGTAGTAGTTAGTTTTTTGTAAGATTAAGAGACGAGCAAACCGTCCACCTGAATGATAAGCTGATGACCGCCTATAACAAATATTGTGTCTCCCAAAATATTTATGCACCACACTGTTTCTTTCTGAGACATCCATTCTTAAGTCCCTTATGCCTAGTAATTCCAGTTACAGCGCCTACTGCAATGTCCTACTGCTTCGCGGCAGAATAACTAACCCTGCGGTGATACCTACCGAGGCGGATCCCAACATAGGAATCCTAACATCAGTAATAAAACGTAAAGCAGCTTTATGTTTCGTACGGTAAGTGATGGAAACTGATGACCGAATTACTGGCAATGGAGCATTATGTTATAGTCTTCTAGGATGACAACGCCTTTAGTAAGGTAAGTTAGATTATTGTTATGGTAAAAAAAGCCAGATGAATAACTTCTTTTATGTAACTCGGATGTCATTAATAAGTGAACATAAAAATGTAAAAATGCACATTATGCTCGCCATAAAACATATTATGTTTTACGTTCATCAAGTAACATCTGATCATATCCATTGCAACTTTGCTGGAATCAAATCGATGATAAAGATTTATTGGTTAAATTGACGACGCGTTTACTTCAAGCTACCGCATAAGTTATAGATTATGGATTATTCAAATGTTGTTCGAAATCAGAGGTATATTGTTGCAGTCATTATTTTTTGTTGTATATAGGTTGCTTACATACATTTTATGTTAATGTTTATTTATTTTAGTGTCATTAAAAATATTTTTTGTTTACACAATTTTCATAACTTAGAATTATTTCTTTTCTTTCGCAACGTACTGAAATAATCTTTAAACTCGTTACTAACGTCAACGGTCATTGTATTTCGGAAATGAAGCATTGAGTGAGTTTAAGTGGAAATTTAAGTTAAATTTCTTATTTGAATGACATATGCGGCATCAGCGGCTTAGAATTGATAATGATCACATCAATTTCATCACAATATCACTTACCTCGTGATAATTACTCAAAATCGTGTTACCATTAAAATCATATTAGTATCACGCTGGGCGGCTGGCAACTCAACATGAGAAAGCTTTAATAAAGAAACATGAACAGAAACTAAAGCAACGTTAATAAAATAATTTGTTAGATTTATCGAAAGCGTTTTATATATCAGTATAAGCCAGCATTGAAAACGCGTTACGAAAAGTCCTCGTGGTCTATTTCTGCCGCTCGAGTACACTCAGAAATTGTCTTCTGTATATACTAAAGTGTCTTACGCAAGTATCCATGTGATAAAGCGATCGAATCATTTCACTTTCTCGTATCCGACAGATTTAAGTTATCACAATGATCAGGGAAAAGTCTGGATGTAATTCGGTATACGACAGCAGTGACGACACTTTAGAAATCTGCAAAAACTATAACACTTACTACAAACTTAAGTATTATCCGTTAGAAATCTCTGACCATTTCTATCAATGCAACTAATCCCAAACAGAGCATCAATTCAAAGTCAATCAATAATGCGGAAGTGAGCAATCAATATCAAAATCAATCTGTAGTAATGATCGTGCGTCAAACAAATGCTTATGAAACTTAAATTAAGCCGCTCGGTGAATATGCGGAGCGTGGAACACCGATGAGCAGTCACGATTTGACAGACAACACTCATTAGCATTGTTTATTTTATTTTGAAGTAGTCTGCTATTACCGCTATTGAAATTATTGTGTACGTTATACAATTACAAACTGAAGCCTTTATAGCTTTTACAATGCATAAGAGATCCCCGCAAAGTTGATCGCGAGCGTTTGATAATTTATGTTAATTTTAAACCTTTACAAGTATTATCTACGACAAATTTCATGAAATCGCTTTAGTATAGTATTAACCCGAAGTTATGCGATATGTAGAATCGGTGAAAATTAGCATACGTCACAGTACAATTTTCCATACAAATTCATAGTAAAGATGTTTAACGCTAGTGCAGAAACAGAAAATAAGCATAGATTTTGTATTATTTCTTCTAATTATTGCAGAGTATTATAGCACGAAATTGGGCAAGGCCAGGTATGATAGAATTACGAGAGATGCGGAAAGCTGGGCAGAACGTAGTTGCTAGTCAGCTGTACCGCCTTTTTAAACTTTACTGGAGAAGCGGAAATGTACCGGGGGACTGGTGCAGGGCCGTCATCGTACCGTTTTACAAAGAAAAAGGGTCGCAGAAAGACTGCAGAAGCTAAAAGGGAATTAGCTGAGTTATTAGCGTCTTTGGCTAACTGTACGCAAAGATTTTAAGAGAGTGATGAATGAAGCTGAAGCGAATATATAGGATGTAAAAGTGAGATTGAGGAGATGAATGGAATCAGGGCTTTTCCTTACGAAGTGTAGCCGGAATATTCTTTGATCAAAGCTAAAAGTGCCGCGTGGTGGCAGCTTAAGAGATTCTACCACCCCAGCCAATTCAAAGGTTCAAAGGTTTTTTGGCTGAAAATCAGCGCTGTGTGTGACCATTCGTACACAGTACATGCTGAGCCAACCCCTTTTCGACACAGAACTATTTTGTTTTACGTAACTTTGTTTTGTTTTTTTATTTTTTTTCATATTCAACTGTATTATGTTCTTTTGCCGAATAAATGTTTTTTCTATTCTATTTTATTCTATTCCATCTCATCCCATAGGTGTCATAAAAGTCGCCAGAGGGAAAATTAAAAAGCAGCATCTTTCTTGAATATCTGAATAAATAAACTGCGGTAGCTAACCCTTGCCAAGCGTGGCAACTGTGGCAAAATCGCCCTAAAATGAGAGCTACAAAATTTTGTGGTAATGGGGCAGGATTATGTTCAGCAGGGGACTAGTTATAGGCTGAAAGTTAAAAGATCTATTGCGTAATCGTAGACTTGGAAAAAAGCTATGGTGGTGGTGAGTAATCAATTGCGGTCAACATTTTCTATATAGGGGGTGAATGGCAGCTTGATACAAGCACTAAAACCACTCTATCAGGGTTAACGAAGCTAACACATACTGGTGAAATCAAGAAAAGTGTTAAGTGGTGTATATTATCTAGTGGTGGCATTGTAGTGGTTGGTGGAGGGTACCTGGTGGCGGTTCCTGGTGGCGGTGTTAGTTTGCTTGCGCACGCTACTGAGGGAGGGCGGGCGGTGCTCTTCAAAAAAACTAGGTAATATACACCATTTTTATATTTTGCATGCGGATCTTAGCAAAGTAACTTACCTTCCTTCATTATAATGGATTTCCGCAAAGTAACGCCTGATTCTATTAACTATAGAAAAGTGTTAGACACGGATGTGTAGCTTCGCCCGAGCTTTACGGACAATTGCTTCAGAGATTTGAACTATCAAATACCTTTATGCACGAATGATCAGGTTGCATAAGCATCATTGTAGGAGAAGTTCCAGGCGATGCATAGTGCATGGTGTTATAAAAAGCAAAGTGATGAAAATTAACGTAGATAAGACGAAAGTAATGGTTTTTGAAAGAGAAGAAAGTATGACAGATCGCAGAGTTCTGATTGAAGGAGAAGAAATTAAACAAGTTACAAGAGTTTGTATAGGGTTCAAAGTTTACGAGAGACGAAAAGTACGACGAAGATATTGCGCGAAGAGTGTTAATAGAAAATCAAGTGTTTGAAGTCCTGCATAACTTTACGTGAAGTCAGAACGTATCTAAAAAGGCACGACTAGTTGTTCGGCGTACTTCATAGTGTACTGGTCCCAATACTTATATATCGTAAATGTTTTGGTTTGGCAGAAGACGCAAGAAAGTAGAATTAATGCTGTGGAAATGAAAAGTTTGAAAAGTATAGCTGAAGTGATTTTCACGGATAAAATGTTCCGGCGTGAATAAGGAACGTTGTGGTTTGGTAGAAGTTGTAGTGACAAAGATAGAGAAAGAGTTGCTTAGATGGTTTGAAGAACTAACGGGGATGGATTAAAAAAGATTGAAGAATCAGCAGACTGTGAATGGACAACCCGGTAAAGCTCGACGTAGGCGAACGTATCACGATCAGATCAAAGTCGTGTTAAGGAAAGACCATGTCAAAAGTATCCGCAACCGAGAGGAACTCGTATTAAAACGCTAATGAAAGAAGAAGAAGCGAAAGACGTGTGTCAAAGAAGTGGTATCCGTCTACTGCAATGGGAAGCAGGCGTGATTCTATAGATGTATGTATGTATTATGCACTCGGTCAGATATATGTGTATATATCGGTCGGTTTACTGGTGGTAGGTACCACCGCAGTGCTAGTTATTCTGCCGTGAAGCATGCCGTGAAGTCTGAAAAGCACTGAAAGCTAGTGTAATCACTGAGCATTTGAGACTTAAGAACTAATGTCTCAGGGGGACGGGCGCTGTTTGGTGCCACACAGAAATATTTTGGATCACACAGCATTTGCTATGGGCGCACGTTGCAGTTTCCAGCAGTTGAACGTTTTGCTCGTCTCGTCCCTTTCAATTTTTTCCAATAAAAATTTCCAAAAATTTCCAACAAAAAAAACTTAATTTACAATAAATATTTTCTATTTTGAAGGCGGCATCTTGAAATCTGAAAGTCTTTTGACACCACTGCTAAACTCTTTTCACCTTTAAATAAATGACTTAATACTAGCGAGTGTTAAGTTATATAGTTGTAAATCATACCCATTATGCCTCTGCATTGTTTCATCAAAATCAAGTCAACTATTAAAAACAAGTATTATTCTTAAATTATCGAAACTGAAATGATACGTAAAGTTGTACAATTAATGCTATAAATAATAAGATAATATAATAAGATAAAAATGAACACGAAGAATACAAGAGGTGAGTAAATAAAGGGGAAGTAGAAGAAAGGTCTCTGCTAAACAAATAGACATAGATATAGAGATAGTAATAGAAACAGAGATAATAATGTTGTTCATAAATTGTTAAAGATTGGAGACAATATTTAATACAAAAATATTAAATATATAATTTTTAATAATTTTACAAGGTTGTTGTGTGTTTAATTAAATAAAGAGGCGTGACTATATGTATGTGAATGTGATATTAAGCCTAAGTAACCCACTGTACTTTTTTGAGGTTAAGTAAAATAGTTATATGGTCGGTGTAGTTGGAAATCTGTGTGCCGCTATTAGTGGTATTCTTTGAAGTTTCGAATGCATGTATGTGATGAAAATTACAGGCCCAGCTAAGTCTATGCCATAAACGCATGACAATAGAGACTTGTCTATTTGAACATATAGGCGGAATGTTCTGGCACCCATTAACAGGCATGTATTAAGTCTTGTTAATTGGTACTAAGAATTGGCGTTGTTCTCGCAAACCTTCACAATTATCTTTATGTCTTAATTTTAAACTTTAAAGCCCTTTTTAAGACCTCTTTCACTTCGGTTTCTCAGAGTTTGCACCATTATGTTCGACTTCTGAGGGCCAATTTACTTTTAACACTGTCTGCGAAGTTATGGTGTGCCGTTATTGGATACTTGTTATTAGTATTTATCGTGTTCTACTTTATGATGGATGTTCCTATTCATGTTGCAACTTTTGTGTACAACAATAGATATGTTGGAGTTTAACATTATTATTTAGGAGTAGTTTTGTAGGCGTATTCGCCATTATTACTCCCCAGTCGTAAATTCGCGAAGTTTACAGAGACGGTGGCACGGCGCCGCTTACTGAAGCGTTAAATCTTCATTCGACTCCGTTTTTTGTCGTTTGTTAAAACTTTATGGCCATTGAAACTTATTCGGCGCACTTCATGGTGGCATAAGTTTTTATAATAGTTCTTGTATCAACTCTGCTATGAATTAGCTTATAAACTGTTGTCTGATAAAGTCATTAATCATTACATTTTATAACAAGATTTTACTTGATCATTTCTTAATGAAATAATTATTTTGTAGAAATCATAATCGAAATGGAAATATCAGATAAAATAAATATATTTAGACTGGTTGGCGTTTCTGTAAAATATATATACTCAATATACTCAAGTGTGCAAAATATACTCAAGTTACAAGAAGAAGTTCGAAGTGTGAAAATAATTAAGGTACAATTTTATCGTGTGGCTAATCATCGTATGGTATGAATTAATAGATGTTACGTTATTACATTTTTAATTAAACTATTTAGTGACATATGCTTAAGTGCAAAGGATTATTATACAGCAAGTCCTAACTGGAGAAGAGTTGCTACAGACAGGACGCAGTGGAAGTTGTTAGAAGGGGCCCTTGCCAAGAGATACGAGGGGTGATCCAAAAGTAATGATAATCAGTTATTTCTAGTGCACACAAAAATACAAAAAAATTTCAGTCACTTACTCAGTTAACCACTAGTTCAGGGAAAAAAAATCATATAAATAGGCCACGATTCCCGGGAGCTACATTCATTTGAATACGGACTGTCAAGGAGTGAACATCAAAATGGAAAAACACGAAATCAGAGCTGTCATTAAATACCTCTGCTTGAAAAAAATGTCTACCAAAGACATACACAGCGACTTGGTGGAAACATTAGGGGACTCTTCTCCTCCATATTCCACAGTTGCACGCTGGGCTAAGGAGTTTAAGTTGGGAAGAACATCGACGGAAGACGAACACCGCGAAGGACGCCCATCGACGTCCCTCACTGAAGAAAATGTGAAAAAAGTTGAAGAAGTTGTATTGGAAGATCGAAGAGTGACTATCAGGCATGTAGCTGAGGTCACAGGGATCTCATATGGCAGCATTCAAAGAATCCTTGCGAACGAATTGCATATGAGAAAGGTCTCCGCGCGTTGGGTACCGAAAATGTTAAACGACGAGCAAAAGAAGAAACGAGTCGACATGTCAAGAGCAAATCTCGAAAAGTTCCAGGCAGACAAGGATAATTTTTTGTCACGTTTTGTGACCATGGACGAGACCTGGATCCACCATTTTGATCCTGAAACAAAACAACAATCGATGACATGGAAACGATCCGATGAACCGACGCCGAAGAAATTCAAAGTGTCAAGCTCAGCAGGGAAGGTTATGGCGTCTGTTTTTTGGGACGCTGAAGGAATAATCATGGTGGACTACTTGGAAAAGGGGGCCACTATTACAGGCTCCTACTATGCAGAACAAATAAGAAGATTGCGGGAGGCTATTAAGGAGAAAAGGCGAGGCAAACTGCGGGCTGGAGTGCTGTTCCATCAAGACAACGCACCGGTTCACAAAGCTGCAATTGCCATGGCTGCCATTCAGGAAGCGGGCTTTGAGCTGGTGGAACACCCCCCCTATTCACCAGATCTAGCCCCCAGCGACTTCTATCTCTTTCCACGACTCAAGGAACACCTCCGAGGCAAGAAATTTGACGATGATAGCGACGTGATGGCCGCGGTTGAGGACTTTTTTGAGAGTCAAGATAAAGATTTTTTTTCTAAGGGAATTTTAGGATTAGAAAAGAGATGGACTAAATGTATAGACTTGCTAGGAGACTATGTTGAGAAATAAATTTATTTATTTATTTTATTCATTGTGTTTATTATTGATTATCATTACTTTTGGATCACCCCTCGTACACTGAACTAAGAGACATTCTAAAACTACACTAAAGATATTACATCAACAACTACACAAATGTCCAAGATAAAAATATTTAAATAAAATTAAAAAAAATGTACATATATACATACATAAGATCACGACTGTATCCCATAAGGGGTAGTCAGAGACTGGGCACTCACTGCAAAAACAGATGACTGCCAAAATCCTCGTTTCACTAAAACAATATAATGCATTTGGTGTGATAGGTGGTGAGCCCATCGCCACCATGCGCTGTTGGGTGCACAGTGCCGTTTAATTCCTTACTCGCCTTTTACGAGATCCATTGGATGAGATGGAGTGGTAGTATTCTTTTATCGAGCCGCCATCACACGGCTCAAAAAATGTACATGTGCTCGATTACAAATACCGTTTGCATCATAGCATGAACTATGTTGCTATCATAACTAGTTGGCTAACTAGCGTGGATCTTATTGGCCCTAATGAGGCAATTCATAAAAATTGGATCTCTTATCAAAATTAATCGTCGCAATGAAATCATAAAACAATTATTCAAACGAATTGAAAATAAATTATTATAGATGCGAAGTGGCATAGTGTGACATGTCGTGGGAGTGGGCTTGAAACGAGCGCCCGTGCAACAAAATGTCACTTGGCAACTTGTTTAACAATATTTATTCAACAGCACACCAACTTGAATACCTGAACACTTGAAATACTCGGATAGGAAATTATTAAGATATTTATATTTTAGTCATACGTTTTAGCATAAAATGAAGCCAATGGCGATGTGTTCTGAACTATTAGATTATATCCATAATTGCAAATGTCACGGTAATCAATGAATATAATAAAATTTGTGACAAATTGTGGTAACCAAAAGGCGGCTTTACAAAGAAGATGAGATGGCAAAAATAAAGCAAAAACAAGAAAGCGTGATACAGTTAAAGTGTGATTGATTGCTGTTATTTGTCTCACGGTTGTCAAGAACGAGAGGTTTAATTGAATTGAATAACAAAATTGTCTGCCCGTCTGCATATTTTCACATTCTTTCCTTGGATGAAATAGAGTCGAAGTTCGATTAAAGAATTTTTTCGGAATGCAGGAGCCATTTGTTTGCATGATCATGAGTTGACGTCGGAAGTCGCAGAAAGGCGGGTAGTGCAGTGGCAGTATTCCATCTGATCATTAATTTGCTTCGCATCAGCTGCAGGCAGTTGCGTGATATGCAAAACAATCGAGATACAGTGAAAAGCGGGTTTAGGACAGTAAAAATTAAGCTAAGAGTACACCTAGATATTTAATAATGTTTTCGAGATACCTTGGAACTCTATCTTGTAAATATGATTTGATTGCACAGCAACCTTAATTTACTCTAATTCAAATGGTTAATCTGCCTAATTAATCAACGCTACTTGTAATTTAAAAAATATTAATAACCTAATTAATGAATAAATGCATTTTAAAGTAGCGATAGCGTAGTAGCGATTGTTCGATGATCATCTCATTACACAATGTAGGAAAAGGTCGTCACTTGATCTGGCAGGCCACATAATACACGTAATCCATAATTTGCCACAAGGTCCCACTGGACTTTGTGGCAAATTACGGAAGAGACAATTTTGAGAAGCATTTGTTATCTTTTGATTGGCTTTGATGATGATTATGAATGAGCCCAATAAGTAAAATTAACAGTATATAAGTAAGTATCCCTCTCCTGGGACCATCTTTCAGTTTTGAAGGTTTATGTTAAATCATCCCACATATATCTCCACATTTCTACAATAACTCATGTACAGCAGGTTGCTGTCGATGTGTTAAATTTTTTAGAATGTGAGCTCATCGAATTTGTATAACGAGTACGTTTATACAATTAAAATGAATGAAGGGAAATTTTTAATATAAATTTATCCCAAAGAAGCCTTCATGCCAAAACACAAAATTATTCATCGGCATAATATGAAGTCCACTAACTCGGAATGAAACGACTTGACAGATTAAGCCCCTACACGGTCCCATAATGGAAGGAGCCCCTTCCCTGTAGTATAATGTATGTGATCGTACTAGACTGTGATATTATTATAACATTTTATGTGTCTTTTATTGTCCATTAGAATTATTTACAAAAAGTTAAATAGTATTTTAGTGCTCTCACTGCGTCGCGATCCTGTCCCCAATCTGCGGCGACGCTCAAAGCTTTAACCGGTGCGATATCGCCAGAGATACGCCGCTATGCTTCGTCAGTACCTACTAACTATGAAGCACCTTGTACTTTGTGAATCACATACTGATACAGGACATCAATAGCGCCCGTAATTGCTTGCCATTTGTTTACATCTATTTGAGCAAATGTTTTGATAAGCGGCGATTTTAGTTTACTATGTATTTACCGTCGTTCCTTTTTTTTTTTTTTTTTTTTTTTTAATAATAATTTTCAATTGTCATTTAGTGATGTGTAGCGGCTTAAGAGAATCTACCACCCCGAAGGTGTCGTAAACGAGATGGGCAGCAGCATCTTTTTGGAACTTCTGATTAATTAAACTGCGGTTGCCAACCCGCCTGCCGAACGTGGTAACTAGGGAAAAATACCCCCCAAAATAACAGCTATATCCTTTTGTGGCCCAACAGTAAGTGGATCTGAATGAGCCGAGATATTTCCAAAAAAAAATGAGATCGACTTCATCATGACGACAAAACGATATCTGTTCAATGATGTCTCTATAATATAAACCGGCAGTAATTACCGAATGGTAAGAGGCACATTGAACTTGAACATAGAGGTCTCGTCTGTTGAAGTCCACGCTCCGTCGATCTCGTGCCCTTATCTAAAACCGCGAGAGCTTCAGCTGGAATTGCATAATCGCTTTCAATGCAGACCAGAAACTCTCTGACCATACTCTTAATCTCATTGAAGCTAGGCGTAAACTTAAGCTACAGTTCTCAACTGACGCGTCAGCATTTCGGCAACTGAACAGACAGATCTTCCAATGTTTGTGGCGAGACCTACGTAACTTCAATAGAAGACGTATTGAGGAAGCGACAGAGCGTAGGCTGCAAGGTCTTTGCTGTGGATCTGTCTGCCGTCAAGAGCCAACTGACTAATTTGAGGACCAAAAGCGGTGGCGTCATTTCCGCTGGACAAGAGATTTTAAGTGAGATTGAGAGATTTTATGGAATCTACACATAGTCGTTGGAGCCACACACTAGTAGTATTGAGTAGAGACCCATGAGTCAAACTCATCCGACACTATTCCAATGATATCCCGGAAGTCAGTCTGAGCATGGTTGGATCAGTATGGCTCTCAAATAGCTTGAGAATGGCAAAGCACCGGTTGAGGACTTAATTCCAGCGGAGCTTCTGAACTCGGGTGGAAAACCGGTAGTTATACTCCTTCAGAAGCTGTTTTATTCCGTTATCCGCGGCGGCGCTACGCCGAAAGCGAGTATAAGCGTGTTTGTCCTGTTTTTCAAGAAGAGCGGTAACGCTCTCATGAAGAGCTATAGACTAATATCGCTTCTTAGCCGCGTCTACGTGCTGTGTTTGAGAGTCATTATTGTGTCGAAAACAGACTTTACGACTTTCAGCCTCCCGAGCAAGCAGGATTCCGAAAAGAGTTTAAGGCCATATACCACATACATTCCCTTCGCCAGATTGTACATAAGACCGAAGAGTATTATTTAATTTACTAACTTTAATTTACTGTCATTCACACACAATGGGAAAACGTTTTAATTCCGTCCAAATTTGGGCGGTGCTACAGTCACTTCATTTCGAGTATGCGATAAAATCTTTTTCGACTCATCTAAAAACAGCCGTCGGAGAATCCTCCCGAACGGTTACTGTGTTGAGCGATCGACGCTGTAACCTGCCGGCGGACCTCCGTCGCCTGATTAGAGAAAAGAATCGCGCAGCTAAAGCGCACGATAGATATAGAACCGACACAAATAGACTCAGACTGCGCCTCCTACAAAGGGATGTTAAAGAGCGCTTATCTGAGTATAATCAAGACAGCTGGGACACAATGCTCGGAGAAATCGAGCCGTCGCACACTGCCTACTGGCAGTTGGCACGATCTCTCAAAGCAGAGCCGGTCTCACCCATGCCTCCGCTCATTAGATCACTCGACAATTCGCTCGCCTTCGACGACAGCGAAAAAGCCGAATGCCTCGCAGACAGTCTAGAGAGCCAATGCACTCCGTCTCTCGCGCCTGTGGATCCCGACCATCTGCAGCAGGTGGCCGCGGAAATCGAACGCAGGGCTGCCATACCACCAGTGGGCGAACCACTGCCTCCAGTGACTCTCGAAGAAGTCACTAAGATAATCAAAAAGCTTAAAAACCGATCCGCGCCTGGCCTCGATGGCATAAACAACAGGGTGATGAAAGCTCTAACTACGCCGCTATTGTGTCTGTTAGTTACTATTTTTAACGCGCTCCTCTCCAGCTGCTCCTTCCCGGACGACTGGAAGGAAGCCGACGTTATAGGCATTCCGAAGCCTAACAAGCCTAGGAACATTCCGTCCAATTATCGCCCAATAAGTCTCCTCAACTCGATGGCTAAGATTTATGAGCGAATTATACTCAGTCGATTAAAAGACTATGTCCTTACTAATAATATTCTTCCAGACGAGCAGTTCGGCTTTCGCCCCGAACACTCGTGTACTCATCAAGTGCACCGCCTAACGGAGCACATTTTAGAGAATTTAAACGACCGCCCTAAGCCTGTAGGCACAGGGGCCTTATTTTTCGATGTCGCAAAGGCATTTGACAAAGTCTGGCACGACGGCTTGTATTACAAGTTGTATCACACTAAAGTGCCGGATAGACTCGTGAACATCATACGAGCCTTCTTGTCCAACCGCCTATTTCGATTCCGGGTAGAGGGAACGCGCTCCTCAAGCCGCCCTCTCCGAGCAGGTGTCCCTCAAGGCTCCTGCCTCTCCCCACTCCTTTTCTCGCTATATACTAGCGATATTCCTAGAGACCAGAAAGTCAATCTTGCGCTTTTCGCAGATGACACGGCCCTGTACTATTCCGACAAGCACAAGGGCCGCATAACGATTCATCTCCAAGCCGCAGCCGATCGCCTAGGCGAATGGTTCCGGAAATGGAGAATAGAGGTAAACCCCGAGAAAAGTGTAGCGATATACTTCTCGAGGGGCACGCCAAAACCCACTAGACGAATTCACACAATCGGCAACAATCAACTAGGCACGATCACCCTGTTCGGACGCTCTATTCCCTGGGAAAAGAGCGTCAAATACCTCGGGGTCACGTTAGACGCAGCGATGTCGTTCGCTGCACACATAAAAAACGTTCGAAATAGAGCGGCTTTTATCTCAAGTCGACTATATCCACTAACTTGCTCTTCAAGCAAAATGTGCTTAAGACACAAACTTCGCCTCTATAAGACTTGCATAAGACCCGTAATGGCCTATGCTTGCGTCGCTTTCGCTCACGCGACGGGCAATCAATTAAAGAAGTTACAGAGCGTTCAAAATCGATTCTTGCGAACTGCCACTGGAGCCGGTTGGTACCAACGCAACGTAGATCTTCACAGCGACTGTGAAATGCCCTTGATCTCTGAATACTTCAGAGCATTATCACGGCGGTTTTTCGAAAAAGCCGCGGTTCATCCAAACCCACTGGTGGTTAAAGCAGCAAATTACCGACCAGATAGAAACGCGACCGAACGCAAACGTCGCCCGCGAAACGTGCTAGACGACACGGATGTCTCAGCACTCCCTGACCACGATACGGTCAGTCACGATCCAGGCTACACTGTACACACCGTTAATAGCTTTAATATAACACGCACCACGACGCGCGGCCGCCGTAGAGAGCGGCGCGCAGCAGTCGACAATCACACCGCGTACACACGATACACCCGTGTTCCAGAGCGGTTCTCACCGCCCAGAGTTACCGACACACAATTCGACAGTCCGAATGGAGGCCCGCAGCCTCCCTCGGACGGTCATTAGACGACTTAAAATCGTATTGAGATATTCTAAATCGCGCAAGCACGCAGCGAACGCGATACAGTCCGAATTTCGAGGTTTTTGTAGGAGTTTATTTATTTATTTATGTTTGGGTCAAACCAAACCTGGCACGCGGACCCCTGGCCCGTGAGCACAGTATCCGATGAAGCTGTAAAAGCCAAAAAAGGCTAACAGCAATTACATCACCGAAATTATATATATTCGAGTATGCTTGAATATCTCAAAACTAAAGTCTTTAACCAGTGCGTGATTACATGCGGAACCAGACGCGGTCATTCACTACAGGCCGCATGAGAAAGCCCAAAGTTGCTCAGCGAGCTATGTTTGGTGTTTTTATCTACCACATACATACTCACTCTCGTTACTCTCGTTCGGCTCGTAGAGCTAGTGTAATCGTTGGGCGCATGAACAACTGCTACATGCAACAAGCATGCAACTGATGTTGCAGAAAAACGGACGGAGTATGGTGCCACACAGAAAAGTTCTGGGTGACAGCATTTGTTATGGTCGGACGTTGCACTTTCCGCCAGTCAATGTTTTACTTGTCTCATCTCATTCTCCAATAAAAAAAACTTACTAAAACCCATGGCGGTTGTAATGAATTAGTCCTTACGCAGTATAGTGTTAGGACTTATTTACCTCCGACAGACTTCGTTCGTGTCATAGCGACGTATATTCCGTAATCGGTTAATTATGAACATTTTATCATTATTAAAACTAATTTACTATAAAAAACTTTAACAAAAAGTTTGAAATAAAACATCAATTTGGCATCTTCATTGTTATGCTGATAATGACTTAAATCTATTAAGTGATATTCATACGGTTCATAGTGCGAACGGTCACTTCTATATTCTCGATGCATACATAACTACCATTTTATATCGGCACTAAATCGACACCAATGTTTTGGGCATACCAAGTTGTATCAACCGGGGGTCGTCACACCTTGAATACAAATAAGACTATTTCGGATGGTAAATTTGTGATGATTCAACGGCTTCACCATTATTGTTTTTCTTTTGTTAATCTTGTTTTTGTAGGATCAACATTGTGCGCAAAACAAAGTGTGTAAAGTAAATCTTAACTAAAATGTTTGTTTATGTTCAAGTATTATCATCATTGGCCTCGGGTTGCAAAATCCCTATTAATTAATCGGCATGTTTAGCAGGCGGGTTGGAGAACGGAGTATCAGACACCCTAGACGTCTTCGGTATGGTAATTTAGGACATGAATTTTTTGAATTTGTTATTCCGTTATCAGCCAGGATTTTTTTTCTATAAGTCGTCGAAAGTCGACTAGAGGGTAATGACCCTTTAGTCGGCTTCATAATACCCACGGGATCCGATGGAGTCGCAGATTTCCATACATCAGAACAACTAATTAAGATATACCATTTCAAGATTTACTTGGATGTTCTCTTACTAAATCCAAGAGCTAATGAGGTAACAAAATCAAAAGAAAATATAAAAATTTGTCATGTTTGTCAAGCTTTATGTTAATAAAGCTAAATTATGTTATACATTTACCTTGTTTTGTTTACATACATATTTTATAAAAGGTTAACTTTCCGCATTTCTTTAATTCAGTATGAATATAATTTATTAACACTATTTTTCACGTAAACGACGTTTAAAATGGTCTTCTCTAAAATTTTATAGGCTATAATCGATTTAGTTTTAAATTGAGCTTTGTTTCATTTCCCTCCACCTACACAATGCTACAAAAAGATAAAATTTATGTTAAGTCGATGTATTATTGATTAAATATATGAAGATGCTTTGGCTTCGTTATTGGCCATTTATTTATAAAATTCGAACGGGATCTTCCAGATTATAGTATAATAAATCGTTTTTTTTTAATCTTTGTAAGCTATCTTATCTATCTTTGTAGTCTATAACTGCTGTTGCTAAGTCCACGGAAGCTTTCGATTAAATACAATATTTAGATTCTAATCACGTAAATTAAACAAGGAATGTAATAAAATCAGTATAATTGAGAGATACGCTTGGTCTATTGATTGTAAATCTACCAATTTGCATTTGATATCGGACTTGCGAACTTACTTGTCTGTTTCTTTGTGGGTCACGCCCCGCACGTATTAGGTATTAAAGCCGGGGTGGGCTCACGCCTTTGTATATTTTAGTATGCATACGTACTTATCCTAATGTCACGTATCCATACGTACTTATCCAGCGTGTAGTCGATTCATTAGTAAGGAATATTAATTACGTATTAATTCTTAAAGTATCAACCTATAACCTATAAATGTCCGACTGCTGAGCACAATCCTTCTCTCACTTATGACAAGATATGTAGGAAGAGTCACGGTTTTCCAAAGCGAGTTGGGGGACTACACATTTCCTCGAACGATTTTTATTCCTCAGTCATACAGGTTTTATGCCGATGTTTTCTTTCACCGCTGAGTACGTGGTAAATCAGGACTTAAAACTGCAGAACAATTTTTGACAGATTCTACAAAATTTAAGACGACCGCTCGACCCTTGAGTTACAACGGCTATTAATTATACTAATTTTTATCTACCATTCTATATAACTGTTAATTAAGTTAGTAAATTTTAAATAACTGACCATAAACCAGACTTGTGTAAAGCTTTAAGGATTACCGAATTGCCCAATGGTAGTCGTGCAAGTGACGTTATTGCACGACACAGATATTGGAAGGTATGCGCGATGGCGGCTTCCTGGAATGCTTTTAAGGGTATTACACTCTTATCTATATTACAATCCTCCCTTTCTTTTTACAAGCTGATCTCCCTTTTCTTTGTACAAGCTGATCTGTAGTACATTTGTTTTATATTTATAATTTGAATTTTGAATTTAGTAGTCGGCTGGACAGGCCCTGGTCTAAGACCCGATGTTAAATACTCACTGCGGCCCATAGACTGTAGGTGTCTACAGTTTTTGACCGTCTGATCTTTGCGCGTTATTACTTTTGAATACTACGGTGGAATGATTCGTCACTTGTAATTGGTTCTGCGCTGCTTTTTACTTTCCATAAAAACATCGCAGTTATGCTAAGTTATGGTGCTACTTTGCGCTGCTATACGGCCGTGAAATTGTTACAATAGCGTGGAACCTCTCACGTTCGTAACTATCTGTTTATGGGCTATAAGCAGCTATCGGTTTTTGCTGAATAACGTTGCCCAACTCTAGTATTTTTCCTGTTTCGTGGGAACGTTTGAAAACATTAATCGCATATGCACACACACCCAGACCTAGAACAACTATCCATTGGATATAGACATTTTGTTACATGAGAGAGTTGAAGCAGCGATCTGTAGCGGCGACAGATCCCACAACTACAACGTAACTTTGTGTTTAAAAATGGTAGGTGTAGTCACATAGTCAAGTCTAGCGATAAATATTTTGTGAAATCTGCATTATAAGTTAAAGGTGCTAGATTCAAAATCCACCTATTGAGGTTTTACAGTTTTAAGAAACCAGTCCGAAGCAAACGCATTGGATAACCAATATTTGTGTTAAAAAACAAATAATTGGTTTTGGGATCTGGATTGAATTTGTGTTGAATTATGAAGATTGGTTTCCTAAAGTGGTATTTTGTGGTTCTCTAAGCGCGAACATTTCGCTACATTTACTGAATAATTTCTTTGAATAACGTTATAATGTAATCATCGAAATCGTCCGGAGCATATCATTACCACACAGTGGTATTTTATATATTAATGTTTTTGGTATCTTTTGTTATATTAATGTTTTTGGTGTCCGGCAGAGTACAATAGCACCTACCCATTTCCTACCGAGGTGTCGTAAGAGGCGACAAGGTATTGTACCGGCAGCTTTTATTCGTGCAAAATTATACCATTATTTGCAATGTTGTCACTATACTGCTTGTGGGAACGCTAGGGGAAGTAGGAGTTTTTTTGACTCTAACCATAATGTCGGTTCGCCCGTCCCATCTCGTTTTCCGCGGCCGCGAATAGTAGGCTACGAGTGTGGTCTCTGTTTACCCCCTATATGGGAAAAAGCTGTGAATGTATGTATGTATTTATACTATATAAAAGGAATGTCTAAAAATCATGGTAGTTTTTTAGAACTGTAAAACATATCGGCTAAAAACACATACTGCCGATGCCTAAACTAAACCAGCGTCACTATAGATGACAATAATATCTTTGATTTCACATGGAGCACATACACGTACAAAGTTCGATGTTTGTTTTTTAAGTAAAAATGTTGTTTAATGTTAAATTATTCAATATTATTAAAAATATATAACCATTGTGGTTACTGGATAATAACTTTTATATTTTCCAAAATAAAACAATAAAAATACCAATGAAAATTCCATTAAAACCTGCTTAAGCCACTTAATAATCTTGTCATTAAAATAAACAAGCGATAAATAAACGAATCGACTAATAATTATTAGCTTATATCACTTAGATTAGAATCGATGGAATTTGCAATAATATGTCAAACGTAATTAATTATTTACATCTTTAAGTCTCTTGATTTAATTTAATTTAAAACTAATCATCAATCGACACTTTAAATTTAGATCGTTTTATTTATTACAGTGTATGTTTTGATTTTCTCTTTAAAATTCATCTCGTATTCTACAATTTAAATTTGATGCATAATAGTAAATTCATTAGGAAATTCAAAACCACTGGGCGTTTATTTCTATGGTGACATATTTTGAGTTTTGCCAGAAGTTGTTATATGCGAAGGACATGATTAATTGCAGTGTAACACAGTAAAATTAGGAAGTAAGTACTCGCTCATATGCGAAAGATTTCTCAAACACTATGATCGGAGAAGGATTCGGTGCATCCGATTGATATAGTGTTATAGAAATGGATAGTTACAATATATTTAGTAATGAATAATGTGTGTATTGCACACATATTGTCATCAGCCGGAACTGAAAATTCCAGTGATAGTGACTTCGTAGACCGGACCGTTGACTGCTTAAGCAATTATCAACCGAGTCCAAATATCTGATAAAAAAAACCGAGACATTAACGATTTTGCTAATTTATTATCATTGGTCATTAATATGTTATGTCTATTTAAACGCGCTATTAACAATATAAAATAGCACGTTGTCCGTCAAAAAATTATGAAATGTTTTCTCCGAGCATAATTTTGATTACAAAATAGCGCGCATAGTCAAATTAATAAATGCAAATACGAGTATATTATTGATATTTGACAGTTCGTACAAAGCAAACGGGTTCATCGTTCCGAATGCATATTTTTGACTGAAGAAAGTGGTGGGAAGAAATATTTTAATGCCGCACTCAGAAACGTTTAGCGATTACTTAAGCAATTCCTTGATATTCATTTGTTATATTAAATCAATACTAAGTCGACAGATCGACAGATAGTAGAATTTATCTTAATTAATTTATCACGTCTAAGTGATAATAATATTTTTTCGCATTTTAAAAATAAATTGAGATATGGCGAATTTTCCGAATCATCTGCTTAAGACTAATATATTTTTTAAAAACATGCAAATATTCGGTATCTACACTTAAATGTCATTACCAATTTCGGTCGTAACTGAGTTGCAGTATTGTCGTAACGATTTTTAATAAGTGATACCAATTAATCAAAGAAATGAGTAAGAATCATTATCATAAGAAATAGTATCATGACTCTAAAGTCTATTTAAACTTCACTGGTGGTAGGATTCCTATGCAGGAAGCCGTCTAGGTAGGTACCATCCCAGGGCCAGTTATTCTGCCGTGAAGCAATAGTGTGCAAGCATTACTGTGTTTCGGTTTGAAGGGCACTGTGAGCTAGCGTAATCACTGGGCATTTGAGATTTAAGAACTGTAGTCTCAGGGTGACGGGCGCAGTGTGGTGTCACACAGAAATATTTTCGGTGCATTTTTTGTGGGCGTACGTTGCACTTACCATCGTACCGGTGAACGTTTTGCAACATACACAAAAATACTGAATCACTCACACACACAATTTGAAAAATACACAATTAATCAAGATAATTCCTGAGCAACTTAAAATTTTTGTATAAATTTAAATTCATTACTAAGGTTTCGGATGCTAAGAACTATGACAAATCCAATGCTATCGTTGTCGACTTGATGACTCACAATTTTCCCTTGCGTTTGACTAAAATGTGTTATAAGGCTTCGGGATATATCAACTGTCAATCCAAAGCAGGATGAAGCAACACCACACTTTAGTATTAGTCACTTTGTTTCCTTTTGACTGAATTTCCGAGTGTAAATTCACTCAAAAGGAAACTAAGTCAGTACCTGCTACTGGTACAATTACAATATCAAACATATTTTATAGGTTAATTCATAATCTGCCTTAATTAAAGATTATCCATACTAATATTATAAATGCTAAAGTAACTCTATGTGTCCCTTCTGTCTGTTTGTTACCTTTTCACGGCTCAACCGCTGAACTGAGCTCGACAAAATTTGGCACAGAGATAATTTGCATTCTGGTAACGGACGAAGGATACTTTTTATCCCGGAAAATTAAATAGTTCCCACAGGATATTTGAAAACCTATAACCACGCGGACGAAGTCGCGGGCATCAAGCTAGTAATATTATAAATGCGAAAGTAACACTCTGTGTTACTCTGTCTATTTGTTACCTTTTCACGGTTCAACCGCTGAACCGATCTTGACGAAAACTGGCACAGAGATAGCTTGTATCCTGGAGATGGACATAGAATACTTTTTTTAAGAGACCTATATCCACGCGGACAAAATCGCTGGCATCAGCTCGTAATATTATAGATACTACAGTATAACTGGTGGTAAGATTCCTATGCAGGAATCCTTCTAGGTGGGTACCACCCCAGGGCCAGTTATTCTACCGTGAAGCAGTAGTGTGCAAACATTACTGTTTCGGTTTGGAGGGCACTGGGAGGTAGCGTAATCACTGGGCATATGAGACTTAAGAACTTATGTCTCAGGGTGATGGGCACAGTGTGGTGTCACAAAGAAATTTTCTTTACTTGAAACGTTGCACTTACCATCAGGTGAACGTTTCGCTCGTTTTAACACATTATCAAATAAATTAAAAAAAAAAACTCTCTGTGTCCCTCTCTCTGTTTGATATTTTTAGGGCTCAATCGGTGAACAGATTTTAACGAAATTCGGCACAGAGATAGTTTGCATCCTGGAGTCGGACAGAGGATATTTTTTATTCCGGCTCCGGAAAAGCAAAAAGTTAAGACTTAATCAACGCGGACGTAGTTGCCTGTTCATCACCATCATTTCAGCCTATCACTAGTCCACTGTTGAACATAGGCCTCCCCCTTAGATTGCCATAAAAGTGTGTAGGTTATATTTTGGAGGGATTTCGCCATAGTTGCCACGCTTGGCAACCGTGTTAGTTCTTTAGTAATCTAGTAATTTTAATAATCAGCAAAACAATGTTAATACAACTTTATGCAATATTTTTTTATCTGCTTTGAGGTTAACTTAAAGTATTTGTGGGTAGGTATAGTTTAATATTATAAAGGAAAAAGACTTTAAACGTCCTCGTCCACTTCCTTCTTTTCGAAAGTCTTTGGAAAGGGTTTTACAGTCGAAATTGTCCGCCATGCTGCTTCAGTGCGCGCTGGCGGATTTGAAGAATCGTCAAATAATTTTCACATGGCGATTAACAACTTTAGTGATGCCGAGTTCTAACCTTGGTTACACACTTGGCTGTTAGCGAGCGCCCAGTTCCTGAGCTAACACAAGTTTTCATTAATAAAATTTCTCGCTAGAAACACTACGAATAATATAAAGCAGAAACTTTTCAAATAAGCTTGAATTTCAGTTCTTTACCTCTATAAATTTCCAAGCGGCAATTTCAGTAGGCTGTTCAAGGTCTAAAGTGCTCAACGTTAGTTCGCGTGACGTCGAAAGTGGGTGAGCACGAGCATGAACGGGGTTGGGGGTCAGTGAATTAATCCAATTCAAATACGAAGCCATTGAAATGTTATCTTGGTATACTCGGTTGTTTATTTTATCCTCGGATTACAATGTAAATTCTCTTAATTAGGGCTGACAAACGTGTACATTTATAAAATACAAAATGTCATGTTGAAAACGATGTGACTAAAATAATAATGACAAAAGTAACTTCTCTTTTTATGGAGATTAATAGAAAAAAGTTTTAATGGCAATGAAAGTCTTCACATAAGGTTAATAATAACCATTTTAGATTGTATCTAAAAAAGAACATTGTTGCAATCGATGTGTATATCGAGCAAAAAACACTGTGTTTTATTAGGTCAGTACATAAAATTCTACGAAACGGTGTAACTTTGTAATTAATCAACAAAACATAATGTCGTTTACGTGTGTTAGCTTCGGTTTTGCGACTAATTCACAAAAGGAATAGTTTGTTTCTCAAATATTACCAAAACTGTTATATTTTGACAGAAAAACGCAATTAATAGATTAAATAAATCAAGTAATAATGACAAAAAATGACTACAATCACAAAAGGATTACAGAGGGCGGGCTTACTTCCTTTTGTGGTTCTCTCTCAGTCAGCCTGCTTGAATAACTACGAGTATGTATAACATACAAATTAACTGCTGCCACTAACAGGCCTTCTCTCATTTTTAAGTGGGTTTAGGAGTTCACCACAACAACAATTCACCACACCGCTCCAGTGCGGGTTGATGGATTTCACATGATCTCGTTATATTTTATATTACGAAGTTTCCTTTAATCATCGTACACTGAGTAAACAAGCACTTATGACTTAAGTGGTTGCGACACTGCGATTCCATTCAGGACTCTGGTTGCTACGAAATTGAAGCCATCCTGAGTCACCATAGCTCTTATCAGATTATACAGCCCTGTGTTGAATATACGTGTAGTAAGTTATTAGTGTTTAGTAAAATAGTAAATTAATTTACTAACGCTCCGTGTGGAAGCGGCTTAAGAGAATCTACCACCCCATTCCGTCCCGTGGGTGTCGTAACGAGACCTCACCTCACCCTCGCGGGAATGGAGACGTGATGGGACCACGTCGCTGCCATTTTGGTACGAGTCAAAAAATACTTATTCCCCATTGCCTTTCCACGAGCAGTATAGTGACAGAATTGCATATTATGGTGTTATTCTGCACGAATAAAGGCTATCCGTGCAATACCTCAGACGCATCTTACACCTCAGTAGGAAATAGGTAGGTGCTATTTTACTCTGCAGGACACCTATCGGCTAAACTGAATATAAGTTTGCCGAAGTGAATTTAGGTTGTAAATTAAAATTACTCTCTTCGCTCGCTATTTGAACAATTACAATTTTAATTGATTTTCGACTTTATGTTTTTCCGCGTGGGCGAAAAGTGGGATACATGTGAAGCCTTATATGGGAACCAGGCGTGACTCTATGTATGTATTATCTTTTCCGATGTCTATTTGCACTAGCTTTAATATTGGAGCCAACAGTTATTCTCATTGATACTACATGCGCTTTATTACTATCCTCACGCCTACAAGTTTAACGGGTAGTCTGGTCTTGTTTGCATATTATAATCAAGAAGGAGAGTTCGCGTGTATGTTTGAACTTCTCAAACATCGCGCGAAAGGAATTTTGATGCGTTTGCTGAAGTTTGTTTTCCTAGATTAAATTAGTAGTTGACATAAAGAGTTAGTAGTAGGACAACGGCCAATCGCTGTCGTGTGAGCCTAACAAGCGTTTAATCAACTATACTAACTAAATTGTTTGATTATTGTATGTTAGTAAACAAAAACTTACGAATTTTTATTATACTATTGAATTATGAGTAAAGCACGGCGACTATAAACGCTATAAAATGTTAGAGTAAAATATTAAAATTATAATCAGGTGCATTAATAATATCCATTGAGTCCAAGTGAGAACAAAAATAATGCAAATAATGTATTGTTATAGGCAATGTACTAAAGATATAATAGTAATTTTGGTTAGCTACTCAACCAGAAAATATGATAACTTGGCTTGGTAATATGTAGTTTCTGACTGAACCTACAAAGTATAGTTGGTTATTTTTGTAAATTTGGCATGAATTTATACTAATAGAGCACCAAGTGTAGTATTGAATCTAAGAATTAATGTCGTTCGTGAAACAATTGTCTTATAGGAAAATAATGCGATCGGATTTTTGATCACAGCAAAGTCTCTGTTAATACTTTCTTAAACTTACGTACATATAGTCACGCCCTTTTCCCATATAAGGAGTGGGGAGAGAGCACACACGTAGCCCATTTTTCGTCCCCGTGGGAAACGAGACGTGGAGGTGGCGAATCACGTTGCCGCCATTTTTGTACTCGCGTATTATGAAATTTAAAGCGAGCCCCTGAGCGACCATGGTTCATATGCGCAAGGCAAGGCGAAATGTCATTGCATATGTAAACGAGAAAAAATGTAACAATTTATGTTTGCGATTTGTTCATGTTCTAAGGTAGCACCTGTAACAATAATTAACACGATAATATTTCGCCCGGAGCCTAAAATTGATTTACATTATTCAGCTTTCGAGCGTCGATTAATTTTTGGAACTACTTATTTCTTATGTACATTTACATTAACTAAGTAACTCATACGTAGTTCACTTAATGGTTTGTGGCCCCAAAACACATCCTTTATGTAGAATCAAGATGGTGAAGAGAATGGGGTTCACGGGGGTGAAAACGTATCTTGACGTTGTCACCCCGTGAATTATGATAGAATATCATGTTGCCAATAATTGGTTTGGTTTAGTTATTAGTTTTATTAATATCAGGTCACTTATGCTGCTATGACGCAGTAGTGTAGTATTGTCGAGTCTGCCTGTAGCGTAGTTGTACCACGTACATACTCGTACCAATTTTTCCTTCCCGTGTTACATTTTTCCAGTACCTGGAAAATGGAGTGGCGTATTTTATTCTATAACTTTCAAATTTTAAGGCAGTATTTTACTTAAGTTCTAAATAAATGACGTGTTCATCGTATAATTTTAGATTTTCCTTGTATTAGGTGCAATTCGTATGCAAATTTTTATATATATTATTTCTGTGAAGTTGCAACTGGGACATTTTGTATCCAGTTCGTATTGCTCACAGCAATGAGGTAAAATTTATGATAGATTAGATCTGTCGCTTAAAATTCTTTAGTTCTGATAAACATCTAATCCTATGTGTTTCCTAGATTTAATGTTTGTTTATCTCATTAATTTTCTTGCTATTAACAATTAACTTTTATTGTTTATGTTTACACGCTGCTTATAAAGTAACTTAAAACGCGTGCTAATGGATTTGAAGTTTTCCGATAACGCATATTTGTCAGTGTGTTAGTCAGAACGATTCACCAATCAGGACTAATGCCTTCAAAGACTGCTGCGATTTTGTAAATAATATATTATAAAATTTATTCTATTTTAATTCAAGTTAAGTCATAATTATTGTACAAAAGATATAACGACTCTGTTTCATTATACGTCGTACCTACTGTTCGAGAAAGAGTTGATTCTCTTATGCTGCCTAAACACAGTAAAGATCTAACTAAATGATTTATTTAATATCAACCTTACTACCATTACAGTATTTTTCTAATGCGATAGTGTATTATAAATATTCGCTTTACAACAGTATGAAAGTATTTTATGTTTAAATAGTAATTTCCTCTTCATTAAAATTTATTATTGTCATTTGATAAAACTAATTTTACCGCTTACTTTCGTTTGACCATGGGTGCCTGTAAATCACTCGAAACGTCGTGTTATAAATTGTTTAAAAATTAAACGCGATTCAATCCGTAAAATTAGTTGTATTAAATGTGTAATATTCGCGTAAATATAAGAAATTATTTATTATAATTTCTTATAATTAAAATAAAGAAATTATAATAAATAATTTCTTATATTTACGCGAATATATTATATATACCTTTAAGTTATTTTGTTCATAAAGGAAATAATTTTTAACTTAGAATCTATTGTTATTATCCTATTAAATAATGATTGTTCTTAACAATAATCTACAAATTTAGATATTGTTGTATTGAGTTACATAATTCCAGTATTATGGATGTATTTGCTGATTCGATGAGATATACATGCACACATAATGCCACGGTGTTCACTGCGGTTACTACCAGAGATCTCAATGTAATTGCTCTGGCATGCGGTCGCGCGGTGTCATCCTAATAACCATATTTTCTTCCTTTGATATGTCGAACCTTGATTGTGTCAGTCGAATGGCACGTTTTCTTACACAACCGCTTTTCTACGATTAGCGTATTTGCCGTTTCAACACCAAGTTCTTTCTTAATCGAATTCTCGACGATTTCATGAATTGTTACATCATCAATTTTCAACACAATTAAATATAGTCTGAATGAACTGATGTGGTAGAAGATGTAGTGACAAAGGGATGCTTAGATGTTTTGGACACGTAGAAAGAATGGATAAAAGAATATTGACCATAGAAATTTATGGGGCGAGTGAGAATGGGCAAACGGCAAGGGTCGACGTAGGTGAACGTATTACGATCAGATCGAAGTCGTTTTAAGGAAAGACCACACCTAAACCCACGAGCTTATATGAAGACGTACGGAAAGCCACGAAATTTTTCAGGCATTTCCCTCGGTCGACCCCTAAGACGCCCTCGGGATGAGAAAGGTTGGCAGATTTTCTTACGCTGCTGCCACACGAGAACTATATATTACGAAACCTTAATTTCACTTACAGCAATATTGGCGTAATAATTTATAAACAAATTCCATGTCGCAAACGAAAATATTAAGTTGTCGGCAGTTATGTGGCGATCGTGCACGCGCATTAATTAGTTAGCTAACGTTTGACAACAAACACTTATAAATAGCCGGAAAAATTCCAGATTACGATTCCGAAAATATCTAATGCTCAACACAGCTCAATTGCCAATAATGTGCATAGGCGTAAATGAGAGCACATACATTGAACATTTTAGAAATTTTAGGTGAAAGGTGAGATAAATGGATAAGACATAGGAGAGGCTTTCAATTGTTATCATAAATGTTTTAAAATAAAATTCATAAAACATCCATTCCATTGGAACATCGACGAAGCATCAGTTGCCTTTCTTCCTATATAAGTATCCTATATGTATAAGCTACAAAGGCAAGTATTAAGAAGAATCCTAAATAAAAGGCTACCTGCAATAGCTTTTGGATTTGTAGATGAGACATTTGAAGCCGCTTTTTACCTTCCGGTCTGTTGTCAATGATGCAAATTTGTAAAAGTTTCTAACATTAGGACTTAAAAAACTATAATCAGATTTTAAGTATTTATTCAATTTACCTTCAGTGAACACATATATAAATACTAAAGAATAATAAAAAAACCGGTTATCTTTTCTACTAGTATGTAAGCTAAAAGTAACGAGATGTGACATATGGCGTTATGTTCTTACAACACTCACGATCCGCAAATGGGACTGTAGACGAAGATATTTCGAATATATCCAAGCTCTTGATCCTTTGAACGTTAATTCATTAAGATATTGTTATTACTCAATAATCTACGATTGGTAAAGGAATTTATTTCTTAATACAGGCTATAACAAACCTATACATATGGCCGAAGTTAGCAAACTTTATTTAGTCTATGATTCATGACCGTGTTTTACAGCAGTAATTTGAATTAAAGTAAATTAACTCTTTTAATGTTTTGATGTCATTGAACTGATTGAAGAATCGATGTGTAAAATGTGCTAATGCAGTTTGTGAGTTTAAGAAGCCCTTTGTTCAACGTACGCCTGTTGTTTTAGCTTCACTGTTTTGATCTTATATTTACGAAATGCAGTAAATTTAACCAAGCTGATGTTTGCTAATTTGAGCGTTAAGTTGAGGTGAGGTAAATTATAGAGATGAACAAATAACGCGGTGTTCAAAATATCTTAACAGTAAAGCTCTTATTCCAGTTATAGTTTATTAAAGCACTTGTTATGGAAACGCTTGAAAGCTCACTTAAAAGTAAAATACGATTTTAATGATTTTTTAAGATATCAAAGAATAGTAAATGCATAGTAATGCATAGTCTTTGTTACCGGATAGCGTCGAGTGGAAAGGCCGAGCGCACTTGAGCATTTTATGGTATATGTATTTGCAGTGGTTTTGCAGCGGTACTAAGGCACGCAATTTACAAACATTCGTTGGGCATTACACGAGATTTGACTTAACACATCAATCCAAAGAAAATATGTTTCCATAACAGAAAAGCGACAAAGAATAAATCTATATGACAATACAACCTATATTTATAAAACATTGACAGTTATATGGGGAATCTAAAAAAAAAATTTGGCTTTATTAATAAAAACGCCATTTTTCATTCTACTAAATGTTATCAAATTCACTTTAATGTGGTTATTGTAATCACTTCAATGAATACAGATTACAGACGGATTATGAGGTCAAATATTTTATTTGCTAAACTATGTATAATAATCCGAATAATAAATATTTACTTGGTGTAGTTGTTTTTCGTGTACTGCACGAAAACCGTTGCTCTTGACCTCATACGTATTTGAAAACGTCATCAGTTTTAATCATTAAGTCTGTATGTTAACACGATTAACAGTTTTACGAATCACAATGAGCAATTGCTATGAGTAATCCACTTTGGAAATGAGCTAAACGGTTGATAAGAAGATTGTTCTGTTGCTTTCTTACTAACTTGGTTGCTTTTTCATTACTCAATTCGTGTTCCCCGTGAATTCGTTTTGATGTCCAATGTAATTTTTTACGTTATTTTATATCTCTTTATTATAAAATAACCTAAATAAATATAGATTTAAAAACGAAATAAAGAAAAATTATGTCAACGCGCTTATACTTATTCTGCTCAAATAAACCTAAGACCCGATTTCATCGATTGCTTTGGAAACCAAGTTTAATAAAACCACATTTTACTTAACTGAGTTCATATATGTATCATTTGATCTTGGTTTTCGTCTAACCGATTTCAACGACTCCATTTTGATCGCGTTTAGTAAAACGAAGTTTGCATGAAATATCATCACAATCTAAAACAAAAAGACGATTTATTTCGTATTTTGCGACATCAAACAGCCTGTTTTTATGCATAGGTTTCATTGGTATGCAAACAATAAATAATACGAATTAAAAATATTTTTTATGTTTACATAGTTGTGCAATTGACAATGACAGCGTCGAAAATTGGGCGTTCAGAATTTGAACCGCGTTAAGCATTGACGGCGTTCATTTGATGTTGATGAAATGCAAACTGTAGCATTAAACTCAGTTAAACGCTTAACCTTCGTTCAGCTTGGACTGATTGCGTTTATTTTCAACGTTGAAATCCGCCCTTTGTGTCTTTTAAATGAATTGGCTGGAAATCGTTAATTTCGTGAATGAAACCATTTGAAGATTTATTTATTTTTACTTTAACTTTAAAGTTAATGGAAAAAGTGGAAAATTTTTATATTTTAAAAGGAAAGCGCGTGGGATACCTTATACTGTATGAGGTATTCTTAGGCGTATTTTCAATATCTAAATTTAAATTATTTTATTGTATGAATATACAATATATATATGCAGAAATTATCTGGTAAGAACTTCCAAACAATTTATATTAATTAATAACACACTATTACCTTATTCCACTTATTTGGATTCTTTATTTTTATTACGAATTAATGTTGCTGATGTCTTTTTGCCGAAATCTATTACAGACAGATAAACGTTCAAAATAAGCAACAAGATCTATTATATTTATATGTATACTAGCTGACCCACCCCGGCTTCGCACGGAAGTTATTACTAAGTTAAAGTATGTATAGAGAAACAGCTCCAGCCCGTTTACACATTTAGAAGTAAATTCTCGTAAAATCTTAGTGGGTGTTTATGTCAGGAAAGGAATAAGAATGACAAATTTCAAGTCAATAGGGCTTGTAGTTGCGGAGATACCGTGATGAGTCAGGTGTAAATTTCTTTTAGATATGTAGACAGCAGCCTTACGCTTGACCCTTAGCGATTGTATTTCGTTTAGTCCGTCTAACACTTTAAAATACAATGTAATAGTTATCGGTGGAAAAAGCCAATGAACGACATTGATTTTTTTTCTACTGACGATACGAGTACGTATTAGAAATATTACAAGATTAATATTGATTTAAAACTTTAGGATAATATTTGTGGACGAAATTAAACGCTTTCTTTTTTCTAAAGAAAATATTTGATTATTCACTACTGGTCTATTGGTCATATATTTCAGCACTTTAAAAGCTCGTCGTGAATTGGGCCATCACAAGTTCATTGACACGTTGATAGCTACCCACATGACAGTCAATGTCGTCTCGATACGTCTGGGTTTCTACAGTCGTTGCACAGACTATTCTAACTTTGGTCGCCATGAAATCACAGACTGTAAATACTCGTACAACAAGCAAATAATTTGAACAGTATCATAATATTTGTTGTTATGCTGTGTTTGGGAATTTTGCAGTTGCCGTTGTACTATGTAGCTGTACGTGTAGCTGGAAGAAAGTTTATGCAATACTCGTTATCTGGCTGTTAGTTAATTGATACAATAATGTGACGTAGTCGAGCTTTTAGTGCCATTGGATATGGCTATTAAACTTTAGACTGTAGATGAATTCATTTTCGTAAACGGCGTCGGGTTCATTTTATATTACATTTTTATTTAAAAATTGTTGCCTATTAAAATCGTTATGTAAAAAGTTAAATTAATCATATCAGGGGACTTTATCATTTTACTTGGTTGTAATCAGTAGTTTGTAAACTCACACGATATTATTATATTGATATGAGATGAAATTTTGTTAATATGTTGATTATAAGAGTTATAAACTGTAGATAATCCGAGAAATAACAAGTTAGATAACTGATCACATTTACTTCTTAATTTAATCAAATAATAATTATTTTATTGTGTATTGCTGTAGAGGGTAGTAATACTAAATACACTGAGTATTTACGTTTACTAAAAAAAATTAACAGCCTGTACGAGTAAATGTCCCAATGTTTAGCACATGCCACCTCTTATTTTTGAGAGGGTTTTGGATTCGGGAAGATTTCGCCACGCCGTTTGCGTGTTGGTGTACTTCTCACGTCCGCGAAATATTTTTTATTTGCATTGCCAGACATGCGGATTACTTGCTCTTCTTCTTCACTCCTGATTCTCCCTGCACTGCTGAGGATGTGGTAAATCAGCACTTAAAATTATAATTAAAGATTTAATAGTGCCAGTACCGGGGAAGTCCGTTGTAGCTCCGAGGTTAACATGTATGCTTCCTAACGTAACATTTACTGGTGGTAGGATTTCTATGCAGGAATCCGTCTAGGTGAGTACCACCCCAGGGCCAGTTACTCTGCCGTGAAGCAGTAGTGTGCAAGCATTACTGTGTTTCGGGTTGAAGGGCACTGTGAGCTAGCGTAATCACTGGGCATTTGAGACTTAAGAACTGATGTCTCAGGGTGACGGGCGCAGTGTGATGTCACACAGAAATATTCTGGGTGTCACAGCATTTGTTGTGGGCGGACGTTGCAGTTACCATCAGGTGAACGTTTTGCTCGTTTCGTCACTTTATACCATAAAAAAAAGAACAGGGATGCAGACACTGGTTATTCTATCTCGATACTAACATACTTGAGATACAAACTTGAGTGTTACACAAAACAAATCACCCACCCACAAATCCTGAAATTACGTTTTTTTTTCGTTAACGAAGAACAGAACAGAAACAATTGAATTTATTATTTTCATGTATAAATATCAATGACAGGGTGATGAATAATAATTTTTGGGATAAAAACTATATGATTTTTTTTCAAAAAGTTTGTCCGTGAACTAATCAAAATAAGAATTAAAACTATACATTTCACATTCACATCAGCAATAAACCCGAGTTAAAGAACATATAGCTGATGTGAAGCATCGCCGCTCCAGGAAGTCTGCGGTCTGTGACCATGTTCTGGATCATCCCAACCATTACATCAGATTTGATAAACCACAAATCCTCGCAAAAGAACACCGATTCCTACCAAGGATGATTCGCGAGGCTGTTGAAATTAAAAAGCATCCTAATTTTAATAGAGAAGATGATTAGGTATTACACCAGCTTGGGATCCTATAATTAAAAAAATTAAATCAAAAACCAAGCATACCACTGCAAGACTTTAAGATACAGTTAGCTCGTTCTGCGTAGATCGGACCAAAAACAATAATTACAAGCTGAAGGTACTCCTGGTTAACTATGACATCAGGACATCTGTCACCTCAGTCCTCCCGTGACTATGGGTGCTGTAAAGCACTCAAAACGTCGGGATAAAAATAGTAAATATAAACTCTATAAAATCCGTAAATTTTAGTTTCATTTTAAAACTGTGTTCACAAAAACGTATTGAGGCGATATTAAAAATGTCCTCACTCCGTTCCGTCGTCGTAAACGGAGACGCAGTGAGGGCACTCGTAATTCCAGATATGCAATTCAACAGAGATACGGTTATCGTGTGTATCGATATTGCATATTGGCGCCATGGATATTAAATACATCGATAACAATAAATGTGCGCGATAAAGTGATAACTGTCAAGCGATTCAAAATAGCAATTATAAAATGAATGTATGATAGTATTAGACTACGTATTCATTGATATCTCGCTCACTAATTGAAAATAATATATATATCAAGAAATAGTTTTCATTCCAACACGGAGAAGGTAAAACGGTACCTAAATGAATTGAAATAAAGAAGCACTACGCGCAAATTTTATTTGCAAAGTGTAACATTGGAGTTAGGTGCCTCTACTGAACAAACGGTACATAAACGTATAGTAAAGGAGTTTATAATAATACTAGCTGATGTCCGCAACTTTGTCCGCGTGGTGTTAACAAACACGACGTCTCAAAGTTCAATTCGATCTTACACTTCTCATCTTTATCCTCTTCGTTATAGAAACATTCGCAGAATATATTTTTTTGATTAGAATAATCACTGAAAAGTTATACTTTCAATTTATATCGTTTTATTACTGTTTTAGATATAGCATTTTTGTAAGTTTACCTAAATCGCTATAAAATCTTTTTTATAACATCTAAGACTCATAAAGTGACGCAGAGTTTTTCAAAATGTTTCTTTATTAATCATAATATTCTCCAAACCAAGTCAAAAATTATCACTATAAATATGTTGATGTCCTCTTGGCCAATTCGATTCGTCAGAAGTTATCAACCGCGCAGAAGATATTATAGTGCTACATGTGTATGCACAAACACAGATAATAACCTACCGCCAACCTACACCCTTATGATATAACGTTCAGGAAATTAGGTCGGAGGTAGGCTAGGATGCAATGTCGGAGTCAAGGGGAAAATCACAACACAATTAGACCCGAGAAACAACACAAGTTTTGCCTCCGGTTTGGATTCGAACTCAAGACCCTCGGCGTTGATGTCAGGTACTGTAACCGGTAAGCCATGCGGTGAAATCAATATGTACCGTTACAATCTACGGTCTTTAGAAAATAAACATTCTTAGTATGCGTTGTAATATGGAAAACTTGCAGCAAGCGTTACAAAATATTAGTCGGCTTACTTCGCACGTAAATAATTTGTAGTCTTAATGTATTCACACGCTTGCTGCATTTGTCAATGAAATAAATAGAAACATAATATGCAAAGTCCTAAAAATAGAAAAATAATGCAAAATGTTTTTAAGTATGTCAATGTCGGCATGTCATAAGTCTCGTAGAAAATAATCCATAAAGAAAAGATCGGCCCTTTTCGGCAATTCTCGGTTGTCAGCGTGCGGCTCCATAAGGCTGTAGCATGAAAATGTATATTTTGGAACTTTTCTTAATTAAGGAGCTATTTATTTACAATAGTACGAATAAGAGGTACATAACATGTGCCACACAACATGTGCCCCACCCAATTATAAGTATTGCCGTAATCGCCACGCTAAACAGGCAGGTTGGCGATCGTAGTATCAGACACCTTGTGCTTTAGACACTACTGGCCATCACCGATGTGGATTATTTAGGTCTGGCGTAAATTGTGGAAAGCTTATGGCTTTGGTAGAAGATGTAGTGACAAAGATAGAGAAAGGGATGCTTAGATGGTTTGGACACGTAGAGAGGATGGGTGAAACAAGATTGACGAAACAGATTTATGAGGCGAGTGTGAATGGGCAAGCCGGTAAGGGTCGACGTAGGTGAACGTACGAGTATTACGATCAGATCGAAATCGTTTTAAGGAAAGGCCACGTCAAAAGTACCCGCAAACGACGAGCTTGTATGAAAACACTAATGAAAGTAGAGGAAGCTAAAGATGTCTGTCAAGATCGTAGCAAGTGGAAAGATGTGGTCTCTGCCTACCCCTATAGGAAAGAGGGAGAAATATCGCACGCCGTTACTATCGGCGTCAATAAAACTCAGTCAAATCCATAATTGCAATGATTAGTTTAATCAATCCATCAATCACTTTATTGCAATTATGTCGTAGAAACATAACTCTATTAGGGTAATGCAATGTCACATATTTTTAAAATATAACATCTATTAGCAGATCACAATCATAGTGACGGGTCGCCGCCATTTTTGTACGAGTCAAGAAATTCTTACTCCCCTTTGCGTTCCCACGAGGAGTATAGTGACAGCATTGCATATTATGGTGTTAGTCTGGTAATATTCTGCAGAAATATAGGTTGTCCGAACAATAACTTTGTCGCCTCTTACGACACTTCGGTGCGAAAGAGGTATGTGCTATTCAACTCTGCAGGTAACCTAAGTAAATTAATATTAATTGAAATTAAAAATCATAAGGGCTGAGAGCTAGTGTAATTACTGGGCATTTCAGACTTAAGAACTGATGTCTAAGTGTGATGCCACACAGAAATGTTCTGAGGGACACCGCATTTGTTATGGGCAGACGTTTCGCTCGTCTCGTCAGTTACTGCTTAAAAAAAAATTATAGCATCCATATTCTCCTGTGAACATTTCATATATACTGTAGACACGTGCAGGAGACCGGAGACCATGACATTTTCTATTACTTATTTTAGTCGACTTTTACGACCTACGGAACGAGATGGGGTATAACATTGTCTAATACACGGCACGGCATATGTTTTTATTAATATTTTCATAGTATAAAAAGACACATTATTATTAAAAAGCCTGTTGACATAATGACTTATTATATTTACGCAAATATTATAAACAAAATTAACGCGATAAAATTCGTAAAATTAAGTTCTTTTATTAAACACGTTAACAGTTCAAGGCTGAATATAGGCTTCTCTCAAGAAGGTTGATTTCCGGTAATTATCACGCCTGGCTCCCGTGGCGCTGACGCTCTAAAAGTTTATTGAAAATATTTAAGTAACTAAGACTCTATGTATAATTTTTTTTATAGCAGTTGTAAAATACAATCATAAACCATCGCTGAATGTGGCTGTTAAATTCCTTCTGTATCTTTAAAAGTGATCAGCAATTTCATATCGGTAATTAATTTTAGCGCCTTTTTAACGCCCGCTGTCGACCGGTCTAAAGTTTACTCAGCAAGGATCAACGAGTTCTATCAATACGTACATCGCCGGCAGTTGTATTTGTCGACTGGCGCCTCGCGTATGTAATTGTTCGAACAAACACACTCGAGACGCCTGATTTACTAATGTATCTCTTGGCTTAGCATTTACACAAGCAGGCAGGATTATCGACGAAAATATGAAGCTAGGCCTAATTTTTATAGGCGAAGACGCCTCAGTAGTCATGATAATCCTAGTAGCTCTTTATTTTTTGTATCATTCGTTCTTTAAACCAATAATTACATAAACTCCGTAACGATGATGTCCGCAGCAGAAGTAGAGTAACTGACATAGCGCCGGCCAAATAGCTTGTAGAATCAGTCAAGTGGCAACCTCGTACTCGAACAAACTCCACAGTTTTTCGGAAAGTCGATGGATGCAGGTGGCTCAAGACCGTATTTTGTGGCAATCCATAGGGGAGGTCTATGTTCAGCAGTGGACTGGCGTGATCTGGAATGATGATGATGATGCATTAGTAATAGTTGAAAACATGCACTATAATTACTTAGCACTAATTATATTCGATTACCGGGCACACGCCTTCTCCAAAACTCCGCTACGCTGCTCCAATGTGGGTTGACAGACCTCACATGTACTCGAAATATTTTTTTTCCTCAGACATGCTAGTTTCCTTGTATTAAAACAGCATTTAAATTACATTTCACAAATACTCTGATGAGGGCACCGGGGATCCAACTTAGGTTACTTGCATACTATGTAATTGTAAGACGAGCACGCGACCCCTGTTCTGCCATAGTAATTTAAAATTTTAAATACGTCAAAGTTTAAATTTTAGATAGAGCCAGTTATGCTGCCATACAGCAGTGATTTGAAAACATTACTGTTTCGGTTTGAAGGCCACTGAGAGCTAGTGTGGGCTCTATGATGCAATATGGACTTGAGAACCGATGTCTCAGGATGTCGGGCGCATTGTGGTTCACATAGACATTTTCTGGTTGTTGTGGGCGGACCTTACACTTACCATCGGGTGAGGGTTTTGCTCGTTTCTTCACTAATAAATAATAACTTCAAATGAAACGTTCCTAATTTTATTGCTACATGGATACAAAGCTTTCACGTGTTTCATGATATACCTGTTTTAAGTTAGCAACAAGTTTCAATAATTTTGTAAGAGTCTATGTAGGGAAAACATACAAGCATACAAACTATTTGTCTTCGCAACATGTTCAAAAGTACCGTATAGACTCTTCATGTGAAATATTTCTTCTTGTCAGTGTTTGTTGATTTGTTGCTTATTGTAAGAACTTATTTCGTTTTCTACAATTGCACTGAAGTTTCGAAAACTTGCGTATTTGGCAAAGTTTCAGCGACTTTGATGTCGCGAAGAACTTATATCTTATGTTATTGAACATACAAAAGCGTATTTCTGTTAGTTAAGACATATTGCTTATATTTTAAAATTTTTAAAGGTATACATATTTAAAGTAATGTCAGTGTCAGTTAGTTGATACAATATTTTTTTATTTAAGAAGTAAAAGAAGTTGGACTACTTTTTTACTACATCGTCTTAACCGGAATTATCCTAAAAGAAGACAATTTTTTTACGTTGTATGATGTACTTAAATAAAATACCTATGGCAGTAAAACACGGACGCTGATCTCTATTTGCTATTCGAGACCATTTTAAAACTTGCTATCATAAGTATTTAAGTAAAATATTTGAAGAATGGTCCAGTTATAGAGGTTTCGGCTAGTCATGGCTGTAAAGCACCGATCACCGCTACCTTATGTATTATGCAACAGAAGCTTCTAATTAGTAGCTAAATTTTAGATAATAACGATGAAAATGGAAGATGTTAGCAGTAGTGTTTAGGAATCTAAATATGTTGAATTAATGGACATAAAAGCTTACGCAGCGACCTTGTAGGAAGTTATAGATTTAGTAAATATTTGTGTTAAAAATGAAATATTTAAATACTATGTTGAGACACTGTACGTAGCAAAATCGATGATATTGATTCCAACTGCTCGTTCACTTTATAAAATTTATTAAGTTTAGTTTTTATAGTAAACAATAGCTCTTTGGACGGAAAAATATCCAGTTAATATATCATGATAATTACATGGCAGCACGTATCAGCCAAGATACCGCATACAGTGCTATGGCAGACCACTTTTACAACTCTTTATGAGTATTTATTTACCTTGTAGTATCTTTAGCCATGAATGCTGTAGCATGACGTTCTTAGGTAGTGCTTGTGATCTGGTTAATTTTCTTATTGTATAATGTGGCGAGATGAGTAAAGTCACCCGACGGTAAGTGTAACGCCTCCCTATAATACTGCTTTCGTCAGCCTGAGACATCAGTTTCTACGTCTCATATGCCCAGTAATTGCACAAGCAATCAATGATCTTGGACCCGAAACACAGTCATATTTGTACACTACTGCTTGACGGCAAAATCACTGGCACTCTAGTGATACCAATAATAGATTGTAATTTGTAATTGTTTATGGTATTGGTTGGCTAAATTTTAGCTAAAATAATATGTATATAAGAAAACATTTTAATTATACAACAGTTCCGGAAAATGGCTGTCAAGAGGTATAATCACTAAGTATTTTACCATTAATGTATATCGGCGCCTAATTCACAGTATTTCGTATCATTACTTTCGTCACTTTTTTCACTAAATGATTGTCATAAGTCGATATAATCCTAATCACCTTATTGATTCCAAGAAATTATCTTATTTCATGACTGTCAGTCGTTTTTACAAATAATTATACGAATTTAAAGTTGATTGTGTCATCAATATAAATTCACCAGATTAGAACAGTTATCACTAGAACAGTTTACAAGGAAAATTAAATTAGAAAAATGTGATGTTGCTAATAAGTAATAAATTGTCCGTGATGTAATAAAGTAATGTATGTGAGAGTACACTTAATCAATATTTTAAATGCGAAAGTCTCTGTGACCTTCTGATGGCCTTGTCACGGCCCACCCGCTGAACCAATCTTGACGAAATTCGGCACAGAGATAGCTTGCATCCTGGAAACGTGGACATGGCATACTCCTTTTTCCGGTATGAAATAGTCTCCAGGGCATTTATAAAAAACCTAAATCCACGCGGACGTAGCTGAGGGCTTCAGCTAGATCTACTACATACATACATACAGTCACGCCATTAGGGGGGTTCCCATATAAGGGGTAGACAGAGATCACACCCGTGGCCCAATTTCACCCCCGTGAGAAATGAGACGCGAAGGGTGGTGAACCACAACGCGACCATTTTGGTTTGAGTCAAAAATTTCTTACTCCCTATTACGTTCCCACTAGCAGTATAGTGACAGCATTGCATATTATGGTATTACTCTGCACGAATAAAGGCTGTCCGTACAATACCTTCCTACAAGGAAAGAGGTAGCCGCTATACTACTCAGCCGGATACCTATCGGCTATTTATCTAATTAAAACTAATGGTAAGTCAGACTTATTTAATCTGTATAATGTAAGTTTAATGACCTGTAACGACCTAGTGTTCGAATCAAAGCCAGAGTCGACATTTGTCCAAAAACTATTTTGGTCTGTTCTGGTCGTGGTCTGCATTTTATGTCTGTAAAAGGCGCACACGATATAGAAGTACTAAACTAAATTATCTTTTTTTTCCAAAAAAAAAAAAAAATTATAACCAATAATCATAAACAGCTTGCAATAGGTTGCAATAAATATAATAATGAACCGGTAGATCGTACGGTAGTTAATAACAAACAGGTAAAATAGCTAACAGATAAAACTATTAGCAACTTTTTCGTTCAGTTTTCTTACACAGTGACAATAAAATAATTTTACAGCTTAAGTTATTAAGATAGGATACTAGTCTAAACAACACCTATAAGTAAAACCCTTAACTTTAATATCGCTCGGATAACAAATAATAAGAACATTCATTTTCATTAAAAAAAACTATGGCCCACAGAAGGATGTCTCCTGTATCATGGGTGCGTTATAGACATACATTTGCATTTTTTTTTATTGTATAAAGTGTCGAAACGAGCAAAACGTTCACCTGATGATAAGTGCAAGGTCCGCCCACAACAAATGCTGTGACACCCAGAATATTTCGCTAGCTCACATTGCCCTTCAAACCGAAACACAGTAATGCTTGCACACTACTGCTTCACGGCAGAATAACTGGCCATTGGGTGGTACCTACCCAGACAGATTCCTGTATAGGAAGCCTACCACCAGTAAAATGCATAACAGAACCAAATCAGAAAACCGACAATGTGTTTTGCTCAAATGTTGGCTCCGGCTGGGATTCGAGCCCAGGACCCGCGGCGTAGAAGTCAGGTACGCTAACCACTAGGCCGCGCGGTCGTCGTGTTACACTATTACTTATTAAGGACTTAAATTCGCGTGTTTGTATTGCAATTTAAACTGTGTACACACGCGTTCTGGATTCAAGACCAAAAGGAATTCATGATCGAATCAATCATAGAGTTGCGTCATTCATAGAAGAGTGTTGTTGTAATAAAAAAATAATATCCGCATATTACATAAAGTCACAACTGAGATTGTCATTTTAGTAGCATATTCTCATTAAATGAAACTAATTTTACGGATTTTATCGCGTTTTATTTTATTATTTATAACCCGACGTTTCGAGTGCTTTACAGCACCCATGGTCACGGGCGGACTGAGGTGACAGATGTCCCGATGTCATAGTTAACCCGGAGTACCTTCAGCTTCAGCTGAAGGTACTCCGGGTATAAAACCGGTATAAAACGCGATAAAATCCGTAAAATTAGTTTCATTTAAATGTGTAGTGTTCGCGTAAATATAAGAAATCATTATATTCTCATTAGTCATGTTTTTATTCAAATATTCTTACGGTTTTTTTTTGTTTTTTATTGGATAAAGGACAAGACGAGCAAAACGTTCACCCGTTGTTAGCGACACAGCGTTTAGTAAGTGCAGACTTTGCACTTACTAAACGCTGTGTCACCCGGAATATTTCTGTGTGACACCAGACTGCGCTCGTTACCCTGAGACATCAGTACTAAAATCTCATATGCCCAGTGATTACACTAGCTGTCAGTGCGACCGAAACACTGTAATGTTTGCACACTACTTACGGCAAAATAACTGACTCTGAGGTGGACCCACCTAGACGGGATTCCTGCACAGGAATCCGTCCACCCAAAATCACGGATAGTGGTTAACGATATGGAATTTATAACAATTGACGAAGAACGTGCCTATGAAATTTTAAATTATTTAAAATGATGTAGCCGTTTAATCAAGTACTTCATCATCATGATTTCAGCCTATTAGTAGTCCACTGTTGAATATAGGCCTCCCCCATAGATAGTCACAAAAGTTTGTTGCTGTCACTTAGGGGGATTTTGCCATAGTTGCCGAGCTTGGCAGACGGGTTTGCAACCGTAGTTTATTTATTTAGATGTTCCAGGAAGATGCTGCTGCCCATCTCCTGGTTTTTTCCTCCTCTGTAGACTTTTACGACACCCAAGGAATGAGATGTGGTGGTAGATTCTATTAAGCCGCCACCAAACGTTCCAAAGACAGCAAACAGAAATGTCCCCCCTTTGAATCCCGTCGTCTTCTCTAGCTTCATGAACTTTATTTACGATGCAAAACGCGTTTTCGCGTCACAATTGCTTGCAGCATAAATTTCCGTAACCGTCTTTCGGTTAACTTTGTTGTGTGCAAGAATGAAATAAGACATGTTGAAGCTTCATCCTTTTTATTGTAAAGCGATTGCTTAGTTCAAGTTTGACGGTTAAGCACCTCATAGACGTTAAGTATCGATAGTGGTGGGACTTATACTTCTTAATAATGGCTTTAAGCGCGTGTTTTTATATGATGTTGCTTTTGTAGCAGCGTAAGCAAATACGTGTAGCGAATGCGTCGAAGCGATTTCTAATTTCTTGACAAGGGCTTACGAAGTTATTGGTATGTCTCTTTCACTAAGTGCGAAAGTTTTTGTACTGATGCTGTTGATTTTTATACTTTTTCCACATATACAAGAATTATGTCAACGAAAACTTTATTTTTGTTGATATAATTATTGTTAAAATCTATCAGTATATGAAAAATAAATAATTAAATCTTTATAAATTAATAAAAATTGGTGATTGCTTATCTGTCTTTCTTTTTTTTATCTATACAAATAAAAATCAACTGCCGCATGTATGAAAGATCACTGGAGAACGGATCCACTGATTTGACGGTTTTTTAATTGTGTTCGTAATTGTCAGCAAAAGGTATGTATGAAAGATTTTTTTTAGAAAATCCACCGGAACACTTCGAAATTTGGATGATAGTTTTGTATTCTAATCTCAATAAAATAAAAGCGACGTTAGGTTTGACAGTTTCGCTGTCTCATTTTCTTCATTAAAATATTTATTGCAAACGCGCGAAACCGGGGCGGGTCGCTAGTTACGAATGTAATCAAAAAAGCTTATGCACATGAAAATCATAAAGGACAATTAACTAAAGTTCAGTTTAGGTCATCGTTATCGCGTCCTTTATTGCGAAATCCTTAAATATTTAAATATTAATTTTAAACAGTACTGTGTTTCGGTTTGTAGGATACTGATAGAGTAATTACTAGGCACATGAGACGTAATAACTGACGTCTCAGGGTGACAAGCGCAGTGTGGTACCACACAGAAATGTTCTGGTTGACACAGCATTTGTTATGGATAGACGTTGCACTTACCATCACGTGAACGATTTGCTCGTCACGTCACATTTCTTCAATAAAAAAATGTAATCAGTAGGTAAATAAAGGAAACTTTATGAAACTTGAAAGGTCGCGATACGGTACAGTGTACATAATCAGCTGCCAATATCAAGCGGTCAGTCACTGCGCGGGTCAAGGCGAGTCTGTCAAAACAATCCTCTTTACTCAGTCACCTCATTGCAAGCAGTACTATGTATCATTTTATATTCTTTAGCACCTTGTATTTGCGTACTGTATGATAGCCGCCTTCTTCTACAAATAAAATAAAATAAAAAACTGTTTCGGTCAAAGCTACTCTGTGTTAATTACATATTCGTATTTTGCAGTATTTGATATAGGTTGATATTCAATAACCTTTTTATTTTTACCTGATTAAAAAAATCAGAAATTTGACTATAGAACACCATCAAATTCAATAAATATGTTCAGTGTTAAAAAAAAAGATAAAAGGAAATTCCTTTCTGCGCTATGTTGCTGTGCCTAATGGAGCTCATAAGACACCTACATTTTTTATTGCATAAAGCGACGAAATGAGCAAAACGTTCACCTGATGTGATGTGGTTAGTGCAACGTCTGCCCATAACAAATGGTGGGTCACCCAGAATATTTCTGTTTCTGTTACGTCAGTTCTTTAGTTTCATAAGGCAGTGATTACACTACATCTCAGTGCCCTTCAAACCGAAGCACAGTAATGTTTGCACACTACTGCTTCACGGTAGAATAAACGGCCCTAGGTTGGTATATACTCATATGTGTCAAGAAAAGAGCTTACTCGTCTCTCAAAGTGTTGCGGATGTTCATGGGCGGCGGTGATCACTAACCATGAGGTGAGCCGAGCCGCTCGCTCGTTTGTCCCCACTCCTATAAAAAATCGATTATATTAGGATTCAGATTTATAAATGATTATTTAAAAATACATATATGAAATTCTGTTAACTTTTTGCCTACATTCGGTGTGATTTCGATCAATATATTCTATCGGCAATATATATACAAGCTCGTCGGTTGTGGGTACTTTTGACGTGGCCTTTCCTTAAACCACTTCGATCTCATAGTGATACGTTCGCCTACGACGACACTTACCGGCTTGCCCATTCACACTCGCCCCATAAATCTGTTTCGCCAATTTTCTTTTATCCATCCTTTCTACATGTCCAACCCATCTAAGCATTCCTGTCTCTATCTTTGTCACTGCAACTACCACGCCGCAACGTTCCCTTATTACGCTGCTCGTCACCTTATCCATCTCATTCTCTTCTTCATTGTTGGCATGCTTTGAAAAAAAAATATTTATTTAAAATGCAAATGTGCGAAAATTATCGAAGTAATTGCTAATAACATAAAGAATAAAAAAAAGTATCAGATGTTATTTACTGTTAATAATAATTATTCTAATTACGAAAAGTGATTTATGAAATTTAAAAAATCACGAAATTATAAATCATATAATTTAAAGTGGAAAAGTATCATAGCTACTTAATCGATGGTAACCAACTAATTACATAATATTACGCAGGCTAAGCCGGCTGAACAAACTCGGCTAGTTCCTTGCCGCTTGCATTATGAATAATTGGATTCTAATAAGTGAGCTGGCTGGAAAGAATTCGCCTCTAAATACGATGACTGTTATGCTCTTAAACTATTACGATTTTTTTATCCTACCATGGTTGAAACTAACATTAAACTTGAAAAAAGGACTCACTAATTGGCAAAAATAAATTCAATAATTACACATTTTTAACCAACAATGGTAAAACCTTGAAACCTTTTAGTATTTTGTAAGCAAAATCGTATAACAACTACGCACAAAATCATCAAATTTCTGTGAATCCATTGCTGCGCGTCTTAGTTGTAATCAGACGCTGTAAAAGAAAAAAGCGAGTGATTTACGTTAAACGAAACGATTTTATCGCAGAGTAAAGGATTTCTTAACCGCGACGTTGAAAAGGAGTAAAGGTATGCACAGTCACATTGCCCCATTTTGATAAAGCCGCGCATAGATTACACAGCGGCCACTCAAGCACTCAGGTGCATGCCTTGCAGTGGACGATGCTCTTTTTGTATAATTTATTTCTATACACACACACATTAATTTTGCTGTTAATCAACTCTTACACATTCTAAATAAGTAAAACCTTTGTAAGGTCACAAACAAAAGTCTCGCATCCACACATCTCAAACGCACGCACGCACACGAACAAAAAAGTTTAGCTTATAAGTTTATAATCAAGCAAGGTTTTTATCTCGTAGTCGTTCGCCGCCCGCCGCTCAGCGCGCATGTCCCCGGCAACGCTGAAGCCTTATAAATACGCGCGTGAAAATACATCCGCCGTGTATGAAAAGTAAAAAACAAGAAATATTCCAACCGGGACATTGAAACAAAACCTCGTGCGACAAAGACGCCTAACAGGTGAAAAGTGGAGCGTTTTTAAACCGCGCGGGTTTATTCGGGAAAATCATGAAAGTGATGTGAAACATTAGAGGTGTTTCTAAACGGTATACGACCGTTTTCATGTTTTTTTTTTTCAAGTGACTACAAAAGCTATTGTTCGCGGTTAGGTTTCATAAAGGCATATAAGTATGCTATTTTAAGTGTTTTTTTTTCTTTTGAATGCGACGAGTGTTGAAAAATTATTACATAAAAGTGAACTGTACAGTTTTACTAAACGAACAGCGGCAGAGTAATTCAGTTAGATGTATGTTCAACATAATATACAACGGGTCACAACATGACGGCAAAGTTCGGCTATGTAAGTGGTAGATGTTTAATTTTATTTTAATAGTTCTGTGTTTTCAAACCATTTTTCTTTCCGTCCGTCGTTATCTGGTTTGTAGATCCGTAGTAACTTTATTATGTCTGTAAATGAATGAAGGCGATTGGATTTATTTTTGTAAATTACAAATATGTACATATTTTGTCCGCTGTTTCGATAACACTGTTTCAAGGCAATCGTCTGTAATCAAGGAGCGTTAGATTGTGACTGATAAACGGTTTAATTGGGATATATTAATCTCATTTGTGCAAATATTTACAGGCGTTGTGTGAAATCTATATATTATTGTTTTATTATATTCACGTTTACGTTAGAGTATCAGCAGTCATTGAAATATAACTAGTATTTTCAAATATTTTAAGTAAATAGTACAGTAAAATACACAGTTTGTACATCAATAGTGGACGTGTTGTAATTACAATTATTAAATGTCAAAAAATTAAATGTAATAATCAAATATAATATAATGTTATAACCTATACTTCGCTAACATATATTCAATAATATTGTTTGTATTTTTTTAATATTAATAAGTTAAAATAATGTTTTACATCTACAGTCAGAAATTACAAATATATTTTTCATATTTTAAGAGTATTATGCCGTTGTTTTACTTTGTATTGCTCATGCTTATGAAAAACCTTAAGTATGCTGATAGCATTCAACTGTAATCCCAGTGCCTGCAAAGTGTACATGAAGTTAAATGAAACAATTTAATATATGCAAGTTAAAAATGGATACTTGAATATTAACAAGTAGTCGTTAACTTTGATAACGAAATGTTATTACAGACTGTAATTTTACTAACATTGAATTTTAATTTCTTAATCCTACATACATATTTAAAAGTAAAAATGTTCAAACTTAGAGACGGCTTATGCGGTGACATAATAAAACATATTAGTATGTATGTGTATTTCCACCTTCCGAAGCCTTCTGCTTTTTCCTTATAAAATTTCACGTATACATATATACGTCCTTGTCCTTGAACAATGTTTGTGTCCATAGACAAATAATAGGAAAAAAACGAAAATTGGAACTATTATTTTTATTCAGATTGATATATAGGTAAACAAATTATTTTTCCGCGTTGTAAAATCTTCAGTTATGAAGTTTAATTTTTAAATTATTAAATTATGTATCTATGTTTAATAAAAGTTCTATAAACGTCTCATTGCTGAGCACAGGCCTCTTCTCATTTTTGAGATGGTTTTGTATCCAGGAAGAGTCCGCCACGCTGCTTCAATGCGGGTTGGCGGACTTCACATGTACTTGAAATATTTTTTTTATTCGTCAGACATGCAGGTTTCCTCACGATGTTTTCTTTCGCCGCTGACCACGCGCACTTAAAATTGCAAAAGTGCAGGCACCGGGGATCGAACTCTGGTCACTCTCGGACTATGAAATTCAATACGAGGGTCCAGTTCCTGGGCTACCCCTGAGCTATGTTGCATAGAGGAATATTAATTAAATTATTCCCAGTTTTTTTCAGAAACGTAGGTATTGTTTTTTATTTGTAACATTTTTATATTTCACGTAATTTATCAGTATTTTTAGTATTCGTCATCCCTATAAGTGATATTTGTAATTTCAGAAATTATTCAACTTGTTTAAATAATGTATACGTTTAATAAATAAACGTTTTTTGAAGAAGATACGATAGTTATATTAATATCGTTAAATGCCAGTGAAACATAATCAGTAAAATACAATACTTTTGGTTACGACCAATAATTAATATTGACGATTTCGGGCCCATCCTGAGCCTGAAACTTTTCAGTACTCACATAGCTCCATAAGGCATCCTAGGTAATGCTTATAGGTGTGTATTTTCGCCGTGTGATCGCGGCAGGGTGACGGGCGCAGTGGTGCCACATGGAAACCTTTGAGTGACATTATGGTTAGACGATGCACTTACCATCAGGTGAATATTTTACTCGTCTGGTTACTTTTTCCTTTAAAAAAAATCTACTATGCCATCTATACCGTGGGTGTCGTAAGAGTCAACTAAGGTTTGACTCTTCTTAATGTAATGTATATATCTATATATTCTTAATGTACATGTAATAGCTTCTAAAAGTTGGGGAAATTACCACTCCGAGAAATAAATACCTGTGACAAGCACTAGCGTCTAAGATGCTGCGATCGAAAATTCTCCAGTCAAGAGTGGTGACTACAGCAAATCCTCTCCTGTTGCCACCGCAGTTTATTTATTCAGCTGTTCCAGGAAGATGCTGCTGCCCATCTCTTGGTTTTCATTGACTCTGGTTTTCTCTGTCGACTTTTAGGACACCCACGGGATAAGATGAAGTGGTAGACTTTCATCTTAAGGATTCAGATGTAAGGTTAAAAACAAAAAACAGCTGTATTACATTCACTCCTAATCACCCACTGTCTGTAATAATTTTTAGGTCTGTAGAAGTAATGGTTGTTTACAATTTCCACTTAAGTACTTAGAGCGACATTAATTTTTTACGAATGTCCAGTGTCTTTTAATTTCTAATTACGTAGACAAATGTAATGAATGTCAGGAACAAATATTTATTTATAGTGATACGGTAACTAAAATTCATTTTGAGTTAGATCGCTATGTTGTAAACACCATTTATAACTTAACGCTTTAACACCTTTGAGGAGAGGAATTAAATTTTATATATTTATTTATTTATAAAGAAACTCAACAGCTTATGTTACATAAGTAGAATATCGCTGACATTCACAAACTCTTAAGCTAATGACAGAGTTCCATGACGAGACATGTTCCTGAGTATTTATTTTACATATAGTTTATTTAATAAGTGCACTATACTATACTATTACTGTACTCTAAATATCACAACAATATTAGTGTTGACTTGTTCTAACTTTCACTTACGAAGCATTCATATAATACAATGAGATCAAGAAAGTAATCAAGATCCAAAACGAAAAATTTACTGATCTTTTACTAAAAAAATAATTTTATAATGTTTATAAGGTGAACAGGTACATAGTAGATATTCATGAATATGGATATTATAAAGTTTTTATTTCCCCTTTATATTTAGGTTGAATGAAGCAAATCCAAGAAGAGTAATGGGTGATTTAATCGTTATTAGGTCCTTACATATGGAATTGGCGTTTTGTTGTACTGGCCACTTTGATCTGAAATATATCCTCTTTGGTTAAGAGTTCCAAATTCTAATTTACAAATCCATTTTACTGGTAATATACCAGCTAAATGAGTTTCAAAAAAAGTTATTCAGTTGTTTTATTTCCTTATTAGTTTTTTCTTTGGCGTCGCTCATCTCGCACAATGGAAACTTGAAATATCGCTTTATTTACGAGTACGAGTTCTACCGTGGTACCAGTGGTGCAGAAACAGCTCGAAGGATTAATGATGTGTATGGCGCTGGTGTCGGAAAAGAAAACTCGGTACGTTTTTGGTTCCAAAGTTTTCGTTCTGGAAATTTCGACCTTCAGAACAAGCCCCGTGAACGGCCGAAAACCAAAGGGGATAATGAAGAATTAAAGGCTATTGTGGAAGCGGATCCATCGCAAACCACTTCTTAGTTAGCTGGAGGCTTCGCTGTGAGTGATAAAACTGTTTTAATCCACTCGAAGCAAACAGGGAAAGTAAAAAAGCTTGAACGGTGGGTACCTCATGAATCGAGTGAAGCAAACCAGCAAACACGCGTCGACTGCTACGTTATATTGCTCAACCGGCACAATAATGAAGGGATTTTAAATCGGGTCATTACCTGTGATGAGAAGTGGATCCTGTAAGATAATCGGAAACGCTCTTCGCAATGGCTGAACCCTGGAGAACTAGCCAAATCCTGCCCCAAACGAAAATTTACTCAGAAAAAGTTACTTGTGAGTGTTTGGTGGACTAGTGCCGGTGACGTTCACTACAGCTTTCTAAAATCTGGTCAAACGATTACGGCAGATATCTTTTGTCAGCAACTGCAAACCATGATGGCAGAACTAGCTGCTAAACAGCCGAGGCTGGTCAATCGCTCTAGGCCACTGCTGCTTTAGGATAACGCTAGACCACACACTGCACAATAGGTGGCCGCTAAACTAGAGAAGCTGCAATTGGAATGTATGCGACATCAACAGATTACCATTTTTCCGGAATTGGGATAACTTCTTACAAGGAAAAAAATTCATCTCCGATGTCGCAGTCCAAACCGCCTTCAGAGAGTTTATTGATTCTCGCCCCCCTTGTTTTTTAGCAAAGGGATCAATGAATACCTATGACATGGCAAAAATGCATAGGAAACAATGGTACATACTATCATTAATTAAATATATTTTACAAAAAAACAAATTTATGTTACACCCATACAAAACGCCAATTTTATATGTAAGGACCCCATATAATATATAATAATAATGAACACGGAATTCATCAAGTCTGCATGTCAGAGTATTAAAAAATATGTTTGAGGATAAGTATAGTCCATAGCTACTAAATACGAACACTCACTCACACATACACATATACTTGAGCTACTGTGAACTCGTGTGATAATTGTCACTTTAATACGAAATAGAAAACTTGATATTTTCGCATACATTTAATTTATAAAATGGTAAATTTTATCGCAACGTTTACGTTAGATAATTTATTAATGTCATTCACAACTAACAGTTTCGCAATAAATCAATTAAATATTTTAATGAGGAGTAGTAATAATTGTAACCTAGTGTATAAATTATTAAACACTAATTTATTGCCGTCGTGTGTTGGCGGCTTATGAGATTCTACCACCCCATTTCATCCCGTGGGTGTCGTAAAAGTCGACAGAGGTAAAATAAAAACCAGTAGATGGGCAGCAACATCTTCCTGGAACATCTGAATAATTAAACAGCGGTTGCCAACCCGCCAGCCAAGCGTGGCAACTATAGCAAAATCCCCCCAAAATGATAGCTACAAACTTTTGTGGCAATCCGTGGGGGCGGCCTGTGTTGAGCAGTGGACTTTACTTTTTTTTTACTGTCACATTAAGGCATTTAAAAAATAAGGCCGTGTGCATTCTAACATAATTCGCTAAAGAAGCAATTCTTAATCTCTATTTCTTATGATAAAATGTTTTTTAATATATACAATTTTTTGCAATTATGATTTCAATGAAAAACAATAACAGCTTATGATTATCGCAATATAACATTTTTTATTCTGGTTGGCGAACTTCACATATGTTGTAAATATTTTTTATCTTTTAGTCATACATGTTATCTCAGTAAAAATAAAGTAGTTAAGTTTCAGCCTTTAAATGTCCCACTGCTGAGCACAGGCCTCCTCTCATTTCTGAAAGGGTTTTGGAGCAAGGAAAAATCCGCCACGTTGCTCCAATGTGGGTTGGCGGACTGCAAATGTCTTCGAAATATTTTTTTATTTCTCAGATAGTTTTCCTTTATCGCCGAGCACGTGGTAAATCAGCACTTAAAATTGCAATTAATAATTTTAGTCGTGCCGGTACCGTTAGTCGAATCCATGTCACTTGCGTACTATGAAATTTAAAGCGAGCGCCTAGCCCCTGAGCTACCACGGCTCCTGTTTTGTCTTCTCACTAAGTTTTACTTAATTTCATAGTCAGCACTTTTTTATGGACGAAAGTTACGTGACGAGCAAATCGCTCAATTGATAGTAAGTGCAACGTCTGCCCATAACAAATGCAGTATTAACTAGAACATTTCTGTGTCTTCACTCTTCACCCTTATATATCAGTCTCATATGCCCAGTAATTAATCTAGCTATCAGTGACCTTAAGACGGAAACAGTAAATTTTACACACTGCCTAGACCAGATTTCGGCATCCTACCACCACTTATGCAATGGTACCGGCAGGGAGAATAGAAGTCCGCATATTCGCCTATTTTGAAATTTAAGCCCCTATGCGACCACGTCTCGGAATGCTATAGCTAATATGAAATGCAATTATTAATGATAATTAAGTTCGTTGTAGGTGAATCAGTTTAACGGCCGCTTATTTTCGTCTCTAAAATACTCCAAACTAAATAATTTACTCGGTTATTCATTCTCTGTGGAGTATCTAGATGAGGTGCTTCGTCACCCGTTGGGATTTAAATAGGACGCTTCATTGATAATTTAGTTAGTTTTCTTCACTCACTCTATACCATATTTCATAACATTAGAAATGTATGTCAAAAGTAAATCAGTTTTGGCTACCATGTTGTTTTACAACGCTCTACTAAACATTGCATCGTTTTGTTACTACTGTATATTTTAAATGATTTATGTACTTTTTTATTGAAGAAAATAACGAGTTGCAGTGTCACCTAGAAAATACAGTAGCAAATTCCTATGTGGAGAACTGCATTCGATACCTTAAAACAGTTCATAAATCTCATATGCTCTGTAATAGCTTACAGTGCCCTTTAAACCGAAAAATCTGTAATGCTTTCACACTACTATTTCACGGCACAATAACTGGGACTACGTTATTTCCTGCATAGGAGTTCTACACAAGAAGACGATTTAATTTTTTATATCCATAAAGGATCAAAAATAAACTCGATGAAACTAGATAAAATCATTACGAATATAATTGAAAAGTACCGTAAAATTATTACTATCAAATTACGATATTTCAATTTGACAAGTGATAAATCATCATTATCACCATCACAAGTTCACTGCTACCTCATACTTCTTCCTGCAAAATTGGTACATATAAAACATACATTGTTGCTTTGAGTAAATCTTCACGACAAACTTTTCCTTGAAGCAAGTAAATATTTTAAGGATGTCACATTCCCATTAATTTGAATTTTTAACATAGAATTTGATTTGCATAAAAAATATCAATAAGATGCTGACTTATTAATGTGGTCTTATAAATTTAAATGAAATTAGGAATTTTTTTTCTTAATTATTATTATAGAGAATCTGTTTGAATTATTAAACAAAGTTTATGGCGTTTTTATAGGTTTTTACTATGTATTAACTAGGGGCTATTAAAATGTTTTAACTTATTGCAACGAGAGACAAGATAATTTTTATTAATTAATGAATAATAGCGCTAAACCGAATTCGGAAAAATTTTCGGTGATGTTTTTACTGTTAGTCATTTTGGCTTTTACAGCTTCGTTGGGTAGCGTTAATGAATGAATAATAGCGACAATAGTTAAACCGCCTAATGGTTTAAGTACTGTGATGTGGAGGATGACGTCACAAGTTCCCTTCGAACCGTCTCTTAATACAAGATTGTTTTTTAAAACAATTTCCCATGTTTTGCAGACGTAACTGACCCGAAAACCACCAATTCGTGTTTTTTTTTACAAATATTATCTTCGGCTGGAATTCGAACTCGAACCGTGGCGTAAAAGTCACCACTAGGCTACGAGGTCGTCGAAGTTGGATTGGTTAACAGAAATGCTAGTTATGTTAATAGCATTAATGTTCTTCAAAAATACAGCATAGACTACATAATGATTAATGCAGATATAGGGCTTTCTGAGAAAATTAATAAATAGAAATTGAAGCAGAAAATAAAAAATATTTTCCAAAAACCTATAATTTTTGATCCGCAAAGAATATTACAAACATTTGGTCGGATGTAGGTACGTCAGGCGGCGGCGACGGGAATTTAATGCGGGATGATGCAACATCGCATGGCCCCTAAACTTAGAAAAAAACTAAACGGAACCCTAAAATTACAACGGATTTCCGCAAATTAACACCTAGCCTTATAAATTATCATTATATAGCTGTAATCAAGTTTGTCTCTACAAATATTAGTACAAAAGAAGAAACGCCTGTGTATATTTTTACACCTTGGTTACCCAACAGCGTTCTAATGAAAGTAAATAATAATTAGCATACGGATTTTGAATTTTATGACGTATTCTTTTAATAATAGGTACAAGTCAATAAAGACGTTACTATAATTGAACTTTTGGACATTTAATAAAACTATAATTTTACGCTTTTAATCGTTTATTTTAATTATTTATTTCCTGTCATCAGTTCTTCCGTGCTCGGTGCCGCAAAGCGTTCGAAACTTCGGCAACTAAATAATTAAATAACGGCAATGAAATCCGTAAAAATATAGTTTTAAATAATGTGTAACATTCGCGTAAATGTAAGAAATTATTTTGGAAATTAATTAAGTTTCAACGACTTTTAATTTCCTTTAAAACGAACTTTACATTTCCTTTTCATTTTCTTATTCATAGCTTTTAAGTCTCATATGCCCAGTAATAACATTTGCTATCAGTGCCTACTAGCACTACTAACCCGCATCACCTTGATTCCACCACTGAGTGCTGCCACGCATGACTACTCTGTGGAGCTTGCTGCGGCTTTTCCGGACCGATACGACTTAGGAACCTTCAAGAAAAGGAGCCTATTCCTTTCTCAAATAATTGTGGATGTTTATGGGCGGTGGTTATCACTTATCATTAGGTGAGCCGATTACTCCTATAAAAAACACTAATAAGGTTAAAAAAGACGAGTGAGTGAATGTCTTAGTGTTCGCTCTACTACCATAGTATTACCATATATCTTGCTCAACTAACCACTTTTGCTTGTAAAACGCAAGATGACAATGTGGTCGAATCAGAAAAACATTATCATCATTATCTCTTTTTATTAGGACATACTTTTTTGAAGTGAAACTTTTTTTGGGCCCGGTGAGAGTAAAATTTACAAGGTCAAATTTGAGTGCAGCGTTTTCGTGTACCGTTATTGTGATTCTTAATTCATATTTATCGATTTATTGACAACTAGCTGAAGCGCGCGACTACGTCCGCTTATATTAATTTTCTTTTTTAAATACTGTAAGAACTCTTCGACTTTCCGGAATAAAAAGTATTCTTGTCCGTCTCTAGGATGCAAGCTGTCTCTGTGCCGAATTTCGTATGGATCGGTTCAACGGTTGGGCCGTGAAAAGGAACAGAGAAAGTTACTTTCGCATTTATAATATTATACTAGCTGACGCCCAGGACTTCGTCTGCTTGTTTAAATATCCCGTGGGAAGTATTTGATATTCTAGGATAAAAAGTAGCCTATGCCCGTCTCCAGGATGTCTATATCTGTACCAAATTTCGTTAAGATCCGTTCAGCAGTTGACCCGTGAAAAAGAAATAAACAGACAGAAGAACAGAGAGAGTTACTATCGCATTTATGATATTAGTATGGATTGTTAATTCATGTTTATTAATTTTTATTTTAGCCAAATTTCTAATATTTACATTACTTCTATTACTTGTACACTCAGTAGATGATTTATATATACTCAATACATGTACATCACGAGATTTTTTGTCAAATAAGAATTATTCTTGTTCTAAAGAGCTTAATTATTATCGATTGCAACAGTGATAACTGTGTACCGGGTGGTCGCCTTCGTTACATAAAAATAGCACCTGGCCGGAAGTCTAAGACCTTATAAAATTGAATACAATATCCGCATGCATCGCCGAGAACGTAACCGAGCTGGGTAAATTATACGTGCCGTATCTACACACTGACAGATTAAATTGATTAGGAAACGTTGATTACACGATCTCTGAACTTGGTTTTTGTTTTAAATATACAGGCGTTGGAATACATAGCATCACGATACCTATCATGTTACCTAAGGTGACACGGACAATGTGATTACTCGTGATTAATAGTTTCGCATACCGCAGGTTTAGTTTCATATTGCTGTGTGATGCAACGTGCGACTTTACGTTTGTTTGCGGCGTAATATTTATAGTGAGCTGGCTATCTGCTGATTTGATGTCACTTAACTTGATCCCATTGCTGTGGATCGATGATATTAAACGCTATCTGCGTCAATTTTTTGTTTGTTTCTTTTGTCTTGGAAACGTTGAGGCGATATCTACAAGTTGTTATAAAGAATTTTCCTATTAACCGTTTCCAACTAAGCTTAAACGATTGTGCTAGAATATGGTTATCGACAATTGTCAAATGACGGGCTCGAACCTCCTGTTTCGCAGACCGTACCCTGAACTGTAATATTTCCACACTTTTTTTCTTATTGACGCTTCAACTAGTAGTTAAGTTTAATATTATCTTTAATCAGTTACTAACATTGAAATAAAACTGGATTTTACGGATTTTATCCCGTTTAATTTTACTACTTTTAAAAACCCAAAGTTTTCGAGCGCTTTACAGCACCCATGGTCGGGTTACAAGTAGGGTACGGTAATCTTGTTTTATTTTAACGTACAGTGATCGCGTAAATATAAAAAATCGGTTACTAACAGTTATTACCCCAAGTACTAGAAGGTAACTGAGAAATAGGGGATTTGAAAATTAGCGAGCATGCCCTTGTACAGCGATGACTAATTAAAGAAGCTTGAATTCCAGTGTGCATAAATGCAGAGGAATAACGTAAATATGAGCAAAAGTCGTTAATAAATTTGTTACATGACATACTCGAATATTAAACGACTAGTGAAGAAGTCTAGTCCCATGCACAAGTAACAGAAATGAAAAATAATTGTACATGGAAAATAATTATGTACCGCCAATTTGTATCTATTGAATGTTAAGTAATAAAGGCTAGTCGTAATTCGTCCGTAATTCATGATCTTTTTTTAATGAATTTAATGTTTTTGTAACACATATTAAAAAAATTTAAGCTTTCTGCACTTCTTTTCCATATAAACTTAAACTACGCCAAATCTCGAACTCATCCGTGCATGCAATATGCTTAAAAAGGTGTACAAAATTTTCTTTATGATTGACTATGCGGTCTTAATGAGACAGGTGAACGTATACCAGAATACTCTCTGGACTTCAAAGACTGTTTTGATGCTTGCACACTGCCGAATAATAAGTTATTTTACAGACCTACCCACCCAGGCCACACGTTCATCAAATTCTTTTATAATCTATTCTTATATTGCAATAAATAATAAACTCTTAATTTAATCAAGAAATTACATAATATAATATATATGAAACATAGCATGACGAATTACATTTAAATAAAAATATTTCGTAGTACACTACCCACTCAATAGGATTCCCTGTGCTAGATTAAGAAAATTTATTGTAATATGTCAATTGAAATAAAAAAATAACCAGGATGCCACTTCTAAACGCGCGTTAGAACGCGACAAGTCACTAATGTGACGGCTCCATAACTGTTTTTCTCGTGTCCTAAAACTAAAGTAGAAGCGAATGGAAATCGCAGTGTGGGCTTAAATAAAGCGGCGTACGTAGCCGGCGCTGGCGCCAGCTCACTCTATGGAGATCGTTTTACATGTGCGCCGCGAGATGTACTTACGTTAACGAGTAAATATAGTAATTGAAGGTATAATGTTGTGTTGGAATAATAGACAGAATATAAAATACATGGCATGCCCTTTGTTAATAATAGTTTTTTCATATCGTTTTGTATCCTGTTCAACTGGGACATTGTACAATAGGGATATATTTAAAAAGGTAAAGTTATAACCTACAAATGTGCCGTTGTAGGATTTGGAGCCGACAAGCCGCAAAAATATTTTTTTATTTATCAGACATCTATGTTTCTACACCTTTTCCTTCATCGCAAAGGTCGTCGTAAATCAGCACTTAAACTTACAATTAACAGTTTTCGTGATACTGGCACTGGGGATCGAACCCAGATAACTCCGGTCTAGGTAGATATCGCCGTAGTGCCAGTTATTCTGCCGTCAGGCAGTAAAAGAAAAGTAAAGTTTCAGCCTTTAAATGTCCCACTGCCGAGCACAGGCCTCCTCTAAGTTCTGAGAGGGTTTTGGAGCTAGGAAGAATCCGCCACGCTGCTACTAACAATTTTAGTGGTGCCGGTACTGGGAATCGAACCCAGGTCACTCGCGTATTATGAAATTTAATGCGAGCGCCTAGCCCCTGAGCTACCACGGCACGGCCACGGATAAGCAGTAGTCCATAACCCTGCATTTTTGTTATCGGGTGAATTTGCTCGTCTCATCATTATTTTTAATAAAATAAAATGTTCATCATTCCATCAGGAGCTCTAAGTAAGAGGCGACTTAGGGAATAATAAAGTAGTAAATGATGATCGGCTTCTCTAGCTCAAAATATTATACCAAGATTGATTGCTCAGCATGACAATAATGTCAAATACGCTCGTCTGTCAAACATACATAAATAGAGACACGCCTCTTCCCCGTTGGGGTAGGCAGATAACCACATCTTTCCACTTGCTACGATCCCGACACAAGTATTTCGTTTCTTCTACTTATAATAGCGTTTCATACATTCATTCTTTAATTCGTTTTTCTGTGTCAAACACGAAGACAAAACTTCAGCAGTGGACTTCAATGGATGTGTAATGATGCTATAAACAATATTATCGTACCCTTAATACGTATAAAGGGTACAGAGGATCTACTACGAAAATCTAAATACGAAGTTTCGGATGACGGATCGCACGTTTTTCCTACCACGAACGTGTTTTGGATCCGACGATCGATTTGAAGTTCGGTATTTGACAATTTGACATTTTGTCTTTCGTTGACGCTACCAAATGTTATTAAGAATTGTTGTTGTGATATTTTGGTAAAAAAATAAATGATTATTACTTAAGTAGTCTTCACTACAAATGTTTATCATTGAAATGACTACTGTTTATAAAAATAAAATAAAAATACACATTATCCGTGTAAATCTAGTCAATAAACAATGTTCAGTGCATACGTACCACAAATTTGCTTAGCAATATTTGCGCTTTTCATTTTCAAGTAGACTCATCCGGAACGTATAGACACGACAATATTTTTTTTAAATATCTATATGTTATATTAAAAAGATATAAATTTTAATATAATCGCTTTGATAGAACATGTTGCGGTTGTAAAATTAATTTGATTTATTACCCTACGAGTATTATTACGGAATGTGGTTTTAAAACTGGATAAATAATAATGGCGCCGCGATAAAAATTCCAAAAATGCGCAAATAAATGAGTTGGCCTTTATTTATAAATAATAATGTACATTATGGGTAATAATTTATCTTACATGATAAATTATTTTATAATAGTTTCGAATACATTTATTCGTATTTCATAAGGCGCTACGAATTAGTAGAAATTTATTCTGTAAATTGTAACAGAAAAAACATTAATTAAAATAATTACTTTAATAAAATGTAACAACTAATATTGTAAATTATTATCTTATATTCTTTTTTTTGTCTCCCAAAAATAATAACAATACTTGTTTATATACAATATTTATAATATTCAAGAATTATCGGATTACTTTATTTCCAAAAATTAAAAAGAAATGAAACAGTGATCGGTCGTTTTCAAAGTGGTTCTTGAATAGGGTAGGAAACTATGTTTTTTTTTTCAGTAATTTACCTTGGTCTGCTCTTGTGATACCTACATGACGAAAAGGGGTGGCAGATTCCCTTACGCCGCCACTACACAACATAAGCATATTGTTGACATTTTTGGCTTATAATTTGTTAACGTTATAAAATATGTACAAAAAGCATATTACTTAAATACTATTATGTGTTACATTTTCTTAAGATCTGCAGTCCCATTATATATAGACATTTTGCATATTACTTTCTGTACAATACATAAAAACACTTAATAATCTATTGATTTTTCTTCCCAGGTTACCACAGCTTGCCGTCTCTGCGAAGATATTGTGCCTCCTGATGGTAAGTTTATCAAACAACTTACGAGTTAGGAAACATTCGCATGCACGCTGAAATTACTTGAGCGGAGTATTTCTTATGAAAATGTTTCATTTAAAATGTTCTTTGATATTTCTAGCAAGATGCAAATTTTTTTAAAAAAACCTTATAATTTAGTAAAATTTCTCAATAAATGCTAAACTTAGCAAATTAATTGACCGAGTTTGTTAAGAAAAGCAACAGTGATGAGCGGTTAGTTATAAAACATTAAACGTTAGTTTTGTTTGGGTAGACCAACGTCCATGTCGATAATTCATGCATACGAGTATATAAGGCAGCTACTACATTCATGGATATGAGTTTTTTTAGATAGCAATATACTTTTGCTGGTGGTAGGATTCCTATGCAGGAATCCGTCTAGGTAGTTACCACCCCAGGGCCAGATATTCTGTCCATAAAGCAGTAGTGTGCAAACATTACCGTGTTTCAGTTTGAAGGGCACTGTGAGCTAGTGTAATCACAGTACATATGAGATTTTTGTCTCAGGGTGATGGACACAGAAATGTTCTGGATGATACCCTATTTGTTATATGCAGACGTTGCACATACCATCAGGTAAACGTTTTGCACGTTGTGTTTCATTACTTTATCCAATGAAAAAAAAACTTTAGAACTATGAGTTTTAGCACAAACACTAAGTCACTCACTCGTCCTTACAATCCTACAACGGTTGTGCTAAAAGATAAGAGTCAGGTTCAGACGCACTGTCGAACCACATTAGATCTTCACCCAAAAACAGCAATTTTTGGTTTCACAAACTTTGGCTTACGACTGGTATTACAGCATTATTACAGCATACATGACCGCGTACGGCATACATATACAGCATATATGCTGAACACTGACCCGCGCGATCTTCACCTAAGACATTACTAACATATCACTACGTTCCCAACTTAATTTATAAACGGGCCGCAATAGATTTAAGTGTTTTTTTTTTCTTAAACGTTTTCAAAAATCCCTCAAAAGTTAATAATAGATCAATATTAGTAAATGTTTAAATGAATTTTGGAAAGGTAAAAATTTTGTAACTATTCATCAAGACGGTGATTATACTCATACTGACATGTATCGGGGAAAAGCAAACGACAAAAATAGTGCATATTGCAATTATTGTCTTACGTGGAACTGCTTAGGTTACTTATATTTGATAATAGTATCATCACTTTGTACCCATTCTAAGAACTTTGTTTACTTAAATATCTGATCAGTTATGCTATTTATGGCACTTTCAATGACCTACCACAAAATTTATAAAACGAAATATACAACATTTAAATCCATAAAACGATCTTTACGGGATACAGAGCTAGTGTAATCACTGGGCATATGAGACTTAAGAACTTATGTCTCAGGGTGCGCCCAGTGTGGTGCTCCACAGAAATATTCTGAGTAACCCACTATCTGTTATGGGCAGACGTTGCACTTACCAACAGGTGAACGTTTTGGTCATTCCGTCACTTTATGAAATAAAAAAATACAGCGGAAAACAGTAACGAATGGTTTGAAAATCGCCGTGCTCGTGAGTTTGTTAATCATGTATACAAAATATTGATCCCTGCGAGAACTAATTGCGAATAGCTGCAGTAGTTTGAATGTTTTTCAAGTCGTCTCTATACAACTGCATAATGTATTCAAAACCCAAAAAACTTAGTCTCAGATGGACACCTTTTTTATTTGTTAAAGTGACGAAACGAGCAAAATGTTCACCTGATTGAAAGTGCACCGTCTGCCCATAACAAATGCTGTGTCACCCAGAACATTTCTGTGTGGCACCACACTGCGCACCTAAACCTGAGCCATCAGTTCTTAAGTCACATATGCCCAGTTATTACGCTTGCTCTCAGTGCCCTTCAAACCGAAACATAGTAAAGTTTGCGCACTACCGCTTCACGGCAGAATAACTGGCCAACCATTTATACTAAATTTATATCATTAACTTAATAAACACGGTATCTCAACATCATTGTAAATAACCATAGATTCGGTTCCATAAAATTGTATTTACGTAATAGTATAAAGATCACTTAACCGGTGCAAAAGATTATGGATTCCAATTGCATTCGCTATCGTTCCATTCGCATTAGCCGAGTTTGATAGGAAACCTGCGTCTGCGGCTGATAGGCCTGTGCGACTTGAGATAATGGATTTTTAGTCTGCGAAAGTTGTCCAGCCAACTATGTTCTCGTGAAAATCCAGAACCTTTTCAAATATAACGAGTAAATAAAAAAACATAATATATGTTTATTTTAATTTCAATTAATGTAACTTAAAACCTGATAATCACCGTGTCTGCTGTTTTATTGTGTATTGAATATACGTAGACATTATCGTTTCTATGCACTTGATTCCTTATGGTTTTTTTTGTACAAACAACATGTTTTTGTCTTCTCTTATATCGTCTCCTATATCGTCTCTTATATCTATAATACAAACAATAACAGATAAAAATATTGTATGCTGTAACATCTCTGTTGTATATGCTTGTTGTTGAACCTTACAAACAAACGTGTTTGTATTTATGAATTATTTTAAATTGTTAGTTTTAATATGAATAAATATGACTAATAAAATTTTCGTTGAATGAAATTTTTCAACCTAATTTAAATATATTTGTTTGTCAGCATCATCATCATCATCATTTCAGCCTATTACTAGTCCACTGCTGAACATAGTCCATAGACTGACATAGATTGCCGCAAAAGTTTGTAGCTCTCATTTCGGGGGAAGATTTTGCCATAGTTGCCATGCTTGGCAGGCGGGTTGGCAACCGATGTTTATTTATTCAGATGGTCCAAGGAGATGCTGTTGCCTATCTTCCGGTTTTCATTTTCCCTCTGTCGACTTTTACGACACCCACGGGATGCAATGGGGTGGTAGATTCTCTTAAGCCTCTACCACACGGTCTTTGTTTGTAATCCATACTATAATACGTTAAATGCGAAAGTAATTCTCTGTGTCTCTCTGTCAGTTTGTTATCTTTTTACGGTTCAACCGATATTGACGAAATTTGGCACAGAGATAGCATTTATCCTAAAGTCAGATAAATTATACTTTTTATCCAGGAAAATAAAATAACTCCGACGGAATTTTTAAAAAACATCACACAACCATGCGGACGAAGTCGCGGTCATCAGCTAGCCTTTATAACATTCTTTAAATAATATTTTTTTGAATTGCTTATTTTGATAATTAATTTTTCGTAAAATTGAAAATCGATAATTAATTTCATAATAAGGAAGTTATCGTTTTTACGCGAACGCGTTGAATCGAGATGGGTGTAAATACGTACCAAGTTAATACACGGTTCTTCAAACGACAGTCTTTAGCGATCGCCACCTATCATTTGCCGTGATTACGCACGCGTACACTACACGCTACGGGATGAAGAAATTTAGCTTTATTAAATCGTGTAGTCGAGAGTTTTCATTATTTAATCCACTAGCAATAACAGCGGCATCTTGTGTGGCCGTTATTTAGTTGGTCACTACGTAGCGTGTTTTCTTTCATAAAGATTAATTTATAGTATTAGTATCTCAAAAATACGACTTCTATTTTGATTTTCTCATGTGTTGGAGGTGAAGGATTTAGTCAAAACTAGTTTCTAGCACTTTTCAATGTCATATAATTATATAACTTAACCGCGACTCTCCTGGTGTTGCGGATGTTCAGGGGCGGCGGCGATCACTTAACGTCAGGTGAGCCGCTTGCTCGTTTGCCCCCTGCTAAAAAAAACTGTCTGTAGTGCAAAACATTTGATCTTAACAAATTAATCATCAGCAGCCTGTAATGCCATCATGCGGCCTTGTCATACATATTAGACAGCGGAATAACCATCTCAATTATGCCAGACCTACATCATCCAGACAGGTCGCGTCGGAAGAACTTGGCTGCATGTCACACTCACACCGGGGTCATTTATTTGGCAGATAGTGGTGCCAAGGAAAAGGGTAACTACCCGCCAGAACGGGTGGTCTGGCCCCGGGAGGACATCTCGTCCTACCAGTAACCTTTACATTTTCTATATATAGTTTGCATCACAGAAGTTTTAATAGGGCGATGTTGGATATATGGGATATTTCTTGAGCTATGTATATACCGTGTTTGTAAAATTAAAAAAAATGTCTTTTCAAATTATTAACTTTAAGAGAATATAGTGTCCAAGCTAAGGGTACTATTATTCCTGCGAACTAGCTCAAACACAAATATATGTTTCAATTTGACTGCCAAGGATGGCGATTACGGTGAGTTCTTCCAATATAGTCGATATAGTCAATATAGTCTATGTTTGTTAAAGTAGAGTTTTTATAGGATAACAAAGAAAAAAATAATATCCCGCCGTCGCGTCGGTCGGAACCACGTAATCTTTCTGACATTTCCCTTAGTTGAATTTTACGAAACCCTCGGGGTGAGCTAACGCAGTAGGCTCATGAGGCGCCTCTACACGACTCAAATTTAATGTTATTTTAAAAATTATAACTACAATTTAAATACATTTTGAACTTAACAAGAGAAACGCAGGCTTTAATGTAAGTTAATGCGTTTAATTTACATTAATGCCATAAGTCCGTTTATGTAACTACAACGTATGCCTTTTACATACTTTAACTACGCGAGCTCGTATTATTTTAGGACGGTGTTGAAAGAAATCTGTTTGCCGCTGTCCAACGAGTTGTTTTCCGTTATTTGCCGTACAAACACTTATTACGTACAAATAATAATCTTTATCCAGGCCAGTGTTATGTTGAACATACCTGCATGAAATCTTTGGTGACATTAATCTCTTAGTATATCTTTCGGAAACGAATGTTACGGATTCACTAGTGACACGTTTAACGGGTCCATATTTTCCTTGATTTCATGATTCAGAACTTAACACCTCCTTTACCCACTCGCCACAAATTCGTACGTTGCATACGTACGAATTTGTGGCGAGCTCTATTTCTATCTATGCTGTTTGTTTACTTTGTTGTGGTTCCAATTTCAGATTTAAATTTCAGCACATTTTAAAAGTATCTACGGTGTCGATATGCACTTTATTAATTACATTCTATGAATTTATATAGTTTGAAATTAACATATAACATTAAGAAAATACTTAAATTTAAAGTTTGCTAAATTCGAGAATGTGTTAGTTATTTTATGTTTTAGTAGATGCTTTTATAACTAAAATACTTATGTACATATATGGTTACTCACAAACTGCGCACATTTTATTATAATCTGAGTTCTAAGTGGTGGTTTGAAGCATGTAGGTCAAGTGGCTAGTCATATTAACATTAGTATAGCTTCCTTGTATTTTATTTTAACTTTATTTAAGCGTCACATTTTAATAAGGTCACTTAAAAAGACGTGGTAAGTCAGTGGTTCTTTCATTTTTCTACAACGAGACCGCGAATACCGAATACCGAGTTAGTTAAAAAAAACAGAAACATTATTTTATAATTTCAAATGCTTTCCTTCAGGAGAATATAGTGTCTAAGAACACTATTATTCTTGCGAACTTCCTTAAACTCAAGTGTGTGGGCAATGGAGCAACGCGGTCGACTACAAAAAATCTTGAAAATTCTACAAAATTCTATAAATCAGAGTGTAATTAATTTCATAGTTTGTTCTAAGATGAAATATACAATAAAATGTTTTTCAGAATACAACAATTTGAAAATTATAGACAGTTGGATAGCGTTTGGAGATATGTCTTAACATAATCAAAGGGAATGATTAAAATATAAATGATTTGTCAGTTTTGTTCATTAGAAAACAGTTGTGAGTTTAGTCCAATGACCTACTTATTGATAAAATGTGCCAATTTTTGCGGTAATTGGCATTTCGCCAATTATAATATAAACATGTAATCGAACTTATTTATGAACACAACTATAAAAAACTACTCCAGAATAAGTAGTTTCCATTCAATCATCTTGTTCTTAAACGTGCTTTAATCGTGGTCATTGTGTCAGTTAGTGATCCAGGTAACTTTAATAATTATCAGATACATAACATTCTAGTGCAAACTCTGCGACTCCATAATTTACATGAAGAACGAAATTAGAATTAATGATATTTCGTCCAATTTCACATCAAACGATTTCACATGTTATCAGTGCAGCATCTTCATCATTTTCATTTTCTTCGTTAACATAAAGGTCAGTGAGGCTAGAGTATTATGTACAAGTTTGTACAATAGTTTTTTTAATTTGAGATCACTTATCATTTAACGTTTTTTTTTTAATTCCTTTCCGTACTTTTTTAGTTTTACTCTTTTTAGGTAAGTTTTAATTATTTTTCTTTTAGACTATTTTCATTCGATATGAAAGTCAAATATGAGAGTCGTCGTCGTCGTTTCAGCCTATCACTAGTCCACTGCTGAACATAGGCCTCCCCCATAGATTGCCACAAAAGTTTGTAGCTCCCATGTTTCAGGAAAATGCTGCTGCCCATCTCCTGGTTTTCATTTTCCCTCTGTTGACTTTTACGACACCCACGGGACGAGATGGGGTGGTAGATTCTCTTAAGCCGCTACCACACGGCAATGTATGAGAGTGTTACTCATTATTTTTTGTCTGCGAAAAAGGTAATTTCACAAAAAGTTAAAAAATTACACAAAAGACGAATTAAAATTCGTGTTATCTAAAAGAGAAGTCAAAAGTGTTTAATAATTATTACCATACAAGTTAATTTATTGCCGTTTGGTGACGGCTTAAGAGAATCTACCACCCCATTTCATCCCAAGGGTGTCGTAAAAATCGACATATATAAAATTAAAACCAGAAGATGGGGAGCAGCATCTTCCTGAAATATCTGAATAAAAACTGCCGTTGGCAACCCGCCTGCCAATCGCGGCAACTAAGAAAAAATCCCCCCTAAAATGAGAGCTACTAGCTAGTGCGAGTGAGCGAGCGTACAGTTCATACAGAAGGTTTGAAGAAGTGGGTACTGGGTAGTGGGGTATAGGTTCGTTTGTATCGGCCAAAGCTCCAAAACTTGGAAGACAGCATCGTTTACATCGGTTAAACTTTGCACGCGAACATCGATTTTGGGACATAAACCAATGACGGGTACTTTTCACTGAGGTGTTTAGAGTGCTCTTAAACCAGATCGATGGAAGGCAGAGAATATGGAGACGCCAAGGAGAACGATACATTCAGACACATTTCGAAAATACGGTGGCTTATGGGGGCGGATCAGTTGTGGTGTTGGGAGGGATAACTTTCGGAGCCCGTACGGAGTTAGTGATGGTCGATGGAGGAAATATGACTGCTGATAGGTACATATTTTAGAAGAACACGTTGTGCTATTTGTCCTCTATAATTTAGTTACAGCACGAGGGGAAACACACTTTAATAGTCTTTAGGTTTTTTTTATTTTGATTATTTTTAATAAAATTTCATTAAAAACTTCTTAAAGTCGATGTAAAAAGATGTTTATCAGTTTGTTTTTTAAGGTTCCGCTAATTGAGCCGGTGTGTATATTAACAACTTCTCGTAAAAAGACATAATGTTCAGTAATGGAATAAGATTTTGTGAATAATTCATTTAATGCAAAACTATAGAATTCTCTAAATGAGTACTTTAAATAAAAAGCGTTCTGGTTAAAAACAAATTTTACTATCTTATGAATACAATTGTGACGTCGCACTCGGAGCGCTCGAGTATGTGTGGCCGCTCTAATCCAAGGAATACACTTGACTTAATTTAGATAAGATTTTGATGTCTCAGTTTGGACGTAACGTCAGTTTAGTAACAAAATTAGGCTATCACTTCTTCGTAAATCGATAACTTTTATGTGACTTGACAACAGATATGGTATTTTTAGCGCAAGTCATTGCAAATCGCAATGAAATATTCCGAGTTAAGTAAAAAAACTTTCTTTCTTCTTTCTAAAAAGTCGATACCGGAACCTATTCAGGATCCGTGCATGAATAGTCGTGTTGAATTACAGTAGTTGTTTGTGTTTCACGTGCTCTGCTGTTGTATTTTCTATTTTAATTACACATTATGACAAATATTTCTTTGTAGTTAATAATTTTACCCTGCCTTTTATTAAGCGAGTTACTCGTCTTAAGTTCTTTTATAAGGATCTTTAATGCTTTAAGTACTTTTATTGCTTGTGATAAAATAAACTAGTAGTGAATCTGTAACGTAAAATATTCCTTATTATTACTTCGAAAGATATTTTGTATCCAAGCTGCTATTATAGTGTGTGGGGTCTCATCAATACGTCCGCATATTGAACACGATCAATTTTCGTAACATTGATTATGCTTTATCAATGCTCGCAGCGTGTAAATTTCCGATACACTTGCGACCGATAGTTTCGGCGAGGTTGATATGTAATCACCCGTCAATAATGTGTGCGTTCGGGTCAAAATAAATAGATAAGGATATTAGTAGCACGATCAGTATCCTGCAAATACTTAAAGCCTGCACGAGGTTCTTTGATATAATCTGTGTGTTTTGTTAGTGATAAAGGTCTACAATCCTTGCAACAAAATTGAAATCGTTACTAATAATATATGTAACATACTTTACAATTGATTTTTGTATATAATTTTGTTATATCAAAATTTCGATAATTTTACACATTTTTTGACATTGACAGTTTTGTAAGTAACATTTCTAATAAAGTGTCTATATTTTTATGTACGGCATGTCTCATAATATGTAACAAAGCCACCAGATGCTTCAGAAGAGTCGTTAAGATACTGACACGTTTTACGCAAACCGGTAGTGTACTTTAAAATAATAGATTCAGGAGTGGCAGGAGCAAGGCCCATGGTAGATAAGTGGCGTTGGCTTGTATGGCGGGTCTAAGAACTACTGTACTCACCACCGAGGATTCTAAAGACAACATCAGAAAGTGGTGCCGGCAATTGCCAAAATAAAGCTTAGAGTAAGAAGTATAGAGCAAATTTTTATAACAGTGTTTATGTAGGGATTAAATTTACATTTTATTCTCTATTTTTATGAACCATGTACAAACGCCATGTCTTCTATTCAAATGAGTATTAAAAATACACATATCCGTAATAATATTATAGTATTAACCACTGTAATAATTATTTCGACTTCAAAATGCGTTTTAAAAAAACTGCAGTCAAAAATGTTACTGAATTTAAATGTTTTTAAGCTTACGAATTATGCTTTAAAACATATCCTAATATGCAACATAACATTATATTCATCATCATAATTTCAGCCTATACCTAGTCCACTGCTGAACATAAGCTTCCCCCATAGTTCGTAGCTCTCATTTTGGGAGGATTTTGCCGTAGTTGCCACGCTTGGCAGGCGGGTTGGCAACTGCAGTTTATTTACTCAGACGCTCTAAGAAGATGCTGCTGCCCATCTCCTGGGTATTATTATCCCACTGTCGACTTTTACGACACCCACGGGATGAGACGGGGTGGTAGATTCTCTTAGGCCGCTATCAAACGGGAAAAATATATATTAAATTAACATACTTATTTTGGTATACTCGAACTACCCCTATCGCGTTCGCGTCAGTTAGCGGTACATTAGTATGTACTATAGTATTCTGATCTATGGCGAAAGTAAGCCTTTGAGAATAAAGACTATTCCCAAATATTTCACTTTGTACAGTAAAGTAATGTTCTTCGTGTTGCCTAGCAATTATTTTCACGCTAAGACAATGTGCTGGAATTTAATTAAAACAAACACAGATAAGACATGAGATCAACTTGTAACCTTGATGTAAGTTTTAACCGCCTTATATCAATAAGACGGGTAAACAAATGATTATAAAAAGTTATCCACTTAAACAATTTATATTCTTGACTCGGTCAAATATGATAACCAGCCGATATTAATTCTAATTGATTAATTTTATTTTAATATTTTAATTGGTAACTTTGTATTGATGTAATTATATAATCGTGTGAGTTCTTATATCGCCATAAAGTCTATGTAACATTAATTCTAATGTAACTGGCTATATTAATTACAACCAGTGCTGTTTAATTTTCTTAATTATAATAACACATTCCTGTACGCCATGTTTATTTTAGCGCCACTAGGAAAATATTATGAGTAAATTAACAACTTTATTACATCTAACACGAACAGTATTGGTTGAAAAAAAATGAAAATATTGTCATTATCATAAATTAGTTTGCTTTTTTTCGTATGTGGATATTAGGCCGTTAATTTTAGTGACCTGTTTTGACGTGTTAATGATAATGTGTCAGGTTTATTAAGGCCGGGAACATTTTTATAATGAATGTTTCGTAATGTAGATTTTGGGTTTCAACTTTGATACTTCGAACTTGATTAAAAGTGAATTTACGATTATAGGTTAACATCGGCCGGAATGTGATGGGAATTCGTAATCGCGATAACTTCCTAGTCTTGATAGTTTTCGAAGCATTGAATGGGTTTCTTTTCCTCTTAGTATTGTCATGATAATTTACTTCTTCTTAACTTTGTTTAGTAATTGAAAAGAGGTAAAATCTCTATACTGCCTGCGATACATAACTTGAAACACAATATGCCTGATCAGTGACCAGCGGCGTGGTAGCCTATGCTTTCCCACCTGAATATGACACCGGCACTCTTATAGAAAAGGTCTTAAAACAATATTCTATGAAATTGAAAACGCGACTTTTATAACTTCTAATATAGAACTTAAAATTGCCTAAACCTATATCGCCAGAACCCTCAGTCTGACGGTTTAGCTGAGCACGGCTGACCCATTAAAGCGATCGATTGTTTCCTTATTGTACTGCTTGGGACCGAAGTTTCTATTATTATTATAAAATTCAGTACGATTGTAGAGGTTTTTGCGATTGCAAGATCTTATTTTCATACAAAAATCCGTAACGAAGCTTTTAGAGAGAATTTAGTTAAATGTTACCTGCCAAAACAATAAGGTACGAATTAAATGGTGGACAAGAATTAAAGTAAACTTGATCGCCAATTTTTCTGTAAAGTTTTGCGATTACGGCCACCCTCCCAACTAGGGAGAAGATTATATCCAGCAACGGACTGTTGAATTTTAGAAATACTATTACTACTATTTACAGTGTATATATTTATAGTAGTATATATAGTGCTACTAAATGTCCTAAAAATAAATAAATATACAGTAGCAAATGCAAGTTCTGCGTAGTAATATAAGATAGATTGATCAATATCTGCGTAATGAGGTAGGTATACACGGAGAGTACTGGCGTCATTAAAACCCAAGCGAAAGCATTGCAACATAATAAAAAAAACTATTATAATTTAAACTACTCCACAAGTACCTAGTTAGTGGAATTTAACCAATACGAATCTCACAGTGCGAATATTTCTCTTTTACAACGTGATTACATACATCAAATACTTTATGAACCCTCGCTTCCCCTTTTATAACTTCATTTATCTGTTATTCGACACAATAACACTGTCGTAAAATTTTACAGTAGCAGTTTTCACACCTTCAATATTAAAGGTTGCAAAAAAGGAACCGAAAAATCGGATAATTTTGTTACAACCTACTACATATTAACCCCATAAAAATTGTAAAATATTGTATTGAAATCCATACTTAATATTATAAATGTTAAAGTAACTATCTCTGTCCCTCTGTCTGTTTGTTATCTTTTCATGGCTCAACCGCTGAGCTGATCATGACGAAATTCCAGGACAGGAGATAGCTTGCACCCTGGAGACAGACGTAGAATACTTTATATTCCGGAAAATCAACAACCGTGGGAGCACGGTATCTAAAAAAAAAGCTGAGTCCACGCGGACGTAGTCGCAGGCTTCAGCTAGTGATATTATAAATGCGAAAGTAACTGTCCCTGTCCCTCAGTCTGTTTGTTACCTTTTCGAGGCCCATCCGTTGAACCGATCTTAATGAGATTCGGCGCAGAGATAGCTTGCGTCCTAGAGACGGACATAGAATACTTTTTATTCCGGAAAATCAAATAGTTCCCTAAATGTAAGTGGTAATTCTCTCTGTCTCTCTGTCTGTTTGTTACGTTTTTACGGTACAACCGCTGCACCGATGTTCATGAAATTCGACATAGAGATAGCTTGCATCCTGGAAACGGACATACATAGTATACTTTTAATTCATGAAAATTTAAGTGTTCCTACGGTATTTTCAAAAGCCTAAATCCACGCGGACGAAGTCGCGGGCATCAGTAAGTAATACTATAAATGCCAAAGTAACCCACTCTGTCCCCTTGTCTGTTTTTTATCTTTTCACGGCTCAACCGTTGAACCGATCTTGACATGAAATTCGGCACAGAGATAGCTTGTGTCCTGGAGACGGACAAAATATACTTTTTTATGAACTATTAAACTATACGCTAAATATCTAGGAAGTCCTTCACATCCATTATTTCTTGATTCCGTAAGGGTATTGGAACTGTTGTATAAGCGACTACCGTTTTTTTTGCTCAGATTTGGTACGCTGTTTTCTAGTATTACCTTTTTTATTGGATAGAGGGACGAAACGAGCGAAACGTTCACCTAATGTAAAGTGCAACATCTACCCATAACAAATGCCTGTGCCACCCAGAAAATTTCTATGTGCCACTACACTGTGCCCATCACCCTGAGACATAGGTTCTTAAGTCTCATATGCCCAGTGACAGTTACGCTTGCTCACAGTGCCCTTCAAACCGAAACACAGTAATGTTTGCACACTACTGCTTCACGGTAGAATAACTGGCTCTGGGGTGGTACCTACCTAGACGTACTCCTGCATAGGAATCCTGCCACCAGTACATATAATACCACCACCATCAGTGTACTTAATGTTTCCTAGACTTCCTACCAAATATGATGTCTTTCTGGCCGAATTTCGACCACGGCGACAACTTCCGAATACTTTCGGAAGCTATCAACCGGGAAGAAGATATTATGGTGCCTCAAGTGTAACATAGAGGCACTAGTCCCAGTCTACGTGCGCCCGAAGTAACGCTCATGCGATGACATCCGAGGTAGGCTAGGATGCAGTGTCAGAAACACAGAGACAACACAACACGACGTAACCAGACCGTAAATCAACAATTTGTGTTTTGCACAAATATTGTCGGCTTCGTTTGGGATTCGAAACCAGTGCCGGCGGCGTAGAAGTCAGGTACTACTTCTACTTCTTCTTCTTCTACGTAGATACTCTAACCACTAGGCTACGCTGCAAAATATAATGTGTCAAATATTATATATCCTTTACTTTGTTGTTAATAGGTGGTGATCTGCGGTGCGGTGCCATCGATGGTCCGGTCGGTACGTCTCTACAGCCAGTGCTCGCATATGTACGTCAACGTGTTCTCCAACGGCACCGTCATGGCCCGCTCCGATGGAAACGACCATCGTAAGTGCTATAAATGTCTCCATTTGCTTAATTTATTTGCGGTCGCGTCCTTGCTTTGGTTTTCGTTTTCGTTTAGACTAAGCGGCAGACTCTTGTCCGATCTATCCACATTATACTGTAGGTATTGTAATAACAAAGATCGAGACAAGAGTAATAACTTACGACACGTTTCTGTATATATTTTTTTACTATTTTGTTTGGTCCAATAAATGGAAAAGTAAGAAATAAAACCACTTATTTTGTAGTTTATGAATAGCGTCGAAAATTGCGATTTATAACTAGGTATCGACAAAAAAAAAACTAATCGAAATACAAATAGTGCGTGCTTACTAAGCCTGCGTTTACACAAGCGCCGTGGTAGAAGAGTACCAGGCTTACTATAATCATGTTGGCGGGTAGGGCCAGACGTGAGGAACTATAGGAATATGTCAATACTCGAAGGGTCAACGGCCAGTCACTGCAACAGGTAAAGTCCGCCGTGCAATATAGTAACGGGGAATGGTCAACATGCAGGAATAAATAGTTTTAGATTCTTGACGACATATTTGGTGAGAACTATTTTTGTTAAAATAAATCGTGTTCTATTTACAAAAACATTACAACCGTTCTTGACGAAATTTGGCACAGAGATAGCTTGCATCCTGAAGATGGACATAGAATAGTATTTATATCGGAAAATAAAATAGCTCCCATGGGATATTTAAGAAACCTATATCCACGCCGACAAAGTCGCGGGCATTAGCTAGAATGAAACTGTAATCAAGTGTTCATGTTTTGAGCTACGAGTCTAATCGATTAACTTAATTATGTAAGTAGTTAAGATAAGTTATAATATTTTTTTTCTATTTTTAGCGTAGAAGTAACTGTGGCGGATAGTACTAGGATTTGACACTGGCACTATTTTAGATCTAAACCTCTTTTGTAATTCGTATTCTTATTTCGGTTCGGTGAAAATGTATGGTTTTTTAAACAATTGGAATTGACAGAAAGAACCAATTCAGCTTTAATTCGGATGAATCTAAAATAGACATTGAGTCAAATCCACATTACTAATAGTCTGCGCTGATAGATTAAATGCATGCAATATATTTATGAAATAAAATATTTTAACGAAATTTTTATTTTTTTAAAAGATAAAGAAATCTTTGTATTCTAATAATTTACATGTAATAAACACTAACGTCGAATTACTCAATGTTTGCTGCAAAAGCACGCAACTTTTTAGCATAATCACCTGTTTAAATAAAAAGTACTTTCACCTTTCATTATTTCGTGGCGACGACGTTTAAACGTTTGCTTATGGATTATCGCAAATCGGTAATCGAGTTTTATGCTTAAAGGATTTTTTTTTGCAGCTAAGAAACCTTTAAAATATTCTGATAGGGAGTTGTTTATAATGAATAAATATTTCGACATAAATATTTGTATGTTTGTATTTAATATTCAAAGTTTAAGTACAATTATTACTAAGTACACACTTCTGTAGCTTATTGATGGGGAAAATAAATTCTGCTGTTTTGATTATTGTCTTCTTCATTTCAGCCTATCACTAGTCCACTACTGAACATAGGTGTCCCCCATAAATTGACACAAAAGTATGTAGCTCTCATTTTGGGGTAATTTTGTCATAATTGGCAACGGCATTTTAATTATTCAGATGTTCTAGGAAGATGCAGCTGCCCATCTCCTGGTTTATATTTTCCCTCTGTCGACGTTTACGACAACCACTAGAAGAAATAGGGTGGATTCTCTTTAGCCGCCACAACACGATTATTGTCTGTCTGAAAGAATTAACTTATCTGTAATTGATAAATTTGCTATCTGACATAACCGAGTAATGCTACTGTACCATATATTTACAAAAAGTCTCTTTTTTTATTTGATAAAGTGAAAAAACGTGCAAAACGTTCACCTGATGGTAAGTGCAACTACAAGTCTGCCCACAACAAATGCTGTGTCACCCAGAACTTTTCTGTCTCCGACATCACACTGGCCCCCGTCACCCTGAGACGTAAGTTCTTAAGTTTGATATGCCCAGTGATTACGCTAGCTCTCAGTGCCCTTCAAACCGAAACATAGTAATGTTTGCACATTACTGCTTTACGGCAGAATAACTGGCCTTGTACGTAGCTACCTAAACGGAAACGAAAGAATCGGGAATTTAATGTTTTTAATGCCGTACCTATTGTTCGAAAAATTACAGACGCCTCGAGGTACGTACACGCTTTGCAAATATTTATGTTGAAATACTTATCTTCCTTACACATATATTTTTTAACAAAATATGGTCCAAAAACAATAAGTGGTTTTGAATATTGTGTTTCAGTGAGATAATTAGCATCTTGAATGGTTAATACTTTGTACTTTACAATTAGTAAAATATTAACCATAACCAACCTTGGTGAAAACTGTTAATTAAATATTATGTTTTGAAATCATATTAGAATGAGATAGATATGTCCATAATTAATTTACGTAGCAGAAAAGATTAATTTAGGTTACAAAAAAATATATTATATTTAAATGAGCTTTATGGCTATGATAGAGTTAGAAATTTATTAATTCACTTACTCATATTAATTACGCCGTATACGCCAGAATGCCGCGTCAGTTTGTAGAGTTCGCATTACAATCAACCAGCACAGCTGACCCAATAAAGATTGCAATCCATCAACACTTGGACACGTTAATAAATTTAGTAGTAGCATGATTTATTTTTCATCAACATTACATCAAACATTTCATAACGTCGCAAATAAACGTAGTAGTCAAGTATCAAGATTCAGTACATCATGAAGTTGTTACGTAAATTTCATATATCACTGTCGATCATTTAATGTCTAACAAAAGTGAATACTAACGATGCTGTGAATAAGAATACCATAAATATCATGAAGCACACCATGCTCTAGCAAATGAAATTTGTTCATAAAAATAATACATCTTTTGACAAAAAGACTTTTTAATAATAAGAAAAAACACATACATTTTAATACATACATACATTCACGCCTTTTTCCCATATAAGGGGTAGGTAGAGGCCACTAACATAGCCCACTTTTGGCCCTCGCGAGGAACGAGACGTGACTGGTGGCGAACCACGTCACCGCCACATTGGTACGAGCCAATAAAATTCTTACTCCCCATTGCGTTCCCACGAGCAGTATAGTGACAGCATCGCATATTATGGTATGAATCTGTACAAATTAAGACTGCCGTAGAATACTTTAGTCGCCTCTTACGACACCTCCTTAGAAAAGAAACCAACCGATACTTTTGGCGCCAACCCGAAAAGTGATGGTTGTGCTAATTTATTGAATTATATGATTTTGTTATATTTTACATTATGTGGAATTACATCATTCTTTTATTTCGAGTTTTAATTTGACTAATTTATTATGCAGTTTTATATTATTGGAAAAATTCATTTTAAGAACGAATTCTTGTTTTTCGGTTTGTTTCCAACAATCCGAAAACTTTTCACTGAAAGTGACCTATCATTTTACTGTTGTTCCCACAAACTTTGAAGTTTTATTGCTAATTTGAAAACTGGACTTCGACACTGGCAAAAAGCTTACGACTATTGCTATAAATCAACCCTGTAGGTTGATTTTTTAGGTAGACAATTATTCAGGTACACAATTTCTTTACTATGAGGATAAAAGTTCGAAGCGGAGAACGAATTATTACTTGAATCAACTTTGTAGGTTACACACGTGTTCTTCGGTCAATTATTTCAAATAATTATTAATTCGTGAACAAACAAATTAACTAGATTCAGCATTAGATTAAACAATCCGAACAGCAATGGCGTGAGAATTAAAATAGCTACGGTGCGAGAAAAAAACTAATCGCTTGACCCGCGTAAGTATTAGTGAGGCAATAAAAGAAACTACGATCAATATTAAATTTAACGAATTAATATTGCATCACCAGCTTACATTGATCCCTAATAACCGTTTTACATTCAAACATAACATCAAAAGCAAACAGCTCTGATTAAATTAGCCTATATCTTCTCAGCGGACACATTGCACCGCCTACTGCCGAATATCGCGTAAAATATGTGACTATTTTTAATTAAAACAAGATATGAATGTGCTGATAAAGAAATTTAATCACTCGTACCGAGTTAGATGGAAAAATTACTAACTAAAGTGTCGATGCCTTTGGGCGATGGCAACTCAATTTTTGATTTCGAAAATCAAAACTATAAAACTTTCACTATATTAAAGTGCTTTTGTAGTCAGTAAAGTATAAATCAAATATGTCACACATCTACTTCACTTGTAAAATAATTTAGATGTGTCTGAATCTAAAATGAATTTTGGAAATCTGGAAAATTTGTGTTAAGTTGAAATTTAATTAAAATGTATGATATAATAAGTATAGATAAAACACTTTAATCAACATAGAGAATACCTCCAAAGACGTTGTTCAATATATAATACTTAAAACTTTACATAAAAATTAACATTATACATATGTTAACATTAAAATTAAGTAATTAAAGTTAAAGTTAAGTTTCACTGGTGGTAGGATTCCTATGCAGGAATCCGTCTAGGTAGGTACCACCCCAGGGCCAGTTATTCTGCCGTGAAGCAGTAGTGTGCAAGCATTACTGTGTTTAGGTTTGAAGGACACTGTGAGCTAGCGTAATCTCTGGGCATTTGAGACTTAAGAACTAATGTCTCAGGGTGACGGGCGCAGTGTGGTGTCACACAGAAATATTCTGGGTGACACAGCATTTGTTGTGGGCGGACATTACACTTACCATCAGGTAAACGTTTAGCTCGTTTCGTCACTTTATACTATAAATTAAATAAAAATGTGGTGCAACATGTATTTGATAGAGAATTTTCAATGCATTTTTTGCGGTGTTCTAAAAAGGAATGAGGTGAAACGTTATTTGTGTGAAATCAATCGACGTAGGCGGTGCGGCGCCTTCCCAAATTAAGTTGTTATACTTTAATAAAATGTTATAATAAAAATGTTATAATGAAAGGCCATAAGGACCTCCGTTTCGCAAAAAAATCTACCGCACACATGCAGGCACCCTCATTAACGTCCCGTATAATCTAGTAAAAACTAAACAACGTAATTGCCAGCATTGTGAAAATTAACGTTTGCCGTAAAATCGATTATGTTGATTCCTTTTCGAATACCACGAATCCGATTGTTCGTATTAAGAAATTATTTTTTGTAAGCATTGCGTTGAGAAGTTCTTTTATGTAAACAAATTAGAAAAAGATTTTAAAGATGTTTATATTGAAAGTCTTGGATGGCACTCGTTAGCCGTCGGGACCACAGTCGATAAAAAAAATGTTTTGTTTGGCTTCTGCAATAATTGCTCGGTTTGTATTTATGTTTGTTGCTAACTAGCTCTTAGAGATAGCGTGTTTGGTTTGTTAATTGCTGTTTGTGGGTGTAGTGTTTAGTGAAGGTAATAAAGCTGTTGTGTGGAACATTTCCCCTTAACGTACCACAGTGAAATATTCATTTAACTCAAAGTTTCAAATTCATAATTTATATACGTCTTGCAGTACGTTAATACTGTTATAAAATGTACAAAAAAAATAGAGTTCATATTTTCATTGTCTTTCATATTATGTTGGTTGAATATTTTAAGATTAAACTAAATAAAGGCATCAGCAACATGACAAAGTCGGAGAACTTTAATTGTGTAAATATTTATATTTTATATAGAACTGATACCTATATTTCAAATTTCATTGAACGTTGAATCTAAGCGCAAATAAAGATAAGTTATCTGTAAAATAATTGCTTTTATTACCACATCTGTTTATAACAATTACACGTTGGGTGGTCCATCGTGGTGTGTTTTCAATGCCGATGTCGCGAATAAAAAAAATATAACGCACGGTGTTTACTAAACAGCTTACTTTGTAGTCGCGAATTCCGGTTAATGTAACATTATTATTAATACTCAAAGTTTCTGTATTTCGTTATTTTAACTTGCTGTTTATAGCCTTCTACTAATTTTGTATTTTGGTGTTTCAATGACTATTATTTCACAGTTTATGGGTAATAGTTTTAATAATCATAATGAAAAAAAAGGTCTTTATGTAAAGTAATATATCAAACAACAATTAAAATAATAAAATATAGCCATGTGGTAGCGTGGCCAGATGTTGGCAGCGTAAGAGAATCCAATGACCCAGGTCAATTGGAGATGGTCGTAAGAAGTATCTTTTTTATTTACCTAAAATAGACTTTTACGTTTCGTGATTTAAAAAAAACTCTGTTTTATAGATCGATTAAATTATGTTTTATAACGTTTGAAACTCCTTTTTTTACTTTCATGACCTTGGTTTAAATCTTGCGCGATATCTTTCGTTATGCAATATACATTATTTGGGGTATATTATTCGGAATCGAGATTCGGCAAGAGAATTTTCTTGTACCGCTTAATTGGGATTCTGTGAAATACTTATGAATGAGGATACATTTGGTGTTATATTCATGTGGTAGCAACTTACTTCGAGCTGTTCAGTGTAATAGTAAAAATATCTGCTTATGGAAAAAATGTCACTGGTGGTAGGATTCCTATCCAGGAATCCGTCTAGGTAGGTACCACCCCAGGGCCAGTTATTCTGCCGTGAAGCAGTAGTGTGCAAACATTACTGTGTTTCGGTTTGAAGGGCACTGAGAGCTAGCGATCACTGGGCATATGAGACTTAAGAACTGAAGTTCAGGTTGACGGGCGCATTGTGGTGTCACACTGTTCTGGGTGACACAGAATTTGTTATGGGCAGACGTTGCACTTACCATCAGGGGAAAAAAAAATATATCTAAGCCACACAATTACGCTATCCAAAAACCCCAGAAGCGATCCTAAGAAATCGTACTACAATCTCAAGTAAACTTTATCTTTGGTGAAGTCGGCACTTAGCTATCAAAATATGTATTTGACCCAAATTCTGTGACAATTCCTTACTCAATCATATCATTCGATAACGCATTTCATTTTCATTAGTCTTAACGTCTTTGAAATTAAGTTCTAGTTTTGATTGCAGCATAGCACATATAAGTCTGTATTGTATTGTTGACACGGTTTAGGTTCGACATGAGAATTTCACCTACTTTCCTTATGTCTAGGTTTTTGTAACTATTAAAGTGATAGGTGTCAAAGTAACTGATTACGATAACTGACATTTATTTGTTATTACATATGTCTTTGTAACAATTTATCTTTGAATATATGACAACAGCTAGAATGAATGTTTATACATAAGTGTAACAAAAAAATATTCTCACAGTTTTTATATAAAAAGTCACTCTTAAAACATATAGTTTTCTCTTCATGTATTAATATATAGATAGATGAAGATGACATCTGTTAATAAAGTTTAATTAGCATAAGATAATAAGTTCAGGCGTTAGATGCGACTTATACAGTATTAGTGTCAATGCCATATTGTGGTACTACGTTTGTGGTCGCGTAGGTAGACTGACTGGACAGCAATCTGATATTACTGGGTAATTTAACTATTGGCAGTAACCTTAAGACTTGATATGTAGGCTTTTAGATACACGATATTGGTTTAAATACGTTTCACCGACATTAACATGTTATTTTTAATATTGTTATTTTTAATTTGTTTTAAAAATCTTTAAACGATTGGTTAAGTCCGATAATCCCGCGCTTGATCATCGTGACGGATGCTTCTCGGCTCCAAAACTTTTTAAAACATTCTTATTTTTGACAGTAGGCTGTTATTTTTTATTTTTAATTCCAATAAGTATCAAAAAATAAAATTAATATTGCTAAAAAATAAGCGGAAATTAAAAATGTTTCTTGTTTTTATTTATTAATTAATGTTTTAGCGATAAAAACGCTTCATAGACACCAACTTTAATGAAATTGCAAATTAGCAAATATAAACCTATAATATAACCACAAAAACAAAATGGTGGAACGATTATGAATTCTCCAAGAAAAAAAATACTTTTTATTGCGGGGCTTTTGTATTCAATTGGTCTTATAAACTTAGTTTTCATTATCTCTTATTAACGAATCGAAATTGAAGTGTTCTTCTTGAATCATTTATTATGTCTTGTTATAAAACACAAGCATTCATACTAACCTCATTTCAGGTGAAGTCAATAATAGGATATTTAGTATTATTTGATGAAGCCTTACGATTTATTTAGTACCTTACTTTATCACGAGAGTTAAAAGTTGCTGTTAAACAGGAGTACATTAATTTAAATAAAATCACAATTTAGCCGACTCTGCAAAAAATGTAAAAGCAACAAGCCAATAATCTTTACTCGGTAAATTTAATGTATTACGTAAATTACAATTTTACTGAACTATACTGTGTTTGAATTATATTGAAATGTATTTAAAACTAAATACTCGTACAAAACTGTAAACATAAACATTATATTGAAAGGTGCCAAAATGCTATATTTAGTGACAAATAAGAGTACTATCATCTCAAAATACCATCATTTGCCAAGGTAGTTTCATAGTAGGATACATAAAATATCTAGATAGTGTAGAATTCAATATAACATACATACATACATACTATAATTCAATATAATCTACACATTAATTAAGAACTAAAGACTAATGTCGAAGCTATCATAAAAATGAACGGCATTTATTTACTGTAATCTATTTACTCGTATGTCTTCCTAGTACACAACCTACACACAAATGATGGGTCCGAAACCCAGGATGCAGCATAGCAGTCAGGTACTCTGACCACTAGGCATTCGTTGTCATTTTAGCTATGATCTCGTTGCATCACTGGAGTCCTACTCATTTTTAAGACCAGTTTTTCTTCTTTTTTCGAGCATTATATCGATGAGCGTGTAACGGGACTTCATATACATTTATGGCTGCATTTATTAAGAATTCAATTACGAAGACAATTCCGATAAAGCTGTTTTATATACGAGGTCTCCTCCCAATGATTTTTCTCTGCCAAATACATTGTGCGGGTGGTAGGTTATTTAGAATATATTAATCTTTAATCAATTTGTCAGATGGCAAAACTTTCATGTTGCATATTATTCACTTGTAGGCTTTCTTATAAAAGTTATTTATTTTTACTTGCCACACAAGACATTGTTATTAATAGTATAAATGCCTGTATCCGAATTAAGTATTCATTTTCTAGAATTAATCTCATCATACCACAAACCCATTTTGTCTTGTCGGTGTCGTAAACTGGCAAAGGGATTTATTTTATCGAATTTCCTAACAAGAAAAGCATATTGTTCACCACAGGGCCAGTTTTTTGCCGTGAAGCAAATCTGAAGGGCAGTGTTAGCTAGTGTAATTACTGTGCATATGAGATTGAACTAATATCTCAGGGTGACGACGGGCGCAATGTGGTGCCACACAGAAATGTTCTGGGTGACATAGCATTTCTTATCTGCAGACGTTGCACTTACCATCAGAGGAACGTTATGTTCGTCTCGTTCCTTTATTCTAAAAAAAAAAAATATCGCTGTACGCATAGATTTTAGTATATTACTTCCGCCGTTAGTAATATACGCATTCTTTTTTGATAATGAATGTAATCAGTCTTACTAAATTTGGTAATAGGCCTTTAAAATGCTCCTGTCTTACTTTAAGATTATTTTATTGATTTACAACAGCTTTAATAATCTATAATTATACATGGATAAACTTATCATATAACATTGTTAAAAATCGACGTCAGTTTTGTGCTCTACGGTGCTAACGCTATCAAAATGTTAATCAAAATTAATGTGAAAAATGGTAGTTACTTTCAAAATTTTGTTTCGTGGAAGAAACAACTGTAACACCAGTGGGGAATATACCTTCGGGGAAATATTTCATTGACATATCCATTATCTAAAAGGGTCAATGCCCTTTTATATAATGGCATAAAACATCGTTTCTCAATTAACACTGTTATTTAATTTCAAAATTATAGCACCGTTTAAACATAATTACAGTGATAAATGCTATAAAACGAATTAACTCATATGAGATTAAAATAAAGGATTTGTGGAAGACTTCAATAGTTGCGGTAAATCCATGTTTACGTTTTTAGTCTTTAGACACATCCTGTTACCGGGGAGGCGCTAGCTGTGAGATCGTACGTTTCCAATGTCTCACGACGACGATACTTTGCCGTGTCCAAATAAAGTTTTGTTACTAGCATTTATTTAGCATAAGTCGCATTTGAATTTTATAAAAATGTTAATTTTTTGCTACTTTTAAACAAAAAGGACGGTTTGTAAAATTGTGTACGATTCAAGTAAGTACATCTTTTCCTGTAGTAATTAACACAAATTCGCAAGGTTTTTAATGAAGCGATAACCATATAGACGGAATGAGCATGATAATAAAATTTTAAGAAATGTTCCTTATGAGATCAGTCAGAAGGTTCAAATGTCCTCATATATTTAATAAATACAACGTATTCGGTATTCTAAAAATTTTATTACATTTTTATTGCTTATAGCCAAAGGTTATCGCCAAAAATTCGATCGTAAAATACAATTACGTCGTTTAAGATAATGAAAACAAACATTCCGCAACTAAGCTACCAAGGAAGCGTTCTGGAATTTGAACGCTGGATTCCCGACAAATACTTACCTACCGCAGCGGCTGTATCCTGCGGGATTAGATGCCATTACAATCCTTTAATCTTAAGGTAGAGACGTACTTTAAGAAACTACAAAATCTGTGCGGCTTTGTAGTTTAACATTTGACTTTGTCTCCAGTATAATAGACCCGTTAAATAGAGTACAAGGAAAAAACTATTTGAATATGATAACGCGCACATGTTGTATTTTCATAACTCTTGTATCACGATGACAATTAAAGCTGAGATCATATTAAGAGATTATAACGGTTTATTTAGTAGTATAAATGAATGTAGTAGATATAAATTGAATTTGTTCATTCTAACAAGTTATAAAATGGCAGCACCTAAAGCGTATAAATATAGTCTAGGAAAATCCAAATCAAATAATAGTAATGGTAGTAGTGCTTGCTCCTGGTACTTAATCCAGGTCACATTGTTACAATGAAATTTAAGACGTGCGCCCGGCCCCTGACCCTGATCCTAGCAGGGCTTGTAGAATTACGTGAAATTAAAATTTGCGGTGCTTTAATAATACAGCAGGTTATTCTGTCCGTGAAGCAGTAGTGTGCAAAATTGTGTTTCGGTTTGAATGGCACTGGCAGACGTTGAACTTACCATCAGGTGAAGGATTTTCTGGTCTCGTCAACGTCTTTTCAGCCTATCATTAGTCCACTGCTGAACATAGGCCACTCTCATAGATAGCCACAAAAGCTTGTAGCTCTCATTTTAGGGGATTTTGCCATAAATTAGCATAGTTGCCACGCTTAGCAGGCGAGTTAGGGAACATCAGTTTAGTTTATTGAGGTGTTCCAGTGTTCCATCTCCTGGTTTTCATTTTCCCTCTGTCGACTTTTACGACACCCACGGGATGAGATGGGGTGGTAGATTCTCTTAAGCCGCCACCACATGGTGTCGTCACCTCATACAATAAAAAGAAATACGCAAATATTTTAACGATGAATTACTTTTTACCAGCTTCGAAAGAAGTCAAAGTGACATTGTCGTAACCTGTGGCGGGAATTATCACGGAGATGGCGAGAATTACGTAGAAAATTGTTGTGTGATTAACATATCTGTGTTTCGATTAAGATGATAAGTATATTTTACCGGTCCAACTCAGAGATTCTTTTAAAGATAGCAGGTATATCAATTTAACGAGCTTCATAGAACTAGGCTAATTTCACAATTGAGTCCTTAGCCTAAATTATTATTTACTATCAGCCCCTTAATGGTCCACTGCTGGACGTAATATATCTTAAGAACGGAAGCTTTGTACCTTACTGCCTTTGGAGTATTGCCTATAGACGGTCCGTCTATTTCTTACCTGGCAGTTTTAGGTCACATGATTTGAAGGCAGTTTCATATCAAAACGAATTATTACCTCCTAATAATAATAGCACCAGGATTTTTTCAAGAATTGCGGTAATTCAACCACTAGACGGAGCGAAGACTTTCTTTGTTTTGGGGGAAGTCGAGGTGGCTCACGGCCGTGTTTTGTGGCAGCTATGGGCCTGTGTTCAGCAGTGGATTTGTGATGGGTTAAATGATGGCGATAATGATAACCAAATGAAATATCTTAATGTTTTATGCATAAATAAATTCCGTAATATCTTTACGCTTGTATCTCCTAGGTGGCGTAGATTGTATTTCAAGATAAAAAGAAAGTAGATCGCGCCATCGATACGATTTACGTTATATTTGTAAACATTGTCAGTTATTCTGTCGTCAAGCAGTGGTATCCGAGAACCATTGTTTTTTGGTTTTGAGGAGCCGCTTTTTTTATTTATAAAGTGATGAAACGAGCAAAACATTCACCTGATGGTAAGTGCAACGTCTGCCCATAGCAATAGCTGGGTGATACAGACCCAGAACATTTCTGTGTCAGACACCACACTGCGCCCATCACCCTAAGACATCAGTTCTTAAGTGTCAATGCCCCGTGATTACACTAGATCACAGTGCCCTTCAAACCGTAACACAGTAATGTTTGTACACTACTGCTTCACGGCAGAATAACTGGCCCTGCGGTGGTACCTACCTAGACCTAGACAGATTCCTGCACAGGAATCCTACCACCGGGTTGGGACTGATCCCATAATTACATTAGATAGATAGATGGGAACACAGTTTACAGTTCGCAACCGGCAGACGTTGTGCTTTTCTATGATGTGAACGATTTTCCCATCTCGTCCCATAATTTCAATAAAAAAAACAATGTTATTGTTTTTTGTTTGGAAGTAAAACATACAATATATGCTGACGCTGCATTAGTTTTATCTGACTTTGCATTACTTAGTACCTGAAAAGCACAATTTTAGTAAGGGACTTAGAGTATAGACGCATCATGAAAAGAGGTGCAAGTGGTATATCTGATAGCGACACTACACGAACACCTCTGCTGTCTCGTAATCTTGGGACACGCACCGTAAATTGGTAACTCACTCACCAGTGGGCGTTGTATTCTCTAATGCGACATAAGAAAAAAAAAAACAAAACAAAACGCAACCACACAGACTGTTCTCTATTAAACTCTTAATATAACCAATATATATATAAAATATTAATTTATTGTACATAAGTATTGTAACCGGTCAATTTTGCTTTATATTATCGAGCATATCTTACAGGATTAGCTGATAATTACAATTCGTGTGAATAAATCGTAGTCAATTCCGAGATCGACTTTTCATCTATTTCCGGGGATTTGACCAAGATAACAATTCGTCCGGTGTTGCTAACCTTACGACTTTTTGATGGGTGACTGTTGTCATAAATACAAAAAAGTACATTGAAGTTGGATGTATTTTATTGGATAAAGTGACGAAACGAGCGAAAGGTTTACCCGATGGCAAGTGGAACTGCCCATAGCAAATCCTATGTCACCCAGAACATTTCTAAATAAGCGGCCGCTAAGTTATTTTAATGTCGAGATTGGAATGGGTTTCCATTACTTGGAAAAAGCTTGCTAAATAATGATAAGCTAAATGTTTTTAGAAAATTTTAATTATATTAAGGTGCGAACGTGTTTGTTAGGCGACCGCTGATCGATCCACGTGAAAATAGCTAATTTGGAAAATCCTCCCAAATCCTTCCAGGTTAATGACGATAAATCAATTTTATAATTTACTTAATATATTTTTTTTAACAGTGGAGGGCTAACATGCGACCAACGAAGTTTAGAATGTGGTTTGTGACTAACTACTTTTTTATTCTTCATACTTCTTTTTGTTATGCCATTTACTTTAACAGTTTCGTTACATTCTACACTCAAAATAAGGAGACGAGTAAATTAAATATTTACTTATTACGAATGAATCAATAGACATCTCGACCTACAAAGCAACACGACAGTTTAAATGAAAATGCAGGTAAAATACAAGATTACATCGATAGTCCATTATCATCAGTGATAGCCGGTCATTGACCGAGCATCGGACGGCCGTTGGTGAGAATTAGTGTTTTAGATTCATTGAAGATATTTTATGATCACTTTACTATTAAAATTATATTTGAGAACTCTCTTTGATATCTGACTTTATTATTTCATTGATTTGTTGTTGAATAATTTCATAACAAGATAGACTAATGTCATTAAATACTAACGTCGACCGCGTGGCGTAGTGGTCAGCGAACCTGACTTCTGCGCCACCGGTCCTGGGTTCGATTCCCAGCCGGAGGTAACATTTGTGCAAAAACACAAATTGTTGCTTTTCGGGTCTGGTTGTGTTGTGCATGTGAAATGTAGAGAGTATAAGAAAATCCTACTGTGGGGCTTAGTTTTTTTAAAAAAAAAGTTATCACAATACGATACATGGATGTAGAGTGTAGACAATTTTTATTATGGTAATTTAAATATGAGGAAACAATTTTTTGAAAATATTTCAAAAATAATTTAAAATTTTGTCGAGTGTGCTTCCATCGTGATTGCCTAATAAACTTTTAAAGACTCTCATGGGTCCTAATCAAAACTTCCAGACTAAAAGGTAACAGTAAAAGTTTCTTAACTAAATACCAGCCATAACCTTTGTTGCGAGACATAAGAGAAACCGTGACAAACTAGTTGTTAAAAGGGTGAAATAGTGCAAATAAGAGAATTGCGAAACTCAAATATGCGACGGCTTACTTAAATATCAATAGGGAGAACAATATTAGTCAAGGATAAGAAGCTACACAACGACTACAATACAGCTTCACGGTTACAAAACCTTTCTTGTTATACTTTCACGGATGTCGCGGTAGTGATGTTTATAATTATTTTCAAATTATGGATTAAAATACCACCGTCGACTACCATACTGGTTATCCCTTGAACATTAAAAACATACTAGTGAAAATTAGTTTCCGACTTATCTTGATATACATTCTAGAAGGATTCCTATGAAGGAATCCGTGTAGGTGGCTGGGACCCACCGTTTATTCTGCCACGACACAGCAAACATATATTTTTTGGTCTAAAGGACACTGAGAGCTAATGTAATTAAAATAGAATAATTAAAATTGTGTCAGGTATAACAAGCAACAAATGAAAATTTAAAAATTAAAATGGCAGTTCATATCAAAGAAAAATGTTTGTCTTAGCGATACAGAATTACGACGTCTTTCCAAAAATTAGCCTATGTCTATTACGAATGTTGGGCAATGTGTATTCTTGTCTTGCTCCACGATTAAAAAGGACCATAAGCATTACTAATCATAAACGTGTACGTTCTCTTGACATTTTTAAATTTTGAAAGCGGTTATTATTATTTTATGTTTTATGAATTTTATAGCTATGAAATGATAACTGTTTTTTTAATTGAGTTTGAGGCATAGATGTAGGAGAATAAAGCATGTATTTAATGTAATTCATTAAGTAACGAGATAACATATTTTTTTTTATTATTCGTGTCATATTTTTTAATATAAAGATTAACTTCCGAGTACTGTCGGAAGCTATCAACTGCGCAGAAGATATAATACCACAAGTGTACCACTCTAAAGCAAACACAAAGGCACTCACTCGTCCCAACCTACTCGCGTCCGATGTAATGCTCTTGCGTTAAGATTGGAGGTAGGCTAGGATGCACGGGAATCCGATGAAACTGTATAAGCCAAAAAGGCTAACAGCAGTTACATCACCGAAATTACATATAGTGACACGGAAACAATCACAACACGACCAGATCCGAAAACCAACGTTTTTAATTTTTTCGCAAATGTTGGTTCCGGGTGGGATTCGGACCCGCGGCGTAGAAGTTCAGTTTTCGGACTGTACGTAATTAAATGCTCTAGTAATATATTTTGTATAGTAATATGTTTTCAATCTTCCAACTTAATATTATCCTAAAATAACACAAAACAGTTACGATGGATTATAAAATAAAGTTTATGAAACATTATTTTGTTATCATTGTTGCTTTTCTTCTGATATCATAAAATAAACACAGCTTGGCGGTTTAAATATGAATGCAAGGTAGAAATATTATATGAGTAATTATTTTTGGTAATTATAACGTTGGACTTTTGAAAATAGGTCTGATTTAGTTAGAAATCGCATTTCTCTTGTCATATCTGGCTGTATATTTATTCTTGCTTTCTGTTCAGTACGTAGATAGGAATTAAAAAGAAGATATATCAAACGACTTATCCGAAGTTGGAATGTACTCGTACTTAAAGGATAAATAGGTCAAGAGATCTGAAACCATATAGCTATAAGTAGTATTATCACTTTCACATACTCTCAGCGAGTATCGAAATTATAACAAATTTATGTCCCCGACGCCTCTGGTCGATGCATTTTTATTTCTTTTAATGTTAATTGAAATGACATGGTTGGTGTCGCAGCCAGCCGTCTTTGCTTTTTATTTTTATTAATTCTTTTTATTTGTATCCCATCGCGTTCGGTCATCGAATTCTATACTCGAGCTTTCCGCTTTTATGTTATCTAATCGATGAGTCGGGTACGCTTACATGGCGTTAAACTCAAATTTATTACGTCTTAATACTTCGAAAGTTCACATATCCTAATGTTATTACACAGTAAAATATCTTTTGGTACGTATAAACTAGTTGATTGAGGGATGGAGTACAATAATTTGCAACAATTATTTTTTTTTACTTTTTATATGCAGCAATATTTTTGGTCTTCAAAAATACATACATATAGTCAAGCCTTTTTCCCATATAAGAGGTAGAAAGAGGCTACACACGTAGCCCACTTTTCGCCCCGTGGGAAACGAGACGTGACGGGTAGAGAACCACGGCGCAATTTTTTTAAATATTTTTTATAAAGTGTCGAGACGAGCAAAACGTTTACGTTTCTGTGTAGCACCACACTGCGCCCGTCACCCTGAGACATAAGTTCTTAAGTCTTATATGCCCAGTGATTACGCTAGATCTCAGTGCCCTTCAGACCGAAACACAGTAATGTTTGCACACTACTGCTTCGGCAGAATAACTGGCCTGGGATGGTACCTACCTAGACGGATTCCTGCATAGGAATGGTACTAGTCAAAATAATCTTACTCCCCAATTGCGTTTCCACGAGCAGTTTAGTGACAGCATTGCATATTATGGTGTTATTCTGCACGAATAAAGGCTGTCCGGACCATAGCTTAATCGCCTCTTTCAACACCAAGGTATAAAAGAGGTAGGTGCTATTCTATTCTGCCGGAAACCTATTGACCTACCACCTACTAAAATAATTTTACTATTTATCTAACATTAAAAACTTTAAATCAAGAGTTTTAATCAGTGTTTTTTAGCCCATATATTTATTTTTAATTATACATGTTAACTTGTTTTTGAAAACTTGTCTCCTTTGACGTTCATCCGATTTAATACAAGTCTCGAACTTTATTACCTCGAGCCTTTTACATGCTGTCTTACAATAGAACGGTATTCGCTATGTATTTATTATTGTAAATAAACCAAAAGATTTATAGCTGATTGTTGGTATTCTAAATGGACGTGTAGATTTTCTAAAATGTACTCAATTTGTTGCAAATGTCAATAAATTTATGTAAACAAAATAACTTTATGCTTACAAATGCATACGCTATTCCCTTGCGTCACTTTAGATGATCACTTTAATCGATTACATCAACATATAAATCAGCTTCAGTAGATCAAAAAATAATGTTCAATCACTAATTATTATTGATCACATTTACAGAACAAGTCCACTGCTGAACATGGGCCTCCTCCATAGGTTGCCACGCTTGGCAGGCGGGTGGTTGGCAACCGAATTTTATTTATTCAGTTGTTCCAGGAAGATGCCAGCCTGAAGCTGCCCATCTTCTGTTTTTAATTCTCCCGATACCATTAAGAGAAATATTAATTTTACAAATTAATATTTGAACTCTTTTTTATTTTTCAGTTATGTGTAAACCAATTAGTTATTGTTTTAATATGAACTACAGACAAAAAATGAGAATCTGTCTGGCGATCGAGTGGGTATCAAAAACTCCACAGAAATCTAAAAATTATGTGATACGTTTTATGTGTTAATTAATTCAGTAAATGAAGACAAATGTATGTTTGATTTTTACTATAAATCAGGGGGGCTACAGTATAACTCTGGTTGGTTTCGTGATCGGTTTCATTTGATTTCATTAACCAATAACCAATTAATTAACCAATAAGCTTTATTTTGGCGTATGAAGCTCTTTCATTAGTTAATGTAATCAAATGAAACCAATCACGAAACCCACCTGAGTTACACAGTAGACTCCCTGCTTTGGCGTAATGTTTTATACACTGTCTTAAGAACAGACACAGTTATTTCAAATTATAAAACCCATGCAATTTAATTAGGTTTTTTTTTAAATTGAAATATTTTATAACAATTATTTTTTATATCTAATTTGTTTAAAGGTTTTATAACATTATCTTATCTTTTTTAATATTATTCATGTTTTGTTATAGCGAATCTCACCATCAGTACGCGCGGCGTCAATCTGGAGCTGCTCATCCACTCGCCCGTACAGGACATGTACCTCTGCTTCAACCGATCGAGACTGGTCGGCAGACGCTTGGTAAGTTTTCATAAAATACTTAAAAATATTACTGTAATTAGTCCACTGCAGACTACACTACATTTCCTGATAATGAACTACAGCTGACGGCCGCGTTGTCCAGTGGTTAGCGTACCTGACCTCTACGCCGCGGGTCCTGGGTTCGAATCCCAGCCGCACCGAACATTTGAGCAAACACACAAAATTGTTGGTTTTCGGGTCTGGTTGTGTCGTGCATGTGAAATATATGCCTGTAAAACGCACCCACTATACAGGAGTAATACTACTGTGGGGCATTTTTTTTTAAAATAAAAGTACCACTAATAATGTGATGATTACATACGTACAATACAATCTTTCATGTTTAATAATTATAGAGCTAAAGTGTTTTGACTTTTTTTTAATAAAAAGAATGAATTACCGAGTTAAAAATATTTTTTTGTCAACAGTCCCGATTCCAAGCGGAGAGACAACCGAATTGCCTGTTCAAAGAGGAGTTTGTGGACGGCTACAGCACATTCCACCTTGTGAAGAACGACGACCGATACATAGGGTTCAACCGGCGGGGTGTCCAACTGCGACGCCTGAAGAGCCGTCCTCTCCGAGCGTGCTCACAAGTGCTTCGCTTTCATGAAGGAGAACCAAGACTTCGATATAAACAGGCACAACAATATGGTTGCTGCGGATCTGCCAAGGCGTCCGCAGCGTAGACTTCGACCTCCGCCGCAGAACTCCATAAAACCACCCTGTCATGGCGTGCGCCACCATCATGGCAGGCATCAGAGGCGGAGGAACTGCGAAGGCACGTAGACACCCAGTCTCATTATTAGCAGCTCATTTACGCTTAAACGCTTCGCGCGTTTCGTTGCCAGCTGTCGATGGGCCTTGTGGACAGAGTATTAGTCAACTACCGCAGTATTATTTCAGTACGAGGACTGGATAACGTTAGGCTAGCAGTCGGCCGCGGTGGCCGCGACGTTCTAAACGCCGCATGAATGGTAGCTGAAGCGAGTGAGAGCAAACATTTGAATGAAGAGAAAAAAGCCGGGCCGGTGCGACGGCTGGAGATGTGAAATTCCTTAAGGTCGTGTAACATCGTGGCACTCGTTTGCTCTTGCGCTCGCGCTCGGACTCGTGCTCTAAAAGGAAAAAAGTTTTTCTGAGGAAAGAGCAAATAGTTGTATCGCTAGTCACGAGTCTTCCGACAGACCACCGCTGAATTTTGATACTTGAACGCGACGGAGGAACTCTAAGGCACGTCGTCGTTACGTGTCAATGTAAAATTTGTTCGTTACTTAACGAACATTAAGACGTTTAGTATAAACTTTCCAAACCTCGACTGCTCCGGCTGGCTCGCCATTAATGTAGTTAAAGCGCCTTTACGTCAATTCTCAGTGTATTATTATTTAAATGCTTTAATATTAAGTTCGGATCGCGTTATCTGCTTGTAAATATAATAAAAATAATTGTGTTTACTTATTTATCGAAGAAAAAAGTTAATCAGAAATTTGTAAACGTAGAATTTAGTTGTATAGTTGTATTAAATTTATTATGTATTTAATTATGGGTATTTTATCTATCCGACCAACCGCTCTCTTGTGATTAGACACAGAATGAAATAATGTAACTATTAACTGTAACTTCATTTCTGTATACTTTACCTACCAAAACATGTTCTCCAATATTTACTAATATTGATATACAGCATATGAATTTGATGTATGATTTGAGCTTATTGTAAATATTATTTTAAGTGTTTGTTTGAGAGTGATAGGTACTTGAATCTCTTTTCGTTATTAATCTAATTTGACTGTTGCAATAATAACTGATGCTTTCTTTGATCATTTAAAGGATTGTTTACCAGCTTGATTACCATTCACAATAACGTTCCAAACATGAAAATGTTCGTAAATCCAAACGTAGTATTTTTCTTTGTATCATTTGGCATCCGAACTGTTTAATAACTCGTATTTATTAGTGGACATTGTAATCTAATATATTTTAAGATCTGTGCCATAGTATTGTGGCAATGTACGATTTTGTGTTCGCGGCGTAATTAGTGTGTTAAGTTAATGTCTGTTAACTATGACTAGATAAAAAATGTTTAACATAGGAGAAATAACTGAATTAAAACATTAATGTATCCTGTACCCAGTGTAAATTCATGTAATAGTGGCTTAAGATCTTGCGTATGCAGGGTGTAAGGTTGTTTTGAACTTGACCCTATGCCTAATATTATATTCAGTGTAATTGATTTTACAGTCACCGACCAGCGATAATGCCAATGGATATACATTCCGTTTAACCATTCGAACAATGTATTCCACAATGGACAATATTTTTAAAAGACATAAAACATTCCAAAACTATAACTGTATGATAGATTACGAGAAATGCATTTAATTGAACAATAAAATTTGTTATTGTATATTGTATCTCCGGTATCTGTATTTATAATTATTCCGACGCTAAGAATGAAATCATATAATTGCTAAGAAAAATTACGAAATTAAAGCATATTTAACTCGCATTACGGTGTTATTATTGTATCACTCATTTGTGATAAAAACACATTTCCAAGGTCAAGGACATCGCCCAGACTGTATTGCGAATTCACAAATATTGAGCGATCGAGGACAATTATTGTACAAAGTATACAAGTGTTGTTATTGATACCATAATCAAACATTTACCGAGTCCTTAGTGCCTATTTACTTGGTAAATTCAATACTAAACAAGGTTCATCGGACATTCCGTATGTGAATAAGCAAGGTGAGAGTAAAATAGAAGTGACAAGGTCATATTATATAATTGCAAATATAGACATGTCAGTTAGCTTTCAATTCATTATTTTATAAATCATCATTTTTTATTTGCGTATTTAGGGTTTCTATGGTTACTTTAGCTGGATAATAAATCTAAATAGGATACAGTAGCAAAGCTGTTTTTTAATATCATTATTAATTATGAATTATAATTATTATTTTCAAAGAAATTTGCTCAAAAATCAATGGATCAAATGGATTTTTGAGCAAATTTCTTTGAAAATTAATATTTATGATTGAAATTAATAATTATGGTTATTTTAACTCAGACGTCCCCAAATATAATAAACTGTTTCACTATACTTATTGTTTATTAACGACCTAAACGAGGCAATCAATGAACCTGATAAGTAGCTGGGTGTGGGCACAAAAAGGCGATAGTTCCAATAAGCAGGCCGGAAAAGGAGCGTTTGCGGGTAAAATGTAAGTTCAAAAACAAATAGGGTAAAGTGGGGCTTGCTGGGCACCACGGCGCGTCGTCGTTGCGCGTGCGTGTTCCGATTAACACCTTTCAAGTCTGAATGCTAGAGAGTAATAAAGGATAGAGGTAAGGTCTTAGAAAAATATATTTTTTTACATTCATTGTCAATATCACAATGAGACAGTAAATCTGTTTATGTGTTTGTGGAGGTAATATTGAAATGATGGATCAATTCCGATATTTTTAAATAATTTTAATAAGATATGGGTATTGGATATATTGTGGTGTAATTCACAAAAAATACTGGTTGGATATATAACAAGGTTAAATTAAAAAAATATATATACGATAATCTCTATAACCGTGTGAAGTGAGACGAGCGTGGGTAGTAAAAGAACGAAGTGGCGCTTCAATAGAATCCACAACCCTTTCTAGTTCCGCGGGTGTCGAGAAAAAGGTCTGACCTATGACTGATGAGGGAAAGAATAATCTACGACTATAATAGACCCAAAGTACTCAAAGCGATAACGGGGAGCGGCATCTAATGTTTTAAGTGCTATGCGTCTAATACTGATTTCGCAAATACGTTTTCCAAGTGCGACGATAAGGTAATTTTTTAAGGAGATAGTGACGCGACGAGCAAAGCGTTCACCGTATGTTAAATACAACGTCTGCCCTTAACAAATGCTGTGTCACTGAGTACAATTCTGTGTGGCACCTCACTGCGCCCGTCCCCTGAGATATAAGTTCTTCTGTCCACATGCAAACTACTGCTTCACGATAGAATAACGTCGTAGAATATCGCTGGTGCATACCTAGACTTATTCCGGCATAAAAATTGTACTGCCAGTGAAATTCTTCCAGAGCGGTTAATACCTGATGAACATCATTTAACTGTTTATGGGTTAATGACGATAATGATGATGACGTTAGATTAATACAAAAATTAAAAATATTTTTTATTCAGTAATCAAAATTTACAGGAGGCTATTGTCCGATTGTGATGTGTATGTTATTAAATCACACAGCAAATCTGCGAAGAAAATTCATAAAGAAAAAAATTGCTAAGAAATTAGGAAATGATTTAACATCACTTTTCAATGTTAAAGTTTCTGTTGTTTATTTTTCGGAAATTTTCCTCCGGTTTTACTTAAATTTTTAGCTTTTAATTGATTCACTGTCATTGTTAAAGATATCGTATGTTAAAAAACAATGAAATTGTAAGTTATACCGCCAAAAATGATAAGATGCGTAAACGTGAATGAATGAAGTGGCACGAATTCTTTGTCTGTTCACAATTACGTAAATATGCTATTTATCGTTTTCCCACTGTCACTTGTCACGCGTCCGTCTGGAATTGGTTTTTACGTCAATCACGTACATACATTTGAGCTATACCTATCTATACATACTAGTGGTCGCAGTGGAGTCGAATTCGTGTTTTTAAGTTTGAACGTCATTGAGTTTTGAGTAATTGCTTAATGGCAACATTTTAAAATTCTATAGGGACAATCTCTAGTATTGACTGTTTAACCACAGACTATTATGTGTTTGATGTTGATAGTATGGACGTAAAGAAACATCAACCTGTTAAGTGAGTGACATTGTCAGTCTGCTATTTTTTGCTTCTTCTCCAAACAAACTTTAAATATGGAGAATCTCTCTCAAATCTAGATATAGTCATCCTCAAATGCTCGGTTTTGCGGGTGGCACAGGACCGTGTTTTGTGAAAACTATAGAGGCATTTGTTCAGTGGACAGCAGTGGCCTTGCGACGGACTGAAATGATAATGATGATGACCATGAAAATCAATATCTTTTAGAATACGAAACTATAAAGCACCTTTAACTTTCGACTATTTATGTTGATTTCAGGGTAACGAATGACGGTAAGTAGCAGACCTCATGGTAGCTGGTATTATGTAAGACACTGGCCTTTCCCCAGTTAAGCCAACTCATGTATGTGCTGCAAAAAGTATCAATCTTCACAATTGCTCTGACACGCTTACCATTGTTATTTTTTCTTCGAAGTGCTAATTTGAGTATAGCAAATAATATTAAACAGTAGTATGGACATATACATAGACTTTATTCGACGTACACAATACAAAATCACACAGAGAAGGAAAATAAATAAGGGAATAAAAATATACAGTACAGTGAAAAAAAAAACAAAATCTGTAAAATACAGGAGACGAAAGTGAATTTATAAATAAAACATTTGATGAAAAAATACACTTTCAGTCAAGTACGTAAATGTCGATTCTTACGTGTTGTATTTACATCGCCTCGCTATACTACTCGTATTAATAATCCAAGTCTTCAAGCTCGTAATTTCAATACAAGCATTTATGTGATGGTTTTAAACATCAAGTGTTTGTTCTCCAAACACAGTCCAGATGAAAAACGCTCCTAATACATTTAAAAAAGCCTTCCATTATCATATTTTATTGAGATCGACACGGACTTTTATTGAATGAACCATGTAGTGGCGGCTTAAGAGAATCTACCACCCATCTCAGCCCGTGGGTGTCGTAAAAGTCGACGGAGGTAAAATGAAAACCAAGGCATGGCAGCAGCATCTTCTTGGATTATCTGAACAAATAAACTGTTGCCAACCCGCCTGCCAAGAGGGGCAACTATTGCGAAATCCCCGCTTGACAGCGAAATGACAGCTTCAACCTTTTGTGCCAATACATGAGGGAGGCCTATGTCAGCAGTGGACTAGTGATAGGTTGATATGACATATGATGAACTCATCCATTATGGAATTTGTGAACGTATTTGCACGCGTAACACGTTAATGTTTACGACTGAAATACGTCATATGTATCGCCCGAGTGTGATGTATCTCGGGGTTAATACGTGCATTATCATCGTATAGTTTCATGTTAATAAGTCAAAGAAGCATTCTGTTTTGCGAATAAATATTTTCGTTATATTTACTAGCATAACTCAAAAAGGCGTTAAAGATGAAGAGACGTTACCCAAAAGTTACAAAATTTGTAACCCAACTGGCTACTTAATAAGCATCTCTACCAAAGTTGACATCATTGACCGCTGAAGCTGCTCATCTTTATATCAATAAGTTTCATTTATCGTCAGCCTATAAGTACAATTTAGAGACGCAGTTCAGGTGCCAGGAGCTGGTCTTAAATATCAAACTACGCGAGTAACCCCACTGCCAGCACCCCTAAAATTATTCCGCAATTTTATGTCCTGATTTACTACGTACTCAGCAGACATTCAGGTTTTCTGAAGACCTGAATGTCTGAGGAATAAAAAAAATATTTTGAGGACATGTGAAGTCTGCCACCCGGACTGGAGCAGCGTGGCGGACTCTTCCTAGGACCAAAGCCCGCTCAACAATAAGAAGAGGCCTGTCCTCAACAGTGGGACCTTTATAGGTCGGTACATTACTTTTTAGTACAGTTAACTGTTCGACTTAGGCTTCCCTTTGTGGTATTGTAAGAGGTAATTACTACGTTTGGCAAGCGGACTTGCGAACCCAGTATTATCACTGTTTGCGCAATAAGGTCCACCATTTGTGAAGACACGAGATTTTATTTATTTATTTATGGAAACAGTCGTAAACTATTTAATCTTCAAGCAGTAAGTCTTCCAAATTTCATCGACAGTAAATGATAGTTCACTTTTACTTGGTAGATTTGCTGAATTGATGGAGACAACACAAAAAGTATAATTATGGTCTTGAATTGAATTTTCCAATCACTATACACTTTTACATGCACTTGCTGCATAATAAACTGTAAACGTTAAACTTCAAAATATAGAAAAAAATAACAAAATACACACAGAAATATCAAAATTTAATAAAAACACTACCGCCAGTTTTCGACTAGTCCAAAAGTAAGACATGAGATTTTCGTACAATTTTCCTTAGTCGACTTTTATTACACTTACAGAATGAAATAGCTTCATAGATTTTCTGCCACCAAAACCGATAAACAAGTAGTAACAATGCGTCCAACATTCCGTCCTTAACGTTCGTTTTTATCAACATGTACTAGTTTATTAACATATACGCCAAATTGCTACATATTCCTCGCTTCACGGTTCTATAACGTCCACGGTTAACGTCCGCTGAATCGAAGTAATACGTCATTCAAGTACGTTAAGCACCACGTGAAACATTTATGTGCATCTTTACTGCTTCATTCTTTAATTTAAACGGTGCCTCGCACTGGGTTTTCTCTTTTAACGTCGGTGAGTTTTACAAGACATATTTCACATGCACAACACTATAAGATCCGAAAATAAACTTTTTGTGTTTCTGCACAAATACTTGGACTTGGATTCGAACCTAGAAGTCGTAGAGTTAGGTACCTTGGCCACTAGGTCACGCGTCTTAATAGAGGTCTAAGAGGTTTATTGTTTAAAAAGAATATACAATATCCATTTATATGAAATTTAAAGGCTTAACTTATAAAATTAAGTAAATATATTTAGTGTTTTTTTTTACTAAGAAAAATACGATAATAAAAAAGAATAAAAAAAGTTAATAACTACGTGCAGTTCTAAAAATGATATTAAATACAAAAATGTGTGGGTAGTTTTTTGAAGTGAGAACTTCTTTAGAATCGTTGTGTTTTGAAACTTGATAAACGAAAAAGCGACACTAATAAGAGACAAACATATACATCTATAGGATTTAGCCTGCGAAAGAATATGATAGAATGCAGTATACAGTGTTTACCATTACATTTATATATTCGAATTCGTCCAAATCTTAGCTTTCTTTGTAGATTTTGCTATAGTTAGCTCGAAAACCAATAATTGACGCTTTATTTCAAAGATATATTGATCAAACCATTTATTTCATACTTTAGTTACCATAAGCCACTAGAGTCATTTATTGAGATAATTTTTAAACTTGGTAACGATGTTATAATAAATAAACCTTACAATTATCGTACTCTGCATTCATCTCATTCTCTCGTAGTTCTCTGAAGGTTTCACTTCTACCGTTGTGTGAATGTATTTTGTATTATTCAATATATATATATATATATATATATATATATGTATATCATAATTATTATGTCATAATTTTTTTTTATAGAATAGGAGGCAAACGAGCAGGTGGCTCGCGTGATGGTAAGTCATCACCGCCGCCGATGAACACCTACAATACCAGAGGAATAGCAGAAGCGTTTCCGGCCAAAAAAAAAAAAATCATTACCATGGTGTATTTATTTTGTGTTTTCGGGTAAATGCGAAACATTTTGATGTGACCAAGCGACCGCATGATTAATCTATGCGTTTATAATTTCAAACCCTACACATGTGCAATAATGCACGTGTATAGTTGCGCTTATCAAAATTGTTTATTTTTCATTTTACAAATGCGTCATTCTTTCAATCACAGGTTTGTATAGTCTCTATCTATAAATACTGCAATACATTTAGTAAAATACATTTCGTATGTCGGGAAAGTCAGGATCAGTAAAAATACCACATTATGTTTTAAAGAAATCAAAATCGAAGAGAGTACAAACAACAATGATATGTATATGTTTCACTGGTGGTAGGATTTATATGCAGGAATCCGTCTAGGTAGGTACCACTCCAGGGCCAGTTATCGTGCCATGAAGCAGAAGCGTGCAAACTTACTGTGTTTCAGTCTGAAGTGCAGTGAGAGCTAGTGCAATCACTGGACACATGAGACATAAGAATGTCGTGCGTCACGCCCGCAGTATGGTGTCACGCAGAAATTATATGGGTGACACATCATTTGCTATGGGCAGACGTCGCACTTACCATCAGGTGAAAGTTTTGCTCGCTTCGTCACTTTATTCAATAAAAAAAATGTGTAAGCTTTGTAACACTTATAATAATTCAAGATAAATCCCAGAAGATATTCCTAGTAGATAGTTAATAAATTTTTACGGAGGAGCGTCATATTGCGGCTAGGATCTAGATGTAGCTCCCAAATGAGTCCATTCTAACGGATGTAAGTAAAACAATAAAATAGAGAGAATACACTCGGCACGGCTACGGATGTCAACTCCGTCTTACGTAAAAAAGTGTGATGCAGAAAAGAGCACTAGAAGAAACGTAATACTGGGTATTTATGTCATGTGGATTACAAAATTCACAGTTTGCTTACCTTTCTGAGACAACTGGTAGTGTAAAAAATGTGAATTCAATGTTTAAAGTAGAGTAATGTTTCCCGACTGCCCGCGTGGAAGCAATTCAGACACTAATTTTTCTGATTTTTTAATTAAATAAATTTCTCTCTACTTTAAATTACTCTATGGCCAAACGAAAGGAGAGAGATTCTGAATCGAGACGCACATTGATTATGTTTGTACATACTAACGTATGCACTGATGTAAGTGTTAACCAGCGGCTCATAGTGCACCGGTGCTACGGGTACAGGTGTGTTTGATAGCCGTGAAGTGCCCAAACAGGTAAAAACAATTTCTTATAAAGCCGACTTTACATTAGACATATGTTTAACTGGCCACCAATGAAGGAGTATCTTTGGAATGTGTAGTCACAGTTAGCTTATAATAAGGATATGTGTTAATACAGCACGTATTATTCATTCACACGATGATATGCGAACCAATTCATTTATTGTCAAAATTTGTCTGCTCAGAATAAGTTACAGTGCCATAACGTTTTATTCAGTTACAACACTGATAGCTTCCTGATCGGTTTAAGCACTGGATTTATCCTGCTTGTCCTCACATTTCCGTATTAGATGATTGTCATCATCATCATTATTTCAGCCTACCACTAGTCCATTGCTGAACCAAGGAGGCCCATAGATTGCCACAAAAGTTTGTAGTTTTGTCCCCTCATTTTGAGGGGATTTTGCCATAGTTTACAAGCTTGGTTGCCAACCGCAGTTAATTTATTCAGACGTTACAGAAGATGCTGCTTCCCATCTTCTGGTTTTATTTTTCTTACACGAGATTTGTAATCCTTAAGTTATTTCAGTGCTCGAATCAAGCTGCCGTTCACCCTATACATAGGCAATGTTGACCACAATTCTATACCTCACTACCCTATCATAGGCCTTTTCCAAATCTACAAATGCGCAATAGACCTTTTGACTCTGAGTCAAGAATTTTTCCGGCTATGCTTAGTAAGGAAAATACCTGTTCCATCCATCCCATTCCTCTCCTGAATCCCGCTTGTATATCCCATATCTTCTCTTCAGTTTAATTCATCACTCTTTTAATCAAAACCTTTGCATTCAGTTTGCCGACGATACTGCGAAAGCTAAACATTGACCTGATAGAAAGTGCAACGTCCGTCCATAACGAATGCCGTGTCTCCCAGAATATTTCTGTATATTTTGCCCGTCTCCCCGAGATATAGTGCTTAAGTCTCATATACCCAGTGATCGCACTAGCTCTTCCGAAACACAGCAATGTTTGCACGCTACTGTTTTACGGTGGAATAACTGGCCCTGCGGTGACACCTACCTAGGCGAATTCCTGCATTGGGATTCCTATGCTACCACCGTGATACTCCTTACTTACTTAATTTCAAGATATGAACTACTACTCGCACAGAAGATTTTAAAGTAAACAGAATAATATTTGATCTCATGGTCGATACTTGGGCGAACAGGTAAATTTTTAAATACAAAAAATATTTCGTACAAAAATAAATGCTCTTTAAAAACTCTTGAGGAAGTTTCTGTTTTGTGAGGTGTTGCATTGTCAGCTTATTTTTGAACGTGTAAAAAAAGTTGCTAAATGGACACTCCCGGAAAGAATGCTGCCACCATTTTTTGTTCACACCAAAACAATCGAGGTCTTACCTACAGTCAAATTGTACATTATGACGTTTCACATTAACGTCACACAAGCTGTTATCGATTGGCGTGTAATGTTCTGACCTCAAGTCAACGTTCTTTTATAAAGAGTTCATCCTTGGTCACATAAGACGAAGGCGCCTCAAGCACTTGCGACAAATTTTAATATTTCCGCAAATTAACACCTAAATACAATAAATTATCTTCGTGTTTACTTAAAATAAACGACTATGTAAGTATTTACACGCAATGTTAAAAATGAGTCAAGAACATGCCTGCGAAATAACTCGACGAACCTTGAAACGAAGTACCCAATTTTACACGTACGGAAAGTATTCCTTTATTTTTATTTGAAATATGTACAAAAAGAAACAAAAAGCGAAGAATACTTTTACCTTTTACAGTTTCTGTTTTAAGAAATCTAGCAGGAAAGCCAAGTCACCCCGAGACATCAGTTCTTAAGTCTGATATGCCCAGTGATTACACTAGCTCACAGTGCCCTTCAGACCGAAACAGCAATGTCTGCACACTACTGCTTAACGGAAGAATAACTGTCCCTGGGGTGCTACCTACCTTACCGCCAGGATTTACCAAAGTATACTGGTCTCTGTCAAGGCCTGTCATTTTTGAGAGTGTTATAAATGGAAGCAAACTTCTTGCCGACGTGTCATAGTTTCGATACGAGCTGTGTGTTCTAATAACTGATGGCTTTAAACATACTATACATTAATTTGCTCCTATCGAACGGAGCACGAGATTTTTCTAGCATAAACCTTAGTTGCTGTGTGGTGGCGGCTTAAGAATTTACCTACCCCACCTCATCCCGTGGTTGTCGTAAAAGTCGAATTAAAACTAGAAGATGAGAAGCAGCATTTTCCTGGAAAATCTGAATAAATAAACTGCGGTTGTCAAAGCATTTTTTTGCCATAGTTGCCACGCTTAGCAGGCGGGCAAAATTAGATCTACGAACTTTTGTGGCAATCTATAGGGGCGGCCTATGTTCAGCAGTGGATTAGTGATAGGCCGAAATGATGGTAATGATATGATACCATAGTTGACTTTTACGACCACCATGAGACAAGATGGTGTTGTAGGTTCTCTTTCCTTGCTTATTTTTTTGTGTTCAGAATATGCACTTTATAGAAATGTTTATCTTCATTTATCAGTGAATCTAATGCATTGAGCACAGATAAACTATGACACAGTCTAAAACATAGTAGAAACATCACCTGGAATTTGCTTGTTAAAAAAATGGTTTATAAAAACGTATATTACTGTTTTGATATAACAAGCTTTTAAAAAAGCCTTGCGTTTTGACAAATTTTTGGTGTTATTATTATAATTATTGAAGGTTTTGAGATAAAGCGTTAAATTGTTTATCTACGCACGTTACTAAACAAGATTACTTTAGTTCCGCGTCAAATTTCATATTAAACGTAGATTAGCTGTACTAAGAAGTTGACAGAAATAATGAAAATTTCACACTTTTTTCATTTTGAAGACGACGCCCAAAAGTGGGAATTCTCCTGAATCGTGGTGCGTTTTACAGACATAAATTTCACATACACAACACTTAAGGCCAACGATTTGTAGTTTTGCACAAAAGATGGCTCCGGCTGGGAATTGAACCCAGGAGCCGCGCCGTAGAAGTCAGGTTCTCTGATCACTAAGCCACGCGGCCATTAAAATATATAGATTATTAAAATACACTATAACAATGTTTTTAAAAACCAATTACTGTTCCTTTGCCTTGATCTAAATTATTTTTACGTTATCTTTTATCTTTCTCACAAATATGACTTTTAATCTGAAAAAGTATGATTGAGTGACACGCCTGTATAAAATAGTACACATAAATATTCTATTCAAATGACTGAAGTTCATGAAACAAGTATAAGCCAATATAGCTAACATTTCGTAGCTTGCGTAGAAACTTGAACACACCTCCACTTAGCTTTGTTGGAGTACAGTCACAAGAATTTCAAGTTGAATGAATGTATACAAAAATTCTTCACGGGCCCGAAACGAACGTTAATCGAGACGCATCATACCCGTACCAACTAGTTAAGGTTGCGTTAACTGTTAGTTCAAACAATCGTCCAAGCCGGTCCCGTCACTACCTGCTGGAGAGGTTAGAATCAAGTAACGCTTCTTTATCCTCGCATTAATATTTTCAAAGTGGTCATTGTATTTACTTTGAACCGTTAAACCCCTTACTTCAGAATTTAGTTCATTTTATTTATTTAATTAATTTTAATTATTCTTAATAATATACGGTATGTGTCCGGCAGAGTAGAACAGCACCTATCTATTTTCTACCGAGTTGTCTTAAGAGGCGACTAAGGTATTGTACAGGCAGCCTTTATTCGTGCAGAATAACTCCATAATATGTAATGCTGTCCTTATACTGCTCGTGAGAACGCAATGGGGAGTAAGAATTTTTTGACTCTTACCTAAATGACGGCGAAGTGGTTCACCACCCGTCACGTCTCGTTTCCCGAGAAGGCGAAAAGTGGGCTACGTGAGTGGCTCTGTCTACCCGTATTTTGGGAAAAATGCGTGACTGTATGTATTAATAATTTAATAATGCATTTATAACGCTACAGTAAACAAGTCTCCCGCTCAGCCCTCAGCTAAGCCCACAAACATACCCACTAACTTTAAATCATTCAACTTTTATTCTAGCAATGATACTCACTTCATCTTTTCGCTTATACTTAACTAAGTCAAGTTAAAGATGTGTTACTTGCATAGCTTTCGAATAGGTGTTTATACTCACCGTACAACGCTAATTTAATAGCGATATTTTGTTTGATAAACTACTTCTATTTGTATTACAAGAAATATTGTTTTCGTCGGAAAATTACTTCACCGTTGATCGCTGGATTCCGCCTAGGTACCACCGCAGTATCAGTTATTATGCAGTCAAAAAGTGGTGTGTAAATAACACAGTTCTTCGGTTCGAATGGCACTAAAGTTAGTGTAAGCAATTACAGGGCACATGAGACAAAAGAACCGATGTCTCAGTGCTATGTGCGGTGCTGCATAGACACTAATGCAAAGTTCTGGGTGTGACTGTAACTGTTATGGACACAGTTAAATGTCTTCCTAATCCCGTCACTTACTTTCGTAAAAAAAATCGTGATACATAAAAAAATGGATAGTTTACTAAAGCTTATCTATTTCAGTTAGTTTTCGAAGCTAGAAAATGTATTAAAGTCAAAGTCAAAATTTTGTTATTCAGTTTAGGCTTGTATAAAGCTCTTATGAATGTCATAATCTACACTGGTTCGAAAAATAAGACCTTCTCAGAGAAGAACCCGCAAGAAACTCTGGCGTTTTTTTTTAATATATTACATAACGGCATGTATACAATATATTATTTAATTACAATATCACATATTTGGCAGCCAGGAGAATTGCAAGTGCAGTGTAAGAGTTATTTTACACATCTTTGTTCTCTATGTAATGATTTATTATTTAATACGCTTTTTTTAATAATATCATATCACCATGGTGGATACATATAAATTCGATGCTAAAATATACACATAACCTTTTTTACATTGAAACATATTTTTATTATTTATATTCTAGATTTACATATATTCATCAACTACAAAACCTGATCTTCTAAAATTTCAACCAGGACTAAAATAGTATAGGCTACGTAATGTCTACGGTACTTGTCACTATACGAAACTTAAGCAACGTTGTGTACAACACTACGCTGAATTCTGTGGGGGCGTGGTCTTTTCCCACTAGACTCTACACATTTATGAACTACAGTCAAATATGACTCCTGCTACCAGAGCCGTGGTAGCTCTGGGCGATCGCCTGAAATTTAAAAGTACGCGAGTAGCCTGAGTAAGAGCCCCGACGCCCGCGCCTATAAAACTGTTCTGCAATTCATCATCATCTTCATTACAATCTACCACTAGTCCACTGCTGAACATAGGCCTCCCCACAGATTGCCACAAAAGCTTGTAGCTCTCATTTTGGGGGAATTTTGCCATAGTCGCCACGCTTGGCAGGCGGGTTGGCAACCGCAGTTTATTTATTCTGATGTTCCAGGAAGATGCTGCTGGCCATCTTCCAGTTTTAATTTTCCCTCTGTCGACTTATACGACACCCCCGTAAGAGTAGCGTGGCGGACTCTATCCGACTCCAAAACCCTCACAGAAAAATGAGAAGAGGGTTGTGCCCAGCAGTAGGAGATTTATAGGCCGTTACTTTAAGTATGACTCCTGCAGGCTTTACCTAGAAATACTTGCCCCCGTTCCAATTTGTCACACTATATTAGTTCTCTTGTACATTAGACAAGGGAAGATAAGAATCTTCTTGTTAACCATAAGATGTTGCCTTGGTCGAAATCGGATAGGAGACCCACCTTTTTAATTAACCGACTCCTCAATGTGGATTTTTTTTATTTCTCGTATATATTATTTACTGATAGCAGGGTTCCAATCCAGTAATTCATCTAGGTAGGTACCACCGCAGTGCCAGTTATTCTGCCGTCAAGCAGTAGTGTGCAAACATTACTGTTTTGGTTTGAAGAGTACCGATAGCTAGTGTAATTAATCGCCATATGAGACTTAAGAACTGGTGTCTTAGGATGACGAGCGCAGTGTGGTGCACAGAAATGTTCTGGGCGACACAGCATTTGTGATGGGCAGACGTTGCAATTACCATCAGGTAAACGCTTTGCTCGTCTCTTCACTATGTTCCATTAAAAATTAGATTCTTCGTTGGTGTTGCCAATATTTTAATAAATCAATTCCTGTCAGCTGTGATGTTAATTTAGGGTATATCCACATTGACATTGTACCCGGGAATAAGGCGAAAGTTAAACAATAGTCCATATAAGCCGCCTCTATTATACACTTCACAAGGGAAATGGAGAGATCGGCAAACAATTCTTTCGTTTAAATCGCCCTTGAAAATTCTGCGCGAAAACGAGAACAATTCGTGGTAGTATAAAAGGGGCAGAAACAGAAGAAAGTTACTTGAAACATTATTTTAGAATACGAATTGTTGTTTGTTGTTTAATTGTAAAACAAATTAATCGCTTGAAATGTAAGATCTCTACTTAAAATATTATTCAATTTCTTAAACAGTTTGAGAAACAGTTATTCATAAATTCGCCGAAATAAATTTAAATATAACATACATACAATGCTTTAATAACATAATGAAGTTTTCTCTGGTCTTTGTGTGGTTTCTTTGAATTACACTCAAACGTTTTATGTATATTACAAACAAAAGCCGTAAAATATTCAATGCGATGTCGCCGAGTGACGTCACTGTATACTGCGATATTTGAAGTATTAAAAGGTCGCTAAAGAAAATGCCAAGAAAATGACATAAGCATCCCACTGATGGCTTTCTTAAATATACCAGTCCTTAAAGCAGCAACTTGGCAGTTCGAACACCGCGTTCACCTGATAAGCGGAGCGATTCCAGAATATACTCATAAATAAATGTTCTGCTATTATTCTGGTGTGTGTACTGTTGTAGCTGTAGATTTTGGGACGGACTTGATCCTCCGTCTCAACATAAAACATAACATCGCATATTCATACAGAGCATTGTATTACAACCATCATGTGCAGATCAAAATAAACTCATTACGATCGCGTATAATATTACTCAACGGACTTTTTTAACAGCAACCAAGCTCTTTCTCTTTCTTTCTTTAAAAGAAAAAAATTCCACACTTTTTCAAATTTTTAACAAACAGCCAAACCTGGAACTACTATCCGTAGGCCATAGAAATAATCGGATATCCCATGCGGAAGTCAAACCCGTGACTTCTAGCGAAGTAGCCAAGCTCAATTTTATTATTTAAAATATTGTCTCGGCCGTTTGCTAGACTATTGAGAAGGTATCAAACGCTCGGGGGTGTTTGCCTACTGTAGCTGGAATCTTCCCTGCCAAAACAAAGATAAGCAAAGCTCACTCACTTGTTCTATAGCGCCTGTGTGTCCTAGCAAGGGCAGGCAGCTCCGTCGGGATATCTTCACAACATCCAGAAACATTCACCGGAGTCCGAAACGTAAAAAAGCACACCGATTGCAGTTTAAACAATATCAACGGCACAAGGAATGCAGGAACAAACAGTCTATGAAGCACAATATAAAGTTCTTTATAATAATAAAATAAATTATCGGCATTCACTCCGTAAAGCGCGAGCACTGTTCGGTTTAAATTTTTGCATTGATTCCCGCCAAAAATTCTACTTTTTTAATTAGTAATATTTTATATTTATTTCTTTTTTATTCGGTTTCATAGCGGCCAGTCTCATGTCATATTGCTACCCTTGCTAATGACGCGTGAGGTTAAGCGTACTTATGCTTTGTATTAGAATGGAATTATCCAGCAACAGTTTTTAACTGGCTAAGACAAATATACTGCAAAGTACGCATTGAATAATGTAGTGTTTATTATTTTAGTTAATTTAGAGTTTTTGTTCCGATACCCGAAATAATTTTCATTGTGATTTCCACTATAACGTACTGCCATTAGTGATTACAATTTTCTAGGTCGAATTGTCTAGAAATTACAAGCAGACATTGTTAATAATTCCAGCGGAGAATGTCTTTGAAACAGTTGGTACGCTTGATAAAATAATTGATCCTGCGACACAATTTGTAATTTTTGTTACTAACTGTTTATTAGATAAGAGAAATATTTCATTCTGTTTAATAGCAGCGCTTGTGTTTATAATCCGATGAAAATTTGTTTGTAATCTGAGTAAATATAATAAATAGGTGATAGGCGTTTAAATGGTAACAAAAAATCTTAAGTTACTCGTACTAAGATGGATGTTAAAGTAATTGTGTTAAAGTAATGTAAAAGTAATTGTAATTAAGAAATGTTCTAAACGTTCTTCAGGCAAAAAGATATTTCGTAATATAAAGCGGCTCGGTTGGGGCAGTGAATAATCGTTAGGGGTTTGCGCTTCTGATCACCGGTGCAATTCCCGCAATGAACCAATATTTGTATGAAATATATATTGTTGTTCCGGATTAGCTTAGCTGATCTATTATAGTTAATAGAATAATAATACAGAATAGATAATAGCTGATCTATTTATATATGTGCAACGCTACTCGTTACAGGGAAAATTGTAATCAAGGTCTAGGAAGAACTTTTTTGTAATAATAATTTCACTGTAATAATTTTTTTTTTACTTTATACACACATGAGGTACCTATTTTCAATTGGGATTTCACATAAAGGCATAGATAAGGAGAGCTGACTTTAATTCCTCGCAGATAAAGGCATATAAAGTATATTCTGGTAGACAGTAATATTTATTTATGCAAACCGCATAGTCCGCACTAGTGTTGGCAACAAAAGACGGCCCCATTATCATATTGTTTAGCGGCACAATTTTCCAAATTCCACCGTGAAGGTTGCCGCGTCTCTCCAAACACCCTCAGCCATTCAACCCTTCCACTTGGGCTTGACAAAAAATACTCCACTTGGTAAATATTTAACGTCCACTGTCTAGTCGTATGGTATATGGCACGAGCAAAACAAGGCAAGGCAGCAAAAATTATAAGTTGGCATCGTGTTTTGTTTTAGTTTAGTTCTGTTGATTTGACTCCAAGATGACGACAGCTAAGATATATAAGATAGATAAAAAAAGATAGATAAGATAGATAAAAAAAAGAAACGATACCCCACACTAAGATTTCTCTTGTGTCGTGGGTGCGTGAACCGAACCCACCGAACCTACGAAACACAAAACAAATTTTGAAATAATAAAAGATCTATTAGCTGTTACAGTTTTATAGATAAGTATGGACTATGCTATCATTCTATATTTAAACAAATAATTATTATTTGTCTTAGATAATTCACAGTGAGGAATTTCAAAATAAATAAACCGTAAAAATATCAATGTACTTGACGCTGAATAGCAAAATCCATTGTCGAGTGCTCAGTCAATAACTAAAGTTTTGCATTATGTATAAAAATACCTAATTCCTTACAAATTAACATATTGGTCGACAAGTTTTTCTGTATTGAAATATACATGCTAAAATAAATATCTGCATTTATCGCTGTCGTTCTATACTTGATCCGTATTACAAAATTGGTATTGTGTTGGCCCTTCGTCCTTTTAACGCCACTAGTGTGTTTGAAGTCGTCGGATATTACAAGTCCATTACGTTCCCTTGCGGATATGTTCTAAGCCAAACTTGTCTGTTTGGAATGTAACGGAGATGATATTAAAAAATCATAGCAAAATTGTGTTATATCTTCGCTTAAATTTAGATAACACTAGCTGTACCTTGCGGTTTTACCCGCTTAAAAAAATCCGCCCAGATGACTGCGCCGTAAGGCCTCGCTAACCTGAACATTCAAAGTTCAGCCCTTCACGATAATGTTTAGTTCGCTGTGTGCAGCTCCCTAAGATCATAGCTAAGTAAAGTTTTGTAGTCTAGAATCTTTATCGATAAACTGTCTATCTGATACAAAATAAAAATTGTATCAGTTAGACATTATTTTTGAAGTAAATTTAGTATTTCCTGAGATTAGTTTGTTTAAACATACAAACTCTTAAATTAAGAAAACTTTAAAGGCAGTCTTAGTCTCATAGTAGGTTTATTAGTAGTTAGTTGTTCTTCGACAGCACACGTAATTTACAAATTGGTAATAACATTACAACATTAATATTTGTTATGTAAAAAATAGACACCACACAAACGTTTAAAAAATGTTTCTGTACGTTCATTCACTTTGATATGTTCTTTATTAAAAACTTACCTCTTTGCTCTCTTCCGATATTTGTAGCGCCAGCCGCAAAGAAGTGTCCTCGTCCTCTTATTTGTCTATTCCCATTACATTTTCGGACAAAAGGCGTCGAGTGTTTAGTCGTCGGTCGTGGAGACCAACAAACGGACGGATAAACAGACCGGGTTCCCACGATAGATGCAAGTAGTTTGCTTTTGTGACTGGGTCCGTTCTGCTCTTAATTTTTGATGTGGAAACAAATTAGGTGATTACAAAAGAAAGTCTGTTGAACAATATTCGTTCCCATTTTATGAGACGGATTTATTGATTGATTATATAAAAAAAATTGTCTAGAAAGATTTAATGATTGATTTTATTTTAACTTTACGGATTTATATTAAGCTAGCTGATGCCCGCGACTTCGTCCGCATCAATATAGGTTTTCTAAATATCCCGAGGAAACTCATGATTTCCTTTTATGAAAAAGTATCTTATGTCCGTCTCCATGTATCTCTGTGCCCAATTTCGTCAAGATCGATTCAGCGGTTAACCGTGAAAAGGTAACAAACAGACATATAGAGTTACTTTCGCATTTATAGTATACATATTTTTTGTCGGTATACAGTAAACCTGTATTCGAATTCCAGCCAAACTAAATATTTTCTTAACACAGAAATGTTTTCTGAGTGTAAGGATATTGTGGTGGTATCCTTGTCTCATACCCTGACATCGACGTCCACAAATCACAAAATGTTGGTTTTGTTGTGTTTCGCATGTGAAATGTGTGCCTGTAAAACGCACTCACGATTCGGAAATAATCTTAGTGTAGAAAAAAGAAGGGGTCTCCTTTTTTGCAGACAGTTGGTAGTTGTTTGTATTGCGACGTTAGATAATCCGCCACGTCATTTTATCCCCTAGGTGTTGTAAAAGTAGAATAACGGAAAAATTAATAAAAACGTCATGTTCTCCGACATACTACGGACTGTGGTCACTAATCCGGCTGCGTAGCGATTACTAACTTTAGAGAGGCAGCCCAGCAGTGGACTTTTTATAGGCTGTTAAATAAATTGGTAACTTTTAGTTGCGGCCAGAAGATGTTGTAGTGGTCGAAATCAGTCTAGGAGTCATTAACATCATGTTGACGGGAGAGTTGCATATATTACTATATAGTAATATATAAAAATCTCACGTCTATTATTAATTTATAAATCTGTAAGAGCTATTCTTATTTGAAAGTCTGTATAGGGAAAAACAGCTCCAGCCCGTTTACCCGTTTAGAAGACATAGTTCTTAAAATCGGTTCTTAGAGTTCGTCGTCTACGCCGGGATAGGAATATATGTGCAAAATTTCAAAACAATATAGGTATTGGATTATTTATATAGATTATTGATATAGGTATTACAGTTTGGGAGGTCTTAGTCAGTGGTAAATCGCTTTTATATGTATTGATTAATGTATACACAAATTAGGGATATTATGCAATATTATATGTTATAAACATGAACAGAGTTCGTTAAAGTAACCGTAAAAAAGAAGATAATATTCGTTGAGAACAACTGTAGTTTACGTTTTGTTACAAGGTCGTTCTAATTAGTGGAGTGAATTATCATCAATCGTACCCTTAGCAACCCGCCGCGACCGCGATTCATTTATACACATTCTTACAAAACTGGAATAAGACGAAGCTATTAATCACATTTCAATACGACAGACACAGCTATAACTATTTAAGTCATTTCGTAAAATATGTAGTTTTTTACTTATGTTTTTTTAATATATTAACAGCCGAATTATTAGAATTTAAAACAATCAATACTCCTGACTTAAGAATCGCAAAATATGTTTTTTACTGGTAGTAGTATGTATTTTATTGGAAGCCGTGTGGGTGCGGCGTAACAGAATCTACTATACCATCTCGTTCCGTGGGTACCTAAAAAGTCGTCAGAGGCAAAATAAAAGAAAGAGATGGGCAGCCGTATCTTCCTTGAACAAAAAACAAATTTACTGCGGTTACCAACAACCCGCCGGCTAAGCGTGGAAACTATGGCAAATTCCCCCCAGAATGTATGAGGAAAACCTATGTTTAGCAGTGGACTTGTGAAGTTGAAGTGCACTTGGACACTAGAAACTGAAAAACTAATGTTTCAGGATGAAGGGTGCAGTGACGTGCTACGCAAAAACCTCATCTCGTCTTGCCATTGATATAAATTGTCGTCACCGTAAGTAGCCTGTGAACAGTCCACTGCAAGACATGATGATGATGTTCTCATGGCCGATTTTTAACCACGGGTACAATTTCCGAATACTTTACTTTACTGGTGGTAGGATTCCTATTCAGAAATCCGTCTAGGTAGGTACCACCCCAGTTATTCGGCCGTGAAGCAGTAGTGTGCAAACATTACTGTGTTTCGGTTTGAAGGGTACTGAGAGCTAACGTAATCACCGGGCATATGAGACTTAAGAACCGATGTCTCAGGGTGACGGGCGCAGTGTGGTGTCACACAAAAATATTCTGGGTGACACAGCATTTGTTATGGACAGACGTTGCACTTACCATCAGGTGAACGTTTTGCTGTTCCGTCACTTTGCAGGAGATATTATAGTGTCACAAGTGTTGCGCATACAGCGCCAATACAAAGGCACTCACTCGTCCTAAACTATCCGCACCCGATGTGACATCGGAGGTAGGGTAGAATAAAGTGTCGGAGACACGGGGATAATCATAACACAACCAAACCCGAAAACCAGCAGTTTGTGTTTTTGCACAAATGTTGGCTCCGGCTTTGCATTCGAGCCCACAGAATCTGCGGCGTCAGCGATCCTAGAACCAGACACTGTGTGCCCGTTTGGCAACGTTCTGGTTAATTTAAGTATGTGATATTTGAGATGATTGTTCCGATATCTAGTGGAAGCCATGATATTTTTTGGGAATTTCCCTTAGTCGACCTTTAACACGTCACAACGTCGACACTCGGGGAATGAAAAAAGGAGGCAGACTATCTCACGCGTGCTACACCACGGCTGAGCTAAATTCATAAATCAAATAGCGGCAATTGCAACTTAGTTGTGCGGGGAATCACAACTATTTAATCATTTCGTTTTTTTTATATTATATTCTTCTCTGTCTCTCTCTTCTACTTTTATAATCGGTGTTATAAAATTACGGTCTCGTGTTCCGTTAAAAACAATTACTGTTTCGTGTAACTTCAAATTTCTTTGACTAATATTAATATTACTACATCTTTATTTCCTTTCAGTTTTGTTGTTGTTCAGTGAAAGAGAAGAGAATCTACCACCCCATCTAATCCCGTGGGTGTCGTAAGAGTTGACAGAGGGAAAATAAAAACCAGGAGATGGGCAGCAGCATCTTCCTGGAGCATCTGAATAAATAAACTGCGGTTGCCAACCCGCCTGCCAAGCATGGCAACTATGGCAAAATCCCCCGAAAATGAGAGCTACAAACTGTGGCAATCATTGGGGGAAGCCTACGTTCAGCAGTGGACTATATAGACTGAAATCAATATTAAAAAAAAATCAATATTTAAATGGAAGACATAGGAAATGGAGTTAAGCTATTGAGAAGTTCATAACCTGCGGAAGCTATGAAAAATTAATTACAATAGCTTTAGTGGTGTTCAAGACATAGACGGTTGTATAATCAAACAGACAAAAATATTCTTTACAACATGTCTTATTTAGTAAGCGCTTTTGTGAACGAAAAAAGTATTGCAACACTTCTAATTACTTGTATTATGTTATACTATGGACGGTATCATTATCCACAAATGCAACACCTAAACAATATTACATTAGCAAACATGGGTAATAATGATCTTGGTTAAGTTAACAAAGTTCATTATGACGAAATTTGGCTTATTTACAAATAAAAAAACAATAAGCAAAAGCCATCTTATACTAGTTATTTCGGATAAAATGTGTTAATTGTGTGTTTGTGTCCATATTTATATGCATATGTTTACTAATGATGTCCATTATTCCTATAGGAATATGTAAATACATCTAATTCAAAAATAAATTCACTGATTTATATTTCAAGTAATTATATTTCAGAAACATTATTGATAGAAAACGTAAACACAGTTTGACCGGCAGCTCACGAAGACAATCAAATCGGATATCTTAACAGAGATAAACGTTAAAAGTCAATCGTTCATCGGATAGCGTACTAATGAGTGCTCGTTGAATATATACTTATCTTGATGAGACAGTTGAAGTGAAGCCACGCCATTAATAATTCCATATAAATAATAACATCATTACTTTGAAGATGGACCACCCAAAATCATCACCTCGGTTTTATGTACATTATACAACGATCGTAAACTATAGAGATAAGAAAGAAAATGAAGGAAAATGTGAATCGAAAAATTAAGAGAAATCGACGGTCAAGCGTGGTAATTGTAGTCTCCGGCTTGTCGGCAATTTGCATACGATATGAGGCGCTAATGGATGTAAGATACGATTTTTTCTGAATATTTTGTACGTGAGCAAGCACAATCGCTATTAGCATAGATAACATCCAATGAAGTGAATAAGATGTACCATTTTAAATGCAGTTTCAAATTTATTTTTAAATGAACATTCTGCAAAGTGGCAAATAAACGAAGAGGAAATTATGCCTTAAGTGAAGCGTTTCATATTTTTCTTTTGTTTGCAATCATTTCATTAATTATGTTCTTAATTATAGTGTACTTGGGGTATTATTTAAAAACATTAAGGTCTGTTACATAACCTTCGCGTAATTAGAACATAACTGCAACTGAGTGAAGTATTTATATTCAAATATTTTAATTAGGAATATTTATAAATTGACAGCATTTAACATATGTATTTATAATAGTTACGATATATATTATATACTATAAATTTAATGAAAAGCTAAAGATTTTGCTTCTCTAAGAGTCGTTATAAATTTAGGCAGTAATAGCTCAAATTTCAATTTACTTGTAAGACCTACCTCTTATCTTTGCCCCTAACTGTACTTAAAAGGCGCTACTAAAATATGCTTCGACAGTTTCGGTAGGCGTTTCGACATGTAATGAGCGTATTTAATGTATATACATATTTTATAAATGATTTATTGAATGTAGTATTGAGGGCATACTTATTCGCGGCAATTACAAAGGAAAGAGAAATAAAACTTTTAGTTCCGTACAAAATATAATCAATGTTAATCAACATTTATCTCTATATGTCTTAACGGGTGCAATAAACTGAACAGGTATCAAAACTAATTACAATTCTTAGATTAACAGTACTTAAACTTAATGTAGAATGCTTTTTACTCGAAATGCTTAAGTTATCTGCTATCATGTTTTCTTTTATTTACGCGAATATTACACATTTAAATAAAACTACTTTTTTACGGATTTTATCGCGTTTAATTTTGAACTATTTTTACCCGACGTTTCGGACGCTTTACAGCACCCATGACCATGAGTCCCCCCGTGACCATGGGTGCTGTAAAGCGTCCGAAACGTCGGGTAAAAATAGTTCAAAATTAAACGCGATAAAATCCGTAAAAAAGTAGTTTTATTTATCTGCTATCGTTACTACTACTACTACGTATCAATACACTTCATTGTCAAACGTATCAGAAATGGTTGGAAAAGGTCTGAAAATGCATATAGCTATAACAGTTTAAATCATTTACAAGTAGTGTTTCAAAGGGATCAACATCCGCGAATATGTTTTGCAGAAATACTTAAGAAATATATTTTTTGCAACCACCAGGAGTTCTACTTAAAATTAGAAGAACATACATGGCTTACAGGAATGAGATGACGCACGTCCTGATACAACCAAGTGTCTTTCCATTAACCCCATATCACACGTCTAATCTATGCTTATAGCAGATCAAAGAAAAATCTAGTAATCACATCTTTAAAATAATGATAACTGAAACAACACCAGCCAAGTTGTAGTCAGACTCGTGCCGAGGGTTCCGTATTATTGTAGTTTGTTTGGAAACTATAAATGATAGTAAACGCGTTTTTTTTAATATATAACTTTCTTGGAATGCATGAAAGATTTTACTGGTACTCTCCAGAAAATGTATATGTTAAGCATTAAACTGGTAAAGCCTCATAATGATTATGATTGTATAAGCAAGATTTGTTTCAGATTATTGGCTTAGAAAATTCTGTAATGGATAGGCGACGATATTCTTCACATATTTTTGGGCATAAGCAAATTCTAAGTCGGCTAAAAATAAAAACTTATTATTTGAATCCTTGAAGAATCTATATCAAACGATACCCGCTGCACGATACATAAAACACGTAAAATTGTTTTGTGCCTCTGTTAATGTCTAATTTAAAAAAATGTAAAGTGTCAGCCCATAAATAACCCACTGCTGAGCACAGGCGTCCTCGCATTTCTGAGAGGGTTTTGGAGCTAAGAAGAATCCGCCACGCTGTTCCAATGCGGGTTGGCGGACTGCACATGTTTTCGAAATATTTTTAATTCCTCAGACATGCAGGTTTCCTCACAATGCTTTTCTTCACCAACTCACCAACTTCACAACAACACTCAACCGAGGACGTGGTAAATCAGCACTTAAAATTGCAATTAACAATTTTAGTGGTGCCGGCACCGGGAATCCAACCCAGGTCACTCGCGTACTATGAAATTTAAAGCCTAGCCCCTGAGCTACCACGGCTAAAATCCGCATGCAAAATATAAAAATGGTGTATATTACCAGGAACCGCCACCAGGTACCCTCCACCAACCACTAGAATACTACCACTAGATAATATACACCACTGAAGTCGAGAACACGACACGTGTTTCGCCCCAAAACGAGGCATTATCACGCGTCATAGACTCTACGACAGATTTCCGCAAAGTAACGCCTGATTCTATTAACTATATTAATCTATCTTATCAAATTATTATTATAAAATTGTTTCTAATACTTTCTTCGCCTTTTAAACACCGACCATTTGCTGTATATATGTAACTATACTATCAAAGTCAAGGAACTATTTTTTAATCAATCCTATATACAAATTTATTCAGAAATTGTTCAAGTTGTTCGACTGGTAGTAGGATTTCTATGCAGAAATCTGTCGACGTACGTACGTGAAGCAGTAGTATGCAAATATAACTGTTTTCGGTCTGGTGTCTCAGGGTGTCGGTTGTGGTGTCACACAGAATTGATCTGGGAGGCACAGTATTTGTTGTGGGCGGACGTTGCACTTTACATCAAGTAAACGTTTTGCTCGTCTCGTCATTTAACACAATAAAAACAAATGTTTATAGCAATGGTATTTATTGAGACAACAGCTGTTACTTACAGACACCGAAGTCTCAACACTTCTTTATCTTTCTTTTAAGAAAGGGACCCTAGATCGAACAGAACTAAATTTTATGTTGTGACATCAATATCAGTACGCAAATTATAACATTTTTGGTCCAATCAATAATTTAATACAGGTAGTGGACCCTTATCCGTTTATTTTAAGTTGTGATTATTAAAACAACTTTTAAGAAAAGAAGCCTGCTTATTTAGGCTACGGTCTGTTTGATATGGATACCTTAGACATTTACTTTTTAATATAAGATATAATACTTTCTTTCCGTTTGATATGGAAAACTACTTGTATATTGGCGGCGTTTAGAGGGTTTTGCATATATAAATAATTATATATAATTAAACTTTGCAAAGACTGGTAATATAATGTAAAAAACATTTATTAATCTATACTACGAGTACTTGTTATCAATCCTTGTTTTTTAAGTGTTGCTCAAGATTCATTTAAAGTTGACTTTGTCGATAAATTATTTCTAGCAATATATTAATTAATTTATTAAAGTTCCGGAATACCTACTCAGAATATTTCGGCGTACTTCGATATAAATATTCGACATAATAATTATAATGATATTGTAAAAAAACTTAAGGAGACCAAGCAAAGTTATCACAGTTTCAGCCCATCACAAGACCATTGCAGAACATAGGCCTCCTCCATAGATAGCCACAAAAGTTTGTAGCTCTCATTTTGGAGGGATTTTGCCATAGTTGCCACGCTTGGCAGGCGGTTGGCTTTTTTTACAGGAAGATGCTGCTGTCCATCTTCTGGTTTGCATTTTCCCTCAGTCGACTTTTACGACACCCACGCGATGAGATGGGGTGGTAGATTCCCTTAGGCTGCTACCACATGGCATACGGTATATACAAAAGTTATATATATAGTAAATAGATAATAATAGTTGCTTTACTTTTTTTCTGTATTGCAAGAGTCTCAAAGCGCTATAATAAGTATAGTAGTAGTTTGATTTGCTGTAGGTACAATGGTGCTGAAACTTGGGCACTGACGGTACGGCTGCTCCTCAATCAAGGAAACGGATTACAACTTTTTTAGAGAACTTGGAGACTGTAATAAAATGCAGTTAAAGAAAGTGAAGTAAGTGAAAAGTGAAATACGTCCCATAACCACAACAGTGTAGCGACATCTATGTCGCCACATGAGAAGCTCAAGAAATATACCCATACGTCCATAATCACGATATGAAAGTTTTCTGCGATGCGAACTATATATACAACATCTAAATATTACTAGTTGGAGGAGACGTCCTCCCCAGATCAGACCACCCGATCTGGTGGGTAGCTACCCTTTTCCTTGGCACCATCATCCGCCAAAAATGGTGACCCCGACGTGACGTTGTCTCCATACGTCTCGACGCACTGAAGACCTGGACACAGGTTCACCGCAACGCCAGACTGCACCTCAACGCCTGACGTCTCAAGTTCTCCACGCTAAAAACTACGACTTCCAGTCTCAGCGGGGGAGTGATGTAGCGACATCTATGTCGCCACATGAGAAGCTCAAGAAATATTCCCATACGTCCATAAGCTACCCTTACGTAGCTACCCTTTTCCTTGGCACCATCATCCGCCAAAACAGGTTTTTACTTAATATTCCAAAATACTAAAAATATTTCGTATAAAATATAGATTTTGTAGTAACTTGGCAACGGCGTGGCTCAGCGGCCAACATGGCCGCAACCTGGCTTTGTACAATCGCAGGTCTTAGGTTCGATTACCAGGCAAAGCCGATATATTTGTCACACAAATCGACCGGCGTAAAGTAAGAGCATGTTTCGTATATTGAGGGAAGAGAACTGGTGACCCAAATCAAAGAGATATTATGTCATAGTCGTCACCAGTTAGAACGAAACATTAATTCTTAATCGACTGTGTATAATGTTTCAGGTAGAATGTGAAAAACCAAAAGAAAGTTTGTACACTTTATATCTTCTAGTAATAATCGAAAAGTGTCATTCTTGATTTCGGCTAAGAGGTTCATCCATCCCTAATAAATATTTTTGAGACGTAGAGAATAAACAGTAAAATTAAAAGCTATATTTTTTTTTGGTTAAAGTAACGAAATGAGAATGACTTTTACCTGATAGTAAGTGCAACGTTTGCCCATAACACGTTTGCTCGGTGCCCTTCAAACCGAAACACAGTAATGTTTGCACACTACAGCTTCACGGCAGAATAACTGGCCCTGGGGTACCACCCCACCCACCTACACGGATTCCTGCATTGGAATATTACCACCAGTGAAGTACTTTTTTTTGGTGCTGTGTAACCCAAAAAAAATTCTGCGTGTCACCACGCTGCGGCCACCAGTTCTTCAGTCTCGTATGCCAAGTGATTACACTAGCTCTCAGTGCACTTCAGACGGAAACACAGTAATGTTTGCACACTGCTGCTTCAAGGCAGATTCCTAGATTAAATTAGATTTAGAGTTAGCTACAGTATTTATTGAATTATATGCGTTCGAACAGATAAACAGAGAAGCCGCATTTAATTTAATAAATATATTTAAGTATAATATTTGGTGACTCAGTACTTTTCTGATATCCATTCATAACTTATTTTAAATTCGTGAGTCCGTAACCTTTATTAAGTTAACATTAATTAAATACGTAAGTCTGAAATTGTAATCTACTAATTCTATTTAACGAATCAAGAAAAATTATTAAGATATTGCCATGTCAATTGGCTCGGAATAGAATCAAGGAAGATTGTTGTGAATGAAAATTCGTAAATGTTTGACTGAATATGTACGAATATATAAGAAGTATATCAACTTCCAAAAGTGGACGTATTTATTATCAATAAAAAACATATAAAAGTATTATTTCATTAAAAATATTTTCATTATTTTAATCGCTACACTTATTTGATGATATTTTTGCGAGTGAAACAGCATATATACGAGTATAATTTCGGTGATGTAATTGCTGTTAGCCTTTTTGGCTTTTACAGCTTCATCGGATACTGTGCTCACGGGCCAGGAGCCCGCGTGCCAGGTTTGGTTTGACCCAAACATAAATACTTAAATAAACTCCTACAAACAAATCGAAATTCGGACTGTGTCGCGTTCGCTGCGTGCTTGCGGGTGAAACAGCAGTAAGCGTGCTACAGCGTAATTAAACAAGACGTCTTGTCGGTCGCGAACCGACTAACAAATAATTATACAAAACTAAACGAGAAAGACAAAGAGCTAAAGTGAAGGTAAATTTTAATGATGTTATTAATACAAATTAATTTGTAGTTTTGGAAAACATTCATCATTATTTAAGCCTATTTTAGTTCACTGTTGAACATAGGCCTCCCCCATAGATTGGTGAAGGGGAATTGAGGAAGGTGAGAGGAGACGAGGTGTCCTCTCCTCTCCTCTTCCTTGCAAGGCGCACCGGAACACACGACACGCCTTCCAGAACGAACCCACTTTGTGCGCGCAACGGACCCCTCCAGTCCGCCACGAGGCCAGGAGACTTGCACTCGAAAGCACCAGTCTGGTCTGTGGCACCGCCGCCGACCACCTTTCGGCCGCGGAAGATTGGAAGGGAGGCAACGACACACCAACACTCCTCTCCCTCCGCGGTCCCACCACCGCCGCCGCATCTACGGTGCGGCCCCGCTAAAGTCTCGGGGGACAGGGAGAGAGGCAATGCAACACCTACACTTCTCGTCCCCCGCGACTCCACCTCAGCTGCGGTGGGCAGCGTACTGCTCCCCCAAGCAGTCCCCCTATTCGCATCCAGATTAGGCTTGCGTAGCCCACTCGGAGCGACCTCCTCGGGTCAGCCTGACGCCACAGGCCGACCATGTGGGCCCCTTTTAGCTTCACCGTAGGTGACCAAGCCACGGTCACTAAGCCCCCCCCCCCCCTCGACAAGGCTCCTACCTCAACGCTCATGCGATAAGATCGGAGGCAGGCTAAAATGAAGTGTCGGCGACACGGGAACTATCACAATACAACGAGACCCGAAAATCAACAATTTGTGTTTGGACGCAAATGTTGACATTGTCTACGATTCGAACCCAGGATCAGCAGCGTAGTAGTCAGGTACTCTGACCACCTTACCACGCGGTCGTCACGAGTGTAATAAAGTCAAAACTTTTCTGATGGTTTGATTTCCGTGCAGGAATCCGTTAAGGAATATTTTGTAAAGCAGTAGTGTGCAAACATAGCTGTCTTCCGGTCTGAAAGGCACTGAGAATTAGTATAATTGCTGGGCATATAAAACTTAAATACTGATGTTTCAGGGTAACAAGAGCGGTGTAAGTAATGCCACACATAAATGTTCTGGGTGATATAGCATTTCATATGGGCAGACGTTGGACTTACCACCAGGTGAAGGTTTAGCTCATCTCGTCACTTTCTCCTACAAAAACTCCACAGTACCTTACAAATATAGGTATTTAATAAAGTACTTTGTACACACTCCGTTGTCAATCCATTCGCCGATTTGATGCTCGCGGGAACTCGACTGCTACTCAGCAAACAGATACGCCAACGTGTCGTCACTTTTTTGATAATGTAAATGAAATGCATGCTTATTGCTGTGACCATGACTGCCGCCCTCGCAGTGCACCTGAAAATTAAGTTCGGTTACAAATTGCCAGTCTGTACGTTGTGACAATGAACGAGTATGAATTATTAATCCCCAATTATTATTATTAAACCCTGGCAAAATTTATTGTTCCGTTTAGTTCAAGTCTATTGCTTGAACGACATTAAAAAATCTAAATTGATTGATTGTTTAGACATTGCGGTTATATTAAGACAACAAGTTTTTTTTTTATTTAAATTTCGCAACAATTGGCTTGGCGGAGAGCAAGGAAAAAGGATAATGTATAACTTACAATATCATCATCATCATCATCATCATCATCATTTCAGCTTAACACTAGTCCACTGCTGAACATAGGCCTAACCCATAGATAGCCACAAAATTTTGTAGCTTTCATTTTGGAGGGATTTTGCCATAGTTGCCACATTTGTCGAGAGGGTTGGCAACCGCAGTTTATTTATTCAGATATTACAGGAATATGCTGCTACTTATCTCTTGATTATAATTTTCCCTCTGTCGACTTTTACGACACCCGCTTGATGAGAAAGGTGGTAGATTTTCTTAAGCCGCCACCACACGTGGACCACAGTGACCACTTAATATCGAGTGCACTGTTTCGTCGTTTGTCATCTCTACTCTAATGTAAAAAAGTACGAGTACTAAAATTTATTAAGTCATAGTATTTAGTCAGCCGTCTGCGTGAATTAAAAATAGATACAAAATATAATATTTCGGTCCGAAAATCCAATTTGACGCTCCAATAAAAATATAGCAGAATATATATTTTTTTTTGTTATTCTACTTGGAGTTTTAATATTAAAAATTAAGTTATGCTAAAGATCCAAGTTATCTTGATACTTTATGCACGATGAATAGAATGTACTCGTACTTCTAGACAAGTGTTTTCGGAATCTGATGTCACAAGGAATGAAAACCTTTTATCTGAATATTGCTTTCTGCTGAGACGTCAACCCAGGAGTCACTACTCTGCAGACAGGTACGCTGACCTCTTAGCCATCTAATCGTTATACATATACAATACTTTAACTGTAATATAAGGAGCTCGTTGCTACTATGACAGATGTGGAACCGGTACTAAATAAAAGATGTTAGAGGCGTCCATTAGGAACCCGTCACGGTGCTCATAGAAGCCGCTTCCATGTTATTATTTCTTTTTACAATTAATTATTATTCGAAATCGTATGAAATTAGCATACAATATAACTTCTTCGGAGCAGTGGCGCCGCCACGCCAGCCACGCCCACGCGACTACACTTCGAAATTAAAACAGCGCCTTGTCCGACCAACTATATTATCAATTTGTAGGTATTTTAGGTTAATTTATGTACGGATTATAATGTGAGAAGGTTTCAAGACATGTCGAAAAGTTGCCTATAATTGATGATCCGAAAACAGGTTACAACGTCTAGTTTGCATATTATCACCCATTTTGTTGCACAACTGATATAAATTAATTAGATTTTCTGTAAAATGTATTCCCAATATATTGACATGTAGATCAACACCACACTGAAACGCCTTAAGTGGGTAAATGCGTATTTTCTTCATACACTTTTATTAAAACATTAGGGTTTCTCCTTTAGTTGTATAGTCGTAAGTGAATTATACAAACAAATTTTACATGTACAACAAAAAACTAGTCCAAAAATTCATGATTCTGGCTAGGGCTCGAACCCATGACCCGCGGCACAGAAGTCGGGAATTCTGATTTGTCGACATCTTCATCATCTGGAGTCCAAAACCGTGAATCCAAAAGGTCTGTGTTTTTAGGAGGCAACAAAAGGAAGTGCCTTTGCTAGTATTCCTATGCAGGAGTCCGTCTAGGTAGGTACCTGCGGTGCCCGTTATTCTGCTGTGAAGCAGTAGTGTGCAAATATTACAGTGTTTCGGTCTGAAGGGCACTGGGAGTGTAATCACTGGGCATGTGAGACTAAAGAACTGATGACTCAGGTCGATGGGCGCTTTATGATCCAATATGAGTTTTTTATTTCTTTTTGGATAAAGTTACGAAACGAGCAAAACGTTCACCTGATGGTAAGTACAACGTCTGCTTATAACCAATTCTATGTCACCCACTCTACTGGTGGTAGGATTCCTATGCAGGAATCCGTCAAGGTAGGTACCACCACAGGGCCAATTATTCTGCCGTGAAGCAGTAGTGCAAACATTACTGTGTTTCGGTCTGAAGGGCACAGAGAGCTAGCGTAATCACTGGGCATATGAGACTTAAGAACTTGTGTCTCAGGGTGACGGGCGCAGTGTGGTGCTACACAGAAATGTTCTGAGTGGCACAGCATATGTCATGGGCAAACGTTGCACTTACCATCGGGTGAACGTTTTGCTCCTCTCGACACTTTATCAAATAAAAAAAACCCAAAACAATTCTGTGTGACAACACACTGTGCCCGTTACCCTGAGACATCAGTTCTTAAGTCTCATATGCCCAAGGATTACGCTAGCTCTCAGTGCCCTTCAAACCGAAACAGTAATGTTTGCACACTACTGCTTCACGTCAAGCGGGTTGGCGGACTTCACATGTCTTTGAAATATTTTTATTCTCAGACATGCCGGTTTCCTCACGATGTTTTCCTTAACTGCTAACAGTTTAACACTGCCTAAGCATGTGGTAAATTAACATATAAAATTGCAGACAGATTTTACAGGTGACGGCACCGGGGATCGAACTCAAGTTACTTACGTAATATGAAATTTAAGATAAGCGGCCGGCCCCTAAGCTACTACGGCTCTGATAATGTTTGTTACTGTGTGTGAAGTGTGAGAATTTAACTGACGTTGACACCAGTTTGACAGTTCCTTTACGAACTCTCCTGCTCATATTCTGTGCTTTGTGCGCGGCGCAGGACAATCGGTTGCTCCTCCAACGTGCTGACAATAATATTGAATTTGAGCTGGTCAAGACATCGAACTTATATCCTCGATTCAATTCGCAAGATTCGCAAACATCGCAAGAAAACATGCATTTCTGTGGAATAAAAATATTTCGATTGTTCGAATGAATGAAAGTCCGCTTACCCGCATTAGAGCAGCGTGGCGTTCTCTTCCCGTCTAAGAAATAAGAGAAGGCCTGTGCTCTGCAGAGGAACATTTTAGGCTGTTACTTTACTTTTTACTTTTATTAAAGTTATGTACTGCGTAGACGACTACGATTGACTTAGCAGCTGCAACGGTCGTAACTATGCCTGTTGTGTTTTTGGTACTGAGAAGTTAGGTGACGACCGCATGGCCTAGTGGTCAGAGTACTTTACTTCTACGCCGCGGGTCCTGGGTTCGAATCCCAGCCGGAGCTAACAATGTGCTAAAAACACAAATTGTTGGTTTTCGGGTCTGGTTGTATTGTGATTGTCTTTGTTTGTGTGACCCTGCATCCTAGCCTACCTCCGATCTTATTGCAGGAGCGTTATATCGGGTGCGGTTTCATAATTTTCTCTTAACAAACAGACACAGAATAGATTGCATGATATTACATATTGATAGTTAGACACAAATCATACGTTTCTATGCACCCAAAACAAATGCTATGTCACCCAAAACAATTCTGTGTGACAACACACTGTGCCAACGACCCTGAGACATAAGTTCTTAAGTCTTATATGCTCAGTGATTACGCTAGCTCACAGTGCCCTTAAAACCGAAACACAGTAATGTTTGCACACTTCTGCTTCACGGCAGCATAACTAGCCCTGGGGTGGTACCTACCTAGACGAATTCCTGCACAGTAATCCTACCACCACATATACTTAATTATAACCGTTCAGTTCAAATGTATTGTATAATACACAATTCTTAGAATTGTCCGTTACTTTTATTTAATTTCAGTCGTAAGTCATCATACAGAACATAGAATGTAATATTCAGTTGCTGTTGGTTTTTAAGTCAAATGTGTAATGTGACAGAACAATGCCCTAGTAGTGTCCTAAATTCCTTAGTCATACTTCATACATCCATATTATTAATATTATAAATGCGAAAGTAACGCTCTCTCTCCCTTTATCTTTTTGTTACCTTTTCACAGTTCAGCCGCGGAACCGATCTTGACGAAATTTGGCGCAAAGATAGCTTCATACAGGATATTTGATATTCCGGAAAATCAAATAGTTATCACGATATTTAAAAAAAAAATCTAAATCCACGCGGTCATAGTCGCGGGCTTCACTAGTCACACTATAATATCAAAGTGATAAATGAATTCAAATCTCTGTTCTTATCTCACATATCGGCGTGTACAAGTAGGTAAATTTATTATAATATTTAAGCGGACTCGATTATACAGACCGCAACAATTAGTGGGTATTGAGTTACGCGGGCAATATACGTCGATTAATGGTCGATGATGCCCTGTAATTATTTTCGTTGCCGTAAGTAGGCATCAGCGAACGCATGCCTGCGATGTGAGAATAAGTCGATCCGGAATTTATTCTCAGGGACTTTAGTTCTCGCGACATCCACTATAAATGTTGGTTGTTAAGTTATCTGCAATTAATTAATAATTCATGAGAAGGGTTTACTTTAAGATTCTCTACACATATGTGATAGTTTAAGTAAAATTTTTGCGTATGTAAATTATTTTGCAGATAACTTAACACATAGAAGCTCTGAAACAAAAAAAATCTTTAATGTAAATAATGATGAATTCAAATTAAGTTGATACTAAACGGAGCCAATATAAACAATATCGTTCACGTTAGTTTTTCCCTCCCGATTGAAGTAACTGACCAAGCCGCGGCCTGCCCCATCAAGTCAGTTACTCTCGCGTACAGGATGACGGTCCACGCCGAGGTCCATTCTCGGGAGCCCTTGCGACGGTCATCCATAAATAAAGGTTTTCGGCTAGGCAGACTGTTCAGTCCTACACAAGCAGAAAAACGCCTATTATTGCCTGTTTTTTGGATCTGTCAAGGGCATTCGACTTGGTTAACTTTGACGTCTTATGGCGTAAACTGCAAGATGAAACGACGTTACCACCAGAGCTTACATCAATCTTTAAATATTGGTACAATAACCAACGTCACAGTGTAAGGTGGGAAGGCGTGTTCTCTGACGTATACCGGTTGAGCTGTGGGGTAAGACAGGGGGGGTTGAGGTCGCCTCGTCTGTTTAACTTGTATGTGAATCAGCTGATTGGTGAACTCACTAGTACGAGCATCGGATGTCATGTAGACGGCGTTTGTAGCAATAATATTAGTTACGCGGACGATATGGTACTGCTGAGTCCATCGATTAGTGCTATGAGGCGGTTAATTACTGTATGTGAATTATATGCGACAGCCCATGGACTTAAATACAATGTTAAAAAGACCGAATTGATGATTTTTAAAGCCGGTAAAGTAACCTACCAAGATGTGCCTCAGGTGCTGCTGTACGGAACACCGTTATCTAGAGTAAATAGCTTTAAGTATTTGGGCCACTGGTTAAATGAAAACTTAAATGACAATATGGATATTAACAGGGAGCGCAGGTCGCTGTCTGTCCGTTGCAACGCGTTGGCCCGCAGGTTTGCACGATGTACGTGGTCAGTAAAGATAACGTTATTTAAATCATTCTGTCAATCCTTCTACACGTGCGCCCTGTGGGTGAATTATGGGCAGCGGACGTATAGCGACTTGCGTGTTCAATATAATAATGCACTCAGGATACTGTTGGGGTTGTCGTGGCGTTGTAGTGCATCAGGAATGTTCACGGGAGTTCGGATTGATGGTTTTGCCGCCATCATGAGGAAACGGTGTGCATCCCTGCTGGCACGTCTCCGTGGCACCACCAACACTATTCTGAGTATGTTCATAGATCGGTGGGCATCTCCTATGATGAGGAGATGGATACAGCTCCACACTTACAAATAATGTTAGTTTATAAGCAACATTATAACTAATTTAAGAAAGAAACATGTAATTATTATGGATTTATTCCGAAATAAAGTTTTAATAATAATAATAAATAAGCGCCCTCAGCGCCCTGCCACTGTAAAAGCCTTCGCTAATAGTGACCATCAGTCCTAAAAAAAACGTTACTTTTCGAAATGTAACTGGTAGCTATTTTTGCATCACTTTACTATAGTCGTACATTTGTATTTATTATAAGTTTTAACGGTATGTTACAAATAACTACAAATGCCTACAATAATAATTATTATAATTCTGCTTCGGTTAATGAATTGTACAGAATACAGCGCCGTGAACATTCCTATGGATTCGATTACGGTTTTAAATAATATTCTAAATGAAAAAGAATATAATATTTTTTCATTTTAGGCACAACATATATTGAATACGAAAAACGGTAGTAGTTTTTTAAAAGGACTTACTTGAACTCATAGCTGCTATTATAAGTTTAATAAACACTTACAATGTTTATAATCGCGTTCAAAAAGACTTTTTGATGTGACGAATTTGTCTCGTGTTTTGCTCAGTTTTTTTTTGCTTCTCCTCAAAGAACTTCGCCAAAGAATTGTTTATCAGCCATACGCGCGTACAGATGAGGTTGTTATTTGATGAAAAGCTATAAGGGATATATATTATAAGGGAAATTGAAAAGTCAGTTTTTAAAGGGAAATTGGAAAGTCAGTTTTTAATTATTTTAAATTTACATACATCGATTATAAAAACAGCGTTGTTTCTACATATCGTATGTCTAGGCGGAAAACCGATAACCTGTACTTTTGCCTACGATAAAGTATACAGGTACAATTGAATTATCATAAATATGCGGTCGTGAAGTTCGTGCTGATACATGAACAGCGAAAAAAATTTGGTGTACATACATATAACAAAAATTAGGTAAAACCCGTACCTAAACGAATAACCAATAATACCCACCTGCAGCTAAATTCACTCAACCGCTTTCTTATGATAGGTGTACTATAGTTACAGTGTTTTAATTTGAAATTCCTTATATAAAAAACATATTATACACAGTTATAAAATGACTACCAAACTCATAAAAAAAGTAACAGCCTGTAAGCGTCCCACTGCTGAGCACAGGCCTCCTGTTATTTCTTTGAGGGTATTGGAGTCGGGAAGTGTGCAATCCCGGAAAAATCAAATGCTTCTTTACATTTTCATGAATTAGGTGACTTAAATTTATTAGATTTTCGACATCCCTTTTTTTATAAAGTAACGACACAGCACAACGTTCACCTGATGGTAAGTGCAACGTCTGCCCATAACAGATGCTGTGTTACTCAGAATATTTCTGTGTAGCACCACACTGCGCCCGTCACCTTGAGACATTCGTTCTTAAGTCTCAAATTCCCAGTGATTACGCTAGCTCTCAGTGCCCTTCAGAACGAAACAAAGTAATGTTTGCACACTACAGAATAACTGGCCCTGGGGTGGTACCTACCTAGACGGATTCTTGCATAAGAATTCTACCACCAGTGAAAGCGACGCGAGAGTGACCGAATTTTGATGTTAAAGTTAGGGGTTTTATTTATTTATTTATGTATGACCCAAACGGTTACACCAAACCTAGCATCCTGGCTCTTGGCCCACGAGCACAGCTAAAAAAGCTAACAACAGTTCCATCACCGAAATTATATATACATTTCCATGAAATATTTTTATTCTTCAGACATGTAGGTTTCCACACGATGTCTTCCTTCACCGCTGAGCAGGTGGTAAATCAGAACTTAAAATAACAATTTTAGAGGTATAGGGGATCGAAGACATGCGTGATATGAAATATAAAGCAAGCGCCCGGCTCCTGAACACGTACGTAAACTCATATTCTACAAGAAATTAAATTTTAGTAACAAACAAGCACTCAGTGGATCTGATCATAAGTGTGCACTATGGATAGTCACCTATATGTATCGTTAATTACATAACTAGTATATATTTTTCACAGTGGTAGGATTCCTATGCAGTAATCTGTCTAGATAGGTACAGATGGAGTGCTAGTTATTCTGCCGTCGAGTAGTGTGCAAACATGAGTGTGTTCCGACCTGAAGGCGTACGCTGTTACTGGGCATATAAGACATAAGAACTGATGTCAACAACAAACATAGTGAATTAGACGAATATATGGCAGATTCACATGCACACACGCTAAACTGTCTGTACGCATGTGTGCAAGAGTGTGTGTGTGTGTGTATGTATGTGTTGATATTAGTGTCTAAAGGCGCAGGCGATTGTGTGCTCATTTGTGAACTATATTGACATAAAAATAACCTTCTTTTCTTATGAGAACATCCCCGTCTTCGTAGCTATTTATTGTAATATTCCACAGTCTATTTTTGTTTATTCCTGCAGCGCGGGTGCGTTCTACAAACATAAATTTCACATGCACAACATAACCAGAACCGAAAACCAAAAATTTGTGTTTTTGCACAAAAGTTAGCTTCGGCTTGGATTCGAACCCGTGGCCTGCGGCGTAGAACTCAGGTACTCCGACTACTAGGCACATTTATTATTTTATATCGCCCAAATGATATCTTGAATTCAGTACTAAAGGATAGTAATGGGTATTTACTTTAAATATTCACACATTAAATGTGGAACAACAAAAAATGACTTTATTAAGCGTTGTCACTGGACAAACCGGACTATATCATGTTTTACGATACTCGTAAACTAAGGTTTTATTAAATACTAGCAGTGCCCCGCGGTTTCAGCCGTGTAAAAAAGCCGACCCCGATTGATGATATACATACGTGCTTATCTATTGGAATCGGATTGTGGGGTTTTAATTTTATTGCGCGGAACCCTAATTATTTTACTAAAATTAAATTAGCCTAAGTTACCCGCTTTAATATCAGCTATCTGTCAGTGAAAGTCCCGTCCAAATCGGTCCCGCCGTTTCGGAGATTAACCGGAACAAACAGACAGACAGACAGACAAACATTATAAAAATTACCGTATATACTTTCATAAGCATTAAGTAAAAAGCTGTTTTTTGGTTATTACAAACAGACACTTCGATATTATTTATTTGTATAGATTATCATAGACATAAAATTTAATACTTATTATTTTCTGCTCATTTTGCACACTTAGAAATATTAATAGGAGAAGCACTAGCTCGCCTAACTTTTTTATTCTTTTAACGGAACATTTCTATGTGACACCACACTGCGCTCGTCGCCCTGTGAAATCAGTTATTAATGTGCCTAGAACGGCGAGAACGGTTCGAATCCCAGTCAGAGCCAACATTTGTGCTAAAACACAAATTGTTGGTTTTCGGGTCTGGTTGTGTTGTAATTTTCCCCGGGTTTCTGTCACTGCATCCTATATTTTATCGCATCAGCGTTAAATTGGGACGGAAGTACTCGTAAGACGACTGAGTGCCTCTTTGTTCGCCGTAGACGGATCGGCGATCGCAGTACCAGATCCCTCGCACCTTTGATGCTACTGTCCATCACTGTTCTGGACAAGTTAGGTCTAGAATTATTGGAATGGTAATTTCGACATGGATGATGGTACTTTCTCAGAGGACTTTTACGGCTATATGTTTACAATTTTTGTCGCCCTACTAACTATTGCCCTACTAATTACAATTTGCGACAAATATTGTATGTAATAATCAGTAGTTCAACTACATCCAGGTTTATGTGCGGCAGTGGACTTTTGATAGGGTGAAATGATGATGCAATTTTTATTTATTTATATTTTTTAATATATTATTTAAATATTTGAATGCCCGATCAATACCAAACACAATTTCAATAAAATTTTATCAAAATTTACCACGCACACACTTGACGGAAGGTACAATTCCTATGCATTAATCCGTCTAGGTAGGTACCACCCCAGGACCTGTTATTCTGCCGTGAATCAATAGAGGAGCGCCAGCTGATTAGCGAACGCCAGTACGGTTTCCGTCGGGGTCGCTCGGCTGGTGATATTCTAGTGTACCTCACTCATCGATGGGCGGAGGCAGTCGAGATTAAGGGGGAGGCCCTGGCTTGCTTGGACATAGCGAAGGCCTTCGATCGGGTCTGGCACAAAGCGCTTCTTTCGAAGCTGCCTTCTTACAGGCTTCCCGAGAAATTTTGTAATTGGGTCTCCAGTTTTCTCACAGACCGGAGCATAAAGGTCGTAGTTGACGGTGCATGCTCGGACTCTAAGTCTGTGAATGCTTGTGTCCCACAAGGCTGTGTGCTATCATCAACCCTGTTTATTCTGCATATCAATGATATGTTGCAAATTAGTAACATTAATTGCTATGCAGATGACAGCACTGGTGATGCCGTATACACCAGCCGTGCTGATATTTTTCGGGAACACGTTGACGAGTACCGGAACAAACTTGTGTCTGAAGTCGAGTTTTTGTTAGACAAAATCTCGAATTGGGGCTGACTAAATCTAGTCCAGTTCAACCCCAAGAAGACGCCGGTTTGCGCGTTTACCGCTAAAAAGAAACCCTTCGTCGTATCACCTCATTTTGAGAGCACTACCTAGTTCACACAGCCAGTATCGGTATTCTTGGCGTCGACATATCGAGTGACGTTCAGTTTCGCGGTCACCCGGAAGGGAAGGTCAAATTGGCTTCCAAAAAGCTTGGCGTCCTCAATAGAGCGCGACAGTTCTTCATGCCGGCCCAACGCTTGCAACTTTTTAAGGCGCAGGTTCGGCCGCACATGGAGTACTGTTCTCATCTCTGGGCGGGGGCGCCCCAGTGTCAGCTACTTCCATTTTACCACATTCAACAGAGAGCGGCTCGAATCGTCGACGACCATGTTCTATCTGATCGGCTTGATCCACTGGCTTTGCGAAGAGATGTTGCATCCCTTTGCATTTTTTATAAGATCTACCATGGGGAGTGTTCCGAAGAATTGTTCGGATTAATTCCAGCCGCTGATTTTCACCATCGCACATTGCGGCACAGCGCAAAATTCCATCGTCACCACCTTGATGGTAGGCATTCCAGCACAGTGCGTTTTTCGCGCAATTTTCTGACCCGCAAAAACACTTTATGGAATCTGCTGCCGCCAGCGGTTTTTCCGGACCGATACGACCTAGAGACCTTCAAGAAAAGAGCCTATTCCTTTCTCAAAGGCCGGCAACGCATCTGCTATTCCTCTGGCATTGTAGACGTTCATAAGCGGCGGTGATCACTTACCATCAGGTGAGCCGCTTGCTCGTTTGCCCCCTCTTACATAAAAAAAATAGTGTGCAAACATGACGTGTTTCAGTTTGAAGGGCACCAAGAGCTATCACGGGCATATGAGACTAAGACCTGATGTTTTAGTGGGACGAGCGCAGTACGGTACACAGAAATGTTCTGGGTGACATAGCATTAGTTATTGACAGACGTAGCACTTACCGTCAAGTGGACGTTTTGCTCGTTTCGTCATTGTATCCAAAAAAAAACACCATTAGTAAGCGCTGCACGCAAATATACTCAGTGAAGGTGTGAATATTCCACATGAATATACAGTAAAGACCGTAATTCATTACAGTGGCGTTACTTCTTCAGTATTCAGTATTAACTTGGACTAACCATTTAGGTCTGGGATTATATTAGTCACGCGTCAGACAGCGAAATCCTCGACTTTAGACAAGGACGTTGACATCAAAAATATTTTTTCTACATCCATATTAATATTATAAATACGGAAGTAACTCTCTCTGTCCCTCTGTATGTTTGATACCTTTTCACGGTTCAACCGCTCATTGGAGTTTGACGAAATTTGGCACGGAGATGGATTGAATTTTTATTCCGAAAAATCAAACAGTTTCCACGGAATATTAAAAAAAACCTATATCCACGCGGATGAAGTCGCGGGCTTCAGTATCTTTTTGCAACATTATTTGATGACTATTAACGCGAATTTGAGAATAATTGTAAATTTTGTTTTTTCTTTAAGATCATGTATGGATGGAAAAAAGACTAAGGACTACTTCGCTGATCTGTGTATGAGGGGTTCGACCTTTGTCCGTAATTTATAAAGCTTTGTAGCTTAAAACTTTCCTCAATAAACAGGCTATTTCTAAAATCTAATAAGTATTTCCAGAGGTTAGCGCGATTAAACATATAAACTCTCCAGTTTGCGACCTTGTATTACGTTCACAATTAGTAAGAATCTAATATAAAACAGAAAATACAGTAATTGTTACTAAAGTCATTTACGTAATATTTCAAAACAAAACAAAAAATTTGCGGGTCTCTGAGATATCATAAAATCGAAGGCCGGCACGCAACATCTGTTAGCCTTAATCATATCCCATACACTAAACTTTATCGTTTCCCATTTATCCAATCCACACTTACAACGAAATAAATAACAAAATAAAAAGCATGTAATAGCATAGCTCTGCTCGCGAAGTTCTTTAATTGATATCAGTTTCATTGAAATCTGGAAGATGCCGTGATTACCACGTATTTAACGATTTGATTCATTGCCCGAGTAATAAAGTATGGAGTGTGAAAATAACTATAGGATGAGATTTAAGTGGGAAATGATTGCAAGTGATTGTTACATAGTACGTATTGTGATTTATAATGTCTGTGTACATGTTTTCTAATATTTACAATATGTTGTTAATAGATATTATTGTTGGATTTTTAAACGAAATTAAAAATAGAAAGTAGCAGAAATACCGTTTTGTTATTTGTAACCAGATAACTGCGACTGAGAAACTACAACGTATGTTATATTACGTTCGTTCACGAAGATAATCATGTCTAAAGTCAAGCACTAACAGAAAATATAATTTAAGTGAAGAACTGTCCAGCCGATTTTTTGGCAGTATAACTTTACTTAGCACTGAAAATGTTTTTTTTATTTTTTATTTCCCCTTATTATTACATGTTTACTAAAAAAGTTCCATTTATTGGAAAAGTAAAATCTAACGCTATAAAGCGGCAATAGCCTAATGGTTTAGGGTACGGACTGCGAAACATGACGTCGCAGGATCGAGTCCACCGATTAACTACCTGCTGCTACATAGATACATACATAAAATCACGACTGTATCCCATAAGGGGTAGTCAGAGACTGGGCACTCACTGCAAAAACAGATGACTGCCACAATCCACGTTTCACCAAAACAATATAATGCACTTCGCGTGTGATAGGTGGTGAGCCCATCGCCACCATGCGCTGTTGGATGCACAGTGCAGTTTAACTCCTTACTCGCCTTTTACGAGATCCATTAGATTAGACGGAGTGGTAGTATTCTTTTAACGAGCCGCTACCACACGGCTTACTACCTGCTACTAAAGTAAGTAAGAGTAAGTTTCAGCCTATTAATGTCCCACTGCTGAGCACAGGCCTCCTCTCATTTCTGAGAGGGTTTTGGAGCTAGGAAGAATCCGGCACGCTGCTCCAATGCGGGTTGGCCGACTTCACATGTCATCGAAATATTTCTATTCCTCGGACATGCAGGTTTCCTCACGATGTTTTCCTTCACCGCTAAGCACGTGGTAAATCAGCACTTAAAATTATAGAACAATATTAGAGGTGCTGGCACCGGGGATCGAACCCAGGTTACTCGCTTACTATGAAATCAAAGGCGAGCACCTGCTACTAACTTAACTATAATATAAGAAACTTGACTAAAAAAATATGAATTAACAAAAACTTTACTCATAATGAATTCTTATATTTACGCGAATACGATTTTACGAATTACAGAGAAGTATGAAGTCTGTGACCATGTTCTGGATCATCCCAACCATTACATAAGATTTGATAAACCACAAATCCTCGCAAAAGAGCACCGATTCCTACAAAGGTGATTCACGAGGCTATTGAAATTCTAAAACATCCTAATTTTAATGGAGAAGATGGTTGGGTAATACCACTAGCTTGAAAAACCAAGCATACCACTTCAAGACATAGTTAGCTCTTTTTGCTAGATCGGACCAAAAGTAATAATTTAAAGCTGAAGGTACTCCGGGTTAACTATGACATCGGGACATCTGTCACCTCAGTCCTCCCGTGACCATGGGTGCTGTAAAGCGCTCGAAATGTCGGATTATAAATAGTAAAAAATTAATCGCGATAAAATCCGTAAAAATCAGTGTTATTTTAATATTACTCAGTTTAAAATAACTGCTCAGTATATAAACAAGTATGACAGAAACGTTGCACATACGTTTTTGAAGGGGAACTGAGAGCTAGCGTAATTGACCACTGAACTGAACACTGGCTATGTGAGACTTAAGAATTGATGTCTAAGAGTGGGCAGTGTGGTGCCATACAGAAAAGTTCTGGGTGAGGCCATTTGTTATAGGCAGACGTTTCACTTACCATCAGTGGAACGTTTTGCTAATCTCGACAATTTATCCCTAAATATATTTAGAAAAAAAGTGCGTTACACTCAAATTCGACCTTGAATATGACATTGCACACCAGGATCCTTAAAAGGAAGTAGCCATTCAAGAGTCTCGTTAATTTTATAAGTTGCATATTTCACCAATATTAAAAAATGTTGGCAAACGTCGTGTATTTATGTTCAGTAGGGAACTGGCTGTAAACATTATGAAATAATTAGTAAGTATACCTCGTATATAAGTAAATGATAATGATGAGTATCTACTGGCCGATTTACGACTATGGTGACAACTGCTAAATACTGTCAGAAGCTATCAAGTAGTAGTACCACAAGTGTACGCCCAAACACAGAGGCGCTCCGTCCTCACCTACCCACGCGCCCGACGTAACTTCTCATTCGATAAGATCAGAGATAGTTAAGAAGGTATGTAGCATTGACAGAAACTCCAGGACAATCATTATACAACTAGACCCGAAAAACAACGATTTGTGTTTTGCACAAATGTTTACTCCGGTGGAATTCGAACTCAGGACCCGCGGCGCTGTAGGCAGGTAAGCTGACCACAACAACACAAGGCCACGCGGTTTGACGGTATATCAGTGAGAATATTAGAATATTGTATGCATACATATTTGAAAATAAATGATATTTAGTCGAAACTACATAACAGGCCGTGTGGTGGCGGCCTCAGAGAATATACCATACCATCTCGTCTATTGGATGAAAACCAGAATCATCTTCCTGGAACAGCTAAATAAATAAATAGCGGTTGCCAACGCCTGCCCAGCGTGGCAACTATGGCAAAATCCAATTAATGGGGAAAGCCTATCTTCGGTAGAGGACTTGTGACGGGCTTAAGTAGTAGATGTAATGGAACATTAACGTAAAAGAAAAATTAGAAGGTTTTTAATGTGTTAAATTATTGTATCCTCGCTGCGGTAGTGTACTTTATTATGAGTTATAAACAAGTTTCCAACTTAACACTTACACGAGTAAATCCCCTACAATTTATTGTAGTTTCTTAAGCGTCGATATTTTCATTGAAGATGTCCTTACCTTGTCATAATAAAGTATAACGACTTTTTGTTCTGTCTGTGTATGACTGCGTTAGTTTCACGTTTCTCTTACAAAAAGTAATAAATAATGACTAGAGATACTGTCACAGAGAGAGAGGGAGAGAGAGAAAGATTTGACGGAATATTTCTTGTAGCTGTAGAATTAATTATCCAAGGATAATTTATGCGAAATGAGGTATTATTTCAACAAATGCAATGTTTGTTAGACACTTCTAGCATTAGATTATTAATAACGATTAGAGATAAAGTTCGAGAGAGGGAGAGAGACGGAATAATTATTTTTGTTGCTATATATATATGTGTTGTATATGATATATATAGGATGTGTCGAGTATTTTTAATCTATGATACACAACACAATTCATTGTGGAGAGGAGATTCATATCGATATTTTTAAGACCAAAGTCATCGTTTTTAAGGATACCTAAGGAAATTGAGATATATATGAACATAATTATGCAATTGTTGTTTACGCACATTTCACTTACGAGAGCTAACAATACTAAAGTTGCCTTTTCCGGCGGTTTAAATAGTGATATTTAGAAGCATTCTATGAAGAATGCTAATCCAAAAATTCGATAAGAATACAGGCACGAACACATTCTTATCATCTAATATCATAGATAATGTTTAAATCTAGAACCACAAAAAATTCGAGTTAAGTATCTAAATATGCAGGATGTAGTCTAGATCATGGTCAAGCCAATATTCATCTTAAAATTTATTTTTATGCAACAATATTATATAATTTCTAAACAAAATATAAATCTTTACTCATTTTCTCGAAATAACAAATTTCTACTCTCTAGCTGTCTAAGCTAGAATAGAAGATTTACAGGGAAACGCAGAGAAGACTTAGGGGAAAGGTAGACATATATGTTATCATACGAGTAGTTTGCCCTTTTTAAACCATAAAAAGTACCCGCAACCGACGAGCGTGTATGGAAACGCTAATAAAAGTAGAAAGCGAATGATGTGGTCTCTGCCTACCCCAATCGGAAAGAGGCGTGACTGTATGTATATAAAAGCACAGGTGTGCACAAAACCACCTCTGATTAATGATCGTTTATTACACCTTTAGTGCTGAGTTTCTGTCATCATCGCGTTCGGGAATAATTTCTCTAAAAGGAAAACCAGACCCGAAAACTAACAATTTGTGTTTTAGCACAAATGTTGGCTCCGGCTGGGAATCGAACCCAGGACCCGCGGCGTAGAGGTCAGGTACTCTGACCACGAGGCCACGCGGTCGTCATGGGATATACCAAACGTGTAAAAGGAAACTATTCAAATGAATTAAGATTTTTATGAAATAATATATGTAAATTCGGGATGATCCTTGAAAAAAGGCTAAGAAAGTTATAGTTATCTTCAACTAAAGTATTTTGTAACAGATAATTTCAACAAAGAATATCGATAATCGAATACTAAGAGATTCAACGCCGGCTAATAACTCCGATTCGATTTGTGCCTTAGAAAAAACAATCAAATCCTTCGGAACACACAAGTCGCCCATAAACACTCGCCACCCAGCAATGCTACCTTTAATTTAGGCACGCATTTCTGTTTCGGTCAATTAGTTCAACCCATAAAATGTTATCATCGTTTCAAAGAACCCTGTTTTACGTTGGCCATAACATTTAAAATATTTTACATAGAACAACAATTATTTTAAATAGAATATAGTTCTGAGGCCACTAAATTAATTATTATTGGAAAATAAAAATATACGAGTAGTTGAAGTTTTTAGCTCTTCTAGCTAATTGCAACATATTAAATCTGCATTTAACGTCACATCAAAATTAGAAAAGTAATAATCTAAACAGAGAAAGAAAAGAAATAAATGTTTATAGGCGACACCACAATAAAAATAAAAAAAAACTAACTTAACTAACACCTACTTACCTACACTTGCATATCTTTAAATAGCATGCTGGTCTTCCGTGGATACCAACGAATGAGAAAAAAGCTACTGTGCGCTGCGACATTAAGGTTATAGGTATAAGAGGTTATGACAAAATAAGACATGGTTGACAACTGAACAGAAGCATGTATTCAAAAAACGCTACTACAAAAGCACACAACTACTGACTACCGACTGATAAATAAATTCAACACAGACACAATAATAAACATGTACGTAATATACATTTTACTTTTACAAATAGGTACGCAAAAATTTATTTTAAGTACTCACTTTTAAGAGTTTATTTTTGGATTAAATAAATGTGTAAAAAGAGTCATTCTTAATTTAAAGGCCTTATTTCAATTGGCTTAAAGTACATAATCATTTCTGTACCGCAATGTAAACACTATTACTTCCTATTTTACGTTTGATGAGTAATGCTAAGAAGTGTTATAAGGCCTAACGAAGCCAGGGACAAATACATAGTTCTTAACTGGAATAACTAAGACATAAAAGGGATAAAAAACTCGGGCACCAAAAAGTGGCTCGTTTTTCGTTCCTCCTTATTAAGTTAAGCATAGATTTTCATCGGTCGATCACCGGGTAACGGACTAATCGGCCCATTACCGCCGTAACTGTACCACGCCCTTTAATTTGAAGGCGCCTATGAAATTATAAAGTTTTGTTTCTACAAAAAGACTTGATATCGAAAAGTATGTGAATGTTTGGGAAAATTTGTTGTGTGTAATTAAATTCTGTACGACCCAAATGTACGCAAAAAATATTTATAATTAAATTCCATGCGGAAGTTCATACTGTAAAACTTTGTGTGCAGAGCAGAGTGTTACTCGTATGAATAAATAAAAGTAGCCTTAATATATTAACTAACAATTAATTTTATCATTGTGCATTAGCATTTTTACTCGCGGTAGGATTCTTATGCAGGAATCCGTTTAGGTAGGTTCCATCCTCAGGACCAGTTACTCTGCCGTGAAGCAGAAGTGTGCAAACAATACTGTGTTTCGGACGGATAGGACCCGGGGGGGCTAGTGTAATTACTGGGCATATATAACTTAAGAACTGATGACTCAGTTATGAGCAGACGTTGCACTTACCATCAAGTAAACGTTTTGCTCATCTCGTCACTTCCAATAAAAAATAAACTCGCCTCTGTTTGAAATATTTTATAGCTTCCGATACGTTATAGAATAACCGACTCGAAAAATGACAGGTCTGAAATACACAGTGACAGTGCGATCAAAAATCTAACTATTAAGCCGTGTGTATGGAAAATCGTCCTTTCTTGGGGAGCCAAGAGTGTTAACAAAGAGGTCGGGAGCTTTCCTTAAACGTCGTAGTACGCGAGTGACCTGAGTTCAATCCCCGGCGCCGGCACCTCTAAAATTGTTCTGCAATTATATATATAAAATTATATATAAATATCGTGAGGAAACCTGCAGCATAGGCTTAGGCATAGGATAGCTAATCTGAGGTATAAAAATATTTCGAGGACATGTGAAGTCCGCCGTCTCGCAATGGAGCAGCGTGGCAGACTCTTCCTGGCTCCAAAATCCTCTCAGAAATGAGAAGCCTTTGCTGAGCAATGGCACATTCATAGACTGTTATTTCACTTTTTTTTGGAGGGGCCTATGTTCAGAAGTGAAATGAAGTGTTAATTCATTTCACATAGATGAATAAATAAATTAAATAGATTGATCTTTAGTGTAAATAGTAAGTCTTGGTTGGTCTTGGCTATCTGGTAACACAGATCTTTTACATAATTATTAAAATTGAAATTCGACTATTTTCTAAATATCTCCACTGTACGAGTAAGATACTCCTGTTTAGAGTGATTCATCCTCAGATATAGAGTGTAGACTGGTTGACAGTAGGCTGCAAACAACGCCACTTAAGAGCCCATGGAATATTTCTGAAAATGACGGGCTGTTATATTGGCACGCACCGACAGAATACGTCGCCCGCAAAATATGTCAGTGCCATCTTATCGATTTTGGAACATAATAAACTCCAGGTACTTGAATGTGTAAACCCATTCCAATTGCGAACCACTCAAATACATTGTAAGTATATAAAAACGTTTACCAAATGAATTTGGCCAATACAAATTATAATAATTTAAAAATGTAATTGGTAATACTACGCAATCTATATATTATTAGTACGTACTTATAGACACTCCCACCTTACGCAACTGCCTCCAATAATATCATAATATTTGCATAAATACAATATATTATAAATATAATATATTTCCTTTAACTTAGTACTTGTTTAATCGCAATTGTTCAACAGTTTCTGTAGTTTCATGAGTAAAGTTCACATCAACAAACTTTATTTTAGCCTCACCATTATCATCATCATTTCAGCCTATCCCTAGTCCACTGCTGAACATAGACCTCCCCCTTAGATTGCCATAAAAGTTTGTGATCTCATTTTGGGGGGATTTTGAAATAGTATCCACGCTTAGCAGGCAGGTTCGCAACCGCAGTTTATTTATTCAGATGTTACAAAAAGATGCTGGCCTATCTTCTGGTTATAATTTTTCACTCTGTCGACTTTTCCAAGCCGGCCACCTCACGGTAAGCCTTAGATTGTAAGCTAGTAAAAATTATTACTTACATTTAATTTTTAATATGTATTCCTATTTTATACACCGAGGGTGTATATAACAGGAAACAACTAATGGTAGGATTCCTATGTAGGAATCCGCATAGGTAAGCAACACCTAGACTGTACAAGGCCAGTCATTCTGCCGTGACGCAGTAGTGTGCAAACAGTACTGTTTCAGTCTGAAGGGCACTGAGAGCCAGTGTAATTATTGCACATATGAGACTTAAGAACTGATATGTCAGGGGGACAGACGTAGTGTAACGAACACAGAGATTTTCTGGGTGACACACCATTAAATATAGGCAGACGTTGCACTTTTTACTCGTCTCGTCCCTTTCTCCAAAAAAAAAAAATGTTTCTAGCTGATCAGTGATGAAACTTGTAGAGAATCTTGATAATGCTTCGTTTTGAGGTGAAACACATGTCGTGGTCTGGACTTCAGCGGTGTATTATATTGCCTAGTCGTAGTGTTGTAGTGGTGGAGGGTATCTGGTGGCGGTTCCCGGTGGCGGTGTTAGTTTGCTCGTGCACGCTACTGTGGTCTGGTGTCGTGCAAAACTACACCATTTTATATTTTGCATTCGGATCTAAGCATATTAACTTTATTTCCTTCATTATGATGGATTTCAGCGAAGTAATGCCTGATTCTATTAACTATAAAAAGTAATTGGTTTTAACAATTACCACATCATTTTTTTTTATTAGATAAAGTGACGAAATGAGCAAAACGTTCACGTAATGATAAATGCAACGTCTGCCCATAACAAATGCTGTGTCACCGAGAACATTTCTGTGTGACAACACACTGCGCCCACCCTGAGACATGAGTTCTTAAGTCTCATAAGCCCAGTGATTACGCTAGCTCTCAGTGGCCTTCAAACCGAAACACAGTAATGTTTGCACACTACTGCTTCACGGCAGAATAACAGGCCCTTGGGTGATAACCACCTAGACGAATTCCTGCATAGGAATCCTACCACCAGTTCTATTGGTATCAAGAAGCCTATGCAGGAATCCGTCTATATGGATACTGCCGCAGTCTTAGTTATTTTACAGTCAAGCATTACTACAATTATTCTACCGTCTGTAAGCTCTGCAGGTATCTGAACATAGAGTAATAACAGGGCTTATAAAGTACCGGCGCTATAGGCGGCTTAAGAGAATCTACCACCCCTTCTTATCCCGAGGGTATCGTAAAAGTCGAAAGAGGGAAAATAAAAACTAGAAGATGAGCAGCAGCATCTTCCTCGAACATCTGAATAAATAAACTGCGGTTCCCAAGCCAGCTGCCAAGCGTTGCAAATATGGCGAAATCCGCCCAAAATGAGATCTACAAACTTTTGTTGCAATCTATGGGAGAGGCCTATGTTCAGCAGTGAACTAGTGATAGGCTGAAATCATGATGATGAAAGCAAAGTAAGAGCCTTTGAATGTCCCACTGCCGCACACAGGCCTACTCTAATTTTTGAAGAGGGCTTTGAAGCTAGGAAGAGTCCGCCACGCTGCTCCAATGCGGGTTAGCAGACTTCACATGTCTTGGAAATATTTCTAATACTCAGTCCTGCAGGTTTCTCACGATGTTTTCCTTCACCGCTGAGGTCGTGGTAAATCAGCACTGAAAATTTCAGTAAAATTTTAGAGGTTCCGGCTCCGAGGATCGAACTCAGGTCACTCGGGTACTATGAAATGTATCCTCCTGAGAACTTCTCGAAAGAATGTGTCTCGGGGAGCGCAGTGTGGTCCCACATAGAAAAGTTCTATTTGACACAACATTTGTTATGGGCAGACGATTCATAACAAACCGATTTAGCTCAGGAGTGGAGCGCTCGCCTTAAATTTCATAGCACGCGACTGACATAAATTCGATCCTCGGTGCCGATATCTATAAATTTGTTCTGCAAAGCTGATTTACCACGTAATTTACGGTGGTGGAAAACATCGTGACGACACCTAAGTGTCAGAGGAATTGAAATATACATACAAACATTTACGCCCATATAAGAGGTAGGCAGTGATCGCAGGAATTTCAGTGCTCTTTAGACCGGAACACGATAATGTTTACATATAACTGCTTTACGCGAGAATAATTGGCCTTGCGTTTGTACATACCTAAACGGATTCTTGAGTAGGAATTCTACCACGAGAAAGAAACGACCACGGCGACTACTTCCGAATACTATTCGAAGCTATCAAATGCATAAGAAATATTATATTGAAAAAAGTGTGCGCGAAACTGGAGGCACGAACTCGTACTAATAATAACCTTTTCGTGTAAGAACATGTAGTCAGAGAAACGAAATAACACTGACAACTCTGGCTGGGATTCGAACCTAGGTACAGATATCCTGACTACAAAGCCACACGGTCGTTAATATCTGTATTATGTTCTTTACACACAAATATCTAGCACAACCACAACTTTCTTAACCGAAAATATATAAATAATGATTCGTTTTAATCTTATGGTTTTCTATTTTTAAACGCTTGTGAAAGGGTCTGACAGACCGATTGTGCATTCAGTTAAAGGGAGCACTGACTGGCCAGACCACTGGCGATCGATTCAGGATAAAAAGCGCCGCAGGTAGCCGCATTAATTGACTATTAAACACGTATCGGCACAAAAAGACTAAAACGTTTAAAGACAATGAATTTCACGAGAGTTGATAACTCAATTTAGAGCAAACTCCGAAGAACAGCGCTGTTTATGGAGTAGGTCCATACAGATGTTATTGAATACAATACCAAAAGTTGACTTAATTTCAGTGAGAACAATCCCAAATCGTTATGAATCGTGTTTACAATCACAAATTACATTAAAATATCTGTAAAAATATGCGTATACATCGTATGGTGAAGAAAATCTACCACCCCATCTCATCCCGTGGGTGTTGTAAAAGCCGTCAGAGGAATATTAAAACCAAGAGATGGGCAGCAACATCTTCCTGGAACATCTGAATAAAAATCATCGGTTGCCAACCTGCTTGCCAAGCGTGGCAACAATAGCAGAATCCCCCTTAAAATGAGAGCTAAACACTTTTGTGGCAATCTATATGGGAGGTCAATGTTCAGCAGTGGACTAGAAATAGGCTGAACTGATGATGATGCTGATGATGAGAAATATGTGTATCTGTGGTAATATAAGAGCTGGAGTAATTTTTGGTACTGCTTAAATAAAAAAAAATATAGGAGAAACTGATGGTAAGTGCAACGTCAGCATATAACAAATGCTGTGTCACTCAAAAAAATTCTGTGTGGCACCACTGCGCCCTGTACTTTTTGCAATCTCTATATTGATCTAATGGTCTATAGACTCTAATAAATGTTAATGACAATCGTCTCTAGGGATTTCTTGTCTATAAGACATTCATCTTAGGCGGCGTCTTTAGTGAAAAATCCTCGATAATAACAGCTATATATTAATACTCAGCTATATACCTACAGAGAAGTTAAAGGAGATAAAAGAATTACCAACGTACGTTAAAGGATAATCAGTTACGACGAATACACAGTTAATAAATTAAATGATATTATAATAATGCAATTATTTGAAACAATTTGTAAATTTAGAGATGCTTCTTTTTTAATATTTATTTAGATTTTATTATATTTATTACATTTCACTGCGTTAAATATTTCACTTTTGTAATAAGACCAGCTTAACAAACAGAAATAATGTCGTTTTGTTTTATATTGTATAAACAGGTATCAATAAATTGATATATTTATATACATATATGTAGAAAATTAAAATGCGTATGCGTAATAATATGATCCACTGTAGCATTTAACAAATGACCAGGGTCACGTGGGTACTTTTAACAACTGTAAATATCTCATTGAAATGCCACGTGTTCCGCAGTGAAGGAAAACACTGTGAACTCAATTCGATTGAGAATTTTCAATGTGATTGAGGAATAGAAAGGTAACGTACTGCAGTATGTTGGCGGGCTCTTTTTTGACCCCAAAACTCTCTTAAAAAATAAGAGGATTGGCATCCTTGTGGGAAGTTAACAGACTTCCCTTTTTATTTTTTGTCATAAAAATTATACTTTTAATTTAGATTCCATCTTTACTATATTGCTACCTTTTTTATCCGATAAAATAAAGAGACGAGCAGAACTTTCTCTCGATGACGGTAATTGCAATGTCTGTCCATAACAAATGCTGTGTCACCCAGAACATTTATGTGTGGCACGGCACTACTCTGCGGCATCATTTCTTAAGTCTCATATGCCCAATGATTACACTAGCTCTTTGTGCCCTTCAGACCGAAACACAGTAATGTTTGCACACTACTGTTTCACGGCAGAGTGACTCGCCTGGGGTGGTACCAACCTAGACGGATTCCTGATTTAATACTGATATGATTATAACTGAAAAACTAAAACATAAATAAAAGCTAAAACATAAAGATAAACTAAATTGTTTATTAGTGTTTAACCTTTGTAGATATGCACAAGTCACGTGTTAGTTAAAACGGCATCCGTATCCATCACTAATCAATGGTCCTAATGACCAGATATAAATCTACAGTAATAGCATTTGAGGGCGGCGCGGCGCGAGTTAAAAGGGGTATAATTGGGCAATTTTAAGGGTGCACAGTCACCTTAAGTTGTTAAGGGTCGGCCCTATAACACGCTTAATTATAAAAAAATATATTATTGGAACAGACATAGGCAGATAAGATGCAAAAATAAAACTATTTAGTTACTTATATTATGAATACACACGCACACTTCTACACTGACTTAGATCAGATTAAGACAGACGTAAAACATTACATAAATCATATCAGCTTATGTAAACTACGGCGTTGTCGTCTTCTTATTTATCACCCTGCAAAAAGTCACCGTATATAGGTCTCTTCCAAGTTCGTCCAGTGTGCGTTTGCCGAATTCGCCACGCTGTATAAGATACTTCGCATCTTAGACACCGCTACACGTCACTATGGGCAGGCAAGTTGTGTGCGACCGTCCCACAAGGCGATGGACGGTGTCGGAGACAAGGTACTCTAGATATATTCGTAAGAGCGATGTTGCAGGGCTATCAAGCTTATGTACGCTACGCCCTTACCACATGTATAGCCGGGCACTACTCCTCCCCCTTCCAACATGAACTTGTCTGACTATAGTCATTATTTTGGCTTGGATTAAGTGTGGTAACAAATATTTTATAAAATACAAAAATAAATTATTTGTTTGACATTGCAAATCGCTGCATCGATCAATAATTTTAAAATTTTACTTTCAAACCTTTACAAATGAAATACGGATATTAACAGCATGGGTTAGACAAACAACATGTATCTTTATTTTTTAAAGCCGTATGGTGTGTATTTTTTAGCCGTGTGGTGGCGGCTCGTTAAAAGAATACTACCACTCCATCTCATCCAATGGATCTCGTAAAAGGCTAGTAAGGAATTAAACTGCACTGTGCACCCAACATCGCATGGTGGCGATGGGCTCACCACCTATCACACCAAGTGCATTATATTGTTTTGGTGAAAGGTGGATTGTGGCAGTCATCTGTTTTTGCAGTGAGTGCCCAGTCTCTGACTACCCCTAATGGGATACAGTCGTGATCTTATGTATGTATGTATGTATTTTTTAAATACTTAATAACCAAAACAATCCTACACCATTTTTTTACATTTTCCCGTCTTTATTTTGTACAATTATCTAATATTAAAATGTGTCTTGATTTATCAATACATATTGAAATAAAAAAAGAAACAGTTACATACTCGTATTACAACTATCAGCAGTGTTAAAATGATTTCTCATAACATTGATACTACTTCTCTTTAACAACAAAACCGTCAAGGAAAGATTTAAAAACTTATTAGCATTTTGATATATTGTAACAAAAAATATTAAATCAAAAAAGGTACCCAAATAAACCACCAATTAATATTAAGGGTTCACGTTTGACGTCAAAGATGTTTTCATTTATGATGATAATTTGTTACATTAAAATTGACAACCTATGAAAAATAATAAGTTTGGCGCTTCGTTTGTAAACTCTTTTCGGTTATTTGACCAATAAAAAGATACTAGTAAAACGTACACTAAGTCAAAAAAAAATCAAAAATAATTTTTGTCCAGCACCATTGTCATAAGCGACATCTGTTTGTAGAGCAGTTAACTACGTACTTCTAGGTACTCAATAGGACTAAGCGTTTAAGGCGGACTCTGTGAGCCGTCTGGTATTGCGATCATACCCTCCCGGGGCTACTTATCGGCAGATGATGATGATGGTGATGATGATGATACAAAAAAATGCCTGACAGAATTTACATTTTCGTTCAATGTGGGCAATACTGTGTCACTTAGCACAGTGTATTTCAATGTGAAAGATTAAGTACATGTTTGTATAATATAACATTTGTCAAGAACCCTCGTTAAAGTGCCGACATATTTTCAAAATCACCAATTTGCAAACAATAATGCAGTTTCATATCATGTTGTTATATTGTAACAACAATGTTGTAATGTAAATTGTAATGACTTCTTATAACAATAGACATATTTTTGTAGATTATTTAAGGAATTTCTTATCTCTAAGTCGAAGTTTATATTAATTTATTTAAAAGGAAAAAGTCTGAAGTGCTTCAACTGTTCGTATGGGGCCTAATACTGATTGAGCTAGAACGTAATGATCATTAAATGACAAAAATTAAAAACATATTATTTGATGCGATTCAAACGTAAAATTAACATATTCGTAAGAAAATAACATCTGTGCAGCTATTTCAATGATCGCTTAATGCGTTTCAGCATTATTGATTTTTTCATGCAATATGTTATCTCCTGGAAGCAAAAAATATTATTTTAAACTTGCATTATAACGAACCAGGCATTTAATAAAAAAACCGCAACTGACCATAACCCTACGCTAACCAAAGGTTCCATGCTACGGTGGCCTTAACCTGCGACGGCTCGAGGCGTGAAGGAATTCGAAAACAATGCTCCATCAAACTGGCGGGAAGCTGTTTTGTTGCATTGCTGCTTAACTGTCAACCGTGCCCCTTACTGACCGACTAGTTAGCTTCACTTGCATTGTATTATTGAAGAATTTTTAATCCCAGTACTGCTGCCCTCTTAGGTCAAAAATATGTTTGGTTTTACTTAAAAGAAAAATTATTAATGTATAGCGACGCATATTTATTATGGTATAGCGAATAAAAGTTTATTTTTTGGAGTGTAAACTTCTTTAGAATCGTTGTGATTTGAAACTCGATGAAACGAAAAAGCGACACTAAAAAGAGACAAACATACACATCTACAGGATTTAGCCTGCGAAAGAATGATTGAGTATACAGTGTTTCCCATTATTTTTATATTTTCGAATTCGACCAAATCTTCGATTTCTTCGTAGATTTTGCTCTAAATAGCTCGACAACATTATCAAAATCAGTTATTGGTGCTGTATTTCAAAGATAAATTGATCAAATCCAAACCAAAGCATTTTGTTCATACTTTAGTTACCAACTCCAACTCGTGTCATTTGTTGAAATTATTTATATTAAAACTTTTAGTCTGTATAAAATGTAATGTAATGTGTAAATGTATAATATGTAGAATAATGTAAAATAATTTTTAAACTCGGTAACAACAACGTAATAAATAAACCTTACAATTCTACTACTCCTGATACTCTGCATACGTCTCATTTACTCGTCTCACGAAGTTTAGTTTTCTAAAGGTTTCACTTTTACTGCGTGTAAACTGCACACATGTTTTTTTTAAAATTATATTTGATAATACTTAATGTTTTTTATTATATAGTTAAAACAATGAAGATAAAAATACGATGAGACTACAGGAGAATAATTAGAAATGAACGCGACTAATTCACTAAGACTTTTAATGTATTACGATGCATATTTATAATGGTATAGCGAATGAAAGTTTTTTTAATCAAATTTGATAATACTAACTGTTTCTAAAATATAGGTAAAACAGTCAAAAGGATAAATTCGGCAAGAATACAGAAGAAGAATTATAAATGAACGCGACTAATTCACTAAGACTTTTAATGTGTTACGATGCATATTCCTAATGATATAGCATTTTCTGCTAAAGCAGTCTTTTCGGTAACAGTCTTAGAAAACCTGGACTCCTTTAAGACTCTCAAAAATCATTGGACCAAGTATTGGCTCCTTGAGATAATTCAATAGATTCATGGTAAACTAAGTGCTATCATCATTGAGAATAAGCGTTTTTTATATATAAATTATATTAAAATAGACGGAGCAAACGAGCAAGCGGCTTGTCTGATGGTAAGTGATCACCACCGTGCATGAACATTTACAATACTACAGGGATTGTGGGTGAGTTGCCGGCCTTTTTTATTGCAGGTCTCTAAGTCGTATATCGCGTTTATTTATAAATTATTTTATAATTTTTATGGTTGGCGCCAGAGTTCAGTCGATGTATCCGAAATTTGATCACTTAAATAAATGTTATACCGATAAGTTTCTATGCGGAAAATCAAAAATTATTGCAGAAGTTTGAAAGAATTATTTTAAGCGCTATCTAGTAGTACGTAAAAGAATTATAACGAGACTACCTAACGTTGAGACACTTTAACATTAAAACGCACGACAGCACGCCTAAAACAGTTTACATAGTAATATACAATAACAAAAGATGGCGCTGTGTTTAAAACGATTCAAATACAAATTTGATAATAGATGTCACCAATATCAAATGGATGGAAATTAACAATGAACTTTTATTCTAAATTTTAATATTATATTGTTATGCGATATCTTGTTATGGTACCTCTAGTTACAGTGAATAAAAAATAATTTTGAAAGCTTAGTTAAAATATAAGAAACTCAAAATAGTATATTAAAAATTTAGAGCCAAAAGTTTGTTTAAAAAAACAATGTAACGTTTCGAATAAGAATTTAGTTTAAAAAAAATATATTAAAATGTTTCAAATAATTAAAAATATTGCCCCGGGTGAGGATCGAACTCACGACCTTAAGATTATGAGACTTACGCGCTGCCTACTGCGCTACCGAGGCACATAAAATTATTGTGAAAAAAATGTACAAATATATTACTTATAATAAACAATTTTTTTATGTCGCCAAAGTTTGAATGCTCCAATATCTTCGCTAAAGCAATTCTTGCCATCCAGACTTACTCCCGTAATTATAAATAAAAAGTTATAGGGGATAGAATTTTTTCAATTAAATTTTGCATAGGAAAACTATGGTGTCATGATACTCACGCTACTTAATCTTTATCGGCCTTTAATCTGTGTTTGTTTTTAACATTTCGTACTTTTCGTTAGCATCAGCTTTTTTATTTATAGAAATAGGGTTTTAAAAATCGTTTAAAATTAGATTTTTGAAAAGAAATCTCTGCTCGTTTTATATATGTTTTAAGTCCTTTTCTTTTTTAAGTTAACTTAATGATTAATCACCATGTAATCGCTTTAAACGTTTCTCTTCTCGTCTCTTAGACGAAAACGTACTTTTGCTGGATTAAAATCGCAAGCGTTGAGGAAACATGTTGTTGTTCACAACTGATAAAACTGTATTTTTACGGCTAACGCGTAATACTTTGACAACTTAAAGCCGTTAACTCTTAAAGCGCCTGTGAAACTTTCCCAGCAAACTTTTCCAAATCGACGTCTAAAATGTCATTACGTAGGCATAAATTCTCCCCGGAGTGATAAATTTTAGCGCGTTTTTGGGCTTGTTTTAACCCTACCGCTGCTTTGAATATTTAAAAAGTCGTTGGCAACATTTTAATTGGGCAATCCTGCAAGGATTAAATTATCAAGACACCTAGTTAAGGCACCTTTAGAAAGTTAATAAATTCGACATGAATTAACCGCGAGTTGGTCTTGCATAATCGCCAGTCCGGGGGTTGTACATTATGGGTTTCTAATTTATTTTGTTATATATACACGAAAAATTCTATAGTTTTGTTTTAGATTATTAGCTTTCTTGTTCTTTATATTATTAGATTAATAATATAAAGAACACAATATTATTACAAATACAAAAACTCTTATCTTCTAAATCTACATTAACTTTTTATGGTACACTGTATAGTACATTACATTGTATTGATATTGTACATTGTATTGTATGGTACACTGGAGGTAGGATTCCTATGCAGAAATCCGTCTAGGTAGGTACCACCCCAGGGCCAGTTATTCTGCCGTGAAGCAGTCGTGGGCAAACATTACTGTGTTTCGGCTTGAAGGGCACAGAGAGCTAGCGTAATCACTGGGCATATGAGACTTAAGAACCGATGTCTCAGGGTGACGGGCGCATTGTGGTGTCACACAGAAATTTTTCGTGTGACACAGCATTGTTATGGGCAGACGTTGCACTTCCCATCAGGTGAACGTTTTGCTCGTTTCGTCACCTTATCCAATAAAAAACAAAAAAAAACTATTACTAAATCTTTCTCCTCGTTTTCTCTCTCAATTCCGATAATGACGATAACTTATGAATCCCGTCGGAAGCTATAAATTGCACAGTAGAACTTACTGTGCCTCGAGTTTACGCGCAGCCACTGAGACACTTGGCATAACTCATGCCATCAGAATGGAGGTAAATTTTATGGTAAATCTCCTGCGCTATTGATACTCGTAGCTTCAAGTAGCTTATTATGCAGTGTCGGAGGCAGGGGACAATTAAAACACAGCCAGACCCGAAAATATAGTTTGACCACTAGGCCACGAAGTTGTCGAATCATCATCAACATTATTTCATCCCATCATAAGTCCACTGAACGACCGATGACGGTCGACAGTCACCTGTATCCAGAGACGTCCCGTTTCTTTATTTTAATTTGTAGATAATGATTGAACGAACAATTAGTCTTAACTACGGTGGATTTTTTTTTTATAGAAGAGGGGGCAAACGAGCAAGCGGCTCACCTGATGATAAATTATCGCCGCCGCCCATTTGTTGAGGAGAGTAGAGTAGTCGAATAACTTCTTCGTGATCACGTTTGTAATTTATTAAAATACTTTTAATGTTACATTTTAAATCAGCGTGTCACATTTGTATGTTAATTTTTCTTCAAACAAATAAAATTTCAGTGACAGTATTATTTAGCAGTAAGGTACTACATAAACATACAATAAAGTAACCGTTAAAATGCTTCTAGTTAGAAGTGTTAATGATGGATCATCTCGTCATAGACGATCTTCCACTTATTAATGTAATGACCAAGGTCGACGAAAAATCACAGGTGTTCGTGTAAACCATATTTAAGTACCAACATACCGCAACATTCTTATTAGAAAATGATTTCTTCTTTATAACCAAAATATTTTCAATCGAATCATGTATTTAGGCAATCAAATTCTATTGAATTCTAATTCTATTGAAATCCATTAAATATAGAATTTAATTAAACTATATAGTCCATTAATTTAATAAAACTATATAGTCATTGAATCTACCACCGCATATCATCCCGTAGGGGTCTTAAAAGTCAAGGGAAAATTAAAACCAGAAGATGGGAGCAGCACTTTCCTGGAATACCCTCCAAAATAAGCGCTACAAACTTTTGTGTCAATCAATGGGGGAGACCTATGTTTAGCAGTTGATTAGTAGGTTGAAATGATGAAATAAATAACGCCAGAACTTGCACGGTAATGGGGTCTCCATGCATCGAATTAACTGAGAACATTGCTTAGTGGCACGTTATGAGAGATGACTATGTTCAGCAGGGGAATTGTGATGAAATGATGATGAAAATACGCACGTACACGGTTTTCCAATGAGCAGGTAGAATTATTTTCAACGGAAGATGGCGCTTGTTACCTACTTTTATTGATATGGTTTTAGTTTTAAAAATATTATAATAATTATTATAATGAAATTTGTACTACTTTAAAATAATGAGGTTTCTAATTTTATACGATTATGTAAACATAATTTTCCTAATTTATTCAGTTTCTTCTCGTTTTCGATAACTTATTGCTTTCTGGACGACTTCGATTAAGTCGACGTGTTCCGATTGATTTAGTATATGTTATCTGCCTAGTATACTTAATGCCGTTAGTATTAGCGTAAATATAGAGGGACTCACTAATATTTATCTTCATGTATCCGACGTAATGCTTGTGCGTTAAATGCTGCATAAAGGACTGGCAGCCATGGCAGAGACACAGCACATTAAGACTTGCGATTAGCTCTTAAGTACGCTAATTAATGAGCCATAATTCCGTCAGAAATATTAGGTTTTTATAAATTATGTTTCTAAATTCTAACAATTCCCTTGACCTTTTCAATCATCGCTTTTAAAATTGTTTTATTCTACATGGATATAAAGATTTAAAGTAAAACTACAGTGTATATTTGTATTACTTATGCGTTAGGAAAAGTGATAACGGTGATGTAAAACTATTCTCGAATTAAACATTAACGTACTATAGAAGTGATTCTGTATGTTTTTCTATACTCGTTCCATTTTAAGTTACTTTTATAAGTACAAGCACTTCGAAGCTTCACAGCACTTTTAATTCTCAACCTACACTTCCAAGCGACGGTAAAATGTTTACTGTTACCGAAGAAGGGGACACACCCCCTTGACTCTTTTTAAGGACTTTTTGTGTTTTAATTTTTTAAGGCAAACCTCCGGAGACCGATCCAAGATTTTGAAACACGGTGAAGTTAAAAAGTTTAAGAGTTTGTTAAAGGGACACTCTTACAATGGGTTACGCTTGCACAATGCTTTAAGTTTGCATAATTTTATAGTCTCTCTGAAGACTAACAAATCCTATAAATATGTTGAAGTCTGAGTACCGAAGTATGCTATATTACTATCGAAGTTACTTGGAAATTATTTTACCTTACAGGTGGAAGGATTCCTATGCAGTAATCCCCAGGGCCAGTTATTCTGCTGTGCAACAGTAGTGTGCAAGCATTACTGTGTTTCGGTTTGAGGGGCACTGTGAGCTAGTGCAATCAAGGGGCATATAAGACTTAAGAGCTGATGTCGTAGGGTTGCAGGCGCAGTGTGGTGTCACAGAGAAATGTTCTGGATGACGCAGCGTTTGTTATGGGCAAACGTTGCACTTACCATCAGGTGAACGTTTTGCTCGTCTCGTCACTTTTTCCAATAAAAAAATATCCACTAACCCGTATTCCGCCGTCAAGCAGTGGCATGCCAACACCACTGTGTGAAGGGAAACTACTTCAGAACTGATCGCGATTAGCGCAGTGGTTATTTTTACTGTTGGTAGGATTTCAATGAAGGAATCCATCTAGGTAAGTACCACCGGGGCCAGCCATTCTGCCGCGAAGCAGAAACAGTGTGTGCAATCATTACTGTGTTTCGGTTTTAAGGGTACCGAGAGCTAGTATAATTAATAGGCATACTAGACTTCAGAACTGTTATCTCAGGGGGCGGGCGCACAGAAATGTTCTTCTTCTATCGATGGGGGAAGGAGAATTAAAGAATTCAAGCGTTTAGTTCAGCTTGCAATCACTTTGCGTACCCTAATAAAATCAACAGACAGAGGACTTTGCGACAGTGTTGGTGGCTCAACAGTTTCGTTTGAGATGGTAGCATTATCCCTAAGCCGTAAAGTACTTAGCGCACAAAGCGGTTAATTGGTATATAGCAACGAAAGTCCTGAGTACGCCTCACGAGACCTGAATTGAGTTTGACTACCACATGGTCAGAGCACCTGACTCCTACGCCGCGGGACCTGGATGCAAATCCCAGCTGGAGCCAACATTTATGCAAAAACACAAATTGTGGGCTTTCGGGTCTGGTTGTGGTGTGCGTGTGAAATTTTTGTCTGCAAAATACACCCGTGATCCATGAGAAATCTAGTGTAGCATCGTTTTTAAAGTGTACAAGGGTCAAAATATATAAATTTCTGTACAACATCACCACCACCAAGCGACAACTTCAATTCTAGGCACTGGTCTGGATAATTCAGGCCCAGTAGGGTTTGAATTGAGGCTGACGGATGCAAGTGGCTCAGGACTGTGTTTTGTGGCAATCAAATATATTTTGTAGTGGACTTGTGATGATGACATCAGACCTGACTGTCAGTCAACAGACGTCGGATTCCCAGTACTGGCACCACTCAAATTTTTCTCCAATTTTAAGTGTTATTTTACCACGTGCTTAGCGGTGAAGGAAAACATCGGGAGGAAAAATATGATGAGTAGAAATATTTCGAAGACATGTGAAGTTTACTGTTCGTAGGATTCCTATGCAGGAATCCGTCTAGGTAGGCACCAACCCACACCACGGCCAGTGACTCTGCCATAAAGCAGTAGTGTGCAAACATTACTGTTTCGGTTTGAAGGGCACTGAGAGCTAGTGTAATCACTGGGCATATGAGACTTAAGAACTGATGTCTCAGGGTGACAGGCGCAATGAAATGTTCTAGATGACGCAGTATTTGTTATGGGCAAACGTTGCACTTACCATCAGGTGAACGTTTTGTTCGTCTCATCACTTTTTCCAATAAAAAAAGTCTGTCAACACGTATTCCACCGTCAACAGTGGCATGCCAACACCACAACCACAGTGTGAAGGGAAACTATATAAGAACCGACCGCAATTAGCGCAGTGGTTATTTTTACTGTTGGCAGGATATCAATGAAGGAATCCGTCTAGGTAAGTACCACCGCCGAGGCCAGCCATTCTGCCGTGAAGCAGTAGTGTGCAAACATTACTATGATATTTGAACGTTTTGAACTTCTCATCTCTTTCTACTATAAAAAGTTGATAGATAGAAACAACTTTCGTACGCTCAGTTCTGGGTGACATCGCAACTGTTAAGGACAGGCATGGGACTTACCGTCAGGTTAACAACTTTCGGATTGTTAATGGAACATTAGTATTGCTAATCAAAAGTAAAGTGACAGCCTTTAAATGTCACACTGCTGAGCACCGGCCTTCTCTCATTTCTGAGAGGGTTTTAGAGCCTGGAAGAATCCACCACGTTGATTCAATGCGGGTTGGCGGAGTTCACATATCTTCGAAATATTTTTTATTTCTCAGACATACAGGTTTCCTCACGATGTTTTCCTTCACCGCCGAGCACGTGGTAAATCAAGCGCTATGCGCTCGCTTTAAGTACAATGAAACTTAAAGCGAGCGCATAACTCCTGAGCTACCACGGTTGTTAATAGCATTACTATTATCTTCATAATTAAGCAGAGTTGACAGAAGCGACTTCTAAAGCTACCATTTTGTAACTTCATGTTTTCATTTTGTAATTTAGTAATAGTAATATGTGTTTAAAGAGCCGCGGCAGCTTAGGCGCCAGCCGTTCGCCTTCAATTTCATACTACGCGAGTGACTTGGTTTCGATCTCCGGTGCCGGGAACTCTGACATAGTTATTCAGTTTTTAGTGCTGATGTATCATGTGCTCAGCGGTGAAGGAAAACATCGTGAGGAAAACTGTATGTCTGAGGAAAATAAAATTCCGCCTTTCCGCATTGGAGCCGCGTGGTGCACACTTACCATCTCCAAAGCTGTGTTCAGCAGTGAGACATTTTTTTAATATGTTTGAATATATAAATGGATAATTATCTATTTATTAAGGAAACCATTCTTTCTCATAAGTGTAAATTTTTTTCTTAATTTCTAAACGTAACTTAGCGTTTCTTACAGAATCGCTATGATGCATCTTATTTTGTGAAGTAAATATTAGACCTTAGATTCTACTCTCCTTACCCCAATAGCTACAGCCTACCAGCGACATATTTCGTCGTGAGCATTAAAATTTATTACCAGCGAGTGAGTTTACGCGAAAACCGGGTGATAAAATAAAATGACAGTTGTTTAGTATAGACCCGGGAATATTGTTGTGACTATGTAGAAATTGAAAGGTATGGGGCGCACGAGACACGTTTTATTTATATTGGGAAATGGTTTTTGGATTGTCGCGAGTAATACATCGGTAATAACGTGAATGCCGCTTCGCAGTAGAGCTGTCCGCTTACTCAATTTTGGTTTGGATGTTGTAGAGACAGGTTGCTTCTTCCTTATCATTTTTTTTAGTTAAATCAAATACTCGTATCTTAAACAATGATATTTTTTTAATGTCCTGTTTACTAATTAAAAAAGTTGAATTCATGTTTTGCCAATAAAAGTACGGAAGAAGAAGTTTTACGATTCGCTAACTCACAATGCAATAACACATTACATTTGAAGACAAAGTCAAGTACTTCATCGTACTTATTTTAATCATTAATATTTAAGTTTATCGTCACTAAACTACGACAACGTCGTATTTTTAATTGTTGTTGTTTTTAATAGTTTTACAAAATAAATCGATTTGTCCAACTGTCGTCATCGGTCGACTAACTAACGGGACTGTTCCATCCACGCTGGTTTATTTCTTTACTTTATGTTTGTGTATCTTTTCTCAATGCTCAAACCTTCACCTACTCCGTTACACATGTCCTCAACTCCACAACGCTCCCTCATAACAGTTTTCCTCATTTTGTCACTCAAACATAGATAATGAATTATTACTCTCAACGCTCGTTCCCACGAGCAGTATATTGACGTAATTGCATATTATAGTTTTATTCTGCACGAATAAAGTCTGTCCGTACAATACCTTAGTCGTCTCTTACGACACCTCGGTAGGAAAGAGGTAGGTGGTATTCTTTGTTGCCGGACACCTATATATTATAAGTAAATAAAATACAACACTACTGGCACAGGCATCCTTTAATTCTTTTAAAGTACTTTTGAAAGAAACTGCGAAAAAGAGTCACATTTCTTGAAAAAACTTATGATGATTTTTTTTCATCACTCTTTTCTTCTTCATGATTTTTGTATTTCAAATATAATTGGACCTTACATAATATTAAACATAATGTATGCCGCTAAGTAGATCATCTCTAGTTGACAGGGAGAAAAACTTTATAAAGCAATAAACTACCTATGAAATATAAAATAGCGTTAATAGTAAAATTGTGTACAACAACAAAAATATAAACATCAAATTCGATCTTTTTTGCAAAGGATCAGCCATATTATTTTAAAGTTAAAAAAAACGTAGTTTTATTCAAGTTGCGCTCTTAAATTTATGTTACGTAGCCTTAATAAAAGCTTTATTAGTACTAGCAATATTATTTTAAAATGCACGGAACGTAACGTCAGTACATTCCCAAATAAAATAGACATTACTCGTTGCTATGTGAATAAACAATACATAAGTGCAGATTTTACTGGCGAGCACCACATAAAGGGGTTGGCAACACCGGTTTTATGTTGGCGGTATTAGGCGGAGCGATGGCGGCCTGCACTATAAACTCGGACCGGATTACTTTTATATCTCGTAACAAATAATAGCACATAAAACTTGTGTGAAAAACACTAGTTACGGATGCTGTGGAGATGAACGGGGCGTATCAGGTACAGTTAGCCTAAAAGAAGTAGTAATTTCCACTATGTTTAACAAAACATTTCACACATTAGTTTGCACGTACACTTGTGGCACAATAATATCTCCTGCGCAATTTATAGCTTTGCTAGCCTGTGGTTGAAATACATTATTTTACAGATGGCGCCACTACCTCGTCAAACGTTTATGTTACAAGTACTCTGCTGTTAACGTTTTCACTTATAATAAATTTAGTAAAAGTGAAAACAATATATGTTTATAAATTAACATTTATTGGTATTTGATGACAATTTAAAATTCAAAAGAATTAAAACCATTTTTATCACGACACTGAACTCGGTTTACTCTATCTATGGCTGCCGTAAGAAGCACCTAAGAGAAAAGCCTCGAAAGCAGGTGACAATAACATTTTGGAAAATGACAAAGCGAAAATACAACAAAGCGGTGACGGGTCGCAGCATTTACGACGAGGCAAATTATTTTGACGATTTTGCGATCGCCAGTACATGCATGAGGATTACGGGAAATCCTACCTTCTTGGGAGAGACTTATATCCTGCAATGGACGATTAAGAGACTGGTGTTGATTTTTTTTAAATAAAGAGGTCTAATCTGTATTTTACTAAGAATATGATATCTTTTTCTACATCTTACTCGAGAGCCTACTGCTCGCGAGTCTCTTCGGACGTAGCCGTAAAAGTTGCTCAGGGTATGGCGTACTTGTAATTAAAAAAAAATGCTTGAGTCGATGTTTTGCACACCGTACTCATGTAATTCCTAATTCGAGGTGCGCAATAGGGGTGAAGTAGCTCTTGTAAAAATGTCAGAAATAGATTTATAGAGACTACCAGACAAGAAATACTGTGCTACTGCGTTTCTTCTTAGTTTTTCACCTTTTGCTACTATCTCTACTTGTAATGAGCATAATGTACAAAAATCCAGTTTCTTCAGTACATGTGAAACCAAGAAAATATGTTTGGTTATTGTAAAATACATTAGGTCAAGTCTTTTGTCGTCGGTCACCAGCTTAGAAATTTTTTAATTATTTGTTATCCAGCTTTACTGTATACCGTGTACGATTTATTACCTTATAAATAAATGTTACGTAGGGCAACCGGGCGCCCATCTAAAATTTCTTATTACGCTAGTGTTCAGAGTTCGATGCCCGGTACCGGCACTATCTGATTTACCAAGTGCGCGGTTTACGGTGAAAGAAAACATTGTGGGGAAATCTGTATGTACGGGGTATAAACATATTTCGGGGACATGTGAAGTCCACCAATTCGCATTGAAGCAGCGTGGTGGAATCTACTCAGCTCCAAAGCCCTCTCAAAAAATCATAGGAGGCCTTAGCTGAACAATGGGACGTATAAAGGCTGTTACTCTCTTAGTACACTTTGAGTGGAAATTGCAAATAATTCAAGGTGACGCATAGTGTAGAGCATTCATGACAAGTTAAAGAAAAATATAAAATTTATAATCCAGACTAAATCACAGTTGCAAACAGTGTCCCCCTCGTCCATCTCGCATTTTCCAAACGACGTTACAAAGACTTTACGCCTCATACAACATTTAAGAATTAATCGCGGTCTACGACGTAGCGGCACTGCCGAATAAAAGCGTCGTATCGTTCATCGTAAAAACTTCGTTCGCTATAAACTATGAAAATTAAATCAAGGGCAGATTGTCTGCACAATATAACGATATTGTGTAAGTTTATGTATGCCGTAACATAAACATCATTTTTACCTAATTCTCTTTATTCTCCTTGGCAGAGATTTCATTTATGCGTTTTACATTACAACACAACTAATTGAATTGAAAACATAACGCACGAAACCAATGTGCAAATTATAAAATGTACGTGATACATAAACGTACGCGGATTTTTAAGTAAATACAAAATGGTTTGACATATGCTTAGGATAAAATGCGTAGTTTCATATTTTCAGTACGAAGAAAGAAAGTTAAATGGAAGCTCCATTTAACTTTCTTTCTTCGTACTTTCCGAATTGCGATGTAGCTTCGGTGACAATGCAATAATATGGTGCCATGGAAGTTGCCCATAGGAAATTCTCAATTAAGTGACGAGTTGGTTTTGACAAGTACTACATTTGAAGTCCACTGCTGGATATAGACCTCACAAATAAAAGCTTGTAACAAAAATATGATTGTTTAAAACTTATTTAACCGATAGTTACGGCAGAGTAGAATAGCACCTACCTCTTTCCTACCGAGGTGTTTTAAGAGGCGACTAAGGTATTGTATGGACAGCCTTTATTCGTGCGGAACAACACCATAATATGCAATGATATCCCTGCTCGTGGGTAATAATAAAGTAACAATTTTTGGCTCATAACATAATGGCGGTACTCCACTCGCCACGTTTCGTTTCCCGTGAGGGCGAAAGGAGACCTCTGTCTACCCCTTATATATAAAAAAGGCGTGACTTATTAAATAGTTTAATTCTATTAAAATAACTTTTATGTCCTACTGCAGGTCAGACCTGGATTCGTGGTGAATGTGAGGCTTACTTTATGTTTTACTAGTATTTAGATACTATATTAAATGACAAGGTGGAACAGTGAAACACATATTTTTTTACATTTAATTACAAGTATAATTTGTAAGGTGACCTTTCGTGTGTTCATCACTGAGATTATACGTTTTATTAACTGAAATGCATTGTTATTTACGCTGTACCAGTAACTCAAAATAAAATGTTTTTGCTGAGTTGCGCGCATATATGAGAAGTCCAGATTATCATCCTTCAAAACAAGGGTTCTGGCAGTGGCGGGTGTCATCTGAAATATAATATATTGCTTTAGCCGGACCCAGGCACATCCCTAAGGAGTCCCTGTTAATTACCAAGTACAAGTATCCCGCGCTAGGGGACGACCTTCAATGTTTTGTTTATCTTATTATAAATATTTTTATTATGAGAATTATGACTTTAATAGGTTACATTTTTAGCATCACTGAATTGTTTTTACTATTGGTTATATTGTTAAGTAATGAATCACATTTTAAGCACATAATTTGAAATTAAGTTGAACTTAATTTAGAGAGACAGTAAGATATTTACGTAGTTTGAAATTTTCTGTATCTAATTCCCAAAGGCTAAGACCTCCGTCGATGTATATATGCGCAAAAGTAATAAAGGTAATTTTCGTATATAATCTGAGCGTCGCCAGAATTAAGTCTAATAAGTAAGAAACGGCCAAATTTTTTTTTGGATAAAGTTACGAAATGAGCAAAGCTTTCACCAGACGGTTAATGCAACATCTGCCCATAACAAATGCACAGCATTTACCCAGAACATTTCTGTGTAACACCACACTGCGCCCGTCACCCTGAGACATCAGTTCTTAAGTCTCGTATGCCCATTAATTATACTAGCTCTCGGTACTCCTCAAACCGAAACACAGTAATGTTTGCACACTACTGCTTCACGGCAGAAATACTGGCCCTGAAGTGGTATAGATACCATGCAGGAACCCGTCTAGGTAGGCCTAGACGGGTTCCTGCATAGGAGTCCTATCACTAGTAAAAAGTTGTATTAATTATAAGAAATTGCTGTTACTGTTCTGGTCGTTGAAACGTACGTTTACTAAAGACCTGATTTAGAATTTCCTCTATATTATTTGTGCTATCTGTTTCAAAAATATCAACACTATTTTAAATTTTGTTAGTAGAAAAGTAGCTAGTGTAATTTCTTCATTGCCAGTTTCTGGTAGGTAGGTACTAAACTTTTCCCGTGCAATCGTCCGTAAGAAGTTGTGATTGTGTCCCCGTAGCGTTCCAAATTTAATTATTATTTTTCTTTTTTCTTCTTAAATTCGACTTTTCAAAGATGTTGTTCTACGACATTTGAACTGGGAACTCTGCCACAGGGGATATTTCACGTCGTTCCGGGTCGAAAATTAAATTTAAATCCCCTCACATTTTTACCGCCCTCCAAATTATTCTCCGCAATAAGGAAGTCACTTTGTAGCAGTGTTATTAAATAATAAAGCTTCAAAACGTATTTAATTACGATACGTGGTCGAAATAGGGTTTTTTTTTAATTTAAAGTCGTTAAAATAAAAAAAAACCTATTTCAATCATTCAGAATTAAAGGATACCAAAATCGTAGGTTTACGTACATAAAAATCATATTTGAAATAGAAACATTTTGTTAATCGTAATAATGTTTTGAATGTAAAATTTGATTATAATATATATAGATGCAAATATTATGCCGAGCCGTGGAAGACCAGGGGCCTGTTGGATGTTGGCCTTAGTTGGATTCCCAGTACCGTCATATTTTCGGCAATTTTAATTGCTGATTCACCATCTGCTCAGGTTAAGGAAAACATCGCGAGGAAACTTGTATATCTAAAGTTTACAATTATTTCAAGGAAATTCGGTAACCCGCATTAGAGCCGCGTGGCGGACTCTTCCTAGCTACAAAGCCCTCTGAAAGAATGAGAGCAGGCCTATGCTCAGTAGAAAGACATTTATAGCCTATTATAAATATTATGCTGTTACAGAAAGTAAGTAAGAGAAAAGTAAGAGTAAGAGAAAATGTGGATTTAAGATTAATAGGAATTTGCAGCTTCTTTATTTGAGTAAAAAAATTAAGTAAAAGCGTATAATGTATGTATATATAAGTGTATATATATTTATGTATGTGTTATAATTATTTGGTTTATATGTAATTGTATATGTGTTTATATATGTATAATTTATTTATTATATATCTAAATTGTATATATGGATTTGTATTGTATAAATTTATTTCCTTCCTATTTCTTTTTTTTTATTCTTTGGTTAGCACCTGCCTTCTACTTTTCACCATAACAAGGGTTGACTGGTAGAGAATGCCACTAGGCATTAAGTCCGCCCATTGTAGCCCTTAGCTTAAGGTGTCAGTAATAAAGGATAAATAAATAAATAAGTGTCCTACTCCTGGGTACAGGCCATCTCTTAATGAAACTTTTGAAATAAGAGTCGATCATGATAATCGAGTGCGCGTCATAAAGATTTTTTTATTTCTTAAATATACGTGGTAATTCAGAACTTATAACTGCAATGAACAATCAAGCACTCGCAAGCTATGAAAATACCAGTGCCCGGCCCTTGTGTTACCACGAAGTAATATATGTACGAGTATGTACTCATATATAGACATATTACTTATAGAACAACAATTTTTTACTCATTTTATATTACATTTTTTCTTAATGTCTGTCATTGGTTACAAGTTTTGAAATTAAGTGATTCTTAGTTTCTACTAACTGAAATGTTTTGATTTTCGGGACAAAAGAAAAAAAACTTTTTTGATTAATTTTTGCTCTTAAGTTTTATAGACAACCGTTGCCACAAAAAAATCACGGAAATTCGCTGGATTTTTATGCAAAATGTCTCTGTCAAATGCTAACAATGTCCCGTGGCTAAAGTTGGATTCCGTGCTTACGGAGCCATAACCGAAAAAGGTAAGGAGCAGAGGCCACAAGGGGACAGCTTCGAGGTACTTGTCAAAACTCGTAATATTTTATTAGATAACCAAATAAACCTTGAGCGTGTTTCAAAATTTCTTTAAGACTGTCTTTCTTACTTTTGTTTTACGAGTAGCTAACTTTGTCCTCAATAAAAAATTATATTGAGGTTTTGTCCGATATAATGCTCTCAAAATAACATGTATGTGTGTAAGTAAACGCATACAATTATTTAGACATGTTTTAGGAAGGATATCGAGAAGTATGACTATTGTCGTACGTCCATAGAATCATGTTATCAGTTAATAATAGTTTTGCGTTTTATAACAATATTGTACAGTTTTGCTAATTTTAATAAGTTAGTAAAAATTTTAGTCGATATATGTAAAAGCTAAATTTTTATTTATGAAACTTGATTAATATAAATTAAAATATATTTATATAATTTCTATCTGACGGGCCGAAAGTCTGTTCAGTTGGTATATAGCAATGATTAAATATTTGGGAAAGTATTTTAAATTATTTCTGCAATATTCTTTTCAATCTAACAAAAAATCATGAGCTTATACTCGTAAGATAAATTGGCAGTTGTAAGACCGTCATAATTTCCTAACGAAATCTGGCCCATAAAGATGGGACTACATTTTACCATATAATATTATACATTACTCGCACACGCATCTATTAATATTCATAATACAATTTAACGCAGCGAGGTTAATTTCACCTAAATATGTAAATTATCATGAGCCGACCACCGTTAATTCAGAGATGTCAGTTTGTAAATATTTCTGTCGTTCTCTCTCTTGTTACTTTGTATTTGCAGGAGAAAGAGAAGGGTAGAACATGTGTATTATGAATAAGGTGGCAGGGAAAATTTTAACGGCGCCTATGAGGGTTGTGAACGCTGAAATAACTTTCAAATATTGTCGCTAGGTGGACGGAAAGTTTAGCTCCTGAGGGAGGTTGTTTGCCGGGTCGTCCGCGTCTCTCCGTGTTTATAAATGAAACGCATATCATTTTAAAACGTACTGCAGTACCCTTGCTACTAACAGGCGCTTAGACAGTGTTCGAAAAGTTCCTTTCATAAAGCCCTTTTTGTTAAATGTTCAGATTTAACGCAAACACGCGGAGTGACAGCTAATTAGTATAACAGAATTCAGTACAGGATTTGATTACATATAACAGCAATAATAATTGCAATTGACCATATTTTTTTCATTAAAGCATCATTAAATTACTATAAAAACATCTCGAAATACTGTTACGAACCTGCAAGAAAAAGAGACCGGCGGAATGGAACTTTCCTATTGATGATTTGTAGATAAAAGTCAAATCAAAAGCATTTGTAATAAGGATGGTTATAAGACGGCATTACAGTACAATTTCACCTAAAAACCGAAGAACAGTAATTGCAAATACTATAGTTGTTAATACTTGCTTGCCGAGTGTTTCACATGTAAAAGTGTCCCCGTAGCAGATTAATCGTTCACCACGATAAAGCTTCGACCCACTCCGCTGAGGATAACATCGGAGTTTTCGAAGACCTCAAACGTTAAACTGTTGTCGAATCCCGCAAAACTTCTACTTATTAAAAACGTAAAACAAAATTGTGGTAGAGAATCGAAACTGTTAGATATGTGTTGTATGTGAGGTGTTATAAAAACCGGGCTATATGACTACAAATAGTAGTTTTAGGACTCATTATCATCATCGTAAGCTTCCAACCGTCCACTGTTGGATACAACCTTCTCCTGGGGACCGTGCACTCTCTTTTTCATCCCAAAAATTGACGATAAACTTAGAAACATATAATACGATTCAAGAGCTCGAATGCAGCGGCCACTGTGTTCCGAGAGGCCATTGAAGAGACCTCTAAGAAGCTAACTAACTTATACATTAGTTGTACTTTGATTGATTTTTGAATGATTTTTCTACTCTTGGACTGAAATGGCATTTAACATCATTTATATAAGTATATTTATAGAATCTTGCCATCAGTAAAACATTACTTAAACTTTAACATTACTGAACATTATAATAACGAAATAAATTTTTACATGAAATCACTTTTTTTGTGTAATAAATAAAATAAATTTTTAAAAAGGTTCACATTCGTCTTTCTAAAAAGTAATTAGGCAATGCTTTAAGCGCGAAATTTAAAATTGTTCAATTCCATCTAAACGAAGTTAATCCAGTAAATTGCGAATCGCGGGGCCATAAAACGTAATTAAAAACTCCGATGCGAAAAAAATCGCAGCGGTAAAAGAGGCGCGAGGTATCCGCGTCATCAATCTGAGGAATTATTTCATTTGTGTATTAAAATTCTCGTTTTGTCGGTCCGTGAATTATTTCTCGACGCGTTAATTACTCGCGCCTCGTGGACGGTGACTCGTGGACCCTCGCGATTTAGAGAATATCAAAGAATTTTAATTTTACTTTTATCATCATCATCATCATCTCAGTCTATCTCCACTGCTGCACTCTATATCTGCACTGTCTAAGTCCACTGCTGAACATAATGTCCACATGCCTCCTCCATAAATTGCCACAAAAGTTTTTTGCTCTCATTTTGGGGGGAATTTGCCATAGTTGCCACGCTTGGCAGGTGGGTTGGCAACCGCAGTTTATTTATTTAGATGTTGCAGGAAGATGTTGCTGCCCATCTCTTGGTTTTCATTTTCCCTCTGTCGACTTTAATGACACCCACAGGATGAAATGGGAAGGTGATTCTCTCAAGCCGCCGTCGCACGGTTATATATATTTTACTTTATATTATTTTAAAAATAATACATATATTCGCATTTAAGATAAGATTTTTTTTACTGCTGCTTGATGTGACTGTTGTTCGTGTACTTTTTGTTCCCTGGCTGGCATTTTATAAGACGAGTTTTGGAATAATATTGATAGTAATTAAGTTATCTTCTTTGGAGGATACTTTTACGCAGAAAGTGCGATGTGACATCTGCCAGCCATGTTTGGCGATAAGAAAGAAGAAAAGAGGGAAAACAAATTTATTTGTTGTTGTAATTCAGAGCGGTTCAAAATTCGAAATAAATTGTATTGTATGGGTGCAGGCGTGACTGTGTGTATGTTGTATGTTATTCTGTCGGTGCCCATAACCAGAAAAACTAACCGGCAATCAAACAATAACAAAAACCACTTTTGTACAAGAAAAGTCACTCAAAGGAGAGAATAGTCATTCTTACGCCCAGCAGTGGGCTAATAATGCTTTTGATGAATTTAACTTTAGAAGAAATACAGCTTTCTACGTTTTACGTGTAATAAAGCTCCCGGCCTGAATAATTTAAAGAAAGCATTCATGTTTTAAAAATTTATCATTTGTGCAGGACATAGTGTCGTAAGGATCGGTGCTGTTGTAGAAGCAAATATTAAATCTATGGTTCTTACATTCTTGCTTTCAGTTGAATAAGTTTTGCTATCGATAAATCTAACTTCAATTCTTAAGTATCTAATATACTAAAGAATCGAAAACGAATCATTTTTGTAAAAGTAACAGTCTATAAATGTATCCAGGAAAACTGCCATGCAGTTTCGCGGGCTTCAGGTGTCTTCGAATGTTTAGCGATGAACTAGTTCAACAGCGTCACAAAGGATTACACTGGTCGCGTGTTACTTATTTTTGAAGCCTAATCAGTTAAAAAATACTGGCATCTGATGATATATTTCATCATTTATTACATTATTATTTAATGGCAATAGTCACATAATGGGCCATCCATCATGTGACTAAATTACCAGGTAAATCGCTAATGTCTACTACAATCAGCGCGGTAACGTAGGTCTAGACTCCCTCTGTTTAGGGTTAGTCTTCTAAAATAGCGTTATTTAGCAGCCAATTATGTACTTATTGCTGCGTGAAATATTTATTGCCTAGGGCCTATCGAAAATAATGCTTGATTTGTTTAAACGAAAATTAACTTAATGTTTTATTTTATTATCGTGTTATGCTGAACAGCATTACATGTTAAGCACATCGTTGAGCGTAGCGAAGGGCTTTGTAAATATGGTATACGTGGAATTGCATTATGTTTGATGTGTGTTTAGCATTTGTTTTTTTACGTAGATGTTATTTAATCCACACTATTATTATGAATGCGGGTGTAACTCTCACTGTCCCTGTCTGTTAATTATATTTTCACGGCTTAACCCTTGGGCACCGAGATACTCGTAGCTTGCATCTATACTTTTTATCCCGAAGTATCAAAGAAGTCTCACGAGATTTTTTTAAAACTTAAATCCGCATGGACCAAATCTCGGGCATCGGCTCCTTATACTTAATTTTGAAATTTAATAAAATCTGAATAAAAGATAAATCAATTTTGGAAATGCTAGTATATTTTTTATTACTTTGCTAACTTTTCACTGGTGGCAGGATTCTTATCTAGGAATCCTTCCAGGTTATTCTGCCGTCAGGCAGTAGTGTCACCCGGCTTATCCTTTTTTTATTTTGCACACTGCTGTTTCACGGAAGAATAACAGGCCTGGGGTGCTACCTATCTAGACGGATTCCTGGAAGGATTCCAGGAATCCTACCACCAGTGAATGTGTCAGAACAATACAGAGTCATAAATCTCTAAACTTTGAGAGACAAGCATAAATCATTCATGTTTTGCAAAAATACTAACTGTGACTGAGATTGGAAACAACATTGTCATTTCTATTCTTCGATTTAAAGTTTTATCATTTTCCGGCACAAATAAATTTCATGCTAGTGGTTATGCGTCTTTACGTTGCCCAACCTTCAGTATCCTTTAGATTACTTGGGTTCTTTACAGGAAATTGATGGATGCCGGTAGCTTAGGACCCGCGTTGTGTTGCCATCTACAATAAAGACTTATGTTCAACAGTGGAATTGTGATAGATCCAAATGATGATGATAATGACGAAACCAAAACGTAGTCGTTTATTAAAATATATTTTAGTGCAATACCTAGTTTTATTGTTTTGTCAAAGCATTAATACAATGAAATTACACATGGTTAACATTTAAACAGAATATGTGCGGAGGTGTAAATGTGCGACGTGGCACGTGAGGTTACACGCCGTGTGATTAGCAGTACGTGACGACCCTGCCTAATAGCCAACTCATTCCTACAAAAGGACATTGCATGTTTCTCTGAGTACTATTGTATTAAAGCGACACATGAAAAACCTATAAAATTGTAACTGACATTGCGAGATAAGTATAAGGAATTTAGGAATTCAAATAATTAGCTGACCGGCCCCGGATTCACATGTAAATTACTGTAGTGTTAGTCTATATACGGATACATGTGAACACTACATGTTAGTCTATATAGAGAAAAACAGTTTTTCATAAAATCCGTCCTTAGTCTACATCGGCAATGGAATGTGACCGTTAAATTTCAAGTCAATAGATCTTCTATATTATATAGTCTGAGATATCGTGATGAGTTAATGGTAAATCAATTATGAATACGAGACTCCAAGCAATAAATGATGAAAGATAACGCCGACGCTGGATTTTCGGGATACGCCTGCTCGCTTCTTCACTCTTTTGGGCATACACTTTACTTTCAGACGCTCATTAAGATAATGATTTCATTAAGCGCGGAGTTCCAGATCTTCAATTAGTGCTCTTTTGACTGCAGTTCTTCTTAACCCCAATTGAAGGGATAAAATTCGCGCAATAACCTTGACTCTGTCATCCTCTTCCGTCTACTCCATTTTTTAAAGCAACAAAATCAATCTATTTTTCATTCTTAGATGGCGCAAAAGTTATTATTCAAAATCAATTCTAACATTTCCGACCAGTACAAAAAGTTTAAATCAAATAAGTATGTGACAGAACTTATCACCCGACTAGGTATATATATAGATAGATATAGCATTAATTTTCGTCCATTTAAATCTAAAACTATGAAAAGTACTAAAGCAATTAAGATGCATGTGATAACTGTGAGCTATGCACGGCAGAGAGACCTCTGAACAGTTGGAATTAATCCTCTCCACGTTTTGCCGGGCGGATTGACGTTTTGACGTCGTACTGTAGCCACAGAAGCGTGGTCTGCGTATATCTTCTCCTTTAATAGGGAAAGAAAGTTAATTAGCTAAGATGCGCATGCAAAATCCATAAAATCCGCAAAGTAACGCCCTATTAGTGTTCTACTAGCCGGAAATTTGTACCATCGTAATATCTCCTCCGACGTTGATATCTTCTGTCAGTATTCGGAAGATATCGCTGTGATCGCAAATCGGCCAGGACGACATAATTCTTATTATACCTCTAATAAATTAATAATTAAAAAAATCATCATTCCTTGAGTATTTTCTGTGGTGACCGCGCTTGGCAGGTAAATTGCCAGAAGCGTATAGTGTCTTGTACTGCGATCGTCAATCCACACTTACCAAAATGTGGGAGGCCTATGTAGACGTTTTCAAATTGAAGATACACATAGTAATACTGAAAGGATTGAGCCCTTTTTATTTCGTCGTCGTCGTCGTCGTTTCAGCCTATCAATAGTCCACTGCTGAACATAGGCCTCCCCCATAGATTACCACAAAAGTTTGTAGCTATCGTTTTGGGGGGATTTTGCCATAGTTGCCACGATTGGCTTTTTATTTACTACAGGCTTTTTATTTACTTTCTTGTAATCTCACAAAAGTTTTTACAAGAAGTCTAAAGTCCAGGCGAACAAAGCACAGTTTGCACATAATAAAAAAAGTCGCTTTACACGATGCTTATGATGCTTTTTAGTCTTATAAATCGAGTATAAAAGTACTTACTTAAATTATAAATATTTATTTAAAGTACATGCCGGTCAGTGGTCGAATTTTGACCGTTATTCATACTTTTTTAATTTGGTCGTTATCGAGGTTTGAGTAATTATTTGTTGGCAACATTTTAAAATTCTATTGCGACTCTCTACTGTGTTTGACATTGGCAGTGTGAACGTAAACAAAGATATAGTCTGTTTTTCTATTTGATTAACATAATAGTGTAAACGTAAATATTTTGTTTTTATTTTATTCTATTTTATGTATTCGTAACACATATTATAATAAAAAATTTAGGTAAAAATCACCCACTCCTTCAGGCGCGCATTATACTTGAATAAGGGTACAAAGTTTTCTTTTCGCGTATTAATACATAGATTTATTACGCAGATACCAATAAACGGGTATACATATGTACCTAATTCACCTGTCATGGCTGCTAAATTAAAATTACATAATCTAACCATAACTAACACATGTAAACTGGGACGTGATTGAGTTAAACTAAATTACGCACTAGCGCACGTCCAATTAAACGCGTCAAGCGTGAATCATTGGCGCGTGACGTGGATTAGCCGCCTACGTGACGGTCGGTTTGCTTCGTGTGTACTAAGCCTTATATGCGTGCTGAAATATAACAGTGTTGGTCAAGTTGCATTCTTTGACAAGATAATTTGACACGTAGTGTAAGTTTAATGATAGTCTTAAAACAAACTAGTGGGTGGTGGTAGGATTCCTATGCAGGAATCGGTCTAGGTAGGTACCACCCTAGGCCAGTTGTTCTGCCGTGAAAAGGTTTAAGAACTAATGTATGTGGGTGACGGACGCAGTGTAGTGGCACACCTTCTGTGTGTATTTTGGGTGACACAGCATTTGTTATGGACAGATCTTGCAATTACCACCAGTGAACGTTATGCTCATCTCGTCAGATAATCCAATAAAAAAAATCGATAATGCTCTTTACACATTTCTTTTTTTTGTTCTGTCTTTTATCTATACTCTTTGGGACCCACAAACAAATTTATTTCTTCCCTGACTATAGATAACAAAGTAAATTACGAAGAGCTAAGGATAAGTTAAGCTAAGCACTGCGAGATGACCTAGGATCGTATAGAAAATATGCCAGATTCTTGAATAGTGTATTTGTTCTTAGAGAAGTTTTCAAAGACGCGTTGTCGTGATATCCAATATCCCTCTTTCCATAGCATATACCATTCCTGCATTTGCGAGATGTGTGCTACGAGAAAAAACTAGTCACCATTATCTTGCGGACGTCCCGAGCTATTGCAGATATTCAGTAACGACCCATACCCAAACATCCACAACCGACTAACGACGATTACCTATCGGATCATTTTGATAGACATGTTTCGTCACCTGCACTACGGACCCGCCGTGGTGGCGGCTTAAGAGAATCTACCACCCCATCTCATCCCGTGGGTGTCGTAAAAGTCGACAGAGGGAAAATGACAACCAGGAGATGAGCAACAGCATCTCCCTGGAACATCTGAATAAATAAACTGTGGTTGCTAACCCGACTCTCAAGCATGGCAACTATGGTAAAATTTTGCGATGTTCTTTTTTCAAAACATGTTGATAAGTAGTTGATATGTCCAATGACAGCAAAGTTTCTTAACACCAATATGTTGTAGTGCAATGGTATTAATGCTCGCCAAACTTATGCTAACGATTTTCTTTACTACGGTACTTGTGTGATTCGCAGAGAGTACTGGTGTTATTTGAATCCAGTAAAATATACATAAAAGTAATTCGGGACGAAGCTAGATTCAGAGCTGATTGTTTTGCTTAATTTTGCAATGTTAAACGTTCACGATTTCACGTTTTTCTTTCGTTCATCGTGAACGAATGACGAGAGAATTGCCAACAAAACAGCATTTTTTTAATCTTAAGTAAATATGGCTATTTACATTACTGTCGTAGTGGCACTTTTTTGTAGTTGTATTTTTAAAAGTGGTATTATTCTTCTCAAATACGTTTCAAGTATACATTTCCAGTATTTTAAAAACCTTAGTCACCCTACCAACATTATTCACTGGTCATTTTCGATTTCATCGAACGCGTAGGCTTTTTCATTTTAAGTCAACTTTTATCCATCTCGCTTTATGCATTAAGTAGGTACATTTTAAATGACTTATTAACTTTAATAAATAAGTCTTGATACTTTAACATTTATTCGTAAAGGTTTCTAAATTGCAAATGTATTAAAAGTTTAGAAGACTACTCACAACTTTTAAAAGCTTTGAGCTAAACGAAATTTTTCTGTTATTTTCCATTTCTATGCGGCTTAGGTATTGTAAACATTAGGCATTAAGATTCTATCAGCATACTATTTAGGTGTTTATATCTAAAACCATAATCATTAGACCACGTTATTATTATTCTATTATATTTTAAACAAGCTTTAAGCATTTGTTTTGTTTTAAAGTTAAACACTAGAATATATATGGATTAAGTTATTATTAAATGTCTTCAGTAAATTGTAAAAATGTATGCTATGGAGTTATAAATCTAAACTGAACCGAGTTAAAGAAGCACCGCTAATTCTTTCGCAGATACTCCACAACAGCATACGCCGCATCGCTTCGTCTGAGCCAATTCCCAGCCGTCGTAACGTCTAATTCCCGTCGACTTACACACATCAGCGTTTTCGATATCCTTCTCTACCCCCTTTATGGATAGAGTACGGTTAGTACAGAGTGTTTTGAATATATCATATTAGAAAATAAATCATGTCTTAAACAATAAATCATTTAAGTTGAAATTCAAGAATAGTAGCGGTCTTTATGTCAAATGAAAGAAGGCATGGCATGATCATGGCGAAGGAAGACAAAGAAACAATATTCGTTACGATGTAACATTGCGAAGTACAGCGGTAAATGTTTTAAGCATTACATTAAAAATTAACTTGGTTTGGACGGTAACATTATTTTGAAATTGTTTATAAATAACGTAAAGAAATCATAAACATAAACGCGCATGTTATTTTATTAATAAAGTGCACGCTTATGGTGAATAAATTCAGCATAAACTTTATTTATAACAATTATGCTGACATTGACGTTACTTAATAAATTTATGGTATAAGTTAGCGAATTCACAAAGTTTACTTACATTTAGAAGTACCTTTAAGTTACTACATTTAGTAGTACCTTTAGTAGTAACCTTTGAACATTCACTTATACAATAAATTTATTACGTAACGTCAATGTCAGCATAATTGCTAAATTTAATTCAAAGCATCATAAGATTTTTTTTGTAAATAATTATAAATTAAGTAACTCGGTAGGAGTTTTGAGAGGGGGTTTGGAGTTGGGAAGAGTCCGCCACGCTACTTAAGTGTGAGTTAGCGAACTTCGCATGCCGTAAAAATATAGGTTATTTCTAAGACATGCCGATTGTACCACGATATTGCGATTGTATAGGCACCTCCCAGCACGTGGTAAATCTGCACTTAAAGTTGCATTGACAGTTTCAAAATGCCGACATCTAAGACCGATCCCAAGAGTCACGAGTACTATGTAATTTCAGGATCGTACAACCGATCGATCAGATCTTAAAATATTATGAATATTAATATAAGTTTTTTTTGGGCCATTAATGTTTCCATTTTATAGGTACTTTATTCGGTGAGCCAATGTAATTTGAAACAACATTACAGGGCATATACTACGCAGTAGTCATTTGACAAGAGAGAAGTATGTTAATGTAATTTGCGTGTAAGTTTAACACCAAATAATAAGTGATCTGATAAAAAATCAAATATAATTTAACCGTGCCAGCCTCTGTCACCTCGCGCATCTTTAGCTCTCTTCTTTTTCCATTTACACGGAACCGCACAAATATTGCAAACTAAACGGGAACCAGCACTATTTACAATTTGGCCGCCGTCAGGGCACATTCGGCCCATCGTTACGTTGCCGATGTTTATATTGCTTGCTTGCAATGCCGCTTTTATTGCCTCGTCGCACGGACGCCTTGCTGTTAATGCAAGAAGTACAATTTGAATTTCGACTTCTCTTTTGTCGAAGATTGCTGCTGAATTGTAAAGATACGAGTATTTTATAGTTAAAAATTTGCAATAAGAGACATGGCCTATATTTTATTATCATCATCATCATCATTTCAGCCCATCACAAGTCCACTGCTGAACATGGGGGAGGCCCCATTAATTGTCACAAAAGTTTGTAACTGTCATTTTGAGGCGATTTTGCCATAGTTGCCACGCTTGGCAGGCGGGTTTGCAACCGCAGTTTATTTATTCAGATGTTCCAGGAAAATACTACTACTCCTTTTCCGGTTTTTATTTTTCCTCTGTTTTTTATGACAACGTAATGAGATGAGGTGGTAGATTCTCTTAAGCCTCCACCACACAGCGCATATTTTATTAATTTAAATTTAAATAAACGTAAGAAAGTTATGTCAAAAAGATTTTATTATATTTAAGCTAAAAATTTTCTTTTTTCTTTTATGTAATATGGATAGGAAACGGTGATGGAATATTTTCCGTATTTTTTATCATTAGCTGATTTGAACTATAACATAATAGGCAACCTGATTTTTTGGTAACAATTTAATTTCCATACAACGTTAGACATTCTCTGTGCAGTGCGAATCTTTATAAATTAAAAACTTTTTGCATTTGATTCCTGAAAATTGTTTTATGGTAACATTTAAGGGATGTTTTGGAAGTGCTTTGTGTATGAAAAAAAATAAGAAAGGCTATTAATAACTTTATTTTAAAAACAAAAACGATGAAGTCTACTAACTACTAATTTGAAATGTAAGAAAATTAATACAGTATATGCTTCCACAATTTAAATTTAAATTTGATTTAGTTGCATTTTTATATTTAAAATGTTTATTTTAACTGAAATATTATATCTCAATTCCTAAAATTTACGTATTCGCAGTTCTTGTAGTACGTCTCGTTTCTCAGCTAGACAGACTCAGTGCCTGGAGAGTTCACGCTCCATTATCGGTTTGTAGAGATAGAGTAAGTGTCGCAGCGGCTGTTACTTTAGGCACTCACTTCAACTGTGAACTTCTTGCATATCGTATTACCACGTTCCGTAATACAAGGGATAATAAACACCACTTTTTGTTTCGTTATACTTATTTTTTCTCAACGTAACTACTCTTATAATAATTATGATAAATACTCGTAATCATCATTATTGTTATTATTTTATGATACTACTACCAATTGTATACTATAGAAGAAGGAAGCCTGAGAAGTATGATTGATTTTGTGATTGTGGATGAAAGTTTGAGAACAAAAGTGTTGTCGCAACTCACATAGACCACTTTCTGATGTTGAGCCGAGTAAGAGGTGTATTTAAGCGACAGCTGCATCGTGTGCATGAACTTACGAGTACTTTAGAGCGCATAGAGTTTGAGAATCTGAAAGGGAAAGCTGTGAGAGTTAAATTTGTAAAGAAAGTGATCGAGAAGTTGGACACGTTAGATGAGGCATATGAGGTTTAAAAATTATGGAAGCTGTTTAAAGAAGGAATCATGGAAGATACTATTGAAGCATGTGGTGTAAGTAATAGAAAAAGAGGATGTAAGTCAGTAAGACGGAAAGTACGACGGTAAAATTAAGCGAATAGTGTTGGCAGGAAATAAAGTATATGTGGCCCTGCATAACTTTATGTGTAGCCAGTACGTATTATTAAAAAGGCACGACTAACTGTATATAGAGAAGTACTGGTCCCCACACTTCTTTATGGTAGTGAATGTTGGGTCTGGCAGAGGAAGCATGTAAGTAATATTAATGCCATGGAAATGAAAAGTTTTAAAAAGTATAGCTGGAGTGACTTGGATGTACAAAGTGAGTATTACAGACTTGATAATGTGATGGGTAATACATACAAGTAAATGCAGGGTACATTTATGACACATTTTTATTATTAAAAACTAAATCACATAAGTTAATAACTATCATACTTAAAACGCAGAGGAAGCATTGTCGCATAATTTTAAAAAAGTTTTGGTCCTTTGTTAAATGTAAAAAGACTTCTAACGAAATTCCCCAAACACTAAAACTTAATAATGAAAAAGTAACACTTCGACAAGAAGCAGTAGAATTATTTGCTCACTTTTTTAGATCTATCTTCATCGACACTCGCTATATCAGCAAAATAACGGATATTAGCCAGTACGTAAACTATGTACTTTCCAAAGCCTATATATCCCCCATCTTAAATAAATTAAAGAGGCACGATATGAAAAAAATGCATTTTCATTTGTAACAAAACTTATTGCCGGACTAGGTATATCACATTAACAGCATAATTTCTCGAACCAAAACCTTAATGAGCTTTATGTTTAGGATATTAAAAAAATAAAAAAAATTAAAAATTTAAACTTCCTTAAAGTCTTTTCCTTTTATATAACAACATGGTAAGAAGCGTTCTTGATCATATCGACAGCAAAGAGAAAGTGCAAAAGCGTTTCCTCAGAACAATAACCTACAAATATTATCTTAAATACTGTCTACCTAATTATGAGTCCCTGACGAAGTATTTTTCAACTCCAACCATAAGGGTTGGAATCCAGGTGAAAATTATTTTTAACCATCCTCTTTAATAGCCATATTGATACTGTAGTATTGTCAGATCTGTATCTTCTACAGAGATAAAGGTCAGATAAAATTTCACATGTGTTAATAAAATTGCACATGTGTGCCTATTTCACCTTGTCGAATTAAATCCTCTTTTACCAATCCTTTCTTAAGAATTTTTAGATTATATAACACACATTCACAAAATGCCATCTCTCTTGATTTGTTTTGGGGAAACATTAGTTTTTACGTAAGAATACTAAAAAATGAACTTTTAAGATTTGAAACTTAAATTCGGCTTGAGTGTTTTTCGGTAAAATTTTATACTAATTGGTTTTTTTTTATAATTTGATAAGTGTTATTAAAACTTCCTAATTATGAATATGCTGTGTGGTGGCAGCTTAAGGGAATCTACCACCCCATCTCACCCCGAGGGAGTTGTAAAAATCGATAGAGGGAAACCAGGAGGTGGGCAGCAGCATCTTCCTAGAACATCTTAATAAATAAACTGCGGTTGCCAACCCGCCAGCCAAGCGTGGCAACTATGACAAAATCCCCTAAAATGAGACCTACAAGCGTTTGCGACAATCTATGAGGGAGGTCTATGTTCAGCAGTGGACTAGCGATAGGCTGAAATGATGAATTATGATTTTGTTATGTACAAAATTTAGGAGATGTGTTATTAAATAAACTAAACATTGAAAAAGATAGCAATGAAAACAAATCGAATAACCTGATCATATTAACAACATATTATCAGTCTGCTCAAACTTAAACTCAAAACTGCTGATGCTGTTTATATATTTTTTCACAGATTATGGATAGTAACTCTAAGATCTACATTAAGTCTATGTTTTACATAATAATTTTTCAAGTCTTTTTAGATTAAATTCCGTGCAAGTAAAGCTGCAGGCACAGCGAATTATTAATATAATACATTAAAAAAATATATAAACATTTGTTTATTGACCACGGGTACGTAAAAGAAAAATTATTTGTTTTGCGTAAAAACAAACGTGTTAGTTAGATGTGGCCAAACATCAATGTTGTAGAAAATCTACAACGCTGATATTTTGTAATAAGTTCTCGTTTAATACATTCATATCATCATCATCATCATCATTTCAGCCTAATTCTAGTCCACTGCTGAACATAGGCCTCCTCTATAGATTGCCACAAAAGTCTGTAGCTTTCATTTTAAGGGGTTTTTGCCATAGTTGCTACGCTTGGCAGGCGGGTTGGCAACCGCAGTTTATTTATTCAGATGTTCCAAGAAGATGCTGCTGCACATCTCGTGGATTTCATTTTCCCTCTGTCGACTTTAACGACACCCACGAGACGAAATGGGGTGGTAGATTATCTTAAGCCGCCACCACACATGTAGCCCCAATGAATCTCAAATATCAATCATTTTAAATAAAACAGGCAAGGTATTCATTTTAATACTATAACTGTTTTAAGATAATTCATATTTCCTTTTCCAAGGTATAATTTTCTACAGTTTACAGTAATGCATTTAGTTCAACTTCAGGTGCCAACACCTATAAAATTGTTAATTACAAATTTAAATGTCGATTTATCACAAGTTCGGCGGGAAAGGAAAAACGCACATGTCTGAAAAAAAAAATTTTGGGAATATGAAGTCCGCTAATCAGCTCTGAAGCAATGGAACCGGTACTAAAATACTATTTAAGACAAGAGACAACATAGCTGTGGGACATTTATAGGCTATCACATATTCATACTTATGGTTCATACATGGGTTTTGAGGATCAAGTCTTCTTGTACGATTAGTACAACATAATGAAGCCTATGTTTGGTAGTTTATAATACTGAGTAGAAATTTTTAATTATAAACATTAATTATTTTATTTCTAACCGGGGACTTAACGAAATAGTATTACCGATTATGAACGAATATAAATGAAATCGATAATTAATTAATTAGGGGTAGACAGCCACGCCCGGGTTACGTCGTGGCACCCGTAACTAGCGAGCTACAGTCGATTTCCCATGAGGTCCGCGTTCAACGTTGCCGTCATAGATTAATTAATAACACTTTGTAGAACCAATTTTTTTCTTAACAGTTATGTTTGTTTCATAGATTTTCTCTTATTTAATATAAGTAGTAAGTTTCACGACTATATTGTAAAAATAAACATATTTTAAGCGACTCTATAATGAAATTTTTAAATAATTTTGAAAACAGTTTTATAATAAAAAAAAAACAATTATTTAAGGACTGTATACACGGTTTCATTTTCTTAGAGGTATATTTCATGCTTATTAATTGCAAACTTTCAACAGAAAAAAGTGATATACCTCTGTAAAAATGTACGTGGAACACTATTAATATTTTTGTTACTGTGATCAGATAATTACTGCCTATAATTGAAGATATAAGTAGCGTACCTGACCCTCCGCCGCGGGTGATTCAAAGGAAAAACACAAATCATTGGTTTTCGGGTCTGTTTGTGTTGTGCATATTAATATCCAATTAATTATTCGTCAATAATTTCAATAATTTAACGTCAATTAATGTCAATATTCAATTTAAATTGATCGTTCACTTTTTATAGAAGAGGGGGCAACCAACCAAACGACTCAGAGGAATGTCGAATGCGTGACCGGCCTTCCGATCCCTAAGTCGTATCGGTATAATATGTAATCATCATCATCATCATCATCATTTAAGCCCATCACAGTCCACTATTGAACATAGGCCTCCCCCATAGATTGCCACAAAACACGGTCCTGAGCCACCTACATCCATCGGATTCCCGCAAAACCAATTAATCTTTGATTAATTTCTTTTCGATTCTAAATATATAAAACAAGCAGTGCCCACGCAGAAATGCCCGTATATTATATCTTTTCGGGCAAACACGCAGAAAGGACATGTTATATTATTTACCGTAGTAAGCGTTAAAAGTACGAACAAAAAAATCATAATCTTTCTGTTTCCATCATAATCTATGACGTTAGTAACAGGCCGCTCCCGCCGCGTTATTTCGCCCATTAAGGCACCTGTCATGTGAGTTTACAATAAGTAAATAAGGACGTGCCGGTAACCGGCACCGCTGTTATTGCCGCACTATTGGCGACAATGGGGCCGCTTTGTTTACTAGAAAAATTTGCAGGATTTTTATTAGGAAAGGTAAATTGTACAGTTATTGGAAAAATTGTTGGAAACCTTACCGCTTGTTTTATTAAGAATGTTATTCTGTAACCTTTGTAAGAGATTCTAAGGGATTCTTTTTCTTAAAGCGCACTACATTTCTTGCTTATTCGCTTTTTATGTTTGTTCTGATGACAATTGACAGTTAAAGATGAAAGTAAAGTAAAGAAAAAGCCTATAAATGTCCCACTGCTGAGGACAGGCACAGGTTTCCTCACGATATTTTACTTCACCGCTGAGCACGTGGTAAATCAGCAGCTTAAAACTGCAGAACAATGTTAGAAGTGCCGACACCGGAATCGAATTCAGGTTACTTGCGGCGCCCGGCCCCTGAGCTAGGAGTTAAACATGATTAATTTTAAATTTGATTACATATGACAGTTACAGCTTATAAATGTCCACTTGCTGAGCACTGGCCTCCTCTCATTTATGGAACGTTTTTTAACCGGGAAGAGCTCGCCACGCTGCTCCAATGCGTGTTGGCGACCTTCACATATCGTTTAAATATTATAATTTCTCCGACATGCATGTTTCCTCATGATATTTTACTTCACCGCTGAGCACGTGGTAAATAAGCACATAAAATTTCAGAACAGTTTTAGTGGTGTCGGCACCGGGGATTGGTCTCGGGTCACTCGCGTACTATGAAATTTAATATATATATATTTTCGGTGATGTAATTGCTGTTAGCCGTCTCGGCTTTTACAGCTTCATCGGATACTGTGCTCGCGGGCCAGGGGCCCGTGTGCCAGGTTTGGTTTGACCCAAACATAAATAAATAAATAAATAAAAACTCCTACAAAACCCTCGAAGTTCGGACTGTGTCGCGTTCGCTGCGTGCTTTCGCGATTTCGAAAATCTTAAACATTTTAAGTCGTCTACTGACCGTCCGAAGGAGGCTGCGCGCGTCCATTCGGACTGTCGACTTGTGTGTCGGTAACTCTGGGCGGTGAGTACCGCCCTGGAACACGGGTGAATCTTGTGTACGCGATGTGATTATTGACTATTGCGCGCCGCTCTCTACGGCGGTCGCGCGTCGTGGTGCGTGTTATATTAAAGCTATTGACTGCGTGTACAGTGTGGCTTGGATCGTGAGTGACAGTATCGTGGTCAGGAAGAGCTGAGACGTCCGTGTCGTCTAGCACGTTTCGCGGGCGACGTTTGCGTTCGGTCGCGTTTCTGTTTGGTCGGTAATTTGCTGCTTTAACCACCAGCGGGTTTGAATGAACCGCGGCTTTTTCGAAAAACCGCCGTGATAATTCTCTGAAGTGTTCAGAGATTAAAGGCATTTCACAGTCGCTGTGAAGATCTACATTGCGTTGATACCAACCGGCTCCGGTGGCAGTTCGCAAGAATCGATTTTGAACGCTCTGTAACTTCTTTAATTGATTGCCCGTCGCGTGAGCGAAAGCGACGCAAGCATAGTCCATTACGGGCCTTATGCAAGTCTTATAGAGGCGAAGTTTGTGTCTTAAGCACATTTTGCTTGAGGAGCAAGTTAATGGGTATAGACGGCTTGATATAAAAGCCGCTCTATTGCGTATGTTTTTAATGTATGCAGCGAACGACATCGCTGCGTCTAAAGTGACCCCGAGGTATTTGACTCTTTTTTCCCAGGGAATAGGGCGTCCGAACAGAGTGATCGTGCCTAGCTGATTGTTGCCGATTGAGTGACATCGTCTAGCGGGCTTTGGTGTGCCCCTCGAGAAGTATATCGCTACACTTTTCTCGGGGTTTGAAATTTAAGGAGAGCGCCCGACGCCTTAGTTACCGCGTCACTTAGCTTCCACGTCTCAATTAACTTGAAAGCCCTTTAATTTATGATTCCTTATTATTTGTTTATCGCTTTCCCATGTATGGAATAGTACTTAGGAGGGAATGAAAAGGGACAAAATTAGTTTTTCCGTAGTAGAATCACACTGAATACGAGACAAAAAAAAGAAAAGACATCAAAAAATATTAAATATCGCGTTTTTTTTAAAGTCTTGTTGTTTATCAACAGTCAACGTAAAATTATTTAATAGAAGAGAAGAATTTAGAGGTGTTAACGTCATAAATATCTAATAGAAATAACAATGCCGCATTATCAGATACGATAAAAAATACAGTAAAGTTTTTGCTGTTAAGTCGGAGTTTCATAACACAAGGATGACTGTATTTAAGGTTCTGAATAAAGAAATAAAAATAAAATTCTAAAACATTTTCAAAATAAATTAGACTAATGCTAAGCTTTTATGAACAATAAACAAAGCAAACAAAAATCTGCCGCTGGTTCCAAATGTAAGACCTCTAACAAACAGAACATACAAGAACATCTGCGGTCATCTTTTTTATATTTGTATGTTATTACAGTTCCATTTTAATCACAAGTAATAATAAAACATTAACTTAAATTTAATTACAATAAAGAAAATACTCTATACTACAATAAAGGCAATAAAGGTCACGAAGTGCCCTTTCTAAGATGTTAGCTTTATAATCTGCCTAAAGTCTAGTAACATAAAACTCTATGTTTTATGTTACTAGATGATACATTATGTTAAATTGCTTGTTATGCATGTTTTAATATAGCAGGCTTACATATAAATCCGTCTCTAAATAAAGATACAAGTATAATAGAAATAAAAAAAAAATATAAAGTCTAATACGTCGTAAGTTAAAGTGGAAAATATTTACACAATACCAATGTTGAATGAAATAAATCTTGATCAGAGGTCATTTCAATAAAATATATTCGTTTACCTTTACGCCCGTATAAAAGATGAAAATAAAAACAATAAGCCGGCGCGGTTCGTCCCGACGGGCACATTTTCGCCCCAATAATACTTTTTATCATATTTATTGACTGATAAATGGAAAAAAATGTTTCGAGTGCATTTGTATGTTTCTAACTGCGCTATGTATGCTGGCAGTAATATTTATTTTAAATGAAATGTCTACATAAAGAGCATTTTCAAAAAGGGTATCATCATTTTATGTAATCATACAATAAATCTTTATTTATGTCAATTTCAATATAAAGTGTGTTTATGAGTGTTTGAAAGTGTGTTTATGAGTGTTTGTGCCATTAATTTCCATAATATATGATCATGTTAAGGATATGGAATTAGAAGATATAGAAGGATATATAGAAGTGTAGTTTTAAAATTGCATGGATTAGAAGCCAACATTTGTGCAAAAACACGAATTGTGGATTTTCTGGTTTGGTTGTGTTATGATTGTCAATGTCTTTGCCTTTTTCTGGTGTGACGATGAGTTAGTGCCTCTGTTTGCGCGTATACTTCTACACTATAATAACGTGCGCAGTTTATAGCTTCCAAAAGTATTCGGAAGTTGAAGCCGTGGTCCAAAATGATCCAGGAGAATATCAACTAAAATAATTAAAACTTATTTCCTTGATTCCGCAGAAACAGAAATATGTTGTAATTATTTCTCTTATATTTTTATCTGTTATTTTAAGCTTGTATAATCTGAAGTTGCAACTGGCGTGAACTTGAGAAATTACCACAGATCGGAATTATTTCCTCATCACAATCGTCAACAAATCGCTACAAATTAAAATTGTCAATGGACACACGTTTTGTTCAACTACTGCTAAGCTTTTTCTCACTTTTAAGTTGTTGCTCGTATGAGTGCCTTTATACTGCCACCAGCGGCTTTAAGCACAGATACCACTTTGGGACCAGAAAAGACAATACTCGTAATTCGCAGTTTCTCTCGTTTTGCAGGTGCGTTGCTAGTAAGTACCTCTTACCATCAGATGAGCCGTTTGCTCGTTTGTCACTTCTTCTCAAAAAATTTCTAACTAAAAATATAAAAAGTCACTCTGCTGAGAAGAATTCGAAGATAAAAACTATACACGTAAACACACAACAAAAAATTTATTGTATCTTACACTTATTCTCAATTCGCTAACGCGGAATCCAAGACCGGGGCCAGCAGTGCCCCCCCGCTATTATTTCCCGGACAAGAAGGTTTTTCCTCGAGGCCCGTACCTGCGCGACAATTTAGTTGCCGCTGCAGATTACCCGGTGGTGGCGGTGGTAGAGGAATCGCGATTGCGTTTCCGGACTTTAAGAAAGGAATAAGCTCTTTTCATGAAGGTAGGAAGTCGTATCGGACCGGAAAAACCGCTGGCGGTAACAGATTTCACAAAGTGATCAGTAAAGATCATAATGTCACCGTTTATTTAATATCACAACCTTACAAGATTATAGTTTCGTATTCGTCAAACACGGGCATATATTTGTTCCAACTTTTCCCGTATCCAATGGAGCTTGAGCGATTGGAACGAAGTTTCCAATCTTCCGAACGGTAGATGGAAAGTTCAGACTTAGTAGCAGAGAGACTGTAACTATTTACAATTTATCCAGCTTTGAAAATTGACTCTGGCTGTTAGGCGAACCCGCAAAATGCAGACATGCCCATGTTCGCGTGAGGCTATTTTCGTAAAATTCAATTTAAATATTAACTCGAAAAACCATATTTTCCTACCGATTATATGAGATATAGAAAAAAATAGGATCCAGACAAATTGTTATGTTTGACGATGAGTTATATGAATATTACTTGATACGTATAAATGTGTATAAAGGCGTATATGTATAAATCTAGTCCATATGTATATAATCTATCTACTAGACCGCGTGGCCTGGAGATCCGATTACCAGACTTTTACGCAACTGATCCTGGATTCGAATCTCAGCTCGAGCTAACATTTAAACAATTATTTAAATGACATTTTGCACTCGTAATAAGGACCGATGGAATATGATAATTGTCATGACTATGATCTAGTATATTCACCAGGAGTAGATAACTCATTGCGGTTAAGCGAGTTTTTAATTTTTTTTAAAACTCCGCAGCTACAGAGTGCATGTGAGATAATCAGGTTCAGTGTACTAACATACTACCGGTGGCTGTTGTTCTACGCCCGGTTCCAGTACATTCACAAAACCAGATGTTTTCCTTACGATCCGCTCAATAAGCTACGAACAGTAAGTCAGAACCGTCCCTATAACTAACGGACGTCAGCAGCTCATAGAGAAATTGAAAAAGTAGTAAAAGTACTCGTAGCAAAGAAACGATTAGTAACTTCTACTTATAACTATTGGTTGAATATAGAAGGCTTACGCCCGGTTCCCATACTCACATTAAAGAATATTACATCAAATTATCTACGAATAGTTAATGAAAACCGTTCCTATAACTAAAGGGCGTTAGCAGATAATAGGTGACGTAAAACAAGTTGTGAAACGTTACGTCTTGTTACCAATTATTGATGACGGCAAAATATTTCTACCTGTAGCCAGTTTATAAGCTGATGATCAAGCTGATGACATAATATTAACATGACTGTTTTTTTAACTAAATACTAGTAAGAACGAATATTACGAACATCTACTCCTAAATGTGTAAATCGACTGGTGCTATTTTTCCCTGTACGAAAAATAACCATATTTTCCGTGCGAAGACGGAGCGGGTCAGTTAGTATTAATATATAACACTGAACTTATACATGTTACTTAATATTTTTAGCGAATAATACAAATAACTAAAAATACGAGAAGCGAAACAAATCGATACACGTCAAAAGAACCAAAGAAAACATATTCTATTTACATAAAAAGCAGGTGCCTTTGAGTACAAAGCACTACTGCTGATCCCAAGTGGCATTAGTAGATAACACATATCGTATGCGTATCGGGTAAAAGCGTGGGGAATTCAGATTTTCATCCGATGCCACTGCCGCGACTCGAATTTCAAAGGGTTTTTTAGTTCGTGACATCTCGACCTAGAATAGGGTGATACTACTCAGTGTAATGTTTTCCAAATAACTGAGAAATCTGCTAACAATAAAGAATTATTTTTATTACGAATTAACGAACGAAACACTTGTTGTGTGTTAATAAGTCGCAAATTAACGTATAAGTTATATTAGAGAATGTTCCTATTACAGATATATAAATATATTATTTAAGATTTTCTTAGAAATAATCTATCCGTTTTCCAGAGAACTCTAAAACTCATACTTTTTGAAGAGCTAGGAATCTCTCGAGTACTAGATGTTATAAAGACCCTTGTATTCAATTAATACTTAAGGCTGCTTCTAATATTTCTTTCGGTAATTGAATGGGACGCGAGTCGGTAATAAAATTGTAATTAAAAATTTACTATATTATACTAGCTTATTTTATACTGAGCCTCCCTGAGGGTGCATATTAATTAGACAGATATGGTGCGCATTTGTTTACTAAACTAAAAATAAACTATTTGAATTTATTACGCTGTAACATCGGAACTTATTTAACTTTGTTTTTGGGTGACTAACAAGATAAAATATAAGTAAGATCATTTTACATTGTTGTTTAGGGAACATCCGTTTTTCTTCATAACGAAAACAGAAGTCCAACAGTAGACGATAACAGAACCTCGTTAGTGACTGTCACACCGTCTACGCCGTCTGTCTGTGTGTACAAAAGAAAGAAATTTAAGTGTATTTATGTTTAGGATTTACAATCTATTTTTAAGTTACGAGTATAAACGATCATTCCGCAGAGATAAACTTTGCCGTACAGAATAAAATGTTTAACTATTGTACATTTAAGCATCATAATCATCACCAAGGCTTGTTTCAAACGCCTACTCTGGGAGCATTACTTAACAATTAATTAGTAATTTCTAATATTTTTGCGTACTACTTCTTCCATTAAATTTTATATTACTTCTTTCATATATGATCCTTATACATAGTTTCAGTTCAGAACGTGTCAATATTTATGTGTGTATGTATGTTTATATATATATAAACATATATATATATATAATAAATTTTATTTTTAAGTTACGAGTATAAACGATCATTCCGCAGAGATAAACTTTGCCGTACAGAATAAAATGTTTAACTATTGTACATTTAAGCATCATAATCATCACCAAGGCTTGTTTCAAACGCCTACTCTGGGAGCATTACTTAACAATTAATTAGTAATTTCTAATATTTTTGCGTACTACTTCTTCCATTAAATTTTATATTACTTCTTTCATATATGATCCTTATACATAGTTTCAGTTCAGAACGTGTCAATATTTATGTGTGTATGTATGTTTATATATATATAAACATATATATATATATATATATATATATATATATATGTGTGTGTGTGTATGTGTATGGGTATGTATGTATTTAGTTACTGTGCATTTTCAAATCGGATTGTTGTCTTACTAAGCACCCTTACATATGTCCTCTGCTCAACCAAATGTAAACTGGTAGAGAATGCCTCTAGGCATTAAGTCTGCCTTTATGTACACTTTAGTGCAAATAAAGTTTAAATAAATAAATTACCACGGTCACTTCTAGACTCGCACGCACCTTAGACGCTGCTGCCCCTCACCACTCTGGATAACTTAGGTAGAATTTTTTTCAGTAAGCGGGCTATCGAATGCAAAATGAATTTGTGAAATCGGAAAAGTATTTGCTCTCCAGCATTATTGTAGTAGTATATCACTGGTACCTATGCAGGAATCCGTCTAGGTAGGTACCACCCCAGGGCCAGTTATTCTGCCGTGAAGCAGTAGTGTACAAACATTACTGTGTTTCGGTTTGAAGGGGACTGTGAGCTAGCGTAATCACTGGGCATATGAGACTTAAGAACCCATGTCTCAGGGTGATGGGCACAGTGAGGTGTCACACAGAAATTTTCTGGGTGACACAGCATTTGTTATGGGCAGACGTTACACTTATTATCTGGTGAACGTTTTGATCGTTCCGTCACTTTTATGAAATTAAAAAAAAAATCATTATCAATCTTTATTTTTTTATTTTTTTATAGGAGAGGGAGCAAACGAGCAAATGGCTCACCTGATGGTAATCACCACCGCCCATGAACAACCGCAATACCAGAGGAATCGCGGATGCGTTGCCGGCCTTTGAGGACGGAATAGGCTCTTTTCGTGAAGGTCCCTAAGTCTTCACCGCTAGTCCGGAAAAAGCGGCAGCCTATTCCATAAAGTGGTCGTGCGTGGCAGAAAATTCCGCGAAAAACGCTCTGTAGTGGAATGCCAACCATCCAGGTGGTGAGGATGGAATTTTGTGTTCTGCCGCAAAGTGAGATGGTGAAAACCAGCGGCTGGAATTATTCCGAACAATTCCTCGGAACACTCCCTGTTGTAAATCCTGTAAAAATGCAAAGAGATGCAACATCTCTTCTCGTCTTTATGTAATCAAATGTAAAATTTAGGCCTTTCTTTAGTTGGGAAGATTGGTTGTCGCATCGCATGTATCGCCACGATGCCAATCGGATTGCTAAACGCAGTATAGACAGCTCGGACCTTAGACGCTTTAGCTTGCCGTTGGGTTTAAAATCTGCTAAGGGAAAACTTCATATGATGGATATATATATATTTGTACCTGAGTCATGAATGTTTCTTATCAATATATGTTGTCTGTTATCACATTGTCATCCAGGGTTTAAGATGCAGATATTCTTAGATTGGGATCGGAGGACGCCAGTGTACTATTATTACTAGGAAATAATTAATTCATAATAAGGTCTCTGACGAGTACAGTATAAATAAAAACTTGACGAAATGTGGACAATTACTTTATCTTTATTTAATGGCTCTTGTAAGAATTTTGTCAAAATCAAGTCTGTTATTGAAGTGACAACAAGTGAACAATTGGAAATAAATGATGTTTAATAAAGAATAACCGATAAATAAATTAAGATATTCGCCTATTATTAAAACGAAAAAGAGCTATCATTTACAAATACTCGTATAACCAATTCACCATCAATTATAAAACCCTTTGCTACTTTAAATATTCGTCCAAAATATTAGACGTCACCTTTTAATTTACCAAATTTGCTAATTAAGCTCACTTACTTAACTTCCATTAGTTGAACTCCAGCTATCATAAGCCCCGGTGTGCATTATAATAACTTATTACAACATAATTTATTATTCTGTCATTACCGTGACACGATCGCGTGTCGCCATGTCATAAGTTAGCGCCATCTAGTCTACTGTCGTTAATTTCATTGAATATAGTGACAAAAATTCTGTTTACTTTACCGTCGGTGTTTAAATGACGTTGCAGGATCTCGTTTAAAAACAAAAAAAAAACGAGAAAGGGACGTTACGGTGTCTTTAAAGTATCGATATGGGTTTAATTAAGTTATTGATCTTAAGTTGTATTTTAATTTTTATTACATTTCAGTCATTATAAAGCTTAGTATAAAAAGATATAGTAGAATAGAATAATGATAGGAATAAAAAAATACATAATATTTTTGAAATTTTTATTTGCCACTGAATCACGTCACAGTCACGATGTCTTGCCGATATGCAGCGAAGTTTGAACACCGACGGTTTTTAATCGGTGCAAGCCCGAATATATTTTGTTTAGTTGAAGTTATTGCTGTCAGCCTTCTTTGCGTTTACAGTTTCATCGACAACTGAGCTCGCGGGCCAGGGAAGTTTATATTATCATCATCATCAGTCATATCACTATCGCGCTTTACGTGTGTCTCGTGAGATAGTTCGTCTTATTATTCTTTCCAATATAAGTCATCTATTGACCGTCCGAGGGAGGTACGGACCTCCTTTCGGACTGTCGCCTTGTTGTATCGATAATTCTGGACGGTGAATATCGTTCTGGAACGCGGGTGTACCGTGTGTGCGAGATGCATTTCCCTATGTAATATATACATAGCGATAATTTACCGACAGGTGGACGGTGTATTTCTTATTATCAAATACAAAAACTCCTTTAAAATAATCATTAGTATTTTCTAGTTTCCTATTTGACGAAGTCCGAAGACAAAATGTTTAATATCCAAATTACAACAGTGATTTTAGACACGCATGGACACATCCCTAGACTCTGTAATGATATGTTTGATAATGATTTGTATTTAATTAAGTAAATTGTTGATGAGCTTTAGAGCGGTTCCTGCTGCTTTCTTATGTTTAGATTGTGAGATTGCATATTTAAATATAGGGAATAAATATTTTTTTCTAATACGCTCCCCTTATTCATTAACACTGGATTAAAATTTCATATTTAATTTCTAAATCTAGTTACTTAGGTGATCTCTTAATCTAACAATATACAACTGAAAATAAAAACCAGAAATAATGGTCTGAATGTCCTTTGTTCCGTAAAGGAAAATTTAAAGGAATTTGGCATAGAAGATGATTTTGTATGGAAAAAGGTCATCACGTCTAATCCCTGTGATACAAGTTGAACAGTGAATAAATAATTTTATATCAACATACATGTCTTTCTACTGCGACCATACTCATCAATAACAATCTTGCGGGATCTGCATGAGGATATAGGATATTAGATACATGCAGGTGGGCAACCGTTTCCGATAAAGACTGATTGACTGATGACTGCTTTAAACATGAAGGAGCTCCGACCGTCTGTAAAACGTATTCCTGGTCATCCTACGATCCTTATAAAGATATCAGGGCTATGTCATAGTAATATAACTACTTTATCTTTCTTGATTTCATTGAGTACATTTTTTAGCTAATCTCTCAGGTAAGTACGCACTGTGTGAATTCATAGCGAGGAGCTTACTCGTGACCGATCCTAAGCAAATTTTTGGTCCACATAGAATCGTTTCCGATACTTACCGAAATATTCCGTACGAATATTACCGCCTGACTCACTAAGAGGCACTCGTCTCCTGGCTCGTATATTTATATATATATTGCCTCCATTTTGCAATAATGTAGTAGTGTGTGCATAACGACTGGCTTATTAACAGATGACAACCGATTTGTATATGGCATTACTTCACTTACAAATATTTTTTATTATATATATATATAGATTATCATCATCCAATCTCTTAATATACCGATTAGGTTCTCTGGATAGTGAGTCACTCATTTAGCTGCGAGATTAATAAAACTGGCTGCAGCCTTCTTCCAGTAGCGCTATAATTTTACCAACTCTTTTCGTATTACTAACCATTGTAGGGTTCATCAAAGAATCATCGTGTCAGCCTATCACAAGTCCACTGCTGAACGTAGGTCTCCCCATTGATAGCCACGAAAGTTTGTCGCTCTCATTTTGGAGGGCTTTTGCCATAGTTGGCACGCTTGGCAATCTGAATAAATAAACTGCGGTTGCCATCCCGCCTGGTTGACAACCGCAGTTTATTTATTTAGATCTTCCGGGAAAATGCTGCTGCCCACCTCTTGATTTTTATTTTTCCTCTGTCGATTTTTACAACCCTCACGTGTTGAGATGGGGTGGTAGATTCTATAAGGGCGCCACAACGCGGTTCATCAAAGGAGTTAAGTCAAGTGTTTTGGAAGCTTACAGAAACGATATTCTTACTATTAAGCATTCAGCGAAAAACCGTTTTCTTCTGAAAATAGCAATATTCGAAATTTAAACAAACTTTATTGCGTGACATTGAGTAACATATATCAATGCTGCCGGAATACTTCATTATTGGCCTGTATTTTATTTTAATATTCGTGCTATAGAAAATAAATTTTAATCGCCCATATCTTTTGCTAAAGAGTTCATCGTGCTACGTACGTGTCATTAGAATACTGCAAAAAGATGAGTTATGGAATTTGGCAGAGGCATTTTGCTTTTTGATTTAGGTCATACGAGTGTTAACAAAATTAGAAGTTTACAAGTACTAAACTTTCTTTTTGTATCACAGGATTTATTAATCGACTAAACATTAGTAGCAGTAGTAATTTCTCACAAAATTTATCTTTTACTGGCATTTCTTTTTATAACAAATAAGCCCAATATCTTCTTGATACTCTAATATAGTAGGGTGATCGCGCAGTAATGTCAATATGGGACGCGTTCGTCGTAAAACAAATGAAAAACGAGTGGTCCGAACAAATCGGACGAGTCATCAATTACCATGGGTTATTGATATTGGCTGGCATTTGCTATGTGGTTGTCTTTCGAATAACCTACGAGGAATATTTTACATATATTTATGTTATGTATGCTCAACGAAGAGCGCGTATGTCTGTGATCAACGTACCTTTTGCCGTGTGTGGACTGAGTGATAGGACTAGGATTCGAATCCCAGCCGAAGACAATAATTGTGCACCCACTCAATATTGGTTTCGGATTTGATTTTATCGTGACTGATCATCATCATAGGCAGCATCAGAGTCATAAGTGTGATTAATCCCATGACTTCTTCTATGATCTCTATCAGTTAAATCTTAAAAATGAATGTATATGTATACATACAGTCACGCCTTTTTCCCATATAAGGGGTAGGCAGAGGCCACTAACGTAGCACAATTTTCGCCCTCGCGGGAAAAGAGACGTGGCGGGTGGCGATTTTGATTTTCGCCGGCAATTTTGTTAGAAGTTAACAAATTATTACTTCACTTCGTTTCCACGTGTAGTATAGTGACGGCAATGCATATTATAGTGTTATTCTGCACGAAAAAAGGCTGTCTGCACAATACCCAAGTCGCCTCTTAAGACAACTCGGTAGGAAAAAGGAAGGTGCTATTCTACTCTGCCGGGCACCGTTCATCATCTTTACAGGAAAGAAATATTCTGTTTTTGAGTAAATATGTATGGTACTTTGATATAATGCCCTGCTAATTGACACGTGACTTGGTCTTATCGTTGTTAACAGAAAGATGGCGCTACAGCTGAAAGAGACATTTTTTTACTATCCCATTTATATTTTTGATTTAACTATTTTTGTTTATTTTTTATTTTGTTGTTGCACTTTGCTTGTAATGTTTGAAAGTAATATGTTACTACTGTATTGTCGTATTATTTTACTACCAGATGTTACCACCGCAGTGCCTGTAGTTAAGCAGTAGTGTGCAAACATAACTGAATTATTGTTTGAATGACACTGTTAAATAGTTCAATTATTGGACATATGAGACTTTAGAACTAATCTCAGGGTGATGAAGGCAATTTGGTATCACACAGAAATGTTCATGGTTGTGGTCAGACGTTGCATTTACCATTAGGTGAATGATTTGATTGTCTACTCGCTAACTTGAAAAAAAAAACTGATTTCTTTTTTATAAATCTTTTTGATAAATTTAATGTCATTATAAATAAGAACCGTAGAAAAGATATAACAATAAGTGATTATTAAAAACAAATGATATTGATAGTGCTATAGGGCAATGAAATCAGAATATAACATTAAGTTTATTTTTCCAATGTGGATAAATTTTAGGTGGTAGAATTCCTATGCAGGAATCCGTCTAGTTAGGAACCACCCCAAGGCCAGTTATTTTGCCGTGAGGCAGTAGTGTGCCAACATTACTGTGTTTCGGTTTGAAGGGCACGGTGAGATAGCGTAATCACTGGGCATATGAAACTTAATAACTGATGTCTCAGAGTGACGGGCGCAGTGTAGTGTCGCACAGAAATGTTCTGGGTGACTTTGCATTTGTTATGGGTAGACGTTGCACTTTACATCAGGTGAACGTTTCGCTCGTTTGGTCACTCTATCCAATAAAAAAAGGTAATCCTAGAAAACAGTGCACCAAATCTGAGCAACAAAACGAAATGTAAATTTTTACACTTCAAAATGTATGTTGGTTGAAATACACCGGAGGCGAGACAACACCTGTATTACCATAACAAGACGTGAAATTTGAATGGCAACAAATCGAATAACCCCGCCGCAGCGTTCGGAATTAAGTTATCCACTTTTTGCAAGAAAAGACGGACACGTTAACATATGAATATGACAAATTGTCCGACGGCGGTCGGGTAGTGGACTGTCCCACGTCCGACAGAGTTTTACGGCACTCCAGGGACCGTAAGGGGAACAACTTGAAAAATTTTCATTCCAGCCGACTAGTCGGGGAAGAAAAAACGGTCAGGTCACTCGTCAAAACTGTAACAATTTCTCAGAAACAATAATAGGATAAAAAGCGTGCCCCCCACGCTTGACCAGTGAAAAAGCTATTATGGGCGCTGTCAATGTTATTTATTTGAACGCCGCACGTTAAGAATTTTTATTTTATCAAGGGATTTCAACTTTTATTGGTTTTGGTAGGTGTGCTGTCTAAGCCATCTGAGTTTGTGATTTGGATGGAATTGATATTTTTATGTTATAAATACAATACGACATTACTTCCTCCTTAACTATTGAATGCGCTTGTTAACATAGAGCGGTAAATATGTAACAGATTATAAAACAAACAGGCAATTTCGAGATTAGTCTAATAAACTAGGTAATATTTGTAGGTATTAACTGACATTTAAATTTATAACAAACGTTCTCTTAACTCTTAAAAAAAAAGTAAAGTTTCAGCCTATAAATGTCCCACTACTGAGCACAGGCCTCCTCTCATTTCTGAGAGGGTTTTGGAGCTAGGAAGAATCCGCCACGCTGCTCCAATGCGGGTTGGCGGACTGCACATGTCTTCGAAATATTTTTTATTTTTCAGACATGCAGGTTTCCTCACAATTTTTTCCTTCACCGCCGAGCACGTGGTAAATCAGCACTTAAAATTGCAATTAACAATTTTAGTGGTGCCGGCACCGGGAATCGAACCCAGGTCACTCGCGCGTAGCCCCTGAGCTACCACGGACGTAACTCTGATGTAAATCTTTGAGGGTTATATATTTTAGAAAATATGATGCTTTAGTTCATATGGTTTACAGACCTCTGTCTGTAAACCATTATATTTATACATACATACATAAGATCACGACTGTATCCCATAAGGGGTAGTCAGAGACTGGGCACTCACTGCCAAAACAGATGACCGCCACAATCCACGTTTCACCAAAACAATATAATGCACTTGGTGTGATAAGTGGTGAGCCCATCGCCACCATGCGCTGTTGGGTGCACAGTGCAGTAAAATTCCTTACTCGCCTTTTACGAGATCCATTGGATAAGATGAGTGGTAGTATTCTTTTAACGAGCCGCCACCACACGGCCAATTTTAAGTAGGTAGTAATTAAAAATTGTGTCAGTCGAAAGGGCATTTAGCTTCTTATTGTATTATTTTAAAAAGGTTTCAAGAGTTGCACAGATAACCGTATAAAGAAGGTATAACAGAGTCATAACCCAAAATATTTCTATTGTAAGAATATCGCTTATTTTACGTCGATATTATATTAATTTTTTATTATATTTACATTCATATATATTCTATTTTTATTCGCTATATCTGTAATACTTCAAATAACTGAGAGACAAGTTAGAAACGAAACTAGATCTCACGTACAGCCATATATAAAGTTGTAATGAAAATACTGATTTGTGAGTTTGTGGCGACAGAGTAATTCCCAAATGGAATCAGGAAGAGTGCAGCCTCCGCCGTGGACCGAATTGCAATGTACGCATATGTTGCCGATTTTATTCTATCCCGTCGCTGAAAATGTATAGACTTAGAAATTGGCGACGTAATAATACCATCGATAACTTTACGAGTTATGTATTCATGGTACATAGAAGCAGATGTGATGTACATAACAAGATTATATTTTAAATTTTAGTTGATTTACATCATTCGCCTTATGTGTCATGATTTATTATTTTTAATCGACTTCAAAAAAGGAGGCGGTTATATGTTCATCTGTATGTATATTTTATGTATGTTCACGGACATTTTCGTCAATTGTGGACGAATTAAAAAAAAATGTTTAAAATTATACGGGACCACGTAGACATTATCCCCTATACCGTATGCGTAGTAATTTTTAGTCTGTTCTGATGATGGGTTCCATGAGAAAATCATGGAAATCTAAAATTAGCTTAAGCGTGTTTGTGTCTGTTGCTTTGAAGACGGTTTTTAGATTAAATAATTATACAATTTAAAGGAAAGTATTTGTAATTTTGGAAGTGATGAAAAAAACCGATGAAATATCAAATTATGTCAGTAGTTCTCGACCTATATCTGTTCGTACAAACAGACATAAAGCTACTTACTTCTATTGAATATATAGATATTTACCTTTCACAACGTCTGTAAATAACATTTCTATCTGGCACTACATTGCGCTCGTCACCCTGAGACATCAGTTCTTACCCACTAATTACGCTAGCTATCAGTGCCCTTGAGACAGAAACACAGTAATGTTTGCGCACTACTGAAAGAAAGAAAATTAATTTGCTAAGATCCGCATGCAAAATTTAAAACAGTGTTTATTATCTAGTTTTTGAAGAGCATCGCCCAATAGCGTGCATAAGAATAATCGTGTTTAACGGCCAGATGACAATTATTTGAATTAGAATAAAAACTTCATGATTTTACAGTATGCGCGTTCAAGATTTCTTATAATAATGAAATATCAGTGCAAAAGTGAGAGTATGAGTGCGTAAGTGTGTGTACGTAGGTGCATGCATATCTGAAAACATATGTGTGTGTCACGTACACAAATATGTTTTAGTGTGTGTATGAAATAAACATAAGTTTTGAAACAATCATAATACAATTTTGTACCTGCTACGCCGTAATTAAAGAAGTCAATGACAGATATTTGAAAATTCCAAAACCAATTCGAGGTCGTATTGGACGAATGCGACCAGATCGCCGTACCTTCCAATATAAATGTAAATAGGGAGGAGGCCGACTGAAATATGACAGTTATAATTGCTTTATTGTACTTGGGTCCCGGCTAGAATTGTCGCCGACTGTCGTATGCTAATTTTAATGTACACAATATACAGTGGTGTAGTGAAGGACCTTGTTCATTTTTGGCAGCTAAATGGAAAATATATGTTTGTACATCCAATTTTGGTGATATTCTAAAAAAGTTTATCTGCGCTGTCACAGATTTAGAAGACGCAGCGATTTTTTCAAAAACCACAAAAATTTGCCAAAATATTGTCAAACTCGAGAACAGCTACAGGTGATGTAGTCGTGGTATATTCATGGTATCCAGTGTGAAATATGACTGAGAAATTCCATGATTTTAAGTCTTACGATATTATAAAGCTAGTGAAACGAAAATTACTATTTTACTACCGGGATTAAACACTATTCTACAAACGTAAAATCTTTTACAAAACTGCGAATGATACTTCTCCAAATTAATTATTTTGTCATCATAAATGTATGTAAAACCCTGTTATATATGTATACACACTATACAATATATGAAATAAAATAAAGTAGTTACAAATTTTAGAACACGAAAAAACTAAATTGTGATGTACCAGAACATCTACACAGATTTCCCCCCAGAAAGTTCCTTTTTGTCACTTGGCTACGAAACCTTAAAAGCTTAGTCAAATTTGGTCGGTATTTTTGACATCGACAAAGCGTTGTACAAGTAAACACATTAAATAAACTCCATCTAGTAGAAGATAGCCGCTCATAAATATTCACAAGTTAGCAGAGACGCCTCATTTAGGACTCGCTGCCCCTCTTTTTTGCGATATTGGCTTAATCCACCAGAGGGTTGTTCGGATCAACTTATTACAGCAAGATGTAGTTGATCGATACCGGCGTTAATGGAGCAGTTTTTATTAATTACAGGGAAAAAGCTGAAAAGACATTTGCATTATTAAAGAAGCTTTTTTTTATTTAAGGTTAAAAAGAAACGCAATTTCATATATTTATTTCTAATTTCTAAAATATTATTACAATATTTTTAATTCCTAAAACAGCAATCAAAAATATTGTAAAAAAATATGACAAAATCGCTGATTATTATGTTTTACTACTAGAAAATCAATTAAATTATTATCATTTAAATGAAACTAATTTTACGGATTTTATCGCGTTTATTTTTTTTATTTATAACCCGACGTTTCGAGTGCTTTACAGCACCCATGGTCACGGGGGGACTCAGGTGACAGATGTCCTGATGTCATAGTTAACCCGGAGTACCTTCATCTTTTAATTATTTTTTGTGGTCCGATCTACGCAGAAAGAGCTAACTGTGTCTTGAAGTCTTGCAGTGGTATGCTTGGTTTTTGTCTTAATTTTATTAATTATAGGATCCCAAGGTAATACCCAACCATCTTCTCTATTAAAATTAGGATGTTTTTTAATTTCAATAGCCTCGCGAATCATCCTTGGTAGGAATCGGTGTTCTTTTGCAAGGATTTGTGGTTTATCAAATCTGATGTAATGGTTGGGATGATCCAGAACATGGTCACAGACTGCAGACTTCCTGGGGCGGCGATGCTTCACATCAGCTATATGTTCTTTTACGCGGGTTTTTACTGATCTTTTTGTTTGCCCTATGTACGAGAGACCACATTCACAATCCAGCTTGTATACTACTGCATCTTGTAGAGGGATGTTACACTTGACAGATGGTAAAAATTGACTTATCTTCTTCGGCGGCTTGAAAAATGTTTTTATTGAAGCCCGCTTCAAGATATAGCCAATCTTGTCCGTGACTCCTCTGACATATGGTAGGACTGCAGGTACACGCTCGACTGTGGCCGGCTTCACTCGGTCACTGCGATGAAGGCGCGGAACCCGAAGCTTGTTGTCTTGCAAAACTTGCTTGACATGCTGAAGCTCGGCGGCCAGGTGTTTACTGTCACAGACAACGTCGGGTTATAAATAACAAAAATAAACGCGATAAAATCCGTAAAATTAGTTTCATTTAAATGTGTAGTGTTCGCGTAAATATAAGAAATCATTATAAATTATTATCAGCATTCTCCTTTCAAGCTCCGTAAGATTCTGAAATTGATGATCTGAAATTGATTGACCACGACGAATGCTACGTCACCCAGAACATTTCTGTGTGGCATCACACTGCGCTCGTCACGTTCAGACATAATGTTTTAAGTCTCAAATGCCCCAGTAATTATACTAGCTCTTAATGTCCTTAAGACTGAAACATAGTAATATTTTCACACTTCTGCTTCAAAGTAGAATAGCTGTCCCTACGGTGGTACCTACCTAGACGGATTTCTGCATTGGAATCTTGCCATCAGTGACTCAATCATGCATTTCATCCAGCAGGACTTAGAAAACAAAACTGTAGTATTGTCAGTTTTCACCGCAAAACGTGTTTCTAATACTCTATAGCCAACAATACACGGTTTAAATACGTATTGGGAATTGATCAAGAGTTAAGTCACGATTGTTGTAGCGTCCGGGATCATTCCTCAGGGATTCATTATCCGAGAACGTCGGACTGATTGTCGGGACTGCTGCAGCGGCTTCACGTTGGCATAGTGATGTATCCTACATAATGTTAAAGGGTAGCATGTACTTTGATTGCTTTTAAATTAAATAGCAGCTAATATAAACAACATGTATGTGCATACATTTTCAAGTAGGCCTGACGACCGCGTGGCCTAGTCAGAGTGCATGACTTGAGGCCACAGGTTCCCAGGGCAGGTTTGAATCCCAGCTTAAGCCGACATTTGCTTAAAAAAATGGTCTGGTTATGTTGTGGTTGTCCTTGTGTCATGCCATGCATTGCATCCTAGCCAATTTCAGATTTTATCGCATGAGGGTATAGTGGGCGTAGGTATGTTTCGACGAATATGTGTATCTGTGTTCGTACACTTGTGACACTATTATATCTTCTGCTTTTGACAGTATAAATCCTTTTAAATAAAACTACTTTTTTACGGATTTTATCGCGTTTAACTTTGAACTATTTTTACCCGACGTTTCGGACGCTTTACAGCACCCATGGTCACGGGGGGACTGAGGTGACAGTTGTCCCGATGTCATAGTTAACCCGGAGTACCTTCAGCTTTTAATTATTATTTGTAGTCCGATCTACGCAAAAAGAGCTTACTGTGTCCTGAAGCCTTGCAGCGGTATGCTTGGTTTTTGGTTTAATTTTATTAATAATAGGATCCCAAGCCGGTGGTAATACCCAACCATCTTCCCTATTGAAATTAGGATGTTTTTTAATTTCAATAGCCTCGCGAATCATCCTTGGTAGGAATCGGTGTTCTTTTGCAAGGATTTGTGGTCTATCAAATCTGATGTAATGGTTGAGATGATCCAGAACATGGTCACTGACTGCAGACTTCCTAGAGCGTCGAACGTAGAACACATAGCTGATGTGAAGCTCTCACATGATAAATCAGCAATTAAAATTTCAGCGGGTATGAACTTAGCCGTGTGGTGGCGGCTCGTTAAAAGAATACTACCACTCCACTTATCCAATGGATCTCGTAAAAGGCGAGTAAGGAATTAAACTGTGCACCCAACAGCGCATGGTGGCGATGGGCTCACCACCTATCACACCAAGTGCATTACATTGTTTTGGTGAAACGTGGATTGTGGCAGTCATCTGTTTTTGCAGTGAGTGCCCAGTCTCTGACTACCGCTTATGGGATACAGTCGTGATCTTATGTATGTATGTATGTATGTATGTATGTACTAAGTCACTGGCATACTATGAAATTTAAGGCACATGGCGCACGGTTATAAGTACTTAAATATTTTTTAAATAATCTAAGTAACTGAATGAAAAAATTAACAGAATGATTCGAAGAGTTTCGAAAATATTACACATATGTACGGACAAATCCAAATCAACACTTGTGCTTACAATTATAACTAAAATATAGCATCGCAGTTATTGTCACTTATAATAACTTATATAATCAGCTCTCCTTTGTTATGGGAAATAATGATTGTGATAGCGAAGGGGCGTGCAGAAATCGCGAGGAATAATTTATTCAGCACAGCGGGTGATTCTTGCTCAGTACAAATTGCATAACATGTGGCTCGCTCCCGTTTGTGTAATCGATAGGCTTATTGCTTTTTGGATTTAAAATTTTGTAAACATATCTTCAATAAAACTTAAGCTAAATGTTTATGCAACAATTTTAATCCATTGTAACGTTATAAAAGCACAAGTAACTCTCTCTGACCCTCTATCTGTTTTTACCTTTTCACGGTTCAACCGCTGAACCGATCTTGACGAAAATTGGCACAGAGATAGCTTGCATCTTGGAGACAGACATAGTATATTTTAATCCAGGAAAAAGAAGTATTTTCCTCAGGATATTTTAAACACCTGTATCCACGCAAGTAAGTCGCGGGCATCGGCTAGTACTCTATAAAAATAAATAACTAACCGTAATTTTTTCGGGCTTATGTGTCGACGAATATTTTTTTTATTACAGAAATCAGCATTTATAATTACAACTAACAAAGGTGCTCCACGCTCGCCTAAATCTCATAGATTTAGGCGAGCGTGCAGCACCTGACCGACTCTATTATGTCTTTTCAGACCGAAACTGTAATATTTGCACATTTCTGCTTCACGGCAGAGTAACTGGCCCTGAGGTTGTACCTACCTAAACGGGGATTCCTGTATAGGAATCCTACCACCAGTAAAGTTAAGCAATTTACAAAGAACGAAAAGTTTTCTTCCTTTTCGTTTCCGGTTATGTGATTTGTAAATGTTGTGTCCATCTTTAATTACGAATATATTATACTAAGTACTTTAGTTATGTTTCAGTCTTGTATTTTATGTTTTAAACAGTGCTATTTGATCTCAACATTATACATCATCGAGAGTGCCTAATGCAAAATGATAAGCGTATAATGGAATTTACCGAAATCGAAGGGGTGTGGCGTTGCATCATCTTCCCCTAATTTGGTTTTTATTTTATTTCAACCCCAACATGTAAGGGGCAGTGCGCGGAATTAGTCTTACCATATGCGCCCGTACTTGTGTTACACTTGGGCATCGACTGTTCACTTTTGTTGAGTGCGTTACACTGGCATGGCACCTTCAGATTAGTTTTTCGAAAGTTGTTTATTTATTTCCGAACATAAATTTCAATAATTTCAAATAAATCCTATAAAAAAATTCTTTGACATAATAAGTAGAAAAATTATTAACACAACTAATATTTTAAATATTTAAAGAGCAGTGTTATATTGGTCACTGTTGAACACATTAATTTATTACAATCGAAAGAAAAATAATCTGTTTTTATATAGTTATAACATTGTTAATTTTCGAGGACGTAATGTCAAAATTGTTAATGTAATGAATTTGTACTAACACTATAATGTTTTACAAAGGCCAGTCGATTGAATGCACACCACGTGAGGGTGTACCGACATGACGTAATCCGAGCTTGGGACATGTGCGTGCGGCTTTAAATTCTGATCTAATACCGATTACGGGCACGCACCATCATCGCTGATGCGAAGTTTTCTTTCGATCGCCTTTGATGTTGCTGATAATTACTGGGGTTAATTTTAATGACTTATTTAAGGAGTTTTTTCTTCATTTTTGCTCATCAGTGATCGATGGTATAGGAAAAACATCGTGAGAAAATCGAAGAAGCGTCGCGTACTATTCCCATCTCCAAAATCATTTCTCAAAATGAAAATCAATCGGTTTATAGGTTGCGTTTTGCATGCAATTTTGTTTTGCATGTGGGCATTTTGGTCCATATCAAAAAACTACTAGCGATTCTCAAAAAAAAAAATTAACCGGAAAGAAGTGGAGTGAAATTTTTTCTTTCTTTTATAAAGGATAATTTCAATTAATTTACAGATAATCTGCTCTTTTTTTCCTTTTTTCCATCAACCATTTCAGTACATGGCTATACATAAGCCTCTTCCAAGATTTGTCGTAATCACCTCGCTTGTTAGTTGCTACTCCTCATCCCCGGTCTGTGTATGTTTGGTCTGGCCTGGTTACTCAGCCACCTGTCGGAAGCCTATATTTTAAGCAGTCGACTCTTCCGACACCCCTGGAATGAGACAATGTGGCAGATTTTACTTTCACTAAAATTTAGTACACAGGATTAAAATACGATTGATGTTGTCCTGGCGGCAATATTATAGTGCCACAAGTCTACGCGCAACCTACCCGCATCCGATGTAACGCTCATGCGATAAGATCTGAGGTAGGCCAGGAAGCGGTGTCAGAAACATGGAGACAATCACAATACAACCAGAAAACCAACAATTACAATACAACAATTAGTGTTTTAGCGCAAATGTTTGCTCCGGCTGGGATTAAACCGGGGACCCGCGGCGTAGAAACCACTAGGCCACGCGGTCGTCGATTTCAAGATATACTCCCCATTGAAGCTTGTAATAAACTTTGATTTTATGGTCAAATTGTATGATTCCTTTGCAGGAACCCGTCTTGAGAAGGCATCCGACCACCGAAGGGCCAGTTATTCTGCCGTGAAGCAGTAGTGTGCAAACATTACTGTGTTTCTGTGTGATACTGATAGCTAGCAACAGCTGCAACTTCAACTGCTTTTATTCTGACAAGGCATGGACCTTTTTACCTCCTACGGCCAGTATCTGAAGAATAGGTATGCTATTATTTTTGACCTGTATGGCCAGAAATAACATAATTATACTATAATATAACAGAAACATTATAATCAGAAGCATAAAAAATTATTATACTTTTTAGTAGAGTAGGCCTGTTTCAAGTAGATGCAGGTTGATGATGATGGTGAACAAGAGCCTAAATCCCTTATTTATCCCTAATATATATAAATTACGAGTATATGTTGACTTTCCCTTGAATAAAGTAAGTTACGGTGTGAAAGTATTCGTTTCAACTATGCATCATACGCTGCTGATCAGGAATTCCTGTTAAATTGTTCTGTAATATTTGTACAAATATTTATTCTTCATTTTGTACAATGTAAAAGAAGCTACTACTGTTCGCTCGTTATCAAGATCTATGTAACATTAACATAAAAAGCGTATGCATAAGAAGAAACACCGTTATCAGTCAACCATTATTTACTTTCGAGACATCATTACAACTTTTTACAGGCGAACACATATGTTATCAGACATACTTGATCACCGTACAACGCATTAAAGTCACGGGACGTGTTTAATCTGTAATGCGCCTTATCGCAATATTTTCCATTTCCGGGGTAAAACCGGGAACGTCGGCGGGGCATCGCCAGGGGAAATAAGGAAGGCTGAGTTTCACTTTGTTGTTTTTTTCCGCGCCGGGAAAAATTTTTCGTACTTTCCTCTTCGTTTACACTTACAGCAGTTACCGGTGTTTCGAGCTCGATTGTTACTTGCATTCCGCTCTTTTGAATTAAATATAGGCGCCGGGCAAAGGGTGAAATGTCTGGATTTGCATTTCGTTTGCAACACGAGGCGAGATTGGAGTTGGTTACTCATGTTTAAGTTGTACTTGAAAAATATAAATAACATGGACATGCTATTGAAATATTGACAGAAGTTTTTAAATAATTGAACAACGTTGATTTAATTAATACATGAGAATGTTTTCATTATTTTTTAAATATAACTTACTTTAGACTTACACTTTATTTTCGTATTCATAATTTTCGTACAATTTTCGCCGATACCACTCAGGTATCGGTGTCTGTAATTAGTTAATGTTCAAGCTCATCTCCAATAATTTATTGAGACGGAGCACTACGATACCCCCTCTAAGTAATATTTCCCCCTACTTTGTGTGGAGATCAACTCCCGGGAATTGACGGCGGCGAAAAACTCAACCAAAATATTAATGCACAGGTTCTATGGTAAGTATTGATGTAAAATATTTGCGCACGCAACATCTTGATATTTTAGAAATAATTTAGTTCTGTTGGCAAGTATTTGGAACCGAGAAAATAGATATTCGCGGTTAAAAATATGTACCTTTCTTGTAAGTACAGAGTAATTTCTCAAGAACGCAAACGATAGACTATAAATTCAGGTATTTCCCTTTTGTATTAAAGAGGGGGCAAACAGGTAAGTGATCCCCACCACCCATGAACATCTACAATACCAGAGGAATTACGGGTGCGTTGCTAGCCTTTTAGAAAGCAAAGTCGTTTCGGTCTGAAAAACCGCTGCCACAATTTTCCAGAGCGGCTGTGCGTGGCAGAAAATTCCTTGAAAAACGCTCTGTGTTGATGCACGCAATGTCAACCATTGAAATGATATGAATGTAAATATTAAATAATGCCGCAAGGGAATTCACCGGCAGGAACAATTCCCCAGAACACTCTCCGTGGTATATGCCAAAAAATGCAAGGCCAGTGGATCAAGCCGATCAGAAAGTCAAATGGAAAGACCAGGCACTGGGGTGATTCCGCCCAGGGATAGAGAGTATGAATGGCATGAATTACTGTCTCGTTCTATTGAGCATGGCAAGCTTTTTACAGGCCAATGTGGCCTTCCTCTTCAGTTGACCGCTGAACTAAACGTCACTCAATATGTCAAAGTAGCACGAGTTATTTCTTTAACAAGTCACATCTATTAAAAAAAACTTGGTAATTAATAAATTAAAAAAATGCAAGTTCCAAGATGCTTTAATCCCAATACTTAAAAGTTGAGCTTCAATGGTCTAACCGGCGGAATAATCAGGGATTGTTTCATTCGCGCTTTGCGGTGAAAAATTGTCGCCATCAGCCGAGTCGGCATCTCCTCCGTTATAATTCGATGATGCATCGCCTTTCGAGTTTGTAATATTTTTTGTTTTAATTTTCTGCTTGTACAAAGTAATTGTCAAATATTCATCCTTTTGCAACATCACATTAAAATGGTGAGTAAATATTTTACGATCTACGAGTCTACCTTTTAGTTATACTATGTGGGGAATTATTTTGCGTGTGTTTTTTTTATTGAAAGTAACTAACGAAACGATGAAATGCGAGACCTGTCCATAAGAAATGAGGTGTCTCCCAGAACTTTCCATTGGCAGGTTTTGTTTTTTTTTTATTGCATAAAGAGATGAAACGAGCAAAACGTTCACCTGATGGTAAGAGCAACGTCTGCCCATAACAAATGCTGTGTCACCCAGAAAATTTCTGTGTGACACTACATTGTGCCCATCACCCTGAGACATAGGTTCTTAAGTCTCATATGCCCAGTGATTACGCTAGCTCACAGTGCCCTTCAAACCGAAACACAGTAATGTTTGCACACTATTGCTTCACGGTAGAATAAGTGGCCCTGGAGTGGTACCTACCTAGACGGACTCCTGCATAGGAATCCTACCACCAGTCTGTGCAGCACCACAATGCACTCGACTCCTTGAGACATCGATCCTCAAATCTCATATACCCTGGTCGCGTGGTCTAGTGGTTAGCAAAAAGTTGTGTTTTGGGTCTAGTTGTTTTGTGCTTGTTGTTGGGTCTTTGACATTGCATCTTAGTCTTCCTCTGATTCCGATCCGAGAGGTACGAATGAGTGCCCCTGTGTTTGCGCGTACACTTGTGGCACTATAATATCTCCTACGCAGTTGATAACTTTTCACAGTATTCGGTAGTTGTCGCCATGGTCGATCGGCCAATAAGACATCGCCCTATACATTTGCTTCAGTGCCTTTAACATCGAACACACCACTGTGTTTGAAAACTACTACTTGACGACAGTTAAAACTTTTGCAAATTTAAAAGAAAGATATATTGTTGTTTGACTTCGATTAGTGACTCATTACATTAGGCTTGGTACCATGACGACGTTCTGTTGCTAAAACTGCCTCTAAACTGGTGGTAAGATTTCTATGCAGGAATTCGTCTAAGTAGGTACCACCCCAGGGCTAGTTATTCTGCCGTAAAGCAGAGCTAGTGTAATCACTAGGCATATGAGACTTTGAACTAATTTCTCAGTGCGACCGGCGCACTGTGGTGCCACACAGAAATATTCTGGGTGACACAGCATATATTATGGGCAGACGTTGCACTAACCATCAGGTGAACGTTTAGCTGGTCTGGTCACTTTATACAATAAAAAAATTCGAACGAATTGACATATGTAAGTTACAAGTTTTATTACAAAATGTCATTAATATATTTTATTTTTCAGAGTTAGTTGTTCTACTGTTTTAGTTTTCTAACTCTCATAATATACCTGTAAATTAGTATCTTTGTAACTCTTAATATATCTGTCATAATGTATTTCTACCTTTTGGGTTGATTGACAGATGACGCGGTCATCAAGGCCACCGTCGTAACTTTTTATGGTTAAAGCAATAAAGTTTAAATAATTTTCCTTAATTAAGAAAGGTTTTTTAACAATTCAACGTTTACTTTAGCATAATGAATCTAAGCTACGAATCGCGGATTCGATTCTCGCTCCGAAAACATATTTGTACGACCTACAGATAGTTGTCGTGTCTGGGTGTTTGGGTGGGTCCTGAGTTTGAATCGCAGCTGGGGCCAGTATTATTGCATACACAAATAGTTGGTTTTCGAGTGTCGTGCTTTATAAAAAACTGCATGTAAAACTAACTCACAATACAGAAGAAATCAAAATGTCATCATCATCATCGAATTCTTGGATATCGTTTTTTATATATAAAACATATTGAAACTGATATTTTCAGTAATTCTTGCATCGGTGTTCTATATTGATATTGTATCTTCTTCACGGCTATCCGTACTTTTTGCCCTAATAAGTTCAGGTTTCACTCCACGCGCCGTGATTGGCTCTATTCCCGTGGGACCAAACTTCGTCAGCAAATGAACTGTGAGCTAACACCATAATAATTTATGAGACATACAACGTTATTTATTATATACGTTATAATACGCGAAGGAAAGAAATAATTCAAAGCATTATTAGGAACTTAGTACAGAAAGCGTAGTTATTTTTTGTAACTACGAGTAAATAAAATTTAACGATAGTCTAGGATCTACGCCTATATTTAGTTTTATCCAATTTTAAAAACGCGGTTAAGAAGTCTTACGTGCACTGAAAATTGTATAATTTGCTCTGCGAAGTGACAGCGACTTATGTTCGTGCTAAACTGTAATGTTAAAATTTCTGTTGTGACGAAATACAACATTTAAACATTATTTTGGTTAAAAGTTTATTCTTTAAGGACAAACTCGCTTTGGCATTGATTTCTTTTCCTGCGGCTATATAACTTATATTCTAGCATCTTTAGCTTAATGTTTCTGACTGAAATCTATTTGCAGGCATAGTCTACAGTTAGTTTTGATCAAATTTTGCTTTGATGTTTATTTTATTACTACAAGCTTTTAGAATACTTCGTAACAAACACAAATAGAACATATAAGTCTTGCTAAAGAAATAAATAAGCAGAGCGCAGAACAGGCAGCGTGAAGAAGATATATTGTGTGGCAAGGGAATACAATTCCGGGTAGCAGAGGTCGTTCCCGTTAGTATAAATGTAAGTAAATTTGAATAAAACATACTCGGGGTTCGCAACGCTTCTCAGTTCGATTCTTTTTTTTCTTGCAGCAAAACTCGATGTTTTTCGTTAGTTTATTTACACAGAAAAGATTTTTTTTTGTTTTCATTATTTTTCAGGTAATGAACAATTCGGTTTCGCTTGTTATTTAGTTTTACTGGATAACAGATAAAAGTATGAGGCTGATTAATTAAGCTTTTGATACAACATTCTTAAGCGGTTGCGTTCAGATACTGTAATATTCTTTTAACATCGTATTATTTATTAGTGTTATCTTCACTTTGACACACAAGATGATGTCGAAAATAATTATAGGATTTATATTTTATTTTTTTAATTGGAGAAAGTGACGCAGCTAACGATACCTTCACCTGATTGTACATGCAAAGTTTTCCTGAAACAAAAAGTGCTGTGTCAACATTTCTGTGTGGTACCACACTGCGCCAGTTCCTATGGGACATTCGTTCTTATCATATGCCCAGTGATTACACTAGCTCTCAGTGCCCTACAGACTGAAACACAGCAATGATTGCACAGTACCGCTTCATGGCAGAATAACTGGCCATGCTATCCATGGATTCCTGCATTTTAGAGGTAACTTAGAAAGTATCTAAAATGTATAACCAATATCATAATGCCTTCGTATTTTATTAATGAATGAACTTTTTCTTCTCAATCAAATAATTTTCGTAACACAAATTTCAATCGAAGTTTCCGTGACATAGCATTAGAAGCAACCATGTGGTTCAAATGCCATCGCACCAGCCAGCTAAGTCTTGGATCTATGGTTGGGGTCCCAGTCGTAGTCTGTAAAACAACTTATTAATTTTCGGAGCTGTCTGGATTATTTAGTGTCTCTGGAAATGCGATCGATCTTTTTTTCATCTTGTCGCATAAGCGTCTCATTGGACAAAGGTGAGGACAAGAGTTTCTGTGTTTACGCTAATAATTACAGCACAAAAACATATCCCGTGCAGAAGACATCTTCTATTTGTTAACCGTAAGATTTCGCTATGGTTGTAAATAGTCAGGGAAATATTTTTATCAGATGTCAACGAAAGTTCTTTCATATAATATGTATTCGCCTCATACTTTATTAATATCTAAATCCGTGACAAAACCCCATACAATAAACAGATAAAGATAAAGAGATCACGCACTGTACTTGAAACAGTATAGGTACGGACAGCAAAAACTGAAATGCCTAATTGAAGTACGTTATACTGTTTCACGTACACATCTCACATTATTTCATTGTTAATAGATTTTATAATTATGTATGATATTCTCCGTACAAAGTTCCGAATACAGCAGGAAACTATCATCTGCTCTGGAGATATTACAGTGCCACACAGATACACACACTCGTCTTAACCTACTTCCACTCGATATAACGCTAATGCATAGGCTAGAATGCAGTGTCAGAGACACCGAGACTATGGATTTGCACTAATATCGGCTTCGGCGGAGGCTTTTATTAGAAGCATGTGCCACAAAGCATTATACCGGTTATGCTCATAGTCTGTTAAGCGCAACTGTATATATAAATGTATATATATATATATATATTTATATATATATATATATATATATATACTAGGTGGATTGAAAAGTACTCGGCCTAACACAGATCCATTCAATTCTAAAAATCAAATCTACCCACATTATTTAGTTCAGTTCAGACTAGTTCATTGTGTGAAGTTCGAAACGTGTGCGATAATTAGTTGTGATTTTATAAATTTATTAACAAAGTAATCGGTCATAATTTCCGCGAATGGAGCAAATCGAGCAGCGTGCCGTCATTAAGTACCTCCATAAGAAGGGGCTATCATCAAAAGCCATCCATGATGACATGGTCAGTACATTAGGCGATTGTGCTCTGTCATATTCATCCGTCAAAAAATGGATAGCAGAATTTAAGCGTGGTAGAGAGAGTGTGAAAGATGAACCCCGCTCTGGAAGGCCTTCGACGTCAACTACTGACGAAAATATTAAAAAAGTACTTGATTTAATAATGGGAGACCGCAGATTAAAAATTAGAGAGATAGCCGAGATTATAGGCATCTCTTATGAACGAACTCAAAACATCATTGTCAACGAGTTGGGTTTCCACAAGGTGTCTGCGAGGTGGGTTCCGCGACTGCTTTCAGTTGAACAAAAAAGGACGCGATTGACTATTTCACGCGACTGTTTGGAGTTATTTGAAGCCGATGCAGATGATTTTTTGAATCGTTTTGTTACTATAGACGAAACATGGGTTCATTACTGTACACCGGAAACAAAACAACAATCAAAACAGTGGCGAAGACCTGGTTCACCACCCCCTAAAAAGGCTAAGTCGATTTTGTCGGCAAATAAGGTGATGGCTTCAGTATTCTGGGACTCGAAAGGTGTGATTATGATTGATTATCTTGAAAGGGGTCAGACTATAAACTCTGATTACTACTGCACCTTACTACGTCATTTACGAGAGGAAATAAAAGAAAAACGTCGAGAAATGCTCAGAAGAAAAGTCCTGTTTCATCAAGATAACGCCCGTGTTCACACGTCAGTACAGTCAATGGCTGGAATTCACAACTGTGGCTTTGAACTGTTACCGCATCCGCCGTATTCACCTGATCTGGCACCATCAGACTTTTTTCTGTTCCCTAACCTAAAAAAGCACTTGGGAGGTCAAAGATTTTCGACAAACGACGAGGTCAAAGCAGCTGTAGACGCATATTTTGACTCTAAGGAAGAATCATTTTTTTTAACGGTCTAAATGCTTGGAAGGGGAGGTGGCAAAAGTGTATTGAACTTGATGGTGATTATGTAGAAAAATAAAAATATAACTGATTTAGTATGTGTTTATTTTCTTGGTTAGGCCGAGTACTTTTCAAACCACCCTCGTATATATATATTATCAAAACAAGCTCTACGTAAAAAAAAAATCCTTGAGACTCTTATTTGTAAATTTATTTATAATGTTATTTTGACTAAGATAAAAAAGGATTTACATAAAAAGCTGCTTTCATTAAGTTTAAATAGTGACGTAATAATTTGACGATATTAAAAAATTGTAAGGTTATATTTACCAGTCTGTGTTATACAGTAGAACGTTTATAGGTTATGACTAGAGGCAAAGTAGAATACCACACTATTTACTACCGAGGTGTCGTAAGAGGCGACTAAGTATTGTACGCACATACATATATCACGCCTTTTTCCCATATAAAGGGTAGGCAGAGGCTACACATGTAAGCCACTCTTAGCCCTCGCTGAAAACGAGGCACCTTTATTCGTGTACAATAGTACTATAGTATGCAATTAATATACAATGCTATTAATACACTGCTCGTGGGAATGCAATGTAAATGTGAATTTTTTGACTCATCCCAAAATGCGGCGGCGAAAAGTAGGCTACGGGAGTTTTCTCTGCCTTAACCTTGAATGGGGAAAAGGCGTGACTGTATATATATATTTATTTTGGTTATGGCTGGAATTTTAAGTCAGATTTTATAATATAGGCTTAAACCTAGTAGCATACATACATAAGCATGTATGAGCTACAACCGAAAGTGGATTTTTTTTATAAAATAAACTTAGAATAATCGTTGTTTGCTGATGGATTAGAGTACACTTAACCCCTTCAAGCTTAACATACTTTAACCTTTTTAAGTATTAAAAAAAGTTTTTCATTTTCTGTCTGACCGTACCAACACACCCAGATCGTATATTAAGTTGACAGCGTAATATTTAAAACTGAAGGGGTTAAGTAGATAATCTAATCCAAAACAAGACAACGATCTGCCTAGCTTAATTTTAATTAAAACAATCCATTTGCGCGTGTAGAATATCCGTACATATATATGTACGTATGTATGCTACTTCACGAAAACCTAATAAGTAATTGATTTTAGCGCTTGATGTTTTACTTACACGAACTTGTACATATTTTATTTAATAATAGTACAAATTTCATATACAACTATAATGGTGTATGCTAATTGTATATGAGAATTAAAGAATCCGTTACAAGGGCATGATCTTTTCCGTCTGTATCGTAAAAGTCTGACTTTAGCGCTGTTTAACTGGTAAGGGGGACGATCTTGTGACACTTTACTTCTATTACATCTTTTGAAGCTCTTTTGTGCACCATACATGCATAAAGTTATAGTTTTTCTCCAAATCAGCCTCGAGATCCTTTTAAGAATTTTTCGCTATTCTCTATAGTTTTAGATTTGGTCATCTATGCCCAGTTAAAAGTTTAGTTTCTACACAAAGTTATGAATAAATTCAACCATTGCTAATTACCATCAGTCTCCTACAGAAAACTATCGGTTAAAAACTTCTCCTATGAAATGAATATCACATTTTTATATGGTAATAAAAAGGTTTTGTTTCTTGTATATACAGAAGGGAAACTGCTATCAGTCCACTGCTCATTATAAAACGTGTTCTGTCCTCGAAAAGGGAAAGTTTGACAATTCGTTACCGGCTACCCAAAAGGGTGTAGGAACAAATGTGATATGTTTATGGGATTTTCATGTTATGCTAATGCGTCCATATTAACGCAACTTGTTAAATGAGTTTTGGAAATTTCGTCCGGAAGAATTTAATTTTATTCAAAACTCCACTGTCATTATATCCTTCCTGATCAGTCATTCCCATCATATCTGACACTGACTAGTAAAACATTACTTCTATAGTTAATTTTTATTATTTAAGTGACCAAATCATCCGATCATTAATATTACAATTACACATAGATAACTAACTGTACTTAAATATGTTATGGTGGTAAGTGAAGAGATGAACAAACCGTTCACCTGATGGAAAGTGCCACGCCTGCCTTTGCGTATTACTGGTGGTAGGATACTGTAATCCGTCTAGGTTAGTACCACCGCAGGGCCAGATATTTTGCAGTGAAGCAGTATACCAACATTACTGTGTTTTGGTCGGAAGGGCGCTGAAAGCTATTGTAATTAGTGGGCATGTGGGACTTCAGAACAGATGAGTCAGGGTGACGAGCGCAGTGTGATGCCACGCGGAAATATTCGAGATGACACAGCATTTGTTATGGTCAAACGTTGCACTTAATAGCAGTTGAACTTTTTGCTCGTCTCATCACTTTCTCCAATAAAAAAATTACTGTAGCGGCGTCGGTCAGAACACTGCATTTGAAAGTTTTGCGTTGCACGACACAGCGCTAATCAGTCACCTTGAGACGCCAGCGGTTAGATTCAGTAATTGCACTAGCTACGTTGTCCGCGTGTGGTGGCGGCTTAAGATAATCTATCACCCCATGCCGTCTCGTCGGTGTCGTAAAACTCGACAGAGAGAAAATGAAAACTAGGCCAGCAAGAGCATCTTCCCGGAACATCTGAATAAATAACCAACCCGCCTGCCAAATATGGCAAATAGAGCGAAATCCCCCTAAAAATTAGTGATACAAACAAGTTTTGTGGCGATCTATGGGGGAGGCCTATGTTAAGCAGTGGACTATATTAAGGAATTATATTTTGATTACTTACAATTTGTTTATTTATTACTTACAAGTTTTTTACTTATTTGTAATTTTCGTAGCACTAACCAAAGATGTATTGTTACAACTGATAATTTTATCATTATTAATTAAATCAAAATAAAAGAAAGAATAGAAAGAAAGTATTTCATTGTAATTAAATTTCTATTTAGAAATAAAATTATACTTTTATTTGGTAATACAAATGACTTCTTCACTTGTGCACAAGTTAACCAATGAATTTTATGTATTTTATTTAATAAACGCAGTAATAAAAAAATATTGCAAACATTTGGTTAAGCACCCGTGAATATCGTCATTAATATTTATAAAAAAGATGACATTACACAGAATCATTATGCCTAATATGTACAATGTCCACATAAATTTTCTAAGTGTGAATAAACGCCAGTTTTCTTCAATTACATAAATAGTCATGATATATTTGGTTCTACTATATACTTTATTATTGATTGCCATCGAAACAGTGCATATTTAAAATCTAATTACTTCATAATGACACACACTCTTACAACAATAGTTGCGACGTCAATCACAACAATCAACCGCAATAGACAATAAAGTGAATTACGTCGCAGTCCGTGACCGCCCTTCTAAAGCTAAACTAAGCTAAACGCTAACCCGATCAGGCATAATTTGTGACCAATTAGAATAATGGTCCACGGCCAGTGATGTATGCATGGCGTACAGAACAGAGAAAACTTTGGAGTGGGTTTAATTTTAAAGTTCAATTGCTCATGATTTTTAGTGAAAATTATTAAATTCGAGATTTTATATTACTTATATTTCTGATGACGTTATATAAGAGAATGTTCTTTAATTTTCTTTCTTACTTTACATTTTTGTGTATTACAGGTAAAATATTAATACAAAGATTCTGCATGGTGGTAGTGGAATAGTGGGACAGATCCAATACCTCTCTTTTCTTGTAAGTGTATTAAAATAGTGTTCATGATAATTGTGTATTCTATCATCATCTCAGCTCATCGTTACACCTTGTCGAGGACTGCGTAGTCAAGATGTCAGAGTACTTGTCATCTCCGATGCGTTCTGTTGAAAATAAGAAATTGTTTGTTTTCGGGCCTTGTTGTGTTGTGAGTGTCTTCTCTGATCTTATCGAATTAGAGTTACATCGGGCGCGTGTAGGTAAGGATGAGTGAGTGCGCGCGCAAATGAGTGAGTAAATGCGTAAACACAGGTGGTGTTTGCGCATTCAATTGCGGCACTATAATATCTTCTGCGCAATTAATAGCTTCCGACTTCCGACTGTATTTTTTACTGCAATTAAACCTTACTCATATGTAGCTTGTGACTTCCAGTTTAATTGTACTTTATTTTTGGGTTAAAAACAAGCGGTCTGTTTTATATATTAATAGTGTACTTAAATCAAATTTGATAGACATTCTTAATTTTTTACGAAATTCTACTAGACTGCTTTCCCTAGTCGTTAATAAATGTTTGGGGATGCGTCCGTTCGGTGGCAGCCGTCAATGTCGACGATTGTACTAACGTATCTATTTATGCACGCTGGTAAATTTTGTATCGGGCGTGTCTGCATCTACTACTGGTGTATTAGTATCACCAATAGAAACTAAGAACAATAGAGAAGTATTAACCATAGCTTACAATTTTGCATTATATTTCACACACTGCACAGTTTTAATTGTAAAAGTTAAATGTATCCTACTTTCCTAAAAATAAAATATGTCAAAAAAAATTAACAAGATTATTTTTTAATATATTTTACCACGTTTTATTAACTCGCTTCGTTATCTATCTTACAAGTATGTTATCTATTAAAATTTCGGAGGATTTTTTTATTGTTTTAAACTTCGGTAATTTTTTCGTGAGTAAAAGGCACGTACGCGGTACATTTTCATATTATACTATGAAGTACACTACGCAACCCTTTTCAATTATTCACGATGCAATTGCATGTATCGAATGTCACACGTCAAATGTCATAGAACTAACGGACGACTGTACTTGTAATTGGGATCCTATGCATTTGCAATCACATTTTCTTTAAAACTAGGGTCCTGTCCTGGCTTTTCACGGGTGCAATTTAGTAATGAAGAATCTGAGAAGTGCGCTTAGGATAGAAATGTTGAGTGCTGAAAAGATGTGATTTACTGGTGGTAGGATTCGTATGCAGGAATCTGTCTAGGTAGGTACCACCCCAGGGCCCGTTATTCTGCCGTGGAGCAGAAGTGTGTAGACATTACTGTGTTTCGGTCTGAAGGGCACTGAGAGCTAGCGTAATCACTGGGCATATGAGACTTAAGAACTTATGTCTTAGGGTGACGGGCGCAGTGTGGTGCGTGCCTGGGTCGAACCTGCACAGAAATATTCTGAGTAACACAGCATCTGTTATGGGAAAACGTTGCACTTACCATCAGGTGAACGTTTTGCTTGTCTCCACAGTTTATCAAACAAACTAAAAAAAAATGTGACAGGAAAACTGTCAAACTCAATGTCACTTTTTTTATTTAACTTTTAATTGTCTAAATACAACTAACTAAACTAATCTGGTTTATTTTAGTTATTTTCATAGCATAATGTCTTATGGTATTTTGCTATGGGGAAATGCAACTGATGTTGAAGTGATTTTTGTTTTGCAAAAGAGGGCCGTAAGAGCTATTTATAATCTTGGCTCTAAAGTGTCTCGTAGGGATAAATTTAAAGAAATTAATATCTTAACCTTGGCCTCTCAATATATATTTGAAAACGTTTTGTATGTACACAAGAACATAAACCAGTTCACTAAAAAAAGTGATGTTCATAATGTGAATACCAGGAACAAGCACAAATTAATTATGCCAGTTACCCGACTTCACAGAGTCAGTAACTCTTTTATGGGGCAATGTATACGTTTTTACAACAAAATCCCAGAAAGTGCTAAAAGTCTTTCAATCAAAAAGTTTAAATTTTATATTAAACAAAGACTTCATAAAAAGGGTTATTATAATATTAAAGAATACATAGATGATGATAACCCCTGGGAATGAGGTGATCGCCGCCAAGCCATTTCTACATCTTTATAATACAGCTATTGTAATACAGTTATTGTACATTATTTTAAAAATGACTAAAAAAAAAAAGCCCGCTGGGTTTCTTACTGGTTCTTCCCAGGACAGAGGCATTTTTGCGAACCAGTGTAGCTTAAAAAAAAATGACTTTCAATAAGTACTATGTAAATAGTCTATATTGAATAAAAATTTATTCTATTCTATTCTATTCTATTCTATTCGAAAATACCATCCAAATACCAGAATTATCCGATGGATTTTCCAAAAATATTCTTTCATACAATCCATGACCTGACAATTGCGAACACAAACAATAACACAAAAGTCAACCAAATCGGTCGAGCCGTTCTCAAGTGATAATATTTCATACATGCGGCAATTGATTTTTATTATAGAGATAGCTGATGCCCGCCACTTCGTCCGTGTGGATATAGGTATTTAAAATATTCCGTGGGAACTATTTCATTTTCCTGGATAAAAAGTACTCTATGTCCCCCTCCAGGATGCAAGCTATCTCTGTGCCGAATCTCACCAAGATCGGTTCAACGGTTAAGCCGTGAAAAGGTAACATATAATGATTATTTAATTAGACAAATATTTTTTAGTATAATCAGGCGTTACCTTTGCTTTGATCCGCATGCAATATATGAAATGGTATATTACCTAGTTTTGAAGGGAAAATAATTGTCCTGGGTCGAACCTGCTAATAAAAAAATGAGAATATTGTAGCAACTTAATAAAAATATCGCGTTCACTTAAATAAAAATATATAAAATAATTACAGAATAGTTAGTTAATAAAGGGTCTGAACATGTACTCTACAATTATGTACTCGTTCGCACACATGTAACAATGAATTACGTGTTAATTTATTGAGGCGTGTCTGGGTGTCCCACCGGGCGTCGGACATTGCATTGCCATTGTATTAGTTCTAGTAACATTGACAGATACTAGACGGTTTTATAGTAATCTAAATTGTATTGAAATTGTTATGCCGGTAACTTAAGATTCTTGTATAACATATTCAAGTTATCAAAATGAGGTAGAGTATAAATCACAATATTACTGTGCAATGACGATTATCCTCCTGGCCTATGTCGACCACGGCGATGCCTATAATTGGGAAAAACTAAAAGATTATTTGTCAACAAGGGAGTGCAGGGGAGCGGTAGGTGGCGTCGCGAAGCCGAGGCCAAGTCAACGCCAGCAGCGGTGTTGATTCCTTACTCGCGGGAGTCCAGCTCGCGACAACGCTCTTCCGACGTAACTGTTAAAGCCGCCGAAGTAATAGTTTATTACGCATAAAAATATATAAAAAATTCACATTCTGTACAACATGAAGTTATAGCTGCTGTGTAGGAGGTAGCGTTCCATAGAATTTTCCACCCTATATCATCACTCGCGTATCGCTACCACAGCTTATATCACAAATATGCCAGGCCTAAATTACGAGTATTTAGACCCGTGACGGGCAGCAGTATCTAAGGTGATTGCAGCGAAACATCCCAACTTGGGATATACTTAAGTCTAACAGTAGACTTTCTACAGATTGTTGCAGAGAAGAAGATGAAGTTATAGAAAAAATTATTAATCTCAATTCAGCATTACTTTTTTCATCAAATAGCAGTGCGTTTGGCAAAATAATCTACGTCTGTTTTCTAACGCTTTTCGCGCTCAGGTGCCACGTTTAAAACCTTTTTCCGCGTGTCAGTGATACCCTTATCAATCCTCGACTAATTTATGCTCACATTTGTTTAACCGAAAAACGTTTAGAGCTAACGATTTACATCCCGTGTCCGGAGTATTTCAGGTATTTGCTCTCAACTGTGAGCGACAGAGATTAAATACAAAATAAATTCACATATGTACGAGTATAGAAGACAATTTACTCTCAAAGTAACTATGAATTTGATGTTGGTCAGCTATTTTATTTACTGAAATATAGCCGTCCGGACTGTCAGATGAAAAAATGTTAATATATATATATATATATATATATTATTTATCAACGGTGTTTTATGACGGTATGAAATATCTTCCTTAATACTGTATCAAAATTTATGTTTGTGTTAAATAAATTGATTAAAAAGATTAAATTAGTTTAATTTTAGAAAGCGCCATCTGTTGACAATCTGTTCAACTAACATACACGACAGCTATCGGTTGGAATTGTTTAAATTACCGAAGGTAAAGGTAAAGATTAATGTTTATGTGAAGGATTATGATTATTGATTAGGATTATGACCTAAAAACAGCGCTAAAGTATTTTTACATACATACACACATACAATCACGCCTTTTTCCCATATAAGGAGTAAGCAGAGACCGCACATGTAGCCCACTTTTTGCCTCAGCGGGAATCGAGACGTGACGGTTGGCGGTTTCGGTACGAATCAAAAAACTTTTTACTCCCCATTGCATTCATACGTACAGTATAGTGACAGCATTTCATGTTACGGTCTTATTCTGCACGATTTAAGGCTGTCCGTACAATACCTTAGCGGCCTCTTACGACACCTCGGTAGGAAAGAGGTGCCGGACACCAATCGGCTTAAAATATTATTACAGAGAAAAAAAATATTTTCTTACAGTATTAATAGTTTGATGAAGTGGACTACGGATGTGTTCTCTGCCTACCGCTTATATGGGAAAAAAGCGTGGTTGTATCTAATGTATATTACTGAAGGTAGGATTCCTATGCAGGAATCTGTTTAGGTAGAGACCACCGCAGTGCCAGTGAAGCAGTAGTGTGTAAAAATTACTTTGTTTCGGTTTGAAGGGCAATGAGGGCTAGTGTAATTACTGGGCATACGTTACTTATGAACTAATGCTTTCAGAGTGACGAATTGAGAGCACAGAAATATTCTGGAGGACACAGTATATGTTATAGACGTTGCACTTACGTCGTCATCAGGTGAACGTTTTGTTCGTCTCGTCACTTTATCCTATTTAAAAGTATATCAGATTTAAGAACCGAAGTGTCATGGTATCGCAATGAGATCCATCACAGAATTTTGCAATATAAAACAGGAATGCACTGTTATATGCAGACTTGCTCGTCAAGTCAATTACTTCCATAAATAAATTAAATAAGAACGATAAATAATTGAATAATGGTCGTCGTCGTCGTCCTTGTCAATCAGACATACCTACTCGTATCTAAATCTATTTGCTAAATTTTAAAATATGTAAAAAGTCTTCATAATTTTAAAATAACAGTCAATATATCTGTAGTCTGTAATTAACACGAAACGTTTAATTACCCACACATACATTTTCGCAATATTCCATGTTTCAGAGTATACAACGCTCTAACAAATGTAAAGGTTATGAAGGTGGCTTTTTTACCCGTTCCGGTTTTTTGATATAAAGAAAAAATATGAACATGCAGGATATTAAAAAATATATAATAACAAAATACCTAGAGTCGTGTGGAGTAGAGCCATGATAGCTTAGGGGCCGGGCTTACCTTAAGTTTCAAAGCCCGCGACAAATTCGAGTTATTATCCACATGACAGCGCGACTGAAATTACCAATTGACAACTTTCAGTGATTTATTACGTGTCTACACAGAAACACAAATTTCGAGAAACTTTCAAACTTGCCAACTCGAACTGTAGTTATTTCTTGGCTACAAAATAAAAATGAGAGTATCTTCTGCGCAACAGAGAAACTTAGTAGGCTGTCACTTTATGAATTTACACTAAATTAGTGACGACCGCGTGGCTTAGTGATCAGAATGCCCGACTTCCATGCCGCTGGTCTTGAGTTCGAATCCCAGCCGAAACCAACACCTGTGCTAAAACAATACTTTTCGAGCCTGGTTGTGTTTTGATTTTTCCCGTGTTTCTAAAAGTGCATTCTGGCCTACCTCTGATGTTATTGCATAAGTTACATAGGGCATGGGTAGGTTGGGGCGAGTGAGTGCCTCTGTGTTTGCGCGTACACTAGAGGCACTATAATACGCGTACCTCCTGCGCAGTTGATATCTTCCGACAGTATTCGGAAGTTGTCGCCGTCATCACCCAGCATAATATTTACACTTTCGGAAGTCTATCAGGTTTGATTTAAATCTTACAGGTCCGTAAGTGAAGTGAAGACTCATGGGCCGGGCGCATGGCTTAAATTTCATTGTACGCGAGGGAACTGAGTTGCATCTACGGTGCTGGCACCTAGCAACGACCTCTAAAATTGTTCTGCAATTTTAAGTGCTGATTTACCTCGTATTCAACGGTGAAAGAAAACATCGCGAGGAAACTTACATGTTTTAGGAATAAAAATACTAAGATGACATGTGGGGGGACACCGTGGGGCAGCGTGGCCGACTCTTTCCAGCTCCAAAGCCTTCTCAAAGTTTAGAAAAGACGTGTTCAGCAGTGGGACATCTATAGGTTGTTACTTTCTTCTTTTTACATATAAAAGAGAACATTGAAAATAGCCTTTATAATTTTCAAAACTAATTTTCAAGGGTTAACATAAGTTCTTTCTTTCCTGCCTCTTACAACTACCAAATACACGATATGTCAATTAGCGGATATACGAATTGATCTAAATTTAACAGGAAATAAGCACATTAAAAATCACTTGTTTCATAGCTGCATGTAGATAACGGTCATAAATATCGGCGACAAATTCCCGCCAATCGCGACAATGTACACCCCATTTGTCGTGTATTGCCAGCTGTAAATAATAACGTGGACGAGCGCAACTTTATCAAGCTAATTTATTGTCTCATTACGAGTACGGGCTCCATTTAAAATACGAATCGGTGTAAGTAAATATTGTAAAACAGTGAAAATTGTGAAAAATAATAGTAATATTAAACATAATCATTTAAAGCCTAATTATTAAATATGTAATATAATATATATAATATTATATTATATATTTAACGCCTATGTAACATATGAACTAAACTTAATACATGCCAGTATTAAAATAAATATAACCATTGATTTTGTCATTACAACTACGAATGTTTATTGGTAAATAATTCGGAATATAAGTACTTAGTTGCTTCGCAGAAATAAACACATTTTAAAGAAATATTTGACTTTAATACTTTTATGCAACAGACTCAACTACAGCAATATACATTCATATTATCTATACAAATAAATAAAGTCAAAATGTCTGTCTGTGATATAGCAATAATGACTTTTTCTTAATCTTATATGGCAAATTGCAGGATAATAAAACTCGCGCGCTTTTAAATTTTTTGTCTGTGTTTTTCCGGGCTAATCTCCGAAACGGCTAAAACTATTTTGATAGCACTTTAATTGGCATGTAGAGGACTCTTCAGAGAGTAATCTAAGCTACTTTCTACTTCAGTAGTATTTAGAGTTCCTGCGTTCGAAAAATTTTACAAATTACGCGCGGCTTTAATTTGCATTTTGATCATTATTATTTTAGTTCATAGCAGTTTACATATTTATCTTATTTTGTGTGTTAATTGGTTAAGAAATTTCATAGTTTTTTTTAACGTCTTTACCTTATTCTATTTTATCTATACTAATATTATAAAATTGACGAGTTTGTTTGGTTAAACGCGTTAATCTCAGGAACTACTGGTTCGAATTGACAAATTATTTTCGTGTTGGATAGCCCATTTATCGAGGAAGACTTTAGGCTGTATAACATTACGCTACGACCCTTAGAGCGATTTCTTTTAAATTCAACGGCGTGTGAAACCGCGGGGCACAGCCAGTCTATAATAAAGCTTGAGAGTTTTGTATGTTTGAATGCACTAATCACAGGAAGTACTAATCTGATTTGAATTTTATAATAAGACAGAACGTTTATTGAGAAAAGTTTAATGTTATCACACTTTATAATACAACTGTAAGATGCTGCATGCTGAGAACAGAACGTTACCGAGAAAGGCTAAACTGTAAATGCTCAGGTCAGGGAGGTACCAGGCTCAATCATGTGGTCGACTTATTTTACGCAGGTGAACTCACGGGCACGGCTAGTATGAATTATTTATAAGAATATTCTCAATATAATATAGAAATAAACAAAATATGGGAAACATGTTTATCAAATCATAACATTATCGAATTATAACATTATTCTGTAAAGAAAGAAACAACAAACGAAAGTAAAGAACGAATTGATGGTATTTTGTTTCACTCATTTTCCGCTGTAGTTATTTCAAACTCTTAAACTAGACAGAAACTTTAAAACTAGACTACAAGAGAATCCTTTTCATAAACTATAAGTTGTCAAATTATTATCATTAGCCTCAAACACACCGTCACGGACATATGATTCAGTCAAGAAACGCAACTAAGAATTATTTTTGCCCTTATGCAAGCAATTGCTGCCTACCTTGTACACGATTGTTTTGCGAAAACACAAAACTCCGTCGCCACCGCAGCACTAGTCTACTTCAAAGTTTGTCAATACAGTGGCAGCGACTTATTTTACCAGACTCATTTCTAAGTGATACATACATACGCCTTTTTCCCATAAGGAGTAGCAGAGCAGAGACCACACACGTAGCCCACTTTTCACACCCGCGGGAAACGAGACGTAAGGGGTGGCGGCCCACGTCGCCTTCATTTTGGTCCTTATTTCTCTATTGCATATTATGGTATTATTCTGCACCGATAAAGGCTGTCCATATAATACCTTAGTCGGCTCTTACTACAACTCGGTAGAAAAGAGGTAGGTTGTATTCTACTCTGTCGGACAACTATCGACTTAATTTTACTAACCGAACCTAAACTACCCGTCCTCGATGTAACGCTCATGCGATATGATAGGCGATATACACTGCGATCCAGAGTCGAATATACAGAGACAATCACAACATAACCATTTCCAAAAACCAACTTTCGGTGATTTTGCATTTATAATATTAGTGTGGATGTATACGATTAGGTTATTGTATAAATTTTGTGCATAATTTAAGCAAATAGGTTAACGAACGAAATTGGTTGGAAAATACTTAACGAAGCGAATACAAGGGCTTTGTATCATTATAACCCGTAATATTTCCCCAGAGATTGACATTAAAACTATCCGCGGACACCGAAATTCGCTAAATTTGCGCAATAATGGCTCCCGTATCCCGGTTGATTTGCCAATAAACGTACCAAAATGAAATATTTAACGGTTCATTTAAAGCTCTTTACGGTTAAGTAAGTTTCAACTGGAGACAATATGAAAATATATTATTATCGGTTTAAAATTACACGATAAGGTCATCTATGTGCTAACGAACACCGGACTCCGGACTGTTCTCTAAAAGACAAAATATACAATTTATGACCTTTTTAACACGATTTTATTAATTACCTTAATATGTATATCCATATATGAAAATAATCCGATAGATGTCCGGCAGAGTGGAATAGCACCTAACGTTTATTTTATTTTTTATAGAGGAGGGGGCAAACGAGCAAGCGGCTCACCTGATGTGTTCACCGCCGACCAATGAACATCTGCAACACCAGGGGAATCGCGGGTGCGTTGCCGGCCTTTGATAAAGGAATAGGCTTTTCTTATTTCCTACCGAGGTGTCGTAAGAGGCGACTAAGGTATTGTACGGACAAACTTTCATCACCACTGCTGAAGATAGAAGTCCCCCGTAAATGGATACAAAAATTTGGAGCTCTCATTTTAGGGGGATTTTGGCATAGTTGCGAGCCTTGGCAGGCAGGTTGGCAACCGCAGTTTGTTTTTTCGTGTGTTCCAGGAAGATGCTGCTGCCCATCTTCTGTTTTAATTTTTTTTACTCATACAAAAATGGCGACGACGTGGTTCCCACCCGTCACGTCCCGTTTCCCGAAGGTGAATAGTGTACGCGAGTGGCCCCTGTAGTGAATTTTTGATTCATGACTAGGTATTTGTAAAGGTAATTATGAAAACATAACTAGACTACCCTACTCCTTTGTATATAAAAGTTATATATATTTAAAGGATTGTCTATCAATACTTTAGTCTAATTTCAAAGATTTGAGTTTGTAGTCAAACTTGTCGCTATTCAACAAAAACTTTTCATTTAAAAATAAATAATAAATTCTGTTGTTTTTCATTAATTATTTCAAGAAAAATGTCTTTTTATATTTATATGCAGGTAGCATATGAATATTTAAAACAATTAAAATTAACATTGAAATACGCACATATTTGAATAAAGTTAAAAGTTTCAGCCTATAAATGTCCCACTGCTCAGCACATGCCCCCTCTCATTTCTGAGAGGGTTTTGGTTTCTCCTCCAATGCGGGTTGGCGGACTGCACATGTCTTCGAAATATTTTTATATTTCTCAGACATGCAGGTTTCCTCACGATGTTTTCCTTCACCGCTGAGCACGTGGTAAATCAGCACTTAAAATTGCAATTAACAATTTTAGTGGTGCCGGTACTGGGAATCGAATCCAGGTCACTCGTTTAAATGAAATTTAGAGAATAAAAATACTACAACAATTTTGTCTATAACTTGTCAAAATTTATCTCAAATAATCTTGTATTGTGTTCAAATAAGCATAACATAAAAATAATTGCGACTAATCAGTAAAGATGAACTTTCGTTCAGTTACGTAGAGTAAATATACATACATTTGTGTTGCATGTATATTCTACGTAACTTGAGATTAAACTGACCAGAGACAGTCTGCGAATTTTGAGTCGTCCGGTCTTTGGGGAGTGCGCAATCCGGACGAACGTTGCAAGCTATAGTAATATTAGACTACGGAATCAGATAATCCATTTACGACAGTCCGTTGGAATTTCTAGACTTCCTAAATATCTATATAGAGTATACATAAATGTGATATTTTGGATAGTATAATCTGATTTAGAGTCGTGGCAGGACAAAGGCTTCAGAAAAAATCTTCGATTATTTTAATTCGATGTTCCTCTTCTTTGTCTTAATCAACCATAGGACTCTCCTACTCGACTCCTAAGAAATGAAGAGGTACCGTAATCACCATTTAGCAGGCGGATTGGTGATTGCGATCGCTATTACTCGTCACCTGTATTTTCAGTATAGTCAGGTGTCTTTGTATTATCGAAGTACTTATTCTGCCGCCTAGCATATATTGTACTATGCATTTTAAAGTAAATTACTGAATGCAGATCATACTAATGCTGATGGTGTGCTCCTGACCGATTGTAGACCATAGCGACAATCAACTTCGCGGAGGGTATTATAGTGCCACAAGTGTACGCACAAACTCACTCGTCCTTACCTACCCGCGTATGTTTGTGTGTCTCATGCTCATAAGATCGGAGGTACTACAACTTTATGATTGATATGCAAACATGACATGATATTACGCGCAGTGTAACACATCGACATACGATGTGAAGCACCGCGACATCCACGCGACAAATTTCCTAACCGAAAAATTATGCATGAAGCAATGTTATTCAATGAGGTGTACGAAATTCTCCACACCCCGCATTCCAGCCGTTGAATATTTAAAGCGCCCGATGTCTCGCCGAGGTAAAATTCATTACAGTGCCGTGTAAAAAAGCCGCCCCTCTTTGTTTAAACACAAAATCACAATAAACTTGCTCTTGTAATGGGCTATGCATTTTGAGGAGACGCCATAGCTTCCGGGAGCGTTCTGTTTATTCTTTTAATCTACGCAAGTACCGCACATAACGGTTGTACGGCATACTTGCTTTAAATATTTATGGTTTTGATCCAAAGTGAAAGACAGAAACTCAGCAAAAACTTGTATTAGGAGGAACCGTTTTCTCTAGCGGAAATATATTGTTTAACTTGTACCTTCTTCACTAAGTTATCGACTAAACGATGTAATTTCTTTTACAATATATATATATACATACATATATACATAAGATCACGACTGTATCCCATAAGGGGTAGTCAGAGACTGGGCACTCACTGCAAAAGCAGATGATGCCACAATCTACGTTTCACCAAAACAATATAATGCACTTGGTGTGATAGGTGGTGAGCCCATCGCTACCATGCGCTGTTGGGTGCACAGTGCAGTTTTATTCCTTACTCGCCTTTTACGAGATCCGTTGGATGAGATGGAGTGGTAGTATTCTTTTAACGAGCCGCCACCACACGGCAATACTTACAATATATAACTGAACATTATGTATTATATGTCTTAGGCATTATAAGGGTGACCACTTAGAAACATGTTTTTGATGAACGTTTAGTATTGAAAAATTTTACTCTATTTAAGACTCTACGTGCAATAAAGCATATATAAAAAAAAACAAGTAGGTTTATTTATTAAATAAAACTTACTGCAATGTATACGAATATGATATGAATCTTGTCACAAACAAGACTATAGCTCTTTAAACTATGAGCCTAAAGCTCTTAACAACGTGAAACTGAAGGACAATTATTTTTCTAGTTTGTATGATCCTTACAATGTATATTACTCTCATTGTCTCTATTAGACTTATTGACATTATTTTATTCGACCGGCTAACTTATATTCGACGTTTATTTAGTATGGAACTTTTCGCCGTTTATTAACGAAGCCAACAACTATAACTAATCTAATTTCTTGTCGGATCATATCCTGAGGGAAGAGACGTCGGGAATAAGGATCAAAGTTGTCGCTAACACAATTAGTGAGACAGATTAGTTTCGGTCAGGAATGGCCCAAGTCGCTCACCGCCCTTACCTGACCATTTTGCGGAATGCAATTAATTTTACGGATGGGCCTGTAAAGGCTTCACAAATAAATTTGAATAAGATAAGGTAGTATCTGAATAATTCGCAACTATTTTACATTTTTTCATTAGAATATAAACCAGTCAATTGAGCTAATTGTAAGTAGCTTTTGAAGACATTATGGAATTTAAGAGAGGATTACTAAAAATACATTTTTAGTTGATAGTAATCAACGTGTAACTTTTTTTTAAATCATGCGATTCGAGTGTTTAGTTAATATAAACGTGAACTGGAATGAAAGGACTCAAGAAATCAAACTTGTTCAAGCAAATAATTCTTACTCCCATTGCGGTACCACGAGCAGGATTGTGAGTAACAACATTGCATATAATGGTGTTATATTGCACGAATAAAAACTGTCCGTACAATACCTAAGTTGCCTCTTACGACACCTCGGTAGGAAAGGTGTAGATGCTATTCTACTCTGCCGGACACCTATCGGCCTTTTTTAAATAAAAAATATTATCTTTTAAACGAAAACAATGTAGGTACGTATGTTTGACATATTAATGTTATTTATATTGGTGGTTAGTGACATCTAATTCTAATCGCAATACATAAATTTGAAAAGGTAAACAATTAACTAAGTACGATGAACAATGAAAAATGACTAAAAATAAATAAATAACAATAAAATAAAAAAAATATGGCTTTGCTCTCGCTCTGGCAGAGAAATGCTGATTAAAACATTTCAGTTAGTAAGCACATGCCACGTTCTTTGGCACTATGCTGCGAGGATAACCGCTGTATATTAGATTTAAAATTTTAATATATTAGATTTTTGGAACAAATTGAAATTATTAACATTAAGTGCGGCGGATATTTTATAGGAGTAATGTAATAAAAATGTACTAACTTTTGAATCAAACATCTAATGAAAGACATTTTTTTATTGTAGGGTCTGACGATCCAAGTAAAAATATGTTATTTGCAACGTCTGCCCATAGCAAATGCTGTTTCACACAGAACATTTCCGTGTGGCACCACACTGTGCTCATCATCCTGAGATATCAGTTATTAACTCTTATATGCCCAGTAATTATTCAAATGACAGTGGTCTTCAGAAAAGTTTCAAAACATCAATTAAACTTTATTGATATTGACTATTGAATATAATAGTATCACTAGTAAAGTGTATCAATATAGTCAAAACTCCAATCTTTAATGTATGGAATCACACAAACATAAACATTATTATGTTAAGGTTATTCAAAGTGCAGTTTAAAGGAATTTCCACATTCATACAGTTGTAGCAGATACTCCCTGAAGGCCCGCCGTCATCTGAGGTAGCCAGTAACTACATGCTTGTTAACTCGTCTCATATATTATGAAGCTGTGTCAAATGTATACCATTTCATCGCAACACAGGGTGCTATAAAATTTAATTTGCATAACTTTGTTATTCTCTACCAAAAGTCACAGGAATATTGTGTATATAGGATATATTCAAATAGTGTTAATGACTTTAGTGTCTAGAAATTAAACTGCGTGTCTATAAATATTTTCACATCTTATGTTAAAATTATACATCCATAGAGCCACGGAGATGGGTCTTGCCTTAAGTTATATATTACGTTAGCAACCTGAGATCAACGGTGCCGGCGCTTATAATGATACACGTTGTTTTATCTCATGCTTAGCAATAAATAAAAATATCGCTAGTAATAGACAGGCAGTTAGATTTTTTTTTAAATATTTCAAGTACGAACGGACTCTATCTAGTTCCACAACCTTCTCTTTATTGTTCTGTTATATATACTACAATATTACTTTTATTTTTACGAGTTTTATACCTCTGCAGTAGTGAATGGACAGTAACAACGTAGCTTGTTGTAGCAACATTTCAAATTATATGTATTAAATACGTAAAAAAAATCGACATATTATTACGTGAAGAGAAAGGTGTGTATCCCTTATTAAGCATATTGCTCTTACGCAGGGATGTGAGTGATATCTGGCGTTAAAGTTTATGTATAGAAGGACTGCAGAGGGCTAAAATTTATATATAATATTTGTAATATATAAATTTATATATAATATAACGTTTTTATTACATTTAATATTATATATATTATATATAAATTTATATATAATAAATTTATATATAATATATATAATATTAAATGTAATAAAAACGTTAATGAAATACGGTCGTTTACTACGTACGGTACGGTTACTAGTACTTGTTAACGTATTTTATATTCATAACATCAGTGATGTTGCTTTTTATGAAGATTAAACTTAAAATGCTAAAAAAATGTTTTAAATTTAAGAAATGAAGTGATCGTTAAAAACAACTGTTGAAATCAAACATGATGAAATAAAAAATCATGAAATAAAACAATTGAATTTCTAGCAACGGCTCTACGAATGACAAGAGATCAAGCTTCACTTCAGGTGAATGGAAGTCAAGTATCAAGCTGTTACTGATTTTATTAATATAAGTACAATTCACTGTAAAAACACTATATCTGATGTAAGACTTTGTGCTCGTCAAGTTTATAATTAATGCTGCTCCAAAATATTCTGAATTATGACGATAGAACCGAAACGAAGTTGATTACTTCAGTTCAATAAAATACTAGTTATTGTGTTTTTTATTTTGTTTATTAAACAAATATGTTACAAAAAAACAGACTATTTTAATTTGAATATTAAGTAATTTTCATGTTTCTAATTTCTTTTTTTCTGTTTATAACATATAATCATTTTATATCAATCGCTTATATAAAACTTATGCCGAGGTATTATAATCATCCTGTTAATGGAGGGTGGTTTCAGAGGAGGTAAAATAAAGGCTCGCCGAATGTCGTATGCCGCGACCTTTAGGGATTTGCTCACGGCTTACTTATTTAACTTCATGTAGAACTATCTCCGGTCCAATATTTGCATGTACTCTCTGCACAAAGGTAACTACGTCATTTAAAATGTCCTCATTTGTCTCCATTATATGCTTCTTTAACTGTACTTAATGTTGGCAATTTTGGTGTAATGGAACCCAAATTCGATTCGGTATGACAGTAATTGTACAATACAAATCCATATCTTAAGCGTGCCGCATTTTGAGTCGCAGAGTCGCATGTTGAGGTAGAGAAAGATAGCAGTCGTAAAAGCGACTAAGGTATTGTACGAATAGCCTTTATTCGTTCAGAATAATATCATTAAGTGTAATGTTGTTTCTATACTGCTTGTGGGAACGCAAGTAAAACTAGTAAGATTTTTTTTACTCTTGCCAAACTGGCGGCCACGTCGTTTGCCACTCGTCATGTCCCGTTTTCCGCGGTGGTGAAAAGTGGGCTACGGTTGTGGACTCTGCCTATCCACTTTATGGGGAAAAGGCATGTCTGTATGTGTGTATTTTAAGCATGTCCAAGTCTATATTTATTTAAATATAAGCATATAACAAATATTTCGGAAACTAGCACCAAAGTATAAAAAATTAGTATAAAAAATAAGTAAAAAAATTGTAACACATGAAGTGTTACAATTTTTTTTTCAATGGATTTATTCCTGACTTAATTTGTAGACACATGTCAATTATTAGATATAAGACAATTGAGTGACACATACTTTTGGACAACTAAAGTAAAGTGTTATTTTTGTTAAGTAGTCTCACGGTATGCCGCTTTTGAGCAAAGGCCTTTTTTTTGACTAAAATATTTTTTTTATAATAGGAGAAAGTGACGAGACGAGCAAAACGTTCGCCTGATGGTAAGTGCAACTTCTGCCCATAACAACGTTTCAGCCAGAATATTTATTTATGATACCACACTACGCCCTACTACGGCATATGAGATTTAAGAAAATCTTTTGGATATATTCTTCATAGTACTCCGATAACAATTATCATTAAGCTTATCAATGTCCTACACTTTTCTAATCAAAAATAAAATGTTGTATGGACTTAAAATGAATGTGTATTCTAAAAGACAATATGGCCATATTATAATCGGAAAAAAATTTCACTAAGTCTGAATCACCTAAATATCCCTATTGCAAATACGTTTTATCCCAAATATACAAAGAAAAGATGATTTGTCAAAATAAATTAAGCATAAGACAGTCGGCGGCGAGTCGTCACAACGTTGTCAAATATTTACGCAGGGTTCACCGCGCCGACCGAACGTTACGAATGATAATGTAAATGTACGCAACCTTCTGCAACTTGCTACAAAAATAGACGAATATTGTGATCGTCAAAAACAATATTTATTGTAAAGTTATTGAAATAAGTATGTATGTTTATTTATTTCTAGACGATAGGTGTCCGGCAGAGTAGAATAGCAACTATCTCTTTGCTACCGAGGTGTCGTAAGAGGCGACTAAGTTGTACGGACAGCCTTTATTCAAGCAGAATAAAACCATAACATGCAATGCTGTCACTATACTGATCGTAGTATTGTAATGGGGACTAAGAATTTTTTGACTCATACCAAAATGGCGACGACGTGGTTCGCCACCCGTCACGTCTCGTTTCCCGCAAGGGGGAAAAATAGGCTACGCGAGTGGCCTCTACCTACCCCTTATATGGGATAAAAGCATGACTGCAATAGTAATAGGAGAAATTAAATTAAATAAAATAGAAAATGTTACTGTAATTTGAAAATACGTTATGGTTGAAATTGAGTTTGGATGAAAACAAAACATACACAACAATTTAGCGTTGCATTATTTTTCATTAAAGAAGCAAATATAATTATATATTAAAAAACTTAAAACATAAAACCAAATTAAACACAGAAAATCGCTAAAATTAAGCCACGGTTTGTGAACCACGTAATAAGGGTAGCATCAAATCTCATGTGATTTGGTGCTTACAATCCATCATCGTCCACGACGTCCGTAATAACATAGTACATACTCGGAATGCCAAATGCAAGAAGTCGTTTCACAATATAACAAGGAACCGTGGAAATTATTTAATAGCGGTAAAATAGAACTGTTTTCTTATAAATAGTGATCAGTTTTACTTTTACATTATGTTGTATATAAGGTAAAGTAAGGATTGGGTTACTCATAGGCTGTTAGCCTTGTGATCACTATTGGGAAAGGACACAATACTGACCAACGATCCTTTTAGAGAGTTAGAGCCGGGAAGAGACCATGATATGCCGATTAATAAATAATTTTTAATTTTAGTCAGTAAATTTGGAAGAAACATAAAAATTAATTATTTCTGTTTCTAGTCTTGTGTTGTCATGCTTATCATTAATGATTTAGTGTGATAAGAAATCTGAGTATTTATTTTTATATATTTTAACATTATACATTGTAAATTATAAAATGAAATTAATCATAGGTAAATTCACTATTTCAAGATACCGCCGGTGGCAGACGACATAAATGTCTTTTCAAGAAAACTTGTAGTTTTTAATATTTAATTACTTTGCAAACAATATAGTCAAAGTAGTGAAAATGTTCAACGCCGTTAAAAAAAAGAAGTTTAAAATATGATACCATTTATAAATTTCAAATCCAGTCCCAGAGGATCGAAGAAAATTAAGTGTCTACTCGCAAGATGGCGCTTTTGTTAAATTTATATTGTGTTGCGTTGGGTGTGCGTACACTTAATATTCATTAATTCAGAGTTCAAAATGAGCACCAGCTCACTCTTCCGCATCGTTGCCGAGATAGATTTGAGTGCGGTTTTGTTTAGAGCAATTGGGGTTTCAATCTTATGCATAGAACATACGTGTGATTGATGCATTTTAAGTATTATATTTAGTAGTATATTTTAAGTTAATAATGGCGAATCGTAATTTATAATCTGTACATAATACTCACTGTAAGACCTTGTCTGTTCGGATATATTTACTAACTGTTACAACTCTATCATAAACTTTTACTCTATCATAAATATATAACAGAAAGCGCGGCCGAAGCAAGAAATTAAGAGTTGTGTCGCTGCGACGTCCTCGGGGAAATTCGACCAATCACAGCGAGCGGAATTGCTCATCGTAGAATGAAGTATACACAGGGAAGCCATATTGCTGGACTTCTGAAGAACAAAGATTTATTTCTTTATTTATACGTGTATGACTGAACAAAGGGATGACTTTAAAATATATAAATAAATGTCATACTCTGTAACTCAATTAAATAGTTCAGTTTTTTAGGTTAAAACGTGACAAATAACAATAGCTTTAACTCAAAGCATCGAAAGAAATTATTATTCACGGCGGCTTCGTTGATTTAGTCGCTTATCACCGCTTAAATACTAAAACTCAGGACACACTTTTTTATGGGATATTTTTGTATCACATTTGTTAAAACAAAAAGTGTATGCATTGATTGAGAAGTTAAGAAATTTGTTTATTATAATATGGTGTACATGTTATATATTTTAATGGTAATTATAATTGTAATCGTTTGAATCTGTATACATTTTATTCTCATATTGGGTGTCTGTGTGTAGTGCCGGACGTGAATAACTAGATATATTTCACGTTTATCCCAATTTCGTTTACATCTTATGACGGGCTTCGTAGTAACGCTTATATGAATTCATATTTATTTAATATAAATATAACATTTATGTAAGTATAACGATTTTTGTAACAACGAAGTTATCATTTATTTTATTCTTTTTTTTTGTATTTTTAAACGGGTTTATAGTGGCGACGTAAAATAATCTAAATTCCAATCCCACAACTTCGGTATCGGAAAAGTCAATAATAGGAAAAGCCAAAAATCTACGGCCCTCTGACCACCTGTCGTAGTGGAACCTACTCAAATAATATCTAGTTTATACGGACCAGTGACAGGTCTAAATAAATTAGTTGTATAGAGTAGTTTTAAATAATTTTATTCTAAGGCATATAGGTTTCCTTCAAAGTTTTTTAAATACTGGTAGGCTCTGAAAATTTTCTTATTTTGTAGCGAAAACTTTATTACTAAACTTTATAAAAAAATATTATTGACTATCAACGGCGGCCCCTCTCCTCACGCTGAATCCTGCGACATCAAACCAGTCTCCATAGGCCTGAAGAGCTGGACACAGTCTCACCGCATCCCCAAACTGCACAACATAGCCTGACGTCTCAAGATCTCCACGCCGTCTACGACTTCCAGTCTCAGCGGGGTAGTGACGTAGCAACTTCTAAGTTGCCAAATGAGAAGTCATTTGCCATTTTTGGAACATAGAAATAATTAATTTTTTGATGTGTGTTGTAGTGATTGAATTTTTTGATATATGTATCTAAATGCTTCGTATTTCTGACAAGATATCTGAACTTCCTATAATTTAATCGCTAGCTAGCTAAACATAAACAGGCGATAGTTGTCCGGCAAAGGCGAATAGCACTTACCTCTTTCCTACCGAAGTGTCCAAAGAGGCGACTAAGGTATTGTACGGCCTTTATTTCCTTATTCAATTAGCCTTTATTCGTACAGAAAAAACACCATTATATGAATTGCTGTCAGAAAAACGTTGAACTGATGGTAATTGCAACGTTTGCCCATAACAAATGCTGCGTCACCTTGGACAGTTCTGTGTGACGCCACACTGCGCTTGTCACCCTGAGACATCAGTTCTTAAGTCTCATATGCCCCGTAATTACACTAACTCTCAACGCCCTTCAATCCGAAACATTAATACATCTTGCGCAAACACTGATTACACTGCTTCTGTTTCATTTTATTCTTAGTTTCACTACTTACAAAAAGCTTAAAAAAACATATTGAAAATATTTGCTATAATATCATGCCATCATTTTCCAGTAATTTCTGTGAAACTAAAATTATGCCTTAACCCAAAATCGCTACTATTCAAAATTAAAAAAATATTGTTGTCAAAACATCAATAATCACCAAATGTCCCAGAGGAGCGGCGGCAAATTCGGAAAACAACCGTAAAAGCTTTTAGAATTACAACGCATTCATTCCGTACTCTTTGTCGTGGAACGCAAAGGAGTTCGGTTTTCAAACGCAAAGCCAAACCGTCATAAAGAAAAAGATTCGAATCTTTGTTCGAAATTTAAATCCCAAGTGATTTGATCGTCACAAAGAGCGCGACGCTTCTGAATTACTGATTGATTATGCATTCGCGTCATGGGTGACGTGTGGCGGGCGAAAAACAATATAATACCGTTATTTTTGTATTTCGAATAGATGAATTTGTTTTAATTTCACAAATGGACAACATTCATAAGTTTCTTTAAGTAATTCATTTTCTTAATTATTATTGACATTAAACTATAAATCAAAAGAAATTAAATCATATTGATTTATCAAAACTAAGGCGAGCTTTGAACAAATCAAAATGGTAATGTTATTCAAAATTTCACTCATTAAGCGAGTGACCCTTTTCATAACAAGCTTTTCATCTTGACACTACAAGACCTTTGCTGACCCCACTGATGGCGACCGCAGATATCCCTTCATTGCCCTGCAACTTTACTGATAAAACAGTAAAGCCAAATGGTGCAAAGAGACCACGGTCCCTTTTCAAAATTTCTATGGGGAGTTAAATGCGAACGCAATGAAATGGCTTTTAAAATAACATTTATAAATCGTACATAGTTTTTAAGCTAATGCGTGTGATTTTAAACTTCGGTGCTTTTAAATTTAATTTTTTTTGGATAAATTATGATCGGAGGGTTGAGCAGTTAGAAGCCAATATAAATATATATACATTAAATTATTAGTTGAGTGTTTAGATATGTTTTGACTGATCAATGATCCTTGCTTTTTATTGTCACTCCGATCTCATCGCCTTTCTTAAGAGACGGTAGGGACTGGCCATTGAGTGTTCTGTAACCATGTTACCACACAGAGCACTTGCGTAGAAACCGCTTCTAGTAGTAAAGTAGCACGGCAAAATCGACCAGGAAAATTGTATCATAAGTACAATAGGTCTTATGTTCTAGTGATGTTGTCTAGATATCTATCTGATTGTCGTTCAAGATACGTCTGTTTTTAAGTAACACAGCTCAGTTCATTCAGTGCCGTCTAATACACAAATTTCCTTTATTTCATCACAAACACGTCTACATAAACAACATTATTTATCCCTAACAAGGCGTTGTAATAACAGCATTACGGTTTTTTAAATATTTAAATGCTACATCTGTTTAAAGGGAAGACAGCCAGACAGGTCGTGCTTCACCTCCAAGAAAAAGCTGTCGATATCGATGATTTTTTTTTTCATTTGGTATTTCTTTTTCTTATTATTGTCTAATCAAAAAAAAAACTACTATTTTTATTGTTTTATTAAGTACTATGTTATTTATGTACAATAAAAATAATTTTGCGAATATTCCTTATGTTAACTAACAAACCTTCGCTTTTAAAAAAGTGAATTATAATTGATATTTCTAGTATTTACCTTTCCCTAGTTATTTTCATACTATTACAATTTATCAATATCTTAAAATCTCTACATGCAGTACTACGCTCAGGCGTGGGTTTATACTCGTAGGTCTTGAAGTAGGTGAGCTACATCACTAGATAAGTAAACGATTACTATTTTCTTTAAATGATTTTTAGTCCCTTTCGGTTTCATGCCTTATCAAATTAAAGACGTAAATTATATGCATTTTATAAAAAATATTCTAATCGTGATTTTATCATTTAAAAGTTACGTGGTATACGTAAAAGGCTACGTGGGTGACCTCTGCCTACCCCTTATACTGGAATACAACGTGACTGTATGTATAGTTAAATAAATTAGCATGTTTAAGTTAGGTGTCTTTAAATGTTAAATGATAAATTTAAATTTGGTTCTTTAATTTATTTTTGTTTTACTTTTCATTAAAAGCAAAATGAAAACACAGCACAGTTGCTTCACAACAATTGTCACCATACTTCACTTATCTATAAAGATTAAATCTCTGAATAAACAGCCAATTAAAATACAAAAATTCGTAGCGACAACTGTTTGTCTTGTTAGCAATATTTTTAATTGAGACAGACCCTGCGTGCGTTGTCAAACAATAGTTCAATCCAACCACATTAGTTTGACCCTTTCTAAGTATCTCCGTTCCTCTTTTTGGGCTGTAAATGGTAATGTCAGAGTAGTTTCAGGGCGCTGGCTATGTTGGAAGGATGTCATGCACGGGGTCGTTGTTTACCTAAACTGGGCAAATAATTAAGAATGTTCATTGGTTCTGTCAACACAGCGTGCGGAGGCAACGCGGTGTGATTGCCGAGGGATCCGATTGTTTGTCCTCCTTCAAATGTGTTGTTGATTGAAGTTTATTGCTTTTTGTTTCGTTCTTGATTAATATTTACCGTTTTGTTTATTGATTCAAAGTCAATTAATACATTTTTAAGGCCGTGTGGTTGCTGGTTAAGAGAATCTAGCACCCCATCTCATCCCGTGGGTGTCGTAAAAGTCGGCAGAGAGAAAATGAAAACCAGGAAATGGACATCGGCATCTTCTTTTTATTGTTTTATTGTAATTCTTCGCTGTGATGCAATGAATAAAGTATCTATCTATCTATCTATCTTCTTGGAACATCAGAATAAAAAAACTGCGGTTGCCAACCCGACTGCCCAGCGTGTGGCAAAATACCCCAAAACGAGAGCTACAAACTTGTGGCAATCTATGGGAGAGGCTTATGTTCTGCCAATGGACCAATGGTAGACTGAAATGATGATGAAGATGAATTATTAAACATATCATTTATAAATAATACATTTTACTGATAAAACAAAGAACCTTGTGATCTATGATCCAACATTTTAGTGAGTGTAATGGTTTAACATTGATTTGCAAATCAGCGTAAGGCTTCCAAAATATTTTTTTTTTAAAAATCGAATCCCCACAGTGGGATTTCTTCTGTGTCGTGGGTGCGTTTTACAGACATAAATTCCACATGCGCAAACACCCAGACCCGGGACAACTATATGTAGGCCATACAAATATTTGTTCCGTGCGGGAATCGAACCCGGGACCCGCGGCGCAGAAGCCAAGGGCTTAGCCACTGAGCCAACCGAGCCGACAAAATATATGCTTTACACAACAGTTTTTTGGAAGAAAATGACGTGACGAGCTAATCGTTCACCTGATGATGATGGTTAGTAGGTACAAGTAGTATGTCAATAACAAATCCTGTGACACTTAGATATTTATGTGTGGCACCACACTCCGCTTGTCATCCTGAGACATCAGTTCTTAAGTTTACACTGTTGGTAGAATTCCTATGCAGGAATCCGTCTAGGAACCGCAGGGCCAGTTATTCTGTCGTGAAGCAGTAGTTTGCAAACATTACTGTTTCGGCTTGAAGGGCACTGTGAGCTAGTGCAATACCTGGGCATATGAGACTTAAGAACTGAAGTCTCAGGGTGATGGGCGTAGTGTAGTGTCACACAGAAATATTCAGAATTATTCTTCTCTCTATGCGCAGACGTTGCACTTACCATCAGGTGAACGTTTTGCTGGTTTCATCACTTGATCCAATAATAATAATAGTTAATAAGTCTCATATGTAAAATACACTAGCTATTAGTGTACTTCACTGCTTCAGTGTAGATACCATAGATGGATCGTGCATAGAAATCCTACCACCAGTAAAACGTGATAGTTTTACTGTACAATGAACTGTCCTAACTGTTAAGATTTTCTAAAATGATACAAACAAGTCACATAAAGTAAGTCTAAAATTCCTTTGTGATTTAAGGAATAAAATACTTTGCAAGTAAAATAGGCGAGCGCGTAATTTCTTTTTAATTCAAAGGTTTCTTTTGGGGAAACTTATTCGTGCCCTTATTAGAAGCCCGTGTATTTATTTTGTCCGGGCCCGGATATCGCTCGGGAGATTCTCGGGTCATTATCCGGGAGCGGGACACGTGATGCGTGAAATTATTTCGTACTTTACACAATCCGGGGTTACGATGTGCGTATGCGCCCCTTGGACGTGGGGTGATGTTAGAAATACATGGATACGACTTATATTTATTATTGATATAGTATTGATGTAATAAATATTGATGCTTTTTTTCATAGATTATCATAGAAATAGAGTCCAAGCTTCATCACATATAGTATTTTATAGTACATACATATTTTACATAGTGTGCCGTGTAGTGGCGGCTTAAGAAAATCTGCCTCCCCATCTCGTCCCGTGGGTGTCGTAAAAGTCGAAAGAGGGAAAATGAAACCAAGAGATGGGTAGCGGCATCTTCCTGGAACATCCGAATAAATAAACTTCGGTTGCCAACCCACCTGCCAAGCGTGGCAACTATGGCAAAACCCCCAAAAATGTGAGCTAAGAATTTACATGTTTTGTGGCAAACTATGAGGGAGGCCTATTATCAGCAATGGACTAGTGATATGCTGAAATGATGATGATGATGATGATGATTTTACATAGTTACCAAAATTAGTATATGGGAAAATTTTATAACAAATCATCATACTCAATGATTAAGTGTTGTTGCGTGAGTTCGTGCTTATTTGGGATTATGAGACGAATAAAGGAACTTTATTATAAACAAGTTATTCACCAATTCTGATTTCTTTTGACTGATATAGAATTTTTGTTATTATAAGCGATTGATTTATCAACCACGACCCACAGTAACATTTCTCCAAAATCGTGAGTTCGTTTTACTAACATTTATTTCACTTGTACAACTTAACCTGACTTGAAAACAAAAAAATTGTGTTTTCGCTCGAATGTTGGCGGCGATAAGGATTCGAACCCAGGACCTTGTTCTTGACGCGGTCTTCATTGAACAAAGACGAATAATAGAAAGAAACGTCTGAAAAGTAAAAAGAAGTTTATTTGTTATGTCAATGTTATTCCACCGTAACTCGCATCCATTCTCCAAGCATCCCCTGCTCGATTACGATTCCTATAAAATGAACTTGTTATGTGATACATCTGCTACAATGCCGTTTGACACCGTGATGCATTATCCCGCAGTTACCAGCCAATGTGAATCCAATTCGTAATTGTTCACTTAATAGTGTTTATATAAAATCCATTTGTGTTCAGACTGGAATCAATTAGGCGTTTAAAAATGTGATTAAATTTAGTTTAGGTTTGCTAAATTATAATCGATTTCTTCTACTATTGATGTCCTTGATCTTTTGGTTAATATTAATTTGACGACGTTTAATATGTCGTCATTCTAAACTAACTCAAAACAATGTATAATATTGAAATTATACACAGAGGAGAATGTATAAGCAATTTTTTTTTGTAAAATTTAAGAATAAAATATCTATATTAATAAAATGATAAAAGTATGCCGTTGTGCGCGCATCACGCAAAAACTACTGGATAGATTTAGACATTTTTTTTAGTTTTACTTCTTAGACACATGGTCTTTACATAAATAAAAACATCACGATATTTTCATCCATACTAATATTATAAATGCGAAAGTAACTCTCTCTCTGTCCTTCTGTCTGTTTGTTACATTTTCACAGCGCAACCATTGAACCGAACTTAACGAAACTCGGCACAGAGATAGCTTGCATCCTGGAGACGGACATAGGATACTTAACTTATCCAGGAAAATTAAATAATTACCACGGAATATTTAAAAATCTATATCCACCCGAGGGAAGTCGCGGACATCAGCTAGTCTTTGAATAAGCAGTTTCCTAAAAGTGCTGTGTAGGCTCAGATGCCGGGCTCTAGCCTTAAATTACTTGTACACGAGAGACCGGGTTCGATCCTCGTAGTCGACCCCTCTAAAGTTTCAAGTGCTGATTTAACGCGTGCGCGGCAATGAAGGAATGGAAAGAAACCTCCATGTTTCCTCACGAATCATTTATAATGCAGATGTTATGTTAGACGAATATACATTACATACGGAATTTAGTAACTGCATAGTGAAACCTTACAACACAAACGCCAGTAAAAAAAAATAACGATTTTTAAATTATTATGTGCTGCCAATAGGAGAGAAAAATACTAAATAGCGTCAGATACTGAACCAGTATATAGTGTATTATCTATGGTGGGCCAGTTCGTCTCGCGCATTATCTGCTCTTAATTGTTTTCATTTATATACATTGACATACATACAAACATACAGTCACGCCTTTTTCCAATGGTGGCGGACCATTTCGGTTCCATTTTGGTAAGAGTCAAAAAATTCTTACTCCCCATTGTCTTCTCAGGAGCAGTATAGTGATAGCATATTATGGTGTTATTCTGCACGAAAAAAGGCTTACACCTCGGTAGAAAAGAGGTGCTATTGTACTCTGCCGGACACCTATCGGCACATTTACAATGTCTGCGCTGCGAGCCTAAATTACATGAAAACAAAAGCCTGCCAGAACATCAGCTTTACAATAGTAAATATTATCAGTAAAGTCCAATTATTTATTACACAAGTGATTTCTATTTAATTATAAGAATTATGACTAGTTATATAAATTATACCTTAGTCCAGTGCGGGCTTTACCTGTCTTCGAAATTTTTTATCATACAACACATATAGGTATAGTAAAGATGATGCCTTTCTTTAACAAATAACAATTACAGTTAACAATTTTAGTCGTGATGGTGCCGGGGAGCGAATCAGGTCACTCGTGTAAATACTACTCGTATAAAGTTTAAGGCAAGCGTCCAGAACCTGAATTACCTGGCATGGCTGTGATAAAAAATATACTATTGTTTATCATAGGTAAAGGACGTAAAAAGTAAAGTAAGGTCTATTAGTATACCACTGCTGAGAACAGGCCTCCTCTCATTTCTGAGAAGGTTTTGGAGCCAGTATAAGTACGCCGCAGGTTGGCGGACTTCACATCCCTTCGAAATGTTTTTATTCCCTAACATTGTTTTCCTTCACAGCTGAGCACATGGTAAATTAGCAAATAAAATAACAATTTTAGAGGTGCTACATCGGGAATTGAACTCAGGTCACTCGCGTATTATGACATTCTAGGCGAGCGCCTGGCCTCTGAGCTACCACGACTTTTAAGTACGCTTCATCATCACTTCAGCCTCTCACTAGTCCACTGCTGAACATAGGCCTCCCCCATCGATTGCCACAAAAGCTTGTAGCTCTAATTTTGCCATAATTGCCACGTTGGGCGGGTTGGCTATCAAAACCTGGCTACCGTGTTATCTTATAAATAAACCGATTTTTTTATATATATATAAGTGTGTTTATTGATAGAAAAAGCACACGCGGTACAGTGGTAAGTTGTTAGATTGGAGATCATTAAAAAAGTACCAGAACTTTATTTATAATAAAAAATACATGCAGACGAACACAGAACCTCCTCCTTTTTTATGTCGGATAAAAAGAGAACGCCATTACTACTATTGTAATAAAAAAAAAGTTATAGAAGAAAGTGGCGAGATTAGCTCAACGTTTACCTGGTGGTAAGTGCAACGTCTGCCGACAATAAATGCTGTGTCACCCAGTATATTTCTGAGTGGCACCACACTGCGCCCGTCACCATGAATCATCAGTTCTTAAGTCTTAGTGCTTCACGGCAGAATAACTGGTGGTACCTGCCTAGACGAATTCGTGCATAGTCCCACTGCAAATAGGTTTTTCTTGTAATTGTTAATATTGTGCTGAAGCTTCGTCTTAATATAGTTCATAATATAATTATATTATGAACATTTATTCCAGTTTCAAAGATTATTACACATATGTGTCGGTCTACGACTGGTTTCATGTTTTTTTTTTATTTCTAAAAGTGATGGAACGAGCAAAACGTTCAACTATTGATGGTAAGTGTAACGTCTGCCCATAACAAATGCTGTGTCACCCAGAAAATTACTGTGTGACACCACACTGCGCCCGTCACCCTGAGACATCAGTTCTTAAATCTCATATGCCCAGTGATTACGCTAGCTCTCAGTGCCCTTCAAACCGAAACACAGTAATGTTTGCACACTACTGCTTCACGACAGAATAACTGGCCCTGGGGTGGTACCTACCTAGACGGATTTCTGCATAGGAATCCTACCACCAGTAAATCATGTCCAACAGTGGACTTGTTATGGGCTGATGAAGAAGTCTTACTCTAAACTGGATATCGTTTATATTATTAAAAATCTATTGTTGTAATAAAAATTATAACAATTGCAATATTATTACACGAATTAATTCCTACTTCCTGTTTCCATAGTGACTAGAAGACGCAGGGTTTCCATCCTTTTGCTGTGGACATACCTTGAATTCGGACGAAGCGTTTTGCTTTGTCCTTTATAATGCTTACAGCAAAGTACGAGGATAAATTGCTTGCATCAGTACGATTTCAATATAGGTTTCTTCATGAGAACAGTGAATAGACTTTATATAAGCTAGCGCGTTTACCAAAATTATGTCGCCACTTACCATAAATGGAATGATGTCATGTTAAACTATGATCCCATTGATACTAAATTATAAATTTTAAAAAACCGTCATGATGTCGCTTAACAAGCTTTGAACTGATATTCTAATTTTAAATAAATAAATAAATTTATCTCGACAGCACGTAGCTAAAGCTTTAAGGGGAAAATAAATCAGATAAGCGGCTGTTTATTCGAAAGAATTTCAATCGGGAGGTGTTCGCGCCTCACCTGTCGCGGCCTGTTTCTGCCGACGGGATATTAATGAATTTCACAAGATTTCCCCTCACTTCACTCGGAATTTCCGCATTACGGTGTATCTTTTTAGACGTGTGAAATTATACTTTATACACCGAAATTGACTTTGAAAAGTTACATTGAAAGGAACCTTGCCTCATCCTTATCTCTGTTAAAACAATAAAAAGATAAATAACTGTATATATGAGACTAATTTTACGGATTTTATCGCGTTTAATTTTTTTATTTATAACCCGACGTTTCGAGTGCTTTACAGCACCCATGGTCACGGGGGGACTGAGGTGACACATGTCCCGATGTCATAGTTAACCCGGAGTACCTTCAGCTTTTAATTATTATTATTAGTCCGATCTACACAGAAAGAGCTTACTGTGTCTTGAAGTCTTGCAGTGGTATGCTTGGTTTTTGATTTAATTTTATTAATTATAGGATCCCAAGCTGGTGGTAATACCCAACCATCTTCTCTATTAAAATTAGGATGTTTTTAATTTCAATAGCCTCGCGAATCATCCTTGGTAGGTATCGGTGTTCTTTTGCGAGGATTTGTGGTTTATCAAATCTGATGTAATGGTTGGGATGATCCAGAACATGGTCACAGACTGCAGACTTCCTGGAGCGACGATGCTTCACATCAGCTATATGTTCTTTTACGCGGGTTTTAACTGATCTTTTTGTTTGCCCTATGTAAGAGAGACCACATTCACAATCCAGCTTGTATACTCCTGCATCTTGTAGAGGGATGTTACACTTGACAGATGGTAAAAACTGACTTATCTTCTTCGGCGGCTTGAAAAATGTTCTTATGGAAGCCCGCTTCAAGATATAGCCAATCTTGTCCGTGACTCCTCTGACATATGGTAGGACTGCAGGTACACGCTCGACTGTAGCCGGCTTCACTCGGTCACTGCGACGAAGGCGCGGAACCCGAAGCTTGTTGTCTTGCAAAACTTGCTTGACATGCTGAAGCTCGGCGGCCAGGTGTTTACTGTCACAGATCCCTTGTGCTCTCTGAAACAAAGAATTGCCCACGGTAGCTAGCTGTGAAGGATGGTGGTGAGATTCACCGTTTAAGTACCTATTTTATTTATTATGGGTCTTTTTCCTATACACAGTGTGACTCAAGGTTATTAGGATTTCTAATTACTAAAACATCTAGAAAAGCTAAAGAGTTATTTGTCTCTAACTCCATTGTAAATTGTATTTTAGAATTTATGGAGTTAAGGTGGTCTAAAAATGCAGTGACTTTATCAGAAGGTAGTATTGTGAAAGTATCACCTACGTACCGCTTGTAGAACCTTGGATTTACTGGGGAAGTACGGAGGGCTTTCTCCTCAAAGTCTTCCATGAAGATGTCAGCAACAATGGGAGATACTGGGGAGCCCATCGCCACACCATCTACTTGCCGGTAGTATTGTTCCTTCCACAATAGAATTAAATAAATGGATGACATGTGTTCCAGATAGAAATTAAAAATATTCAATAATTTTTGTAAGCCAAAAAAAGGAAACATTATAGTATTTATTTAAGAAGAACCCTATCTAGTTGTTATTCTTAAATAAATAGAACAATAAGACATTTGAAGGTTCAGCTTTTATATATTTAATATCAGATGCACGACGACGGTGACGAACTACTATTAATCATCTCCACCATTGTAATAAAACAATATAATACATTTTTAATTTTTTTTATTGGATAAAGTGACTAGACGAGCAAAAGGTCATCTGCCAGTAAACCACGAGTTTATGAAAATATTTAAGCAAGTGCTCTCAAATAAAATAACTATAGTTATATTCAAATATATAATATATACCTATATACATATAATACCGCAGTGGTAATAGTAGTACTTTATATTTTAATAATACACGAGTGACCTGGGTTCGGTGTCGGAAGGATAATAAATATCGTGAGGAAACCTGCATATCTGGGAAATAAAAAATATGACACCGACGTGAAATCTGCCACCCCGCACTGGAGCAGCGTGACTGACTTTCCCAGGCCTGTATTTAGCTGAGAGACATTTTTAGCCGGCTACTGTACTTTTTTTATAATAGTATGATTGTAAACACAAAGGGACTCATGTGTCTTCCATAAGGATGACGAAAGCAGTTCGGTGACACACAAAAATATTCTGGGCGATACAGCATCTGTAATTGCCAGATGTTGCACTTACCATCAGTCCCTATATTCAATGAACAAAAAAAAATTATATTGTATTTCACAGAATTTATCACTTAAAAATTTCAAATTATTTTAGGATAATATGAAATCTTACGGAATAATTCACATATATTACGCTGTCAAATATCAAACAATGCCCATCAAAGGGCTATCTTTATTTTAAAATAACACAATCCTAACCCTAACAACGCGTTAAATGTCTTCATTTCATCGTACATTGAACGTCAATAAAAACACAAAAGTTTCGCTCAAATTGAATTTATTGCTTGTCAAATTTTCGCACTTGTTACTGTAGCTATTGTTGTGTGTGGCCATTGCTGGTAATTGCTTTAACACATGGTGTTATGACATGGCGGCGAAAGGGGTGAGTTCAGAGAATAAGATGGAAGATATCATTATGTTCCTATACACTAAATAATAAATATATAAATTAAAAATTTTGTTTGTTGTGGCCATGATTCTAAATTCTTCATACCTTTTTTAAAAAACGGTGAACGAACAAATATGTCTGTCTATGGGTTATACAAATATTAATTCCGTGCGGGAATCGAACGAACAATAATTAGGACACAAGCTAATCGTTTAGCCGCTACGCCAACCAAGCCGACAATTTTTGACGATCCTAAATTAAATATAAAGGATAGTTTTTATTAACCAATATCTCAAAATTGTGAAGGTGCAGATGCGCGTGAGGGTGCCTGCTCGTCATCTAACATTCTTGGTTTCAGCATCGGCAGCTTTATACCAGACCAGACTTTGTCTCTTAACTCTTCAAATTATTTGACCATCTTGGCCAACCTTTCGGCATCTTTTTCAAGTGAAACGCACATTTTCGCGTAAAATTCTACCATTCCCACAATTTTGAAGGGCTGTCTGAAAAGAAAAGCATAATATTGTACCCCCTTTTTTTAACATATCATAGCGAAAAAAACTTTAATCGTCTCTATTTCATTTCGTCTTTGCCGTTGCGTTGTTGTGGCAGCGTGTGTAAAAGTCGACTACTTCCCGGTTCCTATATTCAACTAACAGTTATTGGTAATAGTTTTCATTTCCTTGCTATGAATAACGGGACTTTACTGATGTCCGAGCAAAGGAAAGGTTCTGACTTACGAAAATCGTAAGTAAAACGTCTAGGTTTGTGAATATAGGAACAGGGCGTTGGTGAAATGTATAAAAGTCCCGTAACCTCCAACAGATGGCGGACCTAGACCTAATGACTAAGACCGTTGAAGGGTAGTAGTGTTTTAGGTGCCAGCTGTCTGGTACTGCAATCGCCAATACGGCAGTCAAGCGAGGCGATAACGGCATTTCAACTTGGGAAAGCCTCTATATTTAGCAGAGGGCTACTGTATGATGATGATAATGATGACTATAAATAGCAATGATTTCGTCAGTTTTGGCTAAACAGAGCTTTAGTAAATACTAAAACCATAACCATTATAATAGTACCCGCAACCGACGAGCGTGTATGAAAACGCTTATGAAAGTAGAAGCTAAAGATGTGTATGGGGATCGTAGCTAATGGAAAGATGTGGTCTCTGCCTACCCCAATAGGAAAGAGGCGTGACTGTATGTATGTATGTAAAACCAAAAGCAAAATAGACAACCTTAATAGATAAGTTTTACTAAAAGCTATTTTCCCTCTAAGTTAATTTATTTGTAACAATAGTTCTACTAAAACTAACCGCACATCAACACCGAAAATATTTTAGGTGTTACTAAAAAGCACCCCCGTCACATTTACTTTAAACTTGTATCGGCGTGTTGGGTTGCCTTAAAAGTGCTAAGCCGTGTCGAGACCGTCGTATTCCCAGGGATACGACGCTTATCCATCAATATCTTTTGCATACGGCCACACCGAGACACGGAACGTAGTTTACTTACAAAATGGGTTTTAAACTATCTATTATTATACACTTACAGCGATAGGAAATTTAGTGAACGATATTTTCATAGACCGAATTTCGTGATAGGTACTCGTAGAACTGTGATCTATCGAAAACGATTTTAGTTGAAAGCGATTTGAAGCTTCTTAAGAATTTGTTTCGTTTAATAAAACGATGTATAGGGATTTTATCGAGTTTAATTTTTATTATTTATAAACCATCGTTTCCAGCGCTTTATAGCCCATGGTCACGGGAGGACTGCTGGCAAGGTAAGCTAACTTTGCGTAGATCGGACCAAAAAAAAATTAAAAAGCTAAAGGTACACCGCACCACTACACACTATGACATCAGGACGTCTAACACCTCCTCCCGTGACCATAGGTGCTGTAAATCGCTCGAAATATCGGACCGAAAAAATATCTGTAGAATTAGTTTCATGAAAAGAATAATTGTTACTTTTAATTGTTAGCTGTACTATAAACTTTTATTTTATAGTATATCTTGTTATTTGATCTAAAATAAATAATATTAAATTCAGGTTCTACAAGCCTTAAGGAAATCTTAAAGCATTAAAGGTCAATTAGTCAAAGTAAAAAGAAAATGACATTTTATGAGTAATCGCTAAAATATAGAAAGGGCCGACCAGAAAATCTGCCTGAAAATCGACCTGAAATCATAACTAGAATAAGATGGTCAAATCACGTATTCTTTATGAGGTGATAAAGTATGATTTAGGCATACACTCACGAGGCCCGGGATTTTTTTTCATTGGATAAAGTGACGAGACCAGCAAAACGTTCACCTGATAGTAAGTGCAACGTCTGCCCATAACAAACGTAGTGACCTAAAACATTTTTGTGTGGCACCACACTGCACTCGACAACTTAAGACATTATTTCTTAAGTTTCATATGTCCAGTGATTACACTAGCTCTCAGTGCACCTCAGACCGAAACACAGTAATGTTTGCACACTGCTACCTACTACCTGCTACTACCACGGCAGAATAACTGACCCTGGGGTGGTACTACCTAGACGGATTCCTGCATTAGACTTTTTCTGCCATTTTCATGTTCAAAAGATGTAATTCTAGAGTAGAATTATGTTGACAACATTAATAAAATTATGCTAATAAAACATGAACTAGAAGGAAGGGCGCAAAATCCGCTTGTGGTTAACTCTTCTCTACTAGGTTATATCTTGTTATTTGGAAAACTGAAACTAAACCAATTTTGTCATAGTGCTGAGAGGTGGCTCGAAACACATAATTTAAATTTGCCCAAGAAAATAAATATGCCTTCCCTCCTAAAAATACACATTATTTTAACACGCTACCATAATTTCATAATTACTTCTGGTAACTAATGAAACAGTGGTATTTATTTCTCAAATTTACGCGAATACTACACCTTTAAATAAAACTAATTTTATGGATTTAATCGTGTTTAATTTTTGATTATTAATAACCCGACATTTTGAGCGCTTTACAGCACGTATGGTCACGAGAGGACTGAGGTCACAGACGTTCTGTTCTGAAAACATCTTATTTCTATCTAATAGCGAAGATGGTTGGGTACTACCACCGGCTTAGTATCTTATCATTTATAAAATTTAATCAAAAACCAAGCCTACCACTGAAAGACTTCAAGAAACAGAAAGCTCTTTCTGCGTAGATCGGATCAAAAATAATAATTAAAAGCTGAAGGTACCCCGGCTTAACTATAAATTATCAGGACATCAGTCACCCAGTCCTCCCGTGACTATGAGTGCTGTAAAGCGCTTGAAACGTCAGGTTATAAATAATCAAAAATTAAACGCGATAAAATCCGTAAAAGCAGTTTTATTTAAACAGTCATATTTATTAAAGTTTTGTCTTTGCCGGAAATATAACAAACAGTCACATTTTTAATACATACATTCCTGTTTCGATAAAACAATTAAGTACGAACATTACTAAATAAATTTACAATATATATTTCGCATGTCTCAAACCATCACACGCATCTCAAATTTAACCGTTAAGCGTGTACTGATTTCGCATTCAATCAGCACCAATTCACCCAAGGGTGAGTTTTACTGACCAACGGACGTCCGTCTATAAAGCCGCAATTACGTCACCTACAAACGACATTGAAAATTACCTATTGCCAACATTTTTCCATTCAACTCCCAGTAGGCATCGAAACTGGGTAGGAGTGGCCAATTGATACAAGACTTTCCTATTGGCCGGTAAAAACCCACCCACAAATATAACAAAAACGAATGTTTCAGTGTAACGAGCTTGTCCCAAAACGCAAGCAGCAACAGAGCCTTGAGAATTTCTCTCTCCCTTTCTCAAGTGATTTCGTTGTGTTTCAGGACGGTGCCAACTGAAAGCGGGTTCGCGTCTAAATCCCAGGAGAACGGAAAGCGCCATCTGACGAAGAGAGCATAAACTGCTCAGTTTCAGTTTCGACAAGATGGCGCCGGTCGTCTGCTGAAAAGGCTGTATTCATGAGTTAAATTAAGTTTCCCTCTTTCAATTTATAATTTTATGTACATTACAATAACTTACTAATCTAAAGTGACTAACTATCAATAACACTTTGGCAATTTATTTTTCTCAAGCAGTTTATTTTAAATTTGATAACTGTATAACACATTCGTATTGTTTTAATAACTCGTCATTTTATTAACGTTAAACTTGCACAAATTCTCATAGGGCACACACACTGTTGTGGACAGTACATGCATTATGTTAAGTATTATGTTTCGTATTTTTTTTACAATCAATTATACTCGTTTTTAAAGTAAAAACATAACGATCATTATTAGAGACATATCGATATTTATTTAGCATTATGTTCAACGCAATGTTAATTGGTAAAGGATCTGATGCAAAAAGGCATCTTGCATTCAATGACAAAAAAATGAGGACTCTTAAAAAAATTCAAATTTAAAGTTTATTCAAAAGAAACCCTTCTTTCGCAATTTAAACATTTTTCATTCATATATTCACAACGTTATACCCTTCCATGTTCGGCAAAGTGCCAAAATCAGCCACATGCAACAATTTCCTGAAAAAACCGTGCAGGTCAACGCTCCATCTAGTGGGAAATGCATATGTTCAGCAGTGGACTTGTGATGGGCTGAAATGATGATGATGATGATTGTTATTGTAGTTCTTGGTGTAAATCTTAAGCCATTGCACCTTAACTCATCGTTCTTAGGTCTCTCATCGCGTAGAAGGTCTAATAGATTATTTTTAGCCTCAACCATATTTATATATTGTTGAAAATTTATAATAAAAGTTAATAAGTCAATATAAATTTCGTAATAAATTATACAGTATTACTTTTATTGGTTTGTCGGTATTACTCAATGCTGACATTAAATAATAATATTTGCATGGGTATGGACATTCCAATTGGCCGTTTTTGTTAATTGGTAAAAACTTGAGCATTTTTAATAAACATATATAAACCGAATCCCAGATAATTTTATATATATTTACCTTTTTGATAAATATCTTTGATTCAATAACATAAAAATGTACAATAATTTTTTTTTTTAGAAAGTGTGTTACAGTATTTTTGAGATCCGTCCGGTGCCTATAAATAGTGAGACGAACTTGAAAATAAGTTGACTTTTTAAGTTGAACGTGAAATCTTCGTGTCGTAAAGCCGGTGTCCCGACCGTACATTCCCTACATAGAACTGCGCAGTCTATAAAACATTGCCGCATGAAATCGATCTTTGATAAGTAGCTTACCAATTTTATAAGGGAGCTTAGAGTGAGACGCGTACTCTGAGTGCTTATCCTTGAAAAATTGTACCTAAAGCCTTTACTTAAATGTCTCATTAAATTTATGTGAAATGACTTTGTTATTATGTTTCTGCTGTTTAGGGGCTTAATGTCATCGCCAGTACAATTGATGCGAATGGTACAGACAAACCGTGTTTGAGATGTGTAATTAGCTGATAATGAAGCGGTCCCGTGGGATTTCGATTACCGTGACTTTTCCGGTTAGCCACCAGGGGGTCTACTGTGTAACTGTGGTATGTATTATTTTGGCGTATGAAGCTCATTCATTGGTTAATGGGATCAAATGAAACCGATCACGAAACTAACCGAGTTACACAATAGCCCCCCAGAATATATCATCTTGATAGTGCGTTGAGTATTAGCGCTAACATACAGGCGTTGGCTCTTTTTCATGTTCCCGCTTTCAAAGTAACGTTTATACGATAAGATAAGAGGAAGGATCATATGCATATATTGTGTAGTGATTGTCCTTACGCCTCTGATACTGCATCCTGGTGGTAGGTTTCCTATGCAGGAATCCGTCAAGGTAGGTAACACCCCAGGGCCAGTTATTTGGCCTGAAGCAGTAGAGTGCAAACATTACTGTGTTTCGGTTTGAAGGGCACTGAGAGCTAGCGTAATCACTGGGCATATGAGACTTAAAAACTGACGTCTCTAGGTGACGGGCGCATTGTGGTGTCACACAGAAATTTTCTGGGTGACACAGCGTTTGTTATGGGGAGACGTTACACTTACCATCAGGTGAACGTTTTGCTCGTTTCGTCATCTTCTCCAATAAAAAAAAATCCCGGCCTACCTCCGATCTTATGTCATGAGCGTTACATCAAGCACTGTCACCGAGGTCGAAAATCGGCCAGGAGGATCATCATGATGTGTTATGTGTATCACGGTCCAGTGCCTAAGATAACGGACGAACTAGTTCGGGACAGAAAGGTACGTTTTAAAAATAAAAAAATGTTCATGCATGACGTTTTTTGATTAAATCTTTTAGTAGTACTTAAACTATACTATACTATAAGATTAACGTACAATCGTAGTACACGTTTTTCAAATATATATACTTATACATTTTTCAAAAGCTTTGATTCCTGCGCGCGACTAATGTTAGCACGGCCTGCGCATAGTTGTTTCAAGTCTGGCAGTTTATGCACGCGAATTATATCTGCGTTCGTAGTAAAGGCGATGCTAGTCTGCTAAAAAAAATCTTTTTTATCGCAAAATTACTATGTTCTAGAAGTCGAACAAAATAACCTATAACAACCAATATGTCCGAGCTGAAAAATTCAAGGACACGTTATGAACTATGCCAAGTTTTTTTTTAATACAAGCAAAACTTTCACCAGATCGCAAGTGCAACGTCTGCATGTGCTGTGTCACCCAGAACATTTCTGTGGGGCACCACACGCGTCCGTTATCCTACGACATCAGTTCTTAAGATACACAGTAATGTCTGCACAGTACTATTTCACGGCACAATGAAAAGAGCAGCCTCAAAATCAGAGGGTACTTATTTATTTGTGCATTTATGGAAACAGCCGTATAGGATTTTCCAGTGTCAGGTAACATATATATATTATTTTTAGATAAGAAGCAATCTTCAAGCAGCAATACTTCGATATTTCTTCATGATACTTCTAAAAACGTGCTTAGTCAGCATTTAAAGTAACCAACAATATTAGTGGTATCAGCACCGGAATCGAACCCAGTTCATTCATGTACTATGGAATTTTAACCAAGCGCCAAGAGCTGGTGGAGCTGGTCCGCCACGCTGCCCCATGCGGGTTTGTGGACTTCACATGTCTTCGAAACATTTTTATTCCTCACACGTGCAGGTTTTCTCACGATGATTTCTGTTGTTTTCTATGTGTTTCCTTCACCGCTGAGCATATGGTAAATCAACACTTAAAATTTATAATTTTAGAGATGCCGGCACCGGGGATCGAACCCAGGACACTAGCGTTCTATGAAATGACGCGCGTCCGCCTGAGCTACCACAGCTCCACTACTTATTATAAACATATTAAAATATATTAATAATTTAGACATTTATTATATATTTAAAAAAAAAAACAAAAGAAGTTGAGGTAGCACGGAACAGAAAAAACTGTTCTGTGTTAGGTACGACGAAGCTATGATTAAGAGAGGGCGAAACTGGCTCGCTCGTGAATTTTCTGCCGCGCTACCCGAAGATTTTTCTTCCATCGCGTAAGGAGAACAAAAACTTTACTTACTCGCGGCGACTCCATACCTCTTTGTTACTTCGGTTATATAATCATGTGGTGTGTACATTGCATACTATAGTAGATACGAAAAAACTGTTTCTTGAATCCCTACATAGAGAATAAATTTTGTTCAGAAATGTATATTGAGTTGAAGTTTAGAATTTAGTATTGCCTATAAGGATGGCAAAGTATTTTTTTACAGAAACGCATTAAAACAGACCATACAAAATAGTTTGTATGTCCGGATATAACCTTAAAACTACTACTGAGTTAGTGTCAGGGTCGCGTCAATAGCTCAAGGTCACGTCTTTACTGTTGACATGACCTCGGTACCATCTCAGTCTTTGTTTACTACTCGTACATTATTTCTCAGGATATACTTCTGGACATAAATGAATTCTTAAACCTACACAAAATACTGTTATATCGTCTTTTTTGTTATAAACATTATGACCAGTAAACTGACCCTTTGTTAAAACAAATCAATAAACTAAAAAGCCAATAACGCCCACTAACGGCACGATAAGTGCAATGACTGAGCGATTGGCTACTGCGCCATGGGTATTTTTTTTTTGGATAAAGGGACGAGACGAGCAAAACGTTCACCTGATACTAAGTGCAACGTCTGCCCATAACAAATGATGTGTCACACTTCGCCCGTCACCTTGAGACATCAGTTCTTAAGTCTCATTTGCCCAGTGATAACACTAGCTCTCAGTGCCCTTCAGACCGAAACACAGTACACACTACTACTTCACGGCAGAATAACTGGCCCTGGGGTGGTACCTATCTAGACGGATTCCTGCATAGGAATCCTACCACCAATAAAATTGATTTTATTGGTTTAAAAATGACTACCGTACGGAGTAAATATTTGGATAGATAAAACCTCTGGATATCTCTACAGCTGGAAATTGCTACTACGATGTAGAAGAATTCATTGTGTGTGTAAAAAAATGTCCTTCAAGCAAATGTTGACTACTGACATGTCCCAGCTGCTATAACATGTATAAACCATTGCCGAATACATACACATACGTAAATTTTCGCGTGAATTTTTGTTTTGATAATATTAGGCTTACAAATAAGCATAGAATCCATTTGCAAAATTCAGGTTTAATATAACTTTATTTCTCAAAAGAATGTGACATTCACTTACATGAAAAAATAAATATACCTAATTAAAGTAGAACATTAATGCTGGCGGTAAACAGTTGTAAATATGTAGTTAGTAGTTTTACATACATACTCGTATGTCAATAATATAACATTTTAGAGATTTTAAATAACACGTTAGTTAGTTTTAAATAGAACTAATACTTATAAATAGTAATAGTAGGTAGTCTCAAATAATTTTAATATAAATTTAACTGAACAGAAGGACAATTGGCTATCGCTCAACGCATAGTAACACAGAAACAGCATACCTAGATGTGGCATTGATCTTTGGCAAATAGAAATGTAATATTATACGAGTAGTATTATAATATGATATAGTATTGCAATTATTTAGTTTGTATTGATGTAATTATGTATGTGTACTTAAAGATATTTTTTGAAAGTTTGGTTATCATATGAAAAATTATGGCTTTTAGTAACTGATTATATATTTTGGCTCCCGCAAACATTACATTTTTTTACCATAATTTGTGCGAGATTTTTGTAGATGAATATTACTTCGTAATTTAATTCTTTGCGGTTTTTAATTTAAATTTATTTGTGTATGTTTAATATTTTTCGTACTAATATGCAAGTATAATATTTGTAGGTTTGTGTAATGTTCATCAGTTTAGTTTCTTTATATATTTTTTGTGTTGGGATTAGGTAATTATAATGGAAAAAAAATTATAAGTTTATTTTGGGCTATTTGTATTAATTCTAAATTCGTTTTTGCAGCTGTCACCACCATACTTCGATTAGGTAATCTATACGTGGTTTTACTAGAGAATTATATATAGTAAGGCGTGTTTCCCGTGGGATACATCGAACAACACCTCGTAACAGCCCACTTAAAGAGTTATGTTTGTGTATTATTTTTTGTATATGTAGTTTCCACGTCAGGTGTCTGTCTCTAGAATTAGTCCCAATTATATTTCTTGGTCTACTTTGTTTATCGTTTGATTATTTATAGTTAAGGGTGTGAAACCTAGTATTCTTTTATTTTTTGCTGTTACAAACCAGTTTTAACCGCGCAAATCGACTGGGCCGCCGTGGCTGCCTGGACGTTTGACGTTTCAGTCGGACCTAGAATCCAAGTATACGTAGGTCACCCCTGACTACTAAGTATGAATGCTTCATTAACATGAATGTTTTCAGTTCTTATACATATATATATATACGAAACAGAGCAGCTATGTTGCTAATTTACGTTGGCAATCAATTTGACTGTGGTGCTTTCCCTGTCGAGTTCATCTATTTCTGTCACAGCCACTTTGTATACCATGTATAAAAAGACGACTGTAGTTACTCTCGACTAGTAAGGATTAAATCCACGAATAAGCAGAAAGAATCTCTGTCCATCGCATTACTGACGCAAAATTGCGTACTAAGTTACACGATATCGGTAATAGCTAATTAGCTATAATCCCATAATCGGTCAGGATAGGAAATCGCCCACTCGGGTCCTATTTGCGGTCGCCGCGATTAGACCCATAAAATTCGATGTGATCTTGATAAGGGACGCGCGAAAATCGGTAACAATCTCGTTTGCGTAGAATATACGATGCACCTGTATACATATACGTATGTAATATGCTAATAATTACGCAACTGGTGAGAGCGAGACAGAGAGGAAAACATTTTACAAAGACTGGCAATATGAATGAAATTACAAATTGTAATCCTTATCGATTTTAAATAAGACGGCCAAAAAATTGACGTTTTAAAATAATTATAAAATTAGGCAGTTATTAAATATGTACACATTGTTATTAAGGTGAAAATAATTTTACATTACATTTATTCCTTTTTTAAAAGTCGAAGGTTAAAGAAGGCGACTAATGTGACTAAATGCTAGAAAAGTCAAGAGGCCTCCGTGAAATGGCGGAATAACCTCACCTTTTACAGGCTATTAAAGAAGAATTAAGTACATTTTTCATATATAAGATGATTAATTTTAAGTTTTGTATCCATAACGAATATCGTCATTACACACTAAATACTTAGTGTTAGGTGATTTCGACGAACGTTTCATCTCCATCAAACATTAATTATTTTTATATTAAAAAAAAATAAAAGCCCAAGTTTAGTACATCCAATTTTAAAACCTTTCAGTAAATTTTCCGTACAACTGCTGGAATACGATTTAGTTAGTTTTCTATTTCGGGTTAAATTTTTGATAGCACGAATTTCTAATTTTTAGCAAACTGCTACTGGATCCGCTTGATTTTTGAAACTAACTTCTGTCTGTTAGTTGGCGTCCCGAGGCATCAGTGCAGAAAATTTTCGAGCCGACTCCTATGCATTTGAATTCAGTTTTATTAACGTCTATGCATATTCAAACAGTTTGTCTTCGTTTCCCGGCAGAGCTTTAATAGCGAACATGCTCTATCGCTTTGGAATTAGCCTGGGAATGCTAAAATCCAATTGTTGTTTTTATTTATAGAGTCAAAGTTATTACACGATATACTTTTAACTGTTAGACATCGAATATTTAGTGTTGCATTAATTCTAAATATTCGTATTTAAAAAAAATGGTGCAAGTCATCATCAAAGGAATTAGAAAGCTAAAACACGGTTTCATGATGATGATGAAAAGAATAGAATAATTTTTAGTATAGATTATTTACATAATACGTGGCATCTATGGCAAAATCCCCCAAAATGAGAGCTACAAACTTTGTGGCAAGGTATGGGGAAGGATTATGTTCAGCAGTGGACTCGTGATAGGCTGAAGCGATGATGATGATGATATTAGACTTAAGAAGTGCTGTCTCAAGGTGACGGTCGCAGTGTGGTGCCACGCAGTAATATTCTGGGTGACACAGCATTTGTTATGGGCAGTCGTTTCACTTACCATCAGGTAAACGTTTTGCTTGTCTCGTCACTTTATCTAATAAAAAAAACTAAATACGTAATATCTTGGTAGATCTACGTTGCAGCCAAATTCTGGCTTCCATAGAAATGGGTCGTCTCTACCGGGAGAAGACCTCGCTCTTACAGAGTTGAACAGCATTATATTTTTACGTATTGTGTTGTGATTGACGAGAACCGGAGATCCGGTCATACTATACTTACTAAGCATTTTAATACTCGGGGTCATTTATTTATTTGTTTGTGCCCCACAATAGGAATTCACCGGCATCACTCGCGTTTTACAGGAATATATTTCACATGCACAACACAACCAGACTTAAAAACCAACAACTTGTGATATTGCACAAATGTTCGCTCTGGCTGGGATTCGAACCCAGGACCTGCTGCGTAGAAGGTCGTCAGTCAAGTCCTGAGGGATGACGCACAAATAAAAAGTAGGTGTCACAGTGACCTCTTACCCTATAGTGGGCTGAGTATAACTTACGTACATACATACCTATAACAATCCACTGTTGGCATATGACAATGACAACCGCATGGCCTACTACGCCACGGGTCTTGGTTCGAATCCCAGCCGGAGCTAATATTCTTGCGAAAACAAAAATTGTTGGTTTTTAGGACTCGTTATGTTGTGATTGTCCCTCACTGCCTCCTACGAGTACCTTCTAGCTTTACATCGGTCACACTTAGGTTAGAACGAGTGAGTGACTCTGCTTACGCATATACTTACAGTAGTATCTCCAGTGCAGGTGATAGCTTCCGACAGTATACGGAAGTTGTCGTCGTAGTTCAAAATATCGGCCAGGAGGACATGACTATGACAAAAGCCTCTCCCATAAACTAAGGACGTGCCGCAATCTTGAAAGGCGGATTGGCGGATTTACATACAATAATAATTTTCTATAAATAAAACTGCTGAATGATGCAACACGACACACGTTTTTAGTAGATACTTATGGATAGCTCATGTCGGACGGACGCACCTAACAAAGTGCTACAATTAAGTCGCGACCCGCTCCACTGGAGTTCAACAGTTTTTCCCTCGTAATTCTATTACATTATTAACTTACACCGTGTTAAGGAAGTAAGGATGTGCCTCGAACTCTGTTTGTCGATAATTTTATGTCGATATTGTTTACTGTTATAAATATTTAAATGTAGCATTAGATTGGTATTTACTTTAAAAGTTCGTTTAGATGACTTTATAATTTCATCTTCATTTCAGCTTATCACTAGTCCGCTGCTTAACATAGGCCTCCCCCATTAGATTGCGTCAAAATTTCTCTCATTTTGGGGATATTTTGCCATAATTGCCACGCTCGGCAGGTTGATTGGCAACCTCAGGTTATTTATCACATGTTCCAGGAAGGTGCTGCTGCTTCTGGTTTTCTCCTGGTTTCCATTTTCCCTATGTCGGCTTTTACGACACCCACAGGACGAGATGAGGTTGTGGATTCTCTTACGCCGCCACCACACGGAAATAATTTATTATGATTAAAATTAATTATTTTTATAAAGTGCGACCGCACGTTTTGCGGGAAGTCGATGGTAGCAGGCGTCTCGGGACCGTCTTTTGTGGCAATCTATGGTGGAGGCCTATCTTCTACAGTAGACTCCGATGGGCTGTAATGATGATAACGAGGGATGATTTTTATACTTCTGCTTTTTAACTATATTCTTTGTTTGGTGCAAATCTTGAAGATACTTTTATGTATATATAGCATTCAGTTATTATACAGTCCAGTTTAGAATCTAAGCTTCTTCCAGGCTGAGAGGATTTGCCGTAATCGCCTGTCTTGCACCACAGACAGTGCTGGCCGTCACCAGACTATATAATTTAGGTTCAGTACATTTCGGATAGTTATCTCGCCAAATATTGCTATTTACAGTCAATTTATGAGACACCTACCCTTAAAATAATCAAAAATGGAATTGTATTAATTATATCTTATTTCAAATCGTTCTGGTAACTTACTTTCTATCTCTCGATATCGATAAATAACTTTGGTAGGACTTCCCCACAATAGTACAGCGTGACGTCTTCAACTTGCTCCGCTCACAAAGATCGCTAGCTGAAAACTTTTAATACTTTAACTCGACTCTCACTCAATTTCGCTTAACGCCCGCGTCGTTGACACGCCTCGATGCCGCTGCGATATCGTCTTATAACTGTTTTACAACAGTGTTATGAGACCGAATTGGAATTGTTGAGTTTGTGTGCAAATCCTTAAGCTAATAGAAGTTTACAATGGTAGAATGGGGAAGGAGATTTTCCGTCATGTAAATAAATTTAAATGTTAATTTAGAAAATTATTACAGTCAACGCACATTCACAACTCTATTATAAAAAAAACACACGCAATATAACACAAGACAACGCCACAAACTACAACTACAGAAATTCAAAAACAATTATAAAAAAAGGTTTTACTGTGCTACTGCGAAGTAAATGTTACTTCGCAGTAGCACAGTAAAACCAGAACTTATTACGAATATCACAAGCTTAAACACATTAAACACTAAAACACATTACAACAAAAGAAAATTATTAGAACATGTACAAAATAATCTTGAAAAAGTAAAAAAAAAATTATAATCGTAGATTTGCATCACTTTCAGAGTGTTAACCCTATGAGTAAAAAGTTGTCAATGTGAGTGAACTGTAAATTGTTCTTTTTAGAGAAAATAAATATTTTTTAACCGTGTGGTGACGGTTTTAGAGAATCTACCACCCCATCTGATCCCGTTGGTGTCGTAAAAGTTGACAGAGGGAAAATGAGAACCGGGAGACGGGCAGCCGCATCTTCCTGGAACATGTGAATAAAGAAACTTCGGTTGCCAATCCGCCTGCCAAGCGTGGTAACTATGGCAAAATCCCCCCAAAATGAGAGCTACAAACTTTTGTGGCAATCTTTGGGGGATGCCTTTGTTCAGCAGTGGACTAGTGATAGGCTGAAATGATGATGATGATGAAACCGAAAACAATATAATTTATATATTTAAGACGAGTAAGAGTTTACTTATATTTTTGCAAAAGTCAGTGGTTAGCGCAACTGTAACTTAGTTGCGAATTGTGGATCCTAATCAAAGCCGAACCTGATATTTGTACATCATACTAATTTATGCTTTTGCAACTAATTGTGTACCTCGTGCCTCTGACACTCTTTTTTTTTAAAGAACCATGCTCCGCAGTGGGATTTATCCTGTATCGTTTACAGGCATATATTTCACAAGCAAAGCACAACCAGACCCGAAAATCAACAATTTGTGTTTTACTCAAACATTGACTCCGGCTGGGATTCGAGCCCAGGACCCGCGGCGTAGAAGTTGCTTACGCTAACCGCTAAGCCATGCGGTCGTCCAACCTACCTGTACAATACAGGTAGAGCACTTGCACTGGCACTTGATACTTACTGCAGTAAATTATATCCTACGCAGATCGAAATAAAAATATACTAAATAAAGATTTCCTCCGATTATCTTGTGTCGATCGACACTCGAAGATTAATCTGTGCAGCAACAGATTCCTGGTACTCAATTGTATTATGTGAAGGGTTTGGACGGTGTGGAAATGTAACTGCAAGATAGCGGCAACCCACTCCATCTGTTGTACTTATAAGATTACTTCAACAAAGATTACTGGTAACATTTATTGACCGGACTTAATGCTTTTTGGCATGGTCCTTAAAAAATGTCGGAATTCATAATATTAGTAAATGGTAGGTAACAAAAAATATTAGTAAAAACGGAACTAAAATATCTTACTCCAAAAATAATTATATTTCATATTACACATAAATATATGCCTAGATACATAGTAAAAGTTTCCTCGCATTTTATATGAAAACTCAAGACATTTTTTTTCACAGTTTATTTACATTTAATTACAGTATATGTGTGCCATTTTATTCGATGACTTTTGCCATCTTGAAGGTAGTGACATGATCCCATTGATGTAGAAATTTTGGGACTTCTGAGCAAAAAAACGATGTTTACTTGACTACAAAGAATTCTGAAGAGACCGAAACAGGTAGAAATCTGAACGTGCAAGGTCAAGCCTATATGGCGGATGCATTAACACCTGCCAGCCAAACTCTCTTAATTTTTGCTGAGTGGCTAAAGATGTGAGCGTTCTCGTGATGAAACAACACACCTTTTCTATTCATCAATTCCAGCCGCTTTCTCTCAACTTCATGCTTTATTCTCATCAGTTGTTGACAATAGAGATCGGAATCTATGGTTCTGCCCGGCGGTTAAAACTTAGGAAAAGGTTCATTAGGTTTCTTTCAGTGAACTCGTGTGGCATCCAAATATCGAGCTTTTTTGTGTACCCACCTTTTTTTCAATAGGGTCAAAACGTTTTGTGGTCAATTCCCAGTTCTTCAGCTGTTTCGTGACTACATGCCGATCTTACTCCACCTTTTTAAAATTGGCGTCCATTTTAATCTGTATCAGGGCGACCAGAGCGATCTTTGAGCATCTTTATATCAAAAGACCCGATTGAAAATGCTTAAGCCAACTTTGTGCTACTCTTACTGACACTGCATTCGGTCAATAAACGTCACAAATTTTTTGCTCGTCTCGTCACTTTTACCAATAAAAAATAAAGATCTTGAACAAGAGTAAGAAACGTACAGTAACAGTAATACACCATAGCAAATCAAACTCCAATGCCTTAAAAGAGCAAACAAAGCTTGAATATGTGTCAACCAATGGCCTTTCATAAGACATACTAAAGAAAAGTGTCCGTATTCAAAAATAGCAATAAAATAATAAAAAGCTATGCAATCGGAAAAATAAACGTTCGAAAAAAGAATTGAAAAAGTCGGAACAAAATAAAACCCCCATCACGACACGACAAATTGATGTCATCCATCCCTCTCTCGCTAACAGTCGCAACATATCACGCCGCTCACGTCCTCGACATTTTTCCTTTATATATTATTAATACATAAGTACAAATGCGCACTCTTTCCACTCGCAAGTGACGTGTAAATCTGTCCTTTTCTATATTGTTGGGTCTAGTTTTCCCAAGCGACCGAACCCCGAGGGTAAAACTCCCTAGGGTCGGTATTGACTCTACTATGGAAGGAAAGTTATCTATACACCTATTGTCGGCCACCCCCCTTACTCCCTCTTCCGTCCACCCGCCGAAAGACTTTCTTACGCATTTCACGCTTTGTTTTATTTTTCACGAGCTTTCCCGGTTTTAAGTCAGCGGTGTTCGTTTGTTTCAATGTTGATTCGTTGAAGACACTTGTTGATATCAACTTGATTTGTAATAAATTGTGAAGAAAACTTTTTATACATTCAACGATTTTCATGGACATTTTCACAAAGGTAATTGATAATAAATTATAATGATAAAGTTACCAAATTATTTGACTATCGGGTAGCCCAGTGGGCAGAGCACCCGACTTGTACGCCGCAGGTTCTCCTGGGTTCAAATCGCAGCCAATGTCAACATTTGTGTCTGGTTGTGTTGTGCATGTTAACTTTGTGTCTGTAAAACACAACTGCGATTTAGGAGAAATCATAGTGTTGGGGTATATTATTAAAAATATACGGCAAAGCTTGAATGCGCCGAGCTTAAAAAATAACGATCGAAGGAAATTTTATTATTTCGTCTATTATAAACTTAAAAGAAGATTTTTGTTGTATAACATATATCAGAAATACGGTAAACTGTTAACTCGAAAGTTAACATATAAAACAAAGCTGTTAAATATAATTTGACACTCTACATAGTAATTATATGCAACTCAAATCATTCTCAAGGTAGGCATAGTATCATACGGTGCAAAGAGGACTTAAGCTGAAAGAGTTTTGATTAAAAACACATAAAATGGGCATTAAAAGAAATACCTTGTACGAGCCTATTGCCTACTTAAACACAATCATACTGGTGGTAGGATTCCTATGCAAGAATCCGTCTAGGTAGGTTACCCTGGGCCAGTTATTCTGCCGTGAAGCAGTAGTGTGCAAGCATTACTGTGTTTCGGTTTGAAGGGCACTGAGAGCTAGAGTAATCACTGGGCATATGAGACTTAAGAACTGATGTCTCAGGGTTACGGGCACTGTGTGGTGTTACACAGTAATTTTCTGGGTGACACAGCATTTGTTATGAGCAAACGTTACACTTACCATCAGGTGAACGTTTTGCTCGTTTCGTCACTTTAATGAAATAAAAAAAATCATATTACTCGTCTTTTATAACTGAACAAAACAAAAAAGAAATAGAAAATGCTCTTGCAATCGTTGCTGAGCGTGATCACATTTGTACGCATTAAATTTTCCCAAAAAATAATTCGAGTTAGTAACATGACCCGCCCCCACTTAATACGATGTAAGGGCAGGCGCACACCGGACGCTAATTTAGTAATGCGCGGTCACACAGCGCGCGACCGGCACGCGGCTATGCAACTACGATTTGTTCACTTAACTTATTTAGTGTATAGGGACGACAAATATGTGTCCGTGTAGATAAAAACGTCACTTATCCGCGCCCATTTGCAATATCATATTTCGAATGATCCGATTAAAAAAATCGTCTTTGTTAAGTCTAAGCGAGTACATCGGATAGTTTTCCATCCACGTAAAGTTATTAGGCTGAAAAACTATGACATTAAAAATGCATTTATAAAAATTGTTTTTGCTTATTCTCGTTAATTAAAACGTAATACAATAGTTAAACGCACCGAAGATAGACGTGCCACTTTAATTGTAAAATATTGAAAATATATTTTTTAAATTGCAACAATATTTACGCTATGCCAAAACCTCCAGTTAAGCTCTAATTTTTTTTTTCTATATAAAGCTTGAATAAATCCACATCTGTCATAGATATTTGTTTTACATTAAAATTGTGTGTTGTTAAATTAGGAAAATTGCGGGGGAATGTCATTCAAACGCGTGGCCACGACGGCATCGCCACGTGCGTAGCGCACGATGTCAATCGAGCGCTACGACGCACTCGTTTAGAACATTAAAGTTAGGCAATTACAATAAATTGTAACATATTTATAATGACGAACAAGCTGCTTTTCTGTAAGATAACTTATTTCAGATTACTGTTCTCATGTATTATATAATGACGATTCAAAAGAAGTTATCACCTGCGCCGGGTATATTACAAATAATGCTGTAGGTTTGTGAGCCGTGGTAGACCAAAGGCCGGGTGCTCGCCTTTAATTTCATATCACGCGAGTAAGCTGGGTTCGATCCTCGGTGGCAGCACATCTAAAATTATTCTACAATTTTAAGTGCTGATTTACCACGTGCACATCAGTGAAGGAAAACATCGTGAGGAAACCTGCATATCTGAGGAATAGAAATATTTCAAGGATATGTGAAGTCCGCCAACCCGCATTGGAGCGTGGTGGACTGTTCCCGGTTCCAAAACCCTCTCAGAAATGAGAGGAGGCCAGTGCTCAGCAATGGTACCTTTAAAGGCTGTTACTTTACTTTTTTTTAGATTTAGCAAATAGACACTCGCTGCCCAGTATTCATCTACGTAACTATTATGGGAAAAGATCTGAAGAACAGTCCGATTCATTGACCTGGAACTGGAAGATGCTCAGTAAATGCATATCGGAAAACCAACAATTTGTGTAGCGCACAAACATTACCTTCGGTATTTGAACTTAGGACCCTCGATGACTTGTGAGCCACGCGCTAGTAAGTTATTACCTATAGGTCCATCCAATACTTTATCGAAACTCTTCATGACCTTAAGTGACATTATCTCGATTTATATCAATCACTTACCGTACCCAATATTTATCGAATAGCGAAATAAGTGTGATAGATGTATTTAAAGATGTTATCAAGAAAACGAGATAATGACTTTTGTAGTGTATCGTAGGTATTTGATCAATTTTGAGTAAGATATTTGATATCCCGTGGCTATGAGCTCGTCAAAGCGCTAGAAATTCGGTAATTTAAAGTCACATTAAACTCGTTAAAAACCGAAATTTATCCGTTTAGTTCAACGATTTTGAATTGAATAAGAAAAAAATGAGGTTAATTGATAAGTTAACGCAAAGATGATGAGATTAAGTCCTTAGTGATAGATAACCTATTTTATGTACAATTTTTTTCACAGTGTGTTCTTTTCATACTTGTTTGCTTCTTCGCTCGTCGATCTCGCCTCATTGACCGTCTCTAGGTGACCCGCCCATGAAAACTTTTCTAACTTATATGTTATTAGGTTCGTTTAATGAAACGAATTAACCACCTAAAATGCTCCACTGCTGGGTACAGGGCACCTTCTTCTCATTTTGAGACAATTTTTGTATTGAGAATAGACCACGTTGCTGTTTTAGTGGTTCGCTGTTCAGCGGGTTGGTGACCCTATGTGTTTGGTTTTTTTTATTTCTAAGCCATGCAGAATTCCTCACGATGTTTTCCTTTACCGTCCAGCACGTGGTTATTCATAACGTAAAATTGCAAATAACAGTTTTAGTGACGCCAGCACCGAATATTGAACGCAGGTAACTCAAGTAATAGTAAATTTAAAACGAGCGCACTGCCTTTGACGACTTGATGTTTGGTATTTAAAATTACTAATATCCATGAGACATCTTCAGCACTGAACTAATGATAGGCTGTAATATTGATAGTAAAATTTGCTCTCTCTCTCTCTCTCTCTATGTAATTATTTTTGAGAGAGAGATCAAATAAATTTGCTTTTAAATTTATTTATTTCTGTTTAATAATTACAACAAAACAATATCGTAAAACAGCGTACATATATGCGTCTCACCCTTCAAAGGCCACTTAAAAATTATCATAATTAATTTATATTTACAAAAGAGAGCGTCTGCAAAACACTAGTAGCCTCTTTTTATGCTAATTCATGTAATACAATCCCCATTCTTCGGCAGCACAATTAGGAGCAGCGATAAACCCATGCATTATCTAGTCAACGTTAACAATGGAAAATATTACCCTTGGAGAAGTACAAAAATGGTTAGTATAATATTACATTTGGGGCCCAAACGTTAGCATGTGTGAAATCACAATGGTGCCCGACTATTTGTGACGATGTTTTTGTTTGAATCACGAGTATGATGGATTTGATAGATCGGTTGCATTGCAGTGTTGTGTGGAGTTTATGCTCGAAGTTTGGATTGATAATAATCGTTGAAAAAATTAAGTCCTTAAAGTATGTTTTCTCTTTTCTCTTTTTTACCACACACTGAGATTTTTCCTGTATTGACTGATTAGTTTTTGCACAAATGTAGGGGACATTCGAACCAAGGACCCGCGGCCTAGAAGTCTGATACTCAGACCACTAGGCTCTTTAATTGAGACTATTAATAGCTCACTGCTGGTAATCGGCCTCCGTCTGGAGAATTTGCCGTGATAACCATAATAGGCATACTAATAAGTAATAGCAATAAACAAAGAATAAGTAGTACGAGAGGCGACGCACCTTCGACGTCCCGTTACTGATCTGTGATGTAACAAAAATGTGTATGGTCCCTGTGCTACTCAGGGGCCGGGCGATTGCATTAAATTTCAAGGTATGCGAGTGGCCTAGATCCCCGGTGCCAACAACACTAAGATACTGCAGTACTGATTTGTCGCATAAGTGTCGGTTAAGAGGAAACATCGTCTACCTGCTTGTCTGAGAATTATCAAATATTTCGCAGTGAAGTCTGTTAACCCGTTCTATAGCAGCGTGGCAAACACTTTCTGGCACCGAAAACCCTATAAGGAGTGGAATGAAACTGGTATTTTTTGTAAAACTGTACGACAATCTAAAAAGGTTAATTTCCTATTCACCTTTTAGTAAGTGCTTAATGTGGCCAATAGAAACCTTTTTAAATCCACGGTGAGCCCACATCACGCCTGAGGACTAACATGCCATACCTCATGGTCAGTAATTGGATTGGACCACTCTTTAATGATGTTGTTGTTTAGTGTAGTTAAAAAATATATATTATTTAACACAACTACCATATCGCAAAGTAAATTTCGCATATTTAATTATACGAGAAAATTATAGATGTGGCTTGTTCTGAAACTCCATAATTCAAGGAATGGATTTTTTTATTTTAGATTTCGTTATTTTTTTTAAACCAAGCCTCACAGTAGAATTTCTCGTGTATCATGGGTGCGTTTTACAGACATAAATTTCACAAATAGATCCGGAAACCAACAATTTGGCTTTGCAAAAATGTTGGCTCTGGCTGGGATTCGAACTCTGGCCACTAGGCCACGCGGTGTCTTTTTAGACGTAAAGATATCAGTGTGATATAAATAAAAACAATTTACTTTAACATTTTTAATGTTGTTTGTTATATTGCAGGGAGCTCTTTCAGCTGCATAAAATTAATACTCTAACTTACATGATGCATATAATTTTTAAAAGAAATAAATGAAACGAGTTTTTAATTTTATGTAATTTTATTTCCATATTTCGTGATAGTTTTGTCCGTGAACGATTACAATATACAATTCTTATTTGATATACAATTGTTAAAATATAAGTAACTACATATATTATACTTAGAGGAAGATCTCTAGAACGGTTCACGATTTGAAAATATTTAGTAAAATGTAGCAGAATTACTTTTATTCTGCTCTATTCCGTATACATTTCGATCTATTTTGTTCATTATTTCGTTGTATTACGTAAACGTTTCAAATAGAATACAATTAGTTTAGTAATCGATATGTTTCAGTAGATATGTTATTATATGATATTTACATAACTCATCGTTTGCAAGCGAACTGAAAAAAATTGGATACCTAATTTAGTCAGATCAAAGTTCAAGGAGTTTACAAACGGATTACATTATAATTTACAAATATTACTTACAATAAATATATCACAGACTTTACAGAAAACGCAACATCGACACGTAAGTAATTTAATAACAGCTGGACTAAGATATTTTACACAGTATTTAATTCGAAATCCTGAGCAGTTTAAGAAGTATAAATCGGGACTCGTTTATAAAAATCTACGCGACAATTTCGATCTAGCAAACAAACTATGTATAATAACTATTAGTTACATATCGTTCTAGTATATACATGAAAATTACAAAGTTATATACAATTTATATAAACTGCGCCGCCTCCCGTAAAGTACAATTAATATTGCCTTTATTAATACCACCAAAACAAAGTCAATGAAAACTTAATTGTGAATATTAAAATGGTGAAGGTTAACATGTAGTGGATATATCTTATAAATGTCTATGTTGTTTAGTGAAAAATAGAAATGAAGGCAAAGTAAAAACAGAACTTCTTAGATTTCTTATGAAACCGTTGAAGTATGTAAACAAGGTTTGTAATAATTTTTTGAATCAGCACTCCTACGTATGAGTGTTGTTCTTAATTCTAATGAATTTAAGCGAACCATATTAAGCTCGTAAGTCACCATACAATTCACAGAAAGATTAGTTAGTTATTTTTTTTAAATGTTTCACACGAATATAACTGACCAAATGTGAAAATAAAGGCTTTTTTTTTTGTATGTGTGTAATGCAAATAGCCTTATGGCTTTCACTGCGTCATCGAAAGCGACTTGCGAGCAGAAGGCCCGCGAGTGAGAAGAACAACGTCGCTGCTGACGAGAGACGGTGCTTTCGCACGCTGCTACGCTGGACTCCAGGAACATAAATGTTTTTGTAATTTCTTAAGTAGATAGCGTATGTTACTTGGAAGCGAGCGGTGCGGTCTGTGCGTACTGCTGCGCGCTGCAGGTTGGCAACGAGAACGGGTTTACGCTGAACGGCGACGAAACCAGGCCGCCCATTCCTGCGATTAAAAAAATTATAACAATTATTATAAATGTGAACATTTTCCGTTTGGTGGCATTAGACAATCCATTACCCCCCCCCCCCCCCCACCTTGTCTAATGGGTGCAGATAAAGTCGACTAAGAGAAATGCCATGAAAATCAAGCTACCTCCGACTATTGGAATAACAATAGTAAGTATGGCTTCCTATAATTAAAATCTATGATGAAAAAGCAGCACCTACAGCGATTGACAGGGTCAGGACAGGTACAATTTCCGTCACTAATCTGTCTGCTGACCTGGATATTACGGCAAAACCTCTCAACTTGGGAGATCCCTATGTCCAGCAGTGGACTATTAACACTGATAAAAAAATTGTGTTAATTAAATATTGGACGTAATGGAAGAGAAAAAAAGTTTATTTGCTAAGATTTTAATAAAGAAATAGATTCGAAATTTGAATTGCGTAGCACTAGCCTTTTTATTTGAAAAATATATATATATAAATATATTACTGTTTTTGCGAAGTGTGATGTACAGCTAAGTAAAACGTGTTAAGCATTGCTATTATTTTACACTTGATTTACAAATAAAGTTTGTAAAATTTCAAAATTTTAGCAGTTTATATAATTCTTGGTACTTATTTTCTATCCAAGTAAAACCAAAAATACAACTGTGAAATGATTTGAAAGGGAATAGAGTATTCATAAACAAACAAACAAAACAAGAAGCATGCATAGAGGCATGCAGAATCAGAAAACACACCAAATTAAAAACGTCGCAAAAACAACCAAAAAAAAAAGTAGAGCACTACTAACATTGCACGGATAAATGTTGCCAGTTATGTTGCGGGCTCTGCTTTACAACAGCGAACGCGCTCCTTAGCTTAGCCTCTTTACAGTGTTGCCCTTTCATATAGCCCGGGTTGCATTTTGTATGACTGTTTGCTTGAAAGTCGACCGCGCATTTCTCATTTCTTTCAGGGTAATGGACGCTATCTTTCGTGTTATACGTATTATAGTTGTGGTGGTCAGTTATTTGTCCATTTGCAGATGGGTGGTATGGCCCTAATGACACTGGGGTGGGAAAAAAAAGAAGGATTAACATAAAAAGCTCAGAAAAAAATAGTATATAAATTGTCGCGACGAAATAGATTGGTAGAGCTAAAGTATTTTTTAATAAAAAGTGGTGAAGGTCATAATCTAAAATAAAATTTTAGAAACCAAATATTCAGTAATGTTTCAAGATTCTGCTTAAGAAAGTTTTAAGTCTTAAAGATAAATATTTTGTTTCACAAATCTTTTATTCAAACAATGTCGGCTAATAATAATGTACAAGGTTAAATGCATAGCTCTGACACAAATTACTTGACAGATCTCATTTATGGTAGGTATTTTAGATGTCAAGGCCTTTTAGGGTGATGAAAATTATCTTCATTTTTGCTTTAGTATGTTCCTGCACATGCTCAATGTTTTGATGATCGACTACTCAGTGGTTAGTGTACCTGTATGCAAATCGTATATTTGATACAGCATCTGACCTTGTTTTTATCTTGTGGATACGAGTCCCTCCCTATTTGCTCTTGCAACTATAATTTGTGCAAAAGAAAGCTACCAGTTTTTAATCAGTGGTCGAAATCGACTAGAATGACTTTATAATATCTTCCAGTATAAGACAGCCTTCGTTTCTGTGCCCAGCTATCTTATAATATGAACATGAGACGATTATTGACAAAAAAGGCTCAAGATAATAGGGTGTGTAAACGTGTTTATTCCCATCGAATAGAGATTATGAGATAAAGCAATAATTTTGTCGAATATAATTTTTCATTATTGCACAAAGAGACAATGTGTACGAATACATCTGACATCACCCATATACAAGAACTGTAGTAGTATGCGTTAGGGTGCGCTAGCAGCGTGCGCTATAGCCACGCACACACACACTTGAGAGACATATCTACGTCACTAACACGATGACGGTAAACCAAGTTTTACCTCCACCAAGAACTAAGATCATCAAAACGTCATACTTACGCGACGTGGAGTTGAAGAGCGAGGTGGGCGGCGCGTAGTGCTGCGCGTAGTGCGGCGTGGCGGCGCCAGCGCAGTACCGCGGCGATACCGAGCCGCCGCTGCGCGCGTACTCCTCTAAAAGAAAAAGCCTGGGGTCAACACGAAATTATGTTAGGACTTCTTGCCACTTCAATTTCTAATTGCATACGGGATATATCTAAAATAGAAAAATTGCGCGTTGTGGTAATCTTGTCAGTGTCGCATTAGTTGCCTTAGGGAAACACCGCGAAAATCTCATCCTTTGCAGGTATCCATCTAGGTAAGTACCACCGGAAGTCCAGTTATTCTGCCGTGAAGCAGTAGTGTGCAAACATTGCTGTTTAGGTCTGAAGGGCACTGAAAGCTAGTGTAATCACTGGACTTATGAGACTCAACAACTGACGTCTCAGGGAGACGGACGCAGTGTGGTGCCACACAGAAATATTCTGGGTGACACTGCATTGCTATGAACGTGAATTGAACTTGAATTGAATCGTGAACGAATTGGCGAACGTTGCAATAACCAATAAAACAAAACTTCCAATAGGTGACGGACTAACAATTTCGAAAAATGCCGACGTTTAAGGTGGAAGTCGTCTAGTATTGCAATCAATTATTCACCTGCCTCTGCTTATTGCAAAGTTTTGGAAGATTTCCAAATAAAGTTTGGACTGTTATTACCGGAAAAAACCACGAAATTCTCAACACCAGGATAACATCACAAGGTAATAGACCCCAACAAAGTCTAGAACAAGGCATATTTTTCGCTTCTTATTTAAGAGACATGAATAAGCATTGGAAGTAAATGTTGATTTTAAATAAACTTCAATGGTTGTGAATTTTAATTGGAGTTACTAACATTAGTTTCGTATGGGTAATAATATGATTCTGAAGTAATACAATTAAAATTTAACAATAATGGGGAATCTTAATATTAAAAAATAAGTAAATAATCTCCGAATGAAAAAAAGCATTACTTGTAAGTCTGTCGGTCCGTCTGTCACAGCCAATATGCTCTTAATCTACTCGACCGATTAAGTTGAAGTTTGGTACACATAATGACTGACTCAAACACGAATATGTACATACATACATACATAAGATCACGACTGTATCCCATAAGGGGTAGTCAGAGACTGGGCACTCATTGCAAAAACAGATGACTGCCACAATCCACGTTTCACCAAAACAATATAATGCACTTGATGTGATAGGTGGTGAGCTCATCGCCACCATGCGCTGTTGGGTGCACAGTGCAGTTTAATTCCTCACTCGCCTTTTACGAGATCCACTGGATGAGATGGAGTGGCAGTATTCTTTTAACGAGCCGCCACCACACGGCTCGTACGGGTCGAATATGTAACGTCACTATTTTTTTAAAATATGGGTGCCTCTTTTAGGAGCAAGTTTGAAAATAAAAAAAAACAATCTTTATCGTGTGACATATCAAATGAAACAAACCTATAAGAATTCAATGGTTTTAAAACAACATAATAAATTTCTCAATATTCGTACCTACAAACTTACATTTGTAGTAATGTACGGAACCACGCGGGTTAACTAGCACTTGTCTGATTTTTTTAAGAAAAGGTAGGTTTTCAAAATAAAGCTAGCAACCAACCGTCGGTCCACTGGTGCGGCGCGGTGTCCTGCGCGTACGAGTTGAACGGCGCGGAGGGCGGAGGCGAGCGCGGCAGCAGCTGGTTGTTGCGTGGCATCGAGTACAGCGCCTCAGCAAGGTCCGCAGCTCGTTTCAAGATTATCTCCTACACGACATTAAGGTTTCTCAGAAAGCGTTCGATTTTCTATCCATTGAAGCGATATAGCAAAGATTTACTGGTGGTGGGATTCCTTTGCAGGAATTCGTCTAGGTAGGTACCATCCCCTGGCCAGTTATTTTTCCGTGAAGCAGAAGTCTGCAAACATTACTGTGTTTCGGTCTGAAGGGCTCTGAGAGCAAGTGTAATCACTGAGCATATGAGACTTAAAAACTGATGACAGGCGCAGTGTAGTGCCACACAAAAATGTTCTATGTGACACATCAATTGTTATGGGCAGACGTTGCACTTACCATCAGGTGAAAGTTTTCCTCGTCTCGTCACTTTATCCAATAAAATAAAGATGTTTAATCACACATTGGATACAAAAGACAAGGACAGGTGTAATAAATGTTTAATTGACGTTGTGGGATAGCGATGTCTTCCTAGCCGCTTTTCCGCGCTCGATGTAACGCTCGTGCGATAAGATCGGAGTTAGGCTAGAGTGCGGTGTCCGAGACACGGCGACAATCACATCACAACCAGACCTGAAAACCAACAATTTATGTTTTACGGAAATGTTGGCTCCGCCTGGGAATCGATACCAGGACCTGCGGGCGTAGTATTCACGTACTCTAACTAGACCACGCGGTCTTCAATAAAAATAACTAGCTCAAAAAACACCAGGACCATAATACACAGGTGACAGGCAACAGCATCTAAGGAATGAAGTGTTTTCATACTGAGATTACCAACCCGCCTGTCAAGCGTGGTTAACAGCATATCCTCCCTTCTTGGACGAAACCTATGTCCAGCAGTGGACTTTTAAGAGGCTGATAAAGAAGAAGAAAAAGATGATGATGATGTATTGCTTCTGATGATTACAAAGGAATGTCTCATCGACATTATATGAAACACCACTGCGTTATGCTAATTTAAGTGACGAATCTGTATTGGTACGACCTTTCACGAAGACATTTTCTGCTTGTTCAGATTTGTATTGCTCAAGAGCTAGACGAAATCCGAGCACTGAATATTAATGTATTAGAAATTACTCGTGCCAAAACCGGCGAAAACAAACGTACATAACGTATATTAAATTCCAACATTCCATACAAATATATTCTATTTTCAAAACGTACGTCCTTATGCATGGATTTTGGAGCCGGGAAGAGTCCGGCACGCTACTGCAATGCAGGCGGACTTCACATGACCTCCAAATATTTATTAGGTTTTAGACATGCAGATTTCCTGACGATGTTTTCCTTCGCCGCCGAGCACGTGGTAAATACATACATAGAGTCACGCCTTTTTCTCATTGGGGTAGGCAGAGACCACATCTTTCCATTTGCTACGATCCTGACACACATCTTTCTAATTTCATTAGTGTTTTCAAGCTCGTTAGTTGCGAGTACTTTTGACATGTCCTTTCCTTAAACGATTTAGATCTGATCGTTATACGTTATATCCATATATATATATATATATTATACGAATACGTACCCTTACCGGCTTGCCCATTCACACTCGCCTCATAGATCTGTTTCGTCAATCTTCTTTCATCCATAGAGATAGAGAGGATTCTCTACGTGTCCAAACCATCTAAGCATACCTTTTTCTATCTTTGTTACTACATCTTCTACCACACCGCAACGTTCCCTTATCACGTTGTTTCTCAGTTTATCCATCAAAGTCACCCCAGCTATACTTCTCAAACATTCCATTTCAACAGCATTAATCTTATTTTTATGCTTCTTCTGCCAGACCCAACATTCACTACCGTACATAAGTGGTAAATCAGCATATAAAATTGCAAACAACAATTTTGGTGATGCCTGTACCGGAAATCAAATCCAGGTCACTCGCATAGTATAAAATTTAAAACGATCGCCTAAACGCTGAACTACCACGGTTCTGTATTTTTTGTAATTAATGTGTTCTGTTGGGTTGCTACAATAAAGAAGTTGTAGTAGGTACTCAATTACTCAATTATAAAATGCTATAAAATGTTGACCTTTAATAGCAAACAGTGGCTAAGAATATTTCGTAGCTTCCTTACGATAAAATCTAATGTTAAAATCAAAGTCAACTTCTATTCAAATGGTCGCTTAAAGCAGTTCCTGTAGACTTGAAAAGAGTATGTACCAGTAGGAAATGAGACCTCTATAGAAAAGATCTAGTAAGATGCGGATAAGAGCACTTAGAATGTTCGCCTTAATAGTTTACATCTTGTAAGTTCCCTTACAAAAAGACAAAATATAAAAAGTACAGACTTATACAGCTAGCTGAACAAGATTTGAAATTATAATACATACGTTTAAATATATACACTACGTTAGTTACATTGTAATGAGTAACAAACATAATATAAGTAAATTAATGTATTATACAAGTTGGGGTGAGGTTTATGCTACACTATTCACTATTGTCATGATTTATACACATTTGCGTTATTAAAGTTTAAATACAAACATCAATGAACACATATAATAATAACAATTTAGGAAACAAAGATTGATTTTTATAATATTAGGCAAATAAGAAATAATTTATTAAAGTTTTACTATAAAAAATCGTTTTAATTATACGTTAGTTATAATGGTGGACGCGTCACATACGCGTACAAAGCTCTTTACTCCTGCTTTTAGCAATACGAGTTAAGATTAGTTCAGATACATTATATAAAACAATATAACATCTAGCAAATGTATACAACGTTATTTATAATTGGTATAACATCCTGGCACCTACCCATGCTACTTTGATCCGATAAACGCAACGGTGATGCCTCAATGACAAAATTGAATACTAAAAATGTCCATACAAAACTTTAAAATTATTTGTTTCGTAAAACTTTACGCGACCCTAACTCAGAAAGTCGTTGCCCCGAACCAGACAAATTCAAAATATGTTTTCTTCTCTGTTTAATTTATGTTTCCCTACTATGGCGTCTTACTAACAGATTTACTTCGCAACAGATTTCCTTAAGCTTCATGTTATCCTAGTACTTGCGAGTTCTTTCGATGGCAGCTCAATGGAAAAACGCCCAATTAAATTTATGAGTTCATTGCTTCGATCAGCTGTGTAACAGAGTAGTCATCTATGAGTTTTTAGCAAATTCTTTAAGTCGACATATCTCCTACAGGTATCATGCTACGAGGCGCATTATATTTTTTGGAGCATATACACATCGTCCCTAAGCCCAGCCTGCCGGGATGTATAGAACATTACAATGACCCTGTATATAAAAAGTTAATCAATAAAATGGATTCATTTAAATACACATAAATGATATAAATGTAAAAACCATAATTTAAACACACCAAAAAAAGGTACCATAAATAACACATTTGTATATTATGTGGTACAACAGCAGAATTATTATGAATTAAAAAGAGAGATTTTGTTAAATTTATTATATAATATATAATTTATAAATTCAATAAAATTGTAGTATGTTATTCTGAAGAATAAAGTAAAAATATTGCCATATTAACATACCTTAGGCAGTTTTTCTGGGTCGCCCGGGTGCCTCGGTATAAGTTTCTGTAGCCTCTGAAAGCCGTAGTCTATGGTAGGCTCGTTGAGCGCTGCTATGCGGAACAGGACAAAACAAAATCAATCATTACTTGCCCCGCTAACGACGGCTAATTGATGGATAGTATAAGAAATACGACTCGCACATTACTCTTAAAAAGAATCGAATAAGACTTATATAAATTTATTTAAAAAAAAAACTGCTGGAAATAAATAAAAAACTCGAATTTAATAAATGCATATCGTTTTATATATATATAAAAAAACAATTTTAAATGTAAGTTCTAAGATTATAAATATATTATTATCTTACATATCTTATTAGATTAAAGATAGTAGATTTTGACCCAAGAAATACGTTATTCTCCGTGCTTATCCACATTAATTACCATAAAAAGGAAAGTCATCAAATGTTGGTCGGATTATTAAATATAAAAAAGAGCATACTCACAAACGTATACAAATCTCCCGGGCGCTCCCTTGCAGAACTGCTTGCTCTTGTACGAAAGCGTGACTTCCACTACGCCTGGTATGTGCCTTGGTGGTGTCTGCACTCTTATTGCATGTGACGTTATTAACTGTTAACAAAATATATTCTTAAATAATTTCAAAGTCCAATAAAATAATTTAAAATAGTACGTCCCCAATAGATTGCCACAAATGTTTTTAGCTCTAATTTCGAGGGATTTTGCCATATTTGCCATGCTTGGCAGGCGGGTTGGCAACCGCAGTTTATTTATTCTGATGTTCCAGGAAGATGCTGCTGCCTACCTTGTGGTTTTCAATTTCCCTCTGTCGACTTTTGGTCGACACTGTCGACCCTTAAACTCTGTTAAGCCTCCACACGGATCACTAGTATATATAAGTAGTAAATGCCTCTAGCTAAACCTAAGCATCGTGTAGTCTAGATAGTATATTTACTATATAATAAATATTTTTTTTAAATAATTTTCAAATATCCAAGTTATATTTTTTTTATTTTAACTGAAACTTAAAATAAGATGCTTTTTTCATTTCATATGCTTTTGCTTAGTGAAATAATATAATAAAAGGGTAATATATTCGGAGTCTAAATTATCGTATTATGGACGATGACAAAATTTAACTCCGTTTACAGAATATGAATACAAAACAATTACGAAGAAAAATAAATGGAATATTAAAACAAAGGTAAACAAAAGACTCTATCGTCTATTTTTAACGACTTTAGAAGTAATATTAACTGAATTATTAGTGAAATTTATTTACGAATCTGTATATGTAGGGGTATAGAGACTTTTAGACTTACCTCACTCCACACTAGCATAGTGCCAAATACAACTTGTAGACCGTCGAAAAAATTGTCTCCTACTATGATAACAGTAGACCCTCCTGAGGTCCATCCTTCACTGGGTGAAATTGCCTTGATGCAAGGAGTCGCTACTGGTAACGGTGGATATAGACCCGCTGTTGACAAACGTTAAAATATATTGTTAATTAATTTCTGACTGAACAATTGACAGAACTTTGAATTACTTTTGCAACCTTGATGAAGAATTAAGGGCTATATCTCCCTTTATTGTCAAAAAAAAGCGCCTGTTTGAAAAAATATATATACGATTTATTTAAAGTCCTTCTGTCACTACACAAATAGCTTGTGACCCTTAATTAAATTCTTAGCAACAATATGTATCTTTAGATTAAAACATACCAGAATACATACGCTTTTACGGAATATTGAGTTTCGACATATTTACATAACAAAAGAAAGGTTCAAAGTCATTTTTAAATTCCATCACATTACAGTGAAAAGCAAACGATCGTCAAAAGCAAAATAAGTACTTAAAGATTAAGACTTGTTAAGAAGTGTTGTTAAGCTGCTCAACGAGTTATTCCACTTTAATTATCAACATAATTAAATCATCTAATATTACCCAAATAAAAAACGTACAACTCAAACGTACAAAATGTTTACTTTTGGAATTCTACAAATTATTTATAAAACTTAACTTCGAACACTATAAATAACATTTAAAGCAGTAAAAGACATCGTCACTATAAAGTTCTTCGACCCCCAGACACTACACAAAAGTAAAAGCCAAATTTTATGCCCAACGACTTAAAAAGTTGAATAAACGAACCACTAAAACTAATTCCGTCCTGCTTGAACATTTATATTAGACGGTTTCAGAGAAAGGACAATTGTGGACCGTAAAAGTTACACTGGGCTATCAGGTAATAGTAAGGAAAGAAGTAATCGACGATGATAATTGAAAATGAATTTTAATGACAAACAATAAAGTCAGAGATAACGCTAACGTTTAACGGTTGTTATGACATTATCGAATTGTTAGTATGGATGCAAGAAGGTTGTAGTGAGGGGGACACGCGCCTGAAGACAACAGGGGGAAACTCAAATCTTGCGAACAAAACGACTCGGTAATAAAGACAAGAAGAGAAAGTGAATTTAAGGGGACTAAAGAAGATTACTCAGTCGGTTCCTTTTTAATTTGGCTAATAAAATATTTTTCGTCGTTGCCTCTTAATAGAAATATTTTTTACGAAATAATATTTAATCTCATAAATTGGGTTCATGATATTAAAAAAGATACTCGTATCACAATTAAAAATGTAACTTATAATAAATAAGAAGATTGTAATATAACAATAATGAAGACAAAACTATGTGCATTTAAATAAATCGTGCATATTTACGTATTTTACCTACCGAAATAACAACCATAATGCTTATCGTTTTTTTTATATTATTTTTGCTTACCGTTGAAAAGACAGAAATTACTTAACGTCGCTCATTCGTCGTGTAACGGAAATCAATAAAATCTTAAAAAACTATGCTCATCCTCCTGTCCAAACATTTGAAAGGAATAATCTTACACTAAATTATCCCTTTTCTCTTCATACCCGCTTCAACACCCCCATCCGCCCCCGCCCCGAGTTCCTTGCGAAATGTCTACAGTGATTCCTTGCATACAAACGACACCCTATAACGGTGTATTATGACTTTTACACATTTGTTCTTGATCGACTCTACCATAATTTCCATAAATTGTTTGTTGTGTGGCCGCAAAACGTTTATTGTGGATAAAAGAAATGTCTCTAATGTAATATTGTAATAGTCACTACTTGCGGACTCAATTATAGGTTACGGGCTAAGTAGCTATGGTCGAACATATAAATCCTATGTTGAAACCATCTACAACTTACAGATATCATTACTCAAGAATATCGTACACGAAAAGATAAAAAAGCAACACAGAGACGACTACTCTGCATTGTTTAAATACTGTAAGGTTGTGGATGTTTACAGCAAGGTTCAAATGAGCGTATTATGCGAAGAGTATCACAATATCCACCGACTTGTTAAAAACCTGCGCCCCGATCACGTGGCGTGGCGTGGTTTTCAAGGGCTTCCTACATATGTTGTGCCCAAATACGTAAATACTTACGGAACACGGATATGGGAGTATATACTACCAGCTATTTGTAATAAACTTCCAAATGAAATCCTGTGTCAGATAACTAGTAGTAAGTCCAGCTCAAAGAGATGTAAATACTCGTATGTCTTAAAAAATATTTTCTTTATAAATAGCATCGTATGACTGTGAGAGCATGCCACAGTTAAACCCCTGTAGGGTTTAAGTGGCAATGTGTAGTAACTAAAAGATGTATAATGTGTAATGAATAAAAAAAAACTTCTCGTAACTGTCACTGAGTTCAGCGGTCAGCATTCTAAGTTCGAATCTCGGCCCAGAATATCGTCACTACTTGTAAAAATACTAGCGTATTTAAACTAATTTGATAGCAGAGCATAAACTATATGAGTACGCTAAGTTAGAGTTTTTAGTACAAGTTTATCACGACCTCTTACCACAGATAGATTTTTTTTTTATTTCAACAAGTGATGAAACGAGCAAAACGTTCACCTGATGGTAAGTGCAACGTCTGCCCATAGCAAATGCTGTGTCACCCAGAACAATCTACATCTGTGTGACACTACACTGCCCATCACCCTGAGACATCAGTTCTTAAGTCTAATATGCCCAGTAATTACACTAGCTCAAAGTGCCCTTCAGACCGAAACACAGTAATGTTTGCACAATGCTTCACGGCAGAATAACTGACCCTGGGATGGTACCTACCTAGCCGGATTCCTGCATAGGTATCCTACCACCAGTAATATATGTCGTCACTTATTCATAATCAGGAATTATTTTTAACTAATCTCAGTGGGACCGCGTGGACTATGTTTTGTACATTTTCAGAGCACAATAAAGTAGCTTTATTAGTTTATTTTAATAATCATTAATAAATATAAATATTTATGTTGCACTTTTAAGGATCGAGTCTATCAAATTTACAGATACTTTTTTATCAATAACATCATTATTGTTGCATAATTTAAGCGATGGCGGCTCATACGGTGCAATGGCTAAACGATTGGCTTCTGTCTACTGGTCGCGGGTTAGATTACCGCACAGAACAAATATATGGACGCTGGGTGTTTGTGTATCACGAATCTATAAACGTTTAAAGTAATAACAATAATCTTATAACGTGCCGAATAGTTTAAAAGGAAACAGAAATAGAAAACTTAGTAAAAGCTAAAATAAATGAATATCATAAATAGTAAAAATCAACCATGATGTAGGAAAAAAAATAAAAACAAAACGTACAATTATTGTCAGACGCGGCGTCAGTACCTTCAGACGGGTCCAGGCGTTTAGCGCGCCGCCCGTGCTTGCTGTTGTTGTGCACGAACATGTTGTCTGATATCGCGAGCAGCGGTCCATCAACCATCACTTGCGTAGATATTACCACCTAAAATTTGCTTAATTTTAGTCAAATGTAGAAAATCTTAAAATAAATGCTGAAAAACATTTTCGTTATTTTAACGTCTCGTAATTAGCCCATTTGAACTATTTATGACAATCCCGAAGCTTATGAAATGTAAGGGTGAAACTATAAATAACTTAAACACAAGGGTTTCTATCAGAAATGTACGTGTTGTGATTCCCCATCTGTAACACTGCAAACGGTCCTACTTCCAATATTATCTCTTAAACGTCATATGACATGCAAGAAAACAAGTGCGTGTCTCTGTGTTTGTTTTTGATAACTGCCTTAATAGTTTGATGATTAAATAATTGTCAAATTTATGGTTTAGGTTCGTTTGTTTTTATTGTGTCTAACGTGGCCTACGTTAGACACAATAAAAACAAACTTTCGGTTTATTTGTGATGAATATTATCAAATTTATATTATTTTAAAATTTTAGCCCTATAATTTAAACCTTAAGTAAAATTTTGATCACGCTCGATACCATTTACGATTAATTGTGTACTGTTAATAAACTTATTTTTTTTAATATATATTAAATTATTTTATTATACAGTCTCTATATGTAGGTATATACAAAAATTTCATGCAATCTAAAATCAGCATATATACTGTGCATGAGGCATGTACTCCAACGTCTACATTTATTTTTAGCATTTCGAAGTTCAAGATCAGAAAAAGCATGGCCGAAGGTGAGTCACCAAAAATAATACCCGACTCTACACAGAACCACGGCGCTATTTCACATACCAACACACGTAAGCAGGCGCGTTCTTACACACACATACACAAGAAGGCAATCGAAAGGGAGAGTCCCTAGGGAGGTGGAGCCAATGTCTCGGGACCGTATGAAATGGACGAAAGTCTTCCAATAGGTATGCAAGGAAATGCATTGTGTGAATGTGCGTAGATGGATGCGTATTCCCTGCACCGTTATCTTTTGATGTACGATTTCTGCGGTAGATACAGGCTTACTTTTGTTTAATTTATAATTGAAAAAGATCCGTATATCTTCTCTTTACTATAACTTTATTAGACACTGCAGTAAATATGAAATACGTAACGACATCTTATGTTTTCATACTATGTTATTGGCACCGAATCAAAAATCAACTTAACGTATACATATATGAATGTAAAATGACTTACAAAATAAAATTGTTAATCTTCTCATATATGTCTAAATATTTTGAAACACTAAAAGAGACTGGAACTGTTCAAACAGTATATTCACATCGATAAAAGACTGCATTACTTCGATTCTAACATCCACCCACAAATGTGTGTTATATATTATACCCATATATTCTTACCCTTGAAACGGGGAACGACCACTGAATTATTCAATGACACACAGAAAGCCCAAATATAGACATACCTATGCATACCAACGTAACTGTGTATTGAAATGAATACTATATGTATATTTTACTAAGCTCTATATTTGAATAAAGTTTGTAATAGGACACGAAACTCAAATATGTCTTAGCCAACTGTGGAAGCAAATTTGTACTCATAAGTAGACTTAAGTGTGACTGCACCTTTAAAGTCAACCGCGTCAGCGTTGATGCTAATTAATTTATATAATTTCATGAAAGTTTTGTTAACTATGAGATACGACACGGTGTGATATGAGCTACAGTGTTAGTTCTTATTAAAATTATACGTCTAATTAACAACTAAATTAATCCTTATTACACAAAAATTGCAGCAGATGATATGATCTTAGCCGATTTTCGGCCACGACCGACAACTTCCTAATACTTTTGGAAGTTGTCTACTGCATACGCAGGAGATACAAGGGCATACGCGAAAAAAGGCACTCACTCGTCCTGGCCTACCCGAGACCGATATAACGCTATTGCAATAATCTGCAGATTGCAACTAGGATGCAGTATCAGAGACACGGGAACAATCGCGGCATAACCAAATCGAAAACCAACAATTTGTGTTTTTACACAGATGTGGCTCCGGCTGGGATTCGAATCCAAAGGCGTTGTAGTCAGGTACTCTGACCACTAGGCCATGAGGCCGTCTAACTAATAAATACTCGTAACTAAAGAAACAAGATAATATTACAAACATAATCACACAAGATTTATTAGTTGCTATATATTTTAAAGATCACGTGTACACAGTCCACCTGATGGTAAGTGGCAGTGTTTCATAAATATATCTGTCACATTATTTCACTGTATCAAACACATTCAAAGAAAAAACACAAGCCATAATGACGAATACTTTAATGTAACACTGGTTGCGTAGCGCAACCTTTAAGACTTTATAAAGGTTCCGACAAAGAAATTAATTTATAAATTCGATTTTAAAATCAAGAATTAACAAGTTTAAGAATTAATAAAATATAATAAAGATCCACGGAAATGTAAACAGATAAACTCGTATAAATAAATTTAATTTTATCCCTCCCCTAAATTGGAGGCATTTCAAATATTCAAGAGTCGTGAACGCAACCCTTCCTTCAGCAAGGGTGCTACAACAGTCTGCCAGGTGCAATTAATAAGTGAACCGAGATTCTAGTTGTTTGTCAATATATTTTCAAAGAGATGTGTGAACTTTAAAATAATACTTTAAAATTTTCAAAAAGATGGAAAACAAATTTGATTGACATTTCTAAATTAAGAATGTAAACAACATAAAACCATCTTATCTAATAAAGCTATAGCAATCTGAAAACGTTCGTCTTGATTTTATAGATATTTGGGGTAATATTTAAAAAATTGAGAAAACTTTATTTCTCAACTTTTATCTAATAATTCAATTAAATAATCAGCAAATTGAATAAATTAAAAGTTCTGCGATCCAAAATATTTAATTCAATACTTTAAAGTTGACTTTAATAATGTATTTACCAAATTAGTATTCGTTTAAACGCTTAAACTGATAACTTACACCACTGAATGAACTCTACAGACGGAGTCGTGTAAGGTAATTTTTCCTAGCGTCTAGTAAACAAGCAACCATTTACCTGTCGACAGCGCGAATAATTACAGCAGGACCTTAAGGAGATGAGAAAGTTACTGCAGTAGATTGTTACCATTCGGCCCACGGTGTGAATCGATTTCTTTGCTTTTGTTTTTTTTTTCATTGTTATGGGCAGAGTGCAACATATTCCCGTAAGAAATGCTGTATCACCCAGAACAATTCTGTCTGGCATCACGCTGCGTCCGTCACCCTTAGACATAACTTCTTAAGTCTCATATGCCACTTAGTGAAACTAGCTTTCAGTGCCCTTCAGACCGAAACACAGTACTGATTCACAGCAGAATAACTGCCACTGCGGTGGTGCCTACTTAGACGGATTCCTGCATAAGACTTCTACGGACAGTTGTTTCAGCAAATATTTAATAAAAGATACGATTTTCTTACTGTTTACGTAACTCTCATTTACATTTTATGTCTGTACTTACTTGAAATCTTCTCATGTCTCGGGGATTGCCAGCATTTTTTAAACAGTTTTGATTGCACTTCAGAAAGAACTTCAGAAAAAATCTGAAACAATGAAAGATAATATTTTTATTTTCCTGCGCAAATAAAATAATTTACAAATAAAGTTAGCTTTGTAAAAGTTGATGATGTTTTCTCGGCTGTTTTCCTCGATTACTACTTCAGTACTGTTTCACGGCAGAATAACTGACCCTGGAATACCGTCCCAGACGGACTCGTGCATTCCTTTAATTCCTTTAAACCTACTGCCAGTACGCTGAATATATTATACTGAAAGTAACGGTCGACTAAGGGAAATACCTGGAAGATTCCATAACTTCCGAGAGGGAAATTCTATGACTTCACCTTCCCGTTATAACAGATGCGATAAATGTGATGGAAGCGACAGAATTCATAGACCTCGCGTCTATTCTAGTAGCGTCTAGTTCAGTTGACTATAACAGGCGATGTATTGCTCAAATATTAATCCTACAAATATACATATTTCTATATATATAGTACTACGCGCAACCGACGAGCGTTTATGAAAACGCTAATGAAAATAGAAGAAGCGAAAGATGTGGTCTCTGCCTACGCCAATGGGAAAGAAACGTGACTGTGTGTATACTAATAACTGTACAGTTCATACTGATTCTGATGGATCAAAAGATAAGAAATATTCAAAAATCTTAAGTTTAAATTAGTAAATCTTACAATGGATATATTTGAATAATCCAAATAAATATAAATCTCCCATGTTTACTTTTACTGACAGCGATAAAGAGATGAATGTATCAGATATATTATTTACAGTCTACGCATCTGACATTTGTGACCCAAACTTTTGACTTTAGCGACAGCTGTTTCCACTTCAGAAGCCGCAACATAAACATGCACATTACCGAATTAATTTGTTTCTCGTGTTCACTAATTTCTACTTCCCACCTTTCGTTCAATTTTTTTTTTGTTCTGACAATTATAGACAAATGCGTGTGAAACTAGGAGCTTTTTTGTTTTATGAGTTCGAATCGGATTCCTTCGCTTTTTTATATCTCTTAACATGATTTAAGAAAACATATTTTTAATTTTGCTTGCTTTAAACGCCCAATATCATCTTTCTCAAATTGGAATCAAACCATTTTCAGACGAAACTTCTATAGACTATCAAATCGACTTACACACAATCGCGGATATTGTTGAACTGTGAAAGAAAATATGGTTGTTCTAATATAGTCCTTATCCCATAAAGCTTAAAGTCTGTGAAGGGTGTAAAGATGAGTTTGGCGTTGTGTAACGTAGAGTGTGCGATCAGGCAGGCGATCACGATGAATGCTTTAGCAGAAATATTTTACATGGCCTCCGGCGGCGCCAGTACCGCCACGTTGAATATTGTTGTGCCAACGGACGTGGGTATACACAGAGAGGATATTACTTCATTTTATATGTTTATTAATCAGTCGAATATGAACATTTTCTTGTGTATAGATAGATTTTGATAATTTAAATACGAATTCCTCTTCTTTATTTTCCTTTGCACGATGTGACAAGGGTACGTTATATTACTGTTTTGAAGTTACCTTTTTGTTTATAGTAAAACATGACTGTGTCAGTAAGACACAATATTAACTTTCCTTGTTCTTATTTCAACGAGATCAGTATATTTAAATACCATCATGAGAGTTATATAATTAAATCAATGCGTTATAAAAGTAGTCATTATACATGTTAACCGGTAAAACATTTATGTAATTGTAGACATTCTAGAAATGTAAAATTATTTGAATAGAACCTTATTACAAATAATAAGTTCAGTAAGGCAATGAAAATAAAAAAAATATAATATTTAAAAAAATCAATCGTACAGCTCTAAGAGTTACACGAAACACGAGCATATAGGAGGCGCGTACCGCGAACGTATTTGTGCTTGCAGAGCCCGCGGCGTCGCACATCTGTTCCCGCATTATTTATGTTAAACACCTTATGTCACAATATCGCGAGTTAGGAGTTTACGCGGCTGTCAAACGACACCGACTCCCGAGGTATGAATGGAGATTTTATTTTAGGAACAAGCGTAGATAGGAATGTGGGCGTATGAGATAGCGGAAACCGTTTAGAGGACGAAAAGATTATATAATATCAACAATTTTGACAATATTTCTAATTATAGGTTCAGTAAGCGACGTGGCAATTGGCCGGCCATATAGCTCTTTAAACCGATAACCGTTGGGAAAGAAAGGTTCTCGAGTGGCAACCTCGTACCGGCAAATTTGCACGGTTTTGCGGGAAGGCGTGGATAAATGTGGCTCAGGACCGTGTTTTCTATCGAAGAGAATGTTATCTATAGAAGAGAAGGCCAGCAAATTCAGCAATATACTTGTGATGGTCTCAAATTATGATAATTATGGTGATGATTTCTTCTATCGTTTCAGTTATAATAAGTGACAAATAAGTGTCTAAGTCCAGCTTATGAAAAATCAAGTTGTACGTTGTTACCTCTAGACACTATGACATAAAATTTACTTAGAAACCCGATTTTAATAAGATTTTTATTTTTTTTATGATTGCGCACCATTTCCGCGCTAATGTTCCGCCATTAGTCAGGTTCCTTATAAACAAAAATCCGCATAATTCGTGTAGGTTTCATGTCGATTGCTTTCACTTTTATATACTTTCGAATAAATTAACAGAAGATACATGTATCTTATTTATTTGAATTGATGATGTAATATATATATAATAAAGTTCATTGAGCATTGATATCATTTTAGGTGACGGAAATTTGTAAACACAACTACACTCGGCGTCAAAAAAATCGCATATCCGAAAAAAATAATTTAAATACTATTTTAACACAACAGGCCAATGGCAATGTTGTGGTTTGAGGGTATCGTTCGAAAGGTAATTTCATTAGCTTTCAGGAATTTTAATTGAATTTTACTTTTATAACGAGGCGAAAGAGAAATTAAAGAAAAAGACAGGGTACAAATTTGCAAATTAATAATTTAAAAAAAAACTTAATAAATACAAAAAAAGTTCCACTCGCAATGATTGCGAGCAAACTCTAGACGATCTCTGCGATGCTGTGCAATAAGTTTTGGACCTTTAGCAGGTCTATGGGCTGTTAAACTCTTTTCGTGTAACCTTCTTCTTATCGTAGAAACACTCACAGATGTTCTCCGAGTTGATCGGAGCTGTTGTTGCAACTCAACAGCATTTGTAAAACGGTTTCGTAAAGATGTCGTAACGATAAAACGGTCATCTCTTTCTGATGTGCACCGTTTTCTTCCAGATCCCGGTTTTCTAACATAACCACCAGTCTGCTGAAAACGTTTGAACACACGTCGAACTGAAAAACGGGACAGGTTCAACTGTCGAGCAACGTCACACTGCCGCATCCCCGACTGCAATAGGGCAATCACTTGAGCGGCTTCTTCAGAGCTGGTGTCCATCTTTACTTGTTCTTACTTGGGTTACTTGTTCACGTGTGTTCACTGCAAAGTCTAAATTACGACTGGCCCTTATTTCATCCAGATCGACCCTTTTTAGGTGGTGTAACTAGCGTCCTTACTAACGAGCATTTAACAGTGTTTATTTTTGATGCTCTATAATGATAAATGTTTTAATGATTTCATGATTTTTTTATTAATAATGTAAAGCTATTCAAATACCCATTTCCAACATACCAATATTTATATAAATATAATTCGTTTCTAGCCATTACAGCCATTTTTCGCGCAAACTCAGAGAGGTGCGATTTTTGTGACGCTGAGTGTATTTTAACTAGCAACATTAATACACTGGTTACTGGTGGTAGGATTCATATGCGGGAATCCGTCTAGGTAGGTACCACCCCAGGGCCAGTTATTCTGCCGTGAAGCAGTATGTGCAAACATAACTGTGTTTCGGTTTGAAGGACACTGTGAGCTAGCGTAATCACTGGACATATGAGACTTAAGAACTCATGTCTCAGGGTGAAGGGCGCAGTGTGGTGTCACACAGAAATGTTCTAGATGTCGCAGCATTTCTTATGGGAAACGTTGCACTTACCATCAGGTGAACGTTTAGCTCGTCTCGTCACTTTTTCCAATAAAAAAAAATCAGAAGGGTCACTTGACAGATACGGTATTCCCCAATATCACTCTTTTGCGGTCACCGCTAAGTTTAACACAAATAATGGCCTTCGAAAGCAAAGTAGAATCTACGAGCGTATTACAGCATTTATTTTCCGTAAGCTGTATTGATAACTTAAAAAGTCATCTTTAATATTAGATATTTAAAAGTAAATTATTTAAGTTATGATTCTTTAGGATTGAATACGTTCTTAAAGGCGGAATTAGACGGATCATCCAGAGTGATTCGCTTTGAGTGAATAGTAGTGAACGTTGATCAGTGAACAACTTTTCCTATTTACACGTAAAATGTTAAATTGAATAATAGTGTAGGCATTTTCTCATGACGTCACGGAGACAAGTCGTGTGTGTTGGAGTTGTTAATAAATTAAATATGAAATATCAATTAACAAACAATCGCGAATTCGTTGACGATAAAAGAAAACTGTTCATTTAAGTTGGGTGGCGCATTTGGTCCAACACAATAAAGCACCCTAGGCCCATTGCAATAAAGCGCCCTAGGTTCATTGCGATAAAGCTCACATAGTATTCAGTAATAGTATTATCAGTAATAGTACATTTTTAGTAGTTTTAGTCAGTTTTTAGTAGTTTTAGTAATTTTTAGTAGTATCAGTAATAGTACATATTTAGTAGTTTTAGTAATTGCACACTTATCAGTTCTATCAAAATACAGAACACTTGAAATTGAATCATCTTTTAAACATCAACGACCGAATCCAATCAATATTGATCTTTCTGCGTTCTAGGCCCGGACCGTGCGGGCCTAAGCCTAAATCCATCCCTGAGTAAGACGTTTATAAGCTTTTACTTTTATAAGAAAATTTAAATGTGTTGTAGATGATTTCTATCAATGCTTTATAGCATTTTATTTTGTGAATATTTTAGCAAAGCCGTTACGTCAGTTACTTGAGAGCGCTCGTCGCTCTCAATAGTTTGCTACAGTTACTGAAACCAAAACCAATGGAGATTAATAGATTTACACTATCAACTCATGTAAACCTGAAGTACAGTATATCCTTCCTAGCAAGAGATTTTCTCGTCTTCTCTTAATCAGGAGAAAGATTCTATACAGCCTTGAAGACACTACGTGTATATATTCAAAATATTCACGTTAACTGAAACCCAGTAACGTATTTTGTAGGTTTTACAAATATTTAAGAAAAAAGTAAAGCAAACATCATACTTGTGGTAGGATTCCCATGCAGGAGTCCGTCTAGGTAGGTACCACCTCAGGGCCAGTTATTCTGCCGTGAAGCAGTAGCGTGCGAACATTACTGTGTTTCGGTTTGAAGGGCACTGTGAGCTAGCGTAATCACTGGGCATATCAGACTTATCAACCTATGTCTCAGGGTGATGGGCATAGTGTGGTGTCACACAGAAATTTTCTGGGTTTGTTATGGGCAGACGTTGCACTTACCATCAGGTTTTGCTCGTTTCATCACTTCATGCAATAAAAAAAATGCTAAAGCCCCACTGCTGAGCACAGGCCTCCTCTTATTTTTTGAAATGGGTTTTGAGCTGGAAATATTCCGCTACGCTGGCTGGTCCAGTGCGGGTTCGCAGCAATATTTTAATTTCTCAGACATGCTGGTTTCGTCGCGATGTTTTCCTCACCACTGAGCACGTGGTAAATCACCATTCAAAATTGCAGAACAATTTCAGAGGCCCGGCACCGGGGATCGAACTCAGCTTACTCGCCTACTATAATATTCTCCGGCCTCTGACCTACCCCAACTAAATTGTTCTTATTAATTCTAAATCACGAAATCATAAGAAGCAGCTACAGAGTAAATAATTTAATTAAAAAAATGTTCTACGAAATCGCACAAATGGTAAACAAGCCATTTATTCCTAAACTAGATGCATACTACCACGTTACAGTTAGAATAAAACCAACAAATGAAACCTATTTCATATTCGATGTGTGATGTCTGCTTCTTAAATTTCGCTTGAAAAACAAAACATACACACACATAGTTAATGACAGTTAACTTCTGTATCTCACAGTGACATTCACAACGTAGCTCCAAGACCCGACAGGCGTTAATTTATTTGAGCAGCGACGCGATTTACGAGTCGGAATGATGCCTTGCGCTCGCTGCTGAGTGCTATCGGTAATAACTCTGATGAGGCTAATAGCACCTCGCTTTAATTTATTAATCGTCATCGTTCCATAAACGTCAAATTTAACATTTTATTGGGATACTTTGTCTTTACGAACGTTACATCTTACACTTAGTTCACGTTGGATACGAAATAAAATGAAATATATTTATTCTCGGACGTTAGAAATTCAAATTTGTCCAGTGTCATTTTTTTCAATCTACTAGCGTTTCTTAATGAGGTTTCTCCTTCCGAAAAAGAAACAGGCGAAAGAAACTCCGCAGGTATACCCATTTTAAGTTTTTTTTTATCGTAATGATATTATAAAAGGATTACATAAATTGGTATTAATATTTAGCAATAGATTCCAGACGCAGCGACCATTTCATTCCTAGGGGTTAAAGTCAAAGTCAAAATTTCTATATTTAATTTACACTTGTTTAGAGCTTTCAAACTAAATGGCAAAATATACACCGGTTCGAAAAATATCATCCATGTCTTACATTTAGAGTCCAGTAACCAGCATTGCAAGCCTTGAGTTTGTTCCTGGAACGACTATTACCATTATTTTCATCACTTTTATTAAAGCCATTTATAATCGTGTGTATGTATATAATATTTTCATGTACATGTATTGGTATATCGAGAGGCTAAAGTTAAATTACTTATTTTTCTAAATCTTTTATTTTACTTTTATGATACTACACAAAACTTATAAATACTCGTAGGTCTTATATGGCCCTCTTTAGCAATACAAAAATGCAAATACAAAAATATGGTTGTATCCATATTTTATAAATTGAATATATGAATAATCTTATTTTAGTGTAAGGGAAATCTGATCGTTAAAGGATTTTATACAATTTGCTGTTCTGTGACTGCCATTTTATACAATTTGCTGTTCTGTGACTGCCACTATCTTGTCATGATACTCGTATTATAAGAGTCAACTTCCGAACAAGGAATGACCGCTCAACCTTTAACATCTTATGAACCTCATACTATAATTTCTTTAACAATTTATACCATCTGGTCGGTAGTAAATAAAATACATCAATTAAAGTTCTTAGATGACTATAAAAGTTCTAAGACAAACAATAATTCAGTTATAGAAATTTATATTATTAGTGTTACATTTTTTTTTAATTAAAAAAAACGTTGTCTGCTATGATTTCTCTTCTATAATGAGTGTGTTATATAGACATTAATTTCACATACACAACACAATCAAACCCAAAAATCAATAATTTTGTGTTTCCTGCACAAAAGTCGGCTCCGGCTGGGATTTGATCCCATGACCTGCGACGTCATGTCTGCTAGTCTAGTCAGGTGCTCTGATCTCTAGGCCACGTGGTAGTCATATCTATTCGCTTAAAAAAAACTAAATAATTATGCCAGTCTTCCTTTGGCAAGCCAATAATCGTAGTCTACGTTTAGTTTAAATGTAGGTTTTTATTTAATGTTATGTCATATAATGGAGTACTGAACGATACTCTATCTATCCAGTTGATGATATCTCAATAATAACAACATATCATATAATAGTCTGCTAGACGCAGTAGCTAAGTGATGGTTTTCTGTGCCACTGTTCTGTACAGGGTTTTTTAAGGATTAAGTGACGACACGAGCAAAACGTTCACCTGATGGTAAGTGCAAGGTCTTCCCGTAACAAACGCTGTGTCATCCAGAACTTTCCTGTGTCCACCACACTGTGCCCATCACGCTAAACATAAGTTCTTATATACGCGTTTGGAATTTAAAGCGAGCGCTTAGCTACTGAGCTACCACGACTATTAACGTAGAATTCCTGCATAGGAATCCTACCACCAGGATTATACCAGGATATTAGCATAGGATTCCTATGCAGGAATTCGTCTAAGTAGGTACTCCAGTTATTTTGCCGTAAAACAGTAGTATGCAAACATAACTGTGTTTCAGTTTGAAGAACACTGAGTGATAGTGTAATCAATGGACGTATGAAACTTAAAAACTAATTTTTCATGGTGACAGCGCACAGTGTGGTGTTACACAGAAATGTTCGGGGTTACACAGTATTTGTTTTAGGCAGACGTCGCACTTACTATCAGGTGAACGCTATGCTCGTTTCATTACTTTATCCAATAAAAAAATTACGTCTATTAAAGTAATTTTCGGTGCTGTTTTCAGTATAAAAATCGTAAACGACAACTGTCGACTTTTCACGTGAAAATCGCCGAAATCAAACCTTGCCCAATAAAAACATCTACCTATATCGAGTAATATTTACCTATCGCATCACGAACAGAAAGAAAACTCTGTATTTTCGTCGTAAAAACTACCCTCGCTTTTCATCCCTTGCCCGCGTATATAATACAGCCCCTATTCGAAAGGGCTTATCTATAGATTCTGTATGAAACAAGGAAAATGACATGCGTTCGTTGAAGCAAATCGTTTAAAATACATCTTTTTCTGTTCCCACACTATGAAAACAATACAGTTGTTTGCATATTTTGAGAAAAACAAATAAAAAAATTTGTAAAATCAGGAAACTGTGGTGAACATAAATCAAGTGTGTAAATCGGAAAAAAAATTCCATTCCACACTATTTCTTTCTAAGGGGTTAAATACTAATGGCTAGCTATTATGTAAAAACGTTTTTCTTAATAAAAACTTATTCGACCCATTCATACTTTTATTTCAGGCCGGTTTCGCAAATACCGCACCATAGTATGAAAAAATCTACAACGGCATTAAGTCGAGGCGGTCGGGAGGCGCGGCGCCCTCTTCAAGTCGGAACACTTGAGCGTCTCCCGCCCCACACTACCCGTCCGTATACTAGTTATGTTTATTTGCATTGAATGTTCTTTCACAGTAGTTTGAAAAAAATTGCAACTTCCATGACCTATTTGTTTAAAATATCCATGTTTCTACTACAGGTAATTTTAAATAATTATTATTATATCTTAGATCTATGCGAATACTATACATTTAAATAAAACTATTTTTTACGGATTTTGAACTGTTTCTAACTCGACGTTTCGAGTGCTTTACTGCACCCATAGTTACGGGTGGACTGAGATGATGATCTCCTGATGTCATAGTTAAACAGAGGTATCTTCTGCTTTTAATTATTATTTTTGTTCCGATCTACACAGAAAGAGCTAACTGTGTCTTGAAGTCTTGCAGTGCTATGCTTGGTTTTTGGTTTAATTTTATTTATTGTTGGATCCCAAACCGGTGGTAAAACCAAACCATCTTCTCTATTGAAATTATGATTTTTTTTAAGTTCGATAGCCTCGTGAATCATCCTTGGTAGGAACCGGTGTTCTTTTGCAAGGATTTGTGACTTATCAAATCTGATGTAATGGTTGGGATGGTCCAGAACATGGTCACAGACTGCAATGTAATAATGTTTCTTGTCAGTTTTTTTTTTGCAGTTTTTTTCTATCTCAGTTGTAAAATTGTGTAAAACTCAAAGTAACGTGGATGTAGACTCAGACAAAAATCTTCCAATACTAATCTTGTAAACAAAATTTAACGTTATGCAAGACTACTAATATGACGAGTAGGTACATGGGCAAAAACCTTCAATATTCTATATCATTAAAAAAAACTACGAATTAAAAAACTAAGGACCATTTTTAGAATATAAATACACGAAATACTGTTACATCTTCAAAATCGACTCAAAGACATGTGCATATATCTGAGAAAGACTGAATCCATAAAACCGCATTCGTAAAATCGAACGCGCAGTAAGAACTCGAGTACTGACAACAAGCGGTCTCTTATAACTTTTCCCTTTTAACCTTTCATTCCCCTCCCGCCGTCCCGCGGCCCGGTCACCCGCTCCCTCGGGAGGCGGTCCCCAGGGCCGGCATCGACTCCCCCGCGTACGCCGCCCCGCCTGCCACCACTCAATACCGACACGCCATGCGGACGTCAAAGATTAAGTAGCCAAAAGATTGATGAAAGGTATATCGCTATTATTTGTCACATAATGCATTTAATTACCTACGTTACAGAAATGACTATGTGTTAAATTGAACCTGTTTCATTGATTTTTTAAAGTTGTGACTTCATTATTCCAATGCAATGCTACGCAATTGCCTAACTTCGACTATTTTAGTCATTCAATACGTTCATATATCTTTCTATATGGATAGGACACACATAATGCAGTTAATAATTTTAATTATGTTATATAAAACAATTGCATTTTTCACCTCTCACAACACACAAACGTCTCACAAGACACAATCAAGTAAAATGTCACTCAATCAGATTATTAAATATGAAATATTATTTAAGTAAAAGGTTTCAAGTCTAAGCTTCAATCGACAAATAAAATTTATTGCGGCTACTTAATCTTTGAGTACATGCGACGGGCCCATAACCGGCCGAGTTTTCGACTTTGTTTTTCCGCATACGTCTATAGCGAGCGTTAATATTTCAGTACATACCAAATTCAAGGGTTAACTGGTCCCCATCTCGAATGACGATGGAAATAGATGGGAACAATAACAACTATTTCAGCAACGCCCGTTCAGAAATTGGGTAAACAGCGTTAACGTATTTATCTTATACCTAAGCTATCATACATTTCCCGAATCGTATTTATTCTGATTTAAAAAAAAATACAAGTTTTCGAATTAAACGTTTAATACTTTTTTATTCGATAAAAAGTAAGTGAAAATGTATTAGAAAAGAAAGTAATAGCCTATAAATGCCCTACTGCTGAGCACAGGCCTGCTCTCATTTGTGAGAGAAAAAAATATTAATACTTTTAAAATAAGTAAATTGACCTACTTGCTATTACTTATATACTTAGAAATGTTAGAGAATAAATTTCATAATAGCGATTTTAGAAATATATTATGATTTCAAACATGTAATCTTACACCAATGAAACGCAACCTGCGAGATTTGTCAATATAGTTTATAATATGAAACTTTATTATTACCCGTCTATGTAGATATATAAAGAATCTGTAAACCGAAAGCACTGTAGTAGTTTTTCCAATGTGTCGAGCGCTAGGAGGGTACCGCGGGCGTCGCAGCATCCCGCCGTCGTCATGGAAACGCGATAAAACCTCGCCTTTTCATAGCCCTCCACAAAGTAAGCGCTACATTACAAGATAAACTTACAGTAAATATTGGGATAGTATCTTAAATACTTTTACGTCTCGTTTAAAAATAACAATAAAATCTTTTCGTTTTGTTTCGTCGCTCGCTTTCAAAAGCTTTAGGCACATTGTTCGTATGAAAATAATATCAAAGTTATAATAAATGGTCATTTATTTTTATTAAAAATTCTCTTAAGCTGTACTAAGAATATATTATATATTTTCTTTAAAAATTAAATCCAAAGGAAACCTATATATATATATATATATATATATACAAAACCTTGTACTGGGAACGTAAGAGGTATCTCTGTTTACATGTATTTGATTTTCCGGATATCACTTCACCGCTACTTCTTATTTCTGGTCGAATATTTATCGATAGTAGTTGAATAAAAGCCGATCAATCAATCAATAGAAATATCTACCAATAAATTATATATATGTTATTCCTGCCCGTCTACTGAAATTAGATAAAGACTTCACAAGACTATTTACCGAAAGGTGGAAAACCCGAGATATCTCGAAAGCGTCGTTAGAATTTTCTATACCTTTCGATATGTGACGGGATTCGCACATGGTGTAACTAATATACTCTTTATTTCATCTAAATCTTAAGGTTATATATTGGCATGAATTCTAAATTAAGAGTAAGTGACCAGTAACCTGAGTATCTCATATCTACGATATTATAACATTGTAATGTTGCAAAAATGAAGTGGCAATGGCCCGGTCATATAGTCCGTTTGATAAGATAGGTTCGCGAGTGGCAGCATCATATCAGAAAATGATGTTGGTGGTGACCTATTAGTATAACTAGTAGGATAGATGACCTGCACGGTTTTGAGGGAAGTGGATGGATGAATATGTGTTTTGTGACAGTCTACGGGGTGTGGGGAGGGGGGGGTATGTGATCAGCAGTGGACTTGTGATGGGCTGACAAGATGACGATGATGATAATAATAATTGTTGCTAAGATAAAGAAAAGTATTTAATCGATTATTTTATTTTCATTGCACCGACGACAACAATGTCTCATTAAATGTTCTTTTTAAAGCTTACAAATATAATTAGTTAGTAGAAATACACCTGTACTTGTTTCACAAACGCGACGTGGTTCACCACCCGTCACGTCTCGTTTCCCGCGGGAGCAAATAGTGGGCACGTATGTCGCCTCTGCCTACCCTTTATATGCGAACAAGGCGTGATTTTATGTATGTATATACATATATATATAGTCTGTGGTATGTATTTAATTATTTTGACATATTTTTGATAATAAATTATCGAGTCAAAACATGTATTATATTATTATTGTAATTTTAAGCCTTTAAATCTTTTCTCCCAATCGAGTTTGTTACATAAATTAAAAATCGAGTATTCAATGAATTTGCAGTCAATGTTTATTCTTAAATCTTTTCTTATACTACGCGGTATTCTTACAAGTTCAAAAGCGCTCTACTCTCTTCGCGAGTAGTTTCTAGTTGACAACATACGACTAGCTACTAGTATTGACAATAGGACAATCGCTTGCGACTTGTAAGCCTTTCTCAGTCGACCACAGAAAATAACTAAAATTCTCTCATATTTACTATGTAAGCCTCATTGATCCTCATTTTCGCAAAGCAGAGACCTTTTTATTATTATTTTAGTTATAAAGAATAAAACAGATAGTTATATGTCGGAAATTTGAAAAGTTAAAGAATTTATTTCATAATCAAGTGATATTTTCGTTTTCAGTGCTAGTTAAAAAGTTTAGAAACATCTATTTTGAGGAAAATTTAGGCAAAGAATATTCGAATACAGTATTCGTTATAGCACTTTATTTCATTTTCGACATTTAATGTCGTTATACAAGAAAAAATATCCAAGTCAAAGGTGATGGATTCCACGGAATTTTCATTAATTATATATTTTTATATCCCGAACAATATCGATGACATTCCGGTTAACACGCGTGTTACCCCAAGCTGTTATCCGCGGAGAAAATATTATAGTGATGTGAAAATCAACGCAAACCCTAAGGCACTCACTCATTTTCACCAACCCAGCTTCAAATTAACGGTTTCGTTTAAAATCAGGTGCAATGGCAGAGACAAGGGATAATTAAATTTAGCGGCGTGGCGGATTCTTTTTTGCTTTCAGAAACCCCCTTAAAAATGACAGTACGTCTGTGCTCAATTCTAACTAGGAAGCTAGCAGAAAACAACATACCAGCAGAATATGCAAAATTGCTTCAACATTGCCTAACATCTGGCTATCTATTGTGGATTGAACAATACTCCTAGGTGTGGCAATGGGCTCCGCATTATCTCCCGTTGTCGCCGACATATTCATGAAAGAATTTGAGGAGAAAGCCCTCTGTACTTCTCCTGTAAATCCAAGATCCTACAAGCGGTATTTAGATGCTACTTTCACAATGTTACTATCAGTTAAAGTACAACTGCATTTTTAGACCAGATTAACTCCATAAACTCTAAAATTCAATTTACTACCATTTAATAACGCTTCGGATCTCGCGTCCTACGACACAAGAACCGCGTGAAACCGGCCACAGTCCTGGTGTTCTACCACATGTCATAGTCACAGACAAATTGAAGCGGGCATATAAGAACAATTATTAATATAAGAACATTCTTCAGCCCGCCGAAGAAGTCAGTTTTTACCTCTGTCAGATGTAATGTCTCTCTACAAGACGTAGGAGTATACAAGCTACATTGTGAATGTGGTCCATCCTCACTTCAAAAGAGAATATGGTTGGGTACTACCACCAGCTTGAGATCCTACAATAATCAAAAATCAAACATGCCACTACAAGAATAATCATTAAAAAGCTGAAGATAGCCCGGATTAACTGTGACATCGGGACGTCTGACACTTCATTCCCCACGTGGCTATGGGTGCTGTAAACCTCCCGTAACCTCGGTTTATAAATAGTTATAAAATAAACGCGATAAAATCCGTAAAATTTGTTTTATTTAATGTGTAATAGTCGCGTAAATTTAAAAAATCATTACTTTTACGTTAACAAAAACTATACGATGCTTCACATTGCCATTTGCATTACCTATTTTTATTCAATAAAACTAGCAACAACTTAACAGATTGTAAAAAAAACCATTTCCCTAATTCACAACGACAGAATTTTAGTAACAACTATCTACATCTACAACTAAAACCGTAGACGCCCTCGTAACGCAAAACGCCGCATTCAGCTCGACCTCTTTCGTACACAATCAACATACAAAGACAAGAGGCAACATTACGCGGGCATCACTTCATTGTGGGCACCGTTCTAATTGTAACTACACTCTTGGGCACCATCAGGCGCTCAGCGCTCCGGCGGGTAGGCGTGTGCCACTAATCTTCGACCCCTACATACCGATACGCCGCCAAACCTACACAAACAAACCTAAATCTTAGAAAAAGCGATATAGAGTCCAAATTCAACTGTACGCCAAAAATACTATTTGCAAACGTTGCGCGGGTTAACGCACACTATCAACTCATTAAATTGCATCGCCTTTTTAATGAGTCTGAAAGTGAACAAAGGATATTGAACACGATTACATTAAGTACGTAGTTGTAGTGCCGGCTAGGTAAGATAGTTTGTTTTTCTCGACACTTTCGTTAAGATAAGCGAATTAGTAGATTTTTAACATATTATTTCAACTGGCGAAACCACTTTAAGTTCTATCTGTTGTAGTTTTTAGTTTATTTATTTTTCTTTTAAAAACGAATAGCCATACAAATATTTATTCCATGTGGAATTCGAACTCCTGACCTACAGTACAGAAGCCAATCGCTTAACCCCTTACCCCCTACCTTAAATTTGCTATAATGTGTCCACAGCTGATCCACAGAAATATTCTGTGTGACACACCACACTGCGCCCGTCCCCCTGAGACGTTCTTAAGTCTCATTTGTAGTCTATATTTTCCTTTTTTTTATAGTACGCGTTGAATACAATGTTTACGAGTAATATTTTATAATTACATTTCATATCATAACATAAAAGTCAACCATAAGTCTAAATATTAAAACCTCTATCAAGATATCACACGCAAAGAAAAATGTTCCAACTGATATTTAGCCAACTTAATTTATTTAAGCTAAGCATAGGTAAATTTACAAACATGACTAACATGTAGCACGCCTCCCTCATATTTACCGGGTGAATATGCTATAAAGTGATATCACGTGATCGTTTTCGGCCGGGTAATAGTTATAAATTACCCGGGTAGTTTATAAAAGCCGGTTAACCCGAGGTAAGCGGACAAGGAGCATAATTTATTATTGGAAAATTCGCGGGCGCGCATTTTCATACGCGCTATTGATCATTTTATATGTGTACTATCGCCGAGCTATCGGAACGGCGTGCAGTTGGCTATAATGTCAAAAGCACAATGCAATATGGGCAACTTTGTGTGAGTCAACTTACCTATCTATTAAATTTGTGTTCACTTTTATTTCTAAACGTAAAGTAACAGCCTATAAATATCCCAGTGCTGACCACTACTACTACTACTAGCCTCCTCTGATTTCTGAAAGGATTTTGGAGCCGGGAAGGCTAGGGCGCTCACTTTAAATTCCATATTACGCGAGCAACCTGGGTTCGATTCCCGGTGCCGGAACCACTAAAAATGTTAATTAAAGTTTCAAGTGATTTTGCACTACACTATACACTTGTTGCAATTGTAATTGGCGCAGCGTGGGGGACTCTTCCCGGCTCCAATACTCTCTCAGACAAGAGCAAAGGTCTGTGCTGAGGAGTGGGACATTTAGATTATTCATTTACTTTACTAATTTGGAGCTGGGAAGAGTCTTCGAAATATTTATTATTACGAGGACATATTTTGTTGCTGTCTCGGACACTACAACCTAGCCTTCTTCCGATGTTATCGCATGTTTGCATGTATTATTTCTTATTATAAAAAAGACTTAAATATAAACTGATATTGGACCAACACATAAATACCTAAAACATCAGATTATTTAATTAATTTAACATCTACTCTTGATCCATGAATCGACGTTAGATTATTTAGTTACACATATATATTTATAAATTTGTATCAGTAACTCTAAAAAGCTTTTGATAGAATGACCTGTTTAATTAATGACGAATGTTTGATTAATCCAAACAAACTATCGTATCGGTGAATATTTAGAAGCATTTTCTTCAAAAATTTCTTCTATTTTATAAGAAAATGCTTTAGAAATTCAAACATGAACACCTTTGGCGTATAGTACGAAACATGCATATTGCTCTGTGTAACTATTACAAGCACGTTTATAGTATACATTTATGAGACTATATATGTATTGAGAGTTCAGTTCGAACTGGCAATGGAAAATATAGTTGCATTGCGCACTGTATCATCTTCGCAAGGGGTCCCGCTGAGTTATTATGGAGAAAGTACAATCTTGCACAGAAGTTACTCGCATGTCTTTTAAAATGTGCAATGCATTTTTACCAATAAATACTGTTTCTAATATTGATTGTGTTCTAATAACATTTTTTATAAACTTTTTTTAACATGTATAAACTGATATAAATAAGTTAATATCAAGTATATTAAAGGACCTGACGAATATAGGAGCGACTGTGTTTTCGAATAACAACGTTTTTGTCATTTATAGAATAATAACATATTCTACGTAAATGACAGTACACATGCTTACACTCTAATTTTTTTTCGCTTTTCTATAAAATTTTACAAAAAATATGTAGTAAGAGTGTCTTACGAAAGCACTTTCTGACGTATCTGTACATTCTATTTTATATTCGCAAGAACCCTGCATCATATTTATCACCAGAAACTTTTAAGGTAAAGCATATTTACGCGTTCTTTGCAACTTGGCTAATAAAATACGAATAGCAATATTTGTAAACCTACTGCTTTGTTTTAGCAGTTTTTAAAATTTCAGAAATTAGACTTTTATTTTCTTCGAAATAATTCTGTAGGCTTAGAAATCTTTGGGAAATAAAAACTAAATAGGTAGGTACTTTTGATTCTACTGATTACTTAATATCTAAATCTTGTTGATGGATGGCTGTAAATTGTAAAATATTTTAGAGAATACATACACGTCGCGCCTTTTTCTCATATAAAGGGCCACACATGTGTGTGGTCTTTAGGTGTCCGGCAGAGTAGAATAGTTTCCTACCTCTTTTCTACCGAGGCTTCGTAAGAGGCGACTATGGTATGTTGCGGACAACCTTTATTCGTGCAGAATAACACCATAATATGCAATGCTGTCGCTATACTGCTCGTAAGAAGGCAACGGAAAAAAGTTTTTTTTTTCTTTGATTCTTAGCAAAATGGCGACGTGATTCGCCACTTGTGGCATCTCGTTTCCCACGGTGGCAAAAAGTGGGCTACGCGTATTTTAGAAAATACGGTATAATATTCGCTGATGTAAACAATTTTTTTCGTAATTGTATTATTTATGTCTTAATGCAAGGAAGAACAAAACGATACTACGAAACCACCGCTTGGAAGGTACACCGAAAACCAAAACATAAACGTTATATCGGCGATCCCGCCAAACTGGTCTATCAAAATATAACGACGACGATAAAAACGATAGAAAAGAAAGCAAACGCTACCGATGAATTTCCAAAGATCGCACAATAACCGATTGTGCATCCTTCTCAGTCCTATGTGAGAATATATACTTCCTTTCTTTTCCGGCAGAAGTTTTTCGTTTTATAGGCGAGTCGATAATATTCGGACCACTCAGCAAGATATCAGTGGTAAATATTTTATGATGTCCAACGTCCTCCTAGCACAGTTTGTGACTAACACGCTCAAAATTTTCGATATACCAATACGTATTTTGGAAACAGCCATTCGCCATTAAGAGCCAGACTGGTGCCCACAGGCCACCTGCTTTAAACATGTCCCTGTTGTAAATCTAGAATGACATATTTTCTAGCCATTTGATATTAGTCACTAAAATTATTCACCCAAAGTTGAATGTAACTTAACAGTGTGTGTTACATTACAATTATATGTGCAAGAAGAAGTTGACTAAAATTATAAAATATGGAAAATCAGCATCGCAGATTAAATAATAATATTGAACAATTTAAAAAAAATGCCCAGTCTTCGGCCAGCTATTTAAAATATTAATTAACAACATTTTTAATGAGATTTCTGTTCCATAATAAAAGCGGCCTTTTACTTCTCACTACTGGCATACATGTAACTAGTGGCACAGGCCTTCAACTATTATGACTAAATATGTAAGGAACGCTGCTCCACTGCGAGTTAGCTACAAGTACAGACTCCTCAGCGTAGGTATATAATTCCTCACGATGTTTTCTTTACCTCAAAATAGGTGGTGAACCAACACCTTAATGTACTGTTGGAAATTTTAATGGGATATAACCCAGTACAGTCAAGCTCACGCAAAAATAACAGAACTCATTCGCCACCGCACTACAATCGCAGTTTTTTGTCACGTTCGTCTCTTACAAACTATCTTGGCGTAATGTCATTAATCTTAAGAGACTGGCAGCGAAGCAAATGACCTCTCGTTAAAACCCTCCAAAGGCTGAATGCCCCATAATATTCTGTGTAGTAAATACGTATATAATAAACACGAGAGATATGCAAGCTAAATAAATCCTTCGTCAACATTCATTAAGAATCATTTATGCAAAAACTACATATTCAGAACAAACAACAAAATAAAATGAAAACGCGGAAAAAGGTAAGATGTTTTTCGCCTAGAAGCGTGTTTGCAATAATGTTAAATATATCGTCCAATCAGTATCCCGGGCAACGAGGAATTAACGTTAGAAATTCAACGACGAAGCGACGAATCCTGATCTACCCTTTTATGCGGCGCGGCGTAATAAAAAGAAAAGTCTTATTTGAATTTGGAAGACGAATTAAAAAAAAGAAAATGAATTCTGCACTAATTTAAACAGAGAGAGTTTCGAGACGATTTTCGGCAATCAGGCGGGATGGCTTAATTAATGCATTAAAGTTGTAAGTCTGGCGGTAGGCCCCGCACCTACCTTGGCATTATAGCCTTTTTGTTTATATATATATATATATCCCTGCTTTATTATATGGCTATGAAGCAATAACAAACTATTAAACATAACTGTAAATTATTTTTTTCTCTTTGTTTAAAAAAGTTTAGCGTGTTTATTACATTTTTTGCTTTTTTTTTAAACGAAGCCCCACAATAGGATTTCTCCTGTGTCGTGGGTGCGTTTTACAGACATAAATTCCACATGCACAAACACCCAGACCCGGAACAACTATATGTAGGCCATACAAATATTTGTCCCGTGCGGGAATCGAACCCACGACCCGCGGCGCAGAAGCCAAGGGCTTAGCCACTGCGCCAACCGAGCCGACAAATTGGATACGACAATGAAACTGTCGTATCCAAAAAGGATGACTATCAAAGGTAATGGACATAAATTATCTAACATTATTTGTATACTTTAATTTAAGCGTTATAAAAAAATATAATACGTAAATCTATCAAAATCTCTTTCGGACTATCCAAAGGCGTTTTGTACGACCCAAAAAACTAATCACAGATAAGCGTACGGCCTCACGTCCACACATTGATCCTTAACCATTGGAAAGGTTGCGAAGGCACTTCGTCTTCATTCGGGAATCCCTTTAACGAATCGTATCAGTTGTAATGAAAGCTAATTCTTTCATTAACTTGCCGCGACAACAGGAAAAAATTGTAAGACAAACGAAAATAAATGCTCCCGACCCTCTACTGGTGGAACGTACGTATCGTTGTTATATTTGAATACAAAATACGTAGCACGAAACTACGAACCTCGTAGAAAAGTTTAGCTATATAAAATAGTATTCTTATATGCATATGCACACGTGTAAAAAAACACGCAGGCGAGTGCATCAGTATGTTTGCGATATTGAGTAAAGAGAAAAAAATTAATATGTACCGTAAATTAAAAAAATAATGAGGCGTTATCAAGACCGATTGCTATTGGATTAAATTCGGATATACCATACCCTATAGCTGCATTATATTTCATTTATCAAACGTATAAATCGAAATACGATCTGACAAGGCGTTAATGGGTGGCTCAATGCAATTTTAACAACCCCTGTCGAAGTATAACTGAATTTCTTTTTTGTACGCTCCTAACTCTTATTTGTTACAATGCATTTCTTACTTTATTTCTATTTTGTTTTTAAATCTTTCTTGACTTATTGTTTAATATATTCCACATTTTATGCTGAAAATATAACATATAGTCTCTAACAATATAACATATAGTATCTAAGATTATAGTCTCTTTCAGGGCAGTCCAATTCGTTGATTGAAGTCGACTTAAGAAAGGCGACTTAATGAAGTGGCAATGCACTGAGTACCATACTCCAAACACGAATAAAGACCTTTGGCGGCTTGTATTGCTTTGCCTCATAGGTAGTGGCTATATACAGCCTTAGTGCCTTTTGACAACTTTAGCCAAGTTGCTCCATTTACAAAAATCAGCACTTTGAATTTATGTTTAAAAAAAAAAATTAAATACTAAACGTATCAGCAAACCTTCCCAAATGTTGGAAAAAAACGACTTGAATTTGTGATCATGCGAAACAGAAAATTAAGGCGACGTCGTATTTTAATTATTTACTAAATTTCTTCATTTTATACAAATTTACACTGGAAGTTTAATCCAATATTCCTGTACCTCATCACATATTTTGTGTACATTTTAGATATACATAGATATATTACTCCCTGCGACAAGTGACACTATCGATATAAAACGAAAATTGGATTTACAACTGACAATTGAAGAAGGCGCTTCCATCAATGCCGACCCCTACGATATGTTTACCGAAATACACTTTAAAAGCACTTTCTATTCTCGTATACGCCATTTTCAGTCTGAGCTCAAGCGATTCTAGACTTTAAATTCAAGGCGGTTAAGGTTCTAACGAAATAATGACGAGGTGTTCAGTGTATCATCACCATCAACATCTAAATAGTTCACAGCGTGACTTAGACCTCCCCATATTGGAAACTTCAGACGGATTAGCGATAACATTTTCATTGCATGTACGAGCATAAAAAAATAACAACTCATACTGCTATCCCCCCTAATGAGAATTCGTAGACTGTATAATGTAATTTTTGAGAAAAACAGACAGATTGACATATTTGGTCTTAATTCAGACTTCCAAAAATTCTTTAAAAACGATGATATACACAATAAATATGTGGTGGTTTACTAGTGGTAGGATTCCTACGCAAGAATCCATCTTGATAGGTAGGTACCGCCGCAGGGTCAATTATTCAGCCGTAAAGCAGTAATGTGCACAGTGTTTTGATTTGAAGGGCGCTGTGAGCCGTTTGGTAGCGGCTTAAAAGAATCTACTATCCCATCTCATACCGTGGGTGTCGTAAAAGTCGACAGAGGGAAAATTAAAACCAGAAGATGGGCAGCAGCATCTTCCTGGAGCATCTGAATAAATAAACTGCGTTTGCCAACACGCTTACCAAGCGTGGCAACTATGGCAAAATCCCCCTGAAATGAAACCTGGCAATCTATGGGCTCTCATCATCTTAGCCTATCAGCAGAGGACTACTGATAGGCTGAAATGATGAGAGCTAGTATAATTACTGGGCACATGAGACTTAAGAACTGATGTCTCAGGATGACGGTCGCAGCATTAGTTATGGGTAGACGTTGCATTTACCATTAGGTGCTCGTTATCTCGTCACTTTCTTCTATAAAAAAATAAGAATAGAAAAATATTTGTAGTTTATATATTTATAAGTAATATATAGAAACTACGTTTACATTCATACATACAACCACGCCTTTTTGCCATTAAAGGGGTATGCAGAGACGTGACCGGCGGCAATCCACATCGCCGCAATTTTGGTACTAGTCATAAAAAAATCTTAATCCCCGTTGCATTCCCACGAGCAGTATAGTGACAGCATTGCATATTATGATGTTATTCTGCACGAATATAGGCTGTCCGTATATTACCTTAGTCGCCTCTTACAACACCTCGGTAGGATAGAGGTCGGTGGTCTTCGACTTTGCCCGAAACCTATCGGCCTATGAAACTACGAGTATGTTTACGCGATATATTAAAATAAGGTGTGTGCACTTACTGTGTTGCAATCCACTGAGATAGTGGATTGCAATACAGTTTATGACTAAGCTTACTCATCGTAAGTCATCGTTATTTTTTTATTGTAAGCTGATTGTGCACCTAATAAATAAATTAAGTAAAAATATTATGTAAGAGATTTTTTATGAGAGTTTTTGAGCTAAGAAGAGTTTACGACCCTCTATGATGCTCCGTGGTATTTAAACTTGCAAAAACGCATACTATGAAATTTAAGGCGAGAGTCCGGCCTCAAAGCTTTCGGGGTTTAATAAGAAGAAGGTATTAGTATCAGTAGTCCTTGTAGTATTATTAGTAAGAATTATACACGATTTGGCGTATAATTATTATTAGTAATATTACAAGCAGATATAAAATATTGAGAACAAAGATTAACACAACTTCACATACGTTATAATCCTTCAGAAATACTGTCGCTCGTATTTGAAAAAAGGAAAGTAACAGCCTATAAACTTCTCACTGCAGAGCAGAGCTAGCAAACAGCAAATTCCTCTTCTTCTTGAGTGGACATTGAAGCCAGGGTGAGTCCGCCATGGAATTGGCAGACTTCATATGTATTCGAAATATTTTTATTCCTCATATATCGTGAGCAAAACCTTCATGCAGCATTTCTTCACGATATTTTTCTTAACCACTAAGCACGTGGTAAATCAGCACTTAAAATTGCAAAACAACTTTTGTGATGTAGGCACTGGCGATCGAACTCAGGTTATTTGTGGCAAGCGCCCGACTCCAGAGCTACGAGTACCACGGCTTACATCCTTTGAATATTCATCATCAAATCAGTCTTTTTGCTTTGTTAAAGTAGACTTAATGAAATGCCCGAAAAACAGTCACATTCACGACGAGCAGTTGCGATCGCCAATCCGCTTGCCGTGCGTGGCGATTAAGACAAATTCTCTTAACAGAGATCAATGTCGTAAGGTTGCACTAGGAGATTCGAAATTTATTCCGGCGGTAAGATTTTATTCTTCGATGTTTTACAGTGCATAACTTTACATAAATAATATAAATAAGCAAAACAAGCAAGCTACGCTAATGCAATTTACAAAGCAGGCAATCAAGAGAGCTAGCCACATTGTTGTACAGTCGCCGTCAAAGAGCCAAAGGAAGGAGCTCAGTGTTCCTTAATAATTAATTGGCGCTTAAACGCGCTGACGTCTTGCTTGAACTCCACAGGGGGACTTCAGCTGCTATGCATATGCTCCGTAAGTGGGGATAAGTGTACGCTCGTTTTGGAATTTAGAAATTGATTTAGCAAAATTATCTGCAACATTTCGGAATCTTCAACCACAATTTGCAGGACCGTCGGTGAGTTAATATAACAAAAAAAATCTTAATAGCAATCTTAACAGCATTATTAACCGCAAGATAACGCCTGACTCTAAAATATATTTTACAAGTGATAGGATTCCTATGCAGGAATTCGTCTAGGATAGTGCCACCACAGTTTCAATTATTCTGACGCGGAGCCGTAGTGCGCAAGCATTACTGTCTTTCAGTTCGAAGATATATTCTTCTCACTGATAGGTAGTGTAATTAGTGGGCATATGAGACTTAACAACTAATGTCTTAGGGCGACGAGCGTAGTGTGGTGTCACACACAAATGTCTTGGGATACAGCATTTGTAGTAGACAGACGCTGCACTATATTTTTTTTTATTTTTTTTATTATAGAATCAGGCATTATCGTGCGGAAATCAGTTACAATATATATGAAATATAAAGTAATTTTCTTATGTTCGTATGCAGAACTATAAATGATTAAGTGTTATCACTAGATGTTTTATGAAATATGATTTTCACCAACACGAAATGAGTATTAAAACAATTATAATTTAATATACGACAATTGACGTAAATTTTAAGAAAAAAAAACAGTCATTAATCAAAGTAAAAGGTACGATAGTCTTCAAATCATGATCGCTAATTGAATACCGCACTCGCATTAATTGAACATAAGTGATGCTCTGGTTTTGCCCCGAATAATGCTTCATGGTATGATAGTTTAATGACGACGAGTAGTAGGTAATAAAAACGACTAAGATATAAATGGACACGATATTTAAACATATAATGGGTAGACAGAGACCACACAAGTAAGCCACTTTTCGCCCTCGCGGGAAACAAGACGTGACGGGCGGTTAACCGAGTCGCCTCCATTTTGATTCGAGTCAAAAAATTCTTACTCTCCATTGCATTACTACGAACAGTATAGTAATAGCATTGCATATTATAGTGTTATTCTGCACTACGTATTTGAATATATCGTGGGAAAGAGGTAGGTGCTATTCTACTCTGCCGGACACCTATCGGCTATACATTTAAACACTACTTTTTAATTTATTTCTTACTTCAATACAAAATAGATAAATATATATATTCAGCAGTATATAATAACGTGCTACATAACATCATTTGAAAACTTAACTTCATTTAGATACTCTTATTAGGTACTATGTCATTTCTTAAGTAACCGTCACTTATATGTAAACTTTTTATACAATAATATAAAATATCTAGTGACCCGCCCCGGTTTCGCACGGGTGCAAAAAATATGTTAATTTTAAAACATGTCCTCTCTTTTTTTGTTATGAAAACATGTGACAACAGAACTGTCATACTGAACATAACTTTTTTTGATTGAGATTTTAATTAAAAAAATACTGTCCAAATTACCAACTTTACCAGTGGATTTTCCAAAAAAGTTCATCATGCTGCTTCAGTAGGAGTTTACGGACTTCGCATGCCGAAATTTTGCCAAACGTGTAAGTTTGCTAGAAATGATTTAATGTACCAGCAGCAATATAACCATCTTAAACTAAAAAAATAAATCAATTTACAAACTACTAAATTAAAACATGCCACATCCATTCATAATTGTGAAGCTTCGACAACAAGAACGATTATTTGCTTACCCGGCCCTCAGCTCACGCGATGCCATCATAAAAGCAACAATTAACTTTATTTTGTTTTACTACCTACTACTGGTGTCATCAAAGAAGATGTCAGACTTATTCCAATTTTATGTCCATTTTAACCGACCGCATTAATGGTTGTCCTTAAATTACATCTTTAAAGGAACGCATAAATCTTAACTACACATTAGCTTCTACTGAAAAAATTTAGAAACAAGTTCCAATAATATGAATTACTAAGAGCTCTTTTTTCTCATTCAATATTATTTCAACTTCGCCATATAACCACAGCTGAAATTCCCGGCGAACGAAAGCAAAGAGGGCGGATGATAAAACCTCGTCACTAATTAAATGGAACCGAGACGTCCTCTTCTTAATAGATTTCCCGCTAATTTGGAGCAATATCAAAAGTCGAATTGAAATTAATTTAAAATTATATTTGGAAAATTTCATTTTAAAACGTCGATTAGCAACAGCCAAATAGTTTGATTTTAATCAATCTAAATCTGAATTACGTAGTATTTGTAAAAAAATAAGATTTTATTATTTTTTTAAGGGAATATTTTATGAAACTGTAGAAAGTAATGCATGTACAATAAAATCGCTTCATAGATTAGAGCTAGCATTAGGATCGGACTAGTTGCAATTCATCATTATTATTCCAGACAATTTATCAAGCGGTTGGCTCGCTTCGCCCGACCGGATCGCACATTCTAACGAGATGGTGAATTTTCACCGAATAATTTCCCGAACCGACGAATCACGTATTGGAATCGGGTATGAGGTTGAAATTGAGATAGAAGACCTGTACACGGCACGGGCTAAAAGTAGTTTCAATGATGAGACAGAATTGATAAGGATATAACGGAAACAATTGCTAGTGGCATTACTTGTTATATGTATTTTACATAGATCGCAATCTACCCAACGCTTTTATTTTATATATACATATAATTTGGATGAAAATCGATGCTGTGTGATCCATACTTACACAGTACATGCTAAGCCAACGCCTTTTCGACACAAAACTATTTTGTTTCACGTAATTTTGTTTTATTTGTTTTTTTATATTAACTGTCTTGTGTTCTTGTGCCGAATAAATGTTTTTTCTATTTTATATCACACAGATAAAAATAATTAAATTAAGGTAATAATATAAGTATGTAAAAGTTTATAAGGTAATATTCCATTTGAGCTTTTACTGAAGTCGAAGGGTCGATACGATTACCAGAGTTCATTACTGCGGCTCTATCATATTTCAATTTACGATCGTCACCCGGACTTATCGAGTAGAAAAATCAAGGGGCACTGGTGAGTAGACCGCTATAAATCAAAAATGAAACGTCTCATTATCGCAGTCTTCTGATTTATTTTACATGATAGTCGTATTGAAATCTAAACGTTGCAATTAATTATAATAAAATATTTAAAAATTATAAGAAAATGTAATAGGTTGAATAAAATTCATAAAAGCCGAAACTTAGCCGCTTACATTACATAGAAAATTTAAGCTGAGCTGTGGCATTAGATAAGTCGCCGGCAAGAAAATCCTTGGTCGGAGGGAATATGAAAATTGCTCTAGTTGTTAAGTCTTGTACAGTTTCTGTCGCTATCTCTTGGATAAGAAGCCTAATCACTAGTCGTCGTGTCTGTATCGGGCCGTACGGAGCGCGCTACTTTCCCAAGGGTATGCTTTTGGAACCACTTTTCTTTTTTGGTTTACATTTCGTTATAAGTGTGCCGAATTCTTTTGTTATGTTTTACTTTTTATACAGATATGCATTACTTGTATAGCGTCTCGTCGCAAATATAGGACAAAGACTTTGCTTTATATATTTAGAATAATCGTATCTACATTGTTTTCTTTAATATAAAAAATTGCAATATAGCGAATAAAAGAGAACTTGCATTAGTCTTACCAAAAGAGCATGTAGACCTATTAATAAAGGGGCTTATAAAGTTATCGAAACTTTCTCGGCTTAAGTGCAAAACGACCCGTTCAGAGGTCGCGCACCAACAAACTTGTATTTGCAAACTATTTGTAATATGAATTTACGAGTATAACATTTTACCTCAGGTTCTTCGATTAAACAAAATTAATTTAAAAAAAAAATATTACAATTTGATATAGACGGTATGTATCAAAAACTGTATAGAAAAACGAAAAATTATTATCATTATAGGTTTTTTTAAGAATTTTATAGGAACTTTAAAATTCCTATCCAAATAAATTAGGTAAACGCTCGTAAAAAAGGTAATAGAGAAATCAGCCGCTCAGAAACGAATTTATTCGGCGAAAAGGAAAGAGGCGCACGGCGCCGCGGCGTATCTAATGAGATAATATAATAGCCGTGATTCGCCCGTACCACTGTTCACGGGCCCGAAAATTACCGGAAAACTGCAGCCGAGAGAACCACGGTTTCGATATATAACGATGCAAAGTTATAATCGAGTTTTGTAAATTGGTTTTCATCAGTTTTAGTGAAAATCTTTATAAATCTTTTGCTTACTATATTCTTAAATGTAATTTAAATAAATGATTATTCGAGCAGCTATATGTTTATTTGCCGTGCGTGGCGGCTTAAGAACTCTACCATCCAATCTCACCTCGCGGGTGAAGTAAAAGACGGCAAAGTGAAAATGAAAACCAGGAGATAGGCGGCAGCATCTTCCTGGAAGATCCGATTAAATAAGCTGCGGTTGCCAACCCGCCTGCCAAGCCTGGCGAGAAAACGAGTGCTACTAACTTTTGTGGCAATCTATGGGGGAAGCCTATGTGCAGTAGTGGACTAGTGATAGACTAAAATGATGATGGTGATATGTTTAACAATTACTACAAACCTTAGAGGTGGTTAAACAGTACTAAGGTTTACTGAACGTTACTTACGTTCACTTAAGGTGGATAAACAGATCTACTAGTGGTAGGATTCCTAAGCAGGAATCCATCAAGGCAGGTACCACTCCAGGGCAGTTATTCTGCCGTGAAGCAGTATTGTGCAAACATTAATGTGTTTTGGTTTGAAGGGCACTGAGAGCTAGCGTAATCACCGGGCATATGAGACTTAAGAACTGATGTCTCAGGACACAGAAATGTTCTGGGTGTTATAGCATTTGCTATGGGCAGGCGTTGCACTTACCATCAGGTTAACATTTTGGTCGTTTCGTTACTTATCCAAAAAAAACATAAGTGAATAGGCAAACATATGTCCATCATGTTAGCTCTGATCACCAATTAACAATAGGTGGGAACCCTGTGCAAACGTTGCTCTATTCACAGTTAAAAAGTATGTTGCGTGAACATCATAATTGCAGCCCATTGTAAGCTCAACATAGAGACCACTGTTACGGTCCTAAACCTCCTGTATCCATCGACTTGACGCCCTCTCAGTCGGCTCGTCGATCGTCAGTCCATGAAGGACGTCCCTAACTGTGCCTGAAGGTACGGAGTTGCTACTACATGCCAATTCTGCGTGTTATGCGGTCCGCACTTTGGTAATTATGCTTGCTACTCCTTAAAGAACACCTCTCACCATAGCTGCTTAAGTGGCTGAGCCCTTTCGACCTAAAGAATATTATATATATTTTCAGTTGCAAGTGCATTATATTGTTTCGGTGAAACGTGGACTGTGGCAGTCATTTGTTTATGCAGTGAGTGCCCAGTCTCTGACTACCCCTTATGGGATACAGTCGTGATCTTATGTATGTATGTATGTACGATTAAGACACAATAACATAAGTTATACGTGCATAAAGAACTTTTGACAATATTGTTTAAGTGACAACGAGAAAGTGGCGCTTCTGGTGTTTATATCATTCGCAATTGCATTGAAACATGTATTTGATATGAGCTGTGGTAGCTCAGGGGTTAAGCGATCGCTTTAAATTTCATAGTATGCGAGTGACCTGGGTTCGATTGCCGGCGCCGGCACCACTAAAATTGTTAATCGCAATTTTAAGTGCTGATTTACCACGTGCTCGGCAATGAAGGAAAACATCGTGAGGATACCTGCATGTCTGAGAAATAAAAATATTTCGACGACATGTGCTGTCCGCCAACCCGCATTGGGGCAGCTTGGCGGATTCTTCCTAGCTCCAAAACCCTCTCAAATATGAGATGAGGCCTGTGCTCAGCAGAGGGACATTTATAGGCTGAAACTTTACTTTTTTATGTACTTGAAAAAAAAAATTACCCGCCTTTGGAAGAATAAGTTTGGTAACTATATGCTAATATTTAACATCTGTTTATACCTCTGTTCTTGTAAATAATTCATCTAACTGATATATTCTGGTAACACCGAATCATATTATAATGATCAAATAATGTTACTTTTGTCAATTTAATAGTCGGCGTTCCAAGCGACCATTTTACTTCGAATCTACGCAGATAACGGACGTGTCTGATCATCTTAGATATTAAATATTAGGTATTGATTTCGTTATCGGCAATACAGTACAATTAATTCGATAGCGTCGAGGAATAGCTACGATCAGAATATGCTTATCAAATGGCGACTACAACAGGGTCATATCGAATTGGGAATCGATTTAGTCGCACCCGAAATAGGGTGAAAAGATCCCATTGTAATTTAGATGTCGGCCATATGTCGAGTAAGCTCGCACTTTTTGCTTCATTGCCACTGTTTGTTTTTGCAGCATTAATAAATTGTACTATTTCCGTTAACGTAACAAGTAGTATTTCTTCAGTTCTAAATCGCAAAAAAAAAACGAACCTACGCTTATGTATGTAAATTGGTAGTCAAAAGAAATGAAAATTTTGTTTACGACTAATGTCTAAAGTCTAATGTGTAAAGTCTAAACAAGTTTTTTTTTATTAATTTACACTCGCAATCCACGCCTTCGTGTCAGGAACTATAAAGCCCATTTTAAGTTAGCAAAATTCACTCATTTAATCTCTATGGTATTTTTATTTACAAAAAAACAAAGCCTCATAGTTGTATCGTGGGTGCGTTTTACAGAAATACATTTCACATCACATGCACAAGACAACCAGACTCGAAAACCAGCAACATGTGTTTTGCACAAATGTGGAATTCGAACCCAGGACCCGCGGCGTAAGTCAGGTATTCTAACCACTAGGCCACGCGGTCGTCTAAAAGGTACTCAATCAAGCACAAAACGATAAGCGATAACTGCATACGAATTTAATCCGTTAATAGCTATACCAGTCACAATATGTTAAACACAACAATGTAGTTTATTGCAAGTGACTCCAACCCCTCGGTCAACAATATCGCTTTAAATTCAAGCACGACAAAACATCTTAATCATTACGGTTCATAAAACCCTTAAGTGATTGCGTAAAGGGGACGGATTGCGTGAGTACGAATTGATTTCGAAAGTCCATCTTTTAAAGTATGTGTCCCCTATAAAGTAGTGTGGAACTAATTCCATCGGTCCTCAAGGAAATAAAGTTAATTTGCTAAGATCCGCATGCAAAATATCAAATTGTGTATATTATGTAGTTTTGAAGAGAACCGCCCTCCCACAGTAGCGTGCACGAGCAAACTAACACCGCCACCGGGAACCGCCACCCTCCACCACTAAAACACTACCACTAGGCAATATACACCACTGATGTCGAGACCACGACACTTGTTTCACCTTAAAACGAGGCGTTATCAAGAGATATTGACTTATAATAAAGACTGACTGACTGACTGTCGTAGGGTCTTCATTATAATGGATTTCCGAGTATTATTTCAAAGTAACGCCTGATTCTATTAACTCCATCAGTCCTAACATTCGACTAATATCAAAAGAGTATATTTTTCACTAGGAATCATTACTCTAGCGATTTATTTTATATCACAATTTCCTACCATATTTGTAAGTTCTGTTATACTAATAACAAGTATAAGTAAATCACAGCAATCGAGACGGCGAATTTATAATATAAATATCGGCTCGTTTGGCGCAGCAGTTAAGCCCTTGGCTTATGCGCCGCGGGTCGCGGGTTCGATTCCCGCACGGGACTAATACTTGTATACATATAGTTGTTCCGGGTCTAGGTGGTTTTTGCATGTGGAATTTATGTCTGCGAAACGCACCCACGACACACGAGAAATCGTACTGTGGGGCATCGTATTTAATATGGATATTTTTTATTTTTTTATTTAAAAAAATAAATATAAAATATCCATTCTAATTTCCTTGTGAAGTGTAAACGTTTTGCTTATTCACAGTGTTCACAAACAACTGTTAACCGGATCCAGGATATTGAAACCCGGTGTGAATAAATTCAAAAAATCTCCATAGTTGAAACACAGCATCGCGTAAGTTAATAGTAGAGCTGGCCGCGGGCGCGCGGGCAGAGATAATGAAATTGTGTACAGGAGCGCAACGAGCCGCGAGCTTGTCTCGGGCAAAAATCCACTTAACAAATTGCTGCTGATTCGAAGGGTTCTGGATTGTTGCCTGCTTTTACAGTTGCCTCAGTCGTACCGTGTTATCGATATACGAGTGCTTCCCTTTGTCACTCCAGTTGTATTCAAACTTTTCAGGATATGATAAGACTGTAGCCAAAATTATTGAAAATTTAATAAGGTGAGAATAAAGTAAGTTTTATCATATACTCGTATTTATGACAGATCTAAAAACTGATGATCAAGAAATCTTATATTGTAGGTAAAAAATTGATTTATGAACAACTAATAATGTATGTATGTGATGGATGTAATTATGTGATATGTGTGATATATGTAATAATGTATGTATGTGATTAAAAAAATACCCCACATTAGGATTTTTGATATGTCGAGGGTTTACAAATATAAATTGCACACAAACACAACCCGAAACCTACATATCTGTATGTAAAGTCATACAAATATAAATATGTTCTGTTAGTGAACAAACCCTGCGTCCCACAGCGCAGAAGTCAATCGCTAATGCACTGCGCCATCAGAGCCAGAGGCCAAATGGCGATGGTGAATTAAGTAACTGAATCATTTTGGCAGATGTTATTGCAATATGATGAATGGCGATGTCTCAGAATATAATTGGCAGGAATTCAATGTCATCAAAGTAACGAAAAATACTACAATAAATTTGCTACTATCCGATGAGATGGATTACATTACAAAAACACTTTAAATATAATTAAAATTGTTCAACCAGCTTAATATAATTAACTTAAATTATACACAATAGTCAGTGACATTGTATAAGTCTAAATGTGAGTCATTATAATTATAACTTACAACACAAATTTGGGGCTACACTAACATTCCATTTGCTAAATAAACCATTATGGCGAAAGCATATAATAATTAAACCATCAACGAAAAAAGCTATCACTCCTCAGGCAATGACAACGAACAAAAAAAATATATAAAAAGACAAATTGTGAAGCGCCGGGGTAATGAATTCGGCGCCGGCGTTTTGCACGCAATTGCACAATTTCAATTATCACATTACGAATGACTCGTGTGTGAGTGATACGTGGGCGAGGCTCTACGCCTGATGAGTTTTTGTTGCCCAACCCATATTTTGCAGTTTTAAAAAGTTTGTTAAATATCTTACATTTTTGGAAAAGTTTAAAAACTTCATTGTGTTTTGATCTACCTAAACAGGTAGCAGTGAATTGTTCTTCCGATTCGGTTGTTCAGTTACTGCTAGCTTTCATCCATTCTAGCTTAGTTGTTACTAGTTTAGCTTCCATAACACCTTTTCACCTAACATTTAAAATTAAAATCGTCAAATCAACTAATTAATAAAGTAGTAACGTTGTTTATGTGCGCGAAAATAATCGTTCGGGTCCATAATATGTAGCAGACAATTAACAAAGCCATGCCCATGTCTAACGAAAAACTTTACAGATAAAATTTATAAACCTGCATTAATATGTAATAAGTTAATAAAAAATGAAAACAGAAAGGTAAAAATTTTATAAAACATTTTTTTTTTACATAAACCTTCCTATTTGTAATTATACTGTATAACCTAATGAATTTTACTTCGATCATAAATATTCATCAGCAATTTCGATTTATTGCAGTGCCCTTTAATGATGGAATCCATCACACGATCAAAGCTTAATTTAGATACATCAAACGTTGGAAAATCAGAAGTTTACCCGCCGTTAAAAAAAATTCCAGGACTAACTTTATGCTCTGTTTAAAAGCAAAGGAAAGTTCCCGTACAAAGGCAGTCATTTAATTTTTTTATTTGGTTTTCTAGGTGCAAAAAATTTGAATCGAGCGAATAACAAAACCAACATACAAGTCAATAGGGCTGCGAAATATTGATAAATAAAATGCTTTTTTTAATAATGCATTTTTATTAAACCAAAATTGTATAACGAATTTAGTACTACAATAAGTTATCAACTTTTAAAATTCTTAACTTTTTTCAATGTAGTCTAAATTTTCAGTGAAATCAATAATCGACGAACCTTGTTTGTAAAGGTCTTTTGTGGCATCCATAACTAGGTGTACAAACCATACTAGGTCGAGTAGACAATCACATACGTCACTGAAATATTATTCTATTGTAAGGCTATCCTTTTTATCCTATTATTTATCATGAATAAAAACTATTCACTGTCGAATTAAATTAACCATAACTTCGAACTATCTCTACAACCCTAAATTCGAAATATAGAACGATGTTCGAAATAGGAGACGCCTATCTCAATTGAATTCCCGAAAAAGGACGCAAAATAAAAGCACCGCGACACACCGCCTCTCACCCCCCCAACCTACGGATAGTGCTCGCATAGACTTCTATTGAAATTTCGATATTTGTCAGCCTGATTAGCTAGCACTCCGCCCGCGCTTTTATTCCGAATCCGAATGAATGACTCAGCGTGAGACGATCCGAGCAATTTTGGCAGGGCGCTATGTTGCGTAATCAATTTTTGTGTAATCGAGAGTTGTTGAGGTTTCCGTTTGATTTCCCTCAACACAATTGCCCAGAGGTTGTTTTGTTGTGAATTATTTAATTAGAACGTCGTCTACGAGAATACTTATTTGTATTTTAATGTTTCTTAATTATGAAAATCCCGTTTGTATTCTTTATGCATTGAACATGAATTAATCTCGAGTTATCAGCCTGTATTCGGCGCTTGCTAGACAAAGATCTTTGTGGGGTTCGCTGATTAAATCAACTGTTCCTACTACCGTTTTTACCAAGTCCGTACAGGAATTAAATAATATAACATTGTTTACCATAACTGCTATCACCATATAATCAGCCGGCTGACGGTATAAATTTGAAATATTACATAAAATTTCTTAATATGGCTGTGACATTTATTCTCTAGTGTTCTCCATCCCAATTACGTATTACGTATCAAAACTTTTTTAACAAAAATTCCCAGGTAGTATTTTGTATATGTGCAAAATATTCAAATAAAAAGTGGCAACATGCCAAAGTTACCACAACGTGCAAAATGCATTTAACGTCGCAAAGTTACGAAAGTGGTCGTCACTTCGGCCCAACGGATCGTCGCATAAATCGAAATTATATTTTCTTTTTCCACTGAATCAGACTATTTTGAGACATGTCATACTATAGTTATTTTTAGATTTATTAATTTGAAAAAGATCCTTTCGGTATTATTATAAATTTTAAATTGATCAATATGAAAAATTATTTTATACTCTTTAATCGAAAAATGTCTTCTACGTCGAGAATTATGCAGTTAGCACGAAGCAACCATATCCGATGTAACGCTTATTTTTTAAAAAGTGAAGTTGTGGAAAAACAAGATTATCAAAATAAACGTTTACTTTAGTATAAAAGAAATGGATTTTTTTTATTTCTCTTCAACTCCACAGAGCGTGTGGTTGTATCAATAAACTCATGTAAAATGACAAAATTACCATAAGTAACTGTCTGTAATTTTAAATTTCGTTCCTTAATACCAAATTTAACTTTTCGTCGAATACTAATCATTTCCGTCCATACTTGCACTGCTGCCTCTATATGTTAATTTCACCGTTCGTAAATATATCAGAATAGCACGCATAGATAAATACAATACAAAAACCATTTAAAATCACTCACCGATCAATGATGACAGGGTCGGACGGTGTTTCATTTCTGTTCCCACAACTCTTCTTGTCGCAACACCGACTGAAACAAGGTTTCGCTTAAAAATATATCCAAATAATTTAATTTGAAATTTATCAATTCTTTTAAAGAATACTTGACTGTTAAATTGACAAACCATCGTATTAAAAGTTTTGTTTTTCATTAAATTAAAGAAAATTGTTGACGTGTGTAGTATAGCGCACGGACTTCAAAATTCACCACACGACTCTTTCGGTTACTTTCTAAAGAGTTTACTTAAATAGCCTGAACAATATGGCGAATTCCGACCGATGGTAGAATAGCTATCTCAAAATAAGCCTGATCGAAAAACAAGTAATATAGCGAAGTAAGGCCTCAGAGTTTCGAGACGTCTAGTGCTGCGACCGCCAATCTGTGTATCAAGTGTGGTAGCTGCATTAACAGTTCAATTCTGTATATGTGGGATATGTCGCAATCCTCCATATACAAAAGCTTATTCAGCTAGAAGTTAGCTCTTGCCTGTTAAGACTGATGATAAAGAAAATAAATAATAGAATGTACTAAAAGAGAATATAATAAAAGTGTAGCGACATCTATGCCGCCACATGAGAAGCTCAAGAAATATTCCCATACGTCTGTAATCGCGCTATGAAAGTTTTGTGAGATGCGAACTATATATACACCACTAAATATTACTAGTAGGAGGAGACGTCCAGATCAGACCACTCGATCTGGCGGGTAGCTACCCTTTTCCTTGGCAATATCATCCGCCATAATACAAATAAAAGCATGAGTGTATTTTCAAAACTTATACAGAAATATAGAGTGCATTTCAGAGCGAATTTTTTTTAGATTTTGACTGCGTATGTGTTTCGTACAACTAGAAGTACGCTAACTATAGGTTTCACTTATTTAAATATATCAAACGCCATTTTTTTAACTAAATCTTACAATCGCAAATGTAAATTAGAGAAGGTTTTCAAAAGTACTAACACACACGTGTCTACTGTGTTACTAACTGAAACGTATGAATAAACACCATAAATACCCTATATGCAATCGACATAAAAATCTTTGATACGTCAAATACAATAAATGTCCAATATAAAATACATTAGAAGCTATTAATGAAAATAATAGCTATTAATGAACAGTGGACTATGATTGGCTGAAATGATGATGATGAATGAAAATAAATACAAATGTTTAAAAATTTAAATATAACCTTTTTGTATGTGGATTATCTAGGCAGTACTAAAATGAAATTGTCGTGGTAAAGTATCACTGTAAGATTCTTCTGATTTAAATATCGAAAAAAGTCTTATCCACTATAAGCGAAAAAGCATAGCTGCACGCGCCCTAGCGTGCCTCCTTGACGCAAAGGGCAAAGACATTGAAAGGACAGACTCCCCTGAGACTCCTCCCCTGAAGACGTAGAACAAGGACGCATATATAGCACACGGTGAGACAGCAAAACTACGTATAAGGTAGAATAAAATTTTAATTGCCAACACAGACACAGCGCGTGTCGCTAAACACCAACACACTGATATGGTGGCGAGACGATACGCTACTGTTACGACCAGAAAAATCACCCCAAACAAATTGATACAACAACAAAGACCTTTTTTACTTTATAGCTTTAAGATATTTTAATTTAGTTAAACAATGTAAATTATAAAACAATATGAATATCAATCTTATAATGTTATTGATCGATATTTTAAAGGTTTTAATAAGCTTCCGTCCTTTCAAAATATACAGTTGTTTTAATCATTTAACAAAAATAACTTCTGCTAACGTTATAAAAGCTTGCAGTTATAATTTGAACATGACCAAGTTATGATAAATGATTTATATTTTACAAAACATACAAGTTTCAAAGGCCTAATGCTGTGGAATGATGACATGCAATTTTTTTATTTGTTTATTCATAAGTTGAAGTTCGATGACAAATGAACGTTTGGACACTTCTTCGAAATCGTTCCTTGTGTTTAAAACTTGCCATTGTAAAATTGTTTTTATCTATACAACACGAAATATAAAATTTTAGGTAACGCAAGGAATTTCTACCCTAATAATCTATGGTTCTGGTTCAGTACTTAAAATATATTTGTAATAGCTAATACAAAAATAAATACGTGTTTAGGACAAAAAAATAAGAAAAATATGCTTATAATTAGACATAATTAGTTTTTCTTAAGTACGTTTGTAAAGAATGGTTTGTAATTCTTATTAAGCTTTCACAAAAAGAAAAAGATTATTTCACTATATATTAATATTGTTTACAGTTGCAGACATAACATTTAAAAATTTACAAAAATTGAAATTACCTGCACATAACTTCATGTGTCAGCAAAACCCTGCACATCTCCGGATTTTTGTCTTGACCTTCGTAGACGATCGGCTGAAACAAACAAAATAATTAAATAAAAAAACATCAACATTAATTTTCAAATTAAAATCTCAAAACATAAATGCTTTCGTTATTTTTACATAAATTGATGTAATTAAATAGATTAAAAATCAGCGTGTCGGTAAGATAATTTTTTGTCTTCATCAAGTTATTACTTTTTGCTAATTTATGCACCCTCCCTTGCATAATCATACTTTGTTATCTTTAACAACATATCTTTTTCATGTACATACTAATTGCATCTTTATATTTACTTAAATACATATCTTTAAATTTCTGTATTGTATTTTAAATTTTAAACGATAAAACATAATAGTGAAATTCATAATCGCACCCAGGCCTGTAAGAGTCAGGTACTCAGAGCACGAAGCGATAAATTGTATAATAAAATCATGATGATAATGATACTCGTATCAGCGTCGTTTCAACATGCCTTAGTCCACTGTGCTTAAAATGATATGATATCCTCAAATTTCAATTCCATCACAGACACCAGTACACTACTGAACATAGGCCTAGGAAAGATCAACTAATTGCGAAGTTGTATTAACTATGATTGGTACGTTGAAAGAACTCGTACAAGACAATGCAATCGCATTGTCTTGTACGGTATTGGTTTCCCAACAAACAAGATACACCACGTACTCTTAGCTAAACCACACAACGACCAAGACAATAAGATTTAATAATATAAGCAAGTCACGTACAGAAAATTCTCAGGATATAGGTTAGTATCTAAAGTCGACAAACTTTATTTCCCTCATACTAAACAAAACTTCCCCTAGTACACGTGTCAGGTTCGTTTATCTATTAATATCTAATTACTGGTTGCCCTTAAGCTTCGGGGTGCGCTATAATCCCAGATATGTTCAGTTGAATTTTTATGTTAAGGGGACATGTATGCATTTGTGTAGCAACTATTTACATTTTAAATAAAGATTTACAACAAACATTGTTTTTAGATTTTATTGATATTGTTACGGCTGCAATATGTTGCGACAGACTACCTAATACTGTACCAAAAATTAAAAATGTGTAATTATGTGAGAGCATTCTTTACCATACTTTTTTATATACAGATTTGAATTAAAATACAAACCAGTTTGATCATAAATAGTTAATAATAATCATAAATAAATTAGCGGATTTACTAATAAAAAACAAGAAATAGTACGTATATGTATGTATAGGAGATGACAAATCAGACTCGGGCAATACTTAACTATTCCCTATTACGTTTTAAGTACACTCCGTAAAACTTACAATTACCCACTAAAATCCATATTAGTAACCGTGAGCCCCCAAAATCCTGAAGATAGATTTTTGTCCCTAACAAAACGTTTAATTGAATATGAAATAGCAGGGTATTACAATCTTTTGTACGTAGGATTTGGACGGATTTTACTTTAGTGGGGTGTTCCGGTGATAGGTATTCAATGGTCATACGAATGTATTTAAATGTAACAAGAATGCTAAATAACTGGGGTAGAGGAATATGGCTAATGTTGTATACGGGGTAGTGACTTAGAGGGTGCAAGCATCAGGTGTTTAGCTTCCGTAATTTTATAATACAGAAATACATAATATAACGTTACATTCAGATTTATACTTTTACTATAAAGTTCAATAATTACTTTTACAAATACTAATATAATTAAATTAATGATTTCTGATCACATCTAATTAACACACGTAATTAAATACCAAACATGAATTCTTTGAACATACAATATACTATATTATAAATTCTAAGCAGACATTATTGTTAATAACTGTTTTGGAAAATTTTACAGTTTTTATAAAATATTAATCAATCTTACTCTTATTGTACACCAATAAAGAAATAAAGACGAAGGGCTATATTTAAGTTAAGTTACAAAAGACGGTCAAAGATCAAAATTAAAGATCCGAGTCGGTACTTCACAAAAAGCGACAACTAAATGCAACGCACTCGTCCACACCGATTGATACAAGGTAAGGTACGTAATATGGGACTAGTAATCTCGCAGTGAACTAGCCAACATTTTTCAAGTTGACTCCCTCAGGTCCCCCAGGATAACACGGGGCGAGACCGCGAACCGCAGTGGGCATACCGCGCCGCATGGGATTCAATCTCATGGGAATTTGTAGAGGCTCAAAAAAAACCGGACGCAAGTTTTAACTGTACTATAGTTTTTAATGAATTAAAAATAATTAGTGAAATGTGTCTTTTTTGTTTAATACCATGGAATCAATTTAAATTTAAGAAATAGCAATTTGTGCATAGAAGCAGTGGTGAACAAACATTAGACGTAACTTTCATAGTTATGTATAGAATGATCGAAATAATGAAGTATTAAAATATATAATAATTCCATATCGTCTAATGCTAATTCGACTTTCCACAAAGAATCGATTTATTTTTTGCAATAGGAATTATATTTGTTTTCTTTTCATTATTTTAATACGGTAAAGTTGAGTCTGAAAATTCTTATACAAAACCATGTTTAATTTCATTTCGCGATTTGTTACAACATTTAAACAAGTAAAATAGTGTTAGTGGTAACAGTAAAATAAGAAAATAAATTCTAGACGTTACCATTGTCCTAGATTTATAGACAAAAAAGAAATAAAAATTTCTTTGCAGAAGCTGCAAGGCAAGATGCAGAGCGCTGCAAACAACGTTGCTTCGTGATTTACATGAGCGACAATGCTTCTGTAGTCTTGGAATACTCTTCATGAATTTCTTTTTCGGAGTAATATTGTTTGGAAAATATCGTGAAAAGTTGAAATCATCTTAACGCAGCTTAAATCACGTATGTTTAAAAAATAAATTTGAAATTGAAGACGTTTTTAATCATAATAATTTATTTCCCAAAGAAATTTTGGAATTGGGCAACAGTCAGCAACGTCCTGTGCTTGCAATACAAACCGAAATGTTCAACGCCTGTACTTGTATGTCCAGAGTATAAGGTATATTGGACCAAAATCACTGACACAGTCTTCCAAATTTGCAAAAAGCTGTGGCAATCGGCTGGTTACGGGGGAGAACGCATTTCGGCAAACTTAGCCAGGGCCAGAAACAGCGACAATCTCCGGAAATAGAGGGACAGTAACTGGATGCCTGAGATCATGAGCCGTGATACTCAGACACCGGTCAACGCCTTAAAATTCATACAACACAAGTGACTTGAGTTCAACTCCCGGTGCCGGCACCTCAAAAATTGTTCTACAGCTGATTAACCACGATACTGATTTACCACGTGAAGGCAAACATCGTGATGAAACCTGAACCATGCATGTCTCAGGAATAACAATATTTCGAGGAGATGATGTCGGCCAACCTGCATAGGAGCAGCGTGACGGATTTTCCTTGGCTCCAAGCTCCCAAGCTCAGAAATAAGAGCAGCGAAACAGCCCTTCTCAGAAATAAAAGGAGGTCTGTGCTCAGCAGTATGACATTTACAGGCTACGTATATAGACTTCTTTTAGATATTTGTAAGTGACGTCACGGGCTTGTCTTGTTTCGTTTATTGAAATAGGTTTCGTTATTTATCGAAGTAGTTTATTCGAAAATGAAGTTTCTTCTCATAAAGCACTAAAGTACTTTATTTAAGTTATGTTTACACTGATAAGTTGCTCTGGCAATGCAATACAGACGCCAAGAAATAAGAACGAGGACATTAAAAAGGCAAGAAGCGCAGTGATTTACGCTGCGTCGCTACACCGTCGACAAAGGCGCGTTTTGTGAAGTTGCCAGCATTGGAGTTGCGTAGATAGTTTTACTATTATTGCATTTACACTTCTTTGAATGTACAGTAGTAAAACAAAATATAACTATAAAGTTTTTTTTTAATTGGGTAAAAAAAATATAGCTTATGAATACAGATGTTCTTTTTTCTTTAAAATCGTAGGAATAGGTTAGTTTCCCACATGTAGACATACTTAAAAAAATACTTTTTTATGTTGATCGATACTACAGTAGTCTAATACAAAAACTAAGTTAACAACTAGAAAAGTAATTTATACAAAGTGCCTGAAACTTTAGAGTGATATTTTTTTAAATATAAATTAACCATATCGGTTAATCTACAGCTTCAAGTAATTTATACGTAATAGCTTCTCTATCGGTTGCTGTACATATAATGACTTCCGAAGCTCATTTTCCCAACAAAAAGTCCTAAATTAATATGTTGTTTGAACATTGTTAAGTAAACACAATCATACGGGCACGTGCATCGCGCACGCCTCTCTTTTATACCCCGAGCAGTTCTATAGGATTTGCTCAAATCTCATTCCGGGTACCACGAGTCAGTATCTTAAGACTATGTTCAAACAGAGGGTGGCCAGATTGATGATTTAGATATTGATATGATGGTGATTTAGTGTGCGAAAGTTGTTAATGTTTCCGTTTAATGTTTTACAAATAAACTGAATTCGTAGGTGTATATATAGAAGTCGTGACAAGGAATAGCTTTGAAAACTATAACAAGAACGTGCTCGCGACGATGGTCATAAATATAACGTACATAGCGTAGCCAAATACAATACGAGGAACTCATTGAATTCCGAACAGCAAATAATAGATCATCATTTCAGCCTAGTCCACTGCTGAACATAGGCCTATATTGATTTCCGCAAAAGTTTATTGCTTCCATTTTTGGGGGTATTTTACCATAAATACTTGGCAAGAGGGTTGGCAACCGCAGTTTATTTATTCTAATATCCATGAAGGCGCTGCTGCCCATCTTCTGGTTTTAATTGTTCCTACTGTTGACTTTTACGATACCCACGGGATGAGATAGGAATAGTAGCTTCTCTTAAGCCGCCCCCATACGGCAGATATAATATATAATGTGATTATATGGTGAGAATTGATAGTAATTATATATTAAACAAACTTAAAACACAATAACATATTGAAGTCGAGTCGACTGGCTCGGTACTCGTCGTCTAGAGTATATGATTACTGTCTCAATTTTATGAATTCATTTATAAAATTCTTAATATTGATGGCTTAATATTGATTAATAAAATATTTAAACCGATAAATTACATGTATAGGCACTAAAAAATCGAGAAATCTCAAAGCCTTTCCGGATCATTGCCTTGCGTGTCCAGCTCGCATGCACCTCACAGCATTAGCTGATTGGCTATGTGCCCTAACCTAACGTTTTAATACAATTAAACTGACCGCAACTCACTATTATCTGTACGCCATCTTCCCGCAATTTTAGTGAACGACTGTTTTGCGTGTCAATCTTCTCCCGACGTATGTCCATTGAAATGATAGATTATAATAAGTAGATTACTGGTTTTAATTCGAACTTTATCAAATTAGTCAATAATTGCATACGATCTTCCTTTAAGAGGTCTTTTATAAAATGATTTTAAGACGTTACTGCCACGAGAATTTTCATTTGTAAGAGATTTGATAGATTTTATTACACCACTACTACACTGTGCAATTAGAAAATGAGGTAGTTTCTCAATTATGTTTCATTGTTATTAAATAATTATGCTCTCTTACTATTATTATGCATTTAAAGTGACATTATGAGGTAGCTGACAGATATTCAAACAATAAATTTGCGCAGGATATTTTTACTGCCGCAAGCATCTACACGTTCGTTAACAGAGCGTACTCGTTGTTATCTGATGAAACGGCTATCGAATTGATAAGTTCTAAACGAAGTATCACGTTCATGGTTTTCACAATTAACTTTTTTCATATTTACTAGTCATCATGAATTCATCATTAACAGCCATTAAATCCAATGCTGGACATAGGTGAGATGGGGTAGATGATTCTCTTACGCCGCCACTATACGGCAAAGACATAAAGCGTGTCTCTTAAAAAAATATCGTTTTTGTTTAAATTATTTTTTAATTTAATAAAGTGACGAAACGAGCAAACCGTTCACCTGATGGTAAGTGCAACGTCTGCCCATAATAAACGCTGTGTTACCCAGAACATTTGTGTGCGACACCGCACTGCGCCCGTCACCCTGAGACATCGGTTCCTAAGTCTCTCATATGCCCAGTGATTACGCTAGCGGCACGCTAGCTACACGGCAGAATAACTGACCCTGGGGTGGTACCTGTCTAGACGGATTCCTGAATAGGAATCCTGCCACCAGTAACTCCACCGATTTGCTAGATGTTAATTTCATGTTAATAAGAATAATGTTATTGACCACGAAAACATTTCAAACGTATCTTCATATGCTAGTGAGCGTTGTGCCCTCGCAGATATACGCTACGAGCCCACTGCACCTACCCGGTACAAACGTACGCAATTCCGTAATTCTTAGTTAACAACGTTCGGCCTGAGTTAATTATGTTCACGGCATAAATCTTTCGTAATTGGCCTCTTGTTACACAACACTAAGAGCTCGGGACGTGTTGAAATTATATATGTGAGGTATACGCTGAAGTTTCATGATGGCTTCGTGTGCTAAAATTGTTATTTATGTAATAAAAGCGAGCATGATAATTGCAAGGCGCCGCGTTCGGCCGGGCCTCCTTTATACCCTTTGTTTAAATAGCAACGCTCTATGTAGAGCTAAATTTAAATATTACTATAAACTTATGATAATAATTTTTCAGGGTTACGTGGGGAACTAGGACCCGTCCAACTGAATATTACCATCCACCAAAACCTATCATTGACATACCATTACGATACAATTTTATATACAGACTAATGAGCCGAAAAACAGAAATAATATTGTTTCTGTTTTTTTTTTATTATTATATTGTTAAGTCCATTCGTACAGAGAAAAACACGTACTTGATAACTTAAGATGTCTCTCAAAATGATGAGAAATGTAATATTGATAATAACAATAATAATAATGTATTATAAATCGATGACGAAAAAGTTAATCAGAACGGCCACAGATACTTATCACACTAAAGTACTTCGGAACCTACGATGGTAATGAGTTACAGAGTGAATTATTTTAAACTATCAAAAACCATTTTTACTGTCTTATTACTACTCAGAACTAGCGTATGTTTGAAATACATTGCCGATATATTTTTATAAATAGGCGCACATCATTAGCGGATTAACACTATTTGCTGAATAAAAATATTGTATTTCAGAATCATTAATTATCTCATCGATAGTAATATAAATACACAATCATTGTTCACATCGTTGAACAACCCTTTCGTCTGCCAATCAAACCTAAACATTTGTGACGCGGCGATTCCGTTACAAAAGACGAACTCAACACCCGTTCGCACCCGCTTCAAAACTGATGAAATTACAAAAGTGTAGTGAAATAAAATAGTAACACGAGATAATGTTAATGATTGTTCTCAAACGCAAGGCAATTTCGGAGACCGGAGGGCGTGTGGATTAGGGTCTAATCGGGCGGCGGCGATGAAAATCTGCCGCGCGGTCACACGACCGGCTCGTGCGCGGCGCGTGGACAACCCGCGGACGGGCAGAATGAGGGACGTAGCAAACTACTCACTTAGGACTCAGTGCAACGCGGGAGCGACTGAAGTAGTTGGATTAAAGTAACAGACATTTTTTGTCTTTACAGTCTACCGCAAATATAATTGTGACCATGAAGCCTAATTGCGAATATTGTCAGACGTTATCAACTGCGCAGGTGATAATATAGTGCCATAGATGTACGCGCAAACACATACACTTACTCTTCCCAACCTACCCGTGCCCCATGTAAGGCTCAGGCTGAGAAACATGGGGACAATAACAACACTGGTGGTAGGATTCCAATGCAGGAATCCGTCTAGGTAGGTACCACTCCAGGGCCGTGAAGCAGTTGTGTGTAAACATTACTGTGGTTCAGTTTGAACGGCACTGTGAGCTAGTGTAATCAATGGGCATTTGAGACTTAAGAACTGATGTCTCAGGGTGATGGGCGCAGTGGGGTCTCACACGGAAATGTTCTGAGTGACACTGCATTTGTTAATGGCAGACGTTACACGTACCATCAGGTGAATGTTTTGCTCGCTTCATCACTTATCCAATAATAAAAAACCCAGCAAACGGCGTAAAAGTCAGGAATTCTAACTACTAGGCCACACCGTCGTCAAACGTTCTTAACATAGGGCTCCCCTAAAAACTATATCACAACCTCCAATCCAGTATATAGTCGTCCTCCATAGATTGCCACAAAGCACGGTCCTAAGCCACCTTGCACCGTCAAACCATAAGTCTCTTTAGGAAGAGTCATTCAACACTGCGTTTACTGGAACAATGTTGCAACCGGAGAATCTCTCTTGCCAACATTTACCAGTTATGTATGTTATATGGCTGTGCCATTGCTATTTCAGCTTATTGATCCTAAGGACTATATCGCTAACTCTAATTCTACTGCGAATATCGTAGTGTCGAATTCAATCTCACGAAGATAACAACAGTGGACTACGATGGGCTGAAATGATGGTGATGATAATAAACATTATTTTAAGGATATAGGACATTTCTTTCTTACAGAATATATTTGTATATTTCTTACATACATACAGTCACGCCTTTTTCCCATGTAAAGCCACTCAAGTAAGCCACTCAAGTAGCCTACTTTTCACCCTCGCGGAAAACGAGACGTGACGGGTGGCGAACCACGTCGCCGCCATATCGGTACGAGTCAAAAAATTCTTACTCACATTTGCGTTCCTACGAGCAGTACAGCGACAGCATTGCATATTGTTATTCTGCACGAATAAAGGCTGTCCATACAATACCTTAGTCGCATCTTACGACAACTCGCTAGGAAAGAGGTAGGTTCAACTCTACTCTGCCAGCACCTATAGGCTGTATTTTTCTAAAGAAAGAAATGACCTTAAATCACAGTCACGCTAAGAAGCCCTTATCGATACATGAACAATATTAAAAGAAGCAAAAAACTTACCTGTTTTGTTACTGAGTCGATGAGCCGAACAAATATATCCTGTTCTTGCCGTATACCTGATAAAACAATAATTACTGCATTACACGGAACTAAAGTAAACCTTTAAATTAAATATTAAAAGATATATAGAAAGTACCATGTTGTAAATAAAGGTTATCCATTAACTTGTTTTAAATAAATAAAACTCATTCTACTTTTATTTTATAATGCCTTCGTTGGGCGTAGTTGTTACAACTTGTGATAAATGTTACTTATAACATAATCAAAAATATTAACGTTACAGACACATTCGAATCGAGAATGTAGCTTATATTTTACATCGCAAATATGCTACGTATGTAACAGCTTTAAGCAGTAACGTTTACACATAGTAGCAATAAAGATCGTAGCACGCTGACTACGATCGTAGCCCGCCGTAGCTGTGTAAAGGCAGACTGCACAATTTGTTAACCTCCTGAAATTGCCTCCACATTCGCTCTCCTCTTTTTTCCTTTTCACGCGACAAGAATTAAAATAATAGACTTGGTGCGGCGGGAAAATTAAAAACCGACGCGTTAACGGGCCTAATTTCGTACGTAATTGGATGAAACTGTCGCATTAATACACGGTGAGTATGAAAATTTTACATACTTTCTCGTGTGACGTAGGAATTTGCGAACTCTAGGGGTTTTTCTCCAATCGTTAATAATATGCAAATAATAAAAATGTGTAATATGTATGAAAGTTTCAATTATTAATAAACAGAAATTTTCATATATGTTTTCAAAAAGATTTTAAGTCACAGTACGGTAGAAAAAAACTAAATTTATAATCGTATTCAATATCTGTACGTATATATTACTGTATATTTACACTTCAAATAATTGGATTTTTGATTAAGGAATATAGCAGACATTAACAGCGTTAAAGCTTTCTATTCGCTGTCAATTTTCCATTATTCCAAATACCGAGCAAAAGAGCAAATGTTTACAATGCTTCTATCGAATGTATTGTTTCCGACCTGCTCTGAGTATAAGATTTAACATATAACCTACAATCATCTTATGTTAATACAAATAAGAATCAAAATTTAGAGTAGTTTATACTGATAATCTCAATACAATAGTCCTTGTATTAAACTTATTTTCGAGCATAACTCAGGATTAAATTTTTATTTGTGGACATATTAATTGTCCGGCAATCAAAGTTGCCTATCGCGCGTAATATAAGATTTAAAGTAATTGCTTTGCTCTTTTGCTACTGACGTAAACGTTCAATACATTGTCATATACTGTATAATAATACATTAACACAATACATTATACATTAATTACAGAATCAAAAGTTGTAAATAAAAAAGATATCTATAATATCCAAAAGTTATTTTACTCTCAATACTTTAATCGCCGATCTATGGAATCCATAAAAAGCTGACCTCATACTTTTCAGATTTGCAATGTTTTATAATAAAATAATTTACTGTTATTATTTATTTTACTGGTAGTAGTAGTAAAGATCGCTTCAGCGGTTGAGAGGTGAAAAGATAAAGAGACAGAGGGACAGAGAGAGTTACTTTCACATTTATAATATCAATATGGATAGAGTGAACTGATGAGTCTACAAGTGGCCTAACGGTCAGGGTACACAAATTCTACACCGCTGGTCCGCTGCTGCTGACTGCTGTCTGGCTGGGTTCGAAACCCAGCAAGAGTCAACATTTACAGTACAGAAAATGTACAGAATGTACAGAAACCACAAATTGTTGGTTTTCCGGTCTGGTTATGTTTTAATAGTTTCCGTGTCTCTGAAATTGCATCTTAGCGTACCACCGATCTTATGACATGAACGCTACATCGGGCGCAGGTAGTTTAGGAAGCATGAATACTTCTCTGTTTGCACATACACTTGTGACACTATAATATTTCCTGCGTAGTTGCTGTAATTAATAATTATTCTCATTTATCAAGAGACAATAATAGCACGCATTAATTCATTAAACATAATAATTTATTCTCACGGATTTTGAAAGCGTGGTAGCTTCCCTACTACACTAGTCTAACGTGGTGTTTACCTAATGCTATAAACAGGGAATAGACGAGACAATAGCAGCAAGTCGGTATGACAATGCGGGTCGCTGTAGAGGCAATGTTTGTTTTACTCCTGAACATCCTATCGACCTAACAATGCATCTTGAGTAACAACCCGTTCAGGCTTACTATAGGAAGTATTCCATTTTGATATTTTTAAGTTATTCGTTACTTAAATGGCAATAATGATATGAGTTTATAAAATTTACACAATTTAAAATGTTACCTAACATACTCGTAAAACGAATAATAGATTCAATTACTTTTTATTATCACTTACTATTGTTCTGAATAAGAAATCCTATCAATATGACTTTAAATATTTAGAATAAACATATCTTCATTCATTTTGATAATATTTTGGAGCCTCAAAGTATTCTACCATGCTAGTCATATTTTCAATACAACTTTTATGATTGATGGCACCGGAAATCGTACTACGAGTAATATTGGATGATCACAATTTTTATGATTCATTATAATCATCATTTCTGCCTATCAATAGTCCACTGCTGAACATAAGCCTCCCTCATAGATTGCCACAAAAATTCGTAGCTCTCATTTTCGGAGGGATTTTGCCATAGTTGCCACGCTTGGCAGGTGAGTTGGCAACCGCAGCTTTTTTATTCAGAATTTCTAAGAAGATGCTGCTGCCCATCTGCTGGTTTCAATTTTCCCTCTGTCGACTTTTACGACATCCACGGGATAAGTTGGGGTGGTAGATACTCAGAAGCCGCCGCCACACGGCATTTTATGATTGGTGTAACCGGATATCGAATTAAGATTCCTCGGTACTATGAAATTTACCATTAAGGTACCATTTTCATAACTTCTGTCATCGCGACCACAAAAGTACAAAAGCTGGAGCATTTGTTTTTAATATAATTAATTATATTTAGTTAATAATCCGAGACTCAAAGGTTTTTCAAAATCCATGATTTAATAAAAAATATCTTACTTACCGTTGGCATACAGGAGTTGAAGCCTATATTGAATTCCATTATTCGTCTTCTGTCCCTCAGCTTCCTAAAGAATAAACATATATAAATATGAGATTTACAATAGTCAAAGTCTTAAATTATTAAAATGACTGTATCATCCGTGATTTTTTATTTTTATTCTATTAAAATTAACTTTAAATCGGTCGGAGTACTGTGTGATTTAGGAGTTATAGCTAATTCTTAAAATTTAAGTTTAAGTAATTTAACAATTTACTATTTTCATTGCCTAGTTTCATGCGGAAAAAATGTAATAACGCATAAACAAACGACTGCCTTAAAATTAAAATAAAATAAAAAAAAAATTGAAACGTTCACTAATTAAAACCACATATTACACGTGAGTATTGATTCCCTTAAACTTTCTGAAAACGAAAACGTAAGTGTCAACTATATTTTTCGTGACACACGCACGTAAATATACCCGCGGCGATATTTACGTAGTGAATAATTAACTCTGCGAATAAACAAGACGCGTGCAGCCATATTGACTAAACATATAAATATGTTTCTTCAGTAACTCTACAAACTTTATTTACTAAATTCTATGCATAAATAAAAAAGAGTGCGTGCAACTCAATACACATGACAGAAGGGACACTTTTATATATTAGAAATTCAATAAAAAATAAATAAACATGAATCCACCAAAACATTACTTACTTTGAAATATCTCTATTTAAACGATTATTGATTTATCGATAAATACTAATTATGAAATATGAAGATCCCATTTACCACTCTTAAACTTTATACAAAAGCAAAAATATGTTTTATGGAATTCTAAAACGATTCTCTATATTATTACAGGTACTGTTTATGCCAAGACAAAGAACTTAAAATTAGTGAATATACAAATCTTCAAGTTGAAATAACTTCTAAGTTTGATAGCCTATGCCACCAACGCGGCGGCACTGAATTATGTAAATCGTCATTGTACACACAATAGACATCATGTCCAACCGATCCTGATTGATGTGCGCGCTTCATTTGCGATAGCATCGATGCTTGAAGATTTATTGATAAGCGATATCCTAATCACAGTGAATTAAACAAGATTAATTTCAAAAATTATTCCGTTTTCATTTTATTATAAAATTAATGACGAGAAATATTAAGAGGATTTCCGTCATCATCATCATCATCATTTCAGACTATCAATGAACTGACCTCGCTGAACTGAACACGTTTTGAAGTTGTAGTTGTGTGCATGTTTTTAAGTTTGTAGTTCTGATTTTGGACGGATTTTGCAATAGTTGCCACGCTTGGCAGGCGGGTTGGAAACCGCAGTTTATTTATTCAGATGGTTCAGGAAGATGTCCCATCTCCTGGTTTTTTATTTTCCCTCTATTGACTTTTACGACACCCACAGGACGAGATGGGGTGGTAGATTCCCTTAAGCCATATTATTTAAAAATCTTCGAAATTTAGAAAATATTTCATAAAATACATTTTTTTAAATTATGCCTCACACTAGAATTTCTCCTGTACCGTGGGTGCAATCCACATACATTGCAATATGCACAAACACCCAGACCCGGAACAGCTCCATAGGCCTTACAAATGTTTGTTCCGTGCGGGAATCGAACACGCGACTCGTAACGCAGAATCCAATCGCCCAGCCACTGTGCAAACCGAGCCGGCAAACACTTAGACACTGAGCTTTAGTCGTTCTACACATCCTTCTCGTTAGCAAGTTAAAACATAAAGCCGATCGTGATTCGCACTGTCTCATAAAACAACGATTGACAGCACGCATGTTATAGAAACTTTAAATTCGAGCAACACACACTCATTTATTTTTTTATTTTATTTGTATTGTATAAAGTAACGACACGAGCAAAACGTTCACCTGATGGTAAGTGCAACGTTCGCGCACAACAAACGCTGTGTTACCCAGAACTCCTCTGTGCGACACCACACTGCGCACGTCACCCTGAGACATCAGTTCTTAAGTCTCAAATGCCCAGTGATTACGCTAGCTCACAGTGCCCTTCAAACCGAAACACAGCAATGCTTGCACACCACTGTTTCACGGCAGAATAACTGGCCCTGGTGTGGTACCTACCTAGACTATTTATTGACATTATAACATTATTGTTTTGATAGAAGAAAGGCAATCATATTTCCTTGTAGAATATTCAAATGGTTCTAAGCGAATTCCATTGCCTGATAAAATCAATTATTACTTATGGTTTTTACCGCGTGCTCTAGCGGTCGTTCTGACTGCTACGGTGCGGGTCTTGAGTTCGAATCCCAGCCGAATCCAAAATTTCTACAAAAACACAAGATTGTTGGTCCGGTCTGTTCGTATTGTGATTGTCCTTTTGTCTCTGACGCTGCATCCTAGCCTACGAGTACCTCCGATCTTATCGCATTAGCGTTACATCGGGCTACCCGATCGGGTTGTGATGAGTGAGTGCCCTTTAGATTGCGCGTACAATAGTGGCCCTATAATATCTCCTGCGCAGTCGATAACTTCTGACAGTTGTCGGCAGTTGTCGCCGTGGTTAAAAATCGGCCAGGATGACATCATCACATTTTCGTCAAGGCCGTGTTTCTATTTACCAAAAATATAGTTTTACTTACTTGATCTTTTTCGATGAAACCAATAAAGGCAGTACGTTCGATCTCGACCGGTTGTCCGGCGCGATCGTACAGCGCCACTACGAAGTGAAAGAAGTTGCTCTTGCGCAGGTTGCTGGGCGGTTGCTTCTCGAAGTGCGCCCGTCCAACACCTACGCTGCTGTTGAGTTGATAAACAATTTTGTTCGTTACATGTTGTGTCGGCCACTTCGTTAAAGTAAATTAAAAATAATAATAAAGTCTTCATTAACGATGAAACAAAATATTTATTAGGGTTTTGTCCGTCCGAACATTGTCTATCAGACTAAATGACTAGACAGTTTATACAGACAGACACTAATATAAACACTAGTAATGTATCGACGATTCTTAAAGAATCAAAAAGCCAAGAGGCTCCGTGAGATGATCTCATTAAGTTGCTTTAAAAGAAAATGTCGGAACTGGCTTTTGATGCAGCAAACCCGAAGTCCGTCTGTCCATAATTAATAAATGTATATATATATATATATATATATAGAAATGTGTGTGTATGTGTGTGTAAATATAAATACATATAGCTTGTACGTACATTGTTTAAAGTTTTGCTTTAGTATCTAAGTTCTATTTTTTATTTTTTTATTAATGTGTTATAGTGTGTTATTTTTCTGTTTTCAATTTCGGGCTGGGATAGAATATCAGCAGTGTACACCATGTGTGTGATCAAGCTGAATCCTAGACTCTTTTGTCTAAAACGAGATTTATATTCAATATTATTAAAATTTAACTTGTATACCTATTATTATTAAGAGGATTGACAAAATCTAATTTGAGCACGACATTTTATATTATTCTCTAAAACTTCCTAACCGTAAGGTTCACAAAAGTACACTCAGCGTCACAAAAATCGCACCTCTGTGAGTTTGCGCGAAAAATGGCTGTAATGGCTAGAAACGAATTATATTTATATAAATATTGGTATGTTGGAAATGTGTATTTGAATAGCTTTACATTATTAATAAAAAAATCATGAAATCATTGAAACATTTATCATTATAGAGCGTCAAAAATAAACACTGTCAAATGCTCGTTAGTAAGGACGCTAGTTACACCACCTAAAAAGGGTATAAAAGGGTCGATCTGGATGAAATATGGGCCAGTCGTAATTTAGACTTTGCAGTGAACACACATGAACAAGTAACCCAAGTAAGAACAAGTAAAGATGGACACCAGCTCTGAAGAAGCCGCTCAAGTGATTGCCTTATTGCAGTCGGGGATGCGGCAGTGTGACGTTGCTCGACAGTTGAACCTGTCCCGTTTTTCAGTTAGACGGGTGTTCCAACGTTTTCAGCAGACTGGTGGTTATGTTAGAAAACCGGGGTCTGGAAGAAAACGGTGCACATCAGAAAGAGATGACCGTTTCATCGTTACGACATCTTTACGAAACCGTTTTACAAATGCTGTTGAGTTGCAACAACAGCTTCGATCAACTCGGAGAACATCTGCGAGTGTTTCTACGATAAGAAGAAGGTTACACGAAAAGAGTTTAACAGCCCATAGACCTGCTAAAGGTCCAAAACTTACTGCACAGCATCGCAGAGATCGCCTAGAGTTTGCTCGCAATCATTGCGAGTGGACTCTAGAACAGTGTCGGACCGTACTCTTCTCTGATGAGACGAGGGTCTGTCTCTTCTGCAATGACAGTCGTAGAAGGGTCTACAGAAGACAGGGGGAGAGGTTCACACAACCCTGCTTCGAAGAATCCGTCGAATACGGGGGTGGCTCGTGTATGTTTTGGGGCGGCATTTCCGTCGACGGGAAAACGGAACTTGTGTGCGTTTCCCGGACTCGGGGTGGCCGTGGGCAAGGGTCATTAAATGCTGGTCGGTACATTACTGAAATCCTGGAGGAACATGTGGTCCCGTATGCTGGTTATGTCGGTGATGGATTCATGTTAATGCATGATAATGCTCGTTGTCACACCGCGGCTATTGTACGGGATTATTTACAGGAGGTCGATATCCCTGTTATGAATTGGCCAGCACGAAGTCCAGACCTTAACCCAAAAGAACATCTCTGGGATGACCTAAAACGGCGCGTGCGAGCTCGAGATCCAGCTCCAGCCATTCTTCAAGAGCTCCAAGATGCGGTACTTGAAGAGTGGGAACAAATACCCCAAGAGGCTGTTGCGATCCTTGTAAGGTCCATGAAAGATCGCATGGAAGCCGTTATCAAGGCAAGGGGGGGTAAAACTAGGTTTTAAGAACTTTTTTTGTATTTATTAAGTTTTTTTTTAAACTATTAATTTGCAAATTTGTACATACCCTGTCTTTTTCTTTAATTTCTCTTTCGTCTCGTTATAAAAGTAAAATTCAATTAAAATTCCTGAAAGCTAATGAAATTACCTTTCGAATGATACCCTCAAACCACAACATTGCCATTGGCCTGTTGTGTTAAAATAGTATTTAAATTATTTTTTTCGGATGTGCGATTTTTTTGACGCCGAGTGTATTTCTTTCAGACTCAGGTTCATGTTTCTCACGGAATCTTCATACAAAGAGGGTCAGTTATTATTAATATAACAACATGAATACCCATAATTTGTATTTTGCTAAAATAACCCAAGACGAAAGTTAACGTAATTTTACGTTTTAAATTACATAAACTTTCAATTTTAATAAAGAAGTAGCAGAATTTATAAATAATAATATAGTAATAGTATTAAACGTTGACTCCACCATTTGTAGCAATCAGAGCAAAGGCTCAAAAATCATAGATGAATCCTTTGCAAATTGTAAGCATATTTTTAAGTAGCAAATCATAATCTAACTTTCAATACAACAACATTACATTCACAAACCGCAAACATAATCTCCTATTGTCTTAACAAAAAAATCCTTTACGAACCCCCGCAGCAAGCCATAAATTTTAACTTCCTTTCACGGCTCTTTCATATTCATCCCGCTATTTGTCAATAGAAACAGACATTCTGCCACCAGAAATATTATTGTAGCCTCTGTTAAACTGTCCACGTTGAACATGAAAACAATGGAGTAGATTACATTGCTTTTAAAGTTGATTTACGATGGTCTCTGTTCTTTGCCAAAAGTCAGAAAGCCGATCAGAGAATTTTTGCAATAAACCGTTAAATGACGTCTGTGTTTCGTCGCAAATTATTTGGGAAATTTATTTTGCAAGTCATGCTGACAGCGGGCACAACAAAATGAAAATAACGTTAACAATTTGAGTTAATATCTCGTAAAAATTTTTGAATATATTTAATTTAGCAACGTTAAGTGTTTCCTACAAATCTGAACTATTTATTTATAGAGAAATTTCAATAACGTATTTTAAAATAAGAGCATTAGAGAGTGTTCGTCTTAAAATTCAAAGGACGTGGATCTATACCCGGTGCCTACACCACCAAAATTGTTAATTGATAATTTTGTGCTGATTTAGCCCATGCTAAACGTTGAAAGAAAATGTTAACGTGGAGATCACCAAGCCGCAGTGGAGCGGCGTATGCGGATTCTTCCCGGCTCCAAAAACCCAGATAAAAGTAAAAGGGTATCTCTATGGTCATCGGAAAACATCATATAGGCTTTACTTTACTTATTTCGACGACCGCGAGGCCTGCACACGTGACTTCCACACCGCGCATTTGTGCAAAAATACAAATTGTGGGTTTTCGGGTCTGTTTGTGTTGTGCAAGTGAAATTTATGACTGTAAAACGCACCCAAGATACAGGAGAAATCCCTCAGTGGAGCTTCGTCGTTAAAAAAAGTTTTTATTTGAGCAAGTCTTTCAACAAATAGCCACAGGTTCAGGCCTTAAGGGCTCAGAACCTTATTTTCTTTCCTTTAAAAAAATATTATTATCTTGTCTAATTAAGTTATTTTTAATAATAAATGAAAGAATAATTTCCATTAATATCTTATAATATTAAACATTTTGAACTGAACTCGCATTTTTCGTAAAACAATAAATCTTAATAGCCGAAATATCGATTACACAAAATAGAGTGATGACACTCAAATAGTGCCACCCGCTTCGATATCGACACATGGCGAATATATTTAAACTCTTTTAATATTACTCTTATGCTTGAGCACTTAAAGTTCATTTTAAACCACAAGGGTTTAAAAGAAGCTACAGTAATAACAATAAATTTGTCAGAGGGTTCTCAACGCAATTTATCAATTCTTATTTCCATACCAAAATATTTCTAAGATTGTTGTAGCAAATGAAATGAAAATAAATGAATGTTAAATCAAAAGTCTCTGTCCCGCCCGCGACTACGTCTGCATGGATTTCGGTTTTTAAAATATATAAAATATACTATGTCCGTCTGCAGGATTTAAACTATCTCTGTGCCATATTTCGTCAAGATCGGTTCAACGGTTGAATCATGAAAAGGCAACAAACAGACAGAGGGTCATATAGAGTTACTTTCGCGCGAGTGTGGATGTTATTATTAATTGGGTATAAGATTATTTTATAGGCTATACTTATATTTAATTAAACGACGTCGATATAAATTATGACAAAAAACATACAACACTACTAACACAGCATTACCCGCCAGGACCGTATTACGCTATGGTCGCCCATTCATCTCTCCCCGCTGCAGAATTTGCGTAAACAAATTGGTTTCGCGATTGCCATTTTATACTCTCGCGCGCGACGCTCCATTGTTTTATTTATCGCTACCAGTTTTGGCAGCGCGCTCGCGATTAGGTTGTAGCGCTTTTTTCGCTTACAGATCACGTTAGATTTGTCAATCCCTTTTGCGATTTATTTTTTCTTTATTCTAGAAAGATCTTCGCTCCATAATATGTACCAAAGTAGTATTTTTATTCAATCATCCGGACTACTGTCTCACCAATCAATTTATTATCATTATACGATTGTGGCAATGAGCGCACAAGCTGATTCAACTTAATTCTACAGCCAGCTATGTTATTTGTTAAACTATGTTGTACTTATCATCGTCCAGGACGTACTTAATAAGACTACATAATCTTGTATTCTTCCCAGCTTTGATTGTTTAAGTTACAAAAGATACACCTGACGTTATAAGAGTTTGTTTGTGTTTAAGATCAGCGCGTGACATCTAACTTTTCAATTGAAACAAACAAATGAACATAATAAATGAGTATCATTACCGATGTTGGGTGGACGTAATCCCACAAACATGGTACGTCTAATAAGTCTAGGGCGCGGTGCGTCGGTGATTTAAAGCCGACTTTATAAATGCGCCTGTCAACGCTGAAGGACGGCCATTTGTGGGCATTTGTCATTTCAGAACATTTGGATTCGCCTCATATATCTTGAATTAAGAAAGCAATTAAATCATTATAGCGAAGTTTCGTTAAAAAAAAATTATTTATGTATACGACATTATGTTGTACTATTTACTACGTATAATATATACGATTTTTCAGACGTATGTATTATACGAAGAATAATGTTTTTTAAATTATACAAACATAATTTAATTTAAGTTTGTCAGTTTAAAGGTGTTAATGTTTCTCCTAAATTATTTGTACTGTGTAAAGCAAACTTTTACGACTTACTGTTATTCAAACTACGTCTTACGAGTATCTAACATATACAATCATAAGTATAATCATAAAATTAATTCCAAGTTCGTATCAAATTCAGAATTAAATACTGGTGGTAGGGTTCCTATCCAGGCCAGTTGCTGCCGTGAAGCAGTACTGTGCTAACATTTCTGTGTTTCGGTTTGAAGAGCGCTAAGAGCTAGCGTAATCACTGGGAATATGAGACATGTCTCAGGGTGACAGGCGCAGTGTGGTGTGACACAGAAATTTTCTACAATGTGCAGCATTTGTTATGGGCAGACTTTGCAGTTAACATCAGCTGAACTTTATGTTCGTTTCGTAAACCATTCCAAAAAAAATGGTCATTCAAAAAATTGCGGGAAGAATACTTACTAAAATAATTATTGCCGTCAACGTCCATAAAAACATAGTTTTATCATGTTATACGGTAACTATGACTGAAACCTATACTGTTAATAAAAAAAATGATTTTATTAACCACATTGGGAGCTTTACAGACATTAATTGAACATATACATAGACACACAGACCTGGAACAAGTATGGTAAGGTCATCATTTTTTTGTCCCAAGCTGAATCGAACCCCTGACCCATAGCGCAGTAGCCACTACACCCAATTAGCCACTAGTGTTAAAGTTTAACAGAAATAATAAAAAATAATATTACTCACAACGAAAACTACTCGAACGGCACAGTCAAACAAACAAGTATTTATCAATTGGATAAACATTTTAAGAAGCAAGCTGTGGTGAACGAAAACATAACAGATGTCAGTAGGGCTTACTACAAATACAAGTGCGCCTATTCTATTATTTCATATGGACAACTTAAAGCTTTATTGACTTGTGATAAAAGTTATTTTTCTTTAATTCTGAATACCTGGTAGAAGTTCATTTTATAAACAAATACATTATTTATGCTGTACTAACTGAGCCCCGCGGTTTCACTCGCGTAAGATAAGCCGACCACATGATTGCCCCGTACGGTATGGTACCTTATGACCTGAGTGAGCATTTACAGTTGGGCCCTTCTCCGTAACAGTTTGTTCTCAGTGTGCGGCACCGTAAAGTTTTAGCATGAAATTTTATAGCTTATAATTGTCTTTAAGAATATTTTTTCTGATCTGATGAGAACTTCCTGAGATTAACGCCTCTCCGACTTTATTAGAAATAAGGCACTACGTAACAATAGAACTACGAATTTTCTCACCCACTTATTGAAATGTTAAGAGAAACATTTGAACTGCCTTAAACTAAAATAAAAACGACCAGAATGCAAATTAAAGCCGCGTGTAACACGTCCATCCGCCTCTTCTCCCATAACCACTAATTTCTACAATTTTACAGATTTTACCTAGGAACCCTTAATATGTTTAAAATAAAAATTAGCTTAGATTACTGAAAATTTCTCTATCGGTCAATGAAATTCCCGTCAAAATTAAGTCGTTTTGGAGATTAACCTGGCAAAAACAAACCGACAGAGAAGTCTTTTAAAAAACGCGTGCTTAAGTTTTAAGAAATTTTTGAGAGATTTAAGATTGAGTTAGGAGAGACTAAGAAAAAGTTATTATTACGAAATCTCACCCAGACACTCCAATTTTATTTAATTGTATAGATAAACTGGAAAATATTATCCTGCAATATTAAGTGTTATGAAATCTATTCCCATACAATTTAGAATAGAATTTACTATATGAAAAAATGTATGACTTCTATGGTGATTTCAATTTTAAAAACATGAACATTATTCTGTTTAGTTTTATTTGCCAAACCTACTTCGAGGTTTTTTTAATTTTTTTTTTGGTTGGTTTTTTTTAATGACAACCGCAATCACTTGCATAATAAAAACAAAAAAAAACTTACAAACAAAGTAGTACTACAAAACGGAATAAATTTAATTTCATAGTAACACTCGTTCATTATACGAGTAGAGTCAGGAACGACGCAACCGGCCCCAACCGCGCAATGATTTATCACGCCCTTACCGCTTATGAATACACTTGTTACGGTTGGCTTCATTATCGCCAGCAAACTCGCCCCTGATTGGACACCATCCTATGCGGTGTAATGAAGCCATTGTGCGATATCGACAGGTTGGTTTTACGACGAAAGTTCTAGATAAGTATATTAATTTTTTTTAAAGTGGCTGAACCAGTGTATAAACTCAATAATTAAAAATAGTGTAACAGTGTAAGTAAAAAAGTACGATAATTGTTACTTATGGTTTTAACAACTTTTCTTACGATTAAAAATTTGAATAAAAATTATATTTAATAACTACAGAAACATAAATATATCTTAATGTTTTGTTTGCCTTGAAAAATAATAAAAATATTTTTATTGTTAAATAATTTTCGTTTCTCATTTTCTGAGTTCACATTAAAATGAGTGAACGTGTAATTTAAAAAAAAGCTTTTATATAATTTCGTACAATTAAGATTTTTCGAAAGAATTTCCGAATGAGTTTATGTAATATTTTCATTACACTCTACGGACTCGTGATACTCAGACATAAAAAGAGTACGTAGTACGTACCTCTTTTTTATTTTGACTACCATTTTGTTCTTTTTCCCTTATATTGTTATATTTCATCACTACACAGCTACAACAGCATATAATCTAAAATTAATAATTCGAATTCTAATTCTGCGGGCTCAGCTTTTGCGTTATTTTTTTCACATTTGTTAATCATATATATTTAGAGTATACACAATAATTATTTCATATGACATCATATATCCGAATGAATTGGAACATACCTGTTTAATTATGTATGGAATTATTCTTCATTATTTCATTTCATTTCTTCACATAATATTAGATAAACATTCTGTTTCGCGTTGACATCAAACGCGGCTCCCCTATTTAGCCAAGCTTTAATCTCATAGAGTTATTTAGTTTAGTTATTTAGCATCGAGCACCCATTTGTTTCGGTTTGCCCGGTTTTGTGGAACTTAATACAATTTGGTCCCAGAAATTTGTTTAGTGCGATGCTCTTTTCGATCGGTAATGGGTTTAATAAAACTGGACAAATAAAGCACAATGTCACAACAGAAGTTGTGTGTTATAATGCCGAAATCGGGTTATACTTTTGATTATATTGTCTACTGACATTTATTAATATTTATAGTTCTGTTGAAGTCTCTGGATTTTATAAAATGTCAATATAATACAATTTTCTTAAATGCCTACTTGTCATTTCCGGAAAATACGGTAGAGTACTGGATAAGGGTCCTCGGGCTATCGAGCTACTGTTGTCTTCTCTTGCTTCTTGCGAGAGAGTAGTATCCTACACCTTATAGTTCCTTTCCCAACTTCCCATTGCGTACCCCATCTCCATTCCCTACCTAAGCTGTACCGATGGCTAGCTACTTGTGGGATTGCAATGGGGAGCAAGTACCGAAATGGCGGCCACATACGAGGGGTGATCCAAAAGTAATGATAATCAGTTATTTCTAGTGCACACAAAAATACAAAAAAATTTCAGTCACTTACTCAGTTAACCACTAGTTCAGGGAAAAAAAATCATATAAATAGGCCACGATTCCCGGGAGCTACATTCATTTGAATACGGACTGTCAAGGAGTGAACATCAAAATGGAAAAACACGAAATCAGAGCTGTCATTAAATACCTCTGCTTGAAAAAAATGTCTACCAAAGACATACACAGCGACTTGGTGGAAACATTAGGGGACTCTTCTCCTCCATATTCCACAGTTGCACGCTGGGCTAAGGAGTTTAAGTTGGGAAGAACATCGACGGAAGACGAACACCGCGAAGGACGCCCATCGACGTCCCTCACTGAAGAAAATGTGAAAAAAGTTGAAGAAGTTGTATTGGAAGATCGAAGAGTGACTATCAGGCATGTAGCTGAGGTCACAGGGATCTCATATGGCAGCATTCAAAGAATCCTTGCGAACGAATTGCATATGAGAAAGGTCTCCGCGCGTTGGGTACCGAAAATGTTAAACGACGAGCAAAAGAAGAAACGAGTCGACATGTCAAGAGCAAATCTCGAAAAGTTCCAGGCAGACAAGGATAATTTTTTGTCACGTTTTGTGACCATGGACGAGACCTGGATCCACCATTTTGATCCTGAAACAAAACAACAATCGATGACATGGAAACGATCCGATGAACCGACGCCGAAGAAATTCAAAGTGTCAAGCTCAGCAGGGAAGGTTATGGCGTCTGTTTTTTGGGACGCTGAAGGAATAATCATGGTGGACTACTTGGAAAAGGGGGCCACTATTACAGGCTCCTACTATGCAGAACAAATAAGAAGATTGCGGGAGGCTATTAAGGAGAAAAGGCGAGGCAAACTGCGGGCTGGAGTGCTGTTCCATCAAGACAACGCACCGGTTCACAAAGCTGCAATTGCCATGGCTGCCATTCAGGAAGCGGGCTTTGAGCTGGTGGAACACCCCCCCTATTCACCAGATCTAGCCCCCAGCGACTTCTATCTCTTTCCACGACTCAAGGAACACCTCCGAGGCAAGAAATTTGACGATGATAGCGACGTGAACGAGTAGTTTGCCACGCGTCGCATCTAGTTTTCATGCGGGGCGAAAATTGGGCTACTAAAGTGGTCTCTGCCTACCCCTTATAGGTAAAAAGTTGTAGTAATTTTATGTATGATATCACACTTGCGATGTAATCCCGAATTTTGCGTTGGAAAGTTTTATGTAGCACCAAACGAAACAGCCAAACCCTGTAACCTACTTAGATAGATTTTTATATGAAAATCCTACCATCAGCGAAAACAAGAATCTTCGAAAATATATTATAATCCCGTACGGTAAAAAAGAAAATAAATTTCAAAACGTGTAAATAAACTTATAATTTTCCTAATATAAAACAATAATTAACCACGCAATGTTAAAATGAAATAACATCATTCATAATTGGTAAGAGTAATTCTGTTTTCATGTATATATTCGACCTACAAATGGTCATTCTAAAAACTACATTGAATTCGTATAAACGAAAAATTCTTCATTTGATTACACGCATAAAAAAATCCAATGCTAAAAACAGATACACAAGACATGAGGAGATTTGACTCACTTGGTATTATCAACTAGAGATCCGGGCGTCATCCAAGCGCGTGTGAGGGGTTCCTCCTTGAGCGAGGTGACGGGGCCACGGGGCTGCGCGTGCAGCCCGCCCGCCGCCTCCTGGTGGTGCAACCCGAACATAAGCCCACCTGGTAACATAGAAGACGTTATGTATAGACTGGTTACACACTAATTCAGTGATTGTGTAACATATATTTTAAGATTAATTTAGGCTGTGATTGACATACTAAATATTTAAGCTGAATGATTGCAAAACCCGCGATAGGCCGTAGCTCAAGCTCTCCCTATAAATTTCATAGTACGCGTGTGACCAAACTTCGATCCCCGGTGCCGGTACCTCTAAAATTGTTCTGCTATTTTAAGTGCTGGTTTACCACGTGCTCAGCGGTTAAGGAAAACATCGTGAGGAAACCTGCATGTCTGAGAAATAAAAAAATAGACGATATGTGATAACACGCATTGGAGCTGCGCGGCGGACTCTTCCCGGTTCCAAAACCCTCTTAGAAATGAGAGAAAGCGTGTGCAGTGGGAAGTTAATAGGCTGTCACTTTAGTTTAAAAGTAAAAAGTAAAGTTTCAGCCTATAAATGTCCCACTGCTGAGCACAGGCCTCCTCTCATTTCTGAGAGGGTTTTGAAGCTAGGAAGAATCCGTCACGCTGCTCCAATGCGGGTTGGCGGACTTCACATGTCTTCCAAATATATTTTTTTTTAATTTCTCAGACATGCAGGTTTCCTCACGATATTTTCCTTCACCGCCGAACACGTGGTAATTCAGCATTTAAAATTTCAATTAACAATTTTAGTGGTGCCGGCACCGGGAATCGAACCCAGGCCACTCGCGTACTATGAAATTAAAAGCGAGCGCCTAGCCCCTGAGCTACTTTATTGCAAATATAATTATAACGCAGGTTACATACGTTAAAGAATAAATATATTTAATAACCGCTGCTGCATTTATTCCGAAACGGATTTGAGTTTGGAAAATCGTGATATAGACGGTATCACGATTTCCAGCCATATCATATATAATCGAGTAATGTTAAAGGTCGATTTGACGACGCGACGGTAAGATTAGTCTACTATGATAAACAACTATTATAGTGGAACTAAAACTAACTAATCTGGGTGCTACGATCCGATGCCAGTGATTTCTTGTAAAACGCAGTAAGGTACATAAGCCAATTAAGATTAAAGACTTTTTTATGAAAACTCGTATAAACAATGGAGTGTTAAAATAATTTATATCAAAAATCTTAGTCTTTTGATTGGTTAAAAATATAAATTTCTTGATTTATTTGAAAACACTGGTTCGAATCTTTTCGCAACCAGTATCAATCAAAATGTACTGGTTGAAATTTATCAAAAAGTCCTCCGCACTGTAATGTATGTGTCACAAAACGATATTACGCATTTTTTTTATTTGATAAAGTGACGAAACGATCAAAAGTTTCACCTGATGGTATAGTGCAACATCTGCCCATAACAAATGCTCTGTGACACCACACTGCGCCCGTCACGCCAGACATGAGTTCTTAAGTCTCATATGCCCAGTGATTACGCTAGCTCTCAGTGCCCTTCAAACCGAAACACAGTAATGTTTGCACACAACTGCTTCACGGCAAAATAACTGGCCCTGGGGTGGTACATATCTAGGCGGATTCCTGCATAGGAATCCTACCACCAGCAATAATTTAAAATAAATGTTATCAGTAATCTAATGAAAATATTAGACAACGTCTACTACACAAACTGATTTACATGTTATTTTATTCAAACCGCATAGATTTTATTATAATACACGAATTTTAATACAAAGGCTAAATTTGTTTATTCAGTTTAGGCTTGTATAAAGCTATTATGAATGTCAAAATCTACACCGGTTCAAAAAATAAGTGCTCAGAATACAATAATATATATTATTTTATTACAGTATGCGTAGAATTTTAGCTTAAGAATTTAAACCCAGAACTATTCATCAAAGTACTAACTATACTAATACATAACATATATTCATTCTCAAATATTTTTTTTAATTTTATAAGTTAAATACGAAGCTTTACTTAATTATATTTATAATAAATTTAAGCATCATCATTTTCAACACGGACTTCTACGAAGTTAAGGATGCCAAGATGAGGGTGCACCGCAATCGCCACACTTGATAGGCGACCTGGCGATCGTAGTTTTTTTTAATTCATTTATAACAACAAAAGATTACAAAAATATTACAAAGTTCTTTGACGCCAAACTATTATCATAGTTTGGAAACGTTCCTCTCCTCTTCTTACTTTACTAACGTAATATTTTTTTTAAATAGATAATATATGTTTATGAAATATTTTATTATTAAATTTAATTAGAACCACGACTTTCACTACTTTGTAATAAGTGTCGTCTCGTTTACCAAACATCATTTCACAAGCAAAGTTAGGCGAAGTACTGTTGTTACGACTTTTGTGTTACGGTATTTTGCGTATTGTAAAATCCCATTATCACTAAAATTTTTGCGTGATACATTTTTTATCAAATCATTATGACACACATATATATTTTTTAATTAAAATATGTTTTCGACATGGTAATAATAAAAAATCGGATATCAAATATATATATCTTACATTTTTTTTTAAATCGTAGTATTCCGGTAAACGTATTTTAATATTTTTCGAAACTTATTTAAATAACTTTCAGTTATAATGAATAAATAATCATTATATTTAAATACTTAAAAGTATATTGTGTAATTTAGTTTTACACTTAGTAAATACTACGTTTATCTTCGAATCTATTCTGTAAAAAATATAAAATTATAAATAATACAGCATGAAAACTTTAAGTTGTAAACTTTTTGGTGTCGAGATTTCTCTATAACTCTGACGTTCGATCACGTTTTAGTTTTATCCTACATAGTTAAGCTTCCGGATCTGAAAATTTTTCAACTTACCTGTGGACCTTGGCGCTCCCGTTGGGTATAGTTTTCGTCCCCATCCCACGGGGTCGAGCTCCAGCGGCGGCCACGGTGAACCCGTGTACCCGCCCGCCGCCGCGTTCAACTCGTCCGACCGAATCGCGAATCACGAGCGGCACCCCGAATCAGACGCCCGAGAGCGCACGAACACTCCCGGAAGTTAACGAAGCGCGAAAAATTAGCGCGCTTCTAAATTTATTTCAAATCTTTGCGCGCACTTTGAAATTTTAAGACCTTAAAAATTACTATGAACTATACTAAGCCAGAATGAGTTAAATCAATGTCTGTATCGTACTAAAACTCAATTTGACGCGAGGTAAAATATGCACAAAAACAAGTAAGGATCACTTTAAATTGTTTACGGAAATCAGGTAAAACTGGTATACGCTTTCTAAACAATAGAAAATTTGTGACGTATGTTGTATAACTATCCGATAGGCGGCTCTGACTTATCGATGTACGTACTGGGATAGCAGTCCCGGTTGTGCGGGCGATCCCGCTGTGAATTTGCGGCACACTAACAAGCGTCGCGGGAGCGCGCCGCCGAGTGCTCGAGCTTCGCGGCGCCCCCGTCCGTCCCCGCGGACTGTGGGAGGCGCCCTGGGGACACGCCCTCGCCTCACGAGCGGGACAACGCGACTGGCGCAGATGGCGCCACTTTTACACGTCTCTGTAAGTTTTCCAAAGTTAACAACCCTTTAAATTTTTCTTTATTTTTGTTAACTTGCCAGTTATTTTTTTATTTCTATTTTTATAAGGGAAACGGCAACATGTAAATGTGGCGTAGAGCTTGCGGCTTATGATAATGGAGGGTCGATGCGAGGTTTCCCGCAGAGACCGCGCAGTGATAACGCGAGTAAGGGATGGGACGAGACATGAGACGCAGTATATCTCGCTGGACCAGCCAGCCTCTGCTCTGGGACGGCCCACAGCGCAGGAATTACTTATTAAACCGAGTTGAATTGACGATGATGAAATTTCAGTGGGAATTGACTTTAACTACTAGTAAGATGAGGTTTTGTCGGCTCGTTAATTATGACTATTAAGTGTAGACATTTCATTTGAAATGAAATCCTATATGTAATGAATGAAGAATATTTTTTAACGGATTAATCTTTAATAATAGACAATATGAAAACTGAATTGGATTACAATACTGAATATAGTTTGAAAAATACACATAAAAGTAACAGCCTATAATCAACCCACTGCTGAGCACATTTCTGAGAGGGTTTTGAAGACAGGAAGAGTCCGCCACGCTGCTCCTATGGGGGTTGGCGGACTTCACATATCGTCGCAATATTTTTATTCCTCAGACATGCCGGTTCCTCATGATGTTTTCCTTCACCGCTGAGTACGTGGTAACACTTAAAATTGCAAAACAATTTTAGTGGTGCCTACACCGGGATCATACTCAGGTTACTCGCGTACTATGAAAGTTAAGGCAAGCGCCCTGCCCCAGGGCTACCACGGCTTACTTTATACTCGTACTATGTTATAATTATAGAAATTTTTGTTTTATGGTTTTTTTTTATAAAGCGACGAGCAAAACGTTCACCTGATGGTAAATGCAAAGTCTGCCCATAGCAGATGCTGTGTTACTCCGAATATTTCTGTGTAGCACCACACTGCGCCCGTCACTCTGAGACATAAGTTCTTAAATCTCATATGGCCAGTGATTACGCGAGCTCTCAGTGCCCTTCAGACCGAAACACAGTGATGTATGCACACTGCTGCTTTACGGCAGAATAACTACGTAGGTTGAATCGTAAATTATATGAATACGAGGCAACAAATATTTTAATATATTTTAATCATTTATTTATTTTATATAATATTAGAGCAACGTATTTAAAAATACTTATCTTTACAGGATTTCCACAGCTTTTATTTTTTCACGTATGCGTTATGTTCACCGCCGCCTTAATGCGATATTTTTAAATTTTGTTCATCCGAAGGTTGCCTGAAATAGATCGCTTTTAGCGTAAAAACCGCCCATTGTGCTTAGAAGTTTAATTTTTATTTCCTTTTTTTTTTATTATTTTTAATTTATTTTTATTATGGCGTACAATAAAGTTATATTTAATTTAATTTATATTTTTTTTACTTTTTAAATCATTTTTAACTTCGTTAGCTTTTGTAAGGGACCACTTTAAGTCACCGCTAACTGTTCTGAAGATTCTTCACAGCTTTGTCTATATGTCCTAAACAAGTTACATTTTTTTTTATTATTGTATAAAGTGACGAAACGAGCAAAACGTTCACCTGATGGTAAGTGCAACGTCCGCCCACAACAAATGCTATGTCACCCAGAATATTTCTGTGTGGCACCACACTGCGCCCGTCACCCTGAGACATCAGTTCTTAAGTCTCAAATGCCCAGTGATTACGCTAGCTCACAGTGCCCTTCAAACCGAAACACAGTAATGCTTGCACACTACTGCTCACCCTTACTGCTTACCCTCAGGAATTTGATTTTCAAAATAGATTTATTGTTTATAATATTTTGTTAATAACGCAGAATAATGAATCTCAGCCAAACTTTACTATACTATACTATACTATTATATAAGAATATTTTCTGGCTGGCACAACTATACTAGTTGGTTGTTTAATAGGAAAGGCTATCTCAGAGACTGTCGCCTTAGTCGGAGTAGTGCCTTCGCTTCGCTATGTGACTATGAATTTCGGGAGAGATTCCTTTACGATTTACAGATAACTATTGCAGGTCTGGATGTTTGCGTACATAGATTATCGAAATGAAGAAATCCCAGTGCACCCTCACTAGGATTTCTCGTGTGCGATAGTACTGAGTTTGACATGCATAAATTACACATGAACATGCGGCTAAACCCGGTACAACTATCTGTAGGTCATACAAACATTTTGAACTGCGGGAATCGAACCTACGACCTTTCTGGTTGAGGGCACCGACAGAATAACAGCGCTGCAGTTAAGCCACTGCATTGTACAGAGCCGGATGCCTTTTTGTTGACGTAGTCCTACATTATGTAAATGTTTATAATATACCTTTTATGTCGAATGTCTGAATAGATACTGCAGCAAATAATTTATTTTTCTTTCTCTCTTTCGTTCAGTACAGTAGCCAATCGCTTAGCTACTGCGCCGACCGAGCCGACTTACTGACTGGTTCAATGTTAAAGAGTGATGAAATTTCTAGTGTCGTACGTAACATTAAACTTTAACTGTTTCTTATATTTCTTTGACTCGAAACTTTAAATAAATCAGCTACTTTTTTCCATGCATTTACCAACGATATTATCTTTTGACATCGAGACGAATCGAAAGCGAAATTCAACTAAGGTGAATGACGAATAGTGTGATTTTACTTTACCGCAATGAATGTGGTTCCTCCTTCCTTTAAACTAACGTTTGAATTATAACAAAGACCACCAAATACTGCGTATATACTTAATACACGCAGTATTTGGTGGTATATACTTAATATACGCAATATTTGATGGTCATTGTTGTTTTTATCAACTCCACAAGCTACTATATCTTATCCTTATTTTAATTTTTAATAAGTATATTATGCGTCTTTGGTGAATACAGATCCGTGTGGTGAGTGTATGAAATTTTATATTCATCATTTCACCGGTCCGATCATCATCGAACAGCGTTGTGGTGATAGATGCATTTTTGGCATGAACCGTGGCGAGCAATAGCCATACGAGTACAGCTTAGTTAAGATTAGCAGTACATAATACGTTGGTGTGTTTGTCAAAAATAAAGTATTTCTTTTTTTCTATTAGCAATTTGCGACTAGGCAAACCTTACCGGACAAGGCCTTACCGATTTTGGAGGATTTCACGTAATCGGCGCGCTTGGCGGTTATTTTGCAGACACATTTCAGACCTTAACTGCTCTGATTATAATAGGTAGATTGGCGTACAAGTATTAGGTTATTACACTATTCAAGGCAAAAATATCTCTATATTTCCTATAGTCGATTATTACGACACCTGAAAGACGAGACAGGGCCTAGCCAGTGCGACCAGGCATAGCCTTTAAGCCACAAGAAATATTTTATAAATCTTAGTACTATAAGAGTTTGAATGTTTGAACGCGCTAATCTCATGCCATAGTTTTTTGCATTAGATAGCCCATTTACTAAGAAACGCTAAGCTTGACTAAAAAATATGCTATAGCCTTAAGGAGGCGCACGCTGCGAACGGAACATTCCCGAGAAGGGCCATACTGTACATGCTCAGGTCAGCGAGATGCCACGCCGTACGACGCATTCATGAGGTCGGCTTATTTTACGCGGGTGAAACTGCGGGGCATAGCTAGTCTTGTATAATTGTCTAACTTGCCTTATTCTTTGTCAGCCTATTAATAGTTAATTGCCAAACTTGACCTCAAGAAGAGAGGATTTGCCGATATCACCACATTTTGATACCTGCCTAGTAGGTGCCACCACCACAGACACCTTGCACTTAGACGTTGCCTCTGGTTACCGGAAATTTTACAGGGTGATTTCCGTTACTCGAGCTATGAGCATTTCCAGGCATTTCTTTCGTTCGACTCTTACGACACCCAGTACGATACGATTGCAGTACCGATACCTCGTATATACACACATACAATTTACAGAGCATACTTATCGCCCCCGCGAAATCGTGACGTGACAGGTGGCAAAAAATGTCGGGTCAAAAACTTCTTACTCCGTATTGCGTTCTCACGAGCAACGAGCATATGCATTGCTTAGTATTCTGCACAAATAAAGGCTGTCCTTGCAATACCTTAGTCGCCTCTTACTACACCTCGATAGGAAAGAGGTAGGTGCTATTCTACTCTGTCGGACTCCAATCGGCTTACCACTTGTATATACCAATCATAAATTTCAGTATCCACATCAAATCTTAATGTAATGAAGCCAACTTTTTTCAATACAAACTAAAAAATCATTCTATTCCATTATAGCATTTACGTGTAAATAAAAAAGGAAAGAAAAGCCATAAAAAAGTTATTACTCGCAATCTACGTTTTTTGTCCGGAGGCAAACGCTACCACTCAGATGAAAGCCCATATTTGCCTACTTAATAAAAACTACACACACACCAACATCAACGAACAAAATGACTAATATCGAAGTTATTTCAACAACAACAAACAAGTTGGCAAGGCCTCAGCGGACACAGAGTGCTCTGGGAGGTCACAGAGGGACCGCCCTCCTCTTGCCACGCCCACGCCACGACACGCCCACCAACAGTGCCTAGAGACTCGATCCATATGAAATATTGTTTTTTGTCTCAACTCAAGATGTATGATCAATAAAGTCAACATTCTAGGATAACATAGACATTACATGGATTCAAACTTATGAACCGATTATGAAGAGTATTTTTCTATTATATTAAACCTAGTCACCATATATAATGTTTGTGACATCACGTACCTATTTTTTTATTGAAAAAATTGACGAGACGATCAAATCGTCCACCTGATAGTTAGTGCAAAGCTTACCAATAACAAATGCTGTGTCACCCACAACATTTCAGTGTAGCACCACACACGCCCGTACACTGAGACATCAGTACCTAAGTCTCATATGCCCAGTCATTACACTAGATCTCGGTGCAGTTCAAACCGAAACACTGAAATGTTTGCACACTATTGTTTGACGACAGAATATCTGGCCCTGCGGTGGTAACTACCTAGACGGATTCCTGCATTATACTACCAGTGAATTCTACCACCAGTATACCTGAATAAAGAAGATCTCAGGTCTGTAAATTGCGTTTATGCCACCTGTCTTGAGACTCTATAAACTTAAAAGTATTTTGAATTAATTAATAGGCAGAAAAGACAATCACTAAATTTGAAAAAATACCTTGCCCCAAACTAGATCTGCATATGCAGAATATGTTTCATATGCACATGCACGACCCGGAACGACTATCTCTTAAAATATTTACTCCGTATGGGAATCGGACCCGTAGAAGTCAAACAGGCCTACGCTAATGAAGCGATAAAATTCCTTTTTAAATATATACGAAATATTTTAGTAACTACAACAAGCATGGTGGAATAGGCTTTCGAAATTTACTAAGCTGAAATAGTTTTGGTTAGTACCTACCTCTTAATCACTCATTTCAACCACAAACCTGAGGAATTCCTTCACGCTGTTTTCAGTACAAAGGTGATTAGTTGAATTTCTACTTGAATAATCAAAACACCAACGTCTTAAGGCAGGCCTCGTTCGTCGTCTATTGATATTCATCATTTGTCACGTTAAACCAAGACGCTAGTGCTAAAATAATAAAATACTGCTTCACGGCAGAATAACTGGCCCTTGGGTAGTAGCTTCCTAGACAGATTCCTGCATAGGAATCCTACAACCAGTAATGTAAGCTATAATTTAAAAAGTCATAAAAATCCTTCAATTGTTATACTTATACCAACGAACGCTTTTATATTAACATACAGATAATGTAAAAATAAAAAATAACTTCCTATAAAATCTTCAATACAATCAAGCTGCTTTAGTGCGGATTGCCGGACTTTACAAGTCGCCAAAATATTTTGAATTTTTTCAACACTCACGAGATTTTGCTCCATCGACAAGCACGCAATTATCAATTTAGTGCTGTCAAAACCGAGACCAAAGTATTATATTCTTTTAGATACTAGTGGTCGCAATTCATCCGGAATTCATAATTTTTTTTTTTTTTTTTATTGCATAAAGTGATGAAACGAGCAAAACGAGAAAAAAATGCAGTGCCACCCAGAAAATTTCTGTGTGACCCTGAGACATAGATTCTCAAGTCTAATATGCCCAGTGATTACGCTAGCTCACAGTGCCCTTCAAACCGAAACACAATAATGTTTGCACACTACTGCTTCACGGCAGAATAACTGGCCCTGGGGTGGTACCTACCTAGATGGACTCCTTCCTGCATAGGAATCCTACCACCAGTAAAACGTGAACGTCATTGAGATTTGAGTACTTATTTGTTGGTAACATTTCAAAATTCTAAGGCGACAATCTCTACGCTGTGCGACTGTTTGACCAGACTATTTTGTGTTTATACCAGACTATGTTGTGTTTGGCATTGGAAGTATGAACTTAAACAAACGACAGATTATTATGTGTTTGCCATTGTCAGTATGAACATAAATAATGATTTTTTTATTTTATTGAATTTGGAACACGTATTATATATAAATTTTAGTTTTCAGCACTTCTTCATATAAACTTTATAACTATGCTAAATCACACACTCCTCCGTCCGCACAATATGCTTAAAGGGGTGCAAAGTTTTCTCTTGACGTATTAATATACAGATTTTAATGAACACCGGAGTCCTGCAACGGAGTTCAAAAGTTTATTTATGATCAATTTATTGCTTATGCGTAGCTTTAGATACTTCATTTGCATGCAAATTCTATTTCCTCACAGATGGCCGTAAATAGAACAATGGGATCTAGATCCAGGCATTACAATTAGGTTACTATTGTGGCGGATGCATGTAGCCAAGTATATCAAAGCCCACGGGGAAATCATTTGCATTTTAAAGTCGCTCCATTTATAATAACAATTACGTATGAAAAGCTGATCTGATTAATATTTCAAATACAATAGTATCGACTTAAAATATATGCCACGTGGTTTAGTGGTTAGAGTACCTGACTTCTACGGTGCAGGTCCTGCGTTCGAATCCCAGCCGAAGTCAACATTTGTGCAAAAACATTTTTTTGTTTTCGGGTGCGCTTATATTGAGATTGTCCCCATGTTTGTGACACTGCATCCCAGCCTACTTCCGATCTTATCGCATGAGCGTTACAAGTACAAGTAGTTGACGAATGAGTGCCTCTGTGTTTCAGCGTCCACTTGTGGCACTATAATATCTCCTGCGCAGTTGATAGCTGTCGACAAATTTTCGTTGTCGCCGTCGTAGAAATCGACCAGGAGAATATCACCAGCATCATCATCTATCACTGGGCATTAGGACTAAAGAACTGATGTAACAGGGCGACGGCATAGGCATCTGTTTTGGGCAGATTTGCTAATCACTTTATTCAATACAACAATATATATAGACGCATTGAAAAGCCCCTATTTTTTGAAGTAGGTTAAAAAAGTACCGCTTATAGAAAAAAAATGTATCTCGATACAACATTTAGTGAACGAATTCGTAATCGTATCCTATACCATTAAAACACCAATATACAGTAAATTATCCAATACATGCAGTTAGACACGGACTCGCAGCGTTGCCCTTCCTACTTCATTTTAATTCGAAACCTAAAGTCAGCTTTAAATTACACTTTTTGCTGCCCTTATAACACCCCCGACGACTGTCCCGGATTAAGGGCTACCAGCGGATACTTTTTCCGGCAGTGCCAAGAAACATCGTAGTACCTTTAGATGCCCCCCAGGGGGTACTTTCAGACCCTTAACGTTTACGACTACACGATTGCTTTTCTATGAAGGGACTAAGAAACGTTCGCGACAAAAACAGACATATGGTGCGACGGAAGTCTATAAGAAATTGATTAGGTTCTAGTGAGTGTGAATATCCATGTCTCGTTGCCACTTAAGTGGCTTAACGTTTTCAAGTGAGCACTCTCGTTTGTTGGTTCATTGACTTCCGATTTTTTATAGACGAGGGCATTAATAATGTTGCTAATAAGATTTGGCGATGAGAAAAATACTTTTTTGTGCAGTTTTTTAACTTATGCTACATATGTATTACTACACTCTTCTTTTCAAAGTACCTTTCGCCTTTTTTAGTCTAATATTGATGTTCTCCTAGCCGATTTCGACCACGGCGACAACTGCCGACTACTGTCGAGAGCCATCAACCGCGCAGGAGATATTATAGTGCCACAAGTGTACGCGCAAACACAGAGGCACTCACTCGTCCCAACCTACCCGCGCCCGATGTAACGCTGATGCGATAAGATCGGAGATAGGTTAGGATGCAGTGTCAGAAACACGGGGACAATCCGGCTGGGATTCGAACCCAGGACCCGCGGCTTAGAAGTCAGGTACTCTGACCACTAGGCCACGCGGTCGTCGAGCGTCGGCGGAGTCTAATATTAATCGGTATTTAAATGAAATTATATAAATTCAATGAAAGATTAACCAGTCCAATTATTTAAATGAAATATGTATAAATATGTAGTTCATCATTTTTAATAATGGAAAGACGCGTCGCCTAGACAACCTGGCTGTTATGTTGCAGGTCCTAGTTTTTGGGGTTAACTAGGGTTGCCGGACTTCTCATATGATCCTCTCATAATTTTTAAAGCTTCTTTAACTCCTTAACAAGTAGGTTTCCTTGCAATGTTTTTCTTCCAACGCCGAGCATGTAGTAAAACAGCATTTAAAATTATAACTTTTGGTGATGCCAAATCAAGAGATCAAATCCAGACTCGTGTACCAATAACTTTAAGACTAACTCCAGGCTCCTGAACTTCCACGGCTTATAGTTTACAAAAAAGAAATGAATACCAAACATTTATTTATTTATAATAAATATATAGCATATTCACAAAATAGAAGCTTAAGAGGGCAATATTATTAAATATTAAACAAATTAAAGGTATACACAACATTCACTGATACCATTCCTATGCAGGAATCCGTCTAGGTAGGTACCACCCCAGGGCCAGTTATTTTGCCGTGAAGCAGTAGTGTGCAAACATTACTGTGTTTCGGTTTGAAGGACACTGTGAGCTAGCGTAATCACTGGGCATATAAGACTTAAGATCTTATGTCTCTGGGTCATGGGCACAAAGTGGTGTCACACAGAAATTTTCTTGGGTGACACTGCATTTGTTATGAGCAGACGTTGTACTTACCAATAAAAAAAACAGCATAAGTCAAACAAGCTAAAACTAGCAAGTAAATCCGTAGAGTAGGTCCTCATGTAAGCCACAACTTTATGAAATTTCATTCCTTAACTTCGTATTGATCCAAGAGATTCAGTAGTTGAATGAGGACTACGAAGATACTTCCATTTTTATTTAATGCAATGACAGATCTGTAAATTTAATACACAAATATTTTCATAGATTAACGTATACATTTTTGATGAAATAAGTTATTTTAAAATACCGTCAAAGTTAACTAAATATGATGAGAACTTTCTTATCTTAATCCAATTTATTCTATAGTCTGATCACGGTTCAGTGATCGACGTACCTGCCTTAAATTGTAGGTCCTGAGTTCAAAACTCAGCCAAAACTAATTTTTGTACAACACACCAGTTATTTGTTTTCGGGTCTGGGTGTATTGTCGCTGCCCCATGTCTGCAACACTGCAGTCTACTGTAGTGTCTTCCTCCGATCTTGTTTCAAAATTGTTACTTTAGATAGGGGATGGAGAGACGTGTGAGTGTCTACGTGCTTATGATATAATATATCTAACGCAGGTTCCACCTTTTGATTATTAAACGGAAGATGTCTGTTTTCTGTTGTTGAAACGGCTAACCACCACTAATTTGTAATGTGTCATATATTTTTTTATTTATCAACCGTAAATAGGACAAATACCTTCGTTAGACGATAGGTGTTCGGCAGAGTAGAATAACAACAAAGAGGGAGGCTCTTTCCCATTGAGGTGTCGTAAGAGGCGACTAAGGTATTGTACGGACAGCCAATATTCGTGCAGAATAACATCATAATATGCAATCCTGTCACTATACTGCTCGTGGGAACGCAATGGGGAGGAAGAATTTTTTGACTCGTACTTAAATGGCGGCGACGACGTAATATACTATGCTGTCACTATACTGCTCGTACTACGCTCTGCACTATGTACGTTCGTAAGCGTATTCGTAGTAAGTACCAGTCGTAAGCTGTAGTTTGCCTTTAGGCAGATAAATTTTCTGGTGGTGGGATTCCTTTGTCGGAATCCGTCTAGGTATGTACAACCCCAGGAACAGTTTTTCTGCCGTGAATTAGTAGTGTACAAACATTACTGATGTCTCAATGTGACGAATGCAGTGTGGTGCTACTCCGTAATGTTCTGGGTTCGATTTCGCGCTTAACGTGTCTCTTGAGGTATTTAGTCTTATTAATCTTTCGAAATTAAGTTATCTTTTGACCATCCGAGGGAGGTTCGCACCTCTTTTCGGGCTGTCGACTTGTCTGTACGCAGCAGTTGGACTTCCACAAGCTGTTACTGTACTTTTAGTGTCAATGCACAAATACTTTAAATTATTCAACGTATACAATCAAATGACCACAATAGTTACCACATGCAGTGTCAACAAATCGGCAAACATTTTGACTGAAATGTTCAATGGAGATTATGAATATGTCTTTAGGGATCTATTTGAAGTAACTAGTAACCGAAAACAAAAACCCAAACAAGAAAGGAAGTTAGAAAGGACAAGATTGTGTGAAAAAAATAAGTTGAGCACTACCGATCTGATTCAACAATGTGACGACGGTTGCAAGCTTTAAATAAAAAAATCTTAACAATTGTCGGCGCATATTTTCACGCCTGTTATCGCTGCGGGATAGAACAATTCTCGAAAAGTGTTCAATAATCGGAAATTATTTAAAATAAAGCATTTTATCATACTGAAAATAAGTCATAACATTCGTTTACATTGATTATAAATGTTTTGACTAAGGCTTCACTGACTATTAAGTCTAAATAGCGAGCATCGGAAGGCAGAATGTCCCTAATGCAATTGCCTTGAAAGTTTAATAATAAATGTACTACTGACAAAAGTAACTCAGTGAGCTATGGACTATGCTTAAATGGCAGTTTCATAGCCCAAGGGATCATTAAAAGTGAAAATATGCTGATAACATAACCGATGATAATTGTGAAAGAAACACACACGCCACAGGAAGCAAGCGAAGCTTAAGACAAACCTGCAGTAATGAAGCGATAACTACAACTTGGTCCTACACTGTTCTTAATCTATATAAATCAACTGTGTCACTTCGGATAAGTGGAATAAATTAACTCTATGCGGACGATACTGCTGTTGTATTCTCTGAACGACTACTGTATCGTAGGCTACTGTTCAAACTATAGCTGAAATTGGGTAGGCTGAAATTTCTGGTTGTTTGAACTCAAATCTCCTTACCCGTAATACAGAAAAAAATAACTTTGTTTCTGTCACTCCACTGTTCTTGACTCAGGATTAATGAGTGTGCTTATCGATCCGATCTTAACTGTTTTTGCACTTGCACTGCAGAAAATATTTAGGTATAATACTAAACCAAAGTCTATCTTGGTATACACATCTGGAACTTATTTCTGGTAGAGTAAAAAAATTAATTTGGGTATTTAAATAACTACACTATGTAATTCCAAGTACTGCACTAAATAAAATATATATTTCACTAGCACAGTCGGTTGTTACTTATTGTATTCATATATGGGATGGTGCTTCTAAAACAAAATTTCTTCATATCGAGAAATCCAAAAGTTCACATTCAGCCATACAGGTACTCAACTTACCATTTATATAAGCTCTGTGGCCTCCTGTCGGTTAGGAAATTGTACATATTACAGCTTATAATGAACTCGCACATAAATTACCATCCAATCCTGGCATACTCAGAAAAGGTCATAGACATGATGTATCATCTTCCCATCATTTTCGAACCATTTTCGTTGAACGCCAATATACTGCCCGATCGACTTTTCTCTATAATGCTGTAAATTTAAAATTAAATATTTACCCTAGAAGGCAGGAACTTATTTGGTGGCCCACCTGACAACTCTGAATTTAGGAATTTTTCGTGATACGAAGTAATCTGTTCAGTGTCTACTGACAAATACTCCTTCATTTCTGCTTGTCTTTCAAAATATGTCAGTTAATTTTGTTGACAATGTCATTTTCATATTCTCTCTTCAGAGTCTCATGAGACAGACTCATTTCAGAGTCTCATGAGACATCAGTTCTATAGTCTCATATGCTTAGTATCTACACTATCTGTGCCCTTAAAACTGAAAAACTGTAATAACCTTTTGCACAGTATTATTTCACGGCAGAAAAAAATACCTTGGTACCTATCTCGTAATAGACGGATTCCTGCATAGGTACCTTACCACCAGTAATACCTTAAATAATCGGACCGGTGACGGGCAGCAGCGTCTTCATCATCATCATCAACATTATTTCAGCCTATCAATAGTCCACTGCTGATCATAGGCCTCCAACAGAAAGGTCCATTTCCAAAAAATGTAACGTTTTACGTTAATTGTGATGATAGCTGTTATTAATTCAGGGATATGTAAATTATTCAGTGTATCTAAATTACAAAAGACTATACATACATACAGTCACGCCTATTTCCCATAAAAAGGGTACGCAGAGACCACACACGTAGCCGACTTTTTTAAGGTAAATGAGACGAGACAGGTAGCGAACCACGGTGCCGCCATTTTGGTAAGACTCTGGTATTATTCACCGCGTAAAAAGGCTGTCCGTGCAATACCTTTCCCGTCCGCCTCTTACGACGCCTTGGTAGGTAAGAGTGCTATTCTACTCTGCCGGACACCAATCGGCCGAAAGACTATTACTTCTTAAAATCCCTTTAATTGTAATAAATATTATAATTTATATTTCTAGACGACCATATATAACATATATTCACCAAATAACATGGTTATTTTTTATGGGATTAGTACTGTGATTACGATTCAGGATCCAACTAACACCGAAAATAGTTCAGATTCAAATCTTTACGATTGTGAGAAATTATGGATTGAGTTATGGCAATTTATCTAACAACAAAATATTATATAACATATTTTATTGTTAGATAAATATATAAAATATATATTATCTAATATAGTGCATTATATTGTTTTGGTGAAACGTGGATTGTGGCAGTCATCTGTTTTTGCAGTGCGTGCCCAGTCTCTGACTACCTCTTATGGGATACAGTCGTGATCTTATGTATGTATGTATCGAATAATAGTAACGATAAATCCACAAATCCATAAAACACAATTTTAAAGCCTAGCTGTCTGGCAATTACCGTTGCGCTGTAGAAAATGGTAAAAATTCAAGCAAAAAATTCTCATTTCACGTTGTGAGCGATACGCTTTTACGAGTAGGAGTATGACGTATTTCTCACAAGCTCCGTGTTATATTCAGTGCAGCAGTGTGAGTAGGACGCAACAAGAGGTAACTCGTCATAATGCGTTTAGCAGTTACTCTTCTGATGTCTGTCAAACATTATAAATATAATATAACAGAGAGGCCGTTTTGTACAAAAAATTGTGTGGTTTCTATTTGTTGTGTTTATTCCAGTAACGTACTGGTTTTATTTTTTTTCCCACGGATTCAGTATTGTTCGCAATCTTAAATTATTTTGTGGTCTTATTAGAGTTCATAGAACTCTGTCGTGTCTATTGAGAGCTCACATATCTCACATTAACATAAGCAATTCATTTAGAAAATTTCGAAAATTTTCTAAATTAATTGCTTAAGTTCGCGTAGCTCGTGTCGATTGTAAATTAAATTGTGTCGAATTGTTACCAAGTTAACCAATCAGAACGAAGGAAGGTTTAACCCCATTAAGCAAAGGTAGTACCTGCCGATTGATTCGCCGTCATGTGAAGGATTAGCAGTTGCCAACTTCTACTACTTGTGTAACCGATTTACACATACATGTCTCGGCTTTTTCCCATAAAGGCACCTGACGAATATCGCACCGACGCACGCTAAACCTCCCGAAGGTAAACCCCTTCTTCGCGAGCTGTGCAGCCGTATAGAAAAGTGAGTATAAACACCAGGACTTACCACGCCGGGGACTGACACAGTCTCCGGCAATTGCTAAACTTGCTAATCGCTGCCTGCTTGTGGGAAAGCTAGCTGGGTCTACCCCAAACGGGGTCTCACCCGGCTGGCCGACCTACATAGCGGGCGGTCCGCAAAGCAGTACCCCAAGGTGCTGACCGTATCCCGCCGAAAGCTGGTACTACCACTGTCGTAGAGGCAACCCAACGACCCGCGCGTATTAACGAGCGGCGATTGACACCACTGTGGGGGGCATTACGTCCCAAACAGTTGCCCGGCGCTCCTTACGGAGCGCAAGAGAAGACCCGATAGAGTCCCATGGAGGGTAGGCAGAGACCACACCCGCAGCTCACTTTTCGCCCACGCGGGAAACGAGACGTGACGGGTGATGTACCACGTCACCGCAATTTTGGTAATCCAATCTCCAATCTCACGACACCTCGGTAGGAAAGAGGTGGGTGTTATTCTACTCTGCCGGACACATATCGGCACAACGGGTTTAAGTGTATATTTATTTTTATTATTTTATTAAAACTTTATTTCGGAATAAATCCATAATAATTACATATTTCTTTCTTAAATTAGTTATAATGTTGCTTATAGACAAACATTATTTGTAAGCGTGTAGCTGTATCCATCTCCTCATCATAGGAGATTCTATGAACACACTCAGAATAGTGTTGGTGGTGCCATGGAGACGTGCCAGTTGGGATGCACACCATTTCCTCATGATGGCGGCAAAACCATCAATCCGAACTCCCGTGAACATCCCTGATGCACTACAACGCCACAACAACCCCAACAGTATCCTGAGTGCATTATTATATATATGTAATTGTTATGCAAATAAACGTACTCGATTTATCTTCGACTATTTGCTGTTTCTTTCCAAGTATCTTTGGTAATGAATAAGGGCAAGAATTATTTTAAATTTCTGATTCATTTTGTTTTAATGAAACAGAAAAACGATTTATATTCGCGGTGCCAGTTATTCTGCCGTTAAACCGTCATGTGCAAACATTACTGTGTTTCGGTCTGAACTATTATAATTACTGGCCATATCATAATAGAATTAAGAACTTATGTTACAGTGTGACGAGCGCAGTGTATAATTGTGTGACACATACTATTGGTGACACAAAATTATTTTTATCGGCAGACGTTACATTTATCATCAGCTGAACAATTTGATCGGTTCGTCCCTTTATTAATAAAAAAAATATTAGACGTTAAGTCCATAGATAGCTCAAATTGTTGTCTCTTTCTGTGTCCGATGCAATAAATAATCAACAGATTCAAGTAAGATTATTATACAGTCTATAGAAAAGAGAGAATTCGCAATACGAATAAGATTTGTGATGACATTAAAAACTGATTTTAAAAAATATCCTTTAACTCTTGCGCTGATGGATAATAATTCAACTTATGCGTTAAGATTACACATCAAAAAAATCACATTAACGCAGTCAACAGCAATCTATAAGATAAGAAATTTCCTTCTAAGATTTTCGTTATAATTCTCCTTTATAGGAATACATTTAAAATTAAGCGTCATATTTTAAATTTCAGATACTTTATCAAAAATTTTCTACTTACCATATTTGTCATACTACAAAAAATCTTTGGAGATTGTATGTGCATTATCATATACAGGTTTATACTTTGCACTTTGTCGCGTCTGCAAACATTTCATCTGTACATTCATATTTCGGGAGCTTTTATATTATTCAATATTTTTAAATTGGCCTCGCACCGCTGTAATGGAGCCGAAAAAATGCAGAAACCCTAGCAAATGGATTTGACGGATGATTATTTATTTAGAGACTCGAAATTCTCTTTTAAACTGAGTTCTTAGTTGGTTTAAGCTATTTACAATAATAATGTTGTATGCATACAGCGAAAGAATTATTTCTGCTTCTGAGTCTATAAAAATATTTCTGACGCTTATCTATTTTAATTAAAGAACAATCTTTTACATTTTAAGCATAAAAATGTAATTGTTTAGGCTTCATTTAGCTTCATTTTAAGTACAGTGCCGTTAATTCAGCCATGATTAATATTTGGCTATACTCGTAATATTTTGATCGTTTACCTAAAATTTGATCAGGCCTCAAAAATTAACTGTAACCAAAAAAACTTCGACCGAGAACGGAAAGCCCCTAAGCTGCAAGGCTTCTTTTAACGCGATCATATTAACAAATGCTGTGTTGCCCAAAAAATTTCTGTCACACTGCGCTCGTCACCTTAAGACATAAGATTAAGTCTCATATGCCCAGTAATTACACTGGCTCACAGCGCCCTTCCGTAATATTTGGACACCACTGCTTGACGGCTGAATAACTGGCCTTGTAGCGGTACCTACCTAGACGGACTCCAGCATAGGAAAACTACGACCAGTAAAAAATTGTATCGGGAAACTTTATTTTAACGGTTCATACTGAAACCAGCAAACACGACTATCAGTAGCGAATTTCAACTTGTAATTGGCCCATAACAAAATAAGGATAACCTTAATCATAAGCGATCTCGAAGTGTGGAATAATGCCATGGATATTTGGAGTACCAGACAGTGGTATTGCGTTGTATTATTCCAGTTTGGGGAAGACCATTTACTAAATTAAAGTACAATTGAGTATCATCACTATAGTCGTAACTTAACTTAGCTCCTGAAAACGAAACCAGGATCACTGATATTATATTGCCATACATACATACACTCACGCCTTTTTCCCTTTTTTGGCCAACCACGTCGCCGCCGAACGTTAGTACAATTCAAAAATCTTACTCCCCAAGCAGTATATTGTGGTATTACTCTGCACGAATAACGGCTGTCCGTACAATAACTTAGTCGCCTCTTACAATACCATGGTAGGAAAGAGGTAGATGCTATTCTACTCTGCCGGACACCTATCGGCTATGTGCACGCAATTTAGTTCACTACAAACTAAGAAATCATCATTATAAATATTAGCTTGTTGGTATCCACAGTTTGTCATACTCGTAGGCCTCTCCTATAAACTAGGTAGTACACCATTATAATTAACCATTAGAATATTTTTTACGAGTACAATGGCATTCTGCAGAGAAACACCTCATTCTTATATACAAGTAATATAAACGTAAAGACAGTCCATTTTTTGCTAAATTAACTAGAAATTCTTGTATATTATTGTTTATTTGCGTATTCTCCACTTGACCGATAACAATAGCAATAATTTCTCGTCACATAAACATCATTTCCATATATCACAACATGGCCCCTAAAAACGCAGAAATAACAAACCTTGAGCCGACAAGTGGCTCCAAATTCGCCATATGACCAACGTGTCAGAACGACCATTTATCATGTGAGATGTGACAACTGAATTTATTTATATAAAAAACAAACAATAGTGCTGTTAGGGATGGGCTTGTGCCCCTGAATAACAGTTTTGCTTGTACCATAGTCTTTTAAGTGCAGACTAAAAATCATCAGAGACGACGAACATTGTTAGCTTATAAAGTAAATATCGTCCAATAATAATTAGCAGATTAATAAATAATTCTCAGGCCTTATAAATATTTATAATTTTGAACCCGATATTGTTTATCTTTATATAATATTATAAATGTGAAAGTTTGTATGTTTGTTTGTTTGGCATTCAATCACGCTCCAACAGCTAAAGATATTTTAATGAAATTTGGCATAGAGGTACATTTTGTTATAGGATACTTTTCATAACATTTTATCATATTAAAAATTATCATTACCTAATAAATTTCAATTTATGCGGAGCGAAGGGAACAGCTAGTTATTAATAACTCAACCACGTACAGTACGGCCGGCGAGTCGTGGCCACTGTGAGCTTTGGCTATCCTAATTTTTGCGCAAGTACACTCGTGAGGTAAACTGTTATTTCCAAATAAACAAATATATACGGACAGTAAATAGTTAAACGAATACCAAAACGTTTTAAGACAATAAAGCGATAACAACTAAAAACTATAAAATAAAAAGATTCATTTTCGTATCGTCTAACCTTTAGATAACACAAGTTTTATTTATTGATTTTAACTTTAATGTAGTAATAATTTATTTACACTTAACCAAAATAGTAACGATTTTTCATTGTGTGATAATTACCACAACGAAAGAAATATCTTAATACGAAACGAAAGCTTTTATAACCGACTGTACTCAATACAGGGATAGCGACGCCATTTTGCCAAATATGTTTATTGCGCAGCTATTATTCCAAAGTGCAAACTGACCTAGACTCATCGACCGCACACTACACTTTTATTTATTATTCTTCAACAATGTGAAAAAGGGAATCGCTGTAACTTAATTATGTGCTTAATTATTTAATTCTTTTTCAGGTAATTTCTGAAAAGAGTTTTATGGTAATTTTTGAGATATTTTAATATCTCTGTGCCTATATTTATCTGTGAAATTCGTTCAAAATCCGAGGGTAAGCCGGTGTATCTGTGCTCTTTAGGGTGCAATACAATGGAGAGATAGCAATTTGATATTCAGGCCACATTTTTAATAAGCGCCGTCGCCTGCGCCCCGCTGCATGCCGTAATGGCTTGGATGGGCCAACACTTAAACAGCTTTTTGTTATGCCATTAGCAACTCGCCCCTGGAAATGGTCAGTGCAGTTTCGTTGCTGACCGGTTACTTTAAGTAAATTTAATGCATATATATTTGTTAAGCGTTCGATTAAATTAAATATTTGTTTACTAACTGGTCTACTGGTGGTAGGATTCCTATGCAGGAATCCGTCTAGGTAAGTACCACCGCAGGGCCAGTGATTCTGCCGGGAAGGAGTGGTGTGCAAACATATTTAGATTGAAGGGCACTGAGACCAGCGTATTCACTGGGCATATGAGACTTAATAACTGATGTGTCGTCAGGGTGACAGGCGCAGTGTAATGTCACACAGAAATATTCTGGTAACATGGCATTTGTTATGTTCAGACGTTGCACTTTACATCAGGTGATGTAAAGTGCAAGTACAGTACAAGTTTCGTCACTCAAGTAAATAAAAAAACACCTTTCTCCTGGCCGATTACAGTCACTGTGATGTTTCGTGGTGTTTGCAGTTCTGTAAATATCTCCAAATATATAACAAAGAGCGCGCTCTGATTCTGATCTAACGAAATCCTAGGCAGTTAAGTAGGTTCTTATGCACAAATCCGCCTAAGTAAATAACACCGGTGTCGTTTAGTTTCTGTAGTCAAATGCCAGGTGTGGCCGCGCCGTTATAGGTATGGTGGCAATAACCATCGGATTAAAGATTTGCTTATTTCATCGCTTTCGTTTAAACATAAACTCTACCGTAACCATCCGAAAGCGGCGAAAATACACGTACACATACAATAAATGTCAGATACACGGCGACAAACACACTGCATAATTTATTGTTTTACAAATACTATTCGCGCTTTGGAAGTAGCCGTGTACGCTGAAAACAGAGCTAAGTGTTCGCCAGACTTAGTAATAATTAAAAACTAATATTAACTGTTTACTACAGTTTAGTTCTTCGCAGATTTTAATGTTATTTTATCAAATATTATTTCTATGACAACCACTTTTGACGTCAAACGCTGTACAATAAACTTTAACGACATCAAATTGATTAAATAAAATAAGCAGACTCCAGTAGCCAACTATTTTGAATATGTTTTTTTTAATATATGTATTATTTATTACGCTATGTTTTATAACGTAAACATGAGTCAGTGGTCAGATGCATTAAGTTCTAGGTTCGAATACATCCGAAGCCAACATTTGCACAAATGATTGGTTTTCGGATTTTCGTTTCGGTTATATTGCGATTAAACACACACGGTCACGACTTTTTTCCAAATAAGGGGTAGGCAAAGACCACACACGTAGCCCACTTTTAGTCCACGGGAAGCGATACGTAACAGGTGACTCCCCATTGCATTTCCACGAGCAGTATAGGGACAAATTGCATATTATGGTGTTATTCTGCACGAATAAAGGCTGTCCGTACAATACCTTAGTCGCCTCTTATGTCACCTTGGTAGGAAAGAGGTAGGTGCTATTCTACTCTGCCGAGACGGGGAAACGTTCACGTGATGGTAAGTGCAACGTCTCATGAAAAAAGCTGTGTCGCAAAGAACATTTCTGAATGGCCAAAGTTCTTAAGTGCCAGTACAGTAATGTTTGCTCACTACTGCATCACGGTAGATTAACTAGCTCTGCGGTGGTATCTACCTAGACGGATTCCTGCATAGGATTCAAACAACTAGTCATTATTTTGGGGATTATGAATGTTTATTTACTAGTATTCTATTAACTAAGCGTAACCCACGAAAACGAAGTATTTAATTTTTGAAAGTGATATTTATAAGTAAACTTTGAAATTAAGTAAGACCTAAGAAATAAGAAATATTATTACTATTATAGCAGAGATAGATATGGGCTTATTACCAGCAGAGGGGCATTTATATTCTGTTAATTTTTTTTCCATCATTTCAGCCTATTACTAGTCCACTGCTGAACATAGGCCTCCCCCATAGAAATGAGAGCTACTAACCCGTAGCAAACTAGTAAGTAGCTCTCATTGTGGGGAGTTTTACCGTAGTTGCCACGCTTGGCAGGCGGGTTGGCAACCGCAGTTTGTTTTTTCAGATGTTACAGGAAGATGCTGCTGCCCATCACCTGGTTTTATTTTCCCTCTGTTGACTTTTACACCCACGGGATGAGACGGGGTGGTAGATTCTCTTAAGCCGCTACCACACGGCATTTCTATTATAATGACTATATTTTAAAGCTTTACTAAAACGATAAGTTTTCTTTAATAATTCACGAAAGTAAAGAAGAATTTTACAAAATAAAGAATACTTTGTAGGTACAGTTAAAAATGAATGTGTCACAAAATTATACAAACAGCATATAAGTGAGTCAGTGCAATTAAACGCGTACGGTGGCGAACCATCAACGTCAAAAAACACAAAAAACCACTAGAGAGCCGAACGAACAGATGGCCCACAATACTTCGTTAGAACGCACATAGACGGGCACTCAATAAAGGATAACATAACGCGCTGCATATGGGATATTAGCTGTAAGTACAACAGAAAGTAAAACTTCAATTATCGCTACTGAATTGAAAATTGTATTCGTAAAAACCCGTATTTCTACGCACAAATAAACCAAAGAATATAAATTATAGCAGCGCTATTTAATGAGATTTTTTGACTATATACTTTTTTTAGAAACAAGTAACTATATGGAGCCACGACCTGCACGGTTTTGCGGAAGTCGATGGATGCAGGTGGCTCAGGACTGTGCTTTGTGGCAATCTATGGGGGAGACCTATGTTCAACAGTGGACTATGAAAAGCTGAAATGATGATAATGAAACAAGTAACTTCCTACTAACGTCCCACTACGGGGCACAGACCTCTTCTCATTTTTGAGAGAGTTTAGCAACGGGTAAGAGTCCCAGACTGCTTCAATGGCGAAATTCACATGTCCTCGATAACTTTGTGGTCAACACGCTTTTTTAAATCATCCTCGTCCTTGGATTAAATTCCAAATGATTGTTTGTTGAACATACAGTTGACTTTCAGGTGTGATTGTATTTGGCTGTCTCTGTGTTTTTAACATTATATTCGAACAGACCCTTTTTCCCTAGATGATTTCATTGGAACGGTACTTCAGTATTTGTGACAAATTCTGCATAGATGAAAACGCGACTTCTGACCGCGTTCTGGACGCGTGATCAGAGTACCTGATGTCTACGCCGCGGGTCCTAGGTTCGAATTCCAGCCAGACAACATATTTATCCTTAAACTCAAATTGTTGGTTTTCGGGTTCGATTGTATTGCATCCTAACCTTCTTCCGATACGGGGCCGCCGTATCTCTGACATTGCTTTACGCCTTCGTATAATCGCGCTGTTATGGCTTTTTATCAAAACATTAAAAACGCACTACCGAGAAGACGCCTCCTCTCGATTTCAATGAAAATAATTCAAGGACACGTGAAGTCCGCCAACCATCATTGGCGCAGCGAGGCGTACTCTTCCCTGCTCCAAAACCCTCTCAGAAATAAGAGGAGGCCTGTGAACAGCAGTGGCACAATTATAGGCTGTTCACTTTTCTTTTTTTATACATGTTGGTTTAGTAACGTTTGTTTATTTTATAGGATGGTAAGCGCAACGTCTGCCTATAACAAAGGCTCTGTCACCCAGAATTTTTTTGTGGGACACCACACTGAGCACTTCATCGTGAGACGTCAGTTCTTAAGTCTTGTGTACCCCGTAATTACACTAGCTCTCAGTGCCATTAAAACCGAAACAAAGTAATGTTTGCACCGTACTATTTACACGGCAAAATTTAAGGGGTTGGTACTTATGTTACACCTAGTAATCAAATTCTATGACACTCGGAACATTTCTGTGTGACACCACACAGTGCTCGGCACCCTGAGACATCAGTTCTTAAGTAAAGCTTAAGAACAGAAGAACACTACATACTTAAAATCACACACTCTCTTTTTTTTATGAGAATACTGGTAAATACATAAAAGTATAAATAAAAAAAGCTTATATGTAGACAAATACATAAATAGAGTCACGACTCTTTCCCATTGGATTACCAGGGACCACTTCTTTCCACTTGCTACGGCCCTGACACACATCTTTCGCTCCTTCTACTTTAATTAGCGTTTTCATACAAGCTCGTCGGGTCGACGGTTGTGGATACTTGACGTGCCCTTTCCTTAAAACGACTTAATTCTGATCGTGATACATTTAAATAAAATGTATCACGATCAGATTTATTTCGTTATTCGCGTTATTTATGTAAATCGCGTAAATATTTGAAATCATTCTGATCGTTTTACGTTCGCCTACATCAACCCTTTCCGGCTTGCTCATTTGCACTCGCCTCATAAATCTGTTACGTCAATCTTCTTTCATTCATCCCCTCTACGCGTTCCAGCTATCTAAGCATCTCTTTCTCTTCTCTCTCGTCTTTGTCACTACATCTTCTAACACACCACAACACTCCTTTATCACGATGTTCTTCACTTTATCCATCAAACTCACTTCAGCTATACTTCTCAAACCTTTCATTTCATTCATTTTAATTTCATTCTTGTTCTGCCAGAGCCGACATTCACGGCCATGCAAGTTTGGAGACCATTGCATATGTAGACAAATAAGCATTTATTTTCTAAGAAATACCTAGTAACTAATTACATTAGTTTAATGCAACTTTCTGCAGAGGGTAATAGCATAGTATAGACTTAGACAATACAACTCGGAACCAACTTAGCGAACTTACAGTAACAGACTCGTAGCACTTAATTAGTACTTCGGTTTGACGCCGTACTAATTAGTTGAACTTAGTAAACCTAATTAGTAGTGTCTTGTAGATAGTACGAGTAGTTCCGAGTAAACATGCGTAGATAAAATTTAAATCACCTTTTATTTAGTTAGTCTTGTATTTAGTATATATTTGTTCATAGTATTTTTTTAAGGAAAACAGTTACGGGATTATTGTGCTATTTATGTAAAAGATACCGTGTGGTGGCGGCTCGTTAAAAGAATACTACCACTTCATCTCATCCAATGGATCTCGTAAAAGGCGAGTAAGGAATTATACTGCACTGTGCGCCCAACAGCGCATCGTGGCGATAGGCTCACCACCTATCACACCAAGTGCATTATATTGTTTTGGTGAAACCTGGATTGTGGCAGTCATTTATTTTTGCAGTGAGTGCCCCGTCTCTGACCCCTTATGGGATACAGTCGTGATTTTATGTATGTATGTATGTATGTTACAGCCTATAAATGTCCCACTGCTGAGCAAACGTTTCCTCTCGCTTCTGAGAGGGTTTTGGAGCAGGGAAGATTCCGCCACACTACTCCAACGCGGGTTGACGGACTTCACATGTAAAGTTTCCGCCTATAAAGTCCCACTGCTGAGCACAGGCCTCCTCTCATTTCTGAGAGGGTTTTGGATCTAGGAAGAATCCGCCACGCTGCTCCAATGCGGGTTGGCGACTTCACATGACCTCGAAATATTTTTCATTTCTCAGACATGCTAGTTTCTTCAAGATTATTTCCTTCACCGCCGAGCACGTGGAAAATCAGCACTTAAAATTGCAATTAACAAAATTAGTAGTACCAGCACCGCGAGTCGAACCCGAATTCATGCATATTACTCGTATATTCATGTATAGATCATTTGCACATACGAGCATAAGAAACTATAACAGACATGACTATGACTATACTCACTGTAGCGTACAGATGCATCGCCAGTCAAGTACTATATCATCAGCATCATCATCATCAGCCTGTTAACAGTCCACTCCTGGGCAAAGGAGTGTAGAGCATCTTCCAAGAAAGTAGATTTTGCCATAGTGCCAGATGGATTGGCGGTTGCAGAAAGGACCACTTGACTTGGAGCAGCGACTAAGGAGTAAATCCTTAGTCGCTGCTCCAAGTCAATGGTCCGTCATTTAAAAAAAAACAATCCAGGTCAGTTAAAATTATCAGGGACTCTGGTGAGATTGGAGTTCGGCTAAGATGCAGTGATGGTGATTTTCTCCTAGCTGATTTCGACCACGGCGACAACTTCCGAATACTGTCGAGAGCCATCAACTGCGCAGGAGATATTATAGTGCCACAAGTGTACGCGCAAACACAGAGGCACTCACTCGTCCCATCCTAACCGCGGCCGATGTAACGCTGTAAGGTCAGATGTAGGCTACAATGAAGTATCAGAAACGCGGGGACAATCACAACACAACCAACAATTTGTGTTTTAGCAAACATGTTGGCTCCGGCTGGGATTCTACCCAGGACTTGTCGCGTAGAAGACAGGTACTTCTTCCTTTCATCTTCCTCCCATTTATGATCCTTTTATACTATACAACTTCTTATATATATACTATTGACGACCGCGTAGCCTAGTCGACAGAGTACCTGACTTCTACGCCGCGGGTCCTTGGTTCAAATCCAAGCCGGACCCAACATTTGTGCTAAAACACAAATTGTTGGTTTTCGGGTCTGGTTGTGTTGTGATTGTCCCCGTGTTTCTGACACTGCATCCTAGCCTACCTCCGATCTTATCGCATCAGCGTTACATCGGGCGCGGGTAGGTTGGGACGAGTGAGTAACTCTGTGTTTGCGCGTACACTTGTGGCACTATAATATCTCCTGCGCAGTTGATGGCTGTCGACAGTATTCGGAAGTTGTCGCCGTGGTAGAAATCGACTAAGAGAACATCATCATACTATACTGAAAATACGAGTATGAATCCCAACATTCATTCCTAGTCATCTAAGAGAAACTCCAGAAAAATCTCGTGGCTATTGACACAGCGGAATGCACAACTCAAATATCGTCATCATGGTTTCGGCTCAAACCACTGCTGAACATAGACCTCCTTCATAGGTTGCCACAAAACACGGTCCTAAGCCACCGGCATTCATCGACTTCCCGCAAAACCGTGCAGGTCGTCGCTCCATCTAGTAGGGGTTGCCCTACACATCACAAATACACCAGACCTAAAATACTTAGATCGAAGACGTGCGTAGCGTCTAAGTACAAGTTTTGTGTATCGTGGTCACAAATCCGGGTAACTAACGTGGTGATTAAGGGCTTCGATATTCGGGGAAACCTATGTTTAGCAGTAAACGTGGGTGATACATTTAAATCATAATATATAGTTAATAGTTTATTTGCTTAAAATCATACAAAAATACATAAATTGTTGCTGGGACTTCCTTTTAAGTAAATATATACTTGTGCCAGGATGCCCCGCTCTTCCATAGCTAACAAATGTTATTTAACAAATAACGGTAGTGGTATTAACACTACGATTTTAACTTATAAATATGTAATATGTTCTTAATGTAATATGTTCTTAATGTATATGCATATGTAAGTGTGTCGGTGTGTGTGTGTGTGCATGTGTGTGCATAGGTGTGTTTGTGTGTATAGGTGTGTATATGTATGCATTTGTATCGTATCTTCTTGTTTATTTAACTACATGTACTAGTGATTCAATCTCCTCATAGTTAAGTTTGGAAAGCCACTCTATTACAATTCTTTTTAACTTATGTGAAAGTAGCGGATAAATTTTAATTTTCTTATTTAATTTATTGTACAAATAACCGGACTGTCTCTTAAATTGGTTCTTGGCGAAATTTGTTTTAACGGTACAATTGTCAATAATAGCTCTTCTTCTCGTACTGTTACTGGAGTCAAAGGACACAGTCTTATGTTTTTCCATAATTAGATGCAGTACATATAGTTTCCTAACACTCAATAATTTGCTAATAGCATAAAGTTCTTCTGTAGGAAATCTATAAGGCTTACTGTACATCACCTTTATTAATGATCGCTGGCCACGTTCTAATTCCAACATTTTCATTTTTGTTGCCCCGCCCCAAACTGGGATACAGTATGTCAAAACTGATTGAGCAAGAGCAATATAAATTTGATTTAAAATTTTAGTAGTTGCCACGTGTCGTAGTGTCTTAAAAATCCAAATCAGTTTTCGGATTCTGCCCGTGGTTACTTCAATATGCGAGTGCCAAGAGAGTCTGTGATCTATAATGATTCCTAAGTATCTAGTGCAATCTACTTTTTTAATTTTAGGACAAGAGCAGATATCTTGCATGTCACACTGGTGTATTTTAAGATTAAAATTTGTTGGTGTGCGTTTATTTATGCAGAAACAAATGTAATTTGTTTTCGCCATATTTAGTGTTAGTACATTTAGTTTAAGCCATTTAGTAATTATCGCCAAACCAGTTTCTGCAGCATTATGTACTTCCTCCCACGATTTTCCTGAGAAAACAATGGCAGTGTCGTCTGCATATGAATATATATGTCCGTTAACAATGTTCATTTTACATAAATCATTAATATATATAAGGAATAAAGTAGGGCCCAAAACGCTACCTTGCGGGACACCATAGGTTATTTGAAGGTCATCACTGACGTACTCCCCTATTTTTACTCTTTGAGTCCGGCCGCTGAGATAATCTCTTAACAGCTCCAATTGAGTCCCCCTAACACCGATTCTTTCTAGCTTCTGTAAAAGAATGGGTACAGAAACGGTATCGAATGCCTTTTTTAAGTCCAAGAAGACAGCTAAACATTTGTTTTTGGAATCAAGTTGGTCGACTATATTTGAAGTCAAATCTAAAATTGCGTCTTGGGTACATTGTTTTTGCCTAAATCCATACTGTGAGTCCGATAAAATGTTATATTTATTAAGATATTGTTTAAGTCTATTGTTGATTAATTTTTCTAATATTTTTGAAATAGCCGGCAAAATAGAGATTGGTCTATAATTATTAACTTCGCATCTGTCCCCATTCTTATATATAGGGGTAATAACAGAGTGTTTCAAAAGAGAAGGGAAGACACCTGTAGAAAAACAGAGATTAGCCAAATGACAAATTATTGGTATAACCACATTTTTGGATAGCTTTAGAAATTTGGTTGGTATGTTATCCCACCCGGGAGCACTGTCAGATTTTAAATTCATAAGTATAGCGTTTACTTCTTCAGTATCAGTATCCAAAATGGAAAATGATGTAGGTTGAGCATCAAAGGTTAGTGAGGTGTTATTCACTGTTAGGGTATTACTTAGGATATCTTCGGCAAGATCTCGTCCGATATTAGCGAAATAGTTATTAACAGTATTGACTGATTTAATAGGACATGATTCTATGTCCATCAGTTCATGATTGGAAGTTTTATTCTGTTTTATATTTGTAATATTTTTAATGTTATTCCATAATACTTTTGGGTTTTTATCTAACAACTGTTTTCTTTCATATGCGCGTTTTAATTTTTTAATAAGACAGTTACAGTAATTGCGATATCTCTTATAGGTTATCTTTAGAATCTCATCAAAAGGATTATTTTTAAGTTGTTTTTGCATTTTATTCCTATTTTTTATACAACGCAGAATACCTGGGGTTATCCATGGTTTTATTATACGCTTACTCTTAGGGAAGCGAATAGTGTTAGTATTCTCCTGTAAAGACTCTATGATTTTATTAGTTAATGCCTCAATTAATGTATAAGGATCTTTACACAGTAATAAACCAGACAGGTTTTTATTTGCCAGACTAATGAGAGCTTTGTCAAAATCAATATATTTTTTTGTTTTAGGACGTGTAAGTCTATCTTTAATTTTTCCCAGACATAAAAACACCATATTATGATCAGTTATAGTGGTATTCAGAACAGCTATATAAGCATTGATCTTTTTTCCATGCAGTTTTAGAATGACGTGATCCAAGCAGTTATTTTCTCTCGTAGCAATTATGTGGCCTGGTAACAGGCCATATGTGGATAACATACCTAAGTAGGTAATTCTGTTTCTTTTTTCAACATCATGTTCATTATTTTTTGGGATAATATTAATGTTTAAATCCCCGGTAAGTATAATATTTTTATAATTTTTTATTGTATCCAAATGCATTTGAAGCGATTCAGTAAATTTTTCAATGTTCGTATTTGATGGCGATCTATAGATTCCCATTATAACATAATTAAAAATTTCGATTTGTAAACATGATGCATGCTCCAATTTTATTTCTTTTACTTTAGGTTTAAGATTCTTTTTAACATAAATTGTTACCCCATCATTCTGATTAAGATGATTAGTGGTAGTAAAAGACGTGTAATTATTTATTTGCGGTATAGATTTGTAAGCATTGAGTCTACATTCTGTCAAGATTAGAATATCCACTACAAATTTTAGGTTCATTAATGTTATTTGCAAGTCATCCAAATTCTTTTAGACACTTCTGATGTTCTGCGTTATAACTGTCAGGTCATTTTTTTTATCTGTATACATTTACGTAGATTTTCGATATCACAGTTTACTGAAGTTGCAACTTCAGTTTCGTCTATTTCTTTCAGGGTGAACAAAGAATTTTCCATGATAAAGACTTATAGATATGAGTGCGTTTGATTCACTAAAATCAGTGTTGTTAAAACATGAAGTCTGCATATTACTGAGACTTATAAACATCGAATAATTATTTTTAAGGTTAATGTTATTACAGTAAATATGAGTGGGTGGGTTATTGTCAATGTGTTTAAAGATGTATAATAAGGGAATTCGTAAAAAATATGTATATGTGTATATTGATGAGATTATGGGGTATGATAGTGTGGATGTGTTGTATGTTGTCAGATTAACAACAGTGTAAAGACTTAAAATATAGTGACGAACATAATTATATGAATATTCCTTTAACAAAACCAAACCTAATAATATACAAATCAGTCTAGTCAGGCCTAGTCATTCTTTTTGAAGTAACTGTTGGATTTGCCACTCGTTTTTTATTTGGATTATAGGAGAATTTTCATCTTTCCTAATAAACTTAAAAATAAACTTTTCCATAAGAGGTCCAGCAGAATCTATATGACTTGGATCTGACGAGATCTCTTCCAAGAAAATGTAGACGAGATGACTTGGCAGTTAGATTCTCAGATATAAATACAGGAGTGTCTTCTGCTGTCCGTAGTCCCAGATGTTTTGCACACAATTTTGTCTTGTGCTTAATGTTGAATGCCTTGCTCATTTTGAGAAAGTCATTTTTAATTATTGTTGATGTCATTTGAACTATGACAGGTGTATTTCGACCTCCCTCTTTTTTTACACGCATTCTGTAAATATCTTTTATTTCAGTTTTATTTATTTCACAGCCTATATTTTTTGATAAGCACGTGATCATATCTACCAAGTCTTCTTTTGTTTCGTTTTCCTTTCTTGGAACATTCTTAACTTCGAAATTCGTTTTTCTTATTTCTTTTTGTATATCTTCGATTCTGTCTTCTAAAACAGTGATGTCTCTACGGTCTTCACGTGCTTGGCTTTCTAGTTTTTCGATTTTCTTTTTATATTCCTCATTTTGCGCCGTGAGGAATGTGATGGAATTTTCAATATTCTTGTTTGATTGTTGAATATCTACAAGTGTTGGAGCAATTTTTCTGAGTTCATCTCCATGTTTAGATACCATAGAGGTTATTAAACTTCTCATCTCTTCCTTAAATTGGGACAATTCTGTACTGATATCCTCGTTTTGTCTTTTTCTTTTATTTCGGCTTGAAACATATGTAGAAGGAGGATCAGACTCATCTTGCATCTTTGCGGAGAGGTCTGCTTCCGAAAAAGACTTATTCATACCAGCTTCTACCATTTTATTCATTATTAAATTTTAATTTTAAATCAAATTTTTCACTAATTCTCAAACTCAATGAAGCTTAGTACGGTGGTACAAATCGTTGCACGTGGCAGTTCACAAATTAATTTTACCCGCGATGATGGATACAGTTTACGAAAATTATAATCTACCACCCCCTTCTCATCCCGTGGGTGTCGTAAAAGTCGACAGAGGGAAAATAAAACCAGGAGATTGGCAGCAGCATCTTTCTGGAGCATGCGAATAAATAAACTGCAGTTGCCAACCCGCCTGCCAAGCGTGGCAACTATGGCAAAATCCCTCCAAAATGAGAGCTACAAACTTTTGTGGCTATCTATGGGGGAGGCCTATGTTCAGCAGTGGACTTGTGATAGGATGAAACGACGACGACGAACGACGATTGGTACTGTACCGACCAATTTAAATCCCAACATAAGTTTACCATTTAGTTCTAGTGGGCCGTGGTACATCAACGGCGGGGCGCTCTTTAATACACGGAATAAAATGTATCGAGTGTCCGTTTCCAGGAAGCAAACTATCTCTGTGCTAAATTTTGTCAAGATCGGTTCACAGGCAACAAACAAACAGAGGGACAGAGAGAGTATCATCATCATCTCATCATCTGCCCCATAGATTGCCACAAAACACGCAAGTTTGTGGCTCTCATTTTGAGGGGATTTTGCGGCAGTAGCCACGCTTGGCAGGCGGATTGGCAACGGCAGTTTTTTTTTTAATGTTCCAGGAAGACGCTGCTGTTCATCTCCTGTTTTCCCTCTGTCGACTTTTACGACACCAAAGTATGGGGTGGTTAGATTCTCTTACGCCGGTACCACAGGACAGAACATATACTATTTTGCCGAGATGAATATGCTAATCGTTTGGCTAACTGACCTGATTAATACACTTATATATTTGTCTAGTTTACTAGACTGATTATTTGTCACTTCATTATCTGAATTAAAATTGTGTTTAGAAATGTATAAAATGAACATATCCAAAGGTGAAATGTTAATATCCGGGCAGCGGCATCTAGCTGAGGTCGCGCTTATTAAATAGGCATCTCAAGACAATACTCGCAACTAAGACTTTTAGAACTGTTTATTCACACGGGGTGAAAAGTTATAGGTATCTTTTCTCTTGTTTTAGACATACTCGTAGATATGGACGGTGTAATAAACTCAAATAAGTCACAATTTTCTTTTCATTTACCAAAAATTACCTTATTATATTTACCTCCATTTTCGTATAAAATACAAATTAGTCATTAATAATTATTTGTATGATTCGAATTACTATTCTGTGATGCCAAATTTATTAATAATCTATTTAATCATTGAAGTGTGCTGATATCGAAACTTATAAAATTTAAGAATAAATAATCTTAATACGATATTGTTTCTATTTTCCGACTTATTTTACATTTTGGACAATGTTAACGTTTGACAAGCTTAACAAAAAAGGGACTGTGCCAATAGCTGTTTTACGGTACGAACTACGAAACATGACGTCCTAGGATTGAACGCTATTTCCGACTATTCTCGTGAACCATCACTTAGCTTTTGGGCATAGTTGTAATAGTAAAAATAAATATTAGCAATGTTAGTATTGCTAAAATACTGTTTTTCAATACTGCTTGCTGGGTTTTTGTTGCTTCTTCCTGGGAGAGAGATTATAGTCACCTCTTCTCTACTTATGAAAACAGGGTCTTATAAATCAAAAAAATATATATTAAAGAGAAAACCTTGTATCCCTTTTTAAGCATTTTGTGCACACGGAAGAGTATGGGATTTAGCATAGTTAAAGTTTTTAAGGAGAAGAAGCACAGAAATCTAAAATGAATAAATAATATGTGCTACAAATACATTAAATTCAGTTAAAAAGTGAATCAATTTAGGTCAAACTTTTAATTGGGCGACCACCAGTTTTCATAAAAACATATCTAATGTTTTATGAAATAAGATGTCATCAAGTTTCGTGACAAAAAAATAAGTTTATAATCTTTATGCGCCTTTGTAAATTATTGGAGATCTCTAAACAAAACGCTTCAAGAACGGAGTATGTATTAAATAAATATCACATAGTGTGAAACTCACTGCAGTGATCCATCTCTAAACTAGCGGAAGTTATAATTTATGAAGCAAGTTCCGGACCAAGCCTTCACGACCGCGCCGTCAGGGACCGAGTAGTGAGGCGGTAATGAAACTCTTGATATATAATGCACACGGCTGTCTGAGATCGACTTATGACTAACTCCAAGATTACTTAAGTACGGAAATTAGTTCTCGGTACGTAAAACGAGAAGCAGACGTCGATGAAGTGTACCTAACGTTAAAATTGTGCGATAAATTAATAAGGGTTGGCATTATAAATTACAATCCATTTTTGACGTGAATTTTCCATGCAGTTACATTAATTTAAGTATATATTCGGTATATGATGTTTTAAAAAAAACATTTTATTTCTAATTCACTAAATTTCTTTTTTCTTTAATAAAAATCCACTAGAATATTGACCTAGTGCCATCTACATATAGTTTTTAACAATTTCACGTACATCACAACTGGAAATAAACTACATCAGCAAATACTCGTTCATTGTAATTTGATGTAAATTCAATAGATGGCGTTTTTTTAATGTATGAAGCTAACGCATTTTAAAAGTGCGTTGCACTATTGCACATTATTTATTTCATTCTACTGTTCTTGCTTAAAACATGGTGTACAATATTCTCTTGGACCGTATTAGGTCAGAGGGCCGGGCGTAAGTCTTCCATTTAAGTAGTAGTAAGTGGATGATCTGAAAATTGTTCTGCAATTTTTAGTGCCGATATACCATGCGCTCAGGGTGAAGATAATCATTGTGAGTGAAGCTGCATGTATGAGGGATTAAATATTTCTATGTTATGTGAAGTCTGCTAATTTTTAGACATCATTATGAGCTTAGATGCTTTTCATTATCTGTACCGCCTTACACAAAAACACAGAAACGTTTGCACTCGACCTTGGTACCTAGGACCGCGTGACCTATTGGTCGAACGGTTATTCCAATTCCAGCAGGAGCCAACATTTTTACAAAAAGGAAATTGTTCTGTTGAAGTGAAACTTCTTAGGCGGCGATTGGTTAATTCGTCAAGGATTGAGAGTGACATTTAAGGGCGGGTCACATTTACGCACATTTCGTTACATGAGAGATAAGAAAGATATACTTATCGTTTTTAATACAGTTTTTTTTTATTTTAATTAAATTTCTTATATATAAGTTTCACTTCTATCACATGTACTGAGTTGCACAAGTGCTTTTTTTTCTAGTCTTATTGTATTGTCGTTACACGAGTTACATCGGGCGCAGGTAAGTTAGGACGAGTGAGAGCCTCTGTATTTGCGCTCCCGATCAGATCGATGGTCGAAGTTCATTCAGGACAACATCATCATAACGAAATCATAACATGATAAGTTTTTTGTTATTGGATAAAGTGACGAAACGAGCACAACCTTCACCTGATGGTAAGTGCAACGTGTGCTCACAACAAGTGCGAAGTCGCCCGGAACATTTCTGTGTGACACTACACTGCGCCCGTCACCCCGAGACATCAGTTGTTAAGTCTCTTACGCCCATTGATTACGCTAGTTCTCAGTGCCCTTCATACCGAAATACAGTAATGTCCGCATACTACTGCTTCCCGGCAGAGTTTCTAGTAACTGCCCCTGGGGTGATACCTGCCTTGATGAATTCCTGCATAAGAATCTTACCACCGATCAGATACAATAACTTAAAACAAACAAAACAAAAAAAACAACGCAACAATACATTTTTATTAAAAAATAGTTATCTAAATAATAATAAACAACACATAACAACAACTGCATTGTTCGGTTGTACGCTAAGCGCTTTTCTTACAAACGGCACGTAGTTGTCCCTGGTGTATGGCAGAATTCGCACATAAACGCCAGGAAACTTCCCACAGTCACTGCCCCACGATACGATGCCAATTTGCACGCCGTAACAGACGAGAGGACCACCAGAGTCGCCCTTAGAAAATAAAATCATAGTTTAGAAATCGCATCACAAAAAATAACTTTTAAATCCAATTGGGCTTACTTGTTTTCGGTGAAGTAATCGCTGTTAGCTTTTTGGCTTTTACAGTTTCATCGGATGCTGTGCTCGCGGGCCCGGGGCCCGCGTGCCAGGTTTGGTTTGACCCAAACATAAATATATAAATATACTTCTACTAAACAAACAAACAACTGGAACACGGGTGTATCTGGTGTACGCGGTGTTATTTACGAGAACTGCGCGCCGCTCTATACGGCGGTCGCGCGACGTTGTGCGTGTTATGTTGAAACTATTGACTGTGTGTACAGTGTTGCTAGGATCATGGCTGACCGTGTCGTGGTCAGGAAGTGCTGAGACGTCCGTGTCGTCTAGTACGTTTCGCGGGCGACGTTTGCGTTCGGTCGCGTTTTTATCCGATCGGTAATTCGCTGCTTTAACCACCAGCGGGTTTGGATGACCACCAGCGGGTTTCGATGGCCACCAGCGGGTTTCGATGACCACCAGCGGGTTTGGATGGCGCCCAATATACAATAGGCGCAAACATCACTGTTTCGGGCTGAAGGACAAATAATAAATAAGGGTTAAGTAAATATACTCGATTGAAAACTGTAGCTCATTTTTGGACAGACTTAATAAATATATCGATATTTTTTAAAATATCGAGAGTTCTATAACGAATTACAAAATTATTTTTGTCATTTTATTGTTACCATTTGTTACGATGACAGAAAAAAGATATGCAAGGCATCCTGGACGAAATTTAACTTAGATATTCTTAGTGTACCTACGAGTAGCTAACTAATATACTCAGAATTTTGTTCGCCCAAAAATACCCAAGAACAAGTACAAATCAACGCTACACCTCGAGTTATCACGATCATAGCGCCATCTAGTTGATGTTTTATAATATTTGAGACAATTACAATAGGTTTTACCAGGAAATAATTAATCAAAATTTTTGGATATATGTTCATTGAAACATTCACATCCCTCATATATCTAGAGCCTAGAGGTCAGAGTACCTGACTGCTACGCCGCGAGTCCTAGCTTCGAATTCCAGCCGCAAACAACATTTCTACAAAAACACAAATTGTTGGTTTTCGGATCTGGTTGTGTTATGATTGTACCCGTGTCTCTGATACTGCATCCTAGCATCTTCTTGATCTTACCGAATATACGAAGTATAGTGCATTCACCCAATGACGCATGCTCGGAGCAATTGTATTAATTGTATTTTAATTATTGTCATAACTTCAAATATACCGTGTCTACTCATTAACCATATCATTTTATCAACTTTCACCACTTTACCAATTTATACCATTTTGCCAATTTTACCAATTATTACCAATTAAAGTTACGCAAAAATTTACATGTTTCATACCATTTTAACCATATTAATTTATTTGATTTACAATCGACACCGCATGAGCGTCGCACCGGGCGCGTGCAGGTTAGAACGAGTGAGTCCCTCATGAGTGAGTGCAACGTGAGTGGCTCATTAATATCTCCTGCGCAGTTGATAGCTTACGTCAGTATTCGGAAGTTGACGTTGTGGTCATAAATCGGCCAGGAGGACGATCTGTTATTTAATTTTTGTTTTTGGATGGTTTAAAATAACGATGTCCCACTACCCACATTAGGATTTATGTGTGAATGCATTTTACAGACATATTTCACAAGCACAAATACCGACCCGGACTTTTGTCTGTAGGACATACAAATAATTGTTCCGTAAAAAAGTCGAACCCGCGATGGACCGTAGCGCAAGACGATCGCTGATACACTGAGACCAAGCCTCCGTCTAATTTATAATTGGAAGTTATTTAAAGTGCGAAGCATAGTGCAGTATTCTATTATAAAATGTGTGGCAACCCTAAAAATTAACATTAAGTAATAATTGTATATGCCTAACCATAAATACAAAACACACTTACATACAATTGCATGTTATTTTGTAAGAAATAGTAATAATGTATATATAGGGTACGTTTAAGGCACAAAAAAAATGAAGAGCACTGACTCCTGTAACACAGGCTATCCTAGCACAGGAGTCAAAGATCATAGTTTGAACATTTTACGAATTTTGTACTACTACTGTAAGTTTGGAAATTGTGTTTTTATGTAAATATTTGTGTTTGTGAATAAACTTATTATTATTATAAATAATCGCACCTGACAGCTGTCTTTTCCTTTACCGCCAACGCACCAATGTAAGGGATGGTAGAACATTGAACCATATACGTTTTCGCATTCAAATGTCGATAAAATTGGTACGCATACCATTCTCAGTTCGTCAGAGGGTTCATCCTGGAATTTTAAAATGATATTTTACGTATTACACTAGCGCTCTGCACCAATATGTTATCTACTACCAAAGAGTAAAATTAAAAAACGTTGCCGCACATTAGAATTTTTCTTGTGCTGTGGGAGCGTTTTACAGACATAAATTTCACATGCACAAACACCCAGACCCAGAACTGTACTGTATCTGTAGGCCATACAAATATTTGTCCCGTGCGGGAATCGATCCCGCGACAGACGACGGAGAAGCCAAGGGCTTAACCAATGCGCCAATCGAGTCGAGACTTTTTGTATGTTATTTGTGCAAAAAATATTTTTAAGTGAAACTTTTTTTGACGGATGAGAGTATATTTCATGGTCGAATTTGTGCATTGTTAATAATTATTTTTAATTACTATTTAATCTATTAGTTTATAATTGTTTATATAACGAACAGTTATTTCAATGTAAGTAATATTTTTGGTAATGTAAGTAATAATTCATGTCTATTTTTATTTGAATTAAATTACTAATATGTATAACTAAAATAAGTTCCGCTTTTGACACGTGTACCACGGAGTACCACGCCCTCTTTTGTCTTAAAAATCGATGCCCCACTCTAACATTTTTCTTATTATCTTTAGTGCGTTTTACTTAAATATCAATTACAAAATATACTGTTAATAAAACTAATTTTGCGAATTTTATCGCGTTTATTATTTAAGTGTTTATAATTGAACGCTTTCAGCACCAATGGTCACGGGAGGACTGAGGTATCAGACGTCCTGATCTCATAGTTAATCCGTCGTACCATCAGCCTTTTTAAATTATTATTTTTGCTCCGATCCGAGTAAATCCTTAAAATTTATCTTACTAAATATATAATGTTCGATTAAATATAAGAAACTATTATCAAACTACTATTTCACAAATATGTTGTTTAGTAAAACACAAACGCGTTCTTAGTTTCACTCACTTCATTAGTCGTAAATGAGATTTTTCCTTGACATATTTAAATATTTCACCTACAGATGTTCTAACATTTTATATTGTTACAAAAACAAGGTACGTTAATAATGGATACATCTGTTATTATTTTAACGTGTATCGTAATACATATAAATATAACGACCGCGTGGGTTAGTGGTCATAATACCTGACTTGATTCTGGGCTGAAAGCCAGCCTGAGCTAATATTTGTAGCAAAACACAAATAGTTGGTTTTTGATTTTTTTTTATATGGGGGCAAACGAGCAAGCGGATCACCTGATGGTAAGTGATCACCGTCGCCCATGAACATCCGCAATACTAAAAGAATTACGGGTTTTGTCTCTTTGTCTGAAAAATAATACCTCACAGAAGAACCGGCAAGAAACTCTGGGATCTGTTTTTTCAATGCCATATTACATACTGTCATTTAGTGAGTGAATTCCTCTGTCTCATACACTTCTGGCACCATAATATTTTCTGCGCAGGTGACAGCTTCTGACAGTTTTCGGAAGTTGTTGCCGTGGTTTAAAATAACTGCTTTTTTTTGTTCAACTTATAAATAAAAAATATCTTACATTATCTTTGAGCCCGTACCCTGAAACAAGGCATCTCGATGCCACATCTATATTCAACTTTGTCTTGGTAGTGTGCAATCGAATAGGTTTAACAGAAGCTGAGGGTAAAAATTTGTTCCCCAGCTGTAAAGACAAAAAATTAAGTTACTACGTCTCTTAATCTTTATTTTTAAAAAACGATATCTACAATAGCATTTCTCCCGTATAGTGGGTTCGTTATACCGACATTAATTTTACAAAACAACCAGACCTGACTAAAATGCGAACCATGGACCCGCATCATAGAAGTTAAGAACTATGACCATGTGGTCGTCTTTTACTTCATTTCTTTTTCTTTTGCCTGTAAATAGTCCACTGTGGACAACACGGAACAAGCCGAGCTTTTTCCTTATAATTTTTCGGATAAGATGGGGTGTATATATTTAACTATTGAAATACATAAAACTTCTGATATCCTTCTGGTCGACTTCAAACCTAGCAATGGTTTCTGGTTAACTATCAACCACATAAAACTACTAAAAAACCAGGTTCTTAACACAAGGAATTACTTTAAAAAACCTTCTGTATCGTGAGTTGGTTTTAAAGACAAATTTCGGATACACAACACAAGCACACACCAGACCCAAAAACCAAGAGTTTGTGTTTATGCACAAATATTGGCTCCGTATGGTATTCAAACCCAGAACCCGAGACGTAAAAGTCAGGTACTCTGACCACTGGCCCACGCGATCACAAAAATGCTTCAGATCAGCGTCTTTTACAAGCAAAATAATATTTACCTGAAGTAGACCTACGTCATTTTCTATCAGACTCGAGTCATAGTATTTATACGTGAAAGAATGCCTAACGCGTCGCCAGTGCTCGAAAATCATCGTTATAAAAGATCTGCCTGATTCTGTAGATCCGGCGACGACTCTGATATTGGTCTCGGGCATTTTTGTCCTGAAATCAATCAAAATTAACCGTCTGTAAGTTGGACATAGCATACTGACGAAATTTATTATTATAGCCAGAACGCCTCGAACTAGGGGCATCGCAACTTAAATGGTATTTTCTAAGATTCACATGCTAAATTAAACAGGTGTGTATTTTAATGATTTATTAATATACTTTCGCGAATAGTATACATTTAATACGATATACGATGATATGCATACACACATGACATGATATAATGTAAAATTAGTTATATTAAATGGTGTGTATTTTTTTCGATGGCAGGATTTCTATACTGGAATCAATCTAGGTAGGTACAACCACAGGGCCGTAAAGCAGTAGTATCCAAATATTACTGTGTTTCGGACTGAAGGGTACTGAGAGATAGTGTAATTACGGGGCATATGAGACTTAGGGACAGATGTCTCAGGGTGACGGGCGCAGTGTGATCTGGGTGACACAGGATTTGTTATGGGCAGACGTTGCACTTACCATCAGGTGAACATTGCTCGATACGTTTTCGCGTAATTTATCCAATAAAAAATATGTACGCTAAAAACTTTTTACTCAAAACTTACTCGCTGTTAATAATACAGTGTGCAGCAGTAAGGACGAATTCCCAAGTTATTAGTGATCCTCCACAAAATGAAGACCAATATAAGCCAGCATAATGTTTTTTCCTTAACGCAACCTGGGGAAAGTTCACAAAAAACCAAGTTGAGTAAAATTCGGCGAAAATACGCTGTGATGTTTTGGATTACCGTATGTCATAGAAGCACAGAAAGCTTTTTAACACACATTCAGCGCAAAAATTAGTATGTGCCGTATGATACCCAATGTTGACATTTTGTTGGAGAATTAAGCTGGACAATTCTTTACCCATTCAACTTATATTTGTCAATTGTTTCGTCGCAGGAGCAAACTTTTCCAGACTAAACCAGGATACTGTGCTCAAAACAGTATTAACGAGGTGCGATTGTTAGTTCGGGGCCCGGAATAGCGAGTCCTTATATCTCAGTTTCGGTATCCGGTGGCAGCTGTTTAGTGTTGATTTCGAGCTCAAAGAAGAAGAACTTCCTAAGGAAACACGTCTGAAAAAAATATTTTAAAGATATTATGCAGGCCCGCTTTGAAGCATGTCAGGCTCTCACTCGCTCCATTTTCCTCTGAAATAATGAAAGAAGATCATAGAGCACAATTGTAGGTTGTTACTTTAATATGTGCTATTTTATCATATGCATAAGGGGACCTCCTTTTGAGGGGCTGAGAAAGAATCACAGAAGAATCTTTTCAACAGAAGAATCTTGAGTTTGACCACTTTGCGTCGCTTGCTTTCTCATTTTCACATTTATGTAGTAGGATTATCAAAGTGCCATAATAAATAACTGGCCCATGTTTGTTTAAAGTAACTAAATATACGCGGATCATGACATGTTATACTTTGTTTAGCTCTAATTAACATATAATAGACCCAGGGCCAGCGATCGACTTAGTCACACAGAATGAACCATAGTATAAATTACGCATTTTTCTTACATCCTGATAGCGGTGCAAAACTAAATCGAGCAACGATAAAACAGAAATCTTCGTGTAAAACATTCTGGAACTGCTTTGCTAAAGTGATAAGTTTTTTACTAATTGCTTTTTTACAAGTTACCTTTCATTTTCGACTACTAAGGTATTGTACTGACAGACTTTCTTCGTGCAGAATAACACCATAATATGTAATGCTGTCACTATACTGCTCGTGGAAACGCAATGGGGAGTAAGAATTTTTTGACTCGTAACAAAATGGTAGCGACGTGGTTCACAACCCGTCACATATCGTATCCTGCGAGGGCGAAAAGTGGGCTACGTGAGTGGCCTCTGCCTACCCCTTAAATGAGAAAAAGGCTTAATTGTTAGTATGTATGTTTTATGAAGGAATAAAATCTCTGATAGTAGTTATTCTTTTTACTTGTTCCATTATTGAAATAAATTTATGCCTAAATTTTAAAAAGCTTTCTGAAGCAGTGCTGATCGCAGGGCGACAGCGCAACAGGCTTAATAAATTATATAACAGATAGATGTGGAAACATAGATATTTGATGTATCGATGTTTCAATCGCCTTGATAGTAATGTTTAACATCGGTATTTTCACGCCCAAAATCCATGTTTTGCTAACGTCGATAAAGGTCGATTATCCATTCATTCAAGCTGATGCTCGCGACTTCGTCTGCGTGATCTCAGATTTTTTTAAATCCCGTCTATCTCTTTGCCTAGAGTAGTTTAGGGGTTGAGCCGTGAAAATGTTGTCCAGATGGGTGTCATTTTCAAACAAGTAATTATAATATATTTTTATCTTCATAACCTACATATTTATTTGTTACTCAACAACAGAGGGCGTTGCGATACATCGTTAGCGTGGTTACATTATATTTTATTGTTACTTTATATTAGCTACTCAACAGATGACATTACATGATATTTTTAGCTTGACGGCAGGTAGCGTCACTCGACGGTATAAACTTACTCATTTCATTTTAGACATTTATTTACATAATAATAACCACTTACTATATTTAAATTATGTGCTCGTTTATCGAATTGAGATACATAAGTTCACGCCTCTTTCCGATTAAGATAGGCAGACACCACATCAGTTTCCCACATTTCGCCCTCTCGGGAAACGAAACGTGACGGGTGGAGAACCACGTCGCTGAGTTCCGACGAGTAGCTAGAAAAGATGCTGTCCACCTAAGCAGAACCCCGCATGTTTATGTAAGTCTAGCCTTATTCTGGGGTTGAAATGAGCCACGTAAAAAATTAATAACGCCGAAATGGCTTGACCGATTAAGATAGTTTTTTTATGTATACTTTATCTTGGATCTAAAATACGATAAAATATTCATTTTATCTCTTGACTAACCTAACCTATTCTTATTTCGATACTATGAGTAGTAATATAAAACTAATTTTATTAATTTATAATTAATCATCGCCTAATCCAATTAACTGAATAGGTAAAAACCTTTTTTTAATAAATATGTACCTGGTAGGGAACCAGAGAAATTGTTGCCTTTTCACCTCCTACAATTTTAAGTGAACAATAATCATTATAGGCTTCGTATTTCTCATTCTCTTTTAACAAATCCTGAAAAAAAATAGAACCCCATTTACGGCATATTATAATATAATTCTTGCCACGCTTGGCAGCTGGGTTGCCAAGCTCAGTAAAGAATGCTGAAATCCATCTTATGGCTTATATTTTTCTCTTTAGTCGAATCAAGACACGCACGGAACGAAATGGAGCCGAAACCAATTTTTGAAAACAACTTCAATTATTACTTATTGTTTCTGATTTAATCTAATTCATCCAGCGATGTTATCAAATAAGCGTTGTACCAAATACTAGTAATAAAAACTAGACAGTGCCTCTGTATTTGCGAATAATTTATTTTTTTCTCAGAAAGATGAACTTTCTTTAAACTTGAATCATGCCACTTAAAAAAAACTCCACGGGCTGTACGTAAAAGGTACTTCCGAATCCGCGGAATGACCCCGTCTTACAGCAGTTATAGAGTCACCTGACTACTTCACCAGAGTCCTGGGTTCAGATCCCAGCCGGAGCCAACATTTTCAAAAACACACACAAATTGTTTGTATTCGGGCCTGATTGTGTTGGGATTCGCATGAGCGTTACATCGAACGCAGGAAGCTTGGGACGAGTAAGTGCTTCTGTGTTTGCACATACACTTGTGGCGCTAAAATATCTCGTACGCAGTTGATAGATTTCGACATTATTTTGATGTTGTCGCCGCGGTCGAAAACTGGGCCAGGAGATGATAATCAACGTAATATCTTAACGTCGCTGCGTTTGATGCTTTTGATGCGTATGGTGATGAAGACAACCAGAAACCAAATTATTGGCGATGAAGAATTACATAATAGACCTAAATAATGACTGCGCACCTAAGTCTTGTTATTTAGTAGAGAATCTATGTGAATGTGCATGAGACCTACCTGTGATCAGGTATTGAGAAACCACTTTTTAGTTTAATTTGTTGTTATAAAGTCTACATTCGTCTAAAATTTAGATCAGGGCTGTATGTACTCACAATAAAATTAAGGGTATCATTGTAAGAATTAACCTCAACAAATGGCACTATCTTACAAAAATTTTGCTTCGATAATACGCACAAAATAAATACTGCCAGGGTCTTATAATTTATCGTACTCATTTAAGCATTTTATTTGTTAGAATACACATCACAGTTTATATTTACGTTACTATTATGTTAATATTTGTAAATTTTATGGAATTTCCATTACAATATACTTGCTTTCGTTTCTCATTAAAATATAAATGATGTTAACTGTCAGTTTTAACATGGTTACATAGCATAGAGAACCCTGAAAGTCTACTCATAGACAATACACCAACTACTTATGAGTTATGAGTTTAATTTAGGTTATGGACAGTTTTCATGGCTGACATAATATACGAAAAGAATGTATCCAATACGTTTTATATTATTAACAAAATTCTACAATTCTATTTTCAATTGAAATTGATCATAATTCATAATCTTAGAAATAAAAAGAGAAAATAATTCAGTATGCTTACCTTCACTTATTGCTTCATTCATTTAAACTATCACAGGGAAGAGTACGCCACTTTGCTCTAAGAGACTTGGCGGACGTCACATGTTGTCCTTTTTTTATGTTTCTCAGATATGCAGGTGTACGTTTGTCACGATGTTTTCCTTCCTCGCCGAACACGTAGTAAAAAAAACGTGGTAAATCATCACTTAATACACTCGGCGTCAAAAAAATCGCACATCCGAAAAAAATAATTTAAATACTATTTTAACACAACAGGCCAATGGCAATGTTGTGGTTTGAGGGTATCATTCGAAAGGTAATTTCAATAGCTTTCAGGAATTTTAATTGAATTTTACTTTTATAACGACTTTTATAAAGACGAAAGAGAAATTAAAGAAAAAGACAGGGTATGTACAAATTTGCAAATTAATAATTTAAAAAAAAACTTAATAAATACAAAAAAAGTTCTTAAAACCTAGTGTTACCCCCTCTTGCCTTGATAACGGCTTCCATGCGATCTTTCATGGACCTTACAAGGATCGCAACAGCCTCTTGGGGTATTTGTTCCCACTCTTCAAGTACCGCATCTTGGAGCTCTTGAAGAGTGGCTGGAGCTGGATCTCGAGCTCGCACGCGCCGTTTTAGGTCATCCCAGAGATGTTCTATTGGGTTAAGGTCTGGACTTCGTGCTGGCCAATGCATAACAGGGATATCGACCTCCTGTAAATAATCCCGTACAATAGCCGCGGTGTGGCAACGAGCATTATCATGCATTAACATGAATCCATCACCGACATAACCAGCATACGGGACCACATGTTCCTCCAGGATTTCAGTAATGTACCGACCAGCATTTAATGACCCTTGCCCACGGCCACCCCGAGTCCGGGAAACGCACACAAGTTCCGTTTTCCCGTCGAGGGAAATGCCGCCCCAAAACATACACGAGCCACCCCCGTATTCGACGGATTCTTCGAAGCAGGGTTGTGTGAACCTCTCCCCCTGTCTTCTGTAGACCCTTCTACGTCTGTCATTGCAGAAGAGACAGACCCTCGTCTCATCAGAGAAGAGTACGGTCCGCCACTGTTCTAGAGTCCACTCGCAATGATTGCGAGCAAACTCTAGGCGATCTCTGCGATGCTGTGCAGTAAGTTTTGGACCTTTAGCAGGTCTATGGGCTGTTAAACTCTTTTCGTGTAACCTTCTTCTCATCGTAGAAACACTCACAGATGTTCTCCGAGTTGATCGAAGCTGTTGTTACAACTCAACAGCATTTGTAAAACGGTTTCGTAAAGATGTCGTAACGATGAAACGGCAATCTCTTTCTGATGTGCACCGTTTTCTTCCAGATCCCGGTTTTCTAACATAACCACCAGTCTGCTGAAAACGTTGGAACACCCGTCGAACTGAAAAACGGGACAGGTTCAACTGTCGAGCAACGTCACACTGCCGCATCGCCGACTGCATCTTTACTTGTTGTTACTTGGGTTACTTGTTCACGTGTGTTCACTGCAAAGTCTAAATTACGACAGGCCCATATTTCATCCAGATCGACCCATTTTATACCCTTTTTAAGTGGAGTAACTAGCGTCCTTACTAACGAGCATTTGACAGTGTTTATTTTTGACGCTCTATAATGATAAATGTTTCAATGATTTCATGATTTTTTTATTAATAATGTAAAGCTATTCAAATACGCATTTCAAACATACCAATATTTATATAAATATAATTCGTTTCTAGCCATTACAGCCATTTTTCGCTCAAACTCAGAGAGGTGCGATTTTTGTGACGCTGAGTGTATTACAAACAACAATTTTTGTGTTGCAGGTACCAGGGTCGATCCCGGGTTACTCGCGTACTTTGAAATTTAATAAAATTTGACGCCTAGCCATTGTGCAAAATAGCACAATGGCTAGGCGCTCGGTTATAAATATTTACTATATTTTTTTACCACGACAGCAGAATAGCCATCTTGTAAAACGCCAGATCGAAAATAATTAAAATTCTAGTACAATGATCGCAAACCGACTTCTAATAGTGGCGATTTCAACACCGTTAACAAATAAAAGCTTTATAATAAGTATATGTTTTTTTAGAACCAGCGATACGATCCCCATTCTGCTAATTATGCGCCCGGAAACTACGCAGGATAGGGCCTTCTCAGTGGTCTGAGGCGCTGTCTGTACTCTTACGATAGGACGCACGGGTCACCGGGTTTGCTTCGTTGCATTAGTGTTGATTTGGCCATAAATGGCCATGCCGCGTTGGTGTTCTAGACGGTAACTTCGTACTAGTGCTGGAGTACTCAGGCCAAGCCACAAAGTACGAGGGGGAGGGGATCTTCTCCGTTATCAATCGCCGTAAATACCCCCCTCCCCTCCCCCGCACGTCCGGCTTTGTTTGAATGGCGGAGTGCCTCTGAGCGTGCTGTCGCGTTACCAGCGGTTCTAAATATATATTTAGCAGTAACAATACTCTAAACTCTCACTCTATAACAGTGGTTCTGTTTTATCTACATAAATAGTAGCAATGGTTTTAATCTGTTCCACTGTAATCCACTAAAGGATTTAATTCCTCTCATTATACCAGTGTAATCCATTGATTAATTTATTTCCACCGGCTGTTTATGTACCACGGATGGATTATAGTAAATAAAATCCACTCGCGAATGGATTAAGCGGATATAATCTATACTCGATATATAAGGCTTCACCGCTAAGTCTATTCAACCTTACACATTGTGGGTAGAGCTTGATCTAAGCAACCTCATTACAGAATGTACATATATAAATGATTGCATACTATGTAAGCTAAAATGTATTTATTTATTTTTATTGGGAAAAGTGACGAGACGAGCATAACGTTCACTTGATGGTATGTGCAACGCTGCCAATGCACCACACTGCGCCTGTCACCCAGAGACATCAGTTTTTAAGTCTCATATGCCTAGTCAATACACTAGCTCACAGTGCCCTTCAAACCGAAATACAGTAATGTTTGCACACTACTGCTTCACGGCAGATTAACTGGCCCTGTGGTGGTACCTACCTAGACGGATTCCAGCATAGGAATCCTACCGCCAGCAAAATATCTCAGACTGTTAATAAATGCTAAAAACAAAAAGATATAAAATCACAAATTGAGACTTTTCTGGAAGTTTTCGATATTTACAAACTATAAAGTAATGTGACTTTAATTCTGGCAAACAATCATACAACAACTAATATAAGTATTTATCTGTTTAAGATCTAGTGTCGTGATCCTGCATAGGAATCCTACCACCAATAAAATATCTCAGACTGTAAATAAATTCTATAAACAAAAAGAATCTCAAATTGAGACTTTTCTGGAAGTCTTTGATATTTACAAACTGTAAAGCAATTTGACTCTAAAAGTTTGACTTTAATTCTGGCAAACAATCATACAACAATTAATAGAAGTATTGATCTGCTTAAGATCTAGTTTCGTGATTAACGTTGAAAAGACAAAGACACTCACTTGTCCTCAACATTTCGTATCAGACTGAAACCGTAAGCGATTTAGCTGGAATTATATTCAAACGAAGTGTTAGGAAAATGGAGAAAATCGTTACTGATCCAAACTCGGAAAAGTAATTTATGTGCAAATGTTCGCACATTCGGGATCCGAAGCCAGAGCTCATTCCAAAGGCGACTTGTTGAGCCACATTCATCAACGCATACGACTAGGTCATTGCCTAGAATTGTACTACTGGGTCTTTATTATCTGGTGGTACCAGTTAATGTCTATGCTGAATTACCCATAGCTCGCCTTGGACCGTGCTCGAGAGAACTGACTCGGGGGTCCCCAAGGGGATCATTTTTTCGTATCTTAATGTTTCTTAATAAGGTTCCTCTGTACGGAGAAGAAACATGAGCAAGAAACTCCGCAGATATCTTTTCAGTCAATTTTTCAATGTTGTTTTGTAATTAAAATGATATAAAAAAATTGCATAAAGAATAATTATTTAGGAACAGCCTGGCAACGATCACCTTACTCCCATGGATTATTAACATTCATGTATTCTTTTATATTGTAATAACCCTTCATTAAAAGTGTTTGGTTAATAAACATTTTGAACCTATGAGTAAGAGGAATTGTGCACTTTCTGGGAATTTGTAAACCGTATATGTTTATGTATATGTTTGAGAAACCGTATACTTTACCACATGAAAAAAAAGTTTCAGGACATTTCATTTGACACCTTCAGTCGACTCTTTCGATTCCCACGGGATGAGTTGTGGTGGTAGATTTTCTTAGGCCTCATGTGTACTTATATATAATATTTAAACAACCCTTTCATAAATGGGTATAAAGGAGTAGTTCGTTGGTCTATATTATTTTTGATTCCCAACATTGAAACAACTTGTGTACGGAATAAATTGGTTATATATTATCTAATCAATTTACTACTTCAGACATTACAAATCACACATTAACCTTTCCCAAGTTTGATAGGATTTCCAGAATTCGTCATGCAATATGATTGAATATAAGTGAATTATTTCTGATTGAAGAACTTTATTATCTCAAAGATTTTTCATGCACTTAAATTTCTACTACTTAATATAAATATTTTTGCAAATTGTATAACCTACAATTTAACAAACAAATTGTTATAGAAATACATTAAAGAAAAAAATTGGTAACTAGTGCTCATTCAACTCCGTGTGAATTTGCAGGCCGACTTCGTCATATCAGCTGGATAAACGCCACTGAACGTGTATTTTAAAACATCAAATAGTTTTTTCCCGTTTTTCCTTATCATTTACCGTACAAACATATTGTCACTTCTTACATTCTGTCCGCAGATGAAACATAACATTAAATAAAATAAAGACATTTCTTAAACGACTATGGCTTACTGTTGTCATTTTCAAAATTATAATTATATCTGCATTCCTTCTATAATTTTCAATGTTTTTAATGATTCCAAATCAATTAAGACTTATTATTGCATTTAGTTTGTACTGCAAATGTTTAACAGAAACTGCAAAATTACCCAAAATCGAAATAGAGGTTGTACCCCGAGTTGTCAGTGGTTGGCCGGCAAAGCTGGGCGATGTTCCATATCAGGTACGAACATCCAAGCAAAATATTTACTTACGTATTTTTTAGAATTAATAGTTATAACTATACTATTCTGAATAGATATATAATAGAATATATGAATAGATTAATATAGTTTTCTTACAAATATTTCGTATTGAAGAGTTTTTTTAATAGATTTGTGCAATGTAACATTGACTTTACAATATCGCGTATCGTTGTTTCGTCGCTTCCTGCCGACAAAATTAATTTGGATTTAAATTTTTAGGTCGCCTTTAAAAGTTTGGTATCACGCAAAACTAACACATTCTTAACTTTCTGCGGCGGCACGATAGTCGCTCCAGCTAAAGTTCTCTCAGCCGCGCACTGTTTTGTGGAACAAAAGAGCGCATGCCTAACGATGTTTATTAAAGCTGGGTATTCTTTTTTTTATTTAGCAATGTACATGTGTAAATTCAATTAACCCAGCCAATCGAGGAATTACTGCCAAAATGTATGGGGAATGGGAAAAAATAATGAATAGCTATTAATCGGTAGGCGAAATTCTATTACACAAAATGTCTGATATAATAAATATCTTCTAAATTACTCTTAACTGTAGCTTTTATAACTCTCGTTAGGAGATATTGCCATAGTTGTCACGATTCGCTGGGGCAAATCGATGGATGCAGGTGGTTCAAAACTGTGTTTCGTGACAATCTATAGGGGAGGTCTGTGTTTAGCATTTTTGATATACATTTTTGATAACATTTGTGATTCGCCATAACATTGTGCTTATTCACTGTTGTGTACTGAACTTATATGCTCTACTCCGCTCTCTACTATCTTATAGGCACTTAAGAAAAAAAGACTTGAAAAACAAATATGCAGTAGCTGGCACTTTATTTAACAGAGGTCACTTACCCAGTAGTGACACTACTTCCGAAGGACAGTGGAGAATGTTGAAGGACGTTTTCTACCCAAGTAAATACAAATTCCCTAGAAAGGATATTTCAATTGTGGTAAGTAATGATAAAAACGATAAGTCCTATGAAATAAAATATATGTATACTTCCAGTCTTCCTCCGATCATACCAAGGCCGGCAGTTTCAATAACTTTGAATGTTAAGCCACTTAAAAGAAAACTATGAGCTGGGGTAGCTCAATAGTTGGGCGCAAACCTGACATTAAGCGTCTGGTATATGAAATATCTTTCGAAATATCGATCGATGTTGCCTATATCGTTCGATCTACTGTACCGATGCCACAAAATTGGTTAACTGCAACTTTAGGTGATGATTCACTACGTTATCGGCAGTGAAAGAAAACATCGTAAGTAAAACTTGAATGTCATAAAAAAGGAAACATTTCGACGTCAAGTCACAGAAATGTTCTGGGTAACACAATATTTGTTGCAGACGTATCACTTATAGAGAATGAAATTGCGAGCTAAGATCTCGCGGCGCTCTAAATTTCGATCTCGCGAGATCTCCGCATTTTCGAGTACTTTTTGAAAAACTATAGTTTTATTCAGAAAACAAAAACATGATGAAAACTGCTTAGCGTGTTATATGATTAAGTATAACACAACATTAATTAAAATAATATTTTTAATAAACATTTTGCTTATTATTACTAATAAACACAACCCGCTTGTCAATATCTTTTTTCTAAGTTGCAGCAATAAAATAATACTTCAGAAGGCTATTTATTGTCAAAATCACTAATTTAAAAGCCAGATCTATGGGTGATTTTGGAATTAGCGCTTTAAAAAAAACAAAAGAGTTCTGATGCTGCTGTTCGACAAACGGCATCTTATTTCAGTTGCTATGTAACCAGCAGCAGAAAATTCCTTCTCAGACTATGACGCTCTGACTCGGAATTCCGGTACTACAAAATCGATTCATGCGCAAAGCCACAGGAGCACCGTGGTTTGTGCGTAATGTTAATCTTCACATCGATTTAGGGCTTCCTACCATAGCCCAATATCTAAAGTTGGCCTCCCGCCGATTCTTCGACTCGCACGTTAAGCACCCCAAACCGCAGGTTGTAAGTGCCGCCACATAGAACCCCCTCGCGTTACACCAAAACTCGACTCGCGGGAAATGGAGACCGAGACACGTCCTCGAGGACCCTGACTACGCGAACACTAGGGCCCAAGCGCTCTACTCAGTGCGACACACACACATAACACAAACACCATGTGTCCGTCCGGTATGACGGTATGATGGACAAAGTTATTCGCGATACCGCCGCATCTCAGGCTGGTTTTCCCCTAGCAATAGTGTCAGTAACAGAAGCGTCGCTGGAGTTTCTTAAGCCATTTCTTCCGCACGACGAGTAGCGTTTTCAGACATGTAATAAATATAAAAACCTTGACTATGACTCAGAGGGCGGGCGCTCGCCTGTATGAGAGTGACCTGTGTTCGATCGCCGGTGCCGCCGACCTCTAAAATTGTTTTTCAATTTTAAGTGCTGATAAATCACGTGTTCATCGGTGAAGGTAAACTCAATGTAATGTAATGTAATGTCAAATATTTCGAGAACATATTAATTCCGCCAATCCGCATTGGAGCAACCAGGCGGACTCTTCCCCGGTCTCTGCCTGTGTTCAGCAATAGGACATATAAGCTGGCATTTTTTTCATCAATTCTTAATAAATCTCATATATTTTCATTGTCAGCTAACGACTGCTCCATTCATTTACAACAACAACGTGAACTCCATACCCTACGCGAGCCGCTATGCTGATTATAATGGAAAGTGTCTGGTCTCCGGTTACGGGAGAGTAACTAACGTTGGGACGGTAAACCTCGAAGATTCGTTTCTTTATATATAAATATATATATACATACTGTATAGATAGATGTATATAATACCTAGTCCGGCCATAAGTTCTCTTACAAATGAAAATGCATTTTTTTATAATGAAGTAATGTAATACTATTAAAATTTTTACCTACATATAGTTTATTAGGCTCAGCAAAAAATAAAAAAATATTCTATTTGAAATGGCCACCTTTGGCTTTTATACAGGCCATTTAACCTGCTTGGCCATGACTCTATGGATTTACACACTGTTCCCAAAGGAAATTTCGCCACTGCTTGCTCCAAAGATTTTTTAAGAGACTCAATGTCGCCGTGTCGTTTAGAGCAGGCCATGTCCTCTAAAACTGACCATAATTTGAAGTCAAAAGGGTTGAGATCTGGGTTAGATGACGGCCAGTCTTCAGCTCTTATAAAGTCCGGAACGTTGGTTTCAAGCCAGGCTTGGGTAGTTCGTGCCTCGTGACCAGGTGCAGAGTCCTGCTGGACAGTCCACGGTATATTTTTAAAAAGTATATTGCTGAGAGGTTTCACAACATGATCCAGTACTGTATCTTGATACACTTCGGCTGAAGTTTTCACTCCTTTTTCACAAAAATGTAGTTTTGTGACTCCTTGATAAGACACGAAACCATCACTGACGCAGGATGATGACCACGTTGTACCTTTCCGACCACTTGAGCTTCTTTAGAACTGTGAGCGTACACTTTATCATTTTGCTTATTGTAGTGTTCTTCAATCGTGAAAATTTTTTCATCGGTAAAGAGGATATTTCTGTGCCTTTCAACTGCGTATCGCGACTAAAGGCGTTTTGATCGATCCACTCTCTTTAATTGTAAATATTGATTTAGGGCATGTCCTGTATATCGACGATAAGCACCGAGCTTCAGGTCTTGTTTTACAATACGCGACAGAGTCCTAGCGGGAATCTTCATTTCTTGCGATAAGATTTTTTGCTTCCTAATGGGGTTTCGACGAATTCTGGCTTTAACAGCATTAACAGCCTTTGTAGTTCTAACAGCACGTGGCCGCCCCGATCTTTCCTGGTCTTCGACAGAGGAAGTGTTGTTGTATCTGTTGATAGTACGACACACGAACATAGGGCTGATACCAAGCTTTTGGAGTGTCTGGATTATGACCGACGGCTCCATACCCACTTTGTGAAAGGCGATCACTGCAATCCTATTTTCTTTAACACCCCATTCCATATTGTAATTTGATAATGAACACGAAAAAATATGTGAAATGGCGCAAAATCGAAAGAAGTTTTTAAAATAATATACGTGTTCCAAATTCAAATAATTAAAAAGTTGAAAAAAAGAAAAGTTTTTATGTAACAGTATTTATGGCCAGACTAGTTATATAGATAAATATCAAGAGAATATTAATAGGTGATAAAAAACATTTTTGTTTTCAGTAATTATTTTTTTTCAGGCTAGATCGGATAAGTTACTTTTAGCTCATCTAGAAATCGTGCCTTATCGTATTTGCAATAAATATCACAGGAAAAATATGCGACATTTTGTTTGTACATCTAGCATGGTAACTGATGTTGGTAAGGCAAGTAGCTATAATATTTTTAAACAATCTACATATATTAGGTTGGTAAGAAAATCTTGTGATACTTTTTTTATGAAAAAGGCCAAAATATTTTTGAAATTTGAGAACATTCGAGGACAAGACTGGTCTAGAACCTTCCATGCCGCAAAATATATAAGCGAGTCTGTTGTTCCACACAGGCAGTATGACCAAAGATGGTAAAGATGGATTCTACAGCTAATTTCGGCAAGAAATCAACTGTTGAAGATGAAGAACTGGGGGTACTTATAACATTAATAATACATTACCACGACAATAAGCAATCAAACTCGACTACAACCATGCCGCTATTCTCAAAAAAAAAAGAAAAATTATACACAGAATAAAAAAAATTGATGATCTCGCAGATCTCAAAAATACACTGTACGATTTTTTTATTCCACGTGCGTACAAGCGTGCAAAGTCTTCCAAAGCGCCCGGCACGAATTGCAGATGCAGACGGAGCCTATAACTCTATAAGCTTTTATTTTTACTATGTTTTTCTTTTTTACTTATGTTGTGTAACGTAAGAATTTCTTACCAACCTAATAAACGATTTACCACTCCTAACGATATTTTTGATACTACAAGACCTATTGACTTGAAATTTGCTGCTGCCGGTCTTCTGCTACGACGTTGAGGCGTCGTGCAGGTACGGGCCTCGAGGCGAACCTCTTTGCCCGAGAAATCATCGCGGGGGGGCACTGCTCCCCCCGGTCTTGGGTACCGCGTTTGCGGATTTGTGGGAAGGGTGAATGCTGCAGTGAAGATTAATATATACATACTAAACATTATACATAAACATAATGGTTGCTGCAGCATTCACGGGCATTAAAAAGAAAAGATAAGATAGGTGAAAGGACAAAAGGTAAACAACAAACTCGACGACCAAGGAGCGGGACGCCCGCTCGAACGAGCAAGACGCCCTGCCGGAAACGAGCAAGCGATGTGCCCGTCAGAGCGAGCGAACAAAACAACGATGGCCGGAGCTTGAAGTTTGCGTAAGAGTGCCGCGTTGACCCACTAATATAGCAGACCAACGCGGCATAATCGCATTACCAAAAGAAGAAAAATTGTCCTGAAATTAAATATACATACTATATAAAAACACAGAGTATAAGACGTCACATAAATATATTATTTTAAAGACATCTATTCAGGACAATTGGAAACCAGAAATACACAAATAAATAATAGATTAAATGCAGCCTTGCTACGCAAGGGTTGCGGGAAGCGTGGATTGTATAAAGTTATGTATAAAATTATGTATAAAAGTGGTGTAGGCAGAATTCTACAACCACTGAAAGAAAATAGAAAAAGTTAACTTGCTGAAAACACAGATCAACGAAGCTAAGGAAATTTATACACCGTGGTGCGTCGTCACGGGCGTTCCCCTGCGGTCGTCGGGCCTGCCGCTCGACTCTGGCCCCCTTGGGCGGTCGGCGGCGGCAGCAACAACTCGCGCGGGAGCGGTCGCCCTTCTGGTGGTCTGGCATGAAGGGGCGCAAAGCCGCACAGATGGTCGTGCGGCCCATTGTCGGCTCTGTCAAATAGCCGACGCGCCACCCGGGTAACGAATTCGACGATGGTTTCGATCTTAAGGTCCCGGGCTATGACGTCATTTCTGACGTAGCGACCTGCTCCTACGATTGTTCGTAGCGCGAGGTTCTGCTGGGCTTGAATTCTTTTACGCTGCGTTGCCGAGGTCAGTGCGTACCAGGCGGGTGCAGCGTAAGTAAGTCTGGAGCGGACGTAGGTTTTGTAGACGGCCATCTTAACCCGGGTCGGCAGGTGTGACGCCAGTACTGGCCGGAGGACCGCTCGCGCGCCCCTGGTATTGCGGATTAACAAATCCACATTAGGTACCATGCGCAGCGAGCGGTCAATGATGCACCCTAGGTATTTGACGGCCGTCGACCACTCTACGTCCTGCCCACAGAGCCGGAGTGTTGTCCTCTTGCGAGGCCGGAGAGTGATAAGGGCGGTAGTTTTGTCAACATTGACAACAGTCCGCCACTTATTTAACCACTCCGGCAGTAAGTCCAGCAGCCGTTGTAACTTGCTAATGGCAAGTTCGGCCCGACGAGACGACGCAAAGTAGGCGCTGTCATCTGCAAACAGCGCCAACATGACATCTTCTGCACCCTCCTGGAGGCGACCTTCCAGTGTGGGGATGTCATCGGTGTATGCCGCGTACAGGATTGGAGATAGGCAGCCGCCCTGAGGTACTCCTGCTTGTATGGATCGTGTTGCCGAGCTAGCTCCCTCAACACACACGTAGAATTTCCGCCCATCGAGATACGACGCTATAAGCCGCACTATCGCTTGAGGCAGTGTAGAGTTAGTTGTGAGTTTGAAAATCAACCCGTCGTGCCACACCCGGTCGAAGGCCTTCTCTATATCGAGAAAGACCCCCGCCGTCTGTCGGCCGCGGTTCTTCTCAGCCGACATGTAGTGTAGCACGCGGGTTAGTTGAGTTGTTGTAGAGTGGCCGCTGCGAAACCCGTGTTGCTCAGCCCGTAGCGGTATGCACGGGCGAGTTCGTCTCAGCAACAGCCGCTCGAACAGCTTGGCGATGTGCGGCAACAGCGTGATAGGTCGGTAGCTCGATGGGTGGCGCCGATCCTTACCAGCTTTCGGCAACACGATCACCTTACCTGTCTTCCATATAGAAGGAAAGTGTCCTGTTCGGAGCACCCCGTTGAACAGCCGTGCCATGGTGACAATGGCTCTCCTTGGCAGCTGTTTGATGGCGGCATTTGTGATCCCGTCGTTCCCGGGCGCCTTCCGCACCGGGAGTCGACGCATAGCCCTCTTAACCTCCGCCGGGGAGATAAAGACATCACCCGGTAGAGGCGAGATAGCGTCGGACAGGAGCTCTTGTACGCGGCTTTCAACAACGCTATAGTGCTCTGTGAGATTGGCATCCTTGGGGTTGGGACTGAAGACTTCTTCCAGATGTTCCGCTAGTACTTCAGCCCGGTCGATGGCCTCGTAACAACGTCCGCCGTCTTTGTTGAACAACGGGCAGACGGGAGTTTTTGTCCGAGAGAGTGCACGATTGAGTTGGTAGAGCGACGTGCGATCATCGCCCGCCGCATCTAACCGTTGCTCCCACTGCACCCCTCTGTGGTTGCGTGCCTCTTCTGACACCCTCTCGGACAGGCTGTTGAGCTCGCTTTTAATCCTGGGGCATCTTGTGCGGGCCCAGAGCTTCCGAAGTGCGCGCTTCTTGCTAAGCATGGCGCGCAGCGATGAAGGTAGCTGCTCTCGGCTTCCTGAAGGTGGTATAGTTGTGGAGGCCGCAGTGTTAGCCTCCGCTATTGTGGTGTTAAAAGTTGTGGCTGCGGCCTCTACGTCTTCCGCTGTGTGTAGAGGTCCGCCGAGAGTCAGGTTCGCGAGGGCGTTCTGGTATACGCCCCAGTTAGTTTTCGTCCTGGGTGCTCTGGGCAGGATGGCTCCTGTTACGAGGTCCAGTGTCAGCAATATAGGGAGGTGCGCCGTATTCACTTCATGAAGCACCTCTATATCGACCGGGTAATCCCACTTGTGGCATAGCACGATGTCCAGCACGTCCGGACTGCAGTTAACACGGAAGGGGTGGTGTGTGGGTTCATCTGGCCCTCGCACCATATAATCCCCTTCCTCAGCGTCGTCGTAGAGCTCTCTACCTGCCACATTAGTGACTCTAGATCCCCAAGCCGGGTGTTTGGCGTTGAGGTCACCCACCATGATAGCAGGGGAGCTTCCGTCGAATATTGTCCGGACGTCGGAGGGATGGAAGCGTCCGCCGGGAGGGCGGTAAGCTGCATAAATCCGGAAATCCTTCCCGGCTGTGCTAAGCCTAATGCCAATCGAGCGTGTTGAAATAAATCCCGGCAAGTCGAGTTCTTCGTGTACTAAGTCCCTACGCACTAGCACCGCCGTACCTCTATACGGTATGCCTAGTGGGGAGACTTCGTCGCGCCGATACACGAAAAAATTCGGTACTCTAAATATTGATCCCGGCTTCAATTTCGACTCGCCCAATAATATAATCTGTATATTATGAGTTTGGGCGAGGAGGCGCAGCTCTGCAGCTCGAGACTGCACTCCGCCGGGATTCCAGTACATGATTCTTAAGCCGGTGTACGCCATTGGAATGCTAATAGCTGGGTGAGGGCCCTAGCGAGGGCTTCTGCTGGGTTGGAACCCGCCGAGAGGGCGGTAAGGACGTCAGACACTAACTGTATCAACATTGAAACGATCTCTTCGTTAATGTTGATAGTCACATTCCCGCTCCCTATGTGTGGGAGGGGCTGTTGTTGACGTTGCCTTTGTTGTTGCGGCTGTGGTTGAGTAGTTGGCTGTTGTGCTCTCGGCAGGGTTCTCGGGCCCCCTGTCTGGCGATTATTAATGGTAATTTTGAATCCACCCGTTTCCGTGCCTCTTACCGAGCGTGCATGTTCGGCGGGCACTACGTGTTGCGTCCGGTCGATGGTCGCAGCTTCGTAGGTTCGAAACCTCGGTCGCGTGGTTTGTCCATCTTGTTGGATTCCTTGCCTTGCGAGGCTCGTCGCTAACGGAGTGGATGCTTGCGGTTGTCGCCTGGATTTGCGTTTACGGCCCCTGCGCTTCTTTCTTATGGGCACCTGTGGCGGCGCCTCTGTGTTTGCAGGGGCTCTTGGGGTCGGTTTCGGTTTAGGTTTGATCAACCGACGCGCTGGTAGTGGAGGCGCCGCGGTTGAAGTTGTTGCCGCTCTACTGGATATTGTTACAGTAGAGCATGGCAATTGTGGCCGTTGTGGTGGCTGTGGTGCTTGTGGCGCAGGTTGTCGTCTGCCCCTGGGCACGGTAGTCCATCCTTCCGCGTTCGTACGGCTGGGCCCTGCAGTCGGCGCTTGTGCAGGCCTCCTTGTAGTCGGGCGTTCCGGTAGCGGTGCTGGCAGCTGGATTCCACGCTTCCGGGCTTCCCTCTTAAGCACCGGGCAACGACGGTCGTTGGCAGTGTGGTTCCGTGCACAATTCGCACACTTTGGTTCGGCATCCCTTGCTTTGTCGCAGTTTGCGGCGAAATGTTCGCCCGCACAGCGAACACATTTAATGGGCCTGTAACAGGTAGCCGACGCATGCCCGAACGCTTGGCACCTGTGGCATTGCGCCGGCCCTGTTTTGCCTTTCCATCCTTCGATGGTAACTCCAGGCATGTAGAGTAACTCTGTTACTGCATACAGTCTGCTTAACTCTTGCTGGTTGAGGTGGTCCAGTTGCACATGAAAGAAGCAGCCAGGTCGACCCCTTCTCGGTGGGATTGCTCTAGCAAACCTCACCGGGAAGCCTAGTGCTTGAAGTGCCTCTGTTATGAGTCCTGGCTCAGTATCGACTGGTAGGCCTCTTATGCCTACTTTCGTTGGTAATTCATTGGCCGGTGTGTAGCAGAACCAGGATAGTGCGGGGTCCTCCTTGGCGAGGTCGGTGAGGTACCTCTGCACCGTCCTGTACTCCTCCGGGCTCTGCGGGATAAATCGCACGCCTTTTCCAAAAGGACGTGCGTTGGGGGCGTGGCCTAATTTTGCACGCAGTGTTTCAAAATGCCTTACCCAATTGGGCAGGCATTCGACGACCAGGGGCGGATACGTGGCCGTAGGCCTCTCGAAAACTTGCTGCTGCTGCTCTTGTTGATGTTGGAGAGGGGAGGGCTGCAGTCGCTGGCTTCCGGGAGTCACGTTTCTAGGAGCCGCACGTGGTGTTGCTGCCCTCTCTGCGTAGCTCGCCATCGAGATATTGGCGATATCTTCACCGTTGCTATCCCTTGAACGGGGTGCGGGGGCGCGGGCGGGGGTGGGGGGGGAACGAGTTCCGACTTGTTGATCCAGCGAACGATAAGTCGTTGAATTCCAGCCGAAATTCTCTTCTCCTCCTTGTTGGTGTATTAGCGCTTCAGTTGTGATGCGGTGATGGGGTGATGAGTCCCTGGATCGCACCGGTGTACCGCATTCCGATCCAGTGTAGGGTGAGGGGGAGCGGGGGGGGGCAGTGTGTACCCTCCTCCCCTCCTGCGTCCCCGATGTAGATGGTACCGGCGGGGGTGAGGGGGACGGGGACGTATAAATAACGACCCGCTGCTTCTTCTCATAGTAAGCATCCTCTGTCTCCGGCGGTGTGTGTTTGGACGCCGTTTTGATGCCACGCATGGGTGCGGCTTCAGTCCCGGGGAGACACACAGGTCTCGGGGTCATGATGTCGCTTCCCTCGCGGCATCTCATCGGCGTTTGGTCCGAGTCTTTAGTCAGTCTAGTAGTGGGTCTTGGTGTGAGGCTACCGGCTGGCAGCACCCTCGAGTTCCCTGACGTGAACATGTCACGCAAGCAGAGCGGGCGGTCGATGATTGCATCGCCTCGCTGGCGCACTCTGCGAATTACGCGCTGTTCTCGTGGCTGTTCTCTTGTCTGGTCTTCCTGGTTAGTGGGGGTTCCGGATCTGGAATACTCCTGGTCCCTAACCTCCTGGTTGTCCTTGCTTGAGTCCATTTGAAGTTTTCTTGAGTGCCCAACGGGCCAAAGAAACAAAGAAACAAGAAGACGTTTGCCTCGGAAGGCACACTATTTACCCCTTTTTGACAAAAAAGGGCGTAGATAGTGCTGTGAATTTGCGATCTGTGTGACGTTAGGCACAGACAGTTACTGACACACAGTAGCGCAAAAAGCCGAAAGTTCCAGAGGTGATGCAGTTTCCCGCGCAAGCGTAGGTTACTGCTGTTCACCCTAGTTCTAACGGCGCAATGGTATACTCTGCGCTCTGCCGTCAACGAGTGCACGCTCAAATCGTCCGAAGCCCACCGACTTGCGTACTTGGTTATTTATAAAAAACAACAAAGCAGCGCAAGCGATGTTCAACGACCGACGAGTAGGCACACAAAGCTGACGAGCAGATACGCGGTAACACACACTGCAAGGGTGTCCTGAGTGCGTGGCCGGGGAGACGTCTCGACGCCTTGGAAAAGGCGGAGTGCGTCGTCCGACGGGTGCCGTGAAAATTCTTTCTAAAAAGAAAAAAGTTTCGATCGCACCGCTACACGAACCCGGGACTATCTAATAACTCGAGGCCAGTACGACGTTCTCAACGTAAAGCGGAGCGAACTCAACGCTAAACGGAAATTCGTCGACCGGCGGGTGTCAGAGGGGCTAAGTTCTCGACCCGGGGGGAGAAAGTAGTTCCGAATTACACCGCTACACAAGATCAGATTGAAATTTGACATACATATTCCATAGTTAATAGAATCAGGCGTTACTTTGCGGAAATCCATGCACGACAGACGGGCGGCCATCTGTCGTAGAGTCTATGACGCTTGATAATGCCTCGTTTTGGGGCGAAACACGTGTCGTGTTCTCGACTTCAGTGGTGTATATTATCTAGTGGTGGTATTGTAGTGGTCGGTGGAGGGTACCTGGTGGCGGTTCCTGGTGGCGGTGTTAGTTTGCTTGTGCACGCTACTGAGGGAGGGCGGGCGGTGCTCTTCAAAAAACTAGGTAATATACACCATTTTTATATTTTGCATGCGGATCTTAGCAAAGTAACTTACCTTCCTTCAATACATATTCCATTCCAGACATAGACATTTACGAACAGTTGTGTATACGGGCTGGTGCTGTTTTCCTCTTTACATAACAAGTACTTCCAAGCGATGACAGGGCGGGTCAGCAAGTAAAATAAACAATACATATTTCAGCACTGATCCGTTATATATATAAATACAAAACCGGCTTCAAAAATTGTCTTAATTTCTCATCGCTTCGATTTATTACGAATACTTTTGAATGCTAATATATTCTTTTCGAGATTAGTATCGGAAATCGATGCCTAGTTACAGCTGACACGCAACTAAAAAAATTTTAAAATATAAGAAATACCTATATATATATATTATTTACATATAAGTATATATATATTGTCAGATGTTGTGGGATATTTGTAGGCTAATACTTTTCTATAGAAAATTACGGCAAATCTGCAAAACTTAAACATACGCTTCACGTGTAAAGACACTGATGACGATGATGAGGTTGATGTAATACTAACACGGTATTCACATTTAATGTAATCTGAAATATTTTAAACTGTTGCTGGTGCTATTATTGAGAGCTTTATTATCGCTGATGAAATGAATGGAGGAGCAAAATAAACCTTACATGAGTTTGGAAGGACCTAAATTGAGAATTTAAATATATTGCAGACCTTTAGGTGGATGCCCAAAATTCAAATATACACTTTTAGTTTCAACAAGATGGCAACCCTGTCACTATTAGCGCAACCTTTTGAATGTGCAGTGTTTTTTTATTAAACAACAAAATATTTGCAGGGGGATTCTGGTGGTCCGTTGGTTTGCATGCAAACAAGGGATCCGGAAGAGTCAAGCAAAGGCGTTCTAGTAGGCGTCGTGAGTGGTCATCGCGTCAGAGTTGGCTCCTTCTTCACAAGAGTGTCCTCCTATTACAAATATATAGAAAGAAACAAATCATGTTCAAATGAGAAAAGTTATCTATATGTGTTTGTCGCAATTTTAATACAAAACCGATTTTTACCATTTTGATTTCGATTTATTTGCTACATTTTATTTTGTTTCTTTAAATAAATTTATAGCTTACAAAAATAGTAAAGCGTAGGCCTATTTCTTAGGCCACAAAATTTTGCACATTAATTTCTTATATAAAAAACGTGAGCGCTAAGAAAGGATTTATGAAAATGTATTTTTTTATATAGTGACGAAACGAGCAAAACGTTCACCTGATGGTAAGTGCAACGTCCGCCCACAACAAATGCTGTGTCGCTCAGAATATTTCTGTTTGACACCACACAGCGCCCGTCACCCTGAGACATCAGTTCTTAAGTCTCAAATGCCCAGTGATTACGCTAGCTCACAGTGCCCTTCAAACCGAAACACAGTAATGCTGGCACACTACTGCTTCACGAATTACTGGCCCTGGAGTGGTACCTACCCAGATAGAATTCTGCGTAATCTTACCACCTGTAAAGTAAGAGCCTCCTGCATAGGTATCCTACCAGCAGTAAAATTAAATGTATTCCCTAGAGGGGTTAAATAGGGGATGAAAGTTTGTATGGAAGTTTGTCCTTTTTGAAGTTACAATTTTTTTTTAAAGTTACAAATATGGAAATGTAAGATTACGTTAACAATTAGCATTTTTGATTATTAGCATTTTTGGAAAATCATTCATTAAGGGGGTTAAATAAGACACGAAACTTTGTATGGGATCTGCGACACTTGAAGTTATAAATGTGGAAATTTGTTTTTGGGTTTCTGTTCAATTAATAAAAGTCAGTTTTATCAACGTATTGAGAAATTCATAACCTAAGAGGGGTAAAAAAAGGGACGAAACTTTGTATGAGAAGTGGGTCATTTATGAAGTTATAAATATGGAAATGAGTGTTTATGCTTCTGTTTATAAATAAAAGTCAGCCGTATCAGAGTTTTTGAAAATCATCCCAGTAGTGTAAAATAAGGGACGAAAGTTTAACAGTAAGTTCGTCATTTTTGAAGTTAAAAACGTGGAAGATGGTACGAGTATTTAGGCTTTTGAGGAACTTCGAAAGTAATTACCTAATAAAAAGATACGTTTTGACCGATTTAAGGATTGAATTATCAAAAGGAAAATGTCTCTGATCAGATCGAAACACGTATAGAAAATAGAAACTGACGTAGAAGCAAGAAATTCAGTATTTTTGTGTCGCTTCTACGTCAGTTTTTTTAATTCCGAAAATAATAAGAGGTACTTTTCTTTTCATAGCATTTCATCTGTTCTGATGTTGTTTTTACGGATTCCTTCACTATTTTTTACTCGCCACAGTGTTGCGTAATTATTTTCAATGGACAAGTTGTAAGGTAATGTTTACGGTTCAGCAACCTTTGACAAAAAAATATATTTATGAGGAACTAATTTCTCATTGCGAGTAAGAAGAGGGCACGGGGAGAGATGGTTATTAAAGTTACTGAGATGTTGTCGATGGGAAATCCCATCAAGCACACGGCTAGTAGTAGAATAAACATATATCACTCAAAGGTATCGCAACACTTTATTAAAAACCAATAAAAATGCAAAACAAAAATGCAACGTGAATTTCCATAAACGTAAGCCGGAACCCACGTCTGTAATCCACTTATGAAACAGTCCCACTCTATTGTGCAGAGTTGGCAGGCCGACATTGATAAGGGATGTTACACCGAAGACAATGCCTTCTTGCCCCTCCTCTTGAGAATCCCCTGTGCCATGGCAGATTAAACCACCGCCCTCAATTTCCTGTAAATGAATATTATATCCCTTACCGTTATCTCGTAAATGACAAGAACTAAATAGTAGATAAATTTATATTTGAGTAATTTTATCGCCGAACGATTGTAAATAAATTACGTAAATAAACATTAGTCTTATTGGAGACGGTAATTGCGTATATAGTTGCCATACTTAGCAGGCAGATTGGCAAAAGTAATAAGATATTTTGAGCTTAAGAAAATTCCGAAAACACCTGGCCAATATGGATATGGTACGAATATGCAGGCCGCTTATTTTAATTCATGTTCAAGTTCCATCACTATGCCATACACTTACTAGTTACTATGTCGCAACTGGTCTCCCACCGAAATATGACACGCAAACTTACGCAGATGCGAACGAGCTATACAGTTGCCTTCGATTCTAATTTCCTATCCGAACTTGCAATGTTGACTAGTTCTATTCCCCTACAAAATTGTGAGCGGCCTGCTTCCCGAATGGTATGCTTGATGATGATAATTGACTGTTATTATAGTACTAACAATGTATATTTTATGCCTCCGGTTATATTCTGTGCAATAATATTGTCTACAATTTTTCAGCAAAGTGCACTCGCAGATACGCCGTTTCATCACAGTTATTTTATGAGTAAATAGATATTTGTTTGAAGACCATGCCTGTTAAAAAATAAAGGATGTTACTTTATATGTCATTAATTAGAGAGACAAAGCCTCGATAACTATTTGACGTTAGACCTCTTAATTTTGGTGTTTTTGTAAATCAATAACTGGCCATTACGTCGAAAGTATTTTTATTACAAAAGAAATTCTTATGAGAGGTATATCACCTTTAACGGCTTAACTGCTATAACAGTACACACTCCACTAAATTCTTGATTTATCGAAGCGTAAGGAATCTTGTTTACGAATTGATTAAAAATCCACGATCTATCGATTTCCTGTAAAAAGAAGTAGTAGTACAGTCTTTATTTTATGTTTGATCGATGGAGGACGCTTTTTGAAGAGATGTTTGTTTGGAACTATCGTGGATGCGTGTGTGTGTACAGCAATGTAATAGTATTCATTTTACTATCATAACCTTTTATAATTTCACTTATGGCATAGGCCTCTCTCAAGGACGATGCGTTTTTCGTAATCAACGCGCTTGCGACCGCGCGTGATGTCGAATTGGTGATCGCAATAGGTACTAAATGCCTATCACCATAGACCATTACAAATCGGGATAATTTAGGTCTGGCTTAGTAGATGGTATCATACGGAATTATGTTTGTGGTCTCATAGAGGCTATGTTACTTTTGACACTTCTAACCCCACGGGACCTATTGAGATGGTAGATTATCTATCCTAGAAATGTTTTGTGGACACAGCAACTGACAACGCACAGCAAACACCTTTCATCAATAAAAAAATAAAGATACTTTTGGCGCCATCTCGAAAAGTAATCATTGTGTTTTTTATTTATTTAATGAGTTTTTATGTTTATGTATATGGGATTATGCAGCTGACGCTTGTGAAAGTGTACAGTGATTATAAAAATGAACTCAAGACGAAATCGTGTTTTTCGTTTTGTTTGCATCAGTCCGACAAATCTTCAGTAAAAGTGAATTATTATATTTATATTTATATTTTTTTATTGGAGGAAGGGACGAGACGTCCAAAAGGTAGACCTAATGGTAAGTCCACAGTCCGCCCATAGAAATGCACCCAGTGTCACCCACAATATTTCTGTTTCTGTATGACGTCAGCGTTAAAGTCTCATATGCCCAGTGATTACACTAGCTCTTAGTGCCCCTCAGACCTAGACGGATTCCTGCATAGGAACCATTTTCTTACAAACTTTAAAGTATTTCTAGTAATTTTAAAATTAAACTTTGTTACTTTGATATAGGCCAAAATCTTACAGCGGTTGTCATAAATAAATATATAATCAGAATCAAAAACGTCAAAGTAATATATTTTTAAATGAAGTAACCACAAGTAGCACTAAAAATAAGTAAAGTAACAGCCTATAAATGTCTCACTGCTGAGCACAGGCCTCCTCTCGTTTCCGAGAGGGGGATTTGGAGATAGGACGAATCCGCCACGCCGTTCCAATGCGGGTTGGCACACTTCACATGTCTTCGAAATATTTTTTATTTCTCAGACATGCAGGTTTCCCCACGGTGTTTTCCTTCACCGCCGAGCACGTGGTAAATCAGCACTTAAAATTGCAATTAACAATTCTAATGATGCCGGCACCGGGAATCGAACCCAGGTCACTCGCGTATTATGAAATGCAAAGCGAGCGCCTAGCCTCTGAGCTACCACGGCTCTTGTAGCACTGTGGTTACTTAATTCATTCTAGACGAACAATCAAGATGTGACTTGATCAAGACCCTGTGTGTTTTTCGTTATCGCACTGATGTGTAGTTGTGTTATGTTTAATTTTAATTAGGTTACAGAGCAAGTTGAATTTAGGCACTGAAACTTCACTATTTTTAATTCATAATTATTGTCAAATAATGAATGTAATAATAATGTCCGACAAATATAAAGCTAAATAAATACAACTGAAAGTAGACTACGAAAAGTAGGAACCATAAGCCAAGCCATCTGTGTGGCTTGATTTAATAATAACATTTTAAATACAGTGTAAAAATATTTTCTGCTTTACCGCAACTGCAAGATTGTAAGCTGGAAATCTAAAGTACTTCTGTGTATAAATATATCGTATTGATCGCCATTGTTGTATTTCATCTAAGAGTGGTTGTCGGGCAATTGTACTTAAAATTCCTGCCACAATCCTGACCTCCTCTAAATTCTTCTTATGCCTGAAATAAATATTCTCTTCATATTTATGGTCATTTATACAGTCATCTTAATACATAGACGCGAGCGACCTAGATTCGATCCCGATTGCTGGCATCAAAAATTGTAATTTTAGATGTGTTATCATCTGAGGATCGAAAATGTGTAACCGGCCATAATGCCACAAACTATCAGATGTACTATGTACAGACAAGAATCTACTGGGCGAGAGGAATAACGCTACGATAGGGGTACGGGGGAGGATTGAGATACACAGTAAGTCACCATTTTTAATAGGCTTCTCGTAGAGATTGTTCAACCAGTGTATTGTATTCTTATATATTTACATTAAAATTAGCACAAAATTATAACATTTATTGATTTTATTATATGGTGACAATTTTTTTAATGATATTATTCGTTACTACGGCGATTAATTTATATTATTATCGTTTACGGAAAGAAAACGAATAATTTATAATAAAAATTCAAAGTTACAACGTCCATTCGACCACGACCTGTCAGGAACGCATTCTCTCAGCAGCTGGACTGTAATTAATTGAAATTTATTTAATTTTTACCACACAATTCAGTACAGTTGTATAAAACTTGTTCGACATCTAACTGGTGTCTAAATCTTAACATTCGACGAAAATTCACCGTCATTCTTTCTTTTTACATTTATATTCTATAAGTTCTTATATTTTAAATTAATATAAGAAATTTTTTTTAGAAAAGAGATTACAAACAGAATTATCAAGTGGTTTAGCGCTTGGGTAGCAGCTGTTACCTCCACAGATTACGAAGACAACATATTGGTCACATGCAGAGCTGTCAAACAGCTGCCGAACAGTAAAACAAACAAAATTCAATCAAATAACGGTAGCTATGTCGATCGGAGATTTTCCAGTACATGCGTAAGGAATTATATTATGATTAATTATACAATTACTTGTAAAAAACTAAATTCTATAGTTATAATTATAGAGCTGGCAACTCGGGGTCATTTTTCATCTAGTGTATCAAACTACAGATAAAATAGCATTATCGTAGCGTTATATAGTTTTTAGGAACATACCATAGCGTACATAATACGTGTATATATGTATATATACGTGTCCGCTACGTTGTTTACAATCAGTATGACAATAAAAGGTAAAATATTGTTTTTTTTAAAACTACAAAAAAATCAAAGTACATGAAAAAGCAATATTGTTTTATACTTTGACTGTTTGACTCTATTATTATTAATATTATCATTAACCAAAGACAATAATTATTGCTATGTCCGGCTTCTCAGTTTCACTATGTCAAACTAACCTTTTCCTATTTGTGAAGAAGCAGTGAGCAGAAGTGAGCACCCTTTCTATGGTTATAATACTACCAGCACAAAATGTTCGGTACTCCTGGCGCAATTTATTGGTTAGATGATAAATATTTACCTGTAAGTGAAATTACTCAATTAATAGTAACGCAGCCTTCCATTATAGTCTACAAGGGTGCCACCACACCTACATTTTTTGTTTATTTTACTTGTAGTAGGATTGCTATGCAGGGATCCGTCTAAGTATGTACGACCACAGACCGCAGGGAAAGTTATTCTGCGCTGAAGCAGTAGTGTATAAACATTACTGTGTTTCGGTCTAAAGGGCACTGAGAGCTAGTGTAATTACTATATCAGACTTTGGAACTGATGTCTCAGGGTGACGGGCGTAGTGTGTTGCCACACAGAAATTTCCTGGGTGACACAGGATTAGTTATGGGCAGAAGTTGCACTTACCATTAGGTGAACGTTTTACTCTATTCGTCACTTTCTCTATTATTATTTTTTAATTCTTCAAAGAAGGTGAATGTATGATCTTGTATAATCCACAGTGTTATTGTTAGACTCTGGGTATATTTATTAATACATGGGTCAGTACTACTGGGAGAAGAAGCACACTCCCACTTAATAGATGGGATGTCTGAGTGACGAGAACCGGAGACTCAAATGACAGGATGACAACCAACTTATTGCTTGATTACAGTATGGCTTAGTGGTTTCAAATCGACCTGAGTGCTACGCCGCGGACGCTAGGATCGAATCACAGCCAGACTTAACATTAATATTAATATTGTGATTGTCCTTGTGACATTGTGTTGCTGCTTTCCAACCTACCTACGAACTTATATCATGGGCAGGTAAGGACAAGTGAGTGCTTGTGTTTGCTCGTACACTTGTGGCACTGTAAAATCTCCTGCGCAGTTGATAGCTTCTGACAGTCCAGGTGAATATATAACTTGTTTGAGACGTAGGTTTCTATAATATAAAAATGTTATTTCAAGCCCGTGAAAATCTTCCTACGCACAAAGCAAAATGCCTAACTTTTTTCTATTCTTGATATCAAAAATACTATAAATTGAAACCATCCTTACGTGGTGCTTTAATTCGCCGAGCCTGGCTTCTTTTCCGTAGTTAGAGACAACATTAACATTTCCGATGAAATACTAAAAGAATAAATTATTAATATCTTTTTATCACTGTATACGATAATAGTCATTTCCAGAGTGGACACTATAACACTTTAAGAGCGAAATTACCTTCGAATCAGTGTAATTAAAATTTCCAACAACAGCGTAAGCTGACGGTAACAGAATACTTATAACAAGAATCTTATAAAAAAACACTTTTGTTCTCTTCCCTATATCGAAAGGAGTTGAAAAATAAAAAACTTTATTAGTATTTTCACATTATAAATTATGAATTCAGATCCAAAATTAGCTGATGTTCTTTCATTGTCAGAGAATGTCTCAGTAATGTCAATTTCAATGCTGTAAGTAAAAAAGAAAATTTACAAAATGTAAATGATGTCGATTTCGCTTTATATGAATTTGAATTTAGAATTTTCAATAGTAGAACTTTCAGTAAGATTTTCGCTTTTAAGTACACCATAAACACTTGAATTTTGGATATTATGTCCTCATCTTCAAAAAAAAGGCGAATTATTATTAATTTCACCATTTCGCATTTTGGACACAATCTGTTCTTAAACGGCATTCGAAAAAAAAACTAAAAATAAATTAGCAATATAAGACTATCACCAGCGATGCTCAAACATTACCACCATCAATTAATTTATTATTATCATGAATGGTCTGTTAAAAAAACTATACGCCTCGACTTAGATGGACTGAATATTGTTCACTAAAAGCGGTCAGGATTAATAGTTCATGACGATAATTAACCAAGCAAAACGATAAAGTTACCGTAAATAAATGTTGACGCCCAGATTTTGCCATAATAATAATAAAATGCAGTGTTGTAGCGGCTTAATAGAATCTTCCACCCCATCTTATCCCGTGGGTGTCGTAAAAGTCGACAGAAGGAAAAATGAAAACCAGAAGATGGGCAGCAGCATCTTAGTGGAAGATCTAAATAAATAAACTGCGGTGGCCGACCAGGCGGGTTGCCAAGCCAAGCATGGCAAGTAGGGCAAAGTCCCTGAAAAATGAGAGCTACAAACTTTTGTGGCAGTGTGTGGGGAAGGCCATGTTCAGCTTTGGACTTGTGAAGTTTTATAGACTTGAGTATATATGTATATTATTCATGTATATTTATGTGTGTAAATTTGTATAAATATTATATATTTTGTATGTAACTAGTTTCTATGTTTGCTACACCCCTACCATAAGTTCTAACCATATCCAGGGTTGACTGGCAGAGAATGCTTGTAGGCGTGAGGTCCGCCCTTTGTTACCTTTTTTATATAAGGTCGGCAAAAAAGAATAAACAAATAAATCTGTTCCTTTACTTTTATAACATTACAGGACGAGATTTTGTTATGGATGGCTACCACACTAGAAATCCAAAAAAAAGTCAAAATTATTAGGATTACTTTAAGTATGTGATGTACGTGTGTATATGTTTTATTTTATTGTTATAATAGTTACATAACGATGCTTAGCATGCTCTTTAACTGCAGTCCGTGTTATTTATGCTAATGCATTCTTCAGCCGTTTGTTTTCTTACTCAGCGTTTTCTTGACCTTGCTTTGATTCAGTTATTTTGCTTCCTTTTGAAACTGTCAACTGCATTAAGTTTAAACAATTCATCAATTCCACATTTACTGGTGGTACGATTCCTATGCAGGAATCTATCTAGTGTCTGTAAGCAGTAGTGTGCAAACAATACTGTGTTTCGGTTTGAAGGGCACTGTGAGCTAGTGGCATCACTGGGCATATGAGACTTAACAACTGTTGTCTCAGGGTGATGGGCGTAGTGTGGTGCCATACAGAAATGTTCTGGGTGACGCAGCATATGTTATGGTCAGGTGAATGTTTTGCTCGTTCCTACCAATAGATTCTTCGCCCAAGGTCTTCCTCCCCATATATTCAAAATGTTTATTAAACAGAAACTATGTACTAAGGGTTATTATAATATTAAATAATACATGATGAATGATAATAACCTCTAAGAATGAGGTGATCAATGCCGGTCTGTTTTATGTGCTAATTCCTGACGTAATACATATTTTTTGTTATTATTCTAAAATTGTATTGAAAAATGAGTAAAAAAGAGGATACCTGCAGAGTTTCTTTCGCCTGTTTCTTCTCCGTACAGAGGAACCTCATTAAGAAACTAAACTAACTTATCTCTGAGAATAAATATATTTTATTTCATTTCGTCTTGTCACTTTATACAATAACAAAATTAACAAAGTAGTTTCAAAGCGGTTGTGACTTAGTTAATAGTGAAGTTTCAGCCTATAAATGTCCCACTGCTGAGCACAGGCCTCCTCTCATTTCTGAGAGGGTTTTGAAGCTAGGAAGAATCCGCCACGCTGCCGCACATGCCCTCGAAATATTTTTCCTCACGATGTTTTCCTTCACCGCTAAGCACGTGGTAAATCAGCACTTAAAATTGTAGAACAATTATAGAGGTGCTGGCAACGGGGATCGAATCCAGGTTACTCGCTTACTATGAAATTAAAGGCGAGATAGTCATATTATACTTAGTTTTTGTTTCGAGTATACTTCAAAGGACCATTTTATTTATTAATTTATTTCAAATTTAGAATATATTCATCGTATATTTTTAATGTGAATAGGCCATGCCAACGTTCCACTAGAATTTCACCTGGTGTAAAGCGGCGTTGAGTCTAGACCGTGTTCACGTCAGTTCAGTTATAACAATGTCTTGCCAGGGAAATCTAGTATTCGTACATTTTTACGATGTTAAAAATTTTCAGAATTTTCAATGCTTCATGAATATGCTTTGATGTTTAGTTCAGGCAAGTCTCGCAATGAGAGATTATTGATGAAAATTATAATACCACAGTGTCAGTTCTTATATCTAATACCACAGTATCAGTTCAGTTCAGTCTCATATCGCTAGTAATTACACTTGGTCTCAGTGCCCTTCAGAGTTCAGACCGACTGAGTTACTTAAGATACTTGGCGTTACTGAGTTTCAGTAACGCCAAGTATCTTAAGGGTTTGTCACATAAACTCTGCACCACAGAGCGCAATATCCTATGTCTGCTATTCTGAGTACAAGTAGTGTTAAGGAAGGGTCAGGAGATGTATATAAAACATACAAGCGCGTCAGCGGTATAAAATTTGTCTATATTGTGTGAAGTAAACTTTAAATAAAAATTGTTTTCGATTTAACCGATTGTTAGTCCTGATGGACTAGATTATTGGGTCTTGACGCAGACGCGTTTGGTGTAACCACGGACGGAGTCTAACTGCCAGTCCCAAGATCAGGGTAACCATTTCTCATCAAGCAAAATGGACATCGTTGTATAAAAAGAGTAGGAATATTAGTTCCCACCACATAGTTACCAGTTAAGTAATGCTTTTATGAAGTAGCTGATGGAATTTACAGGTCATGTATCGTTAGCCACTTATTTAAAGTTATTATAGTTAGGTAATCGTGCTAAAAATGAGATAGAGTAAGTTTGCCTACATCAAGAGTTTGCTTTGCAGACATACTTTGTTTACTAGCTCTTGGTGGCAAAAAAGCCTCGGTTCAATAATGGACTGATGATGATGGCCTGCAACGATAATAATGTTACCAAGAACGATAAATAAAAAGCTATATGTCGTTCAATAAATAATATAGTGTGTTGAATCATACAAAAGATTCAAGATAAAAAGAATCAAACAAATACTATTCACATTTAATGAAAGAGGAATGCACCCGTGGAAAACTGTCGACGATGAACACCAAAACAAGACTGGTTATGATAAGATGGCTAGAAAACGGGACTGTCCGGTTGGATACTACATACCTTGCGATCCTGGGCACATTACTCGACACTCGGCACAATAATCGACGCACATCGTTCGCAGCCGGCCATAATGCAGCACGCGTTCGCGCTCGTCCTTATAACGCGTGAGTACATACTTTCATACATTGTTAAGTTACGATGTAAATATTGACGCTGCGTTTAGGTGCGTTAGTGGAGCGTGAGCCTCGACCTATATATTTCGTTTACATTTTGTGTAGAATTGCCGTTATATTAAAATATATTAGAATGAAAAGCTGTGTTTGCACGTTGGCCATTTAAGTACGAGTATTACAGGAAAAATCCCAAGCATTTTTAATACATATTCATAGTAATATTTTAACGTTTCGTTAACTTTAAGAAACTATTCATTTGTGTTAAATATCGTTTGCAGTTCATATCGATTATCTAATTTCATTGATATTTCAATTTAATATTTATTAAGTAATCTATAAAATAAATCAGTGTAACTATAATTAAACTTAATTGACAAAATAACTAATAATCATTCAATATATGGAATATGAATATTCCGTGTAAGTAATATAAAATTTACTTATAAGAAATACTTATGAATAATAATGTAAGTGTTTAATTAAGATATACAAACATTCTAATAATACATTCTTAGAAATTTTTGGCATTACAAACAAATAAACTCCTGTGCATACAAATATTTTATAAAGCCGATATAATCGTTTACGAGTTATGTCGTAAGAGATAGTTTCTTTGGGCTACGTAGGCGTAACCAATACTTTTCTAATGTTATTTCCTACCTAAGTCTATGTTATTTATTCACAAAACTTTCCCCGAATTCAAGTTACATAAAAATGGTTAATAATTGCATAAGTAAAAGTGAGGTTCATATCATTCGGTAGTGTTTCTTAGAAGACTCTATTTTCATCACAACCCGCTGATTTATAATGAAGTCTTATGTATCTAATTAAATAATTAGTGAAAAAATACTTTCATGCATTTTCGTGGTAAACGTACCGTGGTTTCTAACATATTTCATAGGTCACTAAAATATTTCACTCACTGAGTAAATAATGTTTTAAAACAGATATGTAATGCAATTTGTAATAAATATCCCGAAAAATATTTTCATTTACCGATAATTTAATTTACATTATCCATTACTCCATACCATCACAGCGTAGTTAACATTCAATGAACAGTTTTAAGCTTCCTGTAGACAACGTGAGATAAAACAGCGCATGCTCTTTATTAATTTACAAGTATCCGGATAATGGGAAGAATCCTATCGAAATCCTCGTGATAATACGCGCAATCGAATTCTTTAATGCGTATATTTTTTTTATTTGAGAAAGGGACGTAACGAGCAAAACGTTCACCTGATGGTAAGTGCAACGTCCGGCCATAGCAATACTGTGTCATCCAGAATATTTCTGTGTGGCACCACACTGCACCCGTCCATATGTTAAGTCTTAATTCTCATATGTCCAGTGATTACACTAGCTCTCAGTGCCCTTCAGATTCAGATTCCTGCATAGGAATTCTACCAACAGAATGAGTTGTTAAAAAAAATGTAATAAAAATTTTCGTTTTTTTATTAATAACGATTCGAACAATTCGATCAACTTTTCGGTACGGTATTCGTAAGTGATGTGCCTGCTCATAACTGTTACGATGCCACCCATGACTTGGCATTAGAAAGTTTTGTATTGCAGTACACTGCGATCGTCACCATGAGACATCGAATCATGTATATAAGTTTTACTGGTGGTAGGATTCCTATGCAGAAATTCGTCTAGAAAGGTAGCACCGCAGGGCCAGATATTCTGACATGGAGCTATAGTGTTTTAAACATTACTGTGTTTTGGTCTGTAGGGCACTGAAAGCTAGTGTAATTACTGTCCATATGAGATTTAAGAACTGGTGTCTTAAGAGGATGTGTCACATACAAATGTTGTGGGTGGGAGCATTTGTTATGGGCAGACGTTGCACTTACCACCAGGTGAATGTTTTGCTCGTCTCGTCATTTTCTTCAGTAAAGTATTCCAGCTCATAACATAACAGTCAGTATGCTACCCAGAATTTGTTATTGGAAAATTCTGTTTTGCGCCGGACTGCGCTCAGCACCATGACACACAATTTGGAGGTAGATTCTCTAACGCCGTTACTCTCTTTACCCCGGGTCTTCACGTTGTTCTCTGGCACAAGTTCTTTAGTTACTTTCCTGTCGATTGCAAAGGAAACTGGAGACTCTATTTTACACTTTGTTTTCTAAATATTTGAATTACTACAGCGCTGTGCTGCGCTGCTGAGAGATTTCCCCGCACGAGAAACTTCTCCCCGTAGCTGTCATAATTGTGGTTCAATAAATAACAAATCGAAAATTAACGAAGACCTACGTAATATTTACCCTCATGTTCCTATTATGAGGTACACGGGGTACCTCATAATATCATCATTATTAAGGGTGCTATTACATTTCACGGACGGGAAACGTCTAGACTTGAAATGACTTTGAATGAAGACTAGTGCGTTATTTCGTTAATTATGTAAAATACTCGGTTTTCAACTATTTCCTTTTTTGATATTGAAATGTGATTACCAGATCTAATGTGAATTAATAAAAACGTTATAATTATAGTCCTTTCATTTCCTCCAGACAGTAACGGTTATAATTATTTATGAATATAACGTTGTAATTGAATAGATGTACATTTCCGTGACGGACCACAATTCGATTTTAACCGCCAATAACGGTTTCACATACATACATAAGATCACGACTGTATCCCATAAGGGGTAGTCAGAGACTGGGCACTCACTGCAAAAACAGATGACTGCCACAATCCACGTTTCACCAAAACAATGTAATGTACTTGGTGTGATAGGTGGTGAGCCCATCGCCACCATGCGCTGTTGGGTGCACAGTGCAGTTTAATACCTTACTCGCCTTTTACGAGATCCATTGGATAAGATGGAGTGGTAGTATTCTTATAAGGAGCCGCCAACACACATCAAAAATAATTTACTTTGTTCGACGCGTTGCAGAACCAACGAGGCCACGAGGGTATTGAAGTGTTAGACGTCCATAACATTATGGCTTTACCATAGTTAATCCAAGCTGTAACCTGTAGATTTAATTTACTAATTTTGGTCTAATACACAAACAGTTTTCAGATGATTTCGACGTTTTTCTGGCTGGATTCCGGTTTACAAACCGACAATAATGATCAGTGCAAGATATAATTTAAAACATAGGGGCAATCACAATACCTGCAAACCGATAACTTGAGAGTAACATTTAGCTTGAAAAGAGTAGACTATTTTCTAATACAGATAAGTCTATAGTGATATAATAGTATAACATTGCAGGTGGTGTTATAGGAAACTTTCTCAAAACTATAATGAGTTGTGAATGTCCTCGAACAATGGATATCTGATTGCAACAACGCTTGTTTATGTACTGCTGTGTTCTTCGTATTCCATTTGACGACCGCTTGGTCAGTGCACCTGTCCGCTGAGACAAAAGTCCTGTGTTCGAAACCCAGCCAAAGCCAATAATTTTGGTTCACAATAATTTTCGGGTTTGAATATATTGTGATTATTTCCTCATTTCTTAGACACTGCATTCGATGTTCTCCTGATATCTACAAAAGCGTTGCATCGGATGCGCGTTTCTCTAACACCTACCCTCTTGACTTACGTCATTTGGTTGAAGTCATTTGGTTATGTGTTATACACAATTATTGCAGCCAGGTAGCAAGGTGAATACATTTCTTATTGTATATCATCATCATCATCATTATTTCAGTCTGTAGTTAGTCCACATAGGCCTCTCTCATATATTGCCACTGCCACACAAGTTTGTAGCACTCATCTTGGGGGGGTTTTTCCGTAGTTGCCACGCATGGCAGGCGGGTTGGCTACCTCAGTTTATTTATTCAGATGTGCCAGAAAGATGCTGCTGCCCATCTCCTGGTTTTAATTATCCATCTGTCAACTTTTACGACAACCAAGGGATGAGATGGGGTGGTAGATTCTCTTAAGCCTCCACCACACGGTATACGGCTTATTGTATATAATATGACTATTGAATTGCTTTACTAATATTCAATACTACTATGCACCTCGTAGATTATATATTTAATTTATTCTATGACAATCGGTAACTATTTCAGTATTGATGATAATTTTTTTATTGTCGGGTGTAGTAATTACAGAAAAAAATCACCGTGCGCTTATTCACACAGCCAGCCACTTTTTATTATATTTAAACAAAAAAGTCGCAATGCCCACTATTATTTTAAACCTGTAAGCAAAATATTTATATTCATTGAAAAGTTTACATAATTTTATTTCCAACGAAGTAAGTTTACTTACGTGTGATAGTTTTATTATATAAGTTAATAAAAGTAAATATAAAGTTATATATTATATAAGTTAATGACGAGACGAGCGAAACGTTCACCAAATGGTAAGTGCCAAGCCTGCCCATAACAGTTACCGTGTCGCCCAGAACTTTTCGTTGTAAAGTTGTAGCACTGCACTGCGCTCGTCAACATGAGACATGGGTATCTTTAGTTTAATTGTCACTAAACTAGCGGTACGCTATAATGGCCATTTCCACATCTTACAATAGTGATGTGACACATATCAAATTGTTATTGAAAAAAATATAGTCAAGTGCGAGTCGCGCCTATAAGTCTTCGTTAGTTGTTAGTAGCTGTTTAGTAAGTTTTAATAAAGCACATTTTCCTATGATAAAAATGTTTACTTAATATATCTAATCAGATTCATCAATACTGTATTCGATGTCGCCGCTGCCTTTCATCACCTGCATTATTTATATATACATATATTAATACGTGAAGAGAAAACCTTGTACCCCTTTTTAAGCATATTGCGCGCACGAAGGAGCGCGAATATTTTCATAGGTAAAGTTTATGAGGCGAAGTAGTGAGAAAGCTCATATTTATTTATATATCATACATACATTCATAGTCACGCCTTTTCCATACAAGGGGTAGGCAGAAGCCACTCACGTAGCCCACTTATCTTCGTCGAGAGAAACGAGACGTGACGAGTGGCGAACCACGTCGCCGGTATCATATGTGTTACAAATACATCAAGTTGAATAAAATAATACATTAATTATTTAGTGTCATACCGACAATGTCAATCACATAATAGTCTGTGGTCAAACAGTCGCCCAGGGTAGAGTTTGTCGCCATAAAATTTTAAAATATTGCCAACAAATAATTACTGAAACCTCAATCACGTTCAAATAAAGTCAAAAATGAATTATAGTTGAACCGATCTCATGGCGACCACTAGTTTTTGTTTTATAGTTATATAATATAATAACTATAAAACAAAAAAAATAAAAACTATATTATTTGTGTCCCAAAAATTATAAATTATAATTTTACGACATCACCTATCCCATCCCGTGGGTGTCGTAAAAGTCGACCGAGAGAAATTAAAACCAAGAGATGGGCAGCAGGATCTTCCTGGAACATCTGAATAAATAAACTGCGGTAGCCAACCCGCCTGCCAAGCGTGGCAACTATGGCAATATCCCTCGAATATGAGAGCTACAAACTTTTGTGGCTATCTATGGGGGAGGGCTATGTTCAGCGGTGGACTTGTGATTGGCTGAAACGACGACGACGACCTCGTCACTGTAGAGTAGACGATTAAGTACAACAATTGTACCTTCTAACGTGGTTGTCAATTTTTACAAACCTTCATGAGTGGACTAACGTCGAAACGGCTATCACAGCGTGCCGCTACTTAAGCTACATATAGTTCTATTAACATCGAAACAAAGTTGTGTATGCACACCACACCACCACATGACGGCAGAATAATTGGCACTGCGTTGATATATATGTACGTATCTATCTAGCCAGATTCCTGCATAGTAATACTACCACTGTAAAAAGTACTTCAGAATTTATAGAAATTCAGAATTATTTAAGATGAGCTGTGCACCCAACAGCGCATGGTGGCGATGGGCTCACCACCTATCACACCAAGTGCATTATATTGTTTTGGTGAAACGTGGATTGTGGCAGTCATCTGTTTTTGCAGTGAGTGCCCAGTCTCTGACTACCCCTTATGGGATACAGACAGTCGTGATCTTATATATTTGTGTGTTTTCAACCGCGCAATATAAGCCGACCACATGATTGCGCCGTACGGCATGGCACCTCGATGACGTAAGCATTCACAGTTCGGCCCTTCTCGGTAATGTTTTATAACTTTTTGATAATCGGCTGTGAAGCGATTTTTGCGCACGTAGCACAAATCCATTCCAACGTAGCAAAAACGCAATCCATCGTTCGAATCGTGAGTTAATGGTCTTGAATTCATACAAAAATCTCATAGAAAAAAGCAGTAGTTTTTCTCGAATTTTCCAATTTATCGTACACCTTTTCCAATTTTTCTTTCGCTGAAAACCCTATTCGGACTATTAAAAACATTTAAAAAAAAGATGCAAAATCGGTCCAGTCTTTCTGAAGTGATGCGACAACGCATTTCATTTTTATTTATATAGAAGACTAGCTGATGCCCGCGACATCGTCCGCGTGGATTTTTTTTAATATTCCGTGGGAACTCTTTGATTTTGTGGAATAAAAAGTCCGTAAAGAAATCTTTGTCCGTCGTCAAGATGCAAGCCAACTCTGTGAAAATGTTGGTCAAGATCGGTTAAGCGGTTGAACTTTGAAAATGTAACCAACACACAGAGAGACAGATAGAGTTACTTTCGCATTTATAATATATGTATGAAATTAAAAAAAGACAACCATAAAACAAACACAAAAATAATTAAAGAGCTACTACCATTATCTATGCAAATTCCATGTAGATTAACTACCTTTAAAGTCGAATAGAGACAGTTTTTTTCCTTTCATTCAGATTGTTGTCAAATAATGAACAGTAACAACTAAATTAAAGGTTCTAAAATTACAGACAGATACCTCTATTTTATTTAAACATATATTTTTATGTATTTTACTGTTTCAGGTCACAATTTTTTTTTCAACTATTCCTCCTGCTGAGTTTCTTCCTGTATCGTGAATGCGACAGACATAAATTTCAGATACACAATACAACCAGATCAGAAAACCAATATTTTGAGTGTTTGCACTAATGTGGCTCCGACTGGGATTCGAACCCAAGACCCGCGGAGCAGTAATCGAGTACTCTGATCTGATTTGGCCACGCGGTCTTCAATAATGGCGCGGTGTTAATAAAAACAGTTCCTTTTCGCAATAGCACTATTTAATATGTTTGCCCAATAAACGCGAACGCTCTTCCTTCGCGTATTAGGTATTTAGAAAGTGCCGGGTAGTGAAGGTTTGTTGAAATTTTTACGGATTTTATCGCGTTTAATTATGTTATTTATAACCCGACGTTTCGAGTGCTTTACAGCACCCATGGTCAAGGGGGACTGAGGTGACAGAGGTGTAGTTTCATTTCAATGTGTAGTGTTCGCGTAAATATAAGAAATCATTATACAATAATATTATTAACATTTGCGGGGTTTTCATTTGTCTTTATAACTAATGAACTGCAGGGTCTAATAGTGCTGAGTAACGATAGGGTGTAATAATATTTTTGTTTTCTATGGAGGAATCCGTCTAGGTAGGTACCACCCCAGAGCCTGTTATTCTGCCGTGAAGCAGTAGTGTGCAAACATTACTGTGTTTCGGTTTGAAGGGCTTAAGTACTTATGTCTCAAGGTGATGGGCACAGTGTGGTGTGACATAGAATTTTTCTGGGTGACACAGCATTTGTTATGGGCAGACGTTGCACTTACCATCAGGTGAATGTTTTGCTCGTTTCATCACTTCATCCAATAAGAAAGTGTGTTTTTAAATAATTTATCAACTGCGCAGGAGATATTATAGTGCCACAAGTGTACGTGCAAACATAGGGGTTCAAACTCACTCGTCCCAACCTATCCGTACCCGATGTAACGCTCATGCGATAAGATCGGTAGGCTTGGATGTATCAGTATCAAAGACACAATGACAAACACGACCCGAAAAACAACAATTTGTGTTTTTGCACAAATGTTGGCTCCGGCTGGGACTCGAACCCAGGACCCGCGGCGTCAGTTAATAGATAAAAGCTCTCGGTACTTAGTCGATTGAAAAATTTAAGACTTGTAAGTCGCAAAAAAAATCAATATATATGAGACTTGTTTGTCCTACGCAAGTATGACATAGTCGGGAATGGAACGTGAAACGCAAATAATTTGTTGCAATACTAACTGTGTATTGATAGACAGATTCACAAAACAGAAATAAAAAGTAAAAATGTTGTACAATAAAGTTATATTTAATTTAATTTATTTGTCATAATAGAGTGAAATGATGGTGATTAAGGCGACGAGCGTTTCTAATTAGTGTCATCAGCTCTCACAGTTCTACTAGTCTCATTCAACAGTTTAACTACTGCGTAGTTAATAGAATGCGTCACTTTGCAGAAATCCATTATTGCTAAGGAAAGAAAAAATAAAAATTGAAGAAGTGTAACTCTCTGTCTCTCTGTTTGTTAACTTTTCACGGCTTAAAGGTTGAACTTCGTCGTTTCGTCGTCGTCGTCGTTTCAGCCTATCAATAGTCCACTGCTGAACATAGGCCTCCCCCATAGATTGCTACAAAAGTTTGTAGCACTCGTTTTGGGGGATTTTGCCATAGTTGCCACGCTTGGCAGACGGGTTGGCAACCGCAGTTTATTTATTCAGATGTTCCAGCAAGATGCTGCTGCCCATCTCCTGGTTTTCATTTTCCCTCTGTCGACTTTTACGACACCCATGGGATGAGATGGGGTGGTAGATTAGATTCTCTACAGTACCGAATTTCATGACGAAATTCGGTACTGTAGCTTGCATCCTGTAGAAAGACAGGATACTTTTTATTCCGAAATTCAAAGATTTCGAACAGTATTTTTAAAAAACATAAATCCTAGTTTTATTTAAAAGTCAATAGTAGTGATCATAATAAGGTTTCCCACGGTAGAATCAACAATGTATATCAATGTCTCTTTTATTATTTGTGCGCGTTTGATCAATGAAACGAAAATATTTCGTTCCTGTCACCGGCCGAGGGATTTGACCTTACGAGGGAGACCGATCGCAAAAAGCAGACCTTGAAAACAGGTTTCTTTTCCGCTGCGAGATGTGACGGTGCACGCTGCAATAAGAACAAATTATGTTAACATTGTACTTCATATGACGAATCGCAACTTTCCCGTGTCGGAATAAGCTTTAATGGTTTGCCAGAGTCCAGGTACAACACAACCTGTGCTTAGTTTGCAACATTATCTGTGTATGCAATTGTAGAATAAATTAAATACTTTTATGCAACATAGATGTTAAGTGATAACGTAACAAACACAACGTAACGTAGAAAACAAAATAGTCTAAGTACGTTTTCAGGACTTATCTATTTTATATATATGATTTTATATACCTGTTTAATTACAGGTCTATAAACACCTGAGCTACAACGGCTCTATTAATTGTGTAATATAACTATCGAATAACAAAAATAATATTAGAGCCGTGATAGCCCGCCGTAATTTTTCATAATACGCCAGTCGCCAGAATTCGATCCCTGACGTATAATGCCGTCATTGTTATTTGTAACATTAAATAAAAATTTACTGTTTTTACAATTTTAACGGCCGATTGTAAAGGTTAGGCTATACTCAGCTATAAGACATTTTTGGCTGTTATTTAACTTTTTACAACAATGAATAATGACGCTAACATTAGTTTTCTTACTAAAAATTCAATTTTTTGCAGTGTTACAACTATGCCGAGCACAAACACCAAACGCATTACCGGAATGGTATGCGGCAAATCTAATAAACGATACCGGATTCCAACCGAAACCAATCACAGATATATTCACAACTCGAGCAACATTCTCGTCCCGGAATCCTATCATAGTTGCGTCGACGCCTTCCACTTCTGTGACAGACGAGGTCTTTGTCCTTGCAACATCACCAACTAGTACAAGATGGACAACTGAAATGAATTCATCCCCATCTACAGAAGATGCTACTGAGAAAGTCTTACCTCTGCAAGATAACCCTTCCACGACAACTCGGCCGCGGGAAGAACAAAGACAGATATACCAGCAACAGCCGCAGCAAATACAAGTTTTATTACCACAACCGTTTCCAATTCAACCATCACAACCACAACCAAACCAGCTGACGACCGGGCAACCTAATTACTTTCTCATATACCAGCAGGCACCGTTATCAATCCAACAGTATCCACAATCCGCTTCTCAATCAAGACAAAGCACGCAGTTACCAACACAAAGTACTCCACAGGGGTCGCCAGTAATACAGCGAACAACTCCAGTAGCTACTCAATCAACAACCGTAACTCAACCACAAACATTTACCACAGAGGTAATCAAACAAGAAGGAACACAATCGACTACAATATCAACAACACAAACCACAACCTTACCCTCATCAGCCTTTACTAGCGTACCAAGAAAAGTACGACAAGACCCACTTTTATTTCTCACTTCAACATCTACACCATTCAGTAGTACCTGGCAAGATCCAAGTACAGCCCCAGGACCAATATATTATAGCCCTCCGATCAGTTCAACGATTCCCCCTAACAGTACTTGGAGTCCGTGTCTCAATGTTACTGCAACAGGAAGAAATCCCAGGAGCAATATAACTGCAGCGATACCGTCGACACAGAGACAGAACAAAATTCCTGCGCTTACGATACGTGTTAAAGCACCTAGAGGTTCGATTACAAATATTAACATCAATCCAACATCAACGACAAGGAAGCCATCCACACGTAGATCGCAACGCAGGAAAGGAAACAATTATAATAATTGTGTGGATTCTTGCAGAGGGAAGAAAGAACCGATTTGTGCCGCTCCGCTGGCCGTTATTCCGATAGATCCCAATAATTTGAAAGGTTTTCCTTCGATTTGCCAATTGGCCTGTCATAACTCATTTAGGAAAAATCGTAAGTATGACTTTTGATAGTTGAATATTGATAGGTATTTATGTATACTTGCGTCGCCCTGTGTTCGAAATTCGACCGTAATTAATTTTTTTTTAAGTTTCTACCGTTGAGGTTTGAGGATTTTTTTTATTACATAAATTGACGAAACGAGCAAAACCTTAACCTGATGGTTAGTGCAACGTCTGGCTGTAACAAATGTTGTGTTAACCAGAGCATTTCTGTGTGACAGCACAGTGCACGCGTCACACTGAGACATCAGTTCCTAAGTCTCATATGCTCAGTGATTACACTAGCTCTCAGTGCCCTTCAGACCGAAACACAGTAATGTTTGCACACCACTGTTTTACGGAAGAATACTGGACCTGTCTCAACGGATTCTTGCATAGGAATTCTCATGGGCCGGATTTATCACCGGGAGGGGTGCAAGGAAGTGTATTTGCAACCCCGCCATAGAAGTCAGGTCCATCTTGATTAGCGTAGATGGGTAAAACGGGGTGGCTTCGGCAACCAAATCTGCGTATTCACCCAGGGAACATTTATGGCCGCATAACTCGATTCATTTGCTTTAAACATCTCGAACGTACCACGTGGTAGCACCCATAATATAACACTGATACCGATGCACTGCATCTATAAAAGAAGATACCTACAGGACGTACATTTTCATAAATACGTAATATATCCTTTAAATCGAACAATTTAAATTTACAGAGCCTTATGAAAAAATCATGGACGGTCGTTGCAGCAAACTGCGCACGCGCATCCGTACATTCGACAAAAACAAACTAAAAAGGGATGAACTCAATAAAGCGCAATACACCGTACTTAATAACAGTCCAGAAACTGTTGTTCAAGTTATACAAAACGAAAGAAGTGGTTGATGTTGAAAGTAACAATTTCAAGAAGTTGAATTGCTGTTTACAGCTCACTGACTTGGTCCCGTTGTAAGAAAACCGTAAGTTAGTATGAAGATGTATAGAAGTAAATAATATAATACATTCTTGTTTTAAACAAGGATATATTATGACATTACGTTTAATTTTACAATTCATGTATATAATTAATATACCACCTTCCCATGTTCTGCAAACTAAAAAAAAGGTTACATATTTATGCAACTGTTTGTGGAAAAACTAGTGTATTAGCGATTACTAACAACCTGTATGTTACGCCGTGTAGATAATATGAAATCATTCCAAAAACTCGTACTCGATTACCCAAGTAACGCTTTATGAAATTACAATGTGCAAATTTTTTAACCCGCTACTCAAATGATACGCATATATTCATAAATGTATTGATCTGTTTATAACATACCGTTTGTGTACAACTGGAACGTTGTTTTCAACTTGCAGTCATGCGACGAAAGGAACTAGTTTTTCCCTTATTTGTAAAATGGAAAAGGAGAAAATTAGAGCAAGTAGAATCTCCGCACAGTGTCATTTTTCTTTCCTTCCTAAGCTCACAGCGATGTCGGTAGCTTCGTCTCTTTTGAAAAAAATCTTTGAGTGCGATTATTGTTATTATTAACAGCGAATTAAAACACGGTTTGGACGACATTATTCAATACACAACGTTATGAAATCAGTTTGATTATCAGTAGATACTGTAAAAAAGAAAACTCTACAGGTAAATTTACCTATATACTCGCATTTCTGTATTGAGAAAGAATCAAGATATCTATCTCTTGATTATTGCTAAAGACAGTTGTTTTTACTTAAATAACATTAGAAAATAACAAAAAAAATATATCATTATACCATCGATATAAGACTGTCGCAGTCTAGTATTAAAAGTCTAACATTACATACCACTCGTAACAAAAAAAATGTATCGTATGTCATACACAATACAAAAAATATAAATTAACATATTATGCCATAGACAAACTATTATTTAGTTGCGTAACTATTATGTATAAATACTCAACACCGGAAACCCTTAACTTCGAACCTTGCATTTAAAAAGTAAACGTACGGAATTATAAATCACTTTTACCAAAAAAAAAACAGTAACAGAAATTCAGAATTAGCACAATCATTTTACAGTATACGTGGATAACATTTACATGTTAACTTAGCTTAATACTACCAACACCAAGTATTTAATAATATATTACAAAACATACATAAACATACGGGCTGAAACCATAACCTTTTTGGCTTCGCTGTAGTCTGGTAAAAAGTAGCGGAAGCCCACGGTTACAGGAGCCAAAAATACGTTTAATTTGATTTTATGCTAACGTTTTAATAAGATTTAAGTACTTACGTATTATTGGTATTATTAATTGTTATTCTTAGTTGTAACATGTTATGTACAATATGACACGTTATATATTTTAGTTTTTTTTTAATTGGCTTAAATAAAACAGACGGCAGAATCATTATAATATTGACAAGTATATTATCCCACCTAAATAGTTTATATATAATACGAGTATTTAAAAACGTAAGAAAAATACCTTGTACTTTTTATTACAAGCTTTTATTTAACTTGCTGCTCCTTGTGATTCAAATCTTATAGGTGAATTTAGACCTACTTTCCGACGTCCGATTGAGTTAAAATTTGGCAATGCAATGGTGTTGGTGATGATGCCGGAAGTTGGCCGTATGAGCTCCTTAACTAGACAAAATAGGTCCGTCATGTTTGGGCTGGTTGGATTCGTTTTGACAAGACCAAACCTGGTCTGGTTGGACATAAGCCTCACAAATAAATGCTTGTAACAAAACATGATTTTCGTTTTAAACTCTTTCTTATCGTTTTACGTTGTGTTGATTCGCCTGTATGTAAGCAAATTAGGCAAAATTAAAAAATACACGAAACATCTAAATTGTACTTTATGTATTTACGCTTATTGTAGTGTAGTGTGTAGTGCGAGAATACGATCATTCCGTCCATGAGATGTGTTTTAAAAATAAGTTGTAGATGTTGCTGATGTGTCCCTTATCTTTTTATAGCATAGTCTTAAGTTTTTACATGAAAGTATTTTTATAATACAGTGTAGTTTACGCCGACCTTAATCTACACAAATAAAATTTCAGAAATATATTGTCGTTTTCTTTGTATCTCGTCTGAATACATCAGACACTGTTTTACAATTCCTGTTCCGTGTGTTTCAAAATTGCATTTGTTTACGTCCATTCTACAGACGATATATTCTGGTTCAATTCTGAAAACACGTATTGTAATCCGACGAAACCAAAATAAAACACTATTTGTTCCTGTGGGCCGGCATTGTATTCGAGGACCCAAAACCAAAGTTCAAACCTTCGTTACTTCATTACGCCAAGAGTTGAATAGACAAGTTTCTAAATTTAATAAAATTAAATTTTTATGGAAGAAAGTGATGATAGGAGCTAATCGTTCATCGGATGGTAAGTGCAACGCCTGATCATATGCTACAAATGCTGTGCTACATAGAACTTTTCTGTGTGGCACCACACTGCGCTCGTCACCATAGGACATCACTTCTCATATGCCTAGTAATACACTAGCTCTCAGTGCCATTTGGACCGAAACAGTGATGTTTATACACTACTGTTTGACGATGAATAACTCGCACTGCGACGGTAACCTAGGCGGATTTTCGCATAGCAATCCTGGCACCGGTAAAATATCACATATTTGTGTGAAAATTGTAGCTAGGTTGGCGCAGCGACTAAGGAATTGGCTTTTGCACTATAGGAGGCGGGTTTGATTCCTGTGAACGAATATTTGTATGACCTACATTTAGTTGTTCTGGGTGCTCATATGACACAGAAGAAAGCCTAGAATATAGCATCTTTAAAAAAAAATCAATTTCTGGTAATTGAGAATCTTTCAAAGTTTGGTTGAATAATAAAAAATAATTTAATTTGTTATATAAAATAATTTTATTGTCTTAAGAGATCTCACATTCACTACACATTCAATATTTTTGTTGTTATCAATTTATAAAACCATTAACAATTATTATTTAGGAGTCAAAATCTCTCAATAATATTTATTCAGAATTCAACTTAAATTGGTATATTATACAATGTTAAACAGATCTGCGATTTTTTTTCAAATGCCGAGCATAGCCCTTAAAGAAGAAATGTAATTAAGTTTATTTGAAATAAATTACGTCAAATCATTGGAGCGACTGCTGTGCTGCACTCCGATTGGATTAAATCTGAATATTCCTTATAAATTCAAGGAGACGCGTAGACGTAACACGTTTGAGAGCGATCGAGTTTTGACTTATTAGTGATAAATCACTGATCAGTTTCGGAATTGTGTCGCCCTTATTTCGACTGTACAGGATATGTGCTCGACGGCTTAAAATAACAAAAAATAAACGACAAAAAATAATTCTTTCAATAAACTAACAACAGAGAACTGGCACGAAACGACTGATTAATAACCTTACTGCAAAGCCACATTTACCATTTTCGAGCTTTTCGAGAGCTTCTGTTAACAAACAAACACTCAGACTCGTCCGAAAGAAAATAGCGAGAGATATTACTGATAATGTCCACCTGGCAGATTTTCGACCATAGCAACGACTTCCGGATACACAGCATTCAACTACGCAGGAAATATAATAGTGCCACAAGTGTACGCAAACATCACTATAATATCATAATGTCATTAGGTGTTCATGTCAATTTAATGTATATCGAAAACAGTAGATAAGGCACGGAATGTGTCAAATTCAAGCCAGACGAGACCAGAAAAAATTTAAGTCCACCAAAGTTTTAATATAAATGAAGCAGGAAGGCATTTAATATAAGGGAAGTCCGCCACGTTGCTCCAATGCGGATTGGCGGACTTCCTGTGTCCTTAAAATACTTTCATTCCTCGGACACGCAGGTTTCCAGGATCCACTGAGGATCGAATGGGGCCAAAACGGTTTAATGACTTAAAAGCTAAATTGGTTTTCTACGACTTTTTTATGACTGATCTTGGTTAACGGTCTTTCTATATACAATACCGTTACGGTATGATAGAAGATGTAGTAACAAATATAGAGAAATGGATGCTTAGATAGTTTGGACACGAAGAAAGGATGGATGAAAGACTTGAAGAACATATCACGATCAGATCGAATTAAGTCGTTGTAAGGAAAGGCCTCGCCAAAAGTACCCGCAACCGACGAGTTTGTATGAAAACACTAATGAAAGTAGAAGAAGCGAAAGTATGTCAGGATCGATCGCTAAGTGGAAAGATGTTGTCTCTGCCTACCCCAATGGGAAAAAGGAGAGACAGTATGTATGTAATGTATAGACAAATGTACCTTCCATATATTGACAAAAATGCATTTGAAATTCAAAATTGCAAGTCGGTTTATTTGCTCTTGTGTAGAGACTACTCCAATACAAAAAATTTTAACAATCAAATCTGAAGGGCTTAAGTTAACAGATAGCCGATTACAGCATAACAGTCACTCGTTTTTCTTATTTTTTTTAAGTTATTGTGAAAAACAAGTACAAAGTCGTTTTGACGGTAAGTATAAGTCCCTTAGTCAATGGAGAGTCAGTGTCTCCACTGGAATAGAATAGAATAGAATTTAGCATTTTAGCATTAAATAAGAAATACTGTTCTATGCTACAGACTATACAGTTGTTTATTCTAAATCAATCAGCCACCTCATCTAGAATCTCTGTTGAAAGTTGCCTTGCTGTTGTGAATTGCCTCCTTGTTGTTGACCGCCGAACATCATCTGTTGTTGTTGATGGAATTCTTGTTGACCACCACCGGTCGTATTGTTACCTTGATTCGGACCTGAAATAAATTATTAACCATTGTTATAATGATAAAGAAATGCCGTGTGGTAGCGGCGTAAGAGAATCTACCACCCCATCTCATCCCGTGGGTGTCGTAAAAGTCGACAGAGGGAAAATGAAAACTAGGAGATGGGCAGCAGCATCATCCTGGAACATGTGAATAAATAAACTGCGGTTGCCAACCCGCCTGCCAAGCGTGGCAACTATGGCAAAATCCCCCAAGTTAGAGCTTCAATTTTTGGTGACAATCTGTGGGGGAGGCCTATGTTCAGCAGTGCACTAGTGATAGGCTGAAATGATGATGATGATGATGATGATAATGATAAAGTAATTTTATATGTTCGGGTGGCGCATTGATGAGACGATTGTCTTCTGCTGTGTCATTGGTGTGATTCCCTACGAATACGCCTACGAATTGTTGTTCCTAGTGTGCCTGTAAACACACCCGCGACACAGGTAGATTCCTATGGAGGAATCTGCCTATGTAGGTACCACCGCAGTGCCAGTTATTATGCCTTAATGTGGTTGTGTGCAAAACTGTTGTTTTGGTTTGAAGGCCACTAAAGCTAGTGTGATTACAGGATAGAATAGAATAGAGAATAGAATATTTTTTATTCAATATAGATTATTTACATAATACTCATTGAACGTCATTTTTAACGTGATAACGTCTTAAAAATTGATGAACACCGGCAGCGCGCACCAAAAAGTGTCCCGTGTCCCGTTCTGCCTGAGCCTGCGATAAAGAGGCACGTTCGGCCCAAACGTTGGCTTGTGACACATATATCTCTCTTCTCGCGTGACGTCAGAGTTAGCACTCAGAATAGTTCTACTACTGGAACGCCACCACGCGAGCTTCTTCGAGAAATTTTACAATAACCCCCCGCCCACCTCGACGGAAGCCATTATTTATAACAAATGTTGAATACACGACAACGTGTTTTGTATTATACAAAATAAGGATTATTCAGTGATTATCACTGAATAATCATTGTTTTCAATTCAATTCAATCCATAAAAGTATGCAATTTTTCATCAATGTTTCTTTATGACGTTATCACGTAAAACTATCGTCCGTCAACCGACTTTTTAGACAACCAATTTCTTTTAAGCTACATTGGTTCGCAAAGAAATGCCTCTGTCCTGGGAAGAACCAGTAAGAAACCCAGTGGGATTTTTTTTGTCAGTCATTTTAAATACACAATTACAGCAGTATTATAAAGATGAAGAAATAGCTTGGCAGCGATCACCTCATTCCCAGGGGTTATCATCATCCATGTTTTCTTTAATATTATACTCGTAATAAGCTTTTTTAAAGTCTTTGTTTAAGAAATAGTTTGAACTTTTTGATTGAAAGACTTTGTGCACTTTCTGGGATTTTGTTGTAAAAACGTATACATTGCCCCACGAAAGAGTTACTGACTGTGTGAAGTCAGGTAACTGGCATAATTAATTTGTGCTTATTCCTGGTATTCACATTATGAACATCACTTTTTTCATTAAAGTGATTGTTTGTACCTGTCCTTAGACAAAAGGGCGCCCTCTATATTGTTTATTGAAACACCAAGTCACGTATAAATTGTATATTAATATAAAATTAGTTCCCTACTTAAGCAATCTGTGTCGCCCAAACGCCTTCGCGATGCAGACATCGCGTCGAAAGTTACAGCGCAATCTAGCGGCAAATTGGGTAAACCGTACGCAAACATGCCGCCCACCAAGAACAACAGTTCTTCGAAACATTATACAAACAGTAATAGCAAACGCAACACTATGAAAAGTAAAATTCTTAAAACTATTTTCTAAGAAGAAGTTTGACAAATATGAAACTTAATAACAAACAAACTTAATTATTCAGCGATGGGCAAAATACAAAGTCTAGACGTGGGTCTTTTTATGAGACTTTTTACATTTTAGCGTGACAACACGCGTTACTTTGTCTAAACCTGGATGAGTTTCCACTACTGTGCCCAAAAGCCATCTGGCGGGTGGTAGATCGGGTTCTTTTACCAGCACTACATCACCTACTTTCGGTTCAGGCGTCCTTTCAGTCCACTTAGGTCGTTGTAGGAATTGTGTAAGATATTCCTGGGACCAGCGACGCCAGAAATCTTGTACCATGCGCTGACACAATTGCCACCTGCGCAATGGAGATATTGGCACATTCTCATAACATTGATCCGGAGCTACAATCAGTGGCTCCCCGACTAGAAAATGCCCCGGAGTTAAAGGCAACGGTTCGCCTTTTTCGTCAGTATGCCACATCGGCCGAGAATTAAGACATGCCTCAATCTGGGTCAGGACTGTGGCCATCTCCTCGTAAGTAAGCGTGGAGTTACCGATTACACGCTTTAGGTGGAATTTGCACGACTTGATCCCTGCTTCCCACAATCCTCCAAAATTGGGAGCATGAGGAGGAATGAAGTGCCACTGCGTTCCTTCGATGGCCAAGTAATCTGCCACTTCAGGGACTAGGCTTGACTTCTCAGCATCAAAGAGATAACGAAGTTCTTTAGCTGCTCCTACAAAATTAGTACCGTTATCACTGTACAGGTCACTGCAGTAGCCGCGCCTACCAGTGAATCTTTTGAATGCAGCTATGAAGCCTGCTGTTGACAGATCGCTGACCAATTCAATGTGAACAGCTCTGGTTGCCATGCATACGAATAGACAAACGTAACCTTTGTAGGATTTATTTCCTCTCCCCTTGGAAACACGTACATTAATGGGTCCCGCATAGTCTACCCCGCTGCATAAAAATGCCTTAGTCTTGTTCACTCTGGGCGGGGGCAGTTGTCCCATCAATTGGTTTCGAAAATTTGCTGATTGTCTGACGCACGGAATGCATTTCTTGACGTAAGCCTTAGCTAAGTTCTTTAAACCTGGTATGCAGAACTTAGCTCTTATGTAATTAACCATCAATGGTGCTCCCCCGTGTAGTGTTTTGCTGTGAGCATCTCTGATGATAAGTTGGGTCAACCATGCTGATTTCGGCAACAAAATGGGATGTTTCTGCTCGTAATCTATGTTTGCAAATTGGAGCCGCCCACCAACACGGACTATTCCCGATTCGTCGATTTGCGGAGTGAAGGAGGTAAGTTTGCTTTTCCGTTTCAATTTTCCATTTTTAATGTCACTTATTTCTTCCCCATAAGCTTCTTCTTGACTCTTTTTCACCATAATTGCTAAAGCTTCATCTAACTCGGTTTTCATCAGGTATGTATGATTTTTCCCTTTATTTTTCAGGAATCTTCGGCAGTACGCAACAACCCTCAACAACTAGGTAAGTGAAGAGTACTTGGACCACATTGGACCCCCTTCGCCGTCGATCCCGGCCACTTGAGTTCCCAGGTGAGTATGTATGTTTCTTTCCTCTAGCTTGGTGACTAATGACTTTGGACTAGGGTAGTGTATGTTAGTTCCTTTCAGCCAAGAAGGACCATTTAGCCAAAGTTTAAAGTTATTTAGTTCGGATGCTGCAACCCCTCTCGATGCGCAATCCGCTGGATTGTGCTCTGACTTTACGTGCGACCACTGACTTCGATTCGTCACGGACAGAATTTCAGAACATCTGTTTCCGATAAAAGTCTTCCATTTACTGGGATGACTGCTCAGCCACGCCAGCACTACTTCTGAGTCGGTCCATGCGTGTATATTTGATTTATGCACGTCTAGTACATCCGACACTTCAACCAAGAGCTTTGCCAGTAACACCGCTCCGCAAAGTTCCAACCGAGGGATTGAGACTTGTTTGATAGGTGCTACTCGCGTCTTGGCTGTTACCAAACTGATATGGACATGCCCTTCAGCGTCGACAATACGTAAGTATACAACGGCTGCATATGCAGCCTTTGACGCGTCACTAAAGCCGTGCAGTTCCGTTAAAGTAGCATTGTTCCTGTGATTAGTCCAGCGCGGAATCCTGAATTTGGTAAGTTGTGATAGCTCTTCCCTATAGTTTAACCATTCTTCCAGCAAAGGAGATTCTATTCTCCCTCTCTATACCTGCTTCCTCGTCCATTCCTCGTCCCACTCTATACCTGCTAACCACAGCCTTTGAATGAATATTTTTGCCTGAATTATGCTGGGTGTTATCCAACCTAGCGGGTCATAGAGCTTTGCAATATCAGATGTAACCTTTCTTTTAGTTACAGGTATCGATGGAGGAGGGAGTTGAACTGCATAAGCGAATTCGTCGCGGCTTCGATCCCAGGTGAGTCCCAATATTTTATTAACTGCTTCTTGCTTCATTTCGAATTTCTTATGTCCGTCTTTTCCTGTTGCGCTTTCCTTAATGCCTTCTAACATAACTTGGTTATTGCTTGACCATTTCTGTAGTTCAAAGCCCCCTTTACCTAGTAATGCTTTCATCTGGTGATACGCTTCTATCGCTTCTGACGCTGACTGACAACCTGACATCAGATCGTCCATGTAGAAGTGCTGACGTACCCGAGGAGCTGCAAGAGGAAAGTCTTTACCCTCGTCCACCGCGACCTGCATGAGACTCTTTACTGCGAGGTAAGGAGCTGCTGATGTACCAAAGGTAACCCGATTTAGTTTATATTCCTGTATGTCTTCGTTAGGGTTATCTCTCCACAGGACGCGCTGATACTTCGTGTCTCTCTCATCAACTATCACTTGTCGATACATCTTAACGATGTCAGCTATGAAGCAGACTGGGTGCATCCGCCATCGCATTATTATGTGACGCAAATCCGATTGTAATGTAGGTCCCACTAAAAGATCATCGTTTAAAGATACCCCGTTTGTACCCTTACACGACGCATCGAATACTATACGCAACTTAGTGGTATCTTTATCTTCACGCACTACGGCATGATGAGGTAAGTATAGTCCTTTTCCTTCGGATTCCCTTTCGGACAAAAGTTCCATGTGATTTAGTTCCCGATATTCATGGAATACCTTTGTATATTCTGTTTTCAGATGCTGATCTTTGTAAAGTTTCCTTTCCAGTGAGTGAAACCGTCTCAATGCTATCTCCCTGGATCCTCCATCTACACAAGCTGGCTTTACGTCCCGGAACGGGAGCCTAACAACATACCGCCCATTCTCGTCCCGTGTAGTGGTTGCTTGATATATTTCTTCGCAGCGTTGTTCCTCAGGTGACAGTATCCGTGAATTGTTAGTAAGTTCTGATTCAAGTTCCCAAAAGGACCGTAGTAACTGATCAACCTGTGTGTGCATGGTAACTGGCGTACATGATATTTTTGGCTGCGAACCCACGTGACCACTGAGAATCCAACCCAGCGTTGTGTTCTTACCATCGGTTGATGGCAATTCGCCCTTTTGATGCAACAGAGAATGATGCCTCCGGTTGCAGATTTGACAATTTGTTGTATTTTTGCAGTTTCTGGCAGAGTGGTTACTACCTAAGCAGTTGAAACATAACCCATTGGTTTGTACAAAGTTACGCTTTACATCAACATCTAAACCAGTGAAATCTTTACAAGGTATTATCCTATGCTCGCCTTTACAGTAAGTACATGTTACATTAGTGATGTGCAGATTATTAACCCGTTGCACCTGAGTGCCCTTGCCTTGACTAAAATTTCCCTTGTGATTACTATTGCCACTGATATACTTAGGTTTATTACTATAAGCCGGTCTGGGTTCCAAAAATTCCAAAGAATGATATCGTGTTGACAGAAAATCTTTGAATTGCTCTAAAGTAGGCAAGTTCTCAGCCAAAGACACAGACTCACTAACTTTACATTCCCATTGTTTGCGGCTATCAGGATCTAACTTTTGACTAACAATGTAAATAATAATAATGTCCCAAAACCCAATGTCTATACCTAGACTCGACAAAGCACCAAGTGTTTCAGTTGTACAATCCAATAAATTCTTAATATCTGTGGCAGACTCAGTTGGAAGGGGCTTCTGAGAGAAGAATCTTTTAAATATGCAATTACTCAAGTACTGTTTATTCGCATAGCGACTTTCTAACTGGGTCCAGCACTTGCTATAATTATCGCTAGTAATAGGTATGTGCCGTAGGAGTTGTTCTGCTTCGCCGGTCAAATGTGCCTTTAAATAATGTAGTTTTTGAACATCATCAATGTCTTTGTTGTTGTGGATGAGTGAAGTAAATAAATCCCGGAAACTCGTCCACTCCGTATATTTTCCCGAAAAGGTTGGAATCGCAATTTTAGGTAGCTTGACCTGGTTTGATTTGGACACCGATGTGGCTGACGTGGGACCATTGCCGCTGGGACTGCCTTTTAACTTGCTGAGTGTACTTTTAAGCTCGCATTTGTATTCCATATATAATTCATTTGTTGCATCGTACACATCCTCCGTCATGTATTCAGTGCTTTGTAATGCTTCGAGATCTGGGGTCATTAACATCTGTGAATGTACACGTGAGAATTGTTGCCATAGCTGTTCTAAATTTTCCAGTCTAGTTTCCACGTACGTGATGGTAATCCGCTCCTTAGGGGACTTCTTATAGTTACTGAATGCCTTAGCAATTCGTCCCTTCTGATCCATTTGAAGATTGCTACTGGCCTCTATTTTACTCATCTTGTTAAATAATAAGTCCCAGTTACGATCTCAAAAATATTACAAGTCCAAGGTGTTTATGAATTGTCTAAGTCCCAAGCTTCAATCTTGAAAATTTTACAAGTCCCGATTGCTCACGAATTTTCTAAGTCCCAAGTTGAATGTCCCAAGTGTTTTAATTGCTTATCTTCGCTATGAAATCGGGCATAGGTTCCCCGTCGGATCATTTTTTCTTAAATTATCCTAAGTCCCGATGAACACTTGTAAAATTTTAACTTCACCACAAATTTTGCTAAGTCCGGTTTTGGCAGGTGACAGTTACAAATTTCACAAGTGACACTTCACAGATAATATAGAATGTACTAACAGTTTTATCTTCTTACACTTTGCCATACACTCCGTTTGTCCTTGAACCTTGCTTTTGAATTTCCCGCCAATCTGCTCGCCTGTGACGTCACTTAAACGTCACGACGCTGCTGCCTCCATTGACTTCTTGATCCGCTGTTTCTGGAAGTCCGCACCCTCGACAACGATCCGTTGTCACTTGATGGCGGTAAATACTACCCTATGATAACAGGCCCAAGGTACATCCGACTCGTAAAGGACCAATGTTTGTACCTGTCCTTAGACAAAAGGGGGCCCTCTATATTGTTTATTGAAACACCAAGTCACGTATAAATTGTATATTAATATAAAATTAGTTCCCTACTTAAACAATCTGTGTCGCCCAAACGCCTTCGCGATGCAGACATCGCGTCGAAAGTTAGAGCGCAATCTAGCGGCAAATTGGGTAAACCGTACGCAAACAGTGATTAATATTCTTATGTACATTTATTATTATTATATTGTTTTCATATACATAATGGGGGGCCAAGATAAAGATATTAATTTCTTTAATTTTATCTCTAAGAAAAACTCTAGAGCCTAGACTTAAAAATAGATCTTATGGCCCTCTTTTGCAAAACAAAAATCATCTCTACGTCAGTCGCATTTCCCCATAGCAAAATACCATAAGACATTATGCTGTGAAAATAACTAAAATAAACTAATCTAGCAGATTCAACATTAGTCAAGTTTCTAATTCTTTTCACAGCATAAGCTGCAGAGCTAAGACTATTTGCTAGTTTAGAAATATGGGGGCCTCATTGAAGTTTGGCGTCTAGAGTTATTCCAAGAAAGACAGTGGTATCCACAAGGCTCAAAGGATCAGGGCATATGAGACTTAAGAACCATCTCATGTTGACGAGCGCAGTGCTGTGCTACACAGAGCTTACTGATGCAAAGTTCTGGACTTGCTGGATCATAATCATCATTTCAGCTTATCAATAGTCCACTGCTGAACATAGGCCTCCCTCATTGATTGCCACAGAAGTTTGTAGCTCTCATTTTGGGGGGTTATTGCCATAGTTGCTACGCTTGGCAGGCGGGTTGGCAACCGCAGTTTATTTATTCAAATGTTCCAGGAAGATGCTCCTGCCCATTTCCTGGATTTTATTTTACCTCTGTCGTCTTTCACCACACGCTTGGGATGAGATTGAGTAGTGGGTTCTCTTAAGTACACATATAAAAAAGTTGAAATCACAGTGTGAGGTAACATTAAAAAAATGTATTTAAGGCAGAATGTATATATTGTCTCATTCTATAAGATGGATGCAAGAACCTACCAGTTTATATTTGTTTAATAAAGATTTTACCTGGCATTCGCATTCTCTTGGCATTATTGGCACCGTGATCGTGGCTGTTTGCTTGTACTTGATTTTGTTGTGTCTGAAATAAAATAAAAAATTACCACATACACTTTCGTATCAAAAAAATTGTAGTCTAACATGTCAGAATTTTCCTAAATTTATCTCACAGATATGAGATTATGCACTGTAATAACCTCTGTATTAGAGCACATAATCATATGACATGCATTTCATTCAAAGAGCCTGGCTGGAGAGCTGGCAATGAAGCATTCTTTGTCCTTCAGGGTGACAGTACACTTCTATCTTGTTTTTTAATGAAAATCATCCACTTGGACTGTATTCATTTGTCACCCTTACAGATAAAAAAATACAACTGCTCCAGCTTTTCAGCCTCCAGCCACACGGGAAGTGTCAAATGGCGTTTAAACCAAGCCAATTTAAAACTTTAACTCTAGTGAAGCTTATTTGTGTCTATGTAAATGTTTGCTTCGATCGACCGCATATTTCTTTGTGATGCAAAATATTTTCTATGATTGCCTTATTTATATTTGTAATATTCTGTTTTGTGTATTTTGCGTTCGTTATCGTTATATTAATGTAAAACAAATTCGTTTGTAATTTCTCATGTAAGAGAATTAATTTCTAATAGGAAATATATAAATTCTAAACGCAAATTCTGCTTTATGTATAACATGCTTTTTGATTAAATCGCATGTTTTTTTTTAATGGCCTTCTCCAAATTGCCTCTGAATTTGCGACCAATATGTAAATCTAAGTATAATCTGTCAAATATCATGTCATTGAATCTATTGGTCTATCCGATACGACAGAAACAGTAAAGACAAGACAAATAGGAAAGACACATGAGTGTTGATGTCTATATTGACATAATAATGACTATGTGAAAAAAGCTTTTAATATAACTAAAACTCACATTAGTCTGTTGTTGCTGCTGGTTTTGTCGCGCCTTTGATTCGCTCTTATCGTCCTGGTCGTCATCTGTCAAGAACTCTCTCTTGGGATATGGTATAGGACAGCCGGCGAAAACATCCTACAAATTATAAAAAAAACATTACGTGTCTCATTCCACCCTTTCAACATTATTAAGTAGCTATCACACATGTAACGTAACGCCCATATCGCAACGCCTGAAGACAAAAATCTTCGACCTCCTGCCTTTGCTTACTTATGGCGCGAGGTGTGATAATTTACGGTGCGACTACACAAGCTGAAATTCACTCAGAGGAGCTATGAATATCGCCATGCTCGAGGTTGCTCTGGTGGATAAGATTACATACATACATACATACATACATAAGATCACGACTGTATCCTATAAGGGGTAGTCAGAGACTGGGCACTCACTGCAAAAACAGATGACTGCCACCATCCACGTTTCATCAAAACAATATAATGCACTTGGTGTGATAGGAGGTGAGCCCATCTCCATCATGCGCTGTTGGGTGCACAGTGCAGATTAATTCCTTACTCGCCTTTTACGATGATCCATTGGATCAGACGGAGTGGTAGTATTCTTTTAACGAGCCGCCACCACACGGCAAAGCAAAGAAATACCACCACCCACCACCATAGCAAAGAAATTCGGTGGAGAACGGACTCACGCAGCTTTTCTTGTTTGCAACCAGAAGTGGCAATGTACTGGCCACATCTATCGCAGAAATGACCACCGCTGGAGCAGGCGAGTTATAGACTGAAGATCGCGTTTAGGCAAACTTAGTGTGGGACGCCCCTCGGAAAGCTTGAGCAACGATCTGCGTAAGATGGCTGACAGCAACTGGATGCGTGACGCCGAAGATCAGGCTAAGTGGCACTTCCAGGGAGAGGTCAATGTCCAGCAGTGGACTGCCACAGTCTAATGACGATGATACGTGAAAAGCTCGTGATTCGTGACCCTGAGTTCGAATTCAAAACGAAGCCAAAGCGCTACATACGCACGCGAATGAATAACTTTTGGAACAAGATGTTTTTCAAATATCTGTAATCATAATGTTAGTGTTTCATTTTTATTTTACCTTAAAACGTTTCACAAGATGAAGCCATGCTGCAGATACTGGAGCACATAAGTGGATCGACTCGGCAGTGGAAGTACCCTCTTCTCACAGAATACCAGCGAAAAGAAACAACAGCAGTAAAGAATGACGAGAACCAGAGTTCTGATCTGGATATGAAATTGATAAATAAAGGGTCTTGACTCACCTGTGTCGGCATAGGATCTTCTGTAAAGTATGGATCTTGCATAGCCTGTTCTGATGTGATTCTTCTGTTGGGGTCCATCAAAAGCAACCTCTGCAGGAGACTGAATGCTTTGCTGTCCGGCTTGATTTTATGCCTATCCATATACTTGCTCAAAGAACAATTCTGGTAACTGCAATGAGAAATGTTATTTAAGGTATGCAAGTGTAAAATGCATCGTTTACCAACATGTTTTTTTTTAATGCTCTACACTAGGATTTCTTGTGTATTATGTGGGTAGGTCTGGTTGTGTTGTGGATATGAATTTTGTATGTAAAAACAAACTCACTATGGCCATGGTATTAAAAAAAAAACATGGCTTATGACCAATGTCGTATTGTGATAACTGCAGTATGGTGCTGTACAGAACATTCTGATGCAAGGTTATGGGTGACATTGCAACTGTTATGGGCAGGCCTGGCACGTATGTCAACGGTCGGATAATTCGCGCCGTTGGCGGCCATGATATCATGAATAATCCCGAAATGAGATTTCGGACTGGCATTTAATAAATAAAAAACATGTCTTACTTTGATCTTTTAAAATCTTTAACTAAAGTTGCATGTTCAGGCATTTTTCTAATATCCTCCCAGTCTTTTTCTAGAGGGAATCCCATGACATTGAATATCCTATCCAATTGATCATGATGATATGGGTTGCTTGTTTTTATATCCTCTTGGCGACAATGAAAGATGGGTTCCGATGTCAAAAGTTCTGCAAATATGCAGCCTATCGCCCATATATCTGAAAAATATACTTTTTAACATTGGCACTACACAAATAAATCATAACATATAATAATACAACCATGATAGCACAAGGACTTTCGCTTTAAATTTAGTAGTAAGCAAGGGACCTGGGTTTGATACCCAGTGCCAGAGCCAGTAAAAATGTTAACAGCAATTTTAAGTGCTGATTTACCACATGCTTGCTAACTAACAAGAAAAAACTGGTAAGTTTGCATGTCTGTGATATATTTCAAAGGCATGAAAAGTCCAAAATGCATTGAAGCAGAGTGGCGGACTCTTTCCGGGTCCAAAACCCTCCCTGTAGAGCATTACATATATTTATATGTAATAACTCAACTTTAAATTATAAAAAAAGTTAATTGAATATATTGTGTCTATGAGTATATTTTTTGATGTAACCATATTAGACCAAATGAGTAATTATTATAAATATGTAATTATTGAGCTCAGCTGCTGAGAGGAAGGCTGTACTCAGCAGTGGGACATTTATAGGCTGCTACTTTCATCATCATCATTTCAGCCTATCACTGCTAATAACATAAGCCTCCCTCATAGATAACCACAAAAAATTTGTAGCTCTCATTTTGAGGGGATTATGCCATAGTTGCTTGGTAGGTGGGTTGGCAACCACAGTTTATTTCATCTCTTGGTTTTAATTTTCCCTCTGTCGACTTTTAAGATACCCACAAGATGAGATGGGGGTGGTGGTCTCTTAAGCCGCCACCACTTTACTCTAATTAACATACTTTACTCTACTTTATTGTTCCATGCCCATATGCACAAATGCTATGTCACTCATAACATTTCTGTGTGGCACAAAACTGCATGTCACCAAGAGACATCAAAAATTAAGTCTCAAGAGCCCAGTAATAAGCCCTCTATTTGAAAATCAGCGCTGCAGCATCTTAGTGCTGCCGCAATTTGCTGAAATAGAGACCTTATTTGACTTCACATTTTTCAATTTTTTTTCTTTTTTGTCATATATTTATTTTTCTCTCACTTCATTTTCGTTTTTGTTTTTTTAATATTTTATTGTGTATTTGTGATGTCAAATAAAATTACTTTTCTTTCTTTCTTTCTTTCTATCAAAATATAGCTTGCATGCTCTATGGTAAAAGTCCTACCACTGGTTCTATTTCCAACATATACATGTTTTTATAGGAGAAAATGAAGAGATGTTAGTGCAATGTCTGCTCATAACAAATACAGAGACATCATTTACACTTACTCTCAGTGCCCTCTGGACTGAAACAGTAATGTTTGCACACTATAGCTTCACAGCAAAATAACTGGCCCTGCAGTGGTAACCTACATAGACGGACACCTACATAGGAATCCTACCTCCAGAAAGTATGTATAGTTATGGCGTAAGAAAATCTACCACCCTGTCTCAATCCTAGTAGAAGAGTATACTTCTTTAAAATATTGGTGGCCTTTGAAATTTTAAACAGGCAAAAAAAATTCTTACCAATAGCTTTGGTGTAATGCCTAGCACCAAGTAGTAGCTCTGGTGCTCTGTACCAAAAAGTTACAACAACTGGGTCCAAGTCAGCAAGGGGCTTCAATGGAGCATTAAATAATCTTGCAAAACCCATGTCAGCTATCTTAACTCTCCCTCTTTCAGGGCCTTCACCCATCACTAAAATATTAGCAGGTTTCTGAAAATTTTATATTCTAGTAAATTATTGATTACCATTGATATTTTATCAACTTACATACAAAAGTAAGACAAATTTTTGTTATATGGGAACTTGTCTTTAATTTCAGAATAAATCTGCAACTGGACATCTCAATGTGCTCTTCCAAATACCGAGGAGTATTAATAATAATATTTTTCTCAGTAGTTTTCAAACAGGACAGTCACTTGAGTTCCTTCCTAAACTATATATATAACATAGTACCTTTACTTTGTGTCTGTCTGTACAAATGGATTTAATCCAAGAAGTACTAAAGCAGGACATGAGTTTCATGCAGGTTATTGATAATAACTTAGGGACCACCTTAGAGTATGTTTTATCATGTTTGTTTAAGCGGCAGTTATGAACATTTTTTAGATAATATTCTTCAGAATGCCATCTAAGATATAGTAGAAGAGGACATAAACGGATTGGAGGTACAGCAAGCATTTAATAAAATTTGTGTCAGTAAGACAATAAGAGGACATCTTAAATATATACACAGAAACAGAGTCAAAGATTTCATCATCATTTCAGCCTATCATTAGTCCACTGCTGAACATAAGCCTCCAACATAGATTGCCACAAAAGTTAGTAGGGGGAATTTTGCCATTATTGCCATGCTTGGAGGCTGATTAGCAATCAGTTTATTTATTCAGGTATTCCAGGAAGATGCCCATTTCCTGGTTATCATTTTTCCTGTGTCGACTTTTACCACACACACATAATGAGATGGAGTGGAAGATTCTCTTCAGCCATCACCACACCACAGCTACAAAGATACTATACTTAAAAATTAACTATTTGGATATTGTACAAATATTGGCTTCAAATGGTTAAAATTTTGAGCACTTTGGCCGTTTTTGAGTGGAGGGTTCACCTTAAATTTATATAAGTTTGATAAGAAAGCTACATAACTACAAATGTTAAGTGCTAATTTATCATCCTCTACACTACTTAGATTTTTAAGATTTAAATAATAAAGACTTATAGAACAAATAATCCTGGTGGTTTAACCCCAATGCAGTAATCCATCAAGATAGGTATCACCACTGTGCCAGTTATTCGGCTGTTGAGCAGGTTTGTGCAAATATTTCTGTATTACTGTCTGAAGGACACTGTCAGCTAGTGTAACTACTAGGCATATCAGACATGACAACTGATATCTCAGACTGATGAGCACAGTCCTTATAGTAAGATGTTTATAGGCTGTTTCTTTAACAAAAATATTAATACCCTGCCTAGTAATAACAATACAGGGTTCATTTTGTTTAACCCCTTTAGCAAGCATTTTTAAAAAAAAAAAAGCCAAACAACAACATTTTTTTTATTTAAGAAAGCATAGTTTTGAAAAAATAAAAAAGAATACAAAATTAAATTAATTCAAGTCTGAAAATTACAGAAGAATAAAATACAATGCCACTTGAATTATCTTGAGTATTTGGCATGTTTAGTGCACTCAAATAACTCCATATAAGGTTGAGTAAAATCGAGTGTTAAGGAATTAGTTGACTAAAAATCACTTTTTTGTGATGAATTCAAATTAAGGTTTTTGAAAGATAAAAGTAGGCAACAGTTACTTTGTTTTCATAAATGAGCAGTTAAAACAAAAAAAACAATAGTAACAACAATACTAATATTCTTCAAAAAAATAGGCAGATTACATCACTGAAAAAGCCCCATATACGAATTTGTTCTTACCAAATCTCTGTGCAAAACCCAATTTGAATGTAAATAATGTATTCCATCCAAGATTTGATAGAGTAAACTTTTCACCATTCCCTTTGGTACCATTACTGATTTCTTATTGGCTTTTGCCGCTCTATGAAACTTGATGATATGCCACAGATCATGCTCAGCATAATCAAACAGCAGCCATACTTTTCGGTCTGTATGGGACAGGAAAACTCTGATAAGGTTAATCACATTTGAATGCTTTAATTCTCTCAGCAACTGAAACAGTTTAAATGCTGTTATGTGCATTTTGTATTGTAGCAATTACCCAAACACATTAATGGCACCAGTCAATTATAAAATTATCAAACATTATCAATCCTCACAATAGACTAAGTTACTCACTAAATTAACATAAAATTAAAGAAATCATAGTTAAAGAAACCTCTGAAAGTTCATTCTCAACATTCTTTAAGTCATTGTGTGTCTCCCAGGACTGACAGAGTACATATAAGAGAAAGGAAATTGTAAATGGATTATTTATAACATATAAAGCTTCATTTACTTACTGCGATTTCTCTGCAAGCCGACATAGACAGTCCAGTTCCTTCAATTTGTTTTAAAGCATAGTCTTTAGTATCTGAACCATCTTTACGTCTAGCTTTATAAACGTGACCGTAAGTTCCTCTACCGACTTTACATCCTTCAAAATCGAAAAGATCTTCGACTTTTGACCGATCATTTTGAGTTTTTATTTTAAATTCATAGTCCATCATAACTGATGCCATAGTTTTGTTATTTTGAAAATTATCACTCATTTTACAGGCAACACGATAAACTTCTACAATTCTCAGAGGTAAAACAATTAACTAGTATGGTATAATTCAAAATTTGTAAACAAATTTATAAGTTAGTAAGAATAGTTAAAACATTAAAAACTGAGAATGAGAATTATTAAGGTTATACTTATAGATGACAGGTGTATTGTATTTGATTTTGATTTGTTTATATTATACGCACAGACTACTAAGAATCAGGCTGTCTTTTTTTTCACAGGTATATACCGATGATACATCAATATTTGATAATTTGTTATAAAAATTTTGTTAGTTCTACAGTTGCTCATTATTGTTCGATAAGAATTTGCTGGTCGTTTTCATTTCATTAATGTGCATCTATTTTAGGCATGTCACACATGTTATGCACACAGAAGTGTTCTGTGTGACACATCATTTGTAATCGGCTGACGTTGCATTTTCCATCAGGTATAAAAATAAAAAGGCTCAAAGCCAGTGTCTACTCATTTATTAGGTGATCCTGGATGATTATAATTCCAGAGGCATATATAACCAGAAGTTAATAAGCAGTAGCTGTATTCCGCTCAAGATTTATTACAGCGCTGAAGTGTAGCGCAAGTTTCTAAACATTTCAAAACGTTTCAAAAGCGCCCTCATAAGTATGAAACAAGAAAATATTCTTGTATTCTTATCTACAAACTATTCAATATATATCATCTAATAAGGAGACAACTTTTTTTACAGAACAATATAATTTTTAGGTATTATGATAGGTTCATTAAAACAGTAATAACCAATACTTAGTGCAAAGTGACATACGACCATGGCTATCCTCTGAACTTATTATGTCTATCTATAAGGTTAGAGGAAAAGTTTCTTCGCATTTTATATGAAAACTCAAGACATTTTTTTTTCAAAGTTTATTGACAATTAATTACAGTATATGTGCCATTTTGTTCGATGACTTTGTGCTATGTTAACCCGGGTTTCGGCACAGTCTGTGAAGCCTGACCGACCTTTGACTACGATCTTTTCGCACGTTCTTGTCATACGTGATCCACTTTTTATCACCAGTTATCAATCTCTTCAAAAACAGTTCGGTTTCATTACGTCTCAATAAAGAATCGTAAATGAGTACACGGTTCATTAGGTTTCTTTCAGTGAGCTCATGTGGCACCCAAATATCGAGCTTTTTTGTGTACCCAGCTTTTTTCAAGTAGGTCAAAACTGCTTCCTGGTCGATTCCCAGTTCTTCAGCTATGTTCATCATAATCATCATCTCAGCTTATCACTAGTTTACTGCTGAACATAGACCTCCCCCATAGATTGCTCCAAAAGTTAGTAGCTATCATTTTGGGAGGATTTTGCCTATGTTGTAACTACTGATATGCCGATCTTGCTCCATTTTTTCAAAAATGACGTCAATTTTTATCCGCAACAGGGCGACCAAAGCCAGGTGCATCTTTGAAATCAAAATTCCCGGATTGAAAACACTTAAATCAACTTTGTGCTACTTTTACTGACACTGCATTAGGTCCATAAACGTCACAAGTTTTTTCGCGGCTTGCGTTGCAATTTTTCCTTTTTGTAAAAAAATAAAAATGTATCAAATTTCTTGATTAGATTCACTCATTTTGACAGAAAGAATAACAAATGAAAAATAGCCGTAAACAACATTTATTTTTACTAATTTGTTTATTTTTTTTTAATGTCATCCAAATCCCAGAGTTACCGATACTACCAAGAATTACCGACACAAAAGTCGACAGTCCGAATGGAGACCCGCAGCCTCCCTCGGACGGTCATTAGACGACTTTAGACATTTAAGATATTCGAAATTCGAGGTTTTTGTAGGAGTTTATTTATGTATGTTTGAGTCAAATCAAACCTGGCACGCGGGCCCCTGGCTCGCGAGCACAGTATCCGATGAAGCAATTACATCACCGAAAATGTATGTCATCAAAACTAGCCAGATAGAAATAGTACAGCCAAAGAAATTTTATTACAAGTTTATACATATTATATGCGAAAAAACTTTTACCTGGCCCTGGCCCTGGCATTAAATTTAAATGTATATATAAGTTGTCTACCTAGTTTGTTAACATTAAAAAGTGACAAAGTCACTGTTTGTTAACTTCACTTACGGGACGCTGGTGGCGACTCTTATTTTATAATATCATGTAGATGCTACATTTTCGTGACTGAGATCGTCCAAAAATTATATTAAATTGAACTATAATGCTAATGTCACTGTTTTTGTAATTTTGAAGATAGATTGTTGTTTGTTATTCTTATGTATATTTGTATTGGCTGAATTCTTTAAGATATTTTTGCAATCTGAATTTATAGTTTAAATCTGACAACTGAAAAACGTAGTTTGAAACTGGCAAAAAGCATACGACATTTACTATAAATTATATCTGACAGTTGACATCACATTTCTCATATGATCTATGGTTCTCAACATTTTTAAACACTCTTTTATCGCTTATTTTGTGTTATTAGAAAATAATACTTTTTTGTTAACGATTCTCAAATATCAGATATAAAGCAGAGTTTCTGTTTTGCGATTTTTTAGGATTTTCGCAATAACTTATCTTCTGGATTAAGCTAATTGAATTATATTCGGTTTTTCGAGCTTGTGTCGCGTCCAGCTAATATGAAAGGGATGCTTTAAGTTGTGTTATTGTTTCTTCAAAGTTTAATTATAACTTTTTCCGACATTTGCTCTGACTTTTAACATGCGTAGAAAGTGTGCATTTGGCTGCAACTCCGCAGGTATATATTCAACTCAACATACAACTATACAAAAGATTTTCCAACATTCCTGCCTTTAGACCCTTCTTGAACATTATCATCTGGACTGAGCTTTAACAAATCAAGTATGAGGCAAACTAATCGCACTGAAAACTTATTGGTGATCGCAATATGCATGACAAAACTATTTTATTTTTTTTTAAAAAAAAAACCATGCCCCACAGTAGGATTTCTCCTGTGTCGTGGCTACGATTTACAGACATAAATTCCACATGTACAAACTACCCAGACCCGGAACAACTATCTGTAGGTCATACAAATATTTGTTCCGTGCGGGAATCGAACCCGCGGCCAGCGGCGCAGAAGCCAAGGGCTTAGCCACTGCGCCAACCGAGCCGACAATATATGGACCGTTTATTTTGAAAGTGGTGTAAGTCCATTTTTGAGAAAAATGAGCTATCACGTAATTCATGCTTAATTTAATGTAATTTTTTTTATATATAACTAGTCCGTGTTTAATTTCTCAAAAAAATCCCATGTTTTGTACAACTTAAAATCGGTCGGTAAATGAAATTGCATAATCATCGATTATGAAAGTGGTGTAAGTCCAATTGACAGAGGTAGGTGGCATAGCAGATGGATGCCGATCAGTGTTTTGTTATTTTTCATTTATTTTATACTAGCTGTGTACCCGCGGACGATTTGCATTGTTTCCCCTCCGTGTTTCCACTACTCGTAAGTTAAAAGATAGATATTAAAAAATTAGAGAAATGTATTAGAAAATGTGCAGCGCATAACCTGTGAGAAGAAAATAAATACGACAAGGCTGTATGACATAATAATAAAGTTAATATGTACGTGTGGGTTGAAACCATTGCTTCTAGGGGATCGCAAGAGGTGGCTTCATGCTGTTTGAAGCACTTAGAAAATGTAACGACCCAAAGCCATGTTATTGCCTACAGTGACATGTGTACTGGGCAAAATCGAAATTTACAAATGGCATTGATGTGGTTGAAGGTTGTCCAGTCGGAAAACAGCATTGAGATAATTGACCACAAATTTTTACTCTCGGGGCATTCATACCTTCCGAACGATGCAGATTTTGGCATCATAGAAATGGCATTGAAAAAATTAATTTTGTGTACACACCACAAGATTACTATAATGTAATAGCGCAACGTAGAAAAATATTCATTTCATATAAAATAATAAATTCATTTTATATGAAATGAATCGGGAGAATTTCATTTCAAATAAAATTTTCCAAAATGCAATTAAAAAACAGATAAAAAAATACTTATGGGGAACAGGACAATTTGTTGCAAATATGTTGGTTGAGATTCCTCAAAATTGCACCATATACCATTTTTTTAAAAACATTGATGACGGACGCAGAATTTAAAATTATCAATTTATTACCTCTACGTCCTGGAAGACCGTTAAAGCCTGGAGCCTTTGTATCAAAATGCCAGACCTATTACGTACGAAAAATATAAAGACATGAAGCAGCTACTACCCTATATACCTCTCATGCATATTTTGAAACACTACCACATGCAGAGAATAAGTAAATTCTTGTAATCAGTATCTTGTAATAACAATGTAATTGCCGTATAACATAAACTTTTATGTGTTGTTATGCGTATTTGTAAACAAAATTATATTAAAATGAAGTATATTTTAAGCGATATTTGATTTTTCAAAATTGAAATTAAACGATTTTTACAATTGTCTAATTTTGAAAGTGGTGTAAGTCCATTTACAGCACATAAATATCTGTTATCGTAGTCTAATTAGCCAAAAACAAATTTATATAAACAAATCAAATGATGATAAAACAATAGAAACAATGCCAGACCTCATATGATTTGCCTGTATTTTTAAATCAACAAATATAGTCACCTTTTATTTTCTCGAAACAAAAGAAAATGGACTTACACCACTTTCAAAATAATATATATATATATATATATATATATATATATATATATATTCTTCGCCAAGGGGGAGCCGGGAGAGGCAGCTGCCCCCTCCCCCCACTAGAGATTCAATATTTTTATCTAATGCCAAGACAATTATTGCCCAATTCATGTTATATCCCAGTTTCAACTCCGTAAATTAAGTCTACCAAATGACCACATGCACCATGAAATCCTGTGCAGTTGATAACTTATGTTCGAAAATTGGCCTCTCCCCTGGTCCACGGGCTGTTAAGCTCTTACATAACAATGTTCATCATTTTACACATAATTATTAAAACTATGAGGATTCCAAATATGAGGAATTAAAATTCAAAGTAAAAATTCTAGTCAATATCTTCATTGTTAATTTGTCAACACGGGATTGGCCATCTGCATGTGTAAATCTTGGCCCTGAAGTTTAAATTGACAGTGAGTGTTATTAATTAAAAATATTTATTGCACTGCTATTACAAAAACATTGTAACTCAAAAAGTATTTTTTTCTAGATTCATTATAAGATTGAGTCAGCTTTTATTGAATGTAGATTCTACCTAATAAAGATCTTAGTAAAAAATATATTTTAATGTTTCTTTTGTATCAAAATTTAATTCTATTCTAATTGTAATTGTAAAAAATTATTCTAATTGTAGTCTCATCTGTCACCGTTTGTATTACTTTCATCTGAACTATTGTACTCGTACTATATTTTCTGGGCTATAATGAGTATCTCATATTTAGAGATTTTAGGGATTATTTACGAAAAATATTTTAATGTTATCTTCAGACCATTCATAAGACGCACCCAAAATTTGAGTCAATTTTTCTATGTAAAAAGTTTTGTCTTATAGTTTGAAAAATACGATAATTAACAATAGTGTTCTTAATGAGAGAGTGGCACAAATAATTCCCGTCGAAGCCAACAATTGTGCTAAAACAAAAATAGTTACTTTTCAATTTGATGATGTAATACATACATACATACATAAGATCACGACTGTATCCCATAAGGGGTAGTCAGAGACTGGGCACTCACTGCAAAAACAGATGACTGCCACAATCCACGTTTCACCAAAACAATATAATGCACTTGGTGTGATAGGTGGTGAGCCCATCGCCACCATGCGCTGTTGGGTGCACAGTGCAGTTTAATTCCTTACTCGCCTTTTACGAGATCCATTGGATGAGACGGAGTGGTAGTATTCTTTTAACGAGCCGTATGATGTAATGATTTCTTATATTTAACCAAATACCAGAGATTTATATAAAATTAGCTTTTACGGATCTTATCACATTAACTATTTATAACCCAACATTTCGAGTGCTTTACAACACCCATGATCATGGGAGGACTGAGGTGGCAGATGTCCTTATGTCATAGTTAATCAGAGGTACCTACAGCTTTTAATTATTGTTTTTGGTATGATCTATGCAGAATGAGCTTACTGTGTCTGGAAGTCTTGCATTGGACTGTTTGGTTTTTGATTTCATTTTATTAATAATAGGATCCCTAGCCAGGACATCTATCATCTCAGTCCTCCTGTGTCCATGGGTGCTGTGAAGTGCTTAAAACATCAGATTATAAACAGTCAAAACAAGATTGTCAAAAGAAGAAAAAAAAAAAAGTTTTTCTTTATAATTGATTTATTTTAGGTTTTTTCTTTTACCTGATGGTAAGTGTAACGTCTGCCCATAGCAAATGCAGTGTCACTCAGAACATTTCTGTGTGAGTCTCATCCCTGAGACACCAGTTCTTAAGTCTCAAATGCCCACTGATTACACTAGCTCACAGTGCCCTTCAAACTGAAACACAGTAATGTTTACACACTACTGCTTCATGGCAGAATAACTAATGTATCAAAAACTTTTATTTCTGTTATGTATACTTTTATTTCTTTTTATATGATGATGTTCTCCTGGCCGATTTTAACGCGGTGACAACTTCCGAATATTGCCGAGAGCTATCAACTGCGCAGGAGAGATTATTGTGCCACAAGTGTATGTGTAAACACAGTGAGTATCCCCACTCGTCCCAACTTACGCACCCGATGTAACGCTGATACGTTAAGATCGGAGGTAGGTCAGAGACACGGGGAAAATCACACCACAACTAGGAAACCATCAATTTGTGTTTTAGCACAAATGAGGCTCTGGATTCAAACGGCATAGAAGTCTGGTACTCAGACCACTAGGCAGCGTCGTCGTAAGGTCGTCGGTCTATTTATATGCAGCTAATGTGGGGGAAGTCAGTGCCTTAAAATTTCTCAAACCTCGCGACCACCTCGGATGGAGAGGTGACCTCCTTAGTTTTACCAGTATGTTATGGTTTGTTCCAAATCAAAATGGAAATATTTTACCCGTCTAGATATGTACCACCCCTGGGCCACTGGGTAACTCTGCAGTGAAGCAGAAGTGTGCAAACATTACTGGGTTTCGGTCTGAGAGGCACTGAGACCGCGAGTGGCATATGAGACTTAAGAAGTGAAGTTTCAGGGTGGTGGTCATCGTGTGGTTTCACATAGAAATGTTTTGGATTATCCAACAAAATAAAATGAAAATTGCAACTAATTGTTAGTTTATGATTTATTTTAATTTTATCAGTCATCAGCGGACATGTTCATGGGCAGCAATGATTATGATGATACACCCCAATTGTATAGACATTAGAGTTTTTAAAGCCTTGACATTTTCAAAGTAAATAAGCACTAAATTTACATATCAAAAGCGGTTGCTATTTATTTATGTATTATTTGTTTTTTAGGTGTTAGGTTACATGTGTTTCCAAACCCTGACAAGTTCCCCGAGAGATTTCAGGCTTGGGTGAAATGTGTTGGTGGAAAACTGGAATTACCAAGCGATTATGAAAATTTTAAGAAGAAAAGAGTCTGTGATTTACATTTTAATGACCATGACCGAAATCGTTACAACCGATTAAACGCTGTGGCTGTACCATCTTCTTTTGGGCACAGTAAGTTATCTTTACTTTGCATTATTGTTGCTGATTAAAATTATTTTTTACAACTTAATTATTTCAATACCCAAAGCATGTTGCCATGGTGAATTTTATAATTTATTTGAAATCCGGTACGGTAGATAATTGTCTCTATGTAGTGGCTCCACTGAAAACCAGCACTGCGGTCTATCTGCAGCTATCTTTGCTGAGTGGAGTCCATTTCAACTTCACAATACACTTAATACTGTACATTTGTCTCCAGTGTTTTATGCATATTTTTCCTTCGTTTTATTGTCTAATCTAAACTATTATTAAGTTATTAAGATATTATAAAGAGAAAAGATTTGATTTTTTGTATGTTTGTTTGGTTGTAATGAATAAACTCAAAAACTACTAAACCAATTTTAAAAATTCTTTCACCTATATACAGCTACACGGGTACAATCGAAAGATGATGATTTTCGTATCATGATATCAATCCTTATCCTACTAAATAGTTTCATAGTCACGGTTGATTATGTACATATAAATTCCTCTTAAAATTATTCGAATCGGACCTATCGTTTAGTAAACCGTTTTTTGCCAGTATCAGCCACCTTAGTTCTAAAAGAAATCAAAAATAAAAAAGTAATTGTTTACAATACATATATACAGTTACGCCCTTTTCCCATATATGGGGTAGGCAGAGGCTACTTACGTAACCCACTTTTTTCCCTCGCGGGGAAACGAGACGTGTCGGGTGGAGGACCACGTCGCTGCCATTTTGGTACGAGTCAAAAAATTCTTACTCTCAGGGGACTCTCGTTTAGCAGAGCGTGTGGCTCAAGAGCACGATTATTGCATACTACACAAGAATAATACAAAAATTGGTAAGAATTTTATCCACTGTTTCGGAATGTACATTATTATGTGTTTATTATGAAATATCTGCCGATCGTAAAGATATGATAGGATTCCCTTGCAGGAACCTTTCTAGTTGGTACTACCGCAGGACCAATTATTCTGCCATGAAGTAGTAGTGTGCAAACATTACTCTTGTTCGGTTTGAAGGGCACTGAGAGCTATTATAATCACTGGGCATATGAGATCTGACTGTGCTTTGAAACAGTAACTGGATGCGTGAAGCCGAAGATACATATGAAGTCATAACGAACTTCTTACATTGCATTATTTAGTTTCTTAAGCTCTTTGCAATATTTTTAATTGTGTGTGTGTGGCCTAGTACCTGAATTCCACGCCGCAGTTCCTAGGTGCGTATCCCAGACGGAACCATTATTTGTGCAAAAACACTAATTGTCGGTTTTCGGGTCTGGTTTTGTTGTGCATCTGAAAGTTATGTCTGTGTATGTCACGCACTTACTATTCAGGAGAAATCATAGTGTGAGGCATAGTTTTTCAAAATAATCCATGGAAATTCTGCAGATTTCTTTATCGTTTTCTAATATGTTTGTATTCTATTGCGCCGATCTTTATCAAAGCAATTTGTTCGTTGATAAAGTTGGTAGTATCTTTAAGCATGTGAAATAAAATGTAAAAGCCTATATATGTCCCACCGCTGAGCACATGCCTCCCCATATTTCTTAAAGGACTTTGAAGCTGGGAATAGTCCGGCATGCTGCTCCAATGCGGGTTGGCAGATTTCACATAACCTTGAAATATTTTTTATGTTCCTCAGACAAGTAGGTAAGACTAAAAGTTCCCTCACATATACAATTTCGTATCCCTCGAAGAGTGACATTATATATCAAATATTAAAAATGTCAGTTATTAGAACTAGTACTCGCAGTAATGTATTGTTTTTGTTTTAGACATTAAAGTGCAAGAAAGTTGGAAAAATATAGGAATATGTTTTGCGAGAGAACTGCGTGAAGAGAGATTGAAAAAATCGGGTCAAACGACGAAAAAACGCAAAAAGTATCAATATTATGATAAATTAGTTTTCTTAGTAGAGACCCTAGATTCACGGGACACAAGATCTAACATCGAAATTCTAGATGGAAATAGAAGTGAAAATATGCATACCACATTTACCATGAAGGAAGGTAAGTTACTTTGCTAAGATCCGCATGCAAAACGAAGCATTATCAAGCGTCATAGACTCTACGACAAACGGCCGCCGAGACGTACGTTTTGGGGCGAAACACGTGTCGTGTTCTCGACTTCAGTGGTGTATATTATCTAGTGGTGGTATTGTAGTGGTTGGTGGAGGGTACCTGGTGGCGGTTCCTGGTGGCGGTGTTAGTTTGCTTGTGCACGCTACTGAGGGAGGGCGTGCGGTGCTCTTCAAAAAACTAAGTAATATACACCATTTTTATATTTTGCATACGGATCTTAGCAAAGTAACTTACCTTCCTTCATTATAATGGATTTCCGCGAAGTAACGCCTGATTCTATTAACTATACCACATTTACCGTCAAACGTTCTACAACAAGATTAGAACAAAATAAAAAGAAAGCATGCAAAGAGTCTCTACTGGAAATTTTGCAACAAAAAAAGGAAAACCTATGTATAAACCAGGCTGACCACAAAACAAATTTTGCGTTATCATTGATACCAATGCTCAAATCCATGCCACTGCACAAGAAATTGGATGTGCAATTAGAAATCTTAAGCCTGATTCAAAAAGCAACAACGGATTGTGATCAAATAAATCTGTGAACACTGGACTGTCAGGGACAAGATGATGGACATACATACATACAGTTGAGCCTTTTTCCCATATAAGGCGGCCTACGTGGACCACGGGCAAGATGAAGCAGGTAGTATAGTCCGGCCGCTGAGAGAATGCGATACCCTTCAAACAGAACACACAGTAATGTTTGCAGACTACTGCTTCACGGCAGAATAACTGGCACTGCGGTGGTACTACCTAGACCGATTCCTGCATAGGAATCCGACCACAAGTGAAAATTAATTGTAATAAATAAATATTGAAACTCATTAGGTGGCTTTGTTGACTGCTTGTAGGTGAAACATTGTAGTTAAGGTATAAGGACTTTTTTATGTAATTATTTATATATGCTATTACAAAAGACCACTAATGACGACCGCATCGTCTACTGGTCAAAATACCTGATTACTGCGCCATGCACCCTGGGTTCGAATCCCAGCTGGAGACATGACTTATGCAAAAATACAAATTATTGGTTTTCAGATCAGTTTTTTGTTGGCTGAATGTCACTGTTAGCCCTGAGGCGTTTACAGCTTCACCGGTTTTAAAGGTGGCCGTGCGCTAAAGGGCGCTTAGCCGAAACCTTTATTTATGGATGACCAGCGCAAGGGCTCGAGAGGGGACGTCAGCTACGACCGTACGCGCGAGTAACTGTATCGAGACTGCCCAAGGGGGCCGGCCTCGGCTCTGTCAGTTACTACATTCGGGAGGGCAATTACAGTACTGTTTTCTTTTATTTACGCGAATACTACACATTTAAATCAAACTACTTTTTACGGATTTTATCGTCCTAATTTCAATAGGGAAGATGGTTGGGTACTGCCTCCGGCTTGGGATCCTATCATTAATAAAATTAAATCAAAAACCAAGCATACCACTGCAAGGCTTCAAGACACAGTAAGCTCTTTCTGCGTAGATCGGACTAAAAATAATAATTAAAAGCTGAAGGTACTCTGGGTTAACTATGACATAAGGACAACTGTCACCTCAGTGACCATAGGTGCTGTAACGCGCCCGAAACGTCGGGTTAAAAATAGTTTTAAATTAAACGCGATAAAAGTTTTATTTAAATTACAGTATTATTGGAATTATCTACATTTACCACCAATTCGGAATGCGTTTCCGCTGGAGAAGAAATTGCGCAAGAAACTCAGGCGACGCTTTTATTCATGATATTACTAGTAGGGAAAAACCGGCCTGAGATGCGGCGGTATCCCGAATAAATTTGTTAACTCTGTCTGATACGCCCCCGCCGTCGGTGAGGGCTTATCAGACAAAGTGATCGTGATTGTTTTGTGTGTGTCTGTGTATTGTGTTGAGTAGACCGCTTGGACCCTAGTGATCGCGTCGTCCGGATCTTGGAAGACATGCCTGAATTTTGGTGTAACGTGATGGGGTCGTGTGTCGCGTCAGCTATTGGGCTATGGTAGAGAGCCCAAAATCGATGTGAAGGTTAATATTACACCTATTCTGTATGACCTGAAGTTGGTGAATATGACGCGGAGAGGTGTTTGCAAATACGGGGCTTGCGTCTGTCATGATTGGCCAAATACAGGCTTTGTAAAGTGTAATTTTATTACGTTGGGACATTCTGCTATTTATTGAGTAGCGGGTGTAATCGGCCGAGGAAAGCCGCTCGGCTCCTTACGCAGTTAATGTGTGAACCGAAGGTGAGTTTCGAATCGAGTAAGACGCCTAAGTGTTTTGCTGTCTTTTCTCAGGGATTGGACGCTCAAATAGCTCTAATAGGATAGCGGGAAATGAGGCTTCATACGCCGAGATCTCGATGCTGTATTTTCGAAATCAGTTCCTTAGGGTTCGGGCTGCGGATTGAAGGCACTTTGTATCTGGTTTAAGTCCATACACATATCAACGAATATCGCGGATTCAACAACGCTGGTGTGCGGTATGTCGTTGGTGTAGGGGGTCTAAAGCACGGGACCTATTACTGAGCCTTGAGGTACTTCAGACCGCATGCCCTCGAGCGACTCGACGCTCGAAAATCTCGTTTCATGAGTACAAGACGATCCAGCACACCGAGTTCATAATTTGTATATGATTCCGTTGTGCCAGACCTTATCGAACACTTTCGCCACGTTGAAGAAACGCGTTCCGGTATGATGTCCGCGAATAAAACTGAACTGAATGTGCTCCACGATACGGTGCACCTGCTGTACATGTTTGGCACGGTTTCCAAACAGCTCGTGAATAGGAATCCCTCTCGACTGAATGAAGTCTCTCAAGCGGGCGAGAAGTAGACGTTCTTGAGGAAGCTAATAGGCCAATATACGGTGGTGTCGGACGGGTGTTTGGAGAGCTTTAGAATCCCTATGACCTTCCAGTTTTTCTTCATGGTTGGTTTAGTGTCGGTGAACGTTACTACAAACATCAGAAATAAGAGATATGCATGCGTAAAACAATTAGCATTATTATTTACTGGTTTGCATATTTTAAACTTTGTTGAAAGATGAGCGAAATCCATTATAGTAAAGGAGAGAAAGTTAATTTGCTAAGATTCGCGTGCAAAATGTAAAATGGTTTGTATTTATAATAATGCTCCTAATCTGCTAGATGTTATAACGCTTATTATGTTCAAATCTTTGCAACATTTCATTGTGAATGCACCCTAAATATTTGACTTTTAAGTGGCAACACTGAATTGACACGGGCCGGAAAAGTGTAAAGCATCATTAATAATTTCCAATTTGTTTCTTTTGATTAAGAACCATTCTTTCAAACGAACCCAATCTGTAAAATTTGTGATACGTCTTTTGATTATATTTAAAGGAACAGAATTCTGAAATGTTTTCAGTGTTCGTATGTTTTTGTTATACAATAAAGGGAGACTGATACGAGTAGTTATCGTGATCACAAAGTGTTTTTAGACTTTTAATGTATTAGTTTTGAGTTTCGAATCTCTGCTGTATTTTGTGCTGGCGTTTCTTTACATGACATCAACACGTCCTAATTGGCGGCCACGGTATGCGGTACTTACAAAGCAGAAAGGAAACATCGGCCTCTGAATAAGGTAAGAATAAAATGTTTTATCCCCTACTGGGGCACCGGCAAATTTTACCATCTTGAATTTTGGCACTAGAAACTTGTGGAATGAGTTGAGTTCTGACTCCTTTGTGGAATAAACGAATGACACCTATATTGGTATTACCGGTTTTATCCCCGACACCCCTGCATACCGGTATGCAGGAGTGACCAGGGATAAAGCCGGGAATTACTTTCGATGCTTAGTTTTTAATACGTATACTGATTAAAGTAAAAGTTAGTTAAGTTTTATTATAGTAATATATTCATTATAAGTAAAGATTATAATTAAAAGAAATTTGACTTAATGTTCGTTGTTGATTCCTAAAATACCTGGAAAATACGTCTCCAACAACGATTATTTTATCCCCTCTTAAATATATATATTATTATGCTCTTCTTTACTAATTACTATTTCATAAGATTGCGTAACTAGTAACGAAACTTTTGTTATGACAGGTAGAGTGTAATTTCTTTGTTTTGTATATATTTCAAATGTTTTTTAAATTTATTGCAATTTTTATATTTTTCGGTAACAATGGGGATGGACCATGTGTAAATAGAAACGACAGTGGGGTTAATAGGAACGACGTTTCATTAATAGGGGACGATGATGTAGTTTTTCGGGACGGTAAAGTATGTGTTGTGTAGTGTATTTCGTATACAGGTTTTAGTTTACGTTCTTTAATGGGTTCGAAAAGTTGCGGTTTTGTAAACTTTTCGTTAAAGTCTATATTATTTTACGTCAGCAAATTCTGCATCTCAGCCTTTTTATGATTATATTAGGAGTTTTTTTTATGCAAATGATATGGGGCGATATCAGTTATAATCAGTGTTGGATGATGTAAATTAGGCAGAAGTTTATCGGTCACCCATTTTTTGAAATTCTTGCTGTTCTTTTCATCATGATAATCGCCACTTTTTTATTTGATTAGAATATTCTCCACAAACCCTGCTTTTCCTCCCGCATGAACAACTATTGATCTGTTTCCTTTAGAGAGTGGGTTTAGCACACCGTCAATTTCATCACTCTGCCCACAGCGTGCAGCTGTATGAGATGCATATAGGTCTCGTCCAAAAAATTTATAGTTTCTGTTCACCTTGTTCATTCTCTTTAATTTTTGAAGAAAATTTGCTTTCCATGCTGAAATATCATTTCTTTCGTTTTCTTGTAACGAAGAGTTTCTCGACTACCTTTAAAATAAATGTTTTCTTGAGTACATTTAATTACTTTGGAATTGTGGGAATTTCTTTCCGCTTAATATAAAATTCATGAATATTTCTTCTTATCACACCGAGATCGAAATCATCCACTTAAATTTTCCCTGTCTTCCTGTTTCTTTTTTCCCGGCATGGAAACTTTTGTTCCAGTTTCATCTGCCTGTCCTTATTCCTTTACAAGTTTTTTAACAAATTGCTCCCCAACATCTACAACAAATGTAAGTGTTTCCGAAGAATTTATTTTCAAGAGCTGACAACACTAATTTGTGGCGGCAGCTACGCGATCATACAATTTTTTGAACGGTATTATCGGTGTGTAAAGGCGCTTTTCTTCCTTCACATCATCCAAGACTTGTAAAATACCGTTTCTGGCATCATCGACATGGCAAATTGACATTTCAAAATGGTCTCGATATTTCCTCTTTTGGCCACCGCGTCAGATAAGGTTGTGGCACTGTAAAAACAAGAGAAATGACACGCGCCGCACCGCCGCATGCGCGATGAGAGCGGTTGCAACGCGCATGTGCCGCTTGGTATCGAGTTGCGCGACATGTTTTGTTTGAAATATCTCCTCTAATATGTAACTCAATGGTTGAGAATAGCGTTCCATAGTATAACATTTATTTATATAAATTGTATTTTCAATGTTAAGCCGGAAAATTTTTTGTTAAGTCCCTTACTGAGTCCGGCCCTCCAACTGAATACTGTAAATTTGAAACGAGTAACTTCATCAATAAAATTCCAAAACATTAGCAGTATTTTCAAAGAAAAATTTAATTTTATAGTTTTAACGCACCTACAGAAGTATAATTGTTTGTTACGGGCCGCAATAATTGTGGAATAAGCTTTAATACGACGGGATAAACTAAAAATTATTATGATTTTTCACACCACAATATTTATTAACCGAACGAGAACGTAATTTCGGTCATTTTCATCAAATTTTCATCATGCAACACTACGTTGCAACACAATAAGGCACACTATGGTACTGTATAATTTCTACAAATAATCTTTATTTGTGGCCATAGTGTAAATTAATGTCTATTATTTTCTGTAGGGAGGAGCAATGTTAGATAAAAATCGATGTTGATGTCAATATCGGAAAAATGTAGATTTTTTTGGAGGTAATATTTAACTTTGGATTGTACTTAACGAAATATTTGTTTTGATATAAACAAAAAAAACACAATTGATTCAATTCAATTTCTAGGAATTCACTGTAGGAAAGAAATAAAAATCTCATATCTGGAAAATGATAATGAATATACAAATGATGGATGTTTATAAAACTGACTGCTATAGAACAAACACAGAACGGTACCTTGTATGCTTGTTTCCTTTTACAACCATGGCATCATAAATATATATTAGTAACATCTGTTATAAAAACTAAGAACTACTACGTTTCTCTACGTTGGCGTACCTGACTTCTACGCCGCAGGTCCTGGGTTACAATTCTAGTCGAGCTAACATTTGTCCAAAACACAAATTGATGGTTTTCGGGTTTGGTTGTATTGTGCATGCAGAAAAATGTGCACCCACGATACAGGAGAAATCCTACTGTAAGTAGGTTGAAGTCTTCGCGTAAGCTCAGTTTTATTTTTAAAACAAAATTTGAGATTTATGTTCACATCATCATCATCTGATGGATCGATGTTTAAGATTATCTAATATTGCTGTTATATAAAACTCAACGTAGATAAAACTTATTACACGCAACTTCGATCACAATCGACATCCCTACTCCTAAGTATGTCCTCTAATCCATAGAGTATAGTAACACAACAGGAAATCTAATCTAATCATCAATTTACGTTAACTTATAATAATATGTGTTTCGTAATTAACACTTTTGATGAATTTTCTTCTTGTATAAAATTTAAAACTAAATGGAAACGACTACAATCAGTAAAACATAAGCTAGCAATTGGGTTATATGGGTAAACACTAAAAATGGAAGATAATAGCGATCAAGAAAGTGTTTACAGTCATGTAATTGACACACTAATTCAGACATTTGGGCAAGTGCTGAGTAAAGATGTGATATGTACAGTGGTTGAAAGTTGCGGCGGTGATTGTAAGTAACAAATTTAAATATATTGTGTGGTTTTTTATTTTTCTAATATATCTTTTGTACTAAAAGTTGGTCAGGTACGATATTGCGCGCCATATTAGTCTGTTATTGATCGGACCTTCCTGCGCTATTTGTATTGCGTCGATAAGGGCTTGTTTTATGTATAGTATATGTGTATATCATTTTTTTAGAGACAGAGAAAATCAATTATAGTTCTGTTTTTACATTATGTAGCTGAAAGTTATACAAAATAGAATGAAGAAGGTGGAGAAGAGTAAGAACATTTTTTATTATTGTTAGATCCTTAATCTCTCTAGAATTCCCAGCCAATTTATTTTATACATACGAAACATGTCTTTGTGTATGTATTGACTACTTAAAGCAGCTAAATACTAATTTGTATAACATTCATGTTTAGTCTAATAAGTACCTCAATAAACAAATGTAAATGTAGTAACTAGAAACTTTAATATACAGTATTAGTAATAATTGTGAATTTGGTATACAAAATCAAAACTAATTTATTGCATTCATCATAATCATTATTTCAGCCTATCATAGTCCACTGTTGAACATAGGCCTCCCCCATAGATTGCCACAAAACACGATCCTGAGTCACCTGCATCCATTGACTTCTCGAAAATCCATGCAGATTGTCACTCCATCTAGTGGGGGGTCGCCCTACACTGCGTTTGCTGGTACAAGGTTGCCACTTGAGAATGTTTCTCCCGAACGGTTATCAGTTATTCTATATGGCCGGCTCATTGCCAGTTTGCTAATCCATAAGACTATGTCAGTAATATAAATACAGTATTATAAAATTGTTGTAAAGATTTAAAAGCAATTGATTTGTTAAACAATTAGTACACACATACATACAGTCACATCTTTTTCTCATATATGGCGTAGGTGTGGTAGGGTACCGACACCACAAATTGATTCCGATCAAATATAACTGTAAGAACTATGAAATGTCCTTAATATGCTTGTATGTTCAGGATTTAATAGTGTAGATCTCATTCTGTCTGGTATTTATTATCCTCATTAGATAAGGGTCTTATGCCTCATTAAGAACATTATAAATTTTTTTGGAAAGTGACTGAGTTACTGGAAGCTTTTCTGAACATGTAATTAGTATTAATTGTATACTTGTATTTGACACTAGCTGATGTCCACAACTTTGTCTGCTTGGATATAGGTTTTATTTAAAAATCCTGTGCTGTTTGGTTCTCTGGATAAAAAAAGTATACTATGTCTGACTCTAGGATGTAAGCTATCTCTTTGCCTGTGAATTTCTATGGTATCTTAAGTTCGGTTCAATGGTTGAGCTGTGAAAAGGTAACAAATAGACACAGGGACAGAGAGTTATTTCTGCATTTATAATATTAGTATGGATGAAAATAATGTCTAAAATGTATTATTTTTAGGTAATGACCATTATGCTAATTAATGTAGTAATTAAAAAAAAAACATTGTTATCTTAATAGTTTGCTGATTATAAAAAGGAAACAATATTATTTATATTCTTGCTAAGACTGATTAATATCACTTAATGAAGCAATGTTTGGCATTTAGAATCACTTCAATTAACACATTTTTTTTATTTATTTTTTACATTATCAAAAAGCAATGTCGCCCACACTATATTCTCTCGAAATGCACTCACACACATTTTGAGAGAACACATAGATAATCAGAATAAAGGCACATTCAACTTCACGGCGTGGCTTAGTGGTCAGAGTACCTAATTTCTATGTTGTGGGTTCTGGGTAACATATGTGCTAAAACTCAAATTTTTGTTTTCTGGTCTGGTTGTGTTGTATATATGAAATTTATATCTGTAAAACGCAATGACGACACAGGAGAAATCCTAGTGTGGGGCATAACTTCACAGATCAAACAACATCAAAGGGACTACTTGTATTTGGTCATAAAAACCAATAGTCATAAATACTAGTAATGTTTTTAAGGAACAAATTTACCTTGTATAAATCTTATTAGTATGAATACTAAAAGGAATAATATATTCATGTATAAAATAAAAATAAATTTCTTTATTTCACTTAAACATAATATTGTAGAACATACAACATACATATTATCATTGTTCAGTATTCATAATATCTCTAAATTCTGGTCCTGTTAGAAAAGTAGTTAACATTAGATGATTAACAATAGACATTACATAGGCCAAACAAAAAGATTGATTAATACCCGCGTAAAAGAACACATAGCTGACGTGAAGCATCGTCATTCTAGGAAGTCTGCAGTCTGTGACCATGTTCTGGATCATCCCAACCATTACATCAGATTTGATAAGCCACAGATCCTTGCAAAAGAACACCGATTCCTACCAAGGATGATTTGCGAGGCTATTGAAATCAAAAAACATCCTAATTTCAATAGAGAAGATGGTTGGGTATTACCACCAGCTTGGGATCCAATAATAAATAAAATTAAATCAAAAACCAAGCATACCACTGCAAGACTTCAAGACACAGTTAGCTCTTTCTGCGTAGATCGGACCCAAAAAATAATAATTAAAAGCTGAAGGTACCCCAGGTTAACTATGACATGAGGACATCTGTCACCTCAGTCCTCCCGTGACCATGGGTGCTGTAAAGCACTCAAAACGTCGGGTTATAAATAGTAAAAAATTAAACGTGATAAAATCCGTAAACTTAGTTTTATTTAAATGTGTAGTGTTCGCGTAAATATAAGAAATCATTATTAGATTTTAATTAGTGTATTGTCATAATTTCCCTTCATGTGAAACTGTTCATTAAAAAGAACAATTGTTCGCAATACAGCTTTAAGAGAATAATCAGAGTCAGCGCTGTAAAATGTTTTTCAGTCTCTTCCTGTTCGTCATTTTCCTCTTGAACTTTATGTGCAATATTATCTTTCATATCTGGTGCACAAATTGCTACAGAGATACCTACCTCAATAAACTCCTCTACTTGAGGAGCAGATAAAGCAGATTAGTTTATTATTACTATTACTATGACTTATATAGTATATTTATTTAGTTATTTTCATAGCATAATATTTTATTATTGCATATTGTCTGGTATTTTGCTATGGGAAAATGTGACTGATGTATAAGTTATTTTTGTTTTGCAAAAGGGGGCAATAGCTATTTATAATCTTGGCTCTAAAGTGTCTCTTAGAGATAAATTTAAAGAAATAAATATCTTAACCTTGGCCTCTCAATATACATTTAAAAACATTTGGTATATAAAAGAACATAAAAGAGTTTACTAAAAAAAGTGATGTTCATAATGTAAATCCCATGAACAAGCATAAATTAATAATGCCAACTTAACAAGGTCAGTAACTCTTTTATGGGGCAATGTGCCAGCCCAGAAAGTGCAAGTAAGTCTTTCAATCAAAAAGTTCGAATTTTATATTAAACAAAGACTTCATATATCGTTATTATAATATTAAAGAATACGTAGATGATGATAACCTCTGGGAATGAGGGGATCACCGCCAAGCTATTTCTACACCTTTATAATACTCCTGTTATTTATTTATTTATCCTTTATTGCTGACACCTTAAGCTAAGGGCTACAATGGGCAGACTTAATGCCTAGTGGCATTCTCTACCAGTCAACCCTTGTTGAAGGCAGGTGCTAACCAAAGTATAAAAAAAAGAAATAAATTCATACAATACAGATATATATATATACAATTTAGATATATTATAAATAAATGATACATATATAAACACATGTACAATTACATATGAACCAAATAATTATAACAATACATACATAAATATTGTTATTGTACATTATTTTTAAAATGACTGAAAATAATATCCTGCAGGGTTTCTTACTGGTTCTTCCCAGGTAAGAGGCATATTTTGTAAACCAATGTAGTTAAAGAAAAGAAAAAAGAAATCTTTTTTAATTAGTATTATCTAAAAAATCTATGTTGAATAAAAATTTAAACTATTCTTTTACATTTGTGGCTAATTAAGCCAAAGAAATGTTGTCCTCTTTATCATTATCAGTCATGGTAAACAGTTCCGCCAATTGAACAGCATCTGAGGATATTTTTAAGAGGTATTTATAACCTGCATGTCTAAAGCAGTTAGTTATAAGACTTTTTGTGAAACTTTCCCATGGTGCTGATATGTAATAATACAGATAATAACATCTTGGTTGCAGTAGAGATGTATCATTTGGTGGTAAAAACACAAGTGTAAAAACTCAATGAGCAGGACAATTATCAACCAAAAGTAGAATTTTTCGTATTGTTTGCCTTCAACATCCCAATTTCGTAACTTTTTTATTTCAAAAATTTCCAATGTCATCCGTCATGGATGATTCATATGTAACTTCATTTTTAAATTATCTTCGTATGTTAGATTCAACTAGGTACTAAAATCTTACTTTTACTGGATCCTGTCATATTTGATGCAATCATGATTGAGAGACATTTACTACCAGAGCAATGCAATTGTATCCTTTAAAGTCCGATTTGGTGGCATATTATAATTAAGTTCGGTTTCATTTGCTTTAATTATCTTGTTGTGGTCCGTAACCTTCGAATAACGTAGACGACTTTCGCGATAGTTATCCTTCTACAATATCACCATCAAAACTGGCAGCTCCACTACTAATTTTTGCTCCGACGATACCGTGCCGACCCCGGAAACCTTGAGTCGAACTAGAAGAGCAAACGAAATCTTTACCGCGAAGCGCCTAGACTCGACACGTTTTTGTTTACTTTTACGATCTAGTAACTCAGATTAAAATCAGTGTATTGTACGGACAACCTTTATTCACGCAGAATAATACTATGCAATGCTGTCATTATACTGCTCGCGGGAATGCAATGGGGAATAAGAATTTCTTGACTAATACCAAAATATATCCGTCACGTCTCGTATCCCGCGGCGGCGAATAGTGGGCTACAGGTGTAGTCTCTGTCTTCCCCTTATGGGAAAAAAGCGTGACTGTATGTGTTAATGAAAACCAATGCACTTAATTTGAAAGTTGTCCTTAACTTTCATCCTTTATTTAATATCATCTAATGTTTTGCAAAAAACACTTTGGTACTAATCCTGGTTTTCTTATTTCACAGTGAATGAATCTGCCAATGCAATTATGAATATTACAAATGATATCAAAACACAACCATCAATTAATCACAGCAGCAATCAGTTGCCCAGTATTAGTGTTGGTAATACCACAATGAGAAACATGAGGCAAAATGTTAATGAGTATTATACACGAAGTACAGATAATAATAGCAGTTCTCGAAGACACAAACAGTCTAATAGATCACATGGATCCATAATACCTTTTGGTGATTCTGTGGCTCAAACTCCGACAACTTACGCAGCAGCATCTCAAATTACGACGGCTGGTCCAAAACGGACGCAAAAACCAGCCATACCCGCTGCAAAAAATACAAGCTTTTGGACAGATCAAATGCGCGAAATCTTTTCGTTACACAATAAAGGTACTAGATTATTAATTATTATGAGAGGAGCTCCTGGAAGTGGGAAATCACATTTAGCAAAGAAAGTTGTAGAAATGACGGTTGATGAAAATTTCTTTGATTACAAAAAGCATATTCTTAGTGCCGACGACTATTTCATGGTTAGAGGAATCTACCAGTTCGAGAAAACAAAGCTTTCTGATGCTCACATTTGGAATCGGAGTAGAGCCCGTGCAGCAATGGAGCAAGGATTAAGTCCTGTTATTATAGATAATACTAATATCGAACTATGGGAAATGGAGCCGTATGCTAGGTATGCGGTAAAAAATGGATATTTGATAAAAGTCGTTGAACCTAATACTCCATGGGCGAGAAAAGTAAATCAGCTGTCACGTAAAAATATTCATGGTGTTCCTGTGCAATCAATCAAAAGAATGCTTGATAACTTCGAAAATGGTGTAACCGGTGAATATTTGATAAATTATTATAGATTATCTTACCCAGAAAATATGGTTCCCCCTGTTTTGAGAAATATTCCTGTGGTGCAAGTCCAAATGCCAGTTGAACCATCACACAGTAATAGGTATGCAATACCTAACAGTTCAAGAATGGAATATAATACTGATTCTACAGAACATGAAAATATCACTGATCAAAATATACAACTGTTGCGCAGTGGATCATCTGTAGGCGCTGAGATTTCGAAGGAGAGTAACGCAACCAAGATCGACCAAACTTTTACTGTCGAAGCTGATCAAGAAGAAAATAGTCTACCAAAGCAGTATACAGAAATAGAAAAACAATTAGAAGAATTCGCAAAAGTTGAAGAAGAATGGGAAAATGGCGAAACATGGGAGAACGATTCGCACGAAACAACAAACAAAGAGGTAGATAAAACAAATGTTAATGATTCAGAGGGAAATGCTGAAGTCGCGAAGCCTCAAAGAAAAACTAAAGATTCAGTGGAATCGAAAACAACAGAAAAACCTTTATGGTTAGAATGCCAGGACTGGACAAAGTTCGCTATGTTTATGCAGCCGTGGGAAATTGATATTAACCCAGATGATAATAAGTCTGTGATTGCAATAAAAAAAAATAGCAGCAGTACTTGTATGGAGATTGGTGATACAGATATTCATAATACAAAACCACTCAAAATAATAACAGCTACACCCAGAGATATAAATTTAAATTACATGCCACTTCATAACGAAAAAATACCTGATGAGCGGATGTTCGACAAAGGCAGTATGACGAATGAACAAACTGTAACTGAAGCGTATAGATGTAAAAATGAAGAAAAACATTTTATAGCTTTCAGAAGATTGTTTAAAAATTTAACAAAATCAGATTTAAGAGATATATTTGATCGTTGTTGTGGTGATGTAAACTGGGCAGTAGATATTGTGCTTGATGGTATGACTAATAAACAGTTATCAGTTGTGAACGCCGAAGATTTGACTGATATTGAAGAAGAATTTTCAGAACAGTGTGATTGTGTAGCAGCTTATAATATAATACCAGATATTAATACAACACCAAGCACAAGTTCGAAACCAGATGAGATTTTAGAAGACACAACAGAGAAAACTGCTACTCCAAAAAAAAACAAAAAGGGAGTATTAATTTCTGAAAGCTCTGTTCAGTTAAAACGTCAAATAGAAAAAAACGTAGTTATATCAGACAATCACTATTCAGATCATTGCCTAAAGATCAGAAAAATACGACGCGGTGAAGTGTCTGAATCCGAAGCTAATGTTAATGAAAAATTAGAAAATCCAGACGGTAATGCTCAGACTTCCGGTAATGTCTATCCAAGTACCTCAAAAAATGGGAATGAAAATACTGCATCTATAAGAATTAAAACTGATGATCACGAGTTGGATGTAGAAAACAGTGATGATGATGAGACTTGTCTTAATTATGTGGAAAAAACTGTTAACATTGATTTAGGCAGTCATTTTGTAACTCAACTAGATGAATATTTTGGTAAAAGTGGTTTGATTTATCCTGATAACATCATACCTAAAATTAATATTCCATTGTCAATGTTAAATGAAATTAATGCCCTTTGGATGGAATCCGTGATGGATCAATTAGAGGAGGTAACAAAACAGACAGAGCAAATGCTGCAGCAAGATGAGGAATTTGCAAAGTAAATAAAATAATAACTACTTTAAAAAACGCATAAATAGAAGTTTCAATCTGTCTGATTTCTAACAATTCCATTTATTTCAGACAATTAGCAGTCAAGGAAGCAGAATTAACAATCGCAGGGAAAGAACCAGAAGTGCCTGATTTTAAAGAAATAATGGATATGGATTTTGCAATTTCCCTCTATCAAAAAGATGTTGCAGAGTGGCGCAATAATGAGCCTTCAGATCTAGCTGCAAAACTCACACGGGATAAGTTATATAATCTTTTTCCAACCATTTCAAAAGATTTATTGTCTGAACTCCTGATGGCCCATGACAATAATTTCCAGGCAACTGTAGAGGTATCTTGATTTTCATTTTATAAACTAAATATGTGACGTATATATTCAATTGTTTTCACTAAATTCGTTTTTGTAGGTTCTTTTAATGTCGACGGGCCAATCGGCGGTTCTAGAAGCACAGAATGGTGTCAATAAATTTGTTATGAATAAAGAAATACAACGTCAAGAGAAAATACTTCAAGAACATAAAAAAGTGAGTCATTACTATTTTAATAATAATTGTAGATTAATATTAGACTAATGTAACCCGCGACTTGTGACGCATTTACTTGGGAATTCACGGAAATCCCGAAGTATTTGAGATATTGTAATCAAACAATGACTAAATTGATCCTAGAATCTATAATGTAAGCAAATTTCATCAAATAGATTTACGAGACAGATTTTTTTAAAGACAGATTTACTCAAGTAAGCGAATTTTCCAGGAAAAGTATATGAAACTCTTAAATTTGAAAATCACAGAGATATACTTTTATTTTATTTATGTGTATTACGTAGTAGTTAAAAAGTACTTTGTATTGCAAATACTTTTTTATTTTTTAATAAAAAGTATTTCGGTTTGCTATTTAAATATGATTAGATGCATAAATCTTTACGCGAGGCTATTGTTTTATTAGTCGCTTTAAGTATTTACAATTTTGAATTTATTTTCCAGCCTGGATTGTTATAAAATATTTGGAACTAAATTTGCATAATTAAAAGTAACAGTAGTCTAATAGAGTAATATAAAATATTATAATGCAATTAAATAGTTAATTTACATTGCATATTTTCTTCTTTGTTTCATCACAACAATAAAAGGCAAAAAAAAGTTGAAATCACTTCCACTTTTGGTTTACCTACAAGCTGTGCTCCGCGGTTTTATCCGCGTAAAATAAACTGACCACATGACATCACCGTACGGCATATCTTGCTGACCTGAGCACAGTTCGGCCCGTCTAGGTAATGTTATATTTAGCCTATCGCCCCTTAAGGCCATATTATAAGATTTTTTAACCTATAACCTTCCTCAATAAGCCTTCCTTAATAATTTTTAAATCGGATTAGTATTTAATGAGATTAGCGCGTTCAAACATACAAACTTTCCACCTTTATTATAGTGGTAAGATTACCAGAAGAAGCAATCTCCAGCTTAGCGCCTCGAAGTTATTTCCGCGTTTCTAGTCGGCGAAAATTTAGTATATATAAATTTAAATACTATATAATGTGTCTGGGATCGTATTAGCGATGATTTATGCACTGATTTTACATCTCATCCCCACTCTAAAACTACCCTCTAATGCATCCTACCCTCTTTTCCCCTTCCAGCCATGGCTATTTCAACTTTTGGTGCATTTTGTTGTTTATGTCCTCGAAAAAATAACAATAACTTGAGAGTGTGTGGCTTCACAGATCCGCAAATGGTCGTTAGACACCTAAAAATAATGTAAAACTTTAAAAATAAACGATAATTGATTTTATTTTGTATATGACATTTATTTATTAACAAATAAAAACTAAACAACAATGTTTTCACCTTATTTAGTCGTTAAACAAATTTGGAATCGCCTTATAACTAGTCTGGCCATAAATACTGTTACATAAAAACTTTATTTCAACTTTTAAATTATTTTAAATTTGGAACACGTATATTATTTTAAAAACTTCTTTCGATTTTGCGCCATTTCACATATTTTTTCGTGTTCAGTCAAATTACAATATGGAATGGGGTGTTCAAGAAAATAGGATTGTAGTGATCGCCTTGCAGAAAGTGGGTATGGAGCCGTCGCTCATATTCCTGACACTTCAAAAGCTTGGGTATCAGCCGTATGTTCGTATATCGTACTATCAACAGATACAACAACACATCCTCTGTCGAAGACCTGAATAGATCGGGGCGGCTACGTGCTGTTAGAACTACAAAGGCTGTTAATGCTGTTGAAGCCAGAATTCGTCGAAACCCCATTAGGAAGCAAAAAATCTTATCGCAAGAAATGAAGATTCCCGCTAGGATTCTGTCGCGTATTATAAAACAAGACCTGAAGCTCGGTGCTTATCGTCGATATACAGGAAATGCCCTTAATCAATCTTTACAATTAAAGAGAGTGGATCGATCAAAACGCCTTCTGTCGGGATACGCAGGTGAAAGGCACAGAAATATCCTCTTTACCGATGAAAAAATTTTCACGATTGAAGAACACTACAATAAGCAAAATGATAAAGTGTACGCTTACAGTTCTTAAGAAGCTGCTCAAGTGGTCGGAAAGGTACAACGTGGTCATCATCCTGCGTCAGTGATGGTTTGGTGGGGCGTGTCTTATCAAGAAGTCACAAAACTACATTTTTGTGAAAAAGGAGTGAAAACTTCAGCCAAAGTGTATCAAGATACAGTCTTGGATCATGTTGTGAAACCTCTCAGCAATACACTTTTTAAAAATATACCGTGGACTTTCCAGCAGGACTCTGCATCTGGTCAAAAGGCACGAACTACCCAAGCCTGGCTTAAAACCAACGTTCAGGACTTTATAAGAGCTGAAGACTGGCCGTCATCTAACCCAGACCTCAACCCTAGACTTCAAATTATGGTCAATTTTAGAGGACATGGCCTGCTCTAAACGACACGGCGACATTGAGTCACTTAAAACATCTTTGGAGCAAGCACTGGAGAAATTTCCCTTGGAAACAGTGCATAAATCCATAGAGTCGTGGCCAAACAGATTAAAGGCCTGTATAAAAGCCACAGGTGGCCATTTCTAATAGAATATTTTTTTTTTTATTTTTTGCTGAGACTAATAAATATGTAGGTAAAAATTTTAATAGTATTACATTACTTCATTAAAAAAAATGCATTTTCATTTGTAACAGAACTTATGGCCGGACTAGGTAATAAATGTCGGTTCAATACTAGTAATTCATGCTTGCGCCCGGGGTATTTTTTACTGGTGGTAGGATTCCTGTCTAGGTAGGTACCACCCCAGGGCCAGTTATTCTGCCGTGAAGCAGTAGTGTGCAAACATTACTGTGTTTCGATTTGAAGGGCACTGTGAGCTAGCATAATCACAGGGCATCTGTGACTTAAGAACTGATGTCTCATGGTGATGGGCATAGTGAGGTGTCACACAGAAATGTTCTGGGTGACACAGCATTTGTTATGGACAGACGTTGCAGGTGAACGTTTTGCTCGTTTCATCCTCATATACAATAAAAAAAAATCAATTATAAATCTCCTAGAGTAGGTAAGTTACAGCCGTAACTTTGATGTGGTGTTGTTGTTTATCTCAAAATCTGTCGATTTAACACTAAAAAAATGGTCTTAACGGGTTTGATTTTGCAAAATGTAATAATAACTTGTAGTTTTAATATAATGATTTCTTATATTTACTTATTAAAAAGTTGCAATGGCCACGGCTGGAAGGAGAAAGGGGGTAGGACGCATTAGGTGGTCGTTTTAGAGTGGGGGATGGAATATAGAATCAGTGCCTAAATTATCGCTAATACGATCCCGGACACTATTGTATATACACTCCTTTGCAGAAAACTAATGGAAACCGTGGGAAAAAATAATATCGCAGTGACGTTATTTTTGAAAGATGTTGTGAAAGAGAGTTTATGTTATCATAGATTAAGGTGTCCGCTTTTATTAAACACTGACCACCGCGGCGACAGATACTAGTATTTATGCGTGTTTTTTTTAAACCAAATTGTATGATTAGATGAACGTCATGTGTAACAAATAATCACGTTGCTCTAAGCCACTGTTCCATACTCCGTATGCGTAACATAGATTTTTTTTATAATTACAGGCTCTGTCAGAAGTTGAATGGCCATTGTTGCCAAAAGAAGAGAAGATTGATATGGACGTGGTAACACAATACCGCGAAGAAGCTGAAACGCATCTTGCTCAAAGGAACTTGTGAGTACTTATTAGATTATTTGGTTCGCCGCTCCTCTTTTCTCATTTACCGCGGGGGCTAAAGGTGGGTTACGGGTGTGGTCTCCGCCTACATATATGGGAGAAAGGCGTGACTGTATGTATGGAAATGATATCCCGTTGGATATCTAAATAAAAACTAAAACTTGGTTTCTGCACTGGATATTATGAAAGAGTCGTTGTGTAAAGTAGGTAGCGCTTTTCTAAGCTATTGCACGTTTGCCATGGTTGTCAATCTGCTTGCTAAGCTTACCGACTATGGTATTTGTCCCATACAGAGTAATCTTTGTGGGAAGCTAGGCCTTGCTGTAGATCCGTAATGTGCGTAAACATGATGGTGATAATACAAGTCTGTAATTTTTAATTGAGTACAAATAACTGTGTCTGTGAAGGTGTGTTTAGGGCATGCGCGGATGTATGAGAAAAAGAGTGTTAATGGTATTAATTTTCAAAGGAAATAAATAAAATTTGTTTATTAAAAAAATACTCATAGATTATCATTTTGTACACTACGAGTACAATAAAACTAAGGGATTTCAATATCGCATTGTAAACAATTAATATTACCTTTCCAATTTCCGCTAGATGGCGCTATTTGTAATTTGCATCTCGGTATGGTTTGCATTATTCTCTTTTATAAAGATAATTTCATTCAATGTCACTACTCTATTTAGAATACTGAAGGGGAATTGCAAAAACGTAGTATTTTTATATGTATATTTGACTTAGAAGAGAAGTAAGTGTTTTGAAACAGGAGTATATTGGGTTCATCCATTAATTTCTCAATAGACATCCGCAAAAAATTGTGCCCTAGTAGTAATGTAATTTAAAATTACCTTCCTGTTAAGTGTGATGCGTAATGCTATAAGCTATAGTGTGAAAAATTGTAATGCATTACAAAGCCGCGTGATAGTAAGTTTTTAATATTACAAGTATTACCTACTCATCTCTACTCTTAGCATAATCAGCAATAGCTTAATGGTTAGGTTGAAACAAGACGTCGCATGATCAAACCCACCACATGACTATAGTCGTGAACCATCTCCTAGCACAAGTTTTGAAGCTAATGATTTCTTATATTTACGCGAACACTACACATTTAAATGAAACTAATTTTTACGGATTTTATCGCGTTTAATTTTATACTATTTATAACCCGACGTTTCGAGTGCTTTACAGCACCCATGGTCACGGGGGGACTGAGGTGACAGATGTCCTGATGTCATAGTTAACCCGGAGTACCTTCAGCTTTTAATTATTTTTTGTGGTCCGATCTACGCAGAAAGAGCTAACTGTGTCTTGAAGTCTTGCAGTGGTATGCTTGGTTTTTGACTTAATTTTATTAATTATAGGATCCCAAGCTGGTGGTAATACCCAACCATCTTCTCTATTAAAATTAGGATGTTTTTTAATTTCAATAGCCTCGCGAATCATCCTTGGTAGGAATCGGTGTTCTTTTGCGAGGATTTGTGGTTTATCAAATCTGATGTAATGGTTGGGATGATCCAGAACATGGTCACAGACTGCAGACTTCCTGGGGCGGCGATGCTTCACATCAGCTATATGTTCTTTTACGCGGGTTTTTACTGATCTTTTTGTTTGCCCTATGTAAGAGAGACCACATTCACAATCCAGCTTGTATACTCCTGCATCTTGTAGAGGGATGTTACACTTGACAGATGGTAAAAATTGACTTATCTTCTTCGGCGGCTTGAAAAATGTTTTTATGGAAGCCCGCTTCAAGATATAGCCAATCTTGTCCGTGACTCCTCTGACATATGGTAGGACTGCAGGTACACGCTCGACTGTGGCCGGCTTCACTCGGTCACTGCGACGAAGGCGCGGAACCCGAAGCTTGTTGTCTTGCAAAACTTGCTTGACATGCTGAAGCTCGGCGGCCAGGTGTTTACTGTCACAGATCCCTTGTGCTCTCTGAAACAAATTTTGAAGCTAAGTTGGACTGGTTACCAGGAATATTAGTAATCGCATTAGCATTACTAGTATTCTTTATTTAAAAAAATACATTTAAAAATATTATGTTCTAAATACGGGCATGATTCTTTTTATTCAAATAATGCAATCAAAACTTTTGGTATTCTTTTGGAAATTCTCCGTACTGTCCGTGCCGTCAGTTTCCATCGAAGTCCGGGGGAGTCAGTACGCGATACTTTTTGTTAAATGGCAGAGTAGAATACCACATTCCTCTTTCATACCGATGCGCCGTAAGAGGCGACTAAGGTATTGTATGGACGGCCTTTATTCGAGCAGAATAACACCATGTATGCAATGCTGTCACTATACTACTCGTGGGAACGCAATGAGGAGTAAGAAATTTTTGACTTGTACCAAAATGGCGGCGGCGTGATTCGCCACCCGGTATGTTTTGTTATTCGCGAGGACGAAAAATCGCTACACGAGTGGCCTCTGCCTAACCCTTGTATGGGGAAAAGGCGTGACTGTATGTTATGCTATTTGTGCAGGCTCTTTCTCTTGGTATGTGGTGCGTCAAATGGTTCAGTTCAAATCAGTCACTGTTAAAGATAACGAATTCATTGAGTGTGTGGTAATATTTTTTTAGGTGCTACCAAAAGGCTCGCGAGTATATACAACGCGGAATGACTCAGGTTGCGAGCTACTATTCCGAAATAGCTGCATTCCACAAGCGAAGTTATGAACATGCGAATTCCTTAGCTGCTGCATCTCTCTTACAGGCAAGTAGATCATATAATAATTACACGATATAAATAAAAACAGTTGTCTTCAATTCGAGAGTGGGAATTAGGGTTCTAATTGCAATTATTGGCTCTATTTGCAATTAGAACTGAAAACCCACGACTCTGGAGTTAGAGAGAAGTTGCTTTGATCTCTGTTATCTGCGCAGTGATCAACATAAATGTTTGATTATTGGTTCGTTTTGACATTTTAAATATACAAAACATACTTGTGACATACATTGTTACTACCCCCTTTTTGGCAGTTATCAGAGCAACTTTTCTCAGGTTCTAACCGATTCCCAAGAAACATAGTTTTACTGTTCCTGGAGTTTGTAATCTTTTTGAATGCATTTTGATTGTATTTAATGCTTAATAGAATCTGTCACCACAATTCATCCCGCGAGTTACGTAAAAGTCGGCTAAAGGAAATAAGCATCAGAAAAATCCTATGAATTTATTTTTAATGTTGGTAGAATTGGTGATACCATTCCAAGAGGTGTTACCGCAGGGATAGTTATTCTAACGTGAAGGTGTGTTTCTGGTATGGGTGTGTTGTTCGTGTGAAATTTATGTCCGGAAACGCATTCACCATACTGGTGGTAGGATTCGTAGGTGCAGGAAACTGTCTAGGTAGCTACCACCTCAGGGCCGGTAATTCTGCCGTGAAGCAGTAGTGTGCAGACTTTACTGTGTTTCGGTCTGAAGGGCTCTGAGAGCTAGTGTAATGGCGGCATATGAGACTTAAGGACTAATGTCTCAGGGGGACCGGCGCATTTTGATGCCACACAAAAATGTTCTAGGTGACACAGCATTTGTTATGGGCAGACGTTGCACTTACCATCAGGTGAAAGTTTTGTTCGTCTCGACACTAATTCCTATATATAATAAAAAAAATCGTAATTCTTCGCCGCAATATTTTAAATAAGTCTCGATTATTTACATTTTTTACTAAATGAGAAATAACTTCTTTAGGTTTAGGCGAGTTATTCAAAACATAACAATTTGTACAGTATCGCCATGCCTTCTAATTAAACAGGAGTTACTGATGTGATGATAATGTTGAATGTACCCATTCTGGACAGAGCCCTCTTGGGACTGATTATTTGGACTTTAGGATGTGAGGATTTTGCATTACCGCAGACGAAACTCCTGCTAATTCTCATAAATCTGCAAACGTAACACTAATTTGGACAATTATTTATATTTTTTCAGGTGCATGCGGCTAACAATCCCGATAATTCTACAATAGACTTGCACTTCTTACGCGTGGGAGAAGCAAAAGAGGGACTCGATTTGTTTCTTGATTTTCACATACAGAAACTTAGAGAACTTCAGCACAAGAGTAATTTTAAATATCAGACTCTGTTCTTTATAACTGGGCGTGGCTTACACAGCAACGGCGGGCCCAAAGTGAAACCTGCTATCAAGAAGAGATTGCAGGAAAGGGGTTTAGCGTAAGTATTTGCATTAGACAAAACATTACAAGCTAATCACACGATCATTGACATAGTCACTGCAACGAAGCTTGCTTATTTTAATCTTAGATAATTCTTAGAACCGATTACACCGTTCGCTTTGGAAACAATTTTTTATAAAACCACGTTTTACTTTACTGAGTTCAAAATCATAAATGTATATATATATGATCTCGGTTTCCGTCTAACCGATTTCACCAGTTTCAGTTTGATCTTTAAGGAAAACGAAGTTTACATTAAATATCGTCACAATCTAAAACAAAAACTGGATGTATTTCGTATTTTGCGACATCAAACAGCCTGTTTTTATACATAGGTCACATAAGTATGCAAACAATAAACATTACGAAATAAAAATAACTTTTGGGTTTACATACTTGTGCAGTTGAGAATGACAGCTCTCTAAACGCGTTTATAGAGTTAAACGTCGAAAATTGTTCCTACTGAATTTCAATCGCATTAAGCTTTAACTGCGTTCATTTCATGTTGATGTAATGCAAACTGTAGCATTGAACTCAGTTAAACGCTTAAACTTCATTTAGCTTGAACTGATCGCGTTTATTTGTAACGGTGAAATCCGTCCTAAATCTTTAGATTTTGAACCTTACAGTTTGGAGCTCTTAGTAGTTCATAATTGAGTTAATTATTTGAATCATTATATTTGAATAGATTTGCGAAATTTGCTTGCAAAAGTTACAGTAATGCTTTTTTATGTTAGCGCTTATTTTTATTTTTCAGCTTTAGCGAAAGGAACCCCGGACTGCTTACAGCTAAAGTGTGCGCTGAAGATAAATTATCTCACGAAATCGCCTAGTATCAAAATCGTCCTCCTATGAGGAGTGCCAGTGTTCAGTGGTACCCAACCCCATTTTTCGCTAATGGGTATTACTATCAACCGGTACAAAATTATTATATACAGAATTATTGTTATTACTATTATGGTTATTATTATTATCATTATTACTACTGGCCTCGCTAAGAGCCATGTGGTGAGATTTGTCCTTAAACTATGTAGTTTAACTTTTTTATGCGGTTAAGTGGTATTCAAGTAAGAATGGTGTCAATTTTCTGCGTGTGCTGTGGTGATGTGATGAGCGATAGCCGTCTTTCGACAATGGCGACAACTACCGATTGCTATGGGAAGTTATCAACTGCGCAGGAGATATTATAGTGCTACAAGTGTACAAACACAGGCTACTCAGTCGTCCCAACCTACCCGTGTCCGATGTAACGCTCATGCGATGAGATCGGAGGTAGGCTTGGATGCAGTGTCAGAGACACATGAACAATCACAACACCGGATTCGAACCCAGGACCCGCGGCGTTGTAGTCAGGTGCTATTCGGTTTAATTTCTTATAATTGGCTAGCGAAAAGTAAGGTAGAAAAGTAAGGTAAGTGTGGTGATAATTCGGCGAATTTATGCGTGCCTGCCCATCCTTTTGGAGCTTGTGGCTTTTATTACTAGGAAAGAAAAACGAGACTGCTTTTTCGGGATACAGCGTAGGAAGTATTTGCGAGACTGACAATAATGGTTATACATACATAGTATGGACAATATCAATTTTTCTATTGTGTTTATTATTAACTTTCACACAATATACAAGAAACTTTATCACAAAAACGTTTGTAAATCTTTTTGTGTAAGAATAATTTTGTGTGGAAAAATGAGATTGAAAAAATGTATTTTTCGTATAATATTTGTTATTTTTGTCATTTCTGATTAGTAATTGACGATTTTTTTTAGTATAAAAGAATGAACAACTTCGCCATAATTCTGTTAAATTTAGATTTTTACTTGGCGTATTTTGCTCAAAATTTGTTTAAATTAGTATTGTTTAGGTTTATAAGAATAGTTGGTATTAAGTACACTAACTTTATTATTATTGGTGAAGGTTATAAGATGAGCTTGTTTTTTTACATACATGGAGAATTCCAGGAAATGCCACCTGATTTTGTTTATAATCTATGTTGTATATAGTTTAATCTGTACACTTTTAGTTAATAAGTTTTTTATCTGTGATCATAACAGGGTTTCCTTTAAATTAAACCCATTTATCATTGCTGTCATTTTAGACATATGTATGGTTTCTGTAATAATTTTGACTGAAATTAAATTTTAACGGTTTCCTATTTGTATTAATATTTAATAATGACTGTTTAACAGCGCATATTACCCACAGCTGAAGATATACATAATTTAAAAATATTTTAAGTCATAATTTGACAAATAAAATAAGATTTAGTTGTATGTTAAAAGAAGTAAGTTCTTCTTGATTTAGAAACCCTGTTAGTTATTTTTTTATTATTAAAGTACGGACCAAAAATTATTTTTTTAATTTAGGTTACCAGCACGATCGAATTTAGCATATCGTAAGCTACATATGTATGTTGGTAAATACGTCCAATGTACTGTAGTAATTGATATGTTAAGAATAGCGTTTAACTGTTTGGACTAATTAGTTGATTGAATTTTGTTTTCATTGTGTATTTTTGTATCAAATTCTGTACTGTACGTCAAGTTGTGTTCTAATTATTGTAAAGGCTTTGAAATACTATTAGTCAAAATGAATGACAAAAGCGCGTGGTGACATTGACTCAGAGATTTGCACGTGACACGTGAACGATATTAATTGCTCGTCAAATTCGAGCAAAACAATGAGTACAGCTAAGATTTTTTTTAGCCAAATTTATTATCTCTCGATTATGGCTAACGGATTTGAGAATATCCATCATCACAGCGGAAGCTCTGCTTATTTGTCGATGGGACACACTCATACAACGGGCTATAATGCAATGCAGAATCTATATATTATTCCAAAAATGTAATCGGTTACTCAAAATAAATGTTTTAGCTAATAGTTGCCGTATCATATATGTAGTAGTAGGTCTGTATGTCGTGGTAGATCTCTGTATTGCTCTTTGTTTGTCATTTCTAAAGCAGACCGTGGCAGTGTACATATGTCTAACAATGGCCCGTATCCTTGTTAACAGTGCTAACATGTGTTAAGACACTGGCGATAGAAAATTTTAAAGCATAGTATAGCAACGGGCATGTTGGCGATCGCCCACGGATCTTGGTTGGAATAATTGGCAGGATTTACAGAGATTGCTGATACACGTTGTAGTCAAGTTTAATCTTATACCACATATTCAACTACATAAAGTAGCTTTTAAAATGAAATCATTTATCGTTCCACGACGTTTTGACAGTCCTTGCTTTTCAGACAGTAATGACGCGATGCTAATCAAAATCAGCTCTTTTGAGGATTCTTTGCTCCGAACGGACTACTTTAGATATGACAAGTTAAATTAGATATCCGATAATAGATGTTATGTGAGTAGAATAGTTAGAGATGAAAAGAAAAAAAAAAAAGAAAAAAACTGTAGAACATTAATCATACATTTCACTCTTACTTACCTCTGTACTATAACAGACCTGTATAATTAGCTGGACTGTCTATAGTTGTATCAAACGTTTTTACATTCTCATCGTCGAGATCTTTGTGTTTAGACATACGATATACATTTTAATTGTACTAAAGGATAAAGTACAAACGGTAATTGAAATTTTGAAATATCATTTAGATTTTTTTGAACATTCGATTAGAAGAAGAATAAATCCACCGCATTCAGTTAAAAAATATATTTCTATTAATGCCCAAGTGCGTGATTATACCTCTGAAAATTTTTATACAATCTTATATAACAGTTTTTTCACAGTTTATGAAATTATTTTTATAACATCGTCTGCCTATTCTTGCGACGAAAACTTGTACAAAATACTCATATTATTATCTTCCTTTAAAAGGGAATAGTTTAAAGATACAACTTCAGTGCGTAAAATTCTAAAAACCAGATCCATCCACACTTAGTGGTATAATTACAATTGAAACATTAATGTTACAAATAATAATAATTGAAATATAATAATATCTTATTCATTACCAAAACATAACTTTTAAGTAATTTATTAGAATCGATATCGGTGTTAGTTTTAACAAGCTGTATGTTGTAATAATAACCCGACAATTTAAAACATTATTATCATCAGTGTTAGATCGGAGTTTTTTTTATGTACTATGGTATAATTATGCTAGATGCCATAAAAACATAAATGTTTATCAATGTTAGTCCTTAGTGGGTACTATAATAAGCAACTCTGCTTATTGTTGTCAGTTCTGGCTGGGTATCATATAACCATCTATGGTTATCGGCGTTAGTTCTGACTTGGTACTATAATAACCAGATATTTTTATCGGTGTTAGTCCTGGATGGGTAACACATAAGCAGCTGTGTTTATCGGTGTTAGTTTTGTCTGGGTACTATAATAACCAACTCAGCGTATCGGTGTCAGTTCTGGCTGGGTACTATAATGACCAGATATTTTTGTCGGTGTTAGTTTTGACTGGGTACTCAAATATATTTATCTGTGTTAATCCTGGGTGGGTACCACATAAGCAGCTATGCTTATCGGTGTTAGTTTTGAATGGGTACTTTAATTACCAACTCAGCGTATCGGTGTCAGTTCTGGCTGGGTACCATATAACCAGCTATGTTTATCGGTGTGAGTTCTGGCTTGGCACAATAATAACCAGATATTTTTATCGTCTTTATTCCGGGATGGGTAACAATTAAGCAGCTGGGGTACTATAATAATCAACTCAGCTTATCGGTGTCAGTTCCGGCTAACTACCATATAACCAGCTATGTTTATCGGTGTTAGCTCTGACTTGGTATCATAATAGTGAGATATATTTATCGGTGTTAGTTCTGGCTCGGTACCATAATAACCAGCTATATTTATCGGTGTTAGTTCTGGCTGCGTACTATAAAAACCAGCTCAGTTTATTGGTATTAGTTCTAAGTTTCATAATAACTGACTGTTTCTCGGTGTTAGTTGTCTAGTTAAAGGAATCATGATAATCAGCTCTATTAATCGATTAGTGTTATTTAAATTTAGAATATCAATTTAGCTGCAGTAAAGTGACGAGTGTTTTTCTGTTGAATAATGTTACCACACTCATTTTAAGAGTGATGTGACTCAGTTCACTCAAAGAGTAATTCCATTAAAGGACTACAAGATTTTATATTAAACACATTGAGATACCGATTTGTTTTGTCGTTACTATTGGCCAGTTGTATAGCTGGGTAATATATCCATATTTTATGTGATGACAAACTAGCAAATGTGCCATTATGCATTAGTTGTGACTAGAATGGGAATGACGTTGCGACTCATTCAGTACCGGCGATTTTTCTAGTATCAGTGTTATCCTCCACCTTACAGGCGCACTTAGTTACGATGTTGTGAGTCACATGTTGGTAATAGTAGTGAGTTGAAATATCTGGCGCAGTTATCTGAGTTATTGTAATTGGGTGGCATAACGCGTCGTAACTTCGGGCTTGAGTGTCATGTCATTTTACTGCAGTTAAACATCATACTATAATAATAGATATCATACTATTATCGATGTTAGGCTCTTTTCTTCTTTGCAATAGGAATTAATCATTCGTTTTATTTCTTATTACTGTATTAAAATTAAGTACAGAATATCCTTAATAAAGCCGAAATAAAACAAACATACGTCACTCATATTGTTCTCGGTTCTTTTAATGTACTGGAGGAAAATAATAGTTGGATGTTGGATGGAATGTGCCTGTATGCGTGTAAGCAAGATAAAAACAGCTCGTCTCGCTTTTAATCTCATAGCACCCCTTTTGTACATGTCATTTTACCCGGAACTATTAAAATGTTGGAGTTTAATTTTGAACTCTTATTGGAATGAGATATTTTGACCTTGAACACTTAGCACACAGAGTACTGAGACTTGGTAGCTGTACCAGGTCGGATTACGAACATTTTTCGGTCAATATTAGAGATTAAAATTTGAGCAGGATATATTATAGTGCCGTGTAGAATCGCACAATCTCGGAGGTACTCACATGTATACTAGGGAATGTGAAATTTAAGAACGCTGAATGTTGAATTTTAGGAAATTAAATTTTGCTTCATCTCTGATAAGAATTCAGGTGAAATTAGACATAAGCACCGTCTACTATTATTATACGAGTTCTAATGTGTATTTTGCACAACATACTATTTAATATCGGATCCGTCTATAATTATATAATCCTATTACTAAGACCTCTTATCAAAATGAGTAATTTTGTAGGTATTTCTTTAGTTGCTCAATTTTTTTTAATATGGCTATATTATCTAATAATAATAATATTTATTAGATTTTCCAACAACTAGATTGTAAAAAACTTTCTACAATGATTTCGATAGAAACTATTAACCTGTAACAATTTCAGATTATACCGCAATATGCCCGCTTCACCTAACTGAAGATCACAATTACTTATAACTTATATTAATGACTGTAGGCTGTTATTAATATAAAAGTAGTATCTGTCAAGTCGGGGAGCTCTGAAGACAGGGTAACAAATTTTAATAGAATAAAATTTTAATAAAATTTTTAGTAGAGAAATAAAATTCTAAAAATAACTGATAACATTAAAAATTCAAAAAGAAAACACTTTTGTATTAGTCGAACTAAAGTTTCGACGAGCGTGGCAAATCTGTGTTGGAAAAGATGGCGGAAAATCGGGTTGTCAACATCGTGTTGCCGCCGAAACATGGAACTGGAGTTAGCCAAAATTGTATTTTTGATCGGATTCTAGAATTATATTTTTTAAAACAATGAATATTAGAAATTTTCACTATTCTGTCAGTCTTTTTTTCCTATTTAAAAAATCTTTTAATATTCGGTCTACAAGATTACGTATTTTATGTATTTACACAGTAATAGACCTATGTGTATTCAAAAACTCCTCCGCGTTGGAATTTATTTTTGACCTATTCTTCCCAAAATTTGTGATAAAAATGTTTATGTATTGGTAGGAATAAAGATATATTTTGTAAAGCTCAATTTTACCATTGTATCAACTTACTATACTGTAGTTTATTTTAAAGATTTCTATAAATTTTGATTTAAGAAGAAATGTTATGTACAATAATTTTTAGACTTTCAAAGGACTACCTCAATTTGCAAATTCGGAGATACTTTATAAATAACAGACATTCAGTTGATATATACTCGTAAGTATAACGTACGACGCAAATGTCTAGTCTTCTAGAGTATGGCAGTGAGAGTATTTTTTTACTTCTATGTATTTATTTGAAAAATATTAGAATCGATTAAATAAGTTAATTAATGGTAAATTATTTGCGTTCGAATGTTACCAACAGTAACGCGAGATACATACGAACATCAAAGCAAAATAAAATAATATTTACACTTAAATCCACATACATAAATACGAGTAGAGCCGTGGTAGCTCAGGGGCTACGCGCTCGCTTTAAATTTCATAGTACGCGTATGACCAGGGTTCGATTCCCGGTGCCGGCACCACTAAAATTGTTAATTGCAATTTTAAGTGTTAATTTACCACGTGCTCGGCGGCGAAGGAAAAAATCGTGAGGAAACCTGCATGTCTGAGAAATAAAAAATATTTCGAAGACATGTGAAGTCTGCCAACCCGCATTGGAGCAGCGTGGAGGATTCTTTCTAGCTCCAAAAACCCTCTCAGAAATGAGAGGAGGCCTGTGCTCAGCAGTGCAGGCAGCAGCAGGACATTTAAAGGCTGAAACTTTACTTTTTTTCCTTTACCACATACGAGTATACCAGTAGGGTTGCCACCCGTACTTTCTAATAAAGTATTTTACGTTATTTCGGGAAATTGTACTCTATGCTTTATCAAAACAATCTCTATGCTTTATCAAAATAAGGTACGTGAAAATTTTATTTTTAAAATAGGTTTCCTTTTTATAAATTTGTATAATTAATTTCATTTCTCTTGTCGATTCCTGCCACTTGAACATTTTGATGAATATTAAGCAGCAGGACGAAAGACTAAACAGACAAAGGACTATCTCTGAATTTGGTAAAAATGAACTATTTATTGAACTTAAATATAGATTGCTGTAAAGCTGTTTGATATTGCTAAAATCAATAAAAATACGTTTACTACAAAATAATTCAATGCTTTATTTTGATACAATGTACTTCACCTATATCAACCAATATACTTTATGTGGACAAGTGAAAGGTGGTAATCCAATCTCTAGGAAATTTAGATATTAATAAATTTTACTTATGCATGCATTCAGTTTAAAATCTGCGTATTATTTTATTAGAGCTAATAATGTGTTTTTTTGCATATATCTAATTATTTTTATTATTCTTACCTATAAGATGGATGTTCAGCAATGGACTTCATGGTCTGAAATAATAATGATGATGGCTCTTACATAACCATATCGTTTATTTATATGGCCATTCTCTAGCCACTACATTTAGAGCTGTATGCTGAAGTGCTTGTAGAAATACATACCCGAATTTCGAGGTTTTTGTACGAGTTTATTTTTTGTATTTATGTTTGAGTCAAACCAAACCTAGCACGCGGGCCTCTGGCTCGTGAGCACAGTATCCGATGTAACTGTAAAAGCCAAAAAGTCTAACAGCTATCACGTCACCGATATTATTGAAAAACAAACCCATAATAATTAACCAAAAATGGACAAAAGGTCTAAGGTGCAAAAAAGATTTCGAAGCCTCTGTTTAGATCAGAATCTTTACTAATTCGCATTCACTAGCCCTTATTATCGCAAAAGAAAATTCTGTAGTAATTACATAATCCGCTCGGTCACACTGCGATTCGATGAATTTCTGTAGTTGTGGATTGCTGCCAGGATTCTGCGCGTTTGTTTTGCACTATAGATAATTATTTGAAGGCATATTAGCTTTTACTCTGCATGGTAAGATGGCCCTAGCAGGTAATCTTGGCATATTATGATGCTTTACAGCTGTGTTGGAATCGCTAAGGTTTGCGCATTATCAGCATTTAAATCGATAGCAGTTGTAGACAGTGCAGTTTATATAAACAGACTTTTGATACCTTCTTCTTCCGAATTTGTGTTCATTTAAATTACTTTTTACTATTTAATCTCAGTAAATAACTATTTTACAAAAAACCGACTTCAAAGCAGCAGCTCCAAATAAAATCGCTTCATAAACAAAAAACACAGCACGAGTTGCTACATGTCTTTAAAAAGACACCGCCATATAATGTTACCACATACTGTTATTACGGAAGCACTAATATAAGTGGATTGGATATTTTGTGTTGATAATTTTGACAAATTGATTCAAAAGAAGGAAATTAATCAATTTATGTTTATGCCCTAAAACATCCTGTATAACAAGGTTGAATTGTAAACCTTCGTACTTGACATTAAGTCTTAGATATTTTCCTGTTTCTGTCTGCGTTGGAAAGTTACCACAAATTTCAACAGCGAACAGGTCTATTTAATTATATATCTGTGCATTAATTAATGTAATAGATTAAATATTAAAAGCAGTTAATTACAGCAACCTCACTTCCTGTCAGACTATGCTTCACGATACTTCAATATAAAATATAAGTATATACCTGCAACTTGTCACCGTAAATAAGTGGACCGGGAGGATTTTTTTTAATAGTTCTTGCCAAATAGTTACGAAAATGACCAGCTCGTTTGGTATGAAGTGACGAGGTTTAAGTAGGTACCAGATACGGTTAGTTCTTCCTGTGCATTTACCTCATTTACCGAATACGGTTAACTTTAGTTTGAATCTTAATAACATAAACCTCAACACACTAGTTAATCGCAAGTAATCGTCAACTGAGTTTGCTATCGCTACCACCACGTCTATTTTGTCTCGGTGTCCATATTCCATAACGAGAGTTCGAAAGTGCTTCGGAAATGTTTTTTATACCCATGTTTGTCAATTGTATTTAGACTATAGGTTACTATGTTACTGAGGTGCTTCATCTGTCCTTTATTTATGCTTAAGATTTTTTTATGCTTACACAAAGCATTGGAACACTTGGTATTAAGATTGTTTTGGTTTGCTTGGCAACTTCAGTAGGAATTAAGAAACTATAGGATTTAAGATTGTATTTGTTTACTTGGATTCATGTAATGATGTTCAATTTAATTCATTAATATTACAGTATTATTCCTGGAACGGGTTGAATGTTTTTTAATTGTTCTTTGTATTCATTGTAATTCTGATTAAATATTGGTTTATACCGAACACAGGGTTTATATGGTAATTTTTTTGTATTTTTATTACTCTATATTGTATATTTTTTATGATAATATAATAACATAATATTGGTGTTAATTGTTGTGCAGTAGTGTCAATTAAAAGACAAATAAAATCTGGATGTCGTCCTACGTATGTTTTAAATACACTCCCCTTTTTGCCTCTAAATTTAATCAAGAATATCAAGAAGGCTTTAATAGTCATTACATTACTGTAAAATAATATAAAAAATGTCTATGTGATAAAACATTTCTATGAGAGAAATGAAATACAAAAAAAATAGAAAAGGAACATTTCCGTATATTTGCATGATAAAATCGTCCAGGAGCTTTATTTACATTTAGTAAAGACAGGTAATTGATAGTTTCTCAATCACTTCAGACAGTGATACGAACCTTGCGGTTCATGCTCTCACTAGGCACATCCAAATTGTCGTCGAGGACTTCTCGGGACAGGTTCCAGCGGCGGACGATCACCGCTGGATCCTACCTATCGACATTAGAGACATATTGAGGCTCAACAACGCAGCCACTCGTGCTCACGACTTATATCATACCATCAATAGCAGAATAAATCTACGTACCGTGAAACGTGAGGTTAGAACACACATTCAGGAGCTCAGCAACGATCGGTGGGGCAACAGTCTCACAAACATTGAACCGTCTCACCTCTTTTTTTTCTTTTTTTTTTTGACTTTCAAAATCACTATCGAATTTCAATGCTCTCCAAGCACCTTACTGGTCGACACCGCCCACGTCGCAAGGGTCTACAGCGAGGTCGATCAGAGGGTTTCTCAACCGCTCCGCGATTCGGTAACACCGGTTAACAGCACCGAAGTCTAGTCAATAATTAAAGACCTCTGTCGAAGGAAATCTCCTGGTCCTGATGGTATCACTAATAAAGTAGTTAAGCTCCTGCCTACTATCATCATTCACCTACTGGTGCTAATTTACAACGCCGCTCTGGCCAACGCTATCTTTCCGCACACCTTGAAAGAAGCCGAGGTCATAGCACTATAAGCACTACTATACTAAACTATACTACGATACTAAAGCCCAATAAGCACCTGTTCGATCCCGCCCCATATCGACCTATTAGCCTCCTCAAGGTTCTAGACAAGATATACGAAAGCCTACTTCTCGCCCGCTTAAGAGACTTCATGCAGTCTCGAGGGATTACCATCCACGAAGCAGTTTAGATTCCTGAGCCAAACACTCATGTACCGGAGCGCTCTTCTTCGACATGGCGAAAGCGTTCGACAAGGTCTGGCACAACGGGTTCATACCCAAGTTGTAACGGCTCGGTGTGCCAGATCGCCTCGTACTCATCATACGAGGTTTTCTACGCAGCCGAACCTTCCGCTACCGCATCGAAGGAGTTCGATCCGAATCACATCCATCCACGCCGGCGTCCCTCAAGGCTCAGTTCCTGTGATTTACACCCTCTATACGAATGACATACCACACACCAGCGATGTCGAACTCGCCCTCTTTGCAGACGATATCTGCCTTTATGTGTCTGGACATAATCTAGACACTATCTCTAAACGCCTCCAATCCGCATCCCGAACCCCCGGGAACGGGTTTCGGAAATATACGAGGGTGGATTGAAAAGTACTCGGCCTAACCAAGAAAATAAACACATACTAAATCAGTTATATTTTTATTTTTCTACATAATCACCATCAAGTTCAATACACTTTTGCCACCTCCCCTTCCAAGCATTTAGACCGTTAAAAAAAATGATTCTTCCTTAGAGTCAAAATATGCGTCTACAGCTGCTTTGACCTCGTCGTTTGTCGAAAATCTTTGACCTCCCAAGTGCTTTTTTTTAGGTTAGGGAACAGAAAGAAGTCTGATGGTGCCAGATCAGGTGAATACGGCGGATGCGGTAACAGTTCAAAGCCACAGTTGTGAATTCCAGCCATTGACTGTACTGACGTGTGAAGACGGGCGTTATCTTGATGAAACAGGACTTTTCTTCTGAGCATTCCTCGACGTTTTTCTTTTATTTCCTCTCGTAAACGACGTAGTAAGGTGCAGTAGTAATCAGAGTTTATAGTCTGACCCCTTTCAAGATCAATCAATCATAATCACACTTTTCGAGTCCCAGAATACTGAAGCCATCACCTTATTTGCCGACAAAATCGACTTAGCCTTTTTAGGGGGTGGTGAACCAGGTCTTCTCCACTGTTTTGATTGTTGTTTTGTTTCCGGTGTACAGTAATGAACCCATGTTTCGTCCATAGTAACAAAACGATTCAAAAAATCATCTGCATCGGCTTCAAATAACTCCAAACAGTCGCGTGAAAAAGTCAATCGCGTATTTTTTTGTTCAACTGAAAGCAGTCGCGGAACCCACCTCGCAGACACCTTGTGGAAACCCAACTCGTTGACAATGATGTTTTGAGTTCGTTCATAAGAGATGCCTATAATCTCGGCTATCTCTCTAATTTTTAATCTGCGGTCTCCCATTATTAAATCAAGTACTTTTTTAATATTTTCGTCAGTAGTTGACGTCGAAGGCCTTCCAGAGCGGGGTTCATCTTTCACACTCTCTCTACCACGCTTAAATTCTGCTATCCATTTTTTGACGGATGAATATGACAGAGCACAATCGCCTAATGTACTGACCATGTCATCATGGATGGCTTTTGATGATAGTCCCTTCTTATGGAGGTACTTAATGACGGCACGCTGCTCGATTTGCTCCATTCGCGAAAATTATGACCGATTACTTTGTTAATAAATTTATAAAATCACAACTAATTATCGCACACGTTTCGAACTTCACACAATGAACTAGTCTGAACTGAACTAAATAATGTGGGTAGATTTGATTTTTAGAATTGAATGTATCTGTGTTAGGCCGAGTACTTTTCAATCCACTCTCGTAGTATAGTATAAAGCCACATCTCCCTACCATAGAGTTATTTGATCGTCCAATCCCCTTGGGTAAAGACAGTCAAATACTTAGGCGTCCCATTAGACTCGAGACTTACCTTCGGACTACATCCGTTACTAAATAAAAATAGTAAAATGTCCCTACGTAATAAAATTACACACTATAAAGACTGTATTCGGCAAATTATGACATACGCAATTATGACAACCCATGTATTTGCGCATACCTCCCCGCGTCAAATTCATTGACTTCAAGTACTACAAAATCGATTCCTGTGCAAAGCCACGGGAGCACCGTGGTTCGTGTGTAATGTAAATCTTCACATCGATTTAGGGCTTCCTACCATAGCCCAATATCTAAAGTTGGCCTTCCGCCGATTCTTCCGCCACATACAAGCCCTCGCGTTACACCAAAACTCGACTCGCGGGAAAAGGAGACCGTGGCACATCCTCGAGGACCCCGACGACGCGACCACTAGGGCCCAAGGACACACACACAGAACACAATCACTATTACACCGCCCCCGCCGTCGGCGAGGGCGTATCAGACAAACTTTTTCGCGATACCGCCGCATCTCAGGCCGGGTTTCACCAATTTCTATATTGATTTAAAAAAATCAAACTCTTCAGCGTCGAAAAGGCTGTGACCACCTTAAAAAGCTCCGGAAAACAAGTCCTCAAAAGAATGGTGTTACCATTCAATAAAATCACTAAGAGAACTGCTTTTCTTAAACATATAATTCTCCTGCCAAGCGTAGCAACTATGGCAAAATTCGTCCAAATATGGGAGGAACGGCCTCTAGCTCCCGGCGGCTTCGGTAGGGTGATGGTAACCGCGGGGCAGGGTATGCGAAGAATCTCCGGAAGAGATCGTTCTACCACCAACGACGACTGGACCTGGAATTATTACCGCATTTACGCTGAGGACCGACTAGTAGATCCTGGGACTGGAACATGTTACGTTTTGATATTGTAGGGTTATTGGAACTACGAAGACAGGGAGACGACAAGGTAATCCTCGAATCCGGTAATTTGTTTTACCACCGGGAAGCGTGGTGATTATTTTCGTCAAAAAGTGTGATAATGCCCTATTGAAAACTTTAGACCAATATCGCTTTTGAGGACTATTTGCTGTTTCCGAGAGTTAATACGAATCGTCTTGCAAGCAGACTAGATGTTTTCTAACCTCCCCAACAAGCTGGATTCCGAAAAGGGCTAGACAACTAGTAGGTCTGGATATCTGCGTCACATCTTCTCGTCGGAGGCCCGGAAATACGTAGCACATCTTCTTGTCTAGTATTCCTCTCAAAAAATACTGCGTATTGCCAGTGATGAAAACCGAGGCGTGGTTCTTCACTACAGGCTGCATGAGAAAGCGCAAAGCGGCTAAGCAAGCTATGGTAAGAGCTGTGCGGTAATTCGGTAATTCTCTACGAGATAGAATCCGGTACGATGATATCCGTAGCAGAACTAGAGTTAGCGAGCCCTATTAGCAAGCTGAAGTGGCAATGAGCCGGCTATATAGCTCGTAGAACTGCTAAGTCGTAGGGTTATCGTAGCGAGAAAAAAGGTTACGAGTACCAACCTCGTACTGGTAAATGCAATGTAGGGCGACCCCCACACTAGGTGGAGCGACGACCTGCACGAGTTTGCGGTAAGTCGATGGATGTAGAATGGCTGAGAGCGAGTTTTTTATCATTCTATGGGGGATGCATATGTTCTGAATTAGACCTGTGATAGGCTGAAATGATGATGATGATGATGTTATCAACAATTAAACGACCGCGTAGCCTAGTAGTCAGAATACCCGACTTCTACGTCGCGCGATGCTGGGTTCGAATTCCAGCCGCAACCAAAAAAGAAATATTGTTGGGTTTCGGGTCTTGTTACATGAGAATTTTTAATCCTAATGTGGCAGAAATAAACTCACAAAATGATTTCATCGTAAAAAGAACAAGACAGCTTAATTGCAGTCCATTAAATTTTATTTTATTAGGTATTTTGTTTTTAATGAAATCTTTACATAGAACCCGCAGTGATTACTTTCGTTGAGTTATACTAGTGGAAATATTCCTCTTTTATTCCCATTCGTTATTTATTAATTTTTAAGGGTAAAAGACATTGTCTACGATTTCCTTTTTTTGCTGATAACGATAATGGTTCGAAGACAATTTTTATGCACACAAGTTATTGGATTTCGTTTTTTACGCATTATTGTCTGGCGAGACGAGCAAAACGTTTATCTGATGGAAACTGCAGCGTATGCTCATTGCTTTTTTGATAAAGGGACGAGACAAGGAAAACGTTCACTTGATGGTAAGTGCAGCGTCCACCCATGACATGTACAACAAATGCTTTGTCCCCCAGAACTATTTCTGTGTGGCACCACACAGCGCCCGTCACCTTGAGAGATCAGTTCTTAAGTCTCGTATGTCCAGTGATTACACTAGCTCTCAGTGCCCTTCAGACCGAAATACAGTAATTTACACAATGGTCTATTGTCTGGCTATACGGATTTTTGCCTAGGAATCCGACCACCAGTATTCACCGTTCTTGCCGCATAATCGTTACAACGGATACGGAAATGTAAAGACGAGTGTGTGCCTCAGTTTGAGCTAATATTAATGCTATAAATTGGCACCAATGATATCGTCATTACTTACTAAAGAGCCGTGCGAACGTATGCTATGCTCAGTATGAGAGGTCTGACAATGTTTATGCTATACCTCTTCAACATTGCTGATAGCAAAGCCCCAGCTAAACAGATATCGCCCATAGAGATAATCGTTGAGTAATCGCCATTTTATTGTCCTAGGCAGGGTCCCATCCAGTTTGTAAGATTTGTTGGATGGAAATGCTGACCATCCCCCAATTTATTTCATGTGTCCTTGTCGAAACGTGAAAGGATTATTTTACGTCGCTAAGATAAGCCAGTAGTGGGCAAAAGTCACCTGTCTCAAGTTTTCAAGTCTCCACATCTTACACGGCCCTCATTAATAATCTGTGTAATAAGTAGGTCTCTTAATGGGAATTATGTCACCATTTTTTTTTTGGGTAGGCACACATCCACATCGGTAGCCCACTTTTCGCCCTCTCGGGGAACGTGACGTCACGGGTGGCGAATCACTTCGTCGCCATTTAGGTTAGAGTTAGCTTTCTTGCTCTCCATAGCGTTCACACGAGTAGCTAGGGAAGATATTGTCCATCTAAACTGTGTCCCGCATGCTTGGTTAACGGTAAGGCTAGGCTCGCTTCTAGCCATGCAGCCATCGGCACGTCAACCGCTGGCTTGCCTAAGAGGAACGGAAAAGTTTGGCGGCGGCTAAAGAAAATGTACCAATCTGTCAGGCAAAATCTCCCCTCCCCCCCTCCCCCCTAAAATGAGAGCTACAAACTTTTGTGGCAATTATTGGGGGAGGCCTATGATCAACAGTGGACTAATGATAGGCTGAAATGATAATGAAAAAATTATGAACGGAAAAGGATTAGGTAGACGAAGGACTTTGTGTAGGGAATGCGGAAGTTGGGAAAGTAACTATAAGGTGTAGGATACTACTATCTCGGAAGGAGGACACAGCACTAACTGGGCGAACAAAGGGGCCGCTTACCTGGTACTGCAGCGTATTTGGTATTTTTAATTAAATCTAATATGACATATGACGCATATATTATGAAGACAAAAGCCTTACCTACCACGCCTAACACAGTACCGTTCACGTTTCAGTCTATTTTAAATCAGTTGTTTCTGATATTTGCATAGTAATACTTTGTTTTAATTATTGTATAAAGGAAAGTTGTTAGTTTGAAGGTAAGTAGGTACTTTTATTTGTAATTAAACATTGTTTTTGTTTCAGATTATTCAACAGCTGGTATTTTAAACAAACCGGTTGCAGAAAGTTCAAAATATCCTTCGCTTCGATTATTACAACCATAATTTCAGGGTTCCGTCATTTTGTTCAAGATATTTTTGTTGAATTACTTTATGATACTTTGATATATTTTATTTAAAATTAAGTTCTTTTAATAAACTTGAAATATTTAAGAATGATTTGATTATTTATTTAAACCATATTAATGATGTAACCTCGAATTGATATTTGGGTTAGATATGGTACATAGTAAAATCTGTTAGCCTCAAATATGTTTTTTCTAATCTATTTTTAGTACGAGTACTTTGCACTATACGAGTAAGTACTTTTATTAAATATTATAATAATTACCTATTAAATATTTATTTAATATTACCTACTTTTGCACAATTTTAATATTGTAAAGGAAGGCAACGATATATAATTAAAACTATTTTTTACGTATAAAATATTGGTATGTGAAAGATTACTGTAGTAAATAAAAAAGGTTGAAGCAAATAGTGTGATAAATTATATTATATAGGAATTTTCATATTCATATTTCGAGAGAGAACAAAATTTTTGATCGTTTTAAAGAATGCTTCTGAATAACAAGAAATGACAACTAAAACAACAAGAAATTTAGAATTTGAAGTAAAATACTCAATACGTTTTAAAACGAACATTATAAATATGTAATAAAAATATTTTACTTACTTTTCATCCTTTGTCTTACTTTATGGAATAAAAAAAAGAGAATATCTTTGATGTAACATTACTAGCAATATGGAACCCAAAAAACGAGTTTTATTAAATGTTCCTTCACTTCAAACCAGTTGTGATTTTGCTCCGATGTTTTAAATTATACACGCACGAATAAGTTATATTTGTTTTTTTTAAGTTAACCTACCTTCTGCGTTTGTACTTCCCGTCAAGAATTTATCTTTGTTTCCTATAATAAATTATGAAGAAAACGGATATTTTTGTTAGTTTATTTTTAGTACCTTAATTCATTGAATAATGAATTGAAACGGAAACTATGGCTCATATGTTCGACTCTAAATTGTATAAATAGTAATTGTACGTTAACATAGAAAGAGAATTAGGAAAATTTCCCAAAGGAATCTAATATTTTGTAGGGACATGAAAATAATTTTCCAGATTTGTCTATTTTGGAGAATTGAATTACTAAAAAAAACAATATTAAATTTCTTCAGCGGAACGTATTTTTTTTCGTATAGAACTTCTATTCCTCATGAGGTTCCTCTGACGGTGGAAAAACAGGTAGACAGATTTTTACTCTTATCCTCTTTTTGTTATTTTTATCAGTAAATGAATTTATAAGCAATGATGATTTACATACATACAGTCACGCCTCTTTCACATTGGGGTAGGCAGAGACCACATCTTTCCACTTGCTACGATCCTTACACACATCTTTAGCTTCTTCTACTTTCATTAGCGTTTTCACACACGCTCGTCGGTTGCGGGTACTTTTAACGTGACCTTTCCTCAAAAGTTCACCGATCTGATTGTGATACGTAAGCCTAGGTCGACCCTTACCGGCTGTCTCATTCACACTTGCCTCATAAATCTGTTTCGTCAATCTCCTTTTATTCATCCTCTCTACATGTCCGAACCATCTAAGCATCCCTTTCTCTATCTTTTTCACTACATCTTCCACCACACCGCAACGTTCTCTTATCACGCTGTTTCTAACTTTGTTAATCAGAGTTACTCTAGCTATACTTCTCAAACTTCTCATTTCCACAGCGTTAATATTACTTTCATGATTCTTCTGCCAGACCCAGCATTCACTACCATACGTAAGTGTGCGGACCAGAACCCCCCTATGTACAGCCAGTCCTTATGCAGAGCCCCATTCACTTGATTTCCTGCCAACACTCTTCTCTCAATATCACAGTCATATTATCCGTCTCTCGTAAAGGGTACACAAACTCTTTCACTTGTTGCACTCTTTCTCCTTCAATCAGAACTTTGTAATCCGACATACTTTCTTCTTCTTAAAAAACCATTACTTTCGTCTTATCTACATTTATTTTCATTCCTTTGCTTTGTAGAGCATCATGCATAATATTAACCATCGCCTGCAACTCCTACTCCGATTATGCTAATATAACCTGATCATCGGCGTATACGAGGCATTCGACGGTCAGATAATTCATTCTTAATCCAAACACACTCTCTTTCAAATCTTGATATGATGGTTATAAAACATTAAATTTCAAGAGAACAATCCCTTAGGCAACAGACAAATTGACTTTAAATATAGGCGACGTATAGTCTGCAAACAATACAGTATTCGTTATATTTTAAACTAAATATAGTCAATAATTTTAAAGATCAGAAACAAACAAACGGACCTATTGAATAAATCCTTGTCGTACAGCCATTTATATTCGTAATACTACAGAGCATGAAGAGAGAAAAATTACGTCACGCGTATTTTCATATCATATAAATATATCTAAAAACAGAAATTTTATGATTTGTCCTGTATATCTGCTAAAGCATATGCTGCAGGTGTTATATTTTACTTTTTTCATAAGCAATCTCTAAACCGTTGAAACCAGTTTACTACTGGACCAACCTGTTGTTGTCGGCATATCCGTCCGGACAGATTTTTATGTGGCATTTCTTTTAGTTTACTTTTACGCAAACAAGTGGGATCGCATGGAGAACGAGTGATAGATACTTTTATGTTGTGGGCCATAACATGGATATCACTATATCAATATCAACTAACTGCATAAAATAGGCCACAAAGCACGATTCTGAGCTACCTCCATTCATCGGCTTACCGAAAAACCGTGCCCCATCTAGTCGGGGGTCAACCTACACAGCGTTTGTCAGTACGACTGTACCACTGAAGAACTTTTCTTCCCCATTGGCGACCATTATTCCCCATTGGCATATATAGTGTTATTTTTTAAGGGGGCCTGGCCCATGCCAAAGCGATGGTCGATGTAGCCGAAACCGAAGGTTTACATCCATGTCACACAATATTACTATTCCATAATTGTGGATTAAATAATTTTTGAGATTTTAAAATTAACCAAATAGAATTAAGTGAAAGTGTTTTTGTGAGAATAAGTGCCTACCACAGAATTTTGAGTTGGTTATCTAAAATAATGGGGTGGGCATGGTCCAGTCAGCCCCATTGTTTAAAAAAACTCCACAACATTTAGCCTCAGACGTATACAGGATAAAAGAAGGTGCAGGAACGTTCTACTATACCTTCGAGATACGGGAAGTTATGGACAGGTTAAAAGAGGCTTAAACAGACAGGATTTTGTATTAAATTAAGCGGAAAAAGATTATTATACAATCTGAGTCACAATACAAACAACATTAAATCTACGTGAGGATGATAAAGGAGTACACGAAAGGAATCTGTTGTCTGCGTGGCCCTTCATCATTATCATCATCATTTTAGCCTATCACTAGTCCACTGCTGAATACAGTCATAGATTGCTACAAAAGTTTGTAACTCTCTTTTTGGTCTAATCAACCAAGGTCTAATCAAAATCACTATCACCCTTGAGACTAATATAACTCATCGTAACCGTTAGTGGCGCCAATGCACCAGTAAGCGTGTCTCCGATTGTCTTCAATTGTCGCCATATGAAATATTACTGGAGAGTGCTGCTTTTTTATAGGAGAAAGTGATGGTACCAGCAAATCTTTCACCTAATGGTCAGTAACAAAATTGTCTATAAAATGTAAATATGTAAAATTGTAAATGGACAGTAAAAGTACTGCCCATAACAAAAGCAGTGCCACTAAGAACATTACTCTGCGGCACCACACTGCGCTCATCACCGTGAGGCATCAGTTTTTAAGTATCATATGCCCAGTAATTAGGCTAGCTTTCATCGCCCGTCTGAACAGTAACAGTACAGTAACGTTTGAACACCACGGCTTCAAGGCAAAATAAATGGTCCTGCGGTGGTACCCACCTGCATAGCAATCCTACCACCTATACATACGTTAGTAATCTGCGATAGCATGTAACTACCCTGGTCGTGCAGCGTTGCTCTACCACTTGCCTGCATGAATATTTAAACAACACTGAAACATACTTTTTTAAGGAGGATAGCGACAAGACATGCTAACCGTTCACCTAATGGTGAGTGCAACATCTGCCCATAAACACTGCTGTTTCACCCAGGACATTTGTATGTGGCACCAAATTGCGCTAGTCACCTTGAGACTTCAGTTCTTTAATCAAACATGTCCTTTATTTACACTAGCTTACAGTGCAACTCAAACAGAAACAGCAATATTAGCACACGACTGTTTGACGGTAGAATACCTGTAGGAAAGGAAGTTAATTTGCTAAGATCCGCATGTAAAATATAAAATGGTGAAAATTATCTAGTTTTTGAAGAGCACCGCCCGCTCTCCCTCAGTAGCGCGCACAAGTAAACTAACACCACCACCAGATATCTGGTGGCGGTTCCTGGAGGCGGGAATCTGTAATAGGTACGCTAAACACGCCGTATCGTATAACATTTGAAAGAAAATAAACACATTTCATTATCTAATGATCAATTAATTACAACGTTGATCGTTTAAATTAAATTATGTAATATGTTAATCTTATCAACTCGTGCAGATACACGTAATTAAGTGTATATTGCTTTTATTTACTATTTAGTGTATATCCCACGTTCTATTTTTATAACTAGTTACAGCGAAAATTTATTTTTGAAAACTATTTCGTACTATTTCCTGGTAACTTGCTTTTATCAAACTTAAGTAATGCATGTACTTTTTACCAACATGTTGGTAAAGCTGTGGAAGCAATTATTTATTCAATAAACTGGCGTAATGTATTTGTATTACTTTTGGTATAAAAGAGTGGATTTATTTTTTATAATAGAAGTATTTTTTATATAAATAATTTTCTGTATTTCAAACGTTATGATATTTCAAAATTAAAGTAATATCTATCTGTACTTTCTACTACATGTATTCGTTTATTATTGATAGAATGCTAGTTGAATAAAGAGATTGCAATCATTTTATCTACATTGTTTATTTTTACTAGTGCGCCACGTAGTGTGCTTAAATGTTAGTTACAATAATGTGTATAAAAATATATTTTTGTTAAAAACCAGTAATAAGTTCATAGCATAGATAACAAAAACGACCCTCATAATTGTATTTATAAATATACATTATGTTTTGGCTTTCGCATAATTATATCGCTAAACATTCTTTGAAGTAGTGTATTCATATTATCGAGGTACATACTTTGTATGTTTATGGAACATTGTTCTAAGCCTACGCTTACGAAACTGCAAGGCCTTCTACTTTGAGTAACAATGTAGTAACCATTTTTGCATCCTATATTATATCTTGCAATAAGTTAAAATCCTTTCAAATAAAGAATTTCGTAAGTTTTTGTTTACTTTTAATAATATTAAATTAAAAATACTATGTATCATATATGAAGGCATTAACTGAATTTGAATGAAACGCTGAAAAATTGTCTTCTTGTTAAAGTTTTATTTATAATATATACAACTAAGCGCCTACTCAATATATATACTAATAATATTCATTTTCGGTTTACGTATGATCGTCTTTATACCTTAAATGGCTTTCGGATTTTACTAATACTTGATTCAGTTTAAAACGATCCAAATTCTCCGTCTTATCTTAAGATAAATTTTTCACTGGTGGTAGAATTCCTATGCAGGAATCCGTCTAGGTAGGTATCACAGCAGGGTCAGTTATTCGGCTGTAACGTAGTTACGTAGCTAACTACGTTACAGCCGTCAGTCTGTTATAATGTGAACCCTAAATAATATGATTTAAATTTTTACATAAGTTTGCTCTTGCCATTTTTCGTCATTCCCCAGGGCCCAATAGCAGGGAATGGCTACTTCTTTTAACCCTCAGTTTAGGTTGAGTACAAATAAAAAATAAATAAAATAAATATAACTATGATTTCATAAACATGTATTCTACTCAGATCAAAAAAAAAAATGAAAAAAGTAATAAAAAATAAAATCTTTAGACGTTTTTACAGTATTCTTTACATTTTGGTACTTATTCCTGATATAAATCTTACCAGTATTTTCATCCAATATTAATAATCCGGTCTATTTCAAGAGCAGTACGTTGTTTGAGCACCAAACATTACCAATATGAATGAAGTTATTATTTTAAAAAGGTAAAACAGTGTAACTGCTTATTGTGTCCTCGATTCAACTTGTTATGTTTTGTAAATTTAAAAACGTTTATTTATGTACATGTAAAGGCTATTTAAAAACTCAAGAAGTGGTGGATATATAGAAAATATTCGAAAACTATTCTTTCTTCTTTTTGCCAATGACACACTAATAGTGGTCACCATCATACTTCTTTTTAATTTAAATAAGTTACTAGAAATTATGTCTAGTACTCTGCTAGTAGGATTTATATGCACTGTACTGTTTTCTTATAGTAACTACATTTTCTTATAAAACTGGTTCATTTCCTGTAATACTACAGAACTGTATTTTTTTTTATTACAGAAAGGGACGAGACGAGCAAAACGATCACCTGATAATAAGTGCAACGTCCGCCCATAGCAATGTTGTGTCACTCAGAATATTTCTGTGTAGCACCATACTGCGCCTGTCCCTCCGAGACGAGTCAGTTCTTAAGTCCCATATGCCCAGTTATCTGACGCTAGCTCTCGGTGCCCTTCAAACCGAAACACAGTTACGTTTGCACACTACTGCTTCACGGCAGAATCACTGGCCCTGGGATGGTCCCTACCTATACGGATTCCTGCTTAGTAATCTTACCACCAGGAACCATCCGTGTAGGACTTGTGGGAATTTTTCATCTCACTAGTTCCAAAATATCGTAAGACATACAATTCTGGAACTACTGAGGGATTTATTTCCTACTATTACTATAAATATGTAAAAACATTAAAACTACGTTTATATTTTGTTTCCGGTTGAAAAAATTTACTCTAAAATAATTATGGATTAACAGTAGGTATTTCACTCCCATTTGTATTATTACTTACTGTTTAATTAAATTACTCAGGCCACTCAAAAAGGACCAGCGAAACTTAAAAAAAGTTCTATGGTTAAAGTGTAAATTTTTTTTTTCTAAGAACTCTTCACCAGCATCTAGATAAGTTATCATGCGTTTGTACCAATTATACTTGCATGCTTAGACCCTGCCTCTTCTATGGCCTGCTCAAACGTTGCCAAATCATGGCATGACCAAATAGCTTAACCGGTGCGCTGTCTAGGAAGTCCCTTGTTTTCAAGAACGTACCGTACGTACCGTCAGAGGACGACCACTTCTTTATTCATGAAAATTTGTAACAACAGCGATACGCGGACACAATGTGATTTTAACACATTGTCTTTGATTGTTGTGATTTAATAAAATCATAAAAAATAATACGATTTATTGAAAATTATACCTAGGTATAAAAATTAAACTTAAAGTTTTTGATGAATCATTAATTATGAAAACCAATAGGTTTCTATTCGTGAAGTTAACAACTAGATAAAGTTGTCATTAAAAACGGCTATAGCTTTTACATGGAGGTACTATATTTAATCAAAGGTATATTTAGATCGTTAGATCATTAGATCATAGACAAAATGGTATTCATTATAGAGCTCGGTCCTCTATACGGTAACTCGATAACCTCTTTTTAGAAAGCTGTATCAAAAGTTGGTTACTGGAAAAATTATCCAAGTTCTAATTACTTCTGTCGTCAAAACTCCAACACAGACGTGGTAGTCGATAAAAGAGCAAACAGCCGCAGAGTGTGCGATTTAAAATGTCAAATCGCAGACAGATACACATATTATAGTTATTTGCATGGATTTAATGCGAAATTTGAAGCCGTGTGGTGGCGGCTTAAGATCTACCGCCCTATTTTATAACATGGGTGTCGTAAAAGTGATGTTCTCCTAGCCGATTTCGACCTCGGCGACAACTTCCGAATACTGTCGAGAGCCATCAAATGCGCAGGAGATATTATAGTGCCACAAGTGTACGCGCAAACACAGAGGTACTCACTCGTCCCAACCTACCCGCGCCCGATGTAACGCTGATGCGATAAGCTGCCTGCCAAGTGTGGCAATTATGGCAAAATCCCCCCAAAATTAGAGCTTCAAACTTTGTGGCAATCTATGGGGGAAGCCTATGTTCAGCAGTAAACTAGTGATAAGCTGATATAATGATGAGGATTGTGAAATAGTTTGTACATGACATTTCTAAACTAGACCTGTTAATAATCAGCGTTGTAACAGTTTAAATTTTATGATCTTTTAATATCAATTGGTAGGTTATATATACGTTATGTACGTATGTATGTATGTATGTACTTCTAGAATAATCGCTTGCGATTTTGATGGAGACGGCTGTTACAAACGATGACGTGCAGATTATTGTATTTTCATGAACTCGATTTTTATATATACTCTATATCTTTATGGATATTAAAATAAAAAAGTATCGGTCGATATATGTTTTATTGATTACTGAGTGTTCTGACATACCCAGATTTAAAATAATTTAACTAAAATTATCAATATCATTATATTCTTTTAGAAAATAGCGCTTAAGTGACCATGAAAAGTTACCATGACTTTTGGGTATCTTTGAGCTGAGTTCTTTCGGACAGCGAAAATCCTTTTTAATTGACTATTTAATTGGCTTAGGTACGATTATACTCGTATATTAATCCGTCAAACTAAAAAAACTCGTCATAGTGAACACGTTACACCACTCACAAGAGGATACCATGTACCGACTATTAGCTACCTATTGGAAGAAAAAACCTGAATACATACACTGTTTTTTTTAAACTAGAGATATTTTTCATAAAATAAACCTTAATATAAAATTTTCATTTATTTAGCTATCAAATGCGATCAACATAAACTCATCATAATCATCATCAACATCATTTCAGCCTATCACTAGTCCACTTCTGAATATAGGGCTCCCCCACAGATTGCCACATGTTTGTAGCACTCATTTTTGCAAAAGCTGTCACGCTTGACCGGCGGGTTGGCAACCGCAGTTTATTTATTCAGATGTTCCAGGAAGATGATGCTGCCCTTTTCTGGTTTAAAATTTCCCTCTGTCGTCTTTTTCGACATCCACGGGTTGAGATGGGGTGGTAGATTCTCTTGGCCGCTACCACACAATATAGACTATTAGATCAAAACCTACCAGTGAGAAACATCAAGTAAAAAAAATACTCCGTTCCATAAAAAAAATGTTTTTGTCAGTGTTACTGGTCTACCAACATACCTGGTATGCTCCTGCTTTAGTGACTACATGTATTTCATGTTTTTCGCAGCTTCTGTCGTTCTTAAAGCTCCACATCTAATTTTATTTAGGGCTCCTGCAAAGGGTCTAGGGTGTACGCCATAATTTCGAAGTCCAGGCTTAGTCACTTGATTTTATAGCATTTTACCCACCTGTATATGATGATGATGTTCTCTTGGCCGATTTCAAGCACGGCGACAACTTCCAAATATAGTCGAGAGCTACCTACTGCGCAGGTGAAATTATAGTGCTACTAGACACTGCTAGGGACAATCACAACACTACCACCACCAACAATACGACCCCAAAACCAACAATTTGTGTTTTAGACCCCGGCCTGAATTCGAACCCAGGATCCGTGGCGTACTGTGATCACTAGGCCACGCGATCGTCAATGAGGCGTGACTGTATCTATTTTTAACATACATACAGTCACGCCTCATACCTATTGGGGTAGGCAGTGACCACACCTTTCCTGTCGCTTCTACTTTCATTAGCGTTTCCATTTAAACTCTGCGGTTGCAGGTACTTTTGACGTGGTCTTTCCTTGAAACGTCTTCGATCTGATAATGATATGTTGGCCTACGTCAACCCTTACCGGCTTGCCCATTGCATTACAATTATCCATGATATTGCTATTTTTGGTCAAATAAATAAACGGAATTACGAAATTATATGAAAAAACATCAGTTGAATGTATATTTCATCGTTAGAAGCACTCACTCATGGTTTTACGTACCTTTTGTGTATTTAAACCCAATGAGCAGAAAACACACTTTCACTCATTAAAACCCTCGAACGAAAACGGCGCTAAATTTTCAAAACTTATTCCTCAGCCGTAAAATGTATGTCCCAGTTGATAACTAGAATATTTATTCCTTATATATCACGCAGTTATCAATGTGTTTTAATACAAGTCTTTAGAGAAAAAAAATCTTTAAACAGTGCTTATTCAAAGTTGCCAGGAAATTCATAGATACCCAAAGTGACTGTAATTTATATCATGCATGTATAGTAAATACGTAGTGCATTTTTATACGTACTGCGTATGCAATAATCGTATAAATAAAATAAAAAATAGTTTAATAAATAGGTTAATATTAAATTGAAATTGTTATTACATAATTTTGTTGGCGTTGTAACTATTAAAATACGAACAAAGTGTAGGTTATTTTTAAGATTATTTGAAGGTTTTTTCGTATTTGTGCTTGTCTTTTGGTCAATAAAGTGGATGAATCAAATTTAAAATTAACCGCTCAAGCTTTATGGACAAGCAAAGCGACATTTAATCTTTCCCGTTGACTTTTAGAGTGGAGAAAAATATCGTTAACCGGACTGTCTCAAGGTCCATGTGCTCTATGCGAAATCCACGTAATAACAAACGGAACAGAATGAAATTGAAAGGCTATCACTGACTCACGGGCATGTGCGTTGTACCCTGAGCTTGCTTACCTTGGCAATGAAAGTAAAATGGACACTGCGGAACGTAGCCGTATAAAAACCGGAGCACTACTTGCCAAATTATTCAGTTACCAACATCAAACAACATCAACATGTTCGCTAAGGTGTGTTGAGCTATATTTAATATTTAAATGTATAATAAATAAATATAATAAAATAAATAGTAATATGAATTAATTTTTGTAAAAGCGGGAATTTAAAATTTAGTACATGGATTTACAGTCTCATTTGTATGGAGCAGATTGTGGTGATATTAATTAAGACTTAATTTAAGTTTTAAAGATATGAAAAATGATTTCATTTCAATTTATTTAATAATGATAATTTTTTCAGGTTATCGTTGCTCTGTGCGCTATAAGCGCGACTCGCGCTAGCGGTCTTTTGGGAGTTGCCCCAGTGGCGTATAGCAGCCACGCTATTGCTGCCCCCGCTGTTATTACCAAGACTATCTCTCCCGCTGTCTCATCTGTATCTTCTTACTCTACTCAAACTGCCCACGCTGCACCCATCGCCACCTACGCGGCAGCTCCTGCTATCGCCACCAGTTACGTCGCCGCCCCCGCCATCGCCACCACCTACGCAGCAGCTCCTATCGTGAGCAAGACCATCACTCCCGCCGTGTCTTCCGTGTCTTCGTACTCGACTCAAACCGCACATGGTTCTCCCATTGCGACATACGCAGCTGCCCCAGCATTAACGACCTATGCCGCCCGTGCCACTCCCGTTGTGGGCACCTACGCTACCCGCGCCTACGCCGCACCCGCCGTGGCCGCCTACGCCACTCGTACCATAGCCGCTCCAGCAACGACCTCCTATTCTTCCTACTCCACTCAGACTGCTCACGGTTCTCCCGTCATCGCTAAGTCCTACGTCGCACCAGCTATCTCTACCTACGCTGCTCCCGCGTACTCCACTTACGCTGCCGGTCCCGCGTACTCTGCCTACGCTGCCGGTCCCGCGTACTCTACCTACGCTGCCGGTCCCGCGTACTCTACCTACGCTGCTGGTCCCGCGTACTCTACCTACGCCTCGGCTGCCCCAATCCTCCGTTCCTCTCTCGCGTACTCTGCCGCTCCCGCTATCTCTAACATCGCCTACAGCGGACACGGTGTAAACTATGGTTGGTAAACTGAATCTCCTTTATGTAAACTGTAAATAGAAAAATAAAAAAATACACGACATGCCATAATTAATAAACACTTTCGTTTTATTCATCTCTTAACTTACACTCTCACGAAGTTTCACGTACCACGGTATACCCAAAAGTTGGTCTATATTAAACACTTTGAGAATGGTAGGGATAAATCTAACTTACCCTTTCCGTATCTCCGCTATTCAAATTAGTAATTAAAAATTATTTTTTAATAAAACTGTCTTAATAAGGGATCTCAAAATAAATTTTTATCTTAGTAAATACGAGTATTTAAATTTGTTTTCATATATTTAAAAACAGCGAGACGTTACAATTGGGGAGTTCTTTTATTTATTATCATTAAGAAATTCAACTAAACGAACTTCTTGTATGTCGTTTCGTTTCCGCCTATTACTAGTCCACTGCTGAACATAAGCCTCCCCCATAGAAGTCTTATCAATTAATAATCCTAATAAAGGGTTTTCGTTAATTAAATAGTGGTTTAGTAAACATATGATAGAAAATGTAGCGTTATCCTAATTATCCCATGTATGTAGAATAAAGGGTATAATGTAGAAAATGCACAAATTAACAATTAAGAAAATTACATTTAACACACTTCATTAAAAATCCTTTAGTTACAAAAATAAAAAATTATAGACGTACTCGTAACGTAAAAAATTATTCTCTTTGTAATATATTTTAACTAGCTCACGAACTATGTATAATTACTGATGCTAGGATTCCTATGCAGGAATCCGTCTAGGTAGGTGTAATTACTCAAGTCTCATATGACTTAAGAACTGAAGTCTCAGGGTGATGAGCGCAGTGTGGTGTCACAAAGAAATTGTCCGGGTGACACAGAATTTGCTATGGACCGACGCTGCACTTACCATCGGTGAAAGTTTTGCTCGTTTCATCACGTTTTTAAATAAATAAATAATAATTAGGTAGTTGTACGACTTTATTGTACTCGTATTACTACAAATACATACAATGCAACAGTGAAAACTTCATTAATTGTCATAAAAAAAAACAATGCACAGTAGGATCTGGTTGTATCGTGTTTTTTTTTATTGTATTACGTGACGAGACGAGCAAAACGTTATGATAGAGACTTTAATACTTGAATACACTCATATGTGCATGAGTGCCTTGATGTTGAAAGTGGAACCAAAGAAAACAATGTTTAACAAAGAATGTATGACGTCCTATAATACTACCATTTTTGGATTCAGGACAAAATAAAATTTCTATATGTCATTTATATACGTACAGTAAGACAACAGCGTCCCAGTTCGTATTTCTTTTGCAAAATAAGGCTTTAAATGAGGATTAGTATACCGCGGCTTACGCAGTCGTTATGCACATATTGTGACATCTGCAAGGAATTGTATAAAACGAAGGCTATTTTTAATCTTTCATTATTTATACAATGATTTTGAGGAAAGTCGATGGATACAGCTAGCTTAAGATAATGTTTTGTGGCAATCTTTGGGAGGATTACATGTCCTTTGTCGTGCAGTGGACTAGAGACGGGCGGAAATATTGAATTTTTTTTTAGTCTCATTCTCTTTTAAGTTGTCTAGTAACAGGCCTGCTGCAAGAAAATAAATGTGTCAATGAAGATCCACATAAATGTAGTTTATACATACATACATACAGTCACGCCCTTTTCCCATATAAAGGGTAGATAGGGCCCACGCGGGAATCGAGACGTGACTTATGGGGAACCACGTCGCCGCCATTTAAGTACGAGTCAAAAAATTCTTACTCCCCATTGCGTTCCCACGAGCAGTATAGTGACAGGATTGCATATTATGATGTTATTCTGCACGAATAAAGGCTGTCCCTACAATACCTTAGTCGCCTCTTAGGACACCCAGGTAGGAAAGAGGTAGGTGCTATTTTACTCTACCGGACACCTATCAGCTATGCCGGACACCTAACGGCTACATGTAGTTTATACGAGTACACACATAAATGGCACACACATTACAAATTGGTTCTAACAAGTCTCCATAAGCACCACGGGTTCAAAAGTATAACGCATGTGACAGGTATATGAAAGGGAAATGGACTCGCGATTTTTCACTGGTGGTAGGATTCCTATGCAGGATTCCGTCTAGGTAGGTACCACCGCAAGACAAGTTATTCTGCCGTGAAGCAATAGTGTGCAAAGATTACTGTGTTGCGGTCGGAAGGGCACTGATAGCTAGTGATACTTACTGGGCATATGAGACCTCAGACCTACCCAGAAACCTACCTACACAGAAATGTTCTGGGTAAAAGCAGTTGTTATGGGTAAAAGTTGCACTTACCATCAGGTGAACGTTTTGCTCATCTCGTCACAAAACTCCAATAATAAAAAAAATCCGCCTAGCGTTCACGTTAAGTGGTGGCGTGGCGGACTCTTCCCGGCTCCAAATCCCTCAAATAGAATGAGAGGAGGCCTGTGCTCAGCAGTGGGTCATTTATAGGCTGTGACTTTAATTTTACATGTTTAACTTACTTTAATATAAATTAATATCCGGCCAAGCCATAAAGCCATGGTAGCTCAGGGGCCAGATGCTGCACTTAAATTGCATAGCATGCGAGTGTCCTCAGTTCGGTCCGCGGTGCCGTTACCTCTAAAATTGTTCTGCAATTTTAAGCCCCAATTTACCAGGGGCTAGGCAGTGAAGAAGAACAGTGTGAGGAAACTGCATGTCTGAGTGAAGAAGTGTTTTGAGGAAATGTGAAGTCGGCCAACCCGCATTGGATCAGCGTGGCATATACTTCCTAGCTCCAAAAAAATTCTCAAAAATTAGTGGAGGCCGGTGCTCAGACATTTATACGAGTAGGCTGTTATTTTACTTTTTTTTTAATGTAATACTATCTTTTTTGTAAGGAAAACTGCATGTCTGAGGGATTAATAATATTTCGACAACGTCCGTCGTTCGTTACAAATGTTTTACATCCATACGGATGAATACTCTCGTACAGTGAAAGTTGTCGATTTTTTGATATCGTGTCTTTGGAAGATCACAGGACGATGATGGACGTGTGCTTATCGCTTAACGCGCTGCTTGGTCGCTTTATCTGTTCTGATTTTTTTTACAAATAACTCTTAATATATCCACGTATTGTACAAGACATATTCCTCTCTTTCATGTTTCATTCCATTCAACAAATTATGGACTCTCAGATTCATTACACGAACAATGAAAATTGTTCAGTGTAATGAGTGACATTACTAACTTGCTTTAACTGACTAATCTTTTAAATTAGTAATATATAAATAAAATTGATCAACACAGGACTTATAACCTGTTCTCAGTTATGACTTCCTATCCCGTCCCACGCTGTTGCTAATGTTCAACACTGGTACAATCACACAAATTATATTAATATACATGTTACGTTTACGACTCATTGACATATTTATTTACAAATCAAATTTTGTGTCTCATATATAACAGGAAGTACATTTTCACAATCATACTTACACACATCCACAGGTACGCACGCTCACACTAACTCACACACACGTGCTCACGCGTGTGCACACACACTACACTACAAGTATTACCAAAGCTGTATTTTTTAGTTGTGGATAACTATTTTTGGCCTGTTACCTTGTAATATTAAGATACTTGTACTTAAAGCGAAAAAACAGTAAATGATATGTATGTATAAATTGCTCGTTTATTTATGCCGTGTGGTAGCGGCCTAAGAGAATCTACCACCCCATCCATTCCCGTGGGTGTCGTAAAAGGCGACAGAGGGAAATTAAACCCAGGAGATGGGCAGCAGCATCTTCCAGGAACATCTGAATAAATAAACTGCGGTTGCCAACCCGCCTGCCAAGCGTGGCAACTATGGCAAAATTCCTTCCAATTTGAGAGCTACAAACTTTTGTGACTATCTATGGGGGAGGCCTATGTTCAGCAGTGGACTTTCGATAGACTGTAACGACGACGACGATAAAACACATAAACGCAAGTTGCAAATTATATTACGCTAACTGAGCCCGCGTGTGTTGTTGATATAGTCATGACAAATTATGTAACTCAACAACCTTTTAGGATAATATTACGATTAACACCGAGTAAGACTCATGGTAACTATCTGTAATTTGAGGAAATTTTACAATTTTACGTTACACATACAGCCCTGAAAGTCCAGTAGCTAAGTGAACCCCGCACTCATCCAATATTTATATACGCACTCATGATACGGTTTTTTTTAGATTGGGACATCGCTTTGAAAACAAAAAGTGTATTTTACTGTACTATATCTAATATGATGATGATGACGCGCTATACAATAGCGACATTTGGTATTTATTAGATATTTTATTATAGTAGATAGTGACGAGACGAGCAAAACGTTCACCTGATGGTAAGTGCAACATCTGCCCATAACAAATGCTGCCGATACTGTCAGTCATGATCCACCTACCCAGTACGCACAGTTAATAGCTTCAATATCACACGCATAATAAGCACGCGCGACCGCCGTAGGGAGCGGCGTGCAATCGTCGATAATAAGACCGCGTAAACCCGCGTTCCATGGCGGTTCTCACCGCTCAGAGTTACCGACACACAAGTCGACAATCCGAACGAAGGGCCGAATCTTTCCTCGGACGGTCGTAAGATGACTTATTTTGACATAAGAAAACTTCGATCTCGTAGACACTTCTGACTCGAAAGTGTCCTCGAAAGTGTGTGACTCGAAAATAACATAATAAAGTTTAGGAGCTTAAGGTAAAGTAAAGTTTCAGCCTATAAATGTCCCACTGCTGTGCACAGGCCTCCTCTCATTACTGAGAGGGTTTTGGAGTGTTCGAAATATTAATTTTTCTCAGACATGCAGGTTTCCTAACGATGTTTTCCTTCACCACCGAGCACGTGATAAATCAGCACTTAAAATTGCAATTAATATACAAAACATTTCTGTGTGGTCCCTGAGACAATATTGTTGAGTCTTATATGTCCAGTGATTACTAGCTCTCAGTGCCCTTCAGACCGAGACAAGGTAACGTTCAAACACTACTTTTTCACGGCAGAATAATTGAACACCTTGAGGTGTTCCCGGTCAGGGTATTTGTGCACGTGAAAGTTCTCCTTAACAGTACACACGATACAGACGAAATCCTTAAGTCTTTTAAAAATAATTGAAATAATTAATAATAGTTAATCAGGTTTCTATGGCTTTGGTCGATTTTGACCAGTACTCTATCTCTTATTACTATCGAAGATTCTGAACTGTGCAGGATTTATTATGTTTTCAAATATGTACGTGCAGCCATTCAAGCACTAGCGCCTTACTTTCTGGAGTGCAAAGTTACACTAATGACGATAAGATCACGGGAAATATCGGATGTATTATAAAAGGTAACGATATAAATATATCACCACTTAAAACAATTAGTTTTTTTTCTACAAAACTGAAGAACAATTTAGAAATTTATACTTTAGATTTTTTTTAGGATCTATTAATATTACTAGCTGTGCTTCGCAGTTTCACCCTCGTAAAAATGCCAACCCCGATCGATGATATATATATATATATATATATATATATATATATATATATATATATATATATATACTTCCCTGTTTGAATCGGATTTTGGGGTTTTAATTTTTTTTTGCGCGGAACCCTGAAAAGTTTTCTAAAGTTTAATTAAAGTAGCCTAAGTTACCCGCTACAAAATCAGCTATCTGGATGATGCATGCTTTAAAATCAATAATTTGTGTATTGTACAAATATTGGCTTTGGATGAAATTCTAACATGAAGATCTCCGCAGCATTCAGGGACGCCGACCACCACATCACTACAAACTAATGTTGAACGTATTTCGAAAAAATGCGGCTCATTTTATTTATTAGTATTAATTGATGAATTGTTGATTTAAATGAGTATATAAATTTTCTTAATCAGACCTTTTCTCGGTCTTGTGCGTTGACCCTCTTTATTAAAAGTTCTTTCATTGTCAATGAAAGTAAAATGGATAGTGCAGACAGCAGTATAAAAACCGTAGTGCTACTTGCAAAATTATTCAGTTACCAACATTAACAACATCAACATGTTCGCTAAGGTGTGTTAAGTTATAAATTATATTGAAATCGTTTCATTCTAGCGTTTTTTTTTAATTTGGGAAATAATTATAAACGAGTATTTAAAACATATTAAATTCCTCCAATTTATAATGGTGAAAATAATTAAATTGTCTATGAATATAGTACCTTGCGTTGTTGACGAAAAATAGTGTTTCTTAAATTACTTTTATTGCCGCTTTGTTTATGAGTTGTCGCTAAATTGTCACGCCAGTGGTGGCCCAAGCTGCGACAAAATGTTTTGCAAATTGTCCGCTTATTCTCCAGGCTATAGGCGTTTTTCTTATTAAAGGTTTTAAGAAATTAAAAATTAAATTTCAGGTTATCGTTGCCCTGTGCACCGTAAGCGCGGCTTGCGCTAGCGGTCTCTTAGGAGTTGCCCCAGCGGCGTATAGCAGCCACGCCATCGCTGCTCCCGCCGTGATTACTAAGACTATCGCCCCCGCTGTCTCGTCTGTGTCCTCTTACTCTACTCAAACTGCCCACGCTGCACCCATCGCCACCTACTCGGCAGCCCCTGCTATCGCCACCAGTTACGTCGCCGCCCCCGCCATCGCCACCACTTACGCAGCAGCTCCCATCATTAGCAAGACTATCGCTCCCGCCGTGTCCTCCGTGTCTTCGTACTCGACTCAAACCGCGCATGGTTCTCCCATCGCGACATACGCAGCTGCCCCAGCATTAGCAACCTATGCCGCCCGTGCCTACGCCTCTCCCGTTGTGGGCGCCTACGCTGCCCGCGCCTACGCCGCACCCGCCGTGGCCGCTTACGCCACCCGTACCATCGCAGCTCCAGCTACGACCTCCTACTCTTCCTACTCCACTCAGACTGCTCACGGTTCTCCCGTCATCGCTAAGTCCTACGTCGCCCCTGCTATCTCTACCTACGCTGCTCCCGCGTACTCAACCTACGCCGCCGCTCCCGCGTACTCTACCTACGCTGCCGGTCCCGCGTACTCTACCTACGCTGCCGGTCCCGCGTACTCTACCTACTGCTGCCGGTCCCGCTTACTCTACCTACGCTGCCGGTCCCGCGTACTTCTACCTACGCCTCGGCTGCCCCAATCCTCCGTTCCTCTCTCGCGTACTCTGCCGCTCCCGCTATCTCCAACATTGCCTACAGTGGTCACGGTGCTAAATATGGTTGGTAAACTAAATATTCTTTTATGTAAACTGTAAATAGGCGAATTAAACAAAATATATGACAATATAAACTAATATATTTGTTTTAGTACACCATCACCTCTCAAGATTAATGTATTCAAACACATGATTATTAAAATTCATGATATCCATGAAAAGTCGTCAAATTGAAATCAATTCTCGTATAAGCAGTAAACGCGGCGGACGGAAACTCCTTAACACTAACAATTAAACTTTATTATTAACATATTATCATTATAAATTCAAAATCTTTAATCTTTGAAATTAAATAGGGTATTAAGTAACAAACATGTTTAATGCAAATAAATATTTAGCTTATTTAGCAATTTTACATAGCACGCAATAACATTTTTTATTTATCTATAATAAAAAACATCTTTTGTATTCTGATATCTAAATACAATGTGTCCGCGATATTACGAGTATTAGCGATAATTTAGGCACTGATTCAACACTCATCCCCACTCTAAAAGTGGGGGTAGTTTTAGACCCACAGTTGTTGTTTAGGCAGTAGTTTAGGCACAACACCGCAAGTTAGATTGAAGTAAACAACAGAAATTATGTTAAAAAATATAAATATAAATTATAGTATAGTAGTAATTATGCAATGTGTCCGGGATCGTATTAGCGATAATTTAGGCATTGATTCTACATCTCCTCCCTACTCTAAAACGACTCCCTAATGCGTCTTACCTCCTTTCCCCTTCCAGCCATGGCCATTTAAACTTTTTGTGCGTTTTGTGGTGTATGTCGTCGAAAAACTAGCAATAACTTGAAAGATTTTATATAATATTCCCCAGACACCTAAAATAATGTAAAACTTTATAAGAATTAGTTTAAAAATAATTTTAAATCAAAAATATACTGCTAAAAATTACCAACCACAGCTTTGTTAGCTATCTGTAAAAAATTTTGGTCTTAAAGGGCTAGCTTTTGGAAAATGTAACAATAACAACAATAACTTGGAGTTTTAATTTATTTTGACAATATTTTTTTGATTTCGAAGTAGTTTTAACCTAAGTCTATTCAATTTGAGGATCTGCGAAGTCACACAATTTCAAGTTATTGATATTGTTTTTCGTGGACATATAAAAAAAACGCTTAAAAAGTTTAAATGACAGTGGCTGGAAGTGGAAAGGGAGAAGGACGCATTATCACATCGTTTTAGAGTGAGGAGATGTAGAATCAGTGCCTAAATTATCGCTAATATGATCTCGGACACATTGTATAATTACTACTATACTATAAATACATATACATATATATATACCCCATCTGATCCCATGGGTGTCTGTCGTAAAAGTCGACAGAGGGAAAATGAAAACCAGTATATGGCGTTCTCCTGGATAATCTGAATAAATAAACCGCGGTTGCCAACCATCCTGCCAAGCATGGCAACTATGGAGAAATCTGACCAAAATGAGAGCTACAAACTTTTGTGGCTATCTATTGGGGCGGCCTATGTTCAGCAGTGGACTTGTTATAGGCTGAAATGATGATGATGATGATGATGATGAGTGCTTGACAATCGTCAGGGCAGGGTAGTAGCATACTAAAGTAATGCACTATAGTTTTGCTCTGTAGTGTTTATTAATCCATTATTTTTTTTTAGATCCACAGAAGCGATGCCGCTATAGAAGCTAGTTTCTCTATACATTTAACAAAGTGTCTTATTCAAACTTTCGGCTCTATAGTTTAACACTTATTAAGTATAACTCGTAACTTGAACGTTATTGCATGGCGCAGAAATTTACAATTGTAGCATAAGACAAGACAATTGTAAATATTTGTCATGTCATGAGTAACGATTGACTTGATACTTTGTTACAAGCAGTATTGCACAGCGTGGTTTCGTTGAACGAAAGTGCGAACAACTTTATTTAAATTACGACTAAAATTAGCAAAATTGAATGAAAAAAAATTTGAATTACAGCGTTTAGTCACTTTGTTAATAAGTTTACAAAGTTGCAGAGTGAACGTAATCCCGTTCAAATTTTCCGGTATTCTTCCGCTTCCCTCTGCGTATGTTACCGTGCAATATTAAAATTCGCTTAACAAGGGATCTCCAAACAGACATAAAGATTATATTATACAGATAATGTTTTCTACTACATACCTTTATAAAGGTAAAGTAAAGTAAAGTTTCAGCCTATAAATGTCCCACTACTGAGCACAGGCCTCCTCTCATTTCTGAGAGGGTTTTGGAGCTAGGAAGAATCCGCCACGCTGCTCCAATGCGGGTTGGCGGACTTCACATGTCTTCGAAATATTTTTAATTTCTCAGACATGCAGGTTTCCTCACGATGTTTTCCTTCACCGCCGAGCACGTGGTAAGTCAGCACTTAAAATTGCAATTAACAATTTTATTGGTGCCGGCACCGGGAATCGAACCCAGGTCACTCGCGTACTATGAAATTAAAAGCGAGCGCCTAGCCCCTGAGCTACCACAGCTTTATAAAGGTAATAATGAATAATTAGAAAATTATTTTAAATCTGGGTGGGAGTACATCGGACCCCGCTAACTAGATCAAATGTCAATTTGTATATCACTTTCAGACAGTTTTTTGTCAGTTTGTCGTTTTAATTTACACAAATTGATTCACAATTAGCAATTCGCTTTATCAAGGGAACGTTCAACAACCGATGAGATCTGATTAAGAATATATTCGATGCCTGGGAGAAGTCGCAAGATGCCTTGGGTGGTTTCTGTGATTTTTTAGAGCCTTCGTATGTCTTTATATATCTTTCGTATTTCTGCATCACGAGACACATCAGAAAGCTACTACAAAGTACAAGGTACTAGGAGTAACTAGTAGGTGATAATGACGTTTTTAGTTTAATTTCAGTAACTTTGTTTTTAAACTGTAATCGTTTCGAAAGAAAATATATTAAATTTTCAATACCAAAACATGAACATACTAAATCATTTAACGACTAGATGCTTGTGATTGTAAATGGGAAAAAGTTGAGTCGTATGCGATACCAGTGCCTTCCTTGGAATAACTCTTGATAGGATTCCATGGAATAACTTGAATGTGGTCCTGCGGTCCAATATATCTAAACTAGCAAGAAAGCTTATGCCGTAAAAAAATTGGAAACATAACAAATGTTGAGACAGCTAGATTGATTTACGCAAGATAATGTCTTATTGCATTTTGCTGTGGGAAATTGCGACTGACGAAGAAGTAATTTTATTTTGTAAATCGGCCCTTACGGTCTTTTTAAAATCGTGGGTCTAAATTATCTCCGAAAGATATACTTAAAGAAATTATTATCTTTATAGCCTCGTATGTATATGAAAACGGTACATAAGAACTTCAATTGATTTAATGAAATTCGGTCAAGTGCGTGTCTGATGCGATAATAAATGACTTATAAAAGCAACTGGGGCACTATTAGGGCATTTGCATGATCTTTAACATGGTTCATCAACTTATAATTACTAGCGGTTTTACACAACTAAAAACTTCATGTAAGTAATTTTCAATGAAATTTATACGACCCCAAGTACATTTTATAAGTTGTTCGACTATTTCTCGTTAACTTGTAAAGCCTACTTAGCTGTGATAGTCTTAGTATATACTAGTATAGTACTACTATATCCAAAACAACCATTTAGCTGGCATAGGGAACGAGGAGGGGAGGAGTGGGGGCACGACTTTAATAAAAATTACCACTTTAAAGCCTCATATTTCGTAAATGGATTCTTGAATCGAAATGTGGTTTTCACACACTAGCAATATTTTCGAAAGACCTATCCATAAGACACCATGAGATAGACGAGAAAAAATATTGTTACCACGTGTCAGGAAGATATCATTCTGTTAATTTAATTGCATGGTGGCATGTAATCTAACACTCTGTTAAATTACATGCCACCAGTGTAATTTAACAGAGTGTATAATGTAATAGAGCACGCCTAATGCATTCGCGTTATAAGGCTTGCAATATATGGATTACAATTACCCCTGGAAATGAGGTGATTGCTGTAGTACTATTTCTACAACATCATCATCATCATCATTTCTGCATCTTTGTTTTTTATACTTAATGTTACTATTTAACATTTAATATTTAAATAACATGTCCGATGGGTTTCTTGCTGGTTCTTCCCATGCAGGAATCCGTCTAGGTAAATACCACCCCAGGGTAACTTATTCTGCCATGAAGCAGTAGTGTGCAAACATTACTGTGTTTAGGTTAGAAGGGCACTGAGAGCTAGCGTGATCACTGAGCATATGAGGGATGGTGAGGGATATCAGGGTGATAGGCACAATGTGGTGTCACACAGAAATGTTCTGGATGCTTGGTTGGATAATATACGAGTACTATATGCTTTACTACAATAACTTACTTTATAAAATAGAATCGAAAGACGATAACATCCGTATCATGATACTAATCCTTATCCTACAAAATAGTTTCATAGTCATGGTTGATTGTGTACATGGAAAGTCCTCTTTAAATTATTCGAATCAGACCTATCGTTTAGAAGTTACGACAGGTTTAAAAACGCTAAAAGTAAGAAAATGCCGCGGTGTGAGCGAAGAGTCCCTACGCTCGCCCGCGCTACTCGCGAATAGATTAAGATCTATTAATTACTTACCTACTTAGGCCGTGGTAGCTCAGGGGCCTGGTGCTCGCCTTTAATTTCACAGTACGTGTGAAACCTGGGTTCGAACCCCGATGCCAGCACCTCTAAATTTGTTCTACAATTTTAAGTGCTGATTTACCACGTGCTTAGCGGCGAAGGAAAACATCGTAAGGAAACCTGCATCTCCGAGGAATAGAAATATTTCGAGGATATGTGAAGTCCGCCAACCCGCATTGGAGCAGCGTGGACGGACTATTCCCAGCTTCAAATCCCTCTCAGAAATGAGAGGAGGCCTGTGCTTAGCAGTGGGATATTTATAGGCTGTTACTTTACTTTACTTTACTACTCATATTATTTTTTGTAAGCTAGAAACAATTGAATAGTGGTTTAAAACTTTAAAACGCTCTTTAAAAAATACAGCTGCCGCGGTGTCTCTGTATTTCATGGCTTATACACAAAACATTATTTTGGTAAAATAACGTAATCTTATCTGACCAGCTGCAGAGCCGCCGATGAGAACAGTCGCTACAAAAAATGTTAGTGTAAGGAAGCTGTTCTATTTTTCCAAATAAAGTACTAATTTATCTTTAAATATCTATCTACCCGTGCGAAGCCGGGGCGGATCGCTAGTTTACTATAAATTGGGCAATTATTTCATATAGGCAGCATCTGTCGCGTCCTGATTCCGGCGCTGGAGGCCTATCCCTTCCGCTCCTTTTCAAACGTTCCTTTGTTGTAGATCAAGAGATTCTTGGATATTATCAAGATGTACGCGAAATGCGAAATAATTCAGTTTAATAAAAGATTAACCTAGGACTCCTTTATTTGAAAAGAAAATTAGCTTGAAATATACTAAAATACAGTGAATAATTTCAGCATTTAAACGCCAATATTAAATTTTGGTTTAAAAACAAGAAGATAAGTAAATATTTTTCTTTTATAAGTGGCTTTTATCATCGGTCTCTAAACTAAAAGATCTACTGGTCGTATAGGATAAAATATAATAGACTCGAATAATTTTAATATCTGGTGTCTAATGATTTCTTACATTGACGCGAATATTACACATTTTATAAAACTACATTTAACGGATTTTATCGCGCTTATTTTAACAATTTTTTCCCCAAGGCAAAAAGATCAATAAAATCCTATTAAAATAATTGCTGCTGGTTTCGATGACATTAAAAAGGTTACATTTCAAAAAAGTAAAAAATTAAGTAATACGAATAAGTAAAATTTCCAGCTCTTTTTCATTTGTTTTTTTCTGTCAAAATGAGTAAATCTAATGAAGAAATTCGATACATTTTAAATATCGATATATATAATAAAAAGGAAGAAAATGCAACACAAGCTGCGAAAAAAATTTGTGAAGTTTATCGATTTAATACAGTGCCAGTAAGAGTAGCACAAAGTTGGTTTAAGCGTTTTCAATACGGGAATTTTGATGTCAAAGATGCACCTCGCTCTGGTCGCCTTGTTACGGATAAAATGGACGCTATTTTTGAAAAAATGGAGCATTATCGGCATATCAGTAGTTACGACATAGCTGAAGAACTGGGAATTGACCACAAAACAGTTTTGACCCATTTGAAAAAAGCTGGGTACACAAAAAGCTCGATACATAGGTGCCACACGAGCTCACTGAAAGAAACCTAATGAACCCGTGTACTCATTTACGTTTCGTTATTGAGACGTAATAAAACCGAACCGTTTTTAAAAAGATTGATAACTGATGATGAAAAGTGGATCACGTATGACAAGAACGTGAGAAAAGGTCTTCAGTTTTCATATAAAATGCGAGGAAACTTTTTTCCCAACTTTATACTACAAGGAACTAAAGTAACATTTGAGCAAGCGCAAGACTTCTTTTTGTGTGTCGATGGGAAATCATACTTTAATTATGAGAAAGTATCTTTGTTCTGACATAATAGTGATAGTTTATTTGATAATTCTCTGAAAGTTTGTGTTGATTAATTACTGATGGTGGTTTAGTAAATGAATTCTTATGACATCTTGGCGAGATGAGATTTTGCATTACGAGTATTGTCTAACTAAAAATATGGACTATATTTAGTCCATATGGACTAAAATATGGACTATATTTAGTCCATATGGACTAAAATATGGACTAAATTTATTTAGTTTTCTGCTTTGATTTTTTATGAAATTTTTGACTTGCCGGTAAAAATAAACATACCATGGTTAATTTTTCTAACATTGATTATTTGGAGCGAAAAGTTTCGAGAGAAACTTCTCTCTTTTTTTGGAGTTGTGCGCACTCGGGCTTTAGGGATATACTACAATAGTTAGTCTATTTAAATACACAAACTCGGCAATATCGGTGACCCAGAGAGCGTGACCTCTCCTTGAAAGAGAAATTGTCTCTAAAATGTATTTTATCACAGACAAGCGATATAAGAAAAGCCATGCCTATTTCTGAAGAAAGTCTTAGACAATATTGTGAAACTCCTGTGTTAAGAAAGCATGTTCTATTTTAGGTATACGTCAACTACGTCGTCGACGACCGCTGACTTTTACGCTGCGGGCCCTGGACTGGAATCCCAGCCGCAGACAACATTAGTCCGAAAACACAAAGTTTTTGCACATTAATTTTACGCTTTTTGTCGCGTTTATTTTTACCATTGATTTCCCGACGTTTCGAAATCATTTACAGACTCATGATCACAGAGGGACTGAGCTCCTGATAGCAGGACATCTAATACCTCAATCCCCCCGTCAGATAAAATTAGTAAAATTTAGTTTTACTAATCGTATAATAATATAATAAATGTATATATATATATATAACATTTATTATATTTAAACCACTTAGATTCTCGTCTTCTTGATTTGATTAAAACGTTGAGAAAGCCGTGGTAGCTCAGGGGCTAGGTGCTCGCTTTAAATTTCATAGTACGCGAGTGACCTGGGTTCGATTCCCGGTGCCGGCACCACTAAAATTGTTAATTGCAATTTTAAGTGCTGATTTACCACGTGCTCGGACGGTGAAGGAAAACATCGTGAGGCAACCTGCATGTCTGAGGAATAAAAAATATTTCGAAGACATGTGAAGTCCGCCAACCCGCATTGGAGCAGCGTGGCGGATTCTTCCTAGCCAAAAACCCTCTCAGAAATGAGAGGAGGCCTGTGCTCAGTAGTGCGACATTTATAGGCTGAAACTTTTTTTTTTTATCATTTGCAAGATATACTCAATGTTTATCGCAAATACAACTTTCAAGAAATATTGAAAGTTGTCCATTTCTAAAATTCTGGTCACGGGTGTGGCGTACAGCGTGTATTGAGTCTCTTTGTCAGATTTGTTATTCATGTCCATACGTATATGAAACGTCTGAGAAGGCCGTGTCCTAAATATGCTCAAAGTGCTATACTGTTGCGTTTGTCGTGAATTAAGATAATAAAACTTGCTTTTTTAACTCTAGTCTTTGAAATAATATTTCCTTTCTTTTATCACTCTTCAATATTTTTAATAAACGATACACTTTTTAGTCTGTGATTCTGCCACAACAAAAATAGATAATATATCACACTTTTAGATACATTCATAACTCTGTCAAATTGATTATTTATTACATGCTGTGAAACAGTTTATCCGAGTGGACCTTTAGAAGGTAAATCAAGTCTCCACAAAAAACGATGAAATAAGCACTAAATTTGTCTCAGGGCTATGTCACAACAATCGCTTCAATTTGTATTTTTGAGATGGACATGTGACGACACATATCTTTTATGTGTATGTACTCGTATTGAAATGCGCAAACCTTTCATTCGTAATAGATTTAAGATACGATTTAGGCATTATATTAGATTTAGGATACGACGCATTTTATATGCAGTGCAATCTAGGTACTCGTAACGTGTTAATTGTAACATTTTGTGGTTGCGATAATTTTTTTATTAAATACCTCAAAGCGCATAGTCTTTATTCGGTTTAAGGATGTCTGTATTACAGCCAGCGTCATTTTAATGAAGTATCATTGCCGAATGGCGTATGATGCAATTTATGTAAGAATTAAGTAAATGAAACAAACAGTAGTAATTAAATAATGCAAATTCAATTGAGTTTATTCTATGTCAAAAAGCAAGTTAAACATTGACTATTCTTATGTTAAGCACTCTTATTACGTTTTGGTATTACAGTCAGAATTATCCTTCACGGTCGTGGGTTCTAATTCAGAGTCTAAACTATGCACTAAACATTTATTTTAGCATGGATGCTTGCTTAACAGTAATATGTCATTTAGTTTATGGCTTTTGTTAGTTGCTGGAATTCGTGGTCTTGATTGAATTTCGATAACAGGACATTCTTTAACGCTCCGTCGTCTATAATTAAACTTTTATGACGTTAAACTTAAGCCTATTTGATACTGTAATTATTGAATCTGAATAGTGAAAATTACTGAATTTCTAAAATACAAACTAAACATGAACAATATTATACTTTTTATACTGTGATTTTATAATAAGTTTCTAAATATGTAATTTAATTTATAAGTTATTTGAAACTGCAACTATGTCCTGTGGCATTTATTATAAACATATATAAGTCGCATCTAGTTTAATTAATTTATGTTATTATGGATGAAATTATACGACTACGCAATCCAAGTATGGAAGTGGGCTACGGCAGCTTGACATTTATTAATTCTGTCTCACAAACTGGGTGGAGCGTCACCATGACATTGTTACAGTTGGATATAAAGGAGTAACTAACAAGACCAGACCAAACAAATAGTAAAAATAATCCTTCTATATGTGCAATAAATATCATTTTACAAGCACGTAATTCAGTGCACTACATTGCACAAAATTGTTCCGAGGATTCGATACCAGTTCGCCTGCGTTGTATATAAGTGAATGCAATTGCTCTGGTGGTCACTCTGTTATCAAAATACTTAGCTTAAACATGTATACCAAGGTACGGATTTTGTTGTGAGTGAATTGTCGTTTAAAACGTGTGATCAAATTTATAGAAGAAAAATAAACTTTCAGGTGGTTGTGTTCCTGTGTGCCGCAAGCATTGCGGCGGCGGGAAATCTTTTGCAAGCGGCGGCTCCATTGTCTTTTGCTACATATGGTGCAGCACCTGCCTTGACTACATATGCATCAGCTCCTATCGTCACGAAGACCGTTGCTCCATCAGTTTCCTACCAGACGATAACAACTAACTCCGCTCCAGCCTTCGCCGCCTATGCCGCCGCACCTGTAGTAGCTAAAACAGTCGCCGCTCCCGCATATGCGACTTATTCAGCCGCCCCATCTGTTTCGTATCAAACTATATCTACTCAATCAGCACCACTTACCTACGCCGCAGCTGCTCCAGTTGTTTCTGGAACTTATGCAGCTGCTGCCCCTGTTGTTGCTAAGGCGTACGCTGCACCCACCTACACGGCCTATTCTGGCTACTCCGGAGGATCAGCAGTATCCTATCAGAGTGTTACCAGAAAATCATCCCCTTTGACTTATGCGGCAGCTGCCCCTGTAATATCTGGTACTTACACAGCGGCTGCTCCAGTGGTTGCTCGTACATATGCCGCACCAGCTTATTCAACTTATGCAGCGCCTGCAATTTCTACGTACCAGACTGCCCCTATAGCATCTTACGCAAGCGCTCCTCTTGTTGCTAAAACAATCTCACCTGCTGTGTCTTACTCATCGGTTTCATCTCATTCCGCTCCTGTGGCGTTTGCCGCCAGTCCCGTAGTAGCTAAAACAGTGGCAGCTCCTGCATTTGCTTCTTATGCTGCTCCTTCGGTTTCCTATGCAAACATTGCTACAAATTCGTATGCTGCAAGCCCCTTAGTTACAAAGACTTTTGCAGCTCCTGCTGTGGCTACATACGCCAGCGCACCTTTGGTTTCTAGAACCTATTCCCCAGCAGTTTCATATTCCGCCCCTGTGTCTTATGCTGCTGCCCCTGTCCTATGCTACTTATTCGGCCGTGCCTGCTCTTAAGACTGCTCTCTCGTACTCTGCTGCACCCGTTACATCTCACGTCACTTACTCTGGTCTTGGTGCCAATTATGGATGGTAAATAGCCAAAGTGTTCGTTAAGATATTTAAAAAAATATTGTTTTTTGTTATTGTAAATTATTATTAAGGGAAAAGTTAAAATCAATTGTCTCATGAAAAATTATATATGCATTTTATTTCATTTCTATATTTATTTTTATGTAGGATCCTCCAGTAAAATCTTTACTGATGGTACGATTTCTATACGGAAATCCGTCTAGGTAGATACCACCGCGATGCCAGTTATTAATCAGGGGTATGGAAACATTACTGTATTTTGGTCTGAAAAGAAACTAGTGTAATTACTGGGCATTATGACAGAGGTACTGATATCTCAGATTAACGGGGGCAGATGTTGCTCTTGCCACCAGATGCTCATCTCATCACTTTCTACCATAAAAAAAAATAGTTATACATACATGTGACGATGACTTCTTTTGAAATAAGAATTGTTAATTAACGTTTGTAGGGCGAATCAATAACTAAAACAGTTTTATTTTCAAAATAAGTTGCACTAAAGATCAAATATGCAAACAGAAGAAGATTTACGAATTTTCTTTTGATAACTTAACCCCATCTTACCGCGTCGGTGTCGTAAAACTTAATCAAGGGAATTTCTAAAAAAACTATTGGCATTCGACAGATGGTGGAATATGCCTCAATTATTCAGACCGGTAACGGTATGCGGCATCTTAGGTGCGGTGTCCAGCAGTGATCTGTTCAATAACTGCCGCTAATACGAGAAATATTAAAGTGCTGTAAGTATCTGCACAAAAACAGAAGCAAACACATATGATGGGAACGTTGATATCATCGGAGGATAACACGGGGACAATTAAATACATTTGGACCCAGAAACCAATGTGTTCTATCCAACTTATAATGGATTGGTTAAGTTTGGGTTTCATACTGCCAAATATGATAACGGTGACCACGTGAACCAAGCGTTAATCATTGTCTATACACGGTGTTTAAAAATTTAATAAATTTGTATGTATTTTTCTACATACTGCAATTACAAACAATTTCTAAATTGTCAATTGTTATTCTTATAATAATATAAAAAGTTATAGCTTATAATAATTCGAGGCTTCCACTGATTTTTGAGGGTTTTCTAGATGGGAAAAGTCTGTCACTGTTTGACGGACTATACATGTTTCCTTACAATGTTTTAAGGTTGGTCATCAATCAAAATTGTAATGAAATATTTAAGTGGTACCGAGGATCGAACAGCAGGTGACGGGTAGCGAACCACGTCGCCGCCATTTTGGTACGAGTCAAAAATTATTATTTTCCATTGCGTTCCCACGAGCAGTATAGTGACAGCATTGCATATTAGTGTTTTTTGGCACGAATAGAGGCTCTCCATACAATACTTTAGTCGCCTCTCACGACACCGCAGTAGGAAAGAGGCAGGTACCATTCTACTCTGCCGGAGACCTATCGGCTACGCATGTTTGTACTAGAAACAAACAAGGAAGCAGAACTAACAACAGCACGTAAGCAGATAAGCACATGTAAATCACTAATGCCATTGTTAAAGCTCGTTTATAGGGGTTATTATAAAATGGAACGAGTAAATCCGATACGGGAATACAGATTATCAGTCTCATAGTCCGGGAAAAAAGTTAATTATAATAATGGACGGTTTTGCGGGAAAACGATGGATACAGGTGGCTCAGTTCTGTGTTTTGTGGAAAATGTATGTCAACAGGCTGAAACGATGATGATCATGATTATAAATGAAGATTTTTTGATGTATATAAACGAAACACTTATACGAGTATAATGTCAGGTATGGAATTTTAATCAGAAAAAAATTTGCATTTTGCTGAGATACATCATATTATTTTTGATTTTTGAAGAAGCCTTTAATTTATTTAAAACGTTTTATTAAAGAGCTGGAATAGTCTTAGAGATGAAATGTTATTTAAACGAAAGTTTTTCTTAGTTTTGCTAATTTTTTAAAAAGGTTAAATAATCTACAATGAGTAATAGAGATTATATTGCAGAAGCAATAGAATGTATTTAACTAATTACTACCTAATATTTTTAAAGCTTTCCGAAGAAATATTAGGCCAGTGTAGTGGCGTGTGTGTAATTGTGTCTCCGGTTCTCTTTACTCAATGAACGCAACATAGTACCGTTATGCTGCATCGTTTTATCTATTCTGTGAGAGCATTCATTGTCTTACACTGGTCAAACATCACAATTCACGTGGTAGAGCCACTGTCTGCCGTTTTTTTTTTTTTAGGACTGATGGTCACTGTTAGCCCGAAGGCTTTTACAGCTTCGCCGGATTGAAAGGTGGCATAGCGCTGAGGGCGCTTAGCCGAAACCTTTATTTATGGATGACTGGCGCAAGGGCCCCCGAGGGGGGACCTCGGCTTGGACCGTCATCCTGTTCGCGAGAGTAACAGACTCGAGGGTGCCCAAGGGGGCCGGCCTCTGCTCGGTCAGTTACTGCAATCGGGAGGGCAATATTACTATTACTATCATTACTAATACCATGATTATTATTACATAGGTTTACCACCAATTCGGAATGCGTTTCCGCTGGAGAAGAAATGGCGCAAGAAACTCCAGCGACGCTTCTGCTTATGACACTACTGCTAGGGGAGAACCGGCCTGAGAAGCGGCGGTTTCGCGAATAACTTTGTCTGATACGCCCACGCCCACGCCGACGGCGGGGGCGGTATGATGGTGATAATGTGTGTTTGTGTAGTGTTGAGTAGAGCGCTTGGGCCCTAGTGGTCGCGTCGTCAGGGACCTCGAGGACGTGCCTCGGTCTCCTTTTTCCGCGGGTCGAGTTTTGGTGTATCGCGAGGGGGTTGTATGTGGCGGCACTGACAACCAGTGGGTTGGGGTGCGTGGCCGCAGAGTCGAAGTATCGGCGAGAGGCCCACATTAGATATTGGGCTATGGTAGGAAGCCCTAAATCGATATGAAGGTTAGCATTACGCACGAACCACGGTGCTCCCGTGGCTTTACGCATGAATCGATTTTGTATTACCTGAAGTCAGTGAATTTGACGCGGGGAGGCATGCGCAAATACGGGGCTTGCGTATGTCATAATTGGCCGAATGCAGGCTTTGTAAAGTGTAATTTTATTACGTAGGGACATTTTGCTATTTTTATTTAGTAACGGATGTAATCCGAGGACGAGCGCCGCTCGGTTCCTTACTCGGTTAATATGTGGACCGAAGCTGAGTCTCGAGTCTAATAGGACGCCTAAGTATTTGACTGTCTTTTCCCAGGGGATTGGACGATCGAATAACTCTATGGTGGGGAGATGCGGCGTAATGCGCCGCGAGAAGTACATGGCTGCACTTTTGATGGGGTTGACCTCGATCCTCCATTTCCGAAACCAATTCCCGAGGGTTCGGGCTGCGGATTGGAGGCGTTTAGAGATAGTGTCTGGATTACGTCCAGACACATAGAGGCAGGTATCATCTGCGAAGAGGGCGAGTTCGACGCCGCTGGTGTGCGGTATGTCGTTCGTGAAAAGGGTGTAGAGCACGTGACCTAGGACTGAGCCTTGTGGTACGCCGGCTAGGATGGGATGTGATTCGGATCGCACCCCCTCGACGCGGTAGCGGAAGGTTCGACTGCGTAAGAAATCTCGTATGATGAGTACGAGGCGATCTGGCACACCGAGTCCATATAACTTGTATATGAGCCCGTTGTGCCAGACCTTGTCGAACGCTTTCGCCACGTCGAAGAAGAGCGCTCCGGTATGAAGCCCGCGTATGAAGCGGGATTGAATGTGCTCCGTTATGCGGTGCACCTGCTGGGTACATGAGTGTTTGACACGGAATTCAAACTGCTCGTGGATGGGGATCCCTCGAGACTGCATGAAGTCTCTTAAGCGGGCGAGAAGTAGGCGTTCGTATATCTTGCCTAAAGCCTTGAGGAGGCTTATAGGCCGATATGCGGTGGGATCGAACGGGCTGTCTGCCGTGTCTCTAATACGTGTGTACCTGGAAAACAGGCGGTAAGATTCCTATTGAGAAACAAGGCTAGTTGGCTACCACCGGCTAGTTACGTTGCAGTCAAGCAGTAGTGTGCAAACATTACAGTATTTGGCTCTGAAGGTCACTATCATCTAGTCTAATTGCTGGGCACATGACACTTAAGAACTGATGTCTCTATAATAAAAAAAGAATACAATATTCACAACGACTGTGATTATAAATAGATGATAAAGTTGTTTTATAAATTTCATAATATCTTAATTCATTCGAAATACTGCAGTGCTGTTATTGAGGACAAAATACAAAGTAAGACCCGAGTAACTACGTAGAGCTATAAATTATATCACTGACTATTTATACGTCGCTATATTAATCTTTCGTAGGAGGGCAAAGTTGAGATGACAAGTTTACTATTTTGGATTTTTCCTTAACCGGTTTCGGTTAAATCTATGTGCGTTTTATCAATGCTTATAATAAGTTTTCTCACTCGACGGTTTCTTGCAATGAATTTTTGATCTCTTCTAGTATACAGTATCTTACTTGGTGTGAATAGAATCTGTTTGATATCGTCAAATATGCATTTAAAATTCATAAAACTACTCGAAGACTTTTTCAATTTTCAATTATACTGTAGTGTTCCACTTAGCTTCTCGTTTACTATGTGGTTTGTTAATTTTTCTAGATAATATTTTCATATTTCTTTTTAATGCAAATGTATCGGGTATACCGTACGAAATCACTATATCTAATGTTTAATATATAGATCGGTAGTACTTAACACCTCGCACGTCTAGGCGTTAGTTTCTGCGGCCTTCAATCTGTTTGGCAGACGTGTCGATTACGGCTTAAGATGACGTTGACCAACATATGAGCAGATTGAGAACGAGTGAGTGCCTTTAAGTTCGCACTGATACTTACAGCATTATAATTATAACACATTAGGTGCAGTTATCAACTCTTAATATTAATAGAAAGATGTCAATGAGAACGGCGGATTTTCATTGCCGTAAACCCCTAGTAAGATAGTTAAATACCTATTATATTACAAAAATATAAAAATAAGAAATAAATTGAATTAAATTCATTATAATATATCATTAAACGTTTATTTTTAATATTATACTTAAGCCATTAAAGTATTTAATAATCTATAAATTAAAAGTAAATAAGATACTATACTAGTAAAGGTACACTTTAAAACTATGTTTTTTTTGTCTGTGTAAGTGTTTGCTTCGATCGACCGCATGTTTCTTTTGATGCAATTTTTTTTCTACTATGACCTATTCAGCTTTGTAATATCTTGTTTTATGTATTTTACGTTCGTTACCCTTATATTAACGTAACATAATTTGTAAGTCATATAAAACGTATTTACAAATAATTTAAATTAATGCGAGACCGTCTAACTTTTTATTTATTACAATATACATACATTATGCGTACGTAAGAATTTGCTCCTATGGAATAGAAAGGTAATAAGATATTCCACTATTTGTCAAAAAGTCACGTTAAAGCTGCGCAAACCAGAAAAATTGGTATAACGGCTTGGTATGCGTAGTAGCTAAACGGCACCGGCAGTCGCGAGTTTGATTCCCGCACGTAAACAATATTTGTAAGGCCTACAGATAGGGTCCCAAAAAGGTTTAAAAAGAAAGCATGCATGTCTGAGAAATGAAGAGAAATCGGCAACATATGAAGTCCGCAAACCTGCAGCAGAGCAGCGTGGACTCTTTCCTGCTCCAAAACTCTCTCAGAAATGAGAGAAGGCCTGTGTTCAGCAGTGGAACATTATTAGACATTATTAGCATTATTATTGTTACTTTTAAAAATGTACGGTTCCTGTGGGATTGACCTGTAGTATCTAAACCGTAATTCTGAAATTTCCTCTTCATGGCTGAACGGATTTTGTATGAAGGTTTTATTATTTTTTTTACTTGTAGAAAATTACGAAACGTGCAAAACGTTCATTTGATGGTAAGTGCATATGCACCCAGAACATTTCTGTGTGACACCACACTGTGCCCATTACCCTGAGACATCAGTTCTTCAGTGTTATATGCCCAGTAATTACGCTAGCTCTCAGTGCCCTTCAAACCGAAACACAGTAATGTGTGCACTCTACTGCTTCACGGCTGCAACTGGCCCTGGGGTGGTACCTACCTAGACGGATTCCTGCATAGTAATTATACTACTTAATTATACTATATTAAAATACTTTTTAACAATACATAACAATTAAAATTAAGAGAAGAGGTCATGCTGATGCGAAATTTAGATGGACCGCGATTATGTAACGGGCCGAGATTTTGAATCACACAATCGGTGGTACTATTTTAACAGGAGAAGGAAAAGGTGAAAGTGTAATCATTCCTCAGATCACTGTAGTCCCCTCTGACCTCTCGTTCCAATTTAAAATACTGCAGTTTCCTGTGAAACTTAGTTTTGCGACAAACATTGAAGGTAGCAGGAGAGCACTAGAAAAAACCATCCTTTTCTAATAGCCACATCATAATACAGTAGCGCCCTAATATAATGCTCTGTACTGTGCCCTCTAGGAAATTGGAGAAGGCCCGTGCACAGTACTTTTTGTTTACTTTTTATGGATAAATGTTTTTGGTTGGGGCAGATAGACGTCTGTAAAACGAACCTTCGAAAAATCCTAGTGTGGATGTTTTTTTGCAAGTCAATAAGAAAAAAAATGACCTTGATCTAATAAGTTTCAATAAAGTGACTCAATTCGTGTATTTTTCATAACTTTTACGGTCTTACTCAATATAATTGTGGTTTTATTGTGTACTAATTAGCACTAATTAGGCACTAATATCGCATTAAAGTAAAACATGCGTTTTAAGGAAATCAGATATCTTTATTCAGTGTCTTAAGGTACATTTTTTAAGACAGATTTTTAAAGATAAGATAATAAGAAGAAGAACTGTTATAAAATAGGTTTATCATTGGTGGTAGGATTTCTAACCAAGAATCCGTCTATGTAGGTACCACCGCAGGGCCAATTATTCTGCAGTAGTGTGCAAACATTATTGTGTTTCTCTCTGAAGGGCACTCAGGGCTGGTGTAATTACTTGGCATTTAAGACTTACGAACTGCTCTCTGTGAGTTACATTATAAGTAGTATTTCATTTACATATATTTCGTGCTTTCTTGAATTTTAAATATATATATACATTATTATTCTCCACTATTGAAGTATTCCGGCAAAAAAAAAAACAATTATAACAATAACTGTAACCCTCTACTTGACCAATAACAATTTTAATCATAATTAGTAACGAGGATACATAACCTTCGCTAACAACTTCATCAAGCCTTACCTCATAAAAGTTTTATTAGATCTAGGCTTTAATTAAATATTTATTCATTCACTAGCAGGGGCTAGTTATGCATCAGTTAATTAGTTTTGTGTAATGAATAGCAAACGGCAGAGATTGAGAGTATCTAGAAAAGTAAGCGTAATAACGCGTTGCGTGCGTGTTACGAGCATTGTAATTTTTTTTTATAAATACGAATTGTGGATGACTGAAAAAAAGTGGCAGGTTTTATAATTAGGCATTACTATGAGAAAAGACATTATAGTAAAGGTAAGAAACAAAGTACGAGAAGTCGATTGTTTGGCGACTGTTTGTGAGAGAGTGTCGTGTTCTCTTCTTTATTGGTTGTGTATTGTCTAGTAGCGTTGTGATTATCTAGTAGCGTTGTTGTGGAGTCGGCATTAGTTTACTTTTGCCCGCTTTTGTGGGAGGACATTCGTTGATGAAAAACTAGGAAGCACCTTTTTAATTTTGCATAAGCATCTTACAAAAATTAACTTGGTTACTTTCCTTACGGAACAAATGACGTTTTCATCACAATAGATTATTATCATCATAAAGAAATTTTGTGTTTTTTTTACTGCTGAAAGTGACGAGACGAGCAAAATGTTAATATATACATACATACATACATTCATACGTACATCTCGGTAGGAAAGAGGTAAGTGGTACTCTGCCGGTCACCTATCGATGCAAAATGTTCACTTGATGGTAAGTGCAAAGTCTGCCGTTGACAACTGCTGTGTCAACCCGAACATTTCTGTAAGGCAACTATTACGCACTGCGTCCGACACCCTGAGACATCAGTTCTTACGTAGCGAATGCCCAGTAATTACACTAGCTCTCAGTACCCTTCAGAATTAAACACAGTATAGATGGATTCCTGCATAGGAATCCTAACATCAATAAATTAATATTGTTATCTTGCTTGGAAGGCGAGTTGGATACTGTTGAACGTATGTTTTTTTTAATTCCTGTACGCCTTTTACGATATTGTAGACGGATTCTCTTACGCCGCATCCAGACTACAAAACTACTGTCAATTTATTTAAGTTGTATAAAAAGACAAATTCATTCGGCAATTGACCTGATAATACATTTTTTTTATTGTGAATCTGTTACATTAGATGTTTTTGCTACGCCAACTAGTCGCTAATTTCGTAATTAAAACTAAAATGTTTTACATTCTTTAAGAATGTTGACTTGCTGGCATATGAAAGTACAAAAGTATTCATTAACCTTGTTCCGAGTGAATTTCCGTAAATACTTTTTGTAATAATGGGAAATTAAGGTATTAAAATAAATATTACTTTTTAAATCCATTACAATTATGTACTTCACCAATCTGTATGAGGACTGCTGGAAATATGCCTTCTTCCAACTTCGCCCCAGACGCTATTGTCCATTATTGGTCTGGATAATTTGGTTCTGGCATAATTTCGATCGTTATGCCGCCATCAACATCAGATAATGAAATTATTCTAGAATTTTCCTTAGTCGATTCTTACGACAGCTACGGGTTAAAATATTTAACATTTTTTCTTACGCCGTTAACACACGGCTACGATTTAGTTATTAAATTATTATTGAGTTGCGGTTAATATATACCTACACATTTTCTTTTGAGATTAAGTATGCGAAATAACTATAAACATATGTTTTTGATTGATGTCCTCCTATCACATTTTAGACCACAGAGAAAACTTGCGAATATTGGCAGAATCTATCAACTACGCATTTTTTTGTGAAATAGCTAACTATCTTTTATTAATTTTCTTTATTGTGCGAGTTACTAGGTAATTAAATGACAGGAAGGAGCAGCCAAAAGCAAGTCACATTTCATTGTTATTGTAGGTCACCTAGAACACTTACTACACCCGTCACCCTGAGAAATCAGTTCTTAAGTCTCATATGCCCTGTAATTACACTAGCTCTAGTCAGAGTCCTTTCACCAGTACTAAGTATCATAGAAATGGGCATGTCATACAATACAATTTTTTATTTATGTAACACAAATCTTCACTGCGCTAGGGCCCATGACAAACTAGGCAAGTACGCTAATCTTAGCCATAAGGTCATTATGTTATGATTGAGACCCACGTGGCCAGGTGGTCAGAGTACCTTATGCTGCGGATTTTTTGTTCAAATCCCAGCCGGAGCCAAAATTTGTGAATGAACAGTGGTGGTGTTCTGATTGTCCCGAGACTCTCATAGCCTGTTTCAGAATTTATCGCATGAATGTTATATCGGGCGCAGTTTAAAACTGTCCCATTGCAGAGCATAGGGATACTTTCATTTCTGAGAGGGTTTTGGCGGACTTTACATGTTTTCAAAATATTTTTATTTCCTTACTATGTTTTCCTGTACGCGATGGATCTGGGTTCGATTCCCGATGCCGGCACCACTGAAATTGTTAATTGCAATTTTAAGTGCTGATTTACCACGTGCTCGGCGCTGAAGGAAAACATCGTGAGGAAACCTGCATGTCTGAGAAATAAAAAATATTTCGAAGACATGTGCAGTCCACCAACCCGCATTGGAGCAGCGTGGCGGATTCTTCCTAGCTCCAAAGCCCTCTCAGAAATGAGAGGAAGCCTGTGCTCAGCAGTGGGACATTTATAGGCTGAAACTTTACTTTACTTTACTTTACTTCACATATCTCGGTTCAAAAATATTTGATACAGCTTAGGCATTCGAAACTGTATAATTTCTTTGAACGAAGGCGCAAAGGTCATCAGTCAAATAAGGTATATAAAACAAGGAATTGTTCAAATTGTACGAGTATTTATTGCGCTAGTATGAAGAAATTGAATTATCAACTTATTTTTTAACCGACGAAATAACGGTTCCACTGGATTTTCGTCGGTTGTCAAGTCGTCTCCTATATTTTTTTTATTTAGATTTGTTTGTTTATGAACCGATTTTAAGGAGTCCTTTTTTATCAGAAAGGGGGCACCATAAGGATGGCCCCATATAATTATGATCAGTAAATCATCAAACTCTTTAATTTGCATAAGCATGTTTGGTGCTGCTGCGATTAAATAATTATTTGTAACCTTTAGGCAATGTTCAATTTCGTCAACATTATTATCATTTCAGCTTATAATATTCTACTGCTTAATTTCAGCCTATTATGAATACTACACTATCAGGAAACATTAGCTCGTTTGACCCCTCTTCTATATGAAGCAATTAATTCAAATGAATTCTTTAATATAAATTAATTAATTATTTTATATGAAAGAATATAAGAATATTTTATATAAACACCATCAGGAAACATTAGCTTGTTTGACCCATCTTCTATATGAAGCAATTAATTCAAATGAATTCTTTTATATAAATTAATTTACTCGTATTTATATAGCAGTTTTTTAATTAACATGCTTATTAATTATTAATTCATTACAGTTGTCATGTCGAAATTCATCATCATCATCATCATCATTTCAGTCTATTACTACTAGTCCACTGCTGAACATAGGCCTCACCCATAGATTGCTACAAAAGTTTGTAGCTCTCATTTTGGGGGAATTTTGCCATAGTTGCCATGCTTGGCAGGCGACTTGGCAACCGTAGTTCCTTTATTCAGATGTTCCAGGAAGATGCTGCTGCCCATCTTTTGATTTAAATTTTCCCTATGTCGACTTTTACGACACCCACGGGATGAGATGAGGTGGTAGATTCTCTTAAGCCGCTATCACACGGCAATATCGATATTATTCGTCAAAAATTTCATGCGATGTAATTTCAAAGATATATGTAGAATTGTTTATAATTATTTTTATAAAAACAAACATTTTTATTTCTCTTCAAACGTATTTAAAAAAAACTTCAGATATCAAAGCTTGCCTTTCTAAGGCTCTAATACAATTTCTCTGTGAAATTTATTGTTCACGAGAAAATACAGATAAAAGACAAGTGTAGTTAGTGACTGCAGAGAGCAGAGCGATCATTATAAATAATGTTATCGTTCGCGTTATTAATGATCTCTTCGGAAGGTGACACTTAGTTCGTATCATTATGATTTAAGTCAGTATAGGGTACAGTTATGTAAGAAAAATCATACATTACATATTTGAAATGTGTTTATAACAAGCGATGACGACCACGTCGCCTAGTGGTCAGAGTACCTGTACTGCACCGCGAGTCTTGGGTTCGAATCTCAGCCGGTGCCAAGATAAAAGTGGGAAAGTATGATCATTGCGGCAAATACTCCCAACTTGAGAGTTCTAGTCCCACACCCGAAAAAACTATCTGTAGGGCATACAAATAATAGTCCCATGCTGGAATCGAACCTGCTACTCGCGGCGCAGATACCAAGGGCTTAGCCACTGCTTCAACCGAGCCGACGGTCCAATCAGTTTTTGTTTCGATGTGTAAAGTTACAAAGTAATGAACATTGTGAATGTTAGAATAATAAAACAATTTCGATAAAATGAAAGAAATAATAGCAATTTTTCCAGTTCACCCGTTTCAAGCTCGGCGTACTGCTAACGTAAAGATTTTCCCATTGTATTCGAGAAGTAAATTATCATAACTACCATAGGGAAGAATATTTAGACATACTGATTGTTTACTTTTGTTATCATTATACAATCCCAGGTTCTCTGTTCTCTGACCGACGAAGCTGAAGAAGCCAGAACGATGGCTTTCTAAAAACAAAAGTTAGCTTACAAGCTGATTTACAAATCATAAGTTTCAACAAGATTCTACAATTGTTTACAACGTATAACTTGTTAAAAAGAAATGTCGTTATAGTTCATGAAGTGGAAATAGTAACTTGGCTATTTCAGGCTTAGAAGTAATAGGAAAAGCAGTGAAATTACAATCACATTTAATTACTAACTACTGTACTACTAACTAAAAATATGTACTATTTTTTTATTTGATAAAAGTGACGGAACGAGCAAAACGTTCAACCTATGGCAAGTGCAACGTCTGCCCATAACAACCTACCTAGTAACCAGTAAACTACCAGTACCAGTACTAAATACCACCCCAGGGCTAGTTATTCTACCGTGAAGCAGTAGTGTGCAAACATTACTGTGTTTCGGTTCGAAGGGCACTGCGAGCTAGCGTAATCACTGGGCATATGAGAACCTATGTCTCAGGGTGATGGGCACAGTGTAGCGTCACACAGACATTTTCTGGGTGGCACAGCATTTGTTATGGGCAGACCTTGCACTTACCATCAGGTGAACGTTTTGCTCGTTTCATCACTTTATGCAATAAAAAAAAAACACGAGTTACGCATTTGATGTATAAAATAAAGTATCTGTTAAATTTAAGTTAAAATTCGAGTGTTTTTATGTGATTTCGCGTTTCAGTTTGTAGTAGTAACATAGTACGCGAGTGACCTGGGTTCGATTCCAGGTGCCGGCACCACTAAAATTGTTAATTGCAATTTTAAGTGCCGATTTACCACGTGCTCGGCGGTGAAGGAAAACATCGTGAGGAAACCTGCATGTCTGAAGAATAAAAAATATTTCGAAGGCATGTGAAGTCCGCCAACCCGCATTGGAGCAGCGTGGCGGATTCTTCCTAGCTCCAAAAACCCTCTCAGAAATGAGAGGAGGCCTGTGCTCAGTAGTGGGACATTTATAGGCTGAAACTTTACTTTACTTTTATGAACTTTAATGGGCGAAAAGTTAACTGAACCGAAATAGGTTTATCATGAAAAATACCTGCTTTTTATGAAGAATAAAAAAACTTGTATGCCATTTAAAACGTCGGGTGTTTTTCTAGTAAATGCTGTGTTATCTTTTTGATAAATCATAAAAGTAAAGCCTACAAACATTTGACTGCTGAGCACAGGCCTTCTCTCATTTCGGAGATGGTTAGGGGCAGGAAAGAGTCCGCCACACTGCTCCAATGCGGGTAGGCGAACTTCTCATGTCCTAGAAATATTAATTATTTCACAGACTAGTTATTCAGTTTTTCTTCACCGCTGAGCACGTGGTAAATTAGCACTTAAAATTGCAATCAACAACTTTAGTGGTGCCGGCACCGGGAATCGAACACAGTTCACTCGAATACTATGAAATTTAAAGCGAGCAGTAATTTTTATTAAAGCGTGCAGGCTTCTTTGGGAAAATGGCGTGACTGTATGTATTTATTACTGGCGGACTTTACACATTGCCAGAGTATTTATTTGACAGAGATGCAAGTTTCCAAACGATGTTAAAATTGAACTAATGTTTTACTGGTGTTGGTACCGCAGATCGAACCCTCGCTCGCGTGCTCTAATTTAAGGCGAGGGCTCCACTGCTCATGTGATTGTGACACTGCTCTGTCCATTTTTTTTCTTAAAAACGATGCCCCTCAGTAGGATTTCTTCTGTATCGTGGGTGCGTTTTCAGACATATATTTCACATGCACAACACAACCAGACCAACCAACCATTTGTGTTTTGCACAAATGTTTGGCTCCGGCTGGGAATCGAACCCAGGACCCGCCGCGTAGAAGTAAAGTACGCTAACCACTAGGTCACGCGGTCGCAGTCTCTATTTATTATGATTATTTTCAAGGTATCGCGAAGGCGATTCATCAAATACAAAAGGTGTCACGAACGAGTGTCGCGGTATTTCTGTGGACATATAGCTGTGACTTATCTGCTTCATCTTGCGACAACTTTTGGGTAAGTAGCTGGAAGATGACGGCGTGGTTGAAACTAGTTAGAACACATTGTGTTTTATTGCAACACGTGGGAATAAGCATTCTTCAATAATACAATTACGTATTCCTTGTTATACTCTATATTTTTAATATTCATTATAATTTTACAAAGGAAAATTATAATTGTTAATGCAGACAGATATCTTTGAAATTATAAACGTGTTAATGTGTTCATATCACGTAGAGCTTGAATGTATTTAAAAATCGCTCAAAAATGGCATTTATTTGTTTGTTGTGGGCTTTCAAAATGTTATGGATGGAATAATAAGTCTATTTTACGAACACATTGTTAAAATTACATATCATCGTTTTGTATGCATGAATGTGCATAATGAGTTTTTCGCGTAAATGTCATTAAAAATAATAAAAAAGTACAAAAGAACAATTTTTCTTCAATTTAAATTTGAGAATAAATAAGATATTTTTTCCAGGTATTTTTTTAAAATAATTAACAGTTGATAAACAAATTGTAAGAAAAAGTTCAAGCCCCCGAGCGTTAATTAACTATGGACTACAACTGGCTGGAGCGTTACCATGACATTGTTACATTTGGACTGACGAGAGCTTAGTCATGAACGAAAACAAGTTGCAATAATTGCCCTTGTTACTGTGCAAAAGATTTCATTTTTCAATTGCAGTATCCCGTACAGGGTATTGCACAAATTCGCTTCGAAGATTCGGTACCAGTTTGTTCACGAAGTATAAAAGTAGACGCGAGAGCTTTTGTAGTCATACTGTCATCATAACACGTAGTCCAAACATGTATTCCAAGGTATGCATTTAACGGTATTTTTTTCGAGTACCTTAAGCATTGATATTACATATCAATAGTATACCGTAGTGCATCGTCTGTTTATTAAAAAAAAGGCTCTAAAGTTATCTAAACGATTTCAAATTTATATTTTTATTACAGGTAATAGTACTTTTGTGTGCCGCGGGCATCGCATCCGCTGGCAACCTTTTGCACGCCGCTGCTCCCGTGGCTTACAGTTCAGCCCCCGCTGTATCCCATGTATCGTACTCGTCACAAACCTCACACAGCGGACCCGTTGCCACATACGCTGCCGGACCTGTTGCCACTTACGCTGCCGCACCTGCGTTGACCACCTACGCTGCTGCTCCTATTGTCGCCAAGACATACGCACCTTCCGTGTCCTACCAATCGTATTCAACTCATTCCGCTCCGGCCTGTCGCTACATATGCCGCTGCACCCGTGGTAGCCAAAACAATCTCAGCTCCCATTGCGACTTATTCATCAGCTCCATCTGTCTCCTATCAGTCTATATCTTCTCACTCCGCACCTTTTACTTACGCTGCTAAGACTTACGCGTCACCCGCCTATTCAACTTACACGTCTCCCGCCTATTCAACTTATGCGGCGCCAGCAATTTCTGCTTATCACTCCGGTCCCGTTGTAGCTAAAACCATCTCACCTGCACTGTCTTACTCATCGATCGCTACTCACTCTGCTCCTGTGGCTACATACGCATCCGCTCCCACTTACTCCACATACTCAGCCGTACCCGCTCTTAAGACCGCTGTGACATACTCTGCTGCGCCAGCAGTGGCTCATGTATCTTACTCTGGTCTTGGAGCAAGCTACGGTTGGTAAACCACCAAAAACTTAGTTATATCATGCTATGTAGAAATGAAGAATTATTACTTTTATTTTTGTAAATAATGGTTAAAACATATTCCATAATAAATGACTAAAAATTATGTTTTCTTTTTTTCTTTAAACAACCCTTTATCTGATTATATAAAATGTGCGTAAAATGTGATTAAAGACGATATTTATTTATTTATCAGTTCGAATTACTTGATAACAGTTTCGTTTCTTTGGATATATCTCAGAATCTGGGCCAACGAAAACTAAGTATTTTTTAAGTTTATTATAACTAATTTGTTACATGACTTGCTATAAATTATAATCTCGTAAAAACGATTTTATTGAGCATAACGTTAAATATTATATTTTTAAATTTACGAGGTGCGAGTATAAAAGTATATTCATGGAAACTAAAAATTCAATAGTTACAATTACAATTATTCATTTCTAAGCGCTTTTGTTATTTTTCTCATCATGTGCATATTCAGACCAGGGATTACATCAAATCAAAAACTGGTCATTAACTAGATAGTCTTCCGTGAATAGGATCCTTCTTTCATTCATTTTGTTACTGTCAATCATAACTGACTGAACTTTTTTCTATCTGAAATAATGATATGTTCAGATTTCGAGGAGACATTCCGACCAATTTTAAGTGCTCTCAAGTGTTACCGCGTCCTTGCGTTCTTCCATAAACAAGTGTGTCATTTGCAGATGCTCGTTGGGTCTGTACGACAATATGTAGCATTGAAATTGTGAAATCGATGTATAAATTTTACTTCATCCGATCTCAGTGGTCCGAGTCCTGGATTTGAGGTAGAACATTTTTGAGCAACATACAAATACTCCGAGTGCTCGTCATAAATTTTATAGTGCTCTAGTGACCTGGATTACTGATACCGGCACTTCTAATTTATTTTTAGAATTTTAAGTGCTTTATCATGTGGCGGTAACATTGCGGCGATAATATTTGCTCATTACTGCTTCATGGCAGAATAACGGGACTTGCGGTGGTACAGGCGTAGACGGATTCCTGCAAAGAAATCCTACCACCAGTAGATGGTGTCTATGGATGTATGATAACTGGGAGATGTAGTATTCTTTCCCGTAGTCTTAACAGTACCGTAGGCCAAGCATGTAGCTCTTCTGGTGGACAACCCCAGGGCCAGTTATTGTACTGTAAAGCAGTAGTGTTCAAACTTGGCAGTGTTTCAGAACATCATCATATATACAGAATATTCGAGAGAGGTCCGGACGACGGTCCGAAGTCACGGATATATAAATTATACGTTATTATCCAGAAACACTATTTTTAATTTCATCACAGCACGGGCATGTCTTAAATACAAGAAAAGTTAAAGATCTGTAAAGCACTTTGTTACTAGACCACAGTAGCGAATAATGTAACTTCAACGACAACTCTTACATTATTTTTCATAAAAATAAAAAAAAGTCGGAAGAATGCTTTAAATTTTTTCTGACAAATTAATTTTATTTCTAAAAACATTTATTCCCTGCCATTTAATATAAAATATTTTAAGGAATTATTATGCATACCCCTGTGTTAGGATGTCCTTGTAGTTAGGACTATAGTATGCGTTAATAAAAACACCTAAAACTGATGAAAAAGTGATTTTTTCAATTGAAATGAATGGTCATAAAAAATGTGGTGATTGAATAAGTTACACTTTGTTTTATTAATATTTAACAACATGTGTGACTATTTCTTTCTTTTTTATTTAAACGTTGCTCTCATTTTTCCCCTGTATAGTGGGTGGGGTGCATATTGCAGAAATACATGCGACGGATTCAACCCAAAATTTTGGCGACCGCGTGGCCTAGTAGTCAGAGCCAGTCAGGCCTTCTACGCCGCAGGTCCTGGTTTAGAACCCAGCCGGAGCAAACTCCTCCTCTTACTTTGAGCCATCACAACTCCACTGCTGAACATATGCCGCCCCCATAGATTCTGCGGGGAATTTACCATAGTTGCCACGCTTGGCCGGTTTTACGATACCGACGGAACAAGATGGGGTGTTAGATTCAGGAGCCAACATTTTGGCAAAGTTCAAATGGTTTGGTTTCGCGTGAGGTCGTATTGTTTATGTGAAATGTATGTCTGTAAAACGCACTCACGATACGGGATACAGGAAAAATTCGAGTGGGTGCATCGTTAAAAAAAAAAACAAAAAGCGGATTTCTTCTTATATTAACGCTAATATTACGTATTTACTTAAACTAAGTTTACGGATTTTATCGCGTTCAATTTTAACTATTTATAACACGACGTTTCGTGCGCTTTACAACCCACGGGAGGACTGAGGTGACAAACGTCCTGATGTCATAGTTAACTCGGGGTACTTTTAGCTTTTAGTTATAATTTTTGGTCCGATCTACTCAGAATGAGCTTACTGTGTCTTGAAGTCTTGCAGTGGTATGTTTGGTTTTTGATTCAATTTTATAAATAATAGGAACCCAAACTAGTGGTCTATTTGTTTGACTAACACAAGTCTGATTAACTTTATCGAAAACTTGCCTTTTCAAGCAAATAAAGGCAACTGCATACTATAATTCTTAAATTTAAGAACTTTTGTCATACGGAAATACATATAAAAAGTTCAAAACAGACCTAACTACTAAATTGATTAATACAACTAGCGGATCTAATAAAGAGACACGCCTAAAAATTTAATCTAGGCATTAATTCGATAATACCAAGAGAAAACTTGATGTGAAGAATCAACGCTCAAGAATGTTTGCCGTCTGTGACCATGTTCTGGATCATCCTAGCCATTAAACATCGGATTTGATAGACCACAAATCCTTGCGTCTTGCAACATCGATATCTACCAAGGATGATTCAAGAGGCTATAGAAATTTAAAAAAAAACATCATTTTTTCAACAGAGAAGATGATTGGGATTCGTCAGTTAATCCAATAAAAAAAAAGTAAAATTTAAAATCCGTATACTTTTATTAAAAACACAAAACTGTTGGCTGCAAGTTATTGAAATATTTGTTCTCTAGGAAATCGAATCCGCGTATCGCAGGTTCATATTGCTTAGCCGTTACCTAACCAGCCGTCTTGACACCACAATATATTGATACTGATTAAATTATTAAAACTGAAAAGTGCCAAATGAGGCATTAGTAAAATAGTTTCTAAAGCCTCATTTTGGCACTTAATTTTCCCTAGAAATATGTACAAATATTTCTAGGGAAAATTAAGTTTTGCCAGCATGGTAGAGTAGGCTGCCTAGACAGCGGCTACTTTCATCAGTGTTTGTGGATACTGGAAGAACAACCAGTATGTCTATCTAGGTGGAAAGCGCCAGCTGTCACTTATATACGAATATCTAACCTGAAACGAATAACGACATTAATGTAAACTGGTTTCAATAAAATCTGATGTCGTAACCCCATATTACTGGAGAGACAAAAGCGACCAGACTACGATGGCTTGGGCACTTGGAGAGTATGGCAGAGGATCGTACCATGACACGGGCAACTCAGATATCGATGGATCGATGAAATTCATAAAGACTTTGTAATAAGTGACTGGCGTAAACGGGCACAAGACCGAGATGCATGGTATATTCTGGTGTCGAAGGCCAAGATCAATATGGTTCTTTGGGCCACCTCAGTAAATGAGTAAGGTTTAAGTAAAGATTTTTCACAGTATTTTCATGTAGTATTTTAACCGATAAAATAAGCAACAAAAAGACATCCAATTCAGCTATATATTGTAGTGACATAGTAGGACATTTAGTTCCAGAACGGTTTATTGTTATAATATAAAATTACCAAATACAAACTTAAGCATTTTATAATATTAATATTATCTTCTGAGTGACTTTAATTTGAATTGTCACTGTCGAGATTAATGCTTAAAAATACAAAATCATAAAATTAAAACCACTACATAATGTTCGAGTAGAGCAACTCATGCAAGAATATTCTGACATTAATTACTGTGTGCTACGATTGGGTAGTGTTTACCATGACATTGTTACATTTAGATAGATGAGAGGTCAGGTATGTAAATACAAATATCGTGCGATTATAGACCTTATAGAAGTTCAAAAAATTACATTTTGTAACCATACCCTGTGTTGTCAAAATTCATTTCGAAGATTCGATACCAGTTTGTCAACGAAATATAAAAGCGCCTGTCAGTGCGTTTATTTTCATTCTGTTATCAAACTACATAGCCTCAACATGTATTCCAAGGTACAGTTACGTTGTCAATGTGTGTATGAATATTTTGCTTGTTGTAAATTACTGGATACATCACCAACAGGGATATTCGGTTTAGCGTCGGACTGCTCTTACCTAACTTCAGTAGCCCATATTTGAAGAATATTGGTATCCGGATCTGGAAGCAGTGTCTAATCTCGTGTCTAAGACTCGGCTTGAAACCATAATCGCGTTTTCGTATCGACTACGGGACTATAAAGAAGAGTGATTGTATCCGTGTTTGTGCAATTTAAGCCACAATATGTCCTGCACAGATGATTGCCGCCTTATCCATTATTGATGACGATATAATTCTAATATGACACTGTTTTACAGGTGATAGTATTCTTGTGTGCCGCTGGCATTGCATCAGCTGGTAACATATTACAAGCAGCCGCACCGGTGGCGTACAGCGCAGCTCCCGCTGTGTCCCACGTGTCGTACACATCACACGGCGGGCCCCTTGCCACATATGCCGCGGCTCCTGCTGGAACAGCGTACGCCGCCCCCATTACCACTTACTCTTCAGCACCCGCGGTTTCCTACCAAACTATCTCTTCTCATTCGGCACCTTTAACTTATGCCGCTGCAGCGCCTGTATTTACGAAGACGTACGCAGCTCCCGCTTATTCTACTTATGCGGCGCCAGCTATCTCCACTTACCATGCCGCTCCTGTTGTAGCCAAGGCTATCTCTCCTGCCTTATCATACTCTTCCGTCGCAACCCACTCCGCTCCGTTCACAACCTACACCGCAGCTGCTCCCGCCTACTCCACGTACTCTGCTGCACCAGCTTATAAATCTGCCATCACATACTCCGCTGCTCCAGCAGTCTCACATGTTACCTACACCGGCCTTGGTGCCAATTATGGCTGGTGATTAATTATGTTTATAGTATAAATCTGTGCAACGTGAATATCGTTTAAAAATATGAAATAACTGTAAATAGTGTTAAGAATTTAATGTACAAATAAATTATTCACCATAATTTGTTTTTTTATTATACTACTTCTTTAGTTTATAGATTATCAGGTAAATTGAGCACATGTCTTCAATAAATTTTTAATAGTGAGCAGCGAAAAAAACGTTAATAATTAAAAAAAATGTGTCTTTGGTATCTGGCAATAATAGATTAATATCACATCCATGCTATAAATCCATACCATATCATAAATGCGAAAGTAACTCTCTCTGTCACTTTGCACAGCTTAACCACTGAACCGATCTAGACAAAATTTGACACAGGTATAGGTTGCATCCCGGAGATGTACATAGGATACTTTTTATCCCGGAAAATCAAATAGTTTCTACGGGATATTTAAAAAAACCTGTGTCCACGCGGATGAAGTTTTGGGCATCAGCTTGTAATACATAAATAAATATACATAAATCGTATTATTTCCTTTGTCTTCGATAACACCCACTGGTGCCTGGTGCCATTAAGCCTAGTTACGTTTTATTATTTTAATACATCTTTATTTATCAGTCCTCTAATCAAAAATGTCTTATCATGTATCATCATCATCATCATCATCATCATTTCAACATAGGCCTCCCCCATAGATTACTACGAGTACAAACGTTTGTAGGTCTCATTTTGGGGGGAATTTTGCCATAGTTGCCACAGGTGGGTTGGCAACCGCAGTTTATTTATTCTGATGTTCCAGGAAGATGCTGCTGCCCATCTTCTGGTTTTAATTTTCCCTCTGTCGACTTTTACAACACCCATGGGACGAGATGGGGTAGGGTGGTTAAAAAGGAATTAAATGACTAAGAAGAAAACACAGACCGCAAAGAAAAAAGGTCGGTAAGAAAATCTTCAATATCTTCAAAAATACCTGACCTAGCTTTATCAAATAGAGACTAAATAAAAAAAATAATAATTCAAGCTTTTTATTTTCAATAAATGTATAATAAAGAAAAATAGTTAGATTTTCCAGTATTTTCGTAAATGTAGTTTGGTTACAGATGTGCCGTTTTCACGCATTTTAGTACTTTGTTGCCTCCTCGAGCTCGTAATACTGCTGTTATGCGATTTGGCATACTTTTTACTAGGTTTTTGAGGCGATGCTGCGGAATATTGCCATTCCTCTATTAGAGCTTCTTTCATTTTACGTAGCGTGATTCCGCTGACATACACATCGTCTCACTTTGTCCCATGCATGCTCAATGGGGTTTAAGTCGAGGCTGCGTGCTGGCCACTCCATGCGTGTGATACCGACTTTATATAAATAGGCAAACACTATCTAAGCTATATGCGGGCGGGCATTGTCTTGCATAAAAACGGCATTTTCGCCCATGACCACTAAAAATGGACCAACGTAGTCATTCAGAATTTCAGTGACATATATTTCTCCAGTTAAAGTTCCATTTTCTTTCCCCACTAGCTCAGTGCGGCTTTCGGAAAAAATCCCAGCCCACACGTGTGAACAGAGCCTCCATCGTATGGTACTTTTTCTTCTATACAGGCTTGGTTAAAGCGCTCTCCCGGTCTTCTGTATACTATTTTCTTTTCGTCGTGCTTGTATAAACAGAATCTATACTCGTCTGAAAACATCTCAAACTCTTGACCAGTCATTCATAATCCAATTCTCGTGGTCTTTACCAATACTCAACCCTTAGTTTCTGTAGTGTCTTTCTAGTTTTGGGTCATTTGCAGGTCTTAATGTCTTTAAATTTGCTTCAGCCAGACGCCGCCTTACTGTATCCGTACTCAGATATTGTCCTCTAGCTCGTAAATGATGATTCTTTACTTCAACAGCCGTAAGAAAGCAATTTCTCAAAATTGTTGACACCATTCAGAGATCCTCCCGCGCCGTCGCGTACCGTGTTCGGCCTGTTTCTGGTCGTCGAAGATTTGATCCAGTTTCATGGAAACGCTGGAGTACTCGCTGAACTGTAGAAAGAGTCACACCAACAGTTCTCGCTGTATTTCGCTGACTGTGCCCATCTTCAAGCATTCTCAGGATCCTGGTACATTCTTCAGGGTTTAACGACATGATGACTTAAGAATAATAAAATTTATAAGGCACACCATGTTTATAACTTTTTTATTGCAAAACTAAAACAAACTCGAAATAATTGATTTGAACTTTTTGGTACTAAATTCAAAAACAACCATTATTTTACATTTTACTGGTGGTAGGATTCCTATGCAGGAATCCGTCTAGGTAGGTACCACCCCAGGGCCAGTTATTCTGCCGTGAAGCAGTAGTGTGCAAGCATTACTGTGTTTCGGTTTGAAGGGCACTGTGAGCTAGCGTAATCACTGGGCATTTGAGACTTAAGAACTGATGTCTCTGGGTGACGAGCGCAGTGTGGTGTCACACAGAAATATTCTGGGTGACACAACATTTGCTGTGGGCGGACGTTGCACTTACCATCAGGTGAACGTTTTGCTCGTTTCGTCACTTTATACAATAAAAAAAAAAAAAAAAAATTAGTTTTTTATACAATCATCAAAAACAAATAAAAATGTTTTATATATCATTTTATGTGGCATTAAATATTCTTTAATTTAGTCTTTGTTTCATAAAGCTAGGTCAGGTACTTTGGAAGATATTGAATATTTTCTTTTCGACCCTTTTTCTTTGCGGTCCGGTGAATTTGTCACCATTAAGCTGTAAAAAGTAGCAAAAATTAAATATTTTTGCGTGATAATCAATTGATATAAATTTAAAAATGTACGTTTATGTGTTATGTTTCACTATTACAAAATATTGTAACAAATTCTTGAAGTGTAATAAAAAAACTAACATACATGTTTATAACCTTTCTTAAAAATGGCTTACTATAAAATACTCATAGATTATTGATTATTATGTGGAGGTCTAACATGTGTGGAAATTACTCTCCCTGCACTAGCACGCCCTCTGGCTTAGTGGTGGTACCTGACTTTAACGTCGTAGGTCTTGGGTTCGAATTACAGTTGGATCCAATAATTGGGTAAAATCACAAATTGTTGCTTTTCGGGTCTGGTTGCGAAGTGTTTTTCTTATTGAAAGATAATGACGAGACAAGCAATCCCTTTAGGTGATGGTAAGTGCAACGTCTGCCTATAACAAATGCTGTGTCACCCAGGAAATTTCTGAGTGGCACCACACTGCACCCGTCACCCTGAGACACGTGTGCCCTGACTGGCAATAATTACACTAGCTTCAAACCGAAACACAGTAATGTTTGCACACTACTGCTTCACTGCAGAATAACTGGCCCTGTGGTGGTACCTACCTAGAAGTCATTAAAAGTATAAATTTTTGTTAATCACATTTAATAAATTATTACATTATGAATTTAAATCAATCTAATATTAAAAGAAAATACAAAACTGGTGTAATAACATATATCCATATCTTTCAAATTATTCTTGTACAAAACCTTAAATATCTCCACGCACCACTTTCAGAGAAAACGGCTCATTTCTGAAAAGTGCTTGAGAGGGTTATGAAACAGGGTACAGTCCACTACGGTGCTCCAGTAAGGGTTGGCTTATACTTGAAATATTTTTGTGAAGGTTATGGACCAGGGTGTAGCCCGTCGACATGCTCCAGCGTGGGTTAACGGACTTCACTAATCCTTGAAATATTTGGAGAGGATTACTATGGAGCAGGTTACAGTTCGCGATGCTCCAGTGTCGGTCGACGGACTTCACTAGTACTTGAAATATTTTTTGTAGCAGGGTGTAGTCGTTCGTGTTGTTTCTTTGATGATTGTCGGACTTCAGTAGTCCTTGTAATATTTTTTTATATTTCTGACATGCTGATTTTCTCACAATGTTCTCCTTTGTCAAAATTGAAAGTTAAGTAATGACGGCACCAGTGACAGAACTGAAGTGCACTATGAAATTAAAGGCGTCGTAGCCCTGTGTAAACTCGAAAGAAGTATAGACTTTGTACTGATAATTCAGAAGTTACAGAAAGATAGTGATTTGATAGGCAATCTATGGAGAGGTCTATGTTAAGAGGTTGGCTGGTGACGAGCAAAAATGATGATGATGATGAGCAAGGCTGATATGTTAGCAGGCATAGCATAATACCGAGTGGTGGTGGCTTAAAAGAATCTTCCACCCCATCTCATCCCGTGGGTGTCGTAAAAGTTGACAGAAGGAAAATAAATATCAGGAGATAGGCAGCAGTATTTTTACTGGAACATCTGAATAAATAAACTGCGGTTGCAAACCCACCTTCCAAGCGTGGCAACTATGGCAAAATCCCTCTAAAATGAGAGCTACAAACTTTTGTGGCAATCTATGGGCGAGGTCTATGTTCAGCAGTGGACTACTGACAGGCTGATATGACGATGAGGATGTGGATAGCATAACAAATTAAGACTGCTAACTCTGCGATAAATCGTTGTTTGTTATTTATTTTACTCAAAGTATAACGAATGTTAAATATTGAATAGATTTTATCTTTATCTATTGAACTAGTCTTTACATATTACGTTATTATAATTGTATAGGTTTTATTCATTAATATTTTTGTAAATACAAAGGATTTTTGCAAGAAAGTAACGAGTAGAGCAAATCGTTCAACTGATATATAAATGCTGTGTCACCCACAAACTATACCATATGCCCAGTAATTACACTAGCTAATGGTGCCCTCCAGACCAAAACATAGTGATGTTTACTTGACGGCAGAATAACTCTTCTACTGCGGTGGTACTTACCTCGACTGATTCCTGCATAGGAATCCTACCACCAGTAAAAAATGTTTTTCGACATAAACGTGTCTTAAACTAAATTTTCGATAATGTCTACGTATCAACAAACCATTACATTTAAATACAACAGCTTTATTTAAAAAAATCTTATATCTCATAATACATGTATACTTACTCGTATGTCACCGAGGTAAATGACATATAATATTAATCAATTGCATTTTACGACTGAGGAGAGCTACCATGACATTTGAACTGATGAAAGTTCGGGCATGTAAACGTATTTTGCGATAATAGACCTTATGACTGTGCAGTAAACATTTTGTTGTCGTACTGCCAAAATCCATTTCGTACTCATATATACCAAGTTTGTCAACGAAGTATAAAAATGCCGGTGAGATCGTTTGAATTCATTCTGTCATCAGAACACCTTGCCTTAACATGTATTACAAGGTATAGTTGCTTTGTAAATACAGTTAATTAATGCTTGATTACTCTGTCTTTGTAACAATATATTTGATATATCATGAACTTCCGACGCACAAATTATTGATATTCGGGTTCGGATGGCTAGTTACTATTCTCGTTTCTCCAAAACTGCTTCCGACCATAATCGCTTATTCGTTACGTCGGCTACGGGAACTTTACATTCCCGTGACTGAGCGATTGTGCCGACGTTTTTGTGCTATAATTTTCATTTATAATAATAATAAACATTTTATTCCCATTTGACATTAATATGAATTCAATTAATTAATCTTATTACTCCAAAACATTCATATTTAAATTAATATTTTTTTTGTATCACCGTTATTTCATTGATTAAACCAACATTAATTAACATATAAATCACTAATCATAATCACCTCATTTCCTCATTATCATATAATATTTTTTTTATATAATATTTACATTTAGGGGTACCTTAGTATGTCTCTTCTGTCTCATAACTGGAAAATCTTGCTGTGTGTTAAAATACTCATAAGTTAAGATGATTGTAATATGACACTTATTTACAGGTGATAGTATTCTTGTGTGCCGCTGGCATTGCATCTGCTGGTAATCTGTTACAAGCAGCTGCACCGGTGGCGTACAGTGCTGCTCCCGCTGTATCCCACGTATCGTACACATCACACGGCGGGTCTCTTGCCACATACACCGCGGCTCCTGCTGGAACTGCGTACGCCGCTCCCATTGCCACTTACTCTTCAGCGCCCGCTGTTTCCTACCAAACTATCTCTTCTCATTCCGTACCTTTAACTTATGCCGCTGCAGCGCCTGTAGTTACGAAGACGTACGCAGCTCCCGCTTATGCTACTTATGCGGCGCCATCGATCTCCACTTACCATGTCGCTCCTGTTGTAGCTAAGGCTATCTCTCCTGCCTTATCATACTCTTCCGTCGCAACCCACTCCGCTCCATTCACAACCTACACCGCAGCTGCTCCCTCCTACTCCACGTACTCTGCTGCACCAGCTTATAAATCTGCTATAACATACTCCGCTGCTCCAGCGGTTTCACATGTTGCCTACGCCGGCCTTGGTGCCAACTATGGCTGGTAAATAATTATGTTTAACAACGTTTGCAACGTGAATATTGATTGAAAATATATAGTAACTGTAAATAATGTGAAGAATTAATTTGAAAATAAATTATTTAATTACCAATTTTTTTCCTTAACTTATATTCAGTGTATAGATTAGCTATGGAATCTTATTTATGTGAGAAAAACAAACACATTAGTTGCAACTCCTTTACTGAAACTGCGGAGATACCCGAATTCATCACTCTACCTACTCCAATAATCTAGATGGAGGTTCGTGTGACCAGCACTATCAGAAGCGGATTAAAGTTAATTGGCGCCCTAGACCCATTCCAATAAAGCGCACTTCTTGTTCTGTAATATTATTATCAATTAGCAGTACAACAACAACATTATTAGTAGTGATTGCGTACTTAATAGCTCTAATATAATAATTGTACTCTTAAATTAAAACATCTTTTAAACATAACGACCCGGACCTCGTGGACCTAAGACTGAATTCATCACTGAGCACTCGGAATTACTCGTTGCCAGAAATTAGGTTCCTTTATTCTCCATACGAAAGTGCAGTACTGCGCCGCTAATTTATGTTGGTAGTCTTTAAGGGCTTGGTATTTCTGCAGTCAAGCCGAACTTTTTACTTCAGGTCAGTATTTAACTGCAGCGTGGCTTGTATCATAATATAGTAGTTCTATATGATGAAGTCTTACGATGTCCTCCTGGACGATTTTCGACCACAGCGACAACTTTCGAATATAAACGGAAGCTATCAACTGCGTGGGAAATATTACAGTGCCGCAAGTTAATTACCAAAAATTTGTGGTTTTTCCACAAATCTTATGGTCACGCGTCCGTCACACTGTTATATGTATACGCATGTGTTTGTGCATGTGGCGTTTATATGTGCAAGGGTGCATTTAAAGACATAACGGTAGTAATACAGTACAATAAACTCTAGTCTGGGGCAACGTTTATAAAAGAATAAGATCAAAGCGATAAAAATACTCTTAGTGAAGTAAACAAAACAAAATACAGCATTTTTATCTTCGACAGTGAAATAATTCCTTATCGTACCATAAATAATAAGATAGAACATTTCGTTACAGTATCTGCTATGAAAAGTTGTTGGTGAAAGATTAACACTATACTTATCGGACTGCAAACATTTATAAAAAATATTCTGTATTTAATCTTAGAAAAACCAAAAATATAAAACATCGTAAATTTTGTCAGAAATCCTAGTAAATTATCGAGCAAAATTAGCAACTGCTACATGGAAAAACCGAAAATGGTTATATATATTGAGAAAAAAAACAAAATATAAATAAATGCAGAGCAAAAAAAAAACCTACTTTCATTAATGAAAGTGAGTAACACATTATAGTGCGAGACTCTTCATAGTGCGTAATACCTAACAGTGCGTAACACATTATAGTGCGTAACTTATTATATTGCGTAACGCTTCGTAATGCGTAACTGCTTCATAGTGTGTAACATATCATAGCGCGAAACACTTTATAGTGCACACCACACCATAGTGCGTAACACATCATAGCGCATCACGTATCATGGTGCGTAACACTTCGTAGAGCGTAATACATTATACTGTGTAACACATACAAAAAACATATAAAATTAAACGATAATCTTGAACGAATCGTGAAAAACCAGGGCTAGCATATGGACCAAACTATGAGCTAGGTAATAGAGTTTGCTGAAATCAGTCGCCCTGCGATCTCTTTATCGTTTAAAAACTTCTCACCTTTGAAAACCAAGCTAATGCTGGTTCATTCGCTTATTCTACCTATTATAGATTATGTGTTATCCAGATCTATCACAAAATCTTCACACTAAATTGACTTTCTTAATAATTCTATAAGATTTATTTACTTTCTACGTCAGTGTGACCACATCGTTCAAAGCTTAAAAGGCTCTCTGTTCGTCAAAAACGCAACACCAGAATTTTATTAGTACCTTAACACATTTTTACCACATTTTAATTTGCGGTCTTATTTTAAATATAACTTTTAATTTCTTAATTCGACTCATGATCGAATTCCTCGCTCTTCAAATAGTCTAAGGATTAGTATTCCACAGCATTGGATTGTACAGCTCTACTTTCACAGTTCAGGCTACAGTCTTGTGGAACGCCAATTCTTGATAATATTAGGAATACGTCCAACAAAAACGACTTCATATGACTTCTTTGACTTTCGTGGATTATTTATAATATTAATTTTAATTGTTGATTATTATTATTTAACTGGTAGCAGGTATTAAGTCCGCCCATTTTATTCTTTAGATTAAAGTGTTACACTTGTTAAGAATAAGTAAATATCAAGTAAATATTGCATGACACGTCATAGTGCATGCTACTTCATAGTGCGGGTCACGTCATAAGTGCGTAACAAGAGAGGGCCTGACGGCATGCCGTTTTTCGTCAAGGCACACGAGTAGGTGCATCCCCCTGGGCTCGCTAATAGATGATTCACATCAAAAAATGTGAGACATTAACGAACTGACTGACTGACAGACAACGCACAGCCTAAACCGCTGGAATGGAGACATTTTATAAGTTATGAAAGAAGTAAGTTATTTTGCTAAGCTCCGAATATAAAATGTAAAATGGTGTATAGGTGTATATGTGTATGGTGTAAAAAAATAGGAAATATAACCATTTTATATTTTGCATGCGGATCTTAGCAAATTACCTTACTTTCCTTCATTATAATGGATTTCCGCAAAGTAACGCCTGACTCTATTAACCATTTTTAAAAATTAAACATACTTAATATTTTTTTTGCTAAGCGCACCTCTCATTTTTTTCATTAGTAAATTGGACCCGTGCGAAGCCGGGGTGGGACACTAGTAAGCAATAGAAAACAAATTCATTCAGCATAGTTAAGAACATAAAGACATCGAGAGCCTGAAAATCTTATGAACTTTGACTGTTTGCGGAATAAACATCTAACCACAAATTTTCCCTAAAATTGGCCGACCCAAATTATCCAGACCGTGAATGTGCAATAGCGTCTAAGCTCGACCGCCAGTTTTTTTTTATTGGAGAAAGCGACGAGTCGAGCATAACGTGATACGTGAACCCGATGGTAAGTCATAAATGCTGAATATGTCTGGATGACACCACACTGCACTTGACACCCTGTGACATGACAATGACAAGTCTCATGTGACCAGTCATTACACTAGTTATCGGTGCCCTTCATACCAAAATGTGTACTGTAATGTTTAACCCGTAAACTTTCTCGTATGTCACCAAGATAAATTAATATATTCTCACATTAATCAATTGAATTTTATAACTGGGGGGTACCATGACATATACACTGATGAGAGTTCAGGCATAAAATTATATTTTGCGATAACAGACCTTATGACTACACTGAAAACATTTTGTTGTCGTACTGCCATAATCCATTTCTTGTATACCAGTTTGTCAACGAAGTATAAAAATGCCCGCGAGATCGTTTGAATTCATTCTGTCATCAGAACACCTTGCCTTAACATGTACTCCAAGGTATAGTTGCTTTGTCAATATACTATATTGACTAATGTTCTATTACTCTATCTTTGTAGCAATATATTTGATATATCATGGACTTCCGACAAATAACTGATATTCGGATTCGGATGGCTAGTTACAATGCTCGTGTCTTCCAAACTGCTTCCGATCATAATAGTAATAGCTTAGTCGTTACATAAGCTACGGGAACTTTACAATGGCCTCGTTTTTGTTGCTAATATTTAGGGCGCCCTAATATGTCATCTTCACTCCCGCGACCAGAAGATCTTGCCATGTGTTCAAATACCAATAATTTAAGATGATTTTAATATGACACTGTTTTACAGGTGATAGTATTCTTGTGTGCCGCTGGCATCGCATCTGCTGGTAATCTGTTACAAGCTGCTGCACCGGTGGCGTACAGTGCTGCTCCCGCTGTATCCCACGTATCGTATACATCACACGGAGGGCCTCTTGCCACATACGCCGCGGCTCCTGCTGGAACTACGTACGCCGCTCCCATTACCACTTACTCTTCAGCGCCCGCTGTTTCCTACCAAACTATCTCTTCTCATTCGGCACCTTTAACTTATGCCGCTGCAGCGCCTGTATTTACGAAGACGTATGCAGCTCCCGCTTATTCTACTTATGCGGCGCCAGCGATCTCTACATACCATGCCGCTTCCTGTTGTAGCTAAGGCTATCTCTCCTGCCTTATCATACTCTTCCGTCGCAACCCACTCCGCTCCGTTCACAACCTACGCTGCAGCTGCTCCCGCCTACTCCACGTACTCTGCAGCACCATCTTATAAAGCGGCTATCACATACTCCGCGGCTCCAGCAGTTTCACATGTTACATACAGCGGCCTTGGTGCCAACTATGGCTGGTGAAAATGTGTGCAACGCCAATATTGTTTAAAAAAAGAATAGCTGTAAATAATGTAAAGAGTTCATTTGAAAATAAATTATTTATTAATATATAATTAATAAATTTACCAAAATAGATATTGTTATTTTTTTTTCTTATAATGTTTCAGTGTATCGATTAGCAGTGTAGATCGAATATATGTATGTGAGGAAAACAAACATATATGTGTTACAAATATTTTACCGAAACATTAACAGAACAAAAGAAGTATAGAAATAACCCAAATACGTTATTCATGAATAATCTATGTGGAGGAAGGTGCCTTTTCACCTCTCAACACACACTAAATTGGAATAACACGCTGCCAAAAAAAAGATACACTAACAATCCACAATACGAAAAAGCAGCGTCGGGAGAATCTCCCACCCCCTCGTTTTTTTTTAAATTTATTCATCTAATGAAAAGTAACCATTACAAAAACTTTAGATATACATAGCATTTTAAACCACTGAGGTTTGTATTAATGCCATAATAAAACAACAACTCGACCTTAATAAGCTTAATAAAATATAGTTATTTATTTAACAAATACAGATGTATAATATAACCACAAGCAAGAAATTATGTATCTGGCACTAAAATGTTATCTCGCATATGCGTTTGGATAAAATATTGAATACAATTTGAAACAATATATAAAATATTGTTTCAATTTTTGTTTAATATTTTTTTCTGCGATTGTTTTGATAAAATCTGAGGGTAATTTGTTAGTAAGTCGAGGAACCATGTAGGCAGCCGTCCTCTTCCCGTAAATGTTGTTTGTTCGAGTTCCATATAACCGGTTTTGCGACACAGCACGAGTACGATATATTGGTTGTTGAATATTGTTCTTTAATTGAGGATTCCAGAAATTTTCTTTAAGTTAATTGTAAATTAATTTAGTCTTTATCTCATCCCGTGGTTGTAAAAGTCGACAGAGGGAAAGTAAAAAACAGGAGCTGGGCAGCAGCATCTTCCTGAAGCAACATCTAAATAAATAAACTGCGGGTGTCAACCCGCCTGCCAAGCGTGGCAACTATGGCAATATCCGCTCAAAATGATAGCTTCCAACTCTTGTGGCAATCTTTGGAATGGCCTATGTTCTGCAGTGGGCTGTGATAGGCTGAAGTGATGATGATGACGAAGATGATCAAGTAATATATATATTCGCAACATAAACATGCAGCATATAAAGAAATAAAATAAAGAAAAATAAAAAATGATATAAATTAAACAACCTACCTAGAAAGAAAAAAATTAAGATAATTATTATGCATTTATAAACAATAAAAACAAAATTTATTTTAATATAGTTTAAAATACTTATTTTTCATTTATAAACAATAAAAACAAAATTCATTTAGCTCAGTTAAGAACATAATTATTTTGAATTTATAAACAATAAAAACTAAATTTAATAAGAACATAAAGACACCGAGAGCCTGAAAATCTTAAGGACTTCGACTGATTGCGAAATAACCGGAGTAAAATTAGCCGTGCCAAATTATCCAGACCGGGATTGTGCAGTATCGTCTAAGCTCAAAATTCTTTTAAGTGTAGCGACTCCCAACTTATGTCAAGCAGGATGACGACCGCGTGACCTAGTGGTCAGAGTACTTGACTACTACGTGGGTACTGGGTTTGGAACTCAACCGAAGTCAACATTTGTGCGCACATACTAATTATTGGTTTTCAGATCAGTTTGTGTAGTGATTGTCCCCGTATCATATTATAAATTAATGGTCTGTTTGTGTTCTAATTGTCTCTGTGTTTCTGACACTGTATCGTCATTTGTGTCATAATCGCATAGACGCTTACTGATATATGCAGTATTGTGTCTTGTGGTGGTTATATAGGTGAGCCGTGTCTGAGTTGAGAGAGAGTGAGAGTTGACGGAGGTTTTGCGGGGTGTAGATGTCTGCTGGGACTGTATGGATTGGATGCGTTCTGCTGCATTGCGGCGGTTGCTTGGACATTTCGACAGTCACAATGGTTGCGTCCTGCATCTTGGTTAGGCTCACGCCTTATTAGTTTTGCGTAAGTCGGGTCCCTTCAGTACGGTGCAGTACTGTCTGCCCTCCAATGTTTTGTATAAAACATTATTAAATAACACTCTCGGTAACTTTCCACCTATGAATTATTAATGGAAACTTGTTGGTGGTTAAGACAAACTCGATCGAGAATACATAATACTCAGTGTCAGTTACTCATATTCTACCTGATGGCTATTATACAAACTTGCCTGATGGTGCTATTATACAAACTTGGCTGATTTATAATTATTAAAAAGGCTATATACATCTTTGCAATGGTTGGTGGGGCATTATACAATACGTCAACCGCATGAGGGTGGTAACTGACGGGAGGAGACTCCCAATGCTGCGGTGTTAACCGAACAACGTGGCCGTGCTAACCTTGTATTTGGTGGATTATTAATTTAACTTAACAGCGGCGATCTGGCAAGAGGTGTCGCATACGTAGGCTTTATTTGTTGGGCCAGAGTGCCCGTGATTATTCGACGTGTGCCTAAACCCTGCGACGTACATTCACTAAGATTGGATTTAACTGTATACTTGTAAGACGTCAACATGCATTGACATGCAGGATTTCGGTCGATGTTTGTGCTTAAGCACTACCAAGGTACGCCAATTTTGCTGTGGACTACGGTCCTTTCCCCAACTTCACGTCACTCTTCGGGGGGAGCGCGTTGTATAGGCTGTGTGTATTCCCCACATTTTTTAAATAAAATGTTGGAGGAGCTAATAGTTTTGTCGTCGTCGTCGTCGTCGTCGTTTCAGCCTATCACAAGTCCACTGCTGAACATAGGCCTCCCCCATAGATAGCCACAAAAGTTTGTAGCTCTCTTATTGGAGGGATTTTGCCATAGTTGCCACGCTTGGCAGGCGGGTTGGCAACCGCAGTTTATTTATTCAGATGTTCCAGGAAGATGCTGCTGCCCATCTACTGGTTTTAATTTCCCTCTGTCGACTTTTACGACACCCACGGGATGTGACGGGGTGGTAGATTCTCTTAGGCCGCTACCACACGGCGGATAGTTTTGTATCGGGTTTTAATATAGACTATAATGTGATCCGTTACAAGTGCGGAAACAACTCCCTTGTATCAGGTATGAATAAAATTAATGTTGTGAGCCCTATACAAGCGAGTAGGGATTAGTTATTAAGATAGTATTCGGCACTGTCTTGTGCTTGCTGTGCTTGCGGCTTTTCTAGTAAGCATTTATTTTTGCAAGAAACACCTAAAAAAACTGGTAACTTAACAAACACAACGTAATTAATGATCCTAACTAAGACGATCACACTTTAAAATATAATTATTATAACCGGCCTAACAAAATAAACCTTTAGAATAATCCAAAGAAAAGATAAAACAAATTTCCTGGTCACAATATTTTATTTTTATTAATATTTAAAGGCAAATAGGTCCAAAAGTTTCCAAGTTGTCGCCCTGGTCAAATATCATACGAGTATCAATGTAAGTTTAAAATCTTGATAATGACGATGATGAAAAAGTAAATACTGAAGCATCTTATGGCAATGACTTGTAACCCGATGGTACTTGATGGATTGTACCCAAAAACGTAAACAGTTTTTGCCCTGAAGGCATTTATTGCATAATTTTGTTTCGTGTAGTCATACGTACGAGTATATTTAACCTTTAATTCCTTCCTTCCGTGGCAAATACCGAGAGCCACTATCTAATTATTAAGAAGTCAAGCTTAGAATTTTTGTTGCGTCATGTACACTATCGCCTAAAATATGCACGATTTAACAATGTCAAATGCAAAGTCGCAAATTCTTAAGCTATGTCTAAATCAAACTTTTGTTTATTTAGTAATAGAAAAAAGAAATTAATCGTCAACTTGATTTTGTGCATATTTGTATGTAACATGTATATACATGACCACCAGCTTATCAGTTATTACAACATGGACAAAGGATCTTAAAAAATAAATATTAAATAATTTGCATATTTCTTTATTTCTTGAAGTGAAATAATATCCCTCATAATACTATTCGTTCAGACAGATTTAATAAATAGATGAAAATGCTTTGGTTGATTACCAGCCGTAGCTAGCACCCAAGCCGGTGTAAGTCACATGTGAGACGGCGGGCGCTGCGGAGTACGTGACGGCTGTCTTGAGCGCGGGTACGCCCGAGTATGTGGAGTATGCAGGTGCAGCGGCGTAAGTCGAGTAGGCAGGAGCAGCGGCATATGTGGAGTAGGCAGGGGCAGCGGCGTATGTGGCAACTGCAGGGGCGGCAATGGTCTTGGTCACCAAGGGGCTAGTTGCGTACGCGAAAGGGGCAGAGTGAGATGAGATAGACGAGTAGGATACGGCAGGGGATAGTGTTTTGGTTACAAGTGGAGCGGTAGCGTAGGTTTTCACCAGAGGACCGGCAGCATATGATACTGGACTTGAGTGTGAAACCGAAGAGTATGAAACAGCGGGAGAAATAGTCTTGGAAAGAATAGGTGCCGCAGCATAAGTCTTTGTAAGAACGGGAGCAGCGGCAGCATAGGTAATAGGAGAAGAGTGAGTGGAAATTGTTTGGTAGGAAACCGCTGGTGCGATGGATTTGGCAGCGTATGTGGTTACTGCAGGTGCCGCAGCGTAAGTTATGGGACCAGCGTGTGTCGAGTAAGATACTGAGGATACAGCAGGAGCAGCGCTGTAGGCGACTGGACCAGCATGCAGTAAGTTACCAGCGGATGCAATGCCTGCGGCACACAGGAATAGTAGAACCTGAAAAAAAACACATTAAAACGATTTTTATAAATACAGTCATAATTTTGGTAAATTAAAACTGCAGTTTCGTACCTTGGTGTACATGTTTGTATGGTGCGTTATGTCGATGGAATAATTTTCGTAGAAATTGCGTATGCTTTTATATCACCGTCGACAAACTGGTATTGGCTTCGAAACAACTGCGTCCAATTCTTGACTTGCCGCAAGCGTTTCTGTTTCAATGTCAAGGCGATCCTCCACCCAAAATAATGTATCGATTGTAAGTGCTTCATACATTTTAAAGGTTTGTGGAACGACATCTAACAGGAAATCCGGGTCAAAATTAACAAAACGATTACTCGATGGTGTACAAGACATACTTATAGGTCGTCACAAAAAAAATTAGAGACTTGGAAATATATTGTATATTTTCATTAATGAGTTTAACCAATATAACTTACTATGACATTCCAGAACTGGTACACATGCAAAATATATTCTGTATTAAATAAAAACTGTATGAGTAATTCTTTAACCGTCAAGTATATTAATACGTGAAGAACACTATGTACAACTATTTAAGCGTATTGCACGCACTGAGGAGTGTGAGATTTTGCGTAGTTACAGTTTATATGGAGAAGCACTTCTGTAACTATTACTTCAATGGGTTTTGAGCATTATTACAAACTAGTGGTTGCCCAATGACTGAAAATCGAACGTAATTTATTAACTTTTGTTTTTAATTTTATGTATTTGTGACACAGACTGTATATAAATTTATTATTTCTGCACTCGTTCTCCATATAAACTTTAACAATGCCAAATCTCACATTCACCCGTGCGCGCAATAGGCTTAAAAAGTGGTACAATTCTTTCTCTTCTCGTATTATTCTTGAGACATCAGACTTCATACTTAAGCCTCATATGCTCAATGATTACACTAGCTCTCAGTGCCCTTTAGACCGCAACACAGTAAATTTGCACACTACTGCTTCGAGGCAGAATAACTGGCCTGGGCTGGTACCCACCTAGACGGACCATTATTTGGACAATACTAGATTTTCATGACTATGACCTTGTATCATCATTTTTTAAACTATAATAGTATAATATTGAGAATGAATCATTACATATTGGTTACAGTAATTTATGGTACCAGTACAATCTACGAAGGTAAAATAATTACTGTATACCACAGAATCTATGAGACCCGGTATTGTTTCAATTATTATATTTATTATTTTTTTAAAAAGAATACGTTAAAACGGTATATTTAGTAGATTTATCACCATGTCGAAAAACTTTAACTTAAAAATTATTTTGTTAAAAGAGAATTAAAATAAAGCAACTATTTATGAAGCAGGAAAAGTGTCGCAGTAATAAAAAACGTAAAGTATATAAACAGTCTATAAATGTCCCACTGCTGAGTACAGTCCTCTAATTTCTGGGAGAGTTTTGGAGTCGGGAGAAGCAGCAGATTAGAGTATTCAATGAAGCAGTATGTGTAGTAGATTGGCGTGGCCTAAGAGTTAGATTACCTGGTTGCAGGTCCTGGATTCGAATCCCAGCCGATGCCAACACCTGTGCAAAAACTTCACCGATGCAGTTACGCAGTTTTTTTTAAAGAAAGTTGCCTCAAAAATTGTCCTATATCGTAAGTGCATTTAAAAACTCGTCGAGAAAATAATAAATAATAAAAAAGAGATATAGATTAACAACATTTTATACTTTAAAAGTATGTATTTCTTACATTTTTGATTTTATTTATAAATTTAACTTAACCTAATCATCATACCATCACCGTCATCATTTCAGCCTATCTCAGGGTCACAGGCGCAGTGTGGTGCTATACAGAAATGGTCTGGGTGACATGGCATTTGTTATGGGCAGACGTTGCACTTACCATCAGTTGAACGTTTTGCTCTTTTCGTCACTTCATCCAAATTTAAAAAAAAGCAGCGTGTGTTTCCTACTACCGAGCCTCCTGTAGCGAGGTTCTTACGACGAAGCTCTGAAAACCACAAGGATAATTGCGAACTACAAAAAAAATCAAACTGGGAACAACTATCTATATCCAACTATTGATATTGGTCATCATTTTAGCCCATTACAAGTACACTGCCGAATATAGGCACTTACTTTACTATGAGGGATCATAGTAAAGTAAAAGTAAAGTAACAGCCTATAAATGTCCCATTTCTGCGCACATGCTTCCTCTAATTTTTGAGAGGAGCTTGGATCCGGGAAAGAGTCCTCTACGCTGCTCCAACGCGGATTGGTGGACTTCACGTCCTCGAAATAATTTTTATTTCTCAGACACGTAGGTTTCCTTCACCGCCGAGCACGTAATAAATCAGCACTGAAAATTGCAAATAAAATAATTTTAGTGGTAAATTAAAGCGAGCGCCTAACTTCGCAAAACTGCATTTCGTCGCTCCATCCAGTGCCACCCTAGAACCTTTCATTCCCAACGGTTACCGGTTTTAAGAGCTACGAGTATATGACCGGCCCTATTGCCACATCAGCTTGCTGAACTTTAGGGCCATGTCGGTTAATCTCGTTCTGCTGCGGAAATCATCGTTACGGGTTTTATCTCGCTGAGAAACACCGCGTACATAATAAGTTACAATTTATTGAGAGGTTTATTGGGTCAAGCTTAACCATAACGATATTTGTATTAAACGCGTATGGTAATTTTGCCCTTCGTCAATGCTTAAACTTCCTCTATTAATAATACACTATGAATACTCGTACTTCCTTTAATCTTACTAATTAATTTGCAAATATGTCAAATGTTCTTTACTTAGGGAATATTGAGGCAATTATAAAGTTTGCTTATGTTGTTTATTTGTGAATTTCGAAAGGACTTGGAAAGTTTATTATGAAGTGATAAATGATGGCATCCGGATACGATCGTTAGATTTATGTTCACAGTTACGACTGATATTTATATTACAAACCATGTTTTAGTAATCATGAATGCTGCTTTTGACAGTGTATGAAACATATATTTCATTTGACTACGTTGAAGATCCTTTAATTGCATAGAACACAAAAACATGTACATGTATTTGCCGCATACGATTGCGTTGCAATTGTTGCAATTGAAAGAATTGTTGGGTTCTCATTATATATTTACTGGACTGTACAGACTAGTAGGCTTATTACTTTATATGCTAATTGGCCTGTACAATAGTATTCTGCCCAGCTGTGACTTTGTCGGAATTGAGATTCAAAACCGTACAAGAACAAAAAACGGAGATATTGCACGGCTGACAGGGACTGCTTTTATTTTTTTTAATAAGTTGAGCGCAACTATGGCAAAATAGAAATAAATAAAATAATGAATAATTACCGATGGGTGGTGGATCATCAATTATATGTTTTTTCGAAAAAATAAAACTTTAAGACATGCGCTTTTGGATTTTCACTTCATAATATATAGCATAATAATTGTAATTGTAATAAATAATTGTTTGTTCCACAAAATATACATTTTTGTATCTTTAATTTTTGAAAAAAATAAATAAGGAATGTCCAAAGTAATACATGGTTTCAAGCTTGAATAAATTTTTCGTGTCGGTAAATATCACGAAAAATATGAAAAATATTTATCTAAAGAGAAAAGGGACTTGAATTGTTGTCAGATGTTATTCATAAAATCTTTGATGCTATAAAAGATGCTGGGACTTTTTCAAAGTGTATTATTAGGAGGGTTTTGTGATGAGACGGTAGTCCTATCTGTCAAGAAAGTTTTAATTTAATAGATAAGTTTACGTGAAGGCTACAATACAGTCTGAGAGACGAATTATAGTTTGACGACCGTGTGGCCAAGTACTCAGAGTGCCTGACTACTGCGCCGCGGGACCTGGGTTCGAACCCCAGCCGGAGCCAACATTTTTGCGAAATTACAAATTGCTGGTTCTCGGGACGGGTTGTGTTGTGATTGTCCCTGCATGTCTTATACTACATCCTAGTTTACCGATCTTATGGAACAAATGTTATCGAGCGCGAGTACTGTCTATTTGCCTATTGAGTCTTAGATCTGAGACATAATTAGTTTTTGCTAGTGTGAATGTATTTTGAAAATTGAGAATTCCTGACACAGTATCGTGTCCTTCTTTCTTTCTCATAGTTTAAAAGTTGATATGTTAACCGGATAACCGGAAGATTTCTAAGAGGTCGAAATGGGCCAGGAGGACGTCGTCATCTCTATGGTATTCAAGTATATATTATATTCAAGAACGGTAAATGACTTTGGATCCACTTTAATAAGTGGATCCTTATAATATTTCTTTTCTTAGTCACGCGAACTTCTGTTTGCGTCTATACTCTTATAAATTTGGTGAATCAGTTATAGTAGTAGTAGAACAAAAGTAAAAATACTAAATACATAATACAAGTCTAACAAGTGGACATAATCCACAGGCAGTAGTTTTTATATTTTCAATTTATTATTTTGTATGACTATATTGTAGGCGGTATGTTATCCCAAATAAAGAGAAAAAAAACCAAAGACAAAACACTCGTAAGATCGTCAACGAAACGATCTATATGAAACGAGCTTTTTGTCTTTTGATAGTATTGAAATATAATGTTAAGAACTGATTTTGTAGGAAAATTCAAAAAGTCTTATGTATAAAGAAATTATATTCTATTCATAAGCATTTATTTGGTTTTCACGTTGTCTTTCATATTTCACCAAGCGTTTTTGTTTCCATATCCACCATATCCCTGTCCGTATCCGCCGTAGCTACCATAACCATAACTGCCATAGGAGGCCGCTGGGGCGTAAGCTCCGTGACCACCATAAGACGAGGAGTATGCAGCGACAGGCGCGGCGTAGGTTTTCACGATAGGTGCCGTATGTACGCTATATTGGGAAACAGTGGATATCGCGGGCCTGGAGTATGCCGCGCTTGCTCCATAACCGCCATAACCGTGTGAAGCTAGTCCTAGGCCACTTGCGTAACCTAAACCAGTTCCGTATCCTAGGCCTGCTCCATGTCCTAAGCTCGTCCCGTATCCTACACCTGCGCCAAGACCCGATGCGTATCCTAAACCTGATCCGTGGCCTACGTTTGATGCGTATCCATAGCCAAGGTTCAATCCGTATCCAAGACCTGACCCATAGCCAAGGCTCGTTCCGTATCCAAGACCGGATCCATGACCTAGGGTAGTTGCGTATCCTAGACCGGTTGAGTATCCACCACCGTGAATATTTCCGGCATGCGCCAATCCGAACAGGCACAAAACAACTGCAATCTGTAAAAAAATAATTGTGTTTTAACTTAATCGATTGTGACCATTTTAAAAAGAACGAGTGTAATTATTAAAATTATAGGCGTAACGTTTTTCAATTTTTATGAATATATCAATGAATAAAAAAGATTCTTCTTTGGTTTGTTTAACTGTTCGAATTGATAAAATTTAGAAATTACTAAAACTATTGACGTAAAACTAGTATAGATTATAGATAGCAACCATGGGATCAACTCAATTTTTTCTAAGGGCCTGAATTAACAATTATGTTGATACATAGTATAGTTCCTTGCATGCTTTTAAATGAAGTCATATATTTAATTGAACCTCTAACTAACATTAAGTCAGTAATGTGTACATTTAATAAAAAAACCCACAAAAAAACTTTTTTGAACAGTTGTACCATGTCCCTTGTCTACAAGGGATTAGGTATTACTGTTACTCTCTTCAATAAACTATATTGCAAAATTTAAACATGTAAAGGTTTAGAACTTTTACGTTACCGAATCGGAATTGAGAAAATTTGGAAATAATTGTATCAGAAGTATAAAACTAATATATTAATAACTTGGATAATGACTTATAAAAAGCTTCTTGAGTAATAGAACAAAATGAATAATAGTCAAAATATTATTGCACATAAACATTTTGAACTTACAAAACTAGACCACTGAAATAAATCCTTTCTTTATGTTAAGACTTATTGTTAGAACAGCGGTGGACGTGTTCCAACTACAAGTACTTATTTCATAACTCTAACTCCTTCTAACTACACTCACGGATTTCAAATGATAACGTAAAAGAGAATTATTAAGTAAACAATAAATTGAGCTTAAAATCACATTTTTCGTTACCGCTTACCTTTGTAGTCATTGTTGTATATGCTATTGCTCTGAAGAGTAGAATGTTTTTAAGAGCGATGATTTTTGTTTATATACACAAATGTCGGAAATGTAATAACCTTGTTTCTAACAAGGGTTACGATTTTTACAGCAATTGTAGTAAGATAATAGGTGTAGCAATAGGCGTTCTGCGTTTAATTTAAATTGCATCTTTCGCGCGAATCATTGCCAAAGGTTTTGTGAAAACAAAAATTTTATTACATTGGTAACTAAAGAATCCATCCATGCATGTGTATTGTTAATATCTCTAGGATATTGTATTGTTAATCAAATTACCGAAATAACGGCCTATATATTTGTATGGATAATAAATCTAAGATGAATCATTTGATGAATGTGTGAACATAGGTAATGTGTGAACATAGGTAAGGTCAAAACCTATATACGTAACATAAAGTGAAGTGATTATAACTGTCTTACGTTTTAGTTTTACTTTAAATAAATGTTTGTGACTACTTTCCTTTTCATCATAAAAAAATACATATACATAACTACATGTGTATAATACGGCGTGTAACGTGTCTGGAAGATACAGGGTGCGTTAGGTTCATCCAGGCGACTATGTGGTGTGGTGATATTCAGCAGTGAACTAGCGTAGTTTGAAGATGACGACGATTATGATGAATTTTGCTAGCATATCAAAATACGCATACTTTAAACTCTAAACATTTGTGAGCCATTTTACAGCAGTGACTTTGTGAAATCTCTTTGAAATACTAGTTCTTATGAGTTGGCACGAAAAGTCGTAATCGTCACGCTTGAAAGACGAGTTGGTGATTTCAGTACATCTCACACGTTATATTAGAGACCCCTGGGCCGGCCGGTCAATTTTTTTTTACAGTGATATATTTAATAAATATTGTTTGCGTGACCTTGTGGTCAGAGTACCTTCTACGAAGAGGGTCCTAGGTTCTAAACCCAGACGTAGCCAATATATCACAACATAAATTGTTGATTTTTGGATCTTTAAACGCACCCACTATACAGCAAAAATCCTATTGAATGTAAAGAAAAGAATAAATAGGCAAATATCAATATTTGATAGCAGTTGCAAACTTTTACCCGACTTGTTTTACTAATAATACCGTTCATGCTCAGCTCCTATAAAAGCTAGGGCAATGTTTACACATTCACATGGATCTTCCTGAGGAGATGCAGATTTTAGAAGTGAAAACCGATTTTAGAAAAAAAAAACAAAAGGACCGACGTTCACCAGACCCTTCCTTTTTAACCGACTTCATATACTATAAATAGATAGATGATTATTATGCCCAATGTCGAAAGCCACAAGTCTCTGGCATTTCCTTAATTTCATCTTTACGACATACATGCTATCAAAATGCGACGGAAGGTTGTAAGATCCCCTTAAGCCATCACATGGTAGAATGCTGGAACTTTTTTGTAATTATTTGATTTTTAATTCACAAATAAAACATTATATATTTTTAGATTACGAATTACGAAGAATAGTCATTGACAATCGAAGCACGCTCCGTGACAAAAAATTCAAACAAATTGAATATTTTTGTGTATTGCAAACTTAAGCACCAGCCCCGACAAACAGCTCCTGTGACGCATGACGCATGTGGCAGCCATCGCTCTCCTCAACCATATTGAAGGACGACCCCCGTCACACTTCAAAGCGAGCATTACACACTCAAGTCTACCAAACAAAATTTATATTACTGAGATTATTGTCCTTTACTTTAGCGCACTTTTAATCTTTCACAAGATTGCTGGCACATAAAAAACATTGAAGGCACATAGAAAAAATTTTTTCACGGGAACAAAGGATTATATTCCCCTCAAAGAATTACTTCAACGAGATTCTGTTTTATTTGATTAATATCAATTTGGCTGTATTTGAATTCGTCTCAACGATATTGTGGACATAAAATTTTCAAAAGTACAGACCCGCTTAGTATAAATGTATTCAAATTGCAACCCAAAGGGGAATTTGCGTTGCTTCGTTTATTTTGACGATATTTTCTAAAGTTGTCAAAAGTGTGTATCGAAAATCCTGAAATTCTAAAATCTTGCTACTTTTTGGCTATAATTCAGAGGCAAGATCAAGTCCAAAGGCGAACTAGATAAAATAACAAACGCTCGCAATAAAAACATTGTTTTAATATGATATTCGTACATCAATGTAAAATCAAAGTACTAAACTGCAAAAATTTACTCCCGTCCAATACCGATGACTACCTTCGACGGCTCTAAAACTAAAACAAACAACTAAAAGACACCTCGCACCTAATACGCGTCTGTTCACTGATTGGGATAATTTAGGTCTAGGATATGCCATTTGAGATAGTTTTTTCAACATATTTTTTATGGAAGAAAGTGAAGAAAAACTGATGGTAAGTGCAAAGTCTGCTTATAACAACAATACACGGTAATGTTTCTACACTACTTCTTCACGAGAGAATAACTGGCAAAAATAGTCATATTTCCAAGGTCGGGAGATTTTTTTGCTTTTACGGGGTTAGAAACGAACTGGGCGAAAGTAAAATCGACGAAAGGAACTTCAGGAAATACGTAGTGGATTTCAACAGGTGGTTTAATAACCATCTCAAATATAAATTAAAAAAAATAACAGCCTGTAATTTTTTTCTCGTTATTGAGAGGGGTTTGTAATCCCACACGCTGCTCCAATGAGTGTTGGCGGACTTCACATGCCACCGAAATATTTTTATTTGTCAGACATGCAGGTTTCCTCGCGATGCATTTAGTCCTTCACCGCTGAGCACGTGGTAAATCAGCACTTTAAGTTGCAGAATCATTTCAGAGGTGTCGGTGTGTATTAATTATTCTGCGGATTAGATGACTTCTGTTGTAATCAGAAACTATCCTGATCGTTATTGGCTAAGAGTACATCATCATCATCATTTCAGCCCATCACAAGTCCACTGGTGAATTTAGACCATCTTCACAGACTGTCACAAAACACTCCAGTCCCACCTGCAATCATCAACATCCCGTAAAACCGTGCCGTTCGTTGTTCAATCTAGTGTCACTCGAGAACCTTTCTTCCCTTTAATTTTACGGATTAATTTGCAAACATGTAAATGTTTTTTCTTGGAGAATATTGAGGTAATTATCAACTTGCTTATGTTGTTTATTTGTGAATTTCGAAAGAACTTGGAAAGTTTATTCTGAATTGATAAATGATGGCAGCCGGATAAGATTGGTAGATTTATGTTCAACGTTACGACTGATATTTATATTATAAAACATGTTTTAGGAATTATGTATACTGCTTTTTATAGTGTATGAACTTCATTTAACTGCGTTGGTGATCCTTAACTTGCTTACAACATAAATATATACACTAAAACATGTCTTTGCCGCATACGTGGCAATTGTTGGGTTCTCATTATATATTTACTAGACTGTACAGACCAATAGGCAAATGACTTGGTCGGAATTGAGATTCAAAAGCGATAGAAAAAAAACTAATTATGATTGAAGAAACTGCTTTTATTCATTTATTTAATAAGATGTGCAATTATGGCATAACTTGAAAAAATACCTATGAGTGGCGAATTATCAATTATGCGTTTTCAGTTCGTTCACTTTTGGAAACTTTTATAGTAGGGGAGATCCACGATAATAAATGGAGATTTATTCGAGCATCGTGGAGACCTATTGGATTTTGAAGATTAGATGATAGAAAAAAAGTTAAATGACATACCCATTCATCAGTGGGGGGAGCGTCTACAGAATTTCCAAAAATTTATAAAAGCAGTCACAACGGAAACATTCGAGCGCGTCATATATTGATAGTGTATATGCCCCACGTATTTAGCGGTTTGCATGGCGGGGGTGGCCGTACGGAAGGGTAGAAAATAGAAAATGTTATTCGAACGCGTCAGATATTTAGAGGGGATGTTAAGAGAACCTGAAAGAAGCCTCCATTGAAAATTCTGACGATTCGGACGTCACGTAAGCTCGCGGCGGCTTATTGAAATACTCGAGCCCGTCATATTATCATATTGACGATTTAGCTTCATGTCTTAGACGTGCTGACTTATATATAATCTGACGTTTATCTAGAGGGATTTTCTAAATCTGACAATTTGAAAAATAAATATTAATTTTTTTTAATAACTGAATTTGGTCAAATAAAATGAAAGGAACCGAAAATAGTGTGAGGACGAAGCGAGAGAGTGATAGAAAGAGAAACAGTGAAAAGGAAATAGAGACGCGAGTGGGGAATACAGGCTTCGCTTCAGCTTCACGTACTTAACTTTATTGACGATTTTTGTTTCTTCACTTAGTAGGTCACGCGAACTTCTGTTTGCGTCTGTACTCTTATGAATTTAATGAACCAATTATAGTAACATGATTTTTTAATGAAAGTAAAAATAATGAATGATGATGTGTTGAGGACTTCAACAGTAAATGATGTAATCGAATTTTCTAAAATATATTTTTTTATTCTAAAAAAGAAATTGCCGTGTATTTTGCCGTGAAAATCAGAAGATGGGCAGCAGCATCTTCCTGGAATAGCTGAATAAATAAACTGCGGTCGCCAACCCCTCTGCCGAGCATGGCAACTATGTATGACAAATCCCCCCAAAATGAGAGCTACAAACTTTTGTAGCAATCTATGGGGGAGGCCTATGTTCAGCAGTGGACAAGTGATAGACTGAAATGATGATTCTAAAAAACAAGGCCAAATTGCAAGAAGCGTAACAAGTGGACAAGCAATAGTTTTTGTATTTTAATTTTTTTATTTTCTATGACTATAGTGTACTGTGTGTGTTTTGTAGACAGAATACTGAAAAGGTCGTCGACTAAAAGACAAGCTTTTTGTCTATTGATTGAATTGAAATATAATGTTAAGAATTGATTTTCTTAACAAGTTAAAAATGTCAATAATTCCCAAGAAATAAAAAATATTCTATTTTTAAGTATTTATTTGGTTTACATATTGTTTTTTTTACAGTTTACCAAGCGTTTTTGTTTCCATATCCACCATATCCCTGTCCGTATCCGCCGTAGCTACCATAACCATAACTGCCATAGGAGGCCGCTGGGGCGTAAGCTCCGTGACCACCATAAGACGAGGAGTATGCAGCGACAGGCGCGGCGTAAGTTTTCACGACTGGTGCCGTATGTACGCTATATTGGGAAACAGTGGATATCGCGGGCCTGGAGTATGCCGCGCTTGCTCCATAACCGCCATAACCGTGTGAAGCTAGTCCTAGGCCACTTGCGTAACCTAAACCAGTTCCGTATCCTAGGCCTGCTCCATGTCCTGAGCTCGTCCCATATCCTACAACTGCGCCAAGACCCGATGAGTATCCAAGACCTGATCCGTGGCCTACGTTTGATGCGTATCCATAGCCAAGGTTCGACCCGTATCCAAGACCTGACCCATAGCCAAGGCTCGTTCCGTATCCAAGACCGGATCCATGACCTAGGGTGGTTGCGTATCCTAGACCGGTCGAGTATCCACCACCGTGAATATTTCCGGCATGCGCCAATCCGAACAGGCACAAAACAACTGCAATCTGTAAAAAAATAATTGTGTTTTACATACATACATACAAACAGTCACGCCTCTTTCCCCTAGGGGTAGGCAGACACCACATCTTTCCACTTGGTACGATCCTGACACACATCTTTAGCTTCTTCTACTTTCATTAGCGTTTTCACACACGCTCGTCGGTTGCGGGTACTTTTAACGTGACCTTTCCTAAGTTCACTGATCTGATTGAATTAATAATTATTGAATTAATTTATCTAATTGATTTAACTTTATCGATTGTGACTATTTTAAAAAGAACGAGGGAAAATATTAAAATTATAGGCATAATGGTTTACAATTTTTATGAATATATTAATAAATAAAAAAGTTTCTTCTTTGATTTATCTGTTCGTGTTAGTTACTAATACTGTTGACATAAAACTATAATAAGGAATTAATAATTATGTTGATACGAGTACACAGTATAGTTCCTTGCATGCTATTAAAGAAAGTAAAATATATTTAATTGAACTACTAACTAACTTTAATTGAACATTAAGTCAGTAATGTGTTACATTACCGAATCGGAATAAAGAATTTTTGGAATAATTGAATCAGAAGTGTAACACTAATATATTAATAACTTGGATAATTACTTACAAAAAGCTTCTCAAGCAATGAAACAAAAGAAATAAGGGGCAAAATATTATTGCACGTAAACATTTAGAACTTACAAAACTAGAGCACTGAAATATATCCTTTCTTTATGTTAGGACTTATTGTTAGAACAGCGTTGGACGTGTGCCAACTGTACAAGTACTTATTTCATAACTCTAAGTCCTTATAACTACACTCACGGAATTCAAATGATAATGTGAAAGAGAATGAAGAGAAGAGAAAATTAGTTTAAGTTCACATTTTTCGTTACCACTTACCTTAAAAGCCATTGTTGTATATGCTTTTGCTCTGAAGAGTAGAATGTTTTTTAGAGCGAAGATATTTGTTTATATACACAAATGTCGGAAATGTAATAACCTTGTTTCTTACAAGGTTTACGATTTTTACAGCAATTGTAGTAAGATAATAGGTGTAGCAATAGGCGTTCTGCATTAATTTTAATTGCAACTCTCGAGTGAATCATTGCCAAAGGTTTTGTGAAAAAAAGTTTTTATTACATTGGTAACTAAAGAATCCATCCATGCATGTGTAATGTTAAATAGCTCTAAGATATTGTATTGTTAATCAAATTACCGAAATAACGGCCTATATATTTGTATGGATAATAAATCTAAGATGAATCATTCGATGAAAGTGGTGAACATAAATAATGTCAATACTATGCACGTAATTTAAAGTGAAGTGATTATAGCTGTCTTACGTTTTAGTTTTACATGAAATCAATATTTGGGATTACTTTACCTTTGATCATATAAATTTAAGATACTGGGTGCGTTATTCTTATCTAGACGTCTTTGGTGTAGTGTGGTGATATTCAGCAGTGAGCTAGCTTATTCTGAAGATGACGATGATGAATTGTGCTTGCACATCAAAATACGCGAATTTCAAACAGTAAAATTTTTGTAAAATAGCTGTAATCGTCATGTTTTTTTTATAGTTATAGTTATATAGTTGTATATTGGTATAGTTACATACATACATACATACATAAGATCACGACTGTATCCCATAAGGGATAGTCAGAGACTGGGAACTCACTACAAAAGCAGATGACTGCCACAATCCACGTTTCACCAAAACAATATAATGCACTTGGTGTGATAGGTGGTGAGCCCATCGCCACCATGCGCTGTTGGGTGCACAGTGCAGTTTAATACCTTACTCGCCTTTTACGAGATCCATTGGATGAGATGGAGTGGTAGTATTCTTTTAACGAGCCGCCACCACACGAGACGTGCAAAACATTTACCTAAATGTAAGTGCAACGTCTGCCCATTAAATATGCCGTGTCACCCAGGACATTTACGGAAGACGAGTTGGTAGCTCCGTCCTGGCTTCGCTCGGAATATTTTGTTTTCACAGTTATACCAACATTTCTGCAAAAACACAAATCGTTTGTTTTCGGGTCTGTGTATATGTGTAATTTATGCCTGAAACCCACCCACTATTCAGCAGAAATCCGTAATTTTTTTTAAAGAAAGAAAAATATTAAATTGGTACCGAAAATAACAATTGCCGTGTGGTAGCGGCCTAAGAGAATCTACCACCCCATCTCATCCCGTGGGTGTCGTAAAAGTCGACAGAGGGAAAATGTAAACCAGGAGATGGGCAGCTGCATCTTGCTGGAACATCTGAATAAATAAACTGCGGTTGCCAACCCGTCTGCCAAGCGTGGCAACTATGGCAATATCCCCCCAAAACGAGAGCTACAAACTTTTGTGGCAATCTATGGGGGAGGCCTATGTTCAGCAGTGGACTATTGATAGGCTGAAACGACGACGACGACGGAAAAAACAATATTTGATACTATCTGCAAACTTTTTCCCAACTTCACTAATAGTAACATTCTTGTTCAGCTCTTGTCATAGCTAGGGTAATTTAGAATACACATACATTTTGCTGGAGAGATGCCGAGTAAAGCAATAAGCTGCATGAAAATTCGTTCAGTGATTCTCGAGATTAGCGCGGTCATACAGAATGACAGAAGATCGCCAGAGGCTTCCTTTTATACTATGTATAGATATAGATCATTATACTGCCAATGTCGGAAGCTACAACATTTATCTGGCATTTCCTAAATTAGACTTTTACGACACAAACGTGATGTTAAAGCCACGATAGGTTGTAAGAGCATCTTAAGCCATCACACGGTACAATCATCATTATCATTTCAGCCTATCTCTAGTCCACTGCAGAACAAAGCCCTCCCCCATGGATTGCCACTAAAATTTGTAGCTCTCATTTCGGGGGGATTTTGCCAGAGTTGCCATAGTCTGGCATAGCTAAGCGTGGCAGACGGTTTGGGTCCTTTGTCGACTTTGACAACACCCGCGGGTTGAGATGGGGTGGTAGATTTTCTTAAGCCGCCATCACACGGTACAATTCTGATTCAATATTTAATAAAGAAATTCTTTGATTAGAATAATAATATAATAAAATAAAAGAATCACAAAAAAGAGGATTCTTGCATAGACTCTTTTTTGTGATTCTTTCATTTTTATCTTAGTCATAAAACATTACTCTCACTCTATTATAAATATTTCAAACAATATAAGTTAATATATAGATGTACTTGCTGATGCCCGCGACTTCATCCGCGGGGATATAATTTTTCTAGATATCCTGTGGGAATTATTGGATTTTCCAGGATAAAAATAATTCCATGACCGATTCCAGGATGCAAGCTATTTCTGTACCAAATTTCGCCAATATCGGTTTAGAGTTTGAACCATGAAAAAGTAACAAACAAAGAGAAAGACAGAGATAGTAACTTTCACATTAATAATGTATAGTATATCTAGTATAGACGACAAATGGCTGCTTGTTCACAAGTATGACGCATATGGCAGCCATCGCCCTCCACAACCATATTAAAGGGAAGTGGACGACCGCCCACACGACGCCGCCACAGGCAGACTTAAGAGCGAGCGTGACATACTCAAGTCTACCAAACGAAATTGATATTATTGAAATTACTGTCCTTTACTTTTTACAAAGCGCATTTATAATCCACAAGATTGCTGGCATATAAAAGATATTCACTGGAACACAGGATTGTATGTTAATTGATTAAAATCAATTTGGATGTATTTGAAATTTTTAAGACGTCTCAACGGTATTGAATGGATATAACATTTTCGAAAGTACAGACCAGCTTAGTATAAATGTATTCAAATTACAACCCAAAGGGGAATTTGTGTTGCTTCATTTATTTTGACGATCTTTTCTGAAGTTGTCAAAGATGTATCTGGAATCAGATTAGAGGAATAAGATCTTGCTACTTTTTGGCTGATATTCAGCGGCATGATTGCTTGATCAAGTCCAAAGACAACATATTAATATAAATAAAAAAATAAAAAGAATATATACACACACTTTTTATATAAAAAAATATAGTTCAGCCTATAAATTTCCCACTGCTTAGCACAGGACTCCTCTAATTTCTGAGGGGGTTTTGGAGCTAGGAAGAAACCGCCACGCTGCTCCAATGCGGGTTGGCGGATTGCACATGTTTTCGAAATATTTTTTATTTCTCCAACATGCAGGTTCATCACGATGTTTTCCTTAACCGCCGAGCACGTGGTAAATCAGCACTTAAAATATCAATTAACAATTTTTGTGACGCCGGCACCAGGAATCGAACCCAGGTCACTCGCGTAGAATGAAATTTAAAGCGATCTCCTAGCCCCTGAGCTATATATATACATATATTAATTATGGACAGACGGACCCAGGGTTTGCTGCATCAGAAGTCATTTTCGACATTTCTTTTAAAACAACTTAATGGGATCATCGCACAAAGCGGTGGACGTAAATCATTCCAGCATTTTGTAGCAGCAAATTTAAAACATCTCCGGGTTTGTGCAAGAGCGCGTCTAGGTACGATAAGGGAATAGACACGAGACCTTAGTCTGTCTTAATTAATTAGTCTTACTGTATAAATACGGCACTTGGTGGCACTTTAAATTTAATCAACGAGCTCATAAAACAAGCCATATTTAACGCACCTTTCTCTGCTAAATACGGTGACATGTGGTGTCGTTTTGGTATTGAGTTGCAATATCTCATGCATGCATTTTGAACCCTCTATACAGCCCCTGCAGTTTTTTGAAAAAGACACAGTCCATAAACATCATGCAATAATGCAAATGAGATAGCACAAGCGTGCTACATAACTGAAAGCGCAATTTCTCGTCCAAGACATTTTTTATTTTATATATTGTTTTAAGGGCAGCAAAACATTAAACAATTTTTCGTTGAACATGTTCTTGAAGTCAAAAATGTTCGTCAATCATGAGACCCAAATAGCGAACACAGTTATGGCGAGGCATAATCGAGTCACTAATTTTGATAAATGGGTCGATCTGTTTTAAAAAGTGTGTTTGATATTTTGCATCTGCGTTCTTATTACCCGAGTGGTATATTGGTTGCGGGTAGGTTATCACGAGCGAGTGGCTCTGTGTTTGCGCATAAACTTGTGGCACTAATGATAGTGCCTCAAGTTTCTGTTGTGTACTGTTGGAAGCTATCAAATCCGAAGGACATATGAATGTCCTTCGGAGTTGATAGCTTCCAACAGTATTCTGAAACAAAGGCCATCATCATCCCGGCACATCGTCATCTATAACTAAAACTACTGGCGTTAGACATTAAATTTATCCAGAGTATAGTATCCTATAGTGTTTTATCAACACCTAAATGGTTTTTCATGATCGTAAAATCTTCGAAACCAAAGACCTCTGCGACTTTGGTTTCGAAGATTGTTGTAATATTATATTCGTACATCGATGATACTTCTTAAGCTACGCAAAATTTACTCACGTCCAATAGCCATGACTACCTTCGACGGATTAAAAACTAAAACTAAAATCTACATTATTCGTACCACACTGCGCCCGTCAGTAACGCATCAGTTCTTAAGTCTCATATGCCAAGTAAATTACACTAGCTCTCAGTGCCCTTCAAATTAAAACACGGTAATGTTTGCACACAAGTCTACCCATAGCATTTCTGTGTCTCACGACACTGCGCCTGTTAGTCACATATCAGTTCTTCTCATATGCAAAGCAACTACTCTCAATGACGAATACGGAAATGTTTCCACACTACACTCCTTCATGACAGAATAATTGGCTGAAATGGTCATATTTACGAGGTCGGGAGAATTTTTTTACTTTTACGGGAGAGGAACTGAATTGGCCGAAAGTAAATGATAATGCAGAAAATACGTAGTGGCTTCCAACAGGTGGTAATACCATCTCAAATATAAAATAAAAAAACATACATTATATACAGACACGCCTTTTTTCCATATAAGTGGTAGGCAGAGGTTACTCACGTAGCCCACCTTTTGCGCTGCTCCAATGCGTGTGCAGACTACATTTGTTTCTGTCAGTGCATTATGGCCTAGCTTCGATCTTATCGCATGAGCGTAACATCGGACACCCGGACTGGGTATGGGCAGCAGCGTCTAGGACGCTGGTAATGCGATCACCAATTCAACTGCCAAATTGATAAATGTAAATAAAATCGTGGCAAATGGGGCAAATTCTCATTAAGAGAGGATTATGTCCAGCAGTAGGCTGTATTTGAAAATATTTTAGATAATTTGACAACGAAATATCTACAAAATTAATTTATTTTAAGTAAATGTATCCGTGACACTTCCATACACTTCAAGCAATAGAAAAACTCATCGGAGCGTGTAGTCGGTGCTCTCAAACAATGTGTTATTAAATCAACGAGAGAGGCAATTACGACAGCAATTTATCAAAACAATGACAATTGCCTTCAAGCCAAATAATAAATAACAGCGGGGAAAAGGCTGTTCAACAGAATGTGCTTTAATTAATTTGTTACGATCAATCTGGCAGATACATCACGTAGAAAGGTAGTGCGAGAAAAGTGACTATAATAATAAAAGCAATTTTCTTATTGTTTTTAACTTCATAATCTTTTGCACTCAGAGACATTTAACGGTAACTTAAGCAATTGTAAAGGCTTAAAATGATAATATTCGTTTGAAGCCTTTGTAATGAAAAGTTATTCGAGATTCTTCGGTTTCATCTAATCAGTACAAATCAAATCTCAAGAAATTACCGCAAGTATCTAAATTATTTGTTATTTGTGTCCAAGCTTTAACTAAACGATTAGATCGCATATCGTGTGAGGTAGTTGTTGTTAGTATGACTTTGTATTTTTTTATGCTTTGCAATAATCTTATTTTCTCTTTGTCATCAAAATTTCGTATGTAAAATTAAACTACAAAGCAAACAGATCTAAGAAGATATTTTGAAACGACAAAAAGGCAGTGAGAAAGTGTGCAAATGCCAAAAATCTACACTACTCCTGAGATGGAATCACCTGGTAAAAACGATTGGTTAAACGGAGCTTTGTGCTAATCGCCTTGTTCGTCGTTAGTGAAAACGGGCAACGGATCTTTAAAGCGGGTTTGACTTTAATCTAAGAAATACTAATGGAACTGGTATATATATACTAACTAACTACTGGTATATATATCCCAATGTTTACTAAGTGATTGCCTTCGTCGTTTCGTTTCAGCCTATCACAAGTCCACTGCTGAACATAGTCCTCCCCCATAGATAGCCACAAAATTTTGTAGCTCTCATTTTGGAGGGATTTTGCCATAGTTGCCACGCCTGGCTGGCGGATTGGTAACCGCAGTTTATTTCTTCAGATGTTCCAGGAAGATGCTGCTGCCCATCCCCTGGTTTTCATTTTCCCTCTGTCGACTTTTACGACACCCACGGCATGGTGGTAGATTCTCTTAGGTCGCCACCACACGGCAAAGTGACTGCCTTGTTACAATATTTTATATTTGAGAATTAAAATACTTTATTTAAATTGTTAAAATAAAGTATTTTTATTCTCATATACGAGTATATTAGTTATTTAATTAATGTCAAAAAAATTAAAATAACAATAACTTTTGTCTCACGTCCTATGATTTATTTTTTTGTAGTCGTTTTTAGTATGCATTTAAAATTTTATGTTTTTACACAATGTTTTTATATATGTCGATTTGCTTGTGTTTAAGCATTACCGATCCACACCTCTTTGTATTCAATTACAATCCTGCACAAAGACTGTCTCGATACTTTCCGTCCTTTGTAAACTTTGAACCCAAGTATACAACTCTTTCACTTGTTCCACTCATTCCCCTTCAATCAGAACTCTGCAATCGGTATTATTGTTTTATATTATTTTACTTTTATCTGAGTAAAAGTAACAAAAGATGACTGATATAACCTGATCATCAGCGTATAGGATGCATTTGTTGGTCAGATCATTCATTCTTTATTCAAACGCACTCTCTTTCAAATCTTTTTTAGCATAAACAACCCCGGCGGAGCTACACACCCCGGTCTAATACCTTTTTCGATGTAAAACCAGTCTATGTGAGCTCCTTTTACACTGACATAAACACTGGAATCCTTACAGATTAATTTCAGTGCTTGTATCAAGGTGTTACCCCATACATAGACGATGTCGACCCGGTCCTTTACCTAGATAGACTTACATAGACCTTTTCCAAGTCTACGAATGCGCAATCGACTGTTTGACTTGAAGCCAAGAATTCTTTTGAGATGCGTGTCAGAATCATATTAAGTCGAAAGATGTGGTCTCTGGCTACTCCAATGGGAAAGAGGCGCGACTCTGTATGTCAACAGATTACAGTATAGAGAAAGCAAGAAAGGTCGCATATATTTCATTTAATTGTATTAAGCACGGGCAATGTCGTATTATTTGGGTAAAATTTGATAGGTAATAACTCGAGTACAACATAAAATGATTCATCTTGTAGTCTCAGCGAACGAAGACCTTTCTAAACGGCATTGGCCTTGAGATGAACTACATTCGTGTATATAATTGGAAATTCAAAGATTACTATCACTCGTTCCTTAAGCAATTAAAATGAGTAATATTTATTTTATTTATTTAACTTGATATTAGATTGTATATAGGCGGACTTAATGCCTGAGGCATTCTCTACCAGTCAACCTATGGGTGATGCAGAGACAAAATGAAGTAGGTAAATGAAGTTAGAGATATGAAACTTATATACGAGAATATACGAGTATATATGTAGACTTACTGATATACAGAGAAATGTTGAAGTAAAAATATTATATTAACTTTAAAGAAATAAATCTTTTTTTTTATAGGAGAGGGGGCAAACGAGCAAGTGGCTCACCTGATGGTAAGTGATCACCACCGCCCATGAACAACCGCAACACCAGAGGAATCGCGGGTGCGTTGCTGGCCTTTGAGGAAGGAATAGGCTCTTTTCTTGAAGGCCCTTAAGTCGTATCGGTCCGGAAAAACCGCCGGCGGCAGCCGATTCCATAAAGTGGTAGTGCGTGGCAGAAAATTCCGCGAAAAACGCACTGTGGTGGAATGCCAACCATCCAGGTGGTGACGATGGAATTTTGTGTTCTAAATCGACGCCTAATTGAAATATAGAGCTGTCGTAGCTACAGCGTTCGCAGAATTGCATAATAAGAAAGAAAGAAAGAAAGAAAGAAAGAAAGAAAGAAAAGAAAAGAAATTTTTTTTTATCAATACTACAACACAACATATAAAAAATAAGTAAACAAAAAATACGACGTTAAAGACGACATTGTCAGACGTACGTTGGGCGTAATAGGCGAGTTATCTGGATTTGATCCCAGGTCCCGGCACTTAAAAATTGCAATTTTAACACAGCATTGGACCACTCTGGTGTTCTTCTCGGCACGAAAACCCTCTGAAAAATTAGTCATATATATATATATATATATATATATATATATATATATATATATATATATATATATTTTGCGTGAAGTCGATGGGTGCAGGTGGTTCAGGACTGTATTTTGTGACAATCTACCAGCTGAAGATTATATGCTCAGCAGTGGACTGAAATTACTATGACGACAATAACTTTAATTAAGTGAACTGTATGTAACTTTATAATTTAATTCGTTTGGCATTATGATAATTATTATATTTATATGTTATGTAGTATATTTAATGCCAAAAAAGTACAGGATAGTATAACTTTAAAAATTAAAATTTATCTTTACAAAGTCAGTTTAGTTCCTAAACTTTTTTTTACTGAATAATGTGACGAAACGAGCAAATCGTTCACCTGACGCAACTAGTAAGTGCAACGTCTGCCCATAACAAATGCTCTGTAACTGCGAAAATTTCTGTGTGGTACCTAATGAACATTTCACTGCCGCCACGCTAAGATATCAATTCTTAAGTGTCATTTATGTAATTGCACTTGCTATCAGTGGCTTTCAAACCAAAACACAGTAATGTTTGAAAACTACTGATTGATACTCGTAGCAGAGTAACTGACACTGCGGTAACGGAATTTGTATCACTAGTAAGTAACTTGAAAGACAAAATTATTATTCTTAGAAATCACACACATAAACACATACTTAAAATAAATTTACTTCTACGTATGAAGTACCTAGCCAGGGATAATATAACATCTACATCATGATGTATTTATGCAATACCTTTGTTTTGGTCTTCACTCGTCATACTACAATAACATTCACCTTTTCGCTATGAGTGTGTGGAGCGTACACAGCGACTATGTCAGAAGACCGTGTAGTTGGTCTACCTGTCTGCTGATTTGTAGGGACTGGGTTCCTAGGGACCTAGGTTGGAATCCCTGACCGAGCTAATATTAAGGTAAAACGTAAATTATTGGTTTTTGATTAGTTTTGATTGCTCCGTGTGCAGTACATTTTTTATTTAAAAATCTTTACTGCTCCCCTTACAATGAAAGAATACTAAGGGCGTAATATTTATGTGTTAAGGAAATAAACATATACATACCCTCGCATATATTATACATAAATACACGCAAAATGCATACACACTCGTATCGGTGACAAACCACTAACAGTTTATCTTATCGTGATTCTTTTATAAATAATCACGAAGAAACTTCTTAAAAGAGTATTTATTGGATCAGATAGAGGAAGATAAATCAGTGTTTATAAATTTGCTCTAAAAATTATGGCATAACCTGCGCTACTCTATTGCGTATTCGTGCGCTACCTATGAATTATTTATAAACACATGCTTATGATTTGGCTTATAGCATGAACTATATAATATGAACACAGCCGTTTACCTTTCGAAATAAGCAAAATTCTCCGAATGCGTCAAACATTCGTAGGACAAATTAATCTTCTGTTGAATTTTCCAACAGGTACATTAAGTGTTAAAGAAAGGTGTTTAGTAAGGAAATCTTTCACGAAATAATAATTAATCTCGCCTTGTTCCTAGTGCACACTATTATTCGTGATCAAATTATTAACAAAACGTGACTCGCGACTGATTACATAGTCTTAAATTTTGCACACAGACTTTAGAGCGAGATTGAAAGCGAAAAATCTAACAACATTAACGCTGTTTTTTGCACCCGTAACAAACTCTCGAGAATGATGTACACTTAATATTATAACATGATTATGTCATAAATATATTTGTGTTTTTGATAAAACAAAACTGTAGATAATTTTATGAAATTAATTTTGTCGTGAATGAAATAAAAGAAAATAATTTCGAATCTAAAATTTTATTCGCGTTGTATCACAATAAATATATAGAAAACATATAACATAACAACTATATTTGCACGAAGGTGTTGAAGTGATCACCAGCCGTGGCCAGCTAAGTTACCATATGAAAGAGCTGGTCCTGCGGAGTATACGGCCGACTTATAGATTGGGCCGGCGGAGTATGAGTATGAAGGTGCGGCCTGAGCGTATGTGGTATACGGGGCTGAGTACGTGGCAAATGGAGCGGAGTGTGCGGCGTACGCCACAGGTGCAGAAGCGGCGTAAGTTGCAACTGGAGCAGCAGCGTATGAAGCAATCGGGGCAGCGTATGATGCTACTGGGGCAGCTGCAGCATAGGTCGCAACGGGGGCAACAGCTTTAGCGATTAATGGTGCTCCGTGGGATGTCTGGGTTGAGTACGATGAGACCGACGACACAGCAGGGGCGACAGCTTTCACAACTGGCGCAGAGTATGCCACTGGTGATGAGTAAGCATACGATGGTGCCGCATATGAAACTGATGGGGCCGCATATGACACTGATGGTGCCGCATATGACACAGATGGTGCCGCATATGACACTGATGGTGCGTATGAATAAGCGGGAGCAGCGTAGCTCTTTACGATTGGAGCGGCGGCATATGTGGCATATGGAGCCGATGCGTAAGTGGCAACTGGTCCTGCGGCGATGGAGCCATAAAGGTTGCCTGCGCGAGCAGCGGCTACCGCGCACAGTAGAATGATAAACTGCAATAAAAATGATTATAAGCTTGTACGTTATATTTTCATCACTATAAATCACAAAATAATGAGCATATTTATTAAAAGTTGAATTAACAGTTTTTGCTTCACTGTAATGTGAAATAATAAATTCAATTCATAATCCACTCGATTGAACTTCGCGATATATCAACGCTGTATTCTTTCACAAAATTTATTGTAAGTTACAATAGTTGAAATGGTAAATATTTGCAATAATACATTTTCAGTTTCATCGAATCGAGTTTTTTTATGGAAGAAAATAAGCTTTTTTATCCCGCATATAAAGTTTGATTCAGCGGTTACAAGCAAAGAGAAAGTATAATGTAAGTTTAAATCGATATTCCTTTGTTGGATCATATTTAAGTTTCTTTTAATTTAATAAAATATTATAAAAATAATAGAAACGTCCACCAAAATTATTAATAATTCTTACTATAAATTAGGTTACTTACAAAAGTTAACATACCGCACCGCTATTACAAAACCGTAACTCAATTTTTTTTTCAGAATCATGAAAAACTGATTCTCATCTATTCTTTTTATGTTTTCTAACTCAGTAAAAAAATTCTTGACGCTATCTTTGGGCTGCTTCATAAATTTCTTGGAAACTCTTTTTGTGAAGCGTAAACAATACACGTTTAATACTCAAAAAAGATTTTATTTATTTGAGTTACTACAGTTTTATATTAGCAGCGCGATATATTTTTTTATTTTCAAGTATTTCCAGACAGTTTATGAAAATTTAAAATCATAAAATAAAACTTTTTCTTGGTTATTGTACTTCTCTTAGTAAAAATAAGCTCTCACTAGTTTACTTTTACCAATGACATTTTAGTTCGTACCTTAGCTGCCATTATGCTTTAGTTATTAATCCACTGCAAGTGATACGGATTAAGTAAACGCCCGCACTTATATACTGGTTGTGTCCTTACCCCCGTGCATACGCACACATACACCTCCTCGCACAAATACATAAATAATTTTTCACTGACCACCTTAGGACCCTGTTACGGAGGTAAAGTGGAACATAGGCATTTAATTTTACTCGGTCCAACTATTGAGTTTTGTAAACAGACGTTGTAATGACTCGTGTGTGTCTAATTTGTATAATACGAGTACATTGTATATGATTATTTAAAATTACTATTTCTTAAGCTATATATTACTATGACACTGACAGTTAAATCTTTATGAGATAACGAGCTGAAATGTTTTTATAAAAAGAGCGCATGCAAAGTTCTATATTAGAAATTTGATTAAAATAAAGACGAACGAACGTTAATTAACAAAATAATTACTCACTGTTAAATAACTGCTCAGTATATAAACAATTATTAATAAATCGATGAATATTAATTAAGAATAATAGAAAGGTTGCACTCAAATTCAACCTTGAAATATAACTTTTATCGCGCCCAAAGAAGTTTTACTTCAAAATATATAAGTAAACTAGCTGAGAGCTCCATCAGTTGAGAGTCCGGGCGCAGTCCCAAGTTTCATAGGTTCCATTTCCCCAAAGAAGTTCACTTCAAAGAAATATTAGCAAACCATCAAAGAGTCACGTCAGTTCAGGGGCCGGGCACTGTCTTCAGCTTCGTTGTTCCAATTTCGGGCACCACCAAAATTATTATTTGTTAATTTGTAGTGTGATTTGTGATACGCTTGGCGGTGACCAATCATCTGTTGTGGAAATTTGAGGAATTATAAATTCGACGACGGGTGAATTCCATCAACCCGCACTCGAGTAGAATGGCGGTTTCTTTCAAGCTCCAAAAACCCTCTTACAAATGAAATTAGACCTGTTTTTAGCTACGGGACATTTAGCGGCTGTTATTTTTTATGTTTTTTTTACTAGCTGTTACGTGCTGTTGTTTAATGAACGCGAGGTTTAGTTGGTCAGGGAACCTGACTTCTATACCGCGCGTCCTGAGTTCGAATACCAGCCGGAGCCGGAATTAGTGCAAAAACACAAATTGTAAGTTTTTGGGTCTGGTTATGTTGTGCATTTAAAACGTGTGCCTGTATACAGAAGAAATACTGCTGTGAGGCAACGTTTTAAAAACCGTTTTTTTTTAAACGTAACTTCATTCGAAATTACAACGACTTTTTATATATCATACATTTATACGAGTACATATATAAGATATTTTGCGATCCGTATTTTATGGGCCAGTGGTCTAAATATTTTTTTATATATCTTCAAAGTAATGTTAATCGGTTTTTAAAAAGCGTTATTTGACGAAAATGTAAAAGGTTCTTGATAACAACGTTCTCGTAAAAGCGATATTAAGGACCAAAGTCACTGTGTACTCAGAACTTAAGAATAATTTCAACTTTTTAGATTATGATGACATTGCTTTAATCGTCCACTGAACAGGGGCTATATCTTTTCGAAAATTTTGCATACCTTTACGTATTTAATTTAAGAACTTGTCGATTTAATTTTTACCTATAAGGTTGAAATTACTCTTGTTTATGTATCAACACATTTGTTTAGTACCCATTCGCCTTAAATTTCATAGAACGCGAGTGACCTGAATTTGATCTCCCGGTATCGGCACCTCTAAAATTGTTCTGCAATTATAAGTGATATTTTACCACGTGCTCAGTGGTGCATCAAAACATCGTTAGGAAACTTGCATGTCTGAGAAATAAAAATATTTCGAAGACATGTGAAGTCCGTCAACCCACGTTGGAGCAGTGGATTCTTCCCAGTTTCAAAGGCCTCTCAAAAATGAGAGAAGGTGTGTGCTCAGTAGCGGGACATTTATAGTACATTTTTTTAATAATTACAATACGTATCTATTTAATCTTTACCAGCCTTTCGAAGTTCACTGGTGAGCTAGATCTTACTAGAAAGCGCCTGCCAAAGCTGGGACACATTTCGTGGAAGAAGTGCCCATGCTTATAATTCTGGACAAGCGCGTTTGTGAGTACTGCTTTTCATCACTAGTCAGTGGAATTAAAGTCTGCCTATAAATGGATTTTCCATCATCAGAGGGTCGCCGTTCTTTTGTCTCTTTTGTTCAGCCACCGCGCTGCATCACTTCAGGCGAGGTTGATGTTTGGAAAATAAGCTGACATATTTCCGTATGGCCGTTGAAGCTCTGCGACTGGCTTTAAAATAATATAGTACGAGAGTGATCTAGGCTCGATCCCCGCCACCGGCACCAAAATTGCACCAAAAACAGTAAAATTGTAAGTTGCAATTTTAAGTGCTGAATTGACATGTACTCGGCGGTGAAGGAAAACATCGTTGGGGAAGTATAGGTACTTAGAATTAAAAATTTAAACCAAATGTGTGTTGGGTGACGTACTCTTCCCGACTCTGAACACCTCTCAGAAATGAGAGGAGGCCTGTGCTCAGCAGTCGGACATTTATAGGCTGCAGCTTTACTTTTTTAATGACACAGAGCAGTAAACTATACTAATAAATTCGGAAGCAAGGCAACAGTTCCAAAATGTTTCAATACTGACGTAAAATAAATCAGTAGGTACGTTCATTTAGTGTAAATCCGGATCGAATTGTGTAAACCCTGCCCATGAGGCGCTTTTGTTGCAATGTACACTTATTACTACTTAAACAAAAGTAAAAGTAAAGTTTCAGCCTATAACAGAACAGGCCTCCTCTAATTTCTGAGAGGGTTTTGGAGCTAGGAAGAATCTGCAGGTTTCCTCACGATGTTTTCCTTCACCGCCGCGATCGTGGTAATCAGCACTTAAAATTGCAATTAACAATTTTAGTGGTGCCGGCACCGGGAATCGAAGCCAGGTCACTCGCGTACTATGAAATTTAAAGCGAGCGCCTAGCCCCTGAGCCATCGAATAAAAATAATTATGCTCCATTCTTTTCTATTTACAGGCGCTTTCTGATTGCACATTCAAAACAAAAGAAATGGTTCTAATGTACGCGTTTTTTAACATCACGCCTATAGGTGTCCGGCAGAAAAGAAAATCGCCTACGTCTATCCTACCGAGGTTTGTAAGAGCTTTGCTGTCACTATATTGCTTGTGGGAACGCAAAGGGGAGTAAGTTTTTTTTGACTCGTACCAAAATTGGCGGCGACGTGGTTCGACCTAGCACGTTTCGTTTCCCGCGGGGCCGAAATGTGGGCTATGTGTGTGGTCTCTGCCTACCCCTTATATGGGAAAAAGGCGTGATATATGTTATAACATTACGTTTTACTATCGCTACATGCGGAATTTTGACCCAGTTTTTAAGAGGATTAATCATAGTGTTAATAGAACTTCATATCACAAAGAATGACGACACCGAGGGATATCTTAACGTACATATGAATAATGTTGAAAATGATGAAAAATCACCAACACCTCAATCCGCTACTACGCAGAGACCGTCGTGGGAATGAGTCCTAACGTTTTAAGTGGTGTTCTTTAATAATTTCAAAGCATCATTGCAAACGATTTAAATATGATAATATAAAAATATATTTGATGTTAATTTATGTACATACACGAATATGTTGTCTTTTAAATTCCAGAGTTTTTTCTTTCACTAAAATCTTGATAATGAAACTATCGTCGTGTTTCATATTTATTACGTACTAGCAGATGCCCGCGACTTCATCCGCGTGGATATAGATTTTTTAAATATCCCGTGGGAACTATTTAATTTTCCGGGATAAAAACCTTTGTCCGTCTCCAGAATTCAAGCTACGAGTATCTCTGTGCCGAATTTCGTTACGGTCGGTTCAATGTTTGAGCTGTGAAAGGGTAACAAACAGACAGCGGGACAGCGATAGTTACTTTCGCTATTATAATATTAGTATAGTACGACAATATCGTGACATTTTTTCAAGACATACTGTCTAAGAAGAGAAACTAAAAAAATTTTGATCGAAATCGATTAAGTAGTTTTCGCGTGATGGGCACACTACGGCAGAGCTCTATCATTTTATTTATATAGATGATGATACGAGTATGATGATTGATGTTCTCCTGGCCAATTCTCGACAACTACCGAATACTATCGGACGTTATCAACTGCGTAGGAGATATTATAGTGCCACAAGCGTATGTGTAAACACGGGCACTCACTCGTCCCAACTTATGCGCACCCGATGTAACAATCATGCGAAAAGATCGGATGTAGGCTAGAATGTAGTGTCAGAGTGTTTTTGCACAAATAATGGCTCCAACTGGGATTCCAACACAGGACCCGCGCTGTGGTAGTCAAGTACTCAACTACTAGGCCACACGGTCGTCTTACATTTGAAATAGTTCAGTTTCGTTATCTAGAAATGTTTGTAATTCTAATAGGACAAACACAAAGGTCTGGATCCGGCTTCGCAATCCAAATTTTGCAACACACGTGGACAGGTCAATCGTGTTGTCCTAGAACGTGCTTTTCTAGGGCTGCCAATTATGTTTTTCATTCTAAATATTACACAATTATTACTTTCAAAATTAAAATATTTATAAGTGGTAGCTGAGGGACTAGGCGCTTGTTTTGAATTTCATAGTACGCGAGTGACCTGGGTTCGATTCCCGGCGCCGGCACCGCTAAATTTGTTAATTGTAATTTTAGTGCTGATATAACACGTGCTCGGCGGTGAAGGAAAACATCGTGAGGAAACCTACATGTCTGAGAAGTAAAAAAAAATTCGAAGACGTGTGCAGTCCACCAACCCGCATTGGAGCAGCGTGGCGGATTCTGCCTAGCTCCAAAACCTTCTCAGAAATGAGAGGAGGCCTTTGCTCAGCAGGCCTCCAGGCAACCAGGGACTATTTATAGGCTGAAACTTTACTTTTTTATATAAATTATAATAAAAATTAGAATACATGAAGTTATTTTATACATTCCTACTAAAGCTTTTTATTAGTCCAGCCTTAACTGTTCCATCGTAATATATGGATATGGGGTATGGGTGGGAGCGCAAGATGAATTACGACACCGACAAGAATATTTTTTTATATATTCTTAGATAAAGTGACGAGACGAGCAAAACGTTCACCTGGTGGTAAGCGCAACTCATAACAAATGATGTGTAACCCGGAACAATTCTATGGCACCACACTGTGCCCGCCACCCTGAGCCATGTTTATTCTCATGTGCCCAAGAATTACACTAGCTCTCACTGTCCTTCATACCGAAACACAGTTACGTTTGCACACATCTGCTTTACGCCAGAATGACTGGCTCTAGGATAACGGACGTACCTAGACGGATTCTTGCATAAATATTCTACCACCTGTAAAATTATAGTGTTGTCTTCGTAAGTGCCGTAAAAATCGATTAAAAGAAACGTCAGATATCTTTCATGGTTCCCGGTAAAAGGCGGAATAACTTACACAAATGTGAACAAAACTAATTATCCAGGCAAGGGGAATTAGAATATTGGCCTAGATATGGCCTAGATAATTTGCCTAAGACGCTGCTGCCTATCATCCTACTTTTTTTTATTGCATAAAGTGATGAAACGAGCAAAACGTTCACATGATGGGAAGTGCAACGTCTGCCCATAACAAATGCTGTGCCACCCAGAAAATTTCTGTGTGACACTACACTGTGTCCATCACCCAGAGACATAGGTTCTTAAGTCTCTTATGCCCAGTGATTACGCTAGCTCACAGTGCCCTTCAAACCGAAACAGTAATGTTTGCACACTACTGATTCACGGTAGAATAACTGGCCCTGGGGTGGTTCCCACCTAGACGAACTCCTTCATAGGAAGCATTAAATAAAAAGTAACAGTAACAACCAGTAAACTACCTACTATTTGTATACGGTCTGGTATTTTTCGAGAAAGTTATTTTGTATCGTACCGTATTAATTCTATATTTTTCTTTGTTATTCCACTGTATTAACCTCGTGCTGGATTTAAGCAATATTTATATAACAAAATATATTTAAATATGGAAGTTATATTTATATATGAAAAAGCCGAGGTGTCGTACTGTACGGACAGTCTTTATTAGTGCAGAATAATACCATAATATGCAATGCTGTCACTATACTGCTCGTGGCAATGCAATGGGTAGTAATATTTTGTTTTTATTCGTACCAAAATGACGGCAATTTGGTTCGCCACCCGTCACGTCTCATCTGCTTACCCCTTATATGGGAAAAATGCGTGACTGTATGAATGTATAATGAGCTTTTTAAATGATTGTTAATTAATCGTATCAACTGGATTTACTAAAAGATTGTAACGTTTTAGTTTTAGACTCAACTTTTAAAAAAACAACTGAATATTGACATCCCTACGTTAACCTAATTTAGACGAGTTTGGGATGAAAAGTATACGATCTTGTAATAAACCGAACAGTAAAATTTCTCGTGACAAAAGAACAACTCGCAAAGATGTGCTTAAAAGATTGTCGTCAATGTTAAGCAATTCGATGATACCCTTTTTTACTATGGAGTTATTTGCAATCTCAAATAAACCGTTGGGTTCTTTAGTTCTGTTCTTTATTTGTTTGAGATGTGTTTTATTGTTATGTAAATAATCGTTTTATGTATAATATTTGAATGTAATTTTTGATCCATAAGTACAATTTATTCAAGTAAAAGATATAGAATAGAAAATTAATTATCTTTTTTTATTGTCGTGAAATGTGTTTCAAAAATTGTTCAATTTTATATTTAGCTATAAATATAAAGTAGGTACGAAGTGTATAATTTATTGATTATTACCTTATTTTGACTGAGGACATTTCGTTAATAACTTGTGCAATGTCTTTTCGGTATATGAGTAGATAAGTCAGCCAATGTTTGATGTAATTTATGAAAAATTTATTCGTAATATTTAGAAATATAATTAATAGTTAATTTATATGTATCCACGTGAATTTATTCATGTGTATGTATTAATGGATATTGTTTTTATGATATTATTGTGTGTTTGTTTTTTCTTGGTTTATGTTATTATTAATTTCGGAATGTCATTTTAACTATTTTGAATTATTTTGATTGCTAATTTCACAATTATTTTCTTCACGCCCACGGGTTGACTATAAGAGAATGCATTAAGTTCACGATCTAATACCCTTTTAATAAGGTGTATATACTTAATAAAGCGTAAAAAAAAATGTTTGTGTCAGTAGGTTGATGTCCTTCTGGCTGGTCTCAACGACTGTTGTATGTTATCTGCATTACAGTATAATTTCGTATTAAAAAATGATGATGTGTATCGGCATCTGAGGTGCCAGTCTTTGAATTCAATCGCTTATCCATCTGCCAAGCGTGCATGTATGTATGGCAAATCCTCTGAAATGAAAAGAGGCTTATATTCAGTAGTGATCTGTTTTGAAGCAGATGACGATGAATCAAGATATTTATGATAGCAAGGATATTTAAATTAACTCACGAAGTACAACCGCGTGGCCTAGTGGGCAGTGCACCTGACTTCTACGCCGTGGAATCCCAGCCGGAGCCGACATTTTTGCAAAAACGCAATACGATGGTTTTCGGGTATGGTTGTGTTGGAATATTGTTAACCCAGTGTCTGACAGTGCATCCTAACCTACCTATCTTAACGCATGGGCGGTGGGCATCGGCTTTGAATTAGTTGGAATAAATAAATTACTCTATTTATTTCAACTAATGATCTCTTCAAAGGACTTAATTTAAGGCCGGACCTTCAAGAAAAGAGCATTCTCCTTTCTCAACGGTGGCAACGCACCCGTAATTCCTCTGGTACTGTGGATGTCCATGGGCGGTGGTAATCACTTACTATCAGGTCAGACGCTTGCTAGTTTGCCCACTCATAAAATCAAAACACCAGGATAGTACTACTCAAAATATAAGTGTGCGTAACGGAAAGCTCCTATATCTAAACTTCGTAGAGTCATCTTAGTAATTTCACAATATTCTTGTTTTACAAAATAATGATTTAATTTCGTAATCTACTAAAAGGTCATAGTCTTTTAAGTAACTAATAAGCACTTAGAATGTAGTTGATGTCTACATTAAGAAATAAAATATCTAAACAATTTATTAATTGCTTAAATTATTATAAATGTATTTTAATTTCTTAAGTTTCAAGTCCGATTAAGTAAATTACTTAGATTCTTGTAATGGTTTACTCAAATATTTCATAATTACTTATGATTTTATTCTCTACATTGCATAATATATATTTTTAACTTACATTGAATTAAATTAAAAAAGCTAATCCTTTAGCTTTTTAATTTAAAAAATGATAACTATAATATGTATATGTATAATGCAAGTTAATGAAACTTAAGTTTTTTAATTAAATTGAATGTTGAAACTAATTACAAACTCTTTTCGAATACTTACCGTGAATCTTTATTTCACTATAAATTATGTCGTGTAGTCATTACTTATTACCATATGATTATGTATATGCATAAATTATTTTGCGTTATTAAAAAACGCACAAAGTATTTATTGCAGATAAATACAAAAATGTTTTACTAAACATTTTTCTTAACGTAACTGAGTCGGCCGTGCATACCTTTTGAATTATATAATTACAACAATTTAGAACGTGTCATTAACGAGCCTAGTCCAGTGAACGTCGTACTATATTTTAGGACATAATCATGTGATTGCTGCCACATGCGTCATACTTGTGAACAGGTGCTGTCGGTGGAAGATGGTCTGTTAAACGCACTCACGATCACTCACGAGGGTAAACATTATCCATAGTTTAAAAAAAAAACTTTGACTGTCTATGTTTAGTGCGCTCCTACTATATAGAACACGATTCACCCGTGTTCCAGGACGGTTCTCACCGCCCAGAGTTACCTACACACAAGTGGACAGTCCGAATGGAGGCCCGCAGCCTCCCTTGGACGATCATTAGACGACTTAAAATCATTTAAGTTATTCGAAATCGCGCAAGCACGCAGCGATCGGGACACAGTCCGAATTTCCAGGTTTTGTAGGAGTAAAATATATAATACTATTAAAATTAACATCGCCGTGTTGTGACGGCTTAAGAGAATCTCATTCCGTGGGTGTCGTAAAAGTCGACAAAGGGATAATTAAAACCCGACGATGGGCAGCAGCATCTTCCTGGAACATCTGAATAAAAAAATGGGGATGCCCCGTATAGTTGCCACGCCTGGTAGGCACCCGCCAGTGCTATAGATAAACTATAGACAATCTGCCAAAAATTAGAGCAAACTTTTGTGGCAATCTACGAGGGAGGCCTATGTTCAGCAGTGGACTAGTAATAGGCTGAAATGATAATGCTAAACATTAAAAATATTAGGGAGAAATATTTTGGGTCAAATTTCCGCTGTTAGCCGCGGGCGATAGGCTACACCAAATTATTATAAGTAGTTTCGAAGCTATGAGAGAACACTTTAACTTACAGACATACATACATTCATACCGGTCAAAATCATAACTTTACAATTTGCTTCGCCCCAGTCGGGTAATAATTGATTACTTATTTTACCTGATAAAATTTTTGTTGCTTCACATTAGTCGCTGCGTAGATGTCAGGTACTAAGGTATTCTGGCTACTAAGGGCGGATTTCACCGTTGAAAATAAACCTGAACAGTTCTAGCTAAACGAAGTTTAAGCGTTTAACTGAGTTCAATGCTACAGTTTGCATTTCATCAACATAAAATGAACGCAGTTACAGCTAAACGCGAGTAATATTCAGAACGCGATTAATATTCAGAGAGCTGTCATTGTCGATTGCAAAACTATGTAACACAAAAAATATTTTTAATTCGTATTGTTTATTGTTTGCTATGTAATCTCTGCATAAAAACAGGCTGTTTGATGTCGCAAAATACGAAATACATCGAGTTTTTGTTTTAGATTGTGACGACATTTCATGTAAACTTCGTTTTTCTAAACGCGATTCAAAATGGAGTTGGTAAGCGGTTAGACGAATACTAAGATCATACACAGATGATATACAGAGATGATACATTTGAACTCAGTTAAGTAAAACGTGGTTTTATTAAACTTGGTTTCCAAAGCGATCGGTGAAATCGGGTCTAAGTCACGCGGTCAGTTTCAACTTTCGACTGTTATTTAATATTACACCAAAAAATCGTGTGTCCACTTTTAAAGGGCATGCTTTTATGAAATAAATGAACTTAATTTTACCTTGGGAATTTATTTATTCTGATAACATGTAATAAATAAAAAGCTATATTTTTTTAATGTCACGGGGTCAAATTCACTTTTCGTTGTAATTCATTTCTAATGATATTGGTAAGGTATTTTAACAATTTACGTATGTGACAAATCAGATTTTTTTTAGAAGACAGTTACGTCCGTATAACTATAATGCTGATTAATTTTAAAATTTTATTAGTCTGCTAAATTAACTGCCGCACTCACGAGATGTTTAACGATTATTGATGGAGCTTCGAAGGATTTGCTGTATTAAATTCGTACTTGCTAACGTAACCTAGACTGCTCGCTAATCCAATTTAATTCTACTCGATTTATTAATGCCTCAATACGTAAAGTAGATTTACTTTAAAGAACACCACCAACGGTATTAACATTACTAATATTCCCCTTAACCACTACAAATAAGCTGAAATGCTTTTGCAAGGAGATGTTTCACAACAACGGACGAATGGTGGTCTTGAACCTGCGAAGTTATTTCGCAGTCCATATCCGATGTCAATTATCATTGACTGGTTACTAACGCTATTAATGTTCAATACTTTTGGTAATAAGTTGTATACCAATGACTCATAAACCGCCAACCAGTCTGCACGAATATCGACTGATAAGTCTAGAGCGGTCGTTGCGTAAGAATTCTAAGATCTTACAAAATGTACGCCGCACGTGCAACTTCTTTCCTTGTTACTATATCGTTTCAAATTAGCATCGTTATAATAGCTATGTATGTGGGTGTGAGCAGTATTGTTCATTGCCAGATAAATTTATCTTTCTTTTCATTCGGATAGCACCATCATAACATGCTAATTTATTTATGTTATTCACCGACAACTGTATGTTTAATAACGCATTCCCATGACGAAGTACTCTATTACATTTTATGTTTGTAAGGAACAAGTGTAATATCTGACTTGTGTATACAGTGCGAAGTAAGATATGATTTTAAAATTTACTTTTAAGACAGAGACAGATAGTGTACGAGCTCAAGAAAATTTACAGTCCTATCTGAGATAAGATGACTAAGATAGGATACGTGGTATACGTGCGAGCTCGAGAATATTATTTTTTAACATAACTGCTTAAAATGATATAGCATACGAGAGAGGTATTACAATATAATGCCTGTAGTATTATGATACGGTTACTTCACAGATTGATGACCGCGTGGCCTAGTGGTCAGAGTATTTGACTTCTACGCCGCGGGTCTTGGGTTGGAATCCAGTCGGAGTCAACATTTACAAAAAAGAGTAAAGTGACAACCTATGAATGTTTTACTGCTGAGCACAGGCCTTTTCTCATTTGTGAGAGGGTTTCTGAGTAGTTTTTAACATAACTGTTTAAAATGATGTAGCCTATGAGCAGAGGTATTGCAATATAATACCTGTGGTATTATGACACTGTTACTTCATTGATAGTCAAGCACATGTGCAAGTAGTCAGAGTATTAGACTTCTGCACCGTGGGCCATGGGTTTGAATCCAGTCGGAGACTATTTTAAAAAAAAGTAATGTATTCTCACTTAAAATATTAAACTGCCGAACACAGGCCTTCTCATTTATTAGAGGTTTTTAGAGCCAGGAACAGTCGGCCATTATGCTCCAATGGGGGTTGGCGGACTTCAGATGACCTCTAAATATATTTATTCCTCAGGAATGAAGGTTTCTTCACGATGTGTTTCTTCAACGCTGACCACGTCGTAAATTAGCACTAATAATTGCAGAACGATTTTAGAGGTGCCGGCACCGGGGATCCAACTTTGGACACTCGCGTTCTATGAAATATAAGGCGAGCGCCGACCCATCACATTTGTGCAAAACACAAATGGTTGGTTTTAGGTCTTGGAGGCTTCTGTGTTACTCTGGTTGGTTTCGTGATCGGTTTCATTTGATCCCATCAACCAATGAATGAGCTTTATTTTGGCGTATGAAGCTCATTCATTGGCTAATGGGATCAAATGAAACAGATCACGAAATCAACCAGAGTTACACAGTAGACGCCCCAGTTGGGTATTTACGGTCTCAGTGTTTGTGACATAGCGTTACATCGGGAGCGAGTAGACAAGGACGAGTGAGTGTCTCTGTGTTTGCGCGTATACTCATGGCACTAAATTGTCGCTCAGAAAGACATCACATCATTGATATAAAATTGCTGCGTCATTATAAATTATTAAACACATCTATATTAATACCTGACGAGGAAACTTTATACCCCTTTTAAAGCATATTGCGCGCAGGGCTGCGCAGTGCAGAAAGCTAAAATTTATATACAATATGTTTTACAAATACATTAAATTCAATAAATGCCGTGGTAGCTCAGGAGCTCGGCCCTCGCTTGAAGTTTCACAGTACGCGAGGGTCATGTTTATTTACCACGTGCTTGGCGGCGAAGGAAAACATCGTAAGTAAACCATGCCGGTTTCCTTACTCGTACACTTATCTGGGAAATAAAAAACATATTTCGAGAACACGTGAAGTCGGCCAACATGCACTGGAGCAGCGTAGCGGACTTTTCCCGACTCCAAAACCTATATCTAGAATCAGACATGAGAAGACGCCTGTGCTCAGCATTGGGACATTTAAAAGCTGTTACTTTACTTTTATTGTAAAAAAAGTACTTCACTTTTATTGTAAAAAAAGTAAAGTCAGCTTTTAAAAAGTTAATAAAATACGGTTGAATTTTGACCATTGGGCGACAAATAGTACTAATAATGGTTTAGAATAAGTACTCGTACTTATTTATTTTGTTTCTTACATTAAAATCTTCAATGCAAATTTTTCGGAAATAACGTGTTTACTTTAACGTCCGTTCATTTCTTAGTACTTCAATTCCGTAGAAATAAAGAAGCAATGAATGACGTAACACCGTCTTTTAATACGCAACAAGCGCACGGGTGATAAGACAATGAAAGTTTAATGTGATGGAGACCTTCGGGGGCTCATTAATAAAACATAAGATGGTAAGTATCAACTCGTGTCGAACCACTACACGCAGCGTCGATATTTAAGCCAGGAATTTCTTTTACACCAGTATAATTTGAAATTTTTGAAATTGGGTTGCGTTTACTGTTCGTATTTATTGATTGACATCTATTTATTTTGATTCTAACCTCATTTTACGGGTCTTAGAATAATTTCACGCCTGTATAAGATTTTATATTTCACTATTGTTTTGAAATTAGATTAATGTAGTACAAATATTAAACACGAGAAAATTTAATAATAATGGCCGGGTCAAACCAATCGTATGTAATATTAACTTAAAGATATAGATTACTAAATCCAGAATAACTAAAACCTTGCTAGGACACATAGTAAATTAGCCCTCTAAATAGTACATGGATAATCTTTGGATAATATTAGATTGCCTAGTAGAGAATGCCTCAGGCATTACACACATACATAGAGTCACACCTTTTTCCCATAGGGGTAGGCAGAGACCACATCTTTCCACTTGCAACGACTTGCTTGCTCGCACACATCTTTAGCTTCTTCTTCTTTCATTAGGGTTTTATACAAGCTCGTCGCTTGCGGGTACTTTTGCCGTGGCCTTTCCTTAAAACGACTTCGATCTGATCTTGATACGTTCGCCTACGTCGACCCTTAACTTGAATGGCTTACCCATTCACACTCGCCTCATAGGTTTGTTTCGTCAATCTTCTTTAATTAAGTCCGCCTATATACATCGATTGTTTTGTATATGATGTTAAATAAATAAATAACATTCTTCTGTGGCAGCCTCGTACCGGCAAACGCAGTGTCAGAAGATCGGTACCGTGCTATGTGGCAATCTATGGAGCCAATGTTCAGCACTAGAACTATCATGGGCTGCAATGATGATGATAAGAAACAGTTCACTGTAGGACAAAGGCCTCTCCCAATTCTTTAAGATTTTGATAGGTTTGAGTTACTATATATAAATGTGTAAATTTCAAGCCATTAACTTCAGCAGTTTTTGCATTTGAATTTTGCATTGCTGTATGAATCACAGTGGCTCGGATAGACGGACAAATATTTTGTTTATTATCAGCAAATACGGTAATAAAAGCGTATTATTTAAAAAAAATACATTTCTGTAGCTGTTAACAAAATAATTGTACACCATCGTCATATTTTGACGTTTATATGGATGTGTATCCCTGAAACCTATTCTCAGGTGATCACTCTATGGGTGTACATTCACAGCGACTGTGAAATGCCCTTACTCTCTGAACACTTCAGAGAAATATCACGGCGGTTTTTCGAAAAAGCCGCGGTTCATCCAAACCCGCTGGTGGTTAAAGCAGCGAATTACCGATCCGACAAAAACGCGACCGAACGCAAGCGACGCCCGCGAAACGTGCTAGACAACACGGACGTCTCAGCCCTCCCTGACCACGATACGGCCAGCCATGATCCAAGCAACACTGTACACACAGTCAATAGCTTCAACATAACACGCACAACGTCGCGCGACCGCCGTAGAGAGCGGCGCGCAACTGTCGAAAATCACACCGCATACACACGATTCACCCGTGTTCCAGGGCGGTTCTCACCGCCCCAGAGTTACCGACACACAAGTCGAGAGTCCGAACGGAGGCCCGCAGCCTCCCTCGGACGGTCATTAGATGACTTAAGATAATAATTTTATGGAAATATTCACAGTAGCGCAAGCACGCAGCGAACGCAACGGTCCGAATTTAGATGTTTTAGTAGAAAGAAAGAAAGAAAGAAAAAGCATTTATTGGTACAGCACAAAAGGACAACACACATAGTTACAATTTAAACACATACTAATAAAAGAAAATTAAAATAACATGTGTCAAACATGAACAATAAAAAAGAAAAAGAAAATTAAAATAAAAGAAAACAGTGTAAAATTACTAATGTGCCATGTGCCTGTCTCACGGCTGAATCAAAAGGTCTCCAGGTCAGCTGCAAGTCAGACTATAAAACCTGACGCTGATTTTCATCTGGAACCTAATGCACAACGGATGTCTAGTTCAGCTGTTCCAGTGTTTTTTTTTACTTATTTATACGTCACAGATAATAGAATAAAATAAATTATATAGTAGGAGTTATATTTATGTATTTATGTTTGGCTCAAACCAAACCTGGCACGCGGGCCCCGGGCACGCAGGCACAGCATCCGATAAAAGCTGTAAAAGCCAAAAGGCTAACAGCGATTACTTCACCGAAAACAAGCAAAACAAGCATGATCCACATGTGCTTTAAAAATAAGAAGTAAAAGCCCCGCGGGATTTCCTTACTAGTTTATTCCAGGACTGAGGCATTATTCGAATGAATGAAACAAAATCGTGGATCAATGATTATGAAAAGAATAAACATTTAATAAAATTATATTTAAAGTTTGTATTTATTTTATTTAATCGGACAAATTTCCTGTGTTTAATTGAATTTCTTATGTAAATGGTTGGTTTCAGAGTTACCTGTCTGGTCGCCAGCAACGTATACGTACTGATGATACTTCCTCATCCTGGTGTAACGTATATGCTGGTGTTCCTCAGGGGGGCGTTTTATCTCCTTTACTTTTTACAGTATTTATTAACTCAATAGCCATTCAATTAACCTCGAACTACCACCTTTATGCAGATGACTTGCAAATATATACAAAGGCCGCTCTTCATGATCTCCCTAGTGCTATTAAAACTATTAACGCAGACCTGGAGCGAGTACTTAGATGGAGTAAAGCGTACGGCCTTCAGGTTAATCCTATTAAATCGCAGGTCATTATCATCGGTAGCTCTCGATTGATATCACGCCTTGGTTGTCTGCCGCAAATAGTGTTTGATGGAACTGTTGTCCCTATCAGTGATACCGTAAAGAACTTGGGGATCCACATGGACAAAAATCTTTCTTGGATACGTCATATTCAAGAAATTAGTCGTAAAATGTATGCTTCTGCGGCCTCTCTACGAAGATTACGTAACTTCCTTGCCATAGCCACCAAGATTGTGCTTGCTAAGTCTCTTCTTTTTCCGATTTTCGACTATGCTGATGTCAGCTATCTTGACCTTACCGAATCCCATCTTGATAAACTTGAGCGTATCCAGAATTTTTGTATTAGGTTTATATTTGGCTTACGTAAATATGACCATGTTTCTCTTTTTCGAACTAAGCTCAAGTGGTTACCAATTCGCCTTCATCGGAATGCTCACGTATTTCATCTACTCTATAGTGTTCTCTTCAATCCTCTCTACCCTTCTTACCTCAAAAAACGTTTTGAATTCCTTCATGATTCCCATTCGCGGAACTTAAGGTCAGCAGAGAGTTTGAAGTTGAAGATGCCGCTTCATAGTAGCAAATTTATGGACGCATCATTTACTGTTCAGGCTGTCCGCCTATGGAACGCGCTGCCTTTGACAGTGAAACGTGCACCATCCCTTCCAGTGATTAAGTAACTTTTATTAAATCATTATCTGTCTCTTTAGAATCTAATTTACTTTTCGCACTAGCCTTTATACAATTCTTATTTATATTTTTTAATATTGCATATATTTATAAATTATATGTATTAATATATGTATATATGTATGTGTGTATATATATATATATATACATACATATATACATACATACATATATATATATATATATATATATATATATATATATGTATATGTTTACGTGTATAAATATGTATATATATAACTTATTTATTTATGGATCATACATAATGTGTGTATATGTGTAGTATATGTGTATAATATTTTTTTTTTCTTTATGCAACATATTTTATTTATTGGTTTTCCATGCCGACGCTCTCGACGTTTTCGTTGTCCTTGATATCATGTCCATCCAGCGGTTGTCTGGAAGATATTGCTGTCAGCAATAAGACCGCCCATTGCTCACTCTTAGTGTATCTTTTTATTTCCAGTTTACTTTTTGTCAATAATTTTAAGGTTTGCAATAAAGAATATATAAATAAATAAATAAATAAATTATAAATTCCCATCGCCCTAAGATATAGCTGTGTACGCTTCTAAGCACATGTATTCTTGACCAGCTTTTATCTGTCGCTTTATCAGCGTTGCAAAAAACTTAAGATCAACATAAAAAGTGTAGAACCGATTTCGCATGATTAAATTATTATCTACAGTAGGATAACTACTGTATATACTCGTAATAATTTAATCACATACGAAATCGGTTCTACAGTTTTGGTGTGAGTTAATAATAGAGGAATAAATTTGGTGACATTGTTTTTTAGCAAAACAGTTTAAAACAAAAACTATTTGAAAACATATCTAATTCCATAAACTGCCTCCTATATGGTACTGATTCAATGCTAAATATAGGTTTACAAGTTAATAGGTTTTAAGTATTAGTACTAGTAAGTCTTGTAAGGCAAACTAGTTAATATTTCATTAAAATATTATTCACTTTAAGGACCATAACTTTTATTTAAACGTAGATTACAAATGTCTATCTAGTAATGACTAAATGAGTAAACTTAGTAGTTTTGGAGTTAGATATCTTAGAGTGATATTTTGGTTTAATATGTTCTGTCTCGCCCTAAGCCTATTTTTATAGTAAATGCTGACACAAATTTGGCGCAGTGTTCTTTTTGACACAATGCACGTAAGCCGGTTAGATGCTGTTTTTCTTAGTCAATGAATGTATGGACTTTTTTACGCTTAGGTAGGTACCAACTCAGGACCTGTTATATAGCGGAATGTTATTGTAGTGAGACGAGTAAAGACGTAAACATTTCGTGATGTAGATATTTCATAAATACACTATGATATTATATTGATCATTAAACCTTTTTTCAAAAATGAGTCAATGTCAATTTCTTAGAATAAAATGTTTTCTTTCATGTTATTTACTTACTGGTGGTAGAATTCCTGTATTCGTCTATCCGTCTGGATAGGTACTACATCAGTGTCAGTTATTCTGCCATCGATTATCAGTTCAAGGCGATTCCGGACTTTGCATATCGTCGAAATATTTTTCATGTTTCTTCCTACTTGTAACAGGATAGCGAAAAAAAAGTATTTAAATGCTATGTTTAATAAACTAATTTTCCAAATGTGACATTGTTAGTACATGAATTTTCTTTTTAACATTTTAATTGTAGACAGCCAGTAACTCTCCTTATCCATAGGTATGTTTCACATTAATACTGGTGGTAGGATTCCTATGCAGGAATCCGTCTAGGTCGGTACCATCCCAGGGCCAGTTATTCTGCCGTGAAGCATTAGTGTGCAAGCATTACTGTGTTTCGGTTTGAAGGGCACTGTGAGCTAGCGTAATCTCTGGGCATTTGAGACTTAAGAACAGATGTTTTAGGGTGACGGGCGCAGTGTGGTGTCACACAGAAATATTCTATGTGACACAGCATTTGTTGTGGGCGAACGTTGTACTTACCATCAGGTGAACGTTTTGCTCCTTTAACGTTCGTCACTTTATACAATAAAAAAAAGCCGTGCTAGCGCAGAGGCCGGGGGCTTGCCTTGAATACCACGTGCTCAGCGGCCAAGAAAAACTTCGTGAGGAAATCTGTATGTCTTAAGAATAAAAATATATCGAACACTTGTGAAGTCCGTCAACCCGCCTTGGCGGACTGTTCCCGGCTCAAAAACCCGTTTCAGAAATGGCCTCGCATGTCTAAGGCCTCTGCTCAGCAAATGGACATTTTTACGCTGTTACTTTCCTTTTACTTTTTAGTAGTGTTACAATAGCATTTTAAATTGCAATGAACAGTTTTAGTGGTACCGCGTCCGGGGATCGAATCCAAATCACTTGTGTACTATGAAATTTAAGACGAGCGTCCCTTGAACTGGTACGGCTCATTTACTTATTTTTTATTTTTTTTACTACTACTTGTACTACAATTACTACTTGTTCCTTGCCCGCTTCGCGCAGCGTAAATTTTAATTTAGAAATTATTTAATTTTCTAAGAAAAATATATGAAGTACCTCTACGAAAAAAATAAAATCCCTACAGCCGTTTGGGCGTGATTGAATGTCAAAACGACAAACATACAAACTTCCACATTTATAATATCATGGGGATTTATATTTTTTCATTATATGAATCTAAATAATAGTGATTTAATATATAAAAGTGAAACGATGTTGTCTTACAATATATTTTCCCAACAAGAAAATAATGAAAAAACAAATGAAATACATTTTTCAAAGCAAAGTTGTTTGTATCATTGATTTATGTGCAGAGCAATAGTATAAATATTCATGGACGTAATATGATTAACTAGGCGTGAACAATCGCCGTCTGGGTAGAAGCTTGAATGGAAATAACATTTACTAAGACCCCTTTAAAAAGTGCTGCTCCGATAGTCACGAGAAGGTAATTAAATGTAAATATGCAATGTACGTATAATAATAAAAACATTTAAGATTGAGAATCTTTAAATTTTACTACTAATTAAAAAACAATCTTCCACTCTATTTCTCCCAGTCTGTCTTCATCCATGAAACTCAAGAGTCAATTAATGTCTAGAAAATATCGTGGTTTCCGAAAAGTGCTGGAGTTACCAACGAAAAAATGTCAGACGGAACAGAAAATATAGAAGACATCTGAAGCGCAAAACTTTAGTGGTCTTCGATTGCCAAACCGTCTGCCGAGCGTGGTAAATACGGCTAATCCTCCTTTCATGGGAGTGGCCGATATTGAGCAGTGCAGTTGATGATACGCAGTGGAACCGTTGAAAATTGATCGATTCGAACAAAAATCAGTTTCTTTTATTCAACTAGGATTATTGACATAATAATTATTGTTCGTTATTTTTTTTTAATTCACATTTTTCGCAAAAAAATGTCTCTGTCCTGGGAAGAACAAACAAGAAAACCATCGGGATTTTTTTTTAGTCTCATATGCCCAGTGATTACGCTAGCTCTCAGTGACCTACCCTAGACGGATTCCTGCGTAGGAATCCTTCTACTCAAACATTATATGTATACACAGCTTGGCAGCTATCACCTAATTCCCAGGGGTTATCATCATTCATACATTATTAATATAATAATAACCCTTTTTATAAAGTCTCTGTTGAATAAAAATAAAAAAGATTAATTGATTGAAAGACTGTGCATTTTCCGAGATTTTGTTGTAAAAACGTAGAAATTGCTCCATAAAATAGTTAGCGACTGTGTGAAGTCGAGTAACTGGCATTATTAATTTGTGCTTGTTCCTGGTATGAACAGTGTGAACATCACCTTTTTTAGGAAACTGTTCTTACGAACAAACACTTTCTTTCATGTGTGCAAACAAACCATCCTTTCATTGAACGATGGTTGAACGATGACCTGGCGGTGAATGCTTACCATCATGTGAGTCGCTGTCTCAGTTTGCCCCCTCTTCTTTAAAAATAAAGAACACTAGCCCAATGTAGCCGACAACAAAACAATACATTAGAAACAAAAATGCACAATAAAGTAATAATAAAAACAAAACTATAAAATTATGGAGTCAAATAATGTCAATGTAAGCAAATAGTAAAGAAACAAGGTGCGTGGCTGAGAACCTTTCTTTCCCAACTGTTATCAGTTCTACGAGCTACATGGCCGGCCCATTGCCACTTCAGCTTACTAAGAGCTATGTCGGTTACTGTCGTATTGCTGCGGATATCATCGTTACGGGTTTTATCTCGCAGAGAAATACCGAGCATTGGTCTTACCATAGCTCGCCGAATGACTTTGAGCTTCCTCATGCGGCCTGCAGTGAAGGACCACGTCTTGGTTCTGTATGTCATCACTGGTAATACGCATTGGTTGCAAATACGCAAGCCATGCATGCCCACTAAGGCGAAAGAGATGGTTCTTGTTACTTTTAAAATTTACTTGTTCATCATTATCAATCGATATTCCACAGTTAAAAGTCTAAGCAAGCTGCATACACCGAATTTCCATAGACTCGGACAGGTTATCTTTCCAGGAAGTGTAATATCGTACAGCACCACGTGTGTACATTCTATATATATATAGATACTCGTACAAGACTACTTTACTTCACCACTAGATTATGGGTTCTGCGACTTATGTGGCCAGCCCATTCTTTGACTATACTTCCTCGTTTTAGAATACGTTGCCCAGGGGACCTTCGAGTATTAGTTGGTGCGTGACTCTAAGTTTCCTCATATGACCAACTGTACTATTAAATTTCCTATAAATATTTTAGTATACTAAAAAAATACTCGCATTTATCGTTTTGTCTGACAACTGGTAAATAGCGATAGTACTAAATGATGGCATAGGTTTGGCTGCGAGCCTAACGTTAGTCATTCGCCTGCCAATATCAGGTCATTGTGTTGCCGATTACACAAACTAATTGCAGGCCATCTCAGAGGCTTCTGGCCGCATGCCAAAAAAATGTTTGTCCTTGATAATGTTGCTTAGAACACCTTTTTTATATCATACAGTTTGCCTAAGTGCTTTTTGGCAATATTCATTTCCTATGATATTTACCTTAATACATTTAACGTAAGCGGAAAGCGGAACAAACCATTTTGGGTTTGAAAAATTCTCTACATTTAACAGTTGTGTAAATTTTAGTAAAGTATTCATACGATATGAAATGAGCGAAAAAAAGTATTATTCCCAAATTAAATCAATTAAGTTAGTTAATGATAGATTAATCTTGTTGACACTAAAAATAAAATTAATACAATTATGAATAAAGAAATTAGAAGAACTGGGAATTATCATATTTTATATATTATTATATATTATTTTATAAATTATTATTATTTTATAAACATAACATATTTTCACCATATGCCTACCCCTGTCTATGGAAAAAAGCGGGACTATGTGTATGTATGTAGAATAACTCAATAACACGACTTGTTGTAATTAACCCCATTAAAACAGTTTATGTTATGCATCGACGAATTTATTTATTAAAAATAATGAGATGAAAATATATGTCCTTATATAATTTCACCTCGTTGCTTTTAATAAATAAATCGATGTCCCACCTGTCTGATTGCCCATTGCGGTAATACATACTTCTTTTCCTTTTCCGTTAAACTGTTTTAATACGATGTACGAGATCAAGGTCCTTCAGCCGATTAACGTCCAGTCACTGCTTTTGTCTTTGTATATTTCCATGCATGCTTTTACCTTCAACTTTATACAAAGCGGAAAGGTTAAAATTGAGTTTAAAATTTTGCTTTGCATATGTAAAGAAATTATGTAAATAAAAAGATGAATACTTTTTTATAGTTTTGTTGTAATTCATTTGTTTATATTTTTAATGTTATAACTTTTTCGGAGCAAGGGCATTGCGTCACGGACACAAGGACGTCTCTGAAATTATGGAAAAGATAACAATAACTTTTTAGAAACAATATTGTATTTTTTTTCAATCTCTACTCTACCTCTTCCTCATAACGTATTTATACGCTAGATGCTCTTAGTATTATTTATATGTATTTGTGAGGAATACTTATTTATTATTTTGATCAAATATTTTGTTAGTATGATGTAAATAATATAACTATATTATGAGTAAATAAACTTTTTGTAGATATAACATTCGTATAATAATTGGCGAAGACCGCATGTGTAGCTTCTACAGAGTAGCTCTCTGGACAGTCTTACTCGTATGTCGAAATACTAATAGAGCGTATTGCGTCATTATGTAAGTAATGTATGTCAACTTCATAATTTCGTCAATGAGCAGGTGCTCTGGTTCTCATCGTAAAGGTCCTGTTGACATTTGTTTGGCCCTCGGTTGCTATGAGGGCAATATTACACAACGACGTAGCTTTTTAATTTATTTTTAACTCAGTCTAACTTTATATACATTTAAGGCAAACTAGTAAGAAAGCGATATTTTCTGATTATCTCTTTGACTAAAGTAAACGGGCAAACGGTGTACCTAATGATAAATAAGCAACCCTGACCCGTAGACATGCATTGTTGTTATAGTTGATTAAAAATTAATAGTCCTCAAGGATGACAACATATCAAATGTTGTATCAAATAACATTTCAAATATCAAATGTTGTATCAAATCACTGAGGACTTTTTAGTCTCATTGTCAGTGATAGGATCTGTGGGTCTCGTCACCGATCCTTATAAAAGCAGAATAGGTTTATTGCTTAGTTATGGTAGACGTGGTATCCAGTCGTTCTGTGTCTGATTAGCGTTGCATGCAGCAACATACCATAAATGTATTACAAAATGGTTGCGTGACGAAACGAGCAAGACGTTCACCTGACAGTATGTGCCACGATTTCCCATAACAATGCGATGTCGCTTTGAACTTTGCAAGTAAGTTTTGTGCTGCTTTGGTCACCGTCAAACATCAGTTCTTTAGTCGCATACGACATCTGATTACCACTTAGATTACACTAGATTGAGTGCCCATCAAACTGAAATGCAGCCTGATGGCAGAATAACTGGTACAGGGCAAGTACCACCTACCTAGACAAATTCATGCATATGAATCCTACTACCAGTAATATTCTTAGTATAACATAAATCTTTTATCATAAACATAAGTCATCAAAATGAACTTATAAATAATCATTATTATATAATAAGGATGCTTTTTACATACATATAAACGTCACGCCTCTTTCACAATGGTCTAGGCAGGCACCCTATTTGTCTACTTGCTACGATCCTTTGATTCTTCTGCTTTTATGTGCGTTTTCATACAAGGTCGTCGGTTGCCTATACTTTCGACGCGGCCTTTCCATAAAACGTCTTCGACCTGATCATGATACGTTTGCATCCATAATACTTAAAAAATATTTACAAGATTTAATTATTATTTCTCAGAAATTCTATTTACGTTTTACACACTAGTCCCTCTAAATTTGAATTATTTTACTTCTTTTCCCGACATTTATTAACGATTATTGGCGTAACTGAATTATAGACTGAACTTCTTAAAATAATAAATTATTTGGGAATTCAAATACATTTTATATTCCCTTCAGTTTTATTAATATAAAAGCATAAAACTTAATTAATTTAAACAGCAAATTTCTAAAGATGAAATAGGCGGCTATGATTTTTGATTTAATATGGTAGGTATGGTTATCATCATTATCATTAACCTCAGGTTATCCTAGTCTACTGCTGGACATAGGGAATACTGAGAATTGAGAATTTGAGATGGATTTCTTGTAATCAATCGATCGCAAGAGATCTTCATCCGTCAGTCAACTACGTAAACGCGTGCTTGACATTTGAGGAGAAAGTTGCTATATTATCATTACAGCTGATTTAGTTTATGTGTAATGTGCTCAAGTTTTGTAAAGTGTATGATGTCTATGAGTTTATTTAAAACGATACCCCACTCATAATACAGACATAAATTGCACATGCACGAACACCCAAGCCCAGATTCAAACCCGAAAACCTTTGGACAGATAATCAAATAGTTACTGTACCATCTAATCCGAGCAAGTTGGTACATTTGTGCATAAATACGTTTGAGAATGCGTATTTCATGAGTACGTTGATGCATGTGTACGTGCTCGTCAGCGTAGGTGTTTGTTAACGCGATGTATGAAGAGTTCTGATGATCTATCTCTAGATGATCAATTAGAAATTGTCATTAGACCTAGATATTTTATTTGACAGTGATTTAATTGCTAGCGCGAATACAGAGAAATATATAGATGTGATTATTCAAGTACTTGAGGTAACTTTTATGAGAATATATTTTAGGTGTTGTACAAATAGTTCCTTCGGCTTGGGATTAGAACCCAGGACTCAACAAGGTAGATACGCCGACCACAAAGCCTCACGAACTGCACAGGGCAGTTATGAAATCGCAAAACTTTCATCCAGTTTTCATTGACATTATACGAATGTATGATTCAAGGCTGTGTTCACATTCATGGGATTGCGTGACTTTAGAGCGTATAGTCTCAATTATGTACTTTTGAAATTATATGTGTATTAATGCCTTAAGTAGATCCAATGTCAAACTTGAAAATCGATTATGTCTGGATTTGACGGCCCATTAGTCGGAGCCGCGTCTGTTTTCCAAGGGCTTCAGATTCGCTGCGTTTAAGTATGCTAAGTGTTCGTTCTGAGTAAGGGACGCCTATTTTTATTTCTTTATTTCCTACATTGGAGTCTCAATAAAGAATTTTACGGCTTCGATGAAGTAATAATTCGTTATCGACTTACGAAATAATTATTCTTGTAATACACAATCATACTACCAGAACAGTATAAACCCTCTGTATAATCGATTTTACTTCTACTTAGAAATAACGACATCTTAGTGCATCATCTATACAGATAATATTGTAATAAATAAAATAGTACAATTGGTTCGAGACTTCATTTTCAAGCTTGTATAAAAATAGTTACAAATAAAGTACAACGTTTTGGTTGCTCATTTTTGTTAGATTGATAGATTTTATATAACAATTAGGTAATGGTTAATGTAAAGATGAACAAATAACAGACGTTCAAAGTCAAAGTCAAATTTTCTTTATTAAATTTAGGCTTGTTTAAAGCTCTTATGAACGTCAAAATCGACACCGGTTCAAAAAATGACCTTCTCAGTGAAGAACCGGTAAGAAACTCTGGGGTCTTTCTTTTTTCAATGCCATATTACATATTGTCATTTATAGATTACAAAAAAAAAATCATAAATTTAGGAGCCAGGGGGTTTGCAGTGTTGTTGAAGTGCAGAGTATGAGTTAGTTCTACACATATTTGTCCTCTATATAATGATCTATTTTATAATACGCTTTATCTAATAATGTCTTCTTGATAAGTTTTTTAAAATCCATGTCCGATTTTTGTGTTACACTTTTAGGAATTATATTATAAAACTTTATACATCTACTAAGAAAAGACTTTCTAGTTTTATCCAATCTAAACAAAGGAACCAGACTACAGTATACAGTAAATTTTTTGGTAAATAAATTAACGTTTTTCCGTACGTACATAATATTTTCAAAAATAAATATCGACGGAAGTGTCAAAATATTAGTCTCCCTGAATAGTTCTCGTAGCGACTCGCGAGGTCCCAAGTTAAATATTCCCCGAAATGCTTGTTTTTGCAAAATAAATATTGTTTCCAATCCAGCTGCGAATCCCCACAGTAATAAGCCATGGGACATAATACTGTATCCAAAATATACTAATTTAGCAGTAGCTTCATCAGTCAGCTGTCTAATCTTTCTTATTGCAAAAATAGCTTAACTTAATTTCGGACCTATTTTTTGAATGTGTGCTCCCCACTGTAACTTGCAATCAATAGTGATTCCAAGTTGATTTTTAAAACGTAACATTAAAATTCTGTAAATTATTATTAATATTATGCGCCGACTTAGAAATTTTATTTTGTAAACATTTTGTTTTGCCTGCATTTAAAACTAAATCGTTTGCCGCAAACCATTTGGAAGTAATATCTAGAGTTTCAGTGGACTGTTCCAGCGTTAAGTAATTTCTGTTAACCTTAAACAACAATGATGTATCATCGGCAAACATAACTATATCAGAATTTTTTTGTACCAAATATGGTAGATCATTCTGAGGAACACCCATTTTTAATGCACAATCTGATGACTACTGATGATTACTAAAAGCTGGCAACACAGGAATAGAATGGTAATTTGAAGAAATTTCTCTGCTACCCGATTTAAAAACTGGTACAACTTTACTATGTTTCATCAGTTCAGGAAAGACACCAACACCACACAGAGATTAAACATCATCGCCAATATTGGGGCTATATCGATGATAATTATATCAATTGCCCAGATAGAGAGCCCCCCAGAGATCTTCCGTTTTCTTTTTATTTAATTTGCTAAATGCTTTTACGACATCTGTAGGGCTAAAGGGCGGTGAGATTAAAACGAAAGTTGGGAATGTCATTATTTACATGTTCCCTTAGATATGACTCTGAAACTACAGCACTTGACTGCAAATGTTTAGTAGTTTCAGCAGGTAAATTTGAAAAAACTTCAAGAAACTCATTTGCAACATTGTATTTATCTTTACTACATTACCACTTAATTTCAAAGCAAAGTTTTCTTTTTTAGTATTATGCCTGCCAGTTTCTAAATTAACATTACATTCCATGTGGCTTTAGTTTTATAAGAAGAAAACTTGATTTTATTGCTTAAAACTCAGCTTTAAAAAAAAATTAACAAGTTTAACATATTTGCGAATTGGCGAAATTGTACATTGGATGTAAAAGATAGAGATCATATAGATTGTCTCTACTCTTTCTAATTCCTTTAGTTTCCCACACACTAAAGCATATTTTTTACGAATATTAACTACCTTTCTAGCAAACACTTTATTACATTCGTTAGAAATTGCATAAAAAGGTGTCAAAAGTGCCACCAGGGTTATTCAAAGAAAAAGTTAACTCTGAAAGTTTAAACTTACATTGTGTTTGAATCGGTCAGTTCTGTTCCTGGTCACAGGTCTACATTCAATTGTTGAAACTGACTAAAAGTTATTTTGGATGATGTTACAAAACGAGCAAACCATTCACCTGACGGTGTGAACGTCTGCCCATAACAAATGCTGTGTCACCCAGAACATTTCTGTGTGACACCACACTGCGCTCGTCACCGCGAGACATCAGTTCTTAAGTTTCATATAACAGTAATTACGTTAGCTCTCAGTGCCCTTCAGCCTTTTATCAGTTCTCAGTGATTCAGTTTCTTAAATTAATAAAAAATGTATCATAGATTATGTATCGATGGGGTTTATACTTTTAAGCATAAAATTACATCAAAAGTAAAGTAACAACTTATATATGTCTATAAATGTTGCACAGCTGAGCACATGCCACCTCTAATTTTCTTCTAAGGGGGTGTGGTAACAAAGGCAAAGTAATGAACTAAATATTTTTGTTACTTGGCTTTATTTCATTTCACTTATATATTAACTGAACGTGATCGGCGCTTAAGGAAAACATGGTGAGACATCTGAGAAATAAAAAAAATATTTCGAGGACACGTGAAGTCCGCCAACCCGCTTTGGAGCACCGTAGCGGACTCTTCACCGCCCTCTCAGAAATGAGAAGAGGTCTGTGCCCAGCAGTGGGACATTTATTGGTTGATAGTTTTATACATTATCAGCGTTACATTGGGCGCGGGTAGGTGTGGACGAGTGATGCCCCTGTGTTTGCGCGTACAATTGTGGAACTAAAATATCTCCAGCACAGTTGATAGCTCCCGGCAATTTCTGGAAAATTCACCGGATAAGTCGGAAATTTGTATGGCATAAATTTAATATTATTGTTTTAAAATCTCAATTAAAAAGTGACGTTCAGTTTGACAGTTCTGATAGAGACGTGTTGGAAAATAAATATATCTATTTTTTTTTTGTTAAGCACATCTGTGCGAATTCGGTGGGTCGCTAGTTACGAGTAAAACATTTTTATTTTAATTCTTAGCTGTTAACAAACGATTCGTCTAAATAAAGTCAGCCAATAAATGTGCCACTGCTGAACACACGCCTAGTTTTGAGAGGGTGTTATTGCGGGGAAGTTTCCGCCACGTTACTCTAGTACAGGTTGGCGGACTTCACATGCCATAAAAATGATTTTTATATTCAGAAAGCAGGTTTCCTCGTGCTGATTTCCTTCATCACCAAGCTTGTTGAATGTGCAGCAATAAATTCTTATTCTGAAAGTAACCATGCGAACGAAGTCACGGGTACGCCTTAGATCGCGTGATCAAAGTTCTAATAATAATCAATTTTCTATAGTAACTTTTCAAGTTTATTATCGATTTTTTTTACATGTCTTCGGAATCGGTGAAACAAACACGATGCAACATGATTATGAATAAGTTGTTCCCTTAGTTATCTATCATCATCATCATCATCATTTCAGCCTATTACAGTCCACTGTTGAACATAGGCCTCCCCCATAGATTGCCACAAAACACGGTCCTGAGCCACCTGCATCCATCGACTTCCCGCAAAACCGTGCAGGTCGTCGCTCCATCTAGTGGGGGGTCGCCCTACGCTGCGTTTGCCGGTACGAGGTTGCCACTCGAGAACCTTTCTTCCCCAACGGTTGTCGGTTCTACGAGCTATATGGCCGGCCCATTGCCACTTCAGCTTGCTAATCCTAAGGGCTATGTCGGTTATTCTAGTTCTGCTGCGGATAACATCGTTGCGGATTTTATCTCGCAGAGAAACTCCGAGCATAGCCCTTTCCATAGCTCGCTGCGCGACTCTGAGCTTCCTCATGCGGCCTGCAGTGAAGGACCACGTTTCGGTTCCGTAAGTCATCACTGGCAACACGCACTGGTTATATACTTTTGTTTTCAGGCATTGAGGTATACTCGACGAGAAGATGTGACGCAATTTCCCGAACGCTGCCCAGCCGAGTTGGATCCGTCGATTGACCTCTTGGTCGAAGTTGGACCTACCTAGTCGGACAATCTGTCCTAGGTATAAATATTCGTCGACAACTTCGATCGTAGTGTTCCCAATAACAACCGGTATAGGTGTGACATGGACGTTAGACATGATCTTCGTCTTGTCCATGTTCATCTTAAGACCTACCTGTTGGGAGACACTATTGAGGTCATTGAGCATAGCGCTGAGGTCCTCCAGCGATTCTGCCATTATGACTATGTCGTCGGCAAATCGAAGGTGAGTGATGTATTCGCCATTGACGTTGATACCGTATCCTTTCCAGTTCAGTAGTTTGAAGATATCTTCCAATGCAGCGGTGAAGAGTTTCGGGGATATAACATCACCCTGTCTTACACCTTTCTGCAATTGGATCGGTTTCGTACTCTGGTTCTGTACTCGGATAGCCATCGTAGCATTGGTATACAAGCACTGCAGCACATCGATATACCGACAGTCAATTCGGCACCGCTGAAGCGACCGTAGCACCGCCCAAATTTCGACGGAATCAAAGGCTTTCTCATAGTCCACATACGCCAGACATAGCGGAAGATTGTACTCCTCGGTCTTTTGTACTATCTGGCGAAGGGTATGTATGTGGTCTATGGTACTAAAGCCTTTTCGGAATCCGGCTTGTTCGGGAGGCTGGAAGTCGTCAAGTCTACTTGCGAGACGATTCGTTTATGACTCTCGAAAACAGCACGTAGACGCGGCTCAGAAGCGATATCGGTCTATAGTTCTTCAAGAGGGCATTATCACCCTTCTTGAAGAACAGGACAACCACGCTTCTGCTCCACGCTTCCGGCGTAGCGCCGCCGTGGATGACGGAATTAAATAGCTTCTGAAGGACTAAAAGTACCGGTTTTCCACCCGCTTTCAGAAGCTCCGCTGTAATTCCGTCCTCGCCCGGCGCTTTGCCATTCTTGAGCTGTTTGAGAGCCATACTAATCTCGCTCAGACTGACGTCCGGGATATCGTCGGAATAGTGTCGGACGAGATTTGCACTTGGGTCGTTACTCACACTAGTGTGTGGCTCCAACGACGATGTGTACAGCTGTCCATAGAATCTCTCGATCTCACTCAAAATCTCTGGTCCAGCGGAAATGACGCCACCGCTATCGGTCCTCAACTTAGTCAGTTGGCTTTTTCCGGCAGACAGATCCCTGGCAAAGACCTTGGAGCCTTGGTTTCGCTCTATTGCTTCCTCAATACGAGCAGTATTGAAGAAGCGTAGGTCTCGCCGCATACATTTGGAGATCTGTCTGTTCAGTTGCCGATATGCTGACGCATCAGTTGAGGACTGCAGCCTCATTTCTCGCCTAGCCTCCATGAGATTGAGAGTGTGGTCGGAGAGTTTCTGGATCTTTTTTGTGCGGTGGGTCTTGCAAAACTTTGCCCCCACCGCATGGACAGTTTCCACGAGCCTCTCGTTCATATCGTCCACTGTAACGCAATCTTCCAGGCACTGAAAACGATTTTGCAGTTCGAGCTGGAAGCTCTCGGGGTTTTGGATAACGGCACGAGATGGACGGAGCGTGGACTTCACCAGGCGCGACCTCTCCAGCTTCACGTTCAGGTTCAATGTGCCTCTTACCATTCGGTGATCACTACCGGTTTTCACCCTAGCGATCACAGAGACATCATTGAACAGCTGTCGTTCGGTCGTCATGATGAAGTCGATCTCATTTTTGGTGGAACCATCCGGGCTCATCCAGGTCCACTTTCGGTGGGGCCGCTTCTGGAAGAAGGAGTTCATCATATAGAGTCCCTCCTTCTCCATAAAGTCGGCCAGCTGTTGACCCCTCTGGTTCCGTTGCCCTATTCCAAATGGCCCCACTACCAGCTCATCGTCTTTTTTCATGCCCAGCTTTGCGTTAAAGTCTCCCATCAACACCGTGTAGTGAGTTTTGGAGGAATGTATGGCTCTTGAAATATCTTCATACATTTCCTCCACCTCATCATCAGGATGTGTCGAGGTCGGTTGCGTATACCTGTATGACCTTCAGCGAATACCGGTTTGGTTATTCTGAGTATAAGGTACGCACCCTAGTCGACACACTCCCGATCTTGACAACGTGTTAATGAGAGACCTGTGGACGAAAAATCCGACACCTCCTTGGGACAGATGGTCGCCCTCCCGGTGGTAGAACAAGTTACCGGATTCAAGGATTACTGTGTCCTCCCCCTGTCTTCGGACTTCAGATAATTTATCTATAACCTATGTAAAATATAGAGATATAGTTATCTATAACCTATGTAAAATTGATGTCAAATGCTTTAGTAGTCCCCGAGTCAAATCCGTTTGTACAGACAGACGAACAAAAAGGTACTTTGTTTTTCTATAATAATATTATATATTTTATGAATTTAATTAATTATTCTGTGTACTGTACAGGCACAGTTAAAGCTCTAACATCACTGAAATCAAAATAAAATAATACTAATTACTCCCATTTCAGTAGTGCCAGCATCGGGGATCTAATTAGGGTACTGTGAAATTTAAGGTGAGCATATGAGTTCTGAGCTACCATGACTTACTGGTGGTAGGATTCCTATGCAGGAATCCTTTTAGGTAGGCACCACCCTCGGGCCAGTTATCATGCCGTAAAGCAGTAGTATGCAAATATTATTGTGTTTCGGTCTGAAGTGCACTGAGAGCTAGTGTAATCACTGAGCATATAAGATTTAAGAACTGATGTCGCATGATGACGGGCGCAGTGTTGTGCCTCTCGGAAATATTCTGGGTAACACAGCATCTGTTATGGGCAGACGTTGCATAACAATTATCGTTAAGTAAACGTTTTTCTCATCTCGTCACTTTACTCAATAAAAAAAGGACTATATTTGTAGCCGACTTAAAGCTGAAGATAAAGTGACAGAAATATTTTAATAATCACACTTTGTTTACAAACGTAATTCGGCCTGTGTGTTAATTTATTTGCCCAGTGATTACGCTAGCTCACAGTGCCCTTCAAACCGAAACACAGTAATGTTTGCACACTACTGCTTCACGGCAGAATAACTGGCCCTGGGGTGGTACCTACCTAGATGGATTCCTGCATAGGAATCCTTCTACCAGTAAAGTGGTACTTTGATATTTTTTAGTAGTTGTGTTAAGTGTCTTATAATTGGCTCTTTATAATTGTATAATCAGAATTATAAAGCGGCTTAGCGTTCAGAAAGTGACGTAGATACATTCATTCCAGTGCCTTTACTTTTTAAAGCTCAAACAAAGACGAGCACATATTACATTTCAACGATGTTATTTTAAATTTATAAGAAGACTGTATTTGAATTGAAATAAAGATATTGGATGCGTAATAAGTGTTAAAGTGACACAGTTAACACTTTCAGTGTAATTTAGTTTATATTCATCAACGTTTCAATGTGTACGACTTTACATTATTTTAATAAGATGATTTAAGGTGTCATTTCCGTGTGTTGTTAAACAAATAAAGTAGGATGATTGTGCGTGGCCCAGTGGTCTGAGTACCCGATTTCTACAGAGGGGTCCTGGATTTTGATCTCAGGCGAGATAAATTGTGAAAAAACTCAAATTGTTGGTTTTCGGGTCTTCCGATCTTATTGCATGAGCGAATGGGCGCGGGTGTGTCAGGACAAGTGAGTGCCTCTGTGTTTCTGCGTTCACTGGTGGTGCCACCAGTCAATCTGGAATTCGCAGTTGATAGCTTCAACAGTATTTGAAAGTTGTCTCCTTTATTATACTATTACTGATATCAAAGTAAAAAGTAATAATCAATATATAGCTATCGTTAATTTTCGTTTCAACTTTATGGATAAAAAAGTAAAATGTTTATTTGTAAATTTGTAATGTTGTATCAACTTTTGCAACGGAACGGATATCAGTTCAGAGCAGTTCTGATCGGAGCTTGCTTTCTTGTTGGAATTTGAAGTGATAAAATTAATAGGCAGATATTTTATTTACCGCGGCGTTACATATTCCCTTATATGGGGAAAAGGCGTGCCTTTATGTATGTAGAAATGGCTCACTGCTGAGAATAGGCCTCATTCTAAAATGTTTTTGGAGCTTGAAAAACTCCCACTCCCAACTTGAGAACGATTTTTTCTATATATGCACGTTTTCTCATAAGGTTTTTCGTCGTAATAATGGCAATTAACAATTTTAATGGTGCCGTCACCGGGGATCGAACCCAGGTCACCGGCGTAGCTGCCATACGGGCTGCCAGACGGGTTCTTTATTGTTAACGTTCATTATTGTTCGTTATTTAACAAATATGTTCGTTTTAATATCTTATCCACGTTATTGTAACTCGCCACTAAATGATGCTGCAGCACATCAACTTCAATATCGGTTGCAAAAAATATTATTGACGCCTTAATTCTCAATAATAGAGGTAAATATACACAGGAAGGACAACGTCTGCCGGGTTTTGCTAGTCTTATACGAATTTAAAAATTTCTTATAGCAATTTAATATATTGAGTTATACCTACAAATAATACTTGTTTCTTTGTTTCTTTCACTATTTAGTCTATATCAAAATATTATTCATATTTATATGTATTTATCATAACCGCATTAAAGGAAGCGGACCCATGTCATAACGTGCATTATCATAACTGTCAGAGCTAACCTTTTTCGCTGACCATTTTTAATAGGCATCATTAGATGCTTCTTACAAACCGGTCCATGTAAACATCGCATACAGTCCTTAAACTATATATACTAACATTATAAATGCGAAAGTTACTCTCTCTGTCCCTCTGTCTGTTTGTTACCTTTTCAGGGTTCAACCGCTGAACCGATCTTGACGAAATTTGGCATAAATATAACTTGCATGGAAGTGAGTTAGATACTTTTAATCCCGGAATATGAATAATTCCTATTTAAAGAAAAACCTATATACATGCGGACGTAGTCGCGAGTTTCAAATAGTTTTTTTTTATAAATTTAAATAAAAAGTACAAGCCTATCAATATTCCGCAGTTGGGTTACTTCTTATTTTGTAGGGGTTAAAAGCTAGGAAGTGTACGTTACGCTGCTTCAGTGCGGCTTGGCGGTATTTGTAATTGAAATTAACAATATTAGTGATCCCGGTATGAGCCTAGGCCGCAAATGTATGAAATTGAACGCGAGCGCTAGGGTCGTATGCCGAAAATAATAGATTATAACTACCACTACTAATCATGGGACTCCCCGTTTTTCCATGTTACATCTTTTTCCATCCATTTTGTCTTATATAATCCTCGAGAAAACATAAAAGAAAACATAGATATAATATAGCTATAAATGTGGCTTCTAGCGTTATTACAAGGACAAAAAATTACTTTAATTTACCAGTAAAGAATGTCTAAAGGAAATACATGTACAAATAATACGTATAGCCAGAATCTTCCAGTAAAAGTAATTCCAGTGAAATGTACAGCTCCTGAAAATTACGGAATCGCATTACAATAGAAATGTATCCTTACACAATACATTTCTTCCTACGCAAAAAAGAAATTAAATAAATTGAACTCTCTTTTACTCTAATTCATTCATCCTTTAGCATCTTTGTTCTCAATTTTTTTCGCTAGTGGTAATGTAAAAGCATCTGTTAATGTAATGTACGTGGGTTTCGCATGCGGACTTGAACATATCACCTTGAACTGAATTCGTGTTAAATAGCATGTAACATATATAGCAACATCAGCTCTGTTATGGTGTGTAAGTAATAATATTCTTACGTTTTTGTAGACATATTTATGCTTTAGACTAAACTTATTCTATTGTCGTTTCTTTCGTTTTAGCTTGGTCTCGTAACAACTGTTGTAATAGTTAAAACACATCGTTAAAACTTTGCGTATCGTCCTATTAAGTATCGTTGGAAAGAGTAGGCCTAAAGAGCTGCTAATAATTTAATGGTGGTAAGATTCCTATGCAGGAATACGTCGCTAAGTAGGTAACATTGAAATACCAGTTTTTTTATATAAGAGGGGTAAACGAGCAAGCGGCTCACTTGGTGGTCAGTGGTCACCGCCGCCTATGAATGTGTTATACATTCTGCAGTCAAGCAGTTGTATGCAAAAATTACTGTGTTTCCATTTCAAGGACTCTGATAGCTGGTGTAATTACTGGGCATATGGGACTTAACAACTGAAGTCTCCGGGTGAGGAGCACAGTGTGGTGTCACACAGAAATGTTCTGGGTGACACAGCATTTTCTATGAGCAGAAATTGCACTTATCATCAGGCGAAACATTTGCACGTCTCGTCACATTATACCAAAAAAATAATGTTAAAGCAATACGGATTAATTAATTATGATGTCTTTTTGATCGATTTTGATCACATTTCGATAATAACTTGAAGATGGTATCTGTGCAGGATATATTTTAATACTTAGTATATAACATTAAGCGCAAACGACGTCCTTCAGGCCGATTTTAAACCACGGCGACACACTTTCGAATACTGTCAGGAGCTATCAACTGCACAGGAGATATTTAAGTGCCACAAGTATACGCGTACAACACGATATCCTTTCTATGTATATATATATATATATATATATATATATATATATACGTATATGTACATACACACATAATGCTCTAAATATGTATATACATATATAGCATTATATGTGTATATAGTCGTGTCGTGGCGGCTTAAGATAATCTACCACCCCATCTCATCCCGTGGGTGTCGTAAAAGTTGACAGAGGGAAAATTAAAACTACAAGATGGGCAGCAGATTCCTAGAATATCTGAATAACTAAACTGCGGTTGCCAGCCCGCCGGCCAACTACGGCAAAGTCTCGCCAAAATGAGAGCTACACACTCTTGTGGCAATCTTTGAGGGAGGCCTATGTTCAGCAGTGAACTAGTGATAGGCTGAAATTATGATGATACGTGTAATACATTTTTAGAATTTCGCTGTACTTCCGCAAGGCAATACACCATTACACGTTAATGTAAAGAAATTGTGCTTTAAATTTTTAGTGTTAACGTTTTAGTAAAAAATGCATATTCAAAATGATGAAATTAACCAGAACAGAAAAGAAAACAAAAAGATCGAGAAAGAGAGTGATACATACATAGATAGAGTTCAGAGTAGAATCAAAATAGCAAGTGGTCGCTAAAAGTACACTCTTATTACTAGTACATTTAACGTATTGCCTGACTGACTTAACTGTAATATATTTATAAAAAGTCGACTTCCGTGAAGGTAGGTACCACCGCAGGGCCAGTTATTCTGCCGTGAAGTAGTAGTGTGGAAACTTTACTGTGTTTCGGTTTGAAGGGCACTGTGAGCTAGCGTAATCACATGGGCATATGAAACTTAAGAACTGATGTCTCAGGGTGACGGGCGCAGTGTAGTGTCACACAGAAATGTTCTGGGTGACATAGCATTTGTTATGGGTAGGCGTTGCACTTTACATCAGGTGAACGTTTTGCTCGTTTCGTCTCTCTATCCAATAATAAAATAATAATAATACATGGGTTCACAGTTGTAAAACCTGACTAAGATTAAAAGCAATTCTCTGAATTGCTTCATTCTACAGCGGCAAACAAAAATAAGCTCACATTAATTAAAGCGATACATAAAGGTAGCGGTACAACTCGGTTCTCTTTGTTGTAAACTTCGACAAAAAGGGAAAACGCAAATTTTACGTTTTTCCACTTGAATTATGACTCGAATAAACTTTCCATCGCATGAACGTTTTATTTTCTTTCATTTTCAATTATAAGTTAAGAAGGAGATAAAGTTTCTGTGTTCTTAAGAAATTATTCTGTAAATGTTATGAAAGGAATTATTCTTCTTTATTCCGTATTGATGGCATATATTTCAGTGACTTCGTTTTAAAATATATTTAGTTCAATAATTTGCACTTCAAATTTACGATGACATCATTATTACTGATGATTTTTATTTTCTAGATATAAAATATATAAAACATGGTGCCATTTTTCACTGCCGAATATAATAAATATAAATAATATAGTGACGGAAAAATATACTATCACCGCGCAAACGGTGGGTGTATATGTAGGTGCACTCACTCGTCCTTAACTTCCTGCAACTAAGACGGGAGAAGTTTTAGATACGTGATATAGTCAAGAGATCAAGAGGACAGAAATATAAGACAAGACCAACAAATTTTAGTCATACTGGTTTTTAGTTCAGACCGATTTCGGGATTTACTTTTTTATATTATTTTTATTTACACATTTTATTCGATACGGTTAGAGGAATGAGTAAAAGTTCAATCTACAAAACTAATCAGTTAAGAAATTGTCAGCAACATAAAATTTTATTTGCTGTGACTATTTTGTTCAACCATCTCGTCTAATTACAATTTTTACTAGTGGTAGAATATCTATGAAGAGATCCTAGGTAAGTAGCACCACAGTGATACTTATTATGTGTCGTGCAAACGTTTTGGTTATAATTATAGGACACTAGCTTTCCTGTGGCTTAAAGAATTGTAGTTTTTGTCAACATAGCACCGATTCTCTGTGCTCATGATTTCTGATCATTACGTTAAGATGCCTTCTGTACACAAAGTAGTATTTCAAGCGTTAGGTTGAATTAACTGGTATTATATATTTAACTGGTGATAGGATTCTTATGTAGGAATCCGTCTAGGTAGGTACCACACCAGGGCCAGTTATTCTGCCGTGAAGTAGTAGTGTGCAAACATTACTGTGTTTCGGTTTGAAGGGCACTGTGAGCTAGCGTAATCTCTGGGCATATGAGAATTAAGAACTTATGTCTCAGGGTGGTGTCACATAGAATTTTAATTCACTCTTAACAGACGTTTAACTCGTTTTATCACTACATCTAATAAGGAAAAAACAGGGATAATGTAAATAAATATATAAAGTATTTTACATAATATAAACTATTTAAAAAAAAATCACAGTATATTTATTTATTGTAACATTTTATTATAATAAATATCTTTACATTCGATGGAAAACAATATACTTATTATGATATAACAAATCAAATCTAATTTAATTTTGTACAGCTCAGGTCACTGTTATTAAGTTTTATAAGGAAGAATAATAAGTGCTGAATAGTATATAGGAAAGACATCCAAATCCGATACGTCCATTACGGAGCATAGTTTTGATGTTTAGCTTTATATGATGCCATTATTTAATATATACTATAGTTTACATTATACATACAGTTAACATACACTTACACCCCCAAACTCGAAGTTTGATGGGTTCTGGCGCGCTTTCAATAGACGGGATGCACTGATTCTCCACAGCAATGGCAGCACGATACCTTACCTGATGACTCTGACATAATGGACATGGATTTTTGATTGAAAGGTGAAGGTGATTTCGACAATTTTTTAATAAATATATCTTATTGTTTTAATTACTATTTGAAGTAAAGCACGTTCATATAGATGATGCCACGACATTGGACGTTGGGCGAGAAACTGACTTAGGAAAAGACTTAACTACGACATACATCTGAACACCAACCACTCTAGCTGGAAAGGTTTATATAGTCGATTCTGACTAGCTCCTTAAACCTAGCGATCAACTAAGATAACATGCGTGTAAGTCGACAGCTATAAGCACAAACAGTTCATAATTTACGTCTATATTTAATTATACTTACCTGTCTCTCAAGTTTCTCAACATTAAGCCCGTTTCATCACATTTTACGTTCTAGTTGTTTTGTAAGGAATTACGCAAATTTAAGCTAAAGTTTTGATTTAATTTACAATTTAATATATTTATTGGTAAAGTGACCTGTGTAATGTGTAATATTTTTGCGAATTCGGATAATGTACTTTAAAAGTTACATAATTTTGTTTCATATTTCGTTACCTCTACTTAGCGCCGTTTATTAAGAGCTCGCGAACTTTTAAATTTCGCGAAGTCTTACAAAAGGATTCATTTGGTTATTGCCTAATTTAACGTTTATTAACAATTTTCATTAAAAACTGATAGATACTCATAATTCAGTGTTGAACGCTTTATTTCGCAATGTAGCATAAGTTAAATAGTATTAAATAAATGAAGTTGATATAATAATGTTGCTTTACAAACGTCCTACTTTAAATAATAGTTGAAATATCCCAGGGTATTGATTGTAATCAGTTCATAAAGAATTCGCATAGTTCACATACATCTGAATAATCTTATTTTTGGGTCCTGACATCGTTTTTCTTGATCGTAGAGCAGGTAAATATAAATATATATATAAATATAACATTTTACAAATTTTGGTCTGGTGAAAGTAAAACATGTCTAGTAAATTTGCGTTAATAAACAAAAAATAATAAATAATCTCATCTCGCATCTACGGTCTTAATTCTAAAACTATATACTATAAAAATTTCCAACGTAACAGACATATTTTTTTTTGTTTAATTAATTCATCAGTCACAAAAATCTTCAGATAGTTTATAAGCCGATCTGGTCAGTTCAGTCATGAAGGTCATACTTTTATCTTAAAATAGCTAAAAGTTATAAATCTAATAATCACAATATTCTAGAGGTCTTTAAGTTAAAGTGTGATGCAGCTCAGGATGTAGTACCTACACTGATAATTAATTTTCAAGCAATCCAATGAATCGAAGCTTAATAAATCATTGCGAAATTGCAAACCTTTTTCTATTACGAAAATGAATGCCACAATCAGGTCAGCTGCAGGAAACTCATTCGGTTGTTTGCCTCTCGAGTGTTGGCTTAGCTCCGATTGGATTCCAATAAATCTTTTTCTACGGAACGCGCCTACATAATTATTTAAGCTTATATTGACTCATGTAATTTTAGGCACTGTTAAGAAATTGCTAGTGAGTCGCAATGGCAGCGAGAAAAATTTCAGTCAAATTGAATAGTAGCAAATATTATATTTTTTATAATAAAACGTATCAAAAATTGTTTTCGGTTTCTATTAATAACCGCTATTACTTTGTAAAGTAACGTAATACATAGCTAGCTATATAATGTTAAGCACCAATTAAAAGTTTCATTGTCTTTATTACCACCCGATAATGGAATACAGGGGAGGGAGGTGTATTATCCCTTCTTGGGGAGCGATACCTATACTCTGGGCTTACCCGTACATAGACGCTGTAAAATCTCTACTTTACTAGAATGCGAATTCGATAGAGTGCGAAATGTGTTATAATAGTTTTTTACAGAGATACAAAAATAAATAAAAAAAGTTTGAATAAAAAACACTATTGACATTTGTTACGAGAAAGATCAAACCCGTTACATACAGGAAAATATATCTTTGCGATTCATTCGTTAAAGAAGAGTTTAGTATAGATAAAATAACGTTTTCGATTATGTCGCTATTATATTTTTTTAATTTCTTAAATATTTTTAATGTCACTATATTTTGCTTGCTTTACGATGCTTACTTGATCACGTCACGTCAAGTGACCTTAGCCCGGTAACATCCAGTTGGACGTGTCAGTGGCCTTCTCTTTCCATTTCCTCTTATTGATCACTCGCGAATCCCTCGCGCCCATAGTGGATAGGAAGTACGTAATTACCGGATTATCTCTGCTCACACATTCTGCAAATTCCATATTAATAACTAAAGTAAATGTGGATTTAATCCAAAGACCTTATTAAATTTTATCAAAGTTTATTCGTAAAGCGCTATTTATTGGCCAATTATAAGCTTAGCTTCTATGAAAGTAATTTGAATATTTGTCTAGAATTATTTTAGAGCAAATTAAATGCTGAATGTTATCCTAGAATTTTATAATATGATAATTTATCTCCAGGCATATCTGACAATCATAGCTGATTTCTAATCCAATCAAATCCTATGGAGGATAAATTATAGAGCTGTGAGTATTATTGCAAATACATAACTCATTCGTTTTTACCCTAACGTATTTAAGGGATTTTTGGTGCATTATTAGTTGTGTATATTTTTTTATACTTGGAACGTCGGATCTACTCTTGCGCCGAAACTGCACCCGGGGCTTGGCCATTTGATTTAAGAGTTTGTTTCTCTAGAAATGGGCACGCAATTTGGTTGGTCGTATTTTACCCGGTATTCTGGGGCGGTGACCTGAAGACTTAATCCTTGAACTGCATTATATTTCGCGTGGTAGCGGCGATACAGTGCTTGCACATGCCACCTTTTTTTATACCGTAGGTGTCGTAAATGTCGACTAAGGAAAATGCCAATAAAATATAATAATGCCAGACTTAAATACGGTCTGGATACGGACAAGAGCGTCTAAGGTGCCAGTGTCTGGTATTGTGATCGTCAATTCGTCCACCAGTCGTGGCGGCTACGAACTGTTAAACTTTTAACAAGCTGTTAAAAGAAAAAGAAGAATAAACGAGTGATCTAGATTCTATCCTCTGTACCAGCACCACTACAATTTATTCTTACATTTTGATTTACTGTTTTCTCGGCAGCGAATATGAAGGAAGCCTGCGTGTCTTATCAAAATTAAATATTTTGACGACATGTGAAGTCCCCGTTCTCGCATTGGAGTGGCGCGGCCGTCGCTTTCCTCCTCCTAACCATTTTTCCAAATGTATGGAGGACTGTGCCCCGCAGTGGGACTGTTTTGGCTGCTACTTTGCTTTTTTATGCGATAAGATCGCAGTATGGAACCGATACAGAACCAAAGACACGAGACAATTACAATAAATTCCAATCAGAAAACAGTTTTGAGTATGAATTATTAAAAGCTAATTCTTGGATTTATCTTCTATATTTGAGTAATAGAATGCTATTTTCAAATTCTTCAAAAACCTCATCGCTATAAGATTTATGACAATTGAAAACGTTAAATAAAAAAGATACTATATAGATAGTGGTGGTGTTTAGAAAGAACAAAATGCCAACATGTATGCGATTGCATGTTTTTATTATGAGCAATAACGGCAAACTGCACATCATATACGAGTATATATGTTCTTTTGTTAATATGTTAGTACGAATATTTTTAATTGATTCGTTGAATAAATTCTCTAAAGGAATTATGACATTAAGTTGTTGTAATTAATGCCTATTTGAGAAATGTAAGTGGAACACGTTGACATTTTATTTTAAACTTGGAACCAAATATTCTGTATTACAGTAACTTAAATCCAAAATGTTTTAAGTACGCACTCATTTCTAAACTGGAGCTCGCACAAATACATTTATAATTGAGTTAATAAATATTTATGAATTATATTAATTATTCACTGTACTGTTACTTTGAGATAATTGAAAACAAAATGAAATAATTATAATATTTATATAATATTAATTACACCATGTTGTCTCTCGCGTACCTCCGCAGCTTTATCGTAGTAGTAGTAGCGTATCTTTAAAAAATCATGGTCTCTACCATGACTTTTAAAGATAAGCTATTGGCACATAATGCTACCACTGCCTTTTTTTATGTTAGAGGAGGCAAACGAGCAAGCGGCTCACCTGATGGTAAGTGATAAGTAATAAGCCTGATAAATTATTTATTTTTTAAGTGCTGATTTACGACCTGCTGACGAAGAAAACATTGTTTCCTCACGATGCTTGCATGTCTTAGGTATAAAAAGAAAAACAAATGAAAAATAGCTGGAAACAACATTTTACTAATTTGATTCTTTTTTTTATTATTTAACCTTTGAAATGTCATCAAAACTAGCCAGATACAAATATAGTACAGCCAAAGTGATTTTATTTTACAAGTTTATACATACTATATGCGAAATGACCTTTTTCCTCGATGTAATATACGAGTACATACCTAGTCCGGCCATAAGTTCTCTTACAAATGAAAATGCATTTTTTTTATAATGAAGTAATGTAATACTATTAAAATTTATACCTACATATAGTTTATTAGTCTCAGCAAAAAATAAAAAAAATATTCTAGTTCGAAATGGCCACCTTTGCTTTTATACAGGCCATTTAACCTGCTTGGCCACGACTCTATGGAAATCCATAGAGTCGTGGCCAAGCAGGTTCCCAAAGGAAATTTGGCCACTGCTTGCTCCAAAGATTTTCAAAGATCCAAAGACTCAATGTCGCCGTGTCGTTTAGAGCAGGCCATGTCCTCTAAAACTGACCATAATTTGAAGTCTAAAGGGTTGAGGTCTGGGTTAGATGACGGCCAGTCTTCAGCTCTTATAAAGCCCGGAACGTTGTTTTAAAGCCAGGCCTGGGTAAGTTCGTGCCTTGTGACCAAGCGCAGAGTCCTGCTGGAAATCCATGGTAAATTTTTAAAAAGTGTATTGCTGAGAGGTTTCACAACATGATCCAAGACTGTATCTTGATACACTTTGGCTGAAGTTTTCACTCCTTTTTTACAAAAATGTTGTTTTGTGACTCCTTGATAAGACACGCCCCACCAAACCATCACTGACGCAGGATGATGACTACGTTGTACCTTTCCGACCACTTGAGCAGCTTCTTTAGAACTGTGAGCGTACACTTTATCATTTTGCTTATTGTAGTGTTCTTCAATGGTGAAAATTTTTTCATCGGTAAAGAGGATATTTCTGTGCCTTTCACCTGCGTATCGCGACAGAAGGAGTTTTGATCGATCCACTCTCTTTAATTGTAAAGATTGATTTAGGGCATTTCCTGTATATCGACGATAAGCACCGAGCTTCCAGGCCTTGTTTTATAATACGCGATAGAGTCCTAGCGGGAATCTTCATTTCTCGCGATAAGATTTTTTGCTTCCTAATGGGGTTTCGACGAATTCTGGCTTTAATAGCATTAACAGCATTTGTAGTTCTAACATCACGCGGCCGCCCCGATCTTTTCTGCTCTTCGACAGAGGAAGTGTTGTTGTATCCGTTGATAGTACGATATACGAACATACGGCTGATACCAAGCTTTTGAAGTGTCTGGAATATGACCGACGGCTCCATACCCACTTTGTGCGAGGCGATCACTGCAATCGTATTTTCTTTAACACCCTATTCCATATTGTAATTTGATAATGAACACAAAAAAATTTGTGAATTGGCGCAAAATCGAAAGAAGTTTTTAAAATAATATACGTGTTCCAAATTCAAAATAATTAAAAAGTTGAAAAAAAAAGAAAAGTTTTTATGTAACAGTATTTATGGCTATACTAGCTATATATGTATATATATCTATATACAAAAATGAAAATTGCTTTGTTTGTTTCTTAGGCATTCCCACACCATTCAACCGATTGTGATGATACTTTGGCAAGTTGTTAGGCGCTCACCTGCAGAAATTTCTAAATTAGCACAACGATTTTACAATAGGTGGCACGTGAGTCGTATCGGATAATTGTTCTGTGTTCACGCATCGTTCATTCGATTGAGTTTAAACTTTGTATAGTTGTTGTTGGTACTTGTGTGAAAGTTTCTAACATATAGTACCATCAACTTACAATAGGTATCGTAACAATAAAAACGGTTATAGTTTCGTGAAATCGTCTTCAAACCATCCAAAAGAGTACCGTAGCCTTTTGGATGTGGAGTACGACGATAATTAATAGGGGTAATGACGACAAGCCTGTACATTTAAGTTCACATTACATCCAAAATCTATTTATTCTGTAAGTACAGTATTTTATTTAGTAAAGATTAAGTGCGATTTCTTCATACAACAGATACATTTGTGATTTATCCAACCGAAATTAATAGATGGTTTACTTTAAGTAGGTAACTCGTATTGACCAGGTTTGCTTAAGTTTTAAAATAAACTATTACTGATACTTAACATTATTAATCTTTACTAAATTTGATTTTATGTATGACTTTGCAATTTTACTCCTGAATTTAAAATTTTAAGTTCATCGACATTCGAAATTTATTAATTATACTTGTGTGTACTTGACGCGTGTCGTGAGATATGTGTTGGTAGTTTATTTGATTTCAAATGATTTATTATGTACGTGTCAATCTATAGCGTATGACTTCGTATGACGGACAGTACAACAGTTTCACAATAGTAGATGTATTACATCGATATCGCGAAGTGAGTGAAACACTTTATAAAATAAGTTGTACACATATAAGCATGCAAACATTTAAACTAATTAAGATTAAAAATGGAGTAACCATGATTATAAGAAGACATGACAGTTGTGTATATTTTAAAGTCAGTAACGAAGTAAATTATAATATCTTTGTAAGTTTTTTTGTTTAATTAAAATAATTTAATTCTATAAAATTGGAATAATCATTGTAATAATTTAAATATTAAAAAATAAAATTTCATTAAGGTTAAATAATTTCAAACGAAAGACTAGCAATTTATTTATGGCAATGTAATAGGTTAAAATACGAAATGGTCTGAAAATTACACGGTCGTTTTACGGGCAGGTGTACACAAAGCGGACAGGCATAATATGTCGGTTTAACTGAGAAGTGGTTTGTGGTTATGGAAATGACGCAATGTCACGTGACATGACATCGCTTACATTAGCGAATTTAATTGGTTAGAAGCTTTTCTTTATGACTTTTGTACTTTACAGAACAGATAATTAAATAAATAATTAAAACTTTTACCTTTAATTTTTTATTATATGTTGACGATCGCGTGGCCTAATGGTCAGAGTACCTGACTTCTACGCCGTGGGTCCTGGGTTCGAACCCACCCAGAAATTTGTGCTAAAAAACAACTTGTTGGTTTTTGTCTTGTTGGATTGTGTTGTGTTTGTTCAATTTATGTTTGTAAAACGTACCCACAAATCCTGTTGTGGGGCGTTTTTTAAAAAAATACCTAAAAGTGTTTGTTATTAAAGATATTCTCTATTCTACCTGAAAAAAGGCAAGCTTACGTTGTTTAATACTCATTATTTTTATTACTTATGCAGTGGGAAAATCATCGATTTCTAGTCTTTCGCTGAATATATGCGATTCCTATAAAGCGATATAGGATAAGTTTTGAAGAAATTTTGTAAAATGAAGAACCTCGGGCAATCGGATAATTGACATAACTTTCGGGTATGCAAACCGATACGGCATTTATTTATAGGAGAAAGTGCATAGCGCAACCATTGTGGCTAACAGAATATCCAAGCAACCGCCACAAAGGCACAATGCCGCGGAATGCAAAATGCATCAGCACGATTATCGCCGGGCAAAGGTCACCACAACGGGGCTCCATACAATCCCAGAAGACATCTACCCCCGCAAATCGCCGCTCCTTCATCAAACTGAACTAAGTCACATCGACACATCCAATGACCGCCACAAGATTCAATACAGCAAGTAGCAATAAGTATCTAATGCGGACTATCACAAGGATGCCGCAATTCTCACAACGCAACATTATGAATAACATCAACTTTGGTTATTTGTGTTAACTAAAAACTCCATCAACGTATCATAGCAGTAAGCCACGAAGACTAGCGATACGATATTCATATATCATAGAGATGACGTGTTAAGACATGGGGTATGGGTATGCTTTAACACCCTCTTCCTGATCCGTAGGATAACTAACGTGTCATAAAGCAATATAATAAGACGCCGATCACGAACAGCAGGGTGCACGATGCCCACATCTAAGTCATATTACTATAACAAACCCGTTTACCACCGGCACCAAGATGATATGTCTAACAATAAGACATTTCTGTTCAAGTCCACTTTTACTTTTACTTATGTATGTACGGAAGGGTTGCTCTATCTTAATATTTTTCAAGACCCAAATATACCATTGCTTTTACACATTTGAGATCTTCTAAGTAATTGCTTTTATTTCACAGACTTTATAAACACTGCATCTTTCTTTGAGACATTCGCACCAAGCAACTTTGTTTCGATACTAAGTCGCGATCGACCTCCACACTTTAATTACAAAAGCTGTGAATATGAACCTCTGCAGACTCGATGGACCAATATTTGTATGGAAAATAGTACTCCAGATATCGCTTTTTCAATACATTGACACCTTATATATATAAGGTGTCAATATATATATATATAATAGGAAAGTTTCGAATATGTGCCTTTGCATAAGTTAAAAAAGTACTTAAACTTAAAATGTAGATTTTTTTTATTGGTTAAAGTGATGAAACGAGCAAAAAATTAACCTGATGGTAAGTGCAACGTCTGCGCATAACAAATGCTGTGTCACCCAGAACATTTCTGTGTGACACCACACTATGCCCATCACCCTGCGACATAAGGTCTTAGGTCTCATATGCCCAGTGATTACGCTAGCTCACAGTGCCATTCAAACCGAAACACAGTAATGTTTGCACACTACTGCTTCACGGCAGAATAACTGGCCTTGGGGTGGTACCTCATCATCATCACTTCAGCCTATTACTAGTCCACTGTTGAACATAGGCCTCCCCATAGACTGCCAAAAGTTTGTCGCTCTCATTTTCGGGGGATTTTGCCATAGTTGCCACGCTTGGCAGGCGGGTTGGCAACCGCAGTTTATTTATTGAGATGTTTCAGGAGGATGCTGCTGCCCATCTCCTGGTTTTTATTTTCCCTCTGTCGACTTTTACGACACCCACGGGATAAGATGGGGTGATAGATTCTCTTAAGCCGCTACCACACGGGTGGTACCTACCTAGACGGATTCCTGCATAGGAATCCTAGCACCAGTAAAACTGAAAAGGTAAATGCGGAATATTATTTGTGCAATTCATCTTAATTACTATTAATATACTTGTTTCTACTTCTTCCTTCCTTTATTTAAACCAAACAACTTCTAATGAATATATTAAAAAGGAATGGATATGTTTTAAGCCGTTTTACGCCATTTTATCTATATTATTACTACACGCCGACAAAGTATTAAACAAGCGTACTTCCATTTAGATGTTGCAAGCCACTTGGGCATGGCCGTACGTACACAGATACATGCGTTTTATCTTTCTAAGAATCTAGATCGCCGAGACTAGACTTTTGTGGCGAAAGGTCAGAAAACCCGTCTATGAGCGTTGGGCAACCGACCACTGTTCAATTAATAGGGATACCGAATTAAAATTATGAAACATTAACACTTATTATTTCTGCTGGTGCAATGCGAGGGATTCCTTTTGTTCTTTCATTTGGCTTTGTACTTTCACTTATTGCTGTTGAGCTGTATCATAAGAAATTTTGTGCGGTGACTCTTTATGAATTATTCATTGGATAAAACATAAAAGTTTACGCTTATTTCTGAACGTACATAATCTTAAAGTATTTTCTTTTTTTATATGACTGTATTTTAATTTTTCGTTAGGTGGATGAGTAAGAAAATTTTCTACCCATTCTGAGAGTGCCTTAAGAGTTGACTTGAAATAGATGATGTAGTATACTGAAATTACGAAATATTTTTTCTTAAACATTTTTTTCTGTTTTGTGTTTTTTTAAGTAACGACCATTTCATTTTTCTTTTTAAATAATATTCCGAACTCTAGGATTTCTCCAGTAGCGTGAGTGCGTTCTACAAACTAAAATTTCTCATGCACAACATCAGAAAACTAACTTTGTACTCTTGTATTTCTAGCGTTGGCTCCAGCTGTGAATCGAATCCAGAACTCGCAGCATAGAAGTCAGGTACACTGACCACTAAGACACGCAGTCGTCAAAAATAAAGTAGAACTAAATATGGTGACATTAGTACTTATCAATACAAAACAGAATCGGTAACTTCATTATAATATGCAGCCACATGGTCGTTCATCGAACGCCTATCGGGTATAAAGGTAGGTTCATTCATAAACTGTTATGTAATGATGCAAATAAAAGATGAGCGGCACCTGACCTCAGGACGTTTACGGTCAATGACTTCACTTTAATATGAAGACTACTCATCTCCTTTCAGTTTTATATATCCTCAATATAATTTTAGCCGTGGATTCACGAAAGGACAATAAAGCTTGTTTAATTTATATTTCGTAATAATTTAAAATAATGCTACAATATAAATGATCGTGTTCTAAAGAATTCGGTTTTTAGGTAATAACTTATTGTTAGTTACAGTTTATTCATTAACTACTATGTTCGGTTTCACTTGTTTTATACGAGTACTACTTACTATGCACATTCAATGATTAAATGCATCTTGCTTGTTTTGCTTGTTTTCGGTGAAGTAATCGCTGTTAGCCTTTGGCTTTTACAGCTTCATCGGATGCTGTGGTCGCGGTCCCGGGGCCCGCGTGCTAGGTTTGGTTTGACCCAAACATAAATACATATATAAACTCCTACTAAACATCTAAATTCGGACCGTTGCGTTCGCTAGCGTGCTTGCGCTACTGCGAATATCTCCATAAAATTATTATCTTAAGTCATCTAATGACCGTTCGAGGGAGGCTGTGGGCCTCCGTTCGGACTGTCGACTTGTGTGTCGGTAACTCTGGGCGGTGAGAACCGTTCTGGAACACGGGTGTATCTGGTGTACGCGGTGTTGTTTACAAAAGTAAAAGAAAAAGCGCAGTACTGTTTTTATATGATATTTTAAATTTAGCGAATGCATGTGACTTTTGCGTCGCGTGTTCGAATCCCAGTCGGAGCCAACATTTGTTCAAAAACTCAAATCTTATTTAATGGCTTTTGTTGTCCTGTGCATATGAAATTTATGTCCACAAAACGCACTTACTGTGAAAGAGAAATTCTAATGTAGGCATTACAAAAAATGTAAGTGACGAAACAAGCAATTCGCACACTGGACGGTTAGTGGCAATATCTGTCCATAACAATGCTTGGTTACGCACTGCGCTCGTCACCCTGATATGTATGATATAGAAGACACGTATGATATATGTTAAAACAGGTATATAATAGGTAATTGTTATTTTACAGTTCGTGTGTACGTTCGTCCGTTTGCCAATACAAAGGTTTTTGGCTGAAAATCAGCGCTCATGTTCTTGTGCCGAATAAATGTTTTTTCTACTCTATTCTATACATAAGTCCTTGAGTACTCATATGCTTAGTAATTAAACTAGATTACAGTGCCAGTTTTAGACCAAAACACAGTTATTCAGTAGTGTGCAAAAATTACTGTGTTTTGGTTTTAGGGTACTCATAGCCAGTGTTAATAATTGGCACTGGGACTTAAGAACTGATGTCTCAGAGATGATCGCAGTATCGTGACACACAGCACTTATTATGGGCAGGCTTTATACTTACCACAAGGTGAACGATTTGCTTGCAACGTCACTTTCTCCCATAAAAATAGGTATATCTGATTAAAACAAAATTCGAGACTCGCTTATAATTTCATAGTAAGTATTTAAGTATCATAGAGGATGTCCTCGGTGCCGTCACAAATGAAATGGTTAAAACGAGGTTTAAGTGCTGATTTACTGCGTAACGATATTTCCCTTCATCGTTCCGAGGAAATCTTACAAATGTTAAACATTTCGACGATAGGTGAAGTCCGTCATCCCCAAATTGTGCAGCGTCATGAAGTCTTTTTGACAACAAAATCCTCTTAAAAATGAGAAGATTCCTGTTACCAGCAGTGGAACATTTATAGGCTGTTACCTCTGTATGTTTTTAGATAAGACTTTTTACGTTAATATGGTCTATAGAATTTAATATATCGTCAATAAACTATCAATAATTACGCAAAAAATATGCCGCATCAATTAACAAAATAATGTAAGCTGTCCTTCTTATGTCTATGTCTTAAGATGTGTCTATTATCCAACTCCTTTATGTTCGTATAAGTTTACGCGGCCAGGTCATTAGACTTCGAGTTCAAGGTGAGTTTTACTCATCATAGTCATTTACTTGTTTGCGAGTGATACGGACGGTCAATGAAATATATTATACAAATATTTTGTGATATGTGATTATAAGTTCTTAATTAAACGACAATTTTGGTTTTACATATGGTACAGAGGTGTGATAGCTTTGTGGCTAGGCGGTCGCCATAAATTTCATAGTACGCGAAGTGACCGCAGTTCCATCCCCGGTACCGGCACCTCTAAAATTGTTCTGCAATTTGAAGTGCTTATTTGATGATGATGTTCTCCTAGTCAATATTAGACAACGGCGACGACTTCCGAATATTGTCCAGAGTTATTAACTACGCAGGAGGTATTACAGTGCCACAAATGTACGGGCAAACACAGAGGCACTCACTCGTCCCTACCTACCCGTGCCCGATGTAACGCTCATGCGATAAGATCGGAGGTAGGCTAGGATACAGTGTCAGAAACACGGGGACAATCACAACACAACCAGCCCCGAAATCCATCAATTTGTGTTTTAGCACAAGTGTTGTGTGGTGGTCCAGCTGGGATTCGAGCCCAGGACCCGCGGCATACAAGCCAGGTACTCTGACCACTAAGCCATGCAATGTGAAACGTGCTCAGCGGCGAAGGAAAACATCGTGAGGAAACCGGCATGTCTAAGGAAAATAAATATTTCGATGTCATGTGAAGTCCACCAATATGCATTGGATCAGCGTGGCGGGATCTTCCCGGCTCCGAATACCTATCAGAAGAGAGACGAGGCCTGTGCTCAGTAGTTGAATATTTATAGACTGTTACTTTACATATAAATGTATGTTCAACTACGGTACGATGTAAATATACTATAAGTCGTAATAGGATTCCTGGAAAAAGAATCAGCAGTGCCATACTTCTGCGGGAAAGATTGCGAGATCGATTTCGGTACGAAATAAAAATTATTCGGAGACAGTTGTTCCGGGTCTGGGTTTGTGCCCGAGGAATTTATGTCTGCAAAATGCACCCAGGATACAGGATAAATTCTTGTGTGGGCAATTAAATAAAAGAAATACAAAAAAAATATATGTTTAACCTATAATTTTCATCATTACATTGAGAATTGAGTTTTCGACACTATAACAATAATAATTATCTTTACATTAGTGTTTTCATTATATACTATACGCACGTGATGGTTAAAGACAATTATGCATTGTTAAAAATCTGGGTCAAGGTAGATAATAATGTAATCAGTGTAATGGCAACATTTCCAAAGAATTTGAACATTTAAATGTTTGTTGATCGTGTTAAGTTGTTAACAATGTAATGAGGTTTATTGGTACATTATCTGATTTAAGGATTACAGTAGATTACTATTTGATTGTATAGTTTGAAATAACTACAATTTTATTATTCATTTAGTGCATTTTAGTTGCCCGATTTTCCTTATATTTAGTACAAACCATAGATTAATTTTATTAACTTTATGTTTTTGGGTCTAATTCATTCATTTAATATTGTATCACATCCTAAATAATCAGCCGCTGTTGTTGCTTTGCGCATCTAAAAGATACGTGATACGAAACTAAGAGAGTTTCTACTTACGCCCTTGGTCGCCTTCGGTGTACTTAGTGTACATTCACAAGACCGACATATAGAGCAGGCTGTGACGCCTCTTTCACCGCTCGGTTGCTTTGTCCACCACTATTAATATCCGATCCATTTCCATTTGATCGGAACAAGAAGATACGAGGGTGGATTGAAAAGTACTCGGCCTAACCAAGAAAATAAACACATACTAAATCAGTTATATTTTTATTTTTCTACGTAATCACCTACATACACTTTTGCCACCTCCCCTTCCAAGCATTTAGACCGTTAAAAAAAAATGATTCTTCCTTAGAGTCAAAATATGCGTCTACAGCTGCTTTGACCTCGTCGTTTGTCGAAAATCTTTGACCTCCCAAGTGCTTTTTTAGGTTAGGGAACAGAAAGAAGTCTGATGGTGCCAGATCAGGTGAATACGGCGGATGCGGTAACAGTTCAAAGCCACAGTTGTGAATTCCAGCCATTGACTGTACTGACGTGTGAACACGGGCGTTACCTTGATGAAACAGGACTTTTCTTCTGAGCATTCCTCGACGTTTTTCTTTTATTTCCTCTCGTAAACGACGTAGTAAGGTGCAGTAGTAATCGGAGTTTATAGTCTGACCCCTTTCAAGATAATCAATCATAATCACACCTTTCGAGTCCCAGAATACTGAAGCCATCACCTTATTTGCCGACAAAATCGACTTAGCCTTTTTAGGGGGTGGTGAACCAGGTCTTCTCCACTGTTTTGATTGTTGTTTTGTTTCCGGTGTACAGTAATGAACCCATGTTTCGTCCATAGTAACAAAACGATTCAAAAAATCATCTGCATCGGCTTCAAATAACTCCAAACAGTCGCGTGAAATAGTCAATCGCGTCCTTTTTTGTTCAACTGAAAGCAGTCGCGGAACCCACCTCGCAGACACCTTGTGGAAACCCAAGTCGTTGACAATGATGTTTTGAGTTCGTTCATAAGAGATGCCTATAATCTCGGCTATCTCTCTAATTTTTAATATGCGGTCTCCCATTATTAAATCAAGTACTTTTTTAATATTTTCGTCAGTAGTTGACGTCGAAGGCCTTCCAGAGCGGGGTTCATCTTTCACACTCTCTCTACCACGCTTAAATTCTGCTATCCATTTTTTGACGGGTGAATATGACAGAGCACAATCGCCTAATGTACTGACCATGTCATCATGGATGGCTTTTGATGATAGCCCCTTCTTATGGAGGTATTTAATAACGGCACGCTGCTCGATTTGCTCCATTCGCGGAAATTATGACCGATTACTTTGTTAATAAATTTATAAAATCACAACTAATTATCGCACACGTTTCGAACTTCACACAATGAACTTGTCTGAACTGAACTAAATAATGTGGGTAGATTTGATTTTTAGAATTGAATGGATCTGTGTTAGGCCGAGTACTTTTCAATCCACCCTTGTAAAACGGAGATTATTGGAATTTGGATAACAAGTGTGGCATTGATTGAAAATTGACAATTACAATATGTATATTATATCACATAATATATCATAGACTTATTTGGCATTGAATAATTCAACTTTCTCACTTATGATAACATATTATTTTATAAATAAATCGATTAATACAATATATATATATGTAATAGTCTAAATAAAACTGACAAAGATGAAACCCATTTGAAACATTTCTCTCAGAGGTATTGAATCCAATTTATCACGTCTCACGATTTTCAAATATTGTTGCGCAAATTTCTTATATCTAAAACGAGGCGAGAGAATTGAGCTTTTCTAAAAATAAATAAAAAAAAAGTTAAGATGGATTTTGAAATGCAGGAATGACTCTTAACCCTATTTTCTAAGGGGTGACGATCGTGGCACTCTGCTGTCAGTATTTGTGTAAGCTAATGTGTGGGTTGTAATTCCAACACAAGCCAATATTTGTGTGACAAGTAATTATATATCTTATTCTACTATTTATGGTTATCGGATGTGGATCATATTTATATGGTTATCGGACGGATATGGTGTTGTAACTCCCTTACTATCTCTAGCTCAGCATTTTATCGTAACTTTGATTAGATCTGTATTGCATTTGTTATCGCAGTACCATCTTAAACATGTTAAACACGTTTGGGTGCGATCAGAGTAATATATTAAGGTCGATGTGCAACATTTTCGTACAACGTCTCTGTTATTATTGTTTACTTAATAATTGTTCACATATTGAGCAGTTATTTTGAAGTGAGTAATATTTTTGTTAATTCATGTTTATTTATATTTATAAAATTTCTAATATTATGTAATATAATTTCTGGTCGTAGAATTCCTATGCAGGTATCCGCCTAGGTAGGTACCATCCCAGGGCCCGTTATTCTTCCGTGAAGCGGTAGTGTGCCAACATTACTGTGTTTCGGTCTGAGAGATAGTGTGATCATTGGGCATATGAGACTTAAGAACTGATCTTTCAAGGTGACGGGCGCAGTGTGGTGCCACTCAGAAGTGTCTGGGTGATACAGCATTTGTTATGGGCAGACGATGCACTTACCGTCAAGTAAACGTTTTTTTCATATCGTCACTTTATCCAAGCAAAAAAATTAAAAGTTTCTCGTCTGTCAAGTGTACTGAGAAACTACACTCTTGCGACTTCTCGTCGGTGTACACATGTATTACAAAAATGAATTCCAAGCTTTTTTATTTACAAACACAAAGAAGTTAAAATCTTTCATCGGTATTTCTGTAGAACAGATGTACTTTATGATGCATATGTAGTTGTATGTTGTATGTAACTTGCCCAGGTCGATTTACGACTGCGGCAACAGCTGTTAACTGTCCTGCGCAGGAGATATTATAGTGCCAAGTATAAGCACAAGTGAATATGCACCGAAGCATTCACTCGACCTAATCTTTCCGCATCCGATGTAACTACCATGTGATAGATAAGATCGCAGGGAGGCTAGTACGCAGTGTCAGAGACACGGGGACAATCACAATACAAGCCCGAATCAATACCAACAATTTGTGTTTTGACACTAATCTCGAGTCTAGCTGAATTCGAACCCAGAACCCGCGACCTAGAGGTCAGGTGCTACTCGGCCTCGAGGTTGTCCATTAATAACTTAAGCATCCATAATCATCATATCTTTTTTTACCCCAAATGTATAATATAAGAACGTTAAAATTTCCGATCCCGAAAATGGAGCTTTAAAAGACGTCTTTTTCCTTTTCCGAATGCTATGAGAATATAATATTTCACTAAGCTGTCACGGCACTTGAATGCTTTTCGTCTTGCAGCTCTGCCGATTATACCAGCAACCCGCTTATAATAAGCTGATTCAGATCTATTCCAAGGTGTCGCAACGCATTAAATGATATGAAGGCCGCGCGAAATGTTAACCGGTCAAGAATGACTCGTCGATGGATCGTTACATCTGAATTGCGCAATTTCGTTGTTACTTACTAGCACTCGTCGCAGTACTTTCATGTCAGTTTGATATTAACTCGTTGTTTTCCAAGTTCCAATATAGTTATTGTTATATACAATTTTGGATTCATTGATATAGCAATATCATCATCATCATTTCAATCTATCACTAGTCCACTACTGAACAAAAGCTTCCCCCATAGATTGCCAAAAAAGTTTGTAGATTCTTATTTTGGGGGATTTTGCCGTAGTTGCCACGCTTGGCAGGCGCGTTAGCAGTTTATTTACTCAGATTTTCAAGGAAGATGCTGCTGCCCATCTTCTGGTTTCAATTCTCCCTCTGTCGACTTATACGATACCCACGGGAAGAGATGGGTGGTAAATTCTCTTAAGCCGCCACCACACGGCACATATATAGGTATATAGAAATATGGTCGAACTAATTTATTATTGCTTTATTACAGACGTACGTTCGTAACTTATTTTTCTGTATGATTTTACGATTAGTCTGTTTTACTGAGTCTGCTGTTAACTTTTATATGTTAATCATTATATCAGCTTCTAAATAGACCACTGCAGGCCATCTTTTAGATAAAAATGTAAAAAAGTAAAAAGCCCTTTAATGTCTCCCTGCTGCATATATATATATATATATATATATATATATATATACTTACTTACTTTTTTAAATATTAAACCGTCTATCTACTTTTGTAATTATATATATAAATAATTTTAATTACACAAATTGGCGATTCAAAACTTAAAAGTAAAAGTAGATAATATCTAGTTCGGTAATTATTAAAGGAAGTTTAGTGTATTTTAAACAAACATGATTGAATTTTATAAATTACTAACGGACCCGACGGACGTTGTCTTGCCTGTACGTTGGCTTGCCTCCTATTAGTGGATTCAGCAAATGTTTTTTCGATATTCGAATTTTCGATCACTAATATATCGAACATACATTCATACAGTCACGCGTCTTTCCCTCTGGGGTAGGCAGAGACCACATCTTTCCACTTGCTACGATCCTGACACACATCTTTAGCTTCTTCAACTTTCATTAGCGTTTTTATACACGCTCGTCGGATGGTACTTTTAATGTGACCTTTCCTCAAAAGTTCACCGATCTGATTGTGATACGTACGTCCTAGGTCGACCCTTACCGGCTTTCCCATTCACACTTGCCTCATATATCTGTTTCGTCAATCTCCTTTCATTCACCCTCTCTATGTGTTCAGACCATCTAAGCATCCCTTTCTCTATCTTTGTCACTACATCTTCAACCACACCGCAACGTTCCCTTATCACGCTGTTTCTCACTTTGTCAATCAGAGTTACTCAAGCTATACTTCTCAAACTTTCATTTCCACAGCATTAATCTTACTTTCATGCCTCTTCTGCCAGACCCAGCATTCACTACCACACATAAGTGTTGGGACCAGACCCCTATGTACAGCCAGTCGCTGCCTTTTTAGATACGTTCTGGCTACTCATAAAGTTATGCAGAGCCACATTCATTTGATTTCCTGCCAATACTTTTCTCTCAATATCACACTCATACTTTCCGTCTCTCGTAAACTTAGAACCCAGGTACACAAACTCTTTGACTTGTTCGACTATTTCTCCTTCAATCAGAAGTTTGCAATCGGACATACTTTCTCCTCTTTCAAAAACCATTACTATCGTCTCATCTACATTAATTTTCATTCCTTTGCTTTGTATAGCATCATGCATAATATTAACCATTGCCTGCAACTCCTCCTCCGATGATGCTAATATAACCTGATCATCGGCGTATAGGAGGCATTTGACGGTCAGATCATTCATTCTTAATCCAAACACACTCTCTTTGAAATCTTTTAAGCAATTGTCTATGAATAGGTTAAACCGCCACGGCAAAGCCACACATCCTTATCTAACACCTTTTTCAATGTTAAACCAGTCTGTGTAAGCTCCGTTTACCCTGACACAAGCACTGGAATCCTTATACAGTGATTTAAGTGCTTGTATCAAGCTGCCGTTCACCTCATACATACGCAATGTCGACCACAATTCATTCCTCACTACCCTATCATATGCCTTTTCCAAGTCCACGAATGCGCAATAGACCTTTTGTTTTTGAGCCAAGAATTTTTCGGCTCAGCTTCGTAAGGAAAAGACCTAATACATGCATCCCATTCCTCTCCTGAATCCCGCTTGTACATCCCATATCTTCTCTTCAGTTTCATTCATAACTATACAATCAAAACCTTTGCATACAGTTTGCCGACGATACTGAGCAAGCTAATGCCTCGGTAGTTTTTGCAGTGTTGCTGCGACCCTTTTCCTTTGTAAAGCTGTATAATAACGGCCTTACACCAGTCTACTGGTACGTTGCCGCTCATCCAGCAAAGGTTAAAAAGTCGGTACAGCTGACTAGCTACCACGCCCTGTCCAGCTTTCAGCATCTCAATCGTAATTTTATCATACCCTACAGCTTTGCCCAATTTCATACTATTCATCGCTTCTACAATCTCTTCCATACTAATATCTCTTTCATGGCAACCTTCATTCATGTCCCCGGACTGGCCTGTGCTTGTATATCCCCTTTTCAAATAATAAATAATATAATATGTAATAATATATTGAGATATTTACATTTTCTTGGAACTCGATCGCAGCGGTCCCTGCCGGGGCTTATTGTGAATCTAAACCATCTAGGGACCCCCTGAAACACACAAAAACATTCATCATTGAGTTCAGTGAAATACACACGTACAGAAAAGTTACGTGAATGCATTCATTTTTTATTTTGAACTGTAATTATTTGATTGACATATTATAGATGATTTGCTAACGTCAGTTTTATTTACCGTTCTTTAAACGACCTTGAAAAAGACCGTTTCGAGAACGAATTTACTCCATGACTAACAGTAGCAATGAAATACATCAGTTATTATAGAATTAAGTATAATTTGGAAGCCCCGGTACCATTTTTTTAAATTTCAGAAGTTGTCACATGCTAAAAGGCTCGATATAATTAAAGAAATTATGTTACAGTGAAGGATATCTTATAATTACTTTTTACGTGCGTTAACTTTTGTCGATTACATTTAATTATGATTAAACATTATTATTAAATATTTAGTTCTACAAGTAATGAGACTCCTATTATTTTTAAATAATGGGTTGTTAGCGTGACTTTTTATGCGACGCGATTGTTACGAGAACTTTACAGTTAAGAATAGACACTAGTGTTTTCTTAGAACTAGACTTATTTGCAATCATCGTCATTTTTTTTACATTTTGTATTATTGTTATTGTTGTGCATCGACAAAAAAGGCATCAAAATGGAGGAATAGTATATACGAGTATTATGGTTGAGAGACAGTATAGACAGTTAAGACTTTTGACGACCGCGTGGCCTCGTGGTTAGCATACCTGACTTAAACGCCGCGGGTCCTGGTTCGAATACCAGCCGGTGCCAACATTTGTACAAAACACAAATTGTTGATTTTCGGGTCTGTAAAGTGCACCCACGATACAGGAGAAATCCTACTGTGGGGTACCGTTTCCTTTACAGACCAAACGAACTTAAAAGGGTTTTGATGGCGATATTTTACCCCTATTAAGATGATGATTAGTTCTCTGGACTGACAAATAGTAGGCCTAATGGGCCAAGGACCTGATTTTCACGCTGTAGGTCCTGGTTTCGAACCCAGTCAGAGCCAACATTTGTCCTTTACGCAAATGTTGGTTTTCCTCCTGGTCTACCTCCGATCAACAGCAGGCTTATACAATATGTAAATTACTTTTTTGAATATTATATCATGTTTGTAGAGCAATATCCTTATTTACATACACACATAATGACTTATAAGTAACTACTCAACCATTTAGTGAGGTTACAAAATAAAATTACTTGGACTTTTATTTGCTCTTTTGTATGTGAAAAGAGTAAGGGATTGTTTACCAGACCAAATTCGTGTGTAAGCCTTGTAATTTCCTTAAAAGGCCGTTTGTCTTTTACATAAGGTCAATGCTGTCATGGTTCGTAATGGGCTTATGGATGCGTAATTAATATTTTAAATTCCGGTACAATTAGCAACGGAGTGTGATGATGTTTGTTATTATTGAAAAAAACTGGCGCGATGATAATTTACTTTAATTTGGGTAGGAATCATATCATCATTATAATTACCGTCTTAGCAATTCACAAACAACAAGGCCCTTGGTTGTGGTAATTACGTATCTGTATACGCGTTTCTGTATGCGAGCGCGGTAGCGTGTAAGGTTAGCATAAAAACATTGATGACTTGGTCTCGTAGAGATGATGGATGAAAGAAGATTGACGAAAAATTAGTAAGTGAATATGAATGTGAGTGTGAATGGGCAAGCCGCGAAGGTTCGACGTAGGCGAACGATCAGATCGAAGATGTTTTAGAAATTTTTGAGGAAATTTCTTACCTCGATCTGAAGTTCTGAAGAAGTTAATAATAATGCAACCGACGAGTTTGTTTGAAAAGTAAAAGACGCGAAAGCCGTGTGTCAGGTTCGAAGCAAGAAAGATGTGATCTCTGCCTACCTCAACGGGAAAGAGACGTGAATGTATGTATGTAAAAAAAAAACGAAAAATAAATGATGTTCAAAAAAATATTCAGTATTTTATGTGTATATGTTTTTTAAAAGTAATTTTAATAGATCAGGTCAGGCAAATATTTTACTAAAAGCTTTACACTATTATTCTTCTTGAATAAGTTGATTCGCCTACTACAATCATTAATTCAAAGTATATATATGAAATCAAGATCAGATTGCCTTATGATTTTAGAGTTTTGTCTAAAAAATATATAATTTTTTGTTAAAGTCCGAGGTGAACTCAACCTTTACGGGAAGGGCGTTGCAGATTTTACTCGGCTTTAAAACACTGCCAAATATCAGACACCTAAAAATGTTTTTGTTCCATTAATCGATTTATTCAATAGACAATTCTGCATATCAATGATATGTTACAAATTAGTATCATTCATTGCTATGCAGATGACAGCACTGGTGATGCCGTATACACCGGCCTTGCTGATATTTCTCGGGAACACGTGGACGAGTACCGGAACAAACTTGTGTCTGAAGTCGAGATTTTATTTAACAAAATCTCGGATTGGGCCCGACTAAATTTAGTACAGTTCAACCCTAAGAAGACACAGGTTTGCGTTTACCGCTAAAAAGAAACCATTCATCGTAACACCTCATTTTAAGAGCACTCCCTTCGTTGCCTCAGCCAGTATCGGTATTCTTGGCGTCGACATATCGAGTGACGTTTAGTTTCGCAGTCACCTGGAAGGGAACGCCAAATTGGCTTTCAAAAAGCTTAGCGTGCTCAGTATTTTTTTTTTTTTTTTTTTTTTATTTTATACAATTATGTCCTCCAACATGATCGGAGCCTATGCTAGCTGCTTTCCTTTCATACCAGTTCTCGCATTTTTGCCTCTCGTACTTTTATTCTTCATACTATTCTTTCTGTCATTCTTCATCTTTTGTCACTGTGGGTGGGTTTCCCACCTAACTAATCTTACTAATGTTACAGGGTATATAGGGTTCTTTATTTCAATAAGTGTTGCGAACATGGAAGCATTTTCTTATAATTTTTTTTTTTTTTTTTACTTAATTAATTATTTTCTATGTACATTTTCTTTGTATGATTACACTCATATAATTATTATATTTTGCAATCATACTTTACTTAATCTGTTTTATTTCTATTGTTTACACTAATTACTATTTTACTACAGAATTCTAAAAATAAGTCTCGCTCTTTACTTTTTATAATTTTGGGTAGGTTTTCTACGTTTAGTTTTGTATCTAATTTTTGCTCTACGTCAAATCTTTCTCTGGCAAAAATAGGGCATTCCACGATCAGATGTTCGACCGTTTCATTTGCCTCAGGATCACAGAGGCAAGATGGGCTGCCCTTGCACTTGAAACGATTCAGGTACGAGGAGAACCCCCCGTGCCCCGTGAGAATTTGCGTTATTTTGCCATCAATTTTTATTTTCTTGACGATAACATATGCCGTCACTGCGTCAGGGAAAAACATCCTTGTTCCCGAAGCCGTTGTCTCCGACCTATACCTTCTGTCCCACTCATCGATCGTCTCTTGCCGAATATAACGTCTGATGAATGAGACAGGGCACCGATCGTAATCCGGCTTCTTTTTCAAGTTCAGGGCTGCCTCCTTCGCAAGCTCATCGGCTCTCTCATTCCCTGCCAGTCCTATATGTGCTTTAATCCAAAACAAGGATATAACCTTGTTTTGGAGTAAGCAACATTTTATGTTGCTTCTAGTTTTGACTGCCAGAGGATGAGAGGAGCCAGAGTCTGTCACGGTCTCGAGTGCTGCTCTCGAGTCGCTATAAATTGCAAACTCGGATTCGCCGCGTGTCAGTGCGACCTCCGTTGCCTTACACAGGGCTAGTAGTTCCGCCTGGTAGACGGTGCAGTATGGTGATAAAGCAAGTTTGAGGGCCTTGGTCTCTACACCACCATTCCAAATGGATAGCGCCGCACCGACCCTGCCCTCTATCTTACTTCCGTCGGTAAAAATGCGCACAGCATAATCACTGTGGCGAGAGTATTGTTCCTCGTCCACCAGGTTTTGGAACTCCAGCCCCATATGTTCCGCAGGATGTGGGGCTTGTATCTTAGATGTCATCTTCTCAATCACTCTATCAGCCAACTCACGTCTAGGTGCTTCCTTCTTAGCCTCGTATAACGATGCTGCCTCACGGACTCGGAGGTCTAGAGGAAGCGTCCCCGTGAGTATAAGTGCTGAGTTGAGTGACACCGTCCGATACGCCTTACACATTTTTTGTGCGAAACCCCTCTGGACCGTGGCAAGCTGCTTGCGTACTCCTAATTTTTCTGCTGCTGGGGCCCATGCAGCTGCAGCGTAGAGTATTACCGGCTCCACCGCCGCGATGTATACCATACGTATGATGCTCGATGATGCGTGCTCAGTATTGCGCGACAGTACTTTATGCCGGCTCAACGCTTGCAACTTTATAAGGCGAAGGTTCGGCCGCACATAAAGTACTGTTCTCGTCTCTGGACGGGGGCGCCCCAGTGTCAGCTACTTCCATTTGACCGCACTCAACGAAGAGCGGCTCGAATCGTCGACGACCATGTTCTATCTGATCGGCTTAATCCACTGGCTTTGCGAAGAGATGTTGCATCCCTTTGCATTTTTTATAAGATCTACCATGGGGAGTGTTCCGAGGAATTGTTCGGATTAATTGCAGCCGCTGATTTTCGCCATCGCACATTGCGGCACAGCGGCAAAATTCCATTGTCACCACCTTGATGGTTGGCGTTCCAGCACAGTGCGTTTTTCGCGCAATTTTCTGTAACGTACAAGCACTTTATGTAATCTGCTGCCGCCAGCGGTTTTTCCGGACCGATACGACTTGCTCGTTTGCCCCCTCTTCCATAAAAAAAAACATAAGGGTTTGGCGAATTATATTGTCAATGAAAAGGGTAGCTACCCGCCAGATCGGGTGATCTGATCTGGGGAGGACGTCTCCTCCAACTAATAATATTTAGATGTTGTATATATAGTTCGCAGCTCAGAAAACTTTCATAGCGCGATTATGGACGTATGCGAATAATTCTTGAGCTTCTCATGTGTCGACATAGATGTCGCTACAAGGGGAAAAAAGACTTGCTTTCTTTTTTAGTTCTCAAATCACTACGGACTCTGGAAAGGAATAGAGTTGCAACCTTATTTCTTACAATTAAAATCAGTCTTACTTACGCGCATCTTAATTGTCAGCAGTAGATATGCTATCGAACCATGGGTTCTTGTTCAAATCCCCACTAAAGTCAATATTTGTGCAAACCATAAACTTTTAGATTTTCAGCACGAATTTAATGTGTCTGAAAATCACTCTAATTATGTCACTTAAAACTTCCACCGTGCAGATTACGTATAGTGCGGTAGGAATTAATAAATTATGTTATGTATATAATATGTCCAGTGTATAACAAAACGTCCGCCCATAATAAATGCTGTATCACCCAGCACATTTCTGTGTGAGAACATACTGCGCCCATCACTCTGAGACGTCAGTTCTTAAGTTTATATGCCCAGTGATTACGCTAGCTCAGCCAGTGCCCTTCAAATTGAAACACAGTAAGTAATGTTTGCACACTACTGCTTCACGGCAGATTAACTGGCTCTGCGGTGGTACTTTCCTAGATGGATTCCTGTATAACAATCCTACCACCGGCGTAGAACATAAGTAAATTCTAAGTTACTGCGCCAACAAAGAATAATTCATTTAGAATAAGCGTCCCTTAACCTATTGAAATCTGCAAGCGATTTTAGCTAAATCTCAGTTGAAATGTCAAACGTTAGTAATGTCAATACGTTTTTTACGTTTTCCGTTTCCTTTCATCTATTTTCTCATTTTCTGTTTGCTGTAGGAAGGGAAAACAAAACGTTTTATCTTCTTAGTTTAACTACACATCCAATTCTTATAAATCTGTTTTTTTTTGTTTCTATTTCTCATAATCTTCTCATGGTAAAGTTTTGCAAAATAAAAATAGGGATAAATATTCTCATATTTATTACCTGGTTGTACATTAAATATAATAATATATGAAAGGTAAACTTTAGGTCACACGTTTAGTATGCAAGTTGATATCTCTGACTGCGGACACCTACTCGAACATATGAATAGAAACTTATGCTGTTATTCATAAGTCGTAGTATAAATACTCGTAATACGTGGATTCAAATCGTGAACAACTTTAGTTATGATTTTTTAATTATGATTAAAAAATCATAACTAAAGTTGTTAAACTAAAGTTGTCTTTTCTTTTGATACGTGACGTAAAAACTTAGTAATTATTAGAAGCATATTGTGCGCACGGAGAAGTACGGGATTTGGCGTAGTTAAATTTTATATGGAGGAGTGCATGAGCTAAAATTTATATATATATATATATAGCTAGCTGGCCCGGCAGACGTCCTGCCCGTGGCGGTATGTGATGCGATGAGTTGGATTTCTGTATTACATTTATGAATCTTTTCAACCTCACGATCGCAACGCCCCCTACCGGGTCGGATTTTGAATTTTGTGTTTTGGAACACTCCTCGACCATGCACGGTAATAATGGTGGAACTATCCCAACGAAAGTGAAAGGAAACGATTTTGGATTGTTCGATATTGTTCTACACTTGGATTCTTGGCTATTCGTTTTCTAAAACATTCAAGGCGCATTGCAACGAGGAGTAATGTAATTTTCACCTGCAAAGGATTGATTCTCAATATTGCGAAGTCTAAATGCATTACGACTTCGATGTGAAAGATAAGTTCTTCTGGCATGCGGCATTACAAACAACAGAGGAAAATTGGTCACATAATACACAATTACATAACGAAGCAGCCAAACCTCATAAAGTGGACATCCTCGAAATCATTCTGTTTGACTTACAAATGCTATAACGGTCGAAAACTAAATGAAAAATGGTGAAATGTCGAAAAAAAGTGCTCATAAATCGCGGCGCCCGTCTGCCCCACCAGCTCAATAATATGCAATGAAAAGACCGCGTAGTTGAATCAGCTGTCAGAGAATAATGAAAGAAGACAGAAAGAAGAAAAAAGTATTTTTTATGACAGAACTGTCATATATACAAAATAGTAAACCTTAATTAAAATTCCATAAGTATAATGCGCACAACGCCATCTACTGGCATTAGTTTATGACTGACATGTCATAAATTCATTATGTATGTATTATTCGCCATGTTCATTTTTGTCCGACGGCGTTGTATACGGAAAACATATGAGAAAATGAATTTTCTTCATAATTTGTATTTGAGATTTTTTCGGTGTTTTAATAGTTATTCTGCTATATGGGGCGGAGAGCAAATTCATCATAATAAAAATCAGTCCAGCAATGCTTGAGTTATAAATGGTGTAGCACGATTTTTTTTATGTACAAGATAGATATGTAAAGCTTATATCTAATACTTAATTATAATATTTATAATTTTGGGACGAAAAATATCGATACAAACTCTTAAACTGTTCTAAACAAATGGAAGAGCTGTTTGGCTTATATAAGGTAATCATATATATATATAATCATGTAAATCATATAATAATCATATATATAATCATATAAATCATACAAAATAATTAAGAATTAAGAGATTTTCGTCAACGGTAAGGAAGTGGAAATCAGTATTTAAAATTTACATTTCCCAAAATGTTAGTAGTAAGTGACGGAAAATTGCTGGATGCTCTTGTGGATTAAGTATTTCGAAAGCGTGTTTATAATAGTGCCATTACGTCTTTGAGATCTAATTGCTTTAAAGATGTATCATTGAATAGTTTATTTATAGTCAGGTTGCATGCATGAGAAAGACGAAAGTTTGAATGCCCATTTATAGATATCGGTGAACAACTTACTATTTTTATAGGGACATAATGAAAAATATTCGTAATTTCAATTACTTTTATTTTTACATTTAAATTACATACTTAGTATAAATAACTTATTTCGAGAGGATACATTAAATGTTAAGTCAAACACTTTTCTGTAGATATAAGGAATTAAAATTGCAGTTTGTTATATATTTTATTATTGCTGAAGGAATAGGATGCATAGGAAATGGCTTATCATAATATTTTGTGCTTCTAGGCAACATTCTGTAATTATTATTTTATACATGCTTATTTTACTTATGTCATTTATATTGTTAAGTATAAAATTCCTAGCTGATTACCAGTTGTTATCCTGTGGTAGCGGTGGCGGTCTGAAAATTTAAAAAAATGTTCATTACCTTGTAAAGCTTTCTATTTTGAAACTATACAATACACATCGGTAATTATTTTGATATGTTACTTTCAAAAATAATATAAAGTAAGCTAAACATCTTAGTACAAAGTCGTGTTACTACATTTGGATTTGCCGGAATCGTCACGCCAGAGAGCGAATAGGCTATCTCAGTATTAGACATCACTGGTGGAAGGATGACTATGCAGGAATCCGTCCAAGTTGTTCTTTTGTGAACAGTAGTGTCCAAACATTACTATGTAGACCGGACATGAGACTTAGAATTGTTGTCTCTGTGTGGTGGCGTAGTACAATGCGACGTTGTAGTGTAGGCATATTTGAGAAGGTTGCTCTGCCATCTACCGGCCACAATATTTTCTGACATTTCTATTAGTCGAATTTTACAAGTTTGACCCACGGTATGAAATGCGGTAGAAAATTTTCTATAGCCGTCACTAACCAGCAAACCTTTTACAATTGTACGAGTATATTGAAAACCTTATGTAACGTGGAATAGTTGTAATTTATTTCTGAGATTCTGCATATCGCATTAGGAGTTTAGATAATATATTTGTTATAGGAGTAAACGACGAGACGTGAAAAACGTTCACCTGATGGTAAGTGCAACGTCTGCTCAGTGTAGCACCGCACTGCGCTCGTCCCCCAGAGACATCAGTTCCTTTTATATGCTCTGTAATTACACTAGCTTTTAGTGCCCTTCATACCGAAACACATCACTGCGCCATGGCAGTATAACTAGCTCAATAGTGGTACCTACCTAGACGGATTCCTGCATACGATTATTTACCACCAACTATTAGATCGATAATAATTACCTTCTACCGAAATCATATTTCATAAAGAATAATCTTTCTCCATATATTCAAAAACAAGTTAGACCACAGCGACAGCTTCCGATTGTTATTAGAAGTTGTCACCTGTTATATGTCTATTTTTACACCTCACCTTACCTACCCACGATTATTTAATATCGAAAGAACCATCAGCGACCAATTAAACTTTTTCACGCAACGTTGCAAATGATCGCCACAGTAAAATTCAATTAATTTGGATGTAAGATAGACAATTGGCTTTGGTTGGTATTTAGAGTGGGATCCACGCTACAAAAGACAGGTATGCTTATCGGGCATCTAATGGAATTGAGCATTTTTCACTATCAACAAAATATTCTCGTAAGGTACATAAATATATATAAATAGTTATTTATCGGTCGAACGTTACAACCTTTTACGGCAACATGAGCGATATGTGTACTCAAAATCAAGTCAACAAGTTCACAGACTGAACACAAACATCTCTTACCACTTGTTTATATATGTCTGGGTGAAAATTTATGACCCTTAGTCCGGATAGGTGAGAACAACGTCTTTGTTCTCAATTTTCCGATTCAATATATCTTATTTTTTGACTCGACGAGTATTACATTACATATTTCTTCGGACGCTGTCGATTCTTGGCTTTAACAAACTACTGTATATTTTTCTAAACGATTTATAATATTACTATCTGATAATCTTCATATGTCTAGGTGAAATCTATGATTTTGACTACGTACTTTCAACGTCTAGGAAGATAATAACGACATTTATTGTTCAATTTCAGCATTGGTGACGTCCTCTGGCTAACAAGCAGAATTTGTTACATACGCAGGACATCCATACTTATATTATAAATGTGAAAGTAACTCTCTCTGTCCCTCTGTCTGTTTGTTACCTTTTCACGGTCCGCTGAACCGGTCTTGACGAAATTTGGCACAGAGATAGCTTGCATACTGGGGACGGACATAGGATACTTTTTATACCGGAAAATCAAGTAGTTCCCACAGGATATTTAAAAAACCTATTTCCACGCGGACGAATTTCCGGGCTTCAGCTAGTAATATATAAGAAACGTTAGCGTAAGCACACAGGCGATAACCCGTCTTGACTTTACGTTTTAGGATCTGACCCTACCAGTCAGATGAAATGTCTCAGACCCGTGCCAATAACAAAACCTAATGTTGAGATAGAGAAAAAGCGCCAGTCACAACTGAAGCAAACCCTAAAATTGAAATAATCGTGCACAGCCAAAATTAATTTTGGTAGAAATTCGAACGCCTTATCATCAGGTGATTATAATGCTGTGTCAAAAATAGTGGTTAATCACGGTACTATGTAATACAATAATATACTCGTATTTAATACGTTAAATACGAGTATATTTTTGTACGTCTGGGGGACGACTATGCAATGTTTTTAAGAGAGTCAAGTAAAAAAGACGCAAGGTTCCGTAAACAGGTATGAATCTTTAAAAGTCCTAATACACCTCTATTTGGTAACGTTAGTTATATGACCCTAAATCATTTCAAGGGGACTTAAGCTTAATTATTTCTGGGTGTCGTGTTAAACTTCTAGCGTATACATGTTGTGCGGTATTTTACAAATATACATGTAGTCCCGCTTTTTTATTGAAGTTTTATTTACAAACTGAAATGAAATTAAGTTATTCTTTATAATGGTATAACTAGTTATTCGCTTCTTGTGCTATAACTAATGTAAAACTTGGTAACTGGCAATCGCAGTGGCCAGTTCAAAGATATAAATAGTAAAAGCTGGCTTTAGATTATGGAAGAATCGAACATCGTGTGTACAAATTTGGAATCTAAACGAATTCTATATGAAATTCAATTAATGTTAATGGGAATCCATATTTTAACTTTTTTATTCTATTAGGTATGCTCGGTGTATTGGAAAATATGCCATATTTGTGCCATATTTTTTTTTTTTAATGTGATACTAAATACAGAAATTAAACTAGATTATCACGATCTGATTTGGACATACTACGATATGCTCGAATTCTGACCAATCCTGTTTGAAGGGCAATGAGAGCTAGCGTAATCACTGATCATATCAGATTTAAGAACTGATGTCTCTGGGTGATGGGCGCTGTGTGTTGTCACATATAAATATTCTTGGTAGATACAGTTTTTGTTACTGGGCAGACGCTGCACCTACCATAACGTTTTGCTCGTTTCGTCACTTTATCAAATAAAAAAAACATATTTTTATCGCTAAATATATTTGTCTATACTAAATCTTTAATTACCTTAAAACATTGATATGTATATCATACATACATACATACAGTCACGCCTCTTTCCCATAGGGGTAGGCAGAGACCACATCTTTCCACTTGCTACGATCCTGACCCACATCTTTAGCTTCTTCTACTTTCATTAGCGTTTTCACACACGCTCGTCGGTTGCGGGTACTTTTAACGTGACCTTTCCTCAAAAATTCACCGATCTGATTGTGATACGTACGCCTAGGTCGACTCTTACTGGATTTTCCATTCACACTTGCCTCATAAATCTGTTTCGTCAATCTCCTTTCATTCATCCTCTCTACGTGTCCAAACCAGATGGTATAAGCATGCCTTTCTCTATCTTTTTCACTACATCTTCAACAACACCGCAACGTTCCCTTATCACGCTGTTTCTCACTTTGTCAATCAGAGTTACTCCAGCTATACTTCTCAAACTTCTCATTTCCACAGCGTTAATCCTACTTTCATGCTTCTTCTGCCAGACCCAGCATTCACTACCATACATAAGTGTGGGGACCAGAACTCCCCTATGTACAGCCAGTCGTGCCTTTTTAGATACGTTCTGGCTACACATAAAGTTATGCAGAGCCCCATTAACTTGATTTCCTGCTAATACTCTTCTCTCAATATCACAGTCATACTTTCCGTCTCTCGTAAATTTAGAACCCAAGTACACAAACTCTTTCACTTGATCCACTCTTTCTCCTTCAATCAGAACTTTGCCAACCGACATACTTTCTTCTCTTTCAAAAACCATTACTTTCGTATGTATATCAATGCTTTAAAATATGTTAGTATATTGAAGAAAAGTAAGTTACTTTGCTAAGATCCGCATGCAAAATATAAAAATGGTGTATATTACCTAGTTTTTTGAAGTGCACCGCCCGCCCTCCCTCAGTAGCGTGCACAAGCAAACTAACACCGCCACCAGGAACCGCCACCAGGTACACTCCACCAACCACTACAATACTACCACCAGATAATACACACCACTGAAGTCGAGAACACGACACGTGTTTCGCCCCAAAACGAGGCATTATCAAGCGTAATAGACTCTACGACAGACTTCAGTGGTGTGTATTATCTGGTGGTAGTATTGTAGTGGTTGGTGGAGTGTACCTGGTGGCGGTGTTAGTTTGCTTGTGCACGCTACTGAGGGAGGGCGGGCGGTGCACTTCAAAAAACTAGGTAATATACACCATTTTTATATTTTGCATGCGGATCTTAGCAAAGTAACTTACTTTTCTTCATTATGATGGATTTCCGCAAAGTAACGCCTGATTCTATTAACTATATGTTAGTATATGTTAACTATATGAAAATAAACTAACCCAGGCGTATTCCAGTTGCCATTTTCGCACGGTTCTGTGGCCGGTGTTCCTGGAGGTCTGGAAATAAAGAACATAGATTTATAACTATATTATTTTCAGAAAAGAATTTTTGTTATTTGTATATTTATGCAACAGTTGATATTCCTTTCACAAAATCGTAATGTAGAATAGACCAGTTTGTTCGCAAATCAGTAGATCAGCGTAACTGACTTCCCGGCAATAAGATGTTTAATGGCTGTTAATTTCAATAACTGTTTCGCTAAGCTACCACTAAAACGATTTTAGTAATGTACTGTAAGAATAGTGCGTGGACAATAATACGAGTAGTAAACCTGTCGCAATTCGCATATTTCGTTTAATTGATTACTTTCTAAGAGTAATGCACAGTGTTGAGGACTCCGTGTTCCAGTGATCAGCGTATCTTACTGTTCAGCTTTGAGTTCAGCGTTTTATGGCACTATAATATTTCATGCGTAGAAAGTAAGTAGAAATACAGATATAATGCTGCAGTTGAATGCATTTAATTAAAAACGAAAATGAAATACGAGTATAATGGTTGAACGATTTAACTTTTATTTTAATTTCGTAAAGATTAATGATGAGACTGAAATATTTCGTCAGTAAGCCGGATTACGTAACTTGATATTTTATTGTTTCATTGCGCTTTATACTGAAATGCAAACGATTCGAATTCGAATTGAATTCTGACTACTTTTATGGAGTTATAATGGAATTGGAAAGCTATTAACAAGAAATTTCTTCTTTGTTATGGACTAGCTGACCCGCCCGACTTCACACGGAAGTTATTGCCAATGTTTGTTTATTTATTATTGTGTATGACTGTGTATAGAAAAACAGCCTCAGTCCGTTTACACATTTAGGAATAAATGTTCGTAAAATTTGTTCTCAGTGAGTGTCTACGTCGGGAAGGGATTATATATCAAATTTCTAATAAAATATAGTTTCGGAGATATCTTTATGAGTCAGTGGTAAATCATTTTCATATATATTTTCAAAGTTTTCGACTTCTTCATCAGTCCGTTCATAGTTCAAAGAAGGTATAATTAGGCGTAATCACCACGGTTGCAGGCAGATTAGTGTTCGCCGTTACAGACGTCTTGCACTTTAAACGCTATTGTTTATCACCGGTCTTTGTATTTTCGATTTGGTAGTCTTCGAGGTGGTTATTCCACCGTCGGCAGACGTCGAGTACCATATGCCCAGTGATAACGCTAGCTCACAGTGCCCTTCAAACCGAAACTCAGTAATGTTTGCACACTACTGCTTCACGACAGAATAACTGGCCCTGGGGTGGTATCTACCTTGACGGATTCCTGCATAGGAATCCTATTCCTCAAACATGATATGACTCTCGTCGTTTGACTTCTAATTTCTAATGAGTACTTATATTTTAAATCACATTGAATATGACGTTGAAATTATATGATTCCTTTATCTAATTTTTCATTCAGTCTTAGACTTCAGCTGAAGGTAAGTGATCACCGCCGCCCATGAATATTCGCAATTCATTACTGTGTTTCCGTCTGAAGGGCACTGAGAGCTAGTGTAATCACTAGGCATATGAGAATTGAGAAATGATGTCTCCAGGTGACATGGGCAGTGATGTGCACAGAATAATGTTCTGGGTGACGCAGCATTTGTTATGTGCAGACGTTAGACTTACTATTAGGTGAACCTTTTACTACTCGCTTCATCCAATAAAAAAACCAGAGGATTTTGCGGTACGTTACCGGCTTTTGAGAAAGGAGTTGCGTAATTTTAATTTAATTAACAATATGTTATTATTCGAGCCGTGGTAGCTCAGCGGACGCGCGCTCACATTTAATTTCATTGACCTGAGTTCGATCTACGGTACCGGCACCGCTTAAATTGTTTTGCAATTTCAAATTGAAAATGTGAAAACATTGTGAGGAAACCGTCATGCCTGAAGAATAAAAATATTTCGAGTACATTCGAATTTCACCAATCCGCATTGGAGCAGCGTGGCAAACTGTTCCTGGCTTCAAAAATCTCTCAGGAAACCTGTGCTCATTAATGGGACATAGGTTGTAACTTTACTTTTATGTTATTACTTTTACCATTAATACAATAAGATACCATTAATAGAAGAGGAGTTTTTTGCTGGTTATACTCACGCTGTGTTGAAGTTGGTCAGTGTCATAAAGTCTTGGGCATACATTTTACGATCATATGTTCTCCACAGTTTGACACATAGAGGGGTTAACAGTACGCACCACAGAAGACCTAAAACTACGCCACAAAGCCACCAGCCATGCTGTGAATAAAAATATAGAAATCAGATAAGGGTTAGTCTCTTAGACGTGTTGTTTAATCAAAATTGTTAGTGGTGATTCATCAACATCATTTCAGCCCTCACCAGTCCACTGCTGAACATAGGGCTCCATAGATTGCCACAAAACACGGTCCTGAGCCATCTGGCCTGACCTACCCAGTTACTTGCGACGCCAACTTACAGGAGGATTATGTCGTCGTTTGTTACGGAAAAGTACCATGACTTTAATTGTATTTCATAGTCTAATTATATTCTATTTAACAGCCAGAAGTTGATAACTCCTTTGCTGTCGTCAATATAAAAGTGCAGTAATGATGAATACAGGCCGATTTTCGATCACGGCGACAACTTCCGAACACTGTCGGAAGCAACCAACTGCGCAGGAGATATTATAGTGCCACAAGTGTACGCGCGAACGTACTTACTCGTCCCAATCTACCCGCGCCTGTTGTAACGCTCATGGGACAAGATCGGAGGTACGCTAGGTAGCATTGTGAAAAACACGGCGACACAACACAACCAGAGACGGGAACCAACATTTTGTGTTTTTGCACAAATTTTGGCTTCGGCTGGTATTCTAACCCAGGACCTGTGGCGTAGAAATCAGGTACTCTAGCCACTAGGCCCACGCGGTCGTCAGTAAGTATGAAACTATGACCGCGAATTTTGGGGCCAACTAGAAAGGTGACGGTTTTATTTCTTATTGCACGGTACTGTGACTAGTAAAAGAAAGAAAGTTAATTTGATAAGATGCGAAAATGCAAAAATTCATTTTGCATGCGGATCTTAGCAAATTAACTTTCTTTCCTTTACTATAATGGATTTCCGCAAAGTTACGCCTGATTCTATTAACTATACTGTGACTAGTGTAATTAAAGGGTAAATAAAAAAAACTTGTACCTTATATCCCAAAATGCGGTTGTACCGCAACTATTGCAGGCAGACGTGACACTTACCATTAGGTAAACTAGCTGGTCTTACTTGGTACTTACGTAGACTAACTGTCTCGTCACTTTCATTACATACATACATAAGATCACGACTGTATCACATAAGGGGTAGTCAGAGACTAGGCACTCACTGCAAAAACAGATGACTGTCACAATCCACGTTTCACCAAAACAATATAATGCACTTGGTATGATAGGTGGTGAGCCCATCGCCACCAGGCGCTGTTGGGTGCACAGTGCGGTTTAATTCGTTACTCGCCTTTTACGGGATCCATTGGATGAGATGGAGTGGTAGTATTCTTTTAACGAGCCGCCACCACACGGATTTCATTAAAACAAAAAAATTACACGTTAAGAGAACGAGGGTTAAGAGGTATGATCGGAGCAGGTTCACTTTGGACTATAATTCGTTCTTCTCTATCTACAGATTTTAAAAGTATTTCGGTAGGAAACTTGATCCAAAACAATACCATATTTATGTCTGGCCGATTTCGACCATGGCGACAACTTTCGAATATTGTCCGAAGATTGGAGGTAAGCTAGAATGCAGTGTCAGAAACTTGCTCCCGGCTGGGATTCGATCCCAGGACCCGCAGCGTATAGTGAGGTACTCTGACCACTAGGCTAAATATGTTTTATTTTAAAATAAGGTCATAATCATCATTTCTGCTCATCACAAGTCCAATGCTGAACATAACCCGAAACCCCCCACTCCCTAATGGATAGCGGGTTTGATTTCCGTTCGGATAAATATTTATGTGGCCTACAGATATCTGTTCCGGGCCTGAGAGTTTTTGGATTTGCAATTAATGCCTATAAAACGCACTGAAAATACAAAAAAGAGTCATATTGTCCGGCATTAAAAAAAAAATGTTAACCATAACGATTATTGAAAATATATATAGAATATTTTTAATTTTCATTCAATCTTCAAATAAAAGATATAACTAGCTTACTGTACAAGAGTAGATAAATAAAATAAAATGAAAATCTTACCAGAGAAGCAACATACTTAGTGCAGAGCAATGCTCTGACCGCAGCGTACACTGCAAATAGTGGTTGACATCGTGCCGCTTGTTTCCCGGTGGACGTGAGTACGTGAGACCGCCACCCCGCCGCGTGCGAGATCAGTCGGGATACGTACATTGACACCTTCTGAATGACAAAGAAAGAGCCAGTGAACGTCGGCCGCATAGCAATATAACCTTTATAGGATAGCAATGTATTTGTACAGCATAGTTGCAATCAGTTGCAATCGATATCTAAATTTACATAATATCCTAGGCAGCTAAATAGCACTCTGATCGTTTAAATCGTTTAGCGTCGAGGTAAGAATGGCCGTGCGTGGTTTAACTTTGAATTAAAGAAGTTTTTTAATCCATATATTAATACGTAAAGATAAAACTTTGAAAGCTAAAATTTATATGTAGTATAACATTCATTATTTACGTTCATACTGACAATGTCATTCACATAATAGTCTGTCGTTTGATTAAGTTCATACCGCCAATGTGAAACACAAAGTAGAGATTGGCGCAAAAGAATTTTAAAATGCTGCCAATAACTAGTTACTCACCCTTCAATAACGTTCTAACTTAAAAAAGTATATGAATTACAGTAAAATTTCGACCAGAAGGCGATAACTAGTATCTATAATATCCTGATATTATAGATACAATATATAAAATTCCTATGCAATTTTAACGATTTTAGATTTTTTGATTTATAGACACGGCATGGAGTGAAGTTGAAAATAATAAATATTGTCCAAACGCAAAATATTAATATATTTTGTTATAGCCTCTGCAAAATTAAACCAAAGTCCAAAAATATTTCACCAAGTAAGGGAAAACGAAAATGTATTTGGCTTCAAAACAAGCAGTTAAAGCGCTTAATTGCCGCGTGTGGGCGGATTCCTTGTGGGTTCGTGCACGATTTATGCGATTTTATCTAGAACGTAACACATTTTAGTAGTAAAATTTAGATTTTAAGGTTACCTTCTGTGCTATGACGTCACCCTGGTTGTCGATGTAATATTGAGCTGTGTGAATGTGACTTAGTGAAATGTTCAGCCTCCTTCTATAGGGAATTAATTGAAGCTCCAGTTCAGTTAGTTTGAATACAAGGTCTGCGCGTAATTGCTCCAATGGTTTTATATTAGAAGTATATACTCTCTGCGTACGCTTAGCTGAAAATTTTTATTTTATCTAATTTAATTTTCTATGAAATATGAATATACACTATAGAAATGTGAACATCAATAGATGGCACCATCTACCTTTAAATAATGTCAACAACTCCAACATGTGTTGCAATAGTATGTGCTGTATTTTCGTCGTTAGGGGGAATAATAATCTTCAAAATAGAATTAATTTTGAAGCAGTATTAAGGGAGGTATTTCATACCAACAAAATCTATATATATTTATTGAGAAATAGTATGTATAGATTTTCACAGCACAAAGATAACGACTGAGGCATATGCAATTAATTGTCTCGCGGCCTCTGACTGAAGATCTCAAAAATACCAGGCCTCAACTGTCCCGAACGGTGACAGAGAGTAGCGTGTAATGTGCCTGAACGATGGTGATTACAAATCCTTCCTTCTTGGGACTATTAAAAGGCTGGCGAAGAAGAAAACGAAGAATATTTGTCCGCACAAAAATCACGCTTTATTGCATGCGTACATACATACAGTACGCCTTTTCCCAATAAAGGGTAGGCAAAGATTACACCTGTAGCTTTCGCCCCCGTGGAAACGAGATGTGACGGATGGCGAACCACGTCGCCGCCATTTGGTACAAGTCAAGAAATTCTTATTCACCATTGCGTTCGCACGAACAGTATAGTGACAGCATTGCATTTTATGATATTATTCTGCACGAATAAAGGCTGTTCGTAAAGTACCGTGGTCGCCTCTTACGACACCTTGATAAGAAAGAGCTAGGTGCTGTTCTACTCTCCTGGACATAATTGCATATACCTGTATTATGAATGTATTTATTATAATTTAATTAAAAGAGAGTACAGAGCTTGGTCTACCAAGTTGCTCCTAGTTTCACAAGTCTTTGAATAATGTTTTCCCTTACCGCAAAAGCACGTGGAAATGTATTCACATAATAAAGTATGTTTTTATTAAATCATTTCAAGTTCGAGAATGGTCCTCTTACAGTCTATGATAAGTTCGTAACGCTCGTTTGTGATAACGTTAACCATAATATATCCATATAATTATTAAGTTGTAATATAAACTAATAAATATAACATGTTTGTTATACATTATGTAAATACAATATTGAATAACATACTAATTACATTAAATACTATTAGCAATTAGAATTTTATGATGTTGTTAATCATGTCCTTCTGGTCGATTTTCGACCATGGTAACAACTTTCGAATACTGTTCGAAGCTATCAATTTTTAGTTGAGAGCAGAGGATATTACAGTGGCCACAAGTGCAAGCGCAAACAAATAGGCACTCTCTCGACCTAACCTACCCGTACGTAAGATCGGAGTGCAGTGTTAGGGACGCGGGGACAATCACACCACAACCATGTCCGTAACCAACAATTTCTGTTTTTGCACAACAGTTGGCTCCGGCTGGGATTCGAACCCAGAACGAGCAGCGAAGTAAACTACTTCTACCACGAAGCCCCGCAGTCATATGTTGTCAATATACAACAGATAAATAACCAAATGGGTGTAAAAGTTTACTTAATAAAGCAAAAGCAACAATAATATGAATAAATATAATAATTTAATCATACTGTGGGGCACTGTTCGTTAAGAAAAAAAACTAACTTCAACGCAGCAGCTGCAAACAGAGGTTCATGATTTTCTCATTGATCCCATCATCAAAACTTGTGCAAAATTATATGGCTTGATAAAATATACTACCTTACACCTTACAATATTCCCGTTGTAATATGTATATCATAAATCATTTGAAATCGGCTTATAAACAAATAAGTACCCGAACACACATATATTTTTTTTACAGACGAATTAAGAACCTACTCCATTTTTGAAGTCAATATTTTAATAATTAAATTTCAATAATAAAAAGTCATACGCAGTATTTTTTACCTAAATTCTCAAGCCTTCCTGAAGTAGTTAAATCCGATACTTGTGCCGCTACGTTCTCCAACTGATCTTGTAAAGCTGGTAAATCCTTTCCTACTACGGGATTATTGTACTCCATTCTGAAAGTATATAAAGTAATTGATTATATCTATCTATATCAAGGTTATTATAATTGATATATATTTATGTCTATTATGTAAGTATAATTACTTTATTAATGAACATAAATGTATTTTCTTTGCACGATTGATTTCTGCTGTGGGTCGTGCGATTTATTCCCGCTTGAAGAAATAGTTGTATGACCTACAGATTTTTGTGAGTAAACGGATCCTAAATACATGGCTAATCCTTACGTGAAGCAATGTTTTTTGACAAAGTGATATATAATAGAAGTATTCACTAATTTTGTTTTTTTTTATTGTATAAAGTGACAAGACGAGCAAACGTTAACCTGATGGTAAGTACAACTTATGCTCATAACTAATGCTGTATCACCCAGAACTCCTTTTAGCACCACATTGCGCCCGTCACCTCAAGCCTCATATGTCCAGTAATTACATTAGGTGGTGCTCTAGTAGTAGCTAGTAGTGCTCTTCAGACTGAACGCAGTTTGCACACTACTGCTTCACGGCAGAATAATTGGCCCTGGGTGGTGGTGACCTACCTAGACAAATTCCTGCTTCCGATGCTGCTGGAATCCTGTCACCAGTTAATTAACTGTGATTTCATGTGGATTAAGAGTTTTAAAAAAAGTGGTCGTTGGTTATTAAGATGATTGTTTTGATAGTGTCCAAATATTTGTTTATTTTGGTTTAGTAAATAACTTATTCTCGCTAAAAAAACAGGCTAAGAAATTTCTTTTACGCCTTTGTGCTGTAAGTTATTTAGGGCTATTTGATAGCTGTTTAATTTTTTTAAGGTTTTTAAGTACATTTAGAGTAAATGGAATATTGTGTTTGTGACATAAAATAAATGTTTTATGTAATCGATATAAATCAGAACTTCTGTTATGTTTCACTCAAAATTTTGAACTACCAAGGCTCTGGAGCAACACAAATTGTTGGTTTTCTGGTATGGTTGTGTTATGATTATTCCCGTATGTCTGATTTATATTTTTTTCTCGCATTTTAGTCTATCTCTATAACTAGATACAGCGATATCGGAAGCTGGAACTAGAGAGTGCCTATATGTCTGCTCGTACAATTGTGGCACTATAACATCTCCCGCGGAGTTGATAGCCGCCGACAGTATTCGGAAGTTGTCGCCGTTTTCGAAAATTGGCCAGGGGAATATTGTTACGGAAACTTTTAATTCAATAGGCGTTAGGAGTTTATTGTTTTAATTTGTACGTTGAACAATACTCACCTATAAGAAGGTAGATTAACGTTTGAAACTATAAGAATTTCATTGAGTATTTTGTTAAATGGAGCAGATATTGATTTAAGAAAGCTAACGTCGACGGACGACGACAATCGTCCCAGATCCGATTGCAGCTCCTCCCATTCGAAGTAAGACGTCTCTTTGTTAACATCCAAGATTCTGTCTAGTTGAAAAACGATGTACGCAGGCTGGTTCCTCTCACAGTCCCTGAAAATACAGAACGTGAACAGGTAAGCTATTGTCTTGATTTTTCTTCGTTTATAGAGATAAAAGTATCACGTAAAAGCTTTTGCTCTGAATGAGAAAATATTTATAATGTGTAAACATTTATGCTGTAAGTGGTATTTAAAAAATACATTCTTACTTATGTTTTTATCAATGATTTGGTTTCTTAAATATTATTATTTTTTTCGTTATAAAATGTTTAACTAGTCTTAGAAATTTTTAAGGTGAATTTGGCCTTAACTTTTGCTTTACGGCCATAGAAATAAAACAATTAGAAGTTAGATTCATAGGAATCAATATCTGAAGTTAACACTTAAATTTGCAAATAATAATTGATGAAGAGCTGTGAATTTATCATGATATAATTTCGGCATCATGTTGTTTTAAACGTCGTGATGTAATGAATGTTTAAATTGCTAAAAAATTAATTTTCCTAAAATAATTTTTTATTGTAAATATACTAAAATAATATTATTGACAAGCTTTTCAAGCAATTGTGCACCCGCTATGGGTGCACAATTACAATTATTTAGAATTATGCGTAGCCTAGTCGTCAAAGAAACTTTTACGTCGCGGGTCCTGGGTTCGAATCCCAGTAGGAGTCAACAACAACAAAAATACAAATTGTCGGTTTTAGGTTGCTAAATTAGTTGTGCTTTGCATGTAAAATTTATGCCTGTAAAACACAGGAGAAATCCTGCTGTGAAGCATTTTTATCTTAAGAATTCTTGTAAACTTAGAAATGAGTGTTATGTAACAACGAAGCAACGACTATTTTCGTTTACAGATTACGTCTAATCATTTTCATGTTTATAGCTTTAGTAATTTTTAAGTTTTTTTTCTTTTTTTGTAAAAGACAAACAGACGGAGAGAAGACACATACATTTACTGGTGGTAGGATCCTTATGCAGGAATCCGTCTATGTAGGTACCACCACAGCCAGTTATTATCCCGTAAAGTAGTACTGTCTTTCGATTTGAAGAGCACTGAGAGCTAGTATAATCACTGGGCATGTAAGACTTATGAACTGATGTCTCAGGGAGACGGGCGTAGTGTGGTGCCACACAGAAATGATCTGGGTGATACAAAATTTGTTATAGGTAGACGTTGCACTTACCATCAGGTGAATGTTTTGATCGTTTCGTCACTCCTAGTAAAAAAAATTATCATCGTCGAGACGATAACCGTGGGTAGTGGACGGATGCCTCTTACAATTAGGGTGGATTTTCCTTAGTCACCACGCTTGGTAGGCGGGTTGGGTTAGGTTTGGTTTTGGTTAGGGCACCTTCGACATCACCGCTCATCACGGTCGCCCGTATAATTTGGGTCTAGCATATTTGTTCTGACAATGTATGGGGATGCCTATGTTCAGCAGTGGACTTGTGACGGGCTGAAATGATGATGACGATATTTGATCAAGTAATTACGCTATCTGTCGAAGTCAGCGAGACATCTCTTGCTACTAACAACCTGTATGACGCACTCGAAAAGACAAATGGTGACAGATTTCTATCACCGGGCAACAAGACGAACGGCAGGTTGCCATCCTTTTGTTGTGGACATACCTTGCCTTCGGACGAAGCGTTTTGCTTCGTCGTTCATAATGCGTTTAGCCAAGGACTGGGGTAATTTGCCTTCATCAGTCTTCCCGTTCGATTACAATGTGGGTGTCTTCTAGAAAATAGTGAATAGTCGCTTTCTTAGCTACTGCGTTTACCATCAAAAACTACATCGCCACTTACCATCGGGTGGGACCATAGTTAAACAATAGATTCTTACGCTGTCACTCGACGACGCCAAAATTTATTTGTTTGTATTGATAAGAAACAACTAACCTCAAGACATCTCCAACTGAAACATCTATAGTGACGTTTTCAAGATCCCTAAATAATGTGTCAAATATTCCTTCCTGGTTCGGCAACAATGGTGACGGTCGGTCTAAAAGTCTCGACAGAGTTTTGTACTGCGAAGTATCCCAGAGCGCGTGACATATGTATACCTTTAAATGCAGAAAATATAAATCAAACAAATAAATGATGGGTGATTAAAAAGTAGGACACCCTTTGATATTTCGGAACTGTCCACCACAAAAGAAGTTACTGTTTGATATATTATTTAGTTATTTTATTTTATTGAAAACGTTTGTAATATTATATAATTTGTTGCATAATTTAGATTTTATTATAAAATATTTGTTGAGAGCATAATACTTTAAATACTTATAAATTAGACTATATTACAAGAATGCGTTAGTAAATTACGACTTAATATAAAATAATAGCAAATCTAGTCCTACACATTTTGTGGCAATGGACGCAAAGGCGCTCGTCAAATCAGACGTTATTGTTTCAAGAACGAGCTCATTTAAATCCATATGTTTATGTAAATCAAGGAACAAAGGCATTTCTTTGAGCTGACATTAATAAATCCTTGCATCCCGTCTTCCCGTTTTTCGATAATTTCAGGATTACCTTCTGTCTATTCAGAGTTGATTTACTAAGGCATCTGAGAAAAATATCATATAACCCAAAAAGACAGCAAGTGCTATTTTAAGTTGCTATACGAGATACACATTACCTAGTCTTCTAGTTAGTATTCTCTTATATTGTTAATAGCAAACGATTGATAAATTATTTGCTAATATTGCTTTTCAGCGGCTTAAGAGAATCTACCACCCCATCTCATCCCGTGGGTGGAAAAGTCGACAGAGGGAAAATTCTTACCAGAAGATGAGTAGCAGCATCTTCCCGGAACATCTAAATAAATAAACTGCGGTTGCCAACCCGCCTGCCAAGCGTGGCAACTATGGTAAAATCCCCCAAAATGAGAGCTACAAACTTTTGTGGCAATCAATGGGGGAGGCCTAATTTCAGCTGTGGACTAGTGATAGGCTGAAATGATGATGATGATGATGATGATGACTAACAATTACAACACTAAAATAATAGCCCTTGTTAAATTACTCTTAATGAAGATTTAAAAGAAGAAAAATGAGTATATAGGAGAGCGAAGTCAGTGTTGCAAATTTTGCTTTTCCAATTGAAAACAAAGTAAACCATTACTAAAACTAGTAAGGCTATAGTAAATAGTAAATTGCTTAAAGTAGGTATAATGCCCTTCTGCGTCTTGCTAGATGTTGCTAGATGTTGTGCTGGAATTTTAATTGTCTAGCCTTTCATTTCTTTTCTTATTTAAACGGTAAAAGTTACCTTTACGAAGTATTTGACGATTCGTTTGAGCGTTTCGTGCAACTGCTAAGAGATTATCTTCTAAACTAATTACGAGTCGCAGATTCGATTAATAAACGACATAAATAAACGAATGGCCTACAGATAATTGTTTCGGAAAATAATCAGATTTTTGTGTTTCCAATTGATCTATTATAGAGTAGAAATATGTGCCTGTTTATTAAAACGAAAAGGAATATATCGGTTTGATATTTCAAAGCGGTGAAACAGATGAAAACAATTTTCCAAATTTACAACATAATAGAGTAAATGTATATATACCTCAGCGTGACCTGCGATAAGGAACACCGCAGAAATCGCACCCCACAAAAGCAGGGAGATGAAGCATAACCAAACCGCAGATCTGTAAGAATACTGAAAAATTAAAGTCTATTTCTGGCAAAAGATTTATTCTCTGACATATCAAGTTACAATAAGGTATATATTTAAACTCAGAGTAGTATATTGTATGAGAAAATTTTCGGTAGAAGGTAAAATTGTAATGAGAACTTACTGAAACGTCAGAAAGTATTAACATCTGTTATAGTTATTTTAGTCTACATTAATTCCTAAAGAAGTGGTTTTTTCTTAATCATCATTGCATAAATCAAGGCCACATTGAAATATCCTCAAATGTTATTGTGTTATGTATGTATGTATGATCATAAATATTTACATATTTTTACTATTTTAATATAAAATATACTGTGATGTAAAAACTATATAACTAAAAATAATTGTGCCGCAATCACCAAAAAATTGCATTAAAAAAAATACTTACACCTGAAGAGTTCTTTTAGCATGGTTTTTGGCTTTTCCGCATCCACATAGCATGCCTGTCAGCGTAAGTGACATGACAAAAGTAAAAGCTACAGTGCACGCTGTAAAATAAAACAAATAAATATTGTAATAATTTACTTGTTTGTAAGGATACTTTTTATCCCGGACCCCCCCACGCTATATTTAAAAAACCTATTCCACGCGGATTAAGTCGTGGGCAACAGCTAGTGTGTATATAAAATGTACATATTCTGGAGCTAAAACAGCAAGGAGCCTTGTTTTCATATATGATGTCCTTTTATACCTAAAAATACATACATTGATGATATTTTGAAAAAACTTTTAATCAACTGTTAGTGTCAGGTATTCTCGACAGAGTTGATAATTTCTTAAGAACAAAACTATCGAAGATTATATTCTTTCTTTAGTTAGCAAAATCACTGACTGGCTGACACTGTTAAGCTATTTTATTGCACTTTGTACGTTAGTCTTCCACTAATTAAGTAAAAACGGCGTTTCAATAGTTCTGATATTTAATGGTGAGGATCTTTACCAGTAAGCTGTTGTTCGGACATGTGGCTAGAAGAAAAACCCTGGAGAACTTGCTGATGACGGGAAATATTTAAAGCGGCCGGGACAAGATGCGCCCAATGCTGGTCAGATTTGAAGTCTTTATCATGTCAAAGTTTGTTGATTTATTCTTTATGTACACATTAGTTGTGAACGCTGAATGAATATAATTTAAAAAAAATATATATATTACATAGTTCGTATATGATTGCGTGGTGAGTTAAATTCTAAAATGTTCTTCAAGTAAACCTTAAACTGTTGAGGACGGGTTGATGTGTGCGGGTTAATCAATGGGTACATAGAATATAAGAATTGTCGCATGTTAAATGTTATAATTTATTTTCCCTATAGATCTCTTATAATATATGTATAGTACAAATGTATGCTTAGCCATTACTGAGCTAGTACTTTACTACACAGAAAAACCATCACATTTTATAACCACTAGGAGTACTCCGCGACTTTACCCGCCTAAAAAAACCACACGACTGCGCCGTGCACCATGGTATCTCGCTGGCCTGAGCATTCACAATTCGTTCCTTCTCGGTGATGTTTGATTATCAGCGTGCAGCTTTTTAAGGCCGCAACATGAAGTTTTATAACTTAGAACCTTCCCCAATAAACGGGCTATCTATTGCCAAAACAATCTCAAATTGAATTAGTATTTACTGAGATTAGTGCATTCAAATATACTCAGGCTTTGCAGTAGTAATGTTTCTATGTAAAAAGCCAATAAATGTTGCAGCTATGAATTGCTGGGCAGTGGCGTCCTATCTTAGGGTGGGGTAAAGATCCGACTGGGAAAGTGCATTATTATCAGAATTCATATCGCACGTAAAAAATCCCATTGGCATACATCTGAATTACAGATTATTCTTCACATCTTCCAGATTTTTTTTCAATTGCAAACATTTCATTGAGTTATTTCCATACCGGGAGCATAAGTTATGTGGTCTCGAGTTCATATAAAAATCCCATAGAAAAAAGCCCCTTTAGTTTTTTCCGAATTTTCCGGGCAAATTTATAAGCTTTTCTTTCCCTTAAAAACTTTATTCGGACTATTACGAACATTTAAAAAATATATCGAATCAGTCAAGCCGCTATCAAGTGCCATAACACATACAAGTTCACAATAAATAGCCAAACATAATAGTTTTTCTAAAATTATAATTGGTGATTTAGAGACAATAAAAAAAGATCATAATTTTATTGGTCTTAATCTCATCTAATAATATTGTTATGCGTCAAGGTGAGATTCTTTAATTAAGAATAATTTAAATTCAAGGTAAAAAATCAGTGTTAACATATATTAGATCAGATTGTCAGGAAGCTATTTTGATAGAGATCTTACAATTGGCATTTTTGAATTATTTTTATTAAATTGGTGTGGCACTAATTTCTTTAGCAATAGTCGTTGTTAAAGAATGATGCCATTGATAAGATATCTGTTTGTTACAGAAAGCCTTGTTGTTTTAGGTTATCACAGAAACAAGACCGAACAAGATCCGATATATAAGAAGCCGTAAACACCCAAGGCTAACAACAAAAACAACTGATAATAATAGCTTAATGCGTTTTTTATTAGGACATAACAATGTTTCTCATCCCGTGGGTGTCGTAAAAGTCGACATTAAATATGAATATTTTAAATAAAACTGATTTTTACGAATTTTATCTCGTTTAATTTTGTACTATTTATAACCCGAAGTTTCGAGTGCTTTGCAGCACCCATGGTCACGGGAGGACTGAGGTGACAGATGTTCCGATGTCATAGTTACCGAGTAAATTCAGATTTTAATTATTATTTTTGGTCCGATCTACGCAGAAAGAGCTAACTGTGTCTTGAAGTCTTCCAGTGATATGCTTGGTTTTGTGATTTAATTTTATTAATTATGGGATCCCAATCTAGTGGTAGTACCCAACCATCTTCTCTATTAAAATTTGGAAGTATTTTTTTTCAATAGCCTCGCGAATCATTCTTGGTAGGAATCGGTGTTTTTTTACGAGCGAGCTTTATCAAATCTGATGAAAAGTAGTAGTTTGGTTATATAAATAGTACAAAATTAAACGCGATTCAATTCGTAAAAATCAGTTTCGCGTAAATATAAGAAATCATTATATGCATATTTTATTGAAAATAGTTGGAAAGTTTGTTACAAATTAATACTCATTAACCTAAAAGGTTTATACACGAGGAATTGCCATAATTGCCACTGCTGTCCATTCCTTTGTTTATGATTGTCTTTCGCCGTCCTCTATGACACCTGCATGATGTGATGAGGTTTTCTTATACCACGGGGTGTACAGTTACCGGAGTATTCTTAGAAGTAATTAAAAATATGAATAAATAATTCATTTACCTAACATAACAGTCCATCTCCAAAATTCGTATTTTTCCAATCTATCTAGGCCCGCCTCGAGTTGCCTGGCAAAGGAATGTAAGCCTGCCGTCAAATATCGTACGATATCACTTAAAATTCTAGCTGAGCTGTGAACTTTTTCTCTGCGGTTTTCTATGTCTCGAAGTATATCTGAAAACATATATTTTAAGTTATTAATATATTCAGTACGAATTTAGATATTATATTAATTTCTTTATAACTAGCTCATACCCGCGACTATTCAATTTTCCGAAATAAAAAGTATCCAATATCCGTCTCCACAATATAAGCTGAGATAGCTTGTGTGTCAAATTTCGTCAAGATCGGTTCAATGGTTGAGCCGTGAAAAGGTAAGCAGTAGTAGTAAAAGGTAAAAAGGTAAAAGGTAGTAGTAGTAGCAGACAAGGGACCAGAGAGAGTTACTTTCGCATTTAGAATATTAGTATGGATTAAACACTTCTTTTTTAGTAGTATTATTACTTCATTATATTTATAACACTGGGTGATGACAAGCCGACGACATTCAGGGATAACGTACAGTCTTGACAAAGTTCAGAGTTCAGCTCTAGTTATTGAATGTTTGATTTCGAGGGGGGTGGTCGAATTAAAACTTGCATTGGATGTTGCTCTGCTCTCCTATACAAAGGTTATTTATAAGTTAAGTACAAAATGCAAATATAATGTTGGTTTTACAAGTTTTTTATTATTAGATATTTACATACTACTATGTATATGTAATTTTTTTACCTGTTTGTACTACTTTTAATTTTCCGATGCGTTGGACCGACGACATTTTTTGGAGTGTCCGGAAAGGACTCAATGCGAAAGGCGCAAAACCGGGAAGAATGGCTTGCATTAGAAGAGACCTAAACTCCTGCCTAGCATCCTGCCTGACGTAGCATTGGGTGGTGAAAGGTAACTATTTTTTATAACGATGCCCTTCTAGTCATAAGTAAAAGCACAAACACAAAGACAACCAAATAATTAAAATAAATACACCATATGTGTAAGACAATTCGAGTACATAATGCATGTAGGCAAATCGTTTAATATTCTGTTATTATATTGCAATCATCTGCTTCTGATATCGCTAGGCTTATGATAGATTATACTATCGTTTCCGAATAAAGGCCGATTGTCTAACTCAATTAATCAACCTCAAACGTCTTCTCTTAATCAGCTATATTCTAACCTTTATCATATTCGCAATAAAAATAGTATTCACAATAGTATATTTGTGTGTTATCACATTCACAAATATACTATTGTGAATACTATTTTTATTGCGAATATGAAAAAGGTTAAGTTTAATAAATTTACGCATAATGAACTCCAATGGTTTGAAAAAAAAAATGGATTATTAATGACAAACAAACAACTAATGTTTCATAATGTCTTTATGTTCACCGTTTGGTTTAGAGGCACATTGAATATGGACGATAGACAGGAGACGTCACGTCTGTTGTTGTAGTCTATGTTGCGATTTATTATCGAAAGCCAAACTTTCAGCTACAATATCAAAATTACAATTTAATGGTTGGTAGATAGTGCATAGTGTCGAAATAGATGACAAGCCAGTGGGGAACTGTTGTTTTACAGAAGATTTCTCCTCATATTTGAACATATGGATTTCTTTGCAGAGGAAAATTAACCCCCAATCTAAAAATTCTCCTTCGCTGGCTAGATAATTTTCGTTGTAGGCGGCAAAAGATAATGTTACGGGGAATCCCTCAAATATTCAATATAGAAAGAAACCGTTCGACCTAGAAAAAAAATGGTTCGACTAGTTAAGTCTAACTTTGAGCAAAAAGTCAATCAATAAATCCAACCATAAAGATTAAGTTACGTATAGAACCGATTTGTGATCCTTTGCTGTACATCATATGAGAAAATTCTTAGTAGCCGTGCTGAAGAAAACACGTTTTTGAGTGGCAGATTTGTATTGGATGATCCCACACTATGACCGGTTCTATTTTGCGAGAAGTTCCCATCGATGCGACGAATATTATTTCAGTTATTCTGCTATGATATAAACAAATATCTAATTATAATTGACCAAAATTTGTAATGCTACTTACTGTCTCGTACTTGTTTCGTTTGTGTTGAAATAACTGCAGGCAGAGAACGCAATTCTTGTCTCGCAGCAGATATTGCAATCGTCAGATTGTGTACGCCTAATAAACGTAGATCCAACAATTGCTGCTCCTTTAGTATCTACCGAAAAAAACAAAGTATGCGTCAAAGTGTAAGTAAGTTAAGGTGACTCTGAATCGAGGCTTAGACTCGTTATATATCGTATGTATTTATATCGTCGGTGCTGCGATCTCTAATACACCTGCAAAGCGTGGTGATGATAGCAAGTCAATCCTTTCTCTAAGATACTCGTTCATGTACAGCAGTGGTCTAGAAATAGGCTGACGATAAGTCAGTAAGCTAGGTCCTCGTGAGTACGTAGCAAGCAAACTATGGATACAACTTGATTAACAAAATGATTTAAATAATTTATTTCTGCTATGATTTTAATCACAGCAACATTTTCCTGTCGACTATGCAGAATTATTATAATGGCGTAAGGTTTTACAAACACAGATCTACTTCTTGTTCTCATTATTCCGTTTCCGATCGAAAGAGTCATTAGATGTAGTGATGGAGTTACGGGGTTATTTACAATACATGAAAATCAGTTTTATGTTAGAGAATCAAAATTTTAAAATTAAGTATGCTGCTTATTAACCACACAGTTGTCGCACATAGACCTTGTAAAAATGCTATGAACATTACCAGGATTCCTGTTAATCGGAAATCAATCTTAAGTCTTTTCTCTTTCCGCTTTTTACAATAGTTATATTTCGTCTCTTGCGAGAGTTCAATGCAATTAGGGGGCGTCGCAGTGCCCTCAGTCAAGTCGAGCACACAAACAACGCTGGTACGACCGCAACAAACATCCAAACTATATGTAGGTACCTCATTTCTAAACTTATTTTGATAATTAAGAAGTCTTACAAAATATGTATAAACATATAAATGGTGATCTCAATGTAAACCAAAAAAAATTATCATTTACTAATTAAACTCTGTTTGTTTGTTGGACAAAATAAAACAATCTAAGTAGCCTGTACAAAAAATTATTCAAATGACTTACTGGCTAAGTGAAAGTCGGATTCGTACAGGCTGTACCTGTCTAGATTTGATACCTAGTTACCGATATCTTCTTGTTGGTTCTTTATAGATGGGCTAAGATAAAAATGAATTGAGTTATAGAAGCTAACGCCTGAAGCCTGGGGGTAATTCATGTCTCATTTATTGTATATTTTCGGTGTAAGGAACATTGAGTCGTATATTGATTAAATGAGATTTGATAAATCACAAATCCTTGCAAAAAGACACCGATTCCTATCAACAATGATTCGCGAGGCTATAGAAATAAAAAAAAAACATCTTAATTTCAATAGGGATTATGGCTGGGTATTATCACCGGCTTGGGAGCCAAAATATAATACGGATGCATTCTGCGTAGACCGGAACAAAAATAATAATTAAAAGCTGAAGGTAACCCGGATTAACAATGAGGACGATGTCAATCAGGACGTCTGTAACCTTAGCGCTCCCGTGACCATATGAGCATTGTTAATCACTGGAAACGTCGGGTTATTAGTAGTAACAAATTATCCGTATTAATCCGTAAAATTAGTAGTATTAAATTGAGTCATCGTATTACATTGACGTGCGATATATAATAATTTAATAATAATTTATTTATAAATTCAGATAACAGAGATCCATTTCATAATTATTAAAATAAAATATAAATACCAAATCTTATAATATTTTGTACATGTTATTATTAATTATTTAAAAGAAAATTATTCTATTAACTTTATAAACTGTATTATAGTTTAAACAGCAATAAATTCGACCATTTTCTAGATATAAACTATGTGGTTGCGAAATGGTATTACATGCACGTTTATAAGTGTGACGAGCATGGAGATAGATTTATTCCATAACACTGATCTGTACTTTACGGCAATGCCAAAAACTACCACGTACGCCTCCGTATTCAAACTAATAGCGGCCGCCGCTTTGTATTCGTACACTTTCGAGATGTATGAAGATAGCCGTAAGACAGGAAGTAACAATTGTAGAGCAAATATTAAATAATACTATTTTAGCACTTTAGATTATTAGTGAACTGAGAAGAAATGTTTATTCGAAGATGTGTTTGTGCATTTACCGAGTCACGATATTTTATATAAGCAAAGATGTGTAATGTAGAGACACCCAAAATATTGGTTAGGAAATGAACTTAATTTACAACAAAATTGTCGATTCCATGATAATAAAATTACAAACTCTGGGATCTCTGAACTTTTGACGGCGTAACGGATGTGATGCGTGGCTTGGCATGCATTTATTACATTTTAATGTTTTTGATGGGATCTTCTTTTCAACAGCCTGTAAAAGTCTACTGCTGAATGTACACATGCCTCTCATCATACTCGTAAGTTGGAAGGTTTGCCGTAAATCATCACTTGGCACGCTTAGACGCTACTGCGCGTTATTGGTCTGGAGACAGGTCTGGCATAATAGAGAACCGGAGGAAATTGGAGACCAAGCGATTTTACCCTGTTAGTCGACTTTGAACACTTCCCTTAGTCAAGTCTAAGAGCCGATAGGTGAATAGCACCTACCTCTTTTCTACCGAGGTGTCGTAGAAGGTGACTAAGGTATTACGGTATTATTAATTTATCACTTTATATTTATATGTTATAGCTTTAACTACGTGACATTTCTTCACTAAACGCTATAAACACCTAAAATACTATTAAACGAGCAGTTCCGATAAATATAAAGGATTTGTTAGAAACGTCTCGACTCACGAATTTTGATGAAGTGTATATTATGTATATAATTATTGGAAATTTATATTAGGAAGTCACAGGAAGCAGGTCGCATCAAATACTAATTAATCACAATAATAATAAAAAATGCTGTATGGTGGTTTAAGAGAATCTACTACCCTATCTCGTCCCGTGGGTGTCGTAAAAGTCGACAGAGGGAAATTAAAACCAAGAGATAAAGAACAGAACAGCCCGCTCATCAAGCGTGGCAACTATGGCAAAATCTCGGATGATTTGCTATAATTGCCACCGTTGGAAGGCGAATTTACGATTGAGTATGTCTGGTACTCTGTTGCCTCGCAACTTTGCTATACGTCTTTGATATGTGTATTTTCGATCTGGCATTATTTGAAATGGTTTAATCGCCATTTTTCCAGTTATAATATTTTAGATACAAGTTTTAAGTTAAATTAAATGATACGCATAAAAGATAATTTAGTACGCTTGGCTTTGAACTTTACCTTTCTAATTAATGTACAGAATGTTAATTTATACAAATCTGAGAATTGACAAAATTTTCTTCCAAATAAATTAAGAGATAGCTAGAAGTTTCTATTAGTCGGAATTTCTTATTTAATCATTAGTATAAAAGATAAAAGAAAATCTCTTCTGTTCAGTACATCTAAAAAGGTTATTTACCGAGTTAAACTTCATTTGTAGCTCCAGGGAATGTGTGTTGAGGGTATCGCAGAGTGGCGCGTCTTTCGGAGAACATTGCTTCTTCAGGCTATCTATCTGTCGAGCGAGGTCATTTATTCTATCCGATGCGATTGCTGCTAACGCCGCCGCTTTAATACTTATGTTACGAAGGGAGGCCACCTTCGTAGAAAGATCTTCACTTTCTGTAAAGTTTTCATTGTTCTTATATAACACAAATGTAGAGTTGCATGCAGACATTTTAAAACTGTTATAACTATGATATTGTAACATAAGTATTATTTCAAAGGAAGATATATTTTAAAGAAGAGTTTCGAACAAAGAACCAATGAATCAGGGATAAGTATACTGTCGCTGAATACACGTAGATCTTATCTTTTGCTAAGTAACAAAATATGTTTACCAATGAAATTTTGTTTTCTAATGAATCAATAAAATTGTAATTACTAATACGAAATTCAATATTGTCAGGCGACAGTGTGTGTGGATAACTGGCACCCTTTGGATATTTGTAAATGGTGTCATGTAATTATTTTTCTTGATAAAATGGTTTTATCATTCACTTGGCTAACGACAACCCTTTAATCTATCGCTAAATGGGATTCAGCAATTTGGCCACTGTCCAAAATCACTATTTCCTTAAGGCTGAAGAGTATACCATTCTGAACCTTATTATTACACAACAAACATAGTTTTGGAAAAAAAGTTACGTTAATTGATACAAATCTTTTATGAAATAGCTTATCTGACAAATGAGAACGACTTTAGTTTGCTCTTGTTATATAAAAGTGATAACAGACCAAATATAATTAAATTAAAATAATATTTTGGACATTATAAATGGTTGGAATATTCCGACGCCATCTTAGGTCTTTCAATAGGTACCTGCTATTATATCAGCCAAGGAATCGAGTACCAGATCAATACCGCTCTCTGATGATATTGCTTGTTGAATTGGCTCACCCAAAAATGTATCCACATCTGTGAACATGCACAATACAGAAGGCTTTAAATTACTATAACTCATAAATTCTTTTCGGGTCCACCAAAATCAGTAAATGGTGGTAGGACTCTTCTGCAAGAATCACTGTGGGTGGGTACCACCGCAGTGGCAGTTATAAAATAGAATGAAATGGAACGGAAGGGAGAGGAGCGGAATGGAACAGAACAGAATAGAAAAGAAAAGTCCGCCCTTAGTATCCTTTCTTTGTGACGGAAACAATAAAGATTAAAAAAAAATAAAAAACAACCTACAGAATATAATAGAACAGTACAGAACAGAACGGAATAAAATAGAATGTATTAGTGTACCAAGTCCGGCCATAAGTTCTGTTACAAATGAAATTGCATTTTTTTTTAATGAAGTAATGTAATACTATTAAATTTTATACTAAATACTTCATATTTATTATACAATAAATTTATACAAAAAATAAAAACAATATCCTATTTGAAATGGCCACCTTTGGCTTTTATACAAGCCTTTAATCTGTTTGGCCACGACTCTATGGCACGACGCACTGTTTCCAAGGGAAATTTCGCCAGTCCTTGCTCCAAAGATGTTTTAAGTGACTCAATGTCGCCGTGTCGTTTAGAGCAGGCCATGTTGAAGTCTAAAGGGTTGAGGTCTGGGCTTAGATGAGGGCCAGTCTTCAGCTCTTCCTCAGCCAGGCTTGGGTAGTTCGTGCCTTGTGGCCAGGTGCAGAGTCTTGCTGGAAAGTCCACGGTACATTTTTAAAAAGTGTATTGCTGAGAGGTTTCACAACATGATCCAAGACTGTATCTTGATACACTTTGGCTGAAGTTTTCACACCTTTTTCACAAAAATGTAGTTTTGTGACTCCTTGATAAGACACGCCCCACCAAACCATCACTAACGCAGGATGATGACCACGTTGTACCTTTCCGACCACTTGAGCAGCTTCTTTAGAACTGTAAGCGTACTCTTTATCATTTTGCTTATTGCAGTGTTCTTCAATCGTGAAAATGTTTTCATCGGTAAAGAGGATATTTCTGTGCCTTTCACCTGCGTATTGCCAAAGAAGGCGTTTTGATCGAACCACTCTCTTTAATTGTAAAGATTGATTTAGGGCATGTCCTGTATATCGACGATAAGAACTGAGCTTCAGGTCTTGTTTTATTATACGCGAACTCTATCTACGCGAGTCCTATCGGGAATCTTCATTTCTCGCGATAAGATTTTTTGCTTCCTAATGGGGTTTCGACGAATTCTGGCGTTAACAGCATTAACAGCCTTTGTAGTTCTAACAGCACGCGGCCGCCCCGATCTTTTCTGGTCTTCGACAGAGGAAGTGTTGTTGTATCTGTTGATAGTACGATATACGAACATACGGCCGATACAAAGCTTTTGAAGTGTCTGGAATATGACCGACGGCTCCATACCCACTTTGCCGTCGAGCAGTGGTGTGCAAACAAAATTGTGCTTCAGTTTGATGGACACTGAGGGTAGTATGTCATAAGAACTGATTTCTCACGGTGCCGAGTACTGTGCAGTGCTACACAGAACTTTTACAACTACACAGAACTTGCTCGGTTCTAGGGTGACGCCACAGGGCAGGTGTGGCAAATAACTAACTTCAGTCAGAAAAATTATGGACATAATGGGGGCTTATATTATGAAATAGCTAGATTGTTGTAGTTGGTTTAAGGTATACATAATGCAGTTAAGCCGTCCAAAAAAAATATTTTGCCTTTTGGATATCTATCGCTATATGTATTTATTACCTTGTAATCCGCTTAGTATCTGAGCTTAGAACTACCCAGTTATACACAACCTTATATTATTTCTTAACTTCTATTTGAAAACTTTAAGCTAAATAGTTTACGACTGGGACATACGCATACTAAATGTACAATTTGTGTTATTGTATAAATATTGTCTCACTGCAAAACAGTCTCACCAAAACAATATAATGCACTTGGTGTGATAGGTGGTGAGCCCATCGCCATCATGCGCTGTTGGGTGCACAGTGCAGTTTAATTCCTTATATTCTTTTATCGAGCCGTGTGGTGGCGGTACCACACGGCTCAATAAAAGAATACTACCACTCCATCTCACCCAATGGATCTCCTAAAAGGCGAGTATGGAATTAGGCTAGAAGGGATCATGCCAATAATTATTTATGACTCTCGTAATTATGCATTACCAATTTAATTTGATCTTGGAAGAAAAATGCGATTGTTTACTAATCTCGGTTAAGATTACTTGTTAAAAAATGTACTGCAAACGAAGTAGCTAAAAAACTACATTTGCAGCTGCAGATGAAGTTTTTGCTAAAGAACCAAATATAAAAAAAAACACGAATTGTTTAAAATCAGAAGGAAAATTCTATATTTGTTATCCGTTCAAATTGCTTAACGTAACAATAAACGAAACGGTGTTTTCTGTTGGAATTCAATTTTGGAAGGGTATGCTGCCACAAAATAATCCTATCTTTATAGGTGCCGTTAGGAACCGAATTATTATAATACGTCTTCTGATGTAAACGGGCGGTTGTTAGGATGTTTACTCATATTCCTATAGAAAGTAAACAATTTTCTAAAGCAACTTTATCAGGTTGAGCACCGTGGACGGTAAATAAGACATCCATTACGATGGGAGCTTTTATTACGACTCTTCGTATCTTTGTAATATATTACGACCCATCAGCGTGTTTGTCACGGAAACTTAAGGTTTGCCCTTCGCTTTATTTCTAGGGTGTAGTACATTTTTGACACGGTAGACTCGTTAAGTCTATTTGGGAAATCAAATAATTCTTTGATATTTGCGAGCAAACAAAATTTTGTACGGACCAAAAAATTGTAAGGGCTCTTAAAAGGGTTAGTTTCTTACAAAAATGATACCAGAATTTGAAGATGGCTGAATTATCTAAATCCACTGTGTTACATATTCACGATTTTCTAAATAAATTTGAATTGTTCCTAATAGTTGACTGTTCTTTTTTATCTTTTCTATCCATTTCGATTTTTCTGAAATATACAAAGTGACGCTGAAAGTGTGATCCGGGCGAACAGCTGCTGTAGTATTATAAAAGTGTTACAGTTCAAATCTGCGAGATGAAATTTTTAAAATAATAGGCTTAACCATATTCATAACGTAACATACACATATGTAGTTTGCAAAGTATTAATAAAGCTACGTAATTTATGTTAGCCGTTATGATAATAGTTTACGTTTCGTTTCTTCTAATAGTTATTTTTTTATTGGATCAAGTGATGTAACGACCAAAACGTTAACCTGATGGTTAGTGCAAATTCTGCCCATAATAAATGCTGTGTCACTCAGAACATTTCTGTGTGACATCACACTGCGGCCTTTACCCTGAGACGTAAGTACTTATGCCTCATATGGCCAGTGACTACACTTGCCCTTAAAACCGAAACACAGCAATGTTTGCACACTACTGCTTCACGGCAGAATATGGCCCTGGGGTGGTACCTACCTAGTCGGAATCCTGCATAGGAATCCTTCCACCAGACTTCTGTCTAATTTAAATAAAATTATTAAACTACTTACTTTTTAAGTCTTCTTGATAAGCGTAAAAAACTAGATCAATTGGTGGGACCAGGCTGTAATGTAGCTCGCGGGCGGCGACTGACAACCACGCGGCTACGTCTGCACAGGCACAGCTCACCACATTCCGACTGCTGGCAGCAGCCACGTGGGATTGCTCGCTACTTAATACCATGCTGGATATTAAACCGCTGTAAATTCATTCTTTATTCTTAATAAAACCGACCAAATGTGTGTCGGACTAGAGTAGGGAAAAGCGTTCAGCCGAAAATATCCCATATCTTAAAAACTACACGACATATCTTATTCAAACCAATTTTAGTTGAAATTATTCTCTAGGTACTACTACCTTATTTTTTTTCAGAATTTTTCGCCGCAAAGTTGAAAAGTTGGAGAGGGATTCTATTATCATTTATTTTTTGGGGTAGGGGGAGGGGAGGGGAAGCACACTTTACTAAGGGTATGTCGTACTAACTATTGGCTTCAATTAAATAGTTATTTTGAAACTTCTTTATCATTTTCAAGACATATACGACGATATCTCACACGTTAATGATGATTTTTTTAGTTGTATAGATGGTGCGCCATCACTATCCTTTATAATATATTCAGAGATATTTAACTAAAAATAACGTGAATTGATTTTTAAACCTGTTTTTTATTACATTTCAATAACGTCAACTGTAATACCCGTGTTTAGCTTTAAGGAAGATTACATTTTAAAAATAAAACAATACATTCTGATCGGTTTGATTCACTGGGTTGGGGAAGAGATGTTGCATCTCTTTGTATTTATCGGATATACCTCGAGGAGTGTTCCCAGTGATAGCAAGGATTAATTCCAGCCGCCGAATTACACGTAAACTTTTTTTATCTAAAAGCACTTTGTGGCATAATTTAAAAAAAAAACTATGCTTCGCAGGCGGAGTAGGCGGTCGCAGTATGAGACCTCGCCCGTTGGACTCAAAGGGGAGTCAAAAAGGAGTCCAGAATAAAGTTTTAAAGTAACCTACTTTAGAACAGAGTTTATGTATATCAAGTATAGATAATGTACAGTCGTAGTTAAGTTATCTAAGGTCCATCACACCCAGGGCCGGCCCGGCCCGTCCATATAAGCAAATTAGGCGACGGCTGTTATCGCGGGTTGACTGGCTGGCGTGGACGGTCACCTTGTTTAATTTGCGTAGAGTGTATCAGCACAGCTATAGTGTTCCCCTGCTATTGTCGTCTGCTTATATTTTATTTACATAAGATAGCTAGCATGCATTCTATTGTTCATAGTGCCAATATCAACGGTCGTACAAAGTAGAGATTATCGCCATATAAATTTAAAATGTTGCCAACAAATATTTACTTCTACCTTAATAACGTTCAAACTGAAAAAAAAATTACGGTCGAATTTCGACCACAGGGCGACCACTAGACTTGTGTTACAATGTAAAGTTCTAGGTTATAATTGCGTCATATTTTGGCTTTGAAATAAATAGTTGCATTTAGTTAGCAGATTAGGAGTGTGATAAATAGTCTAATCAATTGACTTTCTTTTACCTTAAATAACTATAGGATTACAAAAATTGTCCTAATAAAATTTAACATTATTTTGGACAATTTAAAGTTTTGTTTAATCGAAAGAGCTTTCTATACAGATAGAGATATAGGTGAAATTAGATTCTAAAAAAGCAAAAGGCAAATTCATTGAAAAATGCATGTCAATTGTTCCCTTGGGCCTTTTTATAAGCTGCTCGGAACTATCCTTATTGAACGCTGACGATCTCCGCCTACAGCCTTTTTCATATAAAAGCAAAGGCAAAATGTAAGGTGCGACCTTTCAGATAAGCGCATTAGGTTTTCGAAGGAACAGACAAATTGTGGTAATATTTTAACTTTATTTTACAAAAGTTATCACAGTTAAACGTTTTTTTTCTAAAAAGAAAAGTAACAGCATTAAAACGCTACTTTACTGGATATAAGTATCTATTTCATTCTAATCTATTCTCATTTCTTAGGAAAGTTATGGAGCCGGGAACAATCAGTCACACTGCTCTATTTCGGGTTGGCGGGCTACATATGTGTTCGAAAGTAGTGTGTAGAGATTATAGATTTATTTACGATTTTATCACCGAGTACACGATCAGTAAGCACTTAAAATTTCAATTAACAAATTTGGTGGTACTGCCTGGTACCGGGTAGCGTCCGTGAATTACCCATGAGTTATCACGATCTTATGTTTTGATGGCGTTGTTAGTATACATCTGATTTAAACCAAAAGCTATCATTTATTTCATCTCTCGTAAAATATTTACAAACTTTATAATGTGTACGTGAATAGGTTTATTTTGATACACAGTTTTTTTTTTATTGACGAAAGTGTCGAATCCTTCTCCTGACGTAAGTGGAGCGTCTACCTATAACAATCTGTTCTCAAGAAACTCAGTAGTAAATTTGTGGATTATTTTATATATTTTTAGCATACACGTGATAAGTTCTCCAATATAATTTGGAGCAGCACGGCGGGAGGAGGCTTGTATTCTGCATTTAAAGTCCAGACACTAATATTTTATAGTTATGAGACTTTATTTTTTTTTTGTTTTTCAGCTGTTAGGACTATTAATCCACCGCTGGACATAGGTTTTTCTCAAGAATGGAGGTTTTGCAGAAATCACTGCCCTTAGTAGGCCGATAAGCGATCGAGTACCTCGCACATTAGGCGCGGATGCTCCAATATCTTACCCCAGTCGACTCTTACGGCACCACTTACTGGATGTGATTGTGTGGGAGATGGTAATTTACTTTATTTAAATTAAAGATATATCTCGTATAACGAAAGTATAAATATAGTGCAAACGATATTTCTAGAACGTAATTCAAGATTTCTAAATTTTTTTTATAACAGGCAAGAAATTTTAATTTAGCATTAGTTGTTAATACTTCATTTACTCGCAAATTATTTTCCATTACATATCATCATCATCATTTCAGCCTATCACTAGTAGTAGCTCTCATTGTTATGAAATTTCGCCATAGTTGCCACGCTTGGGGGGTTGGAAACCGCAGTTTATTTATTCAGCTATTCCAGGATGATGATGAACCCATCTTAAGGATTTTATTTTACCTCTGTTGACTTTTAAGATACTCACGGGATGAAATGGGGTGGTAGATTCTCTTAAGTCAATCATAAGTAAATAGAAAATTATTGGAAATCAGAGATGTCCTTATAAACTTCTTTTGCTATTATCTGGTAATTTGTAGTAATTTACAAAAAAGGGTAAATTATATACAAACATTAATTAATTAATTTGTGCCTTTTTGTTAGAGTTAATATTTATTTTACTAGCGTCCCGCTCCGGCTTCGCACGGGTGCTATTTGTAAAAAAAAAATTGAAAAGTAACTTAGCTCAAAAAACATTAAGTTTTTTTATCTTATCACATGTCTTTTTCTCCGGAACTGTCAAACTGAAGGTCACTTATTGAGATATTAATACAAATCAAGATTGTCCAATTACGAACATAAAAACACATCAGCCAAATCGGTCGAGCCGGTCTCAAGTGACATGCCACAATTGATTTTTATTTATATCGATTTTGGTATACGGGCTCATTATCTCATAATTTTAATTTTAATTACATCAATACTTCATGTTATTAAAATTATGGTTTAGCCATTGATTTTCAAAAATCTGGTGGTAGGATTCCTATGCAGGAAACCGTCGGGGTAGGTACTAAAGCAGGCCAGTTATTCTGCCGTGAAGCAATAGTGCAAACAGCAAACAATAACGTGCTTTGGTTTGACGGGCATATGATAATTAAGAACTGTTATCTCAGGGTGACAGTGTGGTGTCACACAGAAATGATCTGAGTTACACAGCATTTCTTATGGGCAGACGTTGCACTTACCATCACGTTTTGCTCGTTTCGTCACTATGTCCAATAAAAGAAAAAGAAAGAAAAGAAAAACCGTAGATACACAGTTCCACACAAAAAATCAGTTCAAAAAGCGTCCTCAATCGATCAAAACTTAAAAATAAAGACAGAGAATGGCTTATGTCTGTTTAAAATTAATATTAATTATTACTATTAAGTAAAGTGCTGCCAAACGGCGGCTTAAGAGAATCTACCACCCCATATTATCCCGTCGGTGTCATAAAAGTCGACAGAGGGAAAATAAAATCAGGGGATGGGCAGCAGCATCTTCCTGGAACATCGAAATAAAAAAAACTGCAGTTGCCAATTCGCCTGCCAGGGGCGGCAACTACGGCAAATTCCCCCAAAAAGAGAACTACAAACTTTTGTGGCAATCAGGGCGGGAAGCCTATGTTCAGCAGTGGACTATGATAAGTTGATAATGATGATTAAGTAAAAATTCTTTATATTAAACTATTCTTTCAAGTTTGTTTGAAAAATTATTACGATGCCGATGACGAATAAGATATAATTGTTATATGGAGGTTATTGATTCTATTTTTCTACTAGACTAGAATAACAGGTTATTGAATGACAAGGATTGACAGTTAATTTAATTGCGCTACTAAAAAAGAAAAAAAATCATTTTCTTAATGCTTACCAACATAAAATAACGACAAAAAATGACACGAATACCAACAACTTGTCACTCCAACTTGAACCATTTGGTTCTGGGAATAAGGTTCCTGTGTCCGTTTCGTCGCCATTATCTGATCTCGAAAATAGTGACATAATACCCAAAATGATAAGATAAGACGGTATTATTGAAGCAATACAGATGAAGAACACGATGAATGCCAGGAACGTCTGATTCCACTTTAATAGACTGAAAAAAAAAACAATATTATTGATATTTATTATACGAAAATTTATACAAAACATAAGGCATTTAAAAAAATTTACATAACTGCATATTTATCGAGTCTCCGGAAACTACAATAGAACGAAAAAATCTTGGTTTAAATGTTTTTTATATAGTCCGAAATAGTCTGTAAATTTAAAAAATCTATACAGTATACAAGTTTCTACGAAACTCGTTTGACTGTCACTGAGGACGTCGTGTTCTTCGAGGCTCATAAGCAGAGTTTAAATATACACGTGTGCTCCGTTATAAGACATATAATGAAGGTAATTGATATCAATGAATAATTTGAAGGGTTGACACGGCTACCTTTTGTGAATTTCGCGGTAACAAGCTTCTTTCTATGTTTTTGTAACAAGTGGAGTCTTCAAATGAAAATGATACAAGTTTGACTGGGCCTGAGGCAACTCAGTGGGCAATAGTTTTAAAACTGGTATACAGCCTGGGCCTAGAAGTTTTATTAATAACCAGATGATGTATTTTCTAAGAACCTTATTTCAATACATAAAAGCTGTAGAAATTATAGTCATACATGTAAGCAAACTAGGTGTGGTATTGCATTTAAAGCATCCAAATTTGGTATTTTCGGGGGCCGAGCGCTTACCTTAAATTGCATAGTACGCAAGTGACTTCTGGCATGGGTTTTCAAACGCGGAAAATTGACTCATTATACCCTTATGTATTAGCAGTCAGCAGAAAGCAAGCTATTGACAGTATGGCCGAAAACATCAAGAAACCGAGTCGGGCCTGCTAGCTAAGACGGGTTGCAAAATGTCTTTCTTATCAGTATGATCTGTATGAACCAGGTATGAAAAAACAGACCTGGTGATTTAAATGAAAAGCAGTAAAGTAGAGAGCATTTTTTACGTGTTATTATTTTAAAGTAAAAAAAAAGCTTGGACTGACGGAAAAATTACTTTACTTTTGCAGAAAACTAATTTCAATTAAATTAATTTTGTAAGCGTGTATGAACATGTACAGTAAGCATCACCATTGTAACCATACGTAAGAGTTAGTTACGACCCAAGAGCAAAGTTTATCTGACACTAATCCCTGAGATATCCCCGACGCCAGACGGAACGAGATAAGGAATGGTTTAAAAATGGCTAAACATTGAATGATGAGTTGAGGCCAAACTACTAAAAACGAGTGGAAAACTGTTACATTACGTCCTTGTGAAGTCACGCAGTTCCGTTATCTACAGCGAACCTACCCCGGAAGCGTGCAACGGAAGCAATATCGTTTTTTTAAATGCAGATCTAGACTGCTTCTGAGCCTCGCTTTCGAGAGAGATTACAAATGTCGTACGCTATCCCCGCTTTGCTTTTCGTATGACGGACATAGGCTCCTGGTGATTCCGGAATATCAAAGAGTTTTCACGGTGTTAAAAAAAAACGTTTCGGGCTTTAGCTCGTATAATATTAAAGGTAAAGTATACGCCTATTGACATTATTTGGCTGGTAATAGGCCGGTCCCTAGCCACCTAAATACTTCGCATATTGTCTCTAACACAAGTAATACGAACTCTAAATAACATAACAATACATTCTCTAAGCTGTGTGTCTATCTATGCTAATATTATAAATGCGAAAGTAACTCTCAATGTCCCTTTGTCTGCTTTTTCACTGTTCAATCGCTCTACGGATCTTGACAAAATTTGGCACAGAGATAGCTTGCATCCTGGAGACGGACACTGGACTTTTTGTCCCAAAAAAACCAATTAGTTCCAACGGAGTATTAAAAAAAACAATATTTTACACGTACGAAGTCGCGGCCATCAATTAGTAGTTTCATCATTTCAGCCTATCACCAGTCCATTGCTGAACATAGGCTTCTCCAACAGATTGCGACAAAAGTTTGTAGTTCTTGTTTTTGGGGATTTTGTTATAGTTGCCACGCTTGGCAGGCGGGTGGGCAGCCGCAGTTTATTTATTTTGATGTTTCAGGTTGACGCTGCTACCCATCTCCTGGTTTTCATTTTCCCTCTGTTGACTTCGACGTCACCCACGGGATAAGATGGTAGATTCCTATTCTTCTTCCATACGGTCAATCAGTCATCTAGTAGTCGGTAATCGGTGGTAGGATTCCTATGCAGGAATTCGTCTAGGTAGGTACCATCACAGAACCAGTTATGCTGCCGTAAAACAGTAATGCGCAAACATTACTGTGTTTTTGTTCGAAGGGCACTGAGAGCTAGCGTCTAATCATGCGAGCTAATCACTGGGAATGTGAGATTTAAGAACCGATGTCTCAGGGTGACGGGCGCATTGTAGTATCACATAGAAATTTTCTGGGTGACACAGTATTTGTTATAGGCAGACGTTGCACTTCCCATCAGATGAATGTTTTGCTCGTTTCGTCACCTTATCCAATGTACTAAATAATAGTCTATCTGTTCTTGTTTTCGAGTTGAGTTAGAGCTGTCTAGAATCCTCCACGCTGAACGAGTGAGGAATGGCAGACTTCACTAGACTTCAAAAATTTTATTTGGTTCTTAGATGAGAGTATGTGGGGTTTCTTACGGTGTATTTCATTATCGTATTTAAGTACGAGTACGTTAATTGGCCCATTAAATTGCAACTACCGATAGTTGTCAGAGTAGGCAGAGTAGAATAGCACCTGAACTCGTTCCTACCGTGGTGTCGTAAGGAACGCCTCTGCTTTTGTGCCGTTCGGACCTACTCTGCTCTTGACGATTTCTTGAGAATTACACTCTGTGTGAGACTTATTAAATTGTCAACTGTGCTTAAATGCGCAGCGGGGAACGCCTAGCCAATCGACTCCCAGTGAGGTAGCGCTAAGCTTTTGCCGTATACTGAAACCCGATATCGGGTGAAAGAATACGGCTTAAGAATGTGCGCGGCCAAATTGTAAAGTCGCAGCAACCCTCACAGGTTGAAGATGGCCGCGTCAACTAACTCAGCTTCTCATCAGGACAAGGAAGACCACTCAGCGCGCCCAAGAAGGAACTCCGACATGGAAGCCGCAACGGACCCGAACGCCGAGCGACTCAGTTCGCTACTGGAGCAGCACCCCGAGCATGCGAATGGCTTGGGGCAACTGGGGATCGTGCAGCCAGGCACAGCACTGAAAATCCTGGAGCTTGTGTTTCAGGAAAAGGAGCTGCCGCCACCCCCTATGACGCCGAAGACCGCACGCCGTCGCCGCTGCCCCCCAGTGGCCAGCGACAGCGAAGACGACAAAAAGCGGCACTGCGGTCTCAAATCGAGACCACTCACGCCTCCAAATTGGAAGCAGCGCGACCCGCGGGTTAGACGCGACTCCTCCTGCTCCTCTGTAGAGCAGATGGATGTCGCGCCCCCGCAAAATCCTACTTTGCAGGCACCCAGGCGAGCCGCAGCGGTTTCATACGCCGTGGCCTCGAGGAAGCCCGCAGCCACAGCCGCAGCCGCAGCGCCGCCGGCTATCGCCGGCCCGTCTAGCGCACCGCCGGCAATCGCCGGCCCGTCTAGAGCACCGCCGGCAGTTGCCGGCCCGTCCAGCGCGCCGCCGGCGATTGCCGGCCCATCTAGTGCGCCGGCAGCGACTGCCGGCCCGTCCAACGCACCGCCAGCTGCGGCCGGCAGCGCAATACAAGCAGCGAAGCCGAAATACCCGCCTTAAGTGGTGGAGCGCATACCTAACTGGGCGCACCACTTCAGGCAAATTACTGCCGGATTCGGTAGGAGGCCCAACGTCCGCCTTTACGGGAAGGGCGTACGCTTCCAGCCGAGTAGCGATGACGAGTATCGCTACATACAGCGATACTTGACGAAGCTAAAGAAGGAGAAGAGAATCTCATGGTTCTCGTACTCCCTCCCGGCCGAACGGAGGACCAAGGTCGCAATTCGGGGACTGCTGGATAACACGGAAGCCGCGGAGATCGAGGAGGGTCTCCGCGAACTCGGGTTCGAACCCGAATACATCAAGCAGATCCAAGCGCGCAAGGGACAGCCTTTATTCGTGCAGAATACCACCGTAATATGCAATGCTGTCACTATACTGTTCGTGGGAACGCAATTGAGGGTAAGAATTTCTTTGTACTTGTACCTAAAAGGCGGCGACGTGGTTAGCCACCCGCCACGTCTCGTTTCTCACGGGGGTAAGGTCTATGTGTGTGGCTTCCGCTAACTCCGTACATGGAAAAATGGCGAGACTGTACGTGTATGTGTTTTTTAAAAACATACGCATTTATATTTATTATTTAATAATCTCGCTTCAAGTGTCACTGTCACTAAATCTAAAAGATAACAGTCATTTAAACACGCCTATATAAAATAAAATATACTTTTTGTTAGTATCCTAGACACTCAGATACATTATATACATATCAGAAACAGCCTGGTCGTAAAGAGTGAATTGCCGACGTAATTAGGAAATGACCGATATGTCTTTCCCTCAAAAGAAATGAGCTCTTCCGTTAATGACTAGCGGGATTTAACGGACATTACCCTGAACGCTTAATCGGAATAAAATTATTTTAAAGCTTGATATATAATTCTTGACATGTAACATTGAATAGCGGAAATAACTAGAACATTTTTGTAAAAGTTAAGTTTTTTAATCCTTGTAATTTATCAACGTAGTGCCTTTATTGTCAAAAAAGTATAACAGCTTTTAATTATACCTATATAAAAATAAATAGTATTTTTATTTTAAACTGTCTGATGCCCGCAACTTCTATTTGATTTTCCATGATAAAAAGTATCCTATGGCCGTCCCTAGAATTCAAGCTATCTCTTTGCCAAATTTCGTCAAGATAAGTTCAGCGGTTGAACCGGGAAAAGGTAACAAACAGACAGAGGCACAGAGAGAGTTACTTTCGCATTTATAAAGTTAGTATGGATGTACACTAGAATTTCTCCTGTATCGTGGGTGCGTTTTACAGACATAAATTCAACTCGCACAAACATCCAGACCTGGAACAACAATTTGTAGGCCCTAAAAATATGCGCAGAAGCCAAATCTACAGCCACTGCACTAACCCAGTCGAATTAGTTTGATAACGTTTTAAACGATATATTTAATTTTAATGTCACAAGAGGCCAGCGCTTGCTAACTTCCGCATCTTATTTTGTATTCTCATGACCGATTTTTAACCATAGCTGTAACTCCCAAATACTGTCAGTAGCTATCAAATGCGCAGGTGATACTATAGTGCCACAAAAGCAAAGTAAGAGCCTATGGATGTTCCACTGCTGAACACAGGCCTCCTCTCATTTCCGAGAGGGTTTTCGGGCTAGGAAGACTCCAACACGCTGTGTAATGCTGGTTGGCAGACTTCACATGCCTTCGAAATAGTTTTATACCGGAGATCAAACTGGTGCCGTGTGGTGGCGGCTTAAGAGAATCTACCACCCCATCTCATTCTGTGGGTGTCGTAAAAGTCGACAGAGGGAAAATAAAGACCAGGTGATGGGCAGCAGCATCTGAATAAGTAAACTGTGATTGCTAACCCGCCGTCCAAGCGTGGCAACTACAACAAAATAACAGCTATAAGCTTCTGTGGCAATCTATGGTGGAGGCCTATGTTCAGCAGTGGACTGGTGATATGCTGAAATGATGATGATGATGATGATCAAACGGCTGGGATTTGAATTCTGGATCCGCTGCGTAGTAGTCCGGTACTTTGACCAGAAGACCACGCGGTCGTCATCATCTTAAAATGCATTTTTAATTAAATTGTCAAATCTAATACGGCCTTTCAATAAGTAATATCTAATTTAAAAATCAAGGTGTATTATAGTCTGGAACATTGTGATTAAGGCAATTCAATTTACAGAATGGCACGCTTGTTGATACTAAAGTCTCGAATATTTATTCTCTGTTTAAGATTTTCATAAAATTGTATTTTAAAAAGCGTCTTGGCAGTATGATCTTTCGAATATAAAGTTTCAGGAAACGATCCTTTTAAAATGTCAATGCCGCTGCGTCAGTGGACATTCGATGCAATAACTGGAGCTGACTCAAGTAAACATCTTACCAACGATGCATAAGGCTCCCAGTATACGGGTGCAAGTTATAATATCGAGATAAACCGTGTCAAACGCAAAATTCGATGTGGCGCCACACCTTACGCTTTGATTTACCGGACAATTGTGTTGCAATACCTTATCAATTAAAACGTTTCAACACTTTATCAATTAAAAGAAATAATAAAAAAAGTCGTTAGTTCTTAAGTGTCATATCCCCAGTAATTACCCTAGCTTTAGTGCCCTTCAGATAGAAACACAGTAATGGTTGCACATGCTTCAGAATGTGGCAGAATAATTGGATTGGTAACTACCTAGAACGATTCCATATATCATAGGATCATGGGATCAGCATAAGTTTTTACGAATGCAAAATAGGCGCACAGCCTACACCGGTGGGTTCAGAGGCTCAAAATTTTGCCTCCTTAGTGGATGAATTTACAAATACATTTTTAAATTCATCAACTAATGGGGTTTAATAGGGGATGGAAGTTTGTATGGAAGGTGGTTATTTTTGAGGTTGTAAATATGGAAAATGGTGTTTAGACTTTAGTTTATAAATAATAGTCAGTTGTACCAGCGTTTTTAAAAATTCATTAAAAAAAAATATGGTAATTGGTGTTTAGACTTCTGTTTATGAATGGAAGCCAAATGTATCAGCATTTTTGAAAATTCATCCCTTTAGTGTGTAAAATAAGGGACAAAAGTTTGTTATTACTTGCTTTTCTTTTCAAAGTATAGAATGGACTTGAACCAGTCTTTAACAAAAACAAATACTTCACACTGCCTTTCATGGCACTAAGAGATAGACACTCTTACTGGAGGTAAGATTTATTTCGGTCTGAAGGGTATTGAGTGCTGGTGGTTATGGACGTATAAGGCAGGTATCAAGGTGGCAGGCGCTGTGTGGTGCCACACAGAAATATTCAGGGTGTCACAGCACTATTTTTAATGCACTTACTATCAGACAATGCACTTAATATATTAAGTCTCATCATTTTATTCAATAAAAAAAACATAATATTGAGGATCAAACATTTTTGAGAAATATTATATACTAGTTGATGCAGGCGACTTTGACCGCGTGAATTAATGTTGTTAAATATTCCGTGGAAACTATTTGATTTTCCCGGATAAGAATATAGGATATATTCGTCTCCAGGATGCAAGCTATCTCTGTGCCAAAGTTCGTGAAGATCGGTATAACGGTTAACGGTAACGGTTTAGGGAAAGAAATAGTTACTTTCGCAATTATAATATTAGTATAAATTACCTTTAGTTAGGTGAAATTCACATTTCATGGTTCTTCTCCTATAATAATTTATGAAAAAAAATATTTTTCAATATGGCAGAATGCCTCACAGACTGTTGTTCCTATTGTAGGAGATAGAGCCTGCTAATTTCGAGCTTCATCGTGAAGTCCTATAGGTGATTAAATGTGTACAGTCTAGTTATTTTTTGCAGTCTGACATGGATATTAGTTTGTTAAAATCTTTTCAAACTTTATTTGTCTAGGAGTAACTAATTACTCGTTTCCAGACCAAAGGATAAAAAATAGCGCACAGAGAGAGAATGTTACCAAAACACTGTAAAATTTGAGAAAAGTACGACAGTTATTGAGATGTTGCCGATGGGAAATCCCATCGGGCACACAGCCGGCCCCTGAGGCACCACGACTTCAGTAATAATTCGTGGTACCTCAGGGGCCGGGTGCTCGCATTAAAATTTCATAGTACGCGATTCCCATAGACCCAGGTGACCCACCGGCAATCGAACCCAGGTGGTTCGATTCCAACCCAGGTGTCGAAACCCAGGAATCGAACCCAGGTGGTTCGATTCCCGGTGCCGACACTACTAAAATTGTTAATTGCAATTTTAAGTGCTGATTTACCACGTGCTCGGCGTTGAAGTAAAACATCGTGAGGAAACCGGCATATCTGAGAAATAACATGTGAAGACCGCCAACCCGCATTGGAGCACCGTGGCGGACACTTCCCAGCTTCAAAATCCTTTCAGAAATGAGGGGAGGCCTGTGATCAGCAGCGGGACAATTATAGGCTGTTACTGTGACATTTGCCAAACAAAATCTTATTTTCTTACGTCAGAAAATAAATATAATTAATTTCATTTCAGGCGGTTCGACAACCGCAGTATGAAGGTTTGTAGCCACAGTCGATAGGTTCCCGGCAGGCGATACGTTTCCAGCAGCCGATAGGTGTCCGGCAGATAGCCGATAGGTGTACGATGCAGAGTAGAATAGCACCATCAATACATATCGGTAGGAAATAGTTAGGAGAGGCGACTAAGGTACTGTACGGACAGCCTTTATTCGTGCAGAATAAAATTCCTGCGCGAGCGAAAAATGGGCTACGTGAATGGCCTCTGCCTACCCCTTATATGGGAAAAACTCGTGTCTTTATGTAGATATGAAGTTAAAATAATTATTAGAGCCTTATTTATTTAGTTCAGCTATGTTGTTCATAATGTAAATACCAGAAACAAGCACAAATTAACCAGTTACTCTACTTCACAGAGTTAATAATGTTCTTTTATGGGACAATGTATACGTTTTTACAACAAAATTCCAGAAAGTGTACAAAGTTATTTAATCAAATGTATTTTTTTTAATTTAGCGGTTTTTAAAAAGCTTTATTATACTATTATAGAATACACGGATGATAATAACCACTGGCAGTGATGTGATCGCTGCCAAGATATTCATTTATATTACTGCTGTTATTGTACACTATTTTTTAAATAAGTAAACTTAAGATCTTCATGTTTTATATAATAACTTTTATGAACATAATAAAGACAAGCCGTGTCTATGAAAAACTTGATTTTCGACGTAGGTGCTAAAAATTACACACATATAGTCATATATATCGGATTCGCGTTCAGTTTTGCTTAAGACCTTGGTAGGATTGATCGTTTATAGTTTAATTAATATAATTTTATTTACTAGATATGACGCTCAAAATGTTTTTAATTGTTTTTATTGTTCTACAATGCAGCATTTGCTTAGCTAAAGTATCACGTGAGTGTTTTTGTTACTTTTTAATTTCACTTGTTTTGATCTTATTAAAATATGTACTTTGTCTAATGGAAAACAAAATAGACATCTACTTTAATATATTTATTTAACTTAATTACATACAATTATTATCCAATAGCGTATTTGGGTCTACTTTGTAATTAATTAAAAGTTTCGAATTTTGATTTTGAGTAATTATTTTAGTTTTAGTATAAACTTCAAAAATATTTTCTTTAATTTTTGTTTGATTTTAAGCTCTTTTGAACTTTGTGTATTATATTTTTAATAATTCTGTAATGATTATTTTAAATTAATTACAATAATTCAATAAAAATAAGTAGTTTAATCGCAGTGTGGTGGCGGCATAAGAGAATCTACTCGTACCATCCCATCTTATCCTGTGGGTGACGTAAAATCGATAGAGGAAAATTAAAAAGAAATTAACCAGAAGACCAGAGCAGCAGCATCTTCCTAAAAAATCTGAATAAATAAAATGCGGTTGCCAACCCGCCTACCAGGCGTTGCAACTATGCTACTACAAAATTCCCCCCAAAATAGTGCACAGAGCTTATAAATGAGATTGGATTTTACATTCTTTTAGCTTTTAATTCTGGCGATTATTACTAAGGTGTTTTCTTGCTATCGTGTTCTGGACACCGGTTGTTAAGTTATAGATATTGTTGTGAATGTCTCCGAGGATATAACAGCGCATCCTAACCTTTATCCGATCATTTCTTTGAATTTTCATTAGATAAGTGAGTGCTTCTTACTTGACGTGGACACTTTAGGCACGATAAAATATTTTGAGTTTGTCACGCGGTAATTGGATTTGGTTGCCGAAGTTAAAATAGAGCAGGACGAGATGAACACTGTAGGATTTTAGATAGCAGGAGTCTGGTAAAACCTGGTCAAATATACCACTAAATTTTCACTTGCAAAAATAATGAGGAGAATATAATCCTATATTTTATTTTAAGTTAGCTGAAGCTCGCGGCTACGTCCGCGTGGATTTATATTTCTTTAGAATATAATTTTTCTCTTTGATAAAAAAGAATCCCTTTTCCGTCTACAAGATATAAGCTACTCGTATATCTGTGCCAAATTTCGTCAATATCGGTTGAACGGCTTAGTTGTGAAAAGATAACAAATATACAGAGGGAAATAGAGTTACTTTCACATTTATAATATTCATCATCATCATCATCATTTCAGCCTATCAGTAGTCCACTGCTGAAAATAGACCTCCCCTATAGATTGCGACAAAAGTTTTCAGCTCTCACTTTTGGGGGATTTTGCTATAGTTGCCACACTTGGCAGGCGGGTGAGCACAGTTTATTCAGATGTTCCAGGAAGATGCTGCTGCCTATCTCTTAGTTTTCGTTTTGACTCTGTCGAATTTTACGACACATACAGGATGAGAAGGGGAGGCCTTAAGCCGCCATCACGCCATACATATATAATATTAGTATGAATTATTCGCATAAGGTTGTTTGTTCTAGCCGATTATATCAAACCATGTGTGGGATTGAAGTCCGACTGCTTGAAGAAAAATGTTCAAGAAACAATTCCCTTGTATACCAAAGGTATACAAAGTATTAATATCAATTCAAGCGATCCACTAGTCTTTGAAACTATCAACATGGAACTTCCTGGTGGATTAAAAGTAGAGTTTAGAGACGGAGTGATGACCGGTCTCCGGAAATGCATCGTAGATGACATCAAGTAAGTTTTAAATAATTAATATATAACAACTATAGAAATCTTTGTAAATTTTGTGTCAAAGTCAAACTATCCCTATTTATTTTAGTCTTGATTTAAAAAAAATATTTCAGTCCGTCGAACGTTAAGAACTTATCAGAAGCTTTAGGGATCTCCATCACTGTAAAGCTTATTATAACATCATGTAATGCAATATCATATTGCCACATCCACTCTACTCTCACAGAGTCACTGAACTTATCGGTATTATTGTTATGAGTAAGTCTTTAAGGTTTAAACAAGTTTTCAGTAATATTCAAAATTAACAAGCTACTGTTAAATATTTTAACCGGACGCGATGATTTCAAATTATAGATTTATCAAGACGCTTACTTTTTCAAAAATAAATTATTATTATGTTAATATGTAATTATTATGTATAATGAAATAATAATTTTAAATAATATACTCCATTTAACTAGTTTTACGGATTTCATTGCGTTTAATTTTTAAACTATTAATAAGACGACGTTATGAGCGCTTTACAGCTCCCCTGGTCACGGGAGGACTGAGTTGAAAGATGTCCTAATGTCATAGTTAATCCGGGGTACCTTCAGCTTTAAATAATTATTTTTGGTCCGGTCTACGCAGAAAGAGCTAACTGTGCCTTGAAGTCTTGTATAAGATGTTTTATTTAATACTTGAAATTTATAAGCAATGAAAAGAAATTCTTAACAAAAACAACACAAAAAAAAGATAGCACTTATTTAAAAATTAAACCAGAAAAATATGCTGGCCAAATCGCCGCCGTCTGTGGGCAGCGTGCCTAGCAAGCTTGCCGAGTTGCCACGCTGTATCGCGAGGCTGTTTCGCTGGCCAAAGTACGAGCCAGCTCTTGGGTCACCGGAAATGGTAACCAGGCGCGAGCAGATATCTTTGTACAAAATTTTGCACTTTGCACAAATATATAGCCCTCACGGGGGGCTATATACTTGCGACGCTTCATACACTCCGCCGTCGCTGCAGCAGACCTACCTTGCGAGCAGTTCCCGAAACATGCGACGGCGCCAACGTGTCAACACAAGTCGCATCCCAGACAAAAGTGCGCCCGTTTTTCCAAGGAATGAGCGTCATTCCGTCAGGCCTTTTGCCATCGTCACGGAATATACCGTTTGGCTCTAAAACAGACGGTACACTGGCACTTATAAATGCCCGACGAATGACGTCATTAATTGCAGCATGGTGAGGAATACGACCAGCGCTGCGCTGGCACGCTAGGCCGTGATGACCCATATGGTCAACATCTTTATCACAACAGCAGCGATGTGGCTCGTTAATTTTTACTCCAAGACTGACTGCAAAAGAAAATGAAGTTTTGTCTAGCATAGTCCCTATATGTACTGAAGGCAATGCATTCAACGCCGTAGTAGCCCGACTCCTCCTCCACACTTGCCAGGACGTCTCCTGGCAAGTGTGGAGGAGGAGTCGGGCTCCCTCTGTTGAGCCCGCTCTGTTGAGCTTCCGCAGTCTTCTAATAATTTTTTCTGTACTTGTATGCAGAGCGGCTCGTCCCAATGCCTCTGCGAAGCTGGATTTATTGGGAAATCTTGGTCCAACGCAACTTTAACACGCCAAGCGTCCTTGGCCTCAGCCAAATACGAAACCTCTTCACCAAGTGATGGGCTAATACTGTCACCAACGATGACAAAAACGCCGGTATCGCTACGCTGGATACCTTTCGAATGCCTAGGCCACCGAGTCTGATTAGAAGGGTGGTCTGAATCCAGGAGTTATCATTTAAAGAGCAATTTAGAATTTCGCTACCAGTTTTCCTAATCAGATCATCAAGACGATTTAAAAGAGGGACATGCATCCTAAGGGTAGAACAACGCAGCACATTCGTGAAATTTGGTACAAAAAGACATAATTTTAATAGAGCATAAGCCATGTGTGGGTAAATTTCGTATAGACGTCTGGATAACTCCTCAAATTTTAACATCTGATCATTAACAAAACTTTGACTGGAGTCGTCCAAGACGGGGGCACCTAGAAGGCGAAGCGACTCGCTGTTTACAATTTTTAAATTAGGGTCCAGGGCGTTGAATTTAGAAATGAGCTGAAGTTTTTTCAAGGAGAGGTATATTATCTTTCATAAAAAGTTCACATTTTGGAAAGTTAAGTTTAAGACCGATAGACTCGAATATAGAAATAAGGCTGTCTAAATCATTAAGGACTGTGGTCACTTCGCCTCCAAGCGTCACGTCATCCAGATACCAAACGTTGAATTTAGAATGTAAATTTTTAATATGTGGGTTAAAAATTTACATTCTAAACGACTATTAAAATAGTCTTTACTGTTTATATACAAATAGAAAAAAAATAAAAAAAACGCAGATTTTACAATAAGACAAGTCCTGTGAAGTACGTACTCGTACTTAAGAAAAAAAAATTAAATTTAAAACCGTAACACTTACACATTTAAATAAATAAGACATTTCTAGCATAAAAAGGACAATAATTTAAGAACCAATCTTTCAGTGTCAACACAGATGAGCCGGCATAAACAGCAGAATAGTCAGATGTAGTACGTTGAATGTCAGTAATAACTTCGGCAGTAAGTCGTAACCTTGGCAACGTTTGTTATTCTCATCTGGTGCCATTTTAATTCATAGTAAGCAAAATAAAACATTTCAAACCAAGGCCTTTCAGGTGTGCTGGTATGAGCAACTGTGCGCACAAACTCCAGCAGGTCGGAACCGACTTTAAAAACTAATTAAGGGTTAATTAATTGTTTTTTTTTTTCATTATTTTTGTAAGAGCACAATTAAGACAAGTTTTGGTTGACAAGCGCTGTCCAATTTTCCAGTAGATGCATGGTTTTTGGGTTAATTTAATCAATGATAGGATCCCAAGCCGGTGGTAGTACCCAACCATCTTCTCTATTGAAATTAGGATGCTTTTTAATTTTAATAGCCTCGCGAATATCCTCATACCTGGTAGGAATCTGGTGTAATGGTTGGGACGATCCAGAACATGGTCACAGACTGCAGACTTGCTGTAAAGCGCTTGTCGAAACGTCGGGTCATCAATAGTTGAAAAATTAAACGCGATGAAATCCGTAAAGTTCGTTTAATTAAATGTATAACATTCGCGTAAAAATAATAATATACATTGTACACAAAATAAAATAGACATGTTGGCATTCTATAAATAATGTAGTATGTATATTATGACATTTTCTGTTCATGTACTACGAGGTTTTGTTTTTGTACATACTCTCTTATAAGTTTCTATAGAAAATTTACTTTAATTTTACATTACGATATTATCAAAAAAAAAAAAACAAAAACAAGTTTCAATGTCTAAGCCATTATAAAGGTCACAAGAATTTCGACTTCCTAAGAATACATTAATACTAATGTAAAGGAAGCATGTTTACAGAAGACATTGTAACTGACGGGATTTAACACTGCTAAAAAATCTAATTTGAAATTATTGTATTTACATTTTAAAAACCTAAATTGAACTAGATACTACGTAAACATTTAACCTGTAGTGGTAAAGTAAGTAAAAAAGCGCTTTATTATATCATCAAACTCGTGTTACCATAAATAGGACTTATAAAATAAATCGAATGAGCCAAAACTTAATATGTCTGCTACTAGCCAATGGAACGTTCTTTTATTATTTCGACTCTAATAAACCCCTAAGACCGTCAAGTAATCCGCATTGGATAGGCGATTGGATTACTTGCAATTTTATTTTGATTATTCTTTATTATGTATATCTAGTAGTTTGTTCCAAAAATCTTACACACAGGGGTGAAAAATGATGGGTTAATAGGCACATATTACGTACACAAATCACAATATGTTACATACAAGAGTGTCGGAGAAATTTATCTAAACTATAATATATTAGGTAAAGTTTGATGGATTGGATGTAGGAGGTAATCTCCCAACCTTCTAATCCAATTTCAAAAACTCTTTCACCGATATTGAAAATGGGACCTTCAGGGTGGACATAGACTGTATATTGACGTTAAAATAAAACGCCGTTTTGTGGAGACTAATTTTACGACATAAGTCGACGAAAAAACTGTCTAGCGAGCTTTTTCTGTAAAAGTTGTAGCGCTTCAAAATGCCTGTCAAAAAAGCCCGCGACGACATTAATATCTATATGTTACCGATAGGTGTCCGGCAGTGTCGTAAGAGGCGACTAAGGTATTGTACTGACAGCCTTTATTAAGGCAGAGTAACAGTATAATGCTCGTGGGAACGCAATAGGGAGTAAGATTTTTTGACTTGTATCAAAATGGCGGCGACATGATTCGCCACCCGTCACGTCTCGTTTCCCGCGAGGGCGAAAAGTTAACTGAGTGTGTGGTCTCTGCCTACCCCTTATGGGAAAAAGTCATGACCGTATGAATGCATGTTAAGGTTGACTTCACAAATTGATAAAGTATGATTAATAGATATATAACGCGTCTGACTAAAGATTTGCCTATTTGTCGACTTTCAATTCATTTCATTATTGCCCACTGTTTGTAATATATATACATAAAAGTAAATTTCTTTGTCACTGATAAAATGCTGAACAAAAAGGATATATTTACGATATTTTTACAGCAGTCTTTATGTGTTGTGTTGACGCTAGTTATGGCTGAAATAAAATGGGCATATTAACAAACCGCGCTCCCGTATCTCTTAAACACCAAAACTAGATCAGAAGCATATAATTTAGATTACATACATACATAAGATCACGACTGTATCCCATAAGGGTTAGTCAGAGACTGGGCACTCACTGCCAAAAACAGATGAACCGCCACAATCCACGTTTCACCAAAGCAATGTAATGCACTTGGTGAGCCCATCGCCACCATACGCTGTTGGGTGCACAGTGCAGTTTAATTCCTTACTCGCCTTTTATGAGATCCATTGGATGAGATGGAGTGGTAGTATTCTTTTAACGAGCCGCCACCACACGGCTATTTAATTTAGATTACACATTCTAAAAGTGCGTTTTTATATACATATATTTATTTATATGCAGATGTTAGTAGGGGGAAAACCTGTAGATTTAAATAGATGAAAGAAATCATGACTGAAATGTATCATTATATCGGATTGTTAAATACTACGCCGTAAAATTGCCCGCTGGGATTCTTGCTGGTTCTTAACAGATCAAAGACTTTTTTGTGAACAATACACTTGTTTGAATAATTATTATGTAACTCCGTATTAACGTTCAATAATTATTATGTAATGATCTATATTGAATACAATTATTCTATTCTACCTTTTGATTGGCTAAAGAAATTCGTCAATATTTTTTAAATTAATGTGATATAACATCGATATTACTTTTATATTATAACTTCTAAATTTCTCTTCAGGTACGGAAACCATGAAGCTGATATTATGTTTCACTGTAATCTTACAATCAAAGGAAATTATAAGGCACAAGGACAGATACTTATTGTCTCAATTAATGGTGATGGAGATGCAAAATTAAAAATCAGTAAGAACTTATATTTATGTTCAAAATACGTATTTTTACTGATCGCAATGCGATAAAAGACGAAAATATGGACTCTGCGGAGCAGTTGTATTCTTTAGTTACCATTATACTGAAGTTTACAGTCTGTACGCTTTTTTTAATGCAATGAAATTGTGGTGTTGATGATAAAAAAGGGTGATGGTCACGATTATCTTTTACAATCTAATTTTGTCAAAGGTGAAATCTCGCAGTTAATAACAGAAGTAATCATCTACGGTAGGATATATTATAGTGCCAGAAATTTTGACTCTAACACTGAGTTTTTCTAACTTACAATCTTTAGGTTTTGGTTTGCCATATCACTAGAACAAGGTTCGAATGCAGTGTCTAAAACAGTGAGAGTCAAATTATTGACCGAAGACAAATAGTTTGAATTTTGTCAGATACGCTGACCATTAAGCTGTTTTGTAAGAAAACTTAATAGTCCAAGTTGAAATTGTACGCATTAGAATGTGCATACGTTTTTTTTTTTCATTTATCAATTTATGCAAAATTTGAAATTAGGATGATTATGTAATTACGTATTGGCAAAATATTTAGTGTCAGATATTTATAATGCTTTATTTAATTTACAGCGGATATTGTCCTAAATGCAAAGCTGAAGTTTGCTGACGTCATACGCGACGGAGTGACTTATTATGATGTGAAGAACTACAAAGTAACGAATTATATTAGAGGAAAAGTACAATTTGCTCTTAAAAATCTCTTTAAGGGAAGTGCTGAACTTAGTAAGTATAACTGTAAATCTCGATCTCAGTCTTTTATTCATTTTCATATTTTTTAATTCATTTAATTTTCAGGTCAAACGGTATTGACGTTCCTTAACGAAAATTGGAAAGATGTTGTTGATGAATTTGGAGAGCCTATAATTAATCTCGTTATTAACAAAAGTTTTCAAAGTATCCAAGAATTCTTTAGTAAAATACCTAAAAGCGAACTTATCATATTGTAAAATGTTATAAATTTAGATGCTATACTTTTGTAAGTTTTTCGTAAGTTAGAAAATATCTTAGTGAAGTCTTAAATTGACGTTCACTCATGTAAGAGTACTCAAAACGTATGTTCCTACAGCTTACAAAAGGGTTGTTTGTGCTACTTACCACCAATTTCACAAAATATTTGTTGTTCGTGAATTGTTTTCTTATTAAATAAGACAGTAAACACCATGTTTGCTAACAAATCGGATACAGCTTCCGATTAGTCTATATACGTTTGTTGTCTAGTGAAAGAACAAGAATTGTACTTGACTAAAATACGTTAAAAATTACAATATTTTTTAAACTAAAATACTTTTTCAATGAACGTTCATTAAGATGTATGTTATTTTATTAAAAATAGTAAATAATAAAAATGTTTTCTAATCTTTAACCAAACGGAAATAATAATACTTATCATTTACCTGTATAAATGAGTATGGAAATGTAAATTTCCCCCAAACAATATCCTTGGCAAGACCTAAATAAAAATAATAACGCATATGTTAATTATTTACATAACTTCTCATGATATAACTCTTGCAATAACATCAAAAATACTAACCGTGTTAATAAAGTAATAATAATAGAACTGATATTGGGTATCAAATAAAAAGAAACCTTGATTTGTTATTTTACTTAAGGCGCTTTCACTAGTAAAATAGCAAATATTAATCGATCTTTAGATTACATAATTTCCTATGTAGGAATCCGTCTGAATATGGTCACCCCTGAACCAGTTATTATGCCGTAAAGCAGTATGGTGTCAATATTACAGTTTTTCGATTTGAAGAGCACTGAGTGCTAGTGTAATCACTGGGCACGTGAGACTTAATCACTAACGTCTCAAGAATAGGTGTTCTGGGTGACACAGAATTTGTTATGGGCAGCCGTTGCGCTTACCACCAGTGACCGTTTAGCTCGTCTCGTCACTTTATCCCATAAAAAAAGTGTAAAAAGAATTCCATATGCATTTATTAAACTAATTTTAGCTTTTTTAGATATAAATTAATTACTTACCACTAGGAAAGTCAAATGGATAAATGAGAGAAAAAAACTCGGACATAAATTTGAAAGGATTAAATCCTTCTTCCAGTTTAAACTTCGGTATCAAATAGTTTTGCATCTGAGGCATACTACTAAATTTTATTCTGCTTCGATCCATTTCTTCATACCATTCTATAGAATTGCTTACCCTTAAGTTATTTTCGGTTATAGCTGCATCTTTAGTGAAGTTCGACGAATTTTCTGGTTTATTTAGAACTTCCTCTGTAGTTGAAAATGTTTGAAAAGTTGTTATGTTCATAACTGTGGACGGTGTCGTAGTTTTATCTAACGTAATTGTTATGTCTGTTTTTTCTAATTTGTCTTCCTTTTTTGCATTTTTTAAATAATTATACTTATCTAACCAAGCCTTAATAGCATCTGAGTGGAAAACGCCCATGTCCCTTTTATCCAAAATGTTTCTGAAAATCTTGTTGTTTTTAATTTGCAAGTTTCTGGCAGGTTCCGTTTCTTTTTGGGGTTGCAAATTTATTTCTTTCTCAGTAGATTCTAAGCAATTGTCCCAAATTAAATTCAGAGATGGCGGCAAATGATCATCTTTTATTAATTTGGTTTTGAATAAATTATTTCGTGTATTCTGCTCTGTGGCATTGACTTTGAGATTTTTATGTAATTTGACATTTCCTTCATCTGCGTCGACATTTTTTCCTTCAACGAGATTCTTTTCTAACAATAAAATGGGGGAGATTGCCAGGAAATTTTCTCCTTGTACTTCCAGAGACTTACTTGGTGTGCTGCTAGAAACTCCATTTAGATTACTTCCGGCGGAGACCGCGGGCGCCTTTTCCGATGTCGTTCGGATTTGTCGGATTTGCAAAGCAGAAACTGCTTCAGTATTTACCTCTGTTAGCGCATTTAACTCATACACTGACAACGTCGTGTTCAGTTTTATCGATTTAATTCCATTCGCGAGAAATATTATAAAAAATATGACAAGGATAGCCATTTTATAATTCAATATTTTTCATTACGTTTGTTCGTTCACTACCGGTGAATGAATATTATTAGTTCGTCACTTGTGTAAAGACTAACGGTAGGTGGGACATTGGACAGGGGATTTGTAGCACTTAACGGTCTGCCCGACGGCGGTGCACAATCGTATCATGTCGGCCACGTTGTGCCTTTACTGGATTATGCGCAGAGTAATTAAATTCCTTTATAATTAATATGTATCATAAACCAAGTTCTTCAGAATCCCATTGTTTTCTTCTGCTGGTTAATTTTGAAAATAAAAACAGTATCATAACAAAAATATCATTTATTTAGCTAAAATATAAGTGCTTAAATAATTTTGAGTATTAGTGAAACGTCATATATTTACCTGGTGAGGAAAAATATAGGTCAATTATAAGCAGACTGCCAAATTACCACTAAGGGTTCTGCTTATTTCGAAATTATATCAGTATCTCGCTTCTTAACTATCATGATAGATTAACCCATAAAGTGAAGCTTTTAACAGAAGTTAGAGGACCTTAACTACTGAAACTTTATAGGTTCACGTATAATATGTAACTGCAAGACTAAATGAAAAATGATTTAAAAATATGAATGCGAAAAATATAAAAAACATACATAAAGCACAGAATAGAATTAGATTAATTTTAATTCAACAAAGATTATATACATAATACTTATTGAAAGTAATTTAATTTCTTTTTTTTAACTACACTTGTAGGCGAAAAATGAAAATTTTAAAATTTTCCCATATAAGGGGTAGGCAGAGGCCACTCACGTAGCCCACTTTTCGCCCTCGCGGGAAAAGAGACGTTACTTGTGACGATCCATGTCAACGCCATTTCGGTACAAGTGAAAAAATTCTAAATCCCAATTGCGTTCCCACGACCAGTATAGTGATACGAATAAAGGCTGTGCGTACAATAATACCTTAGTCGCCTCTTTCGACACTTCGGTAGGAAAGAGGTAGATGCTATTCCACTCTGCCAGACACCTGTCAGCACAGGTCCAAAGGCATTCTTCACCGAAAAGTTATTTTTTTCTAAATATACTAATAAAATACGATATGTGTACTCATACTGTAAAACATAATTTATATTCAAATGAGAGATAATCAATAACCATTGTTACAAATTTCATTTTTTATAAATTTAGATAAAAGTTATGCAGTCTGAAAATTTAGTACTCTGTGATTCGTGTCCTCTATTGAGTTGTCGCTGACTATCAACAATACGAGGCTAAGAAAAGCGTAAAATAAACGATAAAATATAAACGTGGCAAGAATTTGGTACTTATGGTATTTTGTAATAACCAATATGAGAGCTTTCGACAATGTGATTTAATTATTTTAAGCTTAATAGAAACTTAGGTGTTCTGTAATGGATTTAGTTACATTTTAAATATTATTTTATATTATACTAACCTAACCTAAATTGTTGACCAATTTTAGATTGCCTTATGGTTCATAATAATATTTAAATAAGTAACTCCCTTCTTAACTTACTTCAACTAATTAAATATTTATAACTAATTAATAATATTTAACATAATGAAGAAAGAAAACAAATGTTAACATTTTAAATATAATTTTAGGAATAGATAAAACGGTCTGAAACAATACTAATCGGTCGATAACTTTGGTCCCTTAAAAGTTCTATCGGGTTAAGTTAAATAAAATATTTTTAAAATGCGGAATGCGAGAAGCTAGCTATATAGTATACTCTTAATTTTATTAAGTTGTAAGTATTTATTTTGACTTATGTTTTATTTTCAGAATTTGATGTTCGTAAACATTTATTTGACACTAATTTAGTATTAATGTCGGACAGTAAGATTTAAAGTTACCGCTCGTACAAATCGAAGCCATTAACTTTATGGTATTCAATCTTACGCCTTCATTAAATGACATTGTGAGATAAATGGATTAAAGTAGACTTTTATAAATCAGTAAGGAAGTGTCATGAAATTCAATACCATAGAAAGGTACATCACGGTTCTTCACTTTTAAGGCTTCTATACGAGTATTTTTATGCTTCGAGTACTAATAGGAAAATTAGAAATTATTCGTTAAACTTAGCAAATGAAACAAATTTATAGGACTAAAAGCGAATGTGCCAATTTTCTTCTTCTTGGAAAGTTTATATTTCAATTAATTATAATAAGTTTCATAACAGTCCACTGCTGGATATAGACTTCTCCAGAGTAGAAAAGATTTACTGATTTTTTTTAAATTGTCCCACACTTGAAGTTCTCCTGTGTCGTGAGTGCGTTTTACATACATAAATTCCACATGCACAAACACTCCGATACGGAATAACTGTAAGCCGTACAAATATTTCCCTTTACTCGCGCGGGAGTCGAGTCCGCGACCCCTGGCGCAGAAGCTAAGGGTAATAAGAGCCGATAATCCGCAATAGTTACGCGTTTTTTTTCTCCTGTGTCGTGGGTGCGTTTTACAGACATAAAGTTCACATGCATATTACAAATATTCGAACCTGGGACTGTGATTCGAACCTAGTACCCGCGGCCTAGAAGTACTATTACTTACTTACTTATAAAGAATATAGCACGGGCTATGCATATACTATATCGTTACTTACATTATTTTATGTTCAGAAATACTTGATTTATAATTTAAAATATTTGCAGAAAATATTGTGGTACTGGGCATTTGAGACTTAAGAGCTGATGTCTCAGGGTGACGGGCGCAGTGTGGTGTCACACAGAAATATTCCGTTTTGCTCGTTTCGTCACTTTATACAATAAAAAAAACTGTTTGAATATCCATTGATATGTGAAGGACTCTTTTAGCAATAGGAACCAGAGACCGATTTTCTCTTAAATCTTATAGTACATAAAGATTCACTGCTACGACTTCATTGAATAATTCATTCTACTTGCTCAACGCCGTCGAATACATCTTATTGAAATTCCCTTCTGAATGATTTTGGAAGTTTGTTGCCGTAAATAATACATGTATTTTTGCCGTTTTTCGTGACTACTTTTTTTCAAGTAAATAAAGAAAAATTCAATCTTTATTTATATTTTTATAATTATCAACAAACAATTACCTTAAATATTTTTTTTTATATTTGTTCAGTCTAAACCTTTGTAATTTAACTAGATAAACTTAGATAATCCCATTTCACCTCATCCCTTCTCGTGGGTTTCATAAAGGACAGTTAAATTGTATTCGTCAACTGTAACGCAATTACATGTATAGCTGTGCGCTGCGATTTCACCCACGCGGCTCCTCAACATTGATCATTGAAAATTAACATTGAAGCATAAAATGTCTAGAACTTTCCTTAATAAACGGGCTGTGTAATGAAAATATTATTTTTAATCAGGATTAGTATTTCCTGAGATTAGCGCGTTCAAACATACCAACTCTCCAGCTTTATATTAGTAAGATGAGAATAAGATCTAAGAGTTTTTTCTAAGAGCATGAGACTGAGGAAGAATGGACTTCACCAGTTTTTTGACTCATGGTCACTGTTAGCCCGAAGGCTTTCACAGCTTCGACGGATTGAAAGGTGGCATAGCGCTGAGGGCGCTTAGCAGAAACCTTTATTTATAAATGACTAGCGCAAGGTACCTCGTAGGATCTCGGCTTGGACCGTCATCCTGTGTGCGAGAGTAACTGACTAGAGGGTGCCCAAGGGTTTGGCCTCAGCTCGGTCAGTTACTTCAATCGGCAGGGAACTTCACCAGATGCGACCTCTGTAGCCTATTCTTTCATAGTAGTTCAGTTCAATTTGCTTTTTTCTATTTTCAAAGATCAAGATCTCAGCCGGAGATTCTCCTTAAGCGCTATCTCTCTATTATAATGACTTCATACCTACCATACCTTCCACAGCCAGTACCACCTCTCATTTGAGAAATATTGCCACAGTAATCATACTTGGGAAGCGTGGCGCTAACTGCAGATTATTTTTTATAGGATAAAATGACGAGACGAGCATAACGTTCACCTTATGGTAAGTGCAACGCCTGCCCATAACAAATGCTGTCACGCAGAAAATTTCTGTGTGGCACTACACTGCACCCGACAACCTGAGACATCAGTTCTTGAAGTCTCCTAGCCTAAGTGCCTTTCAGACCGAAACACAAGACTTGGCGTAGTCCTATCTGTCGGCTTTTATGAAACGCACGGGATTAGATAGTGTCAAAATTTTCTTATGATTCTTATGAAATAATTATCTTCGAATTTCCAGCCATTTTGCGTTAAGTAGTAAGTAAACTTCATTAAACATCCAATTTCAAAAGAAGTCCGTTGATGCCGTCAAAATGTAGTTCAATGCAGAATTACGTACACAACGCACATACACAAAAACGTAAAACGTAAAACGAACCCAAGATACAGGAGTTATTTTAATGGCCAAAAACCTATAGAGTAGCGGATTAAATAGATTTATATTTTAATTTAGGGTTATAAAAAATAAACTTTTAGCAAAATATAAATACACATAAAATCAGAAATATACACAGATTAGGCGATAACTATTTTAAACATAAAATTATTTGATGAAAAATTGTTGGCGACAGCTTTAAGATCAAGTTTGATGGTAAGGTTTCATTATACGATCCATATACATAGAAAATACATAAATACATTAACGCAATGCATCACTTATTGAAAACTCATTTATTACAACACAAATTTCGGTATTAGGTACTTGTGAAATGAACTTAAGTCGATAGAATCAAAGTCGTAATTTGAACTCTGGTAAGGTGTTAGTGAGTAACTTATATCGATTCTATTAATCCTTCTTGTACGAGTATAATCTAGTTAGAGCGTTTTATTCCGTTTTCTTTTTTTACATTTTATTCGTTAAACTGATACATCATATGAGAATAACTTTGTAGGTAAGCCGTATAAATTTTCTTAAAAAAGCTGTAAGTATAAAAATACGAGTACTAATTTTTAATTACTACAGATCGGTTATTAAGAACTTTTTTTTCGCAATAGGGTAGGCCATAATATTTTTATACTGTTACCGTGACATCGTACTTTAGGTGTTAAACATATTAAGTATTTATATAATGTGATATGAATGAGTGAGTTGTAAACACCATTTCACTGTTTACTGAAATATGAACTTTAAAATCAAAGGTGTCAAAAGGGTCAAAGTGACTTTTCCTTTGACGTTAAAAATGGGAGCGCGTGTCTGTTAAGACGTATATGTATGTTAAGTAAACACACTGTTTTTCTTTTGGACCCAGGTTTTGCGAGATTTTTAAGGTAAATTGACTAGTCGCAGGTGGGTGATGAGAAACGGGTCAGTCGGTCTCGGTAGCGTGTCATGTTCATGAGTCACCAGGGCCGTATAAAAGGCGTTGTTTTTGAAATTCAATTCTTTGTCTGAAAAGAATTTAATATTCAAATACGTTTTATCTGACACCTCATGAAAACACTTCTTCTACACTCTTTGACTTTTTAAACTGATGACTCAGGCAGGTATGACTGAGTAGTCATCAAGAAGTTCAAATCACATCTAAATAAAATAATTGTCCCATACAGAAATTAATGGTTATCGGGTCAAGGTGTGCTGTGGTAACCCCGTACATCATACCTGATAATATAGTCTCTTCGATCACATGCCGGGATGATGAGTGCAAATGAGTCCAAACTTCGCAAATATTTTCTATACTTTAGTATGTTTTACGTAAGTACTTTTCTTTTTCAACTGGAAAACGAATCCACGGTCTCTATTCTAGGAATTCTCTATTCTATGCTAGGAAATTCATCATCATCATCTACAAAATTTAATGAGAAGTATCACGGTGCAGTAAATGTTGTGTTACCTAATCCTTTATATTTTTTTTACAGAGCGGTGCTCCACGCTTAAAACCAATAATTTGCGTTTTCGCACACATATTGGAAATAAGAAAAAAACAGTATATACTACAAATTATTAATTATCAGTACTAATACTGATAAAATAATATTTAGTATATACTACGTCGCTATGACATTTAATAAATTAAAGGAATTACGTCGAAAATAACAAATAATAAAAATAAGATTCACACATAACTACCAAATTACCTTACAAGTAACAGCCTATAAATGTCCCACTACTGAGCACAGGCCTTCTCTCATTTACCCTCTCAGGTTTTGAAGCTGGAAAGAGTCCATCGCGCTGCTCCAAAACAGGGTTGGCGGAAGTACATGTTCTCGAAATAATTTAATTTAATTGTCAGATCAGTTTTTATTTCGATGTTTTGCTTCACTGCTGAGCACGAGTTTAATTAGCACTTCGAATTGCAAAACAATTTGTGAGGTGTCAGCACCGGGGATCGTACTGAGGTCACATATAAGGCGAGCGCCTGACCCTGAGCTACCAGGGAAAATTTAATAGTTTGTTGTATTTATTATTTTCCCTGTGCAATTTGATAAATAAAAGGAAACGAGTCCATCCCTGTAGGCACATATTTATATTAATTACCGCGGCAACTAGGGCGCGCCTCCCATCTCCCGAGGTGACCGACGTCTTGGCCTATTGGCCTCTCGTCTTCGTTAAGTTTTACGTTGACTTGAACGTGTCAAGCAAACTAGCGTGTAAGTGTTTGCTTAAGCAAGTTTTTTCCACACGAACGTTTTTATTAAAATAAATTTAACTTTTTATAAATTAGCTCTAAATTCTAATTTATAATATTTGCATGACATTTAAAATAAAACTTTTAATTATCCAATTTACATACATATATACAGGAAGAGGCCACACACGAAGCCCACTTTTTGTAGGAAAGAGGTATGTGTTATTTTACTTTATATATCGGCGATATTTTGTTTTGCGATTCTCTAAATTAGGTTCAATTTTTACCTTTTTTTTGCTTTTGTGTATTAAGAGTTTGTCTTCATAAATAAATATGTTTTTTTGGTAGAAACGTATTCCTTCCATTTTTTGGTTTGTACTTATTTTTACACATTTTAATTTCTATTACGTCACAAACCAAAATGGTTTAAATAAGTCATCATACAACATAAGCATGACATGCGCATACAGCCGATAACTGACAATGACAATATCGTACTCGTATATCGCAGTGTAGTTAGACCCCACACTAGATGGAGTTACGATTACAAAAATTTAATGTGTTCAGATGGATCATGGCCGCGTTTTGTGATAATAAGCAGTGGACAATTGACTAGCTGATGATGTTAATTTCTAGGCTGTAACTTGCCTTTTACTTTTTTACATTTTTCGACATGGTTATTCCGCCATCTGTCGCCACGAAGCCTTTTTTTTCATGGTTTTTTAATTTTTTAATTTCCCTAAGTCGACACCAATGGGATGAAACTGGGCGGCAGATTTTTTCACACCGGCACCTCATCGCGAATGTCTATACTTCTGAAATATCAATAATGAAATACCTAAATAAATCAAGTTGGTGGTAGGATTCCAATGAAGGAATCCGTTTAGATATGTGCCACCGCATTGCCAGTTATTAGTGTGCAAAAATTAGTGTATTTCCATTTAGATAAAACCATTTTTTACGGATTTTATCGCGTTTAATTTTGTACAATTTATAACCCGACGTTTCGAGCGCTTTACAGCACCCATGGTCACGGGAATACTGAGGAGACAGATGTCCTGATTTTGATTATTATTTTTGGTTCGATGTACGCAGAAAGAGCTAACTGTGTTTTGAAGTCATGCAGTGGTATACTTGGTTTTTAACGGTTAACGACCACAACCAATGCACACATACATATGGCCCAATGGACTCTGTTGTTGACTTGTTGGATGACGTATATGTTTCCAAGCTTCAGTCTAGCATACATGACACACTACATGGTCGCTAGACACCTGTACACCTTAAATAAATTCAGTCACTTATTTATTAATTGATATACACAACATAAATTTCAAAAAACATGAAAATAACAAACATTTGTGTACAAAAACATTATTCAGTTTACTTAAAAACACTGTTATTACTTTATGTTGTGTTGTTTTGCTGTTATAATAAAATATTTTCATTCGATTTCGCAAGTAGTGATAGTACCTATATATATATATATGGTTTAACCCAACGTTGTATAATACTGCGTACTTCAGTTATTTCTAGTAAGTGTCTTCGCATTCTATTCATATTCAATCCACAATTTACACCACATTTTTGACCGCTCACAACAGGTGTTGATGATTTTTGTGAAGAACTGGGGGCCAGGATTCATGCCGGGGTCATCGGCAGTTTCTTGCGTCAAATCCAAATCGTTTTAAAATAAACGGGGAAAAACATTTAATAACTTCGGAGTTCGACGCAAGCGCAAAGAACAAAGCAATGCAATGAGTTTGATTGACAATATTGACATGAGCAAGCACAGACAAGCTGATTTTAGTGTTGACACTATAAAGATGAAAAATTCCTTATTTCGATATATTGATTTAGAGCTTTTATATATTTTATGGTTTAAGGTTTGATTTTTTGGAGTTGGAATAAAATGTTGAAATAAAATGTTGAAATAAATGTTATGTCAAATACTTTAATGCAGTAGTACATACCTACTTGTTTTCGCGTTACAACAAACAATAATAAACCTTACTATGGCAACATTATATTCAAATAACAGGAAGAATTATAAATGAATAGGAACATTTAACTACTAGTCATTTAAACAATTTCATAAATAAATTAAAATGTGTACGACTAAACATTCCTACTAAAAAATCATAATTAATAATTTACGAGTATGTTCTTTTGATCAATTGAATTTCACGTACGCTCAGGGCCTAAACTGGGCTATTGCCATGTGCTCAACGGCGAGGAAAAACACTGTGACGAAATTTGCGTGCACAGAATAAAATTATTCAAAAGCATGTTAACTCCACTCATCTGAAGTGGAGTACCGCAGCGAACTATGCTCTAACAGCCTCTCATAGTGAGGAGGTCTAAGCTTTGCAGTGGTGTAGACTGCAGACGTGTAAGGTACTATAAATATTTTAAATACAAACGCTGACATCGAAATTATTAAAATAGTGGATATCTTGAACTTTATGCCATAGTTGTGATGATGTTCTCTTCAACGATTGTTATCAGATAACGTCAGTTACGCAGTAAATATTACAATGCGCCATAAGTATTCGCAAACACAGAAGCAGCCCGCCGAAGAAGCCTGATTTTGCCAACAATCTGGAATACAACTTATAACTTTTCGGGTTTACGTGTATGCCCTGATTTGGTATGATACTGTATCTATTCCTTCTTTCGATTTTATCTGATAAGTGTTACACTGGATACTTAAAGGAAAAGACAAGTGAGTGCCGCTGTTTGTGTTATTACTTATGACACTAATACATACTCACTGTATTATATCGTGTGGACGTATTCGTATAGAAGGATATCACCATTAATTTTAGAATAAAGGCAATCTCAAAAACTCGTGTTGCAACCACTTTGCTATTTGAGGTGCTCTATCGCTTATTAGTTTAGATATTCGAATCACCTAAAAAGTTCTATTAACAAACTTTAAATGAGTTTCGTTATTATATAATTTCTTAAAATTGGCTATGAACGTATAAACAAATTAACGAACAGTAATTTAAAAAAGTTTCGTAGACGTTTGAGATATACACATCTTGATATTTTAAATTACGCACGTATGAGGAGACTAGTTAATGAGGAAGTTGACGAGAAACAGGAAATGACATACAGGAAAACAAATTGAGTTTACGTAGTATGTGCAAGCTTATCATGATATTGGTTTCATATCCCTACGGAGCATAGAGCTTGTAGTTATTTGCCTGAACTGAAAATATAATCATTTCCTGTTATCAGAGCGTATTTTTGTTTTTATTTGCTTTCTCATAAGCTAAAAATTAATACAAATATAAGGAAATTTATAAATGAAATGTTTTGAGTTGCGGAAGATAGTTTGGATACGGAACTAATTGAATTAAATGCCTGTTTAAATGCGAAAGATAGATGCCCTAACAATTGGCAACATTGTACAACTGTTGGCAAGCCCCCGTTGAGATTTTTTAAAGTGAAATTGCAACTACGTTTATTATTTCCTTTACGAGAAATCAGTAGAATAAAGTTGTGTTTATCATCCATTCAGCTGACTTTAAGGGACTGAATGCATATGATGATAATTTTAACAAAGTACATGGCACGATTTTTTTAAAAACAAAATATGATACGAATACGTTTTATAGCACTTCGCTCTGGTGTTAATTGTATAATATATATATATATATATATTTTACATATTATGTTGGAATATGAAAGTGAAATTTGTTGTCATAATTAAGTTCGAATATGTGAAAAAAATATAAATAAAATATTATAAATAGCTAGTATTTACATACGAGTACTTTATTTACAATGAAAATTAGTTTAAATACGTGAATATTTTATCAAATGTATACACAATTCTTTGAATAAGAATCCAGTACTATCTTTGAAGGGATATAAACCACTAAAGCTCAAACTTCTTTATAGTAGACTAGCAGACGCCCGCGACTTCGTCCGCGTGGACATGAGTTTTTTAAATATCCCGTGGGAACTATTTGATTCTCCGGAATAAAAAGTGCCAAATTTCGACAAGTTTGGTTCAGCGGTTAAACCGTGTTACTTTCGCATTTATAAGATAAGTATGGATTGTCGTTGTTTCAGCCTAATCACAAGTCCACTGCTGAACCATAGACAGTCACAAAAGTTAGTAGCTCTCACTTTGGGGAGATTTTGCCATAGTTGCCACGCTGGGCAGGTGGGTTAGCCTGGTGACTTGGTTATAGTTGATATTGAGTATAATTTAAAGAAATAGCCATTAAAGGTTCAGTCAGACGATATGCATCATACAAAAGTCTCTGAAACTTTGCAGAGTTTATCTCTATCATACTGATTACTTTTAGAAAAAAAACAGAGAAAATTCTCATAAAATATTTTTCATTCTTTAATATATGATAACGGATTTTACTCTAACATAACATGTTAGAGTAAAATCCGTTATCATCATAATAATGGTGACAAAGCAACTCATTTCCAATACTGAAGTTGTTTCTTACTAGGCCCTTATTTCCACAAACCATATTTCTGAACCACTGCATCCGACGGCTTATTGCAAAATGGGTCAGATCGTCACTCGGTTTTTTTAATGAATATTTCCGAGTTGCCGTGTGGTAGAGGCTTAAGAGAATCTAACACCCCATCTCATCCCGTAGGTGTCGTAAAAGTCGACAGAGGGAAAAATTTAAACCAGAAGATGGGCAGCAGCATCTTCCTGGAACATCTGAATAAATAAACTGCGGTTGCCGACCCGCCTGCCAAGCGTGACAACTATGGCAAAATACCCCCAAAATTAGAGCCACAAACTTTTGTGGCAACCTATGGGGAGGGGGGTATAGAGGGGAGGCTTATGTTCAGCAGTGGACTAGTGATAGGCTGAAATGATGAGATTTGATTGGTATTTGTGCTATTTACTTATTTTTGTTATTGACATCTGATTTCTTTGGTTGCGAATCGGATATCGAAAACGAATAGGAAAAGTGTAAAATACTGTATGGTCCAAGAGCTGATGACGAATTTGGAGAAGGTATTTTATGCGGAATGAAATGTTGATAATGCATCAAATTTTAGTTGAATACGGAATGGAGAGTCTGGAGGGTAATCTGTGGTTATAATACTTCATATGAAATTATTATGCAAAAAATATCCATGAGGCATTATGGATTTTTTTTTCATTTTCTGTTTAAGTACTTATAGATAATGAAAAAAGAACCCAAACCATTTGAATAATTGTACAGATTGCGCTAGAATATGCTTTGACCATACAGAAATTTTAAAAGAATAATTAATATTTATTTTTAAAAATCTCTACAATAATCCAGACAAATACTAAATTTTACTCTACCGGACACCTATCGGCTGTATTGTATGCGACAAATACAACGGTTAGATAATTATCAGATGCCAATAAAAATTGATATGAGTGCGACAGAAGTCTTATAGGTCCATTTTTTATAGGATAAAGTTAAAAAAAAAGATAAAGACGAGACGAACAAAAGGTTCCCCTGATTGTAAGTGCAAGGTCTGCTCGAAATACATGTTGTGTACCCAGAACATTTCTGTGTAGCACAACACATTGCCCGTCAACCTGAGACATCGGTTGTAAAGTCTCGTATGGCCAGTTTTGTTCTGAAGGGCACTGATAGCTAGTGTAATACTAGCTTTTAGTGCCCTTCAGACCACAGAGATAAAATCCTTGACGATGATATCCGCAGTAGAACTGTAGTAACCGACATAGCCGTAAGGAACAGCAAGCTGAAGTGGCAATGGCCATGTTACTCGTAGAACCGATAATAATTGGGGAAGAACGGTTCTGGTGCATTGTTTTGCGGGAAGTCGATTGATGCAAGTGGCTCAAGACCGTGTTTTGTGGCAATCTTAAGGAAAGGCCTATGCTTAGCAGTGAACTTGCGACGGGCTGAAATGAAGAAGGCGAAAATTATGAATTTTTTAAATCATTGTATTTATGTCTTCAATAATAACTAAAAATAATATTCTATAAACATTTAACAATACATACCTAAAGTATATTTTATGTATATATTAATTATACAACTTTGGGAGCAGCCTGGGTCATACTGTATTACTGTTTGCGTAGTCTGCGATTTTTTCAGATTCTATAAATATTAAAATAGAGAATAAAATTCTAAATTGCCTTAAGATGTTTTACAGTTATTTTTGTGAAATCTTCATATGCTACGTAGTAGGAAAATAACCGCCTACGGTTTTAATCAATTATTTAAGCACCATAATTTTTTAAATTTTAGTCTGCCTAAAACACCTTCTCCAAATTCGTTACAAGCTCTTGGACTAGTATAGAGCGGGAAAAAATATTACAGGAAAAAAAAACACGAATAATAAAACTCGCAAAGAACACGTAGGCAATAGTAAAAAAAACGAAAACGCGTATTTACTTTGAATGCAAATGCGAACATTTTGTTTCATTTTTAAGACATTTTATTTCCCCTCTTCTCTTTATTTGGATACCCTGTCATACAGGTTAAAATAATTTCATTCGATGATTTTAAGATTAATGGACATTGTATATGAAGTCCAATAAATAGTCATGGTATTAAAAGTAATATGAGCAATGAAAATAATACATTAATGATAACAATAGAAATCAAAGTCAAGTGCTTGTGCAGAAGATTGGTACTATTTTATGACAGAGGCTGATTAGAAAATAAAAATTGTTCTTTTTTGCTTTGCCTTTAGTAGCAGAGTAAACAGTATTCGTAATTTAGTTACTGAGGATTCTTCTTGAGTAACGGAATATCCCAACACATCACCATGTATTAAGAATAAGACATTAATCATCCTTGATAACATATTACATTAAAGCTTTATATCGATAAATCTATATATTAATACGTGAACAGAAAACTTTGTACTTTTTTCGTCGTTCTGAGGGTGGGTGTTATGTATGTGCAATTTATTTCTGTAAACTAACCTGCGGCACAGGAGAATACTGAGCGCAAGGCGACGTTTTTTAAAAAAAAATATAAAATGTAACCAAGTCCCTTAAAAATTTACGTGTTTCTATAGCACTTTCGCTACCGTAATATATGTCTCTACCATATGATGGTGGAATAAGAATATTTAATAAGGCGCTTACTTCAATTACTTACAAAAAACCGTTCGGATAATTTTATTATTTAACTGTGTTAACGCCCGTAACTTCACGCACGGCAAATTCATGTAAAAATTGATAAAAATTTATGATATTATACGTTACTATATAGTGTATATGTGCTAATAATCTATATATGTGCTAAAAGCCGTGGTAGCTCAGGGGCCTGGTGCTCGCCTTTAATTTCATAGTAAGCGAGTAACCTGGGTTCGATCCCCGGTGCCAGCACCTCTAAAATTTTTCTACAATTTTAAGTGCTGATTTACCACGTGCTTAGCGGTGAAGGAAAACATCGTGAGGAAACCTGCATGTCCGAGGAATAGAAATATTTCGAAGACATGTGAAATCTGCCAACCCGCATTGGAGCAGCGTGGCGGATTCTTCCTAGCTCCTAAACCCTCTCAGAAATGAGAGGAGGCCTGTGCTCAGCAGTGGGACATTTATAGGCTGAAACTTTTTGCTAATAATTAGTTAGCGCTTTGTCTGAAGAGATTAGCACCTAATCTCGCTTCTTAAGTTCGTTTAATCATTAATTATGCTTGTTTAAATCTAAATAAATAAAAATCAATTGCCGCATACATGAAAGATCATCACTCAATAACGGGCGCGAGCGACTACGCTGATTTTTTTTTGTTGTGTTCTTAATTGTCACAAGGTTTGTATGTAAGATTGAAAATCGACCAGAAAATAAGTCAAAAATTTGGATGGTATTTTTGTATTTAAATCTCAATAAAAATAGATGACTTTAAGTTTGACAGTTCTGCCGTCGTATGTTTTTATAACAGCAACCAGTTCTGCATTGTATATATATATTTAGCGAAAAATAATTAAATTGAAAGCGATTTTGCAACGTGCATTCAAAAGACTGAATGGCGGACTGACAAGGCACAGCCTAAACCACTAGATATAGTTAATATAATCAGGCATTGCTTTGCGGAAATCCATTATAACAAAGGAACGAAAGTTTATTTGGTAAGATCTGTATGAAAAGATACAAATGATGTGTATCACCGCCAACGTCGGCGGTTGTCTGTCGTAGTGTCATTATCACTTGATAATGCCATGTTTTGAGGAAAAACACGTGTCGTGTTCTCGTCTAGTGTTGTAGGGTGTCTGGTGGGGCTCCCGGTGGCGGTATTAGTTTGCTTGTGCACGCGATTGACACACCATTTTGGATTTTGCTTGCGGATCTTAGCAAGTTAACTTTCTTTCCTTTGTTTTAAACCACTGGACATAGAAACATGTTACCAATAAACATACTTTATGTTTTTTTTTTAATCGCACTTCACATTTTGTTCATTAGTGAATTGCACCCATGCGAAGCCGGGCAGAGTCCTATAGTTTACTAGAGACTCGGCGACTTGATGCCGATGCTTTAGGGATCTGCACGCTGCAAAATCAAATTACCGAGAAGGGTCGAATGGCCGAATTGTGAATCAACACCATGTGAAAAAAATCAATGAAATTAAGGTCAACAAGGTAACATATGGCATATATGACGCAATTATGTAATGTCGGACTACATTACGCGGATGAAACCGCGGAGCACAGCTAGTATTAAATAAATAAAGTGATAAAACAAAATTGTAAGCCAAAATGTTTATACTCGTATATGTATAATTTTTACTACTTATTACAATTTTTGCAGCTATTTTTATCATAATTTTTTAGTAGTGGGCGGGATGTGAGGGGATAACTCTACTAATTGAGATGCAGCCGAAATAGCTGCAATACAATAAATAAAATAATTTGTCCGTGTTCATTTCGGTCCACACATAAACATTCCGCAGCTCACATTCTCTTATGAATTTCAGTGAAAGTGGTTGGGTTAAAACTTGTGTTTTATTGGATAAAATGACGAGACGAGCAAAACGCTCACCTAATGGTAAGTGTAACATCTGCCCACAACAAATGCAGTGCCGCCCAATACATTGAGGCGTGACACCACAGTGCGCTCTTCACCCTCAGACATCAGTGCTTAAGTCCCATATGACCGGTGATTACACAGGTCCCAGATCCCTTCAAACCGAAACACAGAAATGTTTGCACACTACTGCATCACGACAGAATAACTGAACCTGTGATGGTACCTACCTAGACGGATTCCTGCGTAGTAATCCTACCAACAGTAGAATAATTAAGCAGTAAGCCTAACTTCCTTCACAGATAGCGCGATAATAAATATATAGAACAGTTTGATCCATCAGGAACACTTAAGACAAAACAACATCACAATCCGTTCAGTGTTTTTTGCGTGAAACGCTTTCAGGTAAACAAACACGTAGACAGACAGATAACTTTTCCAAGAATAATTAAATTGCGGTTGCAACTATGGCAATATTATATACACCGTAATTTTTACATCGTTCTGGAAACGAAGAAAATTAGTACAGTTTCAGTTACAGAAACGATTGGTAGTATCAGTTTTTAGAATTTAATATTTACTTTTTTTTGGTAAATTAAAATTAATCACGTGTTTTTAAAAGAACCGACAACTTGCGGTAGCTCCCGTCTACGTACCTATAGATGTACGGTAGCGTACGTCTTTAGGTAATTACGATCACAGTCGATAGGTCAATGTCCTTACGAACGCCTGCGACGAAGTAAAGGCTATCGGAGAAAAAAGCGTTTAAGATCGTGAATTTTTTGACATTTTTCGACATGGTTAATCCGCCATCTGGCCGGACATCCAAGATTTTTCAACATTTCCCTTGGATGACACTTACCATACCTACTAAATGAGACTGGGTGGCAGATTTTCATACGCCGTTTCGTACTTTATAAAATTATTACAATAAAGGCACCATGGGTTTTATTCTGGCACATAAAACTGAAGAAGTTTGCGAACCACTTCAATTTAAAAAAATACTTTTAATAAGTACTACGTCAATAATCTACACTGAATAAAAATACTCTATTCGTACCTGGGATAGCCTCTGCCGGACGATACTCATTGCATAACATTATTTACGAAGTTCCAAATAAACTGCGAAATACAGTCCATTTTGCACGACACACACGTATACGGCTTATTAAACTGGCTTCTGGATTTTTTTCAGTTTTAAACACATTCACGATCATAATGCGTAACACCTTACGAATTTATTGTTCATGAGAATAAACCTACAGTCAAATGGTTCTTGTTAGCAACATCGTATACCTGTACCATTGTTAGATATTGTGACGTTAGATAGAATACACTTTACGACTTCTTTTCTTCGCGATAATTCAACAACAGAAGCGCGACCAAATGACCTTAGACTTATAGGTGACGACCGACCACATAGACCAACCAACTAAAGCACTGTCACTGTCGCCAACACATGAATTTTTTTACCCTTAAAGACATTAAAAACTCCCTAAACTAAACATTTGAAAAACATAAACTAAGTGTATGTCGTCAGTGTAGACGTTTGTCTACTATTTAGTTTTTGTGTGCCAGTTTTTAAATTAAACAAAAAAGTTCTCGATAGGGCATAACAGTAAAAGTAGTATCAAAATATTCATCAATGGTTATTATTACAATACAATTACTTAGTATTGAATAATCAATAATTCCATTAGTATAAATCCTAGAAAACAATAATTAAAAAAAATGTAATAAGAATAATAATCATATCACTGATTGTCATTAAAAGTTAAATGTACATTGTGTATGTGTTAATAATATTTCTTCCATTACAATAGAATCCTTCTCAGCCTCGCTGTATTTTTTTAAATCATACATTTTATAAACATTTCACATTACATTTATAAAACCATATTTTCTTTCCCATCTGGAAGGAAAACCCCTAAGTTGGCAACACTGAGTACTGCGACGTTTAACGCTGTTGTATATCCCCTCCCGGCCGCCAAGTCGAAACGTCGAAATTTCGAAACGTCACAGCCCTAGGGCTGCGTCGTTTCGAAATTTAATTAAACATGACACAACATTAAACAAAAACGGTTTTGTGCATCTACGTTAGCTCGAGCGAAAAAGATTTTTTTCGCATGAGCTAACGTAAGCGTAGATGCAGTGCAATAATTGCAACTGCACATTGGGTGGCTCGCTTTACCTAAATATTTCACGAACGTTATCGTATCCGCGTTTTTCAATTATCGTAACGGAAATATGAGTCGAAAGTAAATGTATTCCAACGTAAGGAGCAACTAGCAATTGTATATGATAATGCGGGCCATGTGGTTGTACGTTTATTCTTATGAATATAAAAGTAGTCAGAAGTTAAGCAATGTGATAATGGACGTTTTCAAAATTTAAAAAAAATGTCATCATCATCATCATATCAGCCTATCACTAGTCCACTGCTGAACATAGCCCCCCCCCCCTCAGATTGCCACAAGTTTGTAGCTCTCATTTTGGAAGGATTTTGCCATAGTTGCCACGCTTGGTAGGTGGGTTGGCAACCGCAGTTTATTTATTCAGAGGATTCGAAAAAAATATATGGGACGTTAAAGAGATTTTAGAGCTTTTACATTAATATACCCGATCCAATGAATCTTTTGGCAATATTAAAAATAAATTCAGATTAATAAAAGCAGCAGTGATAAAAATTATTATAATAATTAAAAATCTTTTTTGAAACAGCCCTGTTTAAAACATTTTCGTTTCACGCGTTGTCCACGATGCTATTGGAGGCGAAGTCACTCCCCGCCACCTTTAACGTAAAACAGCAAAATGCAAAAAATAGGTAAATAAGTGACTTAGTCACGTGTGATCTCAGACCTTTATAATGTAACTGTGCTGTTAATTATTTCTTTTTATTAATCGTATTTGTTCTTCGATGCACTTTTATTTGTGATCTGATTAAAAATACTTGTGTATACGGAAGAAGCGCGGAATTTAGTCAGTTAAACGGCATATTGTGGATGCTAAAAGTGATAAAAGGTGATGTGATACTGTGAGTGTGAATAAATCATTTGAAAGAAACCTTGCGAAAACGTGCTCGTTTATGTTTACAACCAAACAGAAAGCAGTTTGCACAGTTATTTCAATTCAGGTATGCACTTAACTAAATATTTATTTTGTTAATTTCAATTCCAATCAGTTGTATAAATAGTGCAAATGGTTTATTACAATTTTTATTTACGCATAAAATAATTAACCGATATTATTACTAAAATTCTACCTAACGTTTTTACCAAAAACCACTGTTTCGATAGCTAGAATAATTTTATTTCATAAAAAAATAATAATGAAATAATCTTTTATTATTAAAAATTATCTGAATATTTGTTTTATTTTTGGAGTTTACTCCATAGGAATCGATTTCATTTAAAGTCAAATGAATACGCTTATAACGAAATAATAATTAACGTAAGCGCCATCTTAGCAAACTATTTCAAAACTTTTCGTAACATAATAATATACGTATCTGACAAGATTCAATGTAGAATGAATATACATGTAGAGGAGCCAATATTTTTTGTATGGGCATTGAGCTCACTGTAAACTTAAACAGAAGTATGTTGTCTAGACCTAACTAGTGGCATAAATAGTTATATTTAGTCCAACCAGAATGTTGCAATATACTGCATCAGTGCCATCTACAAGCGGCTCCGTGAACAGTCAAATAACTATAATATTTATAAACATTGTAAATTTGCAATTTTATAACTTAATAGTTTGTTAAAATATTGTTCTTTTGTTAATGATATCATGAATGTTTTATTATTAATAAACAAAGGAATATCTGTTTTACTTTTCATGGATAATTAAACAAAAATAACGTTTTAATAATTCGCCATTTTATTTTATTTAGTGCAGTTTTGAAAGTAAGTTTTCTGATTATTTAGAACGAGTAAATGCGTAAATGACATTATTGGTACAGGCAGTGAAAACTTTATTGTAAAAATAATAATTTAATTTGTATTACGATCAATTAATAGGACTAATTGCTCTCAACACACTCTTAAACACTCGCGGGGCTTGTCGTCAGACTAGGCCGGTATAAACCGGTTTGTTTCTTCTCATGTAAAATCGCAATTTAAAATGATTAACAAAGAATAGTTGAAATGTTCTTCTTTAATTTAGAAACCAATTTCAATATTGAAGATAGACGAGCGTATACACTACTGATCTTGCTAAAAGCAATTTTTTTATTATGACTTCTCTGTTTTAAGATACGATTCTTTTTGAAATAAAAACTGATCTATTTTTTTTTAAATATTTAAAGTTTATAGTTTATCTTCGCTTTCAGAACAATAAAGAAAGCACGGGATTTATTTTCGCGTGGCCTAGTGGTTAGCGTACCTGACTTCTACGCCGCGGGTCCTGGGTTCGAATCCCAGCGGGTAGCAACATTTGTGCAAAACACAAATTGTAGGTTTTCGGGCATGGTTGTATTGTGTACAAATTTCGAAAGTTTGTTAAATGAAATTATTTGTACCAGATAAATATTTATAGTACGTAGATATTTTATTTATTTTTTAATTTAAAAAAAGTGTTTCTCCAAGGTACCTATAGTTTAAATTTTGTTACACCTTTTATAAAAAAAAAACTACGGTAGATTTGAAATGCCATAGATCTAATTATTTTTACAAAGTGTTGAATAACGTAGCACAGTAAGTCGCAGATCAAGATTCCAGAGGCACTTTACCATTAGTGTTTTACAGACGAGGCCAATATGGATTGTAAAATATGCTTACCTTTTTTGAGAATACGTAATATTATTCTTAAAATTTGATTTAACTTTTTATTTCACATTGATTATTTAACATTTTCGTATGTTTCTTGCCCGCTGGTCTCGTGACGTTCGGATTTGTTACATAGTTCTTTCTTTTTCTCTTTCTGTCTAAGTACCTATTTTGCGTACTTTTCGCGTCATATTAAACGTCTCGCCGAACTCGTTTCTCACATTCAAAACGTCGCACTGAATTTGACCTTGGATGTTCAGCGTGTCGTCGCTCTTGTGTTACGGAATTTTCGTAAAGAAAATAAGTCTGTAGTAAGTGTATTAAAGTAGGAGAACTAATGTTACAAATTTAGGCTGTTACATGTAACATGAAAGTAAAAACTTACACGAAATGTAAAAGATAATGTAATAAGCACTTTTGTGTATCGAGTAAGGTTGACATAATTGAAGCAATTGCTCCGATACAGGGTAGTGTAAATTATTTGGCAAATAACCTTGTGAAAAACGAAACTCTGTTAGGTTTTCCAAACAGTTCCATTTTTTTGGGCGGTTATGTGGACGCCGAGGATAAGTGATTGGCTTATGGGTTGCGGGTTCGATTCCCGCACGAGACAAATATTTGTATTGCTTACAGATAATTGTACTGGGTATGAGTGTTTGTGCCTGATATAAGAGAAATCCTAGAGTAGATCATAGTTTTTTTAAGAAAAAGAATACTAAAAAGTGCACTTGACACTGTCAGTTTATCCTATGTTCTTTTGTCACGAAAGTAGCTATCTCAGAAAACACAAAATAAAGTATTTTCGACGATCCTGAATTTGTGTAAGAAAGAAGAGAAAATTGGAGTAAATACTCAGTTACGTGACGACTGAGTAGTCTAGTGGAACACGTTCTACTGCGAATACTATGACGCAGACCCTGGGTTTAAATACTACTGGCGCATCTTTTAATAATCAAACAAATCTAAATGTATTCAATTATTAAATACTTACCAATTTAGTTCTCAATAAATATTTATGATAAAATGTACGCAGAAAGGTATATCGTGTCCGACCCGAGCGTTGTGTTAGTGTAGGTACTCGTATCAGCTGATTCGCACGGGCTATTGAACTCGGCCGGTGCGTGTGCGGTCCCACTAGAACACTGCGACAGTACTAAGCTTATATTCGAAAAACTGTAGGTCAACTTTTATTTTTTATCCATGTAATTAAACACAGTTATATTCATTTTCAGTAAGATTAAACTTCAGTAATCGATTTTACTATTGATTCTGTCTCGGTATTTTCTTCTTCCAGAACGGCTTAAAAATTACGGTGTATAAATATTGATATTGCGGCAACTATGGCAAAATTCCTCCAAAATGACAGCTACACACTTTTGTGGCAATCTATGGAGGAAACCTATGTTCAACAGTCGACTAGTGATAGGCTGAAAAGACAATGATGAGTTAATAGATACATCTAAACTTATATTTAAAATTGAAGTCGTATAACTGCGAAAGTAATTTTGAATTAAGGTTATATTCGGAAAATATCTACCCACTGAGGTAAGGCTGATATGAATCTGCAAATGCAATCTAAATAATTACGGGAGAGTAAGGCTTACCTGACGTAACCAACGCAAACGATTGGAAATAAGATAGTGTTTTCAGAAAACCTATTTTTTTTGCTGACTTTACTACATTTTCGTTATCTTATTATAATTTTAAATAGAGTATAATAAGCTTTCTTTATTGAAAGTAATTTACGAGACATTGCTTGTCATTTCACGGCAATCATTTGACGACAGGTGTCACTTAGAACTTTGCATTGGAGAGATTTGTGTAGCATTACACTTCGCTCGCATATGAGACTATGCTATGAGACATGAGATATCTTAAATAATAATAATGTTCATTTCATAAAGGTTTTTGAAGGCTTCATAAGGTTGTGGGCAGTCACGCATTATTCCCATAAGAGGTAGGAGCTGTTTCCCACGAAATGTATAGAGACAATATTGTATACTACTGGTATACATTAATGGTATTACTCTGCACGAAAAAAGGCTGTCCGTACTATTCTTTAAACCATCATCATAATCATCTCTTACGACACCCCGATAGGAAAGAGGTAGGTGCTATTCAATTCTGCCGGCTATCGCCTAGCACGGATTTCAGCATGGGAATCTATCATCATATATACATATCATTCTATCACGAGTGAAATTCAGCTGTCACAGTATTGCAGATTCATTTTTGGATATAAATATTTACATCCTCTTAGATGGTGAAATTGTTCTAAAAAAGTCCGAAAAAATGTCATCACTTTGATTGATGCAAGAATTACCTGTACCTACCTAATATTAATTCTAATAATTTTAGTAACGTCAGACCTAAAGAATTCAGACGGGTAGCAGCGACTATGGTGCGAAGTGTCCGGTACTATGATCGTCGACTGGCCAGCTTGGGACTTGGGGCGTCCAGCAAATGACGTGGATTTTTAATTTCAATATATATTTGAATGTCAAACGTGAAGTAAACGCATTTTTCATTTCAATATATGTATATTTGAATGTCAAAATTAATGTGTCTGATATGTACATAAGATACGTCGTTTTTACACTAGGCCATACAGCCTAGCTTACGAGTCAATGTGTTTTTATTCGGTAATGTGGTCTAACAATTTTGGTATTTACACAATTAATTAACGTTACAGTTTTAGATAACCTTACAGGAAATACTGCTTTTAATTTAAAAAAAATGTGTTTAAATCGTTTTATTTTTGTGTTGTTTATTATTAATTTATTATTATTTATAAAAATAAAGCGAAATATAACATGAACATAAACAAGCATGAGGCTTCAGAAATAGTAAAAGCACAAATATCTGTACTGTACTTTAACAGAAAAACCACTAAATAAATTGAACACAGTGGAACCCCGCTGATTAATTCGTAGTTTTCAGACTATCTGCGTCTCGTTTATAAATAAAAGCTTATACGAAAAACGTGCAAGATTAGTATATTTGAGGAGGTTACTACATGTGAAAAACCTTTAAATTATAAATAATGCTATTTAACCTCGTAATGTCACCAAGGTTTATGACGATAGTAAAATAATATGGAATATCGCTCCTATTTACCTTCATAGGGTAGAGCAGTAGGACCGTATTTAATTATATACTGCTTAAAAAGAAAAAGTGTAGTATATTCGAAGAATTTTACTTATCGGAATGACGGAGGTTAAGAGTTCTCCGATTCGTCGTTAGACAGAGTTTCTGTCTAGAGGTATTTTTTGTTAATTATTATCTTGGAAAATCTGTTTATAGAAAAATATTTTACATAAGTTTGCATATCCTTGAGAAACAATATTTAATTTTGTTTCGCTTCAAGGTATATCATAATTTTAGATTATAATATAATAATTTAGACCCAAAATTCAAAAACTATAAATTTATATTGAAAAACTTTTGTATTTGGTAATTTTTAAGAAAGTTTAAATAGAAAGAAATACAAGGTATTTTTTCTTTTTTCTTGAACATTTTCTCTCCTTACTTTGCTAAGATCCGCATGCAAAATATAATATCTGTCGAAGCAGAAGACCCAGGGTTATTTTTGGGGGAGCAGTACTACTGTCCCCATTTGACAAGAGTTCAGTTGTACTGTCCTTCTCTTGATCCATTGCAAAGAAACGCCTTGATATATCACTTACAAATGATTTATTTATTACAGATTTATATTACTCACAATATTTTACAATTTATTTAAAGTAGTTAGCGTAGTAGCTTAACAAACGCTTGCCAAATACACAACCGTCACTGGCAAGCGCTAAAAACACAAGTTAACTAGGTTGTCGTTAACACCCTTTTTTATATTACTATTGTACAGGCCAAGCAGCCAAAAATCCTCCCCACCACTCAATATCAATCTTAACATAATTCACAACAGTTCACTGGTAACGCATAGAATGAAGTGTGTCTGACGATAGATTTATAAAAGTTAGCGATATAGGGCACCCCATAAATTTCGATAACCAAAAGCTGGTGTGACAAAATAATTTGACAAGGTGACGGAGGAATTAAGATTACGTTGTTCACGGGGCGCTTTCACAGCGAAACCTCAAGTGGCCGATACAAGCCCTTTAAACAAAAACTTTTAACTTTTAACAAAATGAAAGATTTACAAATAAATAATACTCGTGTGATAAAATAATTTAAAAGGCGACGAAGTAGTTAAGATTACGTACGTTGGTAAGGTGCGCTTTCTCAGCGACACCTCTTAACAAAAGTGGCCAATACAAGGCGGTTATTGTAAACTGTTAAATGATTTAATTACAAAGGAATTCTTATGTGATAGAAATATTTAAATGGTGATGAAGGAATTGACCACGTCGGTTGAGAGTGCTCTCACGGCGACACGGCCATTCTGATCGGCGGTGCGCGCTCTGCACCTGCCGTTCTTCATTGTCTTGATTGTCGTTGCCTGAAGAAAATACATTTGTGTTTTTGTAGATATTGACCACGTTTAGTGACCATATTAAGTTGAAAGTTGTAGCTTTGACTTTTATAGTTTTTATTGTAGATATTGACCACGTTTAGTGACCATATTAACTTTCAAAGTTATAGGTTTGACTTTTATAGAAGACTCGTTAGTAGTTAATAGTATTTTGTAGTTTGTACGTAAATTAGGAATAAATACACATGTACTTTTGTAATGTTTAAGTGTCATTCTCACGTGACGGTAATGCTCTGTGATAGACACAAAGGCTTTGATTTGACGGGATAGCAAGGATGGGATCAAGAACACCGCTCTGTGGTAGACACAAAGTCTTTGATTTGAGGGAGAACAAGGTAAAAGGAGTTTAGGACCATTGCTCCGTGGCAGGCACGAAGTCTCTTAATTTGACGGGAAATAGGGAACCGGGTTCTGGGCGGTCTTGTACGCCGTGGCCCAGCAGGATAACATGAGAGTATTAATTATTGCCTCCACGACTTGTAGTGTTTGTTGTGATACATATGAATACTTTATGTATTAATGTGGGCCTCCACGGCCTTTAAATGTTATAAATAATTTTTGGGATAAATTTTAGGTTTCGTGGATCGAATAAGTTGAATACTCCTCACCGTTTTAAAAGTAGTCATCAGCTGTGATTGAAAGTCAAGGACCGCTATCTTCGAAATAGCAGTCGCTGTAGTCCGTTGACTGCAATACTGCAAGTCGCCCATGACTGCAAGTCGCCCACGACTGCAAGTCGCCCAGGACTGCAAGTCGCCATGGACTGCAAGTCGCCTGGCGGATGAGTCACCAGTCGCCTTCGTTCGGTGCAGCATCAGTGGTGCGGATATCTCCCGGCGACACGGCTACCTGTTCACCAAGCTGTGATGCTCTGCGGCTGTGATAGCAGCTAGTCTTGAATAACTTGTTGTAGACGATCTCTTCACGATCATTATTGAATAGTCTGTAAATCTATAGAGGTACACCGAATCTATAACTAAAAAGTTTGGTTTCTAGGATTATTTTAAATTATAATGAATTCAGCTCCATGAAATCGGAATATTTTTTTTTTTTTAATATTCAAACCTTTGATATCTTTAACTACCGCCTCGACCATCCTGCGCATCGGTCATTCTTGTAATGCCTCAAAAACACAAAACACAGTGTTGGCATTTTGTAGTGTAGGTGGAGCGACATCAGTCGTTTGATGTATTGTGCAATCAAATGCGAGTCGAAGTCTTGCCTAGCGCAGTATGCCAGTTGACGGTTTAACAACTCTTTATTACGTAAGTGCAGTTTTCTTAGTAATCTACAATCTATTAGTGCATTTTGGGAGTTCACATTACCCTTTAAGCTTCTTTGTTGGTTCTGCTTACGCCAGAGTCTATAGTATGGATCTTTAAGGCGTAGGGACTGCTAAAGTTTTAAAGTACCAATAAATTAACTTATTCGCAATTTCAGTGATGTAAGGGTGCTGCGATTCCTTTTTTTTTTTTTTGTTAGCTTGGTGCGATAAAACGTATTTTGTGCAAGCATCTATTGCAACTATCACATACTCCTGTTCTCGTTAAGTGAACTATAATAAAAGGATTTTTTTTTCTATTGAACGCCGCTATGCTTTTAAAGAACCCGAAATGTTTTTGTTAACACATAACACAGTTATCGGCAATCTGGCAATGGATGGTATTCATTCTATCAAGCCAACATGTCTCCGTTTTCAAGTTATTTTTGTAAATAGGATGTTTAAGGCTTGAATTGTAGGTATTCGTCAACTCCATTGAAAAGCTTTCAGTTCGATAACTATTAAGTACCGATTAACTGTAACTGCAGCTTGCCGTGTTTGCTTCAAAAGTTCGTCTTCAAAACGAAATCCTTCTAATAGTGCCAAATTTATGCGCAGCGAGCTAACACAACCTTGTCCTATCCCTTTAAATCTCCGGTCATGATAATTACTGTACAAGTCTCTACATTGTGGCTAAAAGCCTGCGTGCTGTATGCGGTCACCCTTTCGGAGCTCTATTTCCAAATCATAGTTTTGTAAGGACCACCCACCATTTTTATACTCTCGGTGAAAGCTCTTGTGTATGTTTCGAAGCTTTTGTAAGAGAGGTATCTGCTATCTGCGTCATTCGTACTCGTGCTCAAGTAAGCCGTTACATGCTGTTGTCCATTGATCAGTTGGAAAAGCTCTATAGCTATGTTCATCATTAGTATCAGAGAGGAAATCAGTTATTGAATGTCTTTATTGCGCGCTTCTTCTTGTATACGAGTGCATTGCCACTTAGTACCAGTCTTAGCTAGTTCGTAAAGACGAATCATGACACGTGCAAAGTTTGGAATTAATCAAAGAAAGTAGCCAGCCATACTGTTAAATTGCCTAAACTGCTTAACGTTAGAAGATGCCGGGCACTTTACAAAAGCGTCTGCTTTCCTAGGGTTCAGTTTTACCTTTCTCTTTTTTTTACTATGTTACCAAGATATTTTTCGGACACTTTAAAAAAGAGAGGCATATGTCGATACTAACGGAAAGAAAGCTTATAAGTGTTTTTTTTTTAGCTATTGAGATTATTTACATAAATACTAAATCATCCCTGAAATTTGTTCCCTGTAGTAAGCAATGTTTTTTTTTTTAAATAAAAATTTTGCTAGAGAAAGGAGACTGGCTCTCGTGACTTATGTTATTGTTCAATAATTCACTATTCGTGTAATTAATAAGTCACTGTACGCTCGACATTCTTATTTTGTTTTTAATTGGAATTCGAATTTGACAGTAGTAATTCAAGATTTGCCCCGATTTGCGACTCATTATTAAGATCATGATCGATGTTGTCGAATAAGAGATTTTTATCCTGTAAATGCATGATTCGCAATTATAAAATAAGTTTTGCACTACGAGTGGTTACTAAGACGCTCAGACAGGCCTTTTTTATAAATTGTTGACAATGAGAACATCGGTTGTTAGCTAAAATAAAATTGTCATTCTACGTGAATACAGACACATAATTAAAACACATGACGTGTAGTACATACGCCCCGGTAATAGTCCAGAGATCCATTCGGGAATAACACAACGTTCTGCTCTATCATCGAATATTACCTATCTGCAGTACTATTAACACGTTTAGCAATCTGATGATTTGAGGTATTAGGAGAAGTAGTTTTCAAACGTTTATAGCTAACATGAACTTATATCTGGCTTTAAGCAAAACTTACAAGGAACCGGTAACTGTTGAGTAACTGTTGATATCTCTCGGAATATAGTTCTCCTTGACCTTATTACGATAATTATTAATGGAGTGGCCAGCTTTTTTACAAAAAATACGAAATGGGGTTATTTTACTGCCCAATCGAATGGACGATAAACGAGTGATCTTTTTAACGGTGGCTGACTAGCATTATAAGAAGTAGATTGATTTAAACGGTAGAGACGAAAAGAAAACTACAGAAAAGTTCTGGTACTGAAGTGGCTCTAGCATGCATAAGTTTTATTCTAAGGCGCTAATCAATTATTGTTCCGATCGTCGCTTCCACTGCATAGTAAATCGTTTCCATAGCATCCACTCCTTCACAAATACTCTAATACATCCCTTGGTGAGTCATGTGCTCACGAAACATGAAAGCACGTCTTGGAAATAACGGTGCACAGGATCAAAGTAGTTAACATTATTTATTTCTCATTCGTCCCATATTTTAGGTCTACATTTTGACAAACTAAAAATTTTCATTAAAGCTAAAATAAATTAATTTGGGCGTCATAGTCACTTAGTTATAATTTGCGACTGTAATCAAAATGTTGTCGCACCATTCACGTACACCCGTTACGTACACATGTTACTGTTGGGTTCATAAAATTCATAAGACGATAGGAACAATTCGGTTATCTTAATCTTTTCTTGAGGCTGTGTGATAAATCGCTCGCTAATAGAATGGATTTTTCTTACCATTTCCATAAAGAACTGTTTTGGTACACTTTCCGCAACCGAAGATGTAATAATCTCACGTGGTTCAAGTTGTTGTGGATGTCCGGCAGGATGGGATCGCGTGTGCGATCCCACTTCTGATGTCGAAGCAGAAGACCCAGGGTTATTTTTGGGGGAGTCCTTCTCTTGATCCATTGCAAAGAAACGCCTTGATATATCACTTACAAATGATTTATTTATTACAGATTTATATTACTCACAATATTTTACAATTTATTTAAAGTAGTTAGCGTAGTAGCTTAACAAACGCTTGCCAAATACACAACCGTCACTGGCAAGCGCTAAAAACACAAGTTAACTAGGTTGTCGTTAACACCCTTTTTTATATTACTATTGTACAGGCCAAGCAGCCAAAAATCCTCCCCACCACTCAATATCAATCTTAACATAATTCACAACAGTTCACTGGTAACGCATAGAATGAAGTGTGTCTGACGATAGATTTATAAAAGTTAGCGATATAGGGCACCCCATAAATTTCGATAACCAAAAGCTGGTGTGACAAAATAATTTGACAAGGTGACGGAGGAATTAAGATTACGTTGTTCACGGGGCGCTTTCACAGCGAAACCTCAAGTGGCCGATACAAGCCCTTTAAACAAAAACTTTTAACTTTTAACAAAATGAAAGATTTACAAATAAATAATACTCGTGTGATAAAATAATTTAAAAGGCGACGAAGTAGTTAAGATTACGTACGTTGGTAAGGTGCGCTTTCTCAGCGACACCTCTTAACAAAAGTGGCCAATACAAGGCGGTTATTGTAAACTGTTAAATGATTTAATTACAAAGGAATTCTTATGTGATAGAAATATTTAAATGGTGATGAAGGAATTGACCACGTCGGTTGAGAGTGCTCTCACGGCGACATATCGTTAATGGCAAAATGGTGTAGTTTTTGAATAGCAAATAAAAAATATAAATAAATAGAATAGCACCATCCGCCCTCCTGCAACAGCGTGCACAAATAAACTAACACCGCCTTTAGGAACCGCCACCAAATACCCTTCAGTATTACAATACTACCACTAGGCAATATACGAGTACATCACTGAAGTCGAAAACACGACACGTATTTCACCTAAAAATGAGCATTCCTCGTACCGGTAAACTGCGTACGTATACATATAATAAACAAATTTCTTAAAATTAAATAACTTAACCCTGTTTTGACTTTCGATATCCAAAATTTAATGAGAAAAAAATTATATCGCTAGAGAATCCTACGATCAGTCGTATTAAAGTTCCTCAGTCACATGCTATGTAAGTAGTTTCGCCGCTTCTTAGTTCGCCTTTTACAAGTTTCGTTCTAAACATCAATCGTCTAGTTCTGTGGTTGTTAAGGTGTACTTTTCAACAATTTTAATCTCAATCACAGTATAGAGTATGTCCTCGAGACCACTTTGAGCTGTCGTTTGCACAGTCTACTCGTATAATCATGTATGTTCTATATCTCTACCAGTTTAAGTGCCGTAAAGTTGATATGTTTAAGTAAATAGTCCGGGAGGTAGCGTTGTAAATTCAAAAGTAATAGAAGCCGGACGATGTTGATATCGATAATTGATCTTATATGGCCAATAAGTTAACCGACTGTCAGCTATCAAGTAGCGATGGGTACTTGATAGCTGACAGTGGTGGGGAAAAATTAAGTAACAGTACGCCGGTTGAAACTTTTTTCGTATATAGCAGACATCATACTGAGCTGGAAAAAAATCGTCAGCTGCATCGTGGAGGGGGGACTAGGCGTAAGCTGCTCTAATAAACTAATGAAATTTATAGTACGACGGATGAAATTTAACTAGGTGATCGTGTAAATAATTAAAAGTACGAAAACAAGAATCAGCTGTGTGGGCAGCGGTGGAAAGACCGTCAGCTGACGCAGTAAAGATTAAAAATGTTAGAGCACTGCTACTAGGCCGTTTCCTTTTAAACACATATATCGAGATAGATTCTGGAGTTGCTTAAGCCCATAACACAACCTACGCTTCGCCCCCTGAAATTCCTAAGTAGTACGTGATCAGTTTCGATTGTACTCTTCGAAAGAACAGGCGCAAGGTTAAATATGCTGCGTGGATATAGGTTTTTTAAACATTTTATTAATGTCAAATTTTTATGGATGAGCGAATGTGTTTGTGTTGTTACTTATAGCACTATTATGTTATCCATGTTATGCTTATATCACGATTATAGAAGCGACATAATTTCAAAAACAAAGTTACTGCATTGCCTGCCTAGTAGGCTTACACCGTAATACTAGGTGAGATAGAGAAAGTTTGGATGCACTGTTAGTAGTTGGGAATTAGAAACTTCTGTTAGTGGTGGTAACTTAGTTTCTATGATACGATATAGTATGTTTATAAGTAAAGTGAGTTACACTTTATCAAATGAAATCGTTTACAAATTACGTTTCTTTACGATTCATTTCTCAGTAATGTGTGGCAGGGGCGTAAGAAAAATTTGTTGGATGGGTTACAGAATATGGATATCAAAAAAGGATCAAATGACAAATATGCACAAAGCGGTGCATTTTCAGATCGCTTAAAGTGATAGGCGTAGACTATTAACCATGATGGTGAGAGAGGTAGTAGTCAAATTAGACGATACCTTCTCACTATCGTTTTCAAGTGGAGAGATTCCGGTTATATCATTCTAGAATATGTTATAACCTTGAGACATGGACTTTTTTATTTCATTTTACATTATATTGCGGACTCGTGGTCCGTACTCTTTTTAGGGTTCCGTAGTCAACAAGGAACCCTCGAATTTTCACCATGTCCGTCTATCCATTCGTACGCGGCTTAGCTAAGAAACTCTTAATACTAGAAAACTGTAATTTGGCATGGGTATATTTATCAATCGCGCCAAAAAAGTTGAAAATTAAAAATTTTAATAAACATTTTTAGGATACTTCGCTTACACGTAAAGTGGGGACAAATTTAGTTTTTTCGTCTATCTCATCGCGAGTGTGTGAAAACCATTTTTAGATTCAAGGGTCCGTTTGCGAAATGTTATGCTTAAAATTTCTATTTTTTGTTGGAGTCAAGTGTCCCTGCCAGCTAAATGGTTGTTTTTGTATATAGTAGTCTATATAACGAAGAATATAAATAAAAATATAACGAAATTATATGGAAAACTATTACAGTTAAGTAGGCTTCACAAGTTAACAAGTAATACTGGGCTAACTTATAAAATGTATTTGAAGTCGTATACAATTTAATTGTAAAACAGCTAGTAAATATAAGTTTATGAACCATGTAGAAGATCATGCAAAAGGCCCCAACAATGTCGCAGTAGGTTTTCTAAATAATTTTGTTATCGCATAATAGCCCTTGCATAAATTTTAAAGATTTTAACGAAGACTATCTTAACGACAATATTGCAGTATTCAAATTAATACTTGATCCTAGTTATCAATTTATTACAACCGCTTGCCTCTACATGCAGTGACACGCACTTAACTGTTTTTTTTGACGTATATTTGTTTATTCGTTTACAATGCTTTAATTCATTGTAGTTATATATAGGTTTCAAGGTTTTTCCTATATATTAACTAAAATACAAAATGTCAATTATAATTCAGTAGAGTCAGCTTTTATATTTGTAAGTTTTTTAAGAATTTATTCTTACAAAACCGTGTAGGTCGCCGCTCCATGAGTTGGTATCGAGAATATTTCTTTCCCAGTGGCTATCGGTTCTAAGAGCTCTATGGTTTGCCGATTCCCACTTCAGCTTGCTAATCCATAGAGCTTTGTCGGTTACTCTAGTTTAGCTGAAGATATCATTGTCACGGATTCCATCACGCAGAGAAACAACGATCCCTTAGCCCACCCGATGGCTCATTCAGCGCCTTTGAGTTTCTTCATGCAGCCTGTAGTGAAAGACAACTTCTCGGCTTGATATGTCATCACCGGCAACACGCAGTTGTTTTAAGACATTGAGGTATGCACTCGACGAGAAGATGTGACGTAGTTTCTTGGACACTGCCCACCCATGTTCGAATGTAACATGGCTGGTCAGTGACCAAGAAATGCGTCTGATGACAGCCTCAGAAAATCTACTACCGCATCTTTTGCACTTGGGTGTCGCAAAAGCCCATAGAGGGAAAACTAAAACCAAAAGACGTCCAGCAGCATCTTATTTGAATATCCAAATAAATAAACTGTGGTTGCCAACCCACCTGCCAAGAGTCTGTACAAAATCGCCCCAAATTTCATTTATACTTGCATTTTTGTATAAACGGTACGTTAGACGATGCAAGAAATGGAGTGCAATGGTTTTAATAGGTATTGTACGGAAGGGGTAAGAAGAGGGGAATAAGAACGACGAACGACGTAGGAGTGTCAGTGCTGTCTCTAAGTTATTTAATTATTATTTATTTTCTATTTCAGTCAATAAATATCTAAATTCAGTGTTAACGAAAATATTCCACATTTATTTTTGAACTATTTGAGTGCATAAATCTTTATTCTTATATTTCCACATCATTTTACAAGACAGTTATTTTTATCCAAATTATAATTTTACATTTATATTTTTTTATCTATTTCAACAGAGGGATGGGGATAAAGACCCATCTTTTGCCTAGCACGAAGTGCGTAACTTTAGTTCCTAAATGCGTAATGCCATTTTCATATTGTATTCAACAATAAAGAAACTAAATTGTTTTTGGCTCCGGCTGGGATTATCAGCCAGGAGCCGCGACGTAGAAGTAACACTAGGTCACGCATATTATATGCGGATAAACGTCCTTCAAAAGTCCAATGTTGGAATTGGAATCAAGCATGTCACTGAACACCGGCACACTTTACGACACTGTTAGGGATTTTACAGCTTTGCAATGAATAATAAAATTTGTTTCTTTTGACGTCAGCTCATAATAAGTTCACGATTCTTTACGATATCACTGACTGTCCGATGCGGTCTTTTACACACTTAGGCTTTATAGGATTAATCAAACGAAGAAGCGTCACCCCCAAGCTCCTTAGCGTAATCTTTCTACTCAGTCTCAGTCGAAATGCAATTTTTTATTTGTCTTGTGCTTGTAAGTACGCTGACCACTAAAATATGTGATTGTCATTTAACATAGTTAATATTTGTAAAATGAAGCATTTTTTTAAACGTATGTCTTATGAAAATATAAAAAATATAATACGAGTATAAGATAAATTGCTCATATAATACTTAATATCTTATTAAAATGTTATAAAAGTTCTTCTTCGACTATAGTGCCCCTGATTTTTTCTGAATTCTCAAGTTAACGCACCGATAGCTATTGTGGAAAAAGTATTTGCACAATAAAGGTTGGGAAATATTTGACCTTATGTGACAAAAGATCGCGTCGCTCCTAAGTTTCGCAAGAATATGAAAATCACGTATCTCGCAAATAAAATGAAATATAAGGAAGGCGCAATTTTGAAGAGAAAGTAAAATTGGCCAATACCTTATTCTAAAATTGATACGGAACGGTCCAAAACTATGTAGCTGGCAGGTGTAAAGCATTAATATAATGACTTTGTGGATCAGCGGTCATTCTGCCGACTACATCGTTGGTTTCGGGTTAGAAATCCTGTTCAAGTGATAATTTTTGCAACGAAATATTGCTGCTTTACCGGTCTGGACACTTTAAATGCCGTATGAAAAGATTGAAGCAAATAAGAACTATGTTTGTTGGATACACTTACGGAAATATAACGAAGTGGTCAAAATAAGCTAGGAAGACATCAACATATTTATTATTATTACAGGCTAATGTTGTCGTTTCGCCGCGATTATTATTAATTATACTTTTTTTATTAACTAATAAACTAAATTAATTTATTTAATATATTTTAATGGACTTAAAATCAACTGGTTTTTTCAAAAATTTAAGTATAGCATTGTCTCAAAATTTTTGTTCTATTTTGATTGTCACAGTTCTTTTTGAACTATTGGTATTGTATTTGATGAGCATGTGCACATTTAGGGTTCAACTGTGGGTCTGCTAAGATTGACACGTTGAAATCCTAGATAAAAGGCAAAAAGTGTTACAATAAATTTGTTTCTTGGTGAAGCGATTGATTTCTTCGCTACGGGTCGCGGGTTTGATTACCGTACGGGAAAAATTTTTGTAAGCCTTAATGATCACAAAAGTCTGGATGTACTTTCTTTCATGTGTGTAAAATGTACTTACGATACAGTAAACATCCAAGTGTCTTCAGATGTTATTTTCAAAAGAAAATATGAATCAGCATAAAATTTTATTTAAATTGCATAAATATATTTAACACTTAGTGAAGTAGAATATGCGACATCGTTATGTCGATTTCTCATTAAAGTTGAACACATGACAGCGTTCGAAGCTTGTGTTTCCGTTCGTTGCCATTTAAGTTGTTATCTGTAAATAGTTTGTACAAAGAATATATCACTTCATAAAAGACTGTATTTATGTAATTTTTTATTTATTTACCTTATTAAAAAGAGTAAACAAGTGTTTAATAAATAATACGAACTTAAATAAATGACCGTCAATAACTTTTTGAACCATTTTTGATTTGTAGATAGTTTCTTATGTACAACTCGATTGGAGGAGCGGCTAAACGTTCGGCTTCTACATAAGGTCGAGGTAGAAGGCCGCTAGTTCTATCTAAATGGACTAATTATTTCTATGGCTTACAATGCAGAGGATCCTAGAGTAGAACAATTAAAAAATGTATCATAATGCATGTCAGTGGAGTTAGACGTACCAATATCTTGGTATACGAGTATATACTATCTTTTAGAGCGCCGTATCATTTTAATACTGTCATGCTGTGCTTAAATCTTGTGGTACGGCTGTGCCCCCAGCCAAGTCGAGCAGACAAACAACCGGGCATGGCCGTATCATCCTTTTCTCGAAGCAACTCGCGGCACTTTTTACTCCCCTGTATCTTCATTGTTGGTAAAGTTAGAAGTCTGAAGTTTCAGTCACCTAGAGTACTTACCAAACCTACCTAAACCCGTAAATAATGTAAGTAATATAGTTTACAAAATATCAAGTCAAATTTACCTTATTTTGTCACACATTACAGAATTTTTATGTTCGGTGACTGACACATAGCAGTCACCGATCATCAAAATTCTGTGGTGCTTCTAGCAGAGATAGAAACTTAAAAATTGGGATTTAATTCAAACACTTACACAACTTATTTTTAAACTGTACATATTATTACATACTATACACATATAGGGGTAGCAAAAGGAATTTAAGAGAGAGGTGAACATGTTAGTAGATACGTAGTATTTGCCTGACAATCCATTGGTCCATGCAATGTCTTGGCATAAATAGTAATACCATAATAATAAAAATTACATAATAAATATGTTTGTTGGATACACTTACGGAAATATAACGAAGTGGTCAAAATAAGCTAGGAAGACATCAACATATTTATTATTATTACAGGCTAATGTTGTCGTTTCGCCGCGATTATTATTAATTATACTTTTTTTATTAACTAATAAACTAAATTAATTTATTTAATATATTTTAATGGACTTAAAATCAACTGGTTTTTTCAAAAATTTAAGTATAGCATTGTCTCAAAATTTTTGTTCTATTTTGATTGTCACAGTTCTTTTTGAACTATTGGTATTGTATTTGATGAGCATGTGCACATTTAGGGTTCAACTGTGGGTCTGCTAAGATTGACACGTTGAAATCCTAGATAAAAGGCAAAAAGTGTTACAATAAATTTGTTTCTTGGTGAAGCGATTGATTTCTTCGCTACGGGTCGCGGGTTTGATTACCGTACGGGAAAAATTTTTGTAAGCCTTAATGATCACAAAAGTCTGGATGTACTTTCTTTCATGTGTGTAAAATGTACTTACGATACAGTAAACATCCAAGTGTCTTCAGATGTTATTTTCAAAAGAAAATATGAATCAGCATAAAATTTTATTTAAATTGCATAAATATATTTAACACTTAGTGAAGTAGAATATGCGACATCGTTATGTCGATTTCTCATTAAAGTTGAACACATGACAGCGTTCGAAGCTTGTGTTTCCGTTCGTTGCCATTTAAGTTGTTATCTGTAAATAGTTTGTACAAAGAATATATCACTTCATAAAAGACTGTATTTATGTAATTTTTTATTTATTTACCTTATTAAAAAGAGTAAACAAGTGTTTAATAAATAATACGAACTTAAATAAATGACCGTCAATAACTTTTTGAACCATTTTTGATTTGTAGATAGTTTCTTATGTACAACTCGATTGGAGGAGCGGCTAAACGTTCGGCTTCTACATAAGGTCGAGGTAGAAGGCCGCTAGTTCTATCTAAATGGACTAATTATTTCTATGGCTTACAATGCAGAGGATCCTAGAGTAGAACAATTAAAAAATGTATCATAATGCATGTCAGTGGAGTTAGACGTACCAATATCTTGGTATACGAGTATATACTATCTTTTAGAGCGCCGTATCATTTTAATACTGTCATGCTGTGCTTAAATCTTGTGGTACGGCTGTGCCCCCAGCCAAGTCGAGCAGACAAACAACCGGGCATGGCCGTATCATCCTTTTCTCGAAGCAACTCGCGGCACTTTTTACTCCCCTGTATCTTCATTGTTGGTAAAGTTAGAAGTCTGAAGTTTCAGTCACCTAGAGTACTTACCAAACCTACCTAAACCCGTAAATAATGTAAGTAATATAGTTTACAAAATATCAAGTCAAATTTACCTTATTTTGTCACACATTACAGAATTTTTATGTTCGGTGACTGACACATAGCAGTCACCGATCATCAAAATTCTGTGGTGCTTCTAGCAGAGATAGAAACTTAAAAATTGGGATTTAATTCAAACACTTACACAACTTATTTTTAAACTGTACATATTATTACATACTATACACATATAGGGGTAGCAAAAGGAATTTAAGAGAGAGGTGAACATGTTAGTAGATACGTAGTATTTGCCTGACAATCCATTGGTCCATGCAATGTCTTGGCATAAATAGTAATACCATAATAATAAAAATTATATAATAATTAAATATTAAAAATAAGTTCAGTCAATACAAGTACTAGTGATACAAAAAGAAGTGAAATCCAACCAATAATAAATCAATTGTTGAAATCTAAAAAAAAAAAAACAATTGTTGCGGCACGATATTTTTATATAAACAAAGATGTATGAAAATGCCATGACCACAAAATATTTTTTATTTATTTAATATGTACTTAATTCATAACAAAATTGTTGAATTGGCAATAAATAAAATTACAGACTTGGGCCTATATGCGATCTCACAACTTTTTGCGGTATATAGGTTGCGTTGCGAGACTTGGCATATTTTTTTACATTTAAATATTTTTGATGGGATACTTAAGTTCTGGTTGCTATCTCTTGCTTTATTGAATGCATGTTTTTTTGCGGGAACTAGTGTAATTGTAAGTTTATTTCTACTTATTTATTAAAATGATTTAAATATGTGACGATTAAGCTATTACATTTATGTTTAACGATTTGGTTATGTTTCGATAATTCTAATTTGAGAGTACGCCAAATTTAATTAAATAAATATTACCAAGTTACTGGTCAATCTTATAATGTTATATTTATAACACTATGATTTAGCGACATCTGTACCAATTTAGGGTCGGTCTCTAACATAACTGATAGAGATATTGTCGTAACTGTCAAAATATTTTAACATATATAGCACACTGTACTGCCCTCAAGCAGTGTTGTTGTGCCATACAGAAATGTTCGGGGTGACAGCAGTTGTCATAGGCAGATATCCACTTACCATTAGGTGAACGATTTCCTCGTTTCGTCATTTCCTTTAATGATATAAATAACATAGATTTTACATGTAATAGTAGCTTAAGAGAAGCTGCCGTCGCATAGAGATGGGGTGATAGATTTTCTTCTGCCGATGACCGTCGTAAAAGTAGACTAAAATAAAAAAATACGCCTAAGGGTAGTGGTGAAAAATTTTGAAACTTCCGACAGAGGTGGAATAATCATCTAAAACATGCCAGACCTTCTTTTATTTGCACAAGGAAATGCCTATCGAATACCCACCCGTCCCACAGGCAAGGACGGGGAATGCGGACTTATAGCTAACTAAAACCCCATAGTGGTCCGCCTTTGCTGCACGGGAACGCATACGCACACTTCCGCGGCTCCATCGGTGCCGGCACCTATCGCCAGCCAATCCTAGGGAGAGGAAAATTCCTCCCTAATCTCCTTCCTAGCAAGGCGCGTACAACACGGTAATTTTCCAAACCCACCTACATACAGGCCGACCAGCCAATCGGCCTGCCGTATGGTAGTGTCACGGCCGATCGTCGCATCTTCGGAAAGGTGGATGTACTATGATGATGAATGCTCTTAAAATACTAGTGTTAAAAAATATATCCTCAACTACTACTGCTATAATAATTACATACTTATATATGTACGTCGTTCTCTTTGTAGTTTTGTTATTTCTCGGGAATTTTATCACTAAAACTGTACTGAATTATCATTATCATCATGATCATTTCCGCCTAACACAAGTGAAAACCACCACTGCTGAAAATAAGCCTTAGATTGTGACAAAAGTTTGTAGTTCTCTTTTCAGCTGATTTTGTCGTAGTTGCCACGCTTGACAGGCGAATTGGCAACCGCAGTTTATTTATTCGGAAATTGCAGGAAGTAGTTGCTGCTCATCTCCTAGTTTTAATAATCACTCTGTCGCCTTTTACGACGCCCACGGGATGAGATGGGGTGGTAGATTCTCTGAAGCCACCCACCCTACGAGTATGCAATGTACATAAGGCAAATAGGTGCCGGCAGTTTAGAATAACACCTGCATAAGATGGAAAATATAAATTTCGTTGATGTTATAGAAGTAAGCCTTTTTGGTTAACTTCACCGAAAATGAAGTAAGAGGTGACTACGGTACTGTACGGACAGCTTTTATTCGAGCAGAATAATATCATAATATGCAGTTAATTTACTACTTTTGGCGCCAACTGGAAAAGTGGCAGTAGTGTTTTTATTTAATTTTGTAAGTTCTGTGTTTATTTGGAGTTTTTATGTTTAATATTGATAGTTTATTATGCGGCAAATGCCCCTGAAAGTGTACAGTGCTTGGAAAAATCAATTCAAGACCAAAATTGTGCTTTTCGTTTTGTCTCCATCAGTCCATTATAAAAGTCAACTATCATTTTACTGTCGATCAAAATGATGAAGTTTTGCTGCTTGAAGATTGTATACTTTGATGTTACTTGACACTGGAATAATGTTTATGACTGTTTCCATAATTAAATAAATAAATATACCGCTCGGGGGAATGCATTGAGGAGTAAGATTTTTTTGACCTTGGTCTCTCGAGAGAAGGACAAAGCCCTTATGTGGGACATCGACATATTAACGGCCTCTCGTCGTAAAACCGGTGGGGTATCAGAGGCAACTGAATTATGTTTGAGGCACTATACAAATGCTGTGTAACCCGTGACATTTATGATTGACACCCGACTGTGTCCATCACCCTGACACATTAGTTCTTTATTCTCATATGCCCATTGATTATACTAGCTCTTAGTGCCTTTCAGACCTACTTACTTACTTACCTTCACGGCACCATAACCGGCCCTAGGGTGGTACCTACCGAGACGGGTTCTTTCGTATTTCTTTTCTTGCTCAGGGATTAAACATAATCATTCAACGGGGAAATTCAGTTGACGTTCTGAGAATTAGTCAGCATTACTAAAGAAAAGGGTAGGGCAGTTTTATAATAGTTTAGCCTTTAGAAAATCTTGATCTTTGTTCAAAGCTAGCTTCCAACAAAGGTCATAGACAAGCCGTTTAGCTAAGCTCTCAAGATTGAAGAGTTAGCTATTTATTTATTAAGGCAAAATTATGATATTTATACTGTCGATAACTTTCGTCGAATAATTTAAAATATTTTTTAAACAAAATAATAACAATCAAGATTAGGTACAAGGATTTATAAATGTTTATTTCGTTCTGTATCATAAAAAATAATTGCAACCGTTGCGAGTGCAACGTTTTCATACAATAAAATGTTTTCTTTAATAAAATCTGCATCAAGTACCTACAACAATAAGTATAAACTCGTAAAATATTTTTAGTTGAAAGTATTTTTTTTTTTTTTTGGAAATTACGTCTTGATTTGTCCGCAATGTAACGTTACTATATTATTAACGTTGATCCGCGTTTGAGCGACGAAGAATAATAAAATATTTTATAGAGAAAATAAAAATAGCACTATGAAATATAGTCAGTTTATTTCTTGATCATAAATAACTTTAGCAAATTAGTTTAAGGGGGGATCTTCGAAGATCTTCTTCCGTTTTAAATTAATTATAAAATATGAATATTTGATAAAAAATTTCTAATATGTTTGATACCATTAAATTTAAAATTATATATATATTTACCAGATGAAACCTGCGAAAAATCTTCTACAATTCTTATCCGCTGGATTACCAGCTTTAATAATGTTTATGATCAATTTTATGATACCTGTGAGTGTTTATGTGACCGAGCCTAGGCCGGCCCCCTTGGGCACCCTCGAGTCAGTAACTCTCGCGCACAGGATGGCGGTCCAAGCCGAGAGGCCCCTCGTAGGCTCTTGGGCTGGGCATCAAATCGGCGAAGCTATGAAAGCCTTCAGGCTAACAGTGACCATCAGTCATAAAAAAGAGTGTTTATGTAGAAGGAATTATAAAAATAATACTATTTTTGGAATCAGATATTTTTAAAACTCATCAATTTTTTTAAGGAATTTCTTTACGGAGTTCGTGTAACATAGGCTGTCACTATACACTTTACTGGTGGTAGGATTCCTATGCAGGAATCAGTCTAGGTAGCTACCACTCCAGGGCCAGTTATTCTGCCGTGAAGCAGTAGTGTGCGAGCATTATTGTGTTTCGGTTTGAAGGGCACTGTGAGCTAGCGTAATCACTGGGCATACGAGACTTAAGAACTTATGTATCAGGGTGATGGGCACAGTGTGGTGTCACACACAATTTTTCTGGGTGCACAGCATTTGTTATGGGCAGACGTTGCACTTGCCATCGGGTGAACGTTTTGCTCGTTTCATTACCTCATCCAATAAAAAAACTGCTAATGGGAACGCAATGTTAAGTAAGAATTTTTTTAATCGTACTGAAATGGCGGCGATGTGATTCGCTACCCGTCTCGTTTTCCGCGAGGGCTAAAAGTAGGCTACGGGTGTGGTCTTTGCCTATCCTCTATATATGGGCAAGTTAAAAAGTAGGAAAAAATTTGATTTTTTTAAATTTTGGTTATAACACTGTGAAGTACAGTGTTTTATTTTTGTATAATACGTGTAAGTGAATTAAGTTTCATTTAAATTAATCATTTAATTTATGCGATAGTGTTCATTTTAAGCTTTTAAAAAATATATAAAATTTAGTTAGTCCTTAAGAGCAAACATGGTATCAAATTACACTTTTATAAACATTTAAAAAAGAACATTTGAAATTCAACAATTATTCTTTTTTCGTCCATATCTTTCATCTAAGTTTTCAACGAATATGTACACCTAGGACAAATTGTCCGACTAGGTACCGTATTTTCTAGCTATCAATGGGGGAGGCCTATGTTTAGCAGTGGACTATGATGGCTTGAAATGATGATGATTCTTTTTACGGAAGAAAGTGACGAGAGAAGGAAACCGTTCACCCCATAACAAATGCTGTGTCAACCAGAACATATTTAGTTTTTAAGTCTAATCCGCCAACCCGCATTGGAGCAGCGTCGCGGATTCTTCCTAGCTCCAAAACCCTCTCAGAAATGAGAGGAGGCCTGTGCTCAGCAGTGGGACATTTATAGGCTGAAAGTTTACTTTTTTACTTTTTACTACCCACTAATTACATTAGCTAACAGTTTCCTTAAGACCAAAATACAGTAATGTTTCCACAATACTGTTTGCGGTCAGAATAACTGGCACTGCGGTAGTACCTACCTGAAATGGAATTCTGAATTCCCGAATAGGAATCCTACCATCAGTAAAATTATGAGAATCAAAAAACCTTCGCACCAATTTTTATGACACTATTATATCCTGCACAGGTGTTAACTTCTGGTACTGAATAAAAAAGTTTGCTGCGACCGAAATATATAAATATATTGTCATTTGGATTTTCTCTAAAATTTGAAGTTTGAAGTTATGTGTAACTGCTAGAGGGAGCAGTGGTAATATTTACAAAAATACCTGATTCAGAATTCCATTATTACTTACATATGAGTATATAGCTATATTAAATGTGGAAATCATCTAGCTGTTTGAATTTCACAAATATTTTTAGAACAATCACACATACATTCATATTTATTCGATTTCAAAATGTGTGGAACATTGAAATAGTCTTAAAAATATGAGTTTTTGTTATGTTATTGTTTGTATTTCTTGATAGGAATGATTTTGAAATTAAATAAACTTGTTTATCATTTTTTTTTTGTTTCATTCAATTTAATGAACTGGTTTTAAATTCTGTTTTAATAATTGGATAAAATTCAATGAATGGATTACATTTCTAGTTATTAATTTAAAGCAGAAATTATGTTGAATATTTTTCATGGCCGTGTGGTAGCTGCTTAAGATAATCTACAACCCCATCACATCCCGGGGTTGTCGTAAAAGTCGACAGAGGAAAAATAAAAACCTGCAGATGGGCAACAGCATCTTCCTGGAACATCTGAATAAATAAACTGCGGTTGCCAACCCGCCTGCCAAGCTAGCAAGAGCAAGAGCTACAAACTTTTATGGCAATCTATGGGGGACGCCTATGTTCATCAGTGGACTAGTGATAGGCTGAAATGATGATGATGATGATCTTACATTATAATTTTTAACGAAATTATGGTTACGAAGTTTTGATAAGTACTTTAAATAAATAACCAAATATCAATTAACTTACTTTGATGAAAGAACTGGAAATGAATAAATAAATAAGTGTAAATTTCTGAACACAAAATTAATTTTGTGTTACCAATGTTTTAATATAAATATTATATTTATACTATATTGTGGTTGATACCCGTATATCCGTAAGAAAGAGGTGGGAGATGTCAAAACGTTGCGTAAGTATGTTTGTCGAGAGGGCAAAAAAGGATATATAGAGAAAACGAAAGAGATGGTAAAGTTTTTATTTGTAATTAACATTAGCCTGTTGTAGTCTAGTATTGGACACAGTCTAGACGTTGTGATGTAGTTGCAAAGCTTGGCAGGTTTGTTTGCGATTGCAGTATGATGTTTGTACAGGGTATAGTACGGTCTCCATAACAAAGACAGCACCACAATACACTGCATAATAAGAAATATATTAAACAGTGTCTCTATTACTTTGCCACAAAATTGGAACACCCGCACATACAAACCAATAATAACAAAAAACTCATAATTGTGTAATTTATAATCTTATTTCGAAAAAGGTTAATATGGTCTGATAAAATAAAGTATATTTACGAGATTGATTATAAGCAACAGCTCTAATGTCAATAACGGCAAAAGTATAAACAAAACTGTATAATTAATAAAATCAGTTTGAAGCATCGAGTAACTTTCACGTATTTACGATGCGGCAATCGCATAACTCATATCATATTAAAAAGAACTTTCAATTGCTTTTTTTCCACGGTTTATCCGCGTTTGTGTAGAACTTTTTTTGGTAAAATTAACAAAAATTTTCATTCCGATATTAATTAAAATTTGGATTTTTGCAACGAGAACTATCCGATGGCACTTCGGGGGGTACCTTTAAATGTTCAGTATAAGCGTAGTCCAATGGCAGTGACATAAATGTTAATACAAATAGTAAGTAGACTTAATAATTATTCGTATTATTATACAAGCAATTCGTATTAATATATCTACATGTGACTGGTTGCCCAAGTGTTGTATGTTTCCCTCCCGGGATGGGTTCTCGCCTTGTCGTGGCAACGTGGTGGGGGCTTAGTAACCGTGGCTTGGTCACACACGGTGAAGCTAAGAGGAACCCGGTCGGCCTGTGGCACCAGGCTGGCCCGAGCCGGTCGCTCCGAGTGGGCCTTGCAAGCCTACTGCTGCTGCTGCTGACTGCTGGGGGGAGCAGTACGTTGCCCTCCGCAGTCGAGGTGAAGTCGCGGGGAAAGAGGAATGTAGGTGTATCGTTGCCTCTCTCCTTATCCTCCGCGACTTTGGCGGGGTCGTACTATCGATGCGGTGATTGTGGACTGCTGAAGCGAGGGATAGCGGTGAGTGGTGGCCGCTCGCCCTGGCCTCCGCAGCCGAGGTGGAGTCGCGGAGGAAGAGAAGTGTAGATGTTGCGATGCCTCTCTCCCAGTCCCTCGCGATTTTGGCAGGGTCGCACCGTAGATGCGGCGGTGGTGGGGCCGCGGAGGGACAGGAGTGTAAGTGTAGCGTTGCCTCTGTCTCTATTATCCGCGGCTGAAATGGGGTCGGCGGCGGAGCCACAGACTAGATCCGCTGCCGGGGCCGGGAAGACTAGTGCTTTCGAGTGCAAGTCTCCTAGCCCCGTGGCCTCCGCGTAACGGACTCGGGGGAGTACGTTGCGCGCACAAAAGGGCCGTCCTGGAAGGCGTGTCGTGTGTTCCGGCACGCTTTGCTAGGAAAGTGAAAGGAGAGGAGCTATCCTCTCCTGAAGAGGGGCCGCCGATTATAGGCCAGCGCCGGTTGGGTCGCGGATGTGTGTGCAAGCGTTCCCGTGACTCTGCAAACATGCGGCGAAGGCGGAACAGCATGGAGTTTTGGTCAGTGCAAGTTCGACATAACCCGTCCTTTCCCCCGTGAAGGCGGGTATGCGTTAGGCATTTACCCATGTAATATAGGGTTGTATGTTTGTAGATGGCTATCCACTACACTCCAACGGTGCAGGTCCTTGCACGAACGGTTGTAGTCATTTATTTCAACTAAGCCTTTCGCATTTCATTCCTGTCCGCAATTCTGTATATTAAAGGCAATAAACGATTATTATTATTATTATATGCCAGCAGACAGCGGTACCGAAGCTATATAGAATACTGTGAAGGTGGTTTATAGGTTCCTAAAATCACCTACATTTTAGCAGAGTTAGAATAATATATAGTTAGAATAATACAAATATGAAAACCTAAATATAATTTTCATGCGCTAAAGTCACGCTCAATTAGATTCTATCAGCTTGACTAGCTCTCATGGAATTATAATGTAAAGTAAATGTAAATTGATGACATAAAGCTGTTGTGTTCTAATAGTGAGTTGTATGTACCTTAGACCTAGTTGCTTATTTTCTAACGACCAAACAGAAACGCGACCGAACGCAAACGTCGCCCGCGAAACGTGCTAGACGACACGGACGTCTCAGCTCTTCCTGACCACGATACTGTCACTCACGATCCAAGCCACACTGTACACACAGTCAATAGCTTTAATATAACACGCACCACGACGCGCGACCGCCGTAGAGAGCGGCGCGCAATAGTCAATAATCACATCGCGTATACAAGATTCACCCGTGTTCCAGGGCGGTTCTCACCGCCCAGAGTTACCGACACACAAGTCGACAGTCAGAATGGACGCGCGCAGCCTCCTCGGACGGTCAGTAGACGACTTAAAATGTTTAAGATTTTCGAAATCGCGAAAGCACGCAGCGAACGCGACACAGTCCGAACTTCGAGGGTTTTGTAGGAGTTTTTATTTATTTATTTATTTATGTTTGGGTCAAACCAAACCTGGCACACGGGCCCCTGGCCCGCGAGCACAGTATCCGATGAAGCTGTAAAAGCCGAGACGGCTAACAGCAATTACATCACCGAAAAAAATATAATTATTTTCTAATCGGAAAAATTCAATAGAGGTTTTTATGAGCTAATAGAAAGAGAAATTATAAAGCAAAAGTGGTTTTCAGGTCGTTCTGTTTACAATATATAATAAAATAAAGGATAAGTTATATATATAGGATAGTTATATTTATGACTGCTTCTTTTGTATTTTTTACAACATTTACCCTTTTTGTTCTACTAACCTAACAATGCGTGAATAAATTAAAAACTTTAGCTTTTACGATAGCTTTACGGTCGTTTGATGCCATATCAAACTCTATCTATTTACTAATTCCTCTACGGGCCGATCGTGTCTCGTTTTATATCAATAAAATATTGTTTATTTTTTTAGTATTTGTCACCGTAATTATAATAAATATATAGGTATTTATATGGGTCTAAAAATTAATAAGCGTTTTCTTTGAATTGTTGTGATATTAATTTTAACATATATACGTTACGTACAGAATATGATAGTAACCTCTTGGGCGATTATGACAATTATGAAAATGCGATAGCCTCCGTTTAATATCCCGAAGTTATCATTTTATCGGAACATGTTGAAGTGCCGCCAGTATTAGCGTAAGCATTGGTAGGATTTCTATTCCAAAAATCCTTCAAGGTAGATACCACCGCAGTGTCAGTTATTCTGTCGTGAAGTAGTAGTGTAAAAACATTAATGTGTTTTAGTTTGAAGGAGACTGATAGGTAGTGTAATAACTGGTCTTAGCCCAGTGTATTAATATTTCTTACAATGGAAAATAAAGAATTTTCATTTCGAATCACAGAAATGTTTTGGGTGGCATGGCATTCGTAACTAGCAGACGTTGCCTTTACCAATACGTGAACGATTTGCACGTCTCACAAAGCACAAAGGTTATTCGTTTTTAATTTCCCGAGCTCGATGTGACTTATCATACTATTAAAACAAAGATAGAGAGTTGGTATGTCTGAACGCGGGAGAAATACTAATCAAAAAACTAATTAATCCTAGTTCTTACTTCATCAGATATATTAGATGCGTTTATCGAGGAAGGTTCTAGACTATAAAACTTTTTGCTATCCATTTAAAGAACCGCACGCCGAGAACCGAACATGAACGAGAAGGGCCGAACTGTGAATTCTCAAGTCAGCGACGTGACGTACAATGCCGTATGGCTCAATCATGTGGTCGGCTTCTTTACGCAGGTACCGCGGGGCAATACTCGTATGCAACTTATTGCCGATCTTAGTCGGGTGAAGTGTCAGATGAATCACAATACGACAAGACTTGACAAAGTGCGATACAGATATATTTCATCCAGCTAGGATTCTTGCCTAGAACCCAGCCAGACTCTGGGAGTTCAAAAATTGTTAATAAAAGATTTTTTGATGATTGTGAACAAAGTATCATTCATCTTCAACCTTAGCTTTTAGTCACAAACATACCACTGCTGCAGAGTTTCTCCCAAGTTGGAGGAGCCGGAGACAAGCCTAACCTCTCACAGGGTGGGAGAATTTGCACTAATCGCCTCACTATGTTGAATTGCATTGGCGATTAATGTAAAAAGTAAAGTAACACAGCCTACCAATGTCCAACTGCTGAGCCCAGACCTTTTCTTACCTCTGACAGGGTTTTGACAAATTAAAATTATCTAAAATATACTAAGGCAACCCTGGGCTCTGCTGAAGAAAAAAAAAATTATTTATTATATTAATATTAATTAATAAAAGAATTAAAAAAACCGAAGGTATAAGTGGAATTTGTGAGTTCTTTCTTTTCAAACGTTATGTATTTAGACAACTAAATATAGGTGCATTTGTATAACTTTGTTTTATTGCATAAAGTGACGAGATGAGCAAAACGTTCACCTGATGGTAAATGTAACGTCTGCCCATAATAAATGCTGTGTCACCCAGAACATTTCTGCGTGGCACACTGTGCCCATCAGTCAGAGACATCAACACTTAAGTCTAATATGGCCAGTAATTACACTAGCTTTCAATGCCCTTCATATCGAAATACAATAACGTTAGCACACTTCTATTCACGGCGGAATAACTGACCTGGAGTGGTACCTACCTAAATGGATTCCTGCATGGGAATCCTAACACCAGTAAACGCTATGGCAGTAACGACCATTTGACTCCTTCTCCTCCGTCCTCCATAAATAAATAGTTGTCATCCCTGATCTTACCTACTATGGTAAGAATTGATACTATTACGTGATCCCAGTTATTGCAATTTATGCTGCGTTATGCTGCTTTTTTAACTATGCTGTCTGAGGCGACCCATTTACGACCTACAGCCGCTGTCTAACTGAAGTGCGGCTCAATCTCGTATGCATGAAATATGAAAAATATAACTCGCAGACAGAGAAAATATTCTTTGAGTACTTTTTTATAGTTTTCTTAATATTTAAAAAACAAATTGTGATTTATTTAATTTAGCACGCACGGTCCATTTAATGGTGGGTATCATAAAAACTTACAATTTTCCTGAATAGAATGAATTTTATTCAACGACATTTTTTTAAATTATACTGGTTTGCAAAAAATGCATCTGTCCTGGGAGGAACTAGCAGGCAACCTAGCGGACAGTTTTTGTCTTGCTAGTTAATTTGAAAACTATATACGAGTAATATACTATATTCTACGAAATGTAAAGCCATCGTTCTGTCAGAAGTATTTAATACCAGATGTTCCAGATTTTTTTTTTATATAAACAATATACAATTCGACGAGCACGTGGCCTAGTGATCAGCGTACCTGACTTCTACGCTGCGGGTCCTGGGTTTGAATCCCAGCCGGAGCCAACATGTGTGCAAAACGGAAACTGTTGGTTTTCCGGGTCTGGATTGTGTTGTGCATGTGAAATTTATGTCTGTTAACCGCACCAAGATTCCTAGTGTGGGCATCGTTTTTTTTTTAAATTTGGTAGTATAATAAATTTAGATTTAGATGTAGATTAGCAGCTATTGCGATAATTAATATAAATAATCATTTGTATAAAGTATTATTTTTAAATGAAGTTTTTGATTTTTTTAATGCACTTCCTGGAAATTTCTTGGAAAAATCTTTACGATGCGAACTTTTCGAAGTCGAATAACTGCTATGTTTGCGGCTTTGTTAGTTTTTGCTTGTTCGTGGTTGATTTATGTTCTTATGTATATTTAACGTTTTCTTGTATGTACTGAGATGCCAGGGTTAAGATATTAATAAAGTTATCTGTAAAAGCTACTTAAGAGTAGAGCCAAGATTATAAATAGCGCTTAAGGCGCTCTTTTGCATGATATATACAAGCGCAGATCACCGCTGGGGACTACAAAGGAATGTTTCGTGGTTAGGTCATTAGGTCTCTGGGTCTGTTCTGTTAGAAAAAATTAATATTTATTAATATACTAATTATATTTATATGGATTGAGCCCAATGTTACATACTACTGGCAACACTACACAGCATAATCTACATCCGTAGTATTTATTTTTAAATATCAGTAATATAAATGAGAGTATAATAATAACTTAAGTAAATAAGAATAATTACCACTGTGATTACATTGTATAAAAGACCGACGTTACTGAGTAATATTAGTATTGTAGAATACGTGTACGTTACCCTGACCAAATATTAAGTGTTTCAAAGTATTAATCTATAGAGATCGAGTTTTACTTCGTCATCTGACCTCTACCGTCTCTAATATTCGTAATACTTTACTGCATCCTAAACACAGAAGTGTTATGCTGCTCATTACAAAGCTGATCAGACTTGATGTTAAAATGATTTTTAGCACATATATTTTGCATACAAATTATTTTCTTTTGTAAAACCAAATTAATCAAACATTTTATTTTCAAAAGATTTACGAACTTGTAAATTTCACAAATTCTCATATGTTTTACAAAGAACGGCGTAGCTTTATGAATGTACATATGAATGTATGTTTTTTAAGTTACTGTATATAGGAATGATTTTAAAGCCGTCATAAGCCTCGGTAACTTTTCTTAGTAGATTACTGTACAATAATGAGTCAGCTAAAGTAAGAATTGCCTAATGGTCCTGTTCTGTGTAATTTTTGGTTAATTTAGTATCAAAGTGGTAGTTTTGTTTCATTATGTATGTTAATTGTATATAAAATTTAGGAATAACTAAGATTGTAAACTTATTTAGAGAGTATTTTCGACAGCACTTTTTCAGTGGAAAAAGAATTTATTGAAAGCATTATATTATATACAGTAGGATGCCAAATTTTTAGCGACACTAACATTTTTTTTAATTTCTTACTTTGGGCGCACTTTATTGCAGGTTTAAGTGGTACAAGCGGTGCAGGAATGTATTATTTACATTCACCATGGGTCTATTACGCAAATTTTAAGCAGATGTTAAAAGTTACAACGTATATTTATTTTTACAAATTTTCAAGTAACAGAGAGTCGCAGTGTACTTTGGACACTTATCAGACAAAGACCAATTTCAATATTTTAAACATAGTTATTTTCATATTTGTACTGTAAAATTTAGTTATAATGTAAGTACTTATTACTATTACGTTATTATATAATAAATTTATTAACCTATTTCGCCTGAGAGAAAAGGCCATAGCGGAACAAAACGAATGTCACGTTCGAATAGGAAAAATAGAGATATCTGTTTGCAAAACAGAAATAAAGTGCTGGACTGTTACTTTAGTCAGAGTCAAGAATATTAGTTTCCAAGAGAACTGTACAGCAGATGTTGGCAGAGGAAGAATTGACAGCTCAACGTCCTGTGAAAAAACCTGGGTTGACTCCCGCGATGGAGAAGAAACGACTTGCCTGGCCTTGGGAACACCGCCAAAAGACGGCTGAAGATTGGAAAAAGTTCAGTTTGCATTATTACTACTATACACATTTACTCTATACAGGTTTGGCAGACCACTACAATTTAGTTTTACGTTTTCCTGGCAATTATCCTGACACTGGAAATGTCAACCAATACTGATCCACTGAAATTAATTTGAGGCTAATACTTCAAGAATACCAATTTTTCGTGACCAAATAATTTGGCAATCCACTGTACAAGGCATTCATTGATTAAATTTCTCTGGATGTGACTTCCGGATCATTAAACATCTGGAGCGTGCTGGCACTTAACTGCCCAGGCTGCAAGCAATTTTATCTTTATAATGAATGAAGAACGTACTCAGCGTCTTCTTCAATAATTACATGACTATTTTTTCTGTACCTACACAGTTTTATTGCTGTTAAAGCAATTTATACCATTGTTAAAGAGCTGTATATTATGTATTTGAAATGTTGTGTTAGTAAATAACACGTAATCCGTTGAACAGTACTCTACATAATTAATATTTCTCCTATTAAATTAATATTTCTCTCTATTTTTACATCAAATTTCGTACATAATAAATAGAGTACAGTAGGATTACAGAAACCTTAGAAGTAAAATATAAATAATATAATGCAGTGCCTGATTTTCTTATCATGTTTCTAATTATAACTTTAACACGTCAATAAATGTAACTTTATTGTTCACATATAACGTTTCATTTTAAAATAAAGAAAAAAAAATTAACATGCAGGGCATTATGTCTACACTAAAATATTTATTCAAAGCAAATACTTGCATACTACATACAGACTCTTTATATCTACACACTTGTCAGTTGTGTTTCCGAAACTATATAATTATTAGCAACAAAAAGTTTATATAACAACGAAATAGGCTTGAGAATAACCTGATGCCCTTGACTTCGTCCGCGTGGATATAGGTTCTTTAAATATACTGTGGAAACTATTTGTTTTTCCGGGTACCCTATGTCTGTCTCCAGGATGCAACTAAACTTTTTGCAAAATTTCGTCAAGATCGGTTTAGCACTTAAACCGTGGAAAGGTAACAAACAGACAGAGGGACAGAGAGAGCTAATTTCGCATTTATAATATTATATATTCTGGACAATACGGAGTTTTATTGACTTTCTAATTTGCTTTGATTGAGAATGTGTGTTATTTTTCTTGCACATTTATATACCAATATGAAAACAGTGGTGTAAAAACGTTATTTTCTTTTCTTAATAAATCTACTGTCGAGAGCATCAAAACGCTTTGAGTTATTTTGCATCTGCAATGCAGAGACCGCATTCTTTCAAATAGTTACTTAAAATAGCCAAGAACTTGGGCATCTTAAGCAGTTTAGCTGGCTGTTTAATTAAGAGCTTTTCGCTAGCTAAATTTTGTAGACATTTTATGTTACTTTTTCAAATTTATGAACGGAATAGTAAAGCACCGATAAAAGTAATGAACGAAGTGACAATTTTTTAGAAAGAAAAGAATATTTTAAATGTCTGTGTTAATCGCAAAAACAAAACGGTTTCGATGTCTATGATATACCGCAAATTATTTTGGTTTTACGGTCAATCAAGGAACAGAAAGATTTACATTATCATGAAAAATAAATTATGTCCTTTCCACATATCAGATGTAGCGATTACTGTAATAGCACATACAGTTACGCTTTTTACTCATATAAAGGGTAGGCAGGCCACTACCGCAGCCCACTCTTCGTCCTCGTGGGAACGAGACGTCACTTGTGGCGAATGACGTCGCCGCCATTTTGGTACGAGTCTAAAAGTCCTTCCTCCCATTGTGTTCCCAAGAGCAGTATAGTGACAGCATTGTATGTTGTTATTCAGGACACTCTCGCGTTAGACGTGTGTCACAAGATCGAAGTTTTCTTATGTCAACATAAGTCCTTTAATGACCGTCCGAGGAAGGACTCAGAGCCCCGTTCGGACTGTCGACTTGTGCGTTGGTAACTCTGCGCGGTGAGAACCGCCCTAGAACGCAGGTGTTTAGGTGTACGCGGAGTTATTTTCGACGTTTGCGCGCCGCTCCATTTGGCGGTTACGCGTTGTTGTAGTGATAGGTGGAATATGACTGACCGTATCGTGATCAGAGGGTGCTGAGACATTCTGGTCGTAGAGTAGGTATGTTTCCCGACGACTTTTGCGTTAGGTCGCGATTTTGTTTGATGAGTAGTTTGTTGCATTAACCGCCGGTGGGTTTGGATAGCGTGCGGCTTTTTAGAAAAACCGCCGTGACAATTCTCTAAAGTGTAGTGAGATTAAGGGCATTTCACAGGTCGCTGTGAAGATTGAAATTACTATGAAACCATCGGACTCCGGTGGCATTGCGCAGAAATCGGTTTTGAAGGCTCTGTAATTTACGTAATTGATTTCTTCCCGTCGCATAGGTTTTTTTCTACGTTGCGTTTGCTTAATCTCACTAAAATTATTGCTTAGAGCACTTAATTTGGTTTGAAATAAATTGCATCAAATCATCGGGGCGACTGCTGCCCTCCAATTGGCCGATTTCTAAGGAATTTTCAGATTTAATTCGATTAGATTAAATCTGAATATTCCTTAGACATTCATGAAGACGCGACGTTACACACAATCGAGTTGTTGGTGACGCACTGTTTTAGCGCGATCGAGCATTTTTACTTATTCGTGATAAATCACTGATCAGTTTCGGAATTGGTTCGTCCTTATTTCGGGTCTATAGGTTATTGTGCTCGATAGATTATCGTGTCTAACGTGCGGACAAAACAACTCTAAAATAAAATAAAATAAATATTGTGAATGATATTTTTAAACCTACATTAAAATTATAAAAACCAACAAAGTTATTGTTATTAAAATGCTTATTATGAATTTTATTCCTAAAACTGTTTAATTCGAAAATTGATAATAAAAATAATCAGGAAATTCTATGTTGATCTCCATGTAAGACTGATTGATAAGAGAAGTAAAAATTCTTTAGCTACAATAAAGTTTATACATATCGTTTACATATATAAGGTAAACGCTTCCATTTCACTTATAATTTAGGTCACATATCAATTTTTCAATCGCATATGTCAATAAACCACCTTTTAAACCAATTATTGTGGAAACCATTCTACTTCCAGCGATTTTAAGGCCCCTCTTAATTAGGTACGAAACCACGGCTTGAATCGTCGTCGTTAAGGGTGAGGGTGAACGCTACTAAACTAACACAAAACCATTATAAAGTTTTAAGTTCATTCGTCTACCCTAAATTATAATATATATATATAGAAAACAATTAATCGCTTGTTAAACTTTATGGCACTTTACAAGATATTTGTCGTCGTTAGCGTCACTCATTAAATGTTTGATTGAGAAAGTATTAATATAAAGCTTAAATAGTTTGCTAAATTAGTTATTTAAACGTGCGCTTGATATAGATATACAACCTTTCTTTAAACTAAGTTTGTTTGTTCAAACTCAATAAATAACTTACTTTGCTTAAAATTTTAAGATTTGCAAATCATTACATTCATCCGCTCAAAAAGGTGAACCTATATTTATCGCTAACGAATTTGTTAATTAGAATTTAGACAGTAATTGCTCAACTTTTTATTATTTTATCTTGAGCTATTAAGCGAATGTCTAATAAAAATTTGGATTTCCTCGTTCCCATAAGTATACGGAACATTTAAAAAAAGACTAAGTAGCAATAGGAGCTATAACACAATCACTCGCATTACGGTTGAATTAACTATTCTTTGAAAACATTTTCAGAACTTTATATACTTAATCAACCACTGCACATATTTTTGAAATTAACTATGGCAGCAAATAGGTTACGTTATCGAGTAACCGCTCAGAAAAACTCTCAACTGAGCAGTTTTATTATTTAATCTGAACATTATTCTCTGTGCTCACCAAAACGTGAAATAACAACTGGGGAATGTGAGCTTTTGTTACCTTTTTCCTCATTATTTTCTCCGCGTGGACTAGGATTAATGTTGCAAAAATAATTACCCGTTTTTTAAAATGAAGTATTGACTTTACCAAAATTTTCTAATATTAAAAAATATATTCATTCAAAAAATTGTAAAAAATAATGTTTACTGTGTTATGTTATATTATAATGTTAAAACAGATTTTTTCAATAAAAAAATATACTTACTGTTATTTTTATTAAAAATAATAATCTTTAAACAAATTAGTTCATTTTAATAGTTATAATAAAGTAATACTAACTGTTATTATATTATTAAAAACTGATACCGCGACGAGACTTCAATTAAATGTATCGAAATTAACGCTGCGATGAATTCAATGTTTTAAATTTCTCATAATGCACTCGTGAATGTTGCGAATCTTTCAACCTGTATTGCTGGCTTTTAAAAGTCGTTAAACCATTAATACCTAAGGATAGCATTAATGGCCGCGTGGCCTAGTGATCAGAGTAACTGTCTACTGGGACAGGCCCTGGGTTCGAATCCCAGCCCGAAGACCGATGACAATGCAATAATTCGACTAAAAAATAAAAAAATAATAGTTTAAAAAAACTAAAAAAACACGTTTTTATAGAAAATCCAACTAAATTACTCAATAGATGGCGCTAATATATTACCTGTTATAGAGGCCATAGTCTTAAATTCGTTTGTAACAAAATAAATAATAGTTTAAAAAAAAACTAAAAAAGCACGGTTTTATAGAAAATCCAACTAAAAGAATAGTTTAAATAACAAAAAAACACGCTTTTATAGAAAATCCAACTAAATTACTCAATAGATGGCGCTAATATATTACCTGTTATATAAATATTAGATTAAAACAACACGCTTTTATAAATAAACCAAACTAATAAGTAGAAAATAAATAATAGTTTGAAAAAACTAAAATATACGCTTTGTATAGAAAACCAAACTAAAAAATAGAAAATACATTTTAATAAATTTGAATTAAGAATAGTGTAAAAAATTCTAATAAATATAAATGAAGAATAGTGTAAATAAGAAAAAAATGTTTTATTTTAAAAAAAGCGTGGGGTACATGGTATGGTATGGTATGGTATGGTATCATTTCGATGATATCTTAAAAACGCTTTTTTAAATGTGGATGGAATTTAGTACTGTGCCGCGATGTACGATGCTGAAACTCAGCGGCTGGAATTATTCCGAACAATTCCTCGGAACACTCCCCATAGTAAATACGAAAAAAAACGCAAAGAGGCGCAACATCTTCGATCCAGTTTATCGGAAAGAACCTGGTCGTCGACGATTCGAGCCGCTCTTCGCTGGACGCAATCAAATGGAAGGAGCTGACACTGGTGTGCCCCCGCCCAAAGATGAGAACAGTATTCCAAGGATTCCGATACTAGCTGAGGCAACAAGGGGAGTGCTCTCAAAATGAGGAGACACGACGAAGAGTTCCTTTTTTGAGGTAAACGTGCAAACATGTGTCTTCTTGGGGTTGAAATGGACTAAATTTAGTCCCAGTCCGAGATTTTGTCTAACAATATCTCGACTTCAGACACAAGTTTGTTCCAGTACTCGTCAACGTGTTCCGAGGAATATTGCCGCGGCCGGTGTACAAGGCATAACCAGCGCTGTCTTCTGCAGAGCAATGAATGTTGCTAAATCGCAACATATTATTGATATGCAGAAGAAACAGAGTTGGAGATAGCACGCAGCCTTGTGGAACACCAGCATTCACAGGTTTTGAGTCCGAGCATGCCACCGTCGACTACAACTCTGATGCTCCGGTCTATGAGAAAACTGGTGATCCAATTGCATACTTTCTTAGGAAGCTCATAGGAAGGAAGCTTCGAGAGAAGCGCTTTATGCAAAACCCGATCAAAGGCCTTTGCTATGCCTCCCTCTTGCTCTCGACTATCTCCACCCATCGATGATTGAGGTAGACTAGAAGATCACTAGCTGAGCGACCCCGACGGAAGCCGTACTGGCGGTCACTAATCAGCTGGTGTACCTCTAGGTACCTCAAGAGCTGGCCGTTAATAATGGTTTCCATTATTTTGGAGAACGAGGAGGTGATGGCGATCGGCCTGTAGTTGGACAGATCAGAGAGGTCGCCTTTTTTAGGGATCGGGTGCACTGAAGCTGTCTTCCAAGATTTGCAAGTAGAAAAATATTTAACAACGAGACTATTAATGACAACTCTTTTTGATGTTTTTGGATACTATTGGTATATTTCCTATGCAGGAATCCATACTTCCCCACCTAAATGGATTCCTGGCAAGGCCAGTTAATCTGAGCAGTGTCATTAGTGGGCATATAAGACTTAAAAACTGATGAGGAGCGCAGTGTGGTGCCACACGGAAATGTTTTGTGTGGCACAGCATTTATTATGGGCATTCTACTATAAAAAAATAATAAACATGAAAAAAAAAATTATAGTATAAGATACTTGGACACTAAGTACAAGAAAATAAAATCATACATTTTTAAAATGTGAATGAAATATTAAAATGTGTAAATGAATTATGCAACTGGTATGGTGTATATTATAAGTTTCAAATCCTGAGACTTCTTAGCTAGGGATTTAACAGAGCAAAAGTAACAAAAGAACCCAATCAGTAAACCGATTCATAATAAAATTAGATTTCGACCTCAAAGTGCTTAATTGTATTTACCCATGTCAGCCTAAGTCCAACTGAATATATATATAATTTCGGTGATGTAATTGCTGTTAGCCTTTTTGGCTTTTACAGCTTCATCGGATACTGTGCTCACGGGCCAGGGGCCCGCGTGCCAGGTTTGGTTTGACCCAAACATAAATACATAAATAAACTCCTACAAAAACCTCGAAATTCTGTCTGTCGCGCTCGCTGCGTGCTTGCGCGATTTAGAATATCTCAATATGATTTTAAGTCGTCTATTGACTGTCTGAGGGTGACTGCGGGCCTCCATTTGGACTGTCGACTTGTGTGTCGGTAACTCTAGGCGGTGAGAACCGCCATGGAACACGGGTGTATCGTGTGTACGCAGTATGATTGTAGACTGCTGCGCGCCGCTTCTACTGCGGTCGCGCCTCGTGGTGCGTGTTATATTAAAGCTATTAACTGTTTATACAGTGTAGCCTGGATCGTGACTGACCGTATTGTGGTCAGGGAGGGCTGGGACGTCCGTGTCGTCTAGCACGTTTCGCGGGCGACGTTTGCGTTCGGTCGCGTTTCTATCTGGGCTGAATATATGGGCTTGGATATAAAACATTACAGTCTGTCTAAATACAGCGAGAAGAGTCGCAACATTTTTTTTTGGGCTTACAATCCGAACTGCATCACCACTTACCAACAAGTTGAATCGTAATCAGTTTTACCCATTATTAGAAACATATTTGGCGGTTCTGGATGTCTGTTTTATTGTTTCTGCTAATTCAACTTTTCATTCGAAAATATAGTTGAAAATATAAGTTTTTTTAAAACAATATAACATTTACTAAAATCATTTCGTGAAAATCCAGTTTTGTGTTCCAGATTCTTTTAAGAATAAACCTAAACAACATTTTGTAAATAAAAATTATTGTTACTACTACTTACGGTATGGTAAGTTAAATTTAAATTTTATAAAAATTCTGACATTAATGATAATTAATTGTGACATATTTTTTTCTTCATCCGACAGTATTGGGTAGTTGTCGCCGTTGTCGAAAATCGTCTAGGAGGTACATCATGTTCTGTAATTACTCTAGCATCAGTACACTTCAAGCCGGAACACGGTGGTGTTTTCACCAACGTCTGATTTCCTACACAGAGTGTTAAATTATTATATACAATAATTATCTCAAATATCCTCTACCTAAATTGTCTAGACCTGTAATTAGCAGCAGCGTCTAAGAAGCGAGGTGTCTGGTAATCGCCAATCCGCTTACGCCCACGTCGTGCAGTTACTTGTAAAGATAACCTTAGCACATGTGCACATATGTTTGCTTAGTTTAAATGTTAGCCTCCCCCACCCCACAACAACAATAGGCTTACTAACTAACAACTCTTTTTTTATTCATAAATAAGTTTAGTAATAATAGTGCTTAGCTACGATCCCACTAAATGGAGCAACGACCTGCACGGTTATGTGGGAAGTCGATGGACGCAGGTGGCTCAGGACCATGTTTTGTGACAATCTATGAAGGAGGCTCTGTTCCGCAGTGGGCTTTGTCGGGCTGAAGTGATGATGATGATGTTTGCTCACATTCACGTCATCATATATCAGTCATATATCACGTGCTACTATTATCACACGGGTTACTAAAAGTAAATTCTTAAAGACTAGCCAAATTAAAAACTATTTTTTTTATTTTTAAAGCAGTCAAGTAAAATGATAAACTTTTGGATCCTATCAATATTGTACTCGTTATGGAGTAAAACATTTTTTCCGTGTTAACAGTGGGAATTTTATATTTGCGTTTAATTTAAATTAGCGTTCGTTATTCATATATTTTACTTTCCAAACGTTGCCAACGCTATCATTTATATTTGACCCTGTCCCAGTCCCCTAGCTACCCTCGTCTCGTTTTCAACATTGAAAACAATTTAACTTCGCCGTATAAGCATATAAATCATCGTTGTTTTATTGAAACCTCACAATGGGTAACACATTTTTTGTTTCCACCGAATAATATAACCTTCGTTGATTTAAATAAAACTATTTTTACGGATTTCATCGCGTTGAATTTAAACTATTTATAATCCGACGTTTCGAGCGCTTTACAGCACCCATGGGAGTACTCACGGGAGGACTGAGGTGACAGATGTCCTGATGTCATAGTTAACCCGGGGTACCTTCAGCTTTTAATTATTGTTTTCTAGTCCGATCTACGCAGAAAGAGCCTACTGTGCCTTGAAGCCTTGCGTGGTATACTCAAAAAAAACCAAAGATGTTCCACACACGTACCGCCTTGAGGGAGAATTTATAAATAGAGTTGAGAGCATTCGAGATCTTGGGGTAATTTTTGACAGCAAATTGCGCTTCAATTTACATATTTATAACATTGTTAAGACTGGGTTCAGAATGCTCGGATTTGTTTTAAGGAACATAAAGTGTTTCAAAAATCCTGGGTGTAAAATTATGATATACAACGTGCTGGTTCGAAGTCAGCTTGAGTACTGCAGCTCAGTGTGGAACCCGCACTATGACGTTTATGTTACACGTATAGAGAGAATACAGAAACGTTTCTTGGGACATCTTTCGTATGAGTGTGGTGTTATAAAGAAAATTCCGAATTATAACACTCGTCTCAAGTACTTTAAAACTTCTTTCCTCCCTTTCGTCGCGTAGGCAGCTGACAGATAACCTTACACTATACAAGATAGTTAATAACGTTATTGACTGCCCATATTTACTCTCCCGACTGCAATATTCAGCACCTAGCAAATCGATCCGAACGTCGCGTTTTGTCCCCTTCTGCACCAAAATGTCTCGCACTAATAGTGGATTGCATGCACCAATTAATAGATCGGTTTAGAAATATAACGAGAGATATAAAATAATGGATGTGGATATATTTTGCACGAAGATTTCGGACTTCAAAACTGAAATCCAAACTTTATTGTACAAGGACTTGTTGGCGCAGTCATAGTTGATTTTCTTTTGTTGTTTGTTTCATAACTTTTTTATTTTTAGTTTTTTATTTTTGCTAATTAATACATTATTATTATAGTAATTATATAAATTATTTTTAAAATAGTTTTAATGTCTTAAACTATTGCAGTAACTTTTTTTTTCTCATGTTAGTTTAAAATAGTAACTAAGCATAAAAATTGTATTAATTATAGTTTTAATTCATCTGTAAGCGGTAACAGACTGTATCACCTGACTTTTCGTGGTTGCCTTTAAGTAAGGTGGCACATGCCTTTTTTTATTAGTATCAAGTGTTTATGTGTTTTTGTTATGTGTTAACCTAGTTGGTAATCCTTAAATAAATAAATAGAAATAAATAAAATAAATAAATAATAGAATCCCAGGCCGGTGGTAGTACCCAACAATCATCCATATTGAAATTAATATGTTTTTTTAATTTCAATGGTTGATTTTAATCGTTGATGTTGTTACGACATACGAAGAACAGACTTAACAGACTTAGACTTATGGTATAGGGTACGGACTGGTAAAATTTGCATCTTTTCATAGAAGAGGGGACCAACGACCACACGGCTCAACTGATGTTAAGTGATCACCGCCGCCCATGAACATTCACAATACCAGAGGAATCGCGGGTGCGTTACCGGCCTGTAGCTACCTTGTGTCGCGAATATTATCGTGAACCACACCTTATCTAAAGCCTTAGCTTAGTTGAAATGGTTAAATCCCAGCAAACCACCCATTGCAGCTTCATAAAAGTAGAAATAGTTTTTGTTAGACGAGCAGCGGTTTTCTTCAGGCTTTAATTTTTACTAATCTTCTCTGCCACATGGAACAACTTCTTGACATCTTTGTCCATTACTTTGTAATTTAAGCAGCCTCAATATTCATTGACAATAAGTGCGAAACTTTTTTTTTCAAAATATCTGTTACTTATATACATAACTTGATATAATTATGCGATGTTCCTCTCAGATTCGTGTTCTCGGCCAAAACCGCCAACCATAAGTTAGATCTGGCTGCGTTAGTATAGCTTTAGGAACACGATGCATAGGTTTTGGGTGACACAGAATTTGTTATGCGCAGGTGTTGCACTTACTGTCACGTGTAGATGAACGTTTTGATGAAGTTCAGTTTCTCGTATAAAAAACTTTATCAGCTCATAAAAATGTAGGTCTCTCCAAACAATTGTTTCCATTCTTTGGAGAGACCTACTTTTTATGGGCCATAATCACCACGGTTGCCTGCCGGATTGGTGGCTGCACCCAGATGTGTTTGGCGGCCACTTCACCGCACAAACGGGACAAGACAAGGAGTGACAGCTTTTCGAACACTGTGTAATAGCGTTGAATTTAAAACAAATATTGTATTTAATTATTAGTTATTTCATTCGACAAGATATTGGTGCTGATTTACTTATATTATTGTAGCTAATACCTCTTTACAGATTATCTTTAGTGTTTATTCTGTATTAAATTATTTGTGTTCTTTGAAGTTTACCTGAAAAACCGACTTCAAAGAATGAAGTCGGTTTTTCAGGTAAGTCATTCAAGTTTCAATGTAAATTTTACAAGCAAACATCAAAATGGACAACTGATCCACTCAGTACTTCCTCAGATAAGCTTAGTTCTGATAAATGTTTCTAAATGTAGGATTTCGTGAAGACACGCTATATAGCGCACTTTATTTATCTTCAGTGAGCTAATAGTCTCTGTAAGGTCTGATGAGCACCCCAATACGCAAATATCTCCCTTCTTTAATTTTAAAGGTAGGATTTCTAAATAATTGAGTTACTTTTTCATAGATAGTAGCTTAGCGGAAATTGACTCGTAAGTAGACGTCTCGCAAGTAAAGATTACAGCAATGTTATTAGCGATGAAGCGATGCCGCTCTACTGTACTCGATGATCAAACAACAACGTCCCAAAACCGAACATTTAACAACATTAGTGACCTACAATAATGCCACATGGCGCATTTTTTTTTTATCAAATGGGTCTCACTCAGCTTAATGCAAGAAGGGTAGTCTATGTTCAGCAGTGAACTTACAGCGGGCTCCAATAACGATGATAAACGAAATTAAAAAAAAAAAAGCTTTTAGAATTTGTAAATAACAGCAATTAAGTTAATTGATCATTTCCTTTTTTACGTGTTTTTGTAGTTATTTCGGTTTTACGAAGAAATAACCCTTTTTTACTTACCTACCCCGTTTTCATGCAAAAGGATTCCAAACAAGTTTCTAGCATTAATTAAAGTCGTAAATAACAATTAATTGCAGAGAGCTCCATGGCGACCTATTATAAAATGGGCAAAAAAGTGGTTATAGAATTTCCTTTAACTTTTATCGATAGGATCCAGAGTTATAAAAGGCCCCAGGTTATGCAAGCTGATTTATGCAAACAACGTTTACTTTGGTAATTAAAATTTACTACTCTATAGTCTTCTGGGAAAAGAATATTGTAGTGTCAATTGATAACCGCGTGGCCCAGTGGTTTGAGTATCTGGCTTCTACGCTGCAAGTCTTGGGTTCGAATCCTTGCCGGAGCCAACTTTTGAGAAAAACACAAATTTGTTGGTTTTCGGGACAGTTTTGCTGTGGACTTCGATCGTTTCCTTCTTCAACTTCTCGTTCCTCTGTGGGGGAAGCGCGTTGAATGGTCCGTATTTATTGCACACGGCGGTGTTGTAGAGCCGTATGCCTTCCCGATTTTTTTTAATAAAATGGTTGGAGGAGCGAATACATTGTGTCGGGTATTTATTAATAAATAAAGTAAACCTTATATAATAATAAATAAAGTATACAAGTGCGGAGAACAATTTACTTTATATCAGACATTTATAAATTAATAGATAAACATTGATAACCCTATACAAGTGAGTAGGGATTAGTTAATAAGATAGAACTCGGGCACGATTTATGGCTTGCAGATTCTCTGGTGAGCATTCATCTTTCCAAGAAACACCTAATAGTACGGGTTACTTAACAAACACAACGTAATTAACGGTCTTAACTAAGATGATCTCTCTTTATAATAAGCTATTATAGTCGGCCTAACAGAATAAATCCTTAAAATGATCCAAATGAGGAATCGAATAAATTTCCTAGTCACATTATTTTATTGTATTAATATTTAAGGGCAATAGTTACAGTTGGTAGATACTGCCAATTGATATTAAGTCCGCTCATTGTATCCGTTTATGGTAAAACAATAATGCTTAAATTAATAAATAATTAATAAATTCACCTTTTTTAATCACGCTAAAAACGAAATTGCAATATGCATATCTACTGACATAATACTGCTCGTGGGAACGCAATCCGGAGTAAGAATTATTTCAGTCATACCAAAATGGCGGCGACGTGGTTTGTCACACGTCAAGTCTGGTTTTCCGCGGGGGCGAAAAGTGGGCTAAGGATGTAGTCCCTGCCTACCCCTTATATGGTAAAGAGGTATGGTTGTTTGTATTACTGGAACCAAGAGCCGCTAGCTCGTGTGCCGCCTCTTCTGTAAAAAAAAAATGGAATACCAGACACATCGCACCATAGACAGGCCACGCTGTTCATAGCCTGTCTAGAACATTTAGGTCTGGCATAACTGATATAGTTATCGGTCTTCGGCTATGAGATTTTTATGGCATTTTCTTTTGCCTATTTTCTTTTTATCGAAGACATACAAATGAAGGAATAATTTACTTGATGCTATACCCTGAACATTTCTGACTGACACCACACTATGCTCGTTGCCCTGAGACATCAGTTGTTAATGGTGATAGGATTGCTATGCAGTAAATCATCTAGCCGCTTGCCGTGAAGCAGTAGTGTGCATGACTGTGTTCAATGTGAAGGGTACTGTAATTAAATGAAACGAAAACGTCTGGGCACACAACATATGGACTTATGTGATAACATATGGAACTTAAAAACTGATGTTGCAGAGGGACAGGTGCAGCTCGGTACCAAACAGACATTCTGGGCGACACAGCATTCGCTATAGGCAGACGTTGCACTTACGTGACGGTGAAAGTTTTACTCGTCTCGTCGATTTTTACTATAAAAAATATACCGTTGGCCTATAATTAGCAGTGGACTATAAGAGTTGAACATTAACATACAACTTCACTTTAGATCTGTGTTAATATCGCCGTAGCCTACGAATTACTATTTGACATGCCGCTGAAACAATTTCGTCGTTGTGTTAAACGATGTCACCGACGCGTTTAATTAAATATATTTTATTCATAGGTTTGAGCAATAACCATTAGTTCCAAAGTGAGAGGCTGCGTAACGACCATTCCTTACTCAGTGTAACTTAGTGAATCCTCAATAAATATTTGAATATTAAATACCAATTTGCATTGACGTAAGTGCTATAATTATAAGCCGTGTAGTTATAAAGTTGCTGTTAGAAATCTACAACCCTGTTTTACATCCTGGGGGTCATAACAGTTTACTGGTGGTGGGATTAATATGCAGAAATCCGTCTCGGTAGGTACCACCTCAGAGCCAGTTATTCTGCCGTGAAGTAGTAGTGTGCAAACATTACTGTTTCGGTTTGAAATGCACTGTGAGCTAGCGTATTCACTGGACATTTGAGACTTAAGAACTGATGTCTCAGGGTGATGGGCGCAGTGTGGTGTCACACAGAAATGTTCTGGGTGACACGGCATTTGTTATGGGCAGACGTTGCACTTACCAACAGGTGAACGGTTTGCCCGTTTCGTCACTTTGTCCAATAAAAATAATAAAACGACAAAATTAGAATGACCCTGCATGAGTAATGTAAAATAATATGCGTTAACAAGTTAAAGAACACAGTACCCCGCATGGTATTACAAGAGGTCGATATAGTGTCGTAGCATTGCATAGCAAATATTTGGTTCCATCACCCGTGTACAACATGGATTTAAAATATCTTATTGTATAAACAAGTAAACCAAACGATTTCCATCACCACTTTTCACTATCCTAATTTAATTACAATATTAGAAAAGCACACAAAAAAAAATTAAAACATGTTTTTCGAGTTTGATTTTCCGCTATTTTTCGGAAACGAGGCGGTCGGAAAGACATCCTGACTAATATGCAGGCAATTAGTATGTAAATAAGTAGGCATGGCGCAAATATTAATTATCGGCTACCGCTTTTTTCTTATCCTTTTTATTGAGAATAAGTTAATAATGATGTCCACGGCAGCAACTTCCGTACGCTGTCGGAGGTTATCTACTGCACATGAAATTTTACAGTGCCACAAGTGTACGCGCAATCACTTTTGAATCAGCACATATAATTAATTTTACTGTTTAATAAACACATATTTCCACAGTTGTATAAGAATCTGTTGTTTTACTGCATTACTTTTAAATTTGTTTATTTAATTCGCAAGTATTTTAAAATGATACTATGATACTCTATACTCTACTGTCACTATATTTTGTCCAATATCTGTTCCGAACATTAAATAACCAACAACAAAGTACAGGTACGTTGCATATATTCTAAAATTTGGATGTTAACTGAATCGATGCGCAAAATTTACAGCGACGTTAATGTGCGCATTCAGATTTCCTATGAATTTTCGATGCGAATGTACGAAAACATCCTTACTTACTTATAAAGTAAATAAGTGTTACATACTACTGGTACATTGCATAGCATAATTTACATCTGCCGTACTTATTATAAATAACTTGATAATATGAGTTGTCGTAATGACTTGTGTTGTATAAAAGTCCTCCGTGACTGAGTTAAGTGAGTTTTGTAGATAATGTTATTGAGCAGCTGTATCTGAAGTATCCGTAATATATGATAATTTTTTTTTCACTATTCAGATACTTTAACAAATATTACATATGTTATAAAACGTTTTTTGCAAGCGTAATTACTTTATAAAATTTCATAAGAAATAAATTTTGAAAAGGCTTCATTTGAATGATGAAAACGATGGTAAAACGATCATATTTATCATATACTAGCTGGCCCTGCAGGCGTTGTTCTACACGTTTCTGTATGTCATGCGATGAGTTCGATTTATGAATTATATTTAAGTATGAAACTTGCTGGAAGAAACTGGATTTTGTAATTTTCGTTTTTAGTTTTTCAATATTAACTATGCTATTGGTCTAACTATGCAGAATCGTTATTCTCAACAGTTATACCAACAACGATACATTGGATAACCATCTTTGCCGGTGATAGTCTCCCCGGTCAAATTTCGTGGATAACGCTTGGGACACTTGCCGTCGACTATGCAGGGTGATAACGGTAGAATTATCACAACGAAAGCGAAAAAACAAATAAAAATATTTTGTGGTCGACAACACTTGGATTGTTCCGTATTCGCCACTTCTTTCCAAAACATTCAAGGCATATTGCAACGTAGAGTGTTGTAATTTTCATCTGCAGTGGATTCTCCATATTGCGAAGTCTAATTGCATTATGGCTTCGAAGTGAAAGATTAGATCTTCTGGCTCGTGGCATTGTAAATAACACTGCAAAATCGGTCACACAATCCATTCATTATTCATTACATACTGAAACAATTAACAATCACATTTTTGATAACCTCACATAATGAACATCTTCGAAGGCAACTTACCGTTTGACTTACAAATGCAATAACGGTCGAAACCTGAATGAAAATTAGGGAATATTCGACAAAAATGCTGATTAATTGCGGCATCCGTCTGCATAACTAGATCAATTTTATGGAAGTAAAGCGAAGTTGAATCAGCTGTCAGAGGATATGAAAGAAGACAGAAAGAAAGAAAAGTATTTATTGCCACAGAACTGTCATGCATATAAAATAATATAAGGTTAGTTTCTGTTACGTTTCACAGATGGCATTATATACGGAAAATGTATGAGAAAATTTCGATGTTTTAATAGTTATTCTGTCTCTCTATCCAACAAATCTAACATCATAAAAACGATCCAGCCGTTCTTAAGTTATAAATTATGTACCTAATCCGACATTGTTTTATGTATATAGATAATACAAAAGACATACTAAGTACGTGGTTAAAATAAGTAATTGGCGTAAAATAAGTTTTCTCAAATTATTAAATAAATGAAGAGATGGGTTTCTATCCGGGACTAAGCAGTTGGCGTGTAAGATTTACATAGCAAATTCTCTCTCAACGCCAGTAATGAGGTAACGCAACCAAGCCGTACTGTGGAAGCATCTGAGCCGTCCTCCAAAATTACGAACAATAGAACGCGATTCAACTTCTATTACTTTTGTAAAGATTTTAAATCGACTGCCAATGATCTTCTGTGGTGTTCATCTTTAAAGTCAAAATTTCCTTCACTAAATTGCTGAAACCAATGCAAACACGGTGCAGTTTCGCCCTTAAAATAATGAAAAATACACATATTACTTACTGGCTTCCTTGATTTATGACCTAGACGGAACTCATGCAGTAAGAGGAGTTGTATGTCTTGCGAAAAATCTCATTTTTGAAATAGTGCAACTTGTATCGAAATCACGGAATGTCACGAAAGCCTGTGCGCTAGCCTTTATAAAGTCGCGACGTAGACGTTTCCAAGAAATTCTGTATTGCTCTAGAAAGAGTTAGAAAACATGATTCTAAATTGGACAACATAATACAAAGTAAATTAATTCCATAATAAAACTACTGACAGGTTTGCGTATATTATTCTCGTAGGCGCGTGTGATTAAAGTTATGAAAAATTCATATGATGAAAATAGAAATTGCAAATTTAATTATTATGTATACAATTATATAATACTTGCGAGCTGTCCGGGCTTTGCTCAGGTTTTAATATTTAGTCATTTTGTTTAGAATTTCATATAGCCTACAAGTATGTCCAACTAGAAAAAAGTGGAGTATATCCCCACATACTAGTTTATTCTTTCTCTTTAAGAGTAAACCTAAGCAACATAATGCTATTATAATAATTTTAATTATCTTTATTTAAATTATTGTGGTTTTTATATAATTAATACCACACCTACAAAATAAAACGCCAAAAAAAGTCAATAAAAACAAGTTGAAATAACTTTTTAAACAAAAGATTACTGAAGCAAATGTACATATCTTTAACGTAAATTATCAAAGTTATAATTTAATAAAAGAGCGCAAATTTTACGCACAAAACATGAAAAAAAAAACTGATGTAATTGACGTATGAACTCAACTTAATTTCCATATCGCTAAAATAAACAAATAATGCACGTATTGACTTAATTAAACGCTAAGCTAAACTTTTAGTTCTCTTGTAGTTTAGCGGAGGGAAAACAACTTGGGCATCGGGCCAAGTTCAACAAAATCTATTTTCAGTTACAATGCTTAAGAAAATGAGGGCGTGTTGAAGAAACCTTGTCCTTGTCACAGCTAGATGTTGCGATAAAGAGAGTAGCACTTACCCTAACTAACCGAGCTGTTTAATGTTGAAGTGCGATAGTGCCAAAGATTATCACTAAAAATTAATGTAATATGATTTTGATAAGAAAATATTATTCAGAATTTTGTATTTAAAAATGAAGTTTTAGTTATAAACTACCAGATAGTATTAGCAACCACATAAGTTGTCGCTAGTACATATCTGCTTTCGAGGAATGATGAGTTCTAGCCAAAACAGTTAATTTATCGCTATTTTTTATATTTCTTTTAATATAATTATATTATAACGTGAAACAACAACCAATACGTATAAAGTACCAGCCAATAAATGTCCCGCGGCCGAGCGAAGGCTTCTTCTTATTTTTCAGACGGTTTTTCAACTGATAGGAGTCCGCAACGCTGTTCTAGTGCGCGTTGGCTGCATTGGCAAGGCATTTTTTACCCACCACAACCTACTGTCTATTTACCAATACAACGGTTACTAGTACCAGCTGCAACGGTTCCATCACGATCTATTATTGAAAATTCTTGAAAAGAAAGACTCGAATGTGACTAGCGTGTAAAACATATCAAAGGAATATTGCGTTATGTAAACATGAAAACATAAGAATCTGATCTGCACTTCTGTTATGATATTCATGATTTTTGTTTGTTAGTTATATTTTAATTTTATAATAATATGTTATACATTAATTATCCCAACCATCACCTAAAGAGACTGCCACTCGTCTCAAATGAACATTTTAATATAACGGAGACACTAGAATTTATTCTATATCACGTGAGCGTTTTATAGACATAAATTTGATTTGCACTACAAGACAACTCAACCCGAGCCTACTCTATCCACTAGGCCCCGCAGTCGTCAAATATAATATAGAAATCTTTAGATCTACCCATATTAAAATATTTTTCAGGTTAATTGCAAGTTATATACTTTAAAGATCTAGATAGTATTTACTTCTTTTAAACATTTAGAGAAAAAGCTTTGGGTTGAGACCCTTCTTAAGGTATGCCGCAGTCCTCCCAACCTTAATTCCTTTTGAGTTTAATAAATTCTAACTACGTGCTCAAACGTCTGGTATGAGCATTTTCTTTAAGATATTATTGTGGTATTCAAACCATTTTTTATGAATTTCTCATAAAACGTATTTTAATCTTATATTATATTAAAAATGTGTTGAAATCTATTAACACAAATGTTATCCATAATAAAGCACAAATTACTTACATAAAAATAATAAAGTACATAACACTTTTCGAGTACTAGGAGCATCTTCCTAGATCATCTGAATAAATAAACTGCAGTTACCAACATTGGTTTGGCAAAATACCCACAAAATGATAGCTATAAACTTTTGTGGTAATCTATGGTGAGGACACTGTCAGCAGTGGACTAGTGATAGGCTGAAATGATTATGATGATGACTCTCAGTAATTATTTTTTATATTAATATTTTTTACTTTAATATATACATAATAATAAATTTTATTTCAATATAATGGTTCCTCTCGTTAAAATGAATACTAAAAAAAATCACCAAACAGGTGAATAGATCTCGATGGCGTTTGCAATATCTCATCCATGATATTCGAAGCAGCGACATCATTATCGCGGCATAATAAATTTTGAAATGTATGTAGGATTTTGTTTTCTACCATTTTCTTATTAAATGTTTGCAGAACCTGTGTTCTCCGTAACTAAGGTTCTATTTCCTTTTAACTCATATGTAAATTATAGGAAAGGAAATTTAAAAACTGTTAGTTATTAAATTTGGTAATATCCTGAATGACGAGAACCGGAGACCCTAGTTCTTTAAGAAATAGTTCATTAAGGGTGATTATATATCATCTATGCACCTACTTATTAATTCTTTGTTTAAGGTCTATAGACCAGAGTTATTTGCCTGAATGTGGGTTGTGTGCTCGGTTGTCACTTGATTACGTAATTAATAATGCGTTTATGTTCTTTTCTTTCTTTTTTCTTTTTAAAAAACGAAGCCCGACAGTAGGATTTTCTCCTGTATCGTAGGTGCGTTTTACAAACATACATTTCACATGCACAACACAACCAGACCCGAAAAGCAACCATTTTGTGTTTTTGCACAAATGTTACCTCCGGCTGGGAATCGAACCCAGGACCGGTGGCGCAGATGTCAGGTACGCTAACCACTACGCCACGCGGTCGACATGTAACTATTAATATATACTATAATTATATATAGACTATAATTACACACACTGCTGACGAACTGCGGCGTCTAAGGTGAGAGACGTGTGGTATCGAGCGAGGTGGTTACGGAAAATCCTTCCTTCTTGGCCAGCTCTACACTATTAGCAGGCTGTTGATGAAGGTGACTACGATTTTAAATAACATTCAACGTAAACTATTAATTAGAACAATATTTTTTATTTTATTGCAAAGAGATTACCTTTATTATTTTGTATTACCACAAGATCAATTCACTCTTACCATGCCGATGTGGATTTACAGAAGAATTCTGGATCGCCGCATAAAACATTTAGCTTGTCCAGTTAAGCAACCGGTTAAGGTATTTTTTTAAATAATATATATACACAATTTCTGGATATATTTCATGTATATCTTAAAACTACACAGTGGAGCAATATTATGATGATGATAATGATTAAATTAAAACGTTATCAGATTTTTTGATAACTGTTAAAAGACTTCACGTGTTACATAAAATATCAATATAGGTACATAATGTAACGAGTATCGAAAATCGAGTCCGTCGCGAAACTTAGTAAATCTTTGTTTACTCTTGTTTATTCGCTTAATCCTGTTGTTTGAGAGTGCACACCTTCGATCCAATAAAACTTTTGGAAAGTAGGTTCGAAACATTTTACACTCGGATCACAGACAGCACTGTTTACTTAAATTATGCTGCAAATAAAGTTTACAAAAATGTATTTTTTTATTACTTATACTATACTTACCACTAGGTGAAAAGTTTGCTCGTCTCGTCTCTGTCCTATAAAAAAGTCAAAACAATCAAAGGATAGTAATAAAATGTGTGATAATTTGAAAAAAAACAAAAAAAAACATCGGCTTGTATTCTAGCACGGGACCTACGACGCAGTTGACAAGTATATATGTTGATGGCAGAGCACCGTGACTTGTATAGTATGTATCGGTCTTAATCTTCATCCTTCATATTTGGTTTGATGATTATGGAAAATTTTGGATAACCTAATTATGACGATATACAAAACATATTTTTGATTGATTCTTAAAAAAAAATATGAAACATTTAACATTTAAAATATACAGTAGGGATTCCCACAAAAGTTAAATGCACCTATATCATAATATCTGTCTGGCACATTCGCTTACCACTCACTGAAATGAAATGAAAATTCTTTATATAAACGTAGGAAATATAAATTTCGTTCGTGACCCCGAGATAACATTTACAAATACATCCATGACATCGCACGGCCATCATTGTGAGCCAACATTGCGTATACAATGTGATGTTCTCACGTATTAGGGGGGCTAGACAAGTCGCAATCTACAGTTGTTAAGGGAAACAGAAGAAATTTCATATCTATAGGATTGCCATACAACTTCGACAAGTACTTGGCGGTCGTAAATGTCACTATCATCATCATCATTTCAACCTATCACTAGTCCACTGCTGAACAAATGTCTCCCCCATACATTGCTACAAATGTTTGTAGCTCTCATCTGAGGGGAATTTGCCATAGTTGCCACGCTTGGTTAAACTTATTTAGCCTCCCACGGCGTTTCTCACCATAATCTATAAAACCCAAGTTGACGGTCCAAACAGAAGTCCTAAATTCCCTCGGACGATCAAAAATTGCCCTTATTTACAAAAAATACGACAAAAACTGGACTACTAGGTTAAACACTGTTAGTATGAAATCTATTCATCACAGAAATATCACTGAAATAGGTTTTTACACTTCTTTTGTTTTATGTAAAATTATCTAGACTCTGTTAGACAAATTTTCATAAGAGGCTTCATTGATTGATTTGGTTTTGTTGTGATTTTTGATCAAAGAATAATATATTTCGATTAAAAGCTAAAGCTTTGGTAGCAGACATCTCATTCCTTCTAATCGCTGCTTATCTCCCTTTACCTTTATGTTAAACGCAACAAGCGGCGATACACTTAATATTCCGACCTTTCCGTACCTTAGGAAGATTCTATGAAGTATGGTACTTGTATCCCGATTCCAGAAAGGTTCGGGTTCGAAAGAGGGTTTCGGCTGCAATCCTCATCCATTTTCGAACTTCAACAAAATGTGCTTCTCGATTATTTTCTATCTCTCACTGAAATTGTACCTAAAATCATGAATTGAGTTTTATTTTGCAGTCCCGTTTTGTTCCGTCGTAAGAGTCGATTAAGGGTAATGCTGGGACAATCTCATGGCTTCCGATGGGTGGCGGAATCATCATCGTCATTTGGGCCTATCTTAGTCCACTGTTGAATATAGGTCTCCCCCATAGATTGCCACAAAGCACGGTCCTGAGCCACCAGCATCAATTTGTGGCATATTAAATCTTATGTAATGGTTGGGATGATCAATAACATGGTCACAGACTGTATATTACTTAGAGTGTTGATGCTCCACATCAGCTACATCTTCTTTTACGTGGGGTTTTATTGATCTTTTTGTTTGCCTTATGTATAGTTTATGATCCAAAAATTATAATCAAAAGCTGAAAGTACCCCGGATTAACTCATCAGGATCAGGACTTCTGTCTCCTCAGTCTCCCTGCGACCTATTAGCTGTTAAGCACTCGAAACGTCGGATTATAAAAAGTCAAACGCGAAAGAAATAAAATACGTAAAATCTACTTTTATTTAAATGAGTTAATGACTTTTAAAATAATGGCTTTCGATTACAATATTCACAAAACGTTTGATCGACGTACCTGCCTGTTGAATGCTGAGATTTGAACTCAAATTCGTACCAAAATGGCAGCGATATGGTTCGGCACCCGCGACGTCGCGTTTTCTGCGGGGGCGAAAAGTGAGCTGCGGAAGATGGTCTCTGCCTTCTCCTTATATGGAAAAAATGCGTGTAAATATTGTTCATGTATATTGAGATGTTCTGGTGATACCTTGTGTAATGTCAAAAGCCGATAGGTATCCGGCAGAGTAGAATAGCACCTTCCTCTTTCCTACCGAGGTGTCGTAAGAGGTGACTAAGGTATTGTACGGACAGCCTTTATTCGTGCAGAACAACACCAATAATATGGTGCAATGCTGTAACTACTCGTGGGGATTTTAGGATATTTGAGATTTTTGGGATTGGGGGATTTTGTCATAGTTGCCAAGCTTGGCAGACGGGTTGGCAACCGCAGTTTATTTATTCAGAATTATTCTTCCGTTTATCTCGTCACAATTCCGATTCGAAAACCACTGTTATATAATTAACTACTTGATAACTTTAACTTCACTAAAATATAAAAACAAACGAAAAGAGTGGGAATGTGTCGAAAGGTATTTCAGATTCTGTGCATATTTATCCTATTCGGATGCAAAATTCAAACATTGAATATATTTTAGAATAGAATGAACATGTAAAATTAAACTTAAGAAATGTTCTACTTTCGTCTAATTTCACAATGATTTCCAGAATCTACAGAAAACGGTTAACAAGCTTTGCTGAAATAGGTTACATACATACACGAAGCCTATATGCACTACGGCACTGCAATTTGCAATGCAAATTCATAATATTACACAGCTGGTAATCATTTAGAGTTAGTAGCAAGTCAAAGCTAATCGCTTAAGCTGGATTAATGGCTAAAACATTTAACAGTGTGCGTCCTAGTATTCAATTAGGCTGACACCACAGAATTCTATGCCAAATTAAAATATGCTCACTTATGGGTGAAAGGATAGAAATTTGTGATGTACATGAGGTACGAGTATATCCACGCTAGCAGCTGGAACTGTCGGTCCGAATAGAGTCGCACCACGATCTCCCTCAGAACCGGAAACCAAATATTCATGGGACGATATCCTAATTTTTCGTAGATCATGTATGAAGTTGTACATGGGTGCAGTGATGATATCCCTTCGGGTCTGTGCGTTTTTTCGCAATCGCTGCTGGAATAAAAAAGTTAGTAAATCATATACTTTGTGGTAACAGATGAATACGTCAACACAAATATACACCGTTGAGAAAACGTAATCGCTACGGTTGACTGGCGGATTGACGTTCGCAGTATCAGAAATATCTCACACCTTAAATACTACTGTCCATCAGAGGTATGAGCATTTAATTTTTGATTGGTCAGAAGACCCGAGACATTATTTTCTTTTCACACTCTCTGATTTTAACGACACTATCGGGACGAAGTAGAACATTGTCAACAGTTTTATACAGACCGTTATAATATTAGCAATGAAGGCAGCACAATATAAATATGACGACGTAAGCGATGACTTAGGTTAATTCCATCTCCTGCAAAGTTTTGGTACATAAAAAAATATTTTTCACTTGGCTTATGCAAATGCCTAATATTTTACGCACTTGCTGATAACTAATATTTTCAGTTGGCGCTGTCGTGGACAGGCCCTCACTTCGTTATGGTGATGAGCACGTTCACGATAGAGTTTACTTTACCAGAATTACGCAGAACTACGTAATGGGGCGTCATCATCAAATGCTAATTAAGTTTATGACATCTTTTACAAGGGACTGAAATCGATAAATTTAAGTCCATTGTAATGTCGGCTCGGTTGGCGCAGTGGCTAAGCCTTCTGCGCCGTGGCTTCTGCGCCGTGGGTCACGGGTTCGATTCCCGCACGGGACAAATATTTGTATGACCTACAGATAGTTTTTCCGGGTATGGGTGGTTTGTGGATGTGGAATTTATGTCTGTAAAACGTACCCACGACACAGAACAAATCCTACTGTGAGGCATCGTTTTTTTTTTAATTATATAAAATAAAAAAAAACACACACAGTTTGATTTCTTATATTTACGCGAACACAGTTTTCAAAATATCGACCCAAAAAAAAGTTTTTCGATTTTATTTATTTTAAATCTTCTCGTCGTGCATGTTTACTTGTTTTCAAGAAAGAAACCTCTAGGAAGTGAAAAGTTCAATGTTTGCCATTCTAACCATCGATTGGTAAAGTTTTCTCAGTATTTGCGATCTGCTCAGCACAGGCTTTACGATATTTACATAGCGACGTAACTCAAAATAGCTATTTGTAATCTCTTTAAACTTCAGCGAATTAAGGTACATTTTATATTATGCAAATAAGCTATTGTAATCACTTTATGTGATGCAAAATCCTTAAAACGAACCTTGCAACATGGAAGACTAACAACATATCAGAAACTAAACTAAATTAATATTTCAAAGTCAAAGTAAGAACTTATTTTTTCTGTTTAGGCTTGTATAAACCTCTTATGAATGTCAAATTCTACAACGGTTCAAAAAATAAGAACTTCTCAGACAAGAACCGACGATAAATTCTGGGTTCATTCTTTTATTCAATGTCATATTACATAATCTCATGTTTAAAATACGTTATTTAAATACAATATCACATATTTTATAGCCAGGAGGTTGCAAGTGCAGAGTAAGAGTTATTTCCACATATCTTTATTCTTCATGTAATGATCTATTTTGTAATACGCTTTTTCTAATAATGTCTTCTTGACAAGTTTGGCCATGTTGTACCGGGTTAAGAGAATCTACCATCCCATCCAATCCCATGGGAGTCGTAAAAGTCAATAGAGGGAAAATTAAAACAAGAAGATGGGCAGCAGTATCTTCCTGGGATTTCTGAATAAATAAACTGCGGTTGCCAATCCGTCTGCCAAGCGTGGCAACTATGGCAAAATCCCCCAAAACGAGAGCTATAACTTTTGTGGCAATGTATGGGGGAGGCCTATGTTCAGCAGTGGACTAGTGATAGGCTGAAATGATGATAATGATGATGATGACAAGTTTGTTGTATTTTTGTGCGTCACACTTTAGAAATTTGCTGTAAAAGTTTCAGGATCTACTAAGAAAAGACTTTCTGGTGTTGGCGAACTTAAACACCTAACCACTCTAGCGTGTCGCATCGGCCCATTCTACAGAATACACCCACTTTTTGTTATTAAATAAATTCATGTGTTCCCGGACGTGAATTATATTTTCATAAATATACACCGATGGAAGTGTCAATATATTAGTACCCTTGAATAGCGTATTCTTGTAGCGAAATGCGAGGACCTAAGTTAAATATTGCCAGAAATGCTTGATTTTGCAAGATTAATATTGTTTCCAGACCGGCCTCGGATCCCCACAGTAATAAGCCATAGGACATAATATGCACATGAGGAAATATGCAAAATAGACTAATTTAGCTACACAGAAATATTCTGAGTAACACAGCATCTGTTATGGGCAAACGTTGCACTTACCATCAGGTGAACGTTTTGCTCGTCTCGACCCTTTACAAATAAAAAAAACTTGTAGCTAAAACGTTGTACGGAATTAGATCCTGATTTTGAATTGTAGCCACAAATATAACTAAAAGTAATTATTGTACATTAATCGATTTAACTTATACTTTTTAATTTGTTCAAAAAGATTAAGCCTTTTTTATTAAAATAAATGAATTTTTTCGAGCTATTTACGATACTACGAACTATATACGAAAATAGAAGGAAAACATTTGTTTATTATTACTTTAAGTTTAACAACTCAATAAATATATGGCAATACTTAATACAAGGCAAAATACCTACTCTATTTTGCCTTGTATTAATATACTTAACCATTAGTAGTTTTCCATAGAGCAATTATTATTTATCAACTAAAGATGTTGTTTTTATGTGTAGTTTGCTGGTAGTCCGCTGACTTTAACAGCTTCGTCAGAAGAGACTTACGAACAGTGTTTCATGTGCAGAAAATCAACTTAATGTTCGTTTTTTGCATTGCGTTCGCTATCAAAAACCGAAATTTTTTCGCAGTCTGTAACCTCCGTGCTTCTTGATCATAGGCCTCGTAGGTACGAAGTGACGTATCGCTCCTGTGTTTAGCTGGTCTAGGCCCTGCTACAACTCCGTGCATTCTTGTGCAACTTCTCAGGAACAGTAATGTAGAGAGAGGGAACACTTGGAGGAACTATAACGATGTTATTTGCCAATGGCAGGTAAGATAGCTATAGAAAAGTTGAAGATCTTTACATCGTTCATCGTGCACCGGCCTAACATGCTGCTTTTCCTCCTGGATATATCAGAGGGAACCAATAATACTCAAGCAAACGAGGAGGATGCCTATTTTGCATACCCGTTGACGTTGCTTCACGCAATTCAGTACAAAGGCCCATAGTTCAGTGATCATTCCAAACTAAAAGTATACAGTCGATTTTATTTACATACGCAGTAAGTTACGACCTGTATAACTGTGAGAAAAATAAGAAAATATTTTGCGTGGGTACAATAAGGCTTGAAAATCTTTATCTGCGTAGGTTCGTAGTTGTTCCTAAGGGATATTAAATCATTATTTTGTATTGTTCAGCGCCAGTCGTTCTGAAAAAACTGAAATTGTTTTTCATGTCGTAACTATAAGTGTTTATGACTTCAAATCTTAATTTGAAAATAATACACTTTTTTTATAAAGTGACTTTTAACATTACATCGACTACATGAAGAAGAAGATTAGTGACTGATTCCATATTAACACTTATATATATCTAATAAAGACTGCATAAATGAATACTTTTATTAATAATCAAGATCAACTGGATGGATGAACTTTTGTGTTAATACTGTCTTTCATTGTTGTATTATGTGTACCTGACGACCGCGTGGCCTAGTGGTCAGAGTACCTGACTTCTAAGCCGCGGGTCCTGGATTCGAATCCCAGCCGGAGCCAACATTTGTGCTAAATCATAAATTGTTGGTTTTCGGGTCTGGTTGTGTTGTGATTGTCCCCGTGTTTCTGACACTGCATCCTAGCCTACCTCCGATCTTATCGCAACAGCGTTACATCGGGCGCGGGTAGGTTGGGACGAGTGAGTGCCTCTATGTTTGCGCGTACACTTGTGGCACTATAATATCTCCTGCGCATGCGCAGTTGATGGCTCTCGACAATAGTCGGCAGTTGTCGCCGTGGTCGAAATCGGCTAGGAGAACATCATCATATGTACCTGAGTGATTAAGAATATATCAGTGCTCATTTACTTTCTCTTTTATTCAGTGACACCAATTTATCCATTTATCTTTATCATTTGCTTCTTGTGCAAGTATTTCAACACAGAGACATTTTTACATTATTTCATTATCTAGAATACAGCTCCTTAATATGCTTCCAAGAAAAAGAAAAGTTTATTAACGTTTTAAAAGTACACAATTGTGTTATTCTTTTACTGACAATAGTGCAATACATTTCCCTCTTCTTTTTTTTAATTTTTGCATAAATATGGATAAGAAGCTGAAATTTTTCCAAAATATCGAGGAACTGAGAATTACATTTATAAGCACACATTCAGTTTCCGCAGTATGTATACGCGTATCATGATATTGGTTCCATAATCTCGCGATGTAGGAGCTTGTAGGTATTCGCTGAATAAATTGAAAATTAGATAATATTTTTTTTATTATTAGGTTCATTTTGGTTTGCTTTGTTAACACCAATATTTAGTCATTTAGAAAAAAGCAGTTGCAAGGAGAAAAGCTAAGCGCTCGGGAAATTTACTAATGGTAAGATTCCTATGCAGGGATCCGTCTAGGTCAGAAGGGCACTGAAATCAAGTGTAAATATTGGGCATATGCGACTTAAGATGTGACTTCACTGGGTGACCAGGGCAGTGTAGTATCACACAGAAATGTTCTGGGTAATATAGAATTTATTATGGGCAGACGTTGAACTTACCATCAGATGAACAATTTACTCGTCTCGTCACTATATTACATAAAAAGGAACTTGCCATAAATTTCGCACTATGCCAACAATTGGACTTACAGTTCCAGTGTCGGTAACTCTTAAATTGATATTTGCAATTTTATGAGCTGATTAACGTACTTGGTGGTTTAAGTGACACTACTACTAGGAATCCCATTTGATTGATTGATTGATGATTGTGTACATACACATTTTTTTTTCCAAGGACATGCTATCAAATCCGCACGATAGGAGCTTAACGGAAAATTCTCTGCCCCGTATAACTGTCTCTGTCAAAAAAGTATTATTATTTTTAATGGTGATCTGAACTTCGAGAACATTCAAGTATAATATGTTCAATAAAGTCAACCTTAAAATTGTATATTTTTTTCCATTGAAATTAAAAAATAATTTTGGTTGTGTTTTCGGAAGTAATTATGAGGTGTTATTCGAGCAGACTAGCATACACCTTACTATTTTTAGCAAGTAATTTTATTTCCAATAATGGTGTAGTGCTCGTAAATTGTGAAGTAGTTATCACTAAAGATACTATTGCGAATTCAGTTGTAATAGATTAACATTATGTTAATCAGTACCACCATAACGCCGATGTGTTTCGTATGGTGAGTGTCCTGAAACAGAAATCCAATAACTGGAAATGAGGCTTAAATTGAATAAACTACTGTTGATAATTAGAACTACAAACTTTTGGGGCAATCTATTGGCGACGCCTGCAGTCAGTAGTGGACTAGTAATAGGCTGAAATGATGATGATGATGGCTTTCCACTTTAGTCCTTAACAGTGGCGAAGCTTCCATATTTTTTTATTAATAATGGATATAGATATAAGAAGCTCAGGGGTCGGGAGCTCACCTTAAATTTTATACTATGCAAGTAACGCTGGTGCCAGCACCTATAAAATTGTTCTGCAATTTTAATTGCTGATTTACTCGGCGTACGTACTCGGCAGTGAAGGAGAACATCGTGTGGAAACGTGTGCAACAACAAACATGCATGTCTGAGGAAAAAATATTTAGAGGACATGTGAACTCCACCAAACCGCATTAGCAGACAAAACACAGCAGAGCAAACTATTCGCAATTTTAAAACTCATGAAAACAGAGTGATGATGATAATAGTATAATATTTCATATCACATAGTACTCTAGAAAACATATCTACATCTGTGTCAGTTGCTTAAACTAAGTATTTGAATAAGTAATTATAATTTGACTAATTTTAAAACTCATGAAAACAGAGTGATGATGATAATAGTATAATATTTCATATCACATAGTACTCTAGAAAACATATCTACATCTGTTTCAGTTGCTTAAACTAAGTATTTGACTAAGTAAGCACCTAACTTGAAACGATACTAATATTTGATGTCTTAATATAAATTTTGAAGGCCTTAAATTATTGTTTCTATAATGTAATCAGTACAAAAAGTTTGAAGTACTCTTCAAAAAGAGTAACCAACGTATAATGACATTAACCTCATTTTTAATTAATTTCGTTCAGTAATCCTCATTTTTTATCACATTTGTAAGATAGTAACTTAATTGTCGTAAGAGGCGACTAAGGCTGTACCCTTTATTCGTGCAGAATTATACCATAATATGCAATGCTTTAACTATACTACTTATATCGTGGGAACGCAATGGGGAGTAAGAATTTCTTGACGTGTACCAAAATAGCGACGACGTGGTTTGCCACCACACGACTCGCTTCCCGCGGGAGCGAAAAGTGGGCTACGGGTATGTTTTCTACCTACGCCTTATATCGGAAAAGGCGTGACTTTCTGCCACTTTTACGACACCCATGAAATGGTATGGCAGTTTTTCTTACGCCCCTACCACATCATCATCGACATCGTATCCATATCGTAGGCCCCAATGCGGACCGCATGGACTACGGAAATGGACACGGACCGCGTGACTCAGCAGTCAGCGTATGTGATCTTTTCTTCGACGTTATTACATATGGATCGTATCGTGGTCGAGTAGGTAAGAATGGCTGAGCTCTTTTGAGTTTGCCCTAACATTCAGGGTACTTATCCTTGTTGAAATAACGGCTTCTAGTTATTAACTGGAAAAAGTCGCTGTTTTGACCACGGCTAGGAGAACATCTCCACCACAATATTAACTCTACAATTATCTTGTTATTTAATGTCCTCCTGTCCGATTTCAGACCACTGTTTGAAGCTATCCACTGTTCAGGAGATATAATAGTGCAACAAATGTGCTCGACCCACCCCTGCCGGATGAAACGCTCATGCGCTAAGATCGGAGGTAGACTAAGATGCAGGGTTAGAGACACAGGACAATCACAACACAACTCAACAAAACAACACAAGTCAGACAGAAGAAAACCAACAAATTAAATTCGAACCTATTTGATATTTATGGAATTATTAAAGATCTCTTGGATCTCCTTACCCCTGTAATCACATCTATCCTTAATAAATCATTGAAAACTTCTTCTTTTCCTTCAGCGTGGAAAGATGCCAACGTAGTCCCTCTCCCAAAAAAGACCAACCACCTTCAGTTTTACCGATTACCGTTCAATTCCCTTACTCCCATTCCTATCTAAAGTTCTAGAACGCCTTGTGTATAACCAATTAAGCTTCTACCTTCTACATCTAGATCATAACCATCTCAATCCGCTTCAATCCGGTTTCCGTCCTGGTCACAGTACGACTACATCACTCCTACATATTACAGATGATATTCGTTAGGGTATGGAGAACCAACATCTTACAGTACTCATTTTACTGAACTTTAGTAATGCATTTAATACCGTTGATTTTGACATTTTGTTGGGCATCCTGCTTTGTCTCAACGTATCTCTGATTGTGATTGTCTGGTTTCGTATTTATTTATGTGGTCGTCGACAGCGTTTTTCAGGTACAAGATGTTTTTCCACCTGGACTACTACAGTCGCTGGCGTTCCGCAAGGTGACTTTTTTTCTCCTCTCCTGTTTTCAGTTTTTATTAATTCTATTAGTCATCAACTATCGTCTTCTTACCACTTGTATGCTGACGATCTCCAAATTTATATCCAGTCTTCTCTGGAAGATGCTGCCTAAAGCAATTGACATGACCAACACTGATCTGACTTCTATTTTGAACTGGAGTAAATCATATGACTTAAGCATTAATCATAAGAAAACTCACGCAATTATTATTGGAAGTTCTAGACTTATTACAAAAATTGACTAGCCTTGTCTACCACCTATCCTGCTAAATGGTACGCACATCCAATATAGTACAAATCTGGGCATATATTTTGACTCCTGACCTGGACTCCCCAGATTAATGAGGTTAGTCGAAAAATGTTTTCTGCTCTAAGTTCCTTACGGAGACTACGTAATTTTCTTTCTATGGCTACTAAAGTTGTGCTTGCACAGTCACCTTATCACCTTATCATTACATTGTCCTACATTACGTTACCTTGTCACCTTATCATTACATAAGTACAGCTTAATAAACTTGAGTGAATTCGAAATTTGAGTCTACGATTCGTATTTGGGCTTCGCAAATATGATCATATTTCTGATTTTCGTAAACAACTCTTCACTTGTGGTTCACATTCGACTTCGCAGGTAATACTCATATACTTTCTGCTTTGTACTGCGTGCTGTTAAACCCATCTACTCCTCTGTACTTAAAAAATCGTTTTGAGTATATTTCCCTCTCCCATGATAAATTTATTTGTTCTTCTGTCAACCTCTTCCTCCGGACTCCTATTGACTATACTTCCTTCCCTAGTAAATCCTTTACTGTCACAGCAGTGTGCTTGTGGAACTCCTCACCTTTGCACATACGACGTGCTAAGTCCCTTTTTTCCTTCAAAAACCTGGTTAGAGCTCATTACTTGGATATTTAACTCATATTTTCACTTATCCGTTTGTTCTTAATTTTTGACCTTAGTATGTCGGTTTTTATATGAAATACTATCATCTAGTGTTTTTTTATGAATTTATATGGTTTTGTGTACACCACTCTCTTTTTCTGTTTTTTTTTCTGGTTTTTCATTTTGCTGTATCAGTTCTCTGCGCTAAGGCTGTCTGGAAGAAATCGATTTCAGTGATAAGACGTCCTTTTGTACCTTATCTTAAATATAGTACTTAGTCTTTATTTTGTATTGGTGGACAATATAGAGTATATTGATTGAATTGATTAAAGAACTTTACTTATTTGGTATGTATTTTCGTATATATTTTTTTAATGCAATAAGTTCTTAATACTTTAAAATTTCAAAGCTTATTTTGTACGCGAACTTGCATAATTTATAACCTCCAGCGATTGCGATATTTTACAGTATAAGTACATACTTTGATACGATTATTATCACCTAATTTCTGCCCTGAAACAACTACTTAAACAAACTTACAATAGCTCCAAAATAATTTACAGCTTAATGGTGTGTACAAAAATAGTAATAAACACTTTATTTTTATGAAATTAATATCGTATAAGATACTATGCGTAAATTTACTGGAGCACCTTAAGTCTTTTAAACTTTACCTGGTTTTAGTTCTAGTATATAAAAGCTATTTCCAAGATCAATTATGTTCTTAACCTATGAAAGAAAGAAAATCATAGGTTAAGAACATAATTATTTTATATAATGCACTAGGTATTATTTATTTGATTATAAAATTGTGCAGAATTATGCTGCACACTTATTATAACTTGAACAATATTCAGCAAAACAACACTGCATGTGGTAGCGGAATTATAAACTTTATGATGTGTACTTTTTATACATTATTATCACCTTAATTTGCAATCTTACCTATTTTAATTGCAATGTAAATTTAACTTATAGTTGTACATATCATTACGTAATAATAAACGACATTAAATCTACTTTACATCGAAATCGTTACTTACAGCGAAACTCATTTTTATTTAAGTTATTTAAAGAAAAAGTCTGTCCTCTGAGAAAAATCTGATATCAATCCGTAAATGCAATCTCATTAATCACGGGTAAGTATGGCTTACCTGACGCTAGCACCGCAGCGAATTGGGAATAAGATAGTACTACGAATTCTTTTCGTTTATATTTCATTATTTAATTTGCCGTGTGGTGGTAGCGTAAAAAAATCTACCACTACATCTCGTCAAAGGTCTGAAAATCCTGTGGTGTCTGAAAGGTGGAATAATCGATTCAAATAGCGAAACCGATGATGGTCATCGGTGTCTAAGATACGAGATGTATCTGCAATCGCAAATTTGTCGATTTGTTGATTACGGTAAATCCTTCCTGCTTGAGTAAAGATATAGTGTCCAACAGTGGACTACTTACAAGCTGAAAATGATGCTGATGTGCAGTAGCTAAGATTTTGCAGAAATTTATTATTGGCACACAGAGCCAATAATACATTTCTGCTTGTAGTGCCACTTGAGAGAATCTACCACCCCATCTCGTCTCGTGGCGGGCGCAGTGTGGTGCCACACAGAAATGTCCTGGGTAACACGGCATTTGTTATGGGCAGACTTCTGCACTTACCATCAGGTGAACGTTTTTCTTGTCTCGTCACTTTCTCCTATTAAAAATATTATCCGCCCGTTTAACTAATTGATTAAAAATGACTAATAAATTTAAATTATACTCGCGTAGCCACGGCTAATTTTCAAAATTGTCACCTGCCTATATATGTATATCTGAGACTCTAGAAATGGCTTTACTTGTTACACTGATTGGTTAAAAATTACTAATAAATTAAATGATACTTCCGTAGTTACGGCTAACATTCAAAACTATCACCTATTTATATTTCGAATACTTTATTCTGGTAGATCGTACTGAAGGCCATATGTGTGCAACCCAAGTGCAATCACTGTTGCCGGCGATTTTATAATTGTTGAATGAATTTATTATTTACGAATTATTACGAAGTGAAAGGTGTTTAACGAAACATTATGAGAGAGCCTGTATTTGGTAATGAAATGTTAGAGGCTTTTTAATAGACTTTTGTATACTGCCCAGTAGTAGTACAGTTTTATAATTTTTTCTTACTTTAAGACTGATGAAATTATTGTTTTAATATAAAATCAAGGATACACTTTGGCGCTCAGATGGTCAAAACTATTTTCAAAGTTAAGCATCGCTTTGTCCAGTCTACTATTAATCGTTACCCTAAAGTCTTCTAAATAGAATCGTTAGGTTTTGTCAGGTTCCTAACTTATAACTCGTAAATTCTAGGATACACTTTTAACAATGACAGTTACGAGTATTTTCAGTATAAACTTAGCAATATTCGTGATAACCACTCACACTCATTTTTAATTGACCAGGTTATGAAATTTATTATTAATTATTAAATAAGATCAGAATATATCGAGTAATTCTAATTTATCTGATCGTATAAATTTAACGTGGACCGATAAAGCAAACTGTCAGGGCAATCGGAAAGTAGATTGAACTTTCTAATTCAACCTTAAGTTGGTAAAGTTTCTGAATTGTTTACGACCAGGTTGGAAAGTAAAACTATTTACACGTTGTTGTTACACAAAACATTTATTGGAACCACAACTTTACTAAGAATTCTTATTGACAATTTCATCTTCTGTTTATTTCTACCCCTTGTTCCGAAAACGTATGTTTCGGAAACAAATTTGGATTTTTATTCTAAGGTTTTGTAAATAAACGTTACGTTAACATCAGCCGCTATGTTTTTTCAGAATCATAAGACAATAATAATTTTTGGATATTATTTGGCAAGATGCAATCTTTTTGAATATCCAGTCGAATACGATGTAAATCATTTTTGCCTATAGAAAGTAAAATAATAATCGATTGGGTTCGAGATAACAGTCGGTTTTTTTACGCGGTGAAGACACATTGCTAAATTCTGACTGTAGCACATACGAGTTAAAAAATCGGCTTGGACGAGGAATACATGCATGATGCTGCTACGTTTTCTATTGTAAATGACGCATCTGATTACTGGCAATAAGACATTCCATCGTAGTTCTTATAAGAGAAAACGCAATCTAATTATGTCTGTTCAATTTGCAGAAATTTGGCTTTGTGTGTCCATAGTAACTTTTTATCATCAGGTGGACAGTGCTGTCGTTCGTCATCCTTAGTCTTAATCATTTCAGCCTATCACTAGTCCACTGCTGGACATAGGCCTCCCCCAAAGATTGCCATAAATTTGTTGTTGTTTTGAGGAGTTTTGCCGTAGTTGCCACGCTTGGCAGGCGTTTTGGCAACCGCAGTTTATTTATTCAGATGCTACTAGAAGATGCTGGTGCCAATCTCCTGGTTTTCATTTTCCCTCTGTCGACTCTTACGACACCCACGGGATGAGATGGGTGGTAGATTCTCTTAAGCGGCCACCACGTGGCGGAGCGGCTTCGATTTAACGCCTTTATTCAATAAACAATGTTTAATACTACTGTTCAACATACTTACATACAGTCACGCCTTTTTCCCATATAAGGGGTAGGTCGAGACACACCCGTAGTCATCTTTTCGCCCCCGCGGGAAACAAAACTTTTTTATTGGATAAAGTGACGAGATGAGAAAAAAGTTCACCTGGTGGTAAGTGCATTGTCTGCCCATAACAGCTGCTGTGTCACCCAGAATATTTCTGTGTTCCACACTGTGCTCGACACCCTTAGAATTTAGTTCTTAAGTCTCATGTGCCCAGTGTTTACACTAGCTCTGAGTGCCCTTCGCACCGAAACACAGTAATGTCTACTGCTTCACAGCAGAATAACTAGCCATTCGGTACCACAGCACCTACCTAGACGGATTCCTGCATAGGAATCCTATCACGGCGGGTGGCGAACCCGTCACCATTTTGGTACAATTGAATTAATTATTACTCCAAATAGGGTTCCCACGAGCAGTTTAGTTACAGCATTGCTTATTATGGTATTATTCGGCACGAAAAAGAGCTGTCCGTACAATACCTTAGTCGCCTCTTACGACACCTCGGTAGCTTTCCTACCTAGGTAGGTGCTATTCTAATCTGTCCAAATAATAGGTAATTAAATTGAAATTTTCATTATTGAATCGCCTTCCTTTTTAATCTTCTATCTTAAAAAAAATATTATTTAAAAAAAAAAGGCAGTGCAATATGGGCCCCTAAACTTCTATCAGTGGTGCAAAGACGGGAAAAAATTAGCTACGCTTCAGTTTTTGGATTTATGGTGCGAAAATCTTAAAAAGGTAATCGAATATTTAGTAATTGGTGATGAGACTATGGTGTTCTATTATGAGCCGGAACGGAGCTTTCACGAAGGCGCGATGGACACGATTTTTAGAAAGCCCAAGCCTTTACTATTTCTTCAATCTTCTAACGGGTGTCAATAAGAGCAATAGTTTCAGGAGTGAGCACTTTCACGGGGCGACCGTCGCTGTCCATGGCTTCAACAGTTTCTCGTCTAAACCGAAAGTATTTCACCAAATGTTTCACTGTCCAATAAGAAGACTCAATTTGTATACCAACTAAAGGTTTTTTTGAATTGTGTGATGAACTGCAACTAATAAGTTCACGTTGATGCGTGTTTATTTATTAACAAGCTGTGCCTCGAGGTACCCGCGTAAAATACACTGACCACAGACTACGCCATGGCTGACCAAAGCATTTACAGCTAGGCTCTTTTCGGTAATGTTCGGTTCTCAGCATGCGTCTCCTTAAGACCATAATATAAAATATTATATTATATTATAGCTTTAAACTTTTTCCCATAAATAGGCTATCTAATGTAAAAGAAGTTTATAAATTAGATTAGTATTAACTGAGATTACCTTGTTTAAATATACAAACTCTACAGGTTTATTATAGTAGTAAGGTAAAGAATTAAAATAAAAACTATAAATTTTCTAACCCACTTATTATGATATTAAGAAAATTAAGGTCACAAGTAATACGTCCATCTCCATAGCCCCTAATTTCTTTAGTTTTTAAGACTTTAAATCGCTTTAAATTTCATAGTACGCGAGTGACCTGGGTTCGATTCCCGGCCGGCACCACTAATATTGTTAATTACAATTTTAAGTGCTGATTTACCACGTGCTCGGCGGCGAAGGAAAACATCGTGAAGAAACCTGCATTTCTGAGAAATAAAAAATATTTCAAAGACATGTGCGACTGCACAGCCAGCCCGTATTGGAGCATCGTGGCGTATTCTTCCTAGCTCCAAAACCCTCTCAGAAATGAGAGGAGGCCTGTGCTCAGCAGTGGGACATTTATAGGCTGAAACTTAACTTTACTTTACAGCAAAGCAGGAGCCTTATATATTTCCGAAATAAAAAAATATTTAGTCTCCAAATTCGGAAATTTCGATTTATTTATTTTTATTTTAAACCTATTTGAAAGTACATTGTATAAGCGATATTTTTTGTGACAAAATATAATAATATCATTTTGCATTTACTTTTTCAGATAATAGTTTATTACCATAGACTGAGATTTTCTTACCCAGACAATAAAATACACAATTAAATTTGGTACCAAATTACTACAGAACAGAACTACATTAGGCCAAATCATTACAGGGCCGCCTTAATAAATCAAATAAAAATATATTGAATAAAAAAATTTTAGTCTATGAAAACCAATGTTTCTTTTTGCTCAAAAAAACTTATAGAACTACGGGATAAAGGATTTTTGTTGTTATCGTGATCTGATATTTGCCTCAAAAAACGATAAAAAGATAGGAAATTCTTGACGTCATTCTCCTGCTAAGTAAAATGTTAAAGTACATTTTTTTCTTTTAACTTAGTATTTTTTTATGGAAGATTGTGACAAGGCTATCAAATCAAATGGTAACTGCAACATCTGCCTCTAACATATGCTGCGTTACCCAGAATGTTTCTGTGTGCCACAGTGCGCCCGTTACCCTGAGACGTCAGTACTTAAGTCTCAATGCCCATTAATTACACTAGCTATCTGTATCTTTCAAACCGAAACAGTAATGTTTGCACACTTCTGCTTCATAACATAATAACTGGCACTGGCGGTGGTAACTACCTAGACGGATTCCTGCATAAGTGTCCTTACACCAGTAAACAAGAAAGAATTGTTTTTTGTAATGTAGAAGCATTAAAGAAGTACATTTATTACCTATAAATTATGAAGAAAATGGTTTATCATACTTATGAAGAAATATATAAATAAATAAATTTTAAGAAAATGGTTTATGATCATATCACATGCGAAATGCGAAAATAGTAATAGTTAGCAAAAACGTCTCTTATATTCGTATCTCCGTACACAAGTTGTGTTAATATTTGTTGAAATAATAGTCATGCTATTGGTGTACCGTAAGTTTCTTAGGTGACCAGAAACACTGTAATCGGAAAAGTACCATGCTCTTTTAGGGTACCATTTTCCTCAAAAAAGTCATTCCCTTTGAATACAAAAAATAATATTGACTTTAAATTAAAAGCCCCTTGACTGCATTATTATCTTTCTAAAATAATATGATTCATTAGTAGCGATCAGTACCTCTTAGCGTTATAAATTTATTCTGACTAAAACAGCACATTATGCGAAAATAGTAATATGTTATACAACTTTTTTTTGTACATTGGCAAATGCCTAACGTATACCCGCCGACCCCACCGGCGCTGGCCGCCTACCATCGGCGGACCCACCACCGCCGCATCTACAGTGCGGCCCCGCCAAAGTCACGGGGGACAGGGAGAGAGGCGACGCAACACCTACACTCAGCAGCGTACTGCTCCCCCCAGCACTCTCCCTATTCGCATCTAGAGTGGGCTTGCGTAGCCCACTCGGAGCGACCTCCGCCTCTACAAGACATGCATTAGACCCGTAATATGCGTCGCGTTCGCACACGCGACGGGCAATCATATAAAGAAATTGCAGACGGTGCAAAATAGATTCTTGGGAAGTGCCACCGGAGCCGGCTGGTACCAACGCAATGTCGACCTTCACAGCGACTGTGAAATGCCCGTACTCTTTGAACAATTTAGAGAAGTATCACGGCGGTTTTTCGAAAAAGCCGCGGTTCATCCAAACCCGCTGGTGGTTAAAGCAGCGAATTATCGATCTAACAAAAACGCGACCGAACGTAAACGTCGACCGCGAATTGTGCTAGACGACACGGACGTCTCAGCACTCCCTGACCACGATACGGTCAGTCACGATCCGAGCAACACTGTACACACAGTTAATAGCTTCAACATCACACGCACAACGTCTCGCGACCGCCTTAGAGAGCGGCGCGCAGCTATCGTTAATAACACCGCGTACACCAGATACACCCGTGTTCCAGGGCGGTTCTCACCGCCCAGAGTTTCCGACACACAAGTCGACAGTCCGAACGGAGGCCCGCAGTCTCCCTCGGACGGTCATTAGATGACTTCATACAATAAATTTATGGAGATATTCACTGTAGCGCAAGCACGCTAGCGAACGCAACGGACCGAACTTAGATGTTTAGTAGGAGTCTATATTTATGTATATATGTTTTGGGTCAAACCAAACCTGGCACGCGGGCCGCGGGCCCGCGAGCACAGCATCCGATGAAGCTGTAAAAGCCAAAAGGCTAACAGCGATCACATCACCGAAAAAAAAAGGAGCGACCTCCTCGGGCCAGCCTGAAGCCACAGGCCAACCATGTGGGCCCCTCTTGGCTTTATCGTGGGTGACCAAGCCACGACCACTAAGACCCCCGCCATGACAAGGCGAGAACCCATGGGGGGGGGGGGGAGGATCTCATACCACTTAACCTAATTCGACTATTAAATAGTCAAAATGGCGACATGTTCCTTTAACTTTTATAGCTATCTATATATTATTTATAAAATGTGTTTTTGTGGTTATGAAATATCTCCCTTGATACTGTATCAAAATTGATGTTTGATACGCCATTTTGAAGATTATGTTTTCCTCTAATGACGAAAAATAAGTAAACATCTTAAAACAAATGTTATCGTTTAAAAATGATTAAATTAATGGGGTGTCGTAAAAGTCGACAGAGGAAAAATGAAAACCAGGAGAAGGGCAGCAGCATCTTCCCGGAACATCTGAATAAATAAACTGCGGTTGCCAACAAGTCTGCCAAGTGTGGCAACTATGACAAAATTCCCCCAAAATGAGAGCTGCAAACTTTTGTGCCAATCCGTGGTGGAGGTATGTTTGGCAGTGGACTAGTGAAAAGCTGTAATGATGATGATGAACTAATTTTATTGTAGAAAGCGAAATCTGTTCAAATAACACCTGCACGACAGCCATCGGTTGGAGTAGATTATATTCTTTAAAGAAGGTAGATGATGCCATCTATTTATGATCACAATACTGTGCGAAATATTCGCACAAGTCAAGCTAGTGTTTATTTAAATGTATTATACTTTACCTCTTTTGTAAAAGTTAGCTTTTGTAAAATTTGTTAGTTAATATTGGCATTATCACCTGAATATACTCTGTAACAGCTGATAGGATCATTTGGTGCTGTGGGATAGCTCTTGGCTTTTGTGCGACGTATCGCGTTAGATTCCCGCACAGGACAAATATTTGTATGACCTGCAGATATTTGATCCTGGTTTTGCTGTTTGTGCTTGTGTAATAAGCCCCAATTCTTCTAAACCAATTTCGGTATTCTACTAACACATCGCTATGAAAATAGCGACGATTATTTATCCATTATTATTAAAACGATTGTGAAACATAATAGTATAAAAAAAATTAACGTCGTGATATTTAAACGCTGTTTAACGATGCCATTATGTGATGTCATGCCATTGAAAATTTAGCAGCATAGGAAAATACCAACAATCGTAATAGAATGGTAACGCCATGATAATGGTATGGTATCTTATTATTTATTATACTTTATTCTTATATAAGAGCAGAATTGGGGCCATGTACGTCTGTAAAACGCACCCACAATACAAGAGAAATCCTAGTATGGGCAACATTTTTGTTTAATGAAATCTCCTTGTTAAATTTTCTTCTAACTTAAAAGTAAGCTTTGATAAGAGGTGCTAGAAAAAGTGCCGCAAAAATAAACAAGCTGACTTGACACGTTGTTGTACCACTCTGGCGGTAAATAAATCAATTATTAATCATATAACAACATATTATTCAAAAGTTATTCTGCCGTGAAGTTGTAGTGTGCAGACATTACTGTGTTTCGGTCTGAAAGGCACTGGGCAATGAAATTACTAGGCATATGAGACTTATGAAAGACGGGTGAAGTGTGGAACCACACAACATTTTTTTATGGGCAGACGTTACCATCGTTTCGCTCGTCTTGTCACTTTGTCCAATAAAAAAAAATACACCTATCACCTTGTATTCAGATAAAAGGAAACGTTGATTTAGCGAGAATATTGCTCTGCTTTTAATAAAAATAATTTTATATCGGAATCTAATCGGAAATCAACTTTTAAGGACACTTTCATCTAATTTATTTTTAAAACACAATCTAAAGTTTTATTTATCATAGAGTAAAAGTTAAACAAAAGATAACTTTAACAAAATAGAAAATATTGCAGGTTTAGATAGAAAACGGAGAATGCTTTATAAAGTATTGATATAATCATAACCCACTTGCGATTCAACCCTAACCGAAATCTGAGACTTGTCACACTTTTATCGAATAATAGCTGGGGTTCAAATTTTTAAGTTAGAAACGCCAAATTGTAATATATAGATATATATTTACGATTAATCATTAAACATTTTAAGCTGTGGAAGGTCAAGGGTCGTTCTCTTTTAAAATTCCTAGGTAAAGCAAAACAATGAAGAAACTTGCCTGTAAGGTTTCAGAAATATATTGCCTATGATGTCCCAGTAATATATAGTATGGCGAAGTGTACGTGTAAAGTATAAAGGTTTCGGCTAAGCGCCCTTAGCGCTCTGCCACCTTTCAGTTGGGCGAAGCCGTGAAAGCCTATGGGCTAACAGTGACCAAAAAAAAAAGTCGTAAAGTGCCAGTCTTTATTGGAGCACTACAGTACTGTACTCTTTTCGGCTTCAAGACCTTCTTAAAATAAGAAGCGGGCATGAACATTTATTACTTTCTATTCTATGTAGATATATTTGGCCTTTATAAAAATGTTTATGTAACATTATTAAAATTAGTACTTGTAAAACTCTATAACATTTTGTAAAACCACCATATATGAAAGTAATAATAAATATGAAGGGAAAATGTGTGTGAATACATAAATTACACGAATCATAGAAAATACATAATAAAAACGTTACAATTCTTCTTCTTTGACAATAGTGCTCCTGATTCCACAACAATTCTCGAGTTTACGCACCGATAACTGTTGTGAAAAAATATTTGCACATTAAAGGTCGGGAAATATTTGACTTTATGTACTAAAAGAAAGCAAAGCTTCTAAGTTTCGTATAAATATGTGAATCACATAACGTCTCCTGATTTAAGATACGATAAATAAATATCTGTATGAAATGCGAAATTATAATGAGAAGGCAATGCCTAATTTTAAGCCTCACATGTACCAAAAACTTGTTAACTTAAGGTCTACAGAATTGTAATTATGATGGCAACGATTAGCTTAGCTTGCATTGCAGGTCTGTAGTCTTGAGTTTAAATCTATATCCTAGCTGTTTATATTTCTGCAAAATGAAATGATTGGTTTTACAATATATGTCATATATAAATATATACAGGGTCATTCGTAATGTCTTTTACATCCCGACAGGCTGAGCTTAGGGACGATGTGTATGTGCCCTAAAAAAAGGGAGCCTCGTAGCGTGATACCTGTAGGAGATACGTTGACTTAAAGAATTTGCTTAAAACTTATAGGTGACTACCCTGTGATACAGCTGATCGAGGCAATAAACTCATAAATTTTATTGCGCATTTTTGCTGCCATCGAAAGAACTCGCAAGTACTAGGATAACATGAGGCTTAAGGAAATCTGTTGCAATGTAAATCTGTTAGTATGACGTCGATGTTTTTCGATCTTATAAATAGTTCAAGGATAACAGGGATTAAATGGAGAAGAAAACTTATTTTGTATTGGTCTGGTTCGGGGCAACGACTTTCGAGTTAGGCTCGCGTAAAGTTTTACATAACAAAAAATTTTAAAGTTTGGTATGGACATTTTAAGTATTCAATTTTGTCATTAAAGCTTCACCACTGTGTTTATTAGATCAAAGTGGCATGGGTAGCTGTCGGGATGTTATACCAATTATGAATAACGTTGTATATTGTAAGCCCTTGTCTCTGACACTGCATACTAACCTTCATTCCAGTACGTAACTAAATAAGCGTACGAGTACGTTATTATTTTTAAGGATCTATTATACTCTTTATAGTCTGTCATACTATATAGGAAAGGTCATGTATGCGATTTTCCTGCCGTTTCTCTTTGTTGACTGGCGAAACCGAAATAAGATTGGATAACGGGATCTTATGCTCCCGTGTACTACACGACATCTTTCAACTTTATATTACATTTTACAGTTAACCTTTATTTCAATGATTAAGAAGGCATGTTGATTTATTTTACATTTAGTAAATAATAATTATGCAACGTTTTTATTTCGACGCTTTAACAAATTGAAACATGATGCCAAGGTTTCCGTTGGGAACTAGGCTAGAAACATTGAAGTAGTGGACGAATACGTATGTAAATCTAAGCCAGGTTTTGTCTAGGCATGCCCAATTTCAACCAAGAGATCAGTCGATGAATCCAACTCGGCTGGGCAGCGTTCGGGAAACTACGTCACATTTACTCGTCGGGTATACCTCGAGTATAACTTTATTCTTCGAAATATCAATTTAAATAGAAGGTAATAAACAAACATGTCTATAATTAGCTGTTAATACAATGAAATACTATTCAGATCTATTCAAATCAGGCTCTAAGCTAACAACTTACTGAACATGCCATCTGATAAGTTGTTAGGCTTCTATTGTTTTCGCCACAACTTTAGCAGCGTGCATGTGGTATAAAAAATCTGATAAATTTTCATAATAGTTGAGCGCGTAAAAGCTACAGAAAAACATGTGTGAAAATATTTACTAATATTTTTCAGCGACACGAGAAGAGCTTAAATCTAAGGTTTTCCAACACTAAAGTCTCCGGTCATATTTTTGTTTAATTATGACGATAGTGCTATGAGAGAAGAACATCAAGGTCGAATTTAAGTGCAACGTTTCGTGCACCTTTTCTGTTATTATTAATCAATATTTATTGATTAATTAACAATTGTGTACATACTAAGTAGTTATTTTACAGTGAATACCTAAAATGTTTGTTAATTTATGGTCATTTATTTTTATTTTAATGATTTTTTTATATATATAAAGGACAATGCTCAAATTCGCCTAAGAATCATTTTATTATATGCCCTTCATTCCAAATACTAGGATTCTATTCTAAAAAATCTAATTTATATTATTAGTTTCACTTCTGTCGTGTGTTGCAAATACTGTGTTGCATTCGATTTTTTTAAATATTTTATAAAATTTCCATTAGATAAACCTGCCACCAATACATACGAATTAAGAATTACAATGCTAAATAACATATACTATCAATTTATAGTTAGCTATTTTCGTTACTTTTCATTTAATTCATGTTCTATAAATTAAAAATATTCACGATCGATCTTTCTAATATTTCTTTAACATCTGCAAGAGAGAGACACAGTGCTCTGAAGCCACACCAATTGTCGTCACCCCGAATAAGGACTGAATGAGGCTCTCGAGATAGCAACGTAACGGAGCTACTCGTTTCTTCATTTTTAACTAACCCGCACAATTCCCTGTTTTGCAGTTGAGAGTTTATTTAAATTATTTTAAGCATTTATGTTATGCATTCATTTTAAGAAATAACTTGACGTTAAGATTGAACGAGTTGAATTTTTGTAATGAAAAATATGAGATTTGAAAAATGTGTGCGATTATAAAATATTTTTTATCATAGGTTATTTCTGTAGTATTTTCACCTGGTTGAGATATTCAATGATATTAAAATACAAAATACGATAAAGTAAATAAGATACAATAAGACATATACTTAACATAATACCGTAAATTGAATGTAATGAGATATTAAAATTAGTTTTATATCTCTCCTCGTAAAACATTATTTAATATCTCCTAATCGTAATTGGCATTGTCAATATGAGGCCCGCCAAGAGGTACATTATTACCAAACTAACTACTTTTCAATTTGATAATTGATGTAAGGCGTATTGGAGTTAGCGAGTGCGTTTTTGGAGTAAAACTTTGTGGACGCAATTACATTAAAATTTCAAGGCCGAATTTGAAAACAGCATTTTCGTGCAACATTTTAGCTCAAAATTTCATGTTAGTTTCTGTCATTCTTAATTTTTTTTTGTTATAAGTATCGAGACGAGCAAAACGTTCACCTGATGGTAAGTGCAACGTTTGCCCATAACAGATGCTGTGTTACTCAGAATATTTCTGTGTAGCACCACACTGCGCCCGTCACCCGGAGACATAAGTTCTTAAGTCTCATATGCTATATATTTTTATCTATCAAATTTTTAATATTTATAAGTTTTACTTCTGCACGCGCTCTTTTTTGATACTCGCACTCTGCTCACTTGAATACGCAAGGAGCGAATAGAACAGCAGCGTTGCTGCTGCATATTCTTACTCAGTTACTGATTCGAGCCACGATGCCCTTTACCCCACCTCAAATCAGCCGTTCTTCATGAGGACCTCATATGAAGAGATGAAGTACTCCCTCATCCTCGCTCATAATAGACGAGTTACAAATCACTAGAATGGAACATTGTGACTAATGAAGAGATAATGGAATGGAATGGACTAGGGAAAGGATGGAGTAACAATAAAAGTGATTTAAGAACGTTGTTCCTTATAGTTAGATCACTGTGATGTTTCAGAACGCAAGATCACAGTGACTTTTTCAAGGTGACGTTATTTGTCAGTCATCTTTAAATCAATAATATAGTTATAAGGTGTTCTGAGTGGTTTTCTTTTCGTTTTGATTTTCTACAATCGGATTATAACAACTTATATTTTGAAATAAATCTAAAATCGAACAGCAAGGCTATTTAGAATAACTTCAAAATCGAAAATATAATAGGTAATAAATAAATTATATTAAAGTCTCCGTCGTTTTAATTTGCTTTTACGGATACATAGGTGTTATTATGGATCCAAAAATCAATGTTTTGTGACTGTTGGTTTTTGGGCAAACTTTGTATGGGAGCTGAGCAATGTCACTTCACTTCTGTCACAAGTACCGAGTTGCTCGCACTTTTTTTGTGTTACTTACTCTTTCGTCCAATAGCTTAAAATATTTTGCTTTAAATCAAAATATCGATCAGGATGTACCACAGGTACTTCAGAAACTATTGATTATATTTCTCAATCAGAATAATAATCTGAATGAAAAATCTTATGATTTTATATTTACAAATACGAATGGGCCTGCCAAACTTTTTAATCTTAGGTTTAAATTTTTGTATTTTTTTATACTAATAACATCAAGTAGATGGTCTTAATTAGGCATTATAATACAAAAAAAATATATACTTAATTATAAGATTTTTTTAAAAACCAATTGGGTCTCAAGATTTGAAAGCCTTCAAATACATTTTTAGCAGTTCCAATTTTTCCCTCAGACTTCTGTAACATTATTTTCTCGCTTTATTATTTACGCGGAAAATTTAATGGCTTTCGGTGCTTGAATTTTCGGTATGGAAATAGATTCACTGTATGTATTATCTGAATGTAACGAAATTCTCACGTGGAAAATTCCTGACATGTCATTACACAATACTCGGTATATCTTTAAATTATTCTTCTAAATTCTAACTTTGATACGCGTTTATAAAAATAAAATCACTATCTGCTGTAAAATTTCACTGAAATTATTAATATTTTTAAATAATTATAATAATAGTATTATAAAGAAATGTTTAAATACAATTATTGAAATTGTTACGAAAACCAATTTCTAATTACAATTATTTTAAGTTAAACGGTTTTATTGTAAATAAACATAATAATGATGCAGATAATGTACGAGTACTAGAAGCTAGTTATGTAGGTACCAGGTATCAGTCATCACACCACTTTCCTCATCAATCTAGAGCATTGATCAGACTGAAACAAAATCGTGGGGCGTAGCATACAGAAAATATGTAAATGATCGTTCTGTGTCGCAAGATAATAGTGACGGATTTACTTTTAGACACATTTTGAATAAAATTTCTATTGAGAAGATGCATCCAAACCGTACATATAATGATATGAGCGGTTGACTATAGATAATAGGAATTTGACTCGCTCCACGATTCTATCTGCATCAATATTATGTTTCTTTACAATAAAACCGTTTAAAGAAATATAAAGCAGTAACTTGCTAAGTCTTATATGGGGTACGAATCTCAGTTATATTCATATTTGTGCATAATAATTTTATAATTGATAAATTATTAGATTATTACTCGAGGATGTATTGTGACTGACCCCGTTTCACTTACTTACTTTTCACTTATTAGTACATTTTGAAACCATAACACGTCATAAGAAACGTTATAGTTAGGCTTTGTCATATACTCGGTGAATGGTCATGGCAAGAGCCTATATTAGTTATAGTATTAAGCATTTGAGACAACCCTAGTAAAAAAAGTAAGTAAATAGCAGTCAGTGAAATCCTTCAGTGAAATCCTGCACAGAGCGTGGTTGTTGATCATAGACTTTTCCCTGATGAAACTTAATCGACGGATGTAATGTGTTTTCGTTGCCACTGCACTGCTAGTAAAGAGACTGTCATCATCATCATCATCATCATTTCAGCCTATTACAGTCCACTGTTGAACATAGGCCTCCCCCATAGATTGCCACAAAACACGGTCCTGAGCCACCTGCATCCATCGACTTCCCGCAAAACCGTGCAGGTCGTCGCTCCATCTAGTGGGGGGTCGCCCTACGCTGCGTTTGCCGGTACGAGGTTGCCACTCGAGAACCTTTCTTCCCCAACGGTTGTCGGTTCTACGAGCTATATGGCCGGCCCATTGCCACTTCAGCTTGCTAATCCTAAGGGCTATGTCGGTTATTCTAGTTCTGCTGCGGATAACATCGTTGCGGATTTTATCTCGCAGAGAAACGCCGAGCATAGCCCTTTCCATAGCTCGCTGCGCGACTCTGAGCTTCCTCATGCGGCCTGCAGTGAAGGACCACGTTTCGGTTCCGTAAGTCATCACTGGCAACACGCACTGGTTATATACTTTAGTTTTCAGGCATTGAGGTATACTCGACGAGAAGATGTGACGCAATTTCCCGAACGCTGCCCAGCCGAGTTGGATCCGTCGATTGACCTCTTGGTCGAAGTTGGACCTACCTAGTCGGACAATCTGTCCTAGGTATAAATATTCGTCGACAACTTCGATCGTAGTGTTCCCAATAACAACCGGTATAGGTGTGACATGGACGTTAGACATGATCTTCGTCTTGTCCATGTTCATCTTAAGACCTACCTGTTGGGAGACACTATTGAGGTCATTGAGCATAGCGCTGAGGTCCTCCAGCGATTCTGCCATTATGACTATGTCGTCGGCAAATCGAAGGTGAGTGATGTATTCGCCATTGACGTTGATACCGTATCCTTTCCAGTTCAGTAGCTTGAAGACATCTTCCAATGCAGCGGTGAAGAGTTTCGGGGATATAACATCACCCTGTCTTACACCTTTCTGCAATTGGATCGGTTTCGTACTCTGGTTCTGTACTCGGATAGCCATCGTAGCATTGGTATACAAGCACTGCAGCACATCGATATACCGACAGTCAATTCGGCACCGCTGAAGCGACTGTAGCACCGCCCAAATTTCGACGGAATCAAAGGCTTTCTCATAGTCCACATACGCCAGACATAGCGGAAGATTGTACTCCTCGGTCTTTTGTACAATCTGGCGAAGGGTATGTATGTGGTCTATGGTACTAAAGCCTTTTCGGAATCCGGCTTGTTCGGGAGGCTGGAAGTCGTCAAGTCTACTTGCGAGACGATTCGTTATGACTCTCGAAAACAGCACGTAGACGCGGCTCAGAAGCGATATCGGTCTATAGTTCTTCAAGAGGGCATTATCACCCTTCTTGAAGAACAGGACAACCACGCTTCTGCTCCACGCTTCCGGCGTAGCGCCGCCGTGGATGACGGAATTAAATCGCTTCTGAAGGACTAAAAGTACCGGTTTTCCACCCGCTTTCAGAAGCTCCGCTGTAATTCCGTCCTCGCCCGGCGCTTTGCCATTCTTGAGCTGTTTGAGAGCCATACTAATCTCGCTCAGACTGTAGTCCGGGATATCGTCGGAATAGTGTCGGACGAGATTTGCTCTTGGGTCGTTACTCACACTAGTGTGTGGCTCCAACGACGATGTGTACAGCTGTCCATAGAATCTCTCGATCTCACTCAAAATCTCTGGTCCAGCGGAAATGACGCCACCGCTATCGGTCCTCAACTTAGTCAGTTGGCTTTTTCCGGCAGACAGATCCCTGGCAAAGACCTTGGAGCCTTGGTTTCGCTCTATTGCTTCCTCAATACGAGCAGTATTGAAGAAGCGTAGGTCTCGCCGCATACATTTGGAGATCTGTCTGTTCAGTTGCCGATATGCTGACGCATCAGTTGAGGACTGCAGCCTCATTTCTCGCCTAGCCTCCATGAGATTGAGAGTGTGGTCGGAGAGTTTCTGGATCTTTTTTGTGCGGTGGGTCTTGCAAAACTTTGCCCCCACCGCATGGACAGTTTCCACGAGCCTCTCGTTCATATCGTCCACTGTAACGCAATCTTCCAGGCACTGAAAACGATTTTGCAGTTCGAGCTGGAAGCTCTCGGGGTTTTGGATAACGGCACGAGATGGACGGAGCGTGGACTTCACCAGGCGCGACCTCTCCAGCTTCACGTTCAGGTTCAATATGCCTCTTACCATTCGGTGATCACTACCGGTTTTCACCCTAGCGATCACAGAGACATCATTGAACAGCTGTCGTTCGGTCGTCATGATGAAGTCGATCTCATTTTTGGTGGAACCATCCGGGCTCATCCAGGTCCACTTTCGGTGGGGCCGCTTTTGGAAGAAGGAGTTCATCATATAGAGTCCCTCCTTCTCCATAAAGTCGGCCAGCTGTTGACCCCTCTGGTTCCGTTGCCCTATTCCAAATTGCCCCACTACCAACTCATCGTCTTTTTTCATGCCCAGCTTTGCGTTAAAGTCTCCCATCAACACCGTGTAGTGAGTTTTGGAGGAATGTATGGCTCTTGAAATATCTTCATACATTTCCTCCACCTCATCATCAGGATGTGTCGAGGTCGGTGCGTATACCTGTATGACCTTCAGCGAATACCGTTTGGTTATTCTGAGTATAAGGTACGCAACCCTAGTCGACACACTCCCGATCTTGACAACGTTGTTAATGAGAGACCTGTGGACGAAAAATCCGACACCTCCTTGGGACAGATGGTCGCCCTCCCGGTGGTAGAGCAAGTTACCGGATTCAAGGATTACTGTGTCCTCCCCCTGTCTTCGGACTTCAGATAATCCTATAATATCCCAGCGTAACTTGCTCACCTCCTCTTCCAGCTCCAAGATCTTCTCGTCGGTCCTCAGCGTGCGTGCGTTAAATGTTGCCAGGTCCAGTCGTCGGTGGTGGTAACAAGACCTCCTCCTCCGGAGATTCTTCGCACCCCCTGCCCCGCCGTTACCATGACCGTTACTGTAGCCAGGACTAGCGGGGCCGCCGGAGACTAGGGGCCGTTTTCGTTTTGTACCTCTCATTTTGGGGGGATTTGCCATAGTTGCCACGCTTGGCAGGCGGGTTGGCAACCGCAGTTTGTTTATTTAGATGTTCCAGGATGATGCTGCTGCCCATCTCTTGGTTTTCATAACCCTCTGTCGACTTTTACGACACCCACGGGACGAGACGGGGTGGTAGATTCTCTAAAGCCGCTACCACACGGCGTAAAGATCATTAACTATTCAATTTTACATTGCGATAAAGAAATAAAAGTCACTATTTTGCGTTCAAATATTTTGTATTACATTGCCCTGGGACCGGGTACTCGAATTTAATTTTATAGTACGCGAGTAACCTGGTGCCAGCACCTCTTAAAATGCTGATTTACGACGTGCTCAACGGTGAAGGAAAACATCGTGAGGAAGCCTGCATATCCTAGAAATAGAAATATCGAGGGCATGTGAAGTCCACATTATTTGAGAAATATTTAAATCCTTTATTACAATGTTAACAAAATAGTCTTAGTCAAATAAAGAAATTATCATTACGGTTAGTTAAATTGCAGGATTCATTTTCCAGTTTCGATGATGTACAATCCAAAATAAAAATTTTGGATTGTGACGATACGGCACAATTGGAACAGAGAGAGGAAACGGAAAATAAGATTTACAGTTTAATATCAAGTAGTCAAAATTTATTAGACATGTATCAAAAGAGCTTAAAAATTAAAACTGCCTCTCAGTGTAATTCTCATCAAGCACATTAAAATAGTAAAATTACCACCATTAAAAATAGCTTCTTTTAATGGTGAGCCAAATAAATGGCTTGAATTCAGAGACACATGCTTCTCTCATCCACAAGTAACGACAGCATAGACAACGTTAATAAGTTTCCTTATTTGAAATAATATCTAGAAGGTTCTGCCAGGTGCTGTCATTTAGTCAGTCAGTGTTTCGTCGGAGAATTATCAGATGGCATAGTCTCTCCTCTGCGATGGATATGATAATAAGCGGTATTGATTAATAAACATATTAAAAGCTTATTTTGTCTTGAAGCTCAGTCGAAGGAGTCGGCTCAGAGCTTATGTAACCTTATTGACAACATCTCTAAAAATCTTAATGCATTAAAAATATTAGGGGAATCTACAGATACATGGGATTTACTTATTATTAATTTATGTGTAACCAAGCTTGATCCTATGACGGTTGGAAAGTGGGAGGAGTTTCGATGCACCTTAGAAACACCACATTTAACTAATTTCTTCAATTTTCTTAAACAATGTACGACTATTCTAGAGACAATTAACGCAAATTAATCAAATAGGTCCGATAAGCAAAGCGGACATAAAGCCAAAGTCTTTTGTTGCTTATTCATCTTCTCCACACAGCTTTGGTTTTTCTGTACGCAATAATTGCTTAGCTTGTAAACTAAACCACAAATTATATGAGTGTGCTAAATTCAAAGCAGTGCCTGTTGATGAACGAAACATTAGATGTATAATTTGCATTTGTAGTGTTTAATGTGCATGTAGTGCCAGTAGTTTTGGTAGTAATATTAGTTTTCCTTTCAGGTACATCGATTGTGGGCTTAATATTTGGAGGCCACTTTATGTGATTCTTAGCCAAAAATTGGAGGACCAGTCCACAAAGTGTCGCCCCTTGCACGTGCTTAGTCCTCTAGATGCGAAATCAGCAGGATTTAATATTTCTGGCACCTGTCTCCAAGAACAATAAGCGGTTAAGGTTGGTATTTCTGGAACACGATTAGAGACAAGCGGTTTAAGATCACGGGTTTGAGAATGTAGCCAACTAAGAACTAAAGAAGAAACGGTCCACTAAATGATGCTAGTATTAGATAGCCACAGGGCGGTCGTGACCTTGGCAACTAAGCGCGCCGCTAGGGAGGCACCGCATAATTCAAGGCGGGGTATTGTTTGAGCCTTTATAGGAGCGAACCTTTGTCTTTGCGCATAACAAGCTAATAGTTGTTTCTCCAGACTCATCAATCGTTCGGACATACACGCAGGCAGCATATGCATCGTGAGAGGCATCGCAGAAAGAGTGAAGTTCTAATGTACTTGGATTTTTACTGCTTACAAATCGAGGTATTCGAATGGACTATAGTGACGCCAAACCATTGACGAAGTTGATCCAGGTTCTTTCGATTTCATGAAGAAGGATGACCCAGTCATCCCAGCCTAATTTTAGAAGCCATAACCTCTGTAGCAATATTTTAAGAATAATTGTACACAAACTAAGTAGTAAGTCTCTTCACAGGTTCATCAATACTCTTTCGCCACAAGATCATTTGGAGGCTTCGTTGTACAGGTTGGACAAGCACTTGCCGATACATTTTTTCTACATCTGCCGTGACTACGCATGGATATTTTCTGAAACGCAGCAGTATTGATCAGCAAATCGTCTTGAACAAAGGGACCGGCGAACTGTATGTCGTTGAATGAGATGCCCCTTGAAGTCTTAGAGGAAGCTTCGAAGATGATACGTAATTTTGTGGCCTCACTACTCTCATTGACAACCGCGTTTGTGGTAAGTACATGCCGCTTATTGGTTTCTGTGTTTCAGTCATGTGCCCGACTCACTCGTACTCGAAAAGTGGACTACGGATAGCCACTTTGATACTTTGAATGTTAGGGGAAGGAATGAGTGATAAAATTCATCACACATCTTCATATTAGGGGTTTATTCTCCACAAGAGGGTTGAAATCGTTCCTCAAAAGCCCGAAGTGAAAGAAAGTAAGTTTTGGGATAGAATGAAAGATGTTTTGAATAAATGCAACGACAATGAAAGAATCATAATGCTAGGCGATTTTAATGGGTGGGTGGGAGTGAAGCGTGATGGATATGAAAGTGTGCTGGAAAGGATCCGGCGATGACAGAGTGAATGAAAATGTCTGCTTGAAGTATGTTTGGAGTGGAATCTTGTGGTAACGGACACAATGTTTGTATAAAAAGATCATTGAAAGACTTGTATACTAGAGAAGAAGGAAGCCTGAGAAGTATGATTGAGATGTAATTGTGGATGAAAGGTTGAGAAAGAAAGTCCTATACACTCGGGCATATCGCGGTGTCGGCAATGACACCGACCACTTTCTGGTGTTGAGCCTATTAAGAGGTGTATTTAAGCGATGGCGGCATCGTGTGCATAAACCTATTAGAGTTTTAAAACGCATAAAAGTTGAGGGTCTGCAAGAGAAATGTGTGAGAGAAGAATTTGTAAAGAAACTGATCGAGAAGTTTGACACGTTGGATGAGGCATGTAAGGTTGAAGAATTATGAAAGCTGTTTAAGGAAGGAATCGTGGAAGTTACTACTGAAGTGCGCAAGTAAGAGAAGAAGATGGTGTAAGTTAAAGACTGCGTTTGCAGAGGTGCAAAAGGCAATATCTATTAAAGAAAGGCTTGGCTGGATTGGTTGGTTACAAGAGCCAATCAGAGAATACAATAAGCAACGAATGAAGATGTAAGCAAGACAAGGAATGAGTATAATAAGTTAAAGGTTGTGGCAAAAGAGGCCGTGAGAAGAAAGATAAAGAATGATAGAGATGAATTTGATAGGAGGTTATCTGATGACTTTCAACGCAACTTAAAGTTCTCTTTCGACCTCGCAATTGGACAACATCAGAAACCAGGATGGAAGTATTGTGAAAGGAGAGCAATGCATCCTAAAGAGATGGAAGAAATATTTTGAAAATTTATTTGAGAAAGGAGTAATGCAAGTACAGGCCCCATTCGAGGACATGAATGAAGATTGCAAAGAAAGTGATATAAGCATGGAAGAGATCGTGGAAGCGTTGAATAGTATGAAATGGGGCAATGCTGCAGGGTATGACAGAATCAAAGTAGAGATGCTGAAAGCTGGACAGGGCGCGGTAGCTAGACAGCTGTACCGCCTTTTAACCTTTGCTGGAGGAACGGCAACGTGCCAGGAGACTGGTGCAAGGCCGTCATCGACTGCACAAACTACCGAGGCATTAGCTTGCGCAGCATTGTTAGGCAAACTGAATGCAAATGTATTGATTAAGAGAGTGATGAATGATACTGAAGAGAAGATATGGGATGTACAAGCGGGATTCAGGAGAGGAATGGGATGCATTTGTAGGCTTGGAAAAGGCTTATGACAGAGGGGTAAGGAATGAACTGTGGTCGACATTGTCCATATATGGGGTCAACGGCAGCTTGATACAAGCACTGAAATCACTCTATAAGGATTACAGTGCTGTTGTAAGGGTAAACGAGGCTTACACAAACTGGTTTAACTTCGAAAGAGGTGTTAGACAGGGATGTGTTGCTTCACCGTGGCCGTTTAACTTATTTATAGACAATTTCTTAAAGAGAGTGCGTTTGGATTAAAAATGAATGATCTGACCGCCAAATGCCTCCTAGACGCCGATGATCAAGTTATATAAGCATCATCGGAGGAGGAGTTGCAGGCGATGGTTAATATTATGTATGAAGCTCTACAAAGCAAATGAATGAATATTAATGTAGATAAGACGAAAGTAATGGTTTTTGAAAGAAAAGAAAGTATGTCGGATTGCAGAGTTCTGATTGAAGGAGAAAGAGTGGAACAAGTGAAAGAGTTTGTATATTTGGGTTCATAATTTTCGAGAGACGGAAAGTATGACTCTGATATTGAACGAAGAGAGCGTTTGCAGGAAATAAATTATATTGGGCCCTGCATAACTTTATGTGCAGCCAGAAAGTATCTAAAAAGGCACTACCGGCTGTACATAGAGGGGTACTGGTCCCCACATTTATGTATGGTAGTGAATGTTAGGTCTGGCAGAAGAAGCATAAAAATAAGATTAGCTGGAGTGACTTTGATGCACAAACTGAGAAACAACGTGATAAGGGAACGTAGCGGTGTGGTAGAAGATGTACTGATAAATATAGAGAAAGGGATGCTTAGATGGTTTGGACACGGAGAGAGGATGGATGAAAGAAGATTGACGAAACAAATTTATGAGGCGAGTGTGAATGGGCAAGCCGGTAAGGGTCGACGTAGGCGAACGTATTACGGTCAAATCGAAATCGTTTTAAAGAAATACCACGTCAAAAGTACCCGCAACCGACGAGCTTGTATGAAAACACTAATGAAAGTAGAGGAAGCTAAAGATGTGTGTCAGGATCGTAGCAAGTGGAAAGATGTGGTCTCTGCCTACCCCTATGGGAAAGAGGCGTGACTCTATGTATGTATGTATGTAAAGTCCACCAACCCGCATTGGAGCAGAGTGGCGGACTATTCTCCGCTGCAAAACCCTCTCAGAAATGAAAGGAGGCCTGTGCTCGGCAGTGAGTCATTTGTAGACTGTTACTTTACTTTCAGCATTCATAATGAATTCAACGTTGGTAAAGCAATAGTCAAAGAATAAAACTATTTGTTAGTGAAAACAAATAAATCACGTACCAAAAACATTGAGTATTTCATAAAAGGGAGTATGAAAAAGCCTGAATTACAAAGGAATAAGTTCAAGAATAAAAAATTGTGGGAAAACATCCAATCTATTACAAACACACAAAAGCAATTTTTATCTCCATCACAATTAATAAGAGACGTTGATTCCATAGCTTCTGTAAATGCCTCAAATTGGTTCTTTGCCAATATCGGTAAGACACTAGCCGAAAAAATTTTCATTGACCATCTTGTAGTGTCTTCTTCTGCTAATGCTGCTGCTTCTTTTTCCTATTCATTTGCACTTTTACCTACAACTGAATCTAAAATTGAAAGTATAATTTCTTATCTGAAAACTGATTGCGCAGTGGGTTGGGATAATATATCCGCTAGATTCATTAAAAATTATACAAAAAAATCTTGTAGCACCCATTACATACATTTACAATCTCTCATTTTGAACAGCTGTCTTCCCAATCGCATTTAAAAAATCGCTTATTCACCCAATATTTAAAGCTGGAGATAAAGGTTGTGTCAACAATTATAGGCCAATAGCGATTCTTCCTGCTATAGTCCAAGGTCCTTGAGCGTCTTATGAACACGAGGCTGATAAAATATCTAGAAACTAATAGGCTACTTTCCTGTAATCAATATGGTTTTAGGACAGGCAAATCTACAGAAGCAGCTGTAAATAATTTGACTGAAAGTATAGCAACTAAACAAGATGCTAAACAAGATGCTAGAAAGAAGGTACTTGCCATCTTCTTGGATTTGGCTAAAGCATTCGACACAGTCTCTGTCCCGAGGCTAATTCAAAAGCTTGAAGGCGTCGGTGTTCGTGACCTTCAGCTAAAGCTTTTTGCTAATTATTTACAAAATCGCACACAGAATATCAAGATACAAGATTTCATGAGTGACGAGCTGCCAATTTCTTACGGGGTACCACAAGGCAGTATACTAGGGCCTACACTTTTCCTTACGTACATAAATGACTTATGCAATTTAAGCCTTGCTCTTTTTGGTGATTCCAGGACTGAAACACTTGAAAATGCACAACATCATCAATATAGTAGTAGATTGTCTGAATTATAATGTTTTGACTTTGAATATTGAAAAAACCAAGTACATAACATTTTCTATTAGACCTCAAGACCAACCCGTATTAAACTCCTTAAAACTTAAAGTTCAGTCGTGTTCAAGGACTTTATGTTCTGCTTCTTCTTGTTGTAGTAGTTCGCAGTGTTTGTTCTCGGATATATGCTGTTCTTGCCCTAGTATTACTCAATCCGACCACATTAGGTATCTTGGTGTAATCATTGATTATCGCTTAACCTTTCAACATCACATCGCAAACCTCACGTCCAAATTACGCAAGCTTATTTATGTTATCAAGAACATTAGAAGAGTTAGTGATGAGGATACTATTAGATCTGTTTATTTTGCTCTAGTTCAATCTCTTTTAGTGTATTGTATTACTTCATGGGGTGGTGCGTCAAAAACACGTTTGTTGGAACTGTAACGAGGCGAAAGAGCAATTCTTAAAGTAGGCTACGGACTTCCTTATTTATATCCAACTAACAAATTGTTTGAGCGTTGCAAGATCCTTACTGTCAGACAACTCTTCATCCTACAAATTGTTTAAAAAAAAAACCATAGTTTGCTTTCTTTCAAATGCACCCAGTATGAGACTCCGAGAAGGGTAAAAATATTTACTAGTAGTCAAAACTACACCTCTTCCTTTTCTGGAAGGTTCTTTTTATACTTGGGAACTTTCCTTTACAATAAGGTAAATAGGATTATGCAAATATATTCTGAGAATAAATATTCTGTGAAAAAGCGAGTAACGGAGTGGTTGCTGGGTCTGGACTATATAGCAACTGAATCTTTAATAACTCCCATAACTTAAATCTTGTTTAAACCGCATACAGAAAATCATCTCACACATCACAAATGCATGCACTTTCACCTACACACACTCTTGCATAATCAGCCTACAAATAAGTTTAATTTTTTCTTTTTCTTTTGTTTTATATACTTATATAATCAATGCTACAGACTTGTCACAAGCTATTACTTATCTTAAATTTGAAATGTTATATTGATATTATATTACCTAAAAGGGACGAGTGTCTGGTGATTAGTAATACAGGTTTTCCTAGTACTAAAACCAGGCTCTCACAAAACACTGTTTAAATGATTATAACAACATAAGTTATGTACTTAAACCTTGTGAGAGCAAAATAAATAAAGTATTATTATTATTAAAGTATTATTTTCGAGGTCAACAATGACACTTACTAATGAGCTATAGATATAGTCTATATTTTATTGTTTGAATTAGTTTATTTTTGTACGACCTACAGCATGTTGCTCCGGGTCTGGCTGTTTGTGCAGATGGAACGCCTGTAAAAAGTACTCATGACACAGAAGCAATCCCTTTTTTTACTTACATGGGAAACAGCCTTCCGAACTGACGTCCTTGCTGGGGCAAAGACGGGTTATGTCGAGCTTCCGTAGGTCAAAACCAGGCAATAGCGGTATCAGACTCCTCGCATCTTAGACGCTGCTGTCGGTCACCTGTATTTGTCCGGCAATAATTTACCTGCAGTTTCCCTTATACTTATAATGAAAAGATATAAGATTATATAATATATATAATATAATATATAATATAAGATTATCTTAAGCCTGCCTTTAGGCAGCGGGACTCGTTAGCTTAGGAAAATTAAAATATATACAGGATGTCTAGGAAAGAATAGATACGCCTGAAATATCTCATATTGAATACGCTATTGGGCGCTTCAAAACTAATATACAAAAAATATCAATACCAATAAGTACTAAAGTCGATCGCGTGGCGTAGTGGTTAGCGTACCTGATTTCTGCGCCACCGGTCCTGGGTTCGATTCCCAGCCGGAGGTAATATTTGTGCAAAAACACAAATTGTTGGTTTTCGGGTCTGGTTGTGTTGTGTATGTGAAATGTATGTTTGTAAAACGCACCCACAATACAGGAGAAAATCCTACTGTGGGGCTTTGTTTTTTTTTATAAAAAAAACTTACCTGATATAATTAAAATTACAAATTATATCAAATATGAAGTGTTTTATTAAAATATATGTACTAGACTTTTAAATAGCATTAGAATATTCTTTACCCCCAGTGATGTTCTCCTAGCCGATTTCGACCACGGCGACAACTTCCGACTAATGTCGAGAGCCATCAACTGCGCAGGAGATACTATAGTGCCACAAGTGTACGCGCAAACACAGAGGCACTCACTCGTCCCAACCTACACGCGCCCGATGTAACGCTGATACTATAAGATCAGAGGTAGGCTAGGATGCAGTGTCAGAAACACGGGGACACAACCAGACCCGAAAACCAACAATTTATGTTTTAGCACAAATGTTGGCTCCGGCTGGGATCCGAACCCAGGACCCGCGGCTTAGAAGTCAGGTACTCTGACCTACTAGGCCACGCGGTCGTCAACCAGTTACCCCCAGTAATAAGATACATGCGGTACTAAAATAATTAGGCATTTCATCGATTTTAAAAATCTTCATTATCTTATTTATGAGAAGTCACAAAAAAAAATTTCAAGGCAGCTCTTGTGACAATAACTTAATTATAGGTAGGCTAGTTTGTGCGCTACCGTTCCACGGACCGACAGATTGCGGCGGAGACGAGGTACTCAAGATGTAAGAGGAGCTGGTTCTCACTCATACAGATACAATTTTTGACTTTTTAAATGAATATAAAAATTTTGCGTTACGAAACGAATTAAAATTTATACTTTTGAAGCCATAACTTCATATGTGATTGTTATGCAACCGTTTCATTTTAGTTAAGCTCCATATCTCGATCGCCTATCACAATCCCTGCTGAACAAGCTCCCCATAGATAGCCACAAAGTTGTACGCTCTTATTGGAGGGATTTTGCCATAGTTGCACGCTTGCAGCGGTGGCAAGCAGGTTATTATTCAGATTTCCTCGTGCCCCGGTTTTAATTTCCCTCGTCGACTTTACGCACCCACGATGTATGGGGTGGTATACTCTTGCCGCACCACCGGCAAGCTCCAATTAAACGTACTTCGTATTATAACGATCATGCGATCTTGCCATCGAGACTTATGTGTACATGCGCCCGTCCCTCTGAGATATCACTTCATAAGTCTCATATGACCAGTAATGACTGGTGGAAGGATTCTATGCAGGAATCCGTCTATGTAAATACCACCGCAGGGCCAGTTGTCCTGCCGTGAAGCAGTAATGTGCAAACATTACTGTTTCTTTTTTTTTGCTTGTCTTCTATTTTGGGTGACAGAGCATTGCCATGGGCGGACATTGCACTTACCATAAGGTAATGTTTTGCTTGTCTCGTCCCTTTCTCCAATAAGGAAATAAAAAGCTCTCAGCACTTCATGCAGAACGATTAAAATGTGTCATATTGCTGCTTCACGACAGAATAATTGGCCTTGCGGTGGTACCTACCTAGACGGATACCTGCATAAGAATCCTACAAACGGTAATAATAATTTCTACCTATGTAATATTTACGATGCTGTATGGTGGTGCTGTAAAAGTATTTGTCACCAAATCTCGTTCTGTAGGTATCGTAAGAGTCGATAGAGGAAAATATTTGGAAAATATGATGGCTTTCGAGAGGTGGCGGAAGAATGAACTGGAAAAAATGTCAGAACGATAATACACAGATCAGTGACGGACAGCAGCGCCTACCGTGCGATACATCCAGTACTGCAAATACTAATCCACTTAGGGGATGATTTTTGGGTAAGCACCACGCGGGGAGGATTTATTGGAGAGGTCTATGCAGTGAACTTTTAACAGGCTGTTGAATAAGAAGAAAAAGCATATTCTTGTTACTTGTTGCGATGCAAATGTAGACCATGGAATTAGGTGTATGTTGCTGACTATAAAAAGTTGAGAATGTATTGTCCTCTCTCGTTTTTTACAGGATAAAGTTATGAAAAGTAAAAGGTACATATAAATACACTTGAGTATGTCGCCAATTGGACTGCTGAGTGACTGCTTTAATTACGCTGATATTAGTTACCTAGAAATGCTTTAATAAAATATTTAAGTTGCGAATTTAAATAAAATTTATAAAAGTATCACGTTTTCTTTAATTATGACACTAAAATTTCTTTTCAATGACTATGTTGTTAAGAATAGTGGCATTTCTAAAATAATTAATAGCTTTCAATTTCTTTACTTCTCTAGTGTTTTCCACTAACCTGTTTTTGTAGCAATGTTGTTTAACAGCTCGAAAGACTGCAGTGAATTCGCGAAAGAGTGTACTTTTGTCTTTCAAGCGGGTATTAATTTTAAATGTGTTAAAATATGAATATTTTAAGATTTCTTCAATGTAGTAAAAAAAAAAACTTTTTACTTATTACTCAACAAGAAAATAGTATCAAAAGTCATAAATATGAACTTATTAAAATCTACTTAATTTTATGTGGTGGTCTTCTTACCCCTGTAATCGCTTACACAAATTGTATGTAAAAATACACAAACTCAATGCTCCGTTACGTCCAATAGTCAGCCAGATCAATTCACCAACTTACAGATTTGTTCAACATGTGGCTAAAATACTCTTACCGCTGAGAGGACATACAAGAGCACACACAAAGGATTCTTATCATTTTGTCAGAGAGATAAAGACCTACCTATCTTTCCTATCTTGCTGACAATAAAACTGTGGTCAGCTTTGATTTCCAATCGCTATTTACATGCCTATTGACGACTGCATCTTAATTGTAGCTAACAGAGAACAACATGCCAGCAGAATACGCAGAATTACTCAGACATTGCCTAATATCTGGCTATCTATTGTAGAAGGAACAAAACTACAAGCAAGTAAATGGTGTGGTGACAGACTGCACACCAATTCACAGCATCAAGATGCTTTCAGCTGTAGCTACTAGAGTTCAGGAAACAAAAATTGCCTATATGCAGCTTAATATTAATAATACGCGGGAATTTACAATAAAAACGTAAACAAACGTGATAACTAAAGCGACGAAATTTATTGAGATTGTGCTGTGCCGTATTCAATAATACTTAGTTTATTTTTTAAATAGATGTAAAAAGGTGACGTATTAGTATTCATCATCATCATTATCATTGCAGCCCATCATAAGTCCACTGCTGTAAATAGCCCATAGCCACAGCCCATGCCCACCATAAAACACACTCCAAAGCCATCTACGTCCATCGACTAAACCGTGCAGGTCATCGTTCCATATAGCGGGGGGTCGCTGAACACTGATATTGCCTGTACGCGACTGCCACTAAAGAACCTTTCTTCGCTGACAGTTATCCTCTTTTTTTTGCTCTGACAGTTATCCCCTGTCATTTCAGCTTTCTTGAAGTAGTATTGATAAGAATATTTATTACTTACTTCATTTTGTAAGTTATCATATTAAAAGTTGGTAAATACCGGAATTATAATTCCGCGGAACTATGATATAAAACGACAGTATAGAGCTTTGACGATGAGAAGTATACTGTCTCCTAATATATATTGTATCGGGGGTAGATGTAAGGTTGAAAGCCTTTTCACTAATTTATGCCTACAAATTTAAATTAAGGTCGTTTTATTTTCACACTTATGAATACACAGACCCGTAATAAATTTTATTATTAATAATTATATTATATTAATTATTAATTAATATTATTAGAGGTAGTATATTGGTGGTGGCGGCTCGTTAAAAGAATACTACCACTCCATCTCATCCATTGGATCTCGTAAAAGGCGAGTAAGGAATTAAACTGCACTATGCACCCAACAGCGCATGGTGGCGATGGGCTCACCACCTATCACACCAAGTGCATTATATTGTTTTGGGGAAACGTGGATTGTGACAGTCATCTGTTTTTGCAGTGAGTGCCCAGTCTCTGACTACCCCTTATGGGACACAGTCGTGATCTTATGTATTTATGTAGTATATTGTTATGAGCGTACCATCAGACGAAAGATTTGCTTATTCAATAAAAAACTTAACCCAATTAAATACACTATCATTGCAAAAACAAAAAATATTAAGTCAGATGAAATAAATAAATTAGCAAACCTTAGAGAGGTTTGCTTAATTTTGAGTGTTGGTTTTGAGTGATGAAATTACTAAATACTCCAAATAATGAATATACAAAATAAAAATAACAGCCTTTTACTAGGAATAGGCATCCTCTAATTATTGTAATTAATAATAAATATGTTTTCAATCATAGTATGGCTCTGGAGTTCGAAGAATATGCCATACTGCTTCTAGTCAGGGTTATTACCATACAAAAATTCAAAATATTTAGTCCGTGATGTTCTTATCTACGGAGTCATCATCATCATCATCGTTTCAGCCTGTCACTGCTGAACATAGGTCCTCCCCCATAGATTGCTACAAAAGTTTGTAGCTCTCATTTTGGGGGGAATTTTGCCATAGTTGCCAAGCTTAGCAGGCGGGTCAACAAGCGCAGTTTATTTATGCTGCTGCTCATCTTCTGGTTTTAATTTTCCGTCAGTCGAGTTTTACGACACCCGCGGGATGATATGGGGTGGTATATTCTCTTAAGCCTCTACCACACGGCAACCGCTACCACACGGCCACTGCTACCACACGGCCACCTACGGAGTGGTAGCTCGGTATCCTAATCCACGCAACTTTTGCAGGTAAAAAATTTAACGGAGTTAAAAAAAAATTTTCATCCAAAGCTTTACAAATAATTTACAATGAATTCTTTATTTTATAAATAATTGCAAGATAAACAAACAACCTTTTGCATGCGATAGAACACTCTTATTTTTCTTTTCAATGTGCCCATTAGCAAATTGAAAACTCATGCAGTGACACATTATATAATTTAATCCAACGCGTCGGTCCAGCCGCACGGCCGTGGCAGTCCTGTATAACAAAAAGTGTGTGAAAATACTTTTGTATAAATGGATGTTTATAATTATGTTTGTAGATGTTTTCTTGTTGTCGTATTGACGCTTACTGTATGTCTGATCACCTTTAAGTGGTAGCACTCTTCTATAAACAGTTACTGCTACGGGCTGAATTGATGATGATGAGACATAATTGCAATTAATACATGTAATGAAAAAGCTGAATTAAACTTTCTCTCTATGAGACTATTACCAGACCATTTGTGGCGTATAGATATTTACTGAGAAACCTTTAAATTCCACATCACAGACCATCTCCTCTTGATACAATGATTAACTTCGCGTAATGTTGGCGGTGATCAAGGTGTATCCTAATGCCGCCAAAACACATATGTATATGATATTATCACTGTAGCTGTATGCAGTACAAGTGTTATATTTGGGCTAGTAGTGCTCAATATGTTGACATTGAGCCCATCTTGCCCACTTGGACTGATAATGATCATCAGCCCTAACTTGGGCTGATGATCATTATCAGCCCAAGTTAGCTGTTTTATCAGCAGAGAAGAAATCATGATGAACTTTCTGAGATCAGCTAAAACCGAAAATGGTAACAGAAATTCAGAAAATTTAAGGAAATAGAAGATCTAGTGCTTGAGATTCGAAATAGGCTAAGGTTGCAAAAGTTCGATGAGTTGTAGTAGTAACTAGTAAAAAAGAAGCCGTAGTATTTGATAGCAAGAGTTATTTCGGTCCGTGAGCCAATAATCAAAATACATACATACATACCGTTTTCCCATATACAGGGTAGGCAGAGACCACACTCGTGCAGCAGTGGAGACTGCTTTCCCTCGTGGAAAACAAGAATTAAAATAATATATAATATAATAAATAAAGTAAGTAATTAAAATTGCCATGTAAAACAGTGTCATGTAATAGGAGGCTAAATTAATTTATTAATAACATGAAGTAATGACAATACTGGTGGTAGAATTCCTATGCAGGAATCCGTCTAGGTAGGTACCACCCCAGGGCCAGTTACTCAGCCGTGAAGCAGTAATGTGCGAACATTACTGTGTTTCGGTTTGAAGGGCACTGAGAGCTAGCGTGATCACTGGGCATATGAGACTTAAGAACTGATGTTGAGACATCAGTTCTTAAGTCGTAAGTAAGGGTGACAGGCGCAGTGTGGTGTCACAGTAATTTTCTGGGTGACACAGCATTTGTTATGGGCAGACGCTACACTTACTATCAGGTGACGTTTTGCACGTTCCGTCACTTTTATGAAATAAAAAAAAATACTTTTTAAGAATCAAAGTTAAGAAAAAAATAATTAAATAACAATAAGCTGACGAAAGTATTAATAAAAAATCTTAATTATGGAAACTACTAATGAAAGTATTACTCGGAAACTGAAAAAGTAATCACCGAGTAAACCACTTTAGAATAAAATTTGATTTCAACCTGACTGCTAATCGACAATATTGTGTTTACCCACGTCAGCCAAGTGCAAATGAATCTTTATTTTGGCTGTGATTTCACAAAATTACAGTCTGTTTGTAAGATGGCGTTACTCACCGATCTCGCGTTTTTGTCAAGATATCTGTTTATAGGTTTTAAAAACATTTTAAATTATGTTTTGAACATAAGTGATAAAACCACGTAATCCACGCCTAGTTTTCGCCCTTGCGGGAAACGAGACGAGACGAGTGGCGAACCACGTTGTCGCCGTTTTGGAGAAGAAACCGTAAAATTTATTAAGTTTAAGGATAAGGAGTGCTAATAATCGAAAAGGACTCGTGGCAGCTATGACGTCTATAACGTCTACTCATCATTATTAGAAAATAACATCGGAGCAATATCGGATGCCAGTATCAGTGTCATTAAAAAAACTGACCTAAAACCAGTGTGCGTAAAAGTAACATCCTATTAATGTTTCCACTGCTGGAAGTGAGATTTATTTGGGCGCTATGTGAGTAAAATTTCAAGGTCAAATTTGATATTTCTGCTATTCTTAATTATTAGTTATTTATTAATTAATAACTGTTTAAGCACTGAGTAGGTAGTTATTTTACAGTGAGTAATACGAGTATACCGTGCGGTGGCGGCTTAAGAGAATCTACCACCCCATTTTATCATGTGGGTGTCGTAAAAGTCGACAGAGGGAAAATGTAAACCTGGAGAGAGGCGGGATCTTCCCGGAACATCTGAATAAATACGCAGCAGTTGCTAACCCGCCAGCCAAGCGTTGCAACTATGGCAAAAACCCCTCAAAATTAGAGCTACAAATACAAATTTTTTAATATATGTAAGAATCACTCCTGTCACGTGTACTGAGTTGCACGTGCTTTTTTATGAGAAATGTCAGCTATCCTTGTCGCTGTATACATTTTACATTTTCGGTGAAGTAATTGCTGTTATCATTTTTGGCTTTTACAGCTTCATTGGATTCTGTGCTCGCGGGCAAGAGGTTTGGTTTTACCCAAACATAAATAAAAAAATAAACTCATACTTAAACCTCGAAATAAGGGTTGTGTCGCGTTCGCTGCGTGCTTACGCGATTTCGAATATCTTAAATGTTTTTAAGTCGTCTAATGACCGTCCGAGGGAGGCTGCGGGCCTCCATTCAGACTGTCGACTTGTGTGTCGGTAACTCTGGGCGGTGAGAATCGTCCTGGAACACGGGTGAATCGTGTGTACGCGGTGTGATTGTTGACTATTGCGCGACGATCTCTATAGGCAGACGCGCGTCGTGGTGCGTGTTATGTTGAATTCGTTTCGTTGATACCAACCGACTCCGGTGGCAGTTCGCAAGAATACGTTTTGAACGCTCTGTAACTTACTTAATTGATTTCCCGTCGCGTGAGTGAAAGCTTTTTACTGAGTCAATAGGAAGGCGTATGGGTAAATTACTAAATAATTTCCTAACAGATAGTTCTGTGTGTAGTTACGAAGTTATGAATTATAAGGTGAATAAAAAAAGAACTATAATAATTATGGATGGTAAAATTATAAATATGACTAAAAAGACATAATGAATAGTTTCGCAATACTGTCGACCCTCCAATGTTGAAAAAATAATATGGTGTACGTTCCCATACACTATTTCTTTGCCAGGAAAAATTTATAATTATATCTATAAAATAAGTCAATTAAAGAATCATTCGATATGCCGTCAAAGTGACATGTTTACATTATTGACATCAATAAGTTTATTAATAATTTTATATTGACACAAGATACTTTGTTTCTTCCTAAGAAATATAGGCACAAGATAGCTACATTACTGCCTTACAATATAAACAGTGACAAGATAGCATTAAATAAAGTGTCTATTAATGCTATGGCTAATTCTTTTTTAGTAAGGCTGACAAAAGAGAAACAATGCTATAAAAAAGTAAGTTTATTATACCAAAATATTAACCGTTTATCTGGCAAAATTTTAGACGTGGAATTGTTATTAGATAAGCATAAAGTAGACATCTTGTGCTTTACTGAAACTTGGCTAAATTATTCTATGACATTTGATATAAAAAACTTTTGTGTAGCTAGTAGGTTTAACAGAACATCTGCCATGTGAGGTGGTTTTTTAATCTTATTTATAAATACTTTAAAATATAGAGAAAGAAAAGATATTGTGGCATGTTCTGTTGAACGTTAGCATGAGACTGCTTGTGCAGAAATGGATGGATATCTACTTATGTGTATTTATAGACAACTTTCTGCTGACTTCACAGCATTTATGATTATAAAAGAAGACGAAGAAGTCTTGAGAAAAGTATTTAAAAGTAAGAAAAAAGTAGTGATTTGTGGTGACTTTAATATTGATCTGTTACGTGAAACCCTAGACAAAAGCGATTTGTCTCTTTTTAACTGTTTTAATCTACAATGTATATTTACTGAACCAACCAGAGTTACACCATCTTGTGCCTCCTGTATTTATAATATTATAGTTAACTGTAAAATATTATAAAAAAGCTGTATTAAATGGAGTTAGATCTGATCACAAAAGCTTTAAAGATATAGTTGGACTCCAAAAATATTAATGACAGTATTTCAATTGAATGTAGACCTGTGACCAGGAACAGAATTGACCGATTCAAACACAATGTTAACTTTAAACTTTCTGAGTTAACTTTTTCTTTGAACGACCCTGATTGCACATTAAACACCTTTTTTTTGCAATTTAACTACTATAACGAATATCTATCTAAAGAATATGATAAAGTATTTACTAGAAAGGAAGTTAATATTCGTAAAAAAATATGCTTTAGTGAGTGGGCAACTAAAGGAATTAGAGAGAGTAGAGACAATCTATATTATCTCTATGGTAAAATATCTCTTACATCCAATGTACAATTTCATCAGTATGTTAAAAAATATTCTAAAATTTTTAAAATGTTTGTTTGAAAGCAAAAGCTGATTTTTTAAGCAAAAAATAAAGTTTTCTTCTAATAAAACTAAAGCCACGTGAAATGTAGTTAATTTAAAAACAGGCAGGCATAATACTAAAAAAGAAGACTTTGCTTTGAAATTGGTGATTTTTAATTTGAAAGTGGTAATGTAGTAAAAGATAAGTACAAAGTTGCAAATGAGTTTCTATGCAGTATGCAGATCTGTTTCTGCATACTGCATAGAAACTCATTTGCAACTTTGTTTCTGTGTGACACCACACTGTGCCCATCACCCTGAGACATAAGTTCTTAACTCTCATATGCCCAGTATATATATTTTCGGTGATGTAATTGCTGTTAGCCGTCTCGGCTTTTACAGCTTCATCGGATACTGTGCTCGCGGGCCAGGGGCCCGTGTGCCAGGTTTGGTTTGATCCAAACATAAATAAATAAATAAATAAAAACTCCTACAAAACCCTCGAAGTTCGGACTGTGTCGCGTTCGCTGCGTGCTTTCGCGATTTCGAAAATCTTAAACATTTTAAGTCGTCTACTGACCGTCCGAAGGAGGCTGCGCGCGTCCATTCGGACTGTCGACTTGTGTGTCGGTAACTCTGGGCGGTGAGAACCGCCCTGGAACACGGGTGAATCTTGTGTACGCGATGTGATTATTGACTATTGCGCGCCGCTCTCTACGGCGGTCGCGCGTCGTGGTGCGTGTTATATTAAAGCTATTGACTGTGTGTACAGTGTGGCTTGGATCGTGACTGACAGTATCGTGGTCAGGAAGAGCTGAGACGTCCGTGTCGTCTAGCACGTTTCGCGGGCGACGTTTGCGTTCGGTCGCGTTTCTGTTTGGTCGGTAATTTGCTGCTTTAACCACCAGCGGGTTTGAATGAACCGCGGCTTTTTCGAAAAACCGCCGGTATGCCCAGTGATTACGCCCTTCAAACCGAAACACAGTAATGTTTGCACACTACTCCTTCACGGCAGCAAAGAGTATGCACGGCAGAATAACTGGCTCTGGGGTGGTTTCTACCTAGACGGATGGAACTTACATATATGTAACTTTTAACAACTTTTTAAACCAATTATTTAATATCAGCGGTAATGTTCTGTATATCTGCTATATGGTGATAAAATATTCAGTATTGTAATTTTCATTTGCAATGGATTCATTCTCAATATCACGAAGTCTAATTGGATTACAGCTTCGATGTGAAAGATTAGATCTTTTGCCTCGTGGCGTTGTAAATGACACTGGAAAATTGATCACGCAATTCAATATTACTTAATGAAGCAATTATCAATCACAAATTTGATAAACTCGCTAAGTGAACATCTTCGAAGAGAACCGTTTGACTTACAAATGTAATAACAGCCAAAACTGAATAATTGCTAAAAACTCGAAAAAAATGTTAATAAAGCGCTCGTCCGCACAACTGGCTCAATAGTATGCCATGAAAAGACCGGGAAGTTGAATCAGCTCTCAGAAGATAATGAAAGAAGACGAAAAGAAAAAGTATTTATTGTACCAGTACTGTCATGCATACAAAATACTATAACTTTTGTGTCATATATTTCTACAGATGGCGTTGTATACGGAAAATATATGAGAATATAAATTATCGTCATATTTTTTTTTCCAATGTTTTAATAGTTACTGTGCTAGTCGAGTCGGAGAAAAATCCGACAAATTCAAGATCCAGCCGTTCCTGATTTATAAATGGTGTAACTAACCTGGGTTTGTTATATAATATACTAGCGGACCCGACAGACGTATTCCTGCCCGAACGTTGACCTGCCCGCTGTTAGCAGATTCAGCAAACGATTTTTAGATATTCGAATTATCGATAAACTATACACTGAGTGACGTCTGTCATTTTCCTAGAACTCTATCCGCAGCGCCATCTACCAGCTCCAATTCTGAATCTAAACCGTCCAGAGAATCACACAAACACACTGAAAAAATCATCAACATCCGTTCAGTGACATAAGAACGCACAGAAGAATTATAAAGTAAGTAAAAAGATATTTGAATAAAATATTTAATAGTATTTTTTTATTTTCTGAAGGTAGATCGATGAAAGTTAATTTAAAAAGTTATTCCCTGCCCATTTAACGATATAGCTCATTATAAAAATCTCAAGTAATTCCTATCGAACATTAATTTATACAAATCCATAAATAAAATATTCCATATAATTCAATTTGTATGCGCAAATTATCAACAAGTACAACTATGTTCATAAAACACAATGCCGATAAGAGTTACGTAAACATTGTATTACTTCGCAGAACAGACATATCGTATTTTGTCAACTTTACCAACTAGCAGTAGTCAGCGTAAGGAAAGACTGAACTTTGTTAAATTTATGCAGTACGTTGTTTGTTGGTTAAGCTTGTGAAATTTATGGTTTAAAAATATTTAAAACGTTATAAGTTTGCTCAGTGCTACAACGACTGCAAAACACTTTATGTATATAATATTTTATTCAGGTAAATTTAGTATCATGAACCATAATGATTTCTTATATTTTAGTGATTACTAAATATTCAGTTAAAATAGACTTACGGATTTTATTTCATTTTATCGCATTTTTTTACAGCACCTTAATACCCAAAACGTTCATTGAAATCTGTTAAGCTAATTTAGGGGTATGCATTGTATGAATAGCAGTTTTAACTTAAACTTTGGCGTTTATTTTGAAATCATAGACCGGCCCTTCCATTTTTGCTACATTCCACTAATAAACATAGCCGTGCCCTTTAGACATCACAACATAGGAGGTAATAGCCTTAGTTGCTATACATGGCGAACGGGTTTTAAGTAATTATATCACAGATAGGTGTCCGGCAGAGTAGAATAGTACCTACCTCTTTACCTGTTCCGTCGCCTGTGTTCGGTGTCGTAAGAGGCGACTAAGGTATTGTACGGACTGCCTTTATTCAACAATGTAACCCTATAATAGGCAATGCTGTCACTATACTGCTCATGGGAACGCAATGGGAGTAAGATTTTTTGACGCGTATTAAAATAGCGGCTACGTGGTTCGCCACCCGTCACGTCTAGTCTTGCGCGGGGGCAACATGTGGACTACGTGCGTAGCCTCTGCCTGCCCCTTTTTATGAGAAAAAGGCGTCACTATATAAGTAATTATATCGTTCTTTGATAATAATAAACTATAATAATACCATGAATATAATAAATTAATAAATAAGTAAGTAAATAAATCAATCAATCAATCAATAAACAAACAAATACATAACATTAAAATTAAAGTACGTTTCATTAAATAGAAACAATTTTTTTTTTATTCCTGTAGCGAAGTCAAAAGGACGACCATTTCCTTCATGGATTAAATTGGTTAAAGGGTAAATTACTATAATTTTAAAACGAGTTTTTGAGGTCTGAAATATCAAGTATCATAGCTCGAAGAATCTCTAACCGCTGTGAAAGAAACATTCTAAAGTAAGCAACTACCTATTGGCAGTGGTAGTGTAGGTGGCTTGAAATAGAGATGACCTGTACAATTGTAGACAACATTGATATATACGAGGGTGGATTGAAAAGTACTCGGCCTAACCAAGAAAATAAACACATACTAAATCAGTTATATTTTTATTTTACTACATAATCACCATCAAGTTCAATACACTTTTGCCACCTCCCCTTCCAAGCATTTAGACCGTTAAAAAAAATGATTCTTCCTTAGAGTCAAAATATGCGTCTACAGCTGCTTTGACCTCGTCGTTTGTCGAAAATCTTTGACCTCCCAAGTGCTTTTTTAGGTTAGGGAACAGAAAGAAGTCTGATGGTGCCAGATCAGGTGAATACGGCGGATGCGGTAACAGTTCAAAGCCACAGTTGTGAATTCCAGCCATTGACTGTACTGACGTGTGAACATGGGCGTTATCTTGATGAAACAGGACTTTTCTTCTGAGCATTCCTCGACGTTTTTCTTTTATTTCCTCTCGTAAAAGACGTAGTAAGGTGCAGTAGTAATCAGAGTTTATAGTCTGACCCCTTTCAAGATAATCAATCATAATCACACCTTTCGAGTCCAAGAATACTGAAGCCATCACCTTATTTGCCGACAAAATCGACTTAGCCTTTTTAGGGGGTGGTGAACCAGGTCTTCTCCACTGTTTTGATTGTTGTTTTGTTTCGTCCATAGTAACAAAACGATTCAAAAAACCATCTGCATCGGCTTCAAATAACTCCAAACAGTCGCGTGAAATAGTCAATCGCGTCCTTTTTTGTTCAACTGAAAGCAGTCGCGGAACCCACCTCGCAGACACCTTGTGGAAACCCAACTCGTTGACAATGATGTTTTGAGTTCGTTCATAAGAGATGCCTATAATCTCGGCTATCTCTCTAATTTTTAATCTGCGGTCTCCCATTATTAAATCAAGTACTTTTTTAATATTTTCGTCAGTAGTTGACGTCGAAGGCCTTCCAGAGCGGGGTTCATCTTTCACACTCTCTCTACCACGCTTAAATTCTGCTATCCATTTTTTGAAGGATGAATATGACAGAGCATAATCGCCTAATGTACTGACCATGTCATCATGGATGGCTTTTGATGATAGCCCCTTCTTATGGAGGTACTTAATGACGGCACGCTGCTCAAATAAGAACATTTTTTTATTGCAGTTAAATATATTAATAATTTGCTTTTTTACTTGTTTTTAATAATTATTTTCTAGGTTTAGTTTACCAAAACAAATATTTTGCCTTTTGTACCTTATATTCATCTGACAGAATTCCAAACAAACTTCTATCATTACTTGAAGTCGTAAACAACGATGTATTTATAAACCACCGTTTTAATTAAATACGTAAAAAGTAATATATAAAATTTTGCTTAAGTTTAAGCGATATAATCCAAAGTTAGAAAACGCCCCATGTTAATCGGTAGAAGTTTCATTTATACCAACAATAAATTAAAGTTAGCAGATTTATTATCAAATAAATTTTTGGATACATCTAAATATTTTTTTTTTATTATATCTTTCTATTATCGTCTTTGGGAAAAAAGGATAATCTCCATTCATATTATTATAATACTATTTATTTGATAAGCTTGTTTTGTGCCGGTTCATCAAAATGTCTTGTATTTTATTTTATTGAGATTTGTGAGTTTCGCCAAAGCCTTCAGTTCAGTGGTCGTTTAGTAGTCAAGTCATGTAGAAGGTTTCAATGTGTGACGCCCCCTGGTTAAATTATGCGTCATTCTGAACAGAGATATTGGCAGTATAAACTCGATTCATGAAGTTAAAAACTGGGCTAAGCGGCGTGATTGTGGACGATGATAATTATAATCTTGATGAAGCAAATGCAATTAAAATTAGGATGTAATCGGAGATTCGGTTTGATTGTTGAAAGTGTTGCATTGGCTTGTTGGCAATTGATAATTATCAAAAAATACTCAGCCAATAGGTGTCCGGCAGAGTAGAATAGCATCTTCCTCTTTCCTACCGAGGTGTCGTGGGAGGTGGCTAAGGTATTGTTCGGACAGCTTTTATTCCTTCAGAATAATACTAATAATAATATGCAATTCTGTCATTATATTGCTCGTGAGAACGCAATGAAAAGTAAGAATTTTTAGGCTCGTACAAAAATGTTTGCGACGTGGTTCGCCACCCGTTACGTTACTTTTCCTACGGGGGCCAAAAGAAGGCTAAGCGCTTGGCTTCTACTGTATGTATATATGTAAAAAACAATTGTTGACGGATGTTATAATAATTTAACTTATTCCTTTTAACTTTTCTTAACTTATTTTTGAAGCAAACACACTTGAAGCAAACAGGGAAAGTAAAAAAGCTTGAACGGTGGGTACCTCATGAATTGAGTGAGGCAAACTAGCTAACACGCGTCGACTGCTGCGTTACATTGCTCAACCGGCACAATAATGAAAGGATTTTAAATCGGGTTATTGCCTGTGATGAAAAGTGGATCTTGTACGATAATCGGAAGTGCTGGTCGCAATGACTGAACCATGGAGAACCAGCCAAATCCTGCCCTAAGCGAAAATTTACTTAGAAAAAGTTACATGTGAGTGTTTGGTGGACTAGTGCCGGTTTCGTCCACTACAGTTTCCTAAAATCTGGTCAAACGATTACAGCAGATATATTGTCAGCAACTGCAAACCATGTTGGAAGAACTAGCTGCTAAGCAACCGAGGCTGGTCAATCGCCATCAAATAAAGTGACCTAGTCACTGCTGCTTCAGGACAACGCCAGACCGCACACTGCACAAAAGAAGGCCGCTAAACTAGAGGAGCTGGAACGAAATCCACCGTACTCCCCGGGCCATGCTCCAACAGGTTATGATTTTTCCGGAATTTGGATAACTTCTTACAAAAAAAAAGAAAGTAAAGATTCAGCTTATAAATGTCCCACTGCTGAGCACAGGCCTCCTCTCATTTCTGAGAGGGTTTTGGAGCTAGGAAGAATCCGCCACGCTGCTCTAATGCGGGTTAGCGGACTTCACATGTCTTAGAAATATTTTTTATTTCTCCGACATGCAGGTTTCCTCACGATGTTTTCCTTCACCGCCGAGCACGTGGTAAACTTAGCACTTAAAATAACAATTTTTAGAGGTGCCGGCACCGGGGATAGAACCCAGGTCACTCTCGTACTATGAAATTTAAAGCGAGCGCCTAGCCCCCGAGCTACCACGGCTCAACTTCTTACAAGGAAAAAACATTCATCTCCGATGTGGCAGTCCAAACCGCCTTCACAGAGTTATTTAATTCTCGCCCCCCCCCCCCCCCCCCAAGTTTTCTTTTAGTAAAAGGATCAATGTACTACCTATGAGATGGCAAAAATGCATAGATAACAATGGTTATACTTTGATTAATTAATTAAATTTTACAAAAAAAAAACGTCTTTATATTCCTCCCATATAAAACGCCAATTTCAAATGTAAGGACCTAATATAAAATGTGATCGTCTAGTTAGGAACATTAATTACCTGGTGTTTGTTAAGTAACCAGTTCTTTCAGTTTTTCCTTGGAAAGATGAATGCTCAATAGAGAAGCCGCAAGCCGTAGATGTGCCAAATGCTATCCTAATAACTAATCCCTACTCGCTTGTAAAATGTTCACAATATTAATTTATCCATGCCTGATACTTAGGGAGTTGTTCTCGCACTTGTAACAGGTTCACATTATAGTATATATTAAATATCCGATACAATCTATTCGCTCCTCCAACATCGTATTAAAAAAATGTGGGAGAGACACAAGGCGGGTTATGGGATCCCTTGAGCCGGTGAGCGACGGCCAAAGCGCTTCCCCCGAAGAAGGACGTGAAGTTGGGGAAAGGACCACAGTCCAAAGCAAAACTGGTGTACAAGCAAAAAGATAGCTTGGCCTCTTGGTAGTGCGTAAGCGCAAACATCGACCGAAATCTCGCATGTCAATGCGTGTTGACGTCTTACAAGTATACAGCTAAATCCAGTCTTAGTGAATGTACGTCGCAGGTTTTAGGCACAGGTCGAATAATCATGGGCACTCTGGCTCAACAAATAAAGCCTTCGTACGCGCCACCATATTGTAGATAGCCGCAACTGCAGTCGTAATGTAAGTGTTGAGTTAATGGCATCAACACCAAGTACAAGGTTAGCACGCCTGTTTGCCGCAGAGCACGTCATGAGTCCACTGTTCACTCAAGGGAATGGGGTCCAACGTTGTTCGGTTTTCTACCGCAGCCTTGATAGCCTCGTCCCGCCAGCTATCACTCACATGAGGTCAACGTTTATACATTCCACTAACCATTGCAATGATGTATGTAGCCTTTTTAATAATTATAAATCAGCCATCAGGCAAGTTTGTATAATAGCCATTCGGTAGGATATGAGTAACTGATGTTGAGTATAGTGTATTTCGTTAGAGTTTGTCTCACCCACCAACAAGTTTTCTTTTATCATTCATAGGTCGGAAAGTTACTAGAGTATTATTTAATATTCATCATCATCGATTCAGCCTATTACTAGTCCGCTGCTGAACATAGGCCTCCTCCATAGATTGCCACAAAAGTTTGTAGCTCCCATATTGGGGGGATTTTGCCATAGTTGCTCCGCTTAGCAGGCGGGTTGGCAACCGCAGTTTATTCAGATGTTCCAGGAAGATGCTTCTGCCCAGCTCCTGGCTTTTATTTTCCCTCTGTCGACTTTTACGACACCCACGGGATGAGATGGGGTGGTAGATTCTCTTAAGCCGCCACCATACATTTAACATTGTTGTTATTCAAAACATAGAAAGTCTGCAGCCCTCGTCAAAATAAGGTGCAGGACGCAACCATTATGACTAACGAAATCTAAGCAACTGCCACACAGACGCAATGCCACAAAATGCACCATGCATCAATACGCCCATCGCCAGACTGACGCCAACACAAGGGCCTCCATACAATTCCAGCAACATCTACACCCCGCAAAACCTCCGCCAACCAGAACAATAAGTCGCATCGATTCAGACGCGGCTCACCCATGATACCGCCACAAGGTACAATACTGCATATATCAGAAAGCATCTATGCGACTATCACCACGCAATAATATGATTAATATTGACTTTGGTAAATGTTGTTAACTTAAAACACCACCAACGCCTCACAGCAGCAAGCCGCTAAGACGCCAGAGACAATATCCATGTATCATAGCGCTGTAGCACAAAGAGATGGGGTATTCCTGATCCGTAAGATAACCGACGTGTCATAGTAAAATACACTGAGAGCCGACCCCAAACGGCAGGTGTGCACGATGTTCACGAGAAAGCCGTATTACTACAAAAGATCCGCTTACCACCGGCACTAAGATGATATGCCTTTCAATAAGACCGTATCGGGTTGAGTCTGCGTTTACCGCGGACTCTTGTCTCGGTATGGAAGCTTACGCGACTCTATCTTAATTATTTTCAAGTCTCAACTCTATCATAACAATGCTTTTACATCTTAGAGACCTTCTATATTATTGCTTTTATATCATAGACCTCACTAACATAGGACCATACTTGAAACTTTCTTACTACTTTACATACTGCATCTTTATATCTATACTTAGTGGCGGGTTGAAATTTTAAGTGCTCAGATTTTGATCAAACTATGTATAAGTGAACGCCTACCCATTAATATATTCTACAGAAAATTATTATCCAAATTCTTGGAGAAATACTTTTAGATTTATTGAAGTAATAAAATTATGCAATACAGGGACACACTCCACTTATAGAAGAAATATGTACTATTTTCGTTCTGATAAAACCTGTTCATATGAAAATATTTGTAATTAATTTGCACTTGGTCTCTTCTGAACATATTATTAGATTTTTGAATAATTTTGAGCAATTTTTAATTAATATTCGTTACGAAATGTACTATAATATCGAAAAATAAAAATAAAAATATTATAATCTTAACTTTATATTCGTATATCTTAATTATTTTATTAAATAATTACAGATATAGTTTTTGACGACTTTATGCATTTATAATTTATGATATGTCGTCACAATAAGAAAGAGAAAAAAAAATGGATTAAACTGCAAATGTTATTTTCACTTAGTCTAAGCAAATTTCGACACTGGGCTTAATCTCAAATCTTAATCTAAAATGTCACGGGCCACAGAAATTCGATGTTTTATATGAAGTTTTTCGTTATATTTTTTTAATATGTGATGTAAAATAATTCACAATTAATTTCAATCATCGAAAACAGTGATATTTTCGCTTTATTAAGGAATAATTTTGTAATAAATCTAAATTGTTTGTTTTAATCGCCTTAGCTTAAAACAAAAAATCTTCAGTAGTTAATTGCTTTTACAAACAAGATCGTTCTTTTTCTTTCTGTAATTTTTTAAGACTAATATTACATTATTAAGGCTTCACATTTTCTAAAAGTTACGATAATTAATTATGATTCACAATAGCTCATATGAGTACGATTGGACGACCACACGCAAGCTTTGGTTTTTTACGTATCTTAGAGGCTAGAGTATAAACCGTTACATTACTACTGCTATATTGGAAACGAAAAGCGATGTCTACACCTTAAACTTTCCGCCTCAGCCATATCACAATGTTGATAAGTTTATGCTTTGTTCTTCTTTCCTGTGGTCAACAAAATCGCACCTACACAATCAAACTTAGCAACTTTTAAACGTAACAAATAAAAATTTCGTTAGTCAAACCCCGTCCGATCCCACCGCATATCGCCCTATAAGCCTCCTCAAGGCTTTAGGCAAGATATACGAACGCCTACTTCTCGCCCGCATAAGAGACTTCATGCAGTCTCGAGGGATCCCCATCCACGAGCAGTTTGGATTCCGTGCCAAAAACTCATGTACCCAGCAGGTGTACCGCATAACGGAGCACATTCAATCCCGCTTCATACGCGGGCTTCATACCAGAGCGCTCTTCTTCGACGTGGCAAGCGTTCGACAAGGTCTGGCACAACGGGCTCATATACAAGTTATATGGACTCGGTGTGCCAGATCGCCTCGTACTCATCATACGAGATTTCTTACGCAGTCGGACCTTCCGCTACCCCGTCGAGGGGGTGCGATCCGAATCACATCCCATCCTAGCCGGCGTACCACAAGGCTCAGTCCTAGGTCCCGTGCTCTACACCCCCTTTTCACGAACGACATACCGCACACCAGCGGCGTCGAACTCGCCCTCTTCGTAGATGATACCTGCCTCTATGTGTCTGGACGTAATCTAGACACTATCTCTAAACGCCTCCAATCCGCAGCCCGAACCCTCGGGAACTGGTTTCGGAAATGGAGGATCGAGGTCAACCCCATCAAAAGTGCAGCCATGTACTTCCAATCCCCTGGGAAAAGACAGTCAAATACTTAGGCGTCCTATTAGACTCGAGACTCAGCTTCGGTCCACATATTAACCGAGTAAGGAACCGAGCGGCGTTCGTCCTCGGCCGATTACATCCGTTACTAAATAAAAATAGCAAAATGCCCCTACGTAATAAAATTACACTTTACAAAGCCTGTATTCGGCCAATTATGACATACGCAAGCCCCGTATTTGCGCATGCCTCCCCGCGTCAAATTCACCGACTTCAGGTAATACAAAATCGATTCATGCGTAAAGCCACGGGAGCACCGTGGTTCGTGCGTAATGCTAACCTTCATATCGATTTAGGGCTTCCTACCATAGCCCAATATCTAAAGTTGGCCTCTCGCCGATACTTCGACTCTGCCGCCACACACCCCAACCCACTGGTTGTCAGTGCCGCCACATACAACCCCCTCGCGATACACCAAAACTCGACCCGCGGAAAAAGGAGACCGAGGCACGTCCTCGAGGACCCTGACATACCTTTTCCTGACATTACCTGTCATAAGCAGAAGCGTCGCTGGTGTTTCTTGCGCCATTTCTTCTCCAGCGGAAACGCATTCCGAATTGGTGGTAAACCTATCTAATAATAATCATGGTATTAGTAATGATAGTAGTAGTAATATTGCCCTCCCGATTGCAGTAACTGACCGAGCCGAGACCGGCCCCCTTGGGCACCCTCGAGTCTGTTACTCTCGCGAACAGGATGACGGTCCAAGCCGAGGTCCCCCCTCGGGGGCCCTTGCGCCAGTCATCCATAAATAAAGGTTTCGGCTAAGCGCCCTCAGCGCTATGCCACCTTTCAATCCGGCGAAGCTGTAAAAGCCCTCGGGCTAACAGTGACCATCAGTCCTATAAAAAAAAGAGTATTAAAGTACGAGAACTAATGTTACAAATATATGCTGTTACTATTTAGATTTATGCGGCAGTATTTATGCTTTTGAACATGAAAGTAAAGACTTTAAACAAAATGTAAAAGATAATGTAATAAACACTTTTGTGTATCGAGTAAGGTTGACATAATTGAAGCAATTGCTCCGATACAGGGTAGTGTAAATTATTTGGCAAATAACCTTGTGAAAAACGAAACTCTGTAAGGTTTTCCAAACAGCTCCATGGGTCGATCCAGGGTTCGATTCCCGCACGAGACAAATATTTGTATTGCTTACAGATAGTTGTACTGGGTATGGGTGTTTGTGCCTGATATAAGAGAAATCCTAGTGTAGCTCATAGTTTTTTTAAGAAAAAAAAAACAGAATACTAAAAAGTGCACTTGACACTGTCAGTTTATCCTATGTTCTTTTTGTCACGAAAGCAGCTATCTCAGAAAACACAAAATAAAGTATTTCCGACGATCCTGAATTTGTGTAAGAAAGAAGAGAAAATTGGAGTAAATACTCAGTTACGTGACGACTGCGTAATCTAGTGGAACACGTACTACTGCGAATACTATGGTGCGGGCCCTGGGTTTAAATCCCAGCCGGAGCCAACGTTTTTGTAAAGACATACATTTTTTTAATTTTCGGTTCTGGAAATTTTCTGTAAACGCACTCACGACTCAGAAATATTCCTAGTCTGGCGCATCTTTTAATAATCAAACAAATCTAAATGTATTTAACTATTAAATACTTACCAATTTAAAAAAATTCGCCGTGTGGTGGCGGCTTAAGAGAATCTACCACCCCATCTCATCCCGTGGGTATCGTAAAAGTCGACAGAGGGAAAATGAAAACCAAAAGATGGGCAGCAGCATCATTCTGGAACATCTGAAAAAATAAACTGCGGTTGCCAACCCGCCTGCCAAGCGTGGCAACTATGGCAAATCCCCCCCAAAATGAGAGCTACAAACTTTTGTGGCAATCTGTGGGGGAGGCCTATGTTCAGCAGTGGACTAGTGATAGGCTGAAAAGAAGAAGAAGAAGAATTTAAAAAGAAAATCAATCTACCACCGAAGAAGGCAAAAGAACTCACTCGGTGAAAACGTAGAAACATTTTTAATACAAGGAACAAGTATATTTTCGGTGATATGGTTGCTGTTATGGTATGTGCTAACATCCAAATTCGTTCACAGTCGCGTATGCTGTGTGCTCATCGCGTGGTCGAATATCTTAAAAATTTTAAATTATCTAATGACCAACCGAGGCTGCGGACCTCCATTAGGATTGTCGACTTGTGATTTCGGTAACTCTGGGCAGTGAGAACCGCCCTGGAACGCAATTGTATCGTGGGTACACGGTGTGACTGTTGACTGTTGCGCGCCGCTATCTACGGCGGTCGCGTCGTTGTGCGTGTTATATTTAAGCTGTTAACTGTTTAACAAACATCTTTTTTATTTAGGTGTCACGGTCAGCTCTCTGTGAATAGCCTGCATGGAGGAGGATGGAACGGCGGCCCATGTCCTGCTGGACTGCCCAGTGGTCGAAGAATACCGGGCTAAGTATCTCGGTTCACCGAGATCTCTCCCCGAGGTCGTGGGCAACACAAAAGGTTTGCTGCGGTTCCTGGAGGAGATCGGTTGGCTCGAATGACTAAAGTATTCCTGCCAAACGCAAAATACGCGCATAGACATGGAGTTGCGGCCTTAGCCCGAAGCAACCTACAATCTACAATTGAATGCTTTAACAATCCATTCACATATAACGGTTGGGTCCTACCCGTCCTCATATATTTACTTTTGCCATACTCAGGTGGACTCAAACCGAACTAAGCACCCTGGACGGAAAAATTCGCATAATAATGACGAGAAATTAAACTGCACTGTGCACCCAACAGCGCATGGTGGCGATGGGCTCACCACCTAACACACCAAGTGCATTATATTGTTTTGGTGAAACGTGGATTGTGGCAGTCATCTGTTGTAATTTTTAGATTTAATCGTTAGATATTTTTTTTATGATATGGTTTCTTTTAATGAGTTTTACGTTTATATCGTTATGTTCCTTGTTTGTACAAATTATTATAAAGGAATATCTAGAGTTTTTTATGATTTAAGACAAAATCTTGGAGCGTACTAGATTGATTTAAAAAAAATTGATAATTATTTAAAAAAAAATGAAATTAACAGCCTATAAATGTACCGCTGAGTACGCGACTTCATTCATTTCTTTGAGTAGTTTGGGGCCTCAAAGAGTCCGCCACGCTGCTCCAATGCGGGTTGGGGCACTTTGCAAGTTTCCTTTCGATGTTTTATTTCATAGCTGAACACTTATCACTCGCATATTGTAAAATTTAAGTCGAGCCCCTTGCGTCTGTAAAGCGCACTTACAATTCAGGAGAAATCCTTGTGTGTCGTTTGGGAAAAAATAAACAAAGTAGTAGGCATAATTGATGCCTATGAAATAACTTGTAGTAACTATAGAAATAAATATCTAATGATAAGACGATTGAAGCAATTTCAATATAAAATAGACGAAAAATAGAAATAAAGTTAGTATTAGCAAAAACTGGTTCCCAGTTTATTTCCTATATCAAACTTGGCAACAATTCATATTTTGAAGTTACTACTACTAAAGTAAATTTACTGCCGCTATACCAACGTTAAAATTGAACAAACAAATATATTCATACGTCTATTTGATTTTCATATCGCTAAAAGAAAAAAAAAACCGCCTGCATTAATTTAATTAAACGCCAAGCTATGCAATGACATTTCTTGTAGCCTATAGGAGATAAAACAACTTGGGCGTCGAGCCAAGTTCAACAAAATCTATTTTCAGTTAGAATGCTTAGGAAATGGAGGCGTGTTAAAGAAACCGTGTCCTTGTCACATCTAGATGTTGCGATTAAGAAAGTACCACTTATCCTAACAGCAGATTAAGCTTTTTAACTTGAAGTGCGATAGTGCTAATGATTAATACTAAAACTGAAAGTATTTTAGCATCTTACATTTTAAAAACCACAGTTTATAGTTATGTTTTTAGATAAATAAATTTGTAATTGTAATAATTATTAAATACTATTAAATAATTATCTTTTATGGGACATTCTAAATAATTAAAATGTTGTTACTATAATATGTAAAAACTTCCAAATAAATATTATAAAAAATTATAGTGTGCGTATGTTCTAATGGTGGAAACCTTAATTTTTTCAGAGGCTCACGTTTATGACGACGGTTTTCTTTATATAACTGGTGGTAGGATTCCTATGCAATACTCTGTCTAGGTAGCTTTCACCCTAGGGGCCAGTTACTCTGCCGTGAAGCAGTAGTGTGCAAACATTACTGTGTTTCGGTTTGAAAGGCACTGAGAGCTAGCGTAACCACTGGGCATATGAAACCTTACTGTGACGGGCACAGTACGGTGTTTCACAGAAATGTTCTTAGTGACACAGGACTGCGTTTGTTATGTAGTTACACTTACCATCAGGTGAACGTTATGTTCGTTTCGTTACTTAATCCAATAAAAAAATGTCTGTCCTTTGTACGTTTTCAAATGTCTTTACTTTGATAAATCTGTACTATGTACACTATATAATCAAATGCGTTACTGTTTTCCGCCCGCTTTGCTCGGCGTAAATCAAAATTTAGTAATGATTAATTTTTTTATAATAAAAAAAGACATCCATGACCTCTATGTCACTGGTGGTATTCCTGTGCAGGAATCCATCTGGGTAGGTTGATAACTGGCTAACTGTTATTCCGCTATAAAGCAGTAGTTTGCAAATATTACTGTTTCGGTCTTAAGGGCACTTAGAGTTAGTGTAATTATTGAAGAAGAAGGAGAAATAAAGAAAGAAAGAATAAGAAGTAAACATTTTGCTCGTCTCGTCACTTCATCGATTTTTTTTGCAGTAAGTTATATTAATGAAGTGAAATTTCTCTGGGTGCAATTTGGGTACAGTGTTTTCGTACAAGGTTTCTGTAATTCTTTGTTAATGTTGATGGATTTATTAATAATTATTTATGTTATTTCACAGTGAGTAATATTTTTGTTAATTCATGTTAATTTTTATTTTAATAAAATTCTTATATATTTTATAAGTTTTACTTCAATCACGTGTACTGAGTTGCACGCGCTCTATTTTTGCTCAAAGTTTAGAGACTTTTTAGACATTTGGTCCAGAAATGATTGTGTCTACAAAATCTACCTTTCAAGACCAAATTGTGAACTTAAACAACTTACTACTTACTTAAATATTTAACCAGAATCGATTAACAAATGCAATGTTCTGTACGCGGCTACAACTCAAGAGTGTTCGACGATATGTGGGCAGATTGACCTATTTAGGTCCTCTATCTGAGCAAATAGGAAGAACGCTTAGACGTAATGATGTTCACGTTGAATTCAAGACAAACAATTCCCTGAGAGGTGTTTGTAACGTTAAAGACAAAATTGACAATCGCCAAAAATCCGGCGTTTACAAGCTTTTTTTTAGTGAATGCAGCACTATTTACGTTAGTCAGAGTGGTCTCAATTTCGTGTACAGAAATTCCAATCCTGATAGATCGCATTTCGCGAAACATTTTTGGATACTGGACATAATCTGACCCGTGATCATATGTTTAAAGTTTTACATATCTGTGACAACGGGCTATGACTGTGTGCTGGAACAACTAGAAATAATCAAAAATAAAAATAATAACATTACACTGCTGAATGAGCCAAAAACCGTATCGAGTTCACCACTCTTAAATATCTTAAAATCCAGTGCTTAATTTTGAATCTATTCAAATTAGTCGTTCGCTATCCATACGGTCGCAAACGGCTGCTTGTTGAATAAGCCGGAAATAATGAAATTGAACGAAATCTAGTTCAACGAAACTTCATAAGTTAATTATTACCGTTTATTCTACTTATTTGAATATAAAAACAACTTACCGGACTAATTTGTCATGATCCATCATTATATTACACTAATATTAAAAAATACTTTAAGAGTTACTTTCCACTATAAGAAAGGGTAATTTACGAACTGATTTCACAAAACAAACTTAAAGAAAAAATAACAGGTCAAAACCTGCAAGCAAAATGTTACATGATTTCTAGAATTATACATTGATGTTCTCCTAGCCACGCTTTCGACCACGGCGACAACTTCCGACTACTGTCGAGCGCCATCAACTGCACAGGAGATATTATAGTGCCGCAAGTGTACGCGTAAACACAGAGGCACTCACTCGTCCCAACCTACCCGCGCCCGATGTAACGCTGATGCGATAAGATCGGAGGTAGGCTAGGATGCAGTGTCAGAAACACGGGGACAATCACAGCACAACCAGACCCGAAAACCAACAATTTGTGTTTTAGCACAAATGTTGGCTCCGGCTGGGAATCGAACCCAGGACCCGCGGCGTAGAAGTCAGGTACTCTGACCACTAGGCCACGCGGTCGTCAATTATACATTAGTGTTGTTTTGGTATCAATTGGAAAGACTTAGGGATTCATAGTACTTACGGAATTTTAAGAACTGAAAATACCTTAAATTTTATTTATTTTTCTTTTTACATATGTACTTAGAAAGTACTTTAAAGTAAAGACATGAATTGGAGCACCCATTTATGGCATAGTTCGTTTCTTTAGTTAATACCTTCTATTAAAGAATACTACCACTCCATCTCATCCAATGGATCTCGTAAAAGGCGAGTAAGGAATTAAACTGCACTGTGCACCCAGCAGCGATGGTGGCGATGGGCTCACCGCCTATCACACCAAGTGCATTATATTGTTTTGGTGAAACGTGGATTGTGGCACCTGGGGGTCACCTGTTTTTGCAGTGAGTGCTCAGTCTCTGACTACCCCCTATGAGACACAGTCGTGATCTTATGCCTGTATGTATGATGATATCCCTATCACCATCATCATCATCATCATTTCAGGTCACATCAGTAGATATCCCTATAATCTTATAATATTTTGTGTTTCCTTAAAAGTAAAGTTTAAAATAATAACCTTACCGTATTTGTTGGTAGCAATTTAATTAATTAGTTATGTTGTAGATCAATAGCAGACTCACTTTGTTACAAAGTAAATAAATAAATAAATTGTGAAGCCGTTGATCGCCTGTACAATGTTCTTATTAGACTTAATACGCTCTTTGTTTACTCTTGTTTGTTCGGTTTATCCTTATTTTGTGACTTTACACCTTCGACTTAAAAGATTTGGAAAAGTAAGTTAGAATGATTTTATTCTCGAACATTACTTTTTTTATAGAGAATTGGATAATGTTTGTGCAGGGTCCCACGGTTCAATTGCCTCTCGAGACTAATATTTGTGTGGCCTATAAATAGTTTTTTTGGTATGGGTTTTGTTCATATGTATTCTACGTTTTTAAAACGTCCCCGTGACCCATAAGAAGCCAAAACATACAGTGAACAATAAAAACACTATATAATACATAAATAGTGTAATAGTTTGAGTAAATAGTGAAATATTAAAGTAACAGCCTTAATTAGTACCTAGCACTGGTAGTATCATAGACATTGCTTTAATTTTTATGGATTATTATTGGTTCTTAACAATTATTATAAGTGAGCGGCTGAGTAAATTTAGCCGTCGGTCGGTACTCCCAGGTTTATTCAAGAATACGTAGTAACTTTGTTCAGGTAGTGCCTACACCTCTTTCCTTAGCCCTGTGCCCACCTAGATGTTGGTATGTATAAGCGTGAACTTCACGATCATGATTTAGAAGCGGTATAGGGATCTATTTCCGTACAAAAGGATTTACAGTATAATCCGCATTACCTGATTGTGTGAAAATAAAATAAAAAATGCTTGACAATACGTTTTAGTTATTATTTACCGTAGAATTACTTTCTTAATTCTTTGAGTCAAGTTAAATTTATTAATCTAAAAGTGTAAAATTTTAGGTGAGACGCATATGAATATATGCGAAAGGTCACCAGTTGAATTGATGCACAAGGAACACCAGTTCTACGCAAAGATACGTACGAGGATAATCATAAGAAAAAAATTGTCCACGCGAACAAAGTCGCGGGCTAGATACATGCATACGATCACGACTATATCCCATAAGGGGTAGTCAGTGACTGGGCACTCACTGCAAAAACAGATGACTGCCACAATCCACGTTTCACCAAAACAATATAATGCACTTGGTGTGAAAAGTGGTGAGCCCATCGCCACCATGCGCTGTTGGGTGCACATAGCAGTTTAAATCCTTACTCGCGTAATTAATTAATTAATTGCTTTTAATCCTTACTTGAAAATTTTGATCTCGTAAAAGGCGGGCCAGATAACGGGTAGAATAGCTACTATTTGACAAATCGTAACAAATATACGATGAAATTGATCCCTGGGCTTGTTGATGGCTCGTGCATGTAACTTGAGTATATTTATGTTATATTCATTTTGGATACGCGCTTGGTGCTATATGGCACAAGGTATTCAAGGCATGCGACTGTCTAGCTTTGTAATAAGAGTTTGACTTCTATAAAAGGTAAAAGTATTATGCAAATACATGTATACATTTTAGGCTTATACCACAACTTCGCAAACTACAGAGCATTCAAAAGCGATTTATGCGCAATGTAGATCTTCACAGTGACTGTGAAATGACCTTAATATCCGAACACTACAGAAAATTGTCACGGCGGTATTTCGAAAAAACCCGCACGCCATCCAAACCCGCTGGAGGTAAAAGCAGCAAACTACTGATCAAATAAAGACTTGACCGAACACAAACGTCGCCCGTGAAACGAGCTCGACGAACCGTCGATTAGTCATGTTCCACCTAACACTGTACACACAGTTAATACTTATAACATGACACGTGCGATCGCCGTAGGGAGCGACACGCAACGATCAATAATAACACCGCGAACACCCGATACACCCACGTTCTAGAGCATTTCTCACCGCCAGTAATTACCGACACACAAGTCGACAGTCCGAACGGAGATCCAAATCTTCCCTCGGACAGTTTGGACCTCCGTTCCTAACTCCTCCTTTGACATAAGAAAACTTCCATCTCGTGACATGTCTGACGCGAGTGTCTTGAATAAAATGAAAAAAAGGTTTAAACTAAGATAAACTCCTAAACGTTCCTTAAGGAAAGATAAAGTTTATCTAATTATATATGTTTACTGGTGGTAGGATGGCTATTCAGCACTGGTGGTAGGTAGGATTCCTATGCAGGAATCCGTCTAGGTAGGTACCAACACAGGGCCAGTTATTCTGCCGTGAACCAGTAGTGTGCAAGCATTACTGTGTTCCGGTTTGAAGGGCACTGTAAGCTAGCGTAATCACTGGGCATTTGAGACTTAAGAACTGATGTCTCAGGGTGACGGGCGCAGTGTGGTGTCACACAGAAATGTTCTGGATGAGACAGCATTTGTTGTGGGCGGACGTTGCACTTACCATCAGGTGAACCGTTCTGCTCGTATCGTCACTTTATACAAAAAAATCGCGCCCATCACCCTGAGACATCAGTTCTTAAGTCTTATATGCCCAGTGATTACACTAGCTCTCAGTGCCCTTCAGACCGAAACACAGTAATGTTTGCACACTACTGCTTCACGGCAAAATTAACTGGACCTGAGGTGGTACTTACCTAGACGGATTCCTGCATAGGAATCCTACCGTTATCGTCTAAAATAAGTTAGTAAAATAATTTTAGTACTATTAAAAATATTATTGTATGTAAATTGTAAATTAATTAACTAAGAATCTGATACAAGGTTGTTTTTAATGCAGGGTTAATTTGTAAGAAAAATATTACGCTACACAAGGATATTGCAAGAGTAAGATTATTGTTATCATGATGGAATTAATATTGTGTAAGTGTACTTATTCAAGTTACTAAAAAAAATTACTGCTACGTAATTATTTTTAATCCTCGTTCAAATGGCATGGCATGGTTCGTATGGCATCGTGGATGTGGTGTGTGCTTTATTACGAAATGACATAACAGCACTAAGTTCAAATAAAGTATATTAAACTCGTAATATAGTAAATTTCACGTCGCTGACGTCATGTAGCGGCGACAGGAGTATCTAAATGTCACATCGATATCTTAAGCGAAAATAGACCTTGTAGTTTTGTGATGTGCATACGACATTCAACCTAATTATTCAGGGTGAGGCTAACGTAATTGTGTGGTCGACTTTACAGGACTAATTTATAAAATATATTTTTTAAGACACGGGTTGGATTTTTAAAGAAACGTACATTAAAGCATTCAACATGTCTTAGATGATATTCAAAAAATAATCTAAAATAAGCTTCACTATTTTAATGTTCTGTGTCGTTGACCAATAGAAATTTCAGTAAAATAGTCGGTTTCCAATAGGAGTGGAAGAAACGCGGTTCAAATTCTGAACGCCCAATTTTCGTGTTTAGAGAGCTGTCATTGTCAATTGCACAACTATGTAAACACAAAATTTATTTTTAATTCGTATTATTTATTGTTTGCATACTTATGTAACCTATGCATAAAAACAGGCACTTTGATGTCGCAAAATACGAAACAAATCGTCTTTTTGTTTTAGATTGTGACGATATTTCATGTAAACTTCGTTTTATTAAACGCGATCAAAATGGAGTCGGTGAAATCGGTTAGACGAAAACCGAGATCAAATGATACATTTGAACTCAGTTAAGCAAAACGCGGTTTTATTAAACTTGGTTTCCAAAGCAATTGGTGAAATCAGGTCTTAGTTGAAAGAAGTCTTCTGCTACGATCTCCTGCCGTGGTGAATCTGATGATTATAACTTATCCATTCGAGAGGCCTATGTCCCGAAAATAACGTTAAACAGGCTAATGATGACATAGCGAAAGTCTATTTAGAAGCATTAATTTAAGTAACGCTCTTTGAAACAAATGTCAGTAAAATAACTACTTTTACCCCCTTAAAAGTACTTTGCTGAATATAGCCTCCTCTAACTTGGAAAGATAGTTTCAATAGTCAGTTTATCAGTCCCACTGCTGAGCACAAGCCTCCACTCATTTCTGAGAACGTTTTTGGAGCCGGAAAGAGTCTGCCACGCTGCTCCAATGCGGGTTGGCGGATTTCAAGTTGTCGACGAAATATTTATATTTCTTAGACATGCAGGTTTTCTAACGATGTTTTACTTCACCTGAGAGTATGTGGTTAATCAACACTTAAAAATGCATTACAATTTTAGAGGTGCCGGCATCAGCTACCACGGCACAAAGATAGTTGGATTACTGTTATTGTTAAATGGTAAGTGTAATTACACCAACAGTTATTATTTCATCACAATAAAAAAAAGTGTGATAAATGAAAAGCAGGCATAAAACATTGATTTAGAGAATTTAAAAATTTAAAAATTGATTTAGGGGATTTAGGGAATTGAAATTAAACACTCAATTGCTTAATTCCCTAAAAGTCAGAGAAATGGTATTGAAGTATATTCTAGAACAAGCTAATCTAGACGATTTTATTTGAGTTTTGCTTAAAAGACTATAACCAGAAAAAGCATCATAGTGTAACACGGTGAAAGTAATTTGGGGCATGAATTAATTAAGTCAGAAACTGATGCTACTGATGAAAGGCTTGCGTTGTATTTTTTATCTAATTAGAATTAATTTAACATTATCCAGATGCCTTAAATACGTAAAAAAATAAAGAGAAAAAACCTACAAGCAGAATAAGGCGCGACGACTAATAGTATATTTGAATATATATATTTAAAAGTAAAGAATTATGTAAAGAAGTATTTTTAAAAGAAATATTAGCCGTGTGGTAGCGGCTTAAGATAGTCTACCTATTCTCGTCCCTTGGGTGTCGTAAACGTTGACAAAGGGAAATCAAACCAGGAAATGGGCAGCAGCATCTTCCTGGAACATCATAATAATGCTAGTCCTAGCTACGATAGCGGTCATGGTAACGGCGGGGCAGAGGTTGCAATGAATCTCCGGAGGAGGAGATTTTGCTACCATTAACGACGACTGGACCTGGCAATCTTCAACGCACGCACTCTAACAACCGTCGAGAAACGCAGGAAGACGGAAACGACAAGCTGGAAGAGGAGCAAGTTACGCTGGGATATTAGGTGATTAGAAGTTAACTGAAGTCCGACGACAGGGGGAGGACACGGTAATCCTCAAATCCGGTCTACTATTACCGGAAGGGCGTCCACCTGTCTCAACGAGGTGTTGGGTTTATCGTCCACAAGTCTCTCATTAACAACGTTGTCAAGTTCTGGAGTACGTCGATTAGGGTTGTCAGAATAACCAAACGGAATTCGGTGAAGGTCATACAGGTATACGCACCTGCTTCGGCATACCCGGATGATGAGGTGGATGTAATGTATGAGAGTATTTCAAGAGACAAAGATTCCTCCAAAACTCACAACAAGGTGTTGATGGGATACTTTATTGCAAAACTGGGCATGAAGAAAGACGATGAGCTGGTAGTGGGGCAATTTGGAATAAGGTAAGGGAACTCACAGCTGGCCGCTTTATGGAGAAGGAAGGACTTTTTATGATGAACTCCTTTCAAAAACCGCCCCCCAGAAACCTGGATGAACCTGGATGGGATCGGACGCTTCCGTACATCTTTACGACCAAACGACAGCTGTTCAATGATGTATCGGTGATCGCTAGGGTGAAAACCGACCGTGATCCCAGAATGGCAAGAGGCACATTCAACCTGAACGTAAAGCTGGAGAGTTCTCGTCTGGTGAAGTCCACGCTCTGTCCATCTCATGATGGCTAGACGTGAAATGAGGCTGCAGCCCTCAACTGATGCGTCAGCATGTCGGCAACTGAACAGACAGATCTCCAAATGTATGCGTCGAGATCTACGCAACTTCAATATAGCTCATATTAAAAAGCAATAGAATTAAACCAAGGCTGCAAGGTCTTTACCAGGGATCTGTCTGGCGAGAAGAGCCAACTGACTAAGTTGAGGACCGAGAGCGGTACCGTCATTTACGTTGGACCAGAGATTTTGAGTGAGATCGAGAGGAGATTCTATGGGCAGCTGTACGCATCGTCGTTGGAGCCCCATACTAGTGTGAGTTACTACCCAAAAGCCAAATTCGTCCGACACTATTCCGATGATATGCCGAACATCAGTCTGAGCGAGATTAGTCTGGCTCTCAAACAGCTTAAGAATGGCAAAGCGCCGGATGAGGACGGAATTACAACGGAGCTTCTGAAAGCGGGTGGAAAACTGGTACTGTTAGTCCTTTCAGAAGGTAGTTTAATTCATCATTCATCAGTCATCCGGGGTGGCGCTACGCCGGAAGCGTGAAGATTGTACAGAAGACCAAAGAGTACAATCTTTCGCTATGTTTGGCGTATATGGCATAGTCGACAGCGATTCCATCGAAATTTGATTAGTGCTGTAGTCACTTCAGCGGTGCCTAATTAACTGTCGGTATATCGATGTATTGCAGCGCTTGTACAATGTAGCTTCGATGGCTATCCGAGTACAGAACCTGAGTACGAAATCGATTCAATTGCAGAAAGGTGTAAGACAGGGCTATCTAATATCTCCAATAGTCTTCACCGCTGTATTGGAAGATGTCTTCAAGTTACTATACTGGAAAGGATACGGCATTAACATCAATGGTGAATACATCACTCACCTTTGATTTGCCGACGACGTAGTCATAATGGCAGAATCGCTGGAGAAGCTTCGCACTATGCTGACTTCAATAGTGTCACCCAACGGCCTACCCGTCTTAAGATGAACATTGACAAGACGAGAAGAGCTATGGAAAGGGCTAGGCCCGGAGTTTGTCTGCGAGATAAAATCCATAACGATGACATCCGCAACAGAACTAGAGTAACCGACATAGCCCTAAGGATCAATAAGCTGAAGTGGCAACTGATAACCGTTAGGGAAGAAAGGTTCTCGGGTGGCAACCTCGTAACGACAGACGCAGTGAAGGGCGACCCCACACTAGATGGAGCGACGATCTCCACGGTTTTGCAGGAAATCAATGGATGAAGGTGGCTCAGCACTGTGTTTTGTGGCAGTCTATGGGGGATTATGTTCAATAGTGGACTATGATAGGCTTAAATGATGACGATGATGAAAGAATTATGTGCAATATTTGTAGTTTTATAAAGACAAAGGTTTAATAAATCATAATTGTGTTAATGTCTAGTAGTTTAGCTGCTATATTACATTTATTGAATATTCACACCGGCACATTTAGCGGAACGTTAAAAAGGTAGAGTATAGAAATAATATCAGTAACAAACTAATAAACATCTTTTTAAATTGACTTTAAGAAGTTTTTAACGAAATTTTATTAAGAATAATCAAAATAAAAACAAACACTTTTTCTCTCTATTTTGTGGGAACACAAACAATGTTTAATTGTTTGTGTTGTTTAGTTGTAAATTAAAGATTACTAAGACTCTTTCAAGTAATGCGTTTTGCAGTTCTCTCAGGTTGTTATGGGGGTGGTTTTCTGGATTTAACACTTTTCTTTATAGGATTTGCTCTATAGGATTCGTATCCAGGGATCTTGCCACTGCATCACTGTTACACCCACATGGTTAAGATATACTTGGACTGATCGAGCACTGTAATCCCGAGCATTATCATGCATCAGAATTATGCCGTCATCATTATAGGGGGCAAATGGCACAACGTGTTCTTCTAAAATATCCCTGACTGCTGATAGGTACATCAGCAGTCATATTCCTTCCATCGACCATCACTAACTCCGTACGAGCTCCGAAAGTTATCCCTCACCAGACCATAACTAAGCGGCCCCCATCGGCCACCGTATTTTCAAAATTAGTCCGAATGTATCGTTCTCCTTTGCGTCTCCATAATCTTTGCCTTCCATCGATTTGGTTTAATAGCACTATACACTCATCAGTGAAAAGTACCGGACCCCATTGGTTTATGTCCCAAAAAGGATGTTCGCGTGCAAAGTTTAACCGATGTAAACGATGGTGTCTCAAGCTTTTGAGCTATATCTGTAGGCATGACCATTTCTTTGCATTTCAACTGCCCTAATAATAATGCCCTAATAATCTCTGGTGGTGTTAAATCGGCATTTTTAGTTTATTTCAACGAAGGTGCCTACTATTGACACGAAAAAGAATTTATGGAATTTATAAATTTTTAAATTTCTCCTCAGACCGAGCTCGAACCTCTAAAAAATCAGTATTACCGGGAAACAGAAACAAATCGATAAAAAAATGATTGTCGCCATAAGTTCCATTTTTAAATTAAAGTTATAAAAAGGTGACATAACTGGCCAGTCTTTTATGAAATATTTTTTTGTGTTCCGCTAATTGTGCGGGGTGTGTGTATATTAGTGGCTTTCGCAAATAACATTTTAACTTTTTAACATTTTTGTTTCACTACTAGATTTCAGTCACAATTAAGGCAATTAAATATAATGTATTATCATCAATTAACTATTTTTGACTAATGACGGGCAGCAGTGTTTCTGGTTTATTTGCTAGGCTTCTGGTTTTTTTTTTTTTTTTTATTTTTTATTTTTTTATTTGATAAAGTGACAAGACGAGCAAAACGTTCACCTGATGGTAAGTGCAACGTCTGCCCATAACAGATGCTGTGTTACTCAGAACATTTCTGTGTAGCCACACACCACACTGCGCCTGTCACCCTGAGACATAAGTTCTTAAGTCTCCTATGCCCAGTGATTACACCTAGCTCACAGAGCCCTTCAGACCGAAACACAGTAATGTTTTCACACTACTGCTTTACGGCAGAATAACTGGCCCTGGGGTGGTACCTACCTAGACGAAATCCTTCATAGAACTCCTATCACCAGTAAAAGTGCTTACCTCTGTCGCGTAAATGCGTCCGTTGGTTGTTCTGCCATTCATCGGAGGCTCCGAGCTTTTCTAAGCATTTTCCTTAGTGACCTATTACGACACCTGCGGGATGAAATGGGTACAGTTGTATAGTTATGATATAATTCCCACTATTAGAAATAGGCCTCTTCTTATTTTTGTGCGTGCTGGAGCCGAGAAGAATTCAATAGTGCAAGTTTGCTGGTTCGAGGTTCTACAAAATTCTTCTTAAGTACGAAATTTAGATATTTTCACTTCTGATTTTATGTTTCATTGAAAGAAAATAAAAATCTTTACAGCATATAATTTGTTACTCCAACTCAAATTAACCAATTAATGGCAATCACACGAAGCCCTTTTGACTTTTTTGTGGTTGCAAAGTAAAGCTCGAGAGTCTTAGAAGGCGTACTTAGTATATAGGATATAATTGTTATAAACATTGAAATGTTACTAGATACGGATATAAGTGTATTTATAAAAATACTTCATTTTTAAAATAAAGTATGTAGTGATCACATCGGTCTTAGAATACCTGTTTACTCTTATAGCTGAAGAATATAAGTAAGGCGTAGCCAAAGTATTTTTCTGGACCGAAGTTTTACAGAATGACAGCTTAACCGTATAACTAAATACAAGAGATTTGCCTTTTTTTTATGTTAGAGGAGGCAAACGAGCAAGCGGCTCACCTGATGGTAAGTGATAACCGCCGCCCATGAACATCTACACTACCAGAGGAATAGCAGATGCGTTGCCGGCCTTTGAGGAATGAATAGGCTCTTTTCTTGAAGGTCCCTAAGTCGTATCGGTCCGGAAAAACCGCTGACGGCAGCAGATTCCATAAGGTGCCTGTATGACATTGTCGTTTTGATAGTGAATAGCCATAACCTAGTTTCATTTTATTAATTTTAAATTTTAATCATTTCTTAATGTTGTAAATGCGCTTGGTTCAAAATTTTAAGTGTATATTTTTATGAAAGGACAATTCCCTCAGCAGTATGGTAGGACTCCTATGCAAGAATCCGTCTAGGTAGATACCACCCCAGGGCCAGTTATTCTGCCGTGAAGCAGTAGTGTGCAAACATTACTTTGTTTCGGTTTGAAGGGCACTGTGAGCTAGCGTAATCACTGGGCATTTGAGACTCGAGAACTGAACTCAGGGTGACGGGTGCAGTGTGGTGGCACACAGAAATGTTCTGGGTGACACAGCATTTGTTGTGGGCGGACGTTGCATTTACCATCAGGTGAACGTTTTACTCATTTCGTCACTTCATACAATATAAAAAAAATGGGAGTGTGCTTCAACTAAATATTATAATGTCAAGAATCGAGTTTTAGTGCATTTAAAGCTTGAACGAGCTATATGGTAAACCAATCTCTCTTTTTGTCTTAAAAGCTGGCGATGTTTCGGATTTGAAGGGCACTGTGAGCTAGCGTAATCACTGGGCATTTGAGACTTGAGAACTGAACTCAGGGTGACGGGTGCAGTGTGGTGGCACACAGAAATGTTCTGGGTGACACAGCATTTGTTGTGGGCGGACGTTGCATTTACCATCAGGTGAACGTTTTGCTCATTTCGTCACTTCATACAATATAAAAAAAATGGGAGTGTGCTTCACCTAAATATTATAATGTCAAGAATCGAGTTTTAGTGCATTTAAAGCTTGAACGAGCTGTATGGTAAACCAATCTCTCTTTTTGTCTTAAAAGCTGGCGATTTTGTGTTTTGTGTGCTGAAAGAAAAATGATGACGCCAATTTTATTACGTTGAAAAACGTTACGTAAACGTTAGTTTTGTCAGGCGCTAAACTTTATTGAGTGCATTTATGGCGTATTGTTGTATTCAAAAAGTATTTAAAATATTAGTGTAATTGTTAAACAAAAGTCTTTATATTTCGATAAAATCAAGCAGAGCAAAGCTGGGGTGGTTAATTTATTACAATACTGGTTCCAGTAATAAGAATTTATATGTAAAAATGCAAACTGAGCCGTGCTCTATTTTGTATAAGAAACAACATGCAGACAGTCTTGCTAAATACCGAGGCGGATTATTGGACTGATAACGATTATCTGGTGGTTGGATTCCTATACAGCGATTCGTTTATATGGATACCACCATAAAGCGAATTATTCTGCAGGTAAGCACTGATGTGCCAACATGCACTGTGTTTATGTTTGAAGTAGTTACTGCAGCCTTCAAACCTAAATATTTTTAAGATTTTTTTATAGAGGAGAAAGTGACGAGACCAGCAATATGTTTACCTGATGGTAAGTGCAATGTCTACCCATAACAAATGCCGTTTCATCCAGAACATTTCTGTGTGAGAAACTTCTAGAAATAGCTCAAATTTCTACATCGCGCTGCTGAACTTTCATGGATGCTAACTGTATATACTCGTATAAATATATACATTACTGGTTGAAGGAGACGTCCTCCCCAAATCAGACCATCCACTCCAGCAACTCTTTTCTATTAGCATAACAATCTCCAAATCATAATATAGAAAAAAAAAAACTAAAATATAATAATATTATGAATATGATATTTTTAGTTTAGAATATTTTTTTTTTTGTTTTTGCAAATAAACTGTTTGCAATGTTTGAACACACATGATGCTAAGAAGATATGACTGTCCAGTCTTGCCTTGAAGAGATCCATATTATATCGAACTAGAAAAACGGACACCAGTAAATAATTCCATCCCATAGCTGTGTGTTCTTGAATACTTTCCCATTCTTGCCATTATTTAAAGTCAATATTGACAATACCTACGTATAAGGCGAGTGTTTCACCTATGAGAGAAAGAGTTTACCATCATAAAATTTGACTAATTTTTATACAATATTAATAAAAATGATTTATTTTAAGAAGCTTAGTACAAGTTTTGCAAATTTAGCATTGTTTTTTTTTTTAAATACAAATTAATTACCTCCTGTAGCTGAACTAGGCAAAGCTTGTAATTACGGTTATGCGCTGATTACCGTAAGTACTCGTATATAAGCGATGTCATTTAGGTGACAGAAATGAGATTCATAGATTAAAAATAACTTTTAGCAATAGTTACGTAATATCTTAATTCAGTTTCTTAAAATCTATTCAAATACAAAAAGTTTTTGATATCAAAGTAATTTTCCAATAATTTTCAGTATTTATTTATTTTTAGCAATTTAGGCAGTTTTTGTAATTTTCAACTTCACATTAAAAAAGCGAATCAGTTTCGGTGTAAAAGGGACTTTCAATCTCTCTGGCACGTAACCGTTCAACAAAATTGTTTTTTTTTATTTGTATTCGTCTACATTCCCTTGAAATGGAGATGACCAAATTTCCTTTAAAGTTCGCCAAGTATAAAAACTAAAGGTACAAACTTATTAGCTTCACCTTAAGAACCCTTTGGAAAAATCTTTATGCATCAGTAGAGTTTTAATTCAAATAAATAAAACAATAATATAATTCTTAATCTATTTATAATGGTATAGGAACATTAATTAGTTCTTCATATGGAACCGCAAGGAAGAACTTCTCTATTGTTCTTACAGCCAATTCAACAGCATAATCCACTATTGGTTTTCCAAATTCTTCGGTGACTGTTCGCCAGTTTTCATTTAGAAACGCCAATACTGTATTACCTAAAACATTTACGTTTTTTAAATCCTCTTTAATATGATTAAATGTTAATTCCAAATTATAATTATGGTGTAACGAACGACCAGTTACATGCTAATTGATAAAGAATAAAATTAAAAAGCCGGCCAGAAAGCAACATAATAAATTTACGCATACAAAAACTTACATACACACATACATACAAGTCACGCTTTTTTCCCATACAAGGGGTGGGCAGAGACCACACCCGTAGCCTACTTTTCACCCTCGCGGGAAAAGAGACGTGACGGGTGGCGAACCCGCCATTTTGATACAAGTCAAAAAAAAATCTTCTTTTCATTCAATCTCAGTCTAACAGCATTTTATATTATGGTATTATTGCATATGGTATGCACGAATAAAGGCTGTTCATACAATACCATCTTACGACACCTCTGTAGAAGAGGTAGGTGCTATTCTACACTGCCGAACACCTATCGACACTAATAAGACACAGAAATATGCAACAAACCGTTGCATATTTTTCGTTAAAATATATGTACTTCAATACGTTATTATAAAGAAATAGCTGATGTCCGCAACTTCGTCCGCGTGGATATGGGTTTTTTAAATATTCCGTGGGAACTATTTTAATTTTCCGGAATAAATAGTATCCTATGTCCTTCTCCAGGATACAAGCTATCTCTGTGCCAAATTTCGTCAATATCGGTTCAGCGGTTGAACCGTGAAAAGGTAACAAACAGACAGAGGGACAGAGAGAGTTATTTTCGCATTTATAATATTAGTATAGATGTAACTATTTTGACATGCATACGCTTCAAATACTACTAAAAGCAATTTGAACTATTTCTATTTCATTTGGCACGACATTACATATATCCTCATATCATTTTCTACACATCTTATAATATCTTTTTATGAAAGTTATTCCTTCTAGTACATTTATTTATTTATTTATTTAAACCTTTATTGCTTCCTTTACAAATAAAAGGTAAAAAAAAGATAAGAAAGAAAAAGATAAAAGCATTTTCTCCCAGTCAACCCATGGAGTGGTGAGAGTTTGATGTGGTGCAGCAATAAAGACAAACGAGAAGACAAAAAAAAAATAAGGATAATACATATATACTAATTAAAAATATGAAATAGTAATAAGCATATAGTTTTATTGTACACATATAATATAATATGACGTATAATTATACATAAAACATACATACATATACATATACATATATACATACATATCATACATACACATATACATAAAATAAATGCTACAAGTATTGACCTATGTACTAATAATTTATGTTGTCATGATTCTTAACTAAATAATCACGAACCAACTTCTTAAAGGAGTATTTATTGGGAGTTTTCCTGATGTCATCGGGCAAGGAGTTCCAAAGAAGTGCAGCCCTAACAGTAAAGGAGTTCCTGAAGAACCCGGTGAAATGTGTAGGAATGCAAATCTTATTATTAGAAGATGAACGAAGTACCCTATCATGTGAAGAAGAGAGATACTGAAATTTTTCTTTGAGATATAAAGGTGAAGATGGATCATTTAAAATAGAAAAAAGAACAAGCAGCATCCTGGTACATCTGATGGAACATTGTTTAACTCTACACATGTATTTAAATAAACAGAGGCAGTTTGTTACATAAAAAATTTAGACTAAATTACGCATGTTTTTTGCCTCATTTAGACAAGTCGCCGTGCTTTTGATACTTTTACAACATTGTTTCATTTAAAGCTGACGTATTTTGTTTCTCGTTGTCTTGTTATTGAATATCTAGATTGAAACCTGTTTGTATTACTTGTTAACCATGACATTATTTTATTGATTCTTACGTAATTTTGAAGTTGTTTATATAAAAGTATTGGATTTTTTAAACGTTTTTATATTTTATTTCAAAATATAAATTTTTTTATTTGTCAGTGAATGCGGCGAATCGTAGGGAAAGCTGTATATCAAATAAATAAAAAAAAGCGTTGACAATCTGAGAAGTCCACCAAATGCAATTGGAGCTGCGCGGTGGACTCTTTTTGACTATAAGACAGTCTCAAAAATCAGACGTGGCTTAGCTTACCAGTGAGATTTACTTAACATTAGATTACTTGACCTTATCACGAGAAGTGCAACTTACTCTATGCAAAAGTAGAAATACTCGCTCAGCTTCGCCTTCCCTCATCCAATAAAATGAGTCAATGCGATCAGATAAATTAATAATTCAACAATGAAATCCACGAAATATATCCAATGAACTTAGTATAAAGCTAGCCTCTGTATGTCGAAGACAATGAAAAAGGCGAATACTATGTTTGTATTACATATTGTTTGCATTAAATATTTATAATTTTACACTTAAAATACGTATTCAATTGTATACTCACTTAATTCTTTGCTTTCTTTGAAAAGGTTTTGTAAGTCGAACATTACTCTGTCTCCATAATCAAATGTATATTTGTAATTTTTAATAACAAAATGATTGACTCCTTCTTTGTCTTTAATATATTTTGTGTTTATGTCTACTTTCATTTTAAGGTTAGCTAAAAATCAAAGAAAATAATTATTGGGACATAGTTTTACAATTTGTTTAAGTATCTACAACATTAATGGAATAAATATATTTTACGTTTTTGTGATATACAAAATAAATATGCTTGAACATTCAACGATCTCAAATGCTAATAAAAGCACTTGTCTTGGTTAAAATGACAAAAAGTTATGAGGTTATAATCACCAAATGAAAATAGTATGTATACACATTAGATGTAAAAGTAATTTATATTCTATATTTAATTTAAATATTTGACTGTATAAATTCTTTCCGAAAAGTTTTTAATGAGAAAGAATACTTATTAATTTAATACATCGAAGAATTTTGAATAAAAACTTACTCAATTTAATCTTTGCATCTCCCTCGCCGTTAATAGGGAATAATAAGATTTTTCCAACAGCATCATAAGCTCCTTTGATAGTCAAGTTACAGTGAAACTCTAATACAAAATGACGTTTCTCGAGCTCCGATCTGAAATGAAATAGGATATAGGTTTTTGAATTCTGTTAAGCGAAGTCCTCAATTTTTTTGAAGGTAACTAAAAATAAGGAAATCTGTGATACAGTATCAATGTTTCTTAATACTGTTTCTTATACTACTCTAAAAATCGCTAAATGGAAGAAAATATTTAATTAACTACTACGTTTAAATTGCGCGAATTTAAGACATTTAGTTCCTGTATACCATAGTTTTAAAATAATTGTTGATGTGACGTGTCGCGACAATTTTTAGTATTCAATTATTTTAGATGTGATTAATAGTCATTAGTAACTTGAACATCTTCTAGTATGCGAAACTTGTATAGTGTTACATCTTAAGCACGTTTGTATTTGTCCATACACTCTTTGTTACAATAAATTAAATTAGCATTAAAAAAAAAATTATTAATTATGTGCTCCAACAATATAACTTTGTTATGCAAACACAATTTAAAAATATTTCACTTATACTCGTATAATTTTTAGCTAGTTAAGCACGAGCGGTTATATCTAGTCTAGATCAGTATTACTAGGATCGATACAGCTAATTGTGTAATGGATATTAATCTTAAGTAATGTTGAGTTAGGACATTGCTTGGCGGACCAAGATGGATTTTTTTTATCAGATTTTGGTACTATTTTCATGATGATGTCATCAAAGTGACTGAGACGGGATATTTTTTTTTTAATTTTATTTAAAACCCGAACTACTTTAGACATTTCGATATAACTACTACTTAAATGTTCCTAAAGATGGTAATTATCGAATTCATTTATTGATTTATTAACACTTTTCCTTTTCAAACGGCGGACTTATAAAATATGTCAATTTCTTACAGCCAACCGGAGATTTACTAGGAGAAGCGTGATCAGCGATGGCCATTAGGGACATACATATACATACACATACCTCAATACATAAATAAACACACACCCACACATCTACACACATTATTTCTCTATATATATACATTATACATACATACAATTTAATAAAATAAAGCCAATTTAAGTTTTACTTCTATCTTCTTATATTTTATGTCAATCTGCTATTGATGAAAAGGTTACTTTACTCAACAGCATGTTTCTTGATTTGTATGATGCTCAGACTGAAGTTGTACGAAAGGTAATAAATAAGCGCAAAAGAGCTTTACGGGCACGTACGGAGAACTGGTTATCTTTTAAGATGGCCAGAAATAGATGCGTTCAGGTGGTACGTACTGCTAAACGCCAATATTTCAACAACAATGTAAATAATTCTTCACCACACAATATATGGAGTGGTTAAGTTACCATATCTGGAATGCGGTTTTACTATGTATTTCTCACGACGATATCAATCTTCATTTCACTTCTGCTGTTGCAATGGACCCTACAATTTGTTCTTGTATTATAGCTTACATAGATTGAATCCAACCTCTTCCCGTTCCTGTCTTTAATGTTTTTCCTGTAGACGAAGTAGACGTAACGAAGACTATATTGGCAATAAGTCCAGGGCCGTGGGTTGTGATGAGGTTAGAAGAGTCATGATAGCCAGTTTAATAGAATACCTTCTCCCTGCAGTCACATTATTAACTTTCCTCTTGACTCAGGCCAATATCTTTGTGGAATAGGGCTTTAGTAAGACTAAAATTCCAAGCCCTTCACATAATTTCCGTCCCATATCGATTCTGGCTTTTATGTTCAAAGTTTTGGAAGGCTGTGTTCTTAAGAAATTCTTAAACTTTATATACAAACACAACCTACTGAGTCTTTATCAGTCTGCGTTTCGCTCTGGCCACAGCACCACAACTGCATTTCATAAAATCACTGAAGACATCAAGGAAGTCATGGAACTGAAGAAAGTAAGAGTTTTGGTCCTTGTTGACTTTTCAAATGCTTTTAACACAGTCGACTACGATATCCTCCTTGATATTTTTTTCACTCCCTCGTTCCTGGAGTGGTTTCTTCTTATCTCCCTAGACGGATTCTTGCATAGGAATCCTACCACCAGTCAAAGTAGAGTTAGTACATATGAAGACCTAATAGTAAAACAAAATTAAATTAATTGTCATATGACAAATAATACTTTTGTTTTCAAAATTCACTTGTTCGTAGATTTTATTATGTCCAGAACCATTGCAGAAGAGCAGAGCAGCAGACCGGTGAAGTACGAATCGAACGTCATTGGACCGAAAATTAAGTTCATGTAGCGTGGAGTAGCGTTAAGGAAATGGAAGGTTAAGGATGGTGAATAGAGTGCAGAGAATTCTAAATTTTCTCTGATGGGGAAAATTAAACCATTTCAGTTGAGACCGATAAAGAGATACACGGTAATACTGTTGAGAACTCCGTCCAATATGTTGAGAAATTCAAGATTTAGTTCTAAGTACACCAATAATAGTATACCAATAAATTAAGCATACGAAATTAGAGAATAGATTTTTAGGAAAACTAGTCTCCGTAACTTAGGTGTTCTACTAGACACAAAACTAATAGTTTCCAATAATCCTTGCTAAACTAATATTATAAAGAGAGTGGACTTGATTTGTTGTATGTTTGTTTGGTTGCAAAAATTAAACTCAAAAAGTACTGAACCGAATTCTTTCACGCATGGACAGCAACATTATCAGTATAACATAAGCTATATTATATTTAAAAGAAAAAGAAAATTAGATGCCTATAAAAATTTCTATAATGTAACTCAAGGTATCAAAAATTTACTAATAAAAGTCATTATTTGGCGTGCGCTGCGAAAACTATTGATGATAAATAAAATAATGTACTTAACACTACTCACAAAACAGTCTGCGAGGGTTTATGTCTAACTAATACTTAATAGTTAAGTCATAATAGTCTCTAATAGTATTAGTCTTTGTTCAAATTATTCAATCAAGACACGGGTATAATCGAAAGATGATATTCGCATCATGATATATATCCTTATCCTACTAAATAGGTTCATCGTCAATGTTGATTATGTATATGTAAATTCCACTTTAAATTATTCGAATCGGACCTATCATTTAGAAGTTACGACGGGTATAAAAATGTTAAAAGCTACGCTCGCCCGCGCTACGTGCGAATAGACTAAGATCTATTAATTACCTACCTACTCATATTATTTTGTTGTAAACTAGAAACTATTGAATAGTGGTTTGTTATTTAAATTATATATTTCCTTTTATTTGAAACTTTCAAACGCTCTATAAAAAATACAGCGGCCGCGGTGTCTCTCGAACGCCGCGCCGCTGCCCGGCTTCATGCGACTTGGCATCATCGAGGTGCGCGGCTCCCTTTGCGAAGCGGTCGAGAGCGGTCATTTTATTTTGCTAGCCACATCAAATTTTGTTTACAAGGAAGCTCTGAGCAACCAAACTTTCATGGCTTTTGTTCTCATAAATAAAACATAAAATAACGTAATCCTTTCTGACCAGCAGCAGATCCGCTGATGGGAATAGTCGCTACAAAAAATGTTTATTGTAAGGAATTTTTGTTGTTCTATTTGTTCAAATAAAGTAATTATTTATCTTTCTAATATCTATCAACCCGCGTGAAGCCGGGACGGATCGCTAGTTAGTCATATAATAGGTTCCGCAAAGAAAATGTTTGGTTTAGTTCTCAGAACATATTAGAGATGTTAAATGCCTTATAATTATGTACCGTGCATAACCGTATGTAAAAGTGAAAGTGTGATGGGCTATACTTGTTGTGTTCGTAATAATTACATTCATATATAGAGTCACGTCTCAAAGACCAGCATCTTTCCACTTGCTACGATTCTGACTCACATCTTTAGCATGCTCTAGATTCATTAGTGTTTTCATACAAGCTCGTCGGTTGCGGGTACTTTTGACTTAATAATAGTTATAAATTATTACTAAGAATTAATGGTTGTAAATGTTAAAATGGTGTATTTATTAATAAAATAAATGCCGCATATCAACGTTTCTTAACGGAGAGATGCTTCAAATAATACTCCAAGGTATGATTACAGACCGCATCAATTGATCTACTTTAAGTTAAACCACACTCTCGACCCAGACCTACTTAAAATCTGCAATAAAATTTGTATTAATATGCAAAAAAAAATACAGATACTTTATAAATATTTAAGAGTGTCCTCTTGTGTGATATTTTGTGAAAATCTACGAAAATAATTACATCGTCGTAAAATCTGTTAAAATTTTAATCTGTTTATCATCCACTAGTGATCTATACAAAGTGGGGTCTTAATAATGACACAACTCTTTGTTCTTACACATACAGTACTACATACAGTACTCCAACAACACTACATTTTAGTCTATGACCCAAAAAACGTCATTTACAACGCAGAAAAGATTAAGTGTGTACTGTTCCTGCACTCAACACAAAGTTCTCACATCGTTTATTTTGTTCGCAAGGTTGTAATCCTTATTATCAAATAAATAAAATATTATCAATTTATTATTTGTCAAAATACACTTTTAAGTTAGTCGTTAAAGAGATACAAACAATATTATACTTTTACGGAGAACCTACTATAATTATAAGAAAGACATTCAAGGACTATATTTGAAGAGTATTAAGTTAAACATATATCCTTTCATACAGAGATTAAGAAGTAAAAACACAGGCTCTTACTCACACTCCCATATATACATACACAAACACACATTTTTACTGGTGGTAGGATTTCTATGCAGGAATCCGCATCAATTGATCTACTTTAAGTTAAACCACACTCTCGACCCAGACCTACTTAAAATCTGCAATAAAATTTGTATTAATATGCAAAAAAAAATACAGATACTTTATAAATATTTAAGAGTGTCCTCTTGTGTGATATTTTGTGAAAATCTACGAAAATAATTACATCGTCGTAAAATCTGTTGAAATTTTAATCTGTTTATCATCCACTAGTGATCTATACAAAGTGGGGTCTTAATAATGACACAACTCTTTGTTCTTACACATACAGTACTACATACAGTACTCCAACAACACTACATTTTAGTCTATGACCCAAAAAACGTCATTTACAACGCAGAAAAGATTAAGTGTGTACTGTTCCTGCACTCAACACAAAGTTCTCACATCGTTTATTTTGTTCGCAAGGTTGTAATCCTTATTATCAAATAAATAAAATATTATCAATTTATTATTTGTCAAAATACACTTTTAAGTTAGTCGTTAAAGAGATACAAACAATATTATACTTTTACGGAGAACCTACTATAATTATAAGAAAGACATTCAAGGACTATATTTGAAGAGTATTAAGTTAAACATATATCCTTTCATACAGAGATTAAGAAGTAAAAACACAGGCTCTTACTCACACTCCCATATATACATACACAAACACACATTTTTACTGGTGGTAGGATTTCTATGCAGGAATCCGTCTAGGTAGGTCTCCGAAACGAATCAAAATTTTTTATTAATAAAAACGTTGGTTTATATTCACAAAATTATCTAAAACGTTAGATATTACCAGTAAGTAATGTGAGGAGCTTGTGTCTATGGTAGGCCGAAGACACGCCAGGTGCAAGTACACGCTACAAGTAGTACAGATCACCAGGTGCTCACCCCTCCGGACCGGTGCAGCTTTTTAACTAGTGAATACAATACAATAGAAATAAAGTGTATGTGTGTGTGTGTGTGTGTGTTTTTGTTTTTATTATTTGATAAAGTGACGAGACGAACAAAACGTCCCCCTGATGGTAAGTGCTACGTCTGCCCATAACAAATGCCGTGTCGCCCAGAACATTTCTGTGTGGCACCACACTGCGCCCGTCACCCTGAGACATCAGTTTTTACAGCAGAATAACTAGGCCCTGCAGTGGTACCTAATTAGATGTACCTATAAAATGGTAATGAAGCGTATTACCGCAAACATAGAAATAATCAGTCATTTCCCTATTATCGTTTTTAAGGTACTGTGAGTGCGTTACAGACATAAATTTCATAAGCAGAACACAACCAGACCCGAAAACCGACGCTTTTTATTGAACAAATATTAGCCCCAGCGGGGAATTCAACCCAGGACCCGCGACGTAGAAGTCAGGTACTCTGACCACTAGACCACGCGGTCGTTCTATTTATGTTATGTAGATTAAAGCTAATGTTTTAAATATAATATATATAATAATTTAAGCTAATTGCATTTTGGGCAATAAGCTTAAACTAGCTTACTTGGGAGCCGTGGTAGGCGCTTGCTTTAAATTTCATAGTACGCAAGTGACCTGGGTTCGATTCCCGGTGCCGGCAGCACTAAAATTGTTAATTGCAATTTTAAGTGCTGATTTACCACGTGCTCGGCGGTGAAGGAAAACATCATGAGGAAACCTGCATGTCTGAGAAGACATGTGCAGTCCGCCAACCCGCATTGGAGCAGCGTGGCGGATTCTTCCTAGCTCCAAAAACCCTCTCAGAAATGAGAGAAGGCCAGTGCCCGGTCTCAGCAGTGGAACATTTATAGGCTGAAACTATATTTTTTTTTAGCTTACTTGGGAGTCGCTACGAGAACTATTTTTGAAAATATTATGTACGTAGGGAACAAAATGAATGTGTTTAACAAAAAGTGATCTATCTGTAACATCCTGTAGTCTGTAACATCTCTATCCTGTAAAATGGGTCGAGGCGACACGCTAGAAGTTACTATAATTAAGTTGGCTATAAAATTTTACAATAAAATTTCTATGTGTCGCAAAAATCTGACCAAGATTTTGAAAAAAACTTGTCAACAAGACATTATGGGATAAAACGTATTATAAAACAGATATATAGAAGAATGATGTGTGGAAATAACTCTTGATTGCTTGTACTCGCGAAACTCAATACCTACTTAATTATATGATGCTGTAATAATTTAATGAATGTAATTTATAAATGACATTGTGTAATATAAGGCATTGAAAAAAAAAGACTGAGTATACTATATTTTAACAATCAAAAGTACTTTAAACAAGTCTAAATTGAATAAAGAAATTCTGACTTTTGACTAATAACTTTAATGCGTTTATCATCCAGAACTGCGTCGCGAGTGACCATCAGATGAGTTCCTAGTAAACACTAGCTTATTTATTAAACAAAAAAGAGTTCTTCCAGTAAACAGTATTTATGATATTTATGGTCGTTGTGGTTGTCAGTACAAATATTGGCCTACGCTAGGATTGAAACCCAGTTTCTGCAATCAAGTACGATAAAATTGGACCCACGCGAATTTCACTAAGTATATAGTGTATATAATGATATAGAGCTTGTAAAATTAGGATTTATCCTCTACTTAGATTATAACACCATAACGAAGATAATCTTTCACATATACGATAAATAATGTTACAGCACATAGTAATAATTGTACACATACAACAAAATATTAGACGCTTAACTTTTGTGAAACATACGAGACAAGCAAAATGTTAACCTGATAGTTAGAGCAACGTCTGCCCATAACAATGCTATCTCACGCAGAATATTTAATGGCATGTGTAGTCGGCCAACCCACACTGGAACAGCGTGGCGTTCTTCCCGGCTCCAAAACTCGCTCAAATAATTAAAGAAGACAATCGCTCAGTAGAGGGACATTTAAGGGCTGTTACTTTCCTTTTAATTAAGGCATCTTAATAGAGAAAAATAGAAAACATAATTGTTAAATAAGGTGTGTGAAAAATTTAACTATCAATTGTTTTTTTAACACATCCAGAATTATTAAAATTAGCTTTAAATACTTATAGGCTGCATGATAGAAATATAGACAACGTAACAGGAAAAACAAGTTCATGATAGGCAAAAAACGCGATATAACATAAAACATTTAATGTCTTACAACATACGTAATTTATTATAAAACACTAAATCATTACAAAAACTTGACTTAATATGAAAATTGGCCTTATGTTTCTATTAAACGTGAACACAACATATGTATTTATATAATTATCGCAGTTATAAAAACTGAACGCTATGTCCATTAAATTGTTTTGCATTCATATTGTTTTATGAATGTGATTACTGATAAAATATTTATATTATATGTGATTACACTTATTGCTATGCATTCCTTAATTATAAAGAATAACTTACATTACATTATCTACAATGCACTTCCTGAAGCCGCTTACTTTTCCTTGATAGAATGTCACTTTTAGTCCACTCAGTGGGATTGCTAGCTTCTCAATGATGAAAGGATCTAGCGGCGGAACACCGAGATGTGGTAAACCTTTAACGAAATCTGGAATTGCATCTTGTGTTGCCTTTACCAAACATTCCCTATTCGTATCATTGCATGGATGAATGAAATCAGCTGAAAAAGAAAAAAAACATAAAAAGATTAAAAAGCGACGGTCTATCGCGACTAATTATGTAAATTTATTATTTTTTTAAAGTTGTAAATTTTAGCTTATTTATAAATGATATATATTTGAACTTATTAGGCAACGTACACATCAGCGTATAAAAGTTGTTTACCGATAGCGGTTTATCAATTGGATAAGGACGAGCCATGGCATACCATGATGGTATTTAAATAATTCAATAACAGAGAAAATTTAACAACAAGTACTACATTTTTTATACGATAAAATTACGAGTTGTTCTCACGATATTACAATTAACCTTATGTTTTGATAGTATATTCCACAACGAATACAATATTAATACGTTGTTTAATGATATATAGTTGTTTCATAAAACTATTGTAAATGTTGGTAAATACAAAATGAAGGTTATGTGAATCATTATTGTAAACAAAACGTCATAAACCTTTGAATGTTACGTTCCACACATTATTTATATGACTGTTAACATATCTGTATTAGCTGATAGCTTAAGGAGTTTGTTGTTATTATACTAAAATTGTTCTGTAATTTGTGGCGCCGCTTTACTATGTGGATAGCGGTGAAGGAATACATCGTGAAGTTTGAGTAACAAAAATATTTCGATGACATGTAAAATCGGCCAAGTTGCATTTGAGCAACGGGGCAGAGCCTTCCCAGCTCCTAAGCCCTCTCAATTTTTGAGGCCTGTGCAGTGTCAGCAGTGGGATATTTATAGGCTGTTACATTATTTGTTTTAATGTTAAATTTTAAAACATCCATAAACTTTATGCGCGAATTACTTTTTCTGTTAATGTAAACCGTATTTCATCTACTTACACACACTTTAGTTTGCAGTATTGAAATCCGCCAAAACAAATTTGAACAAATTTATTGCTATATTAATTACTCTAGAAGCTCCGTATGTTGTATCCGTTAATATAATCTAATCACTATTATTTTCACATAACACAAAACATATATTATACTATTCCATAAACTACTCAGAGGGTCATAATAGGTCAATTAGCCCATCTTGACCCGTAAATATTGCGCACGGTAAATAATTATACAATATATGTAAAATCAAAATGAAATTTGAAGTTAAATCAAATATTATCTAGTAGCGTATTGTGAGAAGGATTCATTCCGACGCTTTGAAATACAACAACCTAAGTGAAATTAAAAAAAAAAACTTTATTTTTCTTTATATATAAAAAGGCATTTTTCAACACAATAGAATAGTCACAGACAGCTTTCGAATTAGTATTTATGTTAATTTTTTTTGTGAAATACAGTATAGAAGAATTTTTAAAGCGCATATTTCATTCATATTTATTTTAACTCGAGGCAAGCGTCATTACGAAATATCGTATAAACGCGAAAATTAAGTAGGAGATTGTGAGGTCATAATTATAAATGTAAATAGGTACATGTTAATTTGTATACTAAAATACAGTGCAGTATTGCTTGTTTTATTTAGCAATTTACATTTAGGGTTTTAAAATAATGGAACAATTCCTCGTGTCGCCATAAAAATCTTCGTGTTTGCTCATTATAACATTGCATTACTTCATTTTGATAATATATATCTCTATTTCAATGATTTTTTTCTTTTAAATCTGTATATTTTTTATGGAAGAAAGTGACGTGTAGAGCAAATCCTGTATTACCTGGTGGTAATTGCAACCTCGTCGTCGTCGACGTTTCAGCCTAATACTAGTCCACTGTTGAACATAGGCCTCTCCCATAGATTGCCACAAAAGTTAGTAGCTCTCCTTTTGGGTGGATTTTGTCATAGTTGCCACGCTTGGCAGGCGGGTTGGCAACCGCAGTTTGTTTATTCAGATGTTTCATGATGATGCTGCTGCCTTACTCCTGATTTTAATTATCCTTCTGTCGTCTTTTACGAAACCCACGGGATAAGATGTGATGGTAGATTCTCTCAAGCCGTAAGCTGTAGAGACTGCACTTTTTATATTTTTTTTAGCCTCTTATTGTTCTGAATAAGCTGCCGCTGCTCAATAATTAGGAATAAAACCGCTCAATAATTAGGATAAAACCAAAATGTATAACAGCTACAAAATAAACCAAACTAAGGAATTGTTTCCGATTAATGGCAAAAGGGTTGCCACCCGTATATATTTTGATCAAATTAACATTAATTTTTCGAAAAATTTTCGTTCTTCACAAAGCACGTTAAAATCGGCTATTAAATTTTGCTTACCCCGAAAGACAAAAGACATGATCGCATGATCGACTGAATCATTTTTTTTTGTATTGCTGTAACAATGACAGTAAATATTTCAAAGAAACAGAGATAATAAATCTGTAGGATTATGTACGAGTATGTATCGTACTCTCGTAACTGCTATAAATAAGCTACAAAATACATTTTTTATGCAAAAAATCCTACTGCACCAACATAAAGTATAGTAACGTGGTAACAACAGTATTTACCCACTTTAACCTTTGAGAAGACCCATGTTTAGAAGTGGACAATAATTTGCAGAAATAATAATGATGCTATCATACAAAATGATGGACGGTAACAAAGTATGCTTTTGATACTAGTTGCGTAGATGTTTTGTTTAGTTTAAATTAATGTTTTCTTTTATGTTCGCGAATATTACACATTTAAATAAAACTACTTTTTAAGGATTTTATCGCGTTTAATTTAGAACTATTTTTAACGCTTTACAGCACCCATGGTCACGGGGGGTCCCCCCGTGATAAATAATTTAAAAATAGTTTAAATTATTTTGTTTTGATTGTTTTGTAATTAGGTGTATGTGTTTGCAATCAACAAACTAAATATATTGAACTTACCAACTAACAACAATAAGAAAACATCCCCATTAATCAACTTATGTAAAAATTGCTATGAAATTGCAAATTGTACTCGTATTTAGTATACCATTGATTTAACCTTAATTCGACGGTTGGTTTTTTTATATAAAAAAATTTTTTGTTATAAAAAACGTTAAGATCTAACTGACCAATTACTAGTACTTAAAGATACCTTAGGTTTTCTTTTATTTAATTTTTGTAAAATTTAGAAAGAAATATTTATTAAATAATTTTTAAATAATTAATAAAAAATAACAAAAAATGGTAGAATTATTTGAAGGAAATGAGTGATGAAATAAAAACTAATTATGAATGTATACAAAGAATATGGTAATTGTTTAATGTCAGTTTTTTTTTTTTGTTAAAAGTAATACTAAAAATAATGCACGAATCCACTTAAAACTTATAAATATTTAATGTACTTTTTTCACCAGAAAATATAAATCCACTTATACCTTAGAATGTCGATATTCATACATAATGATTTATAATGAAAAACAGATATGAGATTTAAGCAAAAACGTATATTTACTGGTGTTAGTATTTGTATGCAGGAATTCATTTGCGTAGTCACCAGCTTAGGGCCAGTTATTCCGCCGTGAAGCAGTAGTGTGCAAACATTACTGTTCTTTTTGGTTAGACGGACACTGAGAGCTTGCGTAATCACTGGCCATATGAGTCTAAAGAACTAACGTCTCGTGGTGACGCGCGCAGTGTGGCCACACTGGTGTGGTGATCTTTTAATCACAAATCGCAGTGTGGTGTCACACAGAAATGTTCTGGGTGACACAGCATTATTATGGGCAGACGTTGCGCTTACCATCAGGTGAATGTTTTGCTTGTTTCGTCACTTTATTAAATAAAAATATATTTAAAAAAATACTTGATGAAAAGTCCTCTGTCCTTCTTGTGTACTTTTCCGCATCTTCCTGGAACATCCGAATCATAGTGCAAATTTTGGACTTCATAACACTTTGGTCTCAGTATTCTCTCCTGTCAAATCCTCTTTGAGTTTCGAGTTACCATGCGTAGAATGTTGTAGAACACAAATGATGGTATTTTGGATCTGAATTGTGATTACCCCATGTTTTTAGCACTTGGCCTGACCCTTCCCTTAACATAAGCATTACACTGTACAGTGTATCATCAACACTTCTTAAGTAAATGTAAATTCTCTCATTGAAATTACAAATAAGCTCTGTAAAATACAGACATACATACAGTCACTCCTTTTTCTCACCACCACCAAACGTAGCCCACTTTTCGCCCTCGCGGGAAACGAACGTGACGGGTGGCGATCCTACGTCACCGCCATTTTGGTACGATTAAAAAAATTCTTACACCCCATTTCACACCCACGAGCAGCGACAACATTGTATATTATTTTGTTATTCCGCACGAATAAAGGTTGTCCGTACAATAGTCGCCTCTTACAACACCTCGATAGGAAAGAGGTAGGTGCTATTCTACTCTGCCATACACCTATCGGCTAAGTAGAATAAAGTAAAAAGTCTCTCTTTGTAAACTTTTATATATTTATGTTCTTATGCTCGCTTTAAAATATCTGCTTGCATTGTGTAGGGGGTCGTTCATTTCCTTTTAATCTGGTTAAGGAGGACAATGGCTGCCACATGCGCCACACTTGTAACAGGCGCTTCTTATGGAAACTGGTCTGCTCGAGGTTGCAATACACTGATGTATTACAGAATGTGTCTTGTCTGAAATTTTATCATGGAGCGTGCTTCGGTTGCCTATGAGACTTTTTGTTTTTTTATCTATAACCTTTGCATATAAATTTATTTAAAATGTATTTGATTGATTTTATAAAAATACAATAAGAAGTATACCTACGGAGTTTCTTTTTCCGTCAACGGTGTTATAAAAAAATACGTTTGTCAAACTACATTTGTATTTCTTACTTCGAATAACTACATATCCATCAGTTAAAAAGCTTTTTTTCAACTGATGAAGTACAACCTGTAAAGCCCTTTTTATGGAAGAAGGGGTAAACAAGCAAGAAGATCACCTTATGGTAAGTGATCACAACAGCCCATGAGCGTCCACGTCTCACAAAGGAATAGCAGATGCGTTACTGGCCTTTGTGTAAGGAATAAGCTCCTTTGAATTCGAGGATCGATTCGTGGATTTAACTTTGTATTATTTTTAATTTGTTATTAATAATATTCTGAAAATCTTTAGTGCGAATGGACTAGCAGATGAAGGTCGACGCAGGGGAACGTGTCACGATCAGATCGAAGTCGTTCTAAGGAAAGGCCACGTCAAAAGTACCCGCAACCGACGAGCTTGTATAAAAAAGCTAATAAAAGGTGTGTGTCACTTGCTACGAAGTGGAAAGATGTGGTATCTGTCTACTCCAATAGGAAAGAGGTGTGACACTACGTTTGTAAATATAAGAATCTTGTACATGATTAAAATATAAAACTGTTAATAATTCGTTACTAATATTCCTGTTAACCACTCCAAATAAGCTTAAAAAGCAGATTGTTCACGACAATACTCGAATGGCGTTACTGCGACGTGACGTCTTACAGTCCGTGCCCATAGGCCATTAGGCTATTGGCATACAGTTGAAATTCAAAACTTAAAATAGTTTATTTTTATTGAATATAGATTATTTTCATAATACTTACTGATTTGTAATGTACCATCAATCCAAAAAAAAATATGTTAAACTATTCAAAAACTTACAATTATATATTATTCATTATGTACAATATTTAGAAAAAGCTTGGTTGGGAGAATTTTTCATGTATTCCTTATCCCATTTTATTCTAAATATTATAATAATAACCCTTTTGTAACATGTTCGCTTAAAATTCACTTAACATTAAAATAAACAGGGAACATCTCCCTTTTCACACGTAATAATATTCATATCGATTTTTATTGAATGAATATTGAATCGAAAGTTAAACATGTATTATTTTCATAAGAGCACAGTTGTCAACTTGAATATTCAATATTTTTTTATTTGAAAATCTTTTGTGATTGGGATCAATATCAATAATGATAATTCTATGGTACTGAGGAAGATACTATTACCGTAATTTTGCCACAAACATCTCCTTTGAAAAATTTGAGATCATCTCTGATTTTTTATTTATATATTTAGCATTTCAAAAGTCACAGTTCTGCAGTCGTTTGGCATATAATTCATTGTATTATATTCTTGGCACTTAGTGTTCACTGTGACAATATTATGCCTTATTTACATTATCTATTTCTTATCTTATATCTTATATTTATTAATTATTATCTGCGGCTTATATTCTATTTAGTATTTTCTCTACTTTGGACGGAAATATAATTACGACTTTGTCCATCGTTAATCTAGCGAAGAATATGTAGCATCTAAATATATCAGTAAGTGAATTAGATTTTCGTTTCACTATTTAATTTTGCTTCTAGTATTTTTTGATTTTTTCTTCTTCTTCTTCTAAAAAAAGACGACCTAGAGATATAAAGACCTAGAGACGCAACGCATAAAACGTACATACAGATTAAGGTCAAAAAACCATCACTCGCTATCCAATATAAATCCCGGCACGTGAAAATATAATACAGTACATATTTATAAAACACTCTTATGAATATATTTTAGTTATTGAAAACTTGGCAATTGGCATCTTAAGATGACAGTGGAAATTACCGAGTAAATATAATATGATATATTGAAAAACTACTTCCTCTAATTTGAAAGACATGAAATCCACGTAGGACCTTGTACGATATATACGATGAATAAAATCCTTCAAACAATTTGCAATAAATTAATATCATTATTTCTAAAAAAAAAAAATCATCAGCATAAATTTCTGTAACTTTTTTCTGTTTTGTTATTATAAGTATTAATTATTGCATACCACGATTCTATCGTAGCGCTACAGCTCGTATTCATGAAAAAAATATTTTGTAATTATTTAGTATACATAAGTAAATTAGTAATACCAAATATAATAAATTATTACATACTACACTTACTACATAACTAATAACATAACTAATAACTTATTAACTAATATATAAAAAAATAGTACGTATTCCATTTAAGATATAATTTACAATTCCAGTGAGTTTTGTATAAAAGTGCGTAATGGTTTTTGGGTAAATCTTAAACGTGCATAATATAAGAAGCAGAAGAAAAGAATTCTTGAGTGTATTTTCAAAAATTTAAATTATTATAATATTAAATATAATATTTAAGCTGCTATACTTACGTGCGAGTTTTGCATGTGTTATCCCACAAAAACTGCACAAAATACACAACAGTAAACTACTATAAGCCATATGTAAAATCATGTTTGTTTTTAAATGTTTTGTTGTTTGTGTGTATCAATTAAACGTAGTTTCACCACTGCACCCGGCGTCGAGAATAACCGCTTTATATCTTCTAAACTGATAGACATTATTGGACCTTCACAGCCGACATTGAACGCAGACAACCGGTTTCAAGTTCCGACCTTATCGAAGAATTATATTTTTGGTCCACTTGATTTGTTAAGCGATTATGAGCGATATAAAATAAAGATTGTTGATATAGTTCAGGAGTACGCGTACGCGAGCAGCTTGAATTCGATCCTCGATGCCGGTGTTACTCAAAAATTATTAACTGTGTGTTGACACATTAAGCTAAAGGCTACAGGTCGGATTGAAAGCCTAGTGGCATTCTTTTGCAGTCAACCCTTGTCATGGAGAAAAGTTGATGGCAGGTGCTATATATATATATATATATATATATATATATATATATATATATATATATATATACATTTATGACCAGATTTATAATAAGCACATACTTAATAGCTGTGCCACGCGGTTTCACCCGCGTAAAAAGCCTACCCCAAACGATTATATACATGTATACTTCCGTATTTGATTCAGATTTCGAGGTTTTAATTTTTTTAATTTATTTTTTCTAAAATTAAAGTAGCCTAAGTTACTCGCTATAATATCACCTATCTGTCTGTGAACGTCTTGTCAAAATAGGTTCAGCCGTTTCGGGGATTAGCCGAAACAAACAGACAGACAGAAAAATTGTTTGGTTCTTATATGTACCGTATATTCTTTCATGAGCATTGAGTAAAAAGCAGTTATTTCTTTAATACAAACAGACACTTCAATTTTATTATTTGTATAGTTAATAACATACATACATAGGTATACAAATATATAACCGAAAATCAGAAAACCTAAATATTGTCAATGATTCCTAAGGTACTTAATAGTCATGAGCTAATTTCTTAAATATGATCCTATTTGGAGCTGATATGATCTAATCGGGCAGGGCATTCCAGAGGAGTGCAGCTTTACATAGTAAAATAAGACATAGAGTATCCTGTTTATGGAATGAGGTACTCTGTCATGAGTAGAGTGAAGACATTGGAAGCTATTTTTAAGACATGAAGGAGATATAGGATTAGTTAATACAGAATACAATAATATCACAATACTGGAGCAACACCTTTGACAAATAGAAATAAAAATAAAATAAAAACTTAGAGAGTAGCCTTTTCTATAGCTCACTTAGCCATTTTGAGCTTACTTATACATCCCGCAAGATTATTAATAATAGAAAACGTTTTCGTTCCATACGGCATTACTGGCCATACGTAAATTTAGAAGACTTTTATCTTTTTGACTTACAGATTCCTTAGAGATGTACTGTATTAAAAGATAACATACGCCGGACCGCAGAGAAAAGGGGTCGGTTAGAAAATCTCCAATATCTTCATAAGTACCTGACCTAGCTTTCTGAAATAAAGACTAACTTATAGAATATTTAATGCCACATAAAATAATATATGAAACCGTTTTATATATTTTTTGATAATTGTATAAAAAACTGAAAATTTAAAATAATGGTCGGTTTTTAATTTAGTACCAAAAAAATAAAATCAATTGTTTCGCGTTTGTTTTAGTTTTGCAGTAAAAAAGTTATAAGTATGGTAGTCTCTGCCTTATAAATTTTATTATTCTAAAGTCATCATGTCGTTAATCCCTGAAGAATGTACCAGGATCCTGACAATGCTTGAAGATGGGCACAGTCAGCGAAATTCAGCGAGAACTGTTGGTTTGACTCTTTCTACAGTTCAGCGAGTACTCCAGCGTTTCCATGAAACTGATCCATTATTCGAAGACCAGGAACATGCCGAACAAGGTGCACGAGTGCGCGGGAGGATCGCTATATGGTGTCAACTATTTTGAGAAATCGCTTTCTTACGGCTGTTGAAGCAAAGAAACATCATTTACGAGCTGGAGGAAACAATCTAAGTACGGATACAGTAAGGCAGCGTCTGGCTGAAACAAATTTAAAGACATTGAGACCTGTAAATGGCCCAAAACTAGAAAGACACCACAGAAACTAAAGGTTGAGTTATGGTAGAGAACACTAAAATTGGACTCTGAATGACTGGTCAAGAGTTATATTTTCAGACGAGTCTAGGTTATGTTTATACAAGCACGACGGGAGGAAAAGAGTGTACAAAAGACCGAGAGAGCGCTATAACCAAGCCTGTATAGAAGAAAAATTACCATTCGGCGGAGGCTCTGTTCACGTGTGGGTTGGGGTTTCTTCCGAAAGCCGCACTGTGCTAGTGGTGATAGAAAATGGAACTTTAACTGCAGAAAAATATGTCACAGAAATTCTGAATGACTACGTTGGTCCATTTTTAGGAAATGGACGAGAATGCCGTTTTCATGCAAGACAATGCCCGCCCATACAGCGCACACATACACATGCGCAGCATACAGCTCAGATTGTGTTTGCCTATTTTCACACGCATGGAGTGGCCAGCATGCAGACCCGACTTAAACCCCATTGAGCATGCATATGACGAACTGGGACGACGTGTACGTCAGCAGATTCCGCCGCCAATCACGCTACGTGAAATTAAAGAAGCTCTAATAGAGGAATGGCAGAATAGTCCACAGCATCGCCTCAAAAACCTAGTAGAATGTATGCCAAATCGCATACCAGCGGTATTGCGAACTCGCGGACACAAAGTACTAAACTGCGTGAAAACGGCACACCTGTGACCAATCTACATTTACGAAAAATCTGGAAAAACTACGCATTATTATTTATTTTATATTTATTAAAAATAAAAAGCTTGAATTCATTTTTTTATTTTCAATAAAGCACATTAAAATATTCTTTGATTTAGTCTTTATTTCATAAAGATAGGTCAGGTATTTTTGATGATATTAAAGATTTTGTAACCGGCTCATTTTCTTTGCGGTTCAGCGAATGGTTATATAACACTGTCCAGCATAGTTAGATTCGTTCGGTATTTCAAATCGAATTTGGACTAAATTAGTCGGATAGTTTGCTCTAGGTGTTAACCACAATTTCTAACGTATATTTTATTAGAAGCTTTAATTTAACTTTCTTTCGTCGTATTTCAGGTTCAAATATTTTTCATCATACAATGTTTTAGTAAGTGAATTATGTAAATTCCTGATTAGAAATAAAGTTCTTCTAAAACCGTAATTTTATAAGTCAATATTGACCTACCTATCGATTGAGCTAAATTTTGGCATACTTATGAAGCTTCGGTGACAAAATAATTATATTTAACCATAGTGTCTGACGATAGAGCCGGAAGTTGGCTATAGGAACTCCTCAGATAAGCAATATAGCTCCGTCACGTTTAGACTCTTTGAATATGTTTTGAACAAGTACGTTTGCCCTAGCAATTTGAAGTCCGTTACTGGACATAGGTCTCACAAATAAAAGCTTGTAACGAAAATTTTATTTTTGTTAAAACTAATTTTTGGAACAACCTGTATCGGTATAACATGGACGTTCGGCAAGATCTGTGTCTTGACCATGTTTAATTAAGATCGAATTGTTCAGAGAAACCTTTAAACTACTCGTACTTATTAAATGAAGAGCTAAAATACTTAAGCGATTCTGACATAATCAATATTATTTTTGTAGAAAAATTAATGAACTCTTTAAATAACCTGGATAAATTTAAATATCAGACAGTGTAGGAGTGAGTTAGTAAAATATTTAGAACTATCATCTCATAACATTATGATATTATTTATAAAACTTCTATTAAAACATTCTTCTCAATGGAACCGACGTCCACTTTGCAACTACGGACACGCGACATTGCGGCGTGGTGTATATTGAGCTGCTGTGTATACTGGATTAATTTTTCTATCCTATTTCCATCTTGAGAATTGATTCCCGTTCAGATGAAATAAAAATGGATTTTACCACAGAAAGCTCGCCAACGAAAACCATATCTATATGTATATCCTTAAGAAAGCTTACGATTTTTAATGACCAACTTATGTAAGTTGATAATAGCTGGCCATTCCGGCTCCTTCGTTGGCAAAAAACAAAAACCTTCGACAGGTTTTTGTTTTTTATCGGCTACGCGTTGTAAGTTCACTTCAGGTAAAGCATTCTTTAAATCAGCTATTTAAGTATGCAATTAGACATATAATGTGATTTATCGAAAGGCTGTTGATTAACAAAATTAAAGGTGCTAATGAAAGTAAATTTAAGCGTGACGATAATTATCGCCACGGTTGTTGTTTAAATATAATTAAAAGGTGTTTTTTAAGTTGTAGTTCATAGATGTCGTTCAATAATGTGTATGTTAAGTGACTAAGAGCTCTGGATGGACGGTTTTGTGGCCCCATGGTTTTTTTAGTAAAGGGATCAATGAACTACCTATGAGATGGCAGAAGTGCATAGATTACAATGGTACATATTTTGATTAATTAAATATATTTTACAAAAAAAAGACTTTATATTCCTCCCATACAAAACGCAAATTTTCATATGTAAGGACCTAATATAATCAATACTATAAGTAATAATATAAGTCTAGAGACCTAACATTTTTTTTTAATATTAATATTACATTTGAAAGAAAATTTTATGGAAGATTACCGCAACACAAATAAAACAAAGCGAAAAGACAAATAGTTTATTTATATATAAAAAATAAGGTAAAGTAAATACGATTTTATAAGACGTATCATCATCATCATTTCAGCCTATCGTATCCACTATTGAACATAGGCCTCCCCAATAGATTGCCGTAAAACACGGCCATGAGCGACCATGCATCGACTTTCCGCGAAGCCGTGCAGGTGGTCGCTCCATCTGGTGGGGGTTACCCTACACCGCGTGTTCGGACTTCCACGCGCTGAGCCATCGGTGTCACAACGGTTGTGTCACCGATGCAGCTCGCAGCAGGGGGGCTGCGAGGCGTGCGGGCGAGGGGCGCAAGGACGTCGTGCCGCGAACAGCTGACTGGCCGGAAGACTACTTCTCACCAAGCCACCGGCGACTACGCGCGAATTTAACAGTCCTCTTATACTACAAACGTTGTATAGTTGAATTAATTAAGTTACAGTCCACTTTATCTTTCATTAAATAAGCTATCGAACAAATGGTAATTTACTACAAACCGGCCGGTATCGTCCTGAGACAAGGCCAAGGTCACGCCTATTCATTGCGATTGCATTACATACTTTTTAAGCGAATTAGCCGCTTGCCTTTCGTATTATAATGTGTTAACTTCATCATCATCATTATCATTTCAGCCCTTCTTAGTCCACTGTTGAACATAGGCCTCCTCCATAGATTGCCACAAAGCACGGTCCTGAGCCACCTGCATCCATCGACTTCCCGCAAAATCGCGCAGGTCGTCGCTCCATCTGGTGGGGGGCGCCCTCCACTGCGTTTGCCGGTACGAGGTTGCCATTCTAGAACCTTTCTTCCGCATCGGTTATCGGTTCTACGGGCTATATGGCCGGCCCATTGCCACTTCAGCTTCCTAATCCTTAGGGCAATGTCGGTTACTTTAGTTCTGCTGCGGATAACATCGTTAAGGATTTTATCTCGCAGAGAAACTCCGAGCATAGCCCTTTCCATAGCTCGCTGAGCGACTCTGAGCTTCCTCAAGCGGCAACTTATTAGTTATTTTTGTGCATTTTCCGTCAATATGCCAGACTGATGAAAAAACATTTATTCGAAAGTGGAACGTAATGAAAGCTAAACTTACAAATTTTAGTAATTAATTTAGCATACTTGCTAGTTGTGAACATGTATCAGACCTACAACGGATTGAGTTGGAAGGTCGCTTAAGCAAATTTGATGCCTTATACGATCAATTTGACGATTTACAGACGGAAATTGAGGTGGTTTCGGACGAGCCAAACGATGCCTACGAGGAACGTTGCAGGTTTGAAGAGCGGTATCATTCGCTACTGGCTCAGGCGTGTAATTTACTAGTGCGCAATGGCGCAGCCGGTGACGGCGGGTCGGTAGCGGGTTTGATGTGCAAACAAGCATCGTTTTAACACAATTTTATTCGCTTACCTAAAGTTAATTTGCCTCACTTTAATGGTGGCTATCAATGCTGGCTTGAGTATAGTGTACTTTTTGTCAATAGTTCATAGTAGTAATTCTGTCCATGACATAAATAAATTTCACTACTTACGAGCTTCTTTGACCGGCAACGCGCTCGATATTATTAAAAACATTGATTTATGAGCGACAATTATCAGATAGTGTCGAAATTACTTTGATGATTGATCGATATGATAACAGTCGACTTTTAGTGAACAATCACGTGAAAGAATAACTAGAAGGAATCTAGTTATTCTTTACGTCGTTTTATTGATATTATTAATAAAATCATTCGAGCGCTTAAAACATTGAACGAGCCCACGGAGTACTGGGATACACTTAGCGTTTACATGATGTCTAATAAGTTAGATGAGTCACCAGTAGAAATTGGGAAGAGTATCGCAATAGCTTATTAAAATCAACAACTTTAAAACAATTTTGCACATTTTTAAGTAATAAGGCTGATTTATTAGAAAAATTCAACATAAAGAAAAAATTAATATAAACACATTGCAGTCTAAACCTAGTATTTATATACTTTCAACTAACAAAAGCGATAACCTAGCGAAGACCCATATTAAAAAGTTATAACCGATGCCTATTATGTTCTAAAGATCATCTGTTATATACTTGGGAAGCTTTCCGAAATTTGCCGATTGCAAAAAGTGTTGCAAAAACGAAAGAATATAATGTTTGCTTTAACTGTTTACGTTCTGGCCATTTCACTAAATGATGTAGGTTATCGCGCTGTAAGTATTGTAAAGGTAGACGTGACACACTTTTACATGTTGATGAAGCTAAGCCTAGGTAGTGTTGCTTTACCTATTGATACTTCCCCGCCTTCTAGTGCTTGCTATCAAAAAAATGTCAGATATCAACCAGTACACAGTCTTGTAACTTAATAATTAAATCCCGTAATGGCGCTTACAAGGCAAATATTGAGTGCTTTATTTTATCTAATATAACTAAAATATTACCGGTTAATCTAATAGATATAAGTAGAATACCGATGCCATCGGGTCTTCAACTAGCCGATCATTCTTTCAATGTTCCGTCAGTTATTGACATTCTTGTGGGCGCTGAGATCTTCTGTGATGTGCTAGGTGCAACATCTATCAATCTTGGCAAAAATCAGCCCAAACTATGTGAATCAAAGTTCGGATGGATAATATCAGGCTCTGTAGCTTACTCAGTACATCCATCCTCGTCAAAACAGTCACGCCTTTGTAATATATCTTAACACTACTCGTAATGACAATGGTCGCTTTATTGTAAAGATTCCACTAAAAAATTATCCTAGTGTTTTGGGTGAGTCCTACGAAGTGGCTAAACGTCGCTTTTTATCATCAGAACGACGCCGGGGGCAAACCTCAAATTAATTTGTCTGACAATGGCACCAATTTTATTGGTGCTTGTAATGAGTTGCTGAAATTTTTGCAAAAGTCAAATCTCAGTTCTGAAGTTGCACAGCAAGGCATCGACTTTGCCTTCGTACCTTCCTACTCCCCCCATTTTAACGGCATAGCTGAGACAGCTTGCGCATTTCACTCACGCTACATGCCTCACTCAAATAGAGGCAGTCCTCAATTCCCGTCCCCTTACGCCTCTTTCCTCAGATTCTTCCGAACTTTCTGCTCTGACTCCTTCACATTTTCTTATTGGACGACCACATCTATCTGTTCCTCATCCACAGGTAGCTAACATCAACATTAGCCGACTGAAGCGCTATCAAAGAGTGGAGCATATAAAACAGCACTTTTGGAAAAGATTTCAATTAGAATGTTTCTCTGCTACAGTCTACTTCTACAGGACAGCTGTCTAAAGGAACGCTTGTACTCGTCAAAGAAACGGGGTAACCGCCCTTACTGTGGCCGTTAGGGCGAATTTTAAGAGTCCTGGAGCGGACGGAACAGCAAGAGTGGCAGAGCTGAAGACTAAAAAGGGGACCCTACTACGAAGCTACAAAAACATCTGCCCACTTCCACTTAATTGAACATTTCAAGGAGGAGGATGTTCGGACTTCGACGCGCTGAGCCATCGGCGACACAAGGAGGGCTCCCTTGTGTCGCCGATGGCGAGGCGTGCGGATCTAGGGGCGCAAGGACGACGTACCGCGAACAGCTGACCGGCCGGACGACTACTTCTCACCGAGCCACCGGCGACTACGCGCGAATCTAACAGTCCTCTTATACTACAAACGTTGTATAGTTGAATTCAATATAATTAAGTTACAATCCACTTTATCTTTCATTAAATAAGCTATCGAACACCGCGTTTGCCGGTACAAGGATTCTATTCGAGAACCTTTCTTCCCCAACGGTTATCGATTCTAAGATCTACATGAGCAGCCTATTGCCACTTCAGCCTGCTAATTCTTAAGGGTTTGTTGGTTACCCTAGTTCTGCTGCGGATATGATCGATACGTTACGGATTTTTTTATGAACAATTATTAAAAAATTTGTCTAAAAGTAATACTACTACCAACAGTGCCAACTTAAGTGTAAAACATTTAATAAATAAATAAAAAAAAAACAGAAAACCAATAAAGGTTAGTTATTATTCCAAAATAAAGAACAAATGATTAACAAACGAATTGTTTATCGCCGAATTTAAAATATTTTACATTATTTCCAAGTCATGGATAATTTTTTTTTTATAAATAAACTAAAAACAAACTATGCTAATCATAATCGAATATTTAGAAACGAATGACGGATAAACGAAAAGTTTGCAGCTGTATTAAAATGGCTGCTCCATTAGAGTACACTTTTAAGCTAAATTATTAATAATTGTTTATAAAAAATTAAAAACGGACAATAGCTAATTATTTTCGAACAATTAAGAACAACTAACGAACTAACAGAATGTTTATAACAAATTAAAAAAACATGATGTGTCGTCGGTAACTTAAGACCTGGCAAGCCCGGATATTAATTCATGAGCCATTGAAGCACGCAACCAAGATTTGACTCAGAATAGAGTAGAACGATCTCACCGCGGTAACTTCGCTAACCTAGTGAGTCGCCAGTATTTGAAAGAAATGTTTTGATATAGGGGTACAAATCTTGGTTTCATGTTTTAATGAGATGAGCTACCGATTCTGGTATGGACAGAATTGTTTTCACATTGTCTTTTCCATTTGGCACTCCAGAGTCGGTATTTGCTTATTACCGTTGATCCACAATCGTTAATGAATGACTGCTACATCTGGACAACTTGTTTTATTGTTTCGTTATTGGTATTCCAGTCTCTGACGCAAATGAATTAGGATGGAGTATCTCTGGAGATAGTCTCTGCTCTAAATCATTAGTAACGAAACCTAATAGCGGTATAACGTGCGGAAATACTCTTTTGCTGATTCCGCCTAACAGTTAGACCTGTTTACTTGCCTTGAAACGGTACGCGGAGATTTTAAGTAACATTCTGCTGTTTAGCTTGTTGTACTCTATCGCTTCTGAGAATAATTGCTTGACTAAGACTTCTTCACTCAATCGAAATGTCTTAAACATCTACATTTAGATCTCAACGTGTGTGTGTGTACTACGCCGCGTTCCGAATCATGCACGGTCCTTTTTTTTTTTAATTTATAAAATTTTCATATTCAGCCTTTTTAACTCAATTAGGGTTATGGGCATGCCCACCGCGACCTTTGATCCAAGCCTGGTTGAAGGGAACCTCAATGATTGTTCTGCAATTTTAAAGTGCTGATTTATCACGTGTTCAATGGTGAAGGAAAACATAGTGAAGAAACTTGCATGTCTGAGGAATGAAAATATTTCCGGGAAATATAAAGTCCGCCAACCCGCATTGGAGCAGCGTGGCGGACTCTTCCCGACTTGGAGTCGTAAAGAGTCCGCCGGTTCGACACTCTTAAAAATGAGGGGAGGCTTGTGCTCAGCGGTGGCACAATTATAGATTTACACTTACATTATTATTTTAGACTTGCACTACGTTTCTTAAATTATTTTTTAATTTAACCGACCGGTTTTGCCTTCCGGCATCAACGGGATATCAAAATTCAAAATAAACAAATTACTTTGTCATTTCTGAATTTTGATAGTATCTCTAATGACAAATTATTAGTAAAACAAGCACGAGTTTAGTTGTTATGAAGTGATAATATCATCATCAGTATAAATTATTAGTTACGAGTTTTTTCATCAGCCGGAGGTCATGAAATTTTCGTTGTATTTCCATTTCGACTATTACAAACCCATGGTATGAAACGTGGTGATAGATTGGGCTAATGCCGCAACCACAGTGGTGTACGGTTTGCTTTTGTTGATTAAATTATGTAAAGGTACTCGTATGTAAGTATTATCACAGTAGAGAGACATTTATTTTTGATTATCATCGCCATTAACATCGTTATGATAAACAATTATTTATAATAATAAGTTAAATATGCAAATAAATATGAAATTAAAATTATTGGCTGAGCAGCAAGGTAAATGGTAATTAAAGGAGTATCGGAGATTTAAGCTTTCTAAAAATCTGATGACGTGATTACTAATGAGATTGAGTACCAACATCATAGGGCTGCGCCCCATAGTGCGCCCGGAGATACGATCTTTAAAAGATTTGGTCATGTGGTCGCAAAATTTTAAGAGCTGACAAGTTAGTCAGAACAAAATTTTCCTAACATGTTTTCAATTACGTTTATGAACGTGCCGATTGAAAATTCAAAAAGCGACACGTAAAATTAATAATTTGACAAGATCGAAATTCTTTATATTTTTTTATTGTATTCATTTCAATGAAAGAAAGCAATAGCTTAGCAAGAGATTGACACTAATAACTTTCAAAAATTTTGTTACTTCATCACAAAGATAGATTGAATTTGAATTACTGTAAATGAAAAACATTTCTATATGATGAAGACAGGTAGTCTTCATCATATGGTAATAAAATTCATTACACTTTATAACAAAATACTGAACGTACTTCGATAAATAAATATCTTAAGAATAATATTGACAATACGCAAGGGCGACGCGACAACCCTATAGCATATTTCCCATGCTGCTGAATTCAGTATGGGACACTACCTCGCCCCGCACTTACCGTACAATTGTTCTGTCTAGACGGCTTCGTCGCCTGTCTGTAGTAATCTTTTCTGTGAGATATTACTAAGCTTAATACGGTTCGACATTAATGCCTCCTTAGATAAAAACATATTTAAAAAAAAAGAGATTAGTGTATGCTTATTAAGAACTGCTTTTTAAGTGCTTATTAAGAATTCTGTGTGCTGCAGGACATAGTCCTCTCCCAAGAATGAGGAGCGTAGTCACCACGCTGAATAGGCGAATTAGTAATCGTAGGATCATACGGCTCTCACTTTAGACGGTGCGGTCTGGCACCTCTGTCTAGTATATTTACGCTTTACCGTATATTTAAGACAGAAAAGAAAGAAGGATGAGAGAAGCCTAATTTATTCACTGCTACAATATAAGGTGAATGAACATTCGTCAATATGTCAGATGTAGATGTTTACTAGTGGTAGGATTCCTCTGCAGGAATCCGTCTAGGTAGGTACCACCCCAGGGCCAGTTATTCTGCCGTGAAGCGGTAGTGTGCAAGCATTACTGTGTTTCGGTTTGAAGGGCACTATGAGCTAGCGTAATCACTGGGCATTTGAGACATAAGAACTGAGGTCTCAGGGTGACGGGCGCAGTGTGGTGTCACACAGAAATATTCTGGGTGACACAGCATTTGTTGTGGGTGGACGTTGCACTTACCATGAGGTGAACGTTATGCTCGTTTCGTCACTTTATACAATAAAAAAAATGTAATTAAACAACTCTTCCCTTCCCTAAATTTTTAGACAACAGGTATTATTTAATAAATATTAAAAGGTTAAACAGTACAACTAAAGTACTAGGTTCCTTATTGTCAAAATCATCGCAGCTAGTGCCCAGGCTATCAATTTTATAATTGCAATACGAGTTAAATATAAAAATACGCTGTTATCAGACATCTACTTTCAATTCTTATAAGCAGATACTTTGTTTGTAAGGACAATAATATGTATGCAGCTCCAAAATCTGCGATATTACGATAAAGCACAATTTGCTGTGACCTTGTCTTCAAAGCTGAGGGTCGTTGGTCCATACCCCGCTGGGGGCAACCTGTTTGTGTAATGAATATAATTGTTTGTATCTGAGTCATGGGAGTTTATTTAAGTACATATGTACTCGTATATTTATGATAAATAGCATCATACAGTAGTGCAGTCTTAGTTTGGTATTAGATGACATGAGTTTTATTACAAAAGAAGTATTAGATACAAAATTTGCTAAAATATTACTTCTATCAATCATCTGTGCTGATCGCATGCTTAAATAGTTTTTGAGTTGTAAGATGTTCGAATAGACATAATGATATGTTTTTCACACCAGATTTAGTTTAGTAAATCACAACAAAAATACTTATTGGATCAACAAACGTCAACATAATGAATAATAACAACTGTAACATATTTTCCATAATTTAAGTGTATCACTTATTTGTATCTTAATAAAAAATAGTTCGTATGTGTGAATATGTGTATGTGTTTATATATTATATTATATAACCACATACACGATAATTCGATAGAGATTATTCGAGTCCATATACTGTCTCGTGAAAGTCTTAAAATCGACTAACGGATATTTGACGATAAATTCTTCCGGATTGGTAGAAAGCATTAGCTGCAGTGAACAGTGTTGATTATGTTGTAAGACATAGACTTACATTTAAATGAATAGATATAAAACAGGCTTACTCCAATTGCGGACGTGGTATCTTAGAGGCACACGCAATAATTCATCTAAATAAATGTATTTATTTACGATTTGATGAAAATTATAAAAATATAGTAGTAACAATGCTATGCCAAGAACGCTTTAACATACATAACAACATAAATATGTAGTTTCCTTCGAGTGACGTTAAATTTACATAAATAAACGTGGTGATAAAGATAAAAAAAAGGTTGAACTTGAAAAGGGACATAAATATATACAAATATATAATTTAATAGAAATAAATAGAATAATTTATAAAGAAAAATATTTTTTTGATTTTTCATTTTGACTATTAATACTACCCCAGGGTCATCAGTAGTGCGCAAACATTACTGTGTTTGTGTCTAACGGGCACAGACGTTGCACTTACCATGAGGTGAACGTTTTGCTCATCTAGTCACTTGTCCAATAAAAAAAATGTGGCTAGGTTAATGCTGTATCCTTCACAACAATATTTCAGAAAGTGCTCAAATACTTAATGTGGATAAATTCAAAATATCAAAAGCACAATAATAACCCCTTTGGCGAGTAGTGGCGGATTAAGAGAATCAATAAAATTTAATACAAGATGGCAGCGGCATCTTCCTGGCTGAAAAATAAACGCCAACTGCACTATGATAACAAAATAGTAAAGTTATATGTCCACTATGGACAGTCTCATCTATTTGAAGGGTTTTCAGGAGTCCCATGATCTCCAATTCGGTTTGCGACCTCACATCTATATTATTCTCGGCATGCAGGTTTTACTGTCTTCCGTCATCGCTACATAAATCAGACAAATTGAAGAACATTTAGAGGGCTGGCACCGGGATGACCCAGTTATCGCGTACTATAATTTAATAGCGGCACCAACCCTGAGCTACCACGGCTTTCCTACTACTGTGGTAAAATCCCCCAGATGAGAGCTACAATTTTGGGCAATTAAGGGATAGCTAGTCACATGACTGTTAATAGCTGAAATAGATTAATGATCCCCGAAGAATGTGATCGATCGTACTGTTATCGTAATGTCACACAAATTATATTTCGTGTATTACAATTCTATACAAAAAAATTTGTCACTTTTGCACTGATTGCAATTGCACGCAAATAATTTTTATTATTTTTTAAACGTTACTTGTTAGTACCGGATTCTCCTTTTATGATGAGAGGGTCATGTACAAATCACTATATGATTCAACATGACTTTTATTGAACCTGGTACTAAACAACTAGTCCAAAAAATGTTCATGGAAACTACCAACAAGAAGCTTAGTGGGCTTTTTGTTAAATATACGCATAATTACAGCTACGAATCGATCACCTTCTTTTCGGGGGTTCATCGTCATCATCATTATTTCAGCCTATTACTAGTCCACTGTTGAACATAGACCTCTCCCTTAGATTGCCTCAAAAATTTGTAGCTCTCATTCTGGGGGGATTTTACCACAGTTAGTAGGAAAGCCGTGGTAGCTCAGGGGTCTGGTGCTCGCCTATAATTTCATAGTACGCGAGTAACCTGGGTTCGATCCCCGGTGCCAGCACCTCTAAAATTGTTCTTCAATTTGAAGTGCTGATTTACCACGTGCTTAGCGATGAAGGAAGACATCGTGAGGAAACCTGCATGTCCGAGGAATAGAAATATTTCAAGGACATGTGAGGTCCGCCAACCCGCATTGGAGCATCATGGCGGACCTCCTCCAGCTCCAAAACCCTCTCAGAAATGAGATGAGACCTGTGCTCAGTAGTGGGACATTAATAGGCTGCTACTTTACTTACTTTTTTATCATAGTTGCCACGCTTGGCAGTTTATTTATTCAGATGTTCCAGGAAGATGCCGCTGCCCATCTTCTGGTTTTAATTTTCCCTCTGCCGACTTTTACGACACCCACGGGATGAGATGGGATGCTAGATTCTCTTAATCCGCCACTACTCGCCAAAGGGGTTATTATTGTGCTTTTGATATTTTGAATTTATCCACATTAAGTATTTGAGCACTTTCTGAAATATTGTTGTGAAGGATACAGCATTAACCTAGCCACATTTTTTTTATTGGACAAGTGACTAGATGAGCAAAACGTTCACCTCATGGTAAGTGCAACGTCTGTGCCCGTTAGACACAAACACAGTAATGTTTGCGCACTACTGATGACCCTGGGGTAGTATTAATAGTCAAAATGAAAAATCAAAAAAATATTTTTTTTTATAAATTATTCTATTTATTTCTATTAAATTATATATTTGTATATATTTATCTCCGAGAAGATTACTTCTTCCTACCACCTTTATGCTGACGACCTTCAAATATATACACAGGCTGCTCCTAAAGATCTTTCCGTTGCCATACAAGATCTTAATAGAAACCTATCGCAAATTTTAAGAATGGAGCACAGACCACGGCTTAAAGGTTAACCCCTTGAAATCGCAGGTCATTATTATTGGCAGCCCGAAAATGTTAGTGAAGACTAATATTTCTTATCTCCCTCAGGTTATTTTTAATGGCATTGTAATACCCATAAGTCACACAGTAAAGAACTTAGAGATCCATATTGACAAGAATCTCTCCTGGAGTCCTTAGCTGCAAGAAATTCGTCGTAAGGCGTATGCGTCTGCGGGTGTCTTGCCAAGATTGCGCTATGTTCTTCCTACTGCCACTAAGATTGCGATTGCACAATCTCTTCTTATACCAATTTTAGATTATGCCGACGTCAGCTATCTAGATCTCACTAAAAACAAAAAATTTTGAAGTCGCTCAAGTTGATCTAGTTGGGCTTCCCAACTAGATCAACTTGAGCGACTTCAAAATTTTTATTAACAGATTCATAATTGGCTTACGCAAATATGATCATATTTCAAGCTATCGTAAAGAGCTCAAGTGCAAAATGCACATATACTTTACCTTCTCTATAGCGTGCTCTTCAATCCGTCTTATGCTTCTTATCTAAAAGAAAAGTTTAAGTTTTTAAATGATACCCATTCGCGAAATCTGAGATCTTCAGAGAATCCTCTATTACAAATGCCTTCTCACAGTACTAAATTCACAGATGGAGCCTTCACTGTGCAGGCCGTGCGTCTATGGAATGCATTACCTGTGGAAGTTAGACGTGCTCAGTCTTTAATAGTATTCAAAAGGCTCGTTAAAAGTCACTACCTGTCGCTTTAATTTTAAACCCCTTTTTCGGTATTTATGTATGTGTATATTTATGTATATATATGTATTTTATTTTAAAGTATGTGTGTACGTAAGTATATATTTGGTATATTTGTATTTATTATTTCATAATATATTTATATTGCTATATATTAATCGCCGGCACACCCTCTTTAATAGTTCCTTCAGTTATGTCCATTTACCGGTTGTCTGGAAGAAATCGCTCTTAGCGATAAGACCGCCGATTGCTATACCATTTGTTTGAATGTTTTTGTTTTTTAAATATTATTTTTCTTGTACATTGGTGTGTAATAAAGAGTAAATAAATAAAAAATAAATATATATTTTTTCGGAAGTCGGTGACGAGACGACTTAGTCGTACATTATCATCATCATCATCATTTCAGCGCACAACAGTTCACTGCTGAACACGGGATACAGATAGCCACAAAACACGGTCCATCCATCGACTTCCAGTAAAACCGTGCATCCGTGCAGGTCGTCGTTTCATTTAGTAGGGATTCGCGTACGTCTGCCGTCGCGTATAATACTGCATTCGTCACGACATTCTTTAAAAAGTAAAGTAAAGTTTCAGCCTATAAATGTTCCACTACTGAGCACAGGCCTCCTCTCATTTCTGAGAGGGTTTTGGAGCTAGGAAGAATCCACCACGCTGCTCCAATGCGGCATTCTTTACTAAGTCTCATATGCCTTGTAATTACACTAACTTTAGGATGTTTTCTACTGAACACAGCGGTATCTGCTGCCATATAAGGGGTATATATTGGGCACCGCACCTAAACTTATTTTGCGATTAAAGCTTGTTTAATATATAATAAACATATAACAAATCATAATAATCAGTACACTTCAATTCTTATGCAAAGAGTTAATGAATATTAATTCACATCCCATTTTTGGTTAAGATGTTGATTCAAACATAACAACAAATTCAGCTGCAAAGCCAAATAACAATTTTGAAAATAAAAAATTGCCTCTTTTGCCTTAATAAAGTTAACCTTAAATTTGAGATGCAGTTCGGTACAAATCACAGTTATACATAAGGTTCATGGTTGCTGTAATATAAAGAGCAAGGCGAATCGAGTACAACTCTTACATCATTAAACCGAGGCTTCCCAATATCAGCTTTAGCTTTGTTTTAAAATCAAAGAAAACGAGACCAGATCGTTACTAAGACCATCGATTAACAAATTGCTTCAGATTACAGTTTAGAATTTTAAAAATGTTGAATAAGTAATTCAATAAAGCTAACTAGTCTGACAACATAAGTTGTACCACTTCATGGATATGACATGACGTACTATGGGTATAAGTAATGGTGTGGCAAGGCGAATAAGCAAGTTAAGAAGTAAGTACTCGTATCCATACTAATATTCTAATGCGAAAGTAACTCTCTCTGTCCGTCTGTCTGTTTGTTACCTTTTCACTGTTCAATTGCTGAACAGATTTTGACGAAATTTGGCACAGGGATCGCTGGCATCCTCGAGACGGACATAGGATACTTTTTATCCCGGAAAATTAAACAGTTCGCACGAGATATTTAAAAAAGCTATTTTGACACGGACGAAGTTGCGGGCATCAGCTAGTAATATTATAAGTACGAAAGTAAATTTCTCTATCCCTCTGTCTGTTTGTTACCTTTTCACGGTTCAGCCGCTGAATCGATATTCACAAAATTTGGCAAGCTATCTCTTAGCTTGCATCCTGGAGACAGACACAAGATACCTTTTGTCCCGGAAAGTCAAATAGTTCCCAAGGGATATTTAAAAACCCTGTATCCGCGCGGACGAAGTCGCGGGCATAAACTTGTTACCTATGAAATTCGAATCGATTCATTAACATCTTCTAAATTGTCTCCTACTGAACGTGGTAGTCTTTTTCAGGGGTGAAAGGAGAAAGTTGGAAAGAGGTAGGTGCTAATCTACTCTACCGGGCATCTATCGGCTAATTACTTTAATACATTTAATAAATAGTCAGAATGAGATTTCTGTCCAATTTCTAGTTATATATTCATTCAGTAATTGTGATGATTGTTTAATGTCGTGAAAATGGATTACAATTGTTTTTGTTCTTGATCCTTTTATGTATTAAAAAAGTATTTTTATAATTTATAAATTCTGAATATTGTAAGCAAAATGTGTCGTGAGAAATAATCACGACTAAGTCGTTGTGTTCCAGGAAATATTTCTTATGGCAGATAAATTTACCTGTAATTTCCATATTTTTAACGATTTTGATAAAACAAGTAATTTGTCTTCTTTCATTTTTCTTGCATACCATTGAGTGGGCTTTGATGGACGCGGAATCCAAGCGGAATCCGCGCCATTTGATGTGGCGCTGACTTTTACAAGATAACGTCACTAATAATGTTATGAATAGGCATACATTATCATAAACAATCGTAGTTTATGAGTTCTTCAACACATTAATAACTTAACTTGTTTCTTAGGAGTGAATATTTCCTTTTAAGCTTTTCTTTTATTCCTGCTGAGTTTTTGTGATATATTTTAACCACTTTTCAAGGTTAGTTTTTTTTTGTAATTACGTTCGTACAATAATACTTACAATTACTCCTCTTAGAAAAATTTGATAGTTTTATTTTTTTTATGTAAGTTCTTTCCTGCATAGAGTTCTACGTTATCCAATTCGAATTCATAAGTAATTATTCTGTAGAACTTGTAATAATGAAAATATTAACTTGTAATAATGGTTAGTGCCTATATTTTTTTTAATGTTTTGTTCTTTTTTTTTGTTGTTACATTATTTTTGACACCCAAACACAATATAAACACTACGTTTTATTGACATCGTAAACCACACAGTGACAACCAAGTGACAACTGTCTTAAATACAGATAACATTAAAGGAATGTTTAGTTTTCGTGTGTTAAGCAATAGACTAAAAATGATTTAAAATGTAATCTTAAATGTTTTTTTTCTGCTTTAAGTGTAAAAGCTGATTATATTTTGAAGTGTGTGCTTATTTCTTTTTTTTGTATTTCCTTTCTTTTTGTATTATTTTTTTTGTTATTTTTCTCTGTTCGTTTCTGTGTGTACAACGAAGTGAATGTAGTAATAGTGAAACAGACACAGTTTTTCTTGAATGTATGTTTTCGGAACTCGTGCATACTTTTGATACGGATAGAATCCATGCCATTTTAATATCAGAATCATGGCTAAAACCTACACTGCTTTCATCATCGTTCGTTTTAACTGGTTATATATACTGTTTGCTACTCTGAATCTGGAGTTGTTGAAACATAAAGCCTCCTTAGTCAATTGGTCAGACACTTTTAACTCCACTGATGTTAACGATATGGTGGCTTCAGTAACTACCAATATTCTTCAGTTATACGACACACTGGCACCAATACGCGCTGTAAAAATGAAGCGACCACCCGGACCGTGGATGACCTGCGACATCCGGAAAGCTATGGCGAAACGCGATCGGGCTTTTGTAAGATTTAAGAACAACCGCAGTGAGGTCAATTGGAACTTATTTGAAGTTGCTAGAACTCGTTGTAACCAGATAGTACGAGCTGCAAAACGCCGGCATATCCATAAACATTCTAAATTCTTCGCCAGCTGGTACTTGGAGGTTTCTCAGTTGTCTCGGTTTTGGTAAACAAAAACATTGCCCGGATATGGGCCCAATATCTCTTAATGATCTGAACAAGCACTTTTCCTCGGTGCCTCTTCTGGATAACTCCACTAAACATTTTTTTTTATTGTATAAAGTGATGAAACGAGCAAAACGTTCACCTGATGGTAAGTGCAACATCTGCCCATAACAAATACTGTGTCACCCAGAACATTTCTATGTGACACCTTACTGTGCCCATCACCCTGAGACATCAGTTCTTAAGTCTCATATGCCCTGTGGTTAAAAATAAAACAATAATAATAATTTAACATAAAACTATTTCACTTATCTTATCACTTCCCAAAGACGAATCTAACTGCTTTGCTTTTTCTCCAGTGAGGATGTCCGTAGAATTGTATTCTCTATTAAATCTAAAGCAACTGGTTGCGATGATGTGAGCGGAACTATGGTTATTCTTATACTTTATTATAATCTCCCGGTTATCACTCGCATTATCAACTTTTCTCTTTCATCTGGGATTTTCCCTTCCCCACGGCGTAAAGCTTTTGTCCTTCCACTCCCAAAAACTACTAACCCTAGCTCTGTTAAGCACTACCGACCATTTTCTATTCTTCCCTTTCTTTCAAAGATTTTAGAATCAGTTGCACATAAACAACTCTCTAGCTACATATACTCTAATAAATTACTCAGTCCTTTTCAGTCTGGTTTTCGACCAGGCGATAGTACGACCACAGCACTCCTGAAAGTTCTTGACGACGTACAAGGTCTAAATTGACTGTTCTCGTCTTAATAGATTTTCTAATGATTTTAATACAGTTCATCATGACATCCTTCTTGCCATCTGTAAGTACATGGGGTTATCTCTATCAGTTTTGGATCGGTTCTCATCTTACCTTCGGGATCGCCAACAAAAGATTATAATAAATCACCAGTCTTTCTCTGATTGGTGTAATCTGACAACTGGCGTCCCACAAGGCGGAATCTTATCTCCATTATTATTTTCTATCTTCATTAATCTAATCACTGTTCGTTTCAAAAGCTTGTACCACCTGTATGCTGACGATTTGCAGCTGTATGCTCAAATCGATCCAAAAGGGGTTAATTCTGCGATTGGTTGGATAAACCACGATCTTTTGTGTATTTCTGACTGGTGCAACAACTTTGGCATAGAGGTTAATCCCTCTTAATGTCAAGCCATAATAATAGGTAGCTCTCGTCGTCTAGCCATGCTTGAATTAAATTCGCTACCTTTTATTGTTAACAACAGCACAATTATACCTTTCAGACATAAAGTTAAAGATCATGGATAGATGATTGATAGTAATCTGAGTTGGCAATCTCAGGTTACAGAGTTAAGCCGGAGAGTTACAAACTCCGTGCGCGGCTTTTATCGCTTAAAAATTTCCTGCCGGTTGGTACCAAGGCTATGTGGTGCAAACTCTCATTTTACCGGTTCTTGATTCTGCTGACGTGTGTTACTCTGACCTAAGCCAAGAGCTTTTGTGCAAATTGGATCGTCTGCTCAATAATTGCTTTCGTTTTATTTTCAGTCTTCGTAAATACGATCACGTATCCTTCTATCGTTTTAGGCTTCCTATCCGTCATCGTAGATGTACCAGGATTCTTCGAACCCTGTTTTCAATTCTATACGATCCATGCACACCCGAATATGTAAATTTCAGTATTGGGGTTCTTGTCATGAATGTAATTTACGTTCTTCTGGAAACACCAATTTATACGTCATTCCACGTCGTACTAGCTGCATGTCTCGCCCTTTGCTGCCGAAGCTGTAAGGCTTTTGAATGAGTTCCCTGTGAATATGAGGAAACTGACGCCCGTATATTCTTTTAAAAGAGATGTTTTTGAACACTATTTTTCTTTTTTCAGTGAGCAAATTTCTTAAATACACCCTACATTACATGACATGCTTTTCTTGTTTTATATATAACGTTTATCTTATATATATATGTGTACGTGTATATGTGTATGTGTATATATATATATATATATATATATATTTGTGTGTATGTATTTTTATAAATATCCATATGTAATTATTTGTTTCAACCTATGTACATATTCAATTTATTTTATAGTTTTAATTCTCTGCTTAACTCGTGGTTGACTGGTAGAGAATGCCCAATGGCATTAAGTCCGCCAATTGTACATTTACTCTGCAATAAAGTTTAAACAAATAAATAAATAATATTATTAGGCATGGATGCTGGATGGCTTGCTGAACATTAATTAATGTATAAATCTCATAAAACCACTGGTGACAAACGCAACGGAAATTCTTAAATCAAACTTTAATCAATTAAGAATTAATAAGTGGAATAATACCCAAAACTTAATAAATAAATAAAACTGGCTGGTAAAATATGTTTATAATTGCAAACGTGAATATGTTGTTGCTAAGAAAAATGTTTAAATGAACACAAAGTCTACAAATGTCTATGCTGAAAATGATTATATATTGTTTTTCAGGTCGATTTTGAAGACGATATTGTACGGGAGACAATCGCATTTTTTTTCCTTTGTACAGGTCGTCCAACGATTTTTTTTAGTGAAAGTGGCGGCACATTTCTTAGTGGCTCCTCATACCGCCCGTCACCCTGAGACATCAGTTCTTAAGTCTCATATGCCCAGTAATTACGCTAGTTCTCAGTGCCCTTCAGACCGTAACACTGTAATGTTTTCACACTACTGCTTCACGGCAGTGATGGGACACAATAAGAACAATATTGGTATTTAATGATGTCTTATATTTACTGGTGGTAGGATTCCTATGCAGAAATCCGTCTAGGTAGGTACCAACCCAGAGCCAGTTATACTGCCGTGAAGCAGTAGTGTGCAAACATTACTGTGTTTCGGTTTGAAGGGCACTGAGAGCCAGCGCAATCACTGGGCATATGAGACTTAAGAACTGATGTCTCAGGGTGACGGGCGCAGTGTGGTGTCACACAGTAATTTTCTGGGTGACACAGCATTTGTTATGGGCAGACGTTACACTTACCATCAGGTGAACGTTTGGCTCGTTACGTCACTTTTATGAAAAAAAAGAACGCAAATACTTACACATTGAAATAAAAATAGATTTTACGGATCTTAAGGCGTATAATTGTGACGGCGAGCGTGACCATAGTTGTTCTAAAGCGCTCGAATCGTCGGGCTATAAATAGTAAATTATACGAGATGATCTCCGAAAAATGTAGTTTTATTTAAATATTGGTATTTTTTGCAAAAATTTAATATTTTGGTTTTAGTAGTCAAACAGTACAGTACGGTAATAGTAGTTTTACCAAGCAAGAAATGTTCCCCTAGGTTTCAGCACCTTCAGTTTTAATATTGTTAAATACCCATCACTGTTAAAAATTATAATTATGACAATGTTTACGCGGATTATTCTTAAATATATTTCATTTTAGCTAGCTAAGGTAGAAGAATTGTTAAACGAGACTAGAATTGAGGAATTTTGTGGTAAAATAATTTTCTAAGATCGTTAAAAACTTTTCAAAAACAGCAAGAGCTCTTGCCCTACTTAAACTAAATACTACTATAACTAACTGTAAAACTACTAATACCAGTTACTTGACTAAAAGAGTCAGTTATCCATTTATGGGGCGTGTACATAATTCTAGCGAAATCCTTCCTATTAAAAAGTATTAAAATACGACTTTAGGAAAAGGGCTATTCTTGTATTAGAAAAGTGACGAAACGAGGAAAAGGTTTACCTGATCGTAAGTGCCCAAACAAATGCTGTGTAATCCAGAACATTTCCGTGTGACACCACACTACGCCCGTCACCCTAAGACATCAGTTCTTAAGTCTCATATGCCCAGTGATGAATGAAAAATAACCACAGAGAATAAAGAGATCGCTTCCAAGCTACTTCTGTAACTTATATGAGATTTTCACAAACTTCGCCTCTATAAGACTTGCATAAGACCCGTAATGGACTAAGCTTGCGTCGCTTTTGCTCACGCGACGGGCAATCAATTAAAGAAGTTACAGAGCGTTCAAAATCGATTCTTGCGAACTGCCACCGGAGCCGGTTGGTATCAACGCAATGTAGATCTTCACAGCGACTGTGAAATGCCGTTAATCTCTGAACACTTCAGAGAATTATCACGGCGGTTTTTCGAAAAAGCCGTGGTTCATTCAAACCCGCTGGTGGTTAAAGCAGCAAATTACCGACCAAACCGAAACGCGACCAAACGCAAACGTCGCCCGCGAAACGTGCTAGACGACACGGACATCTCAGCTCTTCCTAACCACGATACGGTCAGTCACAATCCAGGCTACACTGTACACACAGTCAATAGCTTTAACATAACACGCACCACGACGTGCGACCGCCGTAGAGAGCGGCGCGCAATAGTCAATAATCACACCGCGTACACACGATTCACCCGTGTTCCAGGGCGGTTCTCACCGCCCAGAGTTACCGACACACAAGTCGACAGTCCGAATGGACGCCCGCAGCCTCCTTCGGACGGTAATTAGATGACTTAAAATATTTAAGATTTTCGAAATCGCGAAAGCACGGAGCGAACGCGACACAGTCCGAATTTCGAGGTTTTTGTAGGAGTTTTTATTTATTTATTTATGTTTGGGTCAAACCAAACCTGGCACGCGGGCCCCTGGTCCGCGAGCACAGTATCCGATGAAGCTGTGAAAGCCGAGAAGGCTAACAGCAATTACATCACCGAAATTATATATATATGAGATTTTTTGGTGGAAAGGAGGCCAGCCTCGGCTCGGTCAGTTCAATCGGGAGGGGTTATATGAGTTTCACTCTTAATTGTACTACATATTTACGGCATACTACTCGTAGATGTCTTAAATCGTACAATCTGTATTATTATTGTAAATTATAAATTTACTTTGTGTAATAAGGTTCCAGTGCTATGCAGAGTAAAAACTAACTTCCGATTAGTATCATGACAATAGATATTCTTAATAGACAAAGTATAGAATAGATAAAGTTGGTCCAATATATTTTAAGTACTACTAAAATTTTGTGGTATCTCGAATTATTGCAGAATTAGACCAGATTCTCGGAAATACTATGATAAAACATATTCGGAGTAAAAAGAAAGACCATCTACCGTTTCCTCGGGGTACACAATAAAATTCATAAGAACTTTTTTATAAATACTTTCTGTACAACAACGAAGTATATGTAAAAAATACGAGGTCTTTAAACACAGTGCGTTCTGATAAAGTGATAATTCTTATTTCGCAAGCGTATAAGCAGGAAGATAGACTGTAATTGTTTTTTTTATTATGACTATATATAGCAGTTACTTTTGTTAAATTATACTAATCTGGCATGTTATTTCAAGCGAATGATTCTGTAACTCCATTTTTTCATTATTGTTATTCGCGTAGACTAGTTTAATAATTATTTTAAGGGCATTTTGTAGAAATGTATAATAAACATGTAGTATAGCTGACACTACCGGCTTAAGATTATAATCAGGCTGTGCTGAAAATGCAGTTTTGCGGCCATGTGTTACTTATACTGAGCGCAGACCTATTCCTTGCGTCACACTGTAGTCCAGAAACTGTAATGTAAAGTAAAATTGCTGCGATAAAATGTACAGTTGTGTAATAATAAAATCTCTATATGTATACCACTGACTCATTACGACAATTATCTCTGAAACTGCAAGAACTATTGACTTGAAACTTTGGCAACCATACCCATTACTTTCTTTACATAAACACCCACTAAGAACGTATTTTAAGAGCATTTACTCCTAAATGGTTAAACGGGCTCCATTACGCCCAACAAGTAACAGCAAGTTTACATTAAAGGGATTTTTTGTTTCCACTGCCTTGACTGACTTGATATTTTAAGAGCAGCCATTAAGCAAAGAAGAAGAAATGTGATTTTGTAATTGTTTTAAAATTTGATGTGACCGGCAGACGTGGTCCTGATGAGTTTGATTTCTGGTTTCTTACATTTTTCTGGGTCTTTACATTAAAGTGTAAAACTTTACAGCCACACGATCAAAGTGGCATCTACAGTGCCGGATTTTGTTTTGGTTTTCCATTTAAATTTTATAATTATATTAGCGATGTGCTAACGGTTAACGATTCTCTACAGTTATATCGACGACAATACATTAGATAACCATCGTTGCCAGTGATAGTCTCCGCGGTCAAATTTCATAGATAGAGCTTGGAACTGTTGCTGTCGACCATGCACGGCGATAACGGTATAACTATCACACGTTGTCGACAGCACTGGAATTTCTTTCCAAATTCTTTCCAAAACATACAAGGCGCATTTCAACGTGGAGAATTGTAATTTTCATCTACAGTAAAATGACTCTCAATATTGCGAAGTCTAATTTCATTACGCTTCGATGTAAAAGATTATATTTTCTAACTCGCGGTATCGTAAGTAACTCTGGAAAATTGGTCAAACAATTCAAAATTACATAATGATCACAAATTTGAACGAAACAATCAATCACAAATTTAATAATCTCTAAAAGTGAACATCTTCGAAGGCTTACCGTTTGACTTACAAATTCAACGATCGAAAACTAATTGAAAATTTGTGAAAACTAAAAAAAGGTGATATATCGCGGGGCTTGTCTACTCAGCTAGCTCAATGATATGCAATGAAAGGACCGTGCAGTAGAATCAGCTGTCACAGGATAATGAAAGAAGACAGAAAGAAAGAAAAAATATTTATTGTCACAGAACCGTCATGCATACAAAATAATATAAGTTTTCTGTCATGTATGACAGTCACAGACGGCGTTGTATACGGAAAATGTATGAGAAAATTAATTTTCTTCATATTTTTTTCGATATTCTGCAATTCGGGACGGAGACAAATCCATCAAATCCAACGTCATAAAAATCGGTCCAGCCGTTCCAGAGTTATAAATGGTGTAAATAACTCTAATTTAAATATAAAGTTTCAGCCTATAAATGTCCCACTACTGAGCACAGGCCTCCTCTCATTTCTGAGAGGGTTTTGGAGCTAGGAAATATATACAAATAATATATATGAATAGCTAGTCCAGCTGTTCTTCACTTATAAATGGTGTAACTAACCCGACTTTGTTTACTACTACAGTAGCACTATTTTAGTCTATACCAGTAGATACATACTAAGTTTCGATATTAATCTATTGTCAGAGTAACAAATGTTGTAATAGAAGATATTTACGATCGGGTTAAGGGGTTTTTATTTATTTTTAAAAGTTTAGATAAGTACTGCTAAACTAAACAAAACATATTAGAGCTTACTCGAAGCTATGAAGAATTGAATATTAAAAAAAGTTTTTTTCTTGTAATACACTAATAACTAAACTGATATTTTCGAAGCCATTTCAACAAATAATTTTAATTTTCAATAATCATACCAGCGATAGCGACATCATAAAAAAATATGAGTAAGCTCCAGATATCTATACTTCTCTTGCACCATCCAGATTAAAATAACGACATAATAAGGCGTTTATCATAAACCTGTCAACAGCGGACGGCCTCTCTCAGGAAAAAAAAAATTCGTCAAAATGGTTATAGCGCAATTAGACGAAGTCAAATTATACGAGTACATACACAGAAACGGTACACAGTAACTTTATTAACTCAGATCAAAAGATCAGATCAAAATTAAAATCATGTTATTTACGTGATGATACGAGTATTTTCTAGTGATTAAAGACACAGACAACACACCAGTTATCCATCGTATAGTCTATAATATAAACTATATATATAATAGATAATGCCTCTTTGTGATGTATATTTCCTACTATCAGGTCTGTAGTGTGGAGGTCGATGGTTAATTTGGATAGTGACCGTTATTGACTGGCGTATGTTATTGTGGGAGGGCGGAGCGTGTTTTTCAACATCTGGAAAATACCATTTTAATTTTCCATGTGATAGTAAGTAAATTAACTTTGATTATTTTTTATCCTTAATTTTCTTTGTATTTATCTCACAATTGGAGGAAAGCTTCAAGAAACCCCCTAACGCGGTTGTCCCCGACATATTGAACCTATCACATTATGTCGATTTCGGTAACAGTTTTATTGTATTTTTGGAGGATAAGATAAGATTTTGCCATCAGGTACATAAATATCAACTGCCGTGTTTTTATTTTTGAAACACATGTAATGTGTAGTAAAACGTTTATTATAGTTTGTTAAAACCTTAACTTATTTTAAATATATGTTACATTTTTCTTAAACTATGTAGCGTCTTTAATAGCATCTCGTGTTTATTAATTGAAACAAATAATGTAATTCTTATCAAATCTATACAAACTCCTTGACAGAAAGTGAACGTTTGAAGGCCTTTTTTATTCAATAATAAATTTGTAGTGAAATACAATAATGACAGGAATTGAGTAGAAATTAAGAAATAATACGTTTTATAAAGATTTAAAGCAATATCACAATACTTAATTGAAATACTTACTGGAAGTTTTACGTACGTAGTTTTAAATACTTACAGTAAGTAATTTCTGTAAACCAATGCTAAGCAAAGATTTTATTACTGTATTTGCCGACGGGTGACAAGCAAAACTTTATAATTAATAGTTATTCTTTCTTAGAAAAATAACTTGTACGGAATAAAATCTAAGTCGCAGTGAAAAGATACAAATTTATAAACAAATATCTCATAACATAATAAAATATTAGAATATCTACAAGTTCATTTCAAGTTTAATTTTAGTTCAAAATATATAAATAAATAATGAAATAGCGTTAAAACACTGCACTATATTATTTTTTTTTCTTTAACAAGGAATTAAAGTTACTAAAACATTATGTCTTGTCGAAATTAACTTTTCGTTCTAGAATTAATAATGTAAAGAAAATATTTAATAACATAATATTTTTGTTGCCTTTGCCCTTATAATAAAAAATAACTACGACTTCAATCACATCTCAAATTTTTTATAAGACAACAATTAATATTCAGTGGTGGGTGGGTTTATTAGAGTTATAATATAACATTAATATTTAGGTAACGGTACATAAAGTAATTCGTCGTAAGGTACTGCGTCAAAAAATTTACGTGCCGTCTCAATAGTTACATTCATAGCATAGTCTATGACAGGTTGCCCAAATTCTTCAGTCACCACTCGCCAATTTTCATTAAGGAATTTTAACACCGTGTTACCTGAAATATTTGAAAAAAGGGTGTAAATAATGACATTATTACAATAAAATCATGTTCAATGTAAAACTGAATTGTACTATTTTAAACTATTTATTTTGTACTAATTATGATAATCATAATTATTTATTATATTTACGCGAACACTTAAATGAAAATAAATTTTACGGATTTTATCGCGTTTATATCCCGACGTTTTCAGCGCTTTACAGTAGCCACGGTCACGAGAGGACTCCGAGAGAGGGAGAAATCCGTAAAAATTAGTTTTAATTAAATCATTACTTAAATAAAAACATGATCTTTATCATCATTTCAGCCTGTCACTAGTCAACATAGGCCTCCCCCATAATTATTTCATTCTACCTAAGAGAATCTATCTCCCAATCTTATACCGTGAGTGTCGTAAAAGTCGACAGAGGGAAAATTGAAACCAAAAAATTGGCAGCAGCATCTTCCTGGAACATCTGAATAAATAAATTGCGGTTGTCAACCCGCCTACCAAGCGTGGCAACTGTAGCAAAAGTCTTCCTCAAAATGAAAGTTACAAACTTTTGTTGCAATCTAGGTCTATGTTCAACAGTGGACCAGTGATAGGCTAAAAGGAAAAAATGAAAAATATTAAGATTATTTAATACATATACTGATTATATATATTTATTGTGTGTTTTGCACGTTTTTCATATGATAGATAATTTATTTTTAGACTGAAACATGGTTTAAAATTTTGACTTTAAAATTTTCTTTTTTCGACGCTCTCAGAAAAAAATTATATAATATAATATACACTATAAACACTAAAGTATACTTCGTTAGCTAATATCAGAATGTGTATCGAATTTCACAATACCTAATAATTTGGCTTATTTAAATAATTGTAACGCAAAAATTGTGTACGTTTAAGTTACTGCTTATATCTACTGTTTAGTTTACAACTAAGTGCAAACATTGTATTTTAATATGAGTTCTGTACATAAACATAATGCCAATAACAAAAGTAATCAACATGATAATAATTCTGAAAAAAAATGTTCTCTCGAAATAAAAATGCTAGGTATACTCACTTAGTTCAGGACTTCCTTTAAAAAGATTAGTAATCGTATAATAAATCCTTTCTCCATAATCGAAAGAGTATCTGTAGCTTTTAATTCCGAAGTGATCCCGTCCATCAGCATCTTTGTAGTACTTTGTCTTTATGTTCATTTTTATGACGGAGTTTACTGCAATTTGAACAATAAATCATGGTGTAATAAATACTTTACTTCCGGAAGTTACTATTTACATTATAGATAATTGGAAGAATTTTAGTTTATATTTTTATTATTGGAGAAAGTGACGAAACGTGCAAAACGTTCGCCTGATGGTAAGTGCAACAGCAATCATCAGTCTCATGTGACCTTAAGACCGAAACAGTGATGTTTGCACTCTACTCCTTCACGGCAGAATAACTGGCTCTGTGGAAGTACATGCCTAGACGTATCCTACATAGGAATCCTACTACCAGGAAAATGTATCCTGTTTATTTTTTAATTAAGGTGCATTAAAGCAATGTCGAGTAAATGTGTGTACGTAATAACTTACTAATTTTGATAAATACATATGATTGATACCAAAACGAAAAAATAAACGATAGAACGAAAAAAATAGACGAAATAATTTTTTTTCAAACTTTTAAACGAAATTCAACATTGTATACCTATTTTGATTTTGGAATCGCCGTCGCCGTTAATTGGAAATAGAAGAAGTCTTCCGACGGCCGTATATTTTCCTTTGATCGTAATGTTGCACCGGACTTCCAAAGTGAAGATATTCTTTTCAAGGTAAGCTCTGTAAATAGTAGAAATTTAATTGCATCACGCAAAGCGTCTGAAGGTATAATTCAAAAATCGATTTTTTCGGTCTCAAAATACGAATATTACGGAGTTTGTATTTTATTTTACTACTATGGACAATCCGACTATCAAACGAGGCTATTGCATTAAATCTTTTTAACATGTTATTATGCCTACATTCTGCCATAGACTGTTTAGATGGTGATGAAAATTTATTTTTAAACTTACACGTATAAAAGACTAACCGTGGAATTTCAATTTATATGAAGGATTCGCTACAATTAAAATTTAAGTCCTTCTTAAGTAAAAAAAAAATATCTGCTAAACTAATAACGACAATACAAGTCGTATCGTTCACATCCTTTGTCGAAATCGGTGAAACGTACACAACGACAAGATTATGATAATCGAATCCCTATGCAGTTGTTAATAAAGATCAATATCTATAATTTCATTCCCTGAAACTTTATGATGGTATGCAAATGTACCTAAAAAATTTGTCATCAAAACTAAACTTTGTATAAACTTAATACTTTAGAACGTTCAACAGACATTATACTCGTATTTCACGATTATGGATTTATGTTATTCTTTAACAGCGAGTAAAAAGTCTCCCAAGATGGGAGGATTCGATTTGAGATACGGCGTGGATGACCGTAGCCAATTTCTGTGAAATCGTGATGGCCTAGAAGGAGGCTGCCGAGCGGGCTTGGGAGAGGACAGAATCCTCTCGGCGACGACGCCACCAAAGTGCTGGCGCACCCCGTCACGGTGCTTACACTGTGGTTACAGTGATGGTGTTCCCCAACCAGAAACGTTGCATTCGGAGTCATGGGCAAACGGGATGGGGGTTCACGATCGCCCAGTAAAGCGACCCCGAGGAGGAACGATGACTCCAAATGGTCATCGTGAAAGCACCGAGAGAGTGCTGGGGGCAGCAAGTATTGCGCCCTGGGATAGCTTTTATTAGCCAAGCGATCGAGGGACCACGGTTGCGTTTGAACAGAGATCATGTGATCCCTCTTCAGCGCTGATGGAGACCACCGAGTTGTTTAGTCGATAAGAGTCCAACATAACTTGACTGCCTCTCCTCCTCCTATTGACGGAGGATAGACAGCTGTTATATTTTATTAAATGCTGGTATAAAATAAATAACTAAAATATTTATATAAATAGACATTTACACTTACTCTACATTTAACACTTGACATTTTCTTAGACCGGTCACTTTTCCATCGAGAAAAGTCACTTTCACTCCAGGTAGCTGAATTGGTAGTTCGTCAATGACGAAGGGGTCCAATGATGGTACACCGAGATGTGGTATGCCTTTAGAAAACTCCGGAATTGCATCCTGAGTCGCTTTTATTAGACATGCTGACTCTGAGGTGTTACAGGGGTGAATGAAATCAGCTGTGGAATGAAATAAAAAATATATATTAACGTTCAATCACTAATTACTAGTGGCTGGAGCTTCCTTATATAAGCATATAGTATATAAATGCCTGTGTCAGTCGCCGCTCTTTCGTATATTATTTAATCAAAAACCGACTTTAACGCAACAGCTCCAAACATGGTTATGTTAATTTAAGTGTTTCATGATATTCTCATAGATGCCATCATTAGAACTTGACCAAATTTGTATGGGAATTGGTGAAGATATTGCGTAAAATACACACTAAAAATTATTGAGTCGAATTGTAAACCTCATTTTTTAAAATCCGTTATTTACTCTAATAAATCAATGTTCACTTTTCTACTTTTAATTAACATTTTATGTAATTTATTTGTTTGTGTTTGTATTTGATTGTGTTTGCGTGTGTACATAGCGTGTACGCACATAGCGTGGGCGTACGCGTTTGCGCGTGCGAGGGCGAGTGCAAGTGCTAGTCCGAGTGCTAATGCGAGTGCGTGTACGTGTGGGTGTGCGTCTGCATGCGCGTGTGCGTGTGCACGTTCGTTTGTGTATGCCAGTGCATGTTCGTGTGCGTGAGCGTGTTTGCTTGTATGTTTAACTTACATATAGGGTTGGGAAAAAGTTTCTTCGCATTTTATATGAAACCTCAAGTAATTTTTTTTTTCAAAGTTTATTTATATTTAATTACAGATATACTGTAATTTTGTTCGATGACTTTTTGCCACCTTGAAGATAGATACATGATCCCGTTGCTGTTTTGGAATGATGTATGAATATGTATGTATGAATGAAAAAATTTTGGAAATTCTAAGCAAAAAAACGCGACGAGTAGTTTTTGCTGAGTGGCTAAAGATTTATGTCGTCTAGGGTTGTCGTGATGAAAGACCACACGCTTTCTATTGATCCATTCCGGTCGCTTTCTTTCAACTTCTTGCTTTATTCGTATCAGTTGTTGGCAGTAGAGACCCGAATAGATGGTTCTGCCCGGCGGTAAAAGCTCATAATGAACAACGCCCTTCCAATCATACCATACACACAGCATCATCTTATTGCGAACCCGGGTTTTGGCACAGTCTGTGAAGCCTGACCGACCTTCGACCACGACCTTTCTTGCACGTTCTTGTCGTACGTTTTACTTTTCATCACCAGTTATCAATCTCTTCAAAAACGGTTCGGTTTCATTACGTCTCCATAAAGAATTGCAAATGAGTACACGGTTCATTAGGTATCTTTCAGTGAGCTCGTGTGGCACCCAAATATCGAGCTTTTTTGTGTACCCAGCTTTTTTTCAAATGGGTCAAAACAGCTGTGGTCAATTCCTAGTTCTTCTGCTATGTCGTAACTACTGATATGTCGATCTTGCTCCATTTTTTCAAAAGTGGTGTCTATCTTTGACATCAAAATTCCCGGATTGAAAACGCTTAAGCCAACTTTATGCTACTCTTACACACTTACTTACACTGCATTAGGTCCATAAACGTAACAATTTTTTGTGGGTAGCGTTGCATTTTTTCCTTTTTTGTAATAAATTTTTAAAATGTATCGAATTTATTCATTGGATCAACTCATTTTGACAGAAAGAAAAACAAATGAAAAATAGCTGGAAACAACATTTCACTATTGAAATGTAACCTTTTTAATGTCATCCATACTAGCCAGATACAAAGAGTACGGCCGAAGATAGAAGAAGAGTACATTTAGATTTTTTTATTTATTTTGTTATAAATAAGGTCAACGTTTTCTATATTGTATACTCACAGAAATGTGTTTTATAGTCAGACTGTGTGCAATTAAATATTTCCTTCTTTTTATTTATTTTTTCTGATATCTAATGGTAATAATTTAAGTGAATTTGATATTGCATATGAAATATATAATTTTCGGACTGACCATAAGTTACAGATTATGTGTAGACATTTAACATTATTTTTAAAAGCACACTTCTATTATGGGACACCACCCTACTAATTCAGACACAGCTCAAGGAATTTTTAAATAAAATAAAAAAAAACACAGTTATATTATGGACTGTACTAAAGTTATGTATATACAATATATGTATATAATATAATATGTATATACAACTTATGTCATTGAATCTCCGTACACGTCTCCAAGAAAAGAAATCTGAATAATCCATAAAACCAACACGTGATTATCATAGTATGTCCTAACTAGGGCTGATACATTACGAACGATTGAGAATAAGGCAATAGAAATGATAATGAGTACATTGAGTTTTAAATTAAGACACAAATCGAAAACCTCAAAACTAGGAGAACGGACAAAATACACAGATGTGAAATAATATATAAAAGAACTTAATCTGCGAAGGCCACTGAGTATGGTAAGATTAGGCAAAGATTGAATGAATATACATATTTTGGACTGGTGTCACAGAGAAAAAACAAAAGTATTAGATATGACTAGATAAAAATGGTGGAGCGACGACCTGCACGGTTTTGCGGGAAGTCAATGGATGCAAGTGGCTCAGAACCGTGTTTTGTGACATACTATGGGGGAGGCCTATGTTCACAGTAGATTATGATAGGCTGAAATGATGATGATGATAAGATAAAAATATGGGAGAATGACCTGCTTAATAATTTTAAAAGCATACCACGAAAATATAGGAGGCCTATCAAAGAACAATCTGACTGAACTAGAAGCTGATATCGCCATTTATGAGTAATATGTGAAAGTTAGAGCCAATGAATCAGTGAGTACATAAAACTGTTAATTAAATTCTATGCAATTTATTATAGTTTGGAGGCAAAAGCTATGCATAGCGTGCAAAAAGTAAAAGTTACAGCCTATAAATGTCCCACTGCTGAGCACAGGCATCCTCTCATTTCTGAGAGGGTTTTGGAGCTAGGAAGAATCCGCCACGCTGCTCCAATGCGGGTTGGCGGACTGCACATGTCTTCGAAATATTTTTATTTCTCAGACATGCAGGTTTCCTCACGATGTTTTCCTTCACCGCCGAGCACGTGGTAAATTAGCACTTAAAATTGCAATTAACAATTTTAGTTGTGCCGGCACCGGGAATCGAACCCAGGTCACTCGCGTACTATGAAATTTAAAGCGAGCGCCTAGCCCCTTAGCTACCACGGCATAGCATGCATTTTATCTATATTACTACATGTGTCCCGTGTGTCCAATGATGTGTATTATTCTAAAAATTATTCTCAAATTATCAAGTAAAAAATAGTGACAACGAAAAATACATAACGCGTAATCGTAAAGGAAAAAAGACTGCAAGTTATAGTTATCTCAATAACAATAGATATAAATCGTGCAATATAAGATATAAACATGGCTTTTAATTTTTAATTTTTTATTACTTACTTCCAACAAGCATATAGATACGTGTTCGCAGTGTTTTTAAGCAACTGGTTTCTTTTTGAAAATTTGTTTGCAAAAAATAATAACGTAAAAACCAATGTTTTTAATCTTCAGTATTTTAGTACCAGTATTTAGTATTTATCAACATACTTAAAGTATTTTCATATTTTTTGAACTGGGAAACCTAACGCATCGTTTTTGATAAACGAATTAACATTTATTATAATACGTAAGGTATCACTATCATTGACTGCGAACATTATGTGCTTGTTACAAGAAATTTTATAGGCCATATAGTAGGTAGGTTGGTCAACACACACTCTATCCCTAGTTAAGCAATACTGAGCGGATATTTCGATATTGATACACGCGATCAATTAAAGTTTCTCGTTCACATTACAATTATTTAATTTTTAACCACTATTTGTATTATTAAGTATCATTTAATTGTAAACATTTGTATCGTTGTGTTGACATTTTCAACACTGTAAACCATACATTATATTATTGATATTCGTATACCAAAAACTTAATTTATCAATAATATAATTTCTTTACACTGTACATGGTAATAGCACAAGTTGAAATAATTGTCATGTACCTGGTTAGCAGGCTTAACATACACGTTACTTAAAACGCATACATGTTACTTAAAATTTTATTTTATACAATAACCTTCAGTTTATGTCTGGAGATCGTTATCATTTTTGTCACTGCACTAAATCTCTCTAACATTACATCGAGGATTGTGTAGTCAATTATATTTTATAACGTTCCTACTGGTTAAACGGACTTGACCCGCTTTACCTAAATGTATGACATTTAAATTATTTACGTGTTTTAAACTGGTTGCTAAATGTCCAAGTTACACGGAAATTAGAATAACGACTTTTGCTATGAAGGCTCTTTAGACAATATAGCGATATAAACTATTTTAGTACAAGTTTTGTTAATTTCACAATAATGGCCTGAGTAAAACTTTAGCGCGTTCGCTTGTGATTGTTTTCTTTAAAGATATTTGTCCGCCACATTCATTAATAGCTAACAGTTTCGCTTATGCTTATTGCAACCAGTTATATTGTATTTGTATGATTTAGGTGAAGGTTAGAACGCAACAGTCTGAAGTATTACAATATTAACTCTCATCTTGCAATCATTGTAGTAGCCATTATTACTCAATTGTAGTATAAAGTTTTGGTTTTGACCCTACCTTTTCTTATCATGTTTTAGTCCATGAACTGAAATTTCATGAAGTTTTTTGTATCGGTTCTAAAAATTGCCTTAGTTAAGAATGTATAATAATATATTACAAGCAATATATACGTAAAATTAAGGTATTCTTTACAAAACCTAGGTAATAGAAAATAGTGAACTGCACTTCTGAATATTGGCGTTTTCTTTAGGTGTTAAAGTAATCGGCACCCTTGACACGCTTTCCTTTCTCGCTCGCGCTGGTGTCCGCCTCCGATCTTAATTTTTTTTATTCTCTCATATTTGAGATATTTTTTCCGCAATCAATCGGAGGCCAGGAGATTCTGATCGTTCAAATATGTCGCCTAAGAGAAATTCCTTAATTCTTCATCAGTTTAAAATTGTCAATTTCACCTTTAGCAAATCATTTCACGATTTCATTTCTACCAAAATGCTCATCGAATTGTTACTGAATAGCTGCATCTCCATCCCGTATTTAGTGGTTACATTGAACCAGATTCACCTATTGTGTTGCGAAAATGCGAATTATAATCAAAATATTTTTCTAATTCAAACGGATTATTTTACTGTTGAATTAGTAATGATAAAATAAAATCATGTAAGTGCAACGTCTACTCATAACAAATGCTGTGTCACACAAAACATTTCTATGTGGTACTACGAGTACACTGCGCGCGTCACTCTGAGACATCAGTTCTTAATTCTCATATACGTACTCAGCAATTACACTACCTACTAGAGCCCTTCCAACCGAAACACAGTAATGTTTGCACACAACTAGTTCACGGTAGAATGACTGGCACTGCGGTCGTACCTACCTTGACAGATTTCTGCTACAAGTAAATTTATTAAACTACTGCAAAATAAGATTTATTTTTGGTCACCTCCGTTTCATTCATTTCTTACTTTAACTTTTCGTAAAATTTATCGTAAATATACATTTGGTGTTCAGTATTCGTTGTATAATTTTTTTAATTTTCAAGTTTACGTTTACTCTTATTTTGAACTCGCTGACTGTGCAACAGTACAGGTAGGTACTGCACCTGCGTGCACGTGCAATTTTACACACCATAGAAAACAAAGTGGGTGACATCAAGATTGTCACTACCGCCACGAGCAACGGTCAAGCGGATTTATGAACAATTAATTTTTGAATGTTAATAAGAATAGGTAACGAGCAGCTGATAGTGCCCATTAAATTCATCCTCAGTGGGGAATGAAGGTGTAGATTTGTTGTCACCTTTGAGGGACTAAGTTAAAATGCCTTATTCCAGTAATCTGATCTCCTGTCGTCGTTACTGATAATACAACACATGGTATTACATATAGTATCTCTCGCCAATCAATTAGTCATTGTACAGAATGCCTTATGTCATATATGATAATATATCGTCTTATAAAATGACTATAGTATATACGAGTAAATTATACATTGATTATGAATAAGCACAATAACATCATTGACATCACTTGAACTTTCATAAGTTTATCAAGGGAGTCAGTTTATTATAAGCTATCTGTGCCCCGCAATTTCAACTGCGTAAAATAAGACGACCACATGACTGCGTACTGGCATAGTACCTCGCTTACCTGAGCATTCACAGTTCGGCCCTTTTCGGTAGTGTGCGGTACTCAGCGTGTGGCTCTTTAAGACTTAAGCATGAATGTTTATAGTCTAAAATCTTAATAAATGGGCTATTTTAAGCAAAAATACTTTTCCAATACGAAGTATTACTTTCTGAGATCATCATCTTTCGTTCCAAAAACCTTTTACTTCTTGTAGTCTTTCCTAATTTTACTATTTTCAATTTCAGTTCAATGGAGTGACATTTTTTTTATTTACAAACAATTTATTTTGAATTTCCCCTTTATCTGCTATAAACACTACAAGTCAATTATACAGTAATGTTGGTAAATATCACGAAAGCGATTGTCTATCTGTAAATTGTACTGACACATTCTATTGCAGACTGAATTGTAATCGGAATGATCTGATTTTATACCATTCCAGCAAACCAACGAGTTGCATGTTATGCAGCCATAATAATAACAATACAGTAAATTATGAAATTGTATGATGATAATAATGATAAATAGATATCCAATGCAATCTACATAACGTAAGAGTTGTTTTTGAATATCCTACTTGTTTCAAAATGAATAAGTTCACGAACTGGGTACAAAGCCTATCCTAGTGCAAATTGTTTAGAGCGTGGATGATTTTCTCGCGGAAATTTTTTAATGGTATTGCCAACAAAAGCCAATCATCCTTGACTTACTTTCGACGCTCGCGAGACTTTGCGGTCAGAGTATCTTACATAGATACTCTGACCGCCTGTCGAATCGATCGAGCCGTTCGAATCCCAGACAAGTTTAATCATTAGTGCAACATATAAATTATTGGTTTGCGAATCTCGTACAGTCGTTCCCGTACCTTTGTCGCTAAAGTGGGTCCAGCCCTGATCCTATTGCCTAGACTGTTTGCGCAAATACTGACGATACTTTAATATAAAAATCGTCAACATTTTAACATACTTGCAGTCACGCCTTTTCCCATATAAGGGGTAGGCAGACGCCACAAACGTAGCCCACTTTTCGCCCTCGTGAGAAACGAGACGTGACGGGTGGCGAACCAGGTCGCCACCATTTTGGTACGAGTCAAAAATTTCTTTTTCCTCATTAAGTTTCCACGAGCAGTATTGTGACAACATTGCAAATTATGGCGTTATTCTTCACAAATAAAGACTGTCAGTACAATACATTAGTCGCCTCTGACGACACGTCGGTAGGAATAAGGTAGGTGCTATTCTAATCTGCCGGACACCTATCATTTATTCATCAAAATTTTAAACTAAATCAATATCTGCAAAAATACAGGCGCACATACTCGTCCTCACGTTACCATATCTAATAGAACGACTAAGTTATTACGCAACGTTTGAGACACGAGAGTTACAGTACACCTGAGCTCCAAGATCCATATTTTTTGTTGCACCAATATCGGCTTCGACTGGCATTCAAACAAAAAATCAACAGGCTGAAACAATCGCCATTGTGCCACGAAGTCATTGTAGTCAACAGAGGTCATTGATCATAATTTAATCCTAAGTAGGTTCCATATTGAAATACTATACACAAACTTTATTCTAAAGCTGCCTTGCTTAAATTCTCTTACCAAAATAAATTCGGTACAAGAAGGTCAGAACATTTAATATATCATATATTTTAATTTGCAACATATTTATAGGTTTTTTTGAAGGTTTAATTTATTCATGTCTATTTATTTACTTTTGTCTAATAACCGTTGCGGAATAACTAGTATGTATTAGACTATTGTGTACTACCTCAAAATAATGTACACGCCATGAGTTGACTGACAGAGAATGCCGATAGGCATTAAACAATAAAGCTTAAATGTGATAAAAATAAAATTTTAAACAAGAATTATTACTATCTATTAGTAAAAAAGATATACATCTATTAGTAAAAAAGGACAGGAACAGCTTATAAAAATCTCCAGTTGCGCCCAATCCTCCTCTACTCTCTCTTTGTGAGGGCCTTGGAGCCAGGAAGAGTTCGCTCCGATGCTTCAGTGCGGCTTGGTGGACTTCACATATCTTCGTAATAATTATAGTATTGAAAAAATTTGCAATTATCCTCATTTGTTACCCTTCACCGCTGTGCACGTAATGAATAAGCACAAAATTGCAATTAATAATTTGAAACCCATATAGTACCTGAATTCTACGCCTAATATTTCTATTCCATATAAAATCAATAAATATGAATTAATAATATTTTTTAAATCATTTTGACCAATAACTGATCCTTTACTCCTTACACTGTGGTGCTTATACTACATCAGTGAGATATAGAATCACTCATTTAACTTGTTTCATAATACACTAAATGATAAACAATTGTATTTTCTTAACATATTTACAACATACAATGATTTATATTTCTGGTAAATTATTTTATTTTTAAAAGTAACTATTATACATATTTAACTTGATGAGAGCTAAACTAAATATAAATATTTTAGTAAAATAATTGTAAAATCGTTTAGTGTTAACGATTAATTCGATAAATTAGTTGAAACCTATAATACGAACAGTCATCTGATTTACAAGTAGAATACTTACGGGCAATGATAGCAGTGCAAGGAGTTGATGAATGCCGCCGTCACTAACGCCAAGTAACTCATAATAAAAACATGTCTTTCACACATCGCGGTTATCAAACACACTAAAAGTTAGAATAGTTCACCGAAATATTAACGTCCATAAAAACAATGCTGCGGTCTATTAGAGACCTACAGACACACTGGCAGGTGACCTTCGCGGCTTTGCCCGGTTATTTCTTATGTAAATTGAAGCCAGTTCTTTCTCATTTTTGGTTGCATAAATTCGGATAGCTCTTTGCTAACGCGAAGCCTGCTTTTCACGCAACGCTGCTTACTAATCCGTTTTTATAAATGTGTTTGCATCGCGCGCGCTTTGCAACAGACTGCGTATACACGCGGTCGTATTCTGCAAGCGGCACGTCGCTTGCGTCGTCACTCTTTTCGATATCTCTATCTAAACGTTGCTTCTAAGGATTGCCCAGTTTGTATTCTGAAAAGCACATTTATAAAATGTATTTAAGTAAATCGACGTAAACATTTGACTTAATTTAATCACAAGGAATAATACGTTATTATTTATTAACAAAATAAATAGATAATTAATTATACAATTTCGGCTTTTTATCTGAAAAATATGTAAATATCTCAATTACACAATGACAACACTATAATAATGTATACCTACAGCATGTACCAAAATATTTGAACATATAATAAACAATGTCAACATTTGTAAAAAACATTCTCAATCAAGGCTTGTTTGGAAAAATAGCCGAGTGCCCAACGGGATTCCATCGGCAACATATCAGTTTCCATTCCAACATTCCAGTAACCATCCGACCTATCGCAAATGTTAAAATTTTTTGGTAACCTTCTCTCCGCGTGCCCTCTTTTCTTAACCTTTGGTCGCAGTGAGGAACTAGCTCTTCGTAAACAAATAAAGACTAAGACGACTTAAACAAAGTATCCATGTAACCCTGTAAAGAAAGATTACACTGTACACATTAAAAATGTATCTACAGGACTTTACGATAATATTATATACATTATGAGTTCAGACTTGGGAGCCAATCCGTCATTGATTCACGGAATCTGCAACATAAACTTACACATCTTCAAGGCGTGTGATTCGAGCAAAGGCGACATAAATTTGACCACGTCTAAAATCATTACACATATCGTAACACATATTTTAGATTCCTCGCTTCTCCTCCATACAAACCTTAACTATGCCAAATCTTACACGTGCGCACAATGTGGTTAAAATGGGGTACAAAGTTTTCTGTTCACGTTTTAATATATACTCGTAGATAACGATTTAACATAATGATTGTAACAAAATCCTATTTTATCGTATGCACATCATCATTTGGCAACATAATAATTACTATCTTTAATATAAGCTGACATGAAAATCAACATAAATTGTCATCACTGTTAACTAGCGATTTTACGTTTTCTGCCGCCACGGCTATTTAAAGATTAATATCTAGCCATGTCTAGCCGAACATATAGCCCTATAACGGGAATAATCATTCGATTCATAATGAGTAAATAAATAAATAAAATCCATACATATATACAGTCACGCCTCAGGGGTAGTCAGAGACCACACGCATAGCCCACTTTTCGCCCCTGCGGGAAACGAATGTGACGGGTGGCGAACCAGATCGTCACCACTTAGTACGACTCAAAAAAAATTCTTACTCTTCACTGCGTTCTCACGAGCAGTATAGTGAAAGCATTCCATATTATGGTATTATTCTGCACGAATAAAGGCTGTTCGTACAACACCCTAGTCGCCTCTTACGACACCTCGGTAAGAAAGATGTGGGTGCTATTCTACTTTGCCGGATACCTGTCGGCGTATTAAAAAGAAAACCTCACAAGTGAGAGTCTGGCTCGCGCACCGAGGGTTCCGTACAATGGAGAATCGTTCGTCACATCACGGGAATTTAGTCTCGAAGATTTTTTGCTCGTTTTTTCCGAGTATGTTTTAAGGTCCCAAAAAAATCAGTCCCGGAACGTAACACGCTACAACATTGATATCTTTATGAAGGACAAACTTAACTTAGTAGTTATAAAAATCACCCGTACATCGATATACGTTACGGTCAATTCTCCAACTGCAAATGTAAGTTTGTAATCGCAATAAATATTTTATTTATGTGATAAAACTATTTACTACTTGGCCGATAGGTGTCCGATTGTACACACATACTAGAATAGCACCTATCGCTTTCCTATCGAGGTGACGTAACGTTGCCCCCCGTCACGTCTCGTTTCCCACGGGGGAAAAGTGGGCTACGTGTTAGGCCTCTTCCCTTATATTGAAAAAAGGCGTGGCGTGTATGTATCATAAATCTAAGAATAATTTTTTTTCGATTTTTTTTCTCTACTTGTGATGTGAGACATTGCTTCTTTTGACATTTCTTTTTTTTACAGCTCCACCGTGGACAGTAACAATTTGATAATTATTTTATTTTGATACCTCTATGCGTTCCTGTGAAAAGGGGTCTTGACTGCCAGACAGACGGACAACGAAGTGATCTTATTAAGGTTGATTTTGTCTTTTTGAGGTACATAACCTTAAATATGTACCATATAATTAAAAACATTACCATATAATAAGATTATTCTATTTTAACGAAAATTTACCACCGACTCGCTAAATTTTTATAAAAAAACAAACAATCATGTCATAGATTTAATATTAAATAAACGAATGTTCACGTGGAGCTACAGTCTGTCACTTAACTGAGACGAATTCCGCTATCCATTGCAGCTCAACCACGTGGATTTCCCTTAGTCGACTTTTGCGACGCCCCGAGGCTAGGATTTTGTTACCTCACCAGTATATGACTACTCGGAAAAAATTGGCGTATAATCAGTTATTACACTGACCTTTGATTATAAGTAGAAAAAAAGGTGCTGTGGTGTGTAACCATGAGGTCATAAGACGTGGAGCGTAGCGAAGCAAATCGGACACAATATGCATGCATACGTGTAAGAGGAAATATTTTAAGCTTCGTAAATATAATAATGCAATAGGTTGTAAAGATAACATGGGCAACATACGGTCTCTTAATTTTGTTCCCATGCTGACATTATTAACAAAACAATGACATCTTGTTTTTATTTCTTCGAGGCGAAATTTTAATCAATTCTAGTCTGTTGAAGCTTATCTCATCCTGTATTTTATTGTTTTAATATTGCAATAATAGTATTCTTGAAATAATTTTATATATATATAATATAGATTAATTCGAAGAGGAAAGTTGAAACAATTTATACTTACTAGTTTAATTATTAAGGGAAAGTCTGAATTGTGTCATTAGTCAATTTCCTGGATATTTCTCTATAATTCATCGAAATTCGCAGTTGGCTCACTTTACACTATCCACTATTTCAACATGAACTAAAACTAGTTTGTTAAGTAATGAACACGTACTCATTCTATCTGCGTTTTGATTTAATTTCTACAATAGACAGACAGACATTTACATTGTAACACTAACTTTTTTATTAATTTTATTTCGAATTTTAATATCGTTTTATTTCGTGATTTAGCTTTGTTCTCTCCTATTATTTTCTAGAAGAATAGTGCTTACCTCTTTCTTACCGAGTTGTCGTAAGATTTTTTACTCGTGCGAAAAATGGCGGCGATATGGCTCGACACCCGTCATGTCTCGTTTCCTGCGGGGGCGAAAAGTGGGATATGGGAGTGGCCTCTGCCTACCCCTTTTATGGGGAAAAAGCGTGACGGTATATATCTATTATATTCTGTTCAATTTAGGACAGCAATTGCCAAAGTCGAGGTTTCTAATATTGTATTTGATAATCGTTAAAAATTATCTGCTACTAGTTCTACAAGATATTCTACTATATTAGAAAAGCCAGCTATCTTCACGATCACCATTCCTTGTAACTTTAGATGTTTATGGTACGTTACTGGCGGTAGGATTCCTATGCAGGAATCCGTCTAGGTAGGTATCACCCCAGTGCCATTTATTCTGCCGTGAAGCAGTGGTGTGCAAACATTGCTGTGTTTCGGTTTGAAGGGCACTGTGAGCTAGCGTAATCACAGGGCATATGAGACTTGAGAACTTATGTCTCAAGGTGATGGGCGCAGTGTGGTGTCACACACAGAGAAATGTTCTTGGTGACACAGCATTTGCTATGGGCGGACGTTGCACGTACCAGTCAGGCGAACGTTTTGCTCGTTTCATCACTTTATTCAATAAAAAAAATGTTATTTACTTACTTACTTTACATTATTACGTTTTTTTATGTACGTGTGGTGGCGGCTCGTTAAAACAATACTACCACTCCATCTCATCCAATGGATCTCGTAAAATGCGAGTTAGGGAATAAAACTGCACTGTTGTTTTGGTGAAACGTGGATTGTGGCAGTCATTTGTTTTTGAAGTGAGTGCCCAGTCTCTGACTACCCCTTATGGGATACAGTCGTGATCTTATGTATGTATGTATATATGTATTCAATACGTTATACCAAATATTAAGTTAAATATTAATTATTAGTTGTACATATCAAGTTGAGTTTTATCAAGATTATTACATATTAAAATATTACGTTTTCATATCTTGTTTTTAAGAGGTATCAAAAATATCTACGTTATGCCAATGAAATAGTTGATGTACGGTTGCACTATGCGTAGCAATGGGGAGCGCAGTCCAACTTTAGTTTCACATTTTTATTATTGAACAATGAGCGTGTTTCTGACGGAACCACTGGGGTTACGATAATACAGTTCATTATTATGATAAATTCAGTCAATTTCTGTTAAGCACGCTGGTACCGTGGTAGTCCACCCCTTGAATTATTGCACCGTTATTAAATTTGTATTACATACTTAAAGTAAGTAACCGGTTTTTCCTTTTGTGGCTTTACAAAAGGAAAAACCGGTTATTTACTTTATGTATACCATGAGATATATATATATACATATCTAGTTTTAGCGCTTATTACATAATCGTTTAAGACTTCGAAATGGTTCAGTTACTTAATTCAGGCAAGTTTGATCGCATTAAGAATGTTAGCATTCTTTGTATTGCCTAACGCATGGGTATGCGATGGCGGGTGCCTTCACGGGGGGAAGGACGGAGTATGTCGGACTTGCACCGACTAAAACCCCATGGTGTTCCGCCTTCGCCGCATGTTGGCAGGGCCACGGGAACGCTCGCGCACACTAACGGCGGCCCTCCTCAGGAGAAAACTGCTCCTCTCCTCCCTCCTTTCCAGACGCTTCAGCGCGCCGGAACACACGACGCGTCTTCCAGCGCGGCTCCCCTTTGTGCGCGCAACGAACCCACCGAGTCCGCTTCAGCATCCGCATCAGGAGACTTGCAATCGAAAGCACCAGTCTTCTCGGCCCCGGCAGCGGATCTGGTCTGTGGCTCCGCCACCTTACCAAGCCCACTCGGAGCGGACTTCCCGGGCGAGCCCGATGCCCTCCTCTTAGCTTCATCTTAGCTCCTCTTAGCTTCACCGTGGGTGACCAAGCCACGGTTACTAAGCCCCCAAGTGTTCTCGGCTTATCGTGTCAGGGGGGGGGGGGGGGGGGGATGCATTAGACCTGCGATAGCGCGTAGTCTGCAGCCATTTCATTGTGGTCGATGAGTCGGTCAATATGGGTATTACCGCTGTGGGATAAAGGCACCCATAGACGCGAGGATGGTACCGTACGTTCAAGACTGCTATGGCGTCAATAATATATATCCTCTCTGACGTTTACGGAAATCCCGGCCCGCACACAAAGGAGTGTTTCAACTTGTACCTCGGCTACAGCTTCGGCTACAGCGAGAGAAAAGAAAATTTTTTGCTCCGTTTCTCCGTTTTCTTGCTCCGTTTACCCCGAGCAGAATAGGCTTCCTAGGCAGTCTAAGCATCCACGCTCAAGTAGTGTATAGTAGCCAGAGCGTGGTTCTCCAGAAGCATTGGTGCCGATAATAAGTTGACTGAGGGAGGGGGATGTTCCTCCGGTTACCTGCACTCACCAGACGAAACGCAGAAGTTTGTTAAACTTCTACTTTAAGCCAGTTATTCTATCAGGGTCGTGATACTTACCCGGGCGAGCCGACCCATACATGCAACAACAAAATCTGTTGTGTGGCTCTATAAGTTTTATGAATAGAGAATTTTAAATACGTTTAATAGACTTAATGAGTAAACCTATTTCTATGCCTACAAGGTATTCTATGAAGAAAACCGTTACAATATAATTAAAATAAATGCTATGGTACTTAGTGTTATTATTATTTTATTTAAGTAAACTGTATATAGTGCCTATTCAATTTCTATGAGCAATTTACATAAGAGAATCAAGTTTTACCCGCCTATTTGAACTTATTCACATCAGGGGCTTCTAAAATAAAGTCATATCATCAATTATAGTTTTGTATGGCAGATTATAAATTATATATATATAAATTACTTACTAATGTATAAATACAATCAGACTTTACAAATGTTATAACTATTTTTTTTTACATTTTCGGTTTAAAAATTTAATTGACAAACAAATTCTCCCAATACTTTACTAAAGTAAGTTGTGAGTAACGGTTTTGGAAACACAATTATATTGTTTTTTACATGTCACATTTCAGTCAGTTATAATACTAGTACTTAATTCACCTATAATAACTATAACTACTAAATCAACTGACAGTACACACAATCTGTACACATTGTGTGTACTGTCAGTTGATCCAAATAAAGAAAAAAAATAGTAAACAGTGATTTGATGATATAAATTTTGGCTCGAATAAGACGCTTAGCGGTCGGCGTAACTCAGGTATATGCTTATTTTGGGCTTTACTAAACTGAAGGAAAGTAAGTTAATTTGCTAAGATCCGCATGCAAAATATAAAAATTGTGTATATTACCTAGTTTTTTGAAGAGCACCGCCCGCCCTTCCCTCAGTAGCGTGCACAAGCAAACTAATACCGCCACCAGGAACCGCCACCAGGTACCCTCCACCAACTACTACAATACTACCACTAGATAATACACCACTGAAGTCGAGAACACGACATGTGTTTCGCCTCAAAACGAGGCATTATCAAGCGTATACATAGAGTGATAATGCCTCGTTTTGGGGCGAAACACGTGTCGTGTTCTCGACTTCAGTGGTGTATATTATCTAGTGGTAGTATTGTAGTGGTTGGTGGAGGGTACCTGGTGGATCTTAGCAAATTAACTTACTTTCCTTCATTATAATGGATTTCCTGCAAAGTAACGCCTGATTCTATTAACTTTACAAAAAATTCTTATATTCCCTGCGCCGTTATTCATGGATTAAACAATATACTTTCTGATCAAGATTCAGTACATCCTCAGACGACATCATAATGACGACAAAGTTAAAAATGCAACCTTTAGATATAATATTCTCGAGTTTATATTATATGCTGCATTTGACAGATATTTAGTCAAATCATAAGGGCTTTGGCAGCAACCATCGAATACTGTCGGAAGCTATCAACTGTATAGAAGATATTTTAATGACACAAGTCTTCGCGCAAACACAGAATCTGCCACACCATCAGTCACCCCGTGGGTATCGTAAATATCACGGCCTCCGATTGGTAGCGGAATAACCATCTCTATTATCCGTAAATTATCCTGACTGGTGACGAGCAGCAGCGTCTAAGGTGCGAAGTGTTTGGTATAGCGGTCGCCAATCCCCCTGCCAAGCGTGGTTTTTACGGCAAATCCTTTCTTCTTGGGAGAGATCTATATCCGGCAGGGGACTGAAAAGCTGAAGAATAAGAAGATAAAGCCATGGTAACCCAATATCAGCACAGCCTCATATTCAATAGCGTACTAGATAATCACCCTAAAACAACACCTCTATCCAGTAGAAAGATATTTTTTAAAACACGTAAATTGGTTAGTAAACATCAATTTAATGAAAGACCGATATTTATCCCTACAGAGATTCGAACCTAGGACCTGCAGCGTAGAAGTCAGGTACTCTGCCCTCTAAGCCATGCGGTCTTTAATACATTAAATGTACTGTAATGTAATGTTTAAACGACCTTTAGCACCATAGATGTCATTGAATTTTACTTTTAGATAACCTTATGTTGCTTCATGAATAAAATAAGAAAAAAGAAAATTAAACGGTTTTATTGTAAATAAACATAATAATGATGCAGATTATGTATAGCCGACCACCTAATTGCTTTACCTCTCTTAGGTTGAATGTCGTTTGCACATCACAAAACTACAAGGTCTACTTACTCAAGTAATTATTTGGTTCTATCGGCCGCTATTTGACTATTATCTATGTGTTTTGCTTAAATGTTGGTCGTTAGTTCGAATTCTCGTTATATGTGCCAGTATTTACAGTATAACATCTGGTTATTCTAATTCAAGTAAAGTCGACCACTTAATTGCTTTACCGCCCTTAGGTTGAAGTTGAAAACTACAAGGTCTATTTTCGCTTAAAATATAATTCTACAGTAAGATACTCTTGTTACTATTGCATGACGTCAGTTATTTTATTTCTCGTTAATAATATTTTATTTGAACTTAGAGGTGTTGTCATTTCGTGCATATTCATAGATACACACACCCATGTAATCCAAGATACCATACGAAATATTATTTGTTGTTGCGTCTTTATCTAGCGCGGTTAGTGTATTTTCTTATTATTTGAGTCATATAATTAAAATACGATAATAAAAGTGAATTATTTTAAAATTAATATTTCTATTAAAAATGTAGCCGTGTGGTGGCGGCTTAAGAGAATCTACCACCCCATCTCATCCCGTGGGTGTCGTAAAAGTCGACAGAGGGAAAATGAAAACCAAAAGATGGGCAGCAGCATCATTCTGGAACATCTGAAAAAATTAACTGCGGTTGCCAACCCGCCTGCCAAGCGTGGCAACTATGGCAAATCCCCCCCAAAATGAGAGCTACAAACTTTTGTGGCAATCTATGGGGGAGGCCTATGTTCAGCAGTGGACTAGTGATAGGCTGAAAAGAAGAAGAAGAAGAAGAAGAATAAGTAATACGTATTTCCGCCATTCCCTTTGATAACCGGTTTCGCCAAATGTATTGGTGTCTTTGGAACCAGTCGCGGGTAATCTAAGCCGTATGTAAGTTGTCATTTCAATAATAAAGTTGTGGAAGCTCATTTTTTGGGTAATTGTTCCAGACGGTCGGCAACATGACGTTTTCTATTACTACATAATTCAGAGCTGTTGCTTTTGGAGGTGATCCGCATAGTTTACAGACTCTATTAGCGAACATCCAGCCCCAAATGTTTGAACTAATTCTTCCAGACTCATGATTTTCATCATATCCTGTATTAATATCACGCCAGAGATTTAATCATGTTGACTGGATTTCAACGTATTTTCGTCTGTAAATATCATGGTTGACCAATCGAAATTTAAGAACTCCTTGGCAAAATTAAACCGACTCTTTATGGGCATCAGCACAAATAAACTTTTTTAGCGTAACGCCTGTAGTGCAACCCCGTCCTGTGCAAATGCCGGCGAATAGTTTCAGCACTGAAGTCAAATTGTTCTTTAAAATGGTCCGTAGGTGTAACCGTTTTCTTCATTCACACGTCTCATTATTTCCCTTGCGTGCTCGTTAGTTTAGGAGATCGACCACTTCGCCTGTGATCTTGGAGATTGCCTTCTTCGCCTTCTTATGTAATCCGAATTCGTACGGTGAAACGTGATATATTTAATTCTCTGGAATTTTTACTTGTTTTAAATCCCGATCTGTGTAATGAAATTATTTCTGCCCTTTCGGGTATATCTAAATTAAAGGACATTTTAAATTTTAATGAATGTCAAGTGTAAGTCTAGTGAAATTCAGTTAATATTGGTAGAAAAAAAAATGTACTTCTTGGGTAGAAATATTACAACAAGACACACTTTTAACCAATGCTTTGATTTGCTTTCTATCAACCAAAGTATGGTCAGCTATACTTTAAGCTAAAAAACGGTAACTTTAAACGATACTGGTAGGTATCACACATTAATGTGGAGACATCAATCTAGAGCATTGATCAGACTAAAATAAAATTGTAGGACATAGCGTAACCTGAGTAAATATGTAATTGATCGTTCAGTGATTTCGCACGATGATAGTGACGGATTAACTTTTACACACATTTTACATAAGTTGTCTACTGTGAAGATGCATCTAAAGTTCTTGTCTTAATACCTATAATGATATGAGCGGCTGACTGTAGTTACTAGAAATTCGAATAAACTCACGATTTTATTTTATTCTGTTCATCAACATGATCTTGAAAATGTAAAAGTTGCGTTTGACAAAAATGTTAACCATAATCTGATTAGAGAAAAAATAATTAATTAACAATAAAATTATCAGAAACTTGGTCCTGTGTTTGTTGCAATATTACGCAAAAATGTAGGCTGTAGGCAAGAGCAACAACAAGGTTTTTTTTATTGGATAAAGTGACGAAACGAGGAAACACGTTTACCTGATGGTAAGTGCAATGTATGCCCACGAACGTGTCATCCTGAACATTTCTGTGTGACACAACATTGCACCCGTCTCCCTGAGACGTCAGTTCTTAAGTCACATATGCCCAGTGATTACACCAGCTCTCAGTGATATTCAGGCAGATACTAAGACCTTAAAATGATTAAAAGCATAAAAAGGAATTTTATTTTATTGCATTTAATTTTTATGGTCACATGGATAGCGCCATAACTGGGACAACAATCCTGAACATATTCAGGATTGTTGTCCCAGTCATTAGAATTCAAAACAAGACCGATTCCTTCCATTCATTGGCAGGCGGGTTGGCAACTGCAGTTTATTTATTTAGATGTTTCAGGAAAATGCTGCTGCCCATCTCCTGGTTTTCATTTTCCCTCTGTCGACTTGTACGACACCCACGGGATGAGATGGGGTGGTAGATTCTCTTAAGCCGCTACCACACGGCTATATACAACTATGACATCACAACGTCTAATACATCAGACCTCCCCTGACATGAGTGCTGCAAAGCGAACAAAACGACGACAAACAAAAAAAATAAATAATATATAAAACGTAAATTAATAATTTAAATAGGAAAGTCACTCTCTCTGTCCATGAAACGATCTTGACGAGATTCGGCTCTGCTCCTCGAGGCGGACATACAATACTTTTTATTACGTCAAATACGAAATCAAAGAGTTCCCACAGTATTTCAAAAAATCTAAATCTACGCGAATATAGTCCCGAGCTTCAGCTAGAACAGAAATAAATCTTAAACCATTAATATGCTAGATAATTTTCACAATTCTCACATAAGACATGTTTTTATAATATAATCTATATAAACTTATTTATATAAACTTGAAACTGAAAATTTTTGTAAGTTAAAAACATACTTAGCCCGCGTCTTTTACTTCAGAACTCTCTTAAAAAATATTTGATGATATAATCTAATAATACTGAATTAATGACTAGTTACTATGAGCAATGTTTGCAAATTTCATGTAAATAGATTCAAAAGTTTCTCAGTGAATTTAATTCTGACAGACAGACAAATAGGTATGTTCGGCTTTGTTTTGTTTCTTGCCCATGTCAGTTTTTTAAAATGTAAAGTGTCGTCACATTCGCTGTATTGTCATAGAATAACAAATGACTGTTTTCTGTCAGATTATATTACTTTTAGGTTCGGTCTTCAGCTCCACCTTTACTGGTAGTAGAATTCGTATGCAGGCATCCCTCTAGGTAGGTACCGTAGGTCAACTGACCTACGGTTATTCTGCCGTGAAGCAGTAGTGTTTATTACTGTGTTTCGGTCTGAATAACACTGAGTGCTGGTGGACTTAGAAACTGATGCCTCGGGTTGACGAGCGCAGTGTGGTGCCACAGCATTTCTTATGAGTAGACGTTGCACTTACTATCAGGTGATTATTTTACTCTTCTCGTCACTATCTCCTATAAAAAAAAAACATTTCTACATACACCTAACACGCTTCCGTTCCCTTCAGTCGCTCCGCATCTATTTGTCTGAATATTCGAATTTAATAATTAATATTAGAATTTAGAAATATCATTTTTAACTTTCCATCACGTCTTATTAATATTGTTTAACATGAAAAGTATAAAATTTGCAAGTATGATATTCAAGATCGAGCACAATGGAGCAGATTGTGTAGGAAAACCATTATTGTAATGTAAAAAAGTATTCCTGCTTAAGAAATCCTTAAAAACCGCAATTAAATCATAAAAATGAGTTAATTCGAATTTACGCTTCGACAATAGGAACGGAAGATTAAAAACAAAACGCCGCATCACATGTTTAATGTTTAGGAAACAAATCTTCATGGTTAACATAAAAGCCAAACCAGTTTTTTCGTTCAATTTAAATGGATGTTTTTTATAGTACTAGCGCCAGGAACACTTCTATATATATTAAGCACAACTAGGATCCAACGTATTATTTTACAAAGTTATTCTAGTGTTGCATACATATCGAAAATGACAAGACACACTGTGACCGTCATTTTCACTTGTTTAGTCATGGGGTTGAGTAATTCCGCATTTAGTAAGTAACATTTTATAAAACTGCAAGCTTAGTCAAATAATTTTTAACAAATAAATTTATTATTTCAGTTGATACTTTAAAAAAATGTAGTATCAAAGACAATGAATGTCAAAGGCAATCTTTCCAAAATATACTTCAAAAAATTGGAAAAACTGGTATGCCGGAATTCAAGATACCTCCAATCGATCCCTTTCATATTAAAAATGTAGCGGTATCAGTTTTAAATTTGGTTAATATAACACTCGTCGATGGAGAAGCGAGGGGCATAAAGAACTGTGTTTTCAACAAATATACGTAAGTATTAAAAATTAAGATCTTATCAAAATGGCAGCGACTTGGTTCGCCACCCATCACGTCTCGTTTCCCGCGAAGGCGAATATTGGCCTCTGTCTACTCTTATATGGGGAAAAGGCGTGACTATATGTATGTATGCCAGCGGTGAACCAACAATCGTGAGGAAACCAGTTTATCTGAGGGACACAAATATTTCGAGGACGTGAAAAATGAGAGTCCTGTGCTCAGGAGTGGCTCATCTATAGGCTGTAACTTTACTTTACTACATTATTGTTTTTAGGGCTGATATCGAAAAAGGAATTGGAACTCAGCAGATAACATGTGATGTAACCATAGAAGGACACTACTTAATGGATGCGGCTTCACCTCTTATTACAACTGTATTAGGCGGCTCTACACTCCACGGAGAAGGCAACGGAAAAGTGAAAATAGGTATGGATGGAAGACATTTTACTGATTGAACCTTTTTAATGTTACTTATTTAACACTAAAAAACTGTTACTCATAAAAAAACACGCCAAATACGACTTTCGAACGCATCGTAATTTTTTGAGGTCTTGCTAACCAACAGATACCACATATGCCAAACCACGTGGAATTTGAAAATACTCGTGTTTACCTGAGTCTGATTCCCGGTACCGGCACGTCTAAAATTGTTATTTAATGTTAAGTATTGATTTACCACGTGCTCAGTGGTAAAGGAAAACTTCGTGAAAAAACATTTATGTCTCGAGGAATAAAAAATATTTCATGGAAATGTAATAAAAAGGGCGGATTCTTCCCGGTTCCGAAAACCTCTCATAAATTAGAGGCCTACGGGCAGCAGTGGTACATTTTTTTTCTTCTGCTTTGACCCTGACAATTAGCTACCAAATCGAACCATTTTTGCCAATATATTAGTAATAATTTAATAATACAAAAGACTTCATTTCGATCATTACTATAACAATAAAATGATAGTTGACTTTTACTGGAGGCTTGCTGGACCGTTGGGAGACAAAATGAAAAGTACTATTTTGGTCTCGCATTGTATTTTCTAGTCACTGTGCGCTTTCACGAGCACTTGGTGCATAAAAACAAAAAAAAAAAGAAACAACAAGATTCAATGAAAACACCACAGTCACTTTTCGAGTTGGCGCCAAAAGTGCAATAAGACATTTAGAGGCTACTAGTTGATGCCCGCAACTTCGTTCTTGGGGATTTCGGTTTTTAAAAAATCCCGTAGGAACTCTTTAATTTTCCAAGATAAAAAGAATCCTACGTCCGCCTCCAGGACGCAAGCTATTTCTGTGCCAAAATTTAGTCAAGATTAGTTAAGCAGTACAGCCGTGAAAAGGTAACAAACGGACAGAGGAACAGAGAGAGTTACTTTCGCATTTATAATATTAGTATGGATTACTTTATCTGTTTCTATGGGATAACTTAAAAAAACTTAAGACGTCCTTTTTGTCTCAGATAAGCTTCTTATGGAATTTAAGTTCCCTTTTTATGCACAAAAACGAGATGACGGTGAAATTTACATCACTTGCGACTACAAAGAAATTGAGGAAAAGTATGATGTTTTGGGTAAAGTTTCCTTCGCTGCTGATAAAATATACTTAGGAAAAGAAGACGTCAGTAAGTACTTATATTGAAATTGTTTACATATCGGTATAATATTTTAAAAGTTTTAACAATTTTTATACGTCTCGTATGACTTATATATCAATAAAATAATAACGATTGTTCATATTTATGATTTAAAACGTAATTATGTCATACAAACATTTATAATTTTTTAAACTGGTTTTATGTTTCGGATACGAGTAGTTAATAGATTGTAAGCTTTTGTGTTAATGAGGTTTGACTTTTGTACAAGCATACCGTATTTTAATTTATTGTTTCATAAGAAAAATGAATGAATGGACGCCTAGGCAAAACTGTTTGTAGATGCGGTGCTAAAAAAATTAAAACGTTAAGGACAAACAAGGGAACACCAACATGACTTTCCTTAATTCTAGGAGTTATGCTTGTAAATCCGTGAGCCTATTTTCCGATACGCCTTACGGTTATAGCAAGTCTGTATTTTAATATTTAATTAATATTTGTTACACATTATTGAAAAAAGGTTGAATGTCAATTTGGTTCAAATTATGATTTTACGTTTTTTTTTTATGTTAACTAACTACATTGACATAATTTCGTAACATAATCCCTTATACGCTATTACAGGTGAATTGGTCGTTGGTTATTTGAATGAAAATTGGAAGTTCCTGATAAAATCGTTTGGAAAAATATTTCTTAACAAGGCCACGGAATACTACTTCAAGTTTGCAGGAAACTTCTACGATTTAGTTCCAGCAAAATACTATATTACTGAAGACTTAACGCAGTACTTGTAAAACTAACTTTCATGAGATAATTTTGTTACCTTAATAAATATTATTTTTTAATAATTATCGATTTTTTATACACAAAAGTAATCATTACAGAAATTAAACGAATGGTTATGAATTAAAAAAGAAAATAATCTATGCATTTAAAAAATTCCATGACCACTTTTTGTTGTTATTACACCTCTTTATAATATAATAACATGTAAATTGTTTCAACCTTATAGAAGTATTTATTCGTTTGATTGATTGCCGTCATGGTCGGAAAATTATAATTATATGTATATATTATTAGTATATATAGAGCCGTGGTAGCTCAGGGGCTAGGCGCTCGCTTTAAATTTCATAGTACGCGAGTGACCTGGGTTCGATTCCCGGTGCCGGCACCACTAAAATTGTTAATTGCAATTTTAAGTGCTGATTTACCACGTGCTCGGCGGTGAAGGAAAACATCGTGAGGAAACCTGCATGTCTGTGGAATAAAAAATATTTCGAAGACATGTGAAGTCCGCCAACTCGCATTGGAGCAGCGTGGCGGATGCTTCCTAGCTCCAAAACCCTCTCAGAAATGAGAGGAGGCCTGTGCTCAGTAGTGGGACATTTAAAGGCTGAAACTTTACTTTTTACTTTTATTATTAGTATATAAATCGTGGCTATGAGACACAGTGTACTAGCCGTAGTCTGTAATCTGTATGGTAAAACAGTATCTAACTTCAATGCATCAAGATGCAACTATTTCCTTGACTGCTTTATCGAAGTAGATAATAAATTAATGAGCACTGCCGTTATACTTTATTATCGTAGATTAATCTTTTATTGTATAATATAGTAATTATTGATTATGTATATATGAAATTATTTATGCGATCATATATTAATCAAATTTATTTTATGCTATTATATCTGTGACGTATAAATAAGTACAAACACGTTGGAACAGCTAAACTTGACATTCGTAATGTATTTAGGTTCCAGATGAAAATCAGCGTAAGGTTTTATAATCTGACTTACAGCTGATCTGGAGACCTTTTGGTTCAGCCGTGAGACACGCACATGGCACATTTCTAATTTTATACTACGAGTATTTTATTTTATTAGTATGTGTTTATATTGTAACTAAGTGTCCTGTCCTTTTGTGCTGTACCAACAAATGCTTTTTCTTTCTTTCTTTCAAAGAAATATAAGTATACAATACTTTTTGAGAAAACTTCCCATTTTATTAATAACTTCTGGCACTGTTTCTGTACTGTACGTTTTCCAATTTTTATCCTTAAGAAGATTTTCTCGAATGATATGTTTTGAGGTTTAAAATACCAAATAGGATTGGAAGATAAAGGAGGCGAACATTTCCGCACAAATTCCTGGAATTTTTCAATTATTAAGTGGAGCTCAGAAATAAAAATACTAGAATTTTGTCAGTGATTAACTTTTTAAAAACATAATAGAATAGATCTGATATGTCTAGCAATAACGAAGCATGATATTGTCATCGATGTCACTATAGTACCCCATTGAAGAATTATAGACATATCGTTTCATAGCCGCGTCTATGTGCTGTTTTAGAGTCATTACGAATCGTCTCGCAAGCTGACTTGACGGCTTCTAGCCTCCCGAACAAGCCGGATTCCGAAAAGGCTTTAGTACCATAGGCGACATACATACCCTTCGCCAGATTGTACAGAACACCGAAGACGACGAGTACAATCTACCGTTATGTCTGACGAATGTTAACTACGAGAAAGTCTTCGATTCGGTCGAAATTTGGGCTGTGCAAAAGTCACTTCAGTGGTGCTTGATTGACTGTCGGTATGTTGAAGTGTTGCAGTGCGTGTACAGAAAAGCTACGATGACTATCCGAGTACAGAATCAGAGTGCGAAACCAATCCAATTGCGAAAGGGAAAGGAAATTTAAGACAAGAAGTCATATTGTGTTTTTTTTTATTGGATAAAGTGATGAAACGAGCAATACTTTCACCTGTTGGTAAGTGCAACGTCTGCCCATAACTAAGCTGTATCACCCAGAAAATTTCTGTGTAACACCACACTGTGCCCATCACCCTGAGACATGAGTTCTTAAGTCTCATGTGCCCAGTGAATACTCTAGCTCACAGTACTCTTCAAACCGAAACTACTGCTTCACGGCAGCATATGTGGCCCTGGGGTGGTACCTACCTAGACGGATTCCTGCATAGAAATCCTACCAGTAGTACATATCCCCACAGTCATATCCCCAAAACTCTTCACCTCTGCCTTATACAGCCCCAAAGTCAGGCCGGCCATTAAGATCGTAGAACCGACAACCGTTGGGGACGAAAGTTTTGGGAATGGTAACTTCCTACCCTCCTCTAAATGTAGCGATGACCTGCACCGTTTAGCGAGAAGTCGATAGATGCAGGCGACTCAGTGCCATGTTTTGTGGCACTCTTTTCAACACGTTTGTATGTATAACCCATGTTCAACGGTCGACTAAGATAGGCGGAATTGATGTTTGTTCTGTGATATAAGACTACGTTAAAGTCTAACTCTTGCTACAAATATTGCTATTAAGACTATGTATATTTAGCCCTGATAAATAGACGAATCTACCGGTGGAAGGATTTCTATGCAGGTATCCGTCTAGGTAGGTGCAAACATTACTGTGTTTTGGTCTATAGAGCAGTTGGTCCATCAAAGTTTTATAATAAAATTCCTAAAAGTGTGAGTCAAAAAACTGACATAGAATTCAATAAACTTGTCAAGAAGACATTATTGGAAAAAGCGTATTATAAATTAGAACATTACATAGAGGATAGATATATGTGGAAATATCGCTTACTCTGCACTTGTAAACCCCCTGGCTACTAAATTTATGATGTAATTTTTATGTAACTTATAAATGACATGTAATATGGCATTGAAAAAAAGAAAGACTTCAGATTTTCTTGTCGGTTCTTCTCTGAGAAGGTCTTATTTTTTGAACCGGTGTAGATTTAACATTACAAGCCTAAACTGAATAAAGAAATTTTGACTTTGACTTTGATAATATTTATTGGTCATAAAATAATCATAGTATAGTAAATAACAAAACAGTATTTTTTTTTAAAGTTAAAGGACGGTTCAAAGGTTTTTGTGGCATTTCTTCTTATATATTTATTTATGCTAACAAATCCGATATATGTACCTCTTTACTACTGTATTCCAGAGGGTTCTAAGCCCGTATAAGTATAAAAAAATAAAATCAAAATTATCAAAATAATAATAATAGTAATAAGTATTTGTATAAAAACCAATTACGACACATGCGCTGTATACTTTGCGGCCAGCTGGAATAATAACAGAGCGCCGAAAAGTAAGAAGCGAAGCGAAAGCCAGCATCCAAACTCGCGCAGAAAACTAAGCAAAAGCCCGCTCCCGCGCCCTCTCCGGCAAAACGCGGACCCTCTGACGGGACTCCCGAGTCTAATCGCATCGGTGCCTAACGCCTAAGTAAAAATGCTCATGACACAGAGGAGCATAACCGCATCGACGTTATACTAGTCCAACAGACTTTCTAAAAACCTAGTATACGCGATCCCAAGATAGCGAATTACAAAATCATCCGAAATGACAGAGCGACTGTGAAACACTGCAGTCTGATTAATTATGAAAAGTCCTTGCACTGTATGGCGCTCGATACACCAAACTTAGTTTATATACTATTTCCGCGTGGAAGTTACGAATGACCGTAGGCCATAGTCCGCTTGTACCTGGCCGTTTTAATGTACCCCTCGCTAACCAAATAAATATTAGAATGGGACTTACATCTTTTCTAGGCTTAAGACTTTCTATTATACTTGCCTGAGACTTGAATAGCAAATACGGTAGTTGTAACTTAAACGTTAGTAACACGAACGGCAATAAATTGTACGATTTAGCGGAGAATCATAACGTAAACGTTATCGCTCGAGAAACGCCAACCAGATTTTCGCCGCGATCATAAATAACATGAACTCAGAAATATACACTATAGTTACGCTGCACGAACTTGAGTCGGACCACCGTCCGCTCGTATTTAAGCTGGGCCGGCCAAATGGTGAGGTCTCTACTCAGACCAAAACCGTTGTGGACTGGCGTACTCTCGGAGTCGAACTCGAGGATACGAGCTCCAAGCACTTAAACGAAATACTCGATACTATTACATATTAGAGAGAATTTTAACGACTCTTCTAAGCCCGCAGGCATAGGGGCTCTATTTTTAGATATCCCCGATTTACCCCGATTTTGAAGTTATCGTATGCTTTTGTCCTATGTTTGTCAATACTCTAACCTCATTTGCCATTCAAAATCTCTCGTACTCACACGCTTAGATAAGCTATATATATGTTTCTCGCTCGTACTGTTAATGCTGTCATTTTTACTGTGGTTTTTAGCTGCGCCATGCTGTGTGTGACTAAGCAACTTGACTTAAGGATCCAGTGCTGGAGCGATGATTTTATATGTTTTTTAGGGAAAGTGTCGTAACTAATGAAAAGTTCTTTTTCTTTTCTTAATCTAAAGTGAATTCTAGTATTTAGAATAAAGGGCATAAAAAACGTTAAGAAGCAGGGGCCCGCGTGCCAGGGGCCCGCGTGCCAGGGGCCCGCGTGCCAGGGGCCCGCGTGCCAGGTTTGGTTAGACCCAAACATAAATAAATAAATAAAAACTCCTACAAAAACCTCGAAGTTCGGACTCTGTCGCGTTCGCTGCGTGCTTTCGCGATTTCGAAAATCTTAAATATTTTAAGTCGTCTAATGACCGTCCGAAGGAGGCTGCGCGCGTCCATTCGGACTGTCGACTTGTGTGTCGGTAACTCTGGGTGGTGAGAACCGCCCCGGAACACGGGTGAATCTTGTGTACGCGATGTGATTATTGACTATTGCGCGCCGCTCTCTACGGCGATCGCGCGTCGTGGTGCGTGTTATATTAAAGCTATTGACTGTGTGTACAGTGTGGCCTGGATCGTGACTGACAGTATCGTGGTCAGGAAGAGCTGAGACGTCCGTGTCGTCTAGCACGTTTCGCGGGCGACGTTTGCGTTCGGTCGCGTTTCTGTTTGGTCGGTAATTTGCTGCTTTAACCACCAGCGGGTTCGAATGAAGCGCTCTGTAACTTCTTTAATTGATTGCCCGTCGCGTGAGCGAAAGCGACGCAAGCATAGTCCATTACGGGTCTTATGCAAGTCTTATAGAGGCGAAGTTTGTGTCTTCAGCACATTTTGCTTGAGGAGCAAGTTAATGGGTATAGACGGCTTGAGATAAAAGCCGCTCTATTGCGTATGTTTTTAATGTGTGCAGCGAACGACATCGCTGCGTCTAAAGTGACCCCGAGGTATTTGACGCTCTTTTCCCAGGGAATAGGGCGTCCGAACAGGGTGATCGTGCCTAGCTGATTGTTGCCGATTGGGTGACATCGTCTAGCGGGCTTTAAGGATCGTGTGAGCAAGCGGTCGCTATCACGATATTGTAATCGCAATGTCGTTGGTGGGGGCCGTTTGCGTCACCTATAGTATAAATAGGCAGCTCTTTGACTGCGCCGCTCAAAGAGCTGCCTATTTATACTATTGGTGACGCAAGTGAATATCTATTTATATATATAGCACGGCATGTTTTTATATATATTTATATAGATGAGCCTCTTCTTACATGAAAAGAAAGAAAAATATAGATACCTACTCCCAAATTCCGCACGTACGAAGTCGTGGGCAAAAGCCTTGCAGAAAGACAATGCCTGTTAGCAAATTTTTATAAAGACTATTAAAAAGAACATTAGACTTCCACATCCGTAACTTAAAGCTCTTTGATCTTAATAAATTTACAACATCCGTAATTTATCGCTTAGCAGATTCGATAGTGACTTCTATGGACTAGGTCATCCGAAAAAGAGGAGGATTCTATTATTTGAGATGCTAGGCAATTTATATAATTGGATCTTTCGTCATTTGCTAACTGTCGAAAAGTCATCATGGCGAGGAAGGGTGCAGCTTTGGTGCCGCGTGTCATTGTTGTTAGCTGATATTTTTGTAACTTTGCTGATAGTAATTTCTGGTCTTCCTTGTTTAACCAGACCTGTCGGAAAATCTTTTCAATGTCCGCTGCATATGCAAATTCATATTGACGACAACGAATCATTAAATCTTGTAAGTCTTGATAAATGCGGTCCTTTGTACATAAAATCGAAGAATTTCACCAGATGTTGTGATAGCTGCTGATGAAGACTACTCTTAGTTTCGTTGTATTCGAATCCACATGAAGCACGCAATGGTGAGGTAAGTAATAGCCGTCCGGCTTCTGACAATCGTTTGCCTGTGTCATGTGTCCGAGTGGTACATATTCATTTATAAATAAATTAAATTAATTTTAAATACCGTTTTGCTAAGTTTTCTAACCCACGAAATTGAGCAGATCTTTCCTCTTAATGAACCCAAGTTTTTTTGAATGTTCGATTTTAACAGGAGTCGAACTTCGTACATTCTAACAGAATTAAGTATTCTTGTGTTTTTCGTAAACTCCATTACCTGCTGGTCTATTAATGACATTGTAGTTTGTTCAAACAAATCTTCCATGTCTTCGAGTTTTTGAATATCTTCTATTTCATTTAAGATAATATTACAACAATATGTTTGATGTACAGTGCACCATATAATTTATTGCATTACCATTTTTGACAATAACTTCCAGTGAATTAAACCTTCACCTATTAAATTAACGTAATTGGTTGACCATAAGCCAAACAAAGCAGTCTAAAAGTGCGCCTTGTTTTAATTTTTCTTCCAAAGAAAAATAGATATTATTTTTCTACTAACATAATGTAAATGTTACTAGAAACTGTAGAGCTGTAATTTTCGTACCTTATAGGCCGGCATTACACTTGTAAGTTGCTTTGGTAAGATTTATGTAAGTAACTTATGATTGTGTTAACACTCAAAATAAAATTAAGGTAAATAATACTCTCGTAAGAGTTTGTAAGTTTAACTTACGTAAATTATTACAATCCCATTGACACATATATAAGCCATCTCACGTCAAATCAAAGCTGCTGCTACTACATATTATATCATATTAAGAAATTAGATTGAGATTAGATAAAATATAGGATAGGATATAGGACCGTGTTTTGTGGCAATCTATGGGGGAGGCCTATGTTCAACAGTGGACTATGGTAGGCTGAAATGATGATGATGATGATAGGAAAATGTAAGGTAAAACCCTGGATTGAAAACAGAATGCCATAAGGTGTATTTCCAAATCTTTCTTTGGAACTTAGATCCAATAATTTTATTATTTTTTAAAATGAAGTTGCATCAATCATGAAAAAGGAAGAGCAGATATTTGTTTGTTTAGCTATTTATAAGTTTTTCTCACTTCTTACCTATGTTCTCAACTTATCGTTTCGCTTTGAAAAGCTGTAAGAGAGTTCCGTGAGCAAAATCGATCAAATTAAGATCTGCAACTTTGCAAATTCTGCAAGATGTAAGAATTTACCATAGGCTACTTACCAGTGTTTACATTTACATATTTATCGTTATCAAATTTATCGCAAGTCAATCGTAGTTAATTACATGACAGATTGCAGAGTTCTGATTGAAGGAAGAAACAGAAACAAGTGAAAGAGTTTTTATATTTGTGTTCAAAATTTACGAGACACGGAAAGTATGAAAGTGATATTGAACTATGAGCGTTGGCAGGAAATCAAGTATATGGGGCTGTGCATAACTTTATGTGTAGCCAGAAAGTATCTAAAAAGGCACGGTAGGCTGTATATAGAAGAGTACTTGTCCCCACACTTACGTAAGGTAGTGAATGTTGGGTCTGGCAGAAGAAGCATGATAATTATAAATAATATTTAATGTTGTGGAAATAAAAAGTTTGGGAAGTGTAGCTGGAGTGAATTTGATGGACAAAGTGAGAACTAGCCTGATAAGGAAACGTAGCGGTGTGGTAGAAGATTTAGTGACAAACATAGAGATGCTTAGATGGTGTTGACACGTAGAGAAGATGGATGAAAGAAGATTGACGAAACAGATTTATGAGGCGAGTGTGAATGTGCAAGCCGGTAAGGGTATCACGATCAGACCGAAATCGTTTTAAGGAAAGGCCACGTCAAAAGTACCCGCAACCGACGAACTTGTATGATTCATTAGTGTTTTCATACAAGTCGGTTGCTTGGTACTTTTGATGGGACCAATGTACTTAATATCCTGCCAACGCTCTTTGTTCAATATCACAGTCGTACTTCCCGTCTCTCGTAAATATACAAACTCTTTTACTTGTTCCACTCTTTCTCCTTCAAACCGAACTCTGCAATCCGTCATACTTTCTTCTCTTTGAAAAACCATTCATCATCATCATTTCAGCCTATCACCTAGTTCACTGCTAAACATAGGCCTCCCCCAAAGATTGCCACAACAGTTAGTAGCTCTCATTTTAGGGGGATTTTTCCATAGTTGCCACGCATGGCGTATCTATTCAGATGTTCCAGGAAAATGCTGCTGCCCTATCTCCAGGTTTTTATTTTCCCTCTGTCGACTTATACGACACCCACGGGATGAGATGGGGTGGTAAACTCTCTTAAGTCCGCTTTCTTCTTATCTACATTAAATTTCATTCCTTTGCTATGTAAAGCATCATGCATAATATTAACCATCGCTTGCAACTCCTCCTCCGATAATGCTAATATAACTTGATCATCGGCGTATAGGACGAAGAATTTGACGGACAGATCATTCATTATTAATCCAAACGCCAGATAAGTTAAACAGCCACGGGGAAGTAACACATCCCGGTGTAACACCTTTTTCGATGTTAAACCAGTCTGTGATAATTTTACGGTGAACGATGATACGGAGAACGGTGACTCTCACAACCATCCATGACAGTTAGCTACCGTGGGAAAATCTTTGTTTTAGAGAGCACGATGGATCTGTGACCAGAAACACCTGGCCGCCAAGCTTCAGCATGTTGAGCAAGTTTTCTACGAAAACATGATTCAGGTTCCGCACCTACGTCGTAGTGACCGAGTTAAACCGGCCACAGTCGAGCGTGAACCTACTGTTCTACCTTATGTTAGAGGAGTCACGGACAAGATTGGTTATATCTTGAAGCGGGCATTGATAAGAACATTTTTCAAGCCGCCAAAGAAGATAAGCCAATTTTTACCATTTGTCAACTGTAACATTCCTTTACAAGATGCAGGAGTTCACAAGCTAAATTGTAAATGTGGTCTCTCTTAGATAGGGCAAACAAAAATATCAATAAAACCCGCCTAAAGAACATATATCTGATGTGAAGCATCGTCCCTTAATGAAGGCTGCAGTCTATTATCATGTTCTGTATCATCCACACCATAACATCAGATTTGATAAACCACAAATCCTTTCATCAGAACACCGATTCTTACCAAGGATGTAATAATAATGAATATATTAATATATAATGTAATAATAATGAATTAATCACTAGTTACTATGAGCAATGTGTGCAAATTTCATGTAAATAGATTCAAGTTTCTCAGTGAATTCAATTCTGTCAATTGTGTCAGAGAGACAAATAGGGATGTTTATTAAAAGCTTTGTTTAGCTTACTTCGTTGTCTGTCTGCATGGAATCTATCAAGTCAGTTTTGAACCATGCCACAGTCTGAAATTTTGCATACATTCGGTGGTCTTATGACCTAGCGATTTACAATATATTAGGTCCATACGTATGAAATTGGCGTTTTGTCCTACTGGCCACTTTGCCGAATATCCGAAATATATTCTCTTTGGTTAAGAATTCCAAATTCAAATTTATAAAACCATTTAGCTGGTATGTTCGAGTTTCGAGAACAGTAATGCATTTGTTTTTTTTTTCATTAGTTTTTTCGTAGGCGTCGTTCATCTCGCACAATGGAAAACTTAAATGATGATGTTCTCCCAGCCGATTTCGACCACGGCGACAACTGCCGACTACTGTCGAGAAGCATAAATTGCGCAGGAGATATTATAGTGCCACAAGTGCACGCGCAAACACAGAGGCACTCACTCGTCCCAACCTACCCGCGCCCGATGTAACGCTGATGAGATAATATCGAAGGTAGGCTAGGATGCAGTGTCAGAAACACGGGGACAATCACAACACAACCATTACCATTGTTATCTATGGACATTCGCCATCGCATAGGTAGTTCACTGATCCCTTTACTAAAAAAAACGTTGGGGCGAGAATCAATAAAGTCTCTGAAGGCGGTTTGGACTACCTACCGGCCACATCGGAGATGAATTTTTTCCTTGTTAGAAGTTATCCAAATTTCTGAAAAAATGGTAATCTGTTGGAGCAAGGTCCGGGGAGTACGGTCAATGTCGCAGACATTGCAGCTCCTCTAGCTTAGCGGCCGTCTGTTTTGCAGTGTGTGGTCTAGCGTTGTCCTGAAGCAGTAGTGGCCTAGAGCGATTGACCAGCCTCGGATGTTTAGCAGCTAGTTCTTCCATCATGGTTTGCAGTTGCTGACAATAGATATCTGCCCGTAATCGTTTGACCAGATTTTAGAAAGCTGTAGTGCCTAGTGAAGGAACGATCGCAGACAACACTACTCTTTTATTTATGACTAGCAATCCGCCCCGGCTTCGCACGGGTAAATAGATATTAGAAAGATAAATTAGTACTTTATTTGGACAAACAGAACAACAACAATCCCTTTACTAACATTTTCTGTAGCGACTATGCTCATCGGCGAATCTGCAGCTGGTCAGGTAAGATTAAGTTATCAAAATAATGTTTTATTTATGGGAACATAAGCCATGAAAGTTTAGTGTCCTTCCTTCCTCTTCCGTCCTTGTAAACAATATTTGATGCCGTGTTAGCAAAATAAAACGACCGCTCTCGACCGTTGCGCAAAGGGAGCCGCGCACCTCGATGATGCCCAAGTCGCATGAAACCGGGCGGCGCAGTGTTCGAGACCGCGGCCGTTGTATTTATTATAGAGCGTTTCAAAGTTTTAAATTAAAAAAAATGTAATTAAAATTGCATTACCACTATTAGATTAGATAGGTAATCAATAGAACTTAGTCTAATCGCGAGTAGCGCGGGCGAGCGTATGGCTGTTCGCTCACACCACAGCATTTTCTTACTTTTAGCATTTTTATTCCTGTCGTAACTTCTAAACAATAGGTCCGATTCGAATAATTTAAAGAGGAATTTACATGTACATAATCAACCTTGACTATAAAACTATTTAGTAGGATAAAGATTAATATTATGATACGAATATCATCATCTTTCGATTCTTTTGATTGACTAATTTGAACAAAAACTGGTTATTGTGACTTAACTATAATAGATAGACATATAGCCTCGCGGACTTTTTTGTCAGTAATGATGAGTACTATGAAAATGTAGTACATTGTTTTCTTTATCATTAATAGTTTTTGCAGCGCACGCCAAATAATGACTTTAATCAGTAAATTTTGATACCTTTAGTTACATCATAGCAATTTTCGTAGGAATCTCGGTTTTTTTTTTTTAATTAAATTCAACTCATGTTATTTGATGATAATGTAGTTGTATATCGGTGAAAGAATTTTCAAAATCGGTTCAGTAGTTTCTGAGTTAAATCATTACAACCAAACATACAAATAATCAAATCTTTCCTCTTTATAATATTAGTTTAGAAAAATAGATATTTTTTGTTATTACGGATTTTTAACGCCTTTTCCTAAAATTCGTTTCAGATCATTAAATTTAATTACTCTAACAATGTTAAAGTAAGTGGAACAAGCAGACCAATTAACTTCTTATGCGTGCTCGGGATTTATTAAAAAAACTTAATACATCGAGAACAATTGCTTGCATTTTTTACGAAACTACGACTTGTAATAACTTAATAATCCTGAAAATTAAATACTGTTGTAAAATTCTCATACTGTTGAGTAATACTGATAAATACTCAAATTTTCCTTCATTTTTTGTAAACAATTTATAACAAAAAAATAACATATAACAGAGTTTTGGAATTATGAATACTGGTATAGTTAATAGAATCAGGCGTTACTTTGCGGAAATCCATTATAATGAAGAAAAGTAAGTTACTTTGCTAAGATCCGCATGCAAAATATAAAAATGCGTAATAGACTCTACGATCGACGGCCGTCTGTCGTAGAGTCTATTACGCTTGATAATGCCTCGTTTTGGGGCGAAACACGTGTCGTGTTCTCGACTTCAGTGGTGTATATTATCTAGTGGTGGATTGTAGTGGTGGTGGAGGGTACCTGGTGGCGGTTCCTGGTGGCGGTGTTAGTTTGCTTGTGCACGCTACTGAGGGAGGGCGGGTGGTGCACTTCAAAAAACTAGGTAATATACACCATTTTTATATTTTGCATGCGGATCTTAGCAAAGTAACTTACTTTTCTTCATTATGAATACTGTTACTGTACGATAAAAAAAATCAATAAGTCAATATTTTTAGGTATATGCATCATACATAACATACACATCTCGTATTGACCGTGACATTAAAATCCGAAAGTTTAGTATCCTGTGGCAGTAAAAGGATAAAGTTGGAATTTACTGTCCCGACTGTTCCATTTCCGTCTTGCAGATTTACATATTTTTATAAACGTTTAACGTACCAAAACCATATTGTCACTAGCTACAGATCTAATAAACATAGTTTGTCAAATACTCGTATGTCGGAGTGTAGCGAATTATGTAGGAGTGTAGGGTCCGGCACTTCATTATCCTCTCGCCTTATATTGTTTCTTGCCCATGTAAGTTTTTTTAAATTGAAAATGTCGTCACAGTCGCTGTATTGTCATAGAATAAACAATTAAATGTTTTCTGTCAGATTATATTACTTTTAGATTCGGTCTATTAGCTCCACCTTTACGGGTAGTAGAATTTACGGGTAGTAGAATTCCTATACAGCATCCGTCTAGGTGGGTACCGTAGGGTCAGTTATTCTGCCGTGAAGCAGTAGTGTGCATTACTGTGTTTCGGTCTGAACAGCCCTGAGAGCTGGTGGACTGGAACTGATGCCTCGGGTTGACGAGCGCAGTGTGGTGCCATAGCATTTCTTATGAGTAGACAGTTGCACTTACCATCAGATGAACATTTTACTCTTCTCGTCATTTTCTCCTATAAAAAAAAACCATTTCTACATACACCTAACACGCTTCCGTTCCCTCCAGTCGCTCCGCATCTATCTGTCATTATATATCATTTTTAAGTTTCCGTCTTATTAATGTTGTTTAATCTAAAAAGTATAACAATTGCAAGTATGATATTAGAGGATAATGATTCTAGTAAACGTCAAGTATGGTCAAGATCGAGCAAAATGAAGCAGATTGTGTAGGAAAATTTAAAAAAATACATTAATGTAATTTAAAAAAATATTCCTGCTTAAGAAATCCCTAAAACCCGCAAAAACTTATCTTATCTTATATTAACTTAGTATCCTTATGATAAAAATGAGTTAATGCGCTTAATAATTTACGCTTCGATAATAATAACGGAGTCTGAAAACAAAACGCGGCATCACATGTTTAATGTTTAGGAAACAAATCTTCATGGTTAACGTCAAAGCCAAACCACTTTTTTTCGTTCCATTTAAATGGATGTTTTTATAGTACTAGCGCCTGGAATACTTCTATATATATTAAGCACAACTAGTGTCCAACGTATTTTATGAAGTTATTCTAGTGTTCATATCGAAAATGACAAGATACACTGTGACCGTCATTTTCACGTGTTTAGTCATGGGGTTGAGTAATTCCGCATATAGTAAGTAACATTATACAAGTATAAAACTGCAAGCCGAAAAAAAATACGGTCAAATTATTTTTAACAAATAAATTTATTATTTCAGTTGATACTTTGAAAAAATGTAGTATCAAAGACAATGAATGTCAAAGGCAGTCTTTCCAAGATGTACTTCAAAAAATTGGAGAAACAGGTATACCGGAATTCAAGATACCACCACTCGATCCCTTTCATATTAAAAATGTAGCGGTATCAGTTTTAAATCTGGTTAATATAACACTCGTCGATGGAGAAGCGAGGGGCATAAAGAACTGTGTATTCAACAAATATACGTAAGTATTAAAAATTAAGATACACTTAATAATAATATGAAAGAAAGAAAGAAAGACTTTATTCGTTACTACAACACAACATACATTAGAAAGTGATAAAAGTACAATAATGGCAATTCGTTCTTATGTATAATTTGTGTATGTTAATGAAAAAAATTCACGTTATACGACTACACATAAATTATCTACTAATATCATTTAAAAAGCTACATTATGTCGTGAGCATAAGATTAAATTTGTGCTTATTTAATAGGAATTTGTGATCTCTGTCTTTATGTTTACGTTTTGATCGACCGCGTACGTTTTAAATGATTTTTGTATGGAACTGTGTATCTGTGGTTTTTGCATATCAATATCTGTAGATATAAAAAGTGCTGTTTGCTAATAGAACCAAAGTGGAAAAGGCGCGACTGTCAGGGATGAAGCAAAACATCGTGAGAAAACCTGCATGTCTGACGGACACAAATATTTAGAGAACATGTGAAGTCCGTCAACCCACATTGGAACACTCTCAAAGCGGACTCATCCCAGCTCCAAAGCCCAGGAGTGGCTCATCTATCGGCTGTAACTTTACTTTACTACATTATTATTTTTAGGGCTGATATCGAAAAAGGAATTGGAACTCAGCAGATAACATGTGATGTAACCATAGAAGGACACTACTTAATGGATGCGGCTTCACCTCTTATTACAACTGTATTAGGCGGCTCTACACTCCACGGAGAAGGCAACGGAAAAGTGAAAATAGGTATGGATGGAAGACTTTTTACTGATTGAACCTTTTTAATGTTACTTATTTAACACTAAAAAACTGTTACTCATAAAAAAAACACGCCAAATACGACTTTCGAACGCATCGTAATTTTTTGAGGTCTTGCTAACCAACAGATACCACATATGCCAAACCACGTGGAATTTGAAAATACTCGTGTTCACCTGAGTCTGATTCCCGGTACCAGCACGTCTAAAATTGTTATTTAATGTTAAGTATTGATTTACCACGTGCTCAGTGATAAAGGAAAACTTCGTGAAAAAACATTTATGTCTCGAGGAATAAAAAATATTTCATGGGAATGTGATAAAAAGGGCGGATTCTTCCCGGTTCCGAAAACCTCTCATAAATTAGAGGCCTACGGGCAGCAGTGGTACTTTTTTTTCTTCTGCTTTGACCCTGACAATTAGCTACCAAATCGAGCCATTTTCGCCAATAAATTAATAATAATTTAATTATACAAAATACTTATTTTCGATCGATAATATAACAGTAAAATGATAGTTGACTTTTACTGGAGGCTTGCTGGAATAATAAATGATGATGGAGATGAAGATTTGCTGGACTGATGGGAGACAAAAGGAAAGTCCAATTTTGCTCTCGCATCGAATTTTCTAATGACTGTACGCTTTCACTAGCACTTGGTGCATAATAAACTATCAACATTAAACATAACAACTAAAACAGAAACAACAAGATTCAATGAAAACACCACAGTCACTTTTAGAGTTGGCGCCAAAAGTCCAATGAGACATTTAGAGGCTACTAGTTGATGCCCGCAACTTCGTTCTTGGGGATTTCGGTTTTTAAAAAATCCCGTAGGAACTCTTTAATTTTCCAGGATCTTTTTATCCTATGTCCGCCTCCACGCCGCCTCCTCTGCCAAAATTTAGTCAAGATTAATTAAGCAGTACAGCCGTGAAAAGGTAACAAACGGACAGAAGAACAGAGAGAGTTACTTTCGCATTTATAATATTAGTATGGATTACTTTAACTGTTTCTATGGGATAACTTAAAAAAACTTAAGACGTCCTTTTTTGTCTCAGATAAGCTTGTTATGGAATTTAAGTTCCCTTTTTATGCACAAAAACGAGATGACGGTGAAATTTACATCACTTGCGACTACAAAGAAATTGAGGAAAAGTATGATGTTTTGGGTAAAGTTTCCTTCGCTGCTGATAAAATATACTTAGGAAAAGAAGACGTCAGTAAGTACTTATATTGAAATTGTTTACATATTGGTATAATATTTTAAAAGTTTTAACATTTTTTATACGTATACGAGACGTAACACAAGACTTATATATCAATAAAATAATAACGATTGTTCATATTTATGATTTAAAACGTAATTATGTCATACCAACATTTATAATTTTTTAAACTGGTTTTATGTTTCGGATACGAGTAGTTAATAGATTGTAAGCTTTTGTGTTTAATGAGGTTTGACTTTTGTACAACATACCGTATTTTAATTTATTGTTTCATAAGAAAAATGAATGAATGGACGCCTAGGCAAAACTGTTTGTAGATGCGGTGCTAAAAAAATTAAAACGTTTAGGACAAACAAGGGAACACCAACATGACTTTCCTTAATTCTAAGAGTTATGCTTGTACGGTTATAGCAAGTCTGTATTGTAATATTTAATTAATATTTATTACACATTATTGAAAAAAGGTTGAATGACAATTTGGTTCAAATTATGATTTTATGTTTATTTTATTAGGCAACAAATTAACTAACTACATTGACATAATTTTGTAACATAATCCCTAAAACGCTATTACAGGTGAATTGGTCGTTGCCTATATGAATAAAAATTGGATGTTCCTGATAAAATCGTTTGGAAAAATATTTCTTAACAAGGCCACGGAATACTACTTCAAGTTTGCAGGAAACTTCTACGATTTAGTTCCAGCAAAATACTATATTACTGAAGACTTAACGCAGTACTCGTACTTGCAAAACTAACTGTCATGTGATAATTTTCTTAGATAAATATAATTTTTTAATAATAATGGTTTTTTTTTTGCACAAAAGTCTTATCGTTACATATTTGAAACGAATGGCTATGAATAAAAAAAGAAAATTTCATAGAAATAATTTTTTTTTTAATAATCATACAGAATTGTATACAATACTTTTTGAGAATGTTCAAGCCGGATTCCGAAAAGGCTTCAGTACCATAAGCTACATAAATACCCTTCGCCAGATTGTACGCCAGAAGACCGAAGAGTTTAATCTTTTTTTTTTTTTAGGTGGCATAGCGCTGAGGGCGCTTAGCCGAAACCTTTATTTATGGATGACTGGCGCAAGGGCCCCCAAGAGGGGACCTCGGCTTGGACCGTCATCCTGTTCGCGAGAGTAACAGACTCGAGGGTGCCCAAGGGGGCCGGTCTCGGCTCGGTCAGTTACTGCAATCGGGAGGGCAATATTACTACTACTATAATTATTAATACCATGATTATTATTAGATAACTTTACCACCAATTCGGAATGCGTTTCCGCTGGAGAAGAAATGGCGCAAGAAACTCCAGCGACGCTTCTGTTTATGACACTACTGCTAGGGGAGAACCGGCCTGAGATGCGGCGGTATCGCGAATAACTTTGTCTGATACGCCCACGCCGACGGCGGGGGCGGTATGATGGTGATAATGGGTGTTTGTGTAGTGTTGAGTAGAGCGCTTGGGCAATAGTGGTCGCGTCGTCAGGGTCCTCGAGGACGTGCCTCGGTCTCCTTTTTCCGCGAGTCGAGTTTTGATGTATCGCGAGTGGGTTGTAAGTGGCGGCACTGACAACCAGTGGGTTGGGGTGCGTGGCGGCAGAGTCGAAGTATCGGCGAGAGGCCAACTTTAGATATTGGGCTATGGTAGGAAGCCCTAAATCGATATGAAGGTTAGCATTACGCACGAACCACGGTGCTCCCGTGGCTTTACGCATGAATCGATTTTGTATTACCTGAAGTCGGTGAATTTGACGCGGGGAGGCATGCGCAAATACGGGGCTTGCGTATATCATAATTGGCCGAATACAGGCTTTGTAAAGTGTAATTTTATTACGTAGGGACATTTTGCTATTTTTATTTAGTAACGGATGTAATCGACCGAGGACGAACGCCGCTCGGTTCCTTACTCGGTTAATATGTGGACCGAAGCTGAGTCTCGAGTCTAATACGACGCCTAAGTATTTGACTGTCTTTTCCCAGGGGATCGGACGATCGAATAACTCTATGGTGGGGAGATGCTGCGTTATGCGCCGCGAGAAGTACATGGCTGCACTTTTGATTGGGTTGACCTCGATCCTCCATTTCCGAAACCAGTTCCCGAGGGTTCGGGCTGCGGATTGGAGGCGTTTAGAGATAGTGTCTGGATTACGTCCAGACACATGAAGGCAGGTATCATCTGCGAAGAGGGCGAGTTCGACGCCGCTGGTGTGCGGTATGTCGTTCGTGAAAAGGGTGAAGAGCACGGGACCTAGGACTGAGCCTTGTGGTACGCCGGCTAGGATGGGATGTGATTCGGATCGCACCCCCTCGACGCGGTAGCGGAAGGTTCGACTGCGTAAGAAATCTCGTATGATGAGTACGAGGCGATCTGGCACACCGAGTCCATATAACTTGTATATGAGCCCGTTGTGCCAGACCTTGTCGAACGCTTTCGCCACGTCGAAGAAGAGCGCTCCGGTATGAAGCCCGCGTATGAAGCGGGATTGAATGTGCTCCGTTATGCGGTGCACCTGCTGGGTACATGAGTGTTTGGCACGGAATCCAAACTGCTCGTGGATGGGGATCCCTCGAGACTGCATGAAGTCTCTTAAGCGGGCGAGAAGTAGGCGTTCGTATATCTTGCCTAAGGCCTTGAGGAGGCTCATAGGCCGATATGCGGTGGGATCGGACGGGTGTTTAGAGGCCTTTAGAATCCCTACGACCTCTGCTTCTTTCCAGGTGTTCGGAAAGATTGCGTTGGCCAGAGCTGCGTTGTAGATTAATACCAATAGCTGAATGATGGTAGTAGGCAGGAGCTTAACTACTTTGTTAGTGATACCATCGGGACCGGGAGATTTCCTCGGACGGAGGTTTTTAATAATAGACTCTACTTCGGTGCTGTTAACCGGCGGTATGGAATCGCGGAGCGGTTGAGAAGCCTTCCGATCGACCTCGCTGTCGACTAACGCGACTTGGGCGGAGTCGACCGGTAAGGTGCTTGGGGAGCATTGAGATTTTAGGCTGTCAGCTAGACATTCTGCCTTTTCTTCGTCGAGGAAGGCAGGCGGTTGGTTGGGTCGTACTAAAGGGGGCATTGAACGGGCACGCTCACGTTGCAGGGTGCGTAGTGTTGTTCTATTGCTGACGGTAGGATATAAGTCGTGAGCGCGAGTGGCTGCGTTCTTGCGCCTCATTAGGTCTCTAATGTCGTTAGGCAGGACCCAGCGGTGGTCGTCCGCCACTGGGACCTGTCTCGAGGAATCCTCGACGACAGTTTGGATGTGCCTAGTGAGTGCATGAGCCGCAAGGTTCGTGTTACTGACTGAATTGATGGTGGATGGAATCGCATCAAGGTGCGGAGAAGTTTGCTTATGTTTTTCGGCTAGCTTTTGCCAGTCGACTACTGTTTTTTTGGGTGGTGAGGCTTGGACGGAAGGTCCTAGCCGAAGTAGAACGGGGCGGTGATCAGATGTTAGTTCGTGGATCACCTCTATATCGCGGATGGCGAGATTTATGTTGCTAAGGATGGCTATGTCAAGCACATCCGGCGTGTGTCCCAGTGTATGCGGGAAGTGGGTCGGTATTGTAGGCGCCAGGACGTCGAAGTCGAGGAGGTCGACTAGCGAGTCTAGGGCCACCCCACGCGGGTTGGTTGTTATTGAGTTCCACCGGGTGTGCTTGCTATTAAAGTCACCGGCAAGGATAGTTGAGCTCCCGAGGGAGAGAAGTGCTTCGAAGTCGCTGCGTGTGATTTTGGCGTCATTTCTACATGGTAAGTAGACAGACGCGATAGTAATGGGGGAGTGGCCGGTCATGGCTAGCTGACAGACCGATGCTTCAAGATGGCTGAGTGGCGGTGTGACGACTGGTACGTAGTGCAAGGACTTTTTGTAGTAGATAAGAGTGCCGCCTTTCGCAGCGGTAACTCTATCGTTCCGAATGATGTTGTAATTTGCGATTTTGGGATCGCGAGTGTGTGGTTTCAAAAAAGTCTCTTGCACGAGTAGTACGTCGACTTGGTGATCGCGAACGAAATTGAAGATTTCGTCGCGCTGGTTTTTTAAGCCGTTAGCGTTAAAAAACGCTACGTTTAGGGAGCGCGGTTTCTCTCTGCCGTTGTGAGTCATTTTTATGCCCTAAAATTGACTATAGCGTTTATGACGCTTTGGTACCGCACCGCCGCGGCGATCCTCTCATTAGGATTATTGTTGGTGTTTCGGAGAGCCGTGGCGAGGGCTGTAATGTCGGCACCGTTGAAAGCGGTGGCGAAGCGACAGACGAGGTCTAGATCGCTCTCTGCGACCAGTCGGCTTGCGACGGGTGCGACTGGTGCGACCTGTGAAGGTGCCGGCATGTTCCGCGTGATCGCGACCGGAGGAGGCGCGTTTGAAGTTGCGCGGGTCGGAAGTGGCCTCCATACAGAGGGTGGTGGGGGAGGTACTATGTACCTTTGTGTTTGGGCCTGTTTAGCCGCAGGCCTTTTAAGTTTTGGGGCCTTCGGGCAGCCGAGGTAGTTGGCCGTGTGACCTTCTGCGTTACATAGTACGCAGGCAGGCGGGCCGAAGGAGGCTAACAGAGCTTTGTCCTTTGGACGAGGACAGTCTGCTGTGGCGTGATCGCCTAGGCACTTGACGCACCTGGGGCGGGCGTAGCAATTTCTTGCTGAGTGGCCGTACAATTGGCACTAATGGCATTGGCCGGGAGGGCCGTTTTTGTGTGGGGCCTCAACTGAGAGCCCCGAAAGGTTGCAGCAGGTCCGCAGATTAAATATCTGCTTCCCTGCCGGGGAGCGGTCAAGTGCGACTAGCACCATGTTATAGGGCACCTTAGTGGGCCCGCTGTACATGCGGTGTACAGCGACGACGGGGAGGTTTTGCGCGATGAGGTCTTTTTTGACCTCTTCCGCGCTGATTTACTTGGGTAGGTTCTTGAGAACCACCCTTAGTTGCCGCTCATCGGCTGGAGTGTATGTGTGGAAGTATACACCTTTTTCCGACAGGTAACGTGTTACCTGACGGTAGACCTCAGTGGTCTCCACCTGTAATTTAATGCCGTTTGAGGTAGAAACGGCAGTATATTTTAACCTGGACATGGCCGATGTGAGCTCTTGCCATCTGTCCAGAGCCCGAATGAATATATGAATAAATGAATATATGATAGGCGGTGGCCGCCGAGAGTGTGCAGCGAACTGCGAAGGATTGCGCGGGGCAGCGGGGGCCTGCTGTGAAGCAGCGGGGGTCTCTTGGGAGGCTACAGAGGCGACCTGCGGTTGCGGGATAGGCGTGCTATCACTGGCTTTGGCAGCCTTGGCGTGGCTATCGGGCGTCGGTGAGGCGCGCTTCTTGCGCTTCTTTTTTGATTTCTGCACTTGCAGAAAACCTCGGGTGCCGAGGGAGAATCGAACTCCATTTCGGAGCTCGAGGACGAGGCCCTAGAGGGGGGCCTAGATAGCGCCTCAAAAGCTGAGGCTACTGACGGCAGAGCGGTTAGTAGCGGCCGGAGTAATTCCGGTTGCTCCGCCTGGGCCGCTAAGAGTGCGTTAGCTAACGCCTCCGACATACTTGTCCTTCTCTTTTTTCCTACGGGGAAGTGGCCGCCGGTGGGATGCCGGGGTGTGTGGCCTAACTTCCCTCCCTGCCGGGTATAGGCAGGGAGGATGAATGCCTAGGTGTGTAGCCCTAGTGCGTCCTCGTGTGGATCTTATTTTGCACACTCGGGTGTGTGCTTACAACTAATTACAACTACGCGTGGACTTTTGAGTCGGTCGAGTAAACCCACATTGACTAGGGCACTACCCAAGGCCAATTTCTGTGGGTTTCTTCCGATTGCGCGTTTCCCAGATGGGGAACCGCGGGCGTACGGGGCTAGCCTACACTAGTTTCGTTGTCACCGTTAGGTATCCGCTAGTGTAACCACAACAGGTGGATTCGCAAATGACGTGGAAACAATTCTGGGAAATTAGTACAATACAACGAAAGTCGCCTTGACTAATTCCCGGAAGGGTTGGGCGCAGTTAGCTGCACGCTTCGATCGGATTACCGGAGCGGGTCGTAGCGGGGCACTATGCGACCGTCTGGCGTCGAGCGTCGAGTGCAACTCAGAGTTTAATCTAATCTACCGTTATGTATGTCGAAATTTGGGCGCTGCTACAGTCACTTCAGCGATGCCAGATAGATTGTATATTATATGAACGGTATATTCAAGTGCTGCAGTGCTTTGACCAACCGAGTACAGAACCAGAGTACGAAACCAATCCAATTGCAGAAAGAAAAGGAAGTGTAAGACAGGGTGATGTCATATCCCCGAAACTCTTCACCTCTGGATTAGAAGATGTCTTCAAGCTACTTTACTGGAAAGGATACAGTACCAACGTCAATGGCGTATAAATAACTAACCTTCGATTCTTCGATTTGCAGACGACATAGTCATAATGGCAGAATCGATTGAGGACCTTAGGAACATTACGCTCAAAGTTCTCGACGAATATGTATACCTAGTACAGATTATCTAACTAGTTGGGACACAGCATTTGTTATGGGCAGACGTTTCACTTACCATCAGATAAAATAAACTTTATTGCCGAATTTTGTAATTCAACTGGATCTTGCCTGAGCATGGTAGGGCCAGGCCGCAAAATGACCAAGACATATTGGCCAGATCGAAGTCATTCGTCATAATAAAATAGTCGTAGTGTAGTAAATAACAAAAAGAGTAAAAATTTTTTTGAAAAGGACGTTTCAAAGATTTTAGTGGCATTTATTTATTTATGCTAACAAACCCGGTATATTACCTCTTTACTACTGTATTCCAGAGGATTCTTTGCCCGTATAAGTATTTTTTTTAAATAAAATATAATAGTAATAAGTACTTGTATAAAAACCTTTTATGAAAACTTTGCGGTAAATCGGTGCTCTTTTGTCTGTCTAACTTACCCAGTCACTTAAGAAAAATGAACCTATTTTGTATTTTATTCAATTCTCAAAATTGGTAGTATGTCTTACGTTACGGTTTTTGGATTTTTTCGGTTCCGATTAGTGTTTCCGATTTAAGCAATTTTACTTTCCTTGTTTGCTTCAAGTGGATTAAAACAGTTTTATCACTCACAGCCAAGCCTGCAGCTAACTCTGAAGTGATTTGCGATGGATCCGCTTCCACAATAGCCTTTAATTCTTCATTATCCACATTGATCTCCCGCCATCCACGAGCTTGTTCTGAAGGTCGAAATTTCCAGAACAAAAACTGCTATTTCTCCAGCACTGGTGCCACAGTAGAACTCGTACTCGTAAATACAGCGATATTTAAGTTTTCCATTGTGCGAGATGAACGACGCCTAAGAAAAAACTAATGAAAAAAAAAAAACTCGACCAATTCTTATCCAAATATATTTCAAATCAAAGTGGCCAGTACGACAAAACGCCAATTTCATACGTAAGGACCTAATACATTGTAAATCGCTAGGTCATAAGACCACCGAATGTATGCAAAATTTCAGACTGTGGCATGTTTCAAAACTGACTTGATAGATTCCATGCAGACAGACAACGAAATAAGCTAAACAAAGCTTTTAATAAACATTCCTATTTGTCTGTCGGACACAATTGACAGAATTGAATTCACTGAGAAACTTGAATCTATTTACATGAAATTTGCACACATTGCTCATAGTAACTAGTGATTAATTCATTATTATTACATTATATATTAATATATTCATTATTATTACATCCTTGGTAAGAATCGGTGTTCTGTTAAAAGGTTTTGTGGTTTATCAAATCTGATGTAATGGTTTGAATGATACAGAACATGATAACAGATTCCAGACTTCCTCAAGGGACGATGCTTCACATCAGATTTCCCACGGTAGCTAACTGTCATGGATGGTTGTGAAAGTCACCGTTCTCCGTATCATCGTTCACCGTAAAATTATAAGTATGATAAATTAAACTTAGACAAGGGCATTTGGTACATAGGTTCCTCGCTGTCATCGCACACGCCCTGTCTCGGGTTCGCGAAACCAGTGCGCCGCGCCGGCGCTACGCATGGACAGAAAACACCATTTTAAAAAACTAAAACACAATGAGTAAAATGTAGAAAGTAATATTAACAAAAAGAAAAAAAAATATTTATTTACATACACATACGCACATCAAAATATAAAACTATACAAGGTATGCCTGCACTGCAGTATGACAAAACAAAAGGGTCTTCACTCAGCATGAGCTGCAATCCTACGCAGCGCTGATTTTCAGTACATCCCTCGGTCCGCATGGCACGAAGCATGGCTATGAACGCCACGGCCCACGCCGCCCAGTCGTCTGATGCTCTCACCACTGCCATTACCACTCACTCCCATCATGCGTCTCCTGTATCCGCGACCGTGATTAACGCCTTGCGTTGGCAGTCTCTGGTCTGACGCGCCGGTCAGATTTTTTCTTCAGGCATACTCTCCGCAGGTGGCCCATCTTGCCGCAGTAACTGCACTGGAATTCCTTATATTGGCAGGTGTATGTTCGATGACCGCTGTCTCCGCACGCTGAAAATTGACTGATTTCTAGTTTCTGTACTTTTTTGGTGAGTTCTCGGTCGTAGCCCTATTCTCTTGTTCCCGCCACGGACCCCGCGTCCCGCTCGGCAGCCTCTAAAGTATTCGCTAATTGCAGAACTTTACTGTAATGCAAGTTATCTTCCGCGAATAACCTTTGACGTATGATTTCACATCGCAACCCACACACAAACTGGTCTCTGTGATTCTCTTCCAGGTTGTCTTTGAATTCGCAATATCGAGATATTTTTTTAAAATCCGCCACGTAATCCTATATTGTTTCCTCTGGTAGTTGGCGCCTCTGTCGAAATCTGTACCTCTCTGCTAGGAGTGACGTTTTAGGTTACAATTGATTTTGTAGTAAATTCACAGCTTCCTCAAACGATAGGCTTGATGGTATCCTCGGGCTAGCTAAAGTAGATAATAATTCATAAGCGTCTTCCCCGATTATTGCTATTAAAGTTGGTAATTTTAAATCTACCGTTATTTTGTTGGCTACAAAGTACATTTCCAAACGGTCGACGTAAGCAGACTAATTTCCGTTTTTAATGTCAAATTCCCGTACTTTTCCAACCGACATTTAAGTCCGTTATCACCACTGTCATTTTAATAATTATAAAGTTTGAAAACGCGTTATATAATTATTATGCACCACAGAATTTCTCGCCACAACCACAGAATAACGAAATGTTTAATAATTTACCTCGTCGCCACTGGTAAATAAAAGAGGTGTCTCGATTATATATCAGTAGCGTATATTCTTTTTTTTATTGTATAAAGTCATGAAACGAGCAAAACGTTCACCTGATGGTAAGTGCAACGTCCGCCCACAACAAATGCTGTGTCACCCAGAATATTTCTGTGTGACACCACACTGTGCCCATCACCCTGAGATATAAGTTCTTAAGTCTCATATGCCCAGTGATTACGCTAGCTCACAGTGCCTTTCAAATCGAAATATAGTAATGTTTGCACACTACTGCTTCTCGGCAGAATAACTGCCCCTGGAGTGGTACCTACCTAGACGGATTCCCGCATAGGAATCCTACCACCGTATTACACTGATATATAATTTAAATGTCGCTAGGCAATCTGTTTGCGACGTACCCTCTAATACAAAAAACAACCTACTGTACATAACAGTCTCCAAGCCGCAGCCCATCGCCTATGCGAATGGTTCCGGAAATGGAGAGTAGAGGTTAACCCTTTTAGGTTATTTTAATTAGTCTTACTGTTCGATTTTAGGTTTATTTCAAAATATCAATATCAATAAAAAAGCAAATCGAAAAAAATAAACACTCTAAACTCCTAAAACACAAACAGAAAAATCGCCAAAACGCACACACAAGAATTAAAAACAAAATCAAATCAAAGATTGTCGCTTTCATGTGATATTGTCTAATGTTTGTCTATACACGTTTAGATAAACTATATTTGTTTCTCGCTCGCACTCTTAACGATGTCAAAGCAATGTAATGCTTACTATGGTTCTTAGCTGCGCCATGTTATGTATAACTTAGCGCTTTAGGCAGATTAGTTCTTGTTTATTTTTATATTAATCTGAATTGTCCGTTGAACTCATAGAAGGATTCACTTTTGTGGACAACTTTACTCGATTGGATTAATATACACTGAAGGGCATAAAAAAGCCGTATATATATATATAATTGTATTCATGTAAAACGTATATTCATTCTTATGCGAATTCGGGCCGATAGGTGTCCGGCAGAGTAGAATTGCACTTACCTCTATCCTACCGAGGTGTTGTAAGAGGCGACTATGGTATTTTATGACAGCCTTTATTCGTGCAGAATAACACCATAATTTGCAATGCTGTCACTATACTACTCGTGGAAACGTAATGGGCTCTTTCATCACGACGACGCTAGACCACACAAATCTTTAGCCACTCAGCAAAAATTAAGAGAGTTTTACTGGGATGTGTGGGATGTGGCATCCGCCTTAAAGCCGCATGACCTTACACCTTCAGATTTCCACCTGTTTCGGTCTCTTCAGAATTCTTTAGGTAGTGTCAGGTTAACATCAAGAGAGGACTGCCAAAATTACTTGTCGCGTTTTTTTGTTCAGAAGTCCCAAAATTTCTATAGCAACGGGATCATGTCACTACCTTATACCTACATATTTATTAGGCTCAGGAAAAAAATAAAAACAATATTCTTTCGAAATGGCCACCTTTGGTTTTTATACAGGCCTTTAATCTGTTTGGCCACGACTCTATGGATTTACGCACTGTTTCTAAGGGAAATTTCGCCACTGCTTGCTCCTAAGATTTTTTAAGAGACTCAATGTCGCCGTGTCGTTTAGAGCCGGCCATGTCCTCAAAAACTGACCATAATTTGAAGTCTAAAGGGTTGAGGTCTGGGCTAGATGAGGGCCAGTCTTCAGCTCTTATAAAGTCCGGAACGTTGGTTTCAAGCCTGGCTTGGGTAGTTATTGACTTGTGGCAAGGTGCAGAGTCCTGCTGGAAAGTCCACGGTATATTTTTAAAAAGTGTATTGCTGAGAGGTTTCACAACATGATCCAAGACTGTATCTTAATACACTTACTCATTTATTGGCTGAAGTTTTCACTCTTTTTTCACAAAAATGTAGTTTCGTGCCTCCTTGATAAGACACGTACCATCAAACCATCACTGAGGCAGGATGATGACCACTTTGTACCTTTTCGACCACTTGAGCAGCTTCTTTAGAACTGTGAGCGTACACTTTATCTATTTGCTTATTGTAGTGTTCTTCAATCGTGAATTTTTTTTCAACGGTAAAGAGGATATTTCTGTGCCTTTCACCTGCGTATCGCGACAGAAGGCGTTTTGATCGATCCACTCTCTTTAATTGTAAAGATTGATTTAGGGCATGTTCTGTATATCGACGATTAGCACCGAGCTTCACGTCTTGTTTTATAATACGCGACAGAGTCCTAGCGGGAATCTTCATTTCTCGCGATAATATTTTTTGCTTCCTAATGGGGTTTCGACGTATTCTGGCTTTAACAGCATTAACAGCCTTTGTAGTTCCAACAGCACGCGGCCGCCCCGATCTTTTCTGGTCTTCGACAGAGAAAGTTTTGTGTCTGTTGATAGTACAATATACAAAAATGGGCTGATACCAAGCTTTTGAAGCGTCTGGAATATGACCGACGGCTCCATACCCACTTTGTGCGAGGACGATCACTGCAATCATATTTTCTTTAACACCCCATTCCATATTGTAATTTGATAATGAACACGAAAAAATATGTGAAATGGCGCAAAATCGAAAGAAGTTTATAAAATAATATACGTGTTCCAAATTCAAAATAATTAAAAAGTTGAAAAAAAGAAAAGTTTTATGTAACAGTATTTATGGCCAGATGAGTTAGATACCTACTTCCGAATTCCACGCCTACGAAGTCGTGGGCAAAAGCTAGTCCTCAAATCTGTCAAATAGCCATGCAGAAAGGAAACGACTTGTTAATGGGAAATTTTGTAAAGACCATTTAAGAGCCTTCCATGTCCGTAAGTCAAAAATCTATGATCTTAATAAATTTACGACATCCGTGATTAATCACTTAACAGATTCGATAGTTACTTCTATAGACAAGGTATAAAAAACAAGAATTCTATTATTTCAGGTGCTAGGCTATTTGTATAATTGGATCTTTCATCATTTGCTAACTGTCGAAAAGTCATTATGGCGAGAAAGGGATCTTTGGTGCTGGAAAATCTTTTCAATATGCAAATTCATATTGACGACAACGAATCATTAATTATTGTACATATTGTTGTAAATTCGGTCCTTTATACATTAAATCGAAGACTTTGACCAGATGTTGTGATAGCTGATGCTGATGACTACTACTAGACTACTCTTCGTTTCCTTGTATTCGAATCCGCATGAAGCACGCAATGGTGAGGTAAGCAATAGCTGTCCGGCTTCTGACAATCGTTTGTAATACATATTCATTTATAAATTTATTAAATTAATTTGCAAGGTATTGATTTTGCTAAATCTTCTAACTGACGAAACTGAGCAATGGTTTTTCCTCTTGATAAAGACAAGTTTTTTTGAATATTCGATTTTAACAGGAGTCGAACTTCGTACTTTCCAACAGAATTAAGTATTCTTGTGTTTTTCTAAAATTCCATTACCTGCTGGTCTATAGATGAAATTGTTGTTTGTTTAAAGATATCTCAGTTGTGACAGGAAACAACTGGCCTCCAAGCTTCAGCATGTTGAGCAAGTTCTCCACGACAACAAGCTTCAGGTTCCACACCTACGTCGCAGTGACCGAGTGAAACCGGTCACAGTCGAGCATGTGCTGTTCTACCTTATGCGAGAGGAGTCACGGACAAGAATAGCATCCGTCTAGGTAGTTACCACCGCAGGGTCAGTTATTCTGTCGTGAAACAGTAGTGTGCAAACATAACTGCGCTTCGATCTGAAGGACATTGAGAGCTAGTGTAATTACTGGGCATATTAGGAATTAAGAACTGATGACCCAGAGTGACGAGCGCAATCTGGTGGCTCACAAAAATGAAGCTGCATTTGTTATGAGTAGAGTAGTTTTAACTATCTATACAAACATACATACGGTTACGCCTTTTTCCCATATAAGGAGTAGGTGGAAACCATACCCGTAGCCCACGTTTCGCCACCGCGGAAACTAGACATGACGGGTGGCGAACCACGACACCGCCATTTTGGTAGTAGTAAAAAAAATCTTACTGCCCATTGCCTTCCCACGAGAATTAAAATTATACCATTGCGTATTATGGTATTACTCTCCACGCATAAAAGCTGTCCGTACAATATCTTAGTCGCTTCTTACAAATCATCAATAAAAAAGAAGTAAGTTGTATTCTACTTTGCCTATCGACCTATCGGCCGTAATTTTCAATTTAAATTTTATCTTTTTATACGCATATTTTACAATTTTTTTTTGGAAGCTGGATAAAGCTGGACGTGGTAGCTAGTCAGCTGTACCGCCTTTTTAACCTTTGCTGCAGGAACGGCAACATACCAGGAGACTGGTGCAAGGCCGTCATCATACCACTTTACAAAGGAAAGGGGTCGCAGCAAGACTGCAAAAACTACCGAGGCATTAGCTTGCTCAGCATTGTTGGCAAACTGTATGCAAAGGTGTTGATTAAGAGAGTGATGAATGATACGAGTACTGAAGAGAAGATATGCGATGTACAAGCGGGATCCAGGAGAGGAATGGGATGCATGAATCAGGTCTTTTCCTTACGAAGCATAGCCGAAAAATTCTTGGCTCAAAGTCAAAAGGTCTATTGCGCATTTGTAGACTTGGAAAAGGCGTATGACAGAGTGGTGAGGGTCCAGTGCTTGTGTCAGGGTAAACGGGGCGTACACATACTGGTTTAACATCGAAAAAGGTGTTAGACAGGGATGTGTGGCTTCAACGTGGCTGTTTAACCTATTTATAGACAATTGCTTAGAAGATCATTCATTCTTGGATTAAGAATGAATGATCTGACCGTCAAATGCCTCCTATACGCCGATGATCAGGTTATATTAGCATCATCGGAGGAGGAGTTGCAGGCGATGGTTAATATTATGAATGATGCTCTACAAAGCAAATGAATGATAATTAATGTAGATAAGACGAAAGTAATGGTTTTTGAAAGAAAAGAAAGTATGTCGGATTGGAAAGTTCAAGAGTGGAACAAGTGAAAGAGTTTGTATATTTGGGTTCAAAATTTTCGAGAGACGGAAAGTACGACTGTGATATTGAACGAAGAGCGTTGGCAGGAAATAAATTATATGGGGCCCTGAATTACTTTATGTGCAGCCAGAATGTATCTAAAAAGGCACGACTGGCTGTACATAGAGGAGTACTGGTCCCCACACTTATGTGCGGTAGTGAATGTTGGATCTGGCAGAAGAAGCATGAAAATAAGATTAATGCTGTTGAAATTAAAAGTTTGAGAAGCATAGCTGGAGTGACTTTGATGGACAAACTGAGAAACAACGTGATAAGAGAACGTTGCGGTGTGGTAGAAGATGTAGTGACAAAGATAGAGAAAGGGATGCTTAGATGGTTTGGACACGTAGAGAGGATGGATGAAAGAAGATTGACGAAACAGATTTATGAGGCGAGAGTGAATGGGCAATCCGGTAAGGGTGGTCGTAGGCGAACGTATTACGATCAGATCGAAATCGTTAAGTAAAGGCCACGCCAAAAGTACCCGCAACCGACGAGCTTGTATGAAAATACTAATGAAAGTAGAGGAAGCTAAAGATGTGTGTCAGGATCGTAGCAAGTGGAAAGATGTGATCTCTGCCTACCCCTATGGGAAAGAGGCGTGACTGTATGTATGTATGTATTTTTTTAAACTTATTACTAAGATAACTTTAAATATTTTTTTTTACGAGAAATAATTATATTTATATAATAATGGCCGTGGGGTGGCGGTTTAAGAGAATCTACTACCCGATCTCATACCATGGGTGTCATAAAGGTCGACAGAGGGAAATTAATCATCTGAATAAATAAACTGCTGTTGCCAACCTGCCTGCCCAGCGTGGCAACTATGGAAAAATCCCCTCAAAATGAGAACTAAAGACTTTTGTTGCAATCTATGGGGGGTTAATGTTCAGCACTGGTCTAGTAATAGGCTGTAAAGATGATGAATAAAAAATAAAGCAATGTTCTAAATTGTTTACGTTTTCTAAAGTCCTTATGTTCGTTAGTTAACGCAGACGTCGCTATGACCTTGGCTATTTCAAGCTAAAGATAATTTCCGCATTATAATTATATTTTAATTAAAATTAATGTGTTTTTATGGTACACACAAGTAAAGTTTTTTGGTAAGAACTCTTAAATTATTTTGTCGTTTTATTGTTTATATAAGTGTGATAATTGAAATAATCAAAACAGTTCTTCAGCTACCACGAGCAGCATCATGAAATACTTACGAGTAATTTTATTAACTGCAAGTTGTTTTGTATTTTGTGAATCTGCGTTTGGTGCGTAATCGAATATTTAATTAGTGATTATTCGAATATATAATTTGATTTATAAAAATTGTTAATGTTTATAAATCAAATTGTTAATACTCTTGTCTATAAGTAAGTGTTTTGGAAACCACCTTATCAAAATAACTTAACTAATATGATTTATATTACAGTGGAAACTCTCACCAAATGCAGTATAAAGGATAACGAATGTTTAAAATTTTTTTATCAATCATTAATTATAAAATTGGGAAATGATGGTGCTTCAGAGATTGGAATAGAAAGAATCGATCCATTGGAGTTAAATGATGTAACTGTAACTATTTTGGAAGTATTTAACGTGACCATGGTAAAGGGCACCGTAGAGGGAGTTAAAACCTGCGTTATTACGAGCTTTGAGTAAGTTTCTTCTATAAACGTTTAAATTCATCTAATAAATATCATGTGCATGTTTAGATTTTTAGCATAATAAAACGCATAATGACGACATATATATTGGTGTACCTACCTAGACGGATTCCTATCCAGGGATCCGTCTAGGTAGGTACCACCCCAGGGCCAGTTATTCTGCCATGAAGCAATAGAGTGCAAGCATTACTGTGTTTCGGTTTGAAGGGCAACTTATTAAATATTTATTATTGCAGGAGTTCTAAATCTAAAACGAAAGTCTCTTAAGCAGAAGCAGCCTGTTTGACGTTTTATTAAATATTTAAAATATACTTTAATAGAAAATATTGTGTTTTAGAAACAACCTGGAAGATAGAACGACAAAACTAAAGACTTTATGTGAACGTTTAATCGTTCAAGGCCAGTACAATCTTAGGGGAGCGGGTTCGCTTTTCAAAGAAGATATCGATGATGATGTTAGTGGTGATGGAAACTGCGAAAGTTGTGCTAGGTAATAACAACAAAAACAAGTTATTATTAATTCTAATTTTAATTGTTTTAGCTGTGTTCTTTACATTTTTTTTTCATTGTTTAACTATCATTATTTAAATATCTCGTATATAAATATCTAAAATAAATTATGTGTTATTAGATAAAGTTGAGGTGCACCTAGAATATCCATTCCATGTGGAAAAACACGACGACGGCGATGTTTACATGAAAATTGACTTTAAGAACTCAAAGTACGGTTTCCAAGTAATAGGAAACGCGTCGTTTGATGCTAATAACCTTTCTATTGGAAACAGAAATGCGAGTAAGTACAAAAAAATGACATTTCGGTGGAAATAATAAATATTATTATTTTTAAGAGGTATAATAATAATTAAGGTAATTTATCTAAAGACAAAAAGGATTGCTACCCGGCCAGATCTGGTCGTCAGATCTGGGGAGGATGTCTTCTCCTACAAGTAATCTTTAGATTTTATAAATATAGTTCGCATCTCAGAAACTTTCATAGTGCGATTATGGGATGTATGAGATATTTCTTAATTTTTTCATGTGACATAGATGTCGCTACATCTCTCCCCCGCTGAGACTGAAAGTCGTAGTAAGAGAAGTTGTGACGTCAGGCGATGATGTGCTGTCCGGCGATGCTGGCTGCGATAATGCCGTCAGGGTCACTAGTTTGGCAGACGATATTGCCAAGGAAAAGTGTAGCTACTGGCCAGACCGGGTGGTCTCAACTGGGGAGGAAGTGTCCTCCTACCAGAAATCTTTAGTTGTTGTATATATAGTTCTCATCTCAGAATCTTTCATACTGCGATTATAGGATGTATTATATATTTCTCTAGCTTCTCATGTGGCGACATAGATGTCACTACAAGTTAGTAGACCGACGCTACAAATACAAATACAAGAAAAAAATATTATCGGCTCGACCGGTTTAGGATCACATAATACTATCATAACGCTATTGCGTTTTGTAATTTGGGTTATAATAGCTAGGGATTCGATTAAAGGAATCCGGGCATTCCACGTCAGTGCTCAGTGGTGACACCGTTTGTCAATCAAGTAGAGTGGTTCGTTACCGGTGATTCCATCGTATCTTGATTCAGTATTGAAGATAGACGCAGGTGTTTATTGGCCGCATTTTAGCATCCTGTAGACTAATGTACTTCTTTACCACTATTACTTATATATGTATATATATTATATTCATACTTCCATCGCGCCGCATAATGTTAATGCTTTTTTAATACATAACAAATACATTTACTTTTAATAAGTCCCTACCATGTATTAATATTATGATATAAACAGTCACGTTTACGTATTCAAAACAGTTATGGATTTCACATATTTAGGATCTACAATACACTGAATTGTCTGATATCTATAATTAATTTCTAGGAGCATTGTAAACAAAAAGTTTTTTGTGTTCCTATTATAAAAATAATTTATTTACTTTTTTATTTTTCAGGTAATGAGATAGTCAAATACTTGAATGAGAACTGGAAAGTTATTATGCAGACTTTTGGAAAATCATTTTTAGATGTAGCTATTCAGCTATTTCTAAATTCATTTTCTAACAAGTTTTTCAACAATGTTTCAGTTAAACATTTCATACAAGAAGACTTGTTACCTTATGTTAAACAGTAAAGCATTTGTGTAGGCGTAAACTGCGTTTTGAAATTCGTTTTTTGTATAAGCGATAATATAGCAAATAATAAAAAGTGTTTTCAATTTTTTCATTGTTATCATTAACAGCCTTTAACTAGAATACGTCATTCCCACATTTCAATGATGTAGCGTCATCACTGCACGTTCCGATGTTATACATATTATTTTACTGTAAATGAATAATTGCCATAGATCCAACGTTCATCAGACGATTTATCTACCACAGAAAAAAGTTATTAACTAAGGAATATGACAGTGCTAATTCTCTGGTCCATTCATTTCCTCTATTTCCTTTGAAACCAAAGAGGTGTTTGGCAAATAATTAATTTACGCTACCGCCATAAAATGCTGCTCTCAAGACACGAAGTTCTCTTTAATACAACTGGTATTGAAACAAAAGTGCCACTGGAAACTAAACGTTCTACGGCACCTGTTATTTTTGGCCGGGTTGGCTTCGGTTGAACAATTAAGTAACATTTATTTATGCAAGCACGCAACATGTAAGCATGCATTAGGTAAGTGAGGTAATTATGGGTAGAGTTGAAGTTAGTACGTCTATTATAGATAAAATAGCACCTCATTTAGCCATATTTTTAATAGTAGTATTTAATTTGGTGTGCTTCTTGAATTGATGAAACCTTTATTTAAATCTGGAAGTACATTGGACCCAGCTAACTTTACTACCAACATTAAGAAAAATTTTTGAAAAAAATGTTCTTAATATGATGGTGAAACATTTAATTTTGTATTTGTAATAATTTACGTAAACTGTTTCACAAAATACAATTTGGTATCAGAAGGGGTCGTTCCAGAACCGATGCGGGTGCTGAACTAATTAGAAAGAAAGAAAGAAAGAAAAATCATTTATTTGCTTGAAGCAGACGTACACAAAAGTAATACATAATAAAAAAATTAAAATAGTACAAAAAATAAAAAAAGAGAGAGAGAACTTAAAACACAAATAATACTAAAAATAATTAAGAATATATTTGATGCTTGGGAGAATTCACAGGATGCCTTGGGTATATTCTGTGATCTTTCTTAAGTCTTCGATTGCGTTCATCATGAAAAACTCATCAGGAAACAACATAATTATGGTATAAGAAATTCTGCATTTAAACTTCTAACTTCATATTTGAGCAATAGGACGCAGAAAGTAGTTATCAATAGCATGAGTTCTTCTGGATCAGAGGTATAGATACCAGAGTGGGTACCGCAGGGTTTGCTTCTCGACCTTTTCTATTTATTATTTACGTAACCTATCCTAGTAGGAGACAACCATGACTTAGTGTTATTTGCTGATGATACATCCATGATTTTTAAGACAAAACGTCAACTTTTATTATATGACGAGGTGAATAATGCAATTTAAAAATTATTACATTGGTTCAACATTAACAATTTGCAAACGGCAATAAAAAAAATTATCTATTGATTATTTAGAATCAAAATTGTATAAAGAAAATATATTAGTGGTATGTCTTGATTTGGGAAGCACCAGGAGTACGGGAACAGCAGAGCAAAATACAATACGTGTTAACGCGATCACGGTTAAGCAATATAATAAATTAAGCGCCTAATATAATAATATAGCAACCTTCAGAAGTGCTTAAGTTTGCTATCATAATCTTACTAAACTAACTTATGAACTAAACTATGACATACATTACACCCTACCACTTAATTACTTCTAATTACAAAAAGTTATTAATTTAAAAATAATACATACTGAACTAAATTATTAAGGAAAGACAGAAATAGCTAAACAAAGTAAAATTTAAACAACGTTAATACATGATTGGATTACCATATCTTTCGACAGGTTTCCTAATACGATCTGGATGTGTAGTCTCTGAGTTTACTGGTGGGAGGGCTGGCAGTTCTGACTCGTCACTTATCGTACTCCATGAATCGACTAGTGGATGTGTAGGCCAGACAATATTGGGAACATAATTGGTCCTAGAGTGCGAAGGTAGTACGCCTTTGTCTTTTAGCGGCCGTAACTGATCAATATGACGTTTTATAGATTGACCGTTTTCTGTACTTATTGTGTAGTACCAAGACACTAGCTTATCCTCTACCCTACCACTTATCCATTTGTCACTGTGACCAAAATGCCTTGCCCAAACTTTGTCACCTATCTGCAAACTTCGATGAATGCCTCCTGCATTTTCGGTTTGTTTTTTCTGGGTTTCTTGTACTCTCGCTTCTGTAGAGCAACCCGCCCTTGGCACACGTAGTAAATCGAGCCTTGAACGCAGCCGATAGCAGCTAATAACATTTCTGCTGGAGATTTTCCTGTAGTACTGTGAATTGAATTCCGGTACGTAAAAAGGTAAGTTTGAAGAGCTACATCAATATCACATCTCTCTCTAACAGCTTTTTTCATTGCTTTTTTACATAATTTGACCGCATTTTCAGCTGCACCATTAGAAGAAGGATGATAAATAGGTGTAAAAATATGTTCTATTCCATTATTTTTCATAAAAGTTAAGATGTTCAAACTTGTAGGAGGGCCATTATCCGAAACTATTTGCTTTGGTAAGCCAAAACGAGAAAATACTTCTCATAACACTTTTATTACGTCTTCTGCTCTTGTATGAGTCATCTGAAAGGCTATTCATTTTGAAGATGAATCAATGATAATTAAAAATGTTTTTCCATTGAAAGGACCTAAAAAGTCAATATGTAACCTACTCCAGGGTTCCGAGTTATAAGGCCACGGTTGCGGTGGAGCTCGTGGCGGCATTGTTGCCTCCGCAGAGCACGCTTTACACTCACGACACGTTTTCTCAATGTCAGCGTCTATTCCGGGCCACCAACGGTGGCTTCGCGCTAACCTTTTCATCTTCACCACTCCCATATGGCCAACGTGTAACTCTTTTAAAATGTGCTGACGTAGCAATTCTGGGATAACCATCCTATATCCCCACATAACACAGTTTGAATCCAAATAGAGTTCATTCCGTCTAGTAAAATATGGTAGTAATTCTTTTTCCGGGCAATTACCTGGCCAGCCAGATTGTAAATAAACGATGACTTTTCTTAATACAGGATCTGTCCTTTTTGTTTCCGAAACCTGTTCAAAATTAATGGGTAAAAAGTCTTGGACATAGTGTACATATGTTTTCTCTATTTTATTCCCACGCTGCTCACCCACCGGTAGCCTTGATAGCGCGTCTGCACCGTTCTTATTCGTGGGAATATATTCGCTCTTAAATATAAACTTATAATATTATAGCCCATCTCTACAGCCTGCTCGCCGCCATAGTAGGGATGCCTTTCTTTTCTCCAAAATAGCTACTAAAGGTTTGTGGTCGGTACGAAGTAGAAACTTACGACCATACAAATACTGATGAAATTTTCTTACCCCAAATATTATCGCCAGAGCCTCTTTTTCTATCTGCGAATAATGGCCTTCGGCAGTGCTGAGCACCCGCGACGCGTAGGCCACAGGTCGCTCGCGACCGTCGGCCATTCTATGTAATATTACGGCTCCGATTCCGCTAGCACTCGCGTCGGTGGTTAGTGTTACCGGGAGTTCAGGATCGTAATGCGCCAGCACAGCACTAGAAGTTAACACATCTTTAACTGTATTAAAAGCTCGCGTACAGTCACCCGTCCAAATGAATCTACAGTTTTTTTTTAATAATCCGTATAATGGTGACAAAATCGTACTTATGTTTTTTACAAATTTGGCGTAATACATGACCATACCCAGGAAAGATCGTAATTCGGATACGTTTGTAGGAATACGTGCATTTTTAATGGCTTCTACCTTATCTTTACAAGTGTGAACACCCTCTTGGCTAATAATAAATCCCAAATACGAAACAGAATCAGCAAAAAATGTACACTTTTCTTTTTTAACCTTTAACCCGAAATACCGTAATCGTTCCATCACCTTGTGTAAAGTTTCTATATGTTCTTTGTCATTTTTCCCAGTTATTATAACGTTATGCAGAAAAACTCCTACTCTTGGCATATCAGAAAATATTTGTTCGAGAATTCGTTGAAAAATACCTGGACTAGATGAAATTCCGTAAATAAGTCTATTATATTTATACAGACCTTTATGCGTCGCAATAACTGTATATTTCTTTGAGTTTTCGTCTAGTTCTAATTGGGCGTCCGACGTTTCGACCGGCGTAATAATACCTTCGCTCTCCAGTCGCTCCAGCTCTCGGCTCACCACCTCACGCATCGCGTACGCCAGTGGGCGTGCGCGCTTAAACACCGGCTGTGCGCCCGTTCGCACCCGCAGACCTACTGTCCCACCAGTAAACCGACCGAGCCCATCCGCAAATACTTCACAATATCTGGAAATTAATTTTTGCTCATTAAATATCACAGAATTGTCGACCTTATTTTTATTACACTGTATATTTGCTAAGCATATAATTATAATTATTTATATATATAATTATTTTTTAACAAAGGTAGATCATAAAATAGTTTCTGATAACATTTATAACTTATACAAGATATCGCACTGCCTGTATCTACTTCCATTTCTAAACACTTATTGTTAATACTCAAATTTAATGTGTAAGGTTTGTATTTTTTTAAGCTACCAATGTTAAAAACATTTAAGTTTACCTCGGGAATGTCGTCACTGTCCGTGTCCGTTACTTCTTCCTGAAGGTTCAGCGACTGAACAGCCATTTCCACTGATCGATTTCTAGGGCAAACCTTCTTCAAATGCCCCTCTTTGTTGCATAACCTACACGTGTACCGCCTAAACATACAACCCGAAGTACTATGCGGACGTCTGCATGCTTGACACCTCCGTTGCTTTTCGCCTGGTACCATCGCTGAGGCACGTTGATGCGAAGCTCCAGGAGGTCTTGTATCGCCCTGACTTCTAGAAGGGAGATTCATTGCTACCACCGTCTCTCGTTCCTTTGCCGGTATGCGTGAGTGTTGTGATGACACTTGCATCACTGCCGTAATCTTACTTGCAGCTCCGTTATGCCGTTGGCAACCGTTGTCTACCGTTATCGCGTTCCTTGCCGCTGCCTCTATACATATTGCCACCTGATAAACTTTACCGAAAGATGGTGTTTTTTCACAGCTGAAAACCTGTTGCCTTATGAATTCACTTCGAATTCCACATGCAAACTGATCCCTCAAATTATGTTCCAGATCAGCACTAAACTCGCAATCTTTCGCAAATTTTTTAGCTCCACCGCATAGACTGCTAGAGGTTCATCTTGTAATTGTTTTCTTTGCCTGAACTTATACCTTTCAACCAGTATACTGCGTTTCGGTTGCAGATGATTTTTCATTATAGAAACTAATTGCAGAAAGGTTTTTGAAGCAGGTTTTCCGGCATACATAATGTTACTAAAAGTTCATAACTTTATGACCCCATTACCGTGATTAATACAATACGTGTTAACGCGATCACCATTTATTGTCAAGACGGGGTTTTTACAACTACCATCACCAAGCAATATAATAAATTAAGCGCCTAATATAATAATATAGCAACCTTAAGAAGTGCTGAAGTTTGCTATCATAATCTTACTAAACTAACTTATGAACTAAACTATGACATACATTACAATTACGAGCTGGAATCTTAACATTACCTGGATAATGTTCAAGATATAATAAAATACAATTCTAATGACCAAATTAAACACAAACTTTGTTTCACAAACTGTAACTTTTGATTATAATCTGATTAATGATTCTAGAAAAAATTGATCTGGACGATTTAAAATTAAAAAGTTATATTTTAACGAAAACTCTTTTAGATACTGAATCGAATACTGAAATTCCCCACATAATTAAATATGGGACACACTATTCCATCTTAACCATTGTAATAATATTAATAATTATTTGTATAATAATCTGGCTTGTAACTCGGAAGATATATTATAAAATAACAAAATGTAAATCTTGCAACAGCTGCCAAATTATCATAAATATGAACCCAATTAATGTTCCTTTAGAAAAAATAGAAATCACTAGAGAGTCCTATGAGACTACTCCTGATATATAAAATGTTATTCATATATATATATATATATATATATATATATATATATATATATATGTGTATATATATATGTATATATATATGAATAAACATTTATACATATATATATATATATATATATTTTTCAATTGTTTATGTTTTCGCCCCTGCGCACCGCCGAACGCGCTTTTCCCACTAACTCTTTAGTTGACTGGTAGAAAATGCCATACGGCATTAAGTCCGCCGTTGTACAGTTAGTACAATAAAGTGTAAATAAATAAATAAATAAAATGTAAAATTAAAAATTATACAAAAGTTTTACTTATAAACGTCGGTACTATATTGCCCAAAGTTTATCATATGGGGGGACGTATTATATCCCGGTTATGTAAGGTATAAGGCTGACCTAATATGGTCACCCACTCAGCACATTAATATCGATATATACTCTGTCTGAAGAGAAACCCCTTCAGTTCTGAGTCGGACGGCTGTTCAATCCATCCAAATTAATCTACATATGTTATATAAAAGTTGTGCGAGTTAAGAATAATTATAAAGTGTAAAGTGTTAATTCTGACAGCTAATAAATAATCCTTTTTAAAAAGAGAGTTTTAATCCCCCGCATAACAGTACGCAATTTTGCGTTTTCTCTTTCTACTTCTATAAAGGTCCTCCGCGCAACCAGCCTAGTGGCATTCTCGGTGGTATAGACCGTCGCCGTAGCGTGCCTCGTGAGATTGTTGGCAGTGGCATTTCTTCGTGTGAACTCCTCGGTTGCAGTTTTAATGTTACGCACTGCCGATACTGTCTTAATAGTCTGGAGTTGGTCTCCGATGTGATTACCGGGATCCACGTCGGCATAAATTTGCGTTTCTCGGGCTCCTACGGGATAGCTAGCTGAGCTGATCTAAATCTTTAGCTGGCACCGCAACAAGCTTGACGGCCACAGCCACGTCACTCGGGGACTTAGCCCTCCTCTTCCTTCGTCTTCCTCCTTCTGACGTATCAGATGTGAGGGACACGAGCGAGCCATCAGACACAACTCCGTCGCTCTCACCGGCCAGACTAACTGGCGTGTTTGGACGTGTAAAACGCCTATCTTGTGTCGGTACCACTGGTACACCCGACACAGCTCCTCCCTTTTGAATTTGGTCCGTAGCGGTTAATGGACACGCGGTTGACGTAGATGCCGTTGCATTACCGCGAAACAGTGACTCCCCCTCCCCTCCCAGATACGACTGGGCTGCCCGGGGGTGGACTCTCCGGCCTTGCCAGTACCACCCTGGGGTAATTTTTCCTTAGTTCCTTTCTTGACTTTTCTTTTATTTCTGCTCACTAGCGACCGGGCTCCCCAGACCCATTCATCCCATCGGCACGATGAACCTTGAGATTGGGGAGGTTTAGACGTTTTCTTTCCCGAGCGGCCCCCGGTTCCCGATGGAATTACGGGCTGTCCGGCCGAATGCACTTTGCACACCACCGCACATGTCGCATCCCCACCCGGAGACGCACCCGATGGGAGGACTGGCGTCTCATCACGGGCGGCCAACGGCCTCAGCTGTCCTTAGGTACTGAAGCCCAAGAGACCTGCGGTCAAACATGAATCTGTACCCAGAATCAATGTCAATCCATTTCCCGCTATTAAAATTTCAAAAACCAATCGACAGATCGGTATGGCGAACTATTTTTAAATCAGCTTTGGTAGGAAGGATTTGGATTGGTATTTGTATGAAAGTGACGATTTAAGCTTTTTCTAAAACTTATCTTTTTATCTGACAAATCGATTTTTGACATTAATCTATCTTTATTTACGCCTTACATTTTGACCGATTGGTGTGTGATGTAGTGTGAAAATGAAATAATTTTCTAGTGATAGCGACAGTGATCTTGAAGTACTAGTTCAGTTATCGGATTAAGATGATAGCGACAGTGAACGAGTTGTATCGTCAAAAACGTTTCGGCGAATAAACTTTATGACGAGTCTAAACGACGCAGAGTTTACATTCAGATTTAGAATCAACAAAGAATCTATAGAATCAGTTTTAAACGAAACAATGCCATTTATCAAAGTGAAATCAAGACAGTAAGGAATTCGTTAATCTTAGAAAAAAATCCTTAATAACCTTAAACTGTATATTAAGTTGTATACCTATTTAATTATTTGTTATTTTCAGAAATTATGGTATACCACCCGTCCATCAACTTTTACTGGCTCTTTGATTTTATGCATTGGGGACAATGCTAAACTCAGTGGCGGATTTTGCTCGAGTATCTCTACCTGTAGAATAGTGGCAGTCATATATATCTGCTGCTATAGCTAAATTTTATATACAGTCACGCCTCTTTCCCATTGGAGTAGGCAGAGACAACATCTTTCCACTCGCTACGATACTGACACATATCTTTAGCTTCTTCTACTTTCATTAGCGTTTTCACACTCGCTCGTTGGTTGCGGGTACTTTTAACGTAACCCTTCCTCAAAAGTCAACTAGGCCTAAAATAAGATACAATGAAGCACACATTAAAACTAGGAACACCATTGAAAGGTATGGAAACCACAATTATTTAATTATTTAAGAGAAAAAAACCAATAATTTGATAATGATACAGATATTTATTTTTCTATGACATTTGGAGTCTGGAAACGTAGTTTTCCAGTCATTTCACTGACCATGTGCCTGTCATTATATAATATACAAGCAGTTATAATTGCTACAGGTGTCCTTCACAATATTTGTACAAATTATAATATTGAGAAAGTCCCCCCGAAGTAGAAATGCCTGATGAAAGTGAAATTGCTGCAACACTAGAAAATGCACAGAATTTACAAAATGACATTAAACACCGTCAAGATTTAATATTAAATTATTTTTAATTTTGATTACTAGATATAGGATTTTGATATTATTATTTACATTTCTACATGTTAAGCTATACTTTAATAAATAACATATATTCACATACTTAATACTATAGTTTTAAATGGGATACAATTTTACGAAAAAAATAATATTATGTAAATGGTGTTATTGATATAAATTTGAATTTATTATATACAATGTTAAGTCACAGAAATATTTACCTATCTTAAGACAGTTCGTAAATTACTTTTGAATGAATCTATAATATTCCACATTTTGTGACTATCTAGTCACAAAATGTGGAGTATTATCTAGTATTAGACAGTATCTAGTTACTAGTTTAAAATGTAAGAAATTAGTGTTAATGTTTCTATGGTGCATACATAAATGAATTTTCAAAAGAATACAGTTTATTTAGTTATTGAATTATGTTTATTACAATATTAACAAATATACCCACCCAAAGGTCAAACTAAAAAAATGTATATTTTAAATAGGCTCCTATGAAAAGTCACAGTTGCACGGTTCCAAAAAGTAGGTCCAATGTAGAAGAACCCGCAAGAGACTCCATGGATACTCTTTTCAAAGAAAAGGTGTTCTCAAAGACTGTTACATAAGCATAATAAGCCAAGAAAATTATATAATACAAGGTACTAAGAAGCTGACGCAACGATCCATTAGAGTTTTGAATTACGTTACGCTGCTTTTCAAGATTACATTTTAACAATTTTATAGCCTTAAAATATTTAACAGCTAAATAATCGCAATATCTTATTACTTTGTAGGAAACTTCCTCTTGTTTCTTAAAATACTTTAATAATATTACGTGGAACGAAACGTCAGGGAGGGCACAGATTTATGACCAAACCTTTTATTTTGCCAGTTTCTAAGAGTTTTGAAACTGAGTTTGCCACATTGAAATTATATGCATTTCAATATGATCGGGATCGATCGACGGATCTCATCATTGTATCAAGTGATGAAACGAGCAAAACATTCACCTGATGGTAAGTGCAACATCTACCCATAGCAAATGCTGTGTCACACAGAACATTTCTGTGTGACGCTACACTGCGCCCATCACCCTGAGACATTAGTTGTCAAGTCTCATATGCCCAGTGATTACACTAGCTGACAGTGCCCTTCAGACCGAAACACAGTAATGTTTGCACATCACTGCGTGACGGCAGAATAACTGGCCCTAGGGTGGTACCTACCCAGACGGATTCCTGCATAGGTAGGATTCACCAGTTATTTTGAAATTAACGATCGAATATGGAAAGCGGCCGTTAATCGAACCGTCTTAAAAGGCCCTTGCACTGGTAGTTTAAGATAACAACTATAAACCCGAAGAAAGGATCGCCGCAACCATGCGGTACCAACATATCTTTAGCGCCATAGTCAACTTCCAAGATTAATAACTTGCAACCAGTAGGCAAGTGCCGTCACTTCAACCCATCCCGATTCCTCAGTTTCTCAAGACACACACATACACGATAATTATTAGCATATATATTAATAATTCGCGATACCGTCCTTCAGGCTGGTTTTCCTTATCTTTAAGAAGCGTCGCTGGAGTTTCTACCCATTCTTAATATGTGATATATATAGACGTTAAAAAATCGAGCCGTAGTTCGGCCCTCTCGGGTACCCTCGAGTCAGCCACCTACGCGCACAGAGTAACCCTCCAAGCCTTGTTGCGCTAGTTACCCGTAATAAAGGTTTAGGCTAGGCGCCTTCAAAGCTCGGCTACCTTTCAATCCGGGCGAAGCTGTAAAAGCCTTCAGGCTTACAATGACCATCAGACCTATAAAAAAATAGGCCAATTCAGTCGCCTTCTATCTACCGAAATGGAAACAAGAAGAAAAGTGTTACCAGATCCTCGTCGTCGCTTGCTTCCTAAACAAATTGTGTTTCATTATTTTGAACGGCGGTACCGCGATCCTTAACATTAACTGTATAGAAAAGAAAAGAGTGTCTGAAAGAGAATTCTACAATAGTGCAAGTGGCTTGCTTTATTACTCATTTCGCCTTTATTCAGTACTCATTACGAACGTTGGTGACTGACTCTAAAATCTCAAGACTGTTTGACTGCCATTTTCGAAGGTTAAATTACGTTACATACAACGGATACCAAACACTTTGTGGCAAGATACGGGGCTGAAGCAGTACCATATGTCACTGTATTCAATGAATAGGTTTTCAAAGGCTCACATCAATCAAACCTGGAAACGATTTTTTGTAACGGAAGCTTACTAGGCTCCACTTGTATGGCTCTGTACACTTTGTCGATGTCTCTCGTTACCATAAACCTATGCTGTCTGCACCTTAAAAAGAAGAAAGTAAATCCTCTTGAACGGTTGGACCTGGATTTCATTGAAGGAACTGTCCGAAGTAGTTACATCCGAAGCGTCAAATACCACACGAAGCTTGTGGTGGAACTAGACACGCCCAAGGTTCCATGATGCCTTAAAAAAATGTTATGTTCAAAATTATCTATTTTTTAATAAAATAAAAAATATTTTTTTTATTTTCTGTCATTTAATTGAGTTATTTTGTACTTCTTTTCTTAAATTATTTCCTTATATTTATCCTCTATTTGTACTTTTTTGCTTGTATTAATGAATTCTAGATATCTTTTTCAATGTCTTTTTTTCCCATGACGTAAGAATTACCGAGAGTCTAAAATGAGTTCTTTAAGGGAATGGTGACCATAAAGCAACCGTGGTCTGTCACGACGCGTTGTTTCATGGAATTTATTTTTGCGCACCTGTTCCTCTGGAAAGAAACTATACGCGGTAGATACATAGTCTAACTTCTATAATAGAGTAAACTGCTCTGACTAGAAATGAATGATTAGAAATTAAATGACACAGAGAAGGTTGAGTATGATATGGCAATTGATAAACGCAACCTAAAACAAGCTAGCCCAATTTAGATGAATGAAGCGTTGGTTGATTACAACCCAAGTTTATAAATGTAGAACCCAAGACGTTACAAAACACTTAAGCGCCCACGAGAATATCGCTGAAGGTATATTAAAAGTAGTATCCGCTAATTGAAGACCATGCGGTATAAACATTTGATGAATATCTCTGTAAGAGCCAGCCCGATAACCACCGAAAAAAGACTGAATATTTAAATTACAAGTTGCTGAGGTACATGAAATCTGACCGTTAATACCAAGCCGAACGTTTCGCAAAGATCACGATTGATGAAGTTTTTAAATATCTGGCAGTTTGAAGAACTCCATTGACGTCTGACACCTTCGCCGAAGTTGTGGAAAGCAGTGCAAGACCTTGGTTACAAGAACAGTTTGAAATAGGAGAAACAATGTTTCTAAAAATAGTGCAGTGTGGCCCCTCGCTGTGTAAAAGGGTATTATGTTTATGTTTGCACTGTTGGCAATGAGAAAGATCGCAACGCTGTGATTTATGACCTGGTCGAAGGCAGTTTATACAAATGTTGCTTTCAGATGCCTTTTTAATGCGTGATTCAACATTGAACTGAGTACGCGGCGACTGTTCCTCCAATAACATCTCTAGCTCTGTCTGTAACACGTCAAATTCACTGGAAAGCGTTTCTATTTTGTTAAGCCCAGGGAAAGCCTGGTGTTAGCGCGGGAGGTCACGGGCGTCGTCAGGACGAAGATCCTTATAGAAAGTGGTTTGGAGTAAATGCCTCTTCGCTGCAAACCCATCTAGATCTGTAGATCAGCTGTAGTCTCGCCGTACCGTAACAAGCCTTCGTTGTCCAAAAATGGAGTAAGTGAACTCGAGCGACTAATACTATTAATTTGTTTTCCATATTTCAACAAACCAATTTCAGTCTGAAATGATTGTGACTGTGAGTAGCCTAGCAACATATTTCGGACTTTTTTCATTAATAAATTATCAATGCGCTGAGTATCAGTTCGTCTAGATCTTTCTATAAATAACAGCACAGCGGCGGTACTACGAAGCAAATGGAGCCATAACGAAAACGGATTGGATCAGGAACACAAATATTACCACATTCCCTTGACTTGTTTTTACTGGTGGTAGGATTCCTATGCAGGAATCCGTCTAGGTAGGTACCACCCCAGGGCCAGTTATTCTGCCGTGAAGCAGTAGTGTGCAAGCATTACTGTGTTTCGGTTTAAAGGGCACTGTGAGCTAGCGTAATCACTGGGCATTTGAGACTTAAGAACTGATGTCTCAGGGTGACGAGCGCAGTGTGGTGTCACACAGAAATATTATACTGGGTGACGCAGTATTTGCTGTGGGCGGACGTTGCACTTACCATCAGGTGAACGTTTTGCTCGTTTCGTCACTTTATACATTAAAAAAAAGAAAGACTATGAGTATGAATATTTTTTCTAAAACATCATCATTTATTTTTTAATTTTTATCAGGTTCTCGTGACCAAAATTTTAATTCTGTATAAAGGTAAGACGGACCCCTGAACCAAGACGAGTCTTTGAGAAAGTCGTAACTATTATTTTTCGTAGCTAAATCAGCAATATTTGAATTAGTTGGGACATAACGCCATTCATTAATTTTTCTTAGTTAATCAATTTCACCTAACCTATTTATAATAATCACATTTTAATTCCTATATTTAATTCTAATCCAATGTAGAACAATCATGGAATCTGTCCAATAAAATACAGAAGACGTTTCTAATTCGATGTTCCTTTTTTATGATCTCTGCGGGCCGCATGAGGAAGCTTAGAATCGCGCAGCGAGCTATGGAAAGGCCGTGCTCGGAGTTTCTCTGCGAGATAAAATCCGTAACGATGTTATCCGCAGCAGAACCAGAGTAACCGACATAGCCCTAAGGATTAGCAAGCTGAAGTGGCAATGGGCCGGCCATATAGCACGGAGAACCGATAACCGTTGGGGAAGAAAGGTTCTCGAGTGGCAACCTCGTACCGGCAAACGCAGTGTAGGCCCCCCACTAGATGGAGCGACGACCTACACGGTTATGCAGGAAGTCGATGGATGCAGGTGGCTCAGGACCGTGTTTTGTGGCAATCTATGGGGGAGGCATAGGCCTATCATAGTCCACTGTTGAACATAGGTTCAACAGTGGACTATGATAGGCTGAAATGATGATGATGATGATGATGATCTCTGCGAAACGATATGCTAATAGCGCGCACATTGAAGTTCAAGCTTAGGCACGGTTATCGGTTTCAAAGGTGCGTCATGATTTTTTGCTATAAAGGAAACGTGTACACCGTTGCCGACTTGTTTACGCCAGAATGCAACAGCGCGTAGGCGCAAGAAGATGCATCGCAAAAAATATGTAATTGTAACGTTGTCTCATTTGCGCTTACAGCATGGGAGTCTCTCTCCGTCACACTCGGATCTCGGATTGCATTGAAAAGACCAACGTTGAATACGAACATTACAAATAGTTTGCAATTATGCCGTCCAATTTTCAAATATAATGAATAAATCATCAGCGATCTCCTGTTCCCATTTTATACCTATTTTCCATATTTCGCGCATTAATATCTTAGATTTTATCATAAAGATCCCAAAAAACCATGTATATCACATATAGACTTCATAATACGAAGAACTTCACGCTTGGTTGGTTTTCCTATTAAGTTCAAAACGTCACTCGGTATTCGCTTTAGTGAGAGATTAAATCTAAACGTGTTACTGGCTGGATACCATAATAGTCCAAGAGTTCGTTCGTTCTGAGAATTAAAATTAAACTTTATTACCATACTGTTGAAGGTCTCTTTCGCCATGTCATTAAGAACATCTGATTTATTACTTAACCCATTACGCGTAACAAAACCACCCTGCTTATTGATATATGAAACATCTTTAATCATTTTTTTAGCCGTAGCGATGTCTGGCAAACTATCAATGAAATCGTCCATGTCTTGATTATTTTAATAGCATTGACCGCATCAGGCATAACGCCCTCAAAGCGTAATTCTTGTTTGGTTCATGTATTATGGAATAAATGGCGAACAATTAACGCCAAAACTAGCAAGATCATTACGTATTTTTAATAAGATGGAGTTTATAGTGCGGTGTATTTTTAAACGTAGTACCGAACTGTGGATTGATATTCATGTAATAAACAAACATCTTTCCATAAAAACACAATGAATTAACATACTGCTAACGTATATTTATCGTCGAAATCATATCTTTAATATCTCCTATAATGCATACAGGATATTCCCTAACATTATTTCCGATAACGACTGCAATAAGTCAGGTTGCAAGACCTGACTTATTGCAGTCGTTATCGGAAGGATTGGACTTATCTTGGACTTTACTGCCGCATCATTAACCAAACGCAATTCATTTTTATTTATGTTATCAAATACCATGTTAACAAATACCATCAACACATTTATCACTATCGAGACGTTTTCTAGCATAAACATTACAAAATAAATATTTCATACCATCACAATAATGAGACGCGTATTCATTATGTAACAGTTTTCATTCGATTGTCTGAAATAGGTTAAAAGCGTTAGGATAGGAGTCGGACATTTTAAAATAATCGGATTTCCAAGACAGGCCTACGGTCCACCGACCATTAATTGATTCTTCAGTGTCATCTACATTTTTATAGATCGTATTGCATCGGAATTATAGCGCGGTATCGAACCTACACCTAGCGACTCTAATGCAAATGGACCTTATCGTGCAACTGCGCACCGGTGCAGTCACTGCTATCATTCTCGAGAGCCGGATTACAACCGATTGATTCTACCGTGAGTAAGTTAAAATAATTTCGGTGATGTAATTGCTGTTAGCCTTTTTGGCTTTTACAGCTTGATCGGATACTGGGTGTAAAGACAGACAGCGTAGATCTCTTTTTAATTATACTCGTACAATCATGAGTAAAAGGGACAAAGCGATCAGTGATCGAGTGAGAAACGTCACTTACCATATTTCTATGTATACACCACCCGAGCGTTTGTGTAATGTACGGCATGACGCTTACCTCGAACACAGTAGATAGGAGTTATCAAATGATGATTGTCTAATTTTGGTTGCGTGTCACTATTATACAACTTAACATCTACACTTAGTTGTCCATATTACTGAAAGTCTATATTAGGCCCTTTTTGCAGTGGTAGGTTTAATTTTTTAATGTTACGCACTATATTATTAGAGTGTTATTAGCATCGCCACTTATGATTCGTACACTAGCTCGCCTGCGTTCCATGCACTGCGCGCACGCATTGTTATGTTCTCGCGGTATAATCCAAGCTCATCTGCGGTATCAGCTAGTATCACGATAACGGTTGCTCCATGATCCAGTAGGGTATGAGTATGTAAACTAACATTCGGCCCGTGAAGAGTGAGCGGCACCACTTTTAAGAGCACCTTGTGAAGGTGGGATACTGCCGTATGAGTCATCGTTTCTTAGTTTGTGCTGATATGCTCATCCTCCTCTCTTAGTGCAGCTTCCTATCGTCCTCCAGAATTTATGTGGTCAGGCGTGGTACCTCTTAGTCCGCGTGCGCATTACGCAGCAAATAAGACGGCGATTTATTTAAGGCGAATGACCACTGTTCGAATACCAAGCTGCAGTGGACGTTCTGGGATTCTTGATTATGCAATTATAAATAAAAGGGCTTCGACGTATTAGAATATAGTATACTCTTTTTTTTTGGAAAAAGTCACGAAACGAGAAAAACGTTCACCTGGCGTTAAATGCAACGTCTGCCCATAACAATTGCTGTGTCACCCAGAACATTTCTGTGTGACACCACACTGCGCCACTCACCCTGAGACATGACTTCTTAAGTATCATATGCCCAGTGATTACGCTAGCTCTCACTGCCCTTCAAACCGAAACACTATTGTGCTCGAGGGTACGCAATGAGGAGTGAGCAGTAGCAGTAAGATTTTATTTCACTTCTACCAAAATAGCGGCGGCGTGGTTTGCCACCCGTCACTTCTCATTTCCAGCGGTGGCAAAAAATGGGCTACTTGTTTGGCCCCCGCCTTCCCTTATATGGGAAAAAGGCGTGACTGTATCTATGTATGTACTTTACTTTTTTATATACAATTTTGGATACAGCAATGTTCTAAAGAGCCTACGTTTTCTAAGGATCGCATGTTCGTTAGACAACACAGACGTCGTTAAGACCTTGATATAAGTTAAGACCTTGATACTAAAAATAATTTCCGCATTATTATTATATTTTAATTTAAATCACTGTTTCAGAGTTTTTATTGTTTGAGCAAAGTTTTTTGGAACGAATTATTCTGTCGATTACTTCCATATATAAGTGTTTTAATAGAAACAATAAACACGGTTGTTCAGTTTCCACGAGCAGCATCATGAAATTTGTACGAGTAATTTTATTGACTGCAAGTTGTTTCGTATTTTGTGAATCTGGGTTATGTGCGTAGTCGAATATTTAATTATTGTCGATGTGTATATCTTAATTGTGTATATTTTTTGTCCGTGTATTTAGATAACATAAGTAAAATTACAAAACCGCCTCATAAAAATAACTAAACTAATATGATTTAAATTTCAGTGGAAACTCTCCCCAAATGTAGTATAGAAGATAAGGAATGTTTCCCAAATTTTTTACAATCATTAATTATAACATTGGGAAAAGATGGTGCTTCAGAGATTGGAATAGATAAACTAGATCCATTGGAGTTAAATGATGTAACTGTAACTATTTTGGGATTACTTAACGTCACCATGGCAAAGGGCACCGTAGCGGGAATTAAAAGCTGCGTTATTCCGAGCGCTGTGTAGGTTTCTTCCAACAACATAAAATCCATCTAATAAATATCATGTAAATTTGGTGTTTAGATTTTAGCATAACAAAACGCATAATGACACCGTACATATTTTATTTAAAAATTCTTTTTCAAAGTTAAAAAAACAAAACAAATTAACAGTGCTTTTTCAAATTATAACATCAACTTTAATTTTATTTTATTTTCTATCGCGATATTTCGAAATCGTAAATTAAAGACTCTTAAGCGGAAGTAGCCTATTTCACGCCTTATTTAAAGTATTTAAAGTCAACTTTATTTGAAAAAAATGGGTTTCAGAAAAAATTTTGAACATGGGAAGACATTAATAAAGACTTTTTGAATGAGAACTGGAAACTTATTATACAGACTTTCGGGAAACCATTTTTAGATAAAGCTGTTGAATATATACATGTGTCTAGAATATTTTTTTTGATAATGTTTCAATTAAACATTTCATTAAAGAAGACTTGTTATCCTATGTCAAGCAGCAAAGCAATTGAGCGTTTTGAAATATGTTTCTTGTTGTTGATAAAGCATATATTTTTTTTTAAAGTGCTTTAAATTTTTCATTTTTATCATTAAAAGCCTCTAACCGAAATACGTCATTCCTATATTTCAATGATGTAGCGTCGTCTCTGCACGTTCCGCTGTTAAACATGTTATTTTACCGAATGGAAATAATTGCCATCGTTCCCACGCTAGGCAGAAAGAAACAAACAAACATCATTGTCGACACAAATCAATACAATGGATTCAAACGATTTCAACCACGGAAGTGTTATTAACCAAGGAATATGACAGTGATCATTCTCTGGTCCATTTATTTCATCCATTTCCTTTTAGAAACAAAACAGGTTCTGGGCAAAGAATTATTTTGCGCCGCCGCCAAAGTTTGATCAAAATCTGAGCACTTAAAATTTTCATCCAATAAACCGGCGGAGACACATATTCTCCGTCTTACTTAATATAGCAGGTGTGGAGGACGAGAGCGACTCAGTACCGATACTGTACAGATGCATTTTAAGAAAGTCTCAAAGTATGGTCTTACGTTAGTAAGATCAATGATATAACATAATAATACAGAAGGTCTCTAAGATGTAAAAGCATTATTATGATAGACTGAGACTTGAAATTATAAAGATAAGAGTTACGAAAGCCTCCGTACCGAGACAGGAGTGAACCGATATAATATCTTATTGAAATACCTATCATCTTAGTGCCGGTGGTAAGCGGGTCTGTTGTAATACGACTTTCTCGTGGATATGTATTCCACTATGACACGTCAGTTATCTTACGGATCAGTAAGTGTGCCTGACGGCACTCCGGTCTTAGTGCTCTAGCGCTGTTATACGTTATATTTTTTTTATTTTATTTATTTGAAACAACAAACATTTTAACTAATTGTGTAACCCACACCGTTATCCACGAGCTTATTGACGGAGTGGCGTTACTCAAATCTAGCATATGCTTATTTTTTTATTGGAGTTAATGACGAAAATTTTAAATAAATTTACAACTGAATAAGACATAAAAAAGGAATTTACATATAAAAAGGTTTTTCATAAAAAAAAAACAATTATTAAATTCAATGAATACCAGTTATCTGTGTGAATCGATAAATATATAACACGATTTCTCAATTCAGTGGTAGAAGAGGCAAATATATCGAACTCTAATAACTTGTCGTTAAATAATTCAGTTAATCGACCCAGAGGCGCGCACTCCGGCTTTGGTCCGACACGGTGTTGTGTAGAACACAGGGATGAGATATACTTGCAAAATTCATTACCAGGGCTTCCGGGTTCAGGATACGAGTACGTAAAAAAACAGGGCTGAAAACCAGGTATTAAAATACTTAAAAGTATTTGGCAGTATTCGGCAGCTAGTTTAGCATTACGAGTATCAGGCGTAGTTTAAAGATTTCGATTTTGTGAATGTACATGGATTATTTTTTTTTTGTTTTTTTTTATAGACTTTTTTATAATATAACTGCATGTTTTAAAAAATGTTTTAAAAAAAAAACCGTTTTGTTTCTTTATTTGCACACTAAATATTAAAGAAAACTTCAAAAAATCGTCTTTAACGAATAAACTCGCAAAATAACTTTTCTAAAATGTAAGGTCTCGGTCAGGTAACAAAACAAAGTCGCAACCACAAAACGAAAACAAAATATTTACTTGAATGTATCAAACATAACTATTACTATTTTCGTGTACGCAATAATGTGTCTTATTTGTATAGTAGTAAGGAATACTGGCACGCACTAGTCTAAGTAAAAGAGCTGAAGTTACAAAATACTCGTAGCTAAAGGTTTACGCAGTTATGTTCCTAACGAGTTCCTTATAACAGCAATTTCCCTAACTAGTCCCGACCGAGCAATAGGCGCCCGAAATACATACATTTCGGTTCGAGAACTCAGGCCACTTACACTTACACGTATGTAAGGTAAGGTACGACCACCGAGCCCCGAACTCGGAACAAGCGTCTGCCGCCCTCACGGACTCGGATTGCCAGTACGCGGGTAACCGCGTACTGGCAATCCGAAATCAGTGTAAACGGTAGAAATACTTTCAACGCACTTGCAACTCCCTCCCGATTGCAGTAACTGACCGAGCCGAGGCCGGCCCCCTTGGGCACCCTCGAGTCGGTTACTCACGCGAACAGGATGACGGTCCAACCGAAGTTTATTCTATCAACCGAAGTTTATCTCGCGTTGCTCCTCACGGAGCACGGAGAGACAGTTTCGGGGCTCTGGGCCCCCTGACTGTAGTTTTCAACGCCGTTTGCAACTACAAACGGGTCTCTGGGGTCCGGTTTTTAAGGCCGGAGTGGTATTTTGGCCTTTTGGTTGGCCGGGTAGTGTGGTTTCTTCTTTCTTCTTTCTTCTTTATTGAGGCTTCGCTTTTTCACGCCGCCCTCTGCGCGGTACTAGCCAGCCGGGTGGGACCCCTTGCGGGGAGGCCCAGCTAACGACCAGCGAACAGGCGGCGACTTAGGCTTCACTGCCGTGTTAGGAGGTCCCTAGGGACCCCTAAGGCGTCTGGAGGGCGCGCATGAAGGGGCGCTATGCCCTCTATGTGCGGCAGCTCTGAGTCGTCGGCTCGCTGGAACATGTTTCTGGCGAGTCGACCGATGAAATCCTCGAGTCTCTCGATTTCGAGGTCTCGATAGATGGTGGAGTTCCTCACGTAACGCGGCGCGTCGACTATGGTTCGTAGGCACAGGTTTTGCTGGATTTGCAGGGTTTTCCTGCTTCCAGCCCCTGTGAGTGCGTACCACGCCGGTGCGGCGTATGTGAGGCGGGATCGGAGGTAGATTTTGTAGATGCCGATCTTCACTCGTAGCGGGAGGGATGACCGAAGCACTGACTGCAGCTGGGCTCTGGCGGCGCGTGTTCCTGCAACAATAAGTTTAACGTGAGGTTTCATAGTCAAAGCGCGGTCGATAGTAACCCCTAGGTATTTAACCGTGGGGGACCACGCTATGGGAGTGTCATTCATCTTTAGGTTGGCAGGTGGTTGCACTCTGCCAAAGATGATTGCTTGGGTCTTCCCGACATTGACTGAAAGTCTCCATTTGGAGAGCCAAGCGGGAAGGGCGTCGAGAGCTCGCTGCATTTTTACTGCAGCGAAATCCTTTTTAAAGGATGAAGTAATTAATGCCGTGTCATCGGCATAGAGTGCTAAGAGGGCACCGCCCTCTACGGGGATGTCGTCTGTAAAGCGGGAATAACAGGCGGGCGACAGGCAGCTTCCTTGCGGGACGCCGGCTGTGGCTCTGTGTTCTGTTGAGAGGGAGTTTTCGACGGCTACTCGAAAGCGACGGTCCTGTAAAAAGGAGTGAATCACTTTGACTATTCGTCGCGGGATCGTCGGCGAAGTTGATAGCTTGTATATCAAGCCATCGTGCCAGACGCGGTCGAACGCCTTTTCCATATCCAAGAATACCGCTACCGCGTGCTCCCTCTTGTTGCGGAGGGTCGCGACGTGGTGCAGCACTCTGGATGCGCCGCTCTGAAACCGAATTGTTCGGGTCGCGGGCAGATGTGTGGCGTGAGATGGCGCAACAGCAGCTTCTCGAACACCTTGGAAATGCCGGAGAGCAACGTTATAGGACGATAGCTCTCCGGTTTAAGAATGTTTTTACCGGTTTTAGGCAGCATAATTACTCGTCCGACTTTCCACTCGGATGGATAGTGGCCGGTGCGGAGGATACCGTTGTATAGGCGCGTTAGCGCCGCAACGGCTCTCGGTGGCAGGTTGCGCAAAGTGGCATTGGTTATGCCATCTGCGCCGGGGGCCTTTCGGGTGTTTGCGTAGCGGAGCAACCGCTGCACTTGACCCGGTGTAACGACGATTGCCTCTTCGTCCGCCGCTATTGGCGAGGCGAAGTAGGCTCTCAGATGTTCCTCGACTACTGCGGCGTGACTAGCATCTGAAACAGGATTAGGTGAGAATTGGCGTTCTAAATGTTGTGCAAATATATCGGCGCGGTCTTGCGCTCGATATCGGACTGTGCCGTTTTCGGCGAGGAGGGGTCTGACAGGGGCTCGGCGGTTGCCGAGCTGTCGACATAAGCGATGTGTGTTCGGCCAGCTATCGCTTGTCGACTGTATGTGTCGTTCTCACTTGTCGGCTGCGTCCTCACATAAGCTCTCCTTGATTCTGGCCGTAATCCGGTTGAGCTTATTTTTGAGGTGTGGGCAGCGGGTTTGTTGCCACTGCTTGAGAAGCTGCCTCTTTTCAGCGATCATTGCCCGGATGTCCGCCCTTAGGAAGTGGAAGAGACCCTTGGGTGGTCGTCTGGCGTGATGATTGCTCGAGAGCGCTTTGGATCGAGGCGGTTATCCTTCGGCTGAGTTCGTCGACGTCCTTAGCGTTGTGGATGGGTCCGGACGAAATTTCCGATTGGAGGAGGCTACTGAAAGCCTGCCAATCGGTGATTCGGCGCGGTGCGGGAGGCTTCATCTTTGTTATTTGCCCTGGCAGGATTGCCAGGACAGGGAGATGATCAGATCCCAGGTCATCTGGGAGGACTTCTTGTGCGATCGGTGCCGGGAGGCCTCGATGGATGATTACATCAATCACGTCGGGTAGTAGGCTTGCATTGCCCGGGTAATGGGTCGGCATTTCGGGGCCGCTGACAGCATAATTGCTGTCCTCGGCGTCGTCGAATATGCGCGTCCCATTAGGGCAGTTTCTGCAAGAGCCCTGGTGCTTGCTGTTGAGATCACCTGCAATCAGAGAAGCAATGTTAGTACTAAGGAGCAAATGAATGTCATTAGTATCTATTATGTTTAATGGCGGCTTGTATGCCGCGAAGATTCTTGTCGCTTGGCCCGCGAATAGGACTTCTATGCCTAGTGCGTCCATAGTGACTAGATTGGGAGTGGCAACGGGTTGGTGGATGATTTTTCTCCTCACTAGTACGGCGAGGCCTCTATAGGCTCGCCCGGTGGGAGAAACTTGATCCAGGCGGTAGGTTATGTAACCTGGAAATCGGGCTCGGTCTGAGGTACGCAGATGGGTCTCGGAGATGAGCGCTATGTTGACGTCTTGCTCTGAGAGCAATGCGCGCAACATTTGCGCTTTCCCGAGAAGGCCATTCGCGTTCCAGTGGATGAGTCTGAGTGGCTTATCCATTGGTGCTCAGTAGCTTGGAGATGCCGCTAAATATCACCGGGAGTGGATCCTTCCCAGTGCTTAGGGCCGTCAGCACGTCTTGCAGTATTTTAACTGCGGACGTAATGGCCTCTTGGCGGGCCGCGGATTGCGGCGCGGCTTGCGCGGCGTGCGGCGCGGTGTGCGCGGCAGGCGGCGCTTTGGGCGCAGCCAGTGGCGCTTTAGGCGCCGCTGAGGTCACGGTTTGTGACTTTGCGGCAGGCAGGGGAGAATTTTTCTTCTTCTTCCTCTTCCTCTTCTTTTTCTCCCCTGTGGCTGCGCTACGCTCGGTTAGTCCGTTTGCGGGAGCCATGAGCGTAGCTGAGTGTTGTGCTGCGTCGGCCGCAGCTGGGGCGGTCTTTTTCTTTGGCTGCGTGGTGAGTGCCAGGGTTCCGGCTCTCTTGTTTTTGATTTCCTGCTGGAAAATAGGGCAAGAAATGTTATTGGCTGTGTGCGCGTTTCCGCAGTTAGCGCACGTGGGGGGCTCCTCTTTGGAGCGTGGGCAGTCTCGGGCGGTGTGTCCGCCGCCACACCTTACACAGGCTAGAGGGCGGTGGCAACAGTGCGATGAGTGCCTAAATTGTTGGCATCTATGACATTGTGCGGGGCCCTTCTTTCCGCGCCAGGATTCAATGCGAATTCCCGGCATGAATAGAAGTTCCTTTACATCGTATATGGTCGATGTAGTAGCGGTGCGCTTCAGTTGCGCAAAGAAAATGCAGCCAGCACGTCCCTTGCGCGCCTGAATTGGCTTGATGTACTCGGGTTCGAACCCGAGTTCGCGGAGACCCTCCTCGATCTCTGCGGCTTCCGTGTTGACCGGCAGTCCACGGATCGCTACCTTGGTGCTCCTTTCGGCCGGGAGGGAGTACGAGAACCACGAGATTCTCTTCTCCTTCTCCAGCTTCGTGAGGTACCGCTGTATGTAGCGGTATTCGTCGTCACTGGTCAGCTGGAAGCGGACGCCCTTCCCGTAAGGGCGGGCGTTAGGCCTCCTGCCGAGTCCGGCAGTGATCTGCCTAAAATGGTGCGCCCAGTTAGGTAGGCGCTTCACCACTAAAGGCGGGTATTTAGGCTTTGGTGCCTGTTTTGCGCCGCCGGCTGTGGCTGGCGGACGCGTTGGCTGGGCCGGCTGTCGCTGGCGGTGCGCTAACCGGGCCGGCTGTTGCTGGCGGCGTGCTGGACGGGTCGGCGACCGCCGGCGGCGCGCTAGACGGGCCGGCGACTGCTGGCTGTGCTGCGGCTGCGGCTGTGGTTGCGGGCTTCCTGGAGGCCACGGCGTATGTCACCGCTGCGGCTGGCCTGGGTGCCTGCAATTTTAAGTTTTGCGGGGGCGCGACATCCATCTGCTCCACTGAGGAGCAGGAGGAGTCGCGTCTAACCCGCGGGTCACGCTGCTTCCAGTTGGGAGGCGTGAGTGGCCTTGAAATTAGGCCGCAGTGACGCTTTTTGTCGTCCTCGCTGTCGCTGGCCACTGGAGGGCAGCGGCGACGGCGTGCGGTCTTCGGCGTCGTTGGTGGTGGTGGCAGCTCTTTCTCCTGCAACAAAACTTCCAGGACTCGGAGAGCCGTGCTTATTTGCTCGGTTCTCAAACTCCTGATTGTTTCTTTATGCTCGGGGTGTTGTCGAAGCAGCGATTTAATTCGCTCGGCGATCGGGTCCGCTGCGGCTTCCATCTCGGAGTTCCTTTCTGTGCGCGCTGGGAGGTCTTCTGTGTCTTGTTGAGAAGCAGGATTATTTGGCGCGGCCGTCTTCGAACTGCAAATGTTGTCGGACGACTGCGGCGGGCTGCGTGCTGTGATAACTGCGTTGCCGCGACCTTACAGATTGGCCGCGCTCATCCTTCAGCCGTATTCTTTCACCCGATATCGGGTTTCCGTACACGGCAAAAGTTAAGCGCTACCTCTCTGGGAGTCAATAGGCTAGGCGTTCCCCGCTGCGCATTAAAGCGCAGTTGACGGATTAAAAAGTCTCACACAGAGTGTAAATCAAAATTAAGAGTAGTCCAAAGTAGGTCCGAACGGCACGAATGCAGAAGCGTTCCTGACGGTCCAAGCCGAGGTCCCCTCTAGGGGGCCCTTGCGCCAGTCATCCATAAATAAAGGTTTCGGCTAAGCGCCCTCAGCGCTATGCCACCTTTCAATCCGCCGAAGCTGTAAAAGCCTTCGGGCTAACAGTGACCATCAGTCCTAAAAAAAAAAAAAAGCACTTGCAACTATTTCTTGCCCGTGCCAGGGCGCCCTACTTTGAAGCGCAGCCCTGGTTATAAAACCCTGTAGCGTAAATACGTCTTATCCCTAGTAAAACAAATGGCGCTCGCACACCTCACACACACAGTGTGGTTAATGAAACGACAGTTGGGCTAACACTCCTTTTTTATCTTACCCGCCCCACGTATATATATTCACTACAATCCCCTTGCAAGAAAATAGTTTACAATCCTTATAAACAACTGTATAAAAGTAATATATTAAAGTAAAGTTCATCATTAAAAAGAAAATACTTTATATACAAAATTAATATAATACAATTATTATACATTTCTTAAGCATTTTAAGGTGAAGGCAGAATGTAATAATCTTACTAAATCAATGTACATTCTATAAATACAAAAAAAGAGAAGAAAAAAACAAAAGAAACAGAGGCAAAATAAAATCTTTTAAATAAAAAATTGGGATTTTAAATTTTTATATATGTCACTGTTTGTAACTGAGAAATCTACGAGAACTGGTTATTTTAAGATTATTATTAAAACACAGTGTTTACGTCAAGGCATATATTTTGGACTGGCGAGGCAAGATGGGATGGCGCGCCTTCCTTCATTACAAAATATCAAAACATAGTTTAATTGTTATAATATATTTTATATTATACCCACATACATCACAGTAACAAACACATAATTCTTATAATCAATTTAATTTTTTCAATTTTCTTAGTTAACACATCGTAATCAATACCTACACATTCGGTTTCAATACACAATTCACAATAGTTATTTTCATTTCTTAGCACATAGTACTTTTCTTTCAGTTTTAGCTGAATAATAAATAATAATTGCATTAATACATAATGTTACATAACTCATAAATTTAACATTATGATTTTATGCACCTTTTTTTTGAACTTATATTCAATTTACAATTGTCATACATTTTATTATATGTAAACATAATAGATTGAATAATTCGTAATACAAATTTAATTATTTAAATTTATACCATATCATTATATTCCTTTAAATTGTATAATTTTTTTTCATACATTTCATTCTGTTCCATTAAATTTATATTATTCATTACTTATATTCATTTTAATTAATCATATAACTTTATTCCATTGAATTGTGCACAATTGGGATTAAATAATTTGGAATTGTCATAGAAACAAACATAAAACGATTAAGTTTTTATTTATATTATTCATACCTATTTCATACTAGTCTCGTTTTACCATTATTTAGGCTGCAGAGTATCCCCACCGATCAGGAGGCCGGACTGTCCTGCCACAACGAGTACAATAATTGTTAGATTGAGCGTTATGAGAAATGCTATATGAGTTGGTGACCCGGGGCATGGGTAACGGGAGAAGGTACATCGACTTGCATTATTAAACGGTCTTTGTCGTTATAATTCATTGCAAGAGAAGAGTCGCGCTTTTTACTAGAATCTATGATGATATGCTTTTATTTCTCTTTAATATATTACCATGGATAATCATTACAATTAAATATGAGCGTAGTCCTGCCGTTCCTTTGATTGTACCTGATAACCACTTAGTATTATTTCTTGCTTTTACTGTTTGCCCTGTAAATAAGGGTTTTAAATTTCTAGCGCTCCTGTTATAGTAATATTTTTGTCCTCTCTGCTGTTTCATATGCTGTTTTCTTCATCATGTTTTAATCGTTTGTATCGCTCTTTCCACTTGTCCATTAGATTGAGGATATTTAGGTGAGGATGTTATATGTAGGAAACTCCAATGTAATGAAAACTACATGAAGCTGTTGGATGAGAATTCGGGTTTTTGTTAATGATTTCGAAGCGTAACATACTTATTATTACAAATATTGTATATCGTCACGACACTCAGCTATCTTCTCCTATTTTATAAACTTAATAGGTTATAATTGATAAGTAATTGCGAATATGATTGGTGTACATGAAATTTAAAGTTAATTCATGTACACCAATCATACCACCAATATTATTAAAATACCGATTTTTACAAAAACGTTAAATAATGAAACTTGAAAAGTGTTTGTTTTGTGTACATCAGTTTAGCTATTTCTCTTCTTTCAAAGATTTTTTTATGCGTAATATACGTCCAGTATGAGCCGTGTCGTGGAGGTATATGAGAATGTACCACCCCATTTCATTCCGTGGGACCGTCATAAAAGGCGACAAAGGGAAAATTAAAACCAGAAGATGGGCAGCAGCATCTTCCTGGAACAACTGAATAATTAATCTGCGGTTACCAACCCGCCTGGAAAGCGTGTCTACTATGGTAAAATCCCCCCAAAATTAGAGCTACAATCTTTTGAAGTCATTTATAAGGGAGGACTAAGTTCAGCAGTGGACTAGTGATAGGCTGAAATGATGATTATGATGAGTCGAATCGCTTTAGTTGATATGGAGAGCAGTGAAACAGAGAACGAGTACTTTACTCTGTGCTTTGGTATTGTTCATCTGCTCTATGCTGTTTTCGGTAAATTTCTTTTCAAAAATTAATTCGACGTGACCGCTGGATCATAAGCTTGATTTTGGTTATGTGTGATACTGAAGATAACGTTCGCATTGCTTTAATTCAAAACAAATTTTTAGTGTTTTTATTGTTAGATTAAATTTTTTGTTAACAACTCTCAAATTATTTGTTTGTTTTCGCTCTATATATATAACATATATAAGTGCGCTGATTGAAACCATCGAAACAGCTGTTTAGCTACCGCCAGCAGCATCATGAAAAACTTACGAGTAATTAAACTGACTGCAAGTTGTTTTGTAATTTGTGAAGCATTTGGTGCGTAGCCGAATATTTAATTATTGTCAAAGTTTATGGCTCAAAATGTCTAAATAATTAAATAACGTAAGTGAAATTCTAAAACTAACTTACCAAAATAACTTATATAGTACTTTTTTATATTTCAGTGGAAACTCTCACCAAATGCAGTATAAAAGATAACGAATGTTTAAAAAATTGTATCAATCATTACTTATGTAATTTGGAAATGATGGTGCTTCAGAGATTGGAATAGATAAGATGAGATCCATTGGAGTGCAATGATGTGACTGTATCCATTTTGGGATTATTTAACGTGACCATGCTAAAAGGCACGATAGAGAGAATTAAAAGCTGCGTTTTTAAGAACTTTGAAAAAATGTTGTATCAATGTATTAAATATCATGTACAATTGTGGTTAATATTTGTGACATAACAAAACATATGATAACGCCGCATATATTGTACATGAAAATTTCTTTTATAAACAGTGTTTTTCAAACAATGACATTGTTATTCAAACATCATTGTAAAAACGAAAACAAAAGCAGCTTGTTTTACGCGTTATTGGAAGCCTTAAAAAAATTAATTAATAAATTGGTGTTTTAGTATAAAAATAGAAGATGGAAAGGCGAAAGCACAGACTTTATGTGAACGCCTTATCATTCAAGGACAGTACCAGCTACCTTAGGGGAACGGGTACGCTTTTCAAAAACGGTACGGTAACGGTATCCTCGGTGAATTTCGTGGTGTAGGAAATTCAAAAATTGTGCTAGTTACAATGAAATCCAATTATTAGTAATAGTTAATGTAATTTTATGTTTGCTATTATTAGCTCTATTTTATTATTTTAATTCATTATTTATTTGTTTCATTTAATAGACATTAATATTTTAATACTCAGTATCAAAATATTTAAAATAAATTTTTTGAAAGATTTTACTTTTTTGAAGATGGTCGCAGGTGTTCATTGGTCGCATTTTAACATCAATATTACATACAAAAATATCATTAAAATATTTTTAACGCAAATAGTCTTCCAACGGTCCGCATAATGTTAATGCTGTTGTTATCATTATATGAAAAATATATGTTGTAATGGTTTGAACTGACATATCCGAAATTAATAGAAAATAAAAATAAAATATTGGAGGGTATTTGGGACAGAATCGTCGAAAGTGACACATAAGAAAAGGCGGATCAGTAATTACATTAAAGATTGTCTAAAAATCAAATTAAGGTGCAGTTATGTGAATTGTTGACAAATGTGTTTGATTTCTGTTGTGTTAACTGAAAGTGATACGGGGTGAGTAATTTAATCGTATGTTGTTGTTAATAAGGATGAGTGTATTAAATTGCAAACTGAGAATGTTTCATTTATTTCAGTTTGTGGTAACGCCCTTTTAAGGTGATTTGATAACGCCTTCCTTCTTCTCTGAAAGAATAATCTCATGAAAAATATAATGAATATTAGTAATTAACGAAACGCCGAGCTCGTACTCGCATATGGATGTCCTATTTCGTCACGTTTAACAAGAGCGAATCTGGCCTAGTGGTGTCAGCGACATATTAATTTGATGAGTTGTGTTTCGAACTCATGGTTCAAATCTCTGCACAGAAAATACTTTTTGTGGCTTTTAATTTAAGATTTTTATTTTGTTTTCTTATTTTAATAATTTGTTTCGTTACATAAAGATATTGTTTATAGTTGTGTATTTACTCCTGTTTAGCCTTTTATTTTTGGTCATTTTGTTTATTTACGGCTTTAGATTTTTCTTGTCATTGCAATAGTCATACAAAACATTTTGTTTATCTTGTTTTGACTAAAAATAGGTGTTTACGTTTTGTTGTGTAGCAATAATCATTTATTTACACTGTAAATCAAGGTGAATTGCCTTAGTGGCTTATTGACTTCACTGAACCTTTTCTCTCTTAATATATTTGTTGTGCATTATGAAGTTGTGATTGTTTCTAATACCTGTACGAACCCTGACCCTCACTTTCTTAGAAATAATCACCATGACAAATGGCGCCCACGGGTAAAGGTGTTAGAAACAACTAATCCCTCTAGTTAGCATAAGTTTTGTGACAATCATTAATGTTTATTTATAATTTTATAGTAGTATAGGATAACTTTGTTAATATTATTTGTTTTTGTTCTTTTGAGTTCCGATCACTGATATTTGTATGGATTGAATTCAACAAAAAAAAATGGATAAAATTGATGTTTACGATTTATTAAAAGATGAACTTGAATTTGAACTAGCATGTCGCGGCATACAGGGCTTGGAAACTGTAAAAACTATGCGAAAAATTCTTAAGCAAGTTTTTGATAGAGAAAGGGAAGGCGAATCAAATATAAATGTTGTTGTTCCAACTTGTTGCACAGAAGAGTCTTTGTTACAGATAGAGATTTGTGAAAAAAAATTAAAGTTTTTAGAAGCAGCTTTTGATGAAGATCCTGTAGGCGACATAAAAAAGCGATTGATTTCACGCCTCTGTCACTTGCTTAATCGTGTTAAACTAATTATTCCTTGTGATTCGGATATAGATCGACATTTAAAGTTATGTAAAGACGTTCAAGGTTGTTATGAATTAGTGATCCAAAGAAGCTTAAAGGAAGACGCAGAGGAGGAAAGTGATTCGGAACTATCAAAAAAAGATAAAGAAATACTACACCGCAGTCTTGGAGAAGAAGCAATTGAAATTCTAACGAATATAGATTTAGAAACAAAACGCAGAGATACAGATTTACCTTTAAATAATAGTTCTAAAGAAAGAAGTGTTATCGATATGCACGAACACCCAGAAAATATTTCACAAATGTCGATCGTAGAGAATGACTTGAATTTGAGGAAGCTTGTACCAATTAAAGACTGGGGTATTAAGTTTTCTGGTAAAGGGGACGTTAGTATAAATGGATTTCTAGAAAGAATAACGGAACTAAAAGAAGCACGCAATGCTAACAACAATGATTTGTGGAGATATGCGATTGATCTTTTTGAAGGAGAGGCACTTATTTGGTTTAGAGCGAATCGAGAATATGTGAGCAGTTGGCAGGGATTAGTGGATCTTCTTTTAATGACATTCCAAAGACCTTATTATCAAGATGAATTTTTAGAAGAAATAAAGAAGAGAACTCAGGGTAAATATGAAAAAATTGCTATCTATTTAGCAGTTATGCAAAATATGTTTAATAGACTCCCGCAGAAAATTACTGATGAACAAAAACTTTCGATCTTGTTAAAAAACATACAGCCTTGCTTTCAAGTTGCAGTTTGTAGAGATAGTTTTAAAACTGTTTCAGAATTGACAGCTGTGTTGAGAGTATTGGAACGCACAAAAAGTCACTGTGAGAACTTCCTAGAGCCAACAAATTCTGGCAATACCTTAGAACCGGACTTAGCTTATCAAGGGTACCCTTTTTCGGAAGTTAACGAATTAAATAAAACAACGGAAGCAGGTAGTGGAAAAGGTTTTAGCTCTCAAAATATAAAGTGTTGGAATTGTCGCATTGTTGGTCATACATTTAGGAATTGTAACATTCCGCGTCAGCGGCTATTTTGTTATAAATGTGGGAAATTTGGCCAAACGATAAATAACTGTGTATGTAAAAATACGGGAAACGACAAGCGGGAGGCCATTACCTCTGCCCAATGACCTCCAACATAGCTTCAAATTTAAAGAATGAAGAATGGCAGAATTGGTTGAAGACTGTATCTTCTTACTTCCAGACCGGCCAGATATGCAATATTGTATCAAAGCATAATGATAATCGCTATTATGCTGTAGTTAAAATTTTGAATAAGCCCTTCAGTGGATTATTGGACACAGGGGCTACATCTTCTGTAATCTCTAGAAACTTGAGCCGGAAGTTCATGGCCTTGGGATTCTCAAGCCATGAAATACCGCACTTGAGTATTTCTATGGCAGATGGAACTTCTTACAATATTCATTCAGTAATGTATTTGCCCGTACAGTTTATGAAACAGTTTAGAGTCGTAAAGTTTTATATTATGGACATTTTAAAACACGATCTCCTTTTTGGTATAAATTTTTTTGATCATTTTAACCTAACTATCGGGAATACAGAGTCTAACACCAAGAATGTAGGTATTCAAAAATCCGATTCAGATATAGCAACAATTAATGTAAGTAATTCCGTTAAATCAAGACATGAGTGGACAGTGACGCAATCAAAAACCTTAGACTCAGTAGTTGATGACATAAAAAACTCTATAGGCAGAAGTCTAGGAAGAACAAAATTGATAGAGCACCACATTAATACAGAAGAACATATGCCTGTTACTCAAAGGCAATATCCTTTTTCACCTCAAATTATGCGGGAATTAGAAACAGAAGTGGATAATATGTTAGCCAATGATATTATTGAACCATCGTTTAGTTCGTGGCGTTCGCCGATCCTCTTAGTAAAAAAATCATCAGGTTTGAATAGACTATGCTTAGACAGTAGGCAATTAAATAAGATTACAAAGAACGATTCGTATCCATTGCCCAGGGTTACCTCGATATTAGATAGTTTAAAGAATGCTCAATATCTTTCTACACTCGATTTAAAATCGGCGTTTTGGCAGATACCATTAGAATCATCAAGTAAAGAAAAAACTGCTTTTGGGTTACCTGGAAAAGGATTATTTCATTTTAAAGTGATGCCGTTCGGGCTTAAGAATGCAAGTCAGACGCAACAAAGGTTAATGGACAGATTATTTCCGCCAGAGCATGAAGGTAAAATTTTCGCCTATTTGGATGACATTGTGGTATGTAGTAGAACTTTTGAAGATCACGTTGCGTCCTTAACTTGGGTAAAAAAACAACTATCGACAGCAGGGCTTACGGTAAACTTTGAAAAATGTCAATTTGCTAGACCCTCATTAAAGTACTTAGGTTATATTATTGATAAACAGGGCTTGAGAACGGACCCAGAAAAAGTAAGTGCCATTTTAAATTATCCACAACCCAATACTTATACCGAATTAAAGCGCTTTCTAGGGCTTGCTAGTTGGTACCGGCGATTTGTAGAAAACTTCGCTATCGTTGCAACTCCGTTAAATGACCTTATTAAGGGTGTCAAAAAAGGCCAATCGATACGCTGGAACCCAGAAGCTGAGAAGGCATTCATTAGTCTTAAGACCGCGTTAACATCCACTCCTGTTCGTAACTGTCCTGATTTCAGCTCCGAATTCTTAATACAGTGTGACGCTTCAAGTAAAGGCACTGGCGCTGTATTATTTCAGATGTTTGATGGTATTGAGAGACCGGTTGCATACTCTAGCCGTAAACTGTCTGAAAGAGAAGTGAAGTATTCGACTTCCGAAAGGGAGTTATTAAGCGTGATTCACGCAGTAGAACAATTTCGACCGTACGTAGAAGGTACTCATTTCAAGGTTATTACGGATCACAGTGCCTTGCAATGGCTTTATAAAAATAAAGATCCTCACGGGCGATTGGCTAGATGGGCAATGCGACTACAGCAATTTGATTTTGAAATAATATATCGAAAGGGGAATGATAATATTGTACCCGACGCACTTTCGAGAGCTGTACCAGATATCGAAATAAATTTAATTGACATAAAATCTACAGACAAGGATACGTGGTATAATTCGATGGAAGGTGCTGTGATCGAAGGCAAAAGTAAGAATGATTGGTTAATTGACAAAGGTATCCTGTGGAAATATCTGAAACTTAAGCAATTCCCAGATGAAAACGATTCGTGGAAAATAGTTGTTCCTGAAAAACTAAGACAACAAGTACTAATAAAGTGCCATGATAATCCAGTAGCGGGACACCTAGGAATAAAAAAAACGATAAATCGTGTTAGACAACATTATTATTGGCCGTCTTTAATAAGAGACGTAAAAAATTATGTACGAAAATGTGATGTTTGTGCTAAACATAAACCTAGTCAGCTTCCTCCGATCGGAAAAATGGGTAAACATAAAGATGTCACAGAACCTTTCCAAATAGTTTCTATGGACTTGATGGGTCCTTTTCCACGATCCAAATTAGGTAATACTATGTTATTAGTCATTTCATGTTGGTTCAGTAAATTTGTACTTTTGTTTCCTTTGAGGAATGGTAAAACATCCACAATTGCTAAAATAATAGAAGAACAGATATTTCTAGTATTTGGGGTGCCGAAAACTATAATTTGTGACAATGGAAAACAATTTATATCCTCCCAATTTAGAGACTTAGTCACAAATTATAACTCTAAAATTTGGTATACACCTTTCTACCATCCTCAAGCAAACCCAACAGAGCGCGTTAATAGAGTCATTGGTACAGCTATAGCTTCGTATATTGACGATAATCATAAAGATTGGGATAAGTTCGTACCACATATCGGCCATGCCATTAGGACAGCTATCCATGAGATAACTGGTAAAACTCCTTCGTATCTCTTCTTCGGCCGTGAAACTTCACTGCACAGTAAAATAGATTTTGGTCCAGGAAAGAATGATAATTTAAACATAAATAGAAGTAATTTTGAAAATAACTTGAAACTGCGAGAAGATATATATAGAGATGTGAACAGAAGACTAAGAGAGGCTTATGAAATTAATAGTAAAAATTATAACAAAAAGAGGCGAACTTGCAACTTTAGCGTAGGAGACTTGGTTTGGAAAAAAACCAAACATCAATCTTGTGCCGATAAAAATTTTATGGCTAAGCTATCTCCGAAATATGAAAAGGCAATAATTTCAGATAAAGTGTCATCTGATGTATATATTTTAAAAAGTTTAAACGGGAAAAATCTAGGAAAATGGCATGCTTGTGATCTAAAACGTGCATTATAAATTGTAACCGAATCCTGTTGGATTCTACTTGACAAGGGGGGATAATGTAATGGTTTGAACTGACATATCCGAAATTAATAGAAAATAAAAATAAAATATTGGAGGGTATTTGGGACAGAATCGTCGAAAGTGACACATAAGAAAAGGCGGATCAGTAATTACATTAAAGATTGTCTAAAAATCAAATTAAGGTGCAGTTATGTGAATTGTTGACAAATGTGTTTGATTTCTGTTGTGTTAACTGAAAGTGATACGGGGTGAGTAATTTAATCGTATGTTGTTGTTAATAAGGATGAGTGTATTAAATTGCAAACTGAGAATGTTTCATTTATTTCAGTTTGTGGTAACGCCCTTTTAAGGTGATTTGATAACGCCTTCCTTCTTCTCTGAAAGAATAATCTCATGAAAAATATAATGAATATTAGTAATTAACGAAACGCCGAGCTCGTACTCGCATATGGATGTCCTATTTCGTCACGTTTAACAAGAGCGAATCTGGCCTAGTGGTGTCAGCGACATATTAATTTGATGAGTTGTGTTTCGAACTCATGGTTCAAATCTCTGCACAGAAAATACTTTTTGTGGCTTTTAATTTAAGATTTTTATTTTGTTTTCTTATTTTAATAATTTGTTTCGTTACATAAAGATATTGTTTATAGTTGTGTATTTACTCCTGTTTAGCCTTTTATTTTTGGTCATTTTGTTTATTTACGGCTTTAGATTTTTCTTGTCATTGCAATAGTCATACAAAACATTTTGTTTATCTTGTTTTGACTAAAAATAGGTGTTTACGTTTTGTTGTGTAGCAATAATCATTTATTTACACTGTAAATCAAGGTGAATTGCCTTAGTGGCTTATTGACTTCACTGAACCTTTTCTCTCTTAATATATTTGTTGTGCATTATGAAGTTGTGATTGTTTCTAATACCTGTACGAACCCTGACCCTCACTTTCTTAGAAATAATCACCATGACAATGTATATACTTTTAATAAATTCACTACTTTGATTAATGTAATGATACAAAACAGAGACATTTACGTATTCAAAACAGATTTAGACCTCCCATATTTAGGATCTACAAACTATTAAATCGGAACACATAATATCTTTAAATACTTTCTAGGGGACATTATATATATTATGTCTTTATGTTTCTATTATAAAAATAATTTATTAGCTTTTTTATCTTACAGATGTTGAGATAATGAAGTACGTGAATGAGAACTGGAAAGTTGTTATACAGACTTTCGGGGAAGCGTTTTTAGATAAAGATATGGAATACGGAAAATCGTTTTGTAACAAATTTTTCGATGACGTTTCAGTTAAATATTTTATTAAAAAAGACTTGTTAGAATGTTAAGTAATAAAAGAATTGTGTACACTAGCGTTAATGTTAGTTTAAATAAAGCATAATATAATAAAAAAAAAGTATTTTCAACGTTTTATTATTATCATTAACATCCTCTAAAGTGAAATACGTCTTTTCCATATCTGATATAGCGTCATCAGAGCACGTTCCACTGTTGAACATATGCTTTAACCTAGAGCGAATAACTGCCATACCATTTTGCGTCACCACCGTATCACCATCGTATATATATGTATATATATATATATATATATATATTAGTCAATACAACAACTCATATTATCTAGTTACTTATTTATAATTGTTGACACAATAAAGTGTATATAAATTACGATACTGTACAGTATCATAATTTATGTACTCTTTATTCTTATTTACTTCAATTCTTGTTATTATACTCTTATTTATATTACTCAGAATCAATAACTAGTACGACGGGTGCAGATTATTTTTTACGCAGCATCGTGCTGGCCAGTTAGCAATAACGGTTAACAATTTTGTCTATAATGTTCCGCCTTGGCTTCATGCAGAACCAGAGAGAGCCCACGAACTGTCAAGTAGGTTGTCACTGAATTTCACTCGATTCTAGTCGTTTAGAATGTCCTGAGATCATTAGAAACCTCATCTTGGGTTTTGTTAACCTCCTTATGATGGTTATAATAATAAACAAAATATGTAATTTTAACGAGATGGAATAAACACTCTTAAGAAATGTGCATAAATTTGTTTAATTACATGATACACGCATTGGCATGATATAACTATATTTTTATTTTATTTGATAAACTGACACTTCTTCACCTGATGGTAAGTGCAACGTCTGCCCATAATAAATGCTGTATCTCCCAGAACATTTCTGTTTGACACCACACTGCGCCCGTCACGTCGGTCCCGTCAAGTCTCATATGCCCAGTGATTACGCTAGCTCTCAGTGCCCTTCAAACCGAAATACAGTAATGTTTGCACACTAATGCTTCACGGCAGAATAACTGGCCCTGAGGTGGTACCTAGCTAGATGAATTCCTGTAAAGGAATCCTTTAAAAACCAGTAAAAATTGTTAACTAACAATGCGTCACTTAAGGTAATCACACAACTATAGAATCTCCTCACCACATCTCCCCTCTCCTAACTTCGCCCCTTCACTTTATCTTACCGCTACTCTCCACGTTGTTCTACCAATAGAGCTCCTCTTTTTCCAATACAATAGTGTAGACGCACTCATTAAATTCATGATTATTAGTTTGTAAACACCCAACGTGAAGGATGATTCTCTCGAGACGAGTGTGCAAACATTACTGTGTTTCAGTATGAAGGGCAGTGTGTGCTGTGCACTGTGAGCTGGTGTTATCACTGGGCATATGAGACTTAAGAACTGACGTCTCAGGGTGATGGGCGCAGTGGAGTGTCACACAGAAATGTTCACGACTACGGCATTTGCTACTTACTATCAGGTAAACGTTTTGCTCGTTTCATCACTTTATCGAATAAAAAAAAACGTTTGAATTAAGCATGTTAAGGTTTAGGACAAAATTCTTTTGATCTCTGATACTCTGGCATATCACAAAGAATTTTACGAGACCCTACATATTTCTCGGCATGTATACATTATTTGTGTAATTTAAGCTTTAGAAATAAACAAATTTTAATTCTGCTCACGACACGGCCTTGCTCTTTTACGGCAATTTCTGCTTTTGCTACAACGTGCTCGCAGTTATGAAAAACGCTGTGTTCAAATATTTCGACACGAGAAGTCCGCCTCCAAAAAACCCTCTCAAAAATTAGAAGAGGCCTGCTCAGTAGAGTGACATTTGTACGTGTTACTTTTCTATTTGAACTCTATTTTGTAATTCGTATAAAGCCTAATCGAAATGGAGCCGTAATATGTAATATATCGGCAACCCGCGCCCGTGAGGCCCCTTCTTGCGGCCCGTGACTGTTCTATAATAAAGGTCTTACCCATCTTATCCATATTTCAACATGTCGCACTCATGGAACAGTGTGAGCTTTAGCATAGTTAAAGTTTATATGGAGGAGGAGCGAGGAATCTAATATATATATATATAATATGTTACAAATACAATAAATTAAACATCCGCTATTTACGTTCATGTTGATAATGTCGAAAGTACAGAGTAGAGATTGTTGCCAAAGAATTTTAAAATGTTGCCAACTAATAATTACACAAATCTCAATAAAACGGAAGCTAAATGTTTTTATGTTTCATGATCGAATTTCGACCACTGAGCGACCGCTAGTTATTTTAATTTCCCGGCAAAACCTAAATCTCTTTCATTCGTATAAATATATAATTTCGGTGATGTTACAGCTGTTAGCCCTTTTTGGCTTTTACAGGCTAGGGGCTCGAGTGCCAGTCAGTATGGATTGACCCAAACATAAATACATAAATTAAACTCCTTACTCTAATTATGTTCGATGTTTTTATGTTCGTCGACTGTCACGATGTCGAAAATCGAAAAATTTTAAGTCATCAAATGCCAACACAAGTCGACAACTCTGGGTGGTGAGAACTGCCGTGAAACGCGGGTGTATCGTATATATCGGATTCCGCGAAGCGGATGGCGATATGGATTCCGAATTAGGTTCGGTCTCACGTTTCGCGACGTGTTTTTTGGCTTTCCTCCCGACAGTGGTGATTTTAGTGGTGGTTTTACTGGTGGTAGGATTCCTATGCAGGAATCCGTCTAGTTAGGTACCACCCCTGGGCCAGTTATTCTGCCGTAAGCAGTAGTGTGCAAACATTACTGTGTTTCGGTTTGAAGGGCACTGAGAGCTAGCGTATTCACTGGGCATATGAGACTTAAGAACTCATGTCTCAGGGTGACGGGCGCAGTGTGGTGTCACACAGAAATGTTCTGGGTGACACAGCATTTGTTATGGGCAGACGTTGCACTTACCATCAGGTGAACGTTTTGCTCGTTTCATCATTTCATCCAATAAAAAAAAAGCCGTCGTGTTGCCTGATTTCCTCGTAATAATCATGTTTAGGTTGTAAGATGCAATGGTTTTCTATTTCCAAATAAGTTAATATTTTGATCCTTTACTTCATACATAACCTTTAGGAATCGCCTTGTACATAAGATTTTCCATCGTGGTGCAAGAGTTTCCATTTGAATTTAGGGTTGGCAATGAACCGTGGCCATATGGATTTACTAAGCAGGAAAATATAAAATTGAAAATGATAACTTCTAAATATAGTCATTACCATTAACAACATTTTCAGTAACAAATATATTGAATAGTGTCGGGCCTAAGTGAGACACTTGTGAAACCCCAAAAGGTACTGAAAATCTTGATGATCCAAAACCATTAATAACCACAAAGAAAGACCTTCCCTCGTCATCATTATCATAATTTGTACCCGTCATTAACATAAATGAAAAAAACCCGGAGCGGGAATCTGACTATGATGACCACACGATCAGAAGTATCGGTCAGATCATTAGTGTCGGTTAAGTCCAGGAGTCGATGATACTATGAAGTTATTGAGAAAGGAAGAATTATTTTAACATATCGGTATAAAATCAGCCATGATCATGCAGTGTGCGTACACAGACCCAATGCTTTAAAATAATTTCTAAAGTGGCAAAATAATATTCTTAACATATTTATGTTAAGAATACTATTCTTATCTATATATATATCTTATAATTATCTTTGTCTTTTCTGTAATGTGTAATTATTGAACTCAAATCCAACTGTAATAAAATTTGTTTTTGTGATAATGTTTTTTATTTTCCTAAAACGTTTTAGCGTGCTCTTGCGCCAAACCAACACGAACCAATCTTGATATACGACGATCTTTTTTAAAGCGTTAACTAGTTTAGAAGCTCACAGCTATATATAATTGTGTGGTGTTTACAAGACACTGATAATTATTCACGGTCCGATGCGTTAACCTTGTTCAATGATATCCACATATGTACATTCATTATATTTTAACGTACTGACATTATTCAAGGTTTAACTTTTATTATTTCTTGATTTATAATATATATTCTTTTCATAAAAATAATTTTAAGGATTTATTCACGTTTAATTTTTATACTATTTATAACACGTTTCGAGTGCTGTAGGCACTATGATCTCAGGAGAGCTGAGATGTTTGTCATCCAGATGACCTTCACCCGGGACTGGGTCTTCACCATATCCTGGGCCACCTACAGTTTTTGTTTATTATTTTTGTCCCGATCTGTATAAACAAAAAAAAATAAGAATTAAAAGTTATAACATTGACGAAACTGTAACTACGGATCTAAAATACTTTTGGACGTACATTAATTGTAAAAAAAACATTAATACCAATTAACCAGCCAAAATTAAATATTGTAACAAGAACTCAAATGATGGACCCGGTATATTTTGTAACATGCTTAAATTTTACTTTGGGTCTGTTCACAGTCGAGAGGAACATAAACCAATGACTGCATAAATTATTACGCAAAAAAATGTTCCCGCTCAGTCTCAATTATTCAGATATTTCGGGAAAAATAATTTAAAAAACTTAAAGATTTAGACGTGATCAAGACGAGGTGTAGGGCCAGTTTACGACCACTGTTTATTGAACAATGTGCTCATAGCCTGGTTAATTGGCTATTGTACATACATAACACTTCTTCGAGGCCCTTCCCCCACTTCCCTCGACTTAATCTTATACACGCCTTATTAGTTTTAGGATATCTATTTCTGGACAAATAATTTTTAAACTAAAGAATTTTATGGAAAAATAATTAAATTTAATTAAATTTTAATCAAATAAAATAAACTAATCTAACATAAGTTTTATTGATTTATTCACGCGTGAACCAAAACGTCGGCGCAGCGTACTACGCCCGAGACGACGACCTCCACTTGACCTCAAGAATCCTCTTCTCCTCCTCTCATCCTCCTAATCTCAATAATCTCAAAATTATTATATAATATATATAGTTACAGTCCGCTTGCTACTTTCATTTCCTGCCCTAGGATCCAACATATGGTCCTTCGAGCCGGATGTATTTTCTTGGATTTCATTTACTCGGTTACGTAAATTTGGTGACATACCTAGCCAACCTAAGACTATTGTTGAGTCACACCAAAAATATATTTTATTTATTTGTAGTGTAAGTGACTCACGTTCCTTAGTACACAGTCTTGTACCTAATAAAGCGCCGCATAACTCAAGCCGAGGAATGGTGGTTGGTTTGATGAGTGCGACACGATTTTTAGAAGTAAGTAGTTGAACCTTTACCTTATGTCCATCAAAGGATCGAACGTAGGCCGCTGCGCCGTATGCCCTTTCGCCCTTTCAGAGGCGTCACTGAAAATGTGGAGTTGTATGTCTACAGATGAGTCACAAGTAATCCATCTCGGTATCCTAAGATTGTTCCAGAGTTGTATGGTTTGACCAAAATCAACCCATAATCGTTGAATATCGGAAGAAACGACTTCATCCCACGAACATTTGTCGATCCACAGTCGTTGCATTAAGAGTTTTGCCTCGACAATGCATGGGCAAACTAATCCCAATGGATCGAAGACCTGCGATATTATAGATAAGATATGCCTTTTGTTTATTTTACTAGAGTCAGTGATGTTTATTGAAAATGAAAAGGTATCAGTATCGTGTGTATAAACTCCGTCAAGCGGACGGCGACATGGATTCCGGATTAGGTTCGGTCTCACGCGTTTTTTTGGCTTTCCTCACGACAATGGCGAAGCCGTCGTCGTGCCTGGCTTCCTCGTAATCCATTTCGGATCCCGAGTCTGAAATGGCCACAGGGCCGACAATTTTTCACGGAAGGAATGCGCAGGTGCGTTAGGCGGGGAAGTTTTATTACACTCCGGAGCGGTTTTAGACTCTAAACTATTAAAAAAGTATAGAGGCATGAAAAAACAAACATGAAATAGTTTGCATCAGTAGATTTTAATAATTATATAGGTCGGGACATCCTTTACTAGCCAGACACCCACTGTTAGCGACCTGCCCGCCATCCGCTGCGTCCGCGAACGTCGCGACACCAGCAAATAGGCGCGCTCCGCAGGAACAAGACGTCCCTACGGAAGCTCAACGCGAACAACGACCGAGCCATGGAAGCACGGTGGTGCCGCAAAGCAGGTCTGTTAAATCGTCATCGAGACGTCGTGCGGAAGCAGAGGCAAAATTGAAGTTGGCGCAGAAACGCCTTGAAGAAGCTAGGGCCGCGACGGAAGCCACAAAATTGGAATTGGAGTTGGTGCAGCTCGACTCTGAAGATGAAGACGTCGACGAAGATTTCGAAGAGGAACGATCCGTTCATGTCGAGAAATGAGTCAATCGCGCCGTCGAGCTGAACACCACGATGGAGAAAATTCCTGAAGTCACGGGAAGAGAACTGCAGCGACTGCCGTCACCAGCCTCACCGAAGAGTGAAATCAAGGAGCTAGCTGAAGCAATAATGCAAGCGGCCAAAACCGGAGCGTCGCAAGCAACCCCTCAGCCACCCAAGTACCTGCACGAGTTACCAGTGTTCGAGGGCAATTATGAAGAATGGATGGCATTCAAGAGGACTTACGAGGACACGGCTCATTTGTTCAGCGAGGTTCAGAACATGGGGAGGTTACGGAAGGCAATCAAGGGAGCTGCAAGAGAATTAGTGAAGAATTTGTTGTTCGTGGAATCCGATCCTAGAGAAGTAGTGACGTCATTAGAACGACGATATGGAAGGCCGGACGTCATCGTGCTATGTGAAGTTGATAAGATCAAGAGTTTGCCGCCGCTACGAGACGCACCGAAGGAAGTGTGTGTTTTCGCTAGCCGCGTGAATAATGCGGTAGCGATTATAAAGGCTTTGAAGAAGCCGCACTACCTGTACTCACCGGAGCTTTGTAAGGCTATTGTAGATAAATTTACGCCGATTGGGAGATACAGAGTGTATGACTTCAAGGCTCGACAGAGTGAAGAGGAACCGAAGTTGCTGATCATCAACAAATTCCTTAACACAGAAGCCGACTTATGCGTCTCCTATGCACCCGTAGAAGCCGACAGGATTAAGAGAGAAGATTTTAGAAAAAGGATGTCTGCGCATCACCGTCAGCCCGTCCACACCGCCCGGGAAGAAGTCGAGACGACCTACACTGCTTCGGACGTCAGGAAGATCGCGTGTTTCCTGTGCGATAAGGAGCATCTGTAACAAGTTTATGGAGGCGAGCGTCGAGGACAAATGGCAAATGGTGAAGAAGAAAGAACTGTGTTTCAAGTGCCTGCAGCGAAGACACCAGCGAGCATCCTGCAGAGGCCCTCCGTGCAAGAAGTGCAAGAGAGACCATCACACCCTACTGCATTCAGAGAGACCAGCAAGACCAGTGACATCACGCCGGGAGTCGACAAGCAGCCGCCCACATAAGGACAAGGAGGAAGGTACCGCCGCCGTCAACACTACGATCTGCGCAGCAAGCGGTGTCGCCGGGACCTACCTCAAGGTCATGCCCGTCATGCTGTACGGGCCGAAGGGGTCGAAGCAGATACTGGCCCTCCTGGACGAAGGCTCTACCATCACCATCCTGGACTCCGATGTAGCGAAGCAGATAGGAGCAGAGGGGGCCACCGAACCATTGGCAATCGAAACCGTCGGCGGGGGACGCATCAAGAAAAAGGACTCACTACGCACTGATTTGAAGATAAAGGGATTACATCGCACGGACAAACGGAAAATAGTTGGCGTACGGACAATGGACGGACTACGTTTGTCGCCGCAGAAAATCGACAAGGGCGAAATTGAAGCCTGCGATCATTTGAAGAATATCAAGGAAGATATTATGTACGTGCCGGAGGTACCGAAACTTATCATCGGACAAGATAACTGGAACCTCACAGTGACAAGAAAAGTTATCCAGGGAAAACCGTCGCAACCCGTTGCGTCGCTGACCAGCTTAGGATGGTGCTTCATGGACGTCGCTCGAGCATCACCGATCCCGTCAACTTCGTCAACCATTGTCGACTCGCCGAGGATAATGGAGAGGATGACATAAAGAGCCTGATACAGCAGCACTTCAGCATCGAGTTACTGGGAGTGGAGCCGAAACTACCGTCGACTGATGAAGAGGGAAAGGCACTCACGCTGTTAGAGAGGAACACAAGAAGATTGCAAGACGAGCGCTTCGAGACAGGTTTGCTGTGGGCCAAGGAGGACGTCACCCTACCTTACAACCGTCAACAAGCACACAAAAGGCTGGTCAACATAGAACAGAAGCTAAACAAGAACGGAGCCATGAAGAAAGAATACGAGGAACAAGTGAGAAACTTGTTGAAGAAGGGCTACGCTGAGAAGGCCCCAGAAGAAAAGAGAACAGACCGAACCTTCTACTTGCTGCATTTCTTCGGGATGCACACAACGAAAAAGAAAATGAGAATTGTGTTCGACGCTGCCGCACGCTTCTAGGAAAATGCCTGAACGACGTATTGGTGTCAGGACCAGATCTTCTCAAGTCACTGTTCGGGGTGCTGCTTCGATTTCGAGAAAAGCCGATAGCGATCGCAGCGGACATCAAGGAGATGTTTCTGCAGATCAGAATCAGAGAAGAAGATAGAGACAGTCTGAGGTTCCTATGGAGAGGAAGCGATCGCACCGGACCTGCGGAAGAATACAGGATGACTTCCGTAATATTTGGAGCGAAATCGTCGACTGCCATCTACGTGAAGAATAAGAACGCCGCTGAATTCGAAAAAGAGTACCCGGACGCGTGCAGAGCCATCGTGGAAAACCACTACATGGATGACTACCTTCAAAGCTTCACGTCAGCCGAGGAGGCCGTTCGGATAGCCAACCAGATAGATGAAATACACAGAAAGGCTGGTTTCGAGCTGAGAGGGTGGGCAAGCAATGAAGATAATGTATTGAAGAACATCAATAAAGAAGCAAGCACAGCGTCGGAAAGAGAATTGATATCAGAAAAAGAGCAACGAACACTGGGAATGCTGTGGAAGACGCAAGATGATACTCTATGTTTCATTCAGGGGTGGCGGAACGTTCCAGCTCGCGTGATACAGGGGGAAGAAGCACCGACGAAGAGACAAATCACAAGTGCGGTGATGTCGACGTTCGATCCGTTAGGATTAGCTTCTCCCATCCTCATACGGGGAAAGCTATTGCTTCAAGAGCTGTGGAGATCTGGGTTGACGTGGGACGAGAAGGTGCCACAAGAGTTGCTGACCGCCTGGCAAACATATGTATGCAGAGTTCATCAACTTCGAGCCTTGAAGATTGAAAGCCTGACTACGACGAACACAACGGGAGAGCTACACACCTTTGTGGACGCTAGCGAGGCAGCGTATGCAGCGGCAACCTACTGGAGGTGCGAAGAAGAAGATGGGGCCATTCGTGTGACGCTGATCGCCGGAAAGGCAAGGGTGGCACCGACGAAACCAACATCGATACCGCGCCTAGAGCTACAGGCTGCACTGCTAGGAAGCAGACTAGCAAAGACCATCGTGCAAGAGACAAGGCTGCAAGTGACCAGGAGAGTATTCTGGTCAGACTCCAGTACCGTTCTACAATGGATCAAGACGGATCCAAAAAAATTCAAGACCTTCGTTGCTCACCGGTTAGCGGAGATAGAGGAAACAACAAGTCCTCAAGAATGGAGATGGGTTACCTCGAAGATGAACCCCGCCGACGACGCGACGAGAGACGTCACCGACAACTTCAGCGAAAACAGCAGGTGGTTCATCGGACCGCAGTTCCTGCACGAAGGCGAGGAACAATGGCCCGCGAATAAATTTGAGAAACCAGCAGAACCAACCGGTGAAGAAAGGAAAATCGAAGCAGTCGCGCACGTCAAAGAGGCCACCAGCACAAGTGAAGTCACGCCATCCGAAGATCGAATATCGAAATGGAACATATTGTTGCGCACCGCGGCAAGGGTGATAATGTTCATCGCGCAATGCAGACGGAAGAATCCAGTCAACGTAGCGCGAAACGTCGACGTACCATGGAAGCCGCAACCGAAGAAATTAAGAAAGAAGATTGAGATGCCCAACAACCTCGACAGAGAAGAAAAGAAGCTCCTGCCGTTAGAACCTGAACACCTAGAGAAGGCTACGCAACTACTGATCAAGAAGAGTCAAGAGGACTGCTTCAAGGAAGAGATCAATGCGCTGCGACAGAAGAAGCCGTTAAGAAACAACAGCCGACTGAAGAAACTTGAAGTTAATCTTGATGACGAGGGCGTCCTGCGTCTGAGCAGCAGGATTAGAAAGCTACCCGCAATGGAAGGAATCGAGAAGTATCCAGCCGTACTAGACGGGAAGCACCGTATGTGTCGCTTACTGATAGCACACTACCACGAGAGGTTGTATCATGGCAACCACGCGACAGTCATCAATGAACTCAGGCAACGATACTGGATCATCGGTATCAGATCGGCAGTCAGAAGCATATCAAGGCAATGTCAATGGTGCACGCTGCGAAAGAAGCTACCGAGACCAATGCCCTGGGGAGACCTGCCCGTCGAGAAGCTGCAACATCATCAGCGTCCCTTCACCTGCACGGCAGTGGATTACTTCGGGCCAATGGAGGTCACCGTGGGAAGGAGGAGGGAGAAGCGATGGGGGGTACTCTTCACCTGTCTGACCACTCGGGCGATACATATGGAGTTAGCCGCATCACTGAGTTCCAGCTCGACGATAATGGCTTTACGGAGATTGTCCGCCAGAAGATGTTCACCGAGCGTCGTGTTAAGCGATAACGGCACGAACTTTATAGGAGCTAACCGAGAACTACAGGAAGAATCAGCAAAGCTTCAAGAACGCGAGTTCGAGGTAGAGCTTGAAAAGCGAGGCATCAAGTGGAAAAATATACCACCGGGCGCACCGAACATGGGGGGAGCCTGGGAGCGAATGGTGAGGACAGTGAAGACGGCGCTTGCGGCAACGCCGCGTGAAAAGCAGCCACCTGAGGAAGTGCTCTACACTTTACTCACTGAGGTAGAACACACAGTGAATTCGCGTCCCCTGACACATATCAGCATGGACCCCTGCGATGAAGAAGCACTCACTCCGAATCATTTTTTGATTGGACGATCTAACGGCGCACCGGTAATAGGAGATTTCACCGATAACCATCTGGTGGGCAAGGCGAACTAGAAGACTGTACAGAGGCTAGCAGACTGCTTCTGGCGAAGATGGCTGAAAGAGTATTTGCCAATACTCTCACCGAGAACAGTGAAGGCTCAAGAGGCGCCTACACAACAGGAGGGTGACATCGTGCAGGTGGTAGACTAGACACTGCCGCGCAACGTATGGCCGAGAGGTGAAATTATCAAGAAATACACCGGCCCTGATGGAAGAACAAGGATCGTCGATGTCCGGACCGCTGGAGGAATCCTGAGAAGGCCTACATCAAGAATCATCGTATTGGTCCCTAGCAGCAACGTCGCATACCAAGAAGATGGTGTGGAACACAGGGGGGGGATTGTTAGCGACGTAAGCAAATAGGCCACGCCCACTCCTCGCGAGAGTGATCCCGTTCAACAATGGTGCAAGAACTCGCGAGGGAGAGCAACAGTGGATCGGCACGGACATCGCGATTCCATCAAATTTTAAAAGACGATTTACGTAAAACCCAATGAGTTTCCTAGCTTTGTATAAAGTTGATTTGATAAATTTTGAATTAAAGTTTCGTAATTCATAATAATTATAGCTACTAGGATTGTATAAGTTAGGAAAATTAGGGATTTTATGTTTTGTTGAATAGTTCCTCGGCGATGGAGAGGGACAGCGAGATGTGGGAGCAGGACAACGGTCGCCGCGGCTATAAAAGTCGGCGCTCTGGCGGCCAAACCATCGGCGGTTCATCAGTCTACAAGAAGCTCTCCAAGAAGCAACAACAGCAAGAAAAAAGTGAATAGTATTGTATAGTGAATAGTATTGTATAGTGAATAGTATTGTATAGTGAATACTAGCATTGTGAAACGTCGATCATTGTTTCTCACCAGAATAAACGTCTTTGGAACGCGGTATCGCCCTTATAATTCCCGCCAGCGTCCTATGGGTACAATTATTTGAAGGGAATGTGGTGTTCCTAATAATAACAGTGTCTTACTTCTGTCTTACAAACAGAACGTCTATAAGGCACCTTCCACATTCCCAGGAGGACGGACGTTAGAGTCATACGTGGTGTGCGTTAGGTTCACCGCGTATCGAGTGTGATACGTCCACCGTCCGTCCCGCTTGTTGACGGGCTTATTAGCGTCGCGACGCCGATAGTGAAGATTATCTGCGTACGGTGAATATCATTGGGTTGGTAACAGAACGTCGTACCTTTCCGTAAGATTTCAGTCCGTGCGTAGCGTAAGATCCCGACTGAGAGAATTATTAGGTCAGGCGTCGTGTCGTAAAGCCGCGACATATTCTATAGGGGCGTAGTAGTGCGCGTCCATTTTACCCACCCTCACGCAAACTAAAAACAACTAGGCGGCCTGTACAACACATATGGCTCAATATATTTCGCTAAAAAGTGGACCACGTGGAATGTTAATAATTTTGGTTTATAAATATACAACTATAGTGCCATCGGAAACGAAGTTGCGTTTATTACTACTGGTATCGAAACTTGTCACCGGAGAGTATACTAAATTTTGATGGCGCCGGTTGGCTTTGATTTAAGAAATAAATTAACATTTATGTACGCATCCACCCTGCCAGTGTTACGTGCACACTGGCAGAGACCTCATCTTATGAGTTTCTGTCAAGCTGGTACGACATTATTATTATCATCATCATCATTCCCGCCTATCACTGGTCCATTGCTGAACATAGGCCTCCCCCATAGATAGCAACAAAAGTTTGCAGATCGCATTTTGGGGAGATCCTGCCATAGTTGCCACGCTTGGCCGGCGGGTTGGCAACCGCAGTTTATTTATTCATTGTTCCAAGAAGATGCTATTGCCCATCTCCTGGTTTTATTTTCCCTCTGTCGACATTAGAGGCAGCTAAATTTAGTAAATGAAGTAAATATGAGCGAAGACTATGTAATTGTGCAGAAAAGTTTTATGCAGTAGTGTGCAAACATTACTGTGTTTTGGTCTGATGGGCACTGAGAGGAAGTGTAATCACTGGGCATATGAGACTTAAGAACTGATGTCTCTAGGTGACGGGCGCAGTGTATTGCCACACAGAAATGTTCTGGGTGACACAGCATTTGTTATGAATAGACGTTGCACTTACATTATTTCATTTTATCATAACTAATTCTACAGTAAAATAATCCATTTGAATTAGAAAAATAATTCGATTACAATTCGCATAGTGACGCAAATAAATCATAATTTATATCCTCCCAACCATCACTGCCACTAGTTGCGCGATACCGTAAGTAAGGACTAACCTTTGCACTAACCATCAGGTGAACGTGCTGCTCATCTTGTCACTTTGTCCAATAAAAAAAACAAACAAACTCTTTCGAGATCTAGCCGTTTTTCTGTCATTCGACCTATACTTATTAATAATATGTGTTATTCAAAAAGAAACATGTTTAAGTTGGAAGATGCATTGGTTTTTAAATATTTTGATCTTTTACTTCATACATAACCTTTAGAAACCGCCTTGTACATAAGATTTTCCATCGTGGTGAAAGTTTCAATTTCAATTTCGGTTGGCCATGAACCGTGGCTAAAATGATAACTTATAAATATAGTCATTAACAAATATTGAATAGTGTTGGGCCTAAGTGAGACACTTGTGAAATCCCAAAAGGTACCGAAAATCTTATTGATACAAAACCATAAATTACCACAAAGAAAAACCTTCCCCTACATAATGGATGATTTTAATACCGATATGTTGAAAAAATCCTTTCGTTCTCAAAAACTTCATAGTATTATCGACTCCTTGACCTAACCGACACTAATGATCTGACCATTACTTCTGATCGGGTGGTCATCATGGTCAGCTTCCCGCTCTGGTTTTTTCACGTCACGACCTAATCTACGCTTCATATAAGCTTTAATCTCTTAAATATCGTCCTACTATTCTGCACTTACGCAACTTCCCTTGACTTAATTTAGATAAGTTTAAGACTTATCTATTAATACAGAAACTTAAATTTGAATCCTCTAGCGTCGGCAGGTACAATTGATGATAATGTATACTCGTATAATTCTTAACCTATATGATGCTTCCCGCTCTTACCCGTAGGGTTAAACTTAAGCGACCACACGATGCTCGGATAACTAGGTAAGTAATTCCTATAATGATTTTTATATTTACGGGAACACTACACGTTTAAATAAAACTATGTTTAAGGATTTTATCGCGTTCAATTTTACTATTTATAACCCGACGTTTCAAGTGCCTCATGCACCATGCAGCACCCTTAAGAACATTTTTAAGCCACCGAAGAAGATAAGTCAGTTTTTACCAATCTGTCAAGTGTAACATCCCTCTACAAAATGCAGGAGTTTATAAGCTGGATTGTGAATGTGGTCTCTCTTACATAGGGCAAACAAAAAGATCAGTAAAAACCCTCGTAAAAGAACATATAGCTGATGTGAAGCATCGTCGTTCCAGGAAGTCTGCAGTCTGTGACCATGTACCCTGGGATCATCCCAACCATTGCATCAGATCTGATTAACCACAAATCCTCGCAAAAGAACACTTCCAATTCCTACCAAGGATGATTCGCAAGGCTATTGAAAGAAAAAAACATCCTAATTTTAATAGACAAGATGGTTGGGTATTACCACCAGCTTGGGATCCTATAATTAATAAAATTAAATCAAAAACCAAGCATACCACTGCAAGATTGCAAGATACAGTTAGCTCTTTCTTTCTCAAAAATAATAATTAAAATCTGAATGTACTTCGGGTTAACTATGACATCAGAACATCTGTCACCTCAGTCCTCCTTTGACCATGGGTGCTGTAAAATACCCGTCGGGTTATAAATGGTAAAATTAAAGCTATAAAATCCGTAAAATTAGTTTCATTTAAAGTAATTCCTATGCAGGAATCCGTCTAGGCAGGTTCCACCGCAGTGCCAGTTGGTGTGAATCAGCAGTCTGCAAAATTAACAAAACTATGTTTCGAAGTGAAGACCACTGTAAGCTATTTATTGTATTGATTACAGAATAAAACTTAAGAACTGATGATCTAGCCTAGAACTAAAACTTTTAGGCTACTTCCAACTTCAAAAAGACCTGTGCCCTACAGTGGACTGTTTAGAGGCAGAGATCATAAACGTAGTTATTATAGTATATTTTTCTTTTTGACAAACATTAAACGCTTTTATTCATCACTATGAAATATAAACGTTTAAAGAATCGTGTGCTAATGGGGATAAATGGCTTACAGTCAATTAGCTTTGAGTCTTAAAATGTCAGTTTTTTTTTATTGTACAAAGTGTCGAAACGAGCAAAACTAATATTACTGTGAAACAGGTTTTGTTTTAAGCTGTCACTAGAATAAGTACAAAGGACACTTTTTTGAGCAGAAAAGGACCAATGACGTTTGAGTAACTTACATTAATTAACAAATGACCACTTAATGTCACGAATAATACAAATTTTGAAAATATTTCTATGAAGTTCATGAGTCTTACGTTTATTAGATATTTTTAATATTGGTTGCTGTAAATTTCATAGTACGCCAGTGACCTGGGTTCGATTCCTGATGGCGGCACCACTAAAACTGTTAATTGGAATTTTAAGTGCTGATCGTGAGGAAACCTGCATATTTATTTAATTATTTAATAAACTTTATTGGGCATTCTCTACCAGTCAACCACGAGGTAAGCAGAGAATTTAAGCGGGTGCTTTCAAATAAACATCAAAAATGAAAACAATTTGCTCACTGAATAAAAAAATAGTGTTCAAAAACAACTCTTTTAAAAGAATATACGGACGTCAGTTTCCTAATATCCACAGGTAACTCACTCCAAAGCCGTACAGCTTCGGCAGCGAAGGGCGAGACATGCAGCTAGTACGACGTGGAATGACGCATAAATTGGTGTTTCCAGAAGAACGTAAATTACGTTCATGACAAGAACCCAAATACAGAATTTTATGTTTCAAATATTCGGGTGTGCATGGATCGTATAGAATTGAAAACAGGATTCGAAGAATCCTGGTACATCTACGATGACGGATAGGAAGCCATTTAAGCTTATAACGATAGAGGGATACGTGATCGTATTTACGAAGACTGAAAATATAACGAATGCAATTATTGAGCAGACGATCCAATTTGCACAAAAGCTCTTGGCTTAGGTCAGAGTAACAAACGTCAGCAGAATCAAGAACCGGTAAAATGAGAGTTTGCACCAACATAGCCTTGGTACCAACCGGCAGGAAATTTTAAGCGATAAAGGCCGCGCAGGGAGTTTGTAACTCTCCGGCTTAACTCTGTAACCTGAGATTGCCAACTCAGATTACTATCAATCATCAATCCATGATCTTTAACTTTATGTCTGAAAGGTATAATTGTGTTGTTGTAAACAATAGAAGGTAGCGAATTTAATTCAAGCATGGCTAGACGACGAGAGCTACCTATAATAGGTAGCTCTCGTCGTCTATGGCTTGACATTTAGAGGGATTAACCTCTATGCCAAAGTTATAATAAAAAAATATTTCGAAGACATGTGCAGTCCGCCAACCCTCATTGGAGCAACGTGTCGGATTCATCCTAGCTCCAAAACCCTATCAAAAATGAGAGGAGGCCTATGCTCAGCAGTGGGACATTTATAGGCTGAAACTTTACTTTTACTTTACTTTTTAGTATTTTGAAGAAACTGAAATTGCTATTAATTAAGAGTTTGACATTGACATAGCTTTGTTTTTAATTTGAGTTCAACTGCAGTAGTGTATTTTTTTAACACTTTAATAATGCTTAGGCCAGAGGTCCCACTTTTTGTCTTGTAGATCACTTCAATGTTTTTCGGTAAGGGTAGGCCCCCGCTTATCTTATATTGAATTTTCGCAAATTCATCAACTTCGAGATTGAAGAAATGAACAAGTCAGTGCAAGTACGAGTCCTCCAGCGCTGTCTTTGCGAAGCTCTGAGATATGAATGGCCAAGACTTTCTACTGCACGTGTGTGGGTAACATGATGACACTGGTATCATTATGTGCAGTTTTCACAAGTTCAAAGTGTATTGCGACCACAAAGCCTCCAACTTACACAATTTTATTAAAACATGCAAATTTAATTAATATGTTAACCGTTTAATAAATAGAATAAAATACTGCAATAACTTATTTATAATAATTAATTATATTTTAATTGCGGAAATGAAATTTGTATTCAAAACCGTATTAGTATGACGGTCTGCTTTTTACGTGAGATAAAGTAGGTTTAGGTAGCTAAAAAGTTGACATAGGTTACAATTTATCAGGGAAAAATATTTTTTACAAAATAAAAACTTACCCGTACAGAAAATAAAAACGTACGCGGGCGCAGCTGCGGGCAATTCGAGTTTATAATAATTTTAGTTTATAATATCTGCATCACACTGCAAGACTTCGATTACAAATTTAAGGACACGATCCGACGAAAATTCGCAAAAATGTGTAGAAAGGTTCGCCAAATGACGCTACGCGAAAGATATTTTTAATTTATAAACGTCGGAAAGGACGGGACAAATAACTTTAAATTTTTTGTTAATGTACGTTTATGTTAATAAATACCTTAATAGATACAAAATAATAACTTAAATATTTATTTCCGATGTTTCAGATGATTATTTACTTATTTTTAACTCAATTCTCTATAAATAAATAGAAGATATTTATTTATTGAGAAAACCAGCAGCGATGACAAAAAATACAATTTTAATAATTAAATATAAGTAAGGCCAATAACAGGTTTTTCTTTATAAACTTAAAGCATTTGTTGAAAGATACATTTTATAAGCAGTCGTTGAGTAGTTCTGTTTTAATGTATGGTAATTTTAATTGTTATTATAGTTATGTCTATTATAACAAAGCAATTTAAGTGTATACGTATAAGATTATAATAAGTAATTAGTGGAACAGAGAGGTATATGAAGTAGGGTTGTGTGACGAGTGCGGTTTAATGGAACACGATATGCGATGTTCGCCACTATCTTGGGACAGTTTACGCATCCACGGACTATATTGAATAGTTAGCACATATCCAAGACAATGCGCCTTTGATCCAATTTCAAAAGCCCGTGCTTGGTGCAGCTACTTTGGTACCCAACTTTTACGACTGCGAAAGTTTAGGTAGTTAACAAAAGTTTTCAGTATTCTCCAAGCGGTCTTTAGATGTGATATATTGAGGAGACCATATAGTACTCGCATACTCAAGAGAACTTCTCACATATGCATTATAAACGGTTTTAATGACTCCTAGATCTGAAAATGGTTTGCAGACGCGTAGAACGAAACCAAGATTTTGAAACGCCTTATTCGCTACATAATTATAATGATCAGACATTAGCATTTTATGATCAAAATAAATTCCTAAGTCTTGAACCACATTTACTCTTGCATTAGGTGTTCCTTTAAACGTAAAGTTATTTATAATAGGTTTTGTCTTACATGTTAATGAAATACTCTCACACATTTTTACGAGTATGTTGACTGTAATTTTGTTTTTAACGTAGTACGTTGTTAAGCAGTCCCCAAAATCATATAAATATGCATTGTAGTGAGATCTCAAATGTGAGCCTTGGGGAACTCCTGTAGGGATATCAATGAAGTCAGATCGATATCCTACAAGAACAATACCTTGTGACCGACATGAGAGGTATGACTGCACCCAACTATGTAAACAACCATGGATTCCGAGCTTTTGGAGCAAGAGGATTAATTACATCAATTTGGCCACTAAGGAATTAAACTGCACTGTGCACCCAACAGCGCATAGTGGCGATGGGCTCACCACCTATCACACCACGTGCATTATACTCGTATTGTTTAGGTGAAACGTGGATTGTGGCAGTCATCTGTTTTGCAGTGATTGCCCAGTCTCTGAATACCCCCAATTCTTACTTCTTAGATATCCCTGAGAACAATGAAGAATCGATGTCAGAAGTCACATATTATGAGTTTCACAGAAATAGTGACAATACTTCCATGCAATTACCAGTGAAAAGCGACCTAGTAGCTAGGACAATTTTAGCAATAAAATCGAATGCGCAGGGTATTGATGGTGTGAGTAGAGATATGGTGACCCTATCTCTTCCTCACACCCTCGATACCATCACTAAAATCATTAATAAATCAATCACCAGCTCTACCTTTCCCAGTCAATGGAAAACAGCATCAGTGCGGCCTATCTCAAAGAAAGCCAACTGAAGCAGTGTCAAGGAGTTAAGACCTATTAGCCTCTTGCCTTATCTATCTAAAGTTCTGGAAAAAGTTGTATATAATCAGGTCTATACATATTTGGAAAGTCATAATATTCTTCCATAATATCAGTCAGGTTTCCGCAAAAGCCGTAGTACTTGTACTGCACTTGTTGATGTTTTGGACAATATACTAGCTTCTAGAGATCAAGGTAGGGGGACGGTTCTTGTTCTCGTTGAATACTTCAGGGCATTTGACAGTATTAGCATTAATGTGCTTCTTTCATAAATGTCATATTATGGCTTCTAAAATAGCACAATTAAGTGGTTTCACAGTTATCTCTGTGGCCGACATCAAATTGTTGAGCTGCAAAAATCGGATGGTACAGGTACTATTCAGTCAAACCCTCTACCCGTTATTAGAGGTGTTCCACAGGGCTCCATATTAGGGCTCCTCATGTTTATTTTATACTGCAGTGATTTGACTCATGTGATTAAAAACTGTCAATATTACAGTATGCTGACGACCTTCAGTTATATCTGCTATTCCACCCTTCAGATGTTTCCGGTAGTATAAATAGGATTAATCAGGACTTGGAGCGCATTGCACAGTGGTCTAAAGTGAACTCGCTTATTCTCAATCCATCTAAAACAAAATTTATTATATTAGGATCCGGATACCAAATTAACATATATAAGACAAAGTTTATTCGCCGAGGAAGATATAACGTTTGTAAATGCTTTGAATATTGCTACGGCCATGGAAGCGGCAGAACTTAATGCTGCAGCAGTAGAGCATACGAGCATTCAGGCAGTGAATGAAGATAGAGCTGGAAGGAGCGTGTCGACGTCGACGTTGCAATGTCAAGCTATTAGAAAGGAGCATGGGGGGCGTCGGCGTTACGTGGTACAACGCGCGCAGGGTGCTGAAAGGCGAGCAGTTGACGAAAATAGCGCCACAGGCAGCGGTACCAATCGTTCGAGATCAGGGCGAATGGTGTTGAGGCATCAAGTCCACGCGTGTACGAGTCACAAGGGGAGTGTGCAGTATGTGGCAGCCATCACGAACAATCGAAGTGCAAGTTTCGCACTTATGTTTGCCGTGTATGCGATAATGAGAGACATTTGAAGCGAGTGTGCCCAAATTTAAGAAAGCAATTAGTTGCAAAATTGTCGCAAAATTTCGTTTCTGAGGTGGCTTATGCGGACAGCGATAGCAGTCAAGAGGTAAAGTTTTCTTTGATAATAATCATTGGTATCTTTATAAACCCTTCGTTATAACTCTTTATGTAAAAAATCCGCCCCTGACGATGGAAATTGATACTGTTTCATGCATTAATTTTAAGGATTACAAAATACTTTTTAATGACTGCACAATGCTTCAAGCCGATGTTACACTTCGATATTATACGGGTGAAATGACTTGACCCTTAGAAAAAATTAGGCCTTGGGTAAAAACTTCGACATGCAGTAAACAGTTAGATTTATATGTTAATTACATATAAATCTACAATTGTAAAATTCCATTACTTGGAAGGCAGTGGATTTATGAACTTAAATTAAAGTTACCCTCAATTTCATGTTATAACATAAATTCAATTAGAGAAAAATTAAGTATTGAAAATCTCAGATCCAGATTCTCTGAGATGTTCGCGGACGGACTGGGACGGGAGAGTATCGCTGCGCGTGCGTCCAGAGGCGCGTCCCGTGTTCATGCGCGCGCGCCCCTTGGCGTATGCACTGCGCTGACCGGTGGAGCGCATGCTCGACCAGCTGATGAAAGGCGGTATAATAACACCTGTTGATACTTCTGACTGGGCAACCCCTATTGTACCCGTTATGAAATCGGACTGCACTATTCGTATATGCGGATACAAAAAGTTAACTTTTTTGGCTAATGGAATTCATAAGGAAAAGCCAGATCGAATGGTGTGATCTGGGGAGGCGTCTCCTCCAACTAGTAATATTTAGATTTTGTTTATATAGTTCGCATCTCAGAAAACTTTCATAGCGCGATTATGGACGTATGCGAATATTTCTTGAGCTTCTCATGTGACGCATAGATGTCGCTACAACCTTAAATACATTTTTAGAGGTAGACCGTTTCCCTTTACCACGGGTCGACAATCTTTTAACTAAGCTCAATGGCGGACAACGCTTTACTAAGCTTGATTTATCGCAAGCGTATGCTCAGTTCGAATTAGATGAAAATTCAAAACACTATACTGTTATAATTACACATAAAGGGTTGTTTAGGTACAATAGACTAATTTATGGATTGTCGTCAAGCCCGGGTATATTTCGAAGAAAAATTTAGCAGTTATTTGTAGACTTGCCTCGGGTTGGAGTATTTTTTAGACGATGTCATAATAAAAGGATAGGATGACCGAGAATACTTAGAAACCTTATATAAAGTATTTGAACGTTTGAAGAAGTATGACTTAAAGATTAAAAAAGATAAATGCTCCTTATTTGTGGAAAGTGTTACCTACTTAGGATATGTTATTGGTAAAGAAGGCGTGAGCACGTGTCCAGTCAAGATAAGAGCCTTAAAAAACACCGCGAAACCGACAAATGTCATTGAGCTGCGGTCATTTTTAGGCATGATTATTTATTATGGTAAATTTATCAAAAATATAAGTTATATTCTATCACCGCTATATGAACTTTTGAAGAAACATGTTAAATTCAGATGGAGTGAAAGTTGTGATACAGCTTTTAACACTATTAAACTGATGGTTTCCAGTGACATCTTAACATACTACTCGCCGGATTTGCCGCTGGTGTTAACAACGGATGCCTAACGGGTATCCGTTACGGGGTTAACGGGGTAATAACGGATGTAATCTCACACGTAACAAACAGCGGGGAAAGGCCAATCGCGTATGCTTCTAGAGTACTCAACGCTGCAGAAAACGGTTATTCACAGATTGGTCGAGAGGCATTAGGTATCATATGTATGTAAAATTACTGTCAATGAATTGGTAAAACACGCTTACTAGGCATTCGTAAATTTGTTTGTTTGTATGTATATTAACTTATTTTATGTCAATCTTTTGCTATGTCATGTAATGCAGCAGGCGAGTGAAGCACTGCTGCTCCTCTGCTTTCGGGTTACATTTTTTGCTCCGAAATCCGGTTTCACTGAAAATCAGTGCTGGAGCGAATGCTTCAGTTTTTTGCCGAGTGGGACCATTTTGGCATCGCGCAGTTCATTCTTCGATGCACATTGCGACCCCGCTATTCGAAGGAAGTTGATGTGTCAAGTAATACCAAAATTATAATTAGTTATTTATTTATTTTTTTATTTAAATTTTGTTTTGCTTTACCTATTTATTTGGAATTTCGCTTTTTTAAATTTGCTTATGTTTTTCTTGTGTGCTCATTTTTTTTTTCTCATTGTTATTGTTGTATATGTGTTGCCAAATAAATCCATTCTATTCTATTCTATTCTATCGTCTATGGCGTAAAAAAATTTCATCGATATCGTTATGGTAGGAAGTTCACATTGAGAACAGGCCACAAACCATTAGTAGCACTCTTTGGTAGCAAGTCAGGGATACCAATTATGGCAGCCAGTCGGTTGCAAAGATAGGCTATTTTGCTGTCGGGTTATAATTATGATATAGAATATGTGCGTCCCATGTTGCGGATGCGCTATCGAGGTTACAGATGAATCCTGCATCTAATGGTATAAGAAAAAGCAAAACTACTTATTTAAATTTCGTTCAAACATTTTACCTGTAACAAGCAATGATGTTAAGACCGCTTCGATTAAAGATGCAGTTTTATGCCGAATTATATTATTTTTACGTACAGGTTGGCCATCTCAATGTTCTGATGTTGCACTTAAGCCATTTTTTGATCGAAGATCTGAATTGTATTTAGAGGCAGGATGTGTAATGTGTGGTTATAGGTTAATTATTCCAACAACGATTTTGAAGGAACTGCACACAGGCCACATGGGAGTGGTGAAAATGAAAAGTATTGCAAGGAGCTATGTATGGTGGCCAGGTATTGACAAGGACATTGCGTATACATGCCAGAATTGTGTGATCTGTACTCAAGAAGCTAGTTTGCCACCGAAAGCTCCGCCTCAACCCTGGCCTTATAAACTGGAGCCTTAGAGTAGGTTACATATAGACTTTATGGGCCCTTTTCAAGGTAATACATTTTTTGTTTTAATTGACTCCACGAGTAAATGGATAGAGGCGTTTCTGATGAACCGTACAAATGCTTCGGAAATAACGGTATCCGTCATACATTTTCGGCCGCTTATCACCCCTCTTCGAATGGAGCAGCTGAAGGAGCCGTTAAACTATGTAAAAGAGCTGCAAAAAAACTATCAGAGAGAAGGTGGAAATTGATGCAGCTTTACAAAGTTGTTTAATGGCATATAGAAATGTATAGCACAATACAACTGGAGAATAACCAGTCATGGTTTTACTTAGGCGGTCGTTACGCTCCAGGCCGGATTTACTTAATTGCGATAGGATACTGGAGGAGAGAATAAAAAACTTTCAAGATAAGAAGTATATGCAAAAAAGCGCTAAAGAGTATCAGCCAGAGGAAGAGGTATGGATTCGAGATTTCGGTACGGGAGATAAATGGGTGAATGGTCAAATCAAGGAAAATTAGGTTCACGTAATTATACCGTGGTAAGGGAAGGTGGTTTACCTACCAAAGAAAAGGCATGTAGATCAAATAAGACGTAAATCGAGATTATCAGGTATAGTTTGCTCTTCGTCAGAAAATGAATAAAGTTATTTTCTTTCTAAATAAATAAATAAAGCCTAACAGCTGACTGGCCCGCCGCGACGCCGCTCGGATCTGCCTGTAGATGCGCCGTGTCCCCTGCCTGGCCAGTGCGGTTGAGTTAAATGACTCAACAAGCCGCGTGGTGGACTCTAGCCGACTCTAAAACTCTCACAGAAATGAGAGGAGGCCTGTTCTCAGCAGTGGGACATTAACAGACTGTACTTTACTTTCACATAACCGATAGGTATCCGGTAGAGTAGAATAGCACCTACCTCTTTCCTTCCGAGGTGTCGTAAGAGGCGACTAAGGTATTGTACGGGCAGCTTTTATTCGTGCAAAATAACACCATAATATGCAACGCTGTCGCTATAGTGCTCGAGGGAACGCAGTCGTTTTTCCCGCGGTGGAAAAAAATGGGTTACTTGTGTGGCCCCTGCCTACCCCTTATAAATAAAGGAAAAGGCGTGGCTGTATCTATGTATGTACTTTACTTTTTTATATCCAAAATTGTATATAGCAATGCTGTAAAGAGCCTACGTTTTCTAGGAACCTTAAGTTTCGTTAGTGATCACAGACGACGTTAAGACCTTGCCGATGATTCTAATTATAATTTCCGCATTATTAATTTTTTTTTATATGTTATATTTTAATTAAAATCACTGTTTCAGGGTTTTTGATTTGAGCAGTTTTTTGGTAAGAACTCACAAATTATTCTGTCGTTTCATTCCATATATAAGTGTGTTAATAGAAACAATCAACACAGTTGTTCAGCTTCCACGAGCAGCGTCATGAAATACTTAAGAGTAATTTTAGTAACTGCAAGTTGTTTTGTATTTTGTGAATCTGGGTTTGGTGCGTAGTCGAATATTTAATTATTGTCGATGTGTATATCCTAAATTTTTGTATATTTAGATAACGTAAGTCAAATTCCAAAACCACCTCACCAAAATAACTAAGCTAATGTGATTTATATTTCAGTGGAAACTCTCCCCAAATGCAGTATAAAAGATAACGAATGTTTCTCAAATTTTTTACAATCATTAATTATATCATTGGGAAAATATGGTGCTCCAGAGATCGGAATAGATAAACTAGATCCATTCGAGTTAAATGATGTAACTGTAACTATTTTGGGATTATTTAACACGACCATGGCAAAGGGCACCGTAGAGGGAATTACAAGCTGCGTTATTACGAGCGCTAAGTAAGTTTCTTCCAACGATATATAAATCCATCTAATAAATATCATGTGAAATTTTTGTTTAGATTTTTAGCATAACAAAACGTATAATGACGCCGTATATATTTCATACGAAAATTGCTTTTCAAAGTTTTAAAAAAATGTGTTTCAGACAAAATATTGAACGTGGGAAGACATCAATAACGGCTTTATGTGAACGCCTTATCATTCAAGGCCTGTACAATCTTAGGGGAACGGGTTTGCTTGCCAAAGACGACATCGTCGGTGACTTTCGTGGTGAAGGAAATGGAAAAATTGTGCTAGGTAATTACACTAAAAACAAGTTTTTAGAATTCATTAGACTTTTCAAAATTACGTTTACCTTTTTTTTCTTTTTTAATTAATAGTTTAGACATCATTATTTTTATATTCTTTATAAAAAAAATTTAAATAAATTTTATGTTATTAGATAAAATTGAGGTGCACATAGAATATCCATTCCATCTGGTAAAACAAAACGACGGTGAAGTTTACGTTAAACTTGACAGTAAGGATTCGAAGTATGATTTCCAAGTTTTAGGAAAAGCGTCGTTTGATGCTGATAATCTTCTTATTGGCAACACCAATGCGAGTAAGTAAAACTAAAATGATCTTTCATTGGAAACAAGAAACATTATTATTTTAAGAGTTATTATATTAATTAAGGATACCACACAATAATTAAGTATTGACTGTAGCTAAAAAAGAGAAGAGAACTAGCTGCAATCTATGGGGGACGCCTATGTTTAGCGGTGAACTAGTGATGGGCTGAAATGGCTTGAAGTGAAAAAAGAGAAACGGCTCGACCGGTTTATGATCATTTTATCACATAATATCATCATAACGCTATTGGGTTTTGTGTGCCGTATTAAAATAGCCCGGGATTCGATTATTGGAATCGTGGCATTCCACGTCAGTCATTCCATCGTATCTTGATTCAGTATTTAAGATAGACGCAGGTTTATTATTGACCGCATTAACTGTATACTTGTTTGATACTGTTTTTTACAAAAAAAAAATATCATAAAAATATTTTAATGAAGAGTAATCTTCCACCGCTCCCCATAGTGTTAATGTTTTCATTATTACATAACAAATACATTAACTTTCAATAACACAATATCATGGGTTAATGATATGATGTAAACAATTATGTTTGTTTATTTAAAATGGTTGTAGACCTGTCATATTTAGGATCTACTATGCGCTGAATCGGTACAAACGATATCTTTAATTAATTTCTAGGAGCATTATATATGTAAAGTTTTTTGTTTTTATTTTAAAAATTATTTATTTCCTTTTCATCTTCCAGCTAATGACATAGTCAAATACTTGAATGAGAACTGGAAACTTATTATACAGACTTTCGGGAAAACATTTTTAGATAAAGCTTTTGAATATGTACATTTAATGTGTAACAAATTTTCCGATAAGGTTTCAATTAAACATTTCATTAAAGAAGACTTGTTATCCTACGTCAAGCAGTAAAGCAATTGAGCGTTTTGAAATATGTTTCTTGTTGTTGATAAAGCATATACATTTTTTAAAGTGTTTTATTTTTTTTTAATTTTTATCATTAAAAGTCTCTTACTGAAATATGTCATTCGTACATTTTAATCATGTCATCGTCGTCACTGCACGTTCTGCTGTTAAACATATTATTTTACCATTAGGGAATAATTGCCACCTATCTCACGCTAGGCAGAAAGAAACAAACTCTTCACGACGCATACAACATAAAGCTGCATGATACGTCTTGGCAAAGCGATAATAGTAGAGATAAACCGAAGGGAAGCGGGCGGGGCTTAGTGGGCGTTACTTGTTTTCGGTGAAGTAATCGCTGTTAGCCTTTTGGCTTTTACAGCTTCATCGGATGCTGTGCTCGCGGAACCGGGGCCCGCGTGCCAGGTTTGGTTTGACCCAAACATAAATACATAAATATAAACTCCTACTAAACATCTAAATTCGGACCGTTGCGTTCGCTAGCGTGCTTGCGCTACTGTGAATATCTCCATAAAATTATTATCTTAAGTCATCTAATGACCGTCCGAGGGAGACTGTGGGCCTCCGTTCGGACTGTCGACTTGTGTGTCGGTAACTCTGGGCGGTGAGAACCGCCCTGGAACACGGGTGTATCCAGTGTACGCGGTGTTATTAACGATAGCTGCGCGCCGCTCTCTACGGCGGTCACGCGACGTTGTGCATGTGATGTTAAAACTATTAACTGTGTGTACAGTGTTGTTCGGATCGTGGCTGACCGTATCGTGGTCAGGGAGTGCTGAGACGTCCGTGTCATCTAGCACATTTCGCGGGCGACGTTTGCGTTCGGTCGCGTTTTTGTCGGATCGATAATTCGCTGCTTTAACCACCAGCGGGTTTGGATGAACCGCGGCTTTTTCGGAAAACCGCCGTGATACTTCTCTGAAGTGTTCAGAGAGTACGGGCATTTCACAGTCGCTGTGAAGGTCTACATTGCGTTGGTACCAGCCGGCTCCGGTGGCACTTCGCAAGAATCTATTTTGCACCGTCTGCAATTTCTTTATATGGTTGCCCGTCGCGTGTGCGAACGCGACGCATGCATAGGCCATTACGGGTCGAATGCATGTCTTGTAGAGGCGAAGTTTGTGTCTTAAGCACATTTTGCTTGAAGAGCAAGTTAACGGATATAGGCGGCTTGCGATAAAAGCCGCCCTGTTACGCACGTTCTTTATATGATCAGCGAACGACATCGCTGCGTCTAACGTGACTCCGAGGTATTTGACGCTCTTTTCCCAGGGAATAGGGCGTCCGAACAGGGTGATCGAGCCTAGCTGATTATTGCCGATTGTGTGGTAACGTCTAGCTGGCTTAGGCGTGCCCCTCGAGAAGTATATCGCTACACTTTTCTCGGGGTTAGTGGGCGTTACGCGCACCGAGCCGTACCTGCTTATGAACAGGGACAACTAGCGAGGGCGACAAGCAGCAAGCGAGAAAATAGGCGTAATCTAGTCTCGAAATGTATTAATATATTGTCATCTCAAAACAGTCGTCGGAGAATCCTCCCGGACGGTTACGGTGTCGAGCGATCGACGCTGTAATCTACCGGCGGACCTCCGACGCCTGATTAGAGAAAAGAACCGTGCGGCCAAAGCGCACGACAGATATAGAACAGACGCAAATAGACTCAGACTGCGCCTCCTACAAAGGGATGTTAAAGAGCGCTTATCTGAGTACACTAAAGACAGCTGGGACACTATGCTTGGAGAAATCGAGCCGTCGCACACTGCCTACTGGCAGTTGGCACGATCTCTCAAAGCAGAGCCGGTCTCACACATGCCGCCACTAATTAGATCGAACGACAACTCGCTCGCCTTCGACGACAGCGAAAAAGCCGAATGCCTTGCAGACAGTCTAGAGAGCCAATGCACTCCGTCTCTCGCGCCTGCGGATCCCGACCACCTGCAGCAGGTGGCCGCGGAACTCGAACGCAGGGCTGCCATACCACCAGTGGGTGAACCACTGACTCCAGTGACTCTCGACGAAGTCACGAAGATTGTTAAAAATCTTAAAAACCGATCCGCGCCCGGCCTCGATGGCATAAACAACAGGGTGATCAAATGTCTAACTACGCCGCTATTGTGTCTGTTAGTCAGTATTTTCAACGCGCTCCTCTCCAGCTGCTCCTTCCCGGACGACTGGAAGGAAGCGGACGTTATAGGTATTCCGAAGCCTCACAAGCCGAAGAACATCCCGCCCAATTATCGCCCAATAAGTCTCCTCAACTCGATGGCCAAGATTTATGAGCGAATAATCCTTAGTCGATTAAAAGACTACGTCCTTAATAATAACATCCTTCCAGACGAGCAGTTCGGCTTTCGCCCCGAACACTCGTGTACCCATCAAGTGCACCGCCTAACGGAGCACATATTAGAAAACTTTCACGACCGCCCTAAGCCAGTAGGCACAGGGGCCTTATTTTTCGATGTCGCAAAGGCATTTGACAAAGTCTGGCACGACGACTTGTATTACAAGCTGTATCACACAAACGTGCCGGACAGACTCGTGAACATCATACGAGCCTTCTTGTCCAATCGCCTATTTCGATTCCGGGTAGAGGGAACGCGCTCCTCAAGCCGCCCTCTCCGTGCGGGTGTCCCTCAGGGCTCTTGCCTCTCCCCACTCCTGTTCTCGCTATACACTAGCGATATACCAAAAGACCCTAAAGTCAATCTTGCGCTTTTCGCAGATGACACGGCCCTGTATTATTCCGATAAGCACAAGGGCCGCATAACGATTCAGCTCCAAGCCGCAGCCGATCGCCTAGGCGAATGGTTCCGGAAATGGAGAATAGAGGTTAACCCCGAGAAAAGTGTAGCAATATACTTCTCGAGGGGCACGCCTAAGCCAGCTAGACGTTACCACACAATCGGCAACAATCAGCTAGGCTCGATCACCCTGTTCGGACGCCCTATTCCCTGGGAAAAGAGCGTCAAATACCTCGGGGTCACGTTAGACGCAGCGATATCGTTCGCTGATCACATTAAGAACGTGCGTAACAGGGCGGCTTTTATCGCAAGCCATCTATATCCGTTAACTTGCTCTTCAAGCAAAATGTGCTTAAGACACAAACTTCGCCTCTACAAGACATGCATTAGACCCGTAATGGCCTATGCATGCGTCGCGTTCGCACACGCGACGGGCAATCATATAAAGAAATTGCAGACAGTGCAAAATAGATTCTTGCGAAGTGCCACCGGAGCCGGCTGGTACCAACGCAATGTCGACCTTCACAGCGACTGTGAAATGCCCGTACTCTCTGAACACTTCAGAGAAGTATCACGGCGGTTTTTCGAAAAAGCCGCGGTTCATCCAAACCCGCTGGTGGTTAAAGCAGCGAATTATCGATCCGACAAAAACGCGACCGAACGCAAACGTCGACCGCGAAACGTGCTAGACGACACGGACGTCTCAGCACTCCCTGACCACGATACGGTCAGCCACGATCCGAACAACACTGTACACACAGTTAATAGTTTTAACATCACACGCACAACGTCGCGCGACCGCCGTAGAGAGCGGCGCGCAGCTATCGTTAATAACACCGTGTACACCAGATACATCCGTGTTCCAGGGCGCTTCTCTCCGCCCAGAGTTTCCGACACACAAATCGACAGTCCGAACGGAGGCCCGCAGTCTCCCTCGGACGGTCATTAGATGACTTAAGATAATAAATTTATGGAGATATTCACTGTAGCGCAAGCACGCTAGCGAACGCAACGGTCCGAACTTAGATGTTTAGTAGGAGTTTATATTTATGTATCTATGTTTTGGGTCAAACCAAACCTGGCACGCGTGCCCCGGGCCCGCGAGCACAGCATCCGATGAAGCTGTAAAAGCCAAAAGGCTAACAGCAATCACATCACCGAAAATAGATTTATAGTGGCATAATTTAAGATTATATTCATTAAAGATTTTGCAATAACTCTCGTAAAATAAAGACGTCATATAAGGGACGAGAGTTAACGTAGAATTAAGTAGAGAAGTAAGATTTATATAAGTTTCCTATCCTTTCCCAAAGTTGTACCAAAGTATTATATAGATAAGTTACACTACATTACATACCCAATTTAATGAACTTCCGGCATAAGAAAGAAACGAGACAAATTTCTTAATTAATAGACATGAGAAACGATACAAATTAAACGCTCTATGGAGCATGTTTTCGGGTGTCGGCCGCGGAGCAACTGAAGCTATGCGCTACTAGTCTGTTCATCGCTTGCGCCCCTCACGGGACATCGGGAATTTTTCCGGGGCTTCTTGCCCCCCTCAGTAGTATCTCCGCCCTCAGTAGTAACCGGGTCATTGGGTATGCCTCTTGGCTGATGATCTTGTGTTTTCATCCATTTTTCTGGCCCACAGGGTCATAGCCCCAGTTGGGGTTTTGATCTTCACGCCGCCTTCCGCGGTCTGGCTGGCCGGATGTAAAGGTCCAGCTTAAAAAGCTTGTGAAAATATAATGAAAACCATTTTGATTCTTTGACAAAACTTCAGCGTGAGTGCCAACGCTCAATACCAATTCTTTCAGGGACAGAATGTGTTCACATTACATTGTTAACACGTTCTGTCCCTGAAAGATTCAATCCAATTCAAAGTCAATTAATAAAGACTCTTTGTTGACAGTTGAACTCTGTGACAGTCCCATAACAAATGAAATTGATGATAAAATCAAAACAAATTATAGTAAGAAGAAAGTTATTGTTTATTGTGATGAATTAGAGAAAAATTTAGGAACATTGTTAAATAATTGTTTAAAAGGACAACAATTTACTAATTATTGCATGCCTGGAGCATCATTTAGTGACATTATAAAGAACATTTTAGTAAGTCCTTATTGTCCTAATAATACTTTAGTAATAATAATAATAATTTAATAATACTTTAATAAATCATTGCAATTTAAGGAACGTAAAGACATTGTGAGCCTCTCTGTTGAGAGAACTATAGAAATGGCCTGTCGAGCTTGAGCACCACATAGTTGTCAGCGTTTACAGACCCCCCATGCGCTTTATATGATAATTTTGAGAAAATTATGGAAGAAGTTTTAATTAAACTTAATAAACAGAACAAACCTGTTATCATATGCGGAGATTTTAATATCAACCTCCTGGAAACTTCTTCCATCAGCATTAAATTTTTTCCCTTGATCAAAACATTTAATCTAGTTAATCTGTTTTTACAACCAACACATTTTACTGGAGCTAGTGCAATTTGTATAGATAATATTTTTACAGATGTTAAGTCTTTGCACCAATCCATAATTTACAAAATAAGTTCGGACCATTCTGGGCAATTAGTATCCTTACCTTAGTTTGCAAAAAAACAAATAATAAAAAAATGTGTTGGTTCCTGTGAATGAGTATCGCTTGGAGAAGTTTAGAAGTAACGTAGATAAAAAACTTCCACTACTTCCTTTTAATAACAATAATACTGACTTTTTCTATGAAGTTTTTTTAGATCTTCTGAGCAAGGAATTTAAAACCATTTTTACTTCTAAAACCATCTCATTGAACAGTCCCAAGACTTTTGATTAATGGGCGACAGAAGGAATCCATAGAAGTAGGCAAAAATCCATAGGAATAGGAAAGACCACGTCTCGGTTCCATATGTAATCACTGGCAACACGCACTGGTTGTACACTTTTGTTTTGAGGGATTGAGGTATACTTGACGAGAAGATGTGACGCAGTTTCCCGAACGCTGCCCAGCCGAGTTGGATCCGTCGATTGACCTCTTGGCCGAAGTTGGACCTACCTAGTCGGACAATCTGTCCTAGGTATACATATTCGTCGACAACTTCGATCGTAGTGTTCCCAACAATAACCGGAATAGGTGTGACATGGACGTTAGACATGATCTTTGTCTTGTCCATGTTCATCTTAAGACCTACCCGTTGGGAGACACTATTGAGGTCATTGAGCATAGCGCTAAGGTCCTCCAGTGATTCTGCCATTATGACTATGTCGTCGGCAAATCGAAGGTGAGTGATGTATTCGCCGTTGATGTTGATACCGTATCCTTTCCAGTCCAGTAGCTTGAAAACATCTTCCAATGCAGCGGTGAAGAGTTTCGGGGATATTACATCAACCCTGTCGTACACCTTTCTGCAGCTTATTAGCCTATTACTAAAACAAAATGTAACTACTTGTACCAAAGATTTTGATTTTCATATGGTAGATTCAAACGATATTTTATATAATTTTAAGACCATTGATTGTAAGAGAACCGCATATCTATGTCTGCTGAAGTCAGTACGTCTATTATAGATATAATTGCACCACAATTAGCCGTGTATTTCCTGATTTGATGAAACATAGTAAAATCATAGCTTTATTTAAATGTGGTAGTACATCGGACTCCTATAACTTTAGACCTATTTCTGTACTACCAACATTAAGTAAATTTTTTTAAAAAAATATTCTTATTGAAATGTTAAAACATTTTAATTTACATAAATTGTTAACAAAAACCAATTTGGTTTTACAAGGGGTCGCTCTACAACCGATACCGGTGTTGAAGTAATTAAGTATATATTCGATGCCTGGGAGAATTCACAGGATGCCTTTGGTGTTTTCTGTGATCTTTCTAAGGCTTTCCACTCATCAGGAAACTACATCATTACGGTATAAGAAATTCTGCACTTAACCTTCTAACTTCATATTTGAGGAATAGAACGCAGAAAGTAGTTATTAATAGTACGAGTTCTTCCGGGTCAGCAGTACTAATCGAACCCTTACAACAACAAATGTTAAACGCAAGAATGTAAATGTACTCGTAAATTGAGAAGATTTGAGCCTTGTGGATACCACTGTCTTTCTTGGAATAACTCTAGACGCGAAACTTCAATGGGGCCCCCATATATCTAAACTAGCAAGTAGACGTGGCTCTGCTGTGAAAAGGATTATATATGATTATATATTTTGCTATAGGGAAATGCGACTGACATAGAGGTGATTTTTGTTTTGCAAAAGAGGGCCATAAGATCTATTTATAATCTTGGGTCTAGAGTGAATATCGAACCGTGAGCTGGGACCTGCACATAGACGCAATCGAGGATAACTAGACCTTGATCCATAGACTCTGTCGCCAGCTCTCGGGAGCAAAAAGCCCTAGGAGGCCACGCAGGCACAGTGACGGTTCACTTAGCTACAGTGAGTCCGACCGAGCTGATATCTTCGGTGAACCCAGAGCAACAGTTTCGGTTCTTTCAAAATGCGAACCCAGGGCACATCGCGACAGTCGAGAGGCACCTTCTTGATTACTTTTCCAGACCAGCTGAGGAAGAAGAAACCGAAATAGGGCAAGAAGATCTTCTTCTCCTCGGCCGAACGATGAAATTCAGAACGATGAGACCAAAGAAGGCTCCAGGACTCGAAGGGGTTACCAACGATGCATTAAGACCGCCAAAAGCCATTGCAGCCATAACCAGGACATGCAATGTCATCCAAAGACCGGCTACTTCCCCGTCGAGTGGAAAACTGGCAAGGACATCATGCTGCCAAAATTTGGGAAAAACTAGATACCGCCCAATCACTCTGCTGCCAAGTATTTCGAAGGTATTTGAGAAACTCCTGTCGAGGTATATAACACCCAATGCCAACCAGAGAGAGGAACAGTTCGGATTCAGGGCCGAACACTCTACCACGTTGCAACTATCGAGGGTACTGAACCACGCGGCCATAGCCTCTAATGGGAAGAGTCTGCTTGTGTTGTGATTGTCCCCGTATGTCTGACACTGCATCCTAGCCTACTTCCGATCTTATCACATGAGCATGACAGTGAGCGCGGGTAGGATGGGATGAGTTAGCCCCTCTGTGTTGTGTTGTTTGACACATAAATTGTTAATGAGCAGACGTCGCACTTAACATCAGGTCAATGTTTCGCCCGTTTCGTCACTTTATCCAAAAAAAAGATCACTAAAATTATACTTGATTATATTAAGACCTACTATTTATTACTTTTTCGCGGCATGCAATGTAAGCTTTAGAAATAGACAAATTTGACTTATGCTCATGACACTGCCTTGCCTTTTTACGGCAATTTCTGATTTTGCTACAACGTGCTCTGCAGTAATGGAAAACATTGTGTGGAAACCTATATGATTTCTCAGAAACGACAAATATTTCGACATGAGAAGTCCGCCTACGCGCTTTAGAGCTGCGTGACAGACTCTTTCTGACAGGCTGAAAAAAAAAATTTCTCGAAAATAAAAAATGCATTTTTTTTATTGTATAAAGTGACGTAACGAGCAAAACGTTCACCTGATGGTAAGTGCAACGTCCGCCCATAACAAATGCTGTGTCACCCAGAAAATTTCTGTGTGACACCACACTGCGCCCGTCACCCTTAAACATCAGTTCTAAGTCTCAAATGCCCAGTGATTACGTTCACAGTGCCCTTGCAAACCGAAACACAGTAATGTTTGCACACTACTGCTTCACGGCAGAATAACTGACCCTGAGGTGGTGCCTACCTAGACGGATTCCTGCATAGATGTCATATACAGGTGTTACGTTTCTATTTGAACTGTACTTTGTAATTCGTGTGGTACCGGCACGTTACAAGAATACTACCACTCCATATCATCCAATGGATCTCGTAAAAGGCCAGTAAGGAATTAAACTGCAGTGTACACCTAACAGCGCATGGTCGCGATGGGCTCACCACCTATCACAACAAGTGCATTATATTGTTTTGGTGAAACGTGGATTGTGGCAGTCATCTGTTTTGGAGTGAGTGCCCAGTCTCTGGCTACCCCTTATGGGATACAGTCGTGATCTTATGTATGTATGTATGTTTGTAATTTGTATTAAAATTAGCTTAATTGAAATGGAGTCGAATTAGTAGTCTAAACTATTAAAAAAAATAATGGCATGAAAAAACAAACAAGAATTAGTTTGCATCCGTAGATTTTAATAATTATATAGGTCGGGACATCTTTTACTAGAGAGACATACTTAATAAGACAAGCCAATTAATAATAACGTTAATAATTGAAGCTTACGAATATACAACTATATTTCCATCGGAAACGAAGTGTTTTTTTATACTACTGGTATCGAAACGTGTCACTGGAGACTACCATTTTCTATGGCACCGATTAACTTTGATTTAATAAATCAAGTAACATTATTATTAAAATAATAGTACCCATCCTCGACGACATTGTCCACGTCCTATCCCACCTGCTTAACTGCTCGATCACCGGGGAAATTTTTCCAAGTGCGTGGAAGGAGGCTCAAGTGACTCTTTTCCCAAAAAGCCTAATCCGTCTAAGTTTTCTGATTTACGACCTAACTCGATACTCCCGTTCCTTTCCAAAGTCCTAGAGCACCTTGTTCAGCAGCAACTCTGCCTCTTTCTTAACTCAAATAACTTGCTTATACCTTTCCAGTCCGGTTTTCGACCAGGTCACAGCACATCCACAATTCTCATCAAAATTACTGATGATACTCGTATAATACCCAATATGAAAAATAAACAAGTCACTGTTCTGGCACTGCTGGATCTCAGCAATGCCTTTAATAACGTTGACTTTGATATATTATTAGCACTCCTTTGCTCTCTTAACATATCTCCAACAGTAATTGGGTGGTTTCTTAGTTACCTGTTTGGTCGCCGGCAACGTATTCGTATTGACGGATTCACTGTCTTCTTGGTGTCAACTAAGTGCCGGTGTACCTCAGAGCGGCGTTTTGTCTGCTATTATTTTTGCAATCTTCATTAACTCTATCTCCAATCAACTATCTTCTTCCTACCACCTCTATGCATATGATTTACAAATCTACACACAGACTCCCGTTGAGTGTTTGTGCGAAGCTATTACTTCCACTAATGTAAATCTGCAACGCATCCTTGAGTGGAGCAAGTCCTATGGCTTAAAGTAAATGCCAGCAAAACTTAGGTTATAGTTAAAGGCAGCTCAAGGATGATTGACAAGGTTGACTGGGGCTGCCTTCCGGGTGTTGTATTTGATGTAACTGTCATAGAGATTAGTGAAACTGCAAAACTTGGGTGTCGTTATGGATCGGCAGCTATCGTGGGGACCTCAATTAGCAGCGGTTAGCCGAAAGACCTTTGCTGCAGCTGCCTGTCTGAAACTGCTGCGAAACTTCCTTCCAACTTTCACTAAAATTACGCTCGCACGGTCACTGTTGCTCCCTATTCTCGATTACGCCGATGCCTGCTATCCCGATTTAACCGAAGACCAACTTAATAAACTTGAGCGGCTCCAAAATTTCCCCATACGTTTCATATTTGGCCTTCGCAGATATGATCATGTTTCTGAATATCGCAATAGGCTCCAGTGGTTACCTATTCGCCTTCGCCGGAATGCACACATCCTTTCTCTTCTCAACACCATCCTTTTTATTCCCTCCTCCCCGATTTACCTTAAGGAACGTTTTGAGTTTCTCCGTCTCTCCAATCCTCGATCCTTGCGCTCCTCTGAAACTCTCCAGTTAAAAACTCCTGTCAATTCCTACAGTTTTCTATGGTAATTCTTTCACGCTGCAGGCTACAAAACTGTGGAATGCTCTTCCTATCCCTATCTGACATGCCAAATCTCTGCCCATTTTTAAAACCCTGGTTGCTGAACACTATCTGTCATTGCTTAATACGTCGTCTTAATTAATACCTATGTCTTATTATTTACTATAATTATTTTTGTATTTATCTGTATTTTTTTTCTGTTCTTATATTTCGTATATGCATATATATTTAAGTATGGAAATATTATATTTATTATATTTGTGTACATTATACATATATATATATATTTAAATTCTATTTATGTAGTTCATTGATTTTATTTTTATTAATTTGTAAACTGCCGTCCTTATTTCTTAAATTTTAGTTTTTGTCCATCCAAATGTTGCCTGGAAGAGATCGCTTTTAGCGGTATGGCCGCCCATTATACCTTTTATTTATTTTTTTCCTTTTTGTATATTTTATTATGATGTACAATAAACTGAAATTTAATTTAATTTAATTTAATTATGTATGCAGCTAAGTTAAGTAAATGAGGTAAATATGAGTCTATGAGTAAAGACTACGTAATTGTTCAGAAAAGTTTGGTGCGAGGGGTTCTCGCGCGGTGGACTTTTTAAAGGAACTCTCTGATTTCTTTAACTTTTTGAAGATTTGTATTTAGTCTACAGAAAAAATGTTATATCACAACATACGACTGTTACTGTAACTGTAAGTCCGTGTGATAAAAACCAGTGCTATCTGAGCGGTTTTTTATCTTTTTGCCAATTAAGTCCAACGGCGACGTTTCTGTTGGATGGAATATGTGACAGGAAACACCTGCCCGCCGAGCTTCAGCATATCAAGCAAGTTTTGCACTACAACAAGCTTCGGGTTCCGCGCCTACGTCGCAGTGACCGAGTAAAACCGGCCACAGTCGAGCGTGTACCTGCTGTTCTACCTTAGTCAGAGGAGTCACGGACAATATTGGCTATATCTTGAAGCGGGCTTCCATAAAAACATTCTTCAAGCCGCCGAAGAAGATAAGTGAGTTTTTACTATCTGTCAAGTGTAACATCCCTCTACAAGATGCAGGAGTATACAAGCTAGATTGTGAATGTGGTCTCTCTCGACCTGGATCGATAAAAACCGGCGTAAAAGAACACATAGCTGACGTGAAGCATCATCGTTCTAGGAAGTCAACATCAGATTTGATAAACCACAGATCCTTGCACAAGAACACCAATTCCTACCAAGGATGATTCGCGAGGCTATTGAAATTAAAAAACATCCTAATTTCAATAGGGAAGATGGTTGGGTATTACCACCGGCTTGGGATCCTATTATTAATAAAATTAAATCAAAAACCAAGCATACCACTGCAAGGCTTCAAGACACAGTAAGCTCTTTCTGCGTAGATCGGACTAAAAATAATAATTAAAAGCTGAAGGTACTCCGGGGTAACTATGACATTGGGACAACTGTCACCTCAGTCCCCCCGTGACCATGGGAGCTGTAAAGCGCCCGAAACGTCGGGTTATAAATAGTAAAATATTAAACGCGATAAAATCCGTAAAAATTAGTTTCATTTAAATGAGTAGTGTTCGCGTAAATATAAGAAATCATTATGTAACTATGATAACTCCGCATATATTGTATATGAAAATTCCTTTTTTAAACAGTATTATTTAAACCATAAAATCTACTTATTTGTTTAATATTAACTATTTTAGCATTGTTAAAACCAAAGTATCTTGGACCGAAGCAGCTTGTTTTGTTCTATAGAAACATACATACATATAGTCAAGCCCTTTTCCTTAATAAAGGGTAGGCAGTGGTTCTGATTCTACGTTGTGTTCCCATGAGCAGTATAGTGACAGCATTGAATAACGTCTGTCCGTAGTCACCTTAGTCACCTCTTACGACACCTCGGTAGGAAGGAGGTAGTCTATTCTTCTCTGCCGGACACTTATCGGCTAGGTTTTTGAAAGCCTTTTAAAAAATCTTTAATAGTTAAATTGGTATTTTAGCATACAAATAGAACATGGAAAGGCGAAGGCAAAGATTTTATGTGAACGCCTTACAATTCAAGGCCACTACTACCTAAGTGGAACGAGTACGCTTTTCACAGACAATACCGTCGGTGAAATTCGTGGTGATGGAAATTCAAAAATTGTGCTAGGTAATTACAATGAAATCAAGTTATTAGTAATTGTTAGTTGTATTTTTAAGTTAACTATTTTACCTGTGCTCTTTTTATTTTATATTCATTGTTTTAAGTCATTATTTTAATATTCAGTATAAAAATATGTAAAATAAATTTTATGCTATTAGATAAAATTGAGGTGCACCTAGAATGCCCATTCCGTGTGGAAAAACACGACGACGGTGATGTTTACTTTAAAATTGACAGTGACTATTCGAAGTACGGATTCCAAATCTTAGGAAAAGCGTCGTTTGATGCTGATAACCTTGTTATTGGAGACAGCAACGCGGGTAAGTACCAATAAAGCGATATTTCAGTGGAGACAATAAAGTTTATTATTTTTAAGAAGTATTATGTCCATTAAGCTAATTAATCGATAAGTTAGTAGAGCCACGCTACTAGTAAATATTTTCAGTAGCTAAAAAAAGATTGTCTCGAAAGGTTTAGGAACACTATCATAACGCTATTTCGTTTTGTGTGTTAAGTTATAATAGCCAAGGATCTAATTAATGGAATCGTTACATTGCACGGGGGTGATATAGTTTATCACTAAAGTGGAATGGTTCGTTACCAGTGATTCCATCGTATTGAATTCAGTAGAAGAGTAGTAGTAGAGTAGTATTCAGTATTGAAGATATTTATGTACTTGTTTAACAATATTTCCTTCAAACAAAAATATTATTAAACTATTTAAATGGGCAATAGTCTCCCAACGGTCCGCATAATGTTAATGATGTTATCATTACAGAACAAATATATATACTTATAATTCAGTCACTAATTTTATGATATAAACAGTCACGTTTACGTATTCGAAACGAATGTAGACCACAAATATTTAGTATCTACAATACATTGAGTCGGTACACACAATATCTTTAATTAATTAATAGCTTCTACTTCTTAATTTCTAGGGGCATTGTATACAAAAAAGTATCGGTGTTCCTACTATAAAAATAATTTATTTGCTTTTTTATCTTACAGGTGATGAATTAATCAAACACATGAATGATAACTGGAAAGTTTATACGCAGACTTTTGGGAAATCAGTTTTAGACAAAGGCATCGAATACTTATTTTCAATTTGTAACAAATTCTTCGATAACGTTCCAGTTAAACATTACATTAAAGAAGACTTGTTATCCTATGTCAAGCAGTAAAGCTGTTGCGTACGCGTAAATTGCGTTAACGCTAGTTAATGTTTCTTGTATATATGTTAATAAAGCAAATATAATAAAAATATAGTATTTTCAAACTTCACTTTATTGTTACTTTACAGCCTCTAAAGTGAAATACGTATTTTCCGGTTTTCAGTGATACTTATCGCCACCATCATAAGGTATGCAAATAAATATATCTATTTAGCTAAATACAAAAAAAACGTAATCGAGACATCGAAAAAAATATTCCTAAAAGATTTTTAATAATAAAATTATATTTCGACTCTCCACTGCTGGACGATGACTGGTGACTGTCGCCTAAGTCTCATTCTTGATTAGGAAAGGAAAATTAGTGAAATACACGAATAGGTTACCCGGGCTAGTACTCTCACGGTGTTCCGTCATACTAAATAAATAAATAAAGCCTATATAAATATTACTAATTGATTCTTCTTCTTCTTCTCTTCTTATTCTAATGTTGGTGAAACATTCGTTGAAGAAGTCTTGTTTCCAAATCGCCTGGTTCTGGTAGTCATCATCAAGACTGCGTCGCCTGGTGGTTAGATTACCTGACTTCTAGGCCGCAGTTTCGAATTCCAGCCTAAACCCACAATTTGTGCAAAACCACAAATTGTTGGTTTTCGGGTCTGCTTGTGTTGTGATTGTCCCCGTATTTCTGACACTGCATCCTAGCCTACTTCCGATCTTATCACATGAGAATTACAGTGAGCGCGGGTAGGGTGGGATGAGCTGAGCTCCTCTGTATTGTATTGTTTGACACATAAATTGTTAATGAGCAGACGTTTCACTTAACATCAGTTGAATGTTTCGCTCGTTTCGTCACTTTAGCCAAAGAAAAAGATCAATAAATTTATACTAGATTTATTAAGACCTACTATTTATTATTTTTCGCGGCATGCAATGTCAGCTTTAGAAATAGACAAATTTGACGGATGCTCATGACACTGCCTTGCTCTTTTACGGCAATTTCTGATTTTGCTACAACGTGCTCTGCAGTAGCTAATGGAAAACATTGTGTGGAAACCTATATGATTTTTCAGAAACGACAAATATTTCGACATGAGAAGTCCGCCTACCCGCTTTAGAGGTGCGTGACAGACTCTTCCCGCCTGAAAAAATACTTCTCGGAAATGAGAAAATGCTTTTTTTTTAATGTATAAAGTGACGAAACGAGCAAAACGTTCACCTGATGGCAAGTGCACCGTCCGCCCACAACAAATGATGTGTCACCCAGAATATTTCTGCGCCCGTCTCCCTATGACATCAGTTGTTAAGTCTCAAATGCCCAGTGATTACGCTCACAGTGCCCTTCAAACCGAAACACAGTAATGCTTGCACACAACTGCTTCAAGGCAGAATAACTGGCCCTAGGGTGGTACCTACGAGTACCTAGACGGACTCCTGCATAGGTGTAATATACAGGTGTTACGTTTCTATTTGAACTGTACTTTGTAATTCGTATTAAAATTAGCTTAATCGAAATGGAGTCGAATTAATAGTCTAAACTATTAAAAAAATGACGGGATGAAAAAACAAACAAGAATTAGTTTGCATCCGTAGATTTTAATAATTATATAACTCGGGACACCTTTACTAGTGAGACATACTTAAGCAAATTAATAAGAACGTTAATAATTGAAGCTTACAATTATACAACTGTATTTCCATCGAAAACGAAGTGTTTCTTTAATTACATTTAAACTACTGGTATCGAAACGTGTCACTGGAGACTACCATTTTCTACGGCACCGATTAGCTTCGATTTAATAAATCAAGTAAGATTATGTATACAGCTAAGTTAAGTAAATGAGGTAAATATGAGTGTATGAGTAAAGACTACGTAATTGTTTAGAAAAGTTTGGTGCGAGGGGTTCTCGAGCGGTGGAGTTTTTAAAGGAACTGTATCCGCGTCTAGTTGTTACCGCTGGTTAGAAAAGAGCTACTTCCTTTGTCGTTTGACCTATAGTTATTAATAATAAATGTGATATTTAAAAAAAACATGTTTAGGTTGTAAGAGGCAGTGGTTTTCTATTTGTTTGCCAAATAAGTAAACGTTTTGATCCTTTCTTCATACATAACATTTAGGAATCGCCTTGCAGTCTTGTACAGTTCAAATAATTTTGTAAGCAGACCCATATGACTTTTCGATGTGAGGCGAGAATTTCTATTTCAATTTAGGTTGGCCATGAAATGTGGCCATATGGATTTACTAAGCAGGAAAATATAAAATTGAAAATGATAACTTCACAATATAGTCATTAACAAGTATATTGAATGGCCTAACATAATTGTGAAACCGCAAAAGGTACTGAATCTCTTGATGATTCAAAACCATTAATTACCACAAAAAATAACTTCTATCTATATATATATATTCTTATCCTACTACCCGTAGAATGTAGATAACGTGAATTTTATTGTTTACCTTCATCCATTGTTTTTATTACTTTTTCGATGTATTGTCTAAAGTGTTTCTGTGTGATAGAATAAACTACAGAATCTAGATTTTTTGCCAATTGTACTTAGAATAGAGATCAGTTTATAATTATTCATCTCAATTTTCCTCACCTTTGTGGAGTGGGACTGCCATAGCGATTTTTCATTGATCAGAAAAAGTGCCTCTACTTTAAGAAGTGTTAAATATGTACAATAGCGAATTTTTTAATTTTTTTTTGATAAACAGTGGCCGTATACAAACTTGCCCTAAACCACATCACGTCTTGCTCACGCCTAAATCTTAATTTTTTTTAAATAATTCTTCCCGTTGTATCTAAATAATTGAGAATCAGTCGAAATATTGTTTTACGTAATAATGTATGCTCTCGTTTGTTTATGTTCCTATCGACGGTGAACAGGCGCAAAGTAAAATCTAAGCATGTTACATGATAATATATCGGTTCCATCACTTGAGCTCTTGTTGTAATGTTTAATTTTGGTATTAATCCTTTTTTTACAATTAATGTTTGTCCAAAAGTATTTTTGATCCTTAGTCAAAGTTTCGTCAATGTAATAAGCTTAACAGCATTAGACAAAAATAATAATCAAAAACTGTAGGTAGCCAAGGAAATTGTAAAGGCTCAGGCCCGGGTGAAGATATGACATCAGGATGACAAACATCTCAGTCCTCCTGCGACCAAAGTGCTGTGTGACCTGGAAAAGTGTTATAAACCGTTTAAAAATTAAACGTAAACAGTAAAAAAAATCTACTAAAAGGTCAGCGGCGAAGGGCAATCCTCGTCTAATTACTTACTACTCCCAACTTGAAAAAGAACTGTGTCCTACAGTGGACTGTTTAGAGACAGAGATGAATAACGTTTTTAAAGAAAATTTGTCTTTTTAACAAATATTAAACGTTTTTTTATTCAAAACTATGAAAAATAAACGTTAAAAGAATCTTGTGCTAATGAAGATAAATGGCTTACAGTCAATTAGCTTTGAGTCTTAAAATCTCGGATATTACTGTGAATCAGGTTTTGTTGTAAGCAATCACTAGAATAAGTCTTCACAAAGGACACTTTTGAGCAGAAAGGGACTAATGGCGTTTCAGTAACTTACATTAATTAATAATGACGACTTAATGTCGAGTAAAATACAAATTATTAAATATAGCAATGAAGTTCATGAGTCTTACAATTTTTATTAGATAATTTTAATATTGGTTGCTTTCACTATTTTGAAGATAATGAAATTGCTATTAATTAAGAGTTTTACTTTGACATTAGTTTTTTTTTTTTGAATTTAAGTTAAATTGCAGTAGTGTACATAACATTTTACACTTTAATAATACTTAGGCGATAAAGTGAACTAATTTTGAATCTCCGAAAAATTGTATCTATATTGCCTAACGCTTTTAAAATGCAACCCTTGACACATGCTAATTTTATTTTAGAACATTACAATTGATTTTAATTTTTATTTGTATTTTTTGAACTCTCTGATTTAATTAAACTTTTTGAAGATTTGTGTTTATTCTACAGAAAAAAATGTTATATCACAACATGCGACTGTTACTGATGACTGTAAATCCGTGTGATAAAAACCAGTGCTATATAAGCGGTTTTTTATCTTTTTGCCAATTAAGTCCAACGGCGACGTTTCTGTTGGATGAAGTAAGTCACAACCAACAAAACATTTAAAGTATTAGAGTACTCAAATTAACTAGAATACAGTTCTACATTTATATACACTCGTGTTAAAAGAAATGCGTGTATTGTAACAATGCATAAACATTCTTTTACATATTCAGACATGAGTATCTATTAAGACAATACAATACAATGATTACATATAATGAATAAGTGTGAACACATAAAACCTCGGAATAATAAAATATTAGTGGTAAGTAAAGTATTTTTAAAAAAGACTTGGCTTATTGTTTTTTTTTTATATAAGTTTATTGTTAATCCAAAAAAAAATGAAAAACCCTGATAATCCGTCGTAATGATACTTAAAACATACGAACATTTGAAGTTAACGTTATTGAATTGAATCATATATTATGTGCTTACGGAAAATATGAATTAATTTAACGAAACAGTGACTGTATCCTGTAGAATGGGTCGAGGCGACACGCTAGAGGTTCCTATGCTTAAGTTGGCCTAAGCTAGAGAGTATTTTCTAAGTAGATCTATAAAACTTTTATTAAAATTCCTAAAAGAGCTAAAAATAAAGATTTTAATAAACTTGTCAAGGTGACGTTAGAATATTGGATAAATCATAGAGCTACTAAATTTATGATGTAATTTTTTTTTTTATTTATAAATTACATTATGGAATATGGCATTGAAAAAAGAAAGACCCTAGAGTTTCTTACCGGTTCTTCTCTGAGAAGGTCATTTTTTAAACCGGTGTATATTTTGACATTCAGAGGAGCTTCAAACAAGCCTAAATTGAATAAAGAAATGTTAGTAAAGGAAAGAAAGTTCATTTGCTGAGATCCGCACGAAAAATGTAAAATGGTGTGTATTACCTAGTCTTGAGGAGCACCGGCCGCCCTCCATAGGCCCTGTATTATTCCGATAAGCACAAGAGCCGCATAACGATTCAGCTCCAAGCCGCAGCCGATCGCCTAGGCGAATGGTTCCGGAAATGGAGAATAAAGGTAAACCCCGAGAAAAGTGTAGCTATATACTTCTCGAGGGGCACGCCTAAGCCAGCTAGACGTTACCACACAATCGGCAATAACCAGCTAGGCTCGATCACATTGTTCGGACGCCCTATTCCCTGGGAAAAGAGCGTCAAATACCTCGGGGTCACGTTAGACACAGCGATGTCGTTCGCTGAACACATGAAGAACGTGCGTAATAGGGCGGCTTTTATCGCAAGCCGCCTATATCCGTTAACTTGCTCCTCAAGCAAAATGTGCCTTAGGCACAAACTTCGCCTCTACAAGACATGCATTAGACCCGTACTGGCCTATGCATGCGTCGCGTTCGCACACGCGACGGGCAACCATATAAAGAAGTTGCAGACGGTGCAAACTAGATTCTTGCGAAGTGCCACCGGAGCCGGCTGGTACCAACGCAATGTAGACCTTCACAGCGACTGTGATATGCCCGTACTCTCTGAACACTTCAGAGAAGTATCACGGCGGTTTTTCGAAAAGCCGCGGTTCATCCAAACCCGCTGGTGGTTAAAGCAGCGAATTATCGAGCCGACAAAAACGCGACCGAACGCAAACGTCGCCCGCGAAATGTGCTAGACGACACGGACGTCTCAGCACTCCCTGACCACGATACGGTCAGCCACGATCCGAACAACACTGTACACACAGTCAATAGTTTTAACATCACACGCACAACGTCGCGCGACCGCCGTAGAGAGCGGCGCGCAGCTATCGTTAATAACACCGCGTACACTAGATACACCCGTGTTCCAGGGCGGTTCTCACCGCCCAGAGTTACCGACACACAAGTCGACAGACCGAACGCAGGCCCGCAGTCTCCCTCGGACGGTCATTAGATGACTTAAGATAATTTATGGAGATATTCACAGTAGCGCAAGCACGCTAGCGAACGCAACGGTCCGAATTTAGATGTTTAGTAGGAGTTTATATTTATGTATTTATGTTTGGGTCAAACCAAACCTGGCACGCGGGCCCCGGGCCCGCGAGCACAGCATCCGATGAAGCTGTTAGCATTTTGGCTTCAAAAGGCTAACAGCGATTACTTCACCGAAAACAAGTAAGCCGCCCTCCCTCAACAGCGTGCACAAGAAAACCAATACCGCCACCGGGAGCCGCCACCAGATACCCTCCACCACTATAACACTACCACTAGGCAATACACACCACTGAAGTCGAGAATACGACACGTATTTCAACTCAAAACGAGGCAATATCAAGTGATATTGACTCTACGACAGTCAGCCGCCGAGTCACTTTTGAAGTCGCACTATTAAAGTCTGAGATGTAAAATACTCGTAGTTTGTCAACCAGTAATCTTAAGATGTAGTATATATAGATATACAATATCTAAAGATTACTGGTTGGAGGAAACATCCTCCCCAGATTATACCGCTCCATTTCGCGGGTAACCCTTTTTCCTTAGCAATCTGCAAAATCTGCCAAATAGCTATTATGAAAATTACGCTTTGTAAAATTTTCTCTGAGGTTCCATTTTGGTGTAAGTAGAAAGAATTAACAATGGTATCCGCAGCAGAATTAGAGTAACCGATATTGCCCTAAGGATTAGCAAGTTAAAGGTACAATGGACCGCACAGTATACGTATGGCCCACGGTGTAATACTATTTCTTGATTATTTTTCGGTAAAATGTTACGTGAAAACGTAACGTAACGTAACGGTTTGAAACTTATTTATAATTATTATTTTCTCATTACCGTTAGGAAACATTTCTCACTATCATTCCTCCAAAAAAAAAAACGCTTACTTATTTCTGAAATATAAGCAACTGATCAATATCCACTTTACATTAATAGTAAATAAGGCATTAGGAGTGCTAGCTGCATTGAGTGCTTGCAATTCAATTATCCTTACACGCAATTCGTCCACCTTATCACGCATTGACTTAAGTTTAATTTGGGTATAACTATATTCTTCGCCATCGATAGTTGGGTCTAATTCACCGAGTAACACTGTACAAGCGCCATGGAACTTTTGATAAGTTGGTTCTAAATCCCTTAACCTAACCAATATGCATGTGGGTTCATGGCGAAATAAACATTTTCCATAGCTCTTTGGTAATGCATAGTCTCCGTATACGACGTATTTTTAGCTCGGATTGTAATTTCGCCTTCATTTACCATTATCACTACTTATCTTAGGCCTCTGCCTAGCCCGTAATAAATATCAATAAATAAAAAAAAATAACTCAACACGATAATTTGTTTTAAGGAAAAGGCTGTCTATTGAATTCTAATAACAAGACAAATAGCCATAAGCTAAGCAAATTAAATATATTATGAACGCTTGCAGATAAGGTTAAAAATTAGGCGGCGAATAGTAGCAGAAATAGTCGGCCGTATTTCGAGTTATTTTTTTAAATTGCAACAGAGGGTAAATAAATACTTACAATTATTTATAAGTAGAAGGAATAAATGGGGGTTTAAAAGTTTAATTATAGAGTTACTATTGGGAATTATAACATTGCTCTGCTACCAAAAAAAAAATCAAAAATTATATACGTGTCATTCTGGACACCCGGACCGAAGTATGAATGTCAGTGAAGTGCAGTCTACTGTGTGCCTGATTCCTATACCGGAATGGTAACATACCAACTTGAATATTGCCGAAGAGACCTTTTTTTCTAACCTTATAATTTTCATACTATACATCTTATCAAGTAATTACCCACGCGACGGTATTATTAAGGTAATTAATTATACCTTAACTTAGAGGTGTTATGTTTATTAAGATTATTATATCTTAACTTATATAATACCTCTTAAAAATAACAATGTTTAGTGTTCCCAATGAAATATCTCTTTATTTGTACTTACTCACATTGCTATTTACAATAACATGATTAACAGCATCAAACGACGCATTTCCTAAAACTTGGATCGAAATATAAGTTAGTCACGCCACGCTACAATGAAGTATTGACTGTAGCTAAAAAAGAGAATCGGTTCACATAATACCATCATAACGCTATAGGGTTTTGTGAGTCGAGTTAAAATAGCCAGAGATTCGACCAAAGCATGTAATACTGTACAAATAATGTAACAGTGCTCACATGTGATACCAGTTGTCATTAAAGTGGAGTGGAGAGACTGCTTGACGGCAGAATAACTGGCACTGTGGTGGTACCTACTTAGACGGATTCCTGTATAGAAATCCTACCACTAGTAAAAATTTGGATAATCGCTAATGTAACTTACAGAATGGGAGCGCAGGTTTATTTTTTTAATATTATTTGTAAAAATTCTCAACCGATTTTTACAATAACTCTAAATAAAGAAACTTTTGTGTATATGTTCAACGAAAAAATCAACTTTTTATGCCTAATGAAGGTATGAGTATGAGTCGAAATACTTTGATGGCCCTGGAGCGCAGTGAAATAGAGGACGAGGACTTTACTCTGCGCTATGGATATTGTTGGTCGGCTTTTTAGAAATTAATTCCACGTGACCACAGATGGTAAGCTTTCAAAAATCTGACTGCACCGAAAACCTGAATCTGAAATTCCACCTACATAACAACGTTAAAAAAATTGTGGAACATGTTTGAATTCAAGCAATTCCCATGAAAGACATTGTTAGGCTGTAGAGACTATTTCATAAATATGCAGTGTTTTAACTGAAAGTAAAGATACACATACTCGTATTGCACTACTGTTATTTCATTTAATATTTATAACTAATCATTAATTATTCATTTCTACACTCACTAAATCACTGGCCTACCTAGACATATTCCTGCGTAGGAATCCTACCCCCAGTAAAACTACGCGTGGCGGACTATTGGCGGCTCCAAAAAAGAGGTCTCTGTTCAGTAATGGGACATTTATAGACTGTTAATATTTTTTAAATACAATTTTGGATAAAGCAATGTTCTAAAGAGCCTATTTACGTTTTCTCATGACCTTATGTTCGTAAGTCGACGCAGACGTCGTTAAGTTTGACATTGGCTAAGTTCGAAACCGAAGATATTTTTCGCATCACTAATATATTTCAATTTAAAACACGGTTTTAGTGTTATTTTGTTAGATTAAGTTTTTTGTTTACAACTCTTAAATTCTTTTGTTGTTTTCGCTCTATCTATAAAACATATATAAGTGTAATGATGGAAACAATCAAAACAGTTATTCAGCTACCGCCAGCAGCATCATGAAATACTTACGAGTAATTTTACTGACTGCAAGTTGTTTTGTAATTTGTGAATCGGCATTTGGTGCGTAGCCGCATATTTAATTGTTGTCAAAGTTTATGGCTCAGATTGTCTAAATAATTAAATAACGTAAGTGAAATTCTAAAACTACCTTACCAAAATAACGTATCTAATATTATTTATATTTCAGTGGAAACTCTCACCAAATGCAGCATAAAAGATAACGAATGTTTAAAAAATTTGTATCAATCATTAATTATAAAATTTGGAAATGATGGTGCTTCAGAGATTGGGATAGAAAGAGTAGATCCATTTGAGTTACGGGATGTGACTGTATCCATTTTGGAATTATTTAACGTAACCATGGTAAAAGGCACTGTAGAGGGAATTAAAAGCTGTGTTGTTACGAGTTATCAGTAAGTTTTTTTTGTAATAATATTGTAAAATAAATTGTATGAAATAAATATCATGTTCAATATAAGTTTACATTTTTGGTGTAACTATGATAACTCCGCATATATTGTATATGAAAATTCCTTTTTAAACAGTATTATTTAAACCATAAAATCTACTTATTTGTTTAATATTAACTATTTTAGCATTGTTAAAACCCAAGGATCTTGGACCGAAGCAGCTTGTTTTGTTCTATAGAAACATACATACATATAGTCAAGCCCTTTTCCTAAATAAAGGGTAGGCAGTGGTTCTGATTCTACGTTGTGTTCCCATGAGCAGTATAGTGACAGCATTGAATAACGTCTGTCCGTAGTCACCTTAGTCACCTCTTACGACACCTCGGTAGGAAGGAGGTAGTCTATTCTTCTCTGCCGGACACTTATCGGCTAGGTTTTTGAAAGCCTTTTAAAAAATCTTTAATAGTTAAATTGGTATTTTAGCATACAAATAGAACATGGAAAGGCGAAGGCAAAGATTTTATGTGAACGCCTTACAATTCAAGGCCACTACTACCTAAGTGGAACGAGTACGCTTTTCACAGACAATACCGTCGGTGAAATTCGTGGTGATGGAAATTCAAAAATTGTGCTGGGTAATTACAATGAAATCAAGTTATTAGTAATTGTTAGTTGTACTTTTAAGTTAACTATTTTACCTGTGCTCTTTTTATTTTATATTCATTGTTTTTAAGTCATTATTTTAATATTAAGTATAAAAATATATAAAATAAATTTTATGCTATCAGATAAAATTGAGGTGCACCTAGAATGCCCATTCCGTGTGGAAAAACACGACAACGGTGACGTTTACTTAAAAATTGACAGTAACTATTCGAAGTACGGATTCCAAATCTTAGGAAAAGCGTCGTTTGATGCTGATAACCTTGTTATTGGAGACAGCAACACGGGTAAGTACCAATAAAGCGATATTTCAGTGAAGACAATAAAATTTATTATTTTTAAGAAGTATTATGTCCATTAAGATAATTAATCGCTATGGTAGTAGAGCCACGCTACTAGTAAATATTTTCAGTAGCTAAAAAAAGATTGGCTCGAAAGGTTTAGGAACACTATCATAGCGCTATTTCGTTTTGTGTGTTAAGTTATAATAGCCAAGGATCTAATTAATGGAATCGTGACATTGCACGGGGGTGATATAGTTTATCACTAAAGTGGAATGGTTCGTTACCAGTGATTCCATCGTATTGAATTCAGTAGAAGAGTAGTAGTAGAGTAGTATTCAGTATTGAAGATATATATGTACTTGTTTAACAATATTTCTTTCAAACAAAAATATTATTAAACTATTTAAATGGGAAATAGTCTCCCAACGGTCCGCATAATGTTAATGCTGTTATCATTACATAACAAATATATATACTTATAATTCAGTCACTAATTTTATGATGTAAACAGTCACGTTTACGTATTCAAAACGAATGTAGACCACAAATATTAAGTATCTACAATACATTGAATCGATACACACAATATCTTTAATTAATTAATAGCTTCTACTTCTTTATTTCTAGGGGCATTATTTACAAAAAAGTATCGGTGTTCCTACTATAAAAATAATTTATTTGCTTTTTTATCTTACAGGTAATGAGTTAATCAAACACATGAATGATAACTGGAAAGTTTATACGCAGACTTTTGGGAAATCAGTTTTAGATAAAGGCATCGAATACTTATTTTCGATTTGTAACAAATTCTTCGATAACGTTCCAGTTAAACATTACATTAAAGAAGACTTGTTATCCTATGTCAAGCAGTAAAGCTGTTGCGTACGCGTAAATTGCGTTAACGCTAGTTAATGTTTCTTGTATATATGTTAATAAAGCAAATATAATAAAAATATAGTATTTTCAAACTTTACTTTATTGTTACTTTACAGCCTCTAAAGTGAAATACGTATTTTCCGGTTTTCAGTGATACTTATCGCCACCATCATAAGCTATGCAAATAAATATATCCATTTAGCTAAATACAAAAACACGGAATCGAAACATCGAAAAAAATATTCCTAAAAGATTTTTAATAATAAAACTCAGTCGTAAACTCCTTAGTTTACGACTTCAGCTACGTTAGATATCTGACGAAGTCTTCATCATTTTCCTGCCAATGATACTAGGCACAAAATAACGCAAGTCATTTTGAACAGTATCGCGCGACGGACTTTTGACTAACCGAACATTCGACGCATCGTGTCATCAAAATCTACATCCGTTACCTCTATCAAGGAGTTATTCAAAGGTTTATAAGATTTGTGAGTTTAAGATCCGATTTCTCCTTATATTGTTATTGTCTTTCTAGTGTTTAAATGGCTAAAAATTAACGAGTGCTTCCCATATTATTCACTTTCTTGCTTTAAAGCGCTTCATTTATAACATTTCACAAAATAAATATTAACGCCTAACGGCTTAACGCCATTTCAATATTTAAGACATTATAATAACATGCAGCAGATTAAGAACATCGCTTCACTACGACTACGAAATGAGCGGAGAAACGCTTATGCTAAAATTCTCAGAGATTTAGGGGTGCGACTAAATTCCGCATCGTCATTTCATATCACCGAGAAACGCAAAAACGCTTACAGGACTCTAGACTTTGTACTTCGTCAAGCTGGAGGCTTCACAAATTTAAGGGCTGTTGGAGTACTACGAGGGTGGATTGAAAAGTACTCGGCCTAACCAAGAAAATAAACACATACTAAATCAGAAATATTTTTATTTTTCTACATAACCACCATCAAGTTCAATACACTTTTGCCACCTCCCCTTCCAAGCATTTAGACCGTTAAAAAAAATGATTCTTCCTTAGAGTCAAAATATGCGTCTACAGCTGCTTTGACCTCGTCGTTTTTCGAAAATCTTTGACCTCCCAAGTGCTTTTTTAGGTTAGGGAACAGAAAGAAGTCTGATGGTGCCAGATCAGGTGAATACGGCGGATGCGGTAACAGTTCAAAGCCACAGTTGTGAATTCCAGCCATTGACTGTACTGACGTGTGAACACGGGCGTTATCTTGATGAAACAGGACTTTTCTTCTGAGCATTCCTCGACGTTTTTCTTTTATTTCCTCTTGTAAACGACGTAGTAAGTAATCAGAGTTTATAGTCTGACCCCTTTCAAGATAATCAATCATAATCACACCTTTCGAGTCCCAGAATACTGAAGCCATCACCTTATTTGCCGACAAAATCGACTTAGCCTTTTTAGGGGGTGGTGAACCAGGTCTTCTCCACTGTTTTGATTGTTGTTTTGTTTCCGGTGTACAGTAATGAACCCATGTTTCGTCCATAGTAACAAAACGATTCAAAAAATCATCTGCATCGACTTCAAATAACTCCAAACAGTCGCGTGACGTGTCGCAGACACCTTGTGGAAACCCAACTCGTTGATAATGATGTTTTGAGTTCGTTCATAAGAGATGCCTATAATCTCGGCTATCTCTCTAATTTTTAATCTGCGGTCTCCCATTATTAAATCAAGTACTTTTTTAATAATTTCGTCAGTAGTTGACGTCGAAGGCCTTCCAGAGCGGGGTTCATCTTTCACACTCTCTCTACCACGCTTAAATTCTGCTATCCATTTTTTGACGGATGAATATGACAGAGCACAATCGCCTAATGTACTGACCATGTCATCATGGATGGCTTTTGATGATAGCCCCTTCTTATGGAGGTACTTAATGACGGCACGCTGCTCGATTTGCTCCATTCGCGGAAATTATGACCGATTACTTTGTTAATAAATTTATAAAATCACAACTAATTATCGCACACGTTTCGAACTTCACACAATGAACTAGTCTGAACTGAACTAAATAATGTGGGTAGATTTGATTTTTAGAAATGAATGGATCTGTGTTAGGCCGAGTACTTTTCAATCCACCTAGTATATGAGGCGCTTGTACGAAGCTTAACAGAAACCAATGCAGTATGGTCCCCATGAAACTATGTATAGTCTCGTGATAGACCGCATACAAAATAAATTTATGAGATACTCGTAAATATACCTCTGGTCATACGCGGTGTATCCTCTTTACCCGTTGATGAATGAATATCATTCGAGTTCATGAATAAAACATTATTTTAGAAAACTAACGTAATCTTATCTGACGAGCTGCAGAACCGCCGATTAGAATAATCGCTACAATAAATGTTAGTGTAAGGAAAAAAATTTTAGGTTGTGGTTGTTCTATTTGTCCAAATAAAGTACCAATGTATCTATCTAATATCTATCTACCCGTGCGAAGCCGGGGCAGATCGCTAGTATTTAATACAGTTGTGTTATCATTGCGACTTTGTTACGTTACCTGACCGAGACATTATATTTTAGAAAATTTATTTTGCGAGTTTATTGATTGAAGACAATTTTGTTTAGTTTAAATAAAAAAAATATAGATTCCTGTAAAATTTACGGTGTAAGTAAATCGCACCTCTCTGAGTTTGCGCGAAAAAAGGCTGTAATGGCTAGAAACGATTCATATTTATATAAATATTGGTATGTTTGAAATGGGTATTTGAATAGCTTTACATTATTAATAAAAAAATCATGAAATCATTAAAACATTTATCATTATAGAGCATCAAAAATAAACACTATCAAATGCTCGTTAGTAAGGACGCTACTTACACCACCTAAAAAGGGTATAAAAGGGTCGATCTGGATGAAATATGGGCCAGTCCTGACAGCACACCGTCAAAAGAGTCCTCTATTGAAGACCTGTCGCCAAGAGCGAAGGTACATTTTGAGCTGACGATGACCAAGCGCATGAAGGCGCTTGGACTGATGCAGCACGAGACCGCCGACAAGCTCATCGCAGAGCTACGCGCCAAAATTGACGTCCTCCAGAAGTCGAGGGTCCACACGTCAACTAAGGACTTCCCGATTCTGGACGAGCTGTATGACCGGGGCATTGCAGTTCTACCTGCAGAGCGCCTGCGAAGCCCCGAGGGACCAGACCTGGAGGAGAGAAAGAAGCTGCGCGAGGACGTGGCGGAGGGCCAGGGCGACAGTGTGGCCACCGAGCCCACCCGCCTGCCTGCCCGCCCGGCCTACGCATTTACTGCACCAACGGAGCAGGTAAATATGCCCTCCGTTGCACCTGCACCGACACCTCTCCCACAAAGAGACCCACGTCCAGCCGCTTCACGGCTCCCCCGATTGGCCGCCCTTAAATTGGGCGATTGGGCGAAGCACTTCGCCGCAATGGTGCGGTACCTAGGCAGACGCCCAAATGCCCGACCTTTTGGCAAAGGCATCCGCTTCCTCCCGGAGTCGAAAGAGGAGTATAGGTACCTATCCAAACTCGAGCAGGACGAGGGACCTAGCATGGTTCATTTTCTTCGCCCAATTCCGGAGGACGGAGAAAATTCTCGACAGAATTTATTATATTGACGAGTTGCTGTACATGCGTGGAATCCGGATAGAGGCATGGAGTGGCAGGAAGGGGCTGGCACAATGTCATCGGTGCCAGCAGTTTAGGCACTCCTCCCATTGTTGCCACCGCCCTATGGCGTGTGTGCGATGTGGAGGGAACCATCCTGCCAAAGATTGTCCCCGTCCCCGAGAAGACCCGCCTACGTGCGCTAACTGTGGCCAGGGACACACTGCGAATAGCGCACTGTGTCCTGTCTACAGGAGGGAGTTACGCAACTGTACGGCGGGCACATCGGCTCTTACGACACGCCCCACTCGCAGCCAACTGGTCCAGCCTAACACCATCCAGGCTTCCCACGACCAGGCGACTCTTATGGCTCCGGCGAACCTGCCTCGCCCGAGGGACCCTGCGACCACCGGTACAACCTCTTCTTCTTCCCAAAAGAAGAAGAAGAAGAAAAAGAAGCCTAAGGTGGCACCAGCGTCTTGCCCAACAGCAAGTGTGTAGGTTGCCACAGCGCCCACAGAATCAGCTCAACCTTCGACGGCGTTGGGATCGGATAGCGCTGCAACGTTATCTGCAGCGATCACGATCCTCAACGACGTCCTGAAGGCGATCCAGAGCGGCACCAACCCTGTGCCTGTCATCCTGAGCGGCATAGACTGTTTGCTTAACAATCAAGGCTAGGTCGCCCGGGATATCACAAACCACAGCTCGGAAGTCTACTAAGACAAGGAATAACCCAACCCACTGTCGCAGGCGGGTCACTCGGCAGGGCAATCCTCGCAAGAGGACGGCCTGGCTTGGAGAGTAATGCCAGCGACATTGGGAATATCATCAGGATATTATCCACTAAGGTTTGTGATAACACAATGTCCCTAGTGTCTGTCCGGCCACAATAGGCCAATCTGTATTGTAGCACTACACAGTGCACTCCAAAGCCCCGCGCGAATTTTTGCAGCGGCGATTGGAGCCACTGAGAGGAGCAATAGTCTCCGGACAGTTTCCCAGCGCCCCTTACGAGGCGCTAGAGATGACTCAAACGGAAATATGGGCCAGTCGTAATTTAGACTTTGCAGTGAACACACGTGAACAAGTAACCCAAGTAAGAACAAGTAAAGATGGACACCAGCTCTGAAGAAGCCGCTCAAGTGATTGCCCTATTGCAGTCGGGGATGCGGCAGTGTGACGTTGCTCGACAGTTGAACCTGTCCCGTTTTTCAGTTCGACGGGTGTTCCAACGTTTTCAGCAGACTGGTGGTTATGTTAGAAAACCGGCATCTGGAAGAAAACGGTGCACATCAGAAAGAGATGACCGTTTCATCGTTACGACATCTTTACGAAACCGTTTCACAAATGCTGTTGAGTTACAACAACAGCTTCGATCAACTCGGAGAACATCTGTGAGTGTTTCTACGATAAGAAGAAGGTTACACGAAAAGAGTTTAACAGCCCATAGAACCTGCAAAAGGTCCAAAACTTACTGCACAGCATCGCAGAGATCGCCTAGAGTTTGCTCGCAATTATTGCGAGTGGACTCTAGAACAGTGGCGGACCGTACTCTTCTCTGATGAGACGAGGGTCTGTCTCTTCTGCAATGACAGACGTAGAAGGGTCTACAGAAGACAGGGGGAGGTTCACACAACCCTGCTTCGAATAATCCGTCGAATACGGGGGTGGCTCGTGTATGTTTTGGGGCGGCATTTCCGTCGACGGGAAAACGGAACTTGTGTGCGTTTCCCGGACTCGGGGAGGCCATGGGCAAGGGTTATTAAATGCTGGTCGGTACATTACTGAAATCCTGGAGGAACATGTGGTCCCGTATGCTGGTTATGTCGGTGATGGATTCATGTTAATGCATGATAATGCTCGTTGCCACACCGCGGCTATTGTACGGAATTATTTACAGGAGGTCGATATCCCTGTTATGCATTGGCCAGCACGAAGTCCAGACCTTAACCCAATAGAACATCTCTGGGATGACCTAAAACGGCGCGTGCGAGATCGAGATCCAGCTCCAGCCACTCTTCAAGAGCTCCAAGATACGGTACTTGAAGAGTGGGAACAAATACCCCAAGAGGCTGTTGCGATCCTTGTAAGGTCCATGAAAGATCGCATGGAAGCCGTTATCAAGGCAAGGGGGGGTAACACTAGGTTTTAAGAACTTTTTTGTATTTTAAAGTATTTTTAAGTTTTTTTTAAATTATTAATTTGCAAATTAGTACATACCCTGTCTTTTTCTTTAATTTCTCTTTCGTCTCGTTATAAAAGTAAAATTCAATTAAAATTCCTGAAGGCTAATGAAATTACCTTTCGAATGATACCCTCAAACCACAACATTGCCATTGGCCTGTTGTGTTAAAATAGTATTTAAATTATTTTTTTCGGATGTGCGATTTTTTTGACGCCGAGTGTAGTACCTGGTTTTTTTATAATGCCTCAGTGTTTATTTCTTGTTATTGAAAATAAGAAGTTACGCGAGTTTATCTAAAAGACGTTTTGGAACTGTAAATAACAGTGTTAATAAAACTGTAAACATTTTTTGTATGGATAATAATTAGATAATAGTTGTAAATAATAACGATAAATGTCCCACCGCTGTGAAATTTTAGAGCTGCCAGCACCGGTGCTATGAAATTTAAGACGAGCGCCCTGCACCTGAGCTACTACAGTCTGCAGCACACCACCACATAATGTGCAGTATATAATGTTGATAAATCGACGAAAAGAAACACTGGCAACTCAAAGCAATCAGTTGCAAGCAAGTGGTCGCTATGTGTGCGGATCTTCTTACAAAAAATTAATTGCGTTAACCACACGAGGACACATCTACATCAAGTGCGAACTGCGAAGTAGTAGCGATTGATGTAGCCGAAATCAATCAAAAGCTTATCATCATCATTGTGCCGTATGTATTAGCGAAAAAGGCACTTTCTTGTAGTAACCTTCCCATATTTCCAAATGATGGAAGCTCCGTTGAGGTATCAGCTACACGGCGACAGATACCTATACGATGAGACACATACATACAGTCACGCCTTTTTCCCATATAAGGGGTATGCAGAGGCCACTCACGTAGCTCACGTTTTGCCCTCGCATAAAACGAGACGTGACGACGACGACAAACAATCTATAATTTGTGAAGAAAATCTATAATTCTATAATTTGCATAAATATTAGGTTTGGCTGAAATTCAAAATGGAAGGGTGAGAAGTTTGCAACGTGAGAAATAAACCTGATATTGACAAAATATTTAAACATACAAAGAAAGACCTATAAAAACCTTTAAAAAAGTAAACGATTACAATTTTTCCGTCTCTTAGGACAAGCGCCTGGTAAAATATAACGAGTGATGTGTAACTAGTATGTCGTTTTTTCGCGCCGCTTTGATTCGAGACAAGTTATACTTGTTTAGTTTTTAATCGGCTTTAGATATTGCATAAAATAATTATATTCAAAGCAATTTTAAATTACATTGATTCGTAACAATCAGCATGTATTTGTAGTGGTTAGTGGTTATTACTTTTCTTATGTGTAGAATTATTTTACTACATCTCTTACTGATATAGGTACTTACATTACTTACACTACTTACATTACTTAGTAATATATGGTATTGTAGATTTGAATATACTATCATGTTAGGTACTCGACACTATAAACTTTGTGAAAATATTTAAAATTATATTAAATATTACACTATTAATTACACTTGTACGGACAGATGTAAATTTACTTGTATAAAAGTAAAGAAACTGCCTTTAAATATCCCACTGCTTAGCACAGGCTTCCCCTCATTTTTCTGAGAAAGCGAAACGTAACTGGGAAGAGTCCGCCACGTTGCTCCAGTGCGGGTCGGCAGATTTCACATGTCGTCGAAATATAGTTGCTGCAGTGGGGCTCGGCTGACTTCACATGTCGATGAAATATTTTTTATACCTCAGACATGTCGCTTTCGTCACGATGGTTTCCTACACCGCTGAGCACGTGGTAACTCACTTAAAATTACAGAAAATTTTTAGTGGGGCCGGCATTGGGAATCGAAGTCAAGTCGCTCGCGTAATATGAAATATAAGGCGAGAGCCCAGCTCTTGAGCTACCACGGCTTCAAACTCACGTGTAAATTGGCTTACTAATAACTAAATATAAAAATATTTAGTTAATAGTATTTTTTGTACTTTATGTTAAATTTATGTTACTTTATTTTTTCTACGTTTTTATATTTATTAATATTAAAAAGATTGTTAAGAAAAATAGACAGAGAACTGGACGCCGGATTTCTTCTTTCAGGATATACAATTTCTTTAGGAACATTTATACTTTCAAAAAATTACTTTCAATAACTATGAGTTAAACAGTCTATATATCTATATAAGAGGTAGGCAGAGGCCACTCACGTAGCACTTTCCGCCCTCGCGGGAAACGAGACGTGACGGGTGGCAAACCAAGTCGCCGCCATTTTGGTTCGAGTTAAAAATTCTTATTTCCCATTGCGTTCCCACGAGCAGTACAGTGACAGCATTGTGCGTGTATATTGTGCGTAATATTGTGCGTTATTCTGAACGAATAAAAACTGACAGTACAATAGCTTAGTCTCCTCTCACGACACCTCGGCAGGTAATAGATAGGTGCTATTCTAATCTGCCGGATTTCTATCGGTTTCACCCGCATAAGATAGGCCGACCACATGGCTGCGCCTTACGGCAAGGTATGTCGCTGATCTGAGTATGATCGGTTCGATCTTTCTCAATATTTTTATAAAGTTGTATATTCTAAAACCTCAATAAGCGGGCTACCTTATGCGAAACGAGTTTTTAAAATCGAATTAGTATTTCCTTAGACTAGCGCGTTAAAACATACAAACTCGCTAGCTTTATTAGAGTAGTAGGTAAAAACGTAATAAATAATTATTAACTACTCGTAAAAAACCGACGTCCACGCAGCAATTCCAAACATGCTACCACGAAATTTAAAAGTTTGATGGATTTCTCATGGATTCAATCATCAGAACTTAACCAAATTTATTTTGGGACCAACCCTGTAAATAAAAATAGTCATCGAAGTCGGTTCACCTGGTAAATAATTATCGCTATACGGCTATACATTCATGAAATGTGGGGAAACCGAAACCCCCAACATAAGAGCTTCATATATTTCAAATGGTTAGACATAAATTGCTTAGAATCATGTTAAACAGAAATATGGTGTCAAGATTGCACTAAAATGTGCAAGTACACCTCAAAAAATATATAGAATTCGAACCCAGGACCTTTGGCAGGTCACAATACTAAGAACTTATGAGTATACGTAAGTCTTATGATAAACGAAACGGTCAAACCATACCACGAATATTATCGACACAGCGACATCTAGTTTACAATAAAGCAAACAAATTTTTGTTAAAATCTAATCTGGCATCTATGCCACTTCCGAATAAGAAAAGCTTATAAATAAATATATTATTATTTAATATATCAGATACTTATCGAAATTTATAAATTAATTTATACGATTTAAATAAAATAAGAAAGATAATTAAGGTTTTAGAGTTTTGTAACTAAAGTGGCAAAACAGAACAAAATCTTTTCTTTTTTGTGGCCCTTGGCTTCTGCGCCGCGGGTCGCAGGTTCGATTCCCGCACGGGACAAATATTTGTATGGCCTACAGATAGTTTTTCCGGGTCTGGGTGGTTTGTGCATGTGGAATTTATGTCTGTAAAACGTACCCACGACACAGGAGAAATACTACTGTGGGGCATCGTTTTTTTTCCAAGCCAAGGACTTAGCCACTGCGCCAACCGAGCCGACAAATATAATATTTGATGTACTCGTATTTGAATTTTAACGCAAGCGAGATGTTGTCTGAAGGTCATATAATTTTAAAATTCAGCACAGATTAAAAAATGTATTGTAAGTTATTGAATAAAAACAGATAGATTATATATATTAAAAACTAAAAAATACTATTTTTTTGATATTTATAAGCTTATCATAAATTAATTATTACAGTAACGTATGTATATGATTTAGGATGATTGGGGTGTATTATAGTACGAGTATTATAGACAAACTAGAATGGCATAGTTCAGTTTGCGACACATATTTTGAATTGTTGTATTGTTTACAAAGAAATAACATGTGTTTTGCAATGGTTAATTATAGAAGAATTACTTAGCAGGATAAACTGTCGACAATTAACTAAGAAGCGTGCAGATCTGTACAAGTTATTTATATTATTACTAATTTCTGGTTTCCGCTGATAGAACCGGCATAGTCATCTTAATTAATCAGGGTATTGCTGATCATCAGTTATTACCACATTACGCGACTTTTATATAACTTTGTGGTTAACGCCGCAGTGCTGTCATTCGTAGTTCCCATTTAAGTAAGTCTGGGTGCCTCAAAGTGTAGGAAAATATAACATCCAATAAAGTTTAATCTAATGATTTCTTATATTTACGCGAACACTACACATTTAAATGAAACTAAGTTTACGGATTTTATCGCGTTTAATTTTTTTTTTTACTGTTTATAACCCGACGTTTCGAGTGTTTTACAGCACCCATGGTCACGGGAGGATAATAATATTTCAATCCAATATTAACAAAATAAACGTTAATTTATACGATATAAGCTTCATCGAATACAATGGAACTCGAATCCTCTGTTTAACATTTGTGTTATATCGTTTTATCACACGCAAAAATAACCTAACACCTCAGACCAGTTTGTTAGAACCGGTTCTAATTTGCATAAAAAATACGGTATTATAAGTGATTCTGTACTCTTTGCTGGAGAAAAACATAATTATGTTTTTAAAACCGACTGGACGATAGCAGTGAGTGAAACGAAAGATGTAAGCGAGATGGATATACTACTAATAGCCATCTCGCTTACACTTTGTGATCGAATCTATTTTAAAGTCCAACTTTTTGTTAGAGATGTATGACTTGTAAAAAGATTGAGCAATACAGAGAGAATCATACTGTCATGTGGGATACATATATAGATCTCCCACTGCTGAAAAGTAAAAAAATGATAAAACAGCGAAGGCGTCTAGAGAAATAAAATACGAGTTGCACATAGAATAGAATAAATTTGTATTCAATATAGATTATTTACACAATATTTATTCAAAGTCATTTTTTTAAACTACACTGGTTCGCAAAAAATGCCACTGTCCTGGGAAGAACCAGTATAGTATAGTAATACAAATAGATATGTCGCACTTGAGTAAAAGTTAATAAAAGATTTACGGCGTTATGTCGCATATTGACGACTACTACTGATAAGGCCTTCCTTTCTGATTTCAACCACGATAACATATTCTGGTTTTTCTGTGCAGAATATGTCATCTGCACAGAATATAATTATAAGACTATTTATGTTAGCGCAATGGGAGATGCCTATGTTCAACAGTGGACTATGAAAGACTGAAATGTTGATGATGATATATTAGCGCAAACACGGATGTACTAAACTCATCTATTAATGTCCCACTGCTGACTTTATTTTTTATTTTTAAAGGGTAATTGAGCTAACCAACCACTCACACTGAACTTACAATTGAAGTTATCAATTTCTGGTGCCGACATCGACAATTCTGAAAATTCTTGGAAACTCGAACTTTACCTTAAAAACTTTAAGTTGGGCGTCCGATCCTACAATCCGCGAGTTGACAGTATGCTTAAAAATTTAAGTTAATTATTTTATAATATAATTAATAATATAAGTATCGATGAACCCTAGAGCAAAACAAATATAGAAAAATATATAACTTATCCTAATAACAAAATAACCTTAAAAATGTTACGTTTTAATGAAGTTATTTACCTAGAATAAAGACTTAGGTATTGCAATGGTTTGTTACTGACATCGAAACGATGTTCACAAAAAAAATTTGAGTTCGCTAATGTATCTCTTACATTCAATCGAGCAAGTTTCAAGTTTTCTGTTTTTACCCGGACAGTTTTCCCGCAAGAAGGCACAGCACAGCATTGATAGTAATTTTTCACTATCAAAATTAAAATTCGAGCAAAATCAACTTTGCAAATAACCTTAGTTTTATTATTTTAAGCATTTACGTCACACACGGTCACCTGGTCAGAATGGCGCGTTTTTGTGGCATTTTTTAAATTAAAATTGAAAATTATCTTTTCATGGAATATAGAGGTGTACCAATAAAAAAATACTACTTCATGGGTATTACGTTGAACTTGTAAAGTGTTTAATAGAATTTTTAAAAAGTTGTCTAATACCTTTTTTCTTCTAGTAGGTATTGTTTTATTGCCTACTTTGTCGAGGTAGAGGAATTTAATGAGTATTAATTTAATTAGTAATTTAAATAAATTACTAATGACACGATAAATTACGAAGACACAAAAACAATGATATAGTGGCTATAGCACGAAGTGTATTTTTATGTATTTTTGTTTAGGATGACGAGTCTGATAGCTTGTGATTACAACTGTGCAAGAAGAGTAGGTGTGAATAATTTTATCATAACAAATCTGGACGTTTACAATGAGTTTCTAAAAACGTTATCTTAAATTTGTAATATCTGAAAAGTTTTGTCAGTCATTGTATGAAGTTTGAGTTCGACTATTTACAAATCTAATTATTGAATTAATTAAAAACGTCCTAATGAATTTTAAAATATTAATAAATTCTCATTGTTAACATCAGATATTAATCGAATCGAATCCAATCTTGTGATTTGCAGTTCATTAAAATGTTTAAATTCTCTCATCTCACTCTCTATAAATATATAAAATCAGAGTATTGCATTGCAACAGTGGTATCTATTGTGATACTAAAATTAAAATATGGCTGCATATTGTTTTAATATTTAACGTAGATATAAGTTAACTTGTTTTAATATTTAACGTAGATATGAATTGAGTTTCTTAAGAGAATAAAAAGTTGTCACCTTGGGCATCCAAGTCGCATGAAACCGGGCGGCGCGGCGTTCGAGACCGCGGCCGCTGTATTTAATAGAGAGCGTTTCAGAGCGTTTTAAAATTACAAACCACTATTCAATTGTTTAACTAACAATTGTCACGGGTACAAAAAATTAAATGAATAGGTAGGAAATCAATAGAACTTAGTCTAATCGCGAGTAGCGCGGGCGAGCGTATGGCTGTTCGCTCTCACCGCAGCATTTTTCTTTCTTTTACCGTTTTTATACCCGTCGTAACTTCTAAACGATAGGTCCGATTCGAATAATTTAAAGAGGAATTTACAGGTACATAATGAACTTGACTATAAAACTATTAAGTAGGATAAGGATTAATATCATGACACGAATGTCATCATCTTTCGATTCTACCGGTGTTTTGATTGACTAATTTGAACAAAAAGTGGTTATTGTGACTAAACTATAATAGTTAGACATATAGCCTCGGGGACTTTTTTGTGAGTAATGATGAGTACTATGAAAATGTAGTACATTATTTTCTTTATCAATTATATTTTTTGCAGCGCACGCCAAATAATGAATTCCATCAGTAAATTTTTGATACATTGAGTTACATCATAGCAATTTTCGTAGGAATCTCGGTTCATTTTTACATTAAATACAACTCATGTTAGTCGGTAATAATGTAGTTGTATATAGGTAAAAGAATTTTTAAAACCGGTTCAGTAGTTTTTGAGTTAAATCATTACAACCAAACATACAAAAAATCAAATCTTTCCTCTCTATAATGTTAGTTTAGACAAACGTTTGTCCCCTGTCTTCAGATGACTCCAGTATTATTATTTAGTCTCATTAAAAACAATGTAACAATATGTGACATTGTCCTTATTCTAATTCAATGTTAGTTTTGTTTAAAATTTTTGTTCTCAAAAAATCAATAAAACTTAAAAAAATCCATTAATTGTTATATATGATTTAAGTATTCTCGTTCTTTTAAAGTCAAAATCAAAAATGTAGCAAAAATAAAACCAAGCGAGGTCCGGTTTTAACACGACCGTTCGGCATTCTGTCTGTAAATTTGTTTGTTACTTAAAAACCTATTTCTTTTAATTTGGCATGAATGTAACATGAAGTCATTAGATTTCACGAGCGTAAGGATTTAAGTTTTTTTTTTGTTTTTCTGTGTGGAATATTGTGAATCGTATTCACAATACTTATAGTTGTGATGACTTTCAGAGAATGAGAATAAGTTATATTTTATCTACGCAATAATTTTTTTAAGACAACTGTGCTAAATGCATAATCACAATCGGCTATCAGTTGCGTAATAAGTAACTAGATGTCGCTGTAACGACAAAATTCATGGTATGGTTTGACCTTTTCACTAACGACATAGACCGTATGTTTCTAATTCACTTTCTGGTTGTGTTGTGACCGAAAGGTCCTGGGTTTGAATCTATTATTTTTGAAGTGATTAAGTACATTAATGTACGAATATCACTGATACTAAGGTCGTGTAGTCGTGTAAAATACTTTTATACTCTTTGGTGTAAAAGTTAATGAATACTGCAAGTGCTGCCACAAAATAACCTTTTCATGCTTTTCTTGGACAGTTATTGACATTTGTCAATAATCACAGAGCTCATTGTGACGTAGTTGCACAATATGTTTTTAATCGATAAAGATTATTTTCATAGAACCTACCTCTTTCATACCGAGGTGTCGTAAGCGGCGACTAAGGTTTTTACAGACAGCCTTAATTGTGCAAAATAATATGCAATGTTGTCCCTATACTGCTCGTAGGAACGCAATGAGGAGTAAGCATTTTTTAACTCCTACCAAAATGACAGCGAGGTGTTTCGCCACCTGATACGTAGCGTTTCCGCGAGGGCGAAACGTGAGCTACGTGAATGGCTTCTGCCTTCAACTTATATAGGAAAAGGCGTGATTGTGTGTATGTTTACCTTAATCAACCCTTATAATACCGGGATAAAAGGAGAAAACAATACTTTAATTACAATTTTTTTTAAGTTTCTTGTAAGTAGTATTATTAATAAAAGCAAGCATAAACCGTAACCATTCGAGTTCCAACCGTTCGGGGCATATCTAGTATAAAGCTAAAGATAGGCGCCAAATTTAAGGGCGATTTTTGTAATGTTTAAAAATATTTTTAAAGTTTCTTTCATAAAACCAAAATCGGTAAAATATATTATTACAAATTTAGAACATAAAACAAAAGAAATAATTTAAATTGAAGATGAAAGATAATGTGTGGTCGTAACGATACAAGTGATTTCTCGAAGATAACATATGGGAGGATAGAATTGTAACTGAACAACATCAGGTGATCCACTTCCTCGTTTGCCCCCTCTACTATTAAAAAAAGGTGTGGGTCGGTGATGGTAAAACGCAATCGAGATAATACATGACTGTACTGAATCGCGTGGTTTGACGCAGAGCTCATATTTATGTACGCCTGACGAAATATTAATGGCAACTTGTTTTAATTACAACTATGTATTAAAATTTATCTAGGTGTAAATTTGATTTATAGAAATCTGGTGGATCACAAAGTTTATTTATGATTTTCCTGTCAACTGCAAGTGCGACGTTATAGACTTATTTTTTTAATTTTAGGTAATTAATAAAATGACCGAGATGCTTTATTTTTGCATACCTCATTTAAAATAACCAAAAAATGACATATAAAAAATGAAATTGCCGCTCCCTTAATACTCAGATATACAATCGCATCTTTTTTCCATATAAGGGGTAGGCAGAGGCCACTCACGTAACCCACCTATATAGTGTTAGCACTGCATATTGTGGTGTTATTCTGCACAAAGAAATGCTGTCTGTACAATGCCTTAGACGCCACTTACGACACCTCGGTAGGAAAGAGGTATGAATAGCAATTCAACTCTGCCGGACACCTAACGGTTTTCTAGCAAATTATGCAAAAAGGACTAGAAGACAAACAAATTGAAACAAATTGACAAACAAATTGAAGAAGAAAAACAAATTGATTCATAATGTAACCAGGGGGATCGGTTTCATTTGATCCCATTAACCATGAATGAGCTTCATACGTCAAAATAAATCTTTTCGACAGATTGCGTAACCAACCAGAGTCACACAGTAGACCCCCAGGCCCCAAAATGAGTAATTTGTATGGTTTTCAAATATTGATTTTAGTTACGATTCGAACCTACGATACTCAACAGGCAGTTAATCCATTGATACATTTGTAACAATGAAGCACGAGAGTTCGATTGACGATTCCATCAGCAGCAGCAACATATATATATATACTTATGTCTATCAAGTAATATATATTATATATATTTAATATTATTCGTGCATAACAATAGCATAATATGGTTATTACTGGTGGTAGGATTCCTTTGCAGGAATCCGTCTAGGTAGGTGCCACCTCTGGGCCAGTTATTCTGCCGTGAAGCAGTAGTGTGCAACACAACCCGAAACACAGTAATGCGTGTTTCGGTTTGAAGGGCACTGTGAGCTAGCGTAATCACTGGGCATTTGAGACTTAATAATTGTTGTCTCTTGTCACTTGTGGGCGGGCGTTGCACTTACCATCAGGTGAACGTTTTGCTCGTTTCGTCACTTTCTACTATAAAAAAAGACCACATCATTCGATCTAATGAAAAAAGTTTTTTATAAGAACCGTATCGGCATTATTAGCAAGTAGCTGTTATGTTAATTTCGGCATTGAACAATATATCTGAAAATGAACACAGAAAGAAAGCCATAAGTGCAAACGGCTATCTATCTCTTGGATATGTGAAACATAGCGTACTCTGGAACGCTGTCATCTAGTTGGCAGCCTAATGGATAGGAGAATAGCCTAGCAGTCTAACCAAACATCAACATTTGGACGATTATTCATATACACTTCTTTATTACATATTACAAAACAACCGTATAAGATGGAATAAACGTCTATGAATACAACTTTCCACCAATAAAACGACTTCTCCGGCATCTTTGATATTACTTAGTTAGTCTTAGTTACTCATCATCAGTTAATCATCTTAATTATAATAATTCATACTAATATTATAAATGCAAAAGCAACTCTGATATAGTTTGTACCCCGGAGACAAAGGTAGAATACTTTTTATCCTGGAAAATAAAATACTTACCAAGGGATAAAAAAAACCTATATATATAGCAGAGAAACTCTTTTTTATGTACTTAATAATGCGTTTAACAATTTTTAGTTCCCGATACTGAGAATATAATGTATTATGACTTTTAACATTTTGGATCAATAAAATTAAATAAACATGAAGTATCAATAATATTAGACGTGTGGAGGAAGCTTAAGAGAATCTTCTATTCCATCTCATCCCGTGGGTGTCGTAAAAGTTGACAGAGGGAAAATGAAATCCGGTAGATGGGCAGCAGCATCTCCATGGAAAATCTGAATAAATAAACTGCGGTTGCCCACCTCCCAAGCGTGGTAACTATGGCAAAATCTCCCTAAATCGAGAGCAGTACAAACTTAACAGTTATAATTAAAAGCTGTTTAGTTATTAATTATAACTGTTTATTCTTATTTGGTTAAAAAGAATCTAATGAAAACGGAGATGGCGAAGGCGTTGATGTTTACGAAACAAATGCTGACGATTCCCTAAATGTTCTCAGAAGAGATTTGAGGATTTTTACGCCCCAGCTTTTTATTTTTACACGTTTTATTTTTTATTTTTAGTGGTTTTTTTAAAGGAGAAAGAAGACGTGCAAAGAGTTTACCTGATGGTAAGTGCAACATTTGCCCATAACAAATGCTATGCCATCCAGAACACTTGTTTGTGGCACCACACTGCGCCCGTCTCCCTGTGACAGTTGTAAGTCTCATACACCCAGTGATTAAACTAGCTCTCAGTGCCCTTCAGAAGGAATGCAGCAACGTTTCACTGCTTCCCTAATAACAAAATGTTAATTCGAGAATCCGGTATCGAAAAGGAAGGGTTGAAAAGTGAGAGAAGAGTTGAGGGTAAAGGGAAGAGTTAAGCACTGTGGATACTACTGTATCCACACATATTCTTGGATTAACTCTTGACGCAAAACTTCAATGGAGCCCCTCTGTATCTAAACTAGCTAGTAGAGCTCAAGCTAGTAGCTCTGCAGCTTATGCTGTAAAAATAATTAGGAATTTGACTAATGTTGAAACTGCAAGATTAGTTTATTTTAGATATTTTCATAGCATAATGTCTTATGGTATTTTGCTATGGGGAAATGCGACTAATGTAGCAACGATTTTTGTTTTGCAAAAGAGGGCCGTAAGAGCTATTTATGATCTTGGCTCTAAAGTGTATCTTAGAGATAAATTTAAAGAAATTAATATCTTAATCAGGTGAGCCGCTACTTCATTTGCCCCCTCTTCTATTAAAAAAGCCTTCGTACATACAGTGTACAGAATCAAAATAGAATCAAATGAATTTGATGAATATATTCCTGAAATAAATAAATGAACATCATTTAAGTACTTAAAGTGCCCTCGCACACAATATGTTACAGTATTCAGAATCTCTAAACGCGAACGTTAGTCTTCGCGATTAATGGCCCAAAGTCGTATCCGTTCCTTAATGACTCCTTAAAGATAAATTGTTTGTGCAACTGAGCTGTTATTAAAATAATTCTATATTTTTTTACATATTAGGTTCGAATTTAGTATGGCAGAAGCATAAAGGTATTGAGCCGTGGTAGCTCAGGGGCTAGGCGCTCGCTTTTAATTTCATAGTACGCGAGTGACCTGGGTTCGATTCCCGGTGCCGGCACCACTAAAATTGTTAATTGCAATTTTAAGTGCTGACTTACCACGTGCTCGGCGGTGAAGGAAAACATCGTGAGGAAACCTGCATGTCTGAGAAATTAAAAATATTTCGAAGACATGTGAAGTCCGCCAACCCGCATTGGAGCAGCGTGGCGGGATTCTTCCTAGCTCCAAAACCCTCTTAGAAATGAGAGGAGGCCTGTGCTCAGTAGTGGGAAATTTATAGGCTGAAACTTTACTGTAACTTTTATAATGGTATTGATCACCTCCTCTCAACTTGTGGAAGTCCTCAAAGTTGACTTAGGGAAATGCCAGAAAAATCTCAAATTTGATGCACATTTTATAAACACAAGTTTAGGTACAAAAGAGTCCAGATATAGTAATGTTTTTTTGTACAGAGAAATATATGCTGTTCTCGTGCTCCGAATACATAAAAGAGCTTCTTACGGAGATTTGAATACTTTCGTTTTCAAACATGAAAATCTTTACTATTAATATTATAAAGAGAAAAGATTTGATTTTTTGTATGTTTGGGTGTAATGAATAAACTCAATAACTACTGAAACGATTTTAAAAATAATTTTACCTATATACAGCTACATTATCGGCGTTTAACATGACTTATATTTAATTTAATAAAAAACATGAGATCCCTACGAAAATTGCTATGATGTAACTCAAAGTATCAAAATCTTACTAAATATAGTCATTATTTGGCGAGCGCTGCAAAAACTATTGATGATAAATAAAATAATGTACTACATTTTCATAGTACTCATCATTACTCACAAAATATGTCTTTCTGTTATAGTTAAGTCACAATAACCGCTTTTTGTTCAAATTAGTCAATCAAAACTCGGGTAGAATCGAAAGATGATGATTTTTCGTATCATAATATTAATCCTTATCCTAAATAGTATACTACATATCCTAAATAGTTTTATAGTCAACGTTGATTATGTACATGTAAATTCCTCTTTAAATTATTAGAATCGGACTTATCGTTTTAAAGTTACGACGGGTATAATAGTGCCAAAAGTAAGAAAAATGCTGCGGTGTGAGCGAACAGCCATTCGATGGCCCGCGCTACGCGCGATTAGACTAAGTTCAATCAATTGCCTACCTACTCATTTTATTTTTTGTAAACTAGAAACAATTAAATAGTTATTTGTAATTTTAATAATATTTTTTTTTAATTAAAAATGTTCTAGAATAAATACAGCGGCCGCGGTCTTGAACGCCGCCCGGTTTAATGCGACTTGGGCATCATCGAGGTGCGCGGCTCCGTTTGCGCAGCGGTCGAGAGCGGTCGTTTTATTTTGCTAACACGACATCAAATATTGTTTACAAGGAAGCTCTGAGCCACTGAACTTTCATTATGTTCCCATAAATAAAGCATTATTATGGTAACATAATCTTACCTGACCTGATGCAGAGCCGCCGATGAGCAAAGTCGCCACAAAAAATGTTAGTGACGGGTTTTGTCGTTGTTTTATTTGTCCAAATAAAGTACTTATTTATCTCTCTAATATCTATCTAGCCGTGCGAAGCCGGGGCGGATCGCTAGTATATTTATAATTTTATTATATTTAGAAGTTAACCAAAAAATAAACCGCTTAGTTCTGAAATTTTAAGTGCTGGTTTTACCACGTGCTTAGCGGTGAAGGAAAATATCATGAGGAAACCGGCATGTCTCAGAATTAAACATATTTCGAGGACATCTGAAGTCCGCTAATCCGCATTGAAGCAGCGTTGCGGACTCTTTCTAGCTCCAAAGGACGAAATATAAACTCAGTGAATAAAAGTTAATAATTTACTCTATCATTATGTAAGCTGAGCTAAACTGACCTACCGTCAGTTTGGGATGTAAGTTTCGAATTGGGATATACTTCGTAGAATCAAGGGGATTTTTGGACAAAAAATGAGTTATTTTTTTTATTAAAAGAAATAAAAAGTTAAATGATCGTAGTCTATTGTAAAGGGTCAGAACTTTTCGCTAGAGAGTATCCATTATTGTTATGTCGTGAGAATATTTTTAAAACGATAATTATTTATACGATAGTTTAATATCTTCAATATATTAATTTGATATACGAGTGACCAAGCAGGACTGCCGAAATCTGTTGTAGTCAGTAACACAGGAAAAATATGATACATTAAATGTTGTAACGTTGTAGTTACATGATAATTTAGTGTCCATTATACACGAGATACCAAGATACGAGTAGAAGATACCTGCAACACGTAATGATTCATTTCAAGGTGGTACGTTCACTATGTACCGTCGCAACATAGAAACTGCGAAAGTGGGATTCCAATAACACAATGTTTCACCTGGTGCATGATGTATCAACCGTGGTTAATCTCGCGTTGCTCCTCACGGAGCACGGAGAGACAGTTTCGGGGCCCTGGGCCCCCTAACTGTAGTTTTGACACCTTTTGCAACTACAAACGGGTCTCTGGAGTCCGGTTTTAAGGCCGAAGTGGTATTTCGGCCACTTGGGTGGCCTGGTAGTGTGGTTTCTTCTTTCTTCTTTCTTGAGGCTTCGCTTTTTCACGCCGCCCTCTGCGCGGTACTAGCCAGCCGGGTGGGACCCCTTGCGGAGAGGCCCAGCTAACGACCAGCGAACAGGCGGCGACTTAGGCTTCACTGCTGTATTAGGAGGTCCCTGGGGACCCCTAAGGCGTCTGGAGGGCGCGCATGAAGGGGCGCTATGCCCTTTATGTGCGGTAGTTCTGACTCGTCGGCTCGCTGGAACATGTTTCTGGCGAGTCGACCGATGAAATCCTCGAGACTCTCGATTTCGAGGTCTCGATGGATGGTGGAGTTCCTCACGTAATGCGGCGCGTCGACTATGGTTCACAGTAGACACAGGTTTTGCTGGGCTTGCAGGGTTCTCCTGCTTCCAGCCCCTGTGAGTGCGTACCACGCCGGTGCGGCGTATGTGAGGCGGGATCGGAGGTAGATCTTGTAGATGCCGATCTTCACTCGTAGCGGGAGGGATGACCAAAGCACTGGCTGCAGCTGGGCTCTGGCGGCGCGTGTTCCTGTAACGATAATTTTTATGTGAGGTTTTATAGTCAAAGCGCGGTCGATAGTAACCCCTAGGTATTTAACCGTGGGGGACCACGCTATGGGAGTGTCGTTCATCTTTAGGTTGGCGGGTGGTTGCACTCTGCCAAAGATGATCGCTTGGGTCTTCCCGACATTGACTGAAAGCCTCCATTTGGAGAGCCAAGCGGGAAGGGCGTCGAGAGCTCGCTGCATTTTTACTGCAGCGAAATCCTTTTTAAAGGATGAAGTGATTAATGCCGTGTCGTCGGCATAGAGAGCTAAGAGGGCACCGCCCTCTACGGGAATGTCATCTGTAAAGCGGGAATAACAGGCGGGCGACAGGCAGCTTCCTTGCGGGATGCCGGCTGCGGCTCTGTGCTCTGCTGAGAGGGAGTTTTCGACGGCTACTCGAAAGCGACGCTGTAAAAAGGAGTGAATCACTTTGACTATTCGTCGCGGGATCGTCGGTGAAGTTGATAGCTTGTATATCAAGCCATCGTGCCAGACGCGGTCGAACGCCTTCTCCATATCCAAGAATACCGCTACCGCGTGCTCCCTCTTGTTACAGAGGGTCGCGACGTGGTGCAGCACTCTGGATAGTTGCAGCGTTGTAGAATGCGCCGCTCTGAAACCGAATTGTTCGGGTCGCGGGCAGATGTGCGGCGTGAGATGGCGCAGCAGCAGCTTCTCGAACACCTTGGAAATGCCGGAGAGCAACGTTCTAGGACGATAGCTCTCCGGTTTTAGAATGTTTTTACCGGGTTTGGACAGCATAATCACTCGTCCGACTTTCCACTCGGATGGATAGTGGCCCGTGCGGAGGATACCGTTGTATAGGCGCGTTAGCGCCGCAACGGCTCTCGGTGGCAGGTTGCGCAAAGTGGCATTGGTTATGCCATCTGCGCCGGGGGCCTTTCGGGTGTTTGCGTAGCGGAGCAACCGCTGCACTTGACCCGGTGTGACGACGATTGCCTCTTTGTCCGCCGCTATTGGCGAGGCGAAGTAGGCTCTTAGATGTTCCGCGACTACTGCGGCGTGGCTAGCATCTGAAACAGAATTAAGTGTGAATTGGCGTTCTAAGTGTTGCGCAAATATATCGGCGCGGTCTTGCGCTCGATATCGGACTGTGCCGTTTTCGGCGAGAAGGGGTCTGACAGGGGCTCGGCGGTTGCCGAGCTGTCGACATAAGCGATGTATGTTCGGCCAGCTATCGCTTGTCGACTCTATGTGTCGTTCCCACTTGTCGGCTGCGTCCTCACATAAGCTCTCCTTGATTCTGGCCGTAATCCGGTTGAGCTTATTTTTGAGGTGTGGGCAGCGGGTTCGTTGCCACCGCTTGAGAAGCTGCCTCTTTTCAGCGATCATTGCCCGGATGTCCGCCCTTAGGGGAGGAAGAGACCCTTGGGTGCTCGCCTGGCGTGATGATTGCTCGAGAGCGCTTTGGATTGAGGCGGTTATCCTTCGGCTGAGTTCGTCGACGTCCTCGGCGTTGTGGATGGGGCCGGACGAAATTTTCCGATTGGAGGAGGCTACTGAAAGCCTGCCAATCGGTGATTCGGCGCGGTGCGGGAGGCTTCATCTTCGTTATTTACCCTGGCAGGATTGCCAGGACTGGGAGATGATCAGATCCCAGGTCATCTGGGAGGACTTCTTTAGCGGTGCCGGGAGCCCTCGATGGATGATTACATCAATCACGTCGGGTAGTTGACTCGCATTGCCCGGGTAATGGGTCGGCATTTCGGGGCCGCTGACAGCATAATTGCTGTCCTCGGCGTCGTCGAATATGCGCGTCCCATTAGGGCAGTTTCTGCAAGAGTTCCAGCCCTCGTGTTGGCTGTTGAGATCACCTGCAATCAGAGAAGCACTGTTAGTACTAAGAAGCAAATGAATTTCATTAGTATCTATCATGTTTAATGGCGGCTTATATGCCGCGAAGATTCTTGTCGCCTGGCCTGCGAATAGGACTTCAATGCCTAATGCGTCCATAGTGACTAGATTGGGAGTGGCAATGGGTTGGCGGCGCTTTGAGCGCAGCCAGTGGCGCTTTAGGCGCCGCTGAGGTCACGGTCTGTGACTTTGCGGCGGGCAGGGGAGAATTTTTCTTCTTCTTCCTCTTCCTCTTCTTTTTCTCCCCTGTGGCTGCACTACGCTCGGTAGGTCCGTTTGCGGGAGCCATGAGTGTAGCTGAGTGTTGAGCGGCGTCGGCCGCATCAGGGGCGGCCTTGTTTTTCGGCTGCGTTGTGAGTGCCAGGGTACCGGCTCTCTTGTTTTTGATCTCCTGCTGAAAAATAGGACAAGAGGTGTTATTTGCGGTATGTGCCCTTCCGCAGTTAGCGCACGTTGGGGGCTCCTCTTTGGAGCGTAAGCAGTCTCGGGCGGTGTGTTCGCCGCCACACCTTACACAGGCTAAGGGGCGGTGGCAGCAGTGCGACGAATGCCTAAACTGTTGGCATCTGTGGCACTGTGCGGGGCCTTTCTTTCCACGCCAGGATTCGATGCGAATTCCCGGCATGAACAGAAGTTCTTTGACATCGTATATAGCCGATGTTGTTGCGGTGGGCTTCAGTTGTGCAAAGAATATGCAGCCAGCACGTCCCTTGCGCGCCTGAATCTGTTTTATATACTCGGGTTCGAATCCGAATTCGCGGAGACCCTCCTCGATCTCTGCGGCTTCCGTGTGGACCGGCAGTCCACGGATCGCGACTTTGGTACTCCTTTCGGCCGGGAGGGAGTACGAGAACCACGAGATTCTCTTCTCCTTCTCCAGCTTGGTGAGGTACCGCTGTATGTAGCGATACTCGTCGTCGTTGGTCGGCTGGAAGCGTACGCCCTTCCCGTAAGGGCGGGCGTTAGGCCTCCTACCGAGTCCGGCAGTAATCTGCCTAAAATGGTGCGCCCAGTTAGGTAGGCGCTCCACCACTAAAGGCGGGTACTTAGGGTTCGGTGCTTGTTTTGCGCCGCCGGCGATCGCTGGCGGCGCGCTGGACGGGCCGGCAACTGCCGGCGGTGCGTTAGACGGGCCGGCGACTGCTGGCGGTGCTGCGGCTGCGGCTGTGGTTGCGGGCTTCTTGGAGGCCACGGCATATGTTACCGCTGTGGCTGGCCTGGATGCCTGCAATTTTAAATTTTGCGGGGGCGCGACATCCATCTGCTCTACTGAGGAGCAGGAGGAGTCGCGTCTAACCCGCGGGTCACGATGCTTCCAGTTTGGAGGCGTGAGTGGTCTTGAAATTAGACCGCAGTGACGCTTCTTGTCGTCATCGCTGTCGCTGGCCACTGGGGGGCAGCGGCGACGGCGTGCGGTCTTCGGCGTCGTTGGGGATGGCGGCAGCTCCTTTTCCTGCAACAAAAGTTCCAGAACTTTAAGTGCCGTGCTTGAAAGGTCGGTTTTTAAATTCCTGATCGTATCCTTGTGCTCGGGGTGTTGTTTGAGCAGCGATTTGATTCGCTCGGCGATCGGGTCTGCTGCGGCTTCCACGTCGGTGTTCTTCCTTGTGCGCGCTGGGAGGTCTTCGATGTCCTGCCGAGAAGCAGGGTTAGTTGGCGCGGCCATCTTCAACCTGCGAGGGTTGTCGGACGACTGCGGCGGGCTGCGTGCTGGATTTTCTGCGTTGCCGCGACCTTACAGATTGGCCGCGCACATCCTTTTAATCGTATTCTTTCACCCGATATCGATGAGTAGAGCGCTTGGGCCCTAGTGGTCGCGTCGTCAGGGTCCTCGAGGACGTGCCTCGGTCTCCTTTTTCCGCGGGTCGAGTTTTGGTGTATCGCGAGGGGGTTGTATGTGGCGGCACCTACAACCAGTGGGTTGGGGTGCGTGGCAGCAGAGTCAAAGTATCGGCAAGAGGCCAACTTTAGATATTGGGCTATGGTAGGAAGCCCTAAATCGATATGAAGGTTAGCATTACGCACGAACCACGGTGCTCCCGTGGCTTTACGCATGAATCGATTTTGAATTACCTGAAGTCGGTGAATTTGACGCGGGGAGGCATGCGCAAATACGGGGCTTGCGTATGTCATAATTGGCCGAATACAGGCTTTGTAAAGTGTAATTTTATTACGTAGGGACATTTTGCTATTTTTATTTAGTAACGGATGTAATCGGCCAAGGACGAATGCCGCTCGGTTCCTTACTCGGTTAATATGTGGACCGAAGCTGAGTCTCGAGTCTAATAGGACGCCTAAGTATTTGACTGCCTTTTCCCAGGGGATTGGACGATCGAATAACTCTATGGTGGGGAGGCGCGGTGTTAAGCGCCGCGAGCAGTACATGGCTGCACTTTTGATGGGGTTGACCTCGATCCTCCATATTTCCGAAACCAGTTCCCGACGGTTCGGGCTGCGGATTGGAGGCGTTTAGTGATAGTGTCTAGATTACGCCCAGACACATAGAGGCAGGTATCGTCCGCGAAGAGGGCGAATGATGTATGTATTCAATATAAGCCACTTATACTATTTACAATGACTCTTTATACCGCGATGTATTAATATCACATTGCCATCGGTTGACGAATTCAAAAACTACATACATTCGACTTTTAAATAACATAGAGACGTAAATGTTTTGAAATAAACAAAACACTAAAACAGACATTCGTCTTTTAAATAACACTGACATAAGAATTCAAAAACTACATACATTCGAATTTTAAATAACATAGTGACGTAAATGTTTTAAGAAAAACAAAAAACTAAAACAGACAATGGTTTTTTTAATAACATTGACACATAAAAAATGGCAATTGTACACAAGGATAATTACGAAGGATTGGTTTCAGTGTACGAGTATAAGTTATTAGGAGTCTGCGTTGGGAAACAAATGATTAATAAAATGCAGAGGCGAAGTGGTAAATTTAAATTTAAATTTAAATTTAACTGTAGTTAATAACAATCTACTGTTATGACTACTGTTAAAATCTTAATGAAATTATTATAATAAAGTTGGTAACTATGACTAAAAACCCAGTAGTTCTGAAGTTATCCAGTCGATATCTATAACATGGCCGATAGGTTTTCGGCAGAGTAGAATAGCACCTACCTCTCCTACCGAGGTGTCGTAAGAGACGACTAAGGCATGGAAGGCTATGGACAGCCTTTATTCATGCAGAATCACGTAATACGCAATGCTGTCACTATACTGCTCGTGGGAACGCAATGGAGAGTAAGAATTTTTTGACTTCAAATGGCGGCGACGTCGTTATCCACCCGTCACGTCTCGTTTACCGAGTGGGCGAAACGTGGGTCTCTGCCTACCCCTTGTATAGGAAAAACGCATGTATGTATGTATATATGCAATTAGTTGGTTGTGATATCATCATCATCATCATCATGTCAGCGTATCACTAGTCCGCTGCTACACATAGGCCTCTCCCTTGAATTCCCACAAAAGTTTGTAGATCCCATTTTAGGAGGATTTTGCCATAGTCGTCACGCTTGGCAGGCGGGTTGGCAACCGCAGTATATTTATTTAGATGTTACAGGAAGATGCTGCTGTCCATCTTCTGGTTTTAATTTTCCCTCTGACGACTTTTACGACACCCACTGGATGAGATGATGTAAGGTGGTAGATTCTGTTAAGCCGCTACCACGCGGCGGTATCGTGATATGTATGTATATTATTTCATCCGTGGAAACTTCCTCATATTAAATAAAAATGGTTTCGTGGTAAATGGTATGGTAATTGGTCGAATTGAGTAAATACCAAATCACTATATTTATTTTAAATAACGTGAATTTAAATAAATGTAGGGCTCTTTCGTATGTATTAATATTGTACAATTTAAGTGTTATACTTTTACCTATGGTCATTAATAGCAGCCGCAAGCTAAGCGAGATTTTGCACGACGGACTTTATTTTTATGACTGATGGTCACTGTTAGCCCGAAGGCTTTAACAACTTCGCCGGAATGAAAACTGGCCGAGCACTGAGGGCGCTTAGCCGAAACCTTTATTTATGGATGACTGCTGCAAGGGCACCCAAGAGGGGACCTCGGCTTGGACCGTCATCCAGTGCGCGACAGTAACTGACTCACGGGTGTTACTCTCAGCTTCATTCAGAGATAGTAGGAGTTGCAGTACATTAAAAACTGAAAATCATCTAGTCGTATTGCCACCACAACTGGCAGGTAAAGAGACCACTAAGCCATGTGTAAGCCAGGTCTTTACTCAGTGATAAAGTAAATAGATTATAAAACAAAATTATAACAAGGAGTGAATAAAAATATCTTGTATATTATTTCAAATTACAGTAGACAATAGTGTCTAGAATTATATAAGGTACTAAGGTTTGAAAGCTTTAATTTAGATCGAGCACAGCTACAAATATGATTATTTACTGAGAATAGACACAAAGAGCACCGTGTAATACCTATTTACTTCAGTTAACAAGCACATTTAAGACTAGAATGTACTCTTGTATATCTAGGAGTAATTTATTATTTTAAATCTTAGAAGAGTCTATAAATTTAACAGTTATTATAATCGCGACGGGCTACGTTACATTTCCTTTGTGGTTTCCTTGTGACCTAAAGCTAATATTATGGTACAAAAACTTGATACTTACAAGTTATTAGTTGTAAAAAGACCAAGATAAAGAAGGAAATATCTTTCAATTATTCAAAAGTAATATTATTTATTCAACGCATTTCTTGTTACATGCAGATTCTTGCTACTTTAAAGATAGAAAATCATAACTAATGTCGTTAATCTGCGTCACAAACTTTTACTTCATTTTATTCACAAGTGAGAGTAATAAATCTTGTTAGAAAGAGCTAGCCGCTGTTAGTCCTAATAATAATGAGGATAAATATGTCAGTTTTAAATGTTGGATATATTTGTAATTAATTTTAATATGTTATTATATTATATTTAAACGTAGTTCTTTGTAATTAACTTTTAAATGGTCTCATGGATAATTACAAGCGTAGAAACATTACAGTAATTATCAACCTCTTTTTATTGTAATTTAGTTGACTTGAGTACGACATGCTCACTTCCAATGTTTTTGCTTGCAGCAGCGTTGTATGGTTAGTCATCCACCTTTATTTGTTACAGCTGAGAATTTTGAAACGAATAAAGTATCAAGACGTTTCAGAATTACTTGATAAGAAAATTTATAGTCAGTGATAGTATTGTAGCAGTTTTATGTCCATGGAGATAAAAATTAAGAAACATTCAGAGGCAATGTCAAACACACGGGGATTGTCCAGATCCCAAAAACAAATACTAACAAACGACTCAGTATTAACATACTCGCAAATTGACTGCTAAACGTCTCGGTATTTTGTTGTCTGGTGACTTTTACGTATATATAATAACCAAGATTTCTATACGTATATACTATTCGGTCGACGTTAACAGAACTTTTAGAATACAGAAATATAAATAAGTGCAGTAACCGGAGTTTAGAATTCACACAATAAATTTGGTCGATTGTTTTATTTGTCGACTTTACCGATGTAAGATCGTCTCTTTGCTCCCTGCAACCCATAGTTTGTAACTTTTTTAAAGTTGGCAAATTAACATAGAAACTGGGCTTACGAAGAAGACGTGGAGGGGCTAAAAACGCACAATGTACATCACGATGCCATTTATCGGGACCGTGGGTATCGCAAACTACTGCAGCTCTATCCATCTTCACCTCTTCCTCCGGCTGTACGTGAATGTGACCCCGAATAAACGTTAAGAATAATACCGTGTCTTCAATTCAGGCCTCATTTTTAAGAAGGGCCCGAAAGCCTACCCAGCCGGCTCGCCAGCGGAGAGAAAGCGAAAGAGACACGCGACTCTTCAAACCGCAGCCGTAAAGCTGAACTCTTACTGTTAATACAGAGGAACCACTCGCATCGAATCATTTTCGACAGGCCAGAAAAATAGCTAAGTTGATGATAGTTGCTCAGGGTGCAACGGCCGAACTTTCTGCTCTTTCCCTTAGTCCTAAAAAAGGTTATATAATAACGTCCTGTAACCGACTTAGCACCTAATCATTTTTTTATTACCTTATATGATATTTACATACAGTTTACAACGCAAGTTGCCCAACTTAGCACTATTGAAGCAAATTAGATTTGAGCTTTTGTTGTTAAGCTAATAGATCTAACTATGTAATAGTTTGTTTGTTTAGTTTCGTAAGTTCGTTTCGTATGATTCCAATAGCAAGCTTAAGCAATAGTATAAGTTGCTATATATATAAATCAGGTGCTTAATATTAATTTGTTATACAGTTGATGTGACTTCCAGAAATCAATAAATGGTCATTCTATAGAAATGAAAGTTAATTTGCTAAGATCCGCATGCGAATTTTTTTTTTTATTTGATAATGTGACGAAACGAGCAAAACGTTGACCTGATGGTAATTGCAACGTCTGCCCACAACAAATGCTGTGTCACCCAGAACATTTCTGTGTGACACCACACTGCGCACGTCACCCTGAGACATCAGTTCCTAAGGCTCATGTGCCTAGTAATTACGCTAGCTCTCAGTGTCCTTCAAACCGCAACACAGCTATAATAATAATAATAATAATCTTTATTTCAGATACAAAGATCCATATTTAAATAACATACGTGATAAATAAAAATAAAAGTAATTAATTAGAAGTACATATAATATTTTTCTTATTTTAGGTGGCAATTTTCACCCAATGTCAACAACAACAAAATGACAAAAATGTTGTTGTTGGTCTGATTACGGTACCAAAACGCAAGAACATCAACAAACTCAGCAGGAACATTCATGCTTGTGTCACGCAATTTTCTCCACAATATGTCGTGACTGATTGTGTCGAAGGCTCGACTCAGATCTAGAAAACAATATAGCAATATCTGTTGAAACCTATTGACGAAAACAAAATTGTCCGTCGTCGTTATTCATAGAACTTAAGTGAGACTGTATGACTCGCTCCTTTACCACTGTAGTCGCCAGAGAAATCGGTCTATAGTTTGCCTTGTTTGATATATCTCCTGTTTTATTTTTTGGGATAGGGAAAACCATTGTTCGAATAAGTTCTTTGGGTAAATAACAATGCCTCACACACAGCTTAAAAAGCGGTTGATGTGCTGGCCAGCAAACAGCAGATGTCCTACACTAAGGCTGTTATGACCCGGAAACCCTCGCTTCATTATAGTCAAAATTAACTCTACCTGTTTCGGTGTAACTGTAACACATTGAGTTACTGAACCCGGACTTAAGTTTACAATTACCATCTATATTACTACTATCTTGTTTCATTTGTACTACGCTAAAGTGATTTCTAAATAAATTAGCTACCCTTTTCTTATTTTTTCCCCTTCTACACATATAGGTAAACATTTTTTAGATATTCTTTTTATTATTTTGATCGTACTTAAGCGCGGCTTGAAACTCCCTGCGCGAAGCAGTCATATTCTCATAATAATAATCTGAGCATGGCCTACTATACTGGATCCACAGAAAAAAAAATCCCTAGCTCTAATGTGCGCACAACGTGAGAATTCCATCCTATTATTTTCTGTTCTTTTTTTTTGCTTTTCAAATCAAAACTGCGCTGCTGCTGATTGCAACGTAGTCACATAATAAATGCTTGCACACTACTGCTTCACGGCAGAAACCTTCACGGTAGGAATCCTATCACCAGTCACTTTGCTCGTGCTTCTGTGGTTGGGCGGGCGGTGCTCTTCAAAAACTGGGTAATATAATCCATTTTATATTTTGCATGCGGATCTTAGCAAATTAACTTTCGTTCTTTCATTAGAGTGGATTTCCGCAAAGTAACGCCTGATTCTATTAACTATATTAAACGGTGTTCGTGTTAACACATATTTAATTTCATTCTGTTCTATCCGTATTCCAGGTCCTTCCCGAGTCAAGATATACCAGGATTATTGACCAACCAAAACTCTGTAAAATCGACAAAAGAATAAATTAGAAACAAGTGACTTTGTACAGTTTTCAAAACGTATGATAAATATTATGCATAAGTTGTAAAATAAATGTCTCATAACGAAATAAAATTAATTTAAATCAAAAAGCACTTAATATGTCAAGCTTGCTGACATCGCAACATTAGTGTCTGGTTTTCTACGAACATAAATCTCCACGACAAATGACCTACAGACTTGTCTGAATTAAATAGATAGATTTTTGCGGGATGGATTCACTCAAAAAAAAATCTTGTTTATAATTTGCATAATATTTCAAGCCTTTATTCACCTGCTCTTTAACTGCCGAAACCCTACTGCTCAGTTTCTTTGAGGATTGTTGAAGGTACCGGTTTCTCATAGTTCTTGTCCCACACCTGCTTTGTAACCACTTATTCATTTGCGGTTGAAGTTAGACCTATGAAACCGTTCTGTTAGTGTTGTTCTAGAACTTGAATTAATTTCGAATCAGATACACCTAACTATATAGAATTAAAACAAAATATCAAATCCTATTATTATATGACCGACGCGCAAGCAATAAGCTAACATATGAAAAATACTTCACTGAACCCGTACTCACATTTTTTTTTTATTTTCAAATCATGTTTCATATCAATCAAGGCGGTATAAACTACAATTATCTACAAGTGCAAATAAAATTTATTTTAATATTAGGTATTTGGTAAATTCATTTTTGGTAGGAAGCCGTTAAAATTACATCTTGTTCTATTATTTCTTTACACGTAAAGCTTGTACTTTCAGACGCATTAGGGCTTTCCTTTGAGGCGTAAAAACATTCTTGTCATGCCATTTCATAAAAGTTACATTCAATTTATTTCCATTAACCCGGTTTACTGTATTGACTTATAAAGAATAAAAGGCATACCGATTTTTTTTTTATATCACAATGAAGGCAGACTGAATCGAGGTTAAATATTATTCTATGCTATAACAGCCCCGCGGTGCAGCAATCCGCGCAGATGACTACTCTCCTGGGTTTGAAATCTGGCCAAAGTGAATATATGCGACAATGTTTGTCAATATATGCAAACAAAAACATTTACTGGTGACAGGACTCCTTTACAGGAATCTGCCCAGGTAGGTAAGGTACAACAGCATTACCAGTTACTCAGCCGTAAAATAGTCGTGTATAGAAAAAACTGTGATTCAGTTTAAAAGGCAGTGCAGCCATCTTCTTTTGTATATTAATACGTGAGGAGAAAACTTTGTACCCCTTTTTAAGCATATTGCGCGTACGAAGAAGTGTGAGATTTGACCTAGTTAAAGTTTACATGGAAAAGTAGCAAGGAAGCTGAAATGTATATATAATATGTCTTGCAAATACACTAAGTTGAATAAAATAAAACATTAATGATTTACGTTCATACTGACAATGTCAATCACTTAATAGCCCGTGGCTGCGGTCAAACAGCCAATAGACAACCTAATACTTATAAAAACCTGTTAAAAACGGACTAGAGCATACATTTTCTACATACAATTTTGTTATAAATGCAGCAAGCGTTTAAATTTTACGATACGACCCTCCTTATCGTTGCAACTAACCGAGGCCCGCGCGTTGCGTCAACAATATAAATTACACCGCTTTAGTGAGTAAAATAAAGCAAGAGGCTTTTTGCAAGCATAAATGATATACGTACGGAAGAATTTTGAATACTATAGATGCCATGCATATGTAATATTATTTTAATAAAAAAAAGGGGTGAGACTATCAAATCGTTCACCTGATTATTAGTGCAATGTATGCTCTTAACAACAGTCACTGCGTTGATACTGCTACCGAATCCTACCACCAGTAAAAATCCGTATTTGCTTGTAATTAATCATATTTCATAATTATCAACTCAGTGTTCCTAAATAAATAACATTAGCATAGTCCTTGTACGGTAACAAAACGTCCATATCTTGCATCATGTAGGATATATGTGATCGTCGTAGTGACACTCACCATCAGGTGATCAGTGTGCCCATTTTAAACTTTCCTAAATTAAAAAAAAGTTTTTAATACTTAATAAATTTAAATGAAACTAATTTTACGGATTTTATCGCGTTTAATTTTTTACTATTTGTAACCCGACGTTTCGAGTGCTTTACAGCACCCATGGTCACGGGAGGACTGAGGTGACAGATGTCCTGATGTCATAGTTAACCCGGAATACCTTCAGCTTTTAATTATTATTTTTGGTCTGATCTACGCAGAAAGAGCTAACTTGAAGTTTTGCAGTGGTATGCATGATTGGTTACTTTTACTTTTACTTGTACTTTTTAATGCAAAAAGTTTAATTGTTGAAGATGTAAATCTTTTTGCCTTACTCGTACCGTCCTATTCTGACATGAGGATGAGGAGTATGAATTAAATGCTATTATTTTTAAAAGGTTTTAATCTTTGTGTTTTGCTTTTTTAACTTTTGCTGTTTACATGGAATTATTAATGCACATTTATATTCTCCCTTTGTATGCAGGTATGATTGTTTGAAGATGTCGTATATGGTAAAATTAACCTTTCGGTTAGACCATTAAGGTCTAAGCGAATGAAAGATTTAAGTAACATTTTTTCCCTTTTCTTTATCAACTGGTTAAACTTAGTAATTAATTTTTGTAATATATAAAAAATTCAAACAAACGCAGAGATGTTTTTTTTTTATTATTCATTCCAATAAAAGATTACAAAAATATTACACATTTCTTCCTCGCCAAACTATAATCATAGTTTGTAGGCGTTACGCTCCTCTTCTTACTTTCCTAACGTAACATTTTTTAACATCGATAATCTAATACTTAATAATACTTACTAAAAAGTCGCATTTCAAAGTTAAGCTACCATATTATTCACCAATATATAATTTTTTAATTTTATTTTTAATGTTACTTTACATTTAATTTTATTTTCGCTTAATAATAAATCAGGATAACTACTCGTATTACATAATTTCGGAATTACGTACTTTCGAGTCCGTTTACCGTAATAATTATTTGCCCTTACCTCAACTAATCTCCCCCTCGCTTTAGACCTTGTATACTGTTTAATATTTCTTTTACATTTATATTTGTCACTACAGTACGTTTCAGTTGCAAGCAAATAATTTTTTTTTTATTTACAGCCAATATTTTACAGTGTGCAAATAGCCTATTATAGTCGTCTTTGCACTTATCTCTAACTTTTTCATCGACTAATAACTTTAGGAATCTAATTTGTAATTTCTTAGTTTCTTGTATGTTTTAAATGTAATGCCATAACAACTCAGTCCAAAGCTGTCTACTAATTCGGCTAATGCATAATAAACCATATACAAACTCCTTTTACTTAAAATTAATTTGAGATGATGAAATTTACCGAGTATTGAACGCAACCTGTTACATACGCTGTTCATCTGCAATTTCCAGTTAAACCGATTATCTATAATTAAACCTAAATATCTAATATTTTCTACATATTCCAAAAATTGGCAGGTGCAAGATGCATCTGCCAATTTTGCTGTGATGCAAGCATTCATAGGAGTGACTGACAATTTTTATGCTTTGTAGATCTATTTTTCTTACCTTTTTTATTATAGGGCACAAAATTTACAAAATTATATTCAGTATTTACAAATCATTACAATTGCTAATGCAAATGAATTTTGTTTAGGTTTAATATCTAAGATAACGCATGCAATTATTATTAACCGACTTCAAAATGGAGATGGTTCTCGATTCGTCTGAATATTTTTTTGTATTTTCGGTCATTACTTCTTTGAACCTATTTTAATGACAGTTTTTTTAAATAAGATAGGTACCGTAGAGGTAATCCTATATAAATTTGTTCAAGTTCTGATGATCCATGAGAAAATCGCCAAACTTTTAAATAGAGCTGCTGCGTCAATTTTTTTTTAAATATTATTATGGTTATGACATAGATAATAATTAAATAAAAATAAAAATAGTCTTAACTTATCTTTGCTAACTTTTACGCTACCCTACAACTCTCTTGTATACGTGTCAAAGCACCGCATACTATGTGAGAGAGAGGCGTTTTGTAATTTTATCTTTACGTGATGATAGTCTATTATTTTGGGCTTAAAATATTGGCATGCATTGTACAATAAATTATATAACTTAATAAAACCAGAGATAGTTTTGGAGTGCAGAATTTTGATTTGATTGATGAATAGCTGAGTTGAAAACAGGACTGTACAGGAAGTATGTTTGACATGGAATTTGTATTTTTTTAATTTAAATGTATGAGCGGACAGTGTATTCGAAAATTTGAATAAGAAATGGACACTTTAGTTGACTGGTTGACAAACATGAAAATAATTTGCAATTTGCAGATGTCAAAGAGGATATCATCCTTTTCGCATTCTTGATTTCCCTTAATAAAAATCTCTAGTGCCTGAAAAAAAATTTTACGCGTCTTCTTCTATCAATTTCAAGGGCTATTCAAATTTTCTAGTACCTTAAGTGTTCTTTTACATCATTAAAAATTCTTAGAATGTTTTTAAAACCTTTTTTAGTTGAGTAATAAATGTTTTATTATACTGTAATTAAATGTTCAGTAAGAGTTTTATTTATTGAAATATCACCATAATTTATAAAAGTATCTCCATCAAATATTTTCAACATTAGAAATTATAATTTTCTAATTGGAAATATACAACGAATTAATGTTTTATTTAAATTATTTAATACAGACTCGAAAATAAGAAAACGTTTGTAAAACTGTAGCATCACGAGCAGCAGTACGACAGTCGACAGTCGACTTTGGACCGGCTTCCACACAACGGGTCTTGGGTTGGAACACCAGCCGGATCCAACATTAGTGCATATTACGCTGCATGTCTATGCATGTTTCCTCGCGATGTTTTTCTTTACCGCTAAGCACGTGGTGTAGTGGTAGCAACATGTGTTAGACTCCAATCAATGGATGATACAAAATGCGAAACTCATATACTACGTCTAATTAAATAAAATGTAGACGCTACTATCATCCTGTAACGAATAAAATTTGAGGATAAATGTCTAAATTTGAATGATGATAGAAACTGGTGAAATGAGGGCACTACAGTTCTCTTTTCTTCTACTTATATCAAGAGAGCGCTGTTAATCGGTACCAGAAACTAATTTAGTCTTATGGGAACCTGCAATGTTAAGATCTTTTTTAATATTTCATTTAAAGCATTATGAAAATTATAGCAATTAAAAATTATTTTGTAGATAGTAAAATCATAATGATACAACGATTTGTTTGATTAAACTGGTATTAATCTGTATATCCTAAAATTAACACGTCCAATTTTATTTGTTTCAGAACTGAACAAAAAAACCTGCTTGATGTCAGATTCACCTTTCATTCAATCATTGTGTCCGCTGTCATTTTCGATTGAATATTTTCCCTGTCCTCGTCCAGATGAATTAACACTTTAGATGGTATCCTAAATCACCCGTTTTATCGAAGACCTGACAATTGGAACACTTTTATTTTTAATTACATGCCCTTAACATTGCACAGAAACATACATGGCTAAGGTAATATAAGAAATATAATAAATTTTTCGATTCATAATTTGGAAATATTAAGAGTATTAATTTATGAATATCTCTATGACGAAAAATACTGGTCTAAAAAGACTGGGTTAAGATACATATTCAGTTTTCTTTTTCTTTTAAAAACGATGCCCACACTAGAACTTCTTCCGTATCGTGAGTGCGTTTCAAAAACATACATTTCACCAAAAAAATACAACGGTTTGTGTTTTTGGGTCATGTTGTGCCGACTGGGATTCAAACCCAGGATCCGTGGCGTAGAGGTCAGCTACTGTGTTTCATGCCGTGTTCCGACACACAAGTCGACAGTCCGAATGGAGGCCCACAGCCTCCCTCGGACGGTCATTAGACGACTTAAAATCGTATTGAGATATTCTAAATCGCGCAAGCACGCAGCGAACGCGATACAGTCCGAATTTCGAGGTTTTTGCAAGAGTTACATCACCGAAATTATATATGTGTTTCAAATAGATTTTAATTTATGATGAACACAGTGTAATTGGATAATTTCCATAGTACGTATGTTTATAACTGTACAGCAAGACCGACATCGGTCATGTGCTAATCACATTTCGCTAAAACGGATTTACGAGTATATGTAGATGTGAATGAGTTTTGAGTAACGCAGAACGTTACTTGAAATGAAGTTAAAATAACCGAAATCTCTTTGTGTACTGCCTTAATTAAGTGAGAGCACTTTGTGTAAAGGTTATGGTCCTACGTACATACAATTGCGCCTTTTTTCCATATTAGGGGTAGGCAGAGACCACACAGGTAGCCCAATTTTCGACCTCGCTTGGAACAAGACGATGGGATGTCAAAAAATTCGCACTCCCCATTGCGTTCTCACAAGCAGTATAGTGACAGCATTGTATATTGTGGTGTTATTCTGCACGAATAAAAGTTGTCAGTATAGGATAGAGGTAAGTGATTCAAATGACAAGAGTATTCTTATGTATTCTTTTTCATATTAAAAAGTATTTTCTTCCTTTTGACTAACTTTGTATAGACGATTGGTCATTAAACTAGCTGATGTTGCAGTCCCAGGAGACTCGTTATCTCACTACATTTAACTTTTACCCTGCTATTGAAAATTTGCATCAAGTTCATAAGCATACGAATCTATAAGCAATTCAATGAAGTGAAAAAAATCGTAGTCATTTTATAAAATTTGTCTACAGCAATATTAGTTACAATATAATGTAACATAGATTGCAACGAAATTTTGTAGTTCTTTTGTATTGTAGGGATTTTGCCATAGTTGCCACGCTTGGCAAGCGGGTTGGCAACCGCAGTTTATTTATTCAGATGTTCCAGGAAGATTCTGCTGCCCATCTCCTGGTTTTCATATTCCCTCTGTCGACTTTTACGACACCCACGGGATGAGACGGGGTGGTAGATTCTCTTAAGCCGCTACCACACGGCCAATCTGTATATGTAATTGTACCGAATGTTAAAACGTTGTGCCATGTGGTGGCGGCTCGTTAAAAGAATACTACCACTCCATCTCATCCAATGGATCTCGTAAAAGGCGAGTAAGGAATTAAACTGCACTCTGCACCCAACAGCGCATGGTGGCGATGGGCTCATAACCTATCACACCAAGTGCATTATATTGTTTTGGTGAAACGTGGATTGTGGCAGTCATCTGCTTTTGCAGTGAGTGCCCAGTCTCTGACTACCCCTTATGGGATACAGTCGTGATCTTATGTATGTATGTTAAAACGTTTATTGTACCCTTGCCTACTATTTAAATGAATTCCCAGGATATGTCACGTATTAGTCACATAAAGATGCGTTAAAGAAATTATAAATGATTTTGTTACAGTTTCGGAGGTCATTGGGTGCTAAATAAGCTTGAACGATATCAAACAGAAAATAACAGAATAATTTATTTGAGTATAAATAACTGTTGGATTCGTGGAATGTAGAAATATGTATATCTGACCACATAAAGCCCACTTTTCGCCTTCGCGGCAAACGAGACGTGGCTGGTGACGAACCACATCACCGCCATTTTGGTACGAGTAAAAAAAATCTTACTCCCCTTTACGTTCCCACGCGCACTATAGTGACAGCATTGCGTATTATGGTGTTCTTTTGCACGAATAAAGGTTGTCTATACAATACCTTAGTCGCCTCTTACGACACCTCGGTAGGTGCTATTCTACTCTGCCGTACACCTATTCGGAATATCGGCTTTATATTTATTCATGTGGTCGTGGTGCTAAGTAAGGGTATTTTACCCACATATTGAGCTAATCGGTAACTTGGTGAATCGATCTGGCTTACTATTGGATGCAGTGGAGCATTGAGTTAGTGTATTTTGGGTTACCCGCAAGGGATGGTTTGACACGAGACAGTATTATCGAATTTTAGTCATACCGTGACCATGGGTGCTGTAAAGCGCTCGAAACGTCAAGATATAAAAAGTAAATAGTAAACGCGCTAAAATCCGTAAAATCTAGTTTTATTTGAATCTGTAGTATTCGCGTAAAAATTATACGTTTTGTATTTGTCATGTTACATACACTTGGCGTTGTATACGGAAAATGTATGAACAAATTATTTTTCTTTATAATTTTGTTAATACTCGATGTTTTAATAGAATAGAATAATTTTTATTTAACATAGATTATTTACATAATACTTATAGAAAGTTATTTCTTTCTTTTTTTTAACTACACTGGTTCGCAAAAAAAGCCTCTGTCCTGGGTATAACCAGTAAGAAACCCAGCGGACAGTTGCAGTATTACCTCATTCGCAGGGGTTATCATCATCCATGTCGTCGTCCTTGCGCCCCTTGACCCGCACGCCTCGCAGCCCCCCTTGTGTCGCCCATGACGCAGCGCGTCGAAGTCCGAATTTCCACCCCGGGTTGAAATGTTCAATTAAGTGGAAGTGGGCAGATGTTTTTGTAGCTTCGTAGTAGGGTCCCATTTTGTCTTCAGCTCTGCCACTCTGCAACTTGCTGTTCCGTCTGCTCCAGTCTTAAAATTCGCCCTAATGGCCACAGTAGGGGCGGTTGCCCCGTTTCTTTGACGAGTACAAGCGTTCCTTTAGTCAGCTGTATGTAATTAATGTTTTTTCATCAGTCATATTGACGCAAAATTCACTAAAATAAGTAATAAGTCAACAGATTATAATACAAAAGGCAAGCGGGTAATTCGCTTAAAAATAATGTAATGAATCGCAATGAATAGGCGTGACCTTGGCCTTGTCTCGGACGATAACGGCCGGTTTGTAGTAAATGACGTATGCACACAGCTGAAGCTTGCGTAATTAGTAATGCGTTATTATGAATTTAGCGGATAAGCATGAAGCAGCTATGGGAAATATTAACAATTAATATAAATTTAAATATTGCAATTACTATAAGCAGTAAAAATATGTACTATTACTACTGGCAGATATGAAAGGATGGACAAGGGAAAAATTGGAACAAACTCACAAAATGTCATTTTCCTAATCCAGTAGATTTCCTGAATTTGTCTTCGAAGCGGTGACTTGGCAAATGAAATTGTAAACTCGTAGAAGGAACGCCAACGTCGTAATTGAAGACTTCGAAGATGTTCAGTTTCAAATTTTTTGTTCAAGGTGACTTTCAAAAAGCCGTTGAAGCGACAACCCATCGTTTTTTTATTCTCTATATGCAAGTTGATAGTTCAAAACGTTGTACAGGCGTCTTCGTTGCTCTTTATTCTTCCAAAAAGTCAAAGGACCATTTCTTAGATAGCTTATTCAATTAAAGATAAAGTGCACTGTAACTTAATTATATTGAATTCAACTATACAACGTTTGTAATATAAGAATACTGTTAGATTCGCGCGTAGTCGCAGGTGGCTCGGTGAGAAGTAGTCGTCCGGCCGGTCAGCTGTTCGCGACACGTCGTGCTTGCGCCCCTCGACCCGCACGCCTCGCAGCCCCCCTTGTGTCGCCGATGGCTCAGCGCGTCGAAGTCCAAACAATAAGTACCTACTAAAATTTTATTTATAATGTCATGATAGTCCTGGCATGCAATAATTGGTAGCTTGTTGTCCTTTTAAATAATTATTTTATAATGTTCCTATATTTTTTAACACAATTACATTGTTCTTAGGATTGTTAGATTTAACTTTTATTTCAATATCGTTTGTTATGGGACTGTCACAGAGTTTAGCTGTCAAGAAAGATTTTTTATAATTTGTTACATTGTTAACACACAGTCCCTGAAAGACTGGCATTGAGTGCTGGCACACACATAGAAGTTTTGTCAATGACTCAAAACGATCTTCCTTTTATATTTACATAAGCTAACCAGCTCATCCATGGCCAGCATGTACCCTTTAATTTTGAATTGTAAGTACGATGTAAGTGTTAAATTGTGTAGATTTATATTTACTAGTCATAATGTCAGCGAACTGTGTCATGATTGTATTTCAATATTCAGACATTCTGCCAGCCTCATAACATATTTTAATGTTATCAACCTCAATTGAATTTTGTTCTACTTTTCCAATGAAATCCTGCTTTTCTTTATATAAATTAACAAAGTTTTTAGTATTCATTCTGTTTTTATTTAATTTTTAGGTTATTTCACATATTTGATAATTTTCACATACTTGTTTAGATTATTCCTGCTGCATGTGATTTTTGCTGCTTTTATTAAAGAGTCCTCTTCTGTTAAGCAGCAGATGGTTGTAAAGTTCTAGGAGGCTTCTGTATAGACTACTGTATAGACCTGCAATCGAACAGACACTGAGCGTGTGAGGCTTTAAACTTATCTATGTTGGCTCTGAACTGTGGTATTTGGTTCTGGTCCTCATGAAGCTGTAGTTGCAATGCTAGAATAAGACTAAGGGCTTCCTCGTCATCCTTGCTGTACTGGTCAAGCTCAGTGACAGTTCCCTATTGCTGATCCCTTTCTATTAATATACTTAAATACTCATTACGTAGGCTTGCCATATCATGTTTAAGTTGAGTATTCTTAGTAATTATGACTCCAACTTCTTTTTTATTGTCGTCTTTTTCTTTAAGTAATTGCTCACATTGCTCCTTGGTTGCCTTAAGTTCCTGCAGTGCAAGTTGAAGCTGGTTCTCCAAATGGCGCATTTTACTGTTTATTGTAAATAATAAAAGAAACCAGAGTGAATATCTAGTAGCAGAGTGAGCAAGGTCTAAATATGCTCTGTTAGTCAACTTCGAATTGAATTATCGATAAAACAACTCAAAATAACAATATTAATTATTTAAATTTATATATACGAGTATATTATAATTTATAAAGCAGAATAACAATATTAATTATTTATTTGTATATAGAAGGGAGTGACATGAATTACATATAAATTTAAACTATGTTTGTTACCTGCCAATTAGGTTTGTACACTTTCACAATTTTGTTTATGATTATAAGCTACTTTAGTTTATTTACTTACAGTACACAATATTAACAGAATAATAGTAATGAAAACACAAAATTAAGGTGGTACAGTTATTTTGCTATTAGAGTCGAAGACAAATCCAACAAATTTATAACTGTAACTAACACGACTTTGTTACATATATATAGATTTAAGCCTCATCTTTATATGACTATTTATATAAAGAGTAGTTAAATTAGTGTAACCCTTCGAGATCTTAAAATAATGCGAGTCACGTAGCAACCAACAAAAAATGTTAGGCATGTTTTTGTTATTAAAATAATTCGTGTCACTACTTATTATAACTTATGTAAACCCCTACTAAGCTTCTCACTTGGGCTACAGTATTCTATCCATATCGTAATATGTAATTCTGTTACAAAAATTATATTATTGTCGAATATAAATTTCGAAAAGAGACTTACTCAAAACGTCCTCTGTGATGGAAGTAATAAAATCCATTTGGACTGTAATAAAATTTACAGTAAACTAGATATCACATAGATGAACACGAGCCTCTACTGTGCTCTTATTTGACCTATATTCGACTTTATGGTTAAGATTCTATGTTATTCAACAAAATATAGATATTTATATTCTGTGTTTTATATGGGTAAAAGATAAAAAGCACAACGAGGATCTGAATATAAATAGAAACATAAAGCGATATATTTTTTTAAAGAGTACTAATAGAGTTATTAACCTTACTAATATACATGCTTACCACTCCAAATAAGCTTAAGAGCTTGAGTTCTCACGACAAAAGTCGAAAGGCGAGCTCGATTCTGCTCCGTCATGTTTCGCAGTGTGTAGGTACTCCAAATCATTAAGCCGTATAAAAATAACATCACATATAAAAAAAAGAAGTCGTACTTACTGCGAAATTAGTTTATCTTAGTTTTTTCTATGACTTCCCAAAGACGAATTAAAAGCTTTAAATAACTTACGAAACAGACCCGAACTCACGATTCTCCGCGCAGATAAAGGAAACGCTACGGTAGTAATGGATACGTCGGATTATAATTTTAAAATGCAAGAACTTTTGGCGGACGTAAACACCTATAAAAAGGTCAAGACAGACCCAACTACTAACACGCTCAAAATAACTAGCGATCTAATAAAGAAACACGCCGAGAATATTAAATCTAGACGTAAATTCGATAATAACTTCTTGTGCCAAACCACCGAAGTTGTATAGGTTACCCAAAATAAACATACTCAAAGCTCCGCTACGTCCAATAGTGAGTCAGATCGATGCACCAACTTACAGATTGGCTCAACATGTGGCTAAAATACTCTCCCCACTAAGAGGAAACACAAGAGCACACACAAAGGATTCCTTCCATTTTGTCAGTGAGATAAAAGACCTACATCTTACTGACAATGAAACTATGGTCAGTTTTGATGTCCAGTCGTTATTTACATGCCTACCTGTTGAAGACTGCATCTCAATTGTAACTAGAAAGATAACAGAGAACAACATGCCAGTAGAAAATGCAGAATTACTTAGACATTGCCTAACATCTGGCTATCTGTTGTGGACTAAGACTTTGAGGAGAAAGCCCTCCGTACTTCTCCAGTAAATCCAAGGTTTTACAAGCGGTACGTAGATGATACTTTCACAATTCTACCTTCTGATAAAGTCACTGCATTTTTAGACCACCTTAACTCCATAAATTCTAAAATACAATTTACAATGGAGTTAGAGACAAATAACTCTTTAGCTTTTATAGATGTTTTAGTAATTAGAAATCCTAATAACACCTTGAGTCACACTGTGTATAGGAAAAAGACCCATACAAATAGGTACTTAAACGGTGAATCTCACCACCACCCTTCACAGTAAGCTACCGTGGGCAAATCTTTGTTTCAGAGAGCACAAGGGATCCGTGACAGTAAACACCTGGCCGCCGAGCTTCAGCATGTCAAGCAAGTTTTGCAAGACAACAAGCTTGGGGTTCCGCACTTTCGTCGCAGTAACCGAGTGAAGCCGGCCACAGTAGAGCGTGTACCTGCAGTCCTACCATATGTTAGAGGAGTCCCAGACAAGATTGGCTATATCTTGAAGCGGGCTTCCATAAGAACATTTTTCAAGCCGCCGAAGAAGATAAGTCAGTTTTTACCATCTGTCAAGTGTAACATCCCTCTACAAGATACAGGAGTATACAAGCTGCATTGTGAATGTGGTCTCTCTTACATAGGGCAAACAAAAAGATCAGTTAAAACCCGCGTAAAAGAACATATAGTTGATGTGAAGCATCGTCGCTCCAGAAGGTCTGCAGTCTGTGACTATGTTCTGGTTCAGATTTGATAAACCACAAATCCTCGCAAAAGAACACCAATTCCTACCAAGGATGATTTGCGAGGCTATTGAAATTAAAAAAAACATCCTAATTTTAATAGAGAAGATGGTTGGGTATTACCACCAGCTTGGGATCCTATAATTAATAAATTTAAATCAAAAAGCAAGCATACCACTGCAAGACTTCAAGACACAGTGAGCTCTTTCTGCGTAGATCGGACCAAGAATAATAATTAAAAGCTGGAGGTACTCCGGGTTAACTATGACATCGGGACATCTGTCACCTCAGTCCCCCTCGTGACGATGGGTGCTGTAAAGCACTCGAAACGTTTGGTTATAAATAATAAAATTAAACGCGATAAAATCCGTAAAATTAGTTTCATTTAAGTTATTTATAACTTTAATTCTGCAGTATATCTTTCCACTGAACAAAGTCAGCTTATCAGTCTTTATCATCATGAACATCCAGGCTGAGTCATCATATCAGCCTATCACTAGTCCACTGCTGAACATAGGCCTGCCCATAGATTTCCACAGACGTTTTTCTTATTTTGAGGTATTTCATTGCCATAGTTGCCAAGCTTGGCAGGCCGCAGTTTATTTATTTGAATGTTCAAGAAAGATGCTGCTACCCATCACCTGGTTTTCATTTTCCCTCTGTGGATTTTTCAACACCCGCGGGACGAGATGGAGTGGTAGATTCTCAGCCGCCACCACTTGGCGAGTTTAGGTATTTAGGGCCCTCACTTTTCCAGTTTCACTTTTAATAATAATACAAATCATTTTATATAAGTAAAATTTTAACTTGACTATTGAACATGCCTTTTCAAACGTTTAAAAATGACATATTCTCAGTTCAATTAGAAAGTAAAGAAGTCGTATATTAGACTAGCTAGCTATCTATATATATAATAAATCTGTAAACTTAACGTGTCTGTACATTTAATAATTTTGGGATAAAAATGATTCTATAATTTTTAGAAAAGTCTGTCTGTCTGTCTGTCTTTCTGTCTGTTTGTTTGTGAACGCATCACGCCTAAAGTACTAAATATAATCAAAAGACTCAGTAAAAAAATCGTAGAGGGTATCTTCCTGTAACATTTAGTCTTTGTTTTATTAAATTCGTTTCTTTCAGTTACAAGTATTTGAAGTTTACGGATTTGTTCATTGTTGGCGATGAGTCAATTAAGTGATCTAAGAAATGGTAATCAAATATGTAAAATAAAGTTCTATGGTATTTAACTAACACCTGAACCTGAAACACAGCATTTCTCATTCTTTGTAAAAAAATATTATTATATTTTCTTACAAAGAATATAATTTATGTAAAGTACAATAGTTAATTACGTATTATCAAATAAGCATTAAATATGTGTAAGTTAATAAGCATTATCAATAGATGGCGTTGTTGTGCAAATGACCGTTGCATGACTAGAGACACATTTCTTATAAATTTTTCACCTGGCCCGGAAGTTCAGCTCTACTATGAAGTTCTATTTATGTATACAACTTTCGGTTAAACCAAACCTGGCTGCGCCCGCGAGCACAGCTATCCTAATCCGATGAAGCTGTATAAAACTCAACGCTAGCCAAGTATTTCTCTTAATCCATTCTTAATATTATAAATGCGAAAGAAATTCTCAGGGACAGACCCTCTGTCTGTTTGTTACCTTTCACAGTTCAACTATTTAACCAATCATGACGACATTTAGCACAGAGATAGCTTGCATCCTGGAGACGGACATAGGATACTTTTTATTCCAGAAAATCAGACAGTTTCCACGGGATATTTGAAAAACCTATATCCACGCGGACGAAGTCGCGGGCATCAGCTAGTCTACAATAAATTAGTAAATCTATATTAGTAGAACAGCACCTACCTCTTACCTACCGAGGTGCGGTAAGAGGCGACTAAGGTAATAAACGGACAGCCTTTATCGGTGCAGAATAACACTATAATATACAATGTAGTCACTATACTGCTAGTGGGAACGTAGTGGGGAGTAAGAATTTTTTGACTGGTACCGAAATGGCGGCGACGTGGTTCGCCACCCGTCATGTCTCGTTTCCCGCGAGGGCAAAAGTGGGCTACGTGAGTGGCCTACGCTTACTCCTTATACAGGAAAAAGGCGTGAAGCGTATGGATACATCATCACGAATCCATTAAAAAAATGTAATTAGGTTTACGAATTGCGTAAAGTGAAAAAGATCAGAAATTATTAGAAAATTTTAAATATGTAAAGATGTTTTTAAACATGAAGTGTAATTTGTTTGTTTGTAACTATATTATACATTTCATGTCTTGTATTTACATAAATTTATTACTTTTTATTTATAATAGCCCCATAGCAAGAAACCATAAATCAGGAAACTGCTATATATAATTTCGGTGATGTTCGGTGATGTAATTGCTGTTAGTCTTTTTTGGCTTTTACAGCTTCATCGGATACTGTGCTCACGGGCCAGAGGTTTGGTTTGACCCAAACATAAATACATAAATAAACACTTACAATAACCTCGAAATTCGGAGTGTCGCGCTCCCTGCGTGCTTGGGCGATTGAGAATATCTCTAAAAGGTTTTTAAGTCGCCTAATGACCTTCCGAGGGAGGCTGCGGGCCTCCATTTGGACTGTCGACTTGTGTGTCGGTAACTCTAGGCCGTGAGAACCGCCCTGGAACACGGGTGTATCGTGTGTACGCGGTGTGATTGTCGACTGCTGCGCGCCGCTCTCTGCGGCGGTCGCGCGTCGTGGTGCGTGTTATATTAAAGTTATTAACTGTGTGTACAGTGTAGCCTGGATCGTGACTGACCGTATCGAGGTCAGGGAGTGCTGAGACGTCCGTGTCGTCTAGCACGTTTCGCGGGCGACGTTTGCGTTCGGTCGCGTTTCTATTTGGTCGGTAATTTGCTGCTTTAACCACCAGCGGGTTTGGATTAAACTGCTATATAAAATCAGCTGTAGATCTGTTTTATTGCTTATAAAGGAAGAAAAAGTTCATTAATAAATTGTTGAAAAACAAATAAGAAAAACTTTTGTATATTATAGATTTACACACACATATATGGTATGGGTGCGTAATATATATATATATATATATATATATATATATATATGTATATGTATATATACATACATATATAAATATATATATATATAATTCTGTCACTATTCTGATCGTGGAAACGCAATTTGGAGTAATAACTTTTTGACTCGTACCAAAATGGCGGGGACGTGGTTTGCCACCCTTCACGTCTCTATTCCCACGTCCCCCTTGTTCTCGTGACCTCTTTAATGGGAAAAACCCCTGATTGTATGTGTGTATGAAAACCAAAGTAGCTAAATGTAGTTTAAAATTTTATTACAGTTATTCGAAATTCTCTCTTTAATTTTGAACCCCGGAGGCCAGCCCTCGATCGCAGTACGCACAATCATTCTATATCAGCCACTGCTTTAATTAGGGACACTTTGAGAGACTCCAAATTCTGGTGAGATTTACCGCAGGCTTTCTCCTCCAAATCTTGCCATATTTTGTAATCCAACGGGTTTAAGTCTGGGCTGGAACAGGGTCACTCGTCGTGCCTGATGAAGTCGATTCCATCGGTGATAAGCCAGTTTTGCGTGCTTGCTGCCCATTAAGCTGGCGCTGAATCTTGTTGGAATACCCAGTGTCTGTTTTCGAAGATTGTTTAAGAAAGAGGTTCCACAACATTTGTATTTTGGTACACAACAGCGCTAGTCCTCACACCCCTTTTCACCAAAAACACCTTTGTTAAACCTGATTAAGAGACTCTAAGCTAAACCATAAATGATGAAGGATAATGCCCACGCTGGCTTCTCGGGGTACGCCTGCTCACTTCTTTACTGTTGTGGTAAATAACCGCGACATTGTCTTCATTTTGCGTACACACCATATATTATTTGTAACCGGCAACGCGATTTGCTACACAGCTACTTGCTACAGTAAGTTGGTTAACACAGCAGGTAACGGGACATGAGGGATGTCCCGTTACCTGCTGTGTTAACCAACTTACTGTTACTGCAGAATGGTATATTCAATCGTATCTGATTCCGTTTATTAACATACTAAAAGAATTGCGATTGACAAGCCCATTGCGCACCTTGCTGCTACAGCATAATAATGCGCTCAGGAAATGGCAGAATTTCTGGTATCTTCCGGTATTGGACCTGTTACTTTGCTCTGCAGCTTCGCACTCTTTCCGTACGCGAAGAATCAACTAACAGGCTTCTTCAGACGAAGAGATGTTGGCTGCCTGGGAAAAATGTTGTACTTCCATCCCAGACGAGAAGTGGAAATACTGGTTCGATAACTGGTTTGAGCGTATTTGAGATAATTTGAAAAGCAATAAAATTTAATAGTAAAACAACAGAACTTACCGAGTGACCTACCTACGAGTATGTACATTGCTCACTCCCTTTAAATGTTATAGTATGCGAGCAACTCGAGTTTGATGCTTAATGCAATTAGAAGTGCTGATTTACCACATGTTTGGTCAATGATCTTATTAAACATGTATAAGATATTTATTTTCGTATATACTGACGGATATTTTTTCCCCTTTAATAATTGTTTTTATCTCTGCTTAATCTTATGGTTGACTGGGAGAGAATGCCTTCAGGCATTAAGTCCGTCATATGTACAACTTAAGTGCATAAAAGTTTAAATAAATAAATAAATAAAATAAATTGTGTTCTATTTAAATGCTTTTATTTGTGTATTTCATTGATTTGTTACTTTTTAACAGTTGAAGTGAATTTGGGTAAGTTTAATACTGAATTATAACAATTATTGTTATTGATTTTTATTTTATTAATAATAGAAAATTACACTACAGTTTTTTTAAATCTATTGTGTAATGTCAGTGTTTTTTAACGAGAAGTAGGTACACCGAAAGTAGACTGGCACCTATAATTGGTGTGACACCGCGCTGTGCTTGTTACCAAGAGGTATCGATTCTTAAGTCTCATATGCAATGTTACTTTAGTGCCTTTTGGAACCAAAACAAAGTGCTTGTCGGCACTACTTCGATACTTATCTAGGCGGATTCCTGCATCCGAATCTCATCTAAGTCGCACAGTGCCAGTGATTGTGTTAATAAATATTTTAATTACCAGGGCAAGAACATAAAAAAATAAATCATCAACAATAAAATGTAGTTAACAAGTATTTCACGGCTACCGTAACCGAACGTCCTGGCCAGACTGAAATTTACCTGAGATAAAATGGGAACAATGTGCGTGTCTTTTGGGGTTGACAACCGCACCGACGCTATTATCTTGAATGGAAAGCGTAATGCTATTTACGTATACGGGCAGGGTTTCCATCTCGATAAAATTTTCGGTTACATGGAGATAACTTTATATTTTTTTTGACATTGATATTTCGGTGGTTTTAACGTTTCAATGGTTAATACCATTGGTGAGTTAATATATTAGGCATCAAAATGGACCTATAAAAATAACTTCGGTTTTTGAAGCTAACTATCCTTAACTGGAATGAGAGTTCTAGATATCTACAATAAATAAGTAAAAAATGTTCCATTTGATCTTTATTCATAAAATTCTAGTCGTAAGACTCGATAGGTGTCCGGCAGAGTAGAATAGCACCTACCTCTTTTATATCGACGTGTCGTAAGAGGCGACCAAGATATTGTACTGGCAGATATTTGTGCAGAATAACACCATAATATACATACATACATACATATATATGATCACGAACGTATTCCATTAGGGGCAGTCAGAGACTGGGCACTCACTGCAAAAACAGATGACTGCCACAATCCACGTTTTACCAAAACAATATAATGCATTTGGTGTGATAGGTGGTGAGCCCATCGCCACCATGCGCTGTTGGGTGCACACAGTGCATTTTAATTCCTTACTCGCCTTTTACGAGATCCATTGGATGAGATGGAGTGGCAGTATTCTTTTAACGAGCCGCCACCACACGGCTTATATATATTATAATATACAATGCTGTCACTATACTGCTCGTGGAAACGCAATGCGTGGTTCGCCACCCGTCAGGCCTTATATAGGAAAAAGGCGTGAAACATACAATGCCAACGAATATATGTATGTACGTTATTGAACTACAATATCAATAGCCAACGTGAAGAAACCGATGGAAGTGTATGTGAAAATGTTTTTTTTTTATTGTACAAAGTGACGAAGCGAGCAAAACGTTTACCTAATGGTAAGTGCAACGTCCGCCCACAACAAATGCTGTGTCACCCAGAATATTTCTGTTTGACACCACACTGCACCCGTCACCCTGAGACATCAGTTCTTAAGTCTCAAAAGCCCAGTGATTACGCTAGCTCACAGTGCCCTTCAAACCGAAACACAGTCATGCTTGCATACTGCTTCACTGCAGAATAACTGGCCCTGGGGTGGTACCTGCCTAGACGGATTGTTTGAGATGAATACATAACCCAATCAGTTTAGATTTATTAATATTATTACTTAAAGTCGTTCTACACCTCTACTGAAATCGCCAACCAGGGACTACTATTTAAAAGTTTTGCAGTTAAATATTTGACATGTGTTTTAAAGTTATTGTAGTTTAATGACTGCATGAGTGCTTCTGTATGAGAAATAAATTTAAAATTACTCTAAAAATATTAAATCCGGCAATATCGCCTATTACGTATACGGACAGAATACTTAAAATTAAAATTATGTAATTACAATCACAACAGAAACAACTGAAGACATTGATTCTGAAAGTGAAAGCCATAGTAAAAGGTCTCCCTTTTGGCGATGGGTAACATAAATTTTGGTGGCATTAAATTTCACCAGGTTGGCATCATCCCAATTTTACCGCTATGGCTATTCCATCTCAACGTCTTTGATCGTTGGTCTGAGCGTTGGACTTATATCTTTCCACAACTTTGCGTAATTGCGTAACCTTAGTATTTTTTTTATAACTTAACAATATTCCGGTCTTTACTTTGTGTCGCAGTAAGTCCTTGGTATATTGTCAAATGAAACAAAAGGGCAATCATCAATAACAGCGTTTACGCATAATGTATTGGGAATTTTATAGTAAATAGTTAGTTGAAATTGGTCATCAAAATTATACTTACTATTATATATTTTTTGTTATGATACAATTTTATAGACCAAATTTGTATGATATTTTTCGTTTTAAACTTCATGAGAGCTGTTATTGTATTTATTTTTGATATCAATTTATGAAATTGCCTCATCAGCACACAGGCATTTTAGTTATGACAGACATTCAGTTTCACATTAATATACATTGAAACAAATCTTCTGCTTAAAATAATACGAGGGTGGATTGAAAAGTACTCGGCCTAACCAAGAAAATAAACACATACTAAATCAGTTATATTTTTATTTTTCTACATAATCACCATCAAGTTCAATACACTTTTGCCACCTCCCCTTCCAAGCATTTAGACCGTTAAAAAAGAATGATTCTTCCTTAGAGTCAAAATATGCGTCTACAGCTGCTTTGACCTCGTCGTTTGTCGAAAATCTTTGACCTCCCAAGTGTTTTTTTAGGTTAGGGAACAGAAAGAAGTCTGATGGTGCCAGATCAGGTGAATACGGCGGATGCGGTAACAGTTCAAAGCCACAGTTGTGAATTCCAGCCATTGACTGTACTGACGTGTGAACACGGGCGTTATCTTGATGAAACAGGACTTTTCTTCTGAGCATTCCTCGACGTTTTTCTTTTATTTCCTCTCGTAAACGACGTAGTAAGGTGCAGTAGTAATCAGAGTTTATAGTCTGACCCCTTTCAAGATAATCAATCATAATCACACCTTTCGAGTCCCAGAATACTGAAGCCATCACCTTATTTGCCGACAAAATCGACTTAGCCTTTTTAGGGGGTGGTGAACCAGGTCTTCTCCACTGTTTTGATTGTTGTTTTGTTTCCGGTGTACAGTAATGAACCCATGTTTCGTCCATAGTAACAAAACGATTCAAAAAATCATCTGCATCGGCTTCAAATAACTCCAAACAGTCGCGTGAAATAGTCAATCGCGTCCTTTTTTGTTCAACTGAAAGCAGTCGCGGAACCCACCTCGCAGACACCTTGTGGAAACCCAACTCGTTGACAATGATGTTTTGAGTTCGTTCGTTCATAAGAGATGCCTATAATCTCGGCTATCTCTCTAATTTTTAATCTGCGGTCTCCCATTATTAAATCAAGTACTTTTTTAATATTTTCGTCAGTAGTTGACGTCGAAGGCCTTCCAGAGCGGGGTTCATCTTTCACACTCTCTCTACCACGCTTAAATTCTGCTATCCATTTTTTGACGGATGAATATGACAGAGCACAATCGCCTAATGTACTGACCATGTCATCATGGATGGCTTTTGATGATAGCCCCTTCTTATGGAGGTACTTAATGACGGCACGCTGCTCGATTTGCTCCATTCGCGGAAATTATGACCGATTACTTTGTTAATAAATTTATAAAATCACAACTAATTATCGCACACGTTTCGAACTTCACACAATGAACTAGTCTGAACTGAACTAAATAATGTGGGTAGATTTGATTTTTAGAATTGAATGGATCTGTGTTAGGCCGAGTACTTTTCAATCCACCCTCGTAGAAAGTAAAACATTTAAAAAGTAAGTGACATATTTGTATTTCGGGCAACGTTGGATATGACAGTCAAAGTAGTACGGTAACGTATTTTAGTTTATAAAGATTTGTATAGCCACAGCTTACAGATATAACGTCTACGACAACTAGTTAAGAGTTCCAAACAAACGTGCAGGACCCAAAACTACTATTTGATCTCGTTTTTCGTCTAACCGATTTCACCGACTCCATTTTGATCGCGTTTAGAAAAACGGTAAACTTCGTTTTTGATGAAATATCGTCACAATCTAAAACAAAAAGACAATTTATTTCGCATTTTGCGATACCAAAACGGCCTGTTTTTATGCATAGATTACATAGGTATGCAAACAATAAATAGTACGAATTAAAAATATATTTTGTGATTACATAGTTGTGCAATTGACAATGACAGCTCTCTAAACGCGTTTAAAGAGCTAGCTGAACGTCGAAAATTAGGCGTTCAGAATTTGAACCTCGTTTAGCATTGACTGCGTTCATTTGATGTTGAAGAAATGCAAACTGTAGCATTGAACTCAGTTAAACGCTTAAACTTCGTTTTTCTTGAACTGATCGCGTTTAGTATCAACGGTGAAATCAGGGGCGAGGCGCTCGCCATTAATTTCATAATACGCGAGTGACTTGAGTTCGATCCACCGTGCCGGCACCTCTGAAATTGTTCTGCAATCTAAGTGCTGATTTACCACGTGCTTAACGATAAAGCAAAACATGCATATCTGAGGAATAAAGGAAAAGTGAAGTCCGCCAACACGCATGAAAGCAATGTGGCGGACTCTTCCCGGCTTCAAAAACCCTCTCAGATATGAAAATAAGTCTGTGCTCAGTAGTGGGACATTTAATTATTACATTACACTAATAACGTAAATTGATGGCATACAAATATAAAGTACGTTAAAAAAATGACGAACTGGATCGTTTAGCAAATTACAAGAAAAGTATAAGATATTAATGATTGTTTAAATTAAGAAATATGTTACAGTAATCTTAATAACCGCATTTGTATTTTTTTTGTAAAATATCTTCCATTAATTTAATTTATAGAATATTCTAACTGCAAAAAAAATCAAAGCATATTTAATATTTATATTAAATAATTGCTGTTACATACGTTACGCTAGGTTCAAACCAGTAATTGACCACAGTTCTCACTTGTTTTAAAATGCTGTGATAGCTGGACAGAAAAACAGACGCCGCAGAATGTTTAAATAAGGATACTTCTGGGAGCAATGTTGCTCATTTATCAAAACATGTTATCTTGAGTTGTGTCATGACTTTTGGAAATAAAATATTGTCTCCGTATCCTGACAGTCATATAGATCCTTCTAACGGATAACGGAATGATATAAATGCAGGCATCGTCGTTAAAGTAGAATTATTAGAAGATACCTATCGGGAGAATGTGGAAGACAAGTACAGTCAATAATAAGAATGAGGTTGTTATCGCTTTGGTCAAGTACCACGTGTACAGAATTTGCGACTGGTATATTTATTTTTTAGTTCGAAGTTAGTTAATAGAAAGTTTGACATACAGCCACAGCGTTACTAAAATTACGGAAAGATTTACTGTACTCAAATTCAGGAGTGCTGTATCTTATTAAAATAACGGACACAATGTAACAAAAATCTTACATTGCATTAAAATGTCACAATAACTTGTTATAAATTTTAATTAATCATAAAGTTGATTTCGAAATCAATCAACAGCCCCAGCGACAGTTAATTGAAATGTCCTTGTATCAACCAATTGCGAGTATTATAGAAATAGTATTTTTGGAGAATGGTATTTTCAGAAATCCGCATATGAATTATACGTATGAATCCCATCGTTTATTAGTCTATGTTACTTAAGTAGGAACAAATTTTTTTTTGCTTTATTTATGCGTAAAGCCAATTAGATTACTGAGCCGGAGCTCTTTTAAAATAATCACAAGGGATCTTCTAGACAATAGTTATTAGTAATTTCCTTCTCCAATAAGAACCTCCTGGCCGATTTTCGTTCCGCGGCAACAACTTCCGAATCCTGTCGGATGCTATTAATTGCGTAGGAAATATTATAAGTGCCACAATTGTACGCATAAATACAGAGGCCCTTACATATCCTACCATAATCACTAAGATCGAAAGATAGGCTAGGATGCAGTGGCGAAGTCACAACACTTATCTCAACAACGAGGCTTCTTAAAATAAACATACATACATACATAAGATCACGACTGTATCCCATAAGGGGTAGTCAGAGACTGGGCGCTCACCGCAAAAACAGATGACTGCCACAATCCACGTTTCACCAAAACAATATAATGCACTTGGTGTGATAGGTGGTGAGCCCATCGCCACCATGCGCTGTTGGGTGCACAGTGCAGTTTAATTCCTTACTTGCCTTTTACGAGATCCATTGGATGAGATGGAGTGGTAGTATTCTTTTAACGAGCCGCCACCACACGGCAAATTAAAATAAAATAATTATAAATATTGTTATAATGCTAACCAGCACTCACCTCATCTGGTGAGATCAGATCGGGACAGTCTAGGCGCCCGCACATCACATCAAACAGCAGTTCCATATCCAATACCTCTCGTCTCTCTTCAAGAGTAAGGAGGTTGTACTCTCTACAGTTATCACTGTTTGAAGATTCGTCTGATTTTCTGAAGTTATAATTAAGGTGCCTATGTTCTGCAGTGGACTAGTGATAGGCTGTACTGATGATGATGATCATGATGATTTTTTTTAGCGTAAATGGGGTACCAGATGGAGCTAGCATATCCCAAAATACTATGCACATAAGAATAATATATAATTTTTAGACTGGATAACTTCAAAACGGCTTGCAGACACGCATGACAAATTCGAGATTGCAATGTGCTCTGTCAAAGACGTTATCAATATGAATATTTAATCGGATTTTAGAACCAAACATAGACCCTCAGGTCCCGCACAACATCGGTCCTCTGTATTACAGCGTTATTGAATGTGTAGAGAAAATTAATTGTTTGTTTTTTTTTGTGACACTTGGCGGCTACGAGAGTGTACAAGTCGATGTTTTATTTATTTTCTTTTATTCTAAAAAAAAACATTCCTTAATTTAAAATGAATGACAATTTAAATTAATATATAAGGTTTATTTTCTCTGGAAACAAGTGCAGAAGGAAAAGGCAAATAAAAATAATTAAAAAAAAACATTTATTACCCTTAAAATTGATGAGACTAATTAATTGGGAAGAGTGCGACTAAATTCAGAAAAATCAATCAGTTTATTAAAGTAGTGCTATGAGATTAAGTGGAACTAGATGTCTAACTGTTCTGTTAGGACCATATCATGTTATTATATATTCCATATCATGGAAAGGAATAATTATGCTGAGAAATGTGAGCACCTCTTTAGAAGGGGCAACACATGATTCGTCTTACATCTCACCTCGTAACTATTATAAGTCAATTGACAATGCCAGTTGTAGGTAATGTAGGTAAAACTCGTGTTATATTCGCGACTTCGGACTACCGAATACACACAACAATACACATGCCTAGTGGTAGTGTTGTAGTGGTGGACGGCATCCTTTTCCGGAGGTGATTAGTTTGCTTGTTAACGCTAAATTGGGAGGGGCGGCAATGCTCTTCAACTGAATAATACACACCATTTTTTTTATTTTGCTGGCGAATCATAGCAAATTCATTTTATTTCTCATCTTTACAATAGAATAAGAAATAACTCGCTTGAATAAAACTCTAATGGTTTCCCACCCCTTCCTATGGGCGATGTGTTTTAGAATAATAAGCACTAGAGAGGTCATCCATTACACTTAACTTGGTCGTAAACTTAGACTGCCGCTGTTGGAAACGCTGCGAGCAACACACAAAGACCATGTCGTCTTTGATAAACAAAAGAAACTGATATTTAAAACAGCTCTGGCTTAGTAACTTTTCTCCTCTTTCATTGCCTTACGTCTAGACCCAACAAACCGCCTTAAGGCACAAAAACAATTTACCGTTCTATGCTCTGCAATATATAACCACTGGGAAGTTGGAAAGGATATCTTCTTCAACGTCTTGTCATCTATGTCTTTCATCACACATTTATGTAAGTACTTATTTTTGTAAAAGGCAGTTGTAGTAAAAGCAGCGAGTCTGTGTTTGTATTTGTAATTAGTCTCACCATAAATATTGTCTTAATAACTTACAATATTTTTTGAATTTGTTTGTTTAATATGTTAGAAACCGAATCGCAGTAATTGCCTCACACAAAGCAGGTATAAAGCAGTGAGTTATTTTAAATATGCTTCTAAAGCACCTAGCCTGCTGCAACTTCTAGCTGTGCCTCGCTGTTTCAGCCGCCGTTTATGGTAAAATTAATTGTTCCTAAGTGCCGCAGTAAAAAAAAAGTAAAGTAACAGCTAAAAAATGTCTCACTGCTGAGCACATGCCTCCACTCATTTCTGAGAGGGTTTTGGAGCCGGGAATAGTCCGCCGCGCTGCTCCAATGCGGGTTAACGGACTTCACATGTCCTCGAAATATTTCTATGTTTTATATATATATTTTATTCATGCAGGTTTACTCTCGATGTTTTCCTTCACCGCTAAGCACGTGGTAAATCAGCACAGAAAATTGTAGAACAATTTTAGAGGTGCTGGCAGCGGGGATCGAACCCAGGTTACTCGCTTTCTATGAAATTAAAATCTATAATATGCCTCAAGAATTGGGCTATCAAAAACAAAAAGAATTTTTCATAGTTCCAGAGCTTAAACTATTTTCATTTCTTTATTTTCTCGATGACAGTTCTAATTTGATAGTTGTAGTGTTGTGACCAAATAAGTGATGATATCGATCGCATATATTTATTTTATTTACGATTCATCAGATTTTGATTAAAATAAATAAATAAAGATTACCTGTCGTTATAATTATTTCGTTTCATTGTCGAGTACCTACCTATACCTACTTATTTTACAACAGCTTCGAAAATTTTAAAGAAGTTGGCATTATCAATCAAGAATTAATAACGTAACATCTTGTAATGAAATATTAGTTAATAAATTTGTACAAAAGTATCCGGCAGTAGTTTAGTTTCTTACATTTTGTTAAAAAATATCGGGTCTGTTATCGTGTTATTTTTATCGATATAGCTCCATCCCTATCAGTTTCTCCGACTCTGGTATAACCTTGTACTTGTGTAAACGTCATATTTTTATAAAATAATGCATACATAATGTAAAAAAGACGCTCGTTCAAGTTTTCACAGGAGCTGTCATCGAGAAAATAAAGAAATGGAAATAGTATAGCGCGTTAAAACAAAAAAAACACACAAACTCTTCAGTTTTGTATATTAGCATAGATTAATCTAATGCATGAAACAATGGTCACCATAAATATCTGCGCGGATAAACCAAAATTTAGGTGTAGAGCGTATTGTTTCTGAAACTGCATCTGAACCTTTTTTCGATCCTAAATCATAAATTTTACATCTTTTTGTATAAGCGTTACAATGCATATGGGAAGGTATGAGTTCATTTGTCATTACGCTAATATATAAATGGCTTTACAATAAAATTATCTTGAACCACAAGTTTAAGTTGTAGACCAGAAGATGACGTAATAGTCGATATCCAAAAAAAATATCACTTTAAACAGTATTTCTTGTACTTCCATAGGAAAAAGCCGTTTCATGTTTGATAAAAGACACTTTCTCTATTTTTTACTAAATAATACTAGTAATACAAATTCCTATGTATGTAGTACAAATATCTTAAAAAAAACTGAAACTGCATCTGACCTATATTTCGATCTTATTTCATAAAATTTTCACATTTTTGCACAAACGTTACATCGCATACGGGAAGGTATGAGTTCATTTGTGTTTGAGCTAATATTTACGGCTTTACAATAATTTTATCCGAAAAGAAAAGTTCAAGTTGTTAACTAGAAGATGACGCAGTAGTCGATATCAAAAAAAAAACATTACCACTATTCGACTTTTATTCTTGTACCTCCCTAAGATAAAGCCGTTACATGATTGATAAATGATGATTTCTATACTGTTTTGAAATACATATGTATTTTATCTTAAAACTTCCAGAGATCATTCCACATCTAGTAGATCTTTAGACCTTAAAAATGGGAAAGATCCGGGCATGGACGGAATCAAAACTGAACATATGAAACGAAGGCGCACGTCTGTGTTTAAGTAGCTATAAAAGCTCTAAATTCAATTGTACCTAATAGTAGAATTACAAAAACAGACGTAAAGTATAATAATAAAAAAGGAAACTAATTTTTTCTCTTTTATATAAGACAAAAATTATATTACTAGTTTTAGAAGGTCATCTCGGATATTCTCGCGCCAAACTTGAAGAATTCCAGCCACTATTATAGGCCTGGTTTAAAAGTGGCGTTTAAAGGTAGGATTCGTATGCAGGAATCTCTCTAGGTAGGTACCACCCCAGAGACAGTTATTCTGTCGTGAAGCAGTAGTGTGCAAACATTACTTTGTTTCGGTTTGAAGGGCACTGAGAGCAGGAACCACTGGGCATATGAGACCTAAGAACTGATGTCTCAGGGTGACGGGAGCAGTGTGACGTCACACAGAAATGTTCTGGATGACACAGCATTTGTTATGGGCAGATGTTGTACTTACCATCAGGTAAACGTTTTGCAACGTTTCGGCGCCTTATCCAATACATAAAAAGTTAGTAAACTGTAGTAGCAAAAGGTTGGTTAAATTTGTCAGATGACTAATGATGACGATGGATGGAGTTAGTGCACCTTAAGTTCAGAGACAGGTATATAAGATTCAAAGAACTCCGTCGGACCATATTTAGTCTGTAAAGTTATTTCGGTCAATATATAATCCGTACTTTATACTTTAATATTATAAATGCGAATGTAATTCTCTCTGTCCCTCTGTCTGTTTGTTACCTTTTCGCGGCTTAATCGTTGAACCGGTCTTGACGAAATTTGGCACAGAGATACATTGAATCCTGGAGACGGACATAGTAAACTTTTTATCCCGGAAAATCAAAGAGTTTCCGCGGGCTTTCTTAAAAACCTAAATCCACGTGGACGAAGTCGCGAGCATCAGTTTGTTTTTATTAATATCAGACATGTCAGTGCTACTGTATTGGTTAGGGATTAAATTAGAACTCTTTTTTTATAGACGTCGCGAAAAAAAATCCTATGTAATGTACCTTAACTTTGCAACAATTAAAAATAAAAATAAAATATTCTGAGTTATGTGAAAACTTTGTAAAATTATGCGCTTAGTTTTTTTTTTACCTTACATCACACCATACCTGTCTTATCTACGGTATGGCATCGTTAATTTGGTCAGTCAACCATACTGTGAAATTGTACCACAGTGACATGCAAAGACGCGGCAAAACGTGAACCCCGAAATATCCGAATGTTAAATAAACTGCGTAATACGATTTCATGCTTACTGAATGATTACTGTATTACTTACACTAATTGAACCACTAAATAAGTATTTACACACGGTGCACTTTATGTCTGTGTAACCTGTAAGCTTGTGTATATTTATATGTACCTACATTATAAAGCATCTAGAAAGAAATGTAATAAATAATATTTAAATTAAATGAAATGTTTAATATGAAGTGTTTTTTCAGTGTCATAGGAGAGACAATCGTGCACATAATAAAAAAAGTGCTGAGCACAGGCCTTTTCTGATTTTGAAAGGTGTTTGGAGCCGGGAAGAGTCCGTCACGCTGCTGCAATAAAACTCGACTTCATGTCTTCGAAATATTTTAATATCTCAGAAATGCAGGTTTCCTCACTGTATTTTCCTTCACTACTGAGCACGTGGTAAATATGATAACTAAAAATTGCAGTCCAATTTTAGAGATGCCGGACCGGGGATCAAAGTCAAGTCACTATCCACATTTAAGGCGAGCGCCCGTTCCCTGAGCTATCATGGTTCTACAGCTACCACGGAAATTGTTTAACGTTTTTACTTATTTTTATTGCATAAAGAGACGAAACGATCTAAACGTTCACTTGATGGTAAGTGCAACGTCTTTCTATAACTAAATAATGCTGTATCACCCAGAAAATTTCAGCGTGACACCACACTGCACCCGTCACCCTCAGACATCATTTATTAAGTCTCATATGCCCAGTGATCACACTAGCTCTCAGTGTCCTTCAGACCGAAACACAGTAATGTTTGCACACTGTTGACGTGGCGGCGACGTTGTTTACTACCTGTCATGTCTCGTTTCCAGCGGGGCGAAAAAGTAGGCTACGGATGTGGGGAAAAAGGCGTGACAATATGTGTGTGGGTGTACTAGTGCTTTAAGGCAGAATAACTGGCTCTGGGGTGGTACCTATCTAGACGGAATCCTGCATAGAAATCCTAGTACCAGTTTTGCGGAAGACACTTCATAATGACAAAGAACCCCCTTCAGACTCATAGTAAAGCTCAATAAAATACAGGCGTGCACACCTGAGTGTGGTAGCGGCTTAAGAGAATCTACCACCCCATCTCATCCCGTGGGTGTCGTAAAAGTCGACAGAGGGAAAATGAAAACCAGGAGATGGGCAGCAGCATCTTGCTCAAACATCTAATCAAATAAATAAATAAACTGCGGTTGCCAACCCGTCTGCCAAGCGTGGCGACTATGGCAAAATCCCCCCAAAACGAGAGTTACAAACTTTTGTGGCAATCTATGGGGTAGGCCTATGTTCAGCAGTGGACTATTGATAGGCTGAAACGACGACGACGACGACACCTGAGTTAATCTAAGACAATATTTTCCGAGATAGAAAATGGTGAGCAAAAATTATTAACTTTGATTTATATATATTTTTTTATATTATATTTTTTATATTTGATAAAAGTGACGGAACGAGCAAAACGTTCACCTGATGGTAAGTGCAACGTCTGCCCATAACAAATGCTGTGTCACCCAGAACAATGTGATACCACAATGCGCCCGTCACCCTGAAACATCAGTTCTTGAGTCTCATATGACCAGTGATTACGATACATCTCAGTGCCCTTCAAACCGAATCACAGTAATGTTTGCACACTACTGCTTCACGGCAGAATAACTGGCCCCAAAGAAATAAAAGTATTTTTGGAATTAATCGGCCAGTACCGTTTCGCGATGTATGTATATGTCGCCGTGAGAGCACTCTCAACCGACGTGGTCAATTCCTTCATCACCATTTAAATATTTTTATCACATAAGAATTTCATTGTATTTAAGTCATTTAACAGTTTACAATAACCGCCCTGTATTGGCCACTTTTGTTAAGAGGTGTCGCTGAGAAAGCGCACCTTACCAACGTAATCTTAACTACTTCGTCGCCTTTTAAATTATTTTATCACACGAGTATTATTTATTTGTAATTCTTTCATTTTTAAATAAAACTACTTTTTTACGGATTTTATACGCGATAAAATCCGTAAAAAAGTAGTTTTATTTAAATGTGTAATATTCGCGTAAATAAAAGAAAACATTATGTGAACCAGTACGGACTGGAAATCGCAAATTAAACGCGATAAAATCCGTAAAAAAATTAGTTTTATTTAAATGTGTAATATTCGCGTAAATAAAAGAAAACATTATGTGAACCAGTACGGACTGGAAATCGCAAATTAAACGCGATAAAATCCGTAAAAAAGTAGTTTTATTTAAATGTGTAATATTCGCGTAAATAAAAGAAAACATTATGTGAACCAGTACGGACTGGAAATCGCAAATTAAACGCGATAAAATCCGTAAAAAAGTAGTTTTATTTAAATGTGTAATATTCGCGTAAATAAAAGAAAACATTATTCTTTCATTTTGTTAAAAGTTATAAGTTTTTGTTTAAAAGGCTTGTCTCGGCCACTTGAGGTTTCGCTGTGAAAGCGCCCACTGAACAACGTAATCTTAATTCCTTCGTCACCTAGTCAAATTATTTATTTTATTTATTTATTTAACCTTTCATGCACAAGTGGTACATATGGCGGACTTAATGCCTAAAGGCATTCTCTACCAGTCAACCATGAGGCAAAGCAGAGAATAAACAATATGATGATAGGCGGTGCAGCTAACAATAAGAAGAAAATAAAATAATATGATTATAAATACATAAACAGATAAAATATACATACACAACACTACATATACATACATACATATATATACATATACCTACATAAATATACACAAACATACATATTTATATAAATATACATACACACGAAACAGGAAAGAAAAATCAAACTAGTAATGAATTTTTAAAGTATTCCCGGACTTTATTTTTGAAAGCAAATTTGTTAGGAGCTTTTTTAATGTCAAGAGGTAAATCGTTCCAGAGTCTTATAGCCGTTAAGGTGAATGAATGAGATATGTAACCAGTACGGTGCAAGGGCGTGAGTAACTTGAGATTATCCGAAGAACGGAGAAAACAGTCATGAGAATCTCCCAGGTATTGAAATGTAGCTTTCAAATACTCAGGAGCACATGGATCGTTTAGTATCGTGAAAAGGGTGCAGAGTATTCTAACAGATCTGCGCTGACGAATAGGCAGCCAGTTAAGCTGATTACGAAAGGGAGATACATGATCATATTTACGGAGACCATATATGTATCTGATACAGTTATTGAGGAGACGATCCAATGTGTTAAGATGTTGTTGAGACAGGTCTGGGTAACACACATCAACATAGTCGATAATGGGCAGTATGAGAGATTGGACAAGCAAAATCTTTGTAGTGGTCGGAAGAAAATTTTTCAAACGATAGAGAGATCGTAAGACTGCAATTGTTTTGCGACTAACCTCCTGAATCTGCTTGTTCCATGTAAAACAACTGTCAAGATGCAAGCCAAGATTCTTTACATGAGGACAGAATGGAATGGTATTGTTATTATACATAATCGATGGCAATGTGGAGAAATCAAGTTTTGTTATGTAACAAGAGCTACCTATAATTATGGCTTGACACTTAGTGGGGTTAACATCAATACCATACACACCTGACCAATTATAGATGAACTGCAAATCTTCGTTCAATAATGATATCGCACCATTGATTTCGGATGATCCCGCTTGCGCATATAGCTGCAAGTCATCGGCATACAGATGGTAAGAGCACTTGAGATTCATTGTGATTAGATTAATAAAAATAGAAAACAAAAGAGGAGACAGAATACCGCCTTGAGGAACGCCGGTAAGTACATTGCACCAATCAGACACATTTTGGCCAGCACGCACAGCCTGTTGGCGCCCTCGAAGATATGATGAGAACCATTCCTGGGCTGAAGATGAGATATTCAAGTGAGAGAGAAGAGCTAATAGCATATCATGGTCGACTGAATTGAAAGCGTTAGAAAAATCTATTAAGACTAGAACTGTTAGTTTAGAGTTTTCCATACCCTCTCGGATATCTTCAGTGACCTTGAGAAGAGCAGTGGTTGTACCATGACCAGGTCGAAAACCGGACTGGTATGGGGAAAGAATGTTATTTTTAAAAATAAAGTCAGAAACCTGCTTGTGTGCAACAGCTTCTAAAACCTTAGATAGAAATGGCAGTATAGAGATTGGCCTAAAATGAGAAAGAAGGCTACGATCAGTGGATTTAGGAAGAGGAATAATAAAAGCTTTACGCCAGAGTGTCGGAAAAGTGCCGTACGTCAGCGAAAAATTGATGATGTTGGTTATTGCGGGTAGAATAGACTCGACTACGAGTAAAATCATTGTCCTACCCACATCATCGCACCCCACTGCATTGGATTTGATAGATAAAATTATTTTACGTATCTCATCTTCATTCACAGGAGAAAAGTTAAAAGAGTTATGAGAATAAGAAGGCATGGAAGTTATCAATGAGATAGCTTTTGTTTTAGAACTATCAGATACTATCTGCGTAGACAAGAAATGTCGATTGAAATCGTCTGGAGAAAAAGATGTGTTATTGAAGTCTACTGGTGGTTTTCCGCATCCGAGTGTGTTGAGAAACTTCCATATATCAGCCGAAGACGAACAGAGCACTTGCTCATGGAAATATCGGCGTTTAGCTGCTCTCACCATCCGATTGCAACGATTTCTCGCAACCTTATAGGCTTGCCACTTATCATCTGTACGATTCTTCTTGAATGCTCGAAACGCTCTGTCACGCTTTGCCATGGCCATTCGTACGCCGACAGTGATCCATGGAACAGGAGGACGTCTAAGTCTGACAACACGCTTGGGAGCATGGTTGTCAAAGAGCCTTAATAAATTACAATTCAGCACATTAACTTTATTGTCGACTGTGGACTCTGTAAATACAGAAGACCAGTCAATGGAATCAGCATCATGCTTAAGCTTTTCCACATCGAGTCGAGCAAAACTGCGAATGGGAATAGACACTGATGAAGGTTTAGGAGACTTTAATTTATATGAAAGGAAAAGCAGATCATGCCGTGAAAATCCAGAAGCAGGAAATTGGCCATAATTGACAACATGCTCATTAGAGGAGACAGTTATAAGGTCGATACAGGTGTCCGCAGTGTCAATATTATGGTGAATAGCATCTAAAGGCAGAATAGAGAAATTTTGCGACTCCATGATCGATCTTAATTTGTATGATTTGGGAGAAGTCCTTAAAAGGTCGGTGTTAAAGTCTCCCATGACAATGTGATGTGTGTAAGCAGAACAGAATGGCAACAAATTACTTTCCAAATCGGAGAAGTAGTCCACTTGAGGTGGACAATAGATGACTCCAAGGAAAACTTTAACACTCTTCGACATTAACTTCTACAAATAAATATTCCATTGAACCTGAATATAGGGAGGGGGAACTGTGTAAAATTTTATAAGGGAATTCACTACGCAAATAAATAGCAACGCCCCCGCCTCTTTTACCAGTACGATCGTTACGGAGTAAAATATATCCTGGAAGACTGTAAGAAGTGGAAGTAAGTTCTGGCTTAAGCCAGCTTTCAGATATGAGTATAGCATGAGCTGCAGATGAAGAGAAAGTATCCAGGAGCTCCGTGTGATGTTGGGGTATACTTTGCGCGTTTAAATGACAAATATGAAGACAGTTCGAATTTTTTTTTGATTCATCACTAATTAATGAACGTAATGTAACTGGTTCATCTGAGGCATCCACAAGTGAAAGGGAAGAAGAGCTGTTGCAAGTAGAATAAAAAGATTCATTATCTGACATTAGACAGAAAAATATGTATAATAATAATTAATAAATAACTAAATATATTAAGAAATAATAATAATAATATATGTGTTTATCTTCATACATCACCCTCCGGCCGACTGTTTACAAACATAAAAACAATCACACCAAAAATTGTAGTAACTAGTGATAAAACAAGGAAATAACAACAAAAAATATACAAAATGTGAAAAAAAAAAAAAAAAAAACATAAAGCTAATAAATTATAGACCATCGTACATAAAAGAGAAATAAAAACCAACGTAAAACGGACAACAAAATTGCGTAAAGATACATACGTCAAAGCTAACATTACGGTGTTGTCAATAATGACAGTTGTTCGAAAATAAAAAACAATAAATCAGTTTACAAAACCATGGATTGTTTACAATTTACCATCATATACTATATGGATTCTGTCATTTATAAAATAAAACAAGGACAATGCAATTACTTATTACGAATTGCGCGTTTAGATCTGACTGTGGACTTAGGCGCACTATCACTATTATTATTGGATCGGATATTCGAGGAAATTGTATCAGATGGAGTATCCACTGCTGATTTTTCATGCTGGGCAATCAGTGTATGGAGGTTCTTGGAGTCCGTCAGCCGATGTCGCTTTCCACCAGGCAACTTGACGTAAATATTGCCATCAAATGACCAAACCTGTCGGATACCAAAGTGCTTACGTGCAGCAATGAATAAAGTTTGTCGGTGGCGAGTAAGAAACTCGGAAAGTACGTATGGAGTTCCCTTGAGCTGTGTCTTCTTGGCCCAAATGATTGACCTAATGAACTGGTCTCTGAACCGTATAAGAATGGGTCTTGCACGACTCTCTGAAACTGCACCCAGCCGATGACAAACTATGATGGAACTTGCAGAAAAATCTGATGGGTTAAGATTATCCTGCAGAATTGTCACAACAGTATCCGTAATATTTTCTTTATTAGCTTCTGAAACCCCATTCAACAATAAATACTTTCTGCGATGTCGCATCTCAATATTATCAACCAATTGACTGACTTCATTGATCTTATGCTGCAGTAATGACATAATCGCCAAGACGCTTTCTTTGAAAGCTTGAAAATCACTTACTACGGTTCTCAAGTCAGGAACAGGCACTGACGAAGAAGAAGTGTTTTTAATGAGTGCTTCAAAATCAGCCATACGTTGGTTGAGTGAAGACAAGGCTGCTTTTTGTATGTCTGCCAACTCAGCAATAGTAGACATTGTCTTGTAAAAAAAATTGTCTTCAGGTGTGATGTGATGTGATAAATTATCAAAAGTGACCGGTGGTAGGGTGATGCGAGTTTATTCTAATTTTTCATTAAGGTGAGTCAAATCCACAAACTATATTATAAACTTCACAAAAATAGCAAAAACTGTAAGTTACTAAATTGTAAAAGTTTAAAAATACCAATAAAAAACTAAATTTATCACTTAGAGCAATGTGCTTATTATTTCACTCCTACCGCCAAACTATATTGTCACACCAGCATTTGGTTATCGAAATTTATGGGGTGCCCTATATCGCTAACTTTTATAAATCTATCGTCAGGCACACTTCATTCTATGCGTTACCAGTGAACTGTTGTGAATTATATTAAGATTGATATTGTGGTAGGGAGGATTTTTAGCTGCATGGCCTGTACAATAGTAATATAAAAAAGGGTGTTAATGACAACCTAGTTAACTTGTGTTTTTAGCGCTTGCCGGTGAAGGTTGGGTATTTGGCAAGCGTTTGTCAAGCTACTACGCTTACTACTTTAAATAAATTGTAAAATATTGTGAGAAATATAAATCTGTAATAAATAAATCATTTATAAGTGATATGTCAAGGCGTTTCTTTGCAATGGATCAAGAGAAGGACAGTACAACAGAACCCTTGTCAAATGGGGACAGTAGTGCTGCTCCCCCAAAAATAACCCCTGGGTCTTCTGCTTCGACATATATTATAGTTAATAGAATCAGGCGTAACTTTGCGTAAATCCATATTTAAAGGAGAGAAAGTTAATTTTCTAAAATCCGCATGCAAAATGTAAAATGGTGTGTATTACCTAGTTTTTAAGCTCACCGCCCGCCCTCCCTCAACAGCGTGCACAAGAAAACCATTGGTATACAAATATTATTTAAGGATTTCTGTAATATTAAGAGTTAAAATTATCTCACTTCAGTTTTCGGATTTTAGACTACATATATTTTTTTAAACGATGACCTACAGTAGGATTTCTCCTGAGTCGTTAACAGACATAAATTCCACGTTCACCAATACCCAGACCCGGAACAATTATCTGTAGGCCATACAAATATTTGTCCCGTGCAGGAATCGAACCCGCGACACGCTGTGCAGAAACCAGGGGCTTAGCCACTGCGCGAACCCAGCCGACAAGTACGAGCATGTCTCGTCAGGTGTACTCGAAATATTCGTAGGTCGTGTTCGGCCCAGTTTCCTTAAGAACTGCTTAAACTTTAAAAATAAATAGTTTTTTTATCGGAACAGTGCTCGCGCCGTATCAGTTTGCTGCTGGATTAAATTTTATTCGAATATGATTATAATCATTTTATAATCAGACATGTTTTTATTGTCACATACTAAGAAATGTGGAAGTCTTCATTAGAGGCTAGATTAGGCTCTCACTAAGCTGGAGCGTTTATCATCCTGAAATGCATCGCCACTTATCGTAGTAAGTAAAAAATGCTTTCTATATATGCGATATTCGCCACCAGTCTCGTCTCGTTTTCCGAGAGGGCGAAAAATAATTTCACGATACTGATGTTGGCAAGTGGGCTAAGAAGGTCACTTCATTGGCGAACCGCCATCGACACTACGTGAGCACCTCGTTTATATGAGAAGGTAGCATACATTTTACGCTAGTTTGACTTGAATTGGGCCATTCGACGGATACGCCACATACAGCTGACCGTGTGAAAAAGATAGTTTCACTTCAAAGTCAGCAGAAGTTGGTCCATAAATACACATAAATAGATATCGATTCCATAGATATCCATCCATTTCTACACAAGCAATCTCGTACTGACGTTCAACAGAATATGCCACAATATATTTTCTTTTCTTTAAATTTAAAAGTATTATAAAAAAGTTTAAACATCCACCTCCCATGGCAGATGTTCTGTTAAAGTTACTGGTAACAATTGTTTATATTAAATGTCATAGAATCATTTAGCCTAGTTACAGTACAGCACACAATAATATTATCACAGCACACAAAAATATATATAGGCTGAAACGACGACGACGACGACACAATAATACTGTATACTATCTACTTTATGTTTGTCCAATAATAATAATTCCACATCTAAAATTTTGCTATAGCAACGGTTAATATTTTGGTACAATAAACTTAGTTTTTCATAGCATTGTTTCTCTATTATGAGCTTTCCATTACTAAAAAAGAAATTAGCCACAGCATAAATAGACACTCTATTTAATGATATCTTGTTACTTTGTTTACTGACAACTTTCGACTACTTCTTTCTACAGTTGGCCCTGAGAAACGCGTAGTCTTCTCCCGTTATATGGTCTTGATACATTTCAGGTTACATTACCCGTTGGGTGTCTCACACACCTAAAAGTTCTTACTAATCCAAGAACAAGTTCAAGCGTGACTAGTCCGGAAATTTTAACATAAAATATGTAGTCACATTTTTGTTAAAAAGTGGAGCAAGATCGAAAAACTGAGTATTCATCAAAACGGACATATTATTAAAAAAAAAACGGTTTAGCCCATTTTCAAAAGTTTGAACATACCAAAATGCTTGATATTTGGATGCCACATGAACTTCCGCAAATTCTCTATTTTTAATAATAGCTATAAGAACAAATTTTTTACATTATTTATGTTACGTTAAGCCTTTAATAGTCCTATGATCGCTATATCGATACCGACCACTGTTAACCTATTACGAAGTGAAACTATACCATAGTTGACACATATGACACGAAGGTGGGCAGCCGCAATACGATTGCCCTCCCTCTGTGTAGTCAACTAGTTATTTCTGAAAAAATTATTCTCTCTAAAAATATTCGTAAAATACTTACTACCTACTAGAATCTATGTTTTAATAATACAGATATTATTTGCCAATTTTTGTAGAAAACTTTGTAAATAAATAAATTTTTCCATAGATTTATGCAAATAATTCATCAAGGGAATACCTTCGCAGCAACTTTTTAATACATTTTTAAATAAGACTCGGAATTCAAAGATAAATGCAGTTCCAAAAGTTTTCAAATTAAAACTTTTAACAACTTAATTTCGTTGATCGAGAATTCTTATCGAGTTTAACTAAGATAAAATCGAGACTACAGAGTAAAAAACAAATACATTCGAATATAGTAAACCAAATATTTGAGATTCATTATTACATATTTAAAATACATCACGATGAGCGAGGACGAAGTCTGTGTTAACAATGACAAAAAAAACTTTTACTGAGGTATTTTACGACTCTATTGCGGAATAATCCACTTATGTGAGAGCAGGTGATATGTATAAAGAAAAGTGGGCACCATTACTTTTCTGTCTGTGAGTTCTGCTACTTCCTTTGTGAAGCTTAGTTACAAATGAAGCGTTTGTTACGTAAAAATATCTTTATACTAACATTAAATACTTGTCTTTTAATCAAAAATGCATAATGTAATGGATGAATATAATATGAAAGGCTGGTACAATATTTTCAAATTTGTTAGATAGATAACTAAAATAGAGAAAAGCATTATACAATAAACATTTTAATAATAACTTGTTTTAAGATATAAGTTTAAATATATGTAATATTAGATATTGCCGTGTGGTGGCGGCTCGTTAAAAGAATACTACCACTCCATCTCATCCAATGGATCTCGTAAAAGGCGAGTAAGGAATTAAACTGCACTGTGCACCCAACAACGCATGGTGGCGTTGGGCTCACCACCTATCACACCAAGTGCATTATATTGTTTTGGTGAAACGTGGATTGTGGCAGTCATGTGTTTTTGCAGTGAGTGCCCAGTCTCTGACTACCCATTATGGGATACAGTCATGATCTTATGTATGTATGTATATTAGATATAGCGTGATTAAGTGTTAAGTTTGGAAAACATAATTTCTACTTATTAAGATTTTGTTTTCGCGTGTTAGTGAGTTCTGGAGCTGAAGTTATAAATCGGTTGACGATAAATAAAGTAATTATAGCTATTAAATAATTATATAAATTTGAGCTATGTTCATATGTTATATACTATCAACGATAAGAGAATAAAGGTATCGGATAAACAAATGCGCCAAAATCTTTAATTTATTTTAAAGACATATTCTTCTAATCGAAACTATTATGCATTACTGTAGAAATTATATCTCTAAAATAAAATATATCATAGTACTATACATATAGCCGCTGAGTGGTAGCGGCTTTAGAGAATCTACATCCCCATCTTATCCCGTGGGTGTCGTAAAAGTCGACAGAGAGAAAATGAAAACCAGGAGATGAACAGCAGTGGACTAGTGATAGATTGAAATAATGATGATGACTATACATATAAAATATTATGTCTGTTGTGTTTTTTTATAGTAATATAAATAAACAACCTCGTAATTTTCATTGTAGCACTATTCATTCAAACGTAATTTTTTTCATTTCAATGGAAGGGATGGCAAGACATCTCAAGGTTGCAAACTTTTCCTTCAAACTATAAGAAATGTTCGTGCTTCCGTAGCATATGAACACTTTCCTCGTCTCGTCAATGGTGAAAAAAACAAGGCAGTTGATCTAAACTTAGAAAAAGTTTAACTCTATCTAGAAATTAGAATAATAAATAAATGATTGAATGACATTTATATTTAAACACATCCATAAATAAACAAGTATAAAATACATATCAATAAGATAAATTACATGATAAAAAACCTAACAAAAAACAAAACAACATAAAGAAAGCACAAATTTGTCACATGGAAATTTTCTTTAGATCATATTCTTGAACCACTTTTTTAAACATGTTCTTTATAGGAACTTTCCAAACGCAATCGTTCCAGTGACAAATGGCCTGCATAGCAATAAAAATACCGAACTATGCTGCGGAATACTTATCTTAAATGTGTTTAGGCAACAAGGTACTCAGTCGCGAGTAGAATAAATATAGTCAAAGTTATTTTGATATTGATTAAAATATTATATCCTGCAACGAAAAACAAACTGTCATAAACTGAAAATAAACACTACATATAAAATTATAACGACATCATTATTAAATATGTTTAATATGCATTGTATAAATTGGTAATATATATTATTATCGTCAGTTCAAATAAGGGGATTCTTGTAATAATTAAAGTCAAACATCTCAAATAAACACTTTATAATTTCAATATCCTATTTAAAATCACAAGAAATGCAAATATTCGTAGCAAATGAGTTCACATGTACTTACAGTTAAATCTTCTTAATCACACTACCCAATTTATATCTTCACTTTATTAGGCACAAGTTGCTCCATCCAACGCTCGAAGCAGAATGCCTAACGATCGTGTTAGTTCCTCTTTATATCAAATCCCTACTGTTATGCAATCCAATCATTGACGAGTTTTACAAATAAGTGGGTAGGTAAATAATAAATAAAGAAGGGTTTGTCAGACGGAAATTAACAATAAGTAGGTAGGCAAGTAATAAATAAAGAAGGGTTTGCCAGACAGAAGCTAACAGCTCGGCCATCCTGTTCTTAGTGCGTCCTCGCATTTATGTTGTTACTAATTTGTAATTAGGTAACATATCCTGACGTAACTATAATTATAAAGTTAAACAAATATCATATAATTGATGAAAAATAACAATAAACATATAATCGTTAAGTTGTATGGAATAATACTAATGTCTGTTCTAGATAAGTTAAGAAAAAGAACTTAAACCTAATTCAGTAATACTATTGCTAAGCAATTATATAATATTACAGAATTCACGTGAATATTATGAAGAAATCCAATACAATTTAATTAAGCTTGACAAAAACAATATTTGAATGTATTACATATTTTTACTTTATATAAACAGTATGCACATGTATTAAAAAAAGTGTTTATATAATTAAGCATTACAAATTATAGGATGACCAAATCATAATTGCTATAATTGTGATATACATATAATTCAAGAAATCGTTTTGAAAGTATACAATATTAATTTTCTGAATCATTATCACCGACATTAAATTCACTGTTTTTCGCCACTCTTTTATTCAACTAAGACAATTCGTCTCGCGAAATGCGACGATAATTCCCGCACTATTCCATTATCTCTCATTTCATATAGCTACTAACTAACAACCTTACCGCATGTGACAAGCGATATGGTCTATACAGAATAGGTTTATTGTCTTCTACTTCTATAACCATTTCAGTGACATTGGGGATGCTTATTGAAAAGTATTTTTTTATTACGTACTCATTTTCATTAAGCTTTTCGCAACAATTTATTAAGTGATCAGCAATAGATGAATTAAAAAAGATGCTGTAACTACAAATTTGTACCGGACCAGAAGTTTAAAACCAGAAGACCGAAAAAGCAAGTAGTCTTTAGAAATAGTTATATAACGCGTTATATACTAATAATGATTGAACTCTATATCTGATAAGAATTACCTCCTTTCGGGCAACAGTCCTCCCCTCTTAGTGAACTTCGCACTTACACGCTTCCATCATACATAGGGATCGGATTTGACGGGTATCAAACCTAGTGAGTTCTTGAATGTTGACATTATTAATGGACATTAAATGAATTCTTTGTTCATTCATTATCAAAAATCAATTTAGAGGGAGTTCTAGTTATTAAAGTATCATTTAACTCCGTAAACAAGTGACCTAGAAGAGCAGAATAGCTTAAAATGTAAACTTCTACTATTAATGAATATCTCTGTCTATCGTTTTATTCCTTGGACTTCTACTTCAGCAGTTATCACGCCCAGAGGATTAATAAGATTAGCCCCATTTCATCTAAGCACGGGAAGGTTAGTTGAAAACAAGATCGTGTTCCCTGATTTTACTCCTTCGAATAAGTGAACATTGACTTCCTAAATCAGTGTGACACGGCAACTTTAAGCTATTTATTTTGATATCTAAGACGTATTTACAATTCGAATTATAAGAAACAGTTTTTCAATCCGATCTTATGTTTTCGGTTTTACTTGAATTAACACCACTTTTATTTCGGTAACAGCTAAAAGCTAGATGTCCTAATCTATCGCATAAATTACATTTAACGAGAGGTTTTTCGCATTTGAAACTAGGGTGCCCGAACTCGCTACAATTAAAACATCTTATATTCGAATTTGACGGTATAGATTTAACGTTTGTAAACTGATGGTTAGTACTAAATGGCACTTTGCGCTCATCATTTTTATTACTCTTATCATGCCCTTGTTTGCCTTGCGCTACTTTTACAGTCCGAAAATATTTTAAAATCTGTTCGGGTTCTTTGAATTGAGCTGCTTGTGCTCCCACTTTTATGGCACGGTAATCTACTCCATGCAAAATACAATCAACCGCTTGCATTCCATGTATTCTACATCTATTCAATAAATTTATTTTCGTGTAATAATAGAGCTCTAATGACTCGCCATATTTGACGCGTTTACTAAACATTTCGGTCAAGAGTTCAGCATAGTCTTCACGACAAGGGAACGATTCAATTAACTTTTTCTTCCATTCGCCCCATGTGAGCAACAGCGATGGTAGGCCTTGATACCAAGTCTTAGCAACCCCAATGAGCTTCGGTAAATCATAGTGTACCATTTCTCTTTCTTCCCACCCATAAATCTCCGCGCATTCGTCTACTTTATTGATCCATACCAATACTGTCTGCTCTTTGCTCATGGGATCGAATTCCGGTATAACATTAGCATTAAATGACAACTTAGGCTTTTCTGAACTCTTAACGTTATTTAAGATTGTCAAAAACTTGTCAAGAATTATGTTGGTATCTGATTTTTTTCTCTTATTACTAGTATTAAAGATAACAGACTCACCACTAGAACAATCGTTTCGTTGAGTCTTCCTCGATCCGTGCCTTATATACAGATTGTGTCTTCTATGCTTGCTTCTCCTTTCACATGTCCGCGCCTCCGAGGAGCTATCCGAATTACTAATCATATGCAGTTGTTTCTTTCGTTTTTCATCTCTTCCTTTTATTTCATTTCTTTTACACAGATGTCCCATGCTTCTTTCTGTACTATCCAACCTAAGCATCCTCTGACCTCCTAACCTGGGTTCACCTTCACCCTCAAACCTGGGTGAACCTCTGCTTTGCAACCCGAGCATTTTCTGGCCCTCTAACATGGGCTCACCTTCACCCTCAAACCTGGGTGATCCTCTGCTCTCTAACCTGAGCATTGTTTGGCCCTCTAACATGGGCTCACCTTCACAGTCAAACCTGGGGAATCCTCTGCTCTCTAACATGAGCATTCTTTGGCCCTCTAACCTGGGCTCACCTACACCCTCAATCTTGGGTGATCCTCTGCTCTCTAACATGAGCATTCTTTGGCCCTCTAACCTGGGCTCACCTACACCCTCAATCCTGGGTGATCCTCTGCTCTCTAACCTGAGCATTCTGTGGCCCTCTAACCTGGGCTCACCTTCACCCTCAAACCTGGGTGATCCATTTTCATTGGTCAACGGCCCTTCCCCTCGGCCGAGATCAATGTTGTCCATAGTATTGTATCTGGAACTTCCAATTGAATAGCTTAGAATATCTTCACCAATATCAATTCAACATTACAGCTTTCTACTTCCTAGCACGACATCAAAGTTAACTCAACATAAATCTATATTTGTAGGAATGTGGGTAGTACAAAGATGTTTTAGTTTTTCCTAGCATCCATCACACCACCGTAAAGGCATGTAATCATTACATACATCTTTTTCGAATAATGGCGGTGTCAAATAATGCCATTATAAAGAGAATTTATGGCAATTGTCAATAATAGATGTTAATGACTAATTAAATAAGATTAATAAATATAATATATTCATAATGTCTTCAAAATCATTTATATCATCTCGATCTTAAGAAATTCAAATTTGGCAAGAAAATTTCATAAAAATAATTGATACCAAGTCATGTCCAATTTACGATATAACAATTAGTCATTAAAAATATTTGTCAGTAAGATATCTTATTCCCTCGATAAGAAAAATATACAAAAATGGCTCATCAAACAGATGTTTTAAATACCAAACTATATTTTTTTTGTAGGTGGTTGGTAAACTATTCGATTACTAACTTTCATAAAAATAATTTGAAAAATTAAGTAGCAATTACACACCATTTGCCTTGCTATTTTATACGTACAGACTACAATTCCGAGAATAAAAATTATATTCATAAATAAAGAAATTTGAAAGGAGAAAAGAAAACTAGAGCAATTTATTATCAGTGCATAAATAGTGAAACAAGTGTACTATGTACTGGCCATTGTGGACGTGAAAAGAAAATTGTAAAAATTCTCTTGCTATCCCACTTCTGACCTATTATCGTCAGTTCAAATAAGGGGATTCTTGTAATAATTAAAGTCAAACATCTCAAATAAACACTTTATAATTTCAATATCCTATTTAAAATCACAAGAAATGCAAATATTCGTAGCAAATGAGTTCACATGTACTTACAGTTAAATCTTCTTAATCACACTACCCAATTTATATCTTCACTTTATTAGGCACAAGTTGCTCCATCCAACGCTCGAAGCAGAATGCCTAACGATCGTGTTAGTTCCTCTTTATATCAAATCCCTACTGTTATGCAATCCAATCATTGACGAGTTTTACAAATAAGTGGGTAGGTAAATAATAAATAAAGAAGGGTTTGTCAGACGGAAATTAACAATAAGTAGGTAGGTAAGTAATAAATAAAGAAGGGTTTGCCAGACAGAAGCTAACAATATGTACATTTGTAATAATTTGAAAACAGTGTGTATATTTTTATTATGCCATAACGTCACGATCCGACGACCGTAATTTTAGTATTTATGAATGACAAACATTTTAAGAATATTATCTACTTTTGATCTTAGATAAAAACCTAAGCCAAAATAGATAAAAAATAAATATATCGTGATGAGCTTCCCGTGATTCGATCTGAAACTACATTCAGCCTTCCGGCTCGGCGCCATCAGTCTTGTTCATCGCCTCGAAATGATTTTAGAATTATCTTGACCTACTTTTTTATAGATTAGCAATTGTTTATTTCATATTTATCTCTCTTAAATATCTTAATTACAAAATAAACTTATGTACTAGTATGAGCAGGGCCGAACCAGATAACAAAAACCGGCAGTAAAAACAATAAAATGTTATAAGTATGCAAAAAAAAATGTAGACGTTTCCTACACAATAACTGACTGAAATCTATAATATTAATTTACATGCACAAGAGTTAGTTTAAGTTAAAAACCAAGAAAAGAGCATAAAGGTCGCCAACACTGGAAGTTACTACACATCAAAAATCAAAATTAATTATTTGAATAAATAATTTGAACGCATCAATCATTAACAATGAACCATGTGGATGTTACATAGAGAATCTGCTGAATTTCACGTATGGAAAATAAACGTTTTTAAAACAACAGTTTGAAAACAAACAGATGTTGCACAATGTGACGGTCACAGGGATAAAAAAAATTGAATTATATTACAGATTTTTTTGAGCTGACTATACCATTTTACACTTTAATTTTTAATATTGCAATAATACTCGTATGTAGAATTTTATTAATAAATCTAAAAGCTTACCTGTCATCGATCTGATTTGGCTGTCATTGTGTAGCATATTACTATTAACTATGTATTTCAAATATGCTAAACCCGCCCGCGTGGTGGCGGCTTTAGAGACTTCTACAACAATAACTATAGGTGTGAAATGGACGTTAGACATAATCGAAGGTCATATCTCACGTCCATGTTCATTTTAAGCCCTATACGTTGAGAGACACTATACAGGTAATTGAGCATTGAGCTAAGTTCCTCAAGCGATTCTGCCATAATAACTACGTCGTCGGCAAATTGATGGTGAGTTATGTATTCGTCATTTATGTTCATTTGTTGTATAGAAAATTAGAATTTCTACTTCCACTGCTGAAAGTATTTAAATTTTATGTTACACAATATTGAACCGAAATGATAACAGTAGTAACAGTCGTCGTCGTTTCAGCCCATCACAAGTCCACAACTGAACATAGGAGGGCGAGGGAGGCCCTTAGATTACCAATAAAGTTTTTAGTTCTCATTTTGGAGGGATTTTACCATAGTTGCCGCGCTTGGCAGACGCTTAGAAGACGCTGCTGCCCATCTCCTGGTTTTCATTTCCCTCTGTCGCCTTTTACGACACCCACGGGATGTGATGGGGTGATTGTCTTAGGTCGCCAACTCACGGCAGAACGTAGTAACAGTAGTAGTAGTTATTGGAACGCCATCGATTCCGTCAAAATTTGGGCGGTGTCACAGTCGCTGTAGCGTTGCCAGAGCAGTGTTTGTACAGTACAGCTTTGGTGGCTGTCCGAGTACGAAGCCAAACTACGAAACCGATGCAATTGTTGAAATATGTAAGACAGAGCGATGATATACTCGTATCACCGACTCCTGGATACGGTATTCACGTCAATGGCAATTACATCACTCACCATCGATTTTCCGACGACAAAGTTATTATAGCAGAATCGCTAGAGGGTCTAAACCAAATGCTATGTCAGAAAATTGGAGTTCTACTTTCAAATCAATGAGTGGTTTTGGACTATTCTACTAGACTTTAGACTATTGAACTATTCTTTGGGCGCAATGTGGGTAAAATTTCAAGATCCAATTTAAGTGCAGCGTCTTTGTGGAAAGTTTCCTTATTAATAATATTCTTTATTAATATATAATATAATTAAATCTTTATTAATATTAATTAATAATAGTTTATCTTCTTTTAAAAGAGAGGGAGCAAACGAGCAAGCGGCTCACCATCAGGTGAGTGATCACCGACGCCCATTAACATCCGCAATACCAGATGAATTCCGGGTGTATTGCCGACCTTTGAGAAAGGAGTAAGCTCTTTTCTTGAAGGTCCCTTAGTCGGTCCGGAATAACTGCTGGCGGCAGCAGATTCCACGAAGTGGTTGTGCGTGGCAGATAATTTCTGGCTAAACGCACAGACGTGGAATGCCAGTCATCCAGGTGGTGCCTATAAAGTTTTGTTTTGTGCCGCAATGTACGATGGTGGATACAGTATTCTAAGCAGTTATTTTACACAGTAATATTTTTGAAAACCAGGAGATGGGGAGCATCTTATCTGAATAAATAAACTGTGATTGCCAACCCGCCTGCCAAGCGTGGCAACAATGGCAAAGTTTTCCCAAAACGGGAGCTAGTGGTAGGATTCCTATGCAGGAATCCGTCTAGGTAGGTACCACCCCAGGGCCAGTTATTCTGCCTTGAAGCAGTAGTGCGCAAACATTACTGTGTTTCGGTTTGAAGGGCACTGAGAGCTAGCGTAATCACTGGGCATATGAGACTTAAGAACTGATATCTCAGGGTGACGGGCGCAGTGTGGTGTTACAAAGTAATTTTCTGGGTGACACAGCATTTGTTAAAGGTAGACGTTACACTTACCATCAGGTGAACGTTTTGCTCGTTCCGTCATCTTTATGAAATAAAAAACAAAAAAATAAATATAAAAAGAGCTACTATCTTTTGTGGCAATCTATGAGGAGGCCTATGTTCAGCAGTGGAATAGAGCATATATGATTATGACGATGAATATTTTTGTTAATTCACGTTCATTTATTTTTATTTTAGTTGAATTACTGAGGGTGAGTTACTGAGTTGCACGCGGTTTTTCTTAGTATCACTATATGATCAGCCAAACTTTTCCACCTCTTTAGACCATTTAAAATAATATTTAGTTCTTACCCTATTTCCTCACCTACCTATTTTGAAGGGCATCGTTCTTTTTCCACCAAGTAGCATAGAGTCATGGTCCCCTGCGCGTAAAAATTAAAAAAACCTCTGTTTATTTTTTTAATACAGAAAACTATAAAAAACCAGTAGTACTCCTAAAATACTTTCCTAGGTATCCTAGTCTTTTCGAGACTTGGAATCTTGGTTTGCAACCCTTATTTACAATCACATAGTGTATAGTTTGTCCTAATTCTATCGCAAGAGTATGAGTATGGAGTATAATTATATAATATATTGACTACTAAAATCGCTACGATGAGCACTTTAATAGGTTATAGCTGCCTAGTCGAATGAGTTAATAATACTACCGATACACAAGTCGACAGTCCTAACGGAGGTTCAAACCCTCCATCGGACGGTCCGTCAGCTAGCCGATGAAGCTGCAAAGGCCAAAAGGCTAACAGCAATAACGTCACCGAAAATATTGAGGTAATAATACTTTCATTTAACTTAAAACTAGTTGCAGAATACTGAATGTGACAGTATCAATACGTCTTTTCAAGTAGTGTACTCGTTACGCTTTAACAATACCGTCATTACATACTACAGAATACGGTCGCGTAACAGTGCGACTTGCTGGACCGTCGACTTAAATAAACAAATTCCTCTTGTTAACTAACTGAGTAAATATCATTTGTGTAGTTAATAACGCGACTATTGGCACTTGCACGTTCAAACATTATTGTCAGTTTATCGTTACATATACATACTATAAGAGTCATGCCAGAGGGCCTAAGAGTAATGTTTCGAAGGAAATACACTATATCGTTTTTTATTACTAACTGCTGAAATCTGTAAATTACTTAAACAGCTTCTGAGTATTAGTTTAATAAGTGATTGAAAATAATGTCGATTAGTAATAGAAATAAATATCGCCTTGCACTATTTTAAATATCTGCAAAGAAATTAAACTTTAAACCATAAAATTACGGCTTCATTTCTCGTTTTTCAGTGCCGTTGCATAGCTGCATCGGAAGGTCTTTAACTTTTGATTTGAATTTGTAGTAAATCGCTATCATCATTAAAATCCATCAGCCTTTTATGTGTACAAAACCTTTGCATAACGCAACGAATGTATTTATTTATTTAACTTCAAAAACATACAATGAATGTATATAATAACTATGAAGTATGTAAAGAATTAATGCCTTAGGCATACTCTACCAGTCAATATATGCTGAATGCATATATAGCTGATGTAAAAACAAAATAAAGTAAGTGATTGAAGCATATATACAAAATTTAGAAATATTATTTTGTTATCTTTAAGTAAACACATTAGTAGAATTAATAAAATTAAAAGACATAATTAAAGGGGTAATAAGTGGACACAAACTTTTCTACGTCTCAAAATACTTATTTACTATTTTTATTTTATACATATATGACTTATTTATACAAAAACAAAACTGGAAAAAATATACCATGTCACGAATTTATAATTTCTTTGAATTTAATGCGTTAATTATACGTAAAAAACTTTGAATACAACTCAAAGTTTTTCGTATCTAAAGCATTCAATCTCAACAATAAAATTTTATTTAAAATAAGCCAGAAAATAACAATGTTTAATGAGAGTATAGAAATCCTTTTCGAAATGTCAAAGTTACAATAAAAGACTAGACGTTCGTAAAATACTTGTCCCTAAACTTCTTTTGTTTGACGACAGGGTAGCACGTTTGTGATCTTTATTACGAATTACAGTTTTATTTCGTCATGCCACAAAAGACCCGCCTACGGGATTTTATTCGTTTTCGTGTTACATAACTTTGTCGTTTATGTCATTTCTTAATCTTTAAAAATTGCGTTTAGTAAATAGAACTTAACATTTGTTTATCTATGACTAGAGAATCTACCACCCCGTCTCATCCCGTCGGTGTTGTAAAAGTCGACAGAGGTAAAATAAAAACAGGAGATGGGCAGCACCATCTTCTTGGAATATCAGAATAAATAAACTTTGGTTGGCAACCCACCTGCCAAGCGTGGCAACTATGGCAAAATCCCTCCAAAATGAGATCTACAAACTTTTGTGGCACTCTATGGGGGAGGCTTATGTTCAGTAGTGGACTATGTATAGGCAGAAAAGATGATGATGATGATAAACTAGAAACATTGGTTTATTTACGTTTTTGTTACTAAGATACGAGTAAGTAAGATTTTGAAAAAAATTATGTAATTTCGCTTCGTTTTATTACTATTCTATTCTTTATTTAACAATTATAAATTTGTATTTCTTTTAAAAAAATATTAATAATTTGTTCAAAAAAATTAATTTACCTACGTACTGATATTTCTTATAAAATTAATTAAATTTGAAACTCAAAAAGTTTTAACTATTAAGGTTCTTACTGTCATAATTAACACAAATCATAGTTAAACGAAATCTGGAAGTTTAGTAAAACTGGCAAGCTCTGGAAACTGCTCCAGATTCTATTGTTGATAGAATCAGGCGTTACTTTGCGGAAATCCATTATAATGAAGAAAAGTAAGTTACTATGCTAAGATCCGCATGCAAAATATAATGCCGAGTAGACGGCCTCGGCGGCCGTCTGTCGTAGTGTCTATTACGCTTGATAATGCCTCGTTTTGGGGCGAAACACGTGTCGTGTTCTCGGCTTCGGTGGTGTATATTATCTAGTGGTGGTATTGTAGTGGTTGGTGGAGGGTACCTGGTGGCGGTGTTAGTTTGCTTGTGCACGCTACTGAGGGAGGGCGGGTGGTGCACTTCAAAAAACTAGGTAATATACACCATTTTTATATTTTGCATGCGGATCTTAGCAAAGTAACTTACTTTTCTTCATTCCAGATTCTATTTATATGATTATATATTTATAGACGAAGATTGAAGCAAAATAATATAGAAATAATGTTTAATATACAACCCGTACATAAACTCCTGAACTGTGACTGACGGGGCGGAAATATCAAAAAAAGTCAAGCAAATGTCACAGAACGCGGCAACCGAAGTTCGACTTTCAATCTCCAACGTGAGCTTGTTGGATGTAATATGTTTTAAAGCCACAAATATGAAATAAATGGATCCGATAAGTAGGGTATAATCTAAGATTCTTAATAACTCGGAGAGTTTAAGTTACATTATTATAATCGAATAAGTCGAATAAATCTTACAACATAAAAAAAATATGTTATAAAAACTGAATAGTGATGACGGCAAATACGTCTTACTTGGAAAAGCAGTAGTACTGAGTAACGTATAAAGTAAAACTGTACGTTACGTAGTATTTTTATTTAGAATTAGTTGTACTGCGGAGTTTTGTAGAGCAAATTTCAGGTTAGTGCTTTTCTATTATATCGTCTTCTTTTTCAATATTCTGTTAAATGTGTCCAGTTTGATGGGTTGGCCGTAATCGTCACGCTGGCGTTCGCATTTCTGCACACCATGAGGGTAAGTTAAGTGCAGCATTCTCATGCAAGGTTTTTGTTATTCTTAACTAGCTGAAGCCCGCGACTAAGTCCGCGTGTATTTAGGTTTTTTAAAAATACCGTGGGCACTCTTCGATTTTCCTGAATATAAGAATCATATGTCCGTCTCCAGGATGCAAGCTATCCCTATGCCAAATTTTGTCAAGATCATTTAAGCGTTTGAACCGTGAAGAGGTAACTAACAGACAGAGGGACAGAGAGAGTTACTTTCGCATTTATAATATTAGTATGGATGTTGTAACCGTAACACAGACATTTTTAAAAAGCCATGTATTCTAAATTCTTTTCGTACTCGCTTTTTTTTGCGTGCCTCGGAGAATTAATCACGGGAGACTCTGAAGTTGGGGAGCTTTTCAATATAAACTTTTCTTGGATTATGTATGGTTAGTTTTAAAGTTGGCAATATCTATATATTAGCTCTATATATCATACATGCAAAAAGAAATCGAAGCTTTTCCGGTACTTCCGTTAAAAGTCACTTTTTGGGAGTCTTGTTATATCTATGTACTTTTACTTTAATTTACATAGTTGAGTATTTTATTTCATTTTTATTTTTTATTTTTGTTTCATGGAAAACCAACAGCTAAATGAAGTAACACAGAAACTTATAAAATAGGAAAACTGCTAGTCAATTACAGGTTTTCGCTTATAAAAATAGTACAACAAAAAGAAAACAGTTATTACTTAAGTTAAAACACAAACGTCTTACTAGATTAACTTAATATCTTTAGTTTATACATACTATAGAAGTACATTTTTAGTTTAGCTAAATACAAAGAACAGAAAAAAACGTAAACCAGGCGATTATTATGCAAAAAATGTCGATGATATTTGTCACACACACAGAGGCAATGTTACAGTTAAGGATGTCAAAATCTACATCTTTTAGGACTGTATTCAAATTACTGCTTGCCCTACACAAAAAACTATTTTGTCTATAATTAGTCATTGTAGCGGGAACTGAGTTAGGACAATAGTGACATAACAATTTTTGGGGAACATTAATATAAATTTTTCTTAGTAAATCCGGACAATCAATATTATTATTTATAATGCTTAGTAGAAGTGAAATGTTATTTTATTTGAATGCGTTCAATTCTATCTATATAAATTTGATACAAATTTGGTACATTGCGCACTATCACTCACGACTGCATTACAACGAGCACACCTCGTCATTATATTTCGGATATTATGACAAAAGTAATGTTTTAGAAACAGTAATAAAACTAAAGCGTAATAACGTTGTAGTAGAAACGTACTGACTGTTAATAAAATTAAAAGTTTTAATTTAAGTCTGCTAAGCACCTTGCACATGCAACGATAATCTAATATACGATACTGTCGAAATTCTGTACCACCTTCGACTCCAAGCCGTGGAAAGTAATTCCTACCCTATTTTTTTATGGACGAGGGGGCAAACGAGCAAGCGGCTCACTTGATGGTAAGTGATCACCGCCGCCCATGAACATCTACAATACCAGAGGAATAGCAGATGCGTTGCCGGCCTTTGAGAAAGGAATAGGCTCTTTTCTTGAAGGTCCCAATTTAATAGAAGAATGTGACGGGACGGGTAAAATGTTCATACAAACATAAATTGTCCATACACAATTACCCTGAACTGGTATTACTGCTTGTAGGCTATACAAATAATTGTTAAATATTTGTACAGCAATCGCACCCTCGACTAGTGGCGCAAACTCCATTAGCTTAGCCACTGCATCGTCTAAGAATAATAAGATAATTAAAATAAACAGAAACGTAAACAAATATTTTAATACCTATATTTATTTTAGTAAAATATGTATGGTGTGAACGGCTTGTTAATCAAATTATAAAATATATTGATGTCCTCCAGGCCACGGCGACAGCTACCGAATACTGTCGGAAGTTACGCGCAAAGATGCTCTCGCTCGTCCTAACCTATCCGTGCCCGATGTAACGATCATACGATAAGATTGGAGGAGGGCTAGTGCAGTGTCAGAGATACATGGGCAATCAGTATCGCGAAATTTCTGTTATTTTTTTTAATATCATCGCAATATTCTTTTGAATTGTTAAAGAATAATGGCGAGAAGTTAAACTTATTTTTACTACTCGTATTATGTTGGTAAGCAGGTTGAACAATACATGTTATTATATATTAAATAAATTCATGTATTGTTCAACAAACAACTTACAAAGTAAAACATTTGTAGCAAACAGTAACACCTAAGTTACATTCAATAAAAGTGCATAACAATATATGACGCAGAGAAAAAGTAAAATAATAAAGTTACAACGAAATTGTATATCGCAATACAAGGTGTAAGCCAGCTACTAAAGTTTCGCGTGAAAAGTAGTACTTATTTGTTCGAAAGGTTGTTTCTTTGGATTAAAAAGTTTTCTTGATTGTGGAGGTGTGAGTTAAGAAAAACAAAAGATGTTTTTATTGACTCAAAATTTTTCACGTCGTCTGTTTTGATATATTGCAGTGGCGAAATATTAATGTTTACGTATTAACTATTATATTATATCATATTCTTGATTGGCGCGTCGTTTTATCGAAATCGGGTTTAATTATCTTAATTAGCAAGGAGAGTATTATCAAAGCGAGGGGATACGACAAAGGGTTTTTTAAGCGGTAAACGCGCAATCCGGTGTCTTCTAGGGTTGAATTGGACTAAATTTAGTCGGCCCCATATTGAAATTTGGTCTAATAAAATTTCGATTTCAGTCACAACTTTTTTGCGCTCGCAATAACCTTTATAAAGAGTCTTTGTTTAATAAAAATTTTAAACTTTTTCTTTGAAAGACTTTGTGCACTTTCTGGATTTTGTTGTAAAAACGTATACGTGCGCCATGAATGAGTTACTGGCTCTGCGAAGTCGAGTGACTGGCATTCTTTATCATTTCAGCCCATCACCAGTCCACTACCGAACACAGGCCTCAGACATAGATTGTCAGAAAAGTTTGTAGCTCTCATTTTGGAGGGTTTTCCCAAAGTTGTCACGCTTGGCACGCGGGTTGGCAATCGCAGTTTTTTTATTCAGATGCTGTTGCCCATCTTCAGGTTTTCATTTTCCCTCTGTCGACTTTTACGACTCCCGCGGGATGAGATGGGGTGGTAGATTCTCTTAAGCCATCACCACACGTCAAACTGAACTGACCTTATTAAAATTCAAATACTTTAAAGTATGAAGTACTTTTTTAGACGGTGAAAACAAATTAATTGTCAAGTTTAATCTTTGTACATTTAAATTTCAAACTTTACTAAATGCGAAATCAGCGCTAATTGTTCACGAATGTTATGCTAAGTGAATTCTAGACGACTTTCCCACGTTGTCGAATTTTAACATTGTAAAGTGCTGCTCGAGCTAATTTTTCTACGCAAAAAGAATCTTTTCAAGCCACAAATAAAAGTAAAATGAAAATGTACTGTATCAGACTTTACTAGTATTTCAAAGAGAATAAATACTGCTGTTTTTCGTGGAATATAATTTGTATTTCATGGAATGGAAACCGCGTGATTTAGATGAAAATCGACTGCATGCTTAGTTTCTGGGCTCAGTTTCCTTCCGAAATCAATATTCGTGTAACACATAAATACTCGTAGTTAACGGATTCCGACGTTTTGTAACTCTGACACTGCAATCGACTTTTATGGGAAGGTGAGGACGAGTGTTGTGCCGCTGTGTCTGTGTTTGTACTTACAACGATAAAATAATCTTCCGCAGAAATTACATTCTTGTTTGTTTTTGGGAAAATGACACTATGGTCAAAATTAACCGGGAAAACATCGTCAAGATTCGTCGTCGTCGTCGTTTCAGCCTATCAATAGTCCACTGCTGAACATAAGCCTCCCCCGTAGATTGCCACAAAAGTTTGTAGCTCTCGTTTTGGGGGGATTTTGCCAAAGTTGCCACGCTTGGCAGACGGGTTGGCAACCTCAGTTTATTTATTTAGATGTTCGAGCAAGATGCTGCTGCACATCTCCTGGTTTTCATTTTCCCTCTGTCGACTTTTACGACACCCACGGGATGAGATGGGGTGGTAGATTCTCTTAGGCCGCTACCACGATTATTAAAATATTATAATACGAGTACATAAAATTTATGGATTTTATCGCATTTAATTTTAATTTAACTAAAAAAAAATTAGCTACTTATAAAATAATGTCCAAAATGCATATTAAATTCACGCGCAAAACGTCCATCCGTACGGGGGCATAATTTCTACAGTATTTCAGATTTTACGGAGAGTAAATATTTCCGAAATAAAAAGTAGCTTAGATTACTCTCTAAAAAGTTCTTTATCTGCCAATGAATGTCTCGTCAAAATCAAATCAGGCGTTTCGGAGATTATTCCGAACAAACAAGGAGACAAACATAATTTTTACAAACGCGTGTTTGAATTCTGGTATCCCGGAAATTACCATATGAGATTAAGAAAAATCTTCATTGTAAAATCACAAGCAGACACTTCAATTTGTATGTCTTACATCATCATTCGTTTGATAGCCAGAGGGTTTGCAAGAAAAAAGTAAGAATATGTGCTAATAACGCACATATTTTTGTTGTTCTTATTATTAATTTCATGATACGCTCTATTTAATATTTGTTTTTTTTTTGAAGTCAATTTTTTTTTAAGTCCATGTTATTTTTCGGTGTTTCACTTATAAGGATATTTTATTATAAAAGTTTTAAAGATCTACTGCGAAAAGACGTTCTTGTTTTACCAACGTAAAAACAGGAATTTCTAGACAATCGTCTCGAATCTAGTTAATCAGAAATTGTCAACGTGATCGAAATCAGGCTAGTGACATCATCATCATTATGTCTACTTAATGCCAATTATGTTGACCATCTTTTTTGTCCACTTAATTTTTTTTCTTTTTTTTTTGAAAACGATGCACCACAGTAGAATTTGTTCTGTAAGTGCGTTTTACAGACATGTATTTCACATGAGCTGCACCACCAGACCCGAAACAAACAATTTGTGTTGCACAAATATTGGCTACGGCTGGGATTCGAACCCAGGACCCGCGGCGTAGAAGTAAGGTACGCTAACCACTAGGCTACGAGGTCGCATTGCATCTTTGTAGATACCTATTATTCGTAAACACTGATAAGTAAAGGCGGCGAATGGATAAAATAGTAATTTTTTTTTCATTAAAGATTGAATGGGTATTTCCAGATTTTTCTCCTGGCTATCCAGATTTTTTTCAATTAAGTAATTTGTGGATGGAAATGACTTAATTGAAAAAAATCTGTAGCGAATACGAATATTTTAAAATAAAATAGCCGAGTCGGCAGTGCCAACCGTTCTTAAGTGATGCGCTTACCAACGAACTGCATTTAATTTTATCTACTGGTTGTCCAATGGTCGAAAGACCGTAATTAATTTAATTTATTAATAAGTATGTGACCTGACTTATACACCGCAGGTCTTGGGTTCGAATCCCAGCCGGAGCCAACATTTTGCGCTAAAACACAAATTGTTGGTTTTCGGGTCTGGTTGTGTTGTGATCCCCGTGTTTATGACATTGCATCCTCGCCTACCTCCGATCTTATCGCATTAGCGTTACATCTGGTGGGTAGGTTGGGACGAGGGAGTGCCTCTGTGTTTGCGCGGAAACTTGTGGCACTATAATATCTCCTGCACAGTTGATAGCTCTCGACAATATTCGGAAGTTGTCGCCTTGGTCGATATCGATCAGGAGAACATCCTCAAGTATGTCGAATAAATTCGACACATATAATGTAATAAATTGAAAATTATCTGCTATAAGGCTTATATAATTTTTTTAATGAATTAATGTTATTTTTTCGTGATATTTTATAGAAAGTGAAAATAAGCTGGAAATTTGGAAAATATTTGCTAGTAGCAAAAGATTATATATTTCTAATCCATTTTCGAGTTATTTGTAAAATACGAATGGTAGGAAAAAATTAGAGTTGAGAGTCTAAGCAATATTTAAAAAACAATGACACGTTTTGACATTTGTCATCTATTATGTGTTTGATATTGCCAGTATAAATGTAAGCAATTAATGTTTTATTTTATTATTTTTCAGTTATCTAGTTTTTCTATTTGTAATACGTATTATAAATTTTAACTTCTTCTCTATACAAATTTTTATGTCAAATCGCACACTCCAATATTCTTAAAAAGTATTTTTTCTCTTCACGTATAGATTGTAGTATCGTATTTCTGTTGCACGATACAATAATAATAATTAACACGTAGATAATGTGAGTGGTTGGAAATTACCACAAAAGTTTGTAATTTGATAAAATTGTTAAAATTACCACAAAAGTTTGTAGCTCTCATTTTGGAGGGATATTGCAATAGTTGTCCGAATTCTTAAAATAAAGGAAATAATATAGTAAGATGAGGTCTGTGAATTAGATGATAAAGTACTACCTGATGTTTGAAAAATGAATTGAAATTAGTATATTCTCTATCTCTAAAAAAGTTGCCAATCTCAATAATATTTTGTGATAATAGCCTGATTTTTTTTTGGATTTATCTTAACACTAGCCGTGTGTCCGATGGGATTTCTCTCCTCTTTGCCCTTGTTTTGCCCTTCAGTGGCAGCGAGGAATTAGTTCTTCCTAAACGAATAACGATTATAAGATTAGACTAGAAAAATAGTGTATTTTAATAGTCATTTAATTATATATTATCTCTTCGTATTTAAGTTTATTTTCGTCTTATTTGAAATCGAAATTACTTTAGAATTGTTCCTTTTCAACATAAAAATCTTACAGGAATACCTCCTAAAAAACCGAGCCAAATATAATTATATCCACGATGACTGTGTAATAATTTGTTTTGTGGCACAAGATAGCCATTAACTTAAGATAGATAATATTTATTTAATCAAAAAACCGACTTCAACGCAGAAGCATATGTATATACAGACGAATTAACAGTTAATGTAATACCAACTGTCTAAAATTCGTACGAACCCAAATTTGCTTAAATAACTCGTATTATTAAAGCCAAATCGTTGTATTGAAACATGTTAGTCTGTTAAAAAATAACATTACTAAGAAACATAAAATTCAAATAAAGACTTACTCCAAACGACTTCCGTGATGGAGGCCATAAAACCCCTGTGGACTATAATAAAATTTACAATAAACTAGATAACACATTGATGAAGACGAGGCTCTATTGCACTCGTATTTCATGTTTATTAGAGTTTACGAATAGTATTGACTTTCAGGAACATTTACAGTAAGCTTAAAAACGAATTACTGTAATAAGAATCTAAAGCACGCAGGATCAAAAAGCAAGTATTTGATTTTTTTATTATTAGGTTTTTTTTATATAACATTGCACTCAATCCTTTTAAAAAATGAGTACCACTACAACAAAACAACAAAAATAGTTGTCACTATATTTGCAGGGAGTATCGTTGCTTTCTTCCAACAGCTACTGTTTTACATGACGTTAAAAAACAAATTCTTATAATAAACAATTGGAGAAAGGCTTTTAGCAATACGGAGACTGAAAACGACATAAAAGTTATAATTTTTTCTTGTTTTTTTTTTTTAATATAACTCTTTCAGTGAAATTAACATGACTCCATGTTTTTTATTTCTCCATTATTACATAATTTTATAATTTAATATAGTATTTTTTAATACAAAGTAAAACCTATGTTATATAATGTTATATGAGCAAGGCACTTACACAAATTAGATTCAGTAAGTACGTATTTTATTTGATTTTGATATTCTCCTGGTCGATTTTCGACCACGGCTCGATTACTGAATACTGTCGAAAGCGATTAACTGTGCAGGACATATTATACATAGTACCACAAGTGTACGCGCAAACACAAGAGCACTCACTCGTCCCAACCTACCCGTGCCCGATGTAACGCCGATGCCATAAAATCGGAACTAGGCTAGGATGCAATGTCAGAGACACAAGGACAATGACAACACAACCAGACTCGAAAACCAATAATTTGTGTTTTTGCACAAACTTTGGCTCCGGCTGGGAGTCGAACCAGGGACCCTCGGAGAAGTAGTCAGGCGCTCTAACCACTAGGTCACGCGATCGTCATACCATAATTGATATTACAGTAAACGTCAACACATCTACACGAAACGTAGTTTTGTTATCAGTAACTTACTAGTGATGGAAAAGTATATGTTATTCGTAACTTTTTAGCGGTTTCGTTACGCCTGTCAGGATGATATAATAACCAACTGAATTGATGTTTATACTCAATCGCTTAAAGTGATATTAAGTTTGAGTTCAAAATTTTGATTTTTGTTGAGTATGATATCAAAATATATAATATAATTTTATTTAAAGTTACTTTATATAGAATATGTACATAACGTTAACCCCTAACCTAGTAGATTTTTTTTTCTACAAATTAGTACGAGTATAATAAAACATTGTTATTTGATTTTGAGTACACCAATTTTTTATTGTTGCGAATAATATCCTGGTTGAAAGAAAAGACTTGAAGTTCTAAAATAGTTGTTATTCTAATTTATTCTATTCTATTCTATTCTAGACAATAATTAATATTTTTTTCTAAATGCAGTTACAACGACAAAAGCAAAAATTTTATAATATATAACTTAAGATAGTAGATGAACAATTAGTTATGTAAAACGCTTACAGAACGGCGAAGGAAATATATATACTTACGAAATTAAGTTAGAATTAGGAGATAGTACTAGGAGAGTAAAATAACGAGAATTACTTTCACTAAAATTTCAGATATTTAACCGCAAAATGTGCAACCTGTAGTGACCTGTGTCAGTTTTTTGTTTAACGTCGTGTATATTTTCAAGTAGCTAAATGATGAGTAAATAATTTCCATGAGGAAACGAGGTAAAATAGGACATTCCTATAACCTCATAGAAATAATAATAAATCAGGGACCTGACTCATAAATTGCGCTATAGATCTCTTTTATTGCTTTTGTAGGAAGAAAAAGATCATTAAGAAATTATTCGGAGGGGAATAAAAGAAACTTTTATACATTTTGTAATATTTCGGAAATGTCTTCTTTTTGTTGTTATATTAGCTCAACCTTCCTCCATGCCATTTTTTAATAATGTACAGGATGTCGAAAAAGTCGACAGAGGGAAAAGGAAAACCAAAAGATGGGCAGCAGCATCATTCTGGAACATCTGAAAAAATAAACTGCGGTTGCCAACCCGCCTGCCAAGCGTGGCAACTACGGCAAATCCCCCCCAAAATGAGAGCTACAAACTTTTGTGGCAATCCATGGGGAGGCCTATGTTCAGCAGTGGACTAGTGATAGGCTGAAACGAAGAAGAAGAAGATATACCTATTTTAACGAGCAGCTCTTTTAACTTGTATTGGCGAACACAAATAGTATTAGAAATTAGGAAATTAAATACTAAAAAAACGTATTTTTGTGTAAATATTTTTTTTTATGTTCACAAAGTTTTGAATTATCGTACGAATAAAATGGATATGTAAAACTGTTATTTTCAATTTACATGAAAAAATTAGAAATTCACATCATCATCACATCGCTCGATCAACTGGCCTTGCGAAGACGTTGCGTCTCTTTGCGTTTTTTACCGTATATACTTTGGGGAGTGTTGCGAGGAATTGTTCGGAATCATACCAGCCGCTAAATTTCACCATCGTACATCGCGGCAAAGCACCAAATTCCATCCATATCACCTCGATGGATGGCATTCCACCACTGTGCGCTTTTCGAGGAATTTTCTTCCCCGCACGACCACTTTGTGGAACTTGCTGCCACCTGCGGTTTTTCCGGACCGATATGACTTAGGGACTTTCAAGAAAAGAGCTTATTCCTCAAATATAATATATTTCTCAAAGGCCGGCAACGCATCCGCGACTCTCTTGGTGTTGCGGATGTTCATGGGCGGCGGCGATCACTTAACACAGGTCAGCTTGCTCGTTTGCCCCCTCTTCAATAATAAAAAAAAAAACATATAAAACTTGAACAATGACTGACTGACGACGCACAACCTACACCGGTGGGTTTAGAAGCACGAAATTTTGCACCGGAGTTTCTTATATAACGAAAGTGATTTCCAAAAGGATTTTCAAAATTTATCCTCTAATTACATAGGAATGAAAGTTTGTCATTTTTTAAGTTATAAATATGAAAATTGGTGCTCAGACTTCTGTTTATGAATAAAAATCAGTTGCGCGTTTTTGGAAATTCATATCCTAAGGGAGTAAAACTAGGAAATTTCGTACGAATTTTGTATTTTGTAAATGAAGTGCGTAATTTCTAAAGTAATGCATATGGGAATTGCTATTTAGGCTTCTGTTTATAAATAAAAGTAAGTTTTATTAGCATTTGCGGAAATTCATATCCTAGGGGGATAAAATAAAATACGAAACTTTATATGGAATCTCTGTAATTTCAGAAGTTATACCTAAATGTGGGAAATGGTGTTCGTCGTTTCAGCCCATCACAAGTCCACTGCTGAACATAGGCCTCTCCCATAGATAGGTACAAAAATTTGTAGCTCTCATTTTGGGGGGTTTTTATAGTGAATCATAAATCTCTTACGGTATGTGCTATAATCTGTTCATAAGCATTTTGGTGTTTGTAGAAACTTTCACAACTCCAAAAGGAAAGAAAAGCAAAAGCTAATTACAATTTTCAGACTTGGAAATGAGACTTAAAAAAACATCACTGCCTTTATTTTCCTGTTTTGTAATTATTTTTTAAATTGTTAAAATCTTTGAGATGAAATTATCATTCATTTATCATTTAACTAATCGATTTTTTATTCAAATACAGCTATTGCTGCTTATGTAAATTGTTAATTTTTGATATTCGCATGAAGACCGACTGCAAAGTCACGTTACTTTCTTATTTCAGTTTAGGCCGAGTTTAACTAAAATTTTACATAAAATTTACGTGAAGCACCCCAGACATTTAAGATGTTTTCCATGTGTTCCAGTCCAGTTTTTTTTATTTTTTACTAATAAGTCTGGGAAATAGGAACCGAACAATACAGTAGATGTGAGGTGTACCTGCCGATGGCAAAAGCTGTTAAAAGTGCTGCATAACTCATACAGAAATTAATTATCAGTATAAAATAGTATAATTCTTTTAAAAACTTTTATTATATATATTGCCACTATAAGATATATTAAGTGCACGTTTGATAGGGTTTGTTTCCAACAAGGTATTTTTTTAACTGTTTTTTTTGTTAATTTATGATATGTACAATGAAGATTTTCTTGAATTACTTTCGTAACTTTGGAGCCAAAATGTTGTTGACAAGTATTTCATGGCTGGTATAAGCGGACGTCCTAACCAAAATGTAATTTACCTGAGATAAAACAGGAACAATGTGCTTGTCTCTAGGGTGATAAAGTAGACGTTATTATCTTGAATGGAAACCGTAATGATATTTACGTATAAGTACAGGATTTCCAACTTGGAGATATCTTAATATATTTCCGTGGAAATAATACTTGGAATTATTTTATTCAGGACTTATGCCATGGTTGGCATTGATGGCATGAATACGACTTAGAGTCTAGGACTAGGACTAGGAGTATCATCATCATCATCATCATTTCAGCCTACCATAGTCCACTGTTGAACATAGGCCTCCCCTATAGATTGCCACAAAACACGGTCCTGAGCCACCTGCATCCATCGACTTCCTGCAAAACCGTGTAGGTCGTCGCTCTATCTAGTGGGGGGGTAGCCCTACACTGCGTTTTCCGGTACGAGGTTGCCACTCGAGAACCTTTCCCAACGGTTATCGGTTCTCCGAGCTATATGGCCGGCCCATTGCCACTTCAGCTTGCTAATCCTTAGAGCTATGTCGGTTACTCTGGTTCTGCTGCGGATAACATCGTTACGGATTTTATCTCGCAGAGAAACTCCGAGCATAAGAGAATCTACCACCCCATCTCATCCCGTGGGTGTTGTAAAAGTCGACAGAGGGAAATGAAAACCAGGAGATGGGCAGCAGCGTCTTCCTGGCACATCAAAATAAACAAACTGCGGTTGCCAACCCGCCTGCAAAGCGTGGCAACTATGGCAAATCCCACCAAAATGAGAGTTGCAACACAACGGCCCCTAGTCTCCGGCGGCCCCGCTAGTCCTGGCTACGGTAGCGGTCATGGTAACGGCGGGGCAGGTGGTGCGAAGAATCTCCGGAGGAGGAGATGTTGCTACCACCACCGACGACTGGACCTGGCAACATTCAACGCACGCACGCTAAGGACCGACGAGAAGATCTTGGAGCTGGAAGAGGAGGTGAGCAAGTTACGTTGGGATATTATAGGATTATCTGAAGTCCGAAGACAGGGGGAGGACACGGTAATCCTTGAATCCGGTAACTTGTTCTACCACCGGGAGGGCGACCATCTGTCCCAAGGAGGTGTCGGGTTTATCGTCCACAAGTCTCTCATTAACAACGTTGTCAAGATCGGGAGTGTGTCGACTAGGGTTGCGTACCTTATACTCAGAATAACCAAAAAAAAAAAAGGTCATACAGGTATACGCACCAACCTCGGCACATCCTGATGATGAGGTGGAGGTAATGTATGAGGACATATCAAGAGCCATACATTCCTCCAAAACTCACTACACGGTGTTGATGGGAGACTTTAACGCAAAGCTGGGCATGAAAAAAGACGATGAGCTGGTAGTGGGGCAATTTGGAATAGGGCAACGGAACCAAAGGGGCCAACAGCTGGCCGACTTTATGGAGAAGGAGGGACTCTTTATGATGAACTCCTTCTTTCAAAAGCGGCCCACAGAAAAAGGACCTGGATGAGCCCGGCTGGTTCCACCAAAAATGAGATCGACTTCATCATGACGACCAAACGACAGCTGTTCAATGATGTCTCTGTGATCGCTAGGGTGAAAACCGGCAGTGATCACCGAACGGTAAGAGGCACATTGAACCTGAACGTAAAGCTGGAGAGGTCGCGTCTGGTGATGTCCACGCTCCGTCCATCTCGTGTCCTTATCCAAAACCCCGAAAGCTTCCAGCTCGAATCGCAAAATCGTTTTCAGTGCCTGGAAGATTGCGTTTCAGTGGACGATATTAACGAGAGGCTCGTGGAAACTGTCCATGTGGTGGGGGCAAAGTTTTGCAAGACCCACCGCACAAAAAAGATCCAGAAACTCTCCGACCACAATCTCAATCTCATAGAGGCTAGGAGAGAAATGAGGCTGCAGTCCTCAACTGATGCGTCAGCATATCGGCAACTGAACAGACAGATCTCCAAATGTATGCGGCGAGACCTTCGCAACTTCAATACAGCTCGTATTGAGGAAGCGATAGAGCGAAACCAAGGCTCCAAGGTTTTTGCCAGGGATCCGTCTGCCGGAAAGAGCCAACTGACTAAGTTGAGGACCGAAAGCGGTGGCGTCATTTCCGCTAGAGCAGAGATTTTGAGTGAGATCGAGAGATTCTATGGACAGCTGTACACATCGTCGTTGGAGCCACACACTAGTGTGAGTAACGACCCAAGAGCAAATCTCGTCCGACACTATTCCGATGATATCCCGGACGTCAGTCTGAGCGAGTATGGCTCTCAAACAGCTCAAGAATGGCAAAGCGCCGGGCAAGGACGAAATTACAGCGGAGCTTCTGAAAGCGGGTGGAAAACCGGTACTTTTGGTCCTTCAGAAGCTATTTAATTCCGTCATCCACGGTGGCGCTACGCCGGAAGCGTGGAGCAGAAGCGTGGTTGTCCTGTTCTTGAAGAAGGGCGATAATGCCCTCTTGAAGAACTATAGACCGATATCGCTTCTGAGCCGCGTCTACGTGCTGTTTTCGAGAGTCATTACGAATCGTCTCGCAAGCAGACTTGATGACTTCCAGCCTCCCGAACAAGCCGGATTCCGAAAAGGCTATAGTACCATAGACCACATACATACCCTTCGCCAGATTGTACAAAAGACCGATGAGTACAATCTTCCGCTATGTCTGGCGTATGTTGACTAAGAGAAAGCCTTCGATTCCGTCGAAATTTGGGCGGTGCTAGAGTCACTTCAGCGGTGCCGAATTGACTGTCGGTATATCGATGTGCTGCAGTGCTTGTATACCAATGCTACGATGGCTATCCGAGTACAGAATCAGAGTACGAAACCGATCTAATTGCAGAAAGGTGTAAAACAGGGTGATGTAATATCCCCGAAACTCTTCACCGCTGCATTAGAAAATGTTTTCAAGCTACTGGACTGGAAACGATACGGTATCAACATCAATGGCGAATACATCACTCACCTTCGATTTGCCGACGACATAGTCATAATGGCAGAATCGCCGGAGCATCTTAGCGCTATGCTCAATGACCTAGTGTCTCCCAACCAACGGGTAGGTCTTAAGATGAACATGGACAAGACGAAGATCATGTCTAACGTCCATGTCACAACTATACCGGTTATTGTTGGGAACACTACGATCGAAGTTGTTGACGAATATGTATACCTAGGACAGATTGTCCGACTAGGTAAGTCCAACTTCGACTAAGAGGTCAATCGACGGATCCAACTCGGCTGGGCAGCGTTCGGGAAACTGCGTCATATCTTCTCGTCGAGTATACCTCAATCCCTTAAAACAAAAGTGTACAACCAGTGCGTGTTGCCAGTGATGACATATGGAACCGAGACGTGGTCCTTCACTGCAGGCCGCATGAGGAAGCTCAGAATCGCGCAGCGAGCTATGGACTAGGAGTATGAACATCCGCAATTCCTCTAGTATTGTGTATGTTCATACTCGACGGTGATCATTTAAAATCAGATAAGCCGCTACCTCATTTGTATCCTCTTGTAATATATTAAAAAAAAACATAAGATATGTTGAAATAATAAGGGCACTAATGATTTGTTTTATTACAAATATTTTTGTAAATCAAACCATCTAGTTGAAACAGAATTATTAATGTCAATTGAATGATGATATCCACAGTAAAACTGTAATAACCGAAATAGCCCTAGGGTTCAGCAAGCTGTAGTAGAAATGAGCCGTAGATATACCCACTAGACATATATTTCACATGCACAACACAACCAGACCCGAAAACCAACAATTTGTGGTTTTGTACAAATGTTGACTCCGACTTTGTGATTCAAACCCAGAACCTGCGGCGTGGTAATCATGTACTCTAACCACTAGGCCACGCGGTCTTTGACTAGTTTTTAGAGTAATACAAATTAGACTACACAAAAGATACTAGATAATATATAATACTCACGTTTAAAAAATGTTTGTGCTAAATATAAAACAACAGATTTTAAGAGAATACAATAATCATTTTATATATGTTTTCACAATCTTTCCAAAATCCGAAGAAATGTTGTGCATCATAACTATGTCAAAGTTTACGTAAATAAAGTTGTGAGCACAGCTTATAAGAAATAAAATCTATATGAAAATGAAAGCACATCGATTTTGACTATCCAATAAGTAACTTTATTTAGTTGACGTCTCGTGAAGCGAAATTGCTACCCCATTTCGTTCCGCGTGTGTTGTAAAAGTTGACTAAGGGATTTGCATGAAAAATGTCATTGCTTTTTCCGTTAGGTGGCAGAATAAGTTTCAGCCTATAAATGTCCCACTGCTGAGCACAGGCCTCCTCTCATTTCTGAGAGGGTTTTGGAGCTAGCAATCTAACAATCCGTTATGCTGCTCCAATGCGGGTTGGCGGAATTCACATGTCCTCGAAATATTTCTATTCCTCGGACATGCAGGTTTCCTCACGATGTTTTCCTTCACCGCTAAGCACGTGGTAAAATCAGCACTTAAAATTGTAGAACAATTTAAGAGGTGCTGGCACCGGGGATCGAACCCAGGTTACTCGCTTACTATGATATTAAAGGCGAGCACCAGGCCCCTGAGCTACCACGGCTTATGTGGTGGCAGAATAGACATCTCAAATTTTCCAGGCCTAAATTATCCAGTCTAGTGATGGTTGTCTTTAGCTGTTAAGTGTCTGGTACTGCGATCGCCAACCCGACAGCCATGTGTGGGGTTTTGCGGCCAATCCTCCCAATTTGCGAGATAATTTTCCGAAGCCGAAGTCAACATCTGTGTATAAACATAAATTGTTGATTTTCTGGCCTGGTTGTGTTGTGATTTTCCCTGTGTTTCTGGCATTGCGTCCTAGTCTACCTCCGATCTTATCGGATTAACGTTACATCGGGCGCGGGTAGGTAGGGATGCGTGAGTGCCTAACTGTTCGCTTGTACATTTGTGGCACTGTGATAACTCCTGCGCAGTTGACGACTATATTCGGAAGTTGTCGCTGTGTTCGAAATCGGCCAGAAAGAAGCTCAAGAGAAGATACTAATACAAGTTAATTTAATCATTTATAACCCGTCGTATCGAGCGCTGCGCAGCACCCATGGTTAGGGGGCGATTGTCGGACGTCGTCGATGGATTTCCTGAATGACATAGTTTAACGGGGCTACCTTCCGTGCCGTTCCGTTCCGAGCCGTGGTAGCTCAGGGGCTAGGCGCTCGCTTTAAATTTCATAGTAAGTGAGTGACCTGGGTTCGATTCCCGGTGCCGGCACCACTAAAATTGTTAATTGCAATTTTAAGTGCTGATTTACCACGTGCTCGGCGGTGAAGGAAAACATCGTGAGGAAACCTGCATGTCTGAGGAATAAAAAATATTTCGAAGACATGTGAAGTCCGCCAACCCGCATTGGAGCAGCGTGGCGGATTCTTCCTAGCTCCAAAACCCTCACAGAAATGAGAGGAGGCCTGTGCTCAGTAGTGGGACATTTATAGGCTGAAACTACCTTCAGCTTTGAATAATTACTTTTTATTCCAATCTACGCAAAAAATATACATAATTTGACACTTCTTTAGCTACTTTATATGTATTTGCTTTATATAATAGCACAAATGATTGCCTTAATTTGTTAAACGACTTTTTTTAATAAAGACTCATTTAATGATACCATAAAAACAGAAAAAATCCAGTATCCGAAAGTAATGTCATGATTAAAAATTCAAAAAAAATTTACAAACGCGATAACAGTCGCCATTAAGAGTTTGACATTTTAATTAGAATTTCTTTCGCAATCGTCATTTTTAGCTACATTATATGTAGTTGCAGTCGAAACATATTATAGCACAGATATATTATATAATATATTATAGCCTTGTGCTATTGTGTCTGCCTTTATTTTTCGTTTAAATGTCTTTTTTTAATAAAGGCTCAGCTAATAATACCATAAAAGCAGAAAAAATCCTGTTTCCGAAAGTAATGTGAAGATCATTATTAAAAATACAACAAAAAATTTACAAACGCGATAACAGTCGCCATTAAGAGTTCGAGATTTTAATTAGAATTTCGTTCGTAACGCCAAAAATTTCTTAATTAATATTGTACTATTGCTGAAGATTACTGCTAACGTTGTTTCAAGGAATCTATAAAATTGCTTATTGTTACAATTCAAGGTACGAGTATGAAAATAAATTTACAACTTTAAAAAACTGCAGTAATTCTTAATGTTCATAATGTAGGTCACTAGTATAGTTTCCTATGATATTACACAAAAAGGAAATTAAACTTAAAAATACATATGATTTCGAAGTCGAAAAGAGTACCTGCCCCAGTGCGGGTTAGTGGACTCTACTCGAAATGTTTATCATTCCTCAGACATGCAGCTTGCCTCACGATGTTTTCATTCACCGGTGAGTTCACGTGGTAAGTCAGCACTTGAAATTAAAATTAATAATTTTAGTGGTGTCAGCGCGAAATAAATGTTCCTCGTCGTTTCGTTGTTTCAGCCTATCACTAGCCCACTGCTGAACATAGGCCTCCCCCACCGATAACCACAAAAGTTTGTAGCTCTTGTTTTGGAAGGATTTTGCCTAGTTGCCACGCTTGGCAGGCGGGTTGGCAACCGCAGTTTCTTTATTCAGATCTTCCAGGAAGATGCTGCTGCCCATCTTCTGGTTTTCATTTTGCCTCTGTCGACTTTTACGACACCCACGGGATGAGATGACGTGACAGATTCTCTTAAGCCGCCACCACACGGGGAATTGATGTTCCCCGATGAACATTTATATCCCAGAAAAATATACTACTATTTTTCCAAATAGTTCCTGCGCTTTCTGATTCATTCATTCATACATACAGCATCACTGGTTATTTCTCTTAAATAGTTTAATAATGTGATCCGACTTGTTGAACGTGGGATAAAAACTTGCAAGTACTTCTATTATTGCACAATATTTGGAGTCTTACTTTCGTGTCATACCAACGTTATTCATGATTGGTATAACATCCCGGCACCTACCCATGCTACTTTGATCTGATAATAACAACGGTGAAGCTTTAATGACAAAATTTAATGCTAAAAATGTCCATACAAATCTTTAAAATAATTTGTTTTTTACAACTTTACGCGACACTAACTCAGAAAGTCGTTGTCCCCATCCAGACAAATTCAAAATACGTTTTCTTCTCCATTAAATTTATGTTACCCTACTACGTCGTCATACTAACAGATTTACTACGCAACACATTTCCTTAAGCTCCATGTTATCCTAGTACTTGCGAGTTCTTTCGCTGGCAGCTTAATGGAAAAACGCCCAATTAAATTTATGAGTTCATTGCCTCAGCTTTTGATCAGCTGTATAACAGGGTAGTCACCTATGACTTTTAAGCAAATTCTTTAAGTCGACATATCTCCTACAAGTATCACGCTACGAGGTTCATTATATTTTTTGGGGCACATACACATTATCCCTAAGCCCAGCCTGCCGGGATGTATAGGACGTTACGAATGACCCTGTATTGATGTTATCTTAGCCGATTTCGACCACTGCGACAACTTCCGAATACTGTCGAGAGCCATCAACTGCGCAGGAGATATTATAGTGCCACAAGTGTACGCGTAAACACAGAGGCACTCACTCGTCCCAACCTACCCGCGCCCGATGTAACGCTGATGCGATAAGATCGGAGGTAAGCTAGGATGCAGTGTCAGAAACACGGGGACAATCACAACACAACCAGATCCGAAAACCAACAATTTGTGTTATAGCACAAATGTACTCTGACCACTAGGCCATGCGGTTGTCAAATGACCCTGTATACAAATAAATAAAATTGATGTGTCTTTGCATTAACAAAATAACTTATGAAAATATATACGGTACATATAAGAAAAGTAAAATTTTTAATTTTTTTTATCCATCTGTCTGTCTGTTTGTTCCGGCTAATCTCCGAAACGGTTGGATTGATTTTGACGGGACTTTCACAGACAGTTGATATTATAGCGGGTAACTTAAGCTTTACTTTAATTTTAGGAAAATAAATAGGGTATAGCGCCAAAAAAATTAAAACCTTAAAATCCGATCCAAATAGGGAAGTATATATGTGTATCATCGATCGGAGTCGGCTTTTTTACGCGGGCGAAGCCGCGGGGCACAGCTAGTAATAAATAAAATAAGATTGACAAAGTCACAAAATTATTAATAAAGTGATAATGTCTGTCTGTTTGTTCCGGCTAATTTCCGAAACGGCTAGTCTGATTTTGACGGGACTTTACCTGGCAGATAGCCGATGTTATAAAGAGTAACCTAAGCTACTTTTATTTTAGAAAAACAATAAGGGTTCTGCGGAAAAAAACGAACCGCACACAGCGAACCGAACATTGCCGAAAAGGGCCGAACTTATATTTTCTTGGATAAGCGAGGTACCATATCGTACTGCGCAATCATGTAGTCGGCTTATTTTACGCCGGTTATTTAATAATTAACTAAATTTAACTGCGGGAATCCCGCACACGCCTCCTCAAGGCAGAAGCACCAGGCGTCAGATCATCCCCGCGTCTACCTTGGCGGTCTCATTTTGGGAAGAGGGTTGACCATCTCCCATCTCGCAGCACTAACGGTCCTCCTCATGTTGCAAAACTGGAGTTGGACCTCTTTCTTCAGACGGGGCGCACAGAATTTACGCGCGCGCCACCTCTTGCCAGGATATTTGGCCTGTACTAATCCGCAGCTTGAACATAATTTTTCCGCTTGCCAGCGGGGAGGCAAAAACAGGGATCCATCCGTGACGCCCACACCCTCAGCCAGAAAGTCAAACTTCTGCTCCTCCAGCATGTTATTTGTTTATCGGAGGGACACGTGAACGAGCTCCTCTCACCGGGTCCTTCGCCAATGGTCAATAATATCGCAATAGCAAAGTTACCTATCACCGCCCAAGATGTACCTGCCAAGCTAGCTGCTATACCCTATAGATGTATCAATGAGAACCAGTAATAGTCAACGAGAACCAGCAGTAGTAACTAGAAGTAACTTACGAGGAGGTTACTCGACATAGCACCCCAAAATAATAATATCATCGTAACTTTCTATTAGTAACCAAAAGATATAACATCTTGTTGACTAACAAATGATTCTAATATGATGACATATGGTACATCATCGTATTAGTTTTTTTTTAAAGATGCATAAGATAATAATTGTTTAAATTTACTATTTTTGATGTTGACTCAGTTTATGTTTTTGTTGCTGCCAAGTACTGTTGTGAGAATCAGATTGTTATTACTCTGGCCAATTGCCATATCGACAGAATTTGTGACTGAAATTAAATTTAGAATAAACGCTAACTTTACACTACTTTAAATTGTCAGATTTTATTATTTAACATTAAAAATAATACCGAAAACTGTAAACAATATTGGTCTTCGAAATTGTTAAAAGTTATATAAATATTAATATCAGTTGAAATGATCACAAAAGTTTGAAGCAAAAAACATATGTAAAATTTTTAGACAAGTGGTTAATATTATGTAAATAATATTTTTAAATATATTAAATATAAATAAAGTTTTTTTTTCTCTTTTCACCTACTAATTTATGTTTGCTAACGTACTTCTCTGATTTCAACAAGTTTTAAAATACTTTTGATATCTCCAACTAGTAGTTTGTTACGAAGATTAATTTACGTATTGGTTTGGTCTTAAATATCACATCAGAAGTATTATTCCCTATAGTCATTTTCTTACATGCATTGAACAAGTATACATTATTGTAATGAAAATAAGTAAGTGCTTAAACATACAGACGACTTTTCGATGCAGTAAAAAATTATGATAAGAAATAAAAAAGGTAATCTTACGAAACTATCAATCACAAAAGAGAAGTATCAACTAATACATTAAAAATATATAGTAATCAGGTAGCATAATACATTAAAAGTAGCAGTACTTAGTAGTATTTTTACTGTTGGTAGAATTCCTATGCAGGAATCCGTCTAGGTAGGAACCACCACAGAGCCAGTTATTTTGCAGTGAAGCAGTAGTGTGCAAACGTTAGTATGTTGCTGTCGGGAGAGCACTGAGAGCTAGTATAATTACTGGGCATATGAGGTTTAAGAACTGATGTCTTAGGGGAACGGGTGGAGTGTGGTGCTACACAGAAATGTTCTGATTCTGTTTTGGCCAGACGTTACACTAAACATCAGGTGAACTATCTGTTCGTCACGTCACTTTCTCCTATACACACATATGCACAACACATACCCGAAAACAAACAATTTTTGTTTTTTATAAATGTTGGCACTGGTCGGAATTCAAACGTAGGACCTGCGGCGTAGAAGTTAGGTAGTCTGCCCACTATGCCACGTGATCATCATTTAATTATTGGTCACTCTCACTAATCATATTTTCGGTTCTAAGCCGATTTTTATAATAAATCTTCGTCTAATGGCTAGGATCTTCGATTTTAAAAACAATAGCAAAATAAAGCTAGAAAAGTGGGTAAAAAATCAGCTAAAGAAATGAACCGGACAAACGTAAGCGACAAGCAGGTTTCGAAATGTGGACTATTTAGGATGTTTTGTGATTTCTTTTTAAATACACAACACCGATGTCATAAACATTGAAGATATATTTCTTATGTATATGAAATCATTCATATACATGATAAATATACAATTCGTCGTACAAGTAAAAAACCCTTTATTATCATTGAGTGAGAGAATTTACCACCCCATCACATCCCGTGGGTGTCGTAAAAGTCAACAGAGGGAAAATTATAACCAGCATCTTCCTGGAACATCTGAATAAATAAACTGCGGTTGCCAACCCGCCTGCCAAGCGTGGCAATTATGGTAACATCCCCCCAAAATTAGAGCCACAAACTTGTTTCAATTTATATGGGAGGCAATCTATGTGGGAGACCTATGTTCAGCAGTGGACTAGTGATAAACTGAAATGATGAATGATGATGATGACTTAGTCCGCCACGCTGCTCCAATGCGGGTTGGCGGACTTCACATGTCTTCGAAATATTTTTTATTTCTCAGAGGAAAAGGAAAACATCGTGAGGAAACCTGCATGTTTCCTCACGATGTTTTCCTTCACCGCCGAGCACGTGGTATATCAGCACTTAAAATTGAAATTAACAATTTTAGTGGTGCTCTCTTTTAAATTATTAAAAAAATATAAAACCGACTGTGTGAAAAATATATAACTAATAAAAAAATTATTTTATATACATTTTTACAACAAATGTTTTGTATTTTCTTGTTTGTCCCCGTCTGCAATACTTTGTTTACTTCCATTGGTGGTGGGATTCCTATGCAAGAATCTATCTAGATAGGTACCACCCCAGTGCCAGATATTCTGCCGTGAAGCAGTAGTGTGCAAACATTACTATGTTTCGGTTCGAAGGGCACTGAGAGCTAGCGTAATCACTGGGCATATGAGACTTAAGAACTCATGTCTTAGGGTAACGGGCGCAGTGTGGTGTCACACAGAAATGTTGTGGGTGACACAGCATTTGTTATGGTCAGACGTTGCACTTATCATCAGGTGTGCGTTTTGCTCGTTTCGTCACTTTATCCAATAAAAAAATATAGTTAATAGAATCAGGCGTTACTTTGCGGAAATCCATTATAGTAAAGGAAAGAAAGTTAATTTGCTAAGATCCGCATGCAAAATGTAAAATGGAGTGTATTACCTAGTTTTGAAGAGCACCGCCCGCCCTCCCACAACAGCGTGCACAAGAATACCAATACCACCACCGGGAGCCGCCACCAGATACCCTCCACCACTACACCACTACCACTAGGCATTACACACCACTGAAGTCGAGAACACGACACGTGTTTCACCTCAAAACGAGGCATTATCAAGTAATATTGACTCTACGACTGTCAACCGCCGTCTCGGCGTAAACTAGGTAATACACACCATTTTACATTTTGCATGCGGATCTTAGCAAATTAACTTTCTTTCCTTTACAATAAAAAAATAATAAAAAACCTTATATCATTCATATTGATCTTTCCGACCGTTTTCGGCCATGGCGACCACTTCGACTCCTAATCGGTCGGGCGCTGGTGTACCCGAAGATGGCTTATGTAGCCAATCTTCGCAGCGAACTCTCGCGCACAATGAGGGCACGTGAGTACGCCGCTTACATAATTGAATTTTATGGCCGCGGGTGGACGGGCCTTTAGCTCATCGCGCTTAGCGTCGAGGTCAGCTATACGCTGCTCCTCGAACTCGCGAACTTGCCTCTTCACAATACCACGCCATACTGGGCGCTGTGCTGCCAAATAATATTTATATCATAGTTTCTGTTCATCGTTTGTTAATACGTCACATTAAATAAATACAGTTTTTCAAACAGTGCTAGTTAAGAGAAAAGACAGTAGACGTCGGTGAAGTGTTGATTTATGTTTAAGCTTGATTTATGAGAATCGCGTGGCGTCTCGTGAAACATCTCTGCAAGTGATTAAATGTTCCTCTAATGCTAGATGAATAGAAACAAAAAATAAACGAAATACTAAGGATTTCCCTTTTCTTAACCCCAAAATCCACGTGAATATATATATAATATTCCTTAAACTTTTTTTTACAATACAGAGGATATGGCATATTGATATACGCAGTTTTTGGGAAGTCTTAAAAGTGAATGTGTCTTTTTTCATATATTATTTTCATTTTTCCGCTTCCTCGTTCGCTGCCTCTTTTTTAAAAACATAATTAAAGTTACTCTAACGATTTAGGAGTAACTTTTATGAACAATTCATACTACTTATATCAGGTATATAGAAGACTTGCGTTAACATGAAGCAGCTTGAAATACTATCTACCTATGTCTTTTTTGTACTTTGTCAATACTATTTAAAAAAAAGAGCTTATTCAACTCAGTTCACATGGCAAAAGTGAGAGAATTTAGATGTGGCAGATCCCAAAAATGTTCAACAATTACTCAGTGTTCAGATAGAAATAGTAGATAGTTATTAAGTTCAGTGTCAGGAGAAAGCTTATTTGAGAGGTCTGGATATCGACAACAAAATTGTACAAAAGGAACCTTATAACATGAAAAATTTTTTCAATCACTACCTAAAATGTCTTTGTTATCTATATGTAAATACTATTTACATTGAAACACAATCATTATCGACACCACAATCATAAGTAGTCCACTGTGGGACATAATCTACTACGGGAGGATTGACCGTAATCGCTACACTGATCAAATCAAGAACAAAAAGTGATATCAAGAGACTGTAACTGTAAAAACTGTAGTCGAGAAAGATATACTAGAATATAGAAATATTGTTCAAAAAAACTTTGAATTTACTAAAATAGAACCTTGAAACGACCTAGAAATTTTACTCTCACCGCGCCCAAAGAAGTTTCAATTCAAGAAAAAATGTTTTCTAAAAATTCTATAAATATCTTCCAGGAATACAAATCACTGGAAGACATACCAACGCCGAATACTATAATTTTTTTTTTGTGTTACGGATTTTATACAATAGTTCCATTACAGACCCAATATAAAATTAGATTCGTAGAAAAAATGCGAATTTTATAAATTAACAGTTAAGTAACTTATTTAAAAGTCACGTTGGTTTGTATGTGTATTTGTTTAATAACTTAAAAACTAAAATTCAGTTAATAATGTCATGCTTAAAACACACACACAAACACACAGCTTATTTATATATGTAATTATATTTATATAATATACTTATTTATGAGTTATTTAGTTTTTATTTTGCTCTTTCTTTCTCTGTTTTCCTTTATTGCTACACCTAATCAAAATGTCACCACTCCATGAGTTGACTGGGAGAAAATGCCTAAAGGCATTAAGTCCGCCCTTTGTATCCTTTTATCGTAAAGGAAGCAATAAAGATTTAAATAAATAAATAAATAACATAGCGGAAAATACTAAATTATAAATAAAGTAAGCTGCATACTCATATAATTTAAGACACATTGAATTAAATGTTTGTGCAAGCACAATGCACTTTTACTCTCCGTTTATAAAACAAACCAATACAAAACAATACTTTAGAATCTCTAAAAACTTTATGCTGGCTGTACTTCTTAGTTAGCTCTTTCTTTACATTACGTGTATATTTAAATGAAATTATCTCAGATTTTCGATCCCTTGTAAGTGGTAAAGTAAGTAAGTAAGTGGTCTCACTGCTTGGTACACCTTTTCTCATTAATGAAGAATTGATTTTGGCAACAAATCCGACATCCTACTTTAGTTTGGCGGATATATCATCAGTATACTTTTAATTGCAGGTTTAATCGCGATTTCAAGACCTTACTGCCGGGTGCGTAATAAATCATTATCATTATTATCAATATCGTTTCATAAGCCTATATATATTTATATACTTCATTATCATAAGACAAAACCTCTCACATTAAGCTATCATAGCTATACTATTACCTGAACAGCTAAGTTACATTCAATTATCTCATTTGGATTTGTATATGCATATAATCACAATATCTATACAAAACTTACCATCGAAATTGGAAGACTAGACAAATAGCTTATTAGAATAATCTTGATTTAATAAAATAATGGTTTCTTTTTATAATTTATATTTGCGGGAACCTATAGGAACCCTCTCTTAATATTTTTCACATACTTTGAAACATCTGAAGTTTTGCTGAAAAGAGCAAAGCATCTTGCAATTATTTTAGCTCGATTTTTTACCAAGTCTAAAGCCCGTAACTGTCGGAACCAGTTAAGGGATGACAAATACTTCGATGCAGATTATCAACTAATCCTTAAGTTAATTAGTCCGGCGAGAATGCTGACATGACATTGACATTGGTAAAAATGGGAGTGCGGAAACAAAAATCTAAAAATATTATGTACGTAATATTATTTTGAATGCGAGAATAAAAATATAAATGTCCATAATATTAATTTCTGACTTTAGATGTAAAAAAGAAAACTGAAAGTTGAAGTCAATATATCAGGAAATCGTCTTCTTGAAAGGGATTATTATACGAGACGCTTTTATTCGCAGTTTAAATTCAACACGTGTTCAACTTTTTTCTTACAGATTACTAAAGTTTCATAAACGTTCAAAAAACGTACCTTTTACCGATTATAAACGCTTTGATTTAAAAAATATACCAGTAGGTTACTTGCTCTTATATTCTTTGCTTACATTTAGTAAAATTATTTCATCTTTTTGTAGCAAGGTATTTGTGTATTAAAAATATTTTTATTTTTTTAAAAGTTGATAAACTAGGACCGTACTTAATAGGATAATGCAAGTATAAGAGTTCTATAAACATCGATTACCTAGTAATCGATGTTTATAGAACTCTGCATCTTCAAAGATTCAAAATGGCTGATTCGAATCTAACAATCAAAGATTTAAATTGATGGCAGCGCGGATTGAATGTACTATTTTAGTTAGACTGAAGTATATGATTATAATGTTGTATAAATCGGCGGAACCCTCTCGGCATTCGTTTCTTCCTATGTCTGTCCCTTACCGGTTCTATAGAAGCAATCGAAATTGCTGAACCGTATTGGTTTCAACTTAATTTATGTTAATTTCGAATAAACAGTATGTAATAAAGTGTAAATAAATATTTAGGTTTTAGAACAGTAAGTAGTAAGTGGAGTTTTTACATATAAAGTTGACCATTAAACTACACATGCTTGCTTCTTTAACATAAGCTCGTACTTTAAAACTCAGTGAAAAACTTTTAAACCTATCATGGTCCCCTCATAATTAATAATTTCTCTACACGCTTGCTGTTCTAGATATTGCACATAACGATAGCTCCGTAGTATCCCCTTTTCATTTAGTTTCTATTCATCCAATTTTAGAGAAACTTTCAATCACTTGCAGAGATGTTTCGCGACAGGCCACACGATACACATAAATCAAGCTTAACCATAAATCTACTCGCCAACAACATCTACTCTCTTTTCTCTTAATTGGCACCGCTTGAAAATGCTATATGTATTTACTAGCTTATTTAATATGCCGAAATATTACATTTTAAAGGATTTATTCTTTATTTACAAAATAATTAAATAAGTAAAGGATTTGTAATTGTATAGAAAATACCATGTCAATCGAAATAAAGAATCCATGGAAATTTATTTCCATGGATTCTTAGACTTTTAGGTTACCTTTAGGATATTTAGACCTTTAGGTCTAAAAATAAATTAGTTAAAAATCTTTAATTTCATAGATAATTTAACAACCGATCGTGCCAAATAAGCGGCGTCAAAAACAGAAGGTGAATATATTTAGGAGGCATTACTTTTAACTTACAAGCGCTTCTCAGAAGAATTTATATTCATAATTCGCCTACTAGTCGTAGAGTGATTACTGAACCGAGGTTAATTACAACCAGGTGGTTAAGTACAAATAACGGTGGTTACTTTATTATAAACAGAATAATTTGCAATATCGAACTCAAAAGAACGTTAAGTTGCGAAAGTTACATCACGTCATTAATACGTTACGATTTGTACGCATATAAAGTTTTTAGTTTAGTTTACATCAGTTAGTAAATTAAGTTATTACGCTTAAAGGAGCTTCTGACATTAGATTTAAGTGAGTGCCGACTTGACAGCCTCCGAGCAGTAATCAAGTAATAGATTTATTTAAAAAAAATCTTTTAGAATGAGCCTCTTAATGTAAAATCTTTGCACCAATCCATAATTAACAAAATAAGTTCTGACCATTTTGGGCAATTAGTATCCGTTACCTTACTTATGCAAAAAACTAAACAATAAAAATATTGTGTTTGTTCCTGTGAATAAGTATCGGTTGAAGAAGTTTAGAAGTAACGTGGATAAAAAACTTGCACTACTTCCGATTAATAATAATAATACTGACTTTTTATATGAAGTGTCCTTAAATCTCTGAGCAAGGAATTTAAAACCATTTTTACTTCTTAAACTCTCACATTGAACAGTCGCAAGACTTTTAATGAATGGTACAGTACGAATCCACAGAAGTAGGCAAAGGTTGTAGGAACTTTACCATGAAAAGTCATACAACCATAGTAAGCATAGCATTCGTAGAATATGTTAAAAATTATTTAAATTATTTAAAAAATTATACTCCTCTCACTGAAGCCATAAAATAAAGAAAGCCTCGGATAAAATAAAAATGACCTGGAGTATTATTAACAGTGAAACGGGAAAGGACAATGACCGCAACTCTGATGACAAATAAAATATTAACATCAAGCTTTTGACATCTAATCATGATGTTGCTACAGCTTTCGAAAAGTTTTTTACTCATATTCCTATTTGGACAACCAAATCATTAAATTCTTCTCCTACTGCCGCTGAGACATTACTCAAACAAAATGTAACTTCTTGTACAAAAGATTTTCAATTTTATGTGGTAAATTCAAACAATATTTTATATTATTTTAAGATCATTGATTGTTAAAGAATTATGGCAGATTTATGGGTTATGTCTGTTGAAATCAGTACGTCTATTATAGATAAAATTGCCCCTTATTTTATTAGAACTAAATTAATTAAATTTATTAGAACTTGGTGTATTTTCTGATTTAATAAAACATAGTAAAATCATACCTTTATTTAAATCTGGTAGTACATCGGACCCTTCTAACTATAGACCTATATCCGTACTACCAACTATAAGTAAATTTTTTGAAAAAAGTATTCTTAATCAAATGTTATAACATTTTAATTTACATAAATTGTTTCACAAAAACCAATTTGGTTTTACAAGGGGTCTCTCTACAACCGATGCCGGTGTTGAACTAATTAAGTATATATTCGATGCCTGGGGGAATTCTCAGGATAGCTTGGGTGTTTTCTGTGATCTTTCTAAGGCCTTCGATTGCGTTAATCATGAAACACTCATCCGGAAACTACATGATTACGGTATAAGAAATTCTGCACTTAAACTTCAAACTTCATATTTGAGCAATAGAAACCAGAAAGTAGATATCAATAGTGCGAGTTCTTCCGAGTCAGCAGTATCTATAGGTGTCCCGCAGGGTTTGATTCTCGGCCCATTTCTATTACTAATTTACATTAATGATTATGATAATGATAATGATTATATGACGACGTGAATAATGCTATTTTAAAAGTAGTACATTGGTTTCACGTTAACAATTTGCTTTTAAATGGCAATAAAACTAAATGTATAAAATTTACAACACCGAATGTTAAACGATTGGATGTAAATGTACTCGTAAATGGGAATGAGTTGAGCATTGTGGATGCCTGATGCTGTCTTTCTTGGAATAACTCTAGACGCGAAACTTCAATGGGTTCCCTATATATCTAAACTAGCAAGTCGACTTAGCTCTACAGCTGTAAAAAAATAAGAAAGGTGAGCCGCTTGCTCGTTTGCCCCCTATTTCATAAAAAAAAGAAACTTGACTATGGGAAATGCGAGTAACGTAGAGATTTTTGTTTTGCAAAAGAAGGCCCTTCTTTTGCAATAAGATCTATTTATAATCTTGGCTCAAGATAGAAATTTAAAGAAATAAATATCTTAACCTTGGCCTCTCAATATGTATATGAAAACGTTATGTATGTACATAAGAATATTATTCACTTTAAAAAAAAGTGATGTTCATAATGTAAATACCAGGAACAAGCACAAATTAATAATGCCAGTTACTCGACTTCACAGAGTCAGTAACTCTTTCATGAGGTAATGCATACGTTTTTAAAACAAAATCCCACAAAGTCTTTCAATCAAAAAGTTCAAACTATTTGTTAAACAAAGACTTTTTAAGAAGGGTTATTATAATATTAAGGAATACATGGATGATGACAACCCCTGGGTATGAGACATCACTGCCGAGCTGTTTCTACAGCTGTTTATAAATATATGCTGTAATTGTATATTATTTTTAAAATGACTGGGAAAACAATCTCGCTGGGTTTCTTACTGGTTCTTCTCAGTACAGAGGCATTTCTTTTCCAGAACCAGTGTAGCTTAAAAAAATGACGTTCAATGGTCTATATTGAATAAAAAATACTCTATTCTATTCTATTGTAAGCATAAGGTTTACAGGCCAAGAAAAGTTTTAGAAATATATCGCCCGTTACATATGCACATACTGTTATTTTTTTTAATGCCCACCTTAAAATACAAAACAAATATAAAAATGCACAGAATGGGTTAAAAATATATGTCATATACTATTATATTATATAATTAACCTAAATGGGTAGCGATATAAAATTAACTTAAATCTTATCACCGGCATAGTATTGTGTCGCAGTGCAAAAAATATTTTACCTACCACGACAAATTTCGCTTCCTCGACGTTGACCGCGGTAAAACATGATAGCATTGCAACAGCTTGTTACAAAATATCGCAGTATTTATATAACTGTTGGCTTGCAGTTCCTGTTAATTCAGTATTTTAGTGATCATATATGTGCAGTGATAATTAAAGAATTATTATTATTCGGTTAAGTTTTTTGTCTGCTGAGGATATATATGAATAGATGAGAGAGAAATAGATAAGACGTAACAATAAATAGGTATCGTGGCGGCTTAAGAGAATCTACCGCCCCATCTCAGCCCGTTGGAGTCGTAAAAGTCTTCAGAGGGAAAATGAAAACCAGGAGATAGGCACCAGCATATTCCTGAAACGTCTGAATATAAAACCTGCGGTTGCCAACCCGCCTGCCAAATGTTGTTATTGTACTTATATCCACCAGCCACCCCTAGATGGAGTGACAACCTACACGGTTATGCGGAAAGTCGATGGATGCGGGTGTCTCAGGACCGTGTTTTGTAGCTATCTATGGGAAGGCCTGTATACAGCAACAGACTAAGATATATCTCTATCACTTTTGTCACAATGTATGGGGGAGGCCTATGTTCAGCAGTGGACTAGTGATAGGCTGAGATGGTGATGATGATGTATATAAAGTATATACTTATACTTTTATATTTGTTTTCAGAATTATGTTAATGTTTAATCTTGGTAAGAAATGGTTACAAACATCAAATGACTTTGTTATTTTGAATAACAATATTACCGTAATCGGCGAAGTTTGTTACTAAACTTAGATTGCAATTAGAGTGGGCGTAGCCTAAAGTGTTGCTTTCAACATTGTATCAAATATTGAAGGATGAGTAGAATATCTCACAAATTAAGAATAACAATTTGGCGAAGTAGCTAAGCAACTGCCCTTTACACTGTGGGTCTAGGGTTTGTTCCCACGTGGGACTTTGCGGAAATCCGTAACAGAAAAAAAAAGAAAGAAACTTAGTTATAAATGGTGTGTGATGTTGCGTCGTTTAATATTAAAATAATATTAAAATATTAAACGACGCAACAGTAGGGTACCAAAATTAATAAATTAATATCTGGTTGTAGGGTTCTTATGCAGGAATCCGTCTAGGTAGGTACCACCCCAGGGCCAGTTATTCTACCGTGAAGCAGTAGTGTGCAAACATTACTGTGTTTCTGTTTGAAGGGCACTGAGAGCTAGTGTAATCACAGGGCATATGATACTTAAGAACTGATGTCTCAGGGTGATGGGTACAGTGAGGTGTCACACAGAAATGTTCTGGATGACACAGCATTTGTTATGAGCATACGTTGCACTTACCATCAGGTGAACGTTTTACTCGTTTCATCACTTTATACAATAAAAAAAAATTAAATCAATTAACAGGGTAATGTATATTCTGCTTACTGATGAAGATAGCAATTAAAATCCAATAGTTGCAGAATTCTCAGAGAAATAAACACATATATATTATTAAATATAGGTTAGGATATATTATTAAACATAGGTATTAAAATGCACCGACCCTTAACAAATCGTTCGCACGGTGACGTTTAGAGGTTCTAATCTCTTTTTGGGAGTTGACTCTCTGTCAAGATTAAAACTTTAAATACCATCGAAAAGCAGAATTGCAAATTAAGATATTAGTATTTAAAAAATGTATGCCGTATGGTGGCGGCTTAAGAGAATCTAATACCCCATCTCATCCTTCAAAATCTAAATAATATAAACTGCGGTTACCTACCAATCGAGGCAACTATGGCAAAATCCCTCCAAAATGAGAGCTACAAATTGTGTGGCAATCTATGGGGAGGCCTAGTTTCAGCAGTGGACTTGTGATAGGCTGAAACGACGACGAAGATTATATTACATTAAGTTATTTAACGCAATTTTGCTAGCGCCAAAAACTACCAATATTATTAAAATAGTGTCCCGCGGTTTCACCCGCTTATAATAAGCCAACCGACTGATTGCACCGTACGGCATGGTACCTCACGACCTGAGCATTCACAGAAACAACCAGATTTCCCAGATTACCCATTTGCCCAATGCGCCACGACGCACGTGACAGTATGGTTAATGAATTTTTTTTGTTTGTTAAATGTTGTTTTATAGTGTTGTTATTAATGTATTTTCCTGTCAGTTGTGTATATTGTTTGTTTGGTATTTATTGTAATGTGTTTGTGTCTGTGTCGTGTTATTGCAATAAATTGTTTTCTTTTTTCTTTCTTCTTTCTTTCTGATTTCCCAATCAGATCTACCGCGTTATATACTAGATATAACGATAATAACGCACGTAAACTTATCAATAGACTATAGTATCGCTTTCCGAACTTGAGTCGGACCACCGTCCGGTCATTTTAAACCTGGGCCGGCCTACTGGTGCGGTCACTCAGATCAAAACCATTGTATACGGGCGTACTCATTCGGTTAAACTCGAGGCTACGAACTCCAGGCACTTAGATAAAATTTTTGATACTATCCACTCGCCAGAGTTAGCCTGCCGAGCGACTCCTTTTCGAATCATTTTAAGTCAGTCGAAAAATCCTCCCGGACTGCATTCCCTTTTTAACCTACCGGTACACCTCCGACGCCTATTTAGATATAGCGATAGAGAGCGCGCTTATATGAGTACTGAAACGTTAGCTGGGACACCCTGCTTCGGCTAATCGAGCCGTCACACTGTCTACTAGCAATTGGCACAATCTATCAAAACAGAGTTCATGCTGCCTCTCATTACACCGAACGATAACTCGCCTTCAACAACTGCGAAAAAGCGATCAGCGGCACCCGCACCGACGGTAAAAAAACAGGAGTATGAAATCACTGACTACGCCGCTATCGAGTCTACTAGTTAGCATTTTTTATGCGCTCCTCTCCAGCTGCTCCTTTATTGCGAATCTAATCTAATATGTCTTTCCAACTTATATGGCTAATATTTATGAGCGAATAATTCTAAATCTGTTGAAATAACGTTCTTCCCGATGAGCAGTTCGGCTTTCGAGTCGAGCACTCTTGTACTCATCGAGTGCACCGTTTACCGACCCAATCACGCGCTTTTCGCTCATGACACGGCAATTTACTTTTTCAAAAATCACAAGGGCCGCTGTGGTTTGAAGTTGAATTGTAATGATTCAACTTCAAGCCGCAGCCGATTGCTTAGGCAAATGGTTCCGGAAATGGAGAATAGAGGTTAACCCCGAAAAAACGAAGCGATATACTTTTAAAGGGCGCACCAAACCCAGCAAAACGATTTCTCGCATTCGGTAAAATTAAGTTAGGTGCGATCAGATACGTTCAGACGCCCTTTTCCTTGGGAAACCTTGAAGATGTGATCTCTGCCTACCCCTATGGGTACAAGGCGAGAATTTATGAATGTATGTCTGTATTAAAAATGTTCGTAACAGAGCCAAATTTTTCTCAGGCCGCCTAAATACGTTAATTTCCTCTTCTTCTTTATAATTATTCTTTATAATTATAACACAAAATATATTACTTGCTATTCATGCTAACCAGACCATGTCAAATGTTGTTTACATCTCGAACGCTAACGGCTCAAATATGGATTTACATATTCTGATCTGTGCAACTGCAGTAACCAAACCTTTTCGACACTCGAGATTTTATTACTTAAGAAGAAAGTGAACATTTTAGAAATTTGTCAATATTTTTAACTATCTGCAGTCATGTATGTTCAGTGGGTCATGCTTTTGATAAATAATGGTAAGAATTAGAACTAAGATTGCCGTGTAGTGTCGGTGTGAGAGAATCTACTGCAACACCTTTTCCAGAGGAAGTCGTTAAAGTCCATAAAGTTTAAAGTTTCCGCTCTCCGACCTAATTTGTTTATATCCATATCCTTCAGGACAAAGCACTTTTTAGAAAAATATTCCTAAATACCATTTCATAAGTTTATTACTAATTTCAATATTTGTAAAGCATATCAAATTTTTATGTGACTATTTTAAGTATAGTACTAACTTGTGGTATGATAATATATATGCATTTCTCGTACATTAAAATGATTTTAGTGGCAATGTGCTACAATCTATAATAACACCACGTTTCAAGAAATAATTAAATTATAATGTTCTTAAAAAAAAACTTAGAAAATAGAAACTCCATCATAAATATGGAAACTCTACACGTACGCGTACGTTAAATAAACAGCGAAGGCAAATTTTAGGACAGTTTCTCTTTTATTTCTTTGTTATGTAAATGGCTTCGCCGTGGATAAAATTACCAATAATCATAACAAAAACGTAGGTAGTGGAAAAAGTTTATTCTAAGCAAATAAGTAAAGCAACAGTCTTTAAATGTCCCACTGCTGAGCACAGTTGAATTGAATGAAATTTAAGACCCGGCCCCCGAGCTACCGACGTCCGAAATTGTGCCTTATTACATAAAATAAATTGTAAAATAATTGAAGTCATATTGTAACTATATTTATAATTTATCCATTTTTTTTTGTATTTGTTCTCGTATCTTTGAAGAAGAAGACACTTTTTGTTTTTATATTTATAAATAAAACACTACTGGTACTGCAAGACGTAAGATTATTACTACTCTCATCCTACTCACTCATGAAATATATGAGTAATTAACAGCCTATAAATGCGTGGGAAGGAAGAAGTCAAACTTGGAAAATGGATTCTCGGAATCACCGAACGCGGTGGTGCCAGGGAAGTTGGTGGTGGGTTGAAATAGTTGAGGCGGCACTTCATGAGAAACAGATATTTTTCAAAAGTGGCAGCAAACCGACGCTCTTGAAGATCGCATAGCCTACAGGGCAGCCAAAAATTCCACAGAAAGAGCAGTTGCTAAACCCCAAAGTGACAAGATAACTCCTATGTATGATAAGCTTAAATAAAAGGCCACATAGGACGTTAATAAATGTCTGTCACTATGAAGCTCTTCGAGCACATTACCAAACGGAGGGTCGATCAAGATTGTACTGCTTTTCAAAATGGATTTCGGTCAGGCAACAGTATGATGGATCCAATCTTCGCACTCCAAGTGTATGCGGAGGCACACAGAGAGAAAAGAATACCTTTACTCATCGCCTTTCCAGACCTACTTAGAAGGTCTTTGACTGTGTACCTCGATCACCTATCATCCGATACCTGAAGAGTACATTAATTTAATTGGTGATGTGTTCCTCAATTCCAAATCTTTTGTTCGGGCAACAGCAGGCGATAAGAAACCTTTTCCAATCACTGTTGGTGTTCACCAAGGGATAAGCTCTCAGCCTCATTTTGTTCAACGTAGTGCTTGATGTAGTCACAGCAGATATTGGGCAATCACCCCAAGTCTCCTCATTCATGCGATATGATATCGCACTTGTTGAAGCGGAATCTGGAGCAAGGGAATCGATGGAAGGTAACTCTTGAGAACGGTGGAGTTAAACTTAACGTAGCGAAAACAAAGTACATGCCTTTCTGGCGTACAGACCCCGAATCTATCAAAATAGGTTCTGAATAAGTTGTAAAAATAGAAAAATTCAAATACCATGGATCTGTACTGCATGAATCCGGCGACATACGAGAAGATGATGACGTCAGAGCCCGTATTAGTGCCGCTTGGGGTAAATGGCAGCAGGTCTCCGAGGTAATTTGTGATCGTAAAATACCCCTTGCCGTGTGGTAGCGGCCTAAAAGAATCTACCACCCCATCTCATCCCGTGGGTGTCGTAAAAGTCGACAGAGGGAAAATGAAAACCAGGAGATGGGCAGCAGCTCTTGCTGGAACATCTGAATAAATAAACTGCGGTTGCCAACCCGTCTGCCAAGCGTGGCAACTATGGCAAAATCCCCCCAAAACGAGAGCTACAAACTTTTGTGGCAATCTATGGGGGAGGCCTATGTTCAGCAGTGGACTATTGATAAGCTGAAACGACGACGACGACGACGACGACGAAAATACCCCTTTAGCCCAAATGCGAGGTGTATAAGGACATTATCCGATCCGTACTCTTACATGGTAGTAAGATATGGCCGACCTTGGCTGGATATGTTCAGAAGCTAAAAGTCACGCAAATAAAAAAATTGCAATGTATGTGCGCCGTTACGCGGCGGGACCGTATACGTATCGAATACATTCGTGACAGTGTCGGAGTACGTGATGTGGCCGACAAGCTGTAGGAAAGTAAGTTTAGGTGGTTTGGGCACGTTTTACGCAAACCGGGAGAGTAGTAGTACGTTGGGTAATGCCTTGACAAAGTAGTGGCAGGAGCAAGACCGGGCGGTAGACCCAAAAAGCTGGCTCGATGTCGCTACGTCAGATATAATTGCCAACAGACTCACCACTGAGGATGCCAAAGATCGGGCAAAGCGGAGACGCTAAAGTCGGAAAGCGGTCACTGGCAATTTGCCGGAATAACATAGCTAGGAACAAAACCTACAAAAGCTGTAACCTGTCTGTTAATTACGCATACTCGCATATTTTAGGGTGTCCAAGCGTACAGTTTAAATATTTCTCTTAATACAAATAGTCTGCCCATAACTAATGCTGTGTCACCCTATGACATCAGTTCTTAAGTCTCATACCCAGTAATTACACTAGCTCTCAGTGTTCTTTATATTACAGTAATGTTTGCACACGACTGCTTTACGGCAGAATAACTGGCGGTGGTACCTACCTAGACGGATTCCTGCATAGGAATACTACCTCTAGTAAAATTGTCTAAAATCTGTTTTTGATCTACAAATAGTCAGTCGTTCCGGGTTTTTATGAATGTGCAACTTATGTCCTACTTTACTAGGCTAAACTTAGCTGTGAATAAAGATTTGACTGAAGTTTGAGCGTATACTAATATTTTGGTATGGTTGAGTTGAACTCGATCTCAGCATGAGTTTAAACTCGATGCTGAGATCTGTACTTAGCTACTTAGCTTACCAAACTTAAACTTAGCTCAGACTTTACGTACATTTTTTTTTTCATTTCTTTCCTAAAAATATTACAGACAGAAAGCTTTATATTTAGCAGTATAAACTAATGCTAAACAAAATTTTGGAATGCGAATTTATAACCATTCACTCTGAGATTAAGCTACGAATTTACTAAGCAATTTCTGTGGTCTATGTGGTCAAAATCTGTAAAAAGTATAGTTTGGAGCAGAGGCTACTTGTTTTTTCTCTAAAAAAAAAAATCAAGTATACTCATTATAGAGTTTAAAAATATCCGAATTATCTATAAGTCTTCATAGATCCATGATAAGGTTGTTGTACTATTTAGCACGGAAAATATTAAAGTATTTTTTTTACGTTTAACGACCGCGTGACCTTTTGTTCTTAGTACATGATTTCTACGCCGCTGATCCTAGTTTCATATCCGGTCAAAGTCCAGCCGGAGCCAACATTCATGCAAAAATCCAAATTGCTGGTTTTCGGGTCTGGTTGTGTTATGCATGTAAAATTTAAGTCTGTAAAACACATCCACGATACAGGAGAAATCTTACTCTGGGGCATCACTTTTTTAAAAAGGTTATAACCGAAATTATAATATTTATATTTATTTGTCAGCTTAGCAACTTGCAACAGTAAACAATCAATCAATCAGCGAAACGAGCCAAACGTTTACCTGATGGTAAGTGCAACGTCTGCCCATAACAAAAGCTGTGTCACCCAGAAATTTTCTATTTGGCACTGCACCCGTCGTCTTGAGACATCAATTCTTACGTCGCGTATGCCAAGTGGCTTACACTAGCTCTCAGTGCCCTTCAGACTGAAAAACAGAAACGTTTGCACACTAATGTGTCATGACAGAATAACTGGCCTGTGGTGGTGCTTACCTAGATGAATGCCTGCATAAGAATCCTACCACCGGACCTATCGTACCTTTTATGTATGGACAAATATTCCACATGCACAAACAACCCAGACTAGAAAGATCTATCTGTAAGACTTACAAATATTTATTACATTATCTCATTTAGATCTTTTTAACGACGACTAAAATATTTTTTGAACTTGGAATAAGAAATGTACATATTTGCTGTTGGGATTGCGTTCAAAATTAACATATAATTATCATTTTATTATAACTAGTGGTCGCCTTGTGGTCGAAAGTCGATCGGAGATCATATTTTTTTTAAGTTTGATCATTATTGAAGATTGTGTAAATATTTGTTGGCAACATTTAAAAATTCTATGGCGTCAATTTCTACACTGTGCGACTTTGACCACAGACTATTAAGTGCTTGATATTGGCAGTATGAACGTAAACAAAAGACTTACGTCGTACGTCATACTTACGTATGATTAATAATGAATGTTTTATTTGATACAATTTAATGTAGTGTAACACATATTATATATAAATATAAGTTTTAACGAACGAACGTAAACAAATGACTTACTATTATGTGACGTTGTCAGTATGATTAATAATGAATGTTTTATTTGATACAATTTAATATAGTTGTAACACATATTATATATAAATATGACTTAACTCGCGTTTTTTTTATTTAAACTATAATTATGCCAAGTCTCACATTTCTTTGTAAGCTCAATAAGCTTAAAATGAGTACAAGTTTTCTCTTCACGTATTAATATATAGAGCTGTACAGCTGTTTAGAACAGAAGAAACAAAGGAGCGGCCTTAAACTATATATTTGAAAAACTAGACGAACTTGTGACTAAACAAAATGCACCGTATGTAGATCGGGTAAAAGATCAGGTTAAATAATGATACATGTTTAAAATATGGATTTAACATACAACAATACATGTTTAATGACAAGCCAAAATGTTTTGTTTCTCAACAAAACATGTCCTGGCTACGGAAATCATAAAACCTTCAGAATTATTAAGACATATGAAAACAAGACACTCGTCTTTACCAAGCAAAGCATTACAATTTTTCGAGCGTATATTACTGATCTTAAATATGTATAAAATCAGATGCGAAGGAATGAGCGCCAAAAACAAGTATCTACGTTTTTTAAATAGAAAGATGAATTCATTATCTTTTTACAGATAAAAAAACAAATTTTCACAGTTTTCCTAAAGTAAAGACGCATTATGAGTGATGGCTTACTTGGATGAAACATAACCACTCCTCAACAAGGTGGTCAAAAAAACATTTGACTATTGAAAGAAAATTTTAATCCTTTGCTGTTCGAAACAAAAACAATGCTGCAGACCACTTTATACTTCCGATAAAAAGGATACAATATTTCCATTTAAACTTTCTTTTGTTCGTCGATGGTGGAAATGAGAAGAGAAACCACCAACCAGCCCACACTCCCCGAAATGCAAGCTCGTAAGATAAGCGAATCTGCAACGATGTTCAAAGCAAAGATTTGAGAAGTGCAACCAGCAGTCTTGGTAGGATTCCTATGCAGGAATCCGTCTAGGTAGGTACCACCCCAGTGCCAGTTATTCTGCCGTGAAGCAGTAGTGTGCAAACATTACTGTGTTTCGGTTTGAAGGGCACTGTGAGCTAGCGTAATCACTGGGCACATGAGACTTAAGAACTGATGTCTCAGGGTGACGGGCGCATTGTGGTGTCACACTGTTCTGGGTGACATAACATTTGTTATGGACAGACGTTGCACTTACCATCAGGTGAACGCCTTGCTCGTTTCGTCACTTTTATTAAATAAAAAAAAAAAAAACCACACATAAAGGCATGGCGGAAGCTTCTATGTTAATTAAATCGGGTGTGTCGAGTGCAATACAGTTCACGGATCTTTGCGGTCGCTCTGTCGTTATGTCATTACGGACGAGTTTTGTAATTTGCTATCTTGGGATCGCGCATACTAGGTAGGTCTCTGGTACTAGCATGTTACAGTCACAGAGTAGAGTTTAATTTACCTTTTGAGGAAGCCATTTATTAGGCACATTGGAACGACCAAATTACGTCGATGTCATCTGTGTATACTACGGTGACCAAGACTCAGGCTTGGGTATTCTGCGCCTTGTGAATTTTGAGAGCCAGAGTGGATTGGCCCGACAACATTGATGCTACTGATGAATCCGCAAATTAGGGCAAAATCTGCGTCGAAGTTTGAAGAGCCCTGTATTTTGGACGCAGGCCGTGAAACTTCTACGCTAATCCCGGGGTAGGAGTTCCTCCCTTTGCCGCATTTGGAGAAAGGTTTTGATAGGAATCGGCAGTGTTTATCTTATATGTGTTTAAGTAACTATGGTACGACTTAACCAATAAAAACTAATTCATATTTTACACTCAAATTTTGCACATCATATTGGTACTTATCGTGATGATTTTTATGGTACCATATTTTCCTTGTAAAGACATTAAGACTTTAACTACATTAACATATAATTTGGAACAAGTATGATAAAATGTATAAATAAATTAACGATAATATCAAAAATATTTCATACCTTTAGTGTCAGAGCCTTTTGTCTTTGATATTTCTTTTTTTTCTCAAGCAAGATAATTTGAAAAGGTTCACTTTATAAGCTGTTTAGATTCAACGCGCGTTCAGTTTTTAGTCACAAACTTCCGAATTTAATGTCTTCGAGGAAAAATTCTTTTGTTATGTTATCAGATTATTACAAAAAGAAAAAGTTTTTATTTATTACTTAATAAAAAAAACGTAAATATGCTTACATTGTTTTCTTAAAGGAAGAAAAGTGCCTTTAGACCATAAACTGTTTTCATTAAAAATACTCAATTCGTAGTTGATGTAATACAAAAATAATTTGCGGCCGTGTGGCCTCGTGTTCAGAGTAGAGGTACTCGAACCCGAAGAAATTCGAAACCCAAAAACCCGCAGCGTCGACGTGAGGAGGTCGACACTGCGGGTTTTGGGGTTTTCGAATTCCGGAGCCACCAAATGTTGGCTCACATAGTTAGGGCTCACATAGTTGGTTTTTAGGTCTAGTTGTGTTTTGATTGAATTAATAGCTTCCGATAGTATTTGGAAGTTCTCGCCATTGTCGAAAATCGGCCAGAAAGACATCATCATCAATACAATAATGTTTAAAACCTTGTGATCACTAAATGACAACAAATGTCAAAATAATCATAGTGATAGTAAGTGCAACGTCTGTCCATAACAAGTGTTGTGTTATTCAAAACATTTCCGTGTAACACCACACTGTCCATCACCTGAGACATCTTAAAACCGAAACACAGTAATGCTCCGCTACCACATGGCAATCATATTTGATAGATATATTTAAATGAAAATAAATAAGTTAGTACATTAGAATACGGAAGATCACACAACGGCTTGTCGGTGAAGTCACAAGGCTCCATCTGATAACCAGCGCTGCAGTATTAGCAGCATTATGCTAAGTTGGAGACCTATTTGGTACTACCTATGTAACTTTTGTGCTACTTGAGTTTTTTTAATGTGTGTATCGGATAAATGCTTCTTTCTTTATTTATTTATTTCAAAATTACAGTGATGACTTTGGACTTAGTCCACAAAACGACATCACCCAATATCATGCTGGAACGCGATATAACAACACTGATGATGTCCTCCTGGTCGATTTCGACCACGACCATAACTTCGGCCATATTGTCGGGAGATATCTACTGCGCAGAAGATATTATAGTGCCACAAGCGTACTCGCAAACGCAGAGGCACTCCATTGTCCCAACCTACCCACGCCAGCTGTAACACTGATGCGATAAGATCGGAGGTAGGATGCAGTGTCAGAAACATGAGGATCACCACACAAACGGACCCGAAAACCAACAATTTGCGTTTAAGCACACATGTTTGCTCCGACTGGGATACGAACTGAGGACGTCATCATAGAAAAACGTTATTGACCGAAGAGAATACGTAGTCAATTTCACTACAAAAATATGAAATGAAATATAATGTGATCAACATTTATGTTAGTATCATATGAGCCCCTAAGAAAAGATAATACACAGATATTAAAAAATCGTCTATGCTCCACACCTGTCAATTGATTACTAGTGAAAAGTAAAGTGCGAAATGTAATTTACTAGGATCAGCAAAGATACTTTTGAAACCAGTTATCCAGTAAAGAATTCTAACAATGGTGATAACTGATACCAAAGATGTACGTGCATATGTTATATTCGTATTTTACTATTTTTATTTACATTACGAAGATAAAAGAAGCTCTAACATTTTACTACTAGAAGAAAAATATGAAAGAACATACTTTACGAGTATATCACCGAAATTAACAAATATACATACTACTTAATAGTTGTATATCATAGTTTTGTCAAATACAAGTGTTTGTGCAAAAGATGACAATAGTTACTATTAGTTATTGTGGGTCAGATTTTCAGTACCAACTCGTATAATATTTGCCTTTTCATGTACAACAACACCAACTCTAGAGTTTATACAAATAAATACGACCATCGTGATTCCCGAATTTCATACACCAAAATTTAGCGTCAATTTGTTCAATTTTGCAGGAAGCCGATGGGTGCAGAGTGCTCAAGAATGTACTTTCTGGTATTCTATGGAGAAAGCCTTTGTTGAGCAGTGAACTTGTGAGTCAAGCTGTCTAGGCTGTAAATCTATGGGGATAGGCGCTACCTCGCAGCTTATAAATTTATTTGTCTAAATCATAAGGAGTAAGTAAACTATAATATATCTTTTCTGTCGATTTATATTTCTAAACGACCAATTTCATGTCAAAAGCTCTTTATGTTCAGAAGTTAAGAAAGCTATTGATATAAAATTTTCACTTAAGATTGGTAGGAGCCCTGAGTTAACATCGTTATAAATAGAAAGGTTCTGAATTAGGTGTGTCTTTAATAAAATTGTTATAGTTTTTAGAAGGATAATAGAAAGATTAGTAAAGAGACGGTAATTATTCCTTAAATAGAGTTATACGCCGTAACTTCGTCCCGTGGGCGCTGTAGAAGTCAACTAAGAGGATGAATAAACAAATGTTTACTGTAGGTATATGTAAAACTTAATGATGTCTATTTTTATTAAACTTTTGTGAAAAACGACTTCTTTCATTACACTTGGTTCTATGTTCTTACTAGAAATCATACGAAAAAGTTTTATTTTACTTTTCGTCGCAATCAAATAATAATAACGCATCGTCAAAAAAATGTGATATATGCTAACCGGAATACGGAAACTAAGAGATAAGAAATCCATTTTCCCAAAAACATTGATGCGTTTACACTTCCGTCGTTTTTATGAGTAAATACCTTTATCAAATGCCTGTGTGATTTGCCCGTAGTCGTATAAAGTGATAAGAACTTTTAAATGCATTTACATTTTGCATTATTTATTCATAAGGATACGCTAACAAAGTAGATAATATATTAACAGTGGGCCAGCACAGCATTTCTTTAAACAATATTGTAGTCTGCGAAAAATAACCTCACTAGCCGGATCCAAAGTAGACTGTACAGAAAACTGTCTCTAAATACATTGGTAATGCTTATAGGGTCACTCATCCTATTGACGATCACAGGAACACCAGATTTAGTGTTAACCTTACTCGTACTCTTTAAAAATCCTTTAAGGTCACCCTGAGAATGGTTTAAGCGAGATTGTCTATCCGAATTTAGATCTGACGACCTTGGGACCAGCTCCAGGGCCATAGGCAATTATTGGGTTTGAGACCTTTTCTTTTAATAGTACCTTAACATGCATCGACACAAAAAAACCTCCTGATGCTCTTTCTACAACACTACTATCACACCACTCTTCCCACATGGCATCGACGTTTACATCAGCTTATAACCATGCCCGATGTTACGCAACTTTTTGCCTGCCACCGCATCTTATTTAGCAAGTTACCGACATCGACATGTTAGAAGTTAATGTTCCACGATACGAAGCTGATCTTAAAAGTTACTAGCATCTATAGCCGTGCACTTATGCCGCCGTTTTGCTGCGACGCCTTATCCGTACCGCATCTTGCTCGCTGCCGTTCCATTTCTTTTATGCAGTGTTTTTGAGTTTTTCGTGAAGCGACTGCCGTCTGACCTCCACAACCCTTATAAGAAGAGCCAGAGTTTGTCAGAGCCACGTCCGTTCATAGCAGACTACACCGCTGGCAAGAGAGGTTGACTTAGGTCATACAGATCTCGCCAGTAGGTTCTCACCTTTTCATAGCGGAGGGGTTGTAACCGTCGCTTAGTCACCCACGGTGACGCTAAGGGGGCCCATGTCATCGGGTCAGTATTACGTTGCACCGCTCTTCCTACCCTCCACGGCCGAAATGTGGTAGGCGGTGGGGCCCCAGACCAGACCCGCCGACGCTGGGTCGAGAAGGCACTCTACGAGTATGTGTGCGCAACGACACGTGAAGGTGAGTCGTTTGTATCGGCGCCCTTCGTTTATGTATTTGTATTTTATATTTACTTGTTACATCTTAAACAATTAATCATAGTCCTATGTAAAACACATTTCGTTTACTTATTTCCACTTATCGAATCTACATTATTTTTTCAAGCCAATGTGCACACAAACTGAATATTTGAAAATTTCTTAAAATGTAACAATTGCAATATAAAAAAAGCGCCAACAGTTCAAAAAACTATTATTTTTTTTTGTTGTAAAAATGTTATTCGGATTTTTTTTTCTGTAAAAGTATAAATACCTTATTACATATCATAAAAGAAGCTGATCAATGTTAAATATGAATGTAAAACGTTTCATTAATTTACGAGATAATTTTCAAAAGAGCTACACAATTAAAATATATCTATTAGCATTCTGAACAACGCACGTACTCGTAATGTATGGCACGGCGTGAGTCTGCTTACAAACAGGGTCAATAACAATTTTAATATTAATATTGTATTAATGAACCGAGCTGGATATATATGCTCTGGATATAAACCCTTGAGCCCACATATTTGTATTCATATCCCGAAATCGGTGCGTTAATTTACGATCGCCCGAATAAATTAAATACGACATTTATGTTACACCAATCAGGCGAAGTGATTCTATCTACACTAACACAGGTCACAGTGAAACTATAACGCATTCGAATTTTTTTAATGAAATAAAGTGACGTACAAGTCATTCACCTGATTAGAATAAATAAGTTGTCACGTAGAATTTTCCGTTGGTAAGTTCAATGTAAGATCATACTTGCATTGAACACTTATGGATAGGACACTTAAGCAGACGTGGTCGCATTTAATTTCACAGTGAATTAATTTCTTGAGCTCATTTTCCACGTGCTCTGCGGTGATGGAAAACATCGTTGGGAAACCTGCATGTCTAAGGAATATAAATATGGTTCTGAACTTAATAACATTTTCCCCCTGTTAACGCTGTTAGCGTTGTGGAATTTGCAGTTTTCTTTATATTTTCAGAGTTGTAATTATTAACATTCATCATCATCATCATCATCATTTTAGCCTGTCTTAGTCCACTGTTGAACATAGGCCTCCACCATAGATTGCCACAAAACCTTTATAAAAGTTCTACGCGCTATATGGGCAGCCCATGGTCACTTCAGCTTGCTTCTCCGGTACCTTGTTTTACTACTGGGAGAGCGATCATCTGTCCCAGGGAGGTGTTAGGTTGATCGTCCACAAGTCTCTTATTAACAACGTTATTAAGATCGGCAGTATGTCGAGTAGGGCAACAGAACACAAGGGATCAACACCTGACCGATTTTATGGAGAAGGAGCTACTGTTTTCGATAAACTCCTTTAAAAAGCGACCCCACAGATAGTAGTCCTGAATGAGCCCGGACGGTTCCTTAAATGCGGTGCATTTTTGCATAAATGTTGGCTCCGGCTGGGATTCGAACCCAAGATCCGCGGCGTAGTAGGAAGGTACTCTGACCACTAGGCCACGGTCATATTGGACGTGTGATGGGCTGAAATTATGATGATGGTGATGGTGAAAAGCTTTCATTAACAAATAACGTTCATAATAAACGTAACTAATAAAGTAATTTAACTTTATTCGCAAAGTCTCGACCATGCAACGACATGAAAAGCGACTTGCTGTTAGTTTATTTAGCTACGTAACTTACTAATTAAAAACTTTGTTTTTAACTAATTTGCTCACTCAAGTTTGGCCAGAAACTTTTTAATAAAACTGTAGAAGGCTTAGTAACTTATTACTTATGAGATTGATGCTTATCAAAACACCTTATACCGGGGTATAGACTTTTACAATCGCAATCACCACATCTGCGATTGGCAGATTCGCGTTTTCTTAATATTAAAATAGCTAAGAAATTATATTAACCTAACCACAGAATAATTTCAAAGTACACGAGTGAACTGAGTTCAATCCGCGGTGCCGACATCTCTAAAATTATGCTCAGCCGTGAATGCAAACATCGTGAGGAATCCTTCATGTCCGAGAAATAAAATAGCGACTATAATATTGTACGGACAGCATTTTTTCGTGCACAATAACACCATTATATGCAATGCTGAAAGCATACTATACGGCTCGTGGGAACGCAACGGAGGGACAGAATTTTTGTAGCAATCTATAGGAAAGACCTATGTTTAACAGTGGACTAGTGATAGGCTGAAATGATGATGATGATGATGAGACATATAGCCTCTACCCAGAAGGGAGGAATCATTTTCCATAATTACCACATTCTTATATGCATTGGATTGGTAATCGCAGAACTAGACAATATTCCATCAGTTATTTTCGGTTTAGCATTTGTCAAGATAAGGTTAAAACTAAGAAGAATTTTAAGACATTAATAATCATTCATCTTTATGCTGAGAATGAAAGCATTACTAAAAATACTTTTTACTTTAATTTGTACGAATAATGATGTAATATTACCAATATCTTTTAAAAATCGTTATTTTTGTGTTAAAATAATTTATTTAATTATCCTTATTTGCCAAAAAGATAACAAAGGGCGGACTTAATGCCTACAGACATTCTCTACCAGCTAACCCCACATCAAGGGTTACGAGGTTAAGGTATTGAGGACTTATTGTAGGTGCAGCAAACGAAGAAACAAAGATGCTTAATGCAATATAGCTATAATATGGCAATGATGACATTACTAACATTGATTTTATACATCCCATCGAAATAAAAGACATTATGTAAAATTTATACCAGATTAGATTTTATGTGAAAGTTGCATGTCTTGAAATTTTGTCTTTTAGGTATTATATCATTTCACTTTTCAATGAGATCCACAAGAAGACACCAGTAATCATTTTTTTTTTATTGAAATATTTCATTATTGCTGCACAATCCATACTAATATTATAAATGCGAAAGTAACTCTCTCTGTCCCTCTGTCTGTTTGTTACCTTTACACGGTTCAACCGCTGAACCGGACTTGATGTAATTTGGCACAGAGATAGATTGCACCCTGGGGACGGACATATGATATTTATTGATGTGTATTTTTATTCCGGAAAGTCAAATAGTTTACCACGGGATATTCAAAAAACGTATATCCACGTGAACGAAGTAACGGGCATCATCACCATTTCAGCCTATCTAGTCCACTGCTGAACATAGACCTCCCCCGTAGATTGCGACAAAAGTTTGTAGCTCTCATTTTGGGGGGATATTGCCATTGCTGCCACGGGTTGGCAATCGCAGTTTATTTATTCAAATGTTACAGGAAGATGCTGCTGCCCAATTCCTCGTTTTCATTTCCCTCTGTCGACTTTTACGACACTCACGGGATGAGATGGGCTAGGAGATTCTCTTAAGCCGCCACCACAGGGCGGGCATCAGCTAGTATGAAATAAAAATGAAAAAAAAATTGTAAAAAGAACACGTCTAGGTAGGTACCACCCCAGGGCCAGTTATTCTGTCGTGAAGCAGTAGTGTGCAAACAATACTGTGTTACGGTTTGAGGGGGACTACTTTATAAATATCTTAGCACAATGTTCAATAAGGAAGCAATCATAGGCTTATGTATGTACATGTCATACAAATGCTTTCTTTTATTTTTCTTAAGTAATTATTATCGCTATACTTTTAGCAGTACTAAAAATCCCATTAGCCACCATACAAGCCGGTATTTTTGAATCCAAATCAACAACGATAAGTTAAAAAAATATTTCCTTAACGTGTTCAGAATCAGGACCAACAAGATAGCATACAAATACGGTAGTCCGCGTATTTTCAGGTCCTCAATTAAGGTTGAAATATACCTGAAAACGTAGATAGGTTACACCGAAAAGGCTATGCTTTTGTAGAATAACCACACATTACTGGTTAGGTCTCCCCTACAGGAAGGGAACGCCTTTGTTCATCAGGACGGGATGATGATGAGAACGGAGACCCACATTAAGATTTAAATGACGACAAATCTTTATCTTAATTTTTCATCGATAACAAATGTAGCTATGAGCTGCAGCAATCACTTTATCAAAAAAATATATTATATAGGCAAAGGTCATTTTTGAAACACTATGATGGCAGGATATTTCGCAAAATTGTGTAATATTTTTTTTAGTACAAAGACTATGTTCAAATTATCGTAAAATTCTATTATTTTTTCAATTCTCAACAATAGCTTAGGTATTCTTTAATAAATGTTAAATAATAGTAAGATACATTGAATGTTGTTGCACGCCTATTATTGGGTGTTAGGCTCGACTGAAAAGGCGCATTTTTTATGACTGTAAGTGATTGTAAGTGATTACCGCCGCGGTATTGCGGATACCTTGGCGGCCTTTAAGGAATTAGTAAGTTCTTTTCTGGAACAGATTTTACAAAATGGTGACTATGATTAGAGTTCGACGACGTGGTAGGATTCCTAAGCAGGAATCCGTCTAGGTAGGTACCACCCCAGTGCCAGTTATTCTGCCGTGAAGCAGTAGTATGCAAACATTACTGTGTTTCGGTGTGAAGGGCACTGTGACCTAGCGTAATCACTGAGCATATGAGACTGAAGAACTTGTTTCAGGGTGATGGGCACAGTGTGGCGTCACACAGACAGTTTTCTGGGTGACACAGCATTTGTTATGGGCAGAAGTTGCACTTACCATCAGGTGAACGTTTTGCTCGTTTCATCACTTTATCCAATAAAAAAAAATCCGAGTGGCCTGGGTTCGAATCCCAGCCGAAGTCAACATTTGTGCAAAAACATAAATTGTTGGCATTGTGTTGTGCATGTGGAATTTATGTCTGTAAAACTCATCCACATGATAAAGGAGAAATTTTACTTTGGGCATCGTTTTTCTTTAAAATGAAACAGACACAGGAAACACAGGCAGAAATCTTACTACTTCTACTTAACTTTCTTATCTAGTTATAACGTCGTCGTAGACAATAAAGGTAGTCAATGAAATCAGCTGCAAAGTATCTGCCACCTTAAGATCGTTCTATCGTCTAAAACACTTTCTTCCATATAAGACAAAGCTTATGCTGGTGCAGTCTCTGGGTATATGCTTTTTATACTGATATTTGTTACCGTACACCGTTCTGGCTTTATCGGTAACTCTGTTACTGTTCAGGCAATGCAACTCTGGAACTTTGCCCAAAGATATCAGAAAGGCACGGAACTAGAGGTCCTTTCTGAAAAACGTTAAGGGACACTTTCTAAAAAAAATAATATACGTTAGTTATTTTTACAGTAGAATGTTGTACCATGAATGTAAGTTTAGTTATTAAGGAATTACAAAAATTTGAGACAAGGACACTTAGTTCTATATAATTAGTATACTAAATTAAAAAGTATTCCAACCAGTGTAACACAAAAATTAATAATAGTATTTAAGATCGAGGCATATATTTAAAATATTTAAGTCGTTACGTAACATTAATTTGTTGTTGTGAATTTTGAAACAACAACGGCTTTTACATTTATAAATTGTTCGCTTTTCATTATTTTAAATTTAAGTAAATACCAGTTACCAAGGAAGAGCAAAAACTTTTATACGTACATTAAGACGCATTTTCTTCTACGATTACGAGATCTAATTGTAAGATTTTATTCATGAGAAATCTTCTAAGTCATTAAAGCTCAACGTCGTAAAATAAAATCTGTTATTCATAGCATCACGGGTGGCAGAACTTGATTAAAAAAGAAAAACTTAAATAGTTTTAAACCAAAAAAAAAATAACCCACATTTCAGATCTTCAAAATTAATTTCAAAGGTTTTTTTTTTCAACATTAGTTGACATTTAACTATATGGGCAAAGTCAAATCGGTAAATGAGTAAACTGCGATAATTATATGATAGAAATTAGTGGTTTCATAATTTGATAAATACTGTCTAAAATTTTTATGAAAAACCTAAAAACATACATAGTTTTATAAAATGTTTCCTAACAGTTGTGATTTCAAAGGTAAGGTAAAGTAGTGGAACATAGTCAATTTACGAAGATATACGATAAAAAATTTAATTTGAATTAAAAAATTAAATGTAAATAATAAAAAAAATCTCTAATAATTATACATCAAAACCTACTCCATTAACAATTAAAGCAAGCGCCAGCAGTAGTTATTTAAATTAATACTCGTATGTGATGTAACTCTCTGTAAATAACCTTGCTAAGGCGCATTTCGCCGGCAAGTTATTTTACAGGTACTAAGTAAATACGCGAGCTACAAATCACATTGAAATGCACGAAGGAAGGGGTTTTAAGCCTTATAGGTATGATAAAACTTACCGCTGAGAAAATCTAGCATAGGATACACTGAATCTTTATTTATTTTTATTTTTTTATTTTAACTTTATTGCATAGTAAATGTACAATTGGCGGACTTAATGCCATTGGGCATTCTCTACCAGTCAACCACGAGTTAAGCAGAGAATTTAAGCGGTTGCAAACAACAAAAATTAAAACAATAAAATAAATTGAATATATATATATATATATATATATATATATATATATATACATAGAAACACTAGTATATAAACGTATACTCACAAGCACATATGTACATATATATATATATATATATATATATATATATATATTCAAGATAAACGTTGTATATAAAAAATCAAAAGCATGTCATGTAATGCAGTGTGTATTTAAGAAATTTGCTCACTGAATAAAAAAATAGTGTTCAAAAACCATTCTTTTAAAGGAACGTATGGACGTCAGTTTCCTAATAATCATAGGTAACTCATTCCAAAGCCGTACAGCTTCGGCAGCGAAGGAGCGAGACATACAGCTAGTACGACGAGGAATGACGCATAAAGTGGTGTTTCCAGAAGACCGTAGATTACGTTCAAGACAAGAACCCAAATACTGAAATTAACATTACAAATGTTCGGGTGTGCACGGATCGTATAGAATTGAAAATAAGGGTTCGAAGAATCCTGATATATCTACGATGACGGATAGGAAGCCATTTAAGCTTATAACGATAGAAGGATACGTGATCGTATTTACAAATACTGAAAATAAAACGTATGCAATTATTGAGCTGACGATCCGAGAGCTACCGATTATTATTGCTTGACATTTAGAGGAATTAATCTCTATGCCAAAGTTGTTGCAGCAGTCAGAAATACATTAAAGATCGTGGTTTGTTAAACCAATCGCAGAATTAACCTCCATTATCTTATTTATATATATATTTCGATAACTTTGTTTTTTTTTTCTTTTATCATTTCTGTCCCACTCCTGAGCAGAGACCTCCCTTTTCGCTTCCCATAAATCTCTATTTGTAGTTTGGCTTGGAGAATCTTTTAAAAGTAGAACGAGGCCTTACCTTTTATCTACGACAAGACCTACCACGTAGCCTCTGCCTCACAGGCACCCACTTAGGCTTTCGACGATCTATGCCCAGTCAAGTCCCACTTTTCTTGGCCGCTTTCTCACCGACGTCGAAACTTTGAGATCTGGATCGCAGTTACGAATTTCTTATTCTAACTGTGACTTTACATTTAAGATACGGCGTTCCATTGCTCATTGGAAAATCCTTAGTCTAGACTTTTTGGGCGAGGTCTTGTTGTATATAAAAGGGAAGATCTCGTTCTACTTTTATAATTGCTAACGTATGTTAACAATTATGTAAGGCATATCTCGAAGTTATTGTTTTGAAAGAACCTTCATAAGAAAAAGTCTTCATTCGTGTGAAATTCGTATACTTATAACTTTAAAAGAAATAAATATAAATTTTCAGACGAAAAATATTTTGTTTAGGCAGTTCCGATAGCCAAAAATATAATCATCTGATTAAAATAGAGTACAAGAGACACCAAGTAATTTTGCATAGAAGACAGAAAGGCGGTGAAGTGCTGGACCGCTTTTGGTTATGAAATAAGAACTGGGATAAAATTAATCATCGTCATCATCATTACAGGCGGCACTCACCAGGCTCGTAAGGAAATCTGTGCGGCGGGACCTACGACGCTCTAATGCGATTCGTATTCGGGAAGCAATAGAGCGAAACAGAGGTCCTAAAGTTTTCTCACAGCAGCTTGGGAGAAGCCGCCTAGTTAAGTTGAATACCGATGATGGCAAGTTCCTCACGTCGAAATGCGAAGTTCTCACTGAGATTGAAGACTACTACGGTAGACTATATGCTCCCCACAAACAATGTCCTGACCCTGAAAGCGACGATCCTAAAGCCACGCTGACCCGCCACTATACCGACGAGCTGCCAGATTTTTGTCTAGACGACATCGAGCTGGTCCTTGGGCAACATAAAAATGGAAGAGCCCCAGGCGAAGACGGCGTTACGACGGAGCTCTTAAAGGCCCTTGTTAAGAGAGCTCCTCAGAATTTTCAACTCCATCTTACAAAATGGGAGAACTCCCGAAGCGTGGAGCAGGAGCATTACAGTCCTGTTTCATAAAATAGGAGACAGGACCCAACTTAAAAACTATCGCCCCATCTCTCTCCTGAGCCACGTCTATAAGTTGTTCTCGAGGGTCATCACGAATCGACTTCCGCAAAAGCTTGACTACTTCCAACCTCCGGAGCAGGCCGGTCTTCGGGGAGGCTTTGGCACCATGGACCACATTCACACAGTGAGGCAGATTATACAGAAGACAAGTGAGTATAATCGGCCCCTGTGTCTTGCATTTGTGGACTATGAGAAAGCCTTTTACTCCATCGAAACTTGGGATGTTTTGGATTCTTTGCGGCGATGCCAAATCGATTGGCGATACATCGAGGTGTTGAAATATCTTTATAGTGCCAGTATGATGCTCGTGCAAGTACAGGACAGTCAGACAAAACCTATCCATATGCATCCAGGAGTAAGACAAGGGGATGTTATGTCTCCGAAACAGTATACACTGGAGGATGTTTTTAAGACGCTAGACTGGAAAGCACGGGACATCAATATCAACTGTGAGCACATTTCACATCTACGCTTTGCCGATGATATCGTCATCGTGGCAGAATCGCCGCAGGCATTGCAAGAAATGCTAAACAGCCTAAATGACTCCTCCCGACGTGTTGGTCTGTGTATGAATCTGAACAAGACGAAAGTCATGTTCAACGACCTCGTCATACCAGCTCCAATAACCGTCAATGGCGAAACTCTCGAAGTTGTTCAGGACTACGTCTACCTCGGGCAGATAGTACAATCAGGTAGAAACAGCTTCGAGAAAGAAGCCGATGGGAGGATTCAACTGGGCTGGGCAGCGTTTGGGAAGCTTCGACAGATTTTCTTGTCGCCTATACCACAAAGCCTGAAGACGAAAGTCTTCGAACGGTGTGCACTCAGAGAGCAATGGAAAGAGCTATGCTCGGAGTTTCTCTGGTGGATAAGATTCGAAATGAAGAAATCCGCCGGAGAACTAAAGTCACCGACATAGCCTTTCAAGTTTGCAGACTGAAGTGGCAATGGGCTGGACACATCTGTCGCAGAAGCGAGTAGAGCGTTGGAGTAGGCGAATCCTCGAGTGGAGACCACGTTTAGACAAACGCAGTGTGGGGCGTCCCCTGGCTAGATGGTGCGACGATCTGCGCAAGGCGGCTGGTAGCAACTGGATGCGTGAAGCTGAAGGCCGCGCTAAATAGCGCCTTTTATTGGAAGAGGCCTTTGTCCAGCAGTGGACTGCCGCAGGCTGATGATGATGATGATCATAATAATTACAGCTTATCACTTGTCTACTGTTGAACATAGGTCGCCCCCATCGATGGCCACAAGTTTGTAGCTCTCGTTTTGGGGGGATTTTGCCGTAGTTGCCACGCTTGGCAGGCGGGTTGACCGAAGTTTATTTATTCAAATGTTCCATAAAGATGCTGCTGCCCATCTTATGAAAATTATTTAAATAAAACTAGATTTGACGGATGTTGTCGTGTCCGTCTAGCTAGGTACCACCCCAGGTGTGTTTCGGTTTGAAGGGCACATATGAGACTTAAGAACTGATATCTCATGGAACGAACGTTTTGCTCGTTTCGTCACATTATCAAATAAAAAAAGACTATTTATAACCCGACCTTTCGAGCACTTTACGGAACTATATTATTTCTTAATTCTCGTATTTTCTGTTGCTTTTGGAGAAGATTTCAGTTTTTTTATTAGTCGCACCGTAAGTTATGTTTCCTTACCACAGAAGAGTGAACGTAAAAAATGCACTAATTGAAGACTTTCTTCAGATGTGACTTTGCGATGTAGGCGATTATTAAACTTGTGGAATATTTGACATAAGTTTCATAATTTCACAATTGACGTTATTACGTACTAGAAAAAAGTATCAAGAGGATTAAGTTGAACTGTTCCACATCTCTTTTAGAATCACTATATTCAACCAAGATGATATCATCGGTTAAGTGTTAAATCATTATTCCGGTCTTACTATTATGCTTTTTTAATTTTGTTACATATTTTCCTAACTGATTCTATTAAGTTTGTCCAGGTCCAAGCTAAAACTTTGTAAGACATAGGCAATATTAGTCGATCTTCTAACTGAGAAGCATGACGCGGGCTGTAATGCCCGCGTCATGCTTTGTCTTTTGTTTCCAAATTTCACCCATAAATACTTCAAATAAAAAAAAGGAATTAAGAATTCCTAGTTAAAGGAAAGTTACTGTTGGAACTATGGGAATTACAATTAAAACTTTCAAGTCATTAGACCGTTTGGTTTAATTTCGGCTTCCAATGTTATGGCTTTTACGCCTTGGAAAGTAGTAACAACGACTTAAGTTAAATTGTCTTAAGATAAAAAGTACCTCTGAGTTTAGAAATGATTGACTTATCTATAGAATTATCGATATTATTACAACGTTCTACAAGAAATTTGCTTAAGGTTACTTTTAAAAGTAAAATTACTGCTTATAATTGTCCTACTGCTGAGCAACGACCTCCATTTTTATGAGGGACCGGTAAGAGTGCGCCATTATACTCCAATGCAGGTTTACAGACTTCATATCCTTACTTTTTTATTTTACGTTACAAATTTCAATCAGAACCGGCAGAGTAGAATATCACCAATCTCTTTCCTACCGAGGTGTCGTAAGAGGCGACTAAGGAATTGCACAGACAGCCAGGAGATGGGCAGCAGCATCTTCCTGGAACAGCTGAATTAAATAACTGCGGTTGCCAACCCGCCTGCCAAGCGTGGCAGCTATGGCAAAATCCCCCCAAAATGAGAGCTATAAACTTTTGTGGTAATCTATGGCGGACGCCTATGTTCAGCAGTGGACTAGTGACAGGCTGAAATTATGATGATGATGATGAATTGTATTTGTGATAAAAACTATACAAAAGAAAAAATACACTTAAGTATGTGTATTTGTGTATGACAGTGTGAGTATTGTGCGTATGCGTATTTGTGTGCGTGTGTTTATGTGTGTGCGTGGTTTGTCCTCTCGAGACTGTGTTATCTGATACAAATTAGGTTTTTCTTAATTTAAAAAAACAGTTTTACTAAACATAATACTTCTCGATTTCATCATGATCTAGTCTTAATAGCTATGATTTCATCTGTTAGTAATGAGTGATCATTGACATTAAAAAAAACACGCTGTGGCGTTTTTCACTTATTGGATTATCTCCATTCGTTATCATCAACCTGAGCAAGATATCGGCCTATTTGAACTTAAGAACTGATGTCTCAAGGTCACAAAAATACTCAAATCATCTTATTTATAAAAAAATCACACTATAAAATATTCAATACGACATAACACTATATTGCGTTCAATTTCTTCACAACCATTGAATATTAATGCTTATGTTGAATTGGGTTGATGCCAAAAACATTACATGTGTGACGTATGTATTCCAATGCCCTCCTCAGAACTTATTTATACCAATAAATGTACGTACTAATATACTTTCCTAAAAATGAGTTTAATATGTTAAATTATAATTTCTTTTATTTAAAATAGTAAAACTTATTAAAAATACCACAATAATGTTTTCTTTTATTTACGCGAATATTACAAATTTAAATAAAACTACTTTTTTACGGATTTTATCGCGTTTAATTTTGAACTATTTTTACCCGACGTTTCGGACGCTTTACAGCACCCATGGTCACGGGGGGACTGAGGTGACAGTTGTCCCGATGTCATAGTTAAACCGGAGTACCTTCAGCTTTTAATTATTATTTTTAGTCCGATCTACGCAGAAAGAGCTTACTGTGTCTTGAAGCCTTGCAGTGGTATGCTTGGTTTTTGATTTAATTTTATTAATAATAGGATCCCAAGCCGGTGGTAATACCCAACCATCTTCCCTATTGAAATTAGGATGTTTTTTAATTTCAATAGCCTCGCGAATCATCCTTGGTAGGAATCGGTGTTCTTTTGCAAGGATTTGTGGTCTATCAAATCTGATGTAATACAAATAGGTATTTAAATGGTGAATCTCACCACCATCCTTCACAGTTAGCTCGTTTTGCAAGACAACAAGCTTCGGGTTCCGCGCCTTCGTCCCAGTGACCGAGTGAAGCCGGCCACAGTCGAGCGTGTACCTGCTGTTCTTCCATATGTCAGAGGAGTCACGGACAAGATTGGCCTATATCTTGAAGCGAGCTTCTATAAGAACATTTTTCAAGCCGCCGAAGAAGATAAGTCAGTTTTTACCATCTTTCAAGTGTAACATCCCTCTACAAGATGCAGGAGTATACAAGCTGGATTGTGAATGTGGTCTCTCTTACATAGGGCAAACTAAAAGATCCATTAAAACCCGACGACGACGACGCTCTAGGAAGTCTGCAGTCTGTGACCATGTTCTAGATCATCCCAACCATTACATCAAAATTAAACGCGATAAAATCCGTAAAAAAGTAGTTTTATTTAAAATACCACAATGTTATGAAAAAGTTATAAGCCTATAGTATAGTATAAACACTTAAGTATATTCAATAATATTAGTTCCCGTTAGAACCTTGCTGTAATTACTGGGCATATGAAACTTAAGAACACATTTAAACAATTATATTTACAAAAAACCATAAGTATTATGGTTTTTTGTAAATATATTTTTTTAAATGTGTAATACTTATGGTTTTTTCGTCACGATACAGTACCAGAAAAAATAGTACACAGTTTATGTAAGAACTTAACACTAATAATAATTAGTACATTGTAGGAGTTTCGACTGCGTCTAAGCACAGCACAGCATTTCTTTAAACAATATTGTAGTCTGCGATAAATAACCTCACTAGCCGGATCCAAAGTAGACTGTACAGAAAACTGTCTCTAAATACATTGGTAATGCTTATAGGGTCACTCATCCTATTGACGATCACAGGAACACCAGATTTAGTGTTAACCTTACTCGTACTCTTTAAAAATCCTTTAAGGTCACCCTGAGAATGGTTTAAGCGAGATTGTCTATCCGAATTTAGATCTGACGACCTTGGGACCAGCTCCAGGGCCATAGGCAATTATTGGGTTTGAGACCTTTTCTTTTAATAGTACCTTAACATGCATCGACACAAAAAAACCTCCTGATGCTCTTTCTACAACACTACTATCACACCACTCTTCCCACATGGCATCGACGTTTACATCAGCTTATAACCATGCCCGATGTTACGCAACTTTTTGCCTGCCACCGCATCTTATTTAGCAAGTTACCGACATCGACATGTTAGAAGTTAATGTTCCACGATACGAAGCTGATCTTAAAAGTTACTAGCATCTATAGCCGTGCACTTATGCCGCCGTTTTGCTGCGACGCCTTATCCGTACCGCATCTTGCTCGCTGCCGTTCCATTTCTTTTATGCAGTGTTTTTGAGTTTTTCGTGAAGCGACTGCCGTCTGACCTCCACAACCCTTATAAGAAGAGCCAGAGTTTGTCAGAGCCACGTCCGTTCATAGCAGACTACACCGCTGGCAAGAGAGGTTGACTTAGGTCATACAGATCTCGCCAGTAGGTTCTCACCTTTTCATAGCGGAGGGGTTGTAACCGTCGCTTAGTCACCCACGGTGACGCTAAGGGGGCCCATGTCATCGGGTCAGTATTACGTTGCACCGCTCTTCCTACCCTCCACGGCCGAAATGTGGTAGGCGGTGGGGCCCCAGACCAGACCCGCCGACGCTGGGTCGAGAAGGCACTCTACGAGTATGTGTGCGCAACGACACGTGAAGGTGAGTCGTTTGTATCGGCGCCCTTCGTTTATGTATTTGTATTTTATATTTACTTGTTACATCTTAAACAATTAATCATAGTCCTATGTAAAACACATTTCGTTTACTTATTTCCACTTATCGAATCTACATTATTTTTTCAAGCCAATGTGCACACAAACTGAATATTTGAAAATTTCTTAAAATGTAACAATTGCAATATAAAAAAAGCGCCAACAGTTCAAAAAACTATTATTTTTTTTTGTTGTAAAAATGTTATTCGGATTTTTTTTTCTGTAAAAGTATAAATACCTTATTACATATCATAAAAGAAGCTGATCAATGTTAAATATGAATGTAAAACGTTTCATTAATTTACGAGATAATTTTCAAAAGAGCTACACAATTAAAATATATCTATTAGCATTCTGAACAACGCACGTACTCGTAATGTATGGCACGGCGTGAGTCTGCTTACAAACAGGGTCAATAACAATTTTAATATTAATATTGTATTAATGAACCGAGCTGGATATATATGCTCTGGATATAAACCCTTGAGCCCACATATTTGTATTCATATCCCGAAATCGGTGCGTTAATTTACGATCGCCCGAATAAATTAAATACGACATTTATGTTACACCAATCAGGCGAAGTGATTCTATCTACACTAACACAGGTCACAGTGAAACTATAACGCATTCGAATTTTTTTAATGAAATAAAGTGACGTACAAGTCATTCACCTGATTAGAATAAATAAGTTGTCACGTAGAATTTTCCGTTGGTAAGTTCAATGTAAGATCATACTTGCATTGAACACTTATGGATAGGACACTTAAGCAGACGTGGTCGCATTTAATTTCACAGTGAATTAATTTCTTGAGCTCATTTTCCACGTGCTCTGCGGTGATGGAAAACATCGTTGGGAAACCTGCATGTCTAAGGAATATAAATATGGTTCTGAACTTAATAACATTTTCCCCCTGTTAACGCTGTTAGCGTTGTGGAATTTGCAGTTTTCTTTATATTTTCAGAGTTGTAATTATTAACATTCATCATCATCATCATCATCATTTTAGCCTGTCTTAGTCCACTGTTGAACATAGGCCTCCACCATAGATTGCCACAAAACCTTTATAAAAGTTCTACGCGCTATATGGGCAGCCCATGGTCACTTCAGCTTGCTTCTCCGGTACCTTGTTTTACTACTGGGAGAGCGATCATCTGTCCCAGGGAGGTGTTAGGTTGATCGTCCACAAGTCTCTTATTAACAACGTTATTAAGATCGGCAGTATGTCGAGTAGGGCAACAGAACACAAGGGATCAACACCTGACCGATTTTATGGAGAAGGAGCTACTGTTTTCGATAAACTCCTTTAAAAAGCGACCCCACAGATAGTAGTCCTGAATGAGCCCGGACGGTTCCTTAAATGCGGTGCATTTTTGCATAAATGTTGGCTCCGGCTGGGATTCGAACCCAAGATCCGCGGCGTAGTAGGAAGGTACTCTGACCACTAGGCCACGGTCATATTGGACGTGTGATGGGCTGAAATTATGATGATGGTGATGGTGAAAAGCTTTCATTAACAAATAACGTTCATAATAAACGTAACTAATAAAGTAATTTAACTTTATTCGCAAAGTCTCGACCATGCAACGACATGAAAAGCGACTTGCTGTTAGTTTATTTAGCTACGTAACTTACTAATTAAAAACTTTGTTTTTAACTAATTTGCTCACTCAAGTTTGGCCAGAAACTTTTTAATAAAACTGTAGAAGGCTTAGTAACTTATTACTTATGAGATTGATGCTTATCAAAACACCTTATACCGGGGTATAGACTTTTACAATCGCAATCACCACATCTGCGATTGGCAGATTCGCGTTTTCTTAATATTAAAATAGCTAAGAAATTATATTAACCTAACCACAGAATAATTTCAAAGTACACGAGTGAACTGAGTTCAATCCGCGGTGCCGACATCTCTAAAATTATGCTCAGCCGTGAATGCAAACATCGTGAGGAATCCTTCATGTCCGAGAAATAAAATAGCGACTATAATATTGTACGGACAGCATTTTTTCGTGCACAATAACACCATTATATGCAATGCTGAAAGCATACTATACGGCTCGTGGGAACGCAACGGAGGGACAGAATTTTTGTAGCAATCTATGGGAAAGACCTATGTTTAACAGTGGACTAGTGATAGGCTGAAATGATGATGATGATGATGAGACATATAGCCTCTACCCAGAAGGGAGGAATCATTTTCCATAATTACCACATTCTTATATGCATTGGATTGGTAATCGCAGAACTAGACAATATTCCATCAGTTATTTTCGGTTTAGCATTTGTCAAGATAAGGTTAAAACTAAGAAGAATTTTAAGACATTAATAATCATTCATCTTTATGCTGAGAATGAAAGCATTACTAAAAATACTTTTTACTTTAATTTGTACGAATAATGATGTAATATTACCAATATCTTTTAAAAATCGTTATTTTTGTGTTAAAATAATTTATTTAATTATCCTTATTTGCCAAAAAGATAACAAAGGGCGGACTTAATGCCTACAGACATTCTCTACCAGCTAACCCTTGATGTGGTGAGGACTTATTGTAGGTGCAGCAAACGAAGAAACAAAGATGCTTAATGCAATATAGCTATAATATGGCAATGATGACATTACTAACATTGATTTTATACATCCCATCGAAATAAAAGACATTATGTAAAATTTATACCAGATTAGATTTTATGTGAAAGTTGCATGTCTTGAAATTTTGTCTTTTAGGTATTATATCATTTCACTTTTCAATGAGATCCACAAGAAGACACCAGTAATCATTTTTTTTTTATTGAAATATTTCATTATTGCTGCACAATCCATACTAATATTATAAATGCGAAAGTAACTCTCTCTGTCCCTCTGTCTGTTTGTTACCTTTACACGGTTCAACCGCTGAACCGGACTTGATGTAATTTGGCACAGAGATAGATTGCACCCTGGGGACGGACATATGATATTTATTGATGTGTATTTTTATTCCGGAAAGTCAAATAGTTTACCACGGGATATTCAAAAAACGTATATCCACGTGAACGAAGTAACGGGCATCATCACCATTTCAGCCTATCTAGTCCACTGCTGAACATAGACCTCTCCCGTAGATTGCGACAAAAGTTTGTAGCTCTCATTTTGGGGGGATATTGCCATTGCTGCCACGGGTTGGCAATCGCAGTTTATTTATTCAAATGTTACAGGAAGATGCTGCTGCCCAATTCCTCGTTTTCATTTCCCTCTGTCGACTTTTACGACACTCACGGGATGAGATGGGCTAGGAGATTCTCTTAAGCCGCCACCACAGGGCGGGCATCAGCTAGTATGAAATAAAAATGAAAAAAAAATTGTAAAAAGAACACGTCTAGGTAGGTACCACCCCAGGGCCAGTTATTCTGTCGTGAAGCAGTAGTGTGCAAACAATACTGTGTTACGGTTTGAGGGGGACTACTTTATAAATATCTTAGCACAATGTTCAATAAGGAAGCAATCATAGGCTTATGTATGTACATGTCATACAAATGCTTTCTTTTATTTTTCTTAAGTAATTATTATCGCTATACTTTTAGCAGTACTAAAAATCCCATTAGCCACCATACAAGCCGGTATTTTCGAATCCAAATCAACAACGATAAGTTTAAAAAATATTTCCTTAACGTGTTCAGAATCAGGACCAACAAGATAGCATACAAATACGGTAGTCCGCGTATTTTCAGGTCCTCAATTAAGGTTGAAATATACCTGAAAACGTAGATAGGTTACACCGAAAAGGCTATGCTTTTGTAGAATAACCACACATTACTGGTTAGGTCTCCCCTACAGGAAGGGAACGCCTTTGTTCATCAGGACGGGATGATGATGAGAACGGAGACCCACATTAAGATTTAAATGACGACAAATCTTTATCTTAATTTTTCATCGATAACAAATGTAGCTATGAGCTGCAGCAATCACTTTATCAAAAAAATATATTATATAGGCAAAGGTCATTTTTGAAACACTATGATGGCAGGATATTTCGCAAAATTGTGTAATATTTTTTTTAGTACAAAGACTATGTTCAAATTATCGTAAAATTCTATTATTTTTTCAATTCTCAACAATAGCTTAGGTATTCTTTAATAAATGTTAAATAATAGTAAGATACATTGAATGTTGTTGCACGCCTATTATTGGGTGTTAGGCTCGACTGAAAAGGCGCATTTTTTATGACTGTAAGTGATTGTAAGTGATTACCGCCGCGGTATTGCGGATACCTTGGCGGCCTTTAAGGAATTAGTAAGTTCTTTTCTGGAACAGATTTTACAAAATGGTGACTATGATTAGAGTTCGACGACGTGGTAGGATTCCTAAGCAGGAATCCGTCTAGGTAGGTACCACCCCAGTGCCAGTTATTCTGCCGTGAAGCAGTAGTATGCAAACATTACTGTGTTTCGGTGTGAAGGGCACTGTGACCTAGCGTAATCACTGAGCATATGAGACTGAAGAACTTGTTTCAGGGTGATGGGCACAGTGTGGCGTCACACAGACAGTTTTCTGGGTGACACAGCATTTGTTATGGGCAGAAGTTGCACTTACCATCAGGTGAACGTTTTGCTCGTTTCATCACTTTATCCAATAAAAAAAAATCCGAGTGGCCTGGGTTCGAATCCCAGCCGAAGTCAACATTTGTGCAAAAACATAAATTGTTGGCATTGTGTTGTGCATGTGGAATTTATGTCTGTAAAACTCATCCACATGATAAAGGAGAAATTTTACTTTGGGCATCGTTTTTCTTTAAAATGAAACAGACACAGGAAACACAGGCAGAAATCTTACTACTTCTACTTAACTTTCTTATCTAGTTATAACGTCGTCGTAGACAATAAAGGTAGTCAATGAAATCAGCTGCAAAGTATCTGCCACCTTAAGATCGTTCTATCGTCTAAAACACTTTCTTCCATATAAGACAAAGCTTATGCTGGTGCAGTCTCTGGGTATATGCTTTTTATACTGATATTTGTTACCGTACACCGTTCTGGCTTTATCGGTAACTCTGTTACTGTTCAGGCAATGCAACTCTGGAACTTTGCCCAAAGATATCAGAAAGGCACGGAACTAGAGGTCCTTTCTGAAAAACGTTAAGGGACACTTTCTAAAAAAAATAATATACGTTAGTTATTTTTACAGTAGAATGTTGTACCATGAATGTAGTCGTAAGATACAGCATTTATTATGGGAAAGTAATAAACATTTTCTTAAAACTTCAAACTGAATAAAAATAAATATATGAATTATGTACTTCTTGACGTATTGATTTTTTTTATTATTTAATATTCAAATAGATTTTTTTTATTATTTACATTTAATTTTTTAATTCAAATTAAATTTTTTATCGTATATCTTCGTAAATTGACTATGTTCCACTACTTTACCTTACCTTTGAAATCACAACTGTTAGGAAACATTTTATAAAACTATGTATGTTTTTAGGTTTTTCATAAAAATTTTAGACAGTATTTATCAAATTATGAAACCACTAATTTCTATCATATAATTATCGCAGTTTACTCATTTACCGATTTGACTTTGCCCATATAGTTAAATGTCAACTAATGTTGAAAAAAAAAACCTTTGAAATTAATTTTGAAGATCTGAAATGTGGGTTATTTTTTTTGGTTTAAAACTATTTAAGTTTTTCTTTTTTAATCAAGTTCTGCCACCCGTGATGCTATGAATAACAGATTTTATTTTACGACGTTGAGCTTTAATGACTTAGAAGATTTCTCATGAATAAAATCTTACAATTAGATCTCGTAATCGTAGAAGAAAATGCGTCTTAATGTACGTATAAAAGTTTTTGCTCTTCCTTGGTAACTGGTATTTACTTAAATTTAAAATAATGAAAAGCGAACAATTTATAAATGTAAAAGCCGTTGTTGTTTCAAAATTCACAACAACAAATTAATGTTACGTAACGACTTAAATATTTTAAATATATGCCTCGATCTTAAATACTATTATTAATTTTTGTGTTACACTGGTTGGAATACTTTTTAATTTAGTATACTAATTATATAGAACTAAGTGTCCTTGTCTCAAATTTTTGTAATTCCTTAATAACTAAACTTACATTCATGGTACAACATTCTACTGTAAAAATAACTAACGTATATTATTTTTTTTAGAAAGTGTCCCTTAACGTTTTTCAGAAAGGACCTCTAGTTCCGTGCCTTTCTGATATCTTTGGGCAAAGTTCCAGAGTTGCATTGCCTGAACAGTAACAGAGTTACCGATAAAGCCAGAACGGTGTACGGTAACAAATATCAGTATAAAAAGCATATACCCAGAGACTGCACCAGCATAAGCTTTGTCTTATATGGAAGAAAGTGTTTTAGACGATAGAACGATCTTAAGGTGGCAGATACTTTGCAGCTGATTTCATTGACTACCTTTATTGTCTACGACGACGTTATAACTAGATAAGAAAGTTAAGTAGAAGTAGTAAGATTTCTGCCTGTGTTTCCTGTGTCTGTTTCATTTTAAAGAAAAACGATGCCCAAAGTAAAATTTCTCCTTTATCATGTGGATGAGTTTTACAGACATAAATTCCACATGCACAACACAATGCCAACAATTTATGTTTTTGCACAAATGTTGACTTCGGCTGGGATTCGAACCCAGGCCACTCGGATTTTTTTTTATTGGATAAAGTGATGAAACGAGCAAAACGTTCACCTGATGGTAAGTGCAACTTCTGCCCATAACAAATGCTGTGTCACCCAGAAAACTGTCTGTGTGACGCCACACTGTGCCCATCACCCTGAAACAAGTTCTTCAGTCTCATATGCTCAGTGATTACGCTAGGTCACAGTGCCCTTCACACCGAAACACAGTAATGTTTGCATACTACTGCTTCACGGCAGAATAACTGGCACTGGGGTGGTACCTACCTAGACGGATTCCTGCTTAGGAATCCTACCACGTCGTCGAACTCTAATCATAGTCACCATTTTGTAAAATCTGTTCCAGAAAAGAACTTACTAATTCCTTAAAGGCCGCCAAGGTATCCGCAATACCGCGGCGGTAATCACTTACAATCACTTACAGTCATAAAAAATGCGCCTTTTCAGTCGAGCCTAACACCCAATAATAGGCGTGCAACAACATTCAATGTATCTTACTATTATTTAACATTTATTAAAGAATACCTAAGCTATTGTTGAGAATTGAAAAAATAATAGAATTTTACGATAATTTGAACATAGTCTTTGTACTAAAAAAAATATTACACAATTTTGCGAAATATCCTGCCATCATAGTGTTTCAAAAATGACCTTTGCCTATATAATATATTTTTTTGATAAAGTGATTGCTGCAGCTCATAGCTACATTTGTTATCGATGAAAAATTAAGATAAAGATTTGTCGTCATTTAAATCTTAATGTGGGTCTCCGTTCTCATCATCATCCCGTCCTGATGAACAAAGGCGTTCCCTTCCTGTAGGGGAGACCTAACCAGTAATGTGTGGTTATTCTACAAAAGCATAGCCTTTTCGGTGTAACCTATCTACGTTTTCAGGTATATTTCAACCTTAATTGAGGACCTGAAAATACGCGGACTACCGTATTTGTATGCTATCTTGTTGGTCCTGATTCTGAACACGTTAAGGAAATATTTTTTAAACTTATCGTTGTTGATTTGGATTCGAAAATACCGGCTTGTATGGTGGCTAATGGGATTTTTAGTACTGCTAAAAGTATAGCGATAATAATTACTTAAGAAAAACAAAAGAAAGCATTTGTATGACATGTACATACATAAGCCTATGATTGCTTCCTTATTGAACATTGTGCTAAGATATTTATAAAGTAGTCCCCCTCAAACCGTAACACAGTATTGTTTGCACACTACTGCTTCACGACAGAATAACTGGCCCTGGGGTGGTACCTACCTAGACGTGTTCTTTTTACAATTTTTTTTTCATTTTTATTTCATACTAGCTGATGCCCGCCCTGTGGTGGCGGCTTAAGAGAATCTCCTAGCCCATCTCATCCCGTGAG